>JARDYH010000001.1:260960153-263720986 GCA_029215795.1 Anniella stebbinsi
GGGTTCTATGTGTGCAAAATCACAGCCATACATAATGCCATTTGTGCAAAATTGCAGTGCATAAATGATCTAATTTTTGCAAATTAGACCATTTATGCCCAGAATTTTGTGCAAATTGCACTATGTGCAGCTATGATTTTACGCAAATTTTGATTTGTGCTAATAACCCCCTCCTGAAAAATCTGTGAGCTGGCCTGACTTGTTACATGCAGAGTTGGGCCAGCTTGTGGATGAATGACCACTGGCTCGGTCCAAGGGGCCAAGCCAGTGAAAACTCACTGAGCTTCACCTCCCAAACGGATTCCTCCGACATCCCTAGCCCCAGTGTTAATTTTCCCGTGCTATATTAGATGTTTCTACAAAGGCACAAATTCTCTTGTTTGTAAGAGAATCCTATTTGCTAATGATGATCATGACTACTGTACTCCAATGTTTATTACCCATCATGAGAGGCCTGAATTGGCTCTTCTTGTCCGGAAGGCTCCCTTTTTTTATTCTTCAGAATTTCAAAGTATAGCCTGTCCAGATTACCAGATTATTATGTTAAGGAATGCTAGCTAGCTAAGAATTGAAAAGAAAAGTAGCAAGGATATTATGATGACACTTTGAAAAAGAGGACAAGGCTCCTGTATCTTTAACAGTTGTATAGAAAAGGGAATTTCAGCAGGTGATTTGTATGTATACAGCACCTGGTGAAATTCTCGCTTCATCACAACACTTAAAGTTGTAGGAGCCCTGCCCTCTTTTGTGTCTGGTCACTGTAGCTATACTAGAGTGACCAGATACAAAAGAGAGCAGGGCTGCTGCAGCTTTAACTGTTGTGATGAAGATGATATTTCTCCAGGTGATGCATGCATACAAATGACACCTGCTGAAGTTCCTTTTTCTATACAACTGTTAAAGATACAGGAGCCCTATCCTCCTTTTCATATGGTCACTCTAAAGGATATAATCTCCGTGCTGCCAGTAGAGCACTTATTGAAGGAGTAGGCTGAAGCATTTTCCCTCTCTTCCTTCTGTTCTACTATGAGACAACGAAATGCAACAAATATTCTGTTCTATACTCTGTGTATCCACACCTTCCCTCTCATCTTTAGACTTTCTTCAGTCATGCAGGGCTTCTATGAAAATAGATGCAGTAGAGTGTGTGAAAAGGGTAATTTTATTCCTCTTTCAAAGAGTATTGGGAGTTAGCTGCTCTTCTTTGTTTACACTTGCTAGTTCTCAAGCTTTATTTAGATAGAAAGATCTTGCAGCTTTTAGTTGAAGTTGAAACAAACATAATTAATTTAATTTAAAGGCTACTGGTCTGTCTTAGCTTACCTTTCCTTTCTTTGTGCAGGTGCCCAGGGCTCAGCTTTGATATCTCTCCAATCATTCCCATTTACAATGCTGTGGTCTTCCTCTTTGTGCTGGCCAACTTCAGTATGGCCACCTTCATGGATCCAGGCATATTTCCTCGAGGTGAGAACTGCTTCTGCTCAATAAGCAACTTGTAAGGCACTGATGCTCTGAAAAGGTTTTGATTTAAGAATAGTTATTTCAGTTTTCCAGATCAAATGCATATTTTTTATCTTGATGATCAAGGATCTTCCAGCAGGAATAGGCTGCCTGATGCCCTCTAGATATTTTGAGCTATAAATCCTGTAAGTTCCAACCAGCATTGTCAGGGATTATGGGAGTTGTAGTCCAAAACACCTGTAGGACACCAGGTTTCCTACCCCTGCTTTAAAGCATTGCTGTGTGAGAAATTTATACTTGATCAGTGCAGTACCATGAGCTGGTATTTTGAGTTTGAGGGTGCTGATCAGAGTCCTTGGACCTCCATTTGTCCACTGAAAAATGAGAGCCTGGAGAATATTAATGACTAAAAAACAATCCTTCCCCAACCTGATGCTGTCCAGATAATATTTTGTACTTCAAGCCCCATCATCCCTGGCCACTGACCATGCTGTCTGGGCTGATGGGACTTGAAGTCAAAAACATGTTAAGGGCACCAGGTTGGGGAAGGCTAATCTAAATGGCAATATGAGACAATACAAAATGAAGGGCAATCTAGTACTTTTTGAAACAGCAACCTGGATGTTGCTGTCTTTGAAGTAAGCGCAAAATGGATTCTTGGAAGCCATTGCAATATGTGGGGAGGTTGGGGACCCATAAATTTTGGCTGGCTTTAGTAATCTGCCTAAAGTGTGCTTTCCATCAACCATGAGTTGAGTGGGAGGGGATGTGTATTGATTCTAATATGTTGCAATGTACATCCAAGGCCCCCAGCACAAACTTAGAGACAAAACTCTCCCTCCCCAGCTTCTCTAAGTTATTTCTGTCCTGCTGAGTCTCCGAGAAGCTCAGAAACCACTGTGGCATCTCACTGCTTTCAAAGCTTTTCCAAGGCTCAGTACATAATCCGCAGAATCCCTCCCTTTCTCCAAGCTCAGGAGAAGGGCAGAGGATCTCACCAGAACAACAACAAATGCCAGTAGCAAACTGAGTGTATTTTGTGAACTGGGAGTGGGGAGCTTGCTCTGTTATACTTCATTGACCTTGACAATTTTCTTCTGTTTCAGCTGAAGAAGATGAGGACAAGGAGGATGATTTCCGAGCTCCACTATACAAGACTGTGGAGATAAAGGGTATTCAGGTGCGCATGAAATGGTGTGCAACATGCAGATTCTACCGGCCCCCACGCTGCTCCCATTGTAGTGTCTGCGACAACTGTGTAGAGGTGAGAAACTGAGGAAAGAAAAGAGCTATGTCCAAGTAACTGGAATTGCATATCCTAAAAGGGATTGTGAATTTAGGGTATTCTGTGCTTTTCACAGTCATGTGCAGAGATTTTCATTGTTGGGTGGACTGGCTGCAGGATGTATTTTTGAGCATTATAGATCAGGATAGACACCTCAGGCTTGCATATTCCATCTTTTTTTTTTTAACCAGAGCCCAGGTTCCATCAACTGGAACCAGTCAGAAAATGGTGAGTTGAGGGGAGCAGAGTAAATTGAATAATAGTGGATAAAGTTTCTCACAGAAAATGTTGTTTCATCTAGTGTTCTTTATTTTTACAGTTTTATCTCACCTTTCTTCTGTGAATTCAAGGTGGTGTACATAAGATTCCCAGATTTTTTTCTCATTCAGATACTGAGGCAGACCCACCTTGTTTCACCAGGGTTGCTGCATCATGTGCCTTCAGACTATGCCCTGGCTATATAGTATATGTTGCACAGCTATAAGTTCTGTGTCATCAAGCAATTATTTCCTAGTAATACAATTCATATATGATATCTGGCCAGCATAGATCAGCAGTTCACACTGCAGCTGTGTCAAGCACAAAGACAGAAATAAAAGTGCATGTTTATCTGAGAACTCCAGCAGATGAGTTCACGCATAGATGCCACATTAGGTGATACATGTAACATACATGTGCAGCAAGGGATTAACATTCTGGAGAATGTTCACATTTACATATGGAAAAGCAGAGGCTTACATTATTCTCAAGGACATACAGTGTGATGTCATGGTAGAGAACTTAAAACTTATAGGGGAGAGAACATAGATAGTGACCCACACCACAAGTACAACCAGTTGACTGGACATAACTGAACCAAATCTGAGAATTCTGCCTTTCCACATACCTTTCTTCTCCCTTTCACTACTTCTGCTGAATAGGCATCTGCTTCTGCTTCAGATGAAGCCCAAATATTGAACATGCATAGGATTGTGTCCTAAAGGTATTCAGACCTCCTCCGAAGTGAAGCATGTCTTTCCTGAAGCGAACGAGGCTGCTCCCAAAGCTTTTGGGCCTGCTTTGGAGATCTTCAGGCTAGCTGACAAAGCCTCAGTATGTTCCTTAAGAGCAGACCCTAAGGACTGCTCTGAAGGGGGCACTGGAGCTTTGACAGCTGCTGCAATCCATGCTTCTTGCTTGTGCTGACACTGCTAGTAAGGACTGCTTTAAAGTCTTGTATCAGGGCAGCTATCAAACAGGGGAAATAGTCTGTGTACCCGCAGAACTGGTGGGGACATGATCCATTCCTGGCAAGGACCCTGTTGTGCCAAGGGTCCTTAGTGGGGGTGGGCTGCCTCCCCAGCTATTTTTGAGAGTGCAGATTTTTTGTCCCCTATGCAAATCGGTGGAGACACAGATATCCCTATTGGTTGGCATAGGGCAGAGGGAAAGCATGCATCTCTGAAAACAGCTCACATCTCCGCCAAGGGCCCAATCGTCCCAACGGTTTTTTGCAAAGGGTGCGTTCTTCCCCCCTTCCCCATTTTTCAGTTATAGTCTGTGGGGAGATAACAGACATTCAAAGCTTTGGCTTTCCAAATCAAGGCTGCACTTCAGACCTGGTGGCCTCTTGGCAAAAAGGGGAGTATAGAAGTACTAATAAATATCTGAAGCAATAAAGCCAGATCTGAATCAAATCTTCTGTCCATGCTTCTACAAGCTGAGCAACTTAACACTCCATCCAACAGTGAAGGTTGGGGATGATAGAGCCAGCCAAGCTCCTCCTCATTGCTGCTTGTGGGGCTGGAAGACCTGGGCAAGAACAAGAGAGGGAGGCTGGATGGCTATTACCAAACCTTTGCACACCAAGATCTGGATGCATACATGCATTTTTTCAGCTTCTTCCTGCTGAAGATATGTTTGCACAGCACACATACACACACACACCACATTTTTTAAAAAGGGAATGGAGGCAAAAAGGCAGAAGTCACCAGTCTACTGCAATCCATAGTCTACAAGTTGACGACAGTCATTCTACCTACCCTTGTTACAGGAGTTGCATCTTTCCCTCTGTGGAAATAAAAAATTGGGTGGGAGCCAGATGTGCTGGAGTGATTCTGTAAGTAATAGAAGACATAGTACTGTAGTATTTTCTAGAAGTGAAGGTTTTCTAACTTCATTCTTTGTCTTTTGATTGGTAGGAGTTTGACCATCACTGTCCCTGGGTGAACAACTGCATAGGGCGGCGCAATTACCGCTATTTCTTCCTGTTCCTACTCTCACTTACAGTACATATCATGGGTATTTTTGGTTTTGGCTTGCTGTTTGTGCTGTATAAAGTGGAAGAGCTCTCTGGGATCCGCATGGCTGTCACGTATCCTTCTTTTATTCCTCCAGGTTAAAACAGTCCCTTACATGGTGCCCCTGGCTAGGAATCAATGTGTCCACCTGAGACATTGCCAAGGGGTGGGTGAGAAAGGAATCCCCAAATAAGAATTGCATGATGATTCTTGAGTATTTTCCTTGACTTCATGAGCAGTATGGCTGTGATGTGTGTGGCTGGTTTGTTTTTCATTCCTGTAGCTGGCCTTACAGGGTTCCATGTGGTACTGGTAGCCAGGGGTCGCACTACCAATGAACAGGTATGTATGTCACAGTTGGTGTCCTAATTCACGTAATTTTACTTTGATTCCCTTGACTGCTCTTCTGTTTTTACAGGTTACAGGTAAATTCCGGGGTGGAGTAAATCCGTTCACCAATGGTTGCTGTAAGAATGTCAGTCGCGTCCTCTGCAGTTCCCCAGCCCCCAGGTAAGTTCTTCCTCATCTAAGAAAGTTGTAGAGGCCCTGTCTCTTGGAGAAGTGAGTGCTTGATTTACTTGATTGCTAGTGAAAGGGAGCAGAAAGGTGGGAGAGGATTCTTAGGGATCAGCCATGTGGATGGTTCAGCAGGGAGATGGTGGGTGGGGGAACCAATTGTTGACAGCCAGATCGACCTTGGAGCAGCTGTAAGTTTTACCTCCCCCTTATAGGTTGCAGTAAAGAAAGTGGAGGCTTTTGGGTATCTTGAGATGTAGGAATAGTATCTATATAAAGGCATTTGCCTTCAGGTCTGTACTCTTTCATAAGAACATAAACGGCATGCTAGATCAGACTGAAGGCCTATCTAGTCCAGAATTCTGTTCACACAGTAGCCAGCCATATACCCATTGGAAGACCACAAGCAGGACATAGTGACTGGGTTCAGACAACAGGATGACCAGTGGTGGTTTGAATAGTCAACAATTGGTTATTTAATCCACCATAGGTTATCATGTTGTGTGGAGGGAGGTTTTTTAACCAATGGTTGGTTGGTTGGTTGGTTGGCCGAAATAACCATCACAAATAGTCAACACAAATAACCAACGCTTTGCAGAGTTGGCTATTTGAACCACCATCGGTTATCCTGTTGTGTGGAGGGCACCATTGGGTATTTCCTTGGCCGCTGTTGGTTATTTTGTCAGCCACAGAGTCACAAGGCAAGAGCGGTCAAAGTAGTGGCTGCTGCTCTAGTCCAGCTGGCAGGATAGATTTTTGGCAGCAATGGCTGATGGGATACTAGGAGGTGGACTGAGAGGGAAAGAGAGGGCTGGAAATGAGTGCATCAACTCAGCATGGACTAATAGTCAACTCAACGCTGATCCTAATCCACACCACAGTTGATTATTATCATGTTATGTGGGGAGTATCCCCTAGATAAACAACTGTTGAGTTGATTATTACCCCATCGTTGAACACAGCCAGTGAATCCCATGGGCAATATCCAGTACAATGCTATCGCTAATGTAAATTATGTTGTGCTAGCATAAACAGCCTCTAGCTCAACACAAATAGTGCTTGCTGGCACAACAGGAAATGGTCACACCATAGGAAACAGTATTGATATTGCACTGTAGGTCGTTTACACTAGTGCAATGTAATTTATATTAATGGTGGTATTGCATTAATACCCTAGAGTTTGACAATGCTTTGTGTGAACTACTTCCTTTTATCTGTCCTGAATCTCCCACCATTCACCTTCATGGGATGATTCAGATTTTAATATTATCTACTTTCTCCATGCCATGCATAATTTTATACACCTATTTCATGTCTTCTCTTACCATTTTTCTAAGCTAATGAGAGAACTTGCCTCTGATTTTCTTTACATACTTGTGAGTATAATCGGGGGTGGCTGCCTTCCCCCAACTTTGCTCACATCAACTTAACTTTTCCCAGGATGGTAACTCTCCCAGCATCCAACTTTTTAGGGAAAACTGCCTGTGTGTTACACACAATGCTCCTGCTTGAGGTCATGTGCAAAATGCATTAGCCACATATTAACTTTGGTGCTTTCATTGATACACCCAATTACAAAGTGCTCTTGTGTTCCTTACAGCTGTGTGTGTAATTAGAGAGGACAGAGATCTTTATGACTGACTGTGCCGCAGGTCACTGAATAAACTTAATTTCCCTTTTCAAGCCATGCCACAGTCTGAAATGTCGATAAAACATTCCTTATAACAGGATTTTGCTTTGCCTGTTGAAATGTATGTAAATATTATGTGTTTCTGCCACTTAACGGTGTAGCTTTGTAGATTGCTTTTTAGTACCCATACGTGTCTGTTCTCAGAATCTAGTAGCACGACACTTCTCTGTTCAACATTACTGATAATCTGTGTATGAACTATTTCAGTGCTCTCTGTTGTGCACTCTCCATAACTGCCTGTAAGTGTGAACTGGTGTCGAAAAAGCTATTTGCTTTTCATTACATTAATGGATGTAAGAGAAACCTACAAGGATAGAAAGCACTCATTATTCTGTGACATGGCATTTTACATTTAGTAGGTTATTCCTCCGTTTGGAGTTGTAGTGGCTGATGTGATACGAGATCATTCCTTTGTGATTCCCTCTACTGTTCCTGGTTTACCTTCCTTTTGCCTACATCCTTGAAGCACAGTTCAATATTACTTTCAGTTTTTAATCCTAACTTCATATTCAGAGAAACAGAGGAAATAAAATAAGCATTTAAGGCTGTTTTTATTCTCAGTTTGTGATTAAGCTGTTATATAGATCAATTTGGTTAGTGTTTTGTTTATTAAAAAAAATGTATTAATGTCGTTTGGAGAACCCACAGGTTACTAACTTCAAGGAAATGCATGTCTTTGAGAGGTTGTTACATCACGAGTGTAACTTACTTTCCTTACTTCCCTGTTAACATGAGAGTGTAGCCGTATAGTCTTTTATGTAACAGAGAAGTTATGGAAAGATGGTCCTTACAGGTATTGCAGGGAAGGGCACAAAAGCATTTGCCATGAATTCAGAGGCATTGTTATTCCATTATAAAAAGTGAGAGTCATGTGGACAACACATCTTGAAGAAGGAGTCATTACAAGTTGGGCCTTTTATTTTGTGGCAATATTGCCTTGACAGATCTTTGGATACAATGAGGCTCATGCCTCAAACATTACTCAAGCTTCAGACTGTTTTGCTGGGGAGGCAAACATCATCAATTAGGTCACAGCATGCTTGCAGGAGGCACTGTCTCATCCTTCGTGCTTTTAGTTTAGAATGTTTCATCTTCTTCCCATGATTCACTAGGTATCTTGGGCGGCCAAAGGCAGAGCAGACTGTGTTAGTGAGGCCACCATTCCTGCGGCCAGAAATATCAGATGGGCAGATTGCTGTAAAGATAATGGACAATGGTATCCAAGCTGAGCTGAAGAGATCAAAGGTGAGGAGGATGTGAAGGTGCTGCCCAGGCAGTGGCCATCTCAAAACCTTGAAGGTGCCTCTGTATACGTGAGTAGGATCCAAGTGACCCTTTTGAACGTTCTTCCTCCATGTTACCATTCCTTTTTTTTCCAGTTTTCCCTGGCAAGTGAAGATTTGTTTCCCTCCCATGTGGTCGCTGCTACATGAGAGTTGCTCCCTTTGTATCCTAGATAATTCTGACTTGCCCTTTCCCTTCTCATCCAGCAACTGAGACATGCACAGTCTACAACTACATTTGCAGAAATGCCAAGTAGCCGCAGGTCCTTCTTATCACACTTGCACCTTTGTTGAATTGGAGGCAATGTTCAAGACTTTGGGTCCTGCCTCATTCTTCTGATTGCTCCTCTGCGCTTTGTCTCTGCAGTCCAAAGGAAGCCTTGAAGTGACGGAGAGCCAGTCTGCCGATGCTGAGCCACCCCCCCCACCCAAGCCAGACCTCAGCCGCTACACAGGTCTGAGGACGCATTTAACCCTGACCACCAATGAGGGTAAGAGGAGCATGCCAGGGAGTCAAGGGACACAAATCACCTTTGTACTTGTGCCACAGTCAGCTGTCAGGGAAGTAGTCCCTAATTGCAATACAGGTAGCGATGCTGGTCACTACTTTGCTACTGGCAAAGTGCAGTGGCTAATCTTGAATTAACCATCAGGCCAGCTTTGTGCACTGTTGGCATAGTACTAAGGCAGAATTACCATTCAACATGCAACTGCGTATTGCCTTTTTAGAGAAGAGTTCAAGTGGATATTGGAGCAGGTACTGAATTGGTAGCTAGGTTATGACCTTTAGAAGTTATGCAGATTTTAGATCTCTAACTTTCTCTCTTTTCTTTAAAGATTTCTGAGGCCTGTCAGGATTTGGGAATAGGCTGACTTTATTGATTCCCCCCTTTTGTATGTGAAATGTGAGGATATTAGGGGAGAAAGGTCTCTGCTTTGTTCTGCTGTCATTAAACTAGTGTATAACAAAAAGCTAGCGTTACTTCCCTGTATGCAGGTGTAATGCCTACTGCTTTTGCTATTACTCCCAGGAGAAGCAGCACCCTGAAAGAAAATGTGATATGTGGAGAAATTCCCAACACTTTCTTTTTCTGTTTCTGCATTAGAGTTCTCTGGTCAGTACTACTGCTTCCCATCTAGCCGTGCTCAAAATTGAGAGCCCCAAGGGTCAGGACTGGCAAGGCTTGCATGCAGAGGCTGGAAGAAACTTGTGTGATCTCGTTGTTGGGGAAATGTTCCTCTTGCTCCATTTCATCTCCACCCCTATTATACACCCCTTAGCTCCTGACTGATTCCTTGATCTCCATGGTGTGTCCACCTTACCTGGCTGTCACAGATCAGTTATTCACCATACATAAAACTTCTGTACTGTGCTCAGAAAGTTATTCCTGGAACCTTCCAGGGCATATAACATAGCTTGTGAGTGTGTGTGTGCATTCTCTCTTTCTCTCTGCAGATAGCAATTTGCTAGGCAAGGACAGCCCTCCAACTCCAACCATGTACAAGTACCGACCTGGCTATAGCAGCAGCAGTACTTCAGCTGCAATGCCTCACTCCACCAGCGCCAAGGTAATGAAAAACTAGCTTGTTTAGCGTGAGGGTGGAAGTCGTGGGCAAACATACAGGGTATGGAGTTGGAAGGGGCATTCACTTTGAGACTGCGCAGTGATTTAGTGCCTTAATTTGATTGCCGTTCATACTCTATAACAGGGGAGGACAGGCTTTATTTTTTTGCTAGAATTCCAAGATCAACCAACGGAAAGCAGATACAAAATGGCAGTTAAGGGGGTAGAGTCTTGCCTCCTGAATCCCATGAGCCATACACTGGGATGAACTGCATGTACAAATGCAAATCTATATCTGAGTTACTAGAGAACAGGGATTTTAACGATCTAATTTAGACCTAAAATTTACTGTGAGTAAGCTATGCAGTGTGGGTTATTTTTGGAACAACCCGTGGTGAGGCCATCAGCCGATTGGGCTTACTGTGGATTGTTCTTCCCCTTCTTCCCTCTTGGTCCGCCACATAGTATCCCAGGGTCCTGCATGACAGAACCTGTCTTGTCTGCCCATCCTGTCCTCTTCCCCGCTCTGTTTTCGTTCCCTGGCTTTTTTAAAAAACAAAACATGGTTCCTGACATTTGTGGAAATGGGGCCTTTTAAAAAAATTAAAAAATTTAGCCCCAGGAATGTGTCCAAATGTGTTCATAATTTTTTTAGTATTATTTTTGTTGCTCCTTTGCAGTTGTGCAAGAGCGCACTTAGGGCTGTGAAATATATTTAGCCTTGCTTTGTCAATGCCCTTGTATGTTTCAGGGGCAAAGGGAGGGAAGTGCATATTTAAACAGCCAAAGAAATTGACAAGATGAGACTGTATATAGGCTAGTTTGACCGCCATTGATAGTGACAAGTCAGGAAAAGGGGATAAGATTGGCCACTTTGCAAGATGAACCCCAGGTTTTTATGTGTTGAACTGACACTTGTGGGTGCCCTGCTTCCATTCCACATACCCCAAGTGTCCAGCAAGTTCTTATAAGAGAAATCTAGAATCCATCCCTCTTTTGCAGCTCCTGTTTGCA
The DNA here is from genome assembly GCA_029215795.1 of Anniella stebbinsi. Lineage (NCBI taxonomy): Eukaryota > Metazoa > Chordata > Lepidosauria > Squamata > Anniellidae > Anniella > Anniella stebbinsi. The sequence continues at coordinate 260,971,247 of JARDYH010000001.1, forward strand.
GTAACTGCTCTGAATGCTTATCTCTTTCCACAGACTCCAGTCCCAATTTCCCTGCTCCTTACTGTCTTTCACAGTTGTATAAATCTCACCATAACCTCCCTCCTCCTCCTTTGTTGCTTGCACTATGTCTAATATATAACTTCTAGAGGGGTAGTGGCGTTAATCTGCTTCGGGGGGTGGGGGAATCAGGGTATATTATACCTTTTAAAGGGTAACCGAATTACAGTGCTGTCCTATACATGTCTATTCAAAACAAGTCCTGTTAAATTCAAGTTGGGCTTTCAGCTGTGTGTATAGGATTATAACCTAATTGTGACATAATTTTTTATGGACTAGAGCCCACTTCATCAGATACATGAAGTATTACCCTTAGTTTACAGACACACAAGTGAGACCTGCAACAAAATGTTGCTGTGTATCCATTTCCTCCTAGGAGTGGTCCAGGCCCCCAGACAAGTAATCTTGTAGTGCTGCTCAGCCTGAGATGGGGATAGTGGACACTGAAGAATAGGGGAAGGAAAAGGACAGTTTTCATCTCATCTCCTAACATTCAATTCTCAGTTGCTCTCAACTATAGACTAACTTAATAGACACATTCAGTCTGCCCAAACACATGACACAATGTGACATGTTACTTGCTCTTCCCAGTGCAGGCCAATTCCTTTCACGCAGCATGAAGCCAGGAATTTGGCTGATGCTGGGAGGAGAAGGGGCACTTCCCAGTGCCAGCGGAGTGGCTTTTTGTGGCACACACTGCACAAAGCCAGGGATTCAGTCAGCACCAAGAGAAGCAGCTGCTCCTTCTGACACCAGCCAAGCCCCTTTTACATGCCACTCCCAGCATAGAGAAAGGCAAAATGAGCAGAGTGATCATGGTGGTGGCTGTAGCCACACCCACTGATGTCATTCAGCCATTAGAGAGCCTAGTGAGGCTGAAACAGATCTAAACCCCTGATTTCAATACCCCTGATTTTTTTGTAGATATGAAAGCTGAGGTCTTTCTCCAGATGTTTTTGGCATTTTAAAATTTGTATTTTTCTTAATTCACAAACACATGTACTTCTGTGTATCTATGGAGTCACTTAGTATGTAGAACCCCCTACCTTATCTTGGTCTGGCCCTGACTTGCTTCTAAATTGTTGATAGGCACTCAGTCACCTGAGTTCACTATTAGTGGCAATGACACATATATAGAGATGTCAGTCTAATAAGCAGTTGCTGCTTCTACTATGGCTGGATAGAAATTGCTTAATTAAACAAACTTTATTTTAAGGACACAATCCTATGCCTGTTTAGACAGAAAAAAGTCCTACAGCTTCCAGCATTCCCCAGTCAGCATTAGGGATGTAAGAGGAATCTGGTTTGGGAATGGAGCATTTTCATCACACACACACACCCCAGACGCCAGTTCACGGATCCCTGATCTTGCTAGACTTGGCATGCAAGTTTCTGGCATTTTTTGTGTGTGTTTGTGATTTGTGCAAATGCGGATTTACGCAAAATCACAGGTGGAAACATTTACAGAAATAGTGATTTGCACAAATTTGCGGCTGTAAATGGTTCCCACCCACGGTTTTTACAAAATTGCAGTTTGTGGATAAAAAAAGGTCGCAAGCTCTCATCAGGGGCCCACATGCTCACTGGGCATAACGCGAACAGGATACAGAGAAGTTTGCCCATGCCTCAGCATATTTGTGCCCTAAATAACATTTAAATCTTTATGGTTTTTAAATCTTGTCCTTTCTCAGGGGAGAAAAGGGGTTAGAATGACATACATGGGGTTATTCTATTTTATCTTCAAAGAACTCTGTGAGGTAGATTAGTTTGAGACTGTATGACTGGACCAGTGTCACCCAGTGGGCTTGATAGAGGGCTTTAAACCCACGTCCAGGCCTATCACTTTATATGTTAAACCACACTGACACTCAATACATAGATAACTAAATTGGCTAACTTGAATGATTGTGTTTATAATGCGCTTGCAGAATTGGGGTTTCTGCATTAAGAAATCTGAGCGGTTTTTCTAGCAATAAACAAAGGTCCAGGCCGATGGGGCATATTGAGGAAGCAAACTCTGTACCCCATATTTTTGAATAATTATGTACTGCCCAGGAGGCTTGCAAATGACTGTCTTATCTGTCCCTTCCCATTGCAGCTAAACCGAGGAGATAGCCTGAAGGAGCCGACCTTCATTTCTGAGAGCAGCCGAAATCCCAGTTACCGCTCTGAGCCAAGTCTGGAGCCAGAGAGTTTTCGTTCTCCCACTTTTGGCAAGAGTTTCCATTTTGATCCACTTTCAAGTGGCTCCCGCTCCTCCAGCCTCAAGTCTGCCCAAGGCACAGGCTTTGAAATGGGCCATCTTCAGTCAATCCGCTCTGAGGGCACCACATCCACATCCTACAAGAGCTTGGTGAACCAGACACGCAATGGGAGTTTGTCATATGACAGTCTTCTCACACCATCTGATAGCCCTGACTTTGAGTCAGTGCAGGCGGGCCCAGAGCCAGATCCCCCCCTGGGTTACACTTCTCCTTTCCTTTCAGCCCGCATTGCCCAACAGCGGGAGGCTGACCTGCACAGTCGTTTCCCAAGCTCTGGCTCTCCCAAGCACCAGCCGCCCCGTGATTCTTCACCTGTCCGCTATGACAATCTTTCACGCCACATTGTGGCCTCCATGCAGGAGCGGGAGAAGCTGCTTCAGCAGTCACCCACGCCACCGCCCCTAGCCAAAGAGGAGGATACGGGGCTGGGGGACTCAGGCATCCAGTCCACACCAGGCTCCAGCAATGCCCCACGTACCAGCTCCTCCTCGGACGATTCAAAGCGCTCACCCCTGGGCAAGAACCCACTCACCCGCCCAGTGGCACCTCGCTTTGGCAAGCCAGAACCTCCACATGCACTCAGAGTGCGCTCAGTGGGCTCACCAGACCAGCCTGCAGCCTCCCACTTGAGCAAATCTGTGTCTTACAGCAGCCAAAAACAGTCGCCCCAGGCCATCGTCCTAGAGACTGAGGAGGTGGCCTTGCAGCCTTTACTGGCACCAAAGTAAGTACAAGTGACACCTGCCTCGTGTTTTAAGTGTTCCTTGGCTTGGCAGAGAATGAGCCACATTCAGCCCTGCCCCATCACTGCTGTGACCAAGAATCCCAAGATAATTTTGTTTTCTTTCAGCATCATCTGGAGGGATTGGCTAGGGGTGATCTACAAATAGAGTCTGCTCTCGTCTGCCCCTTCCTTCCCTCCCATTTTCCTTCCTACCCTCCATGTGTGAACCAAACCATTTTCTCACCCTTCAGTGTACACCACAGTGCAAATTCCATAGCATCACACTCCTTTTTGTAATATGTGTGCATTTGGGCATCCTCACTTTCCTTGGGTGTGTGTGATGGTCGTTGGCTTCTGTGCAAGATCCCTGGACCTTCTGTGTGATGCTTGCCTGATTTTGTACTTCATATACAAAAATATTCTATATGAGACTGCCCACCCTTCTTCCTACTCGCAGTATGTTCCTCTTCCCTGCCTTGTCTGTGTGCATGTGAGAGAAACCCGAGTCCGCCATCACGGGGGTGAGACACAGGCTGTAAGGAAACATCTGCCCTTCTGAACATGGTGGAAGCGTGACCCCTCCTGTCATTTTCCTGGGAAGTCTTATTCTTTTGCAGTGCACCTCCTTCCTTTTATTCCTTCCAGATAGTGCTGTATTGGGTATGTGTGGCATCCTTTCCTAATAGTTCTGGGTGTGTAAGATCCCATCCTCTGCTATACAAGTGTATGATTGGCTCCATCTTGCTGGTATTGTAAAATGTTTAGAGTGCCCTGCCAGTTCTCTGTGGATATTAGCAATCCACCGTTCTGTTCCCTTCTTACTGCCCCAGGCAGTGGAAGTTGTATCCCAAGGTTTCCTTTCCTTATCCCGAGTGTGAGACATCCTCCATTGCCATTGCCATTGAATGAGTGGTCACTTCCTGACACCCGTTTATCCTTCCTTTTCCCCAGAGACGAGGTGCAGATGAGACCCTCCTACAGCAAGTCCAATGGACAGCCCAAGAACCTGGGGTCAACCTCGCCCACCCCTGGCCAGCCACCTCTCAGCAGCCCTACTCGTGGAGGAGTCAAGAAGGTCTCTGGAGTGGGTGGGACTACGTATGAAATTTCTGTATGAGGAGGTGATCTCCCCACTATCAACTCCTCCCTGGCTGATTCCAAAATGTCTTGTCCCTGATGAGTAGGAGACAGGACCTTGCTCAGCAGATGGTTACCCCCATCGCATGCATGGACCTTTTTTCTTTCTATTTTTAAACAAATCCAATTTTTGGAGGGTGGGAGAGTGCACAGGGGACAATGACCTTTTAAAACTAAACTATCTGGGATTGGGAGAATCCCTAAACACTACAGCAGGATCCAGCCTTGCTCACCTCCACAGCCTGCACTCTTCCTCTCAACCACCAAGAGACTGCAATTTGTAGCACACACTGCCGAGAGAGAGAAGGGGAGGAGCTTGCTCTCAGCACTCCTCTGGGAGAAGGTGCAGGCTGCAGCCGGCCCCGCTACCAACAGGACAGTCAGTTGTGGACCTCGTGCAATCGCTTGCCTAGTGCAGTAGGAGTGGGTCATTTTTAATTTTTTTTTATTATTGTTACGGATTCTATTTTTTCCTCTTCTGAGTTATTGGGTGTGTGTATATATAAATATCTATAAATATATAAATATAACTATAAAAAGAAATTATATATCTACCCATATTGAGGGAGGGAGGCCCAGGCAGACCCCATTAGCTGGGCCTGAGGAAACCATGTGTTAAGTTAAGTTTAGGGGCATTTAAGTTCAAGATTGTATGGAAGCATGTATTAGATCAGCCAATTGGTTTACTTTGTATGGTTCGGGCACACACCCCTCCAAATGAAGCCCCTGTAAAGCCACCACACCAAGACGAGTAGGTCTGAGGAAATGCCAGTGTGGCATTTGACCTGGACTGGTCATCCCAGTGCCTGTTCCCAGGCATGAGCTTGGCTTGTATCCAGTTCTGGATTGTCCATTCCGGAAAGGAACATACAGAGGCCATCACCTTCCACATCCCTGCTCATTTGGGCTATATTGTGCTAGAAAACTTTCCCCATGAGTCAATGCTTCTTTTCTGGGGTACTTGGAAGGTTTCAGAAAACAAGGGGAGTTCTCAGCTTCCAAGCTGATGTTGACTTTTCAAGAAAATGAGTCCCAGTAAAAGCATGCCATCCCCTGCAAACCGGCAGATCAGCATGCAGAGTTCTAGGGCCTGGGAAGGTGCTTGGGGTTCTGAGTGTCAGGAGGAGAGTGGCAGTGGCATTGGGGCTGGGACCCTTATATGGAAATACTGTATTTAGTAAACCCCTCCCCCAAGTGGTTTCCCCTGCTTTTTTTACATTGCTTATATGAATTGCTCCATATTGATTTCTTGTGGTGTCACGGTTCTTTATTTACAAACTGGGCAAGAGAAAGAAGAGGAAAAAAACAAACAAACCAAAAAGCAATATTTTTCCATATGCCAAAAATGTTTCTCCACCCGTAAACACCTATGAAAGTAAAAATCAGAGCAACCCAGGAATCCAACAATCTCTAGTCGCTACTGACTCTTTCTCTATGGCAATATCTTAATTGTGGTCTCCACTGAGCCACACTTTTATTTTTATTATGACTAGCCATTTTAAAATGAGGAATAAAAAATATAATGAGCCACTCCCTCCATGCTTGTGTAGTTTTTGTTTTGTACATGGGGGAGGGAGGGGGTAGAGGATCTAGTAGTTGTCTTTCAGTAATGCCTGCTGTACCACCCACATTGATCCAGTAGGGCATCACAAGCTTCTGATCCAAGGGAGTTGGCACTGATGTAAAGGGCTTTCTCAGGTAAGTGAGGAGTGCTTATTCCTTCGTCTACATTCCAAGTGCTGAGCCAGAGTACAAACTGCAAGATATTCTTCAAAAATGCAACCAAATTAAGGCCAAAACCAGACATGACATCAATCGGATTGAAACAATTAACATTCACTTCTTTTTAATGTTTATCACTCCAGTAGGATGGGAGAGAGGCAGCATCAATGCTGTGGTGGGCTAGGAAGGGGGCATCTTTTTCTTCCTTGTGATGGTCCTGACAAAAAGTCCCCTCGTCTCATCTACCATTTGCATTGAGAGAGAAATTCAAATAACAATTCTGGGAATGGGGATATTTGTTAGGACCACGGAGGGGAAAGGGTTAGACTTCACTTCTCTGCCAACCACACTTCTGATCCTGGTGTAGCTATTTACATTTAGAAAAAGACATCTGTTGCTTATGTGCAATTAATGTCACATGTCCTTTGGCTCTTAATCTTGAAGCTATCGCAGCTGCTCTAAAGTTACTACACCTAATACAGAAAAAAAGAAAAAATCAACTTCATTTTTTGATGTACAATTTCTGATGAGAGCAAGATTCAACCTCAATACAAAAGATAGATGCTTGGGTTATTTGGGAATTGCTCCTATTGCATAACTGTGGAGCTTGGTACTGTAATACTGACAACATGTTTTTAAAGGTGGTTAACAAAATGGTGTTGTGAGATGGAGATTGATAAAGAGTACCAATGGACTGTAACCTTGCTTCAATAGTCTGGTGAGTGGTTTCAAAGGTCATGTTGGGGAGGATTTTTTTTAGCTCAGTTCTGTTCTGAAATTCATTTATAGTGTATTTGGCTAAGAAGAAAGCTGAATATCAACTGTTCTCTCCTGAACTAAGGCAAATATTTCCACCCAACAGCCTTAACAGATTGGGCCATATTATTTTGTGTAGGGTAGGCAAACGGTGCAGTAGGACAGAAGCCTTGCTATCATGAAAGAAGTGAAGCCTTGAGATCATTAGCAAATACAGCAAAGAAGGGGGAATTCTTCTTGCTCTCAAACATGGCAGTTAGAATTAAACTCTGCTTCCAGAATAGCATGAGAATGTTTAGTAGTTTTTCCAGTCCAAGATCTCTGGCGTGTACTTCTCTCTGGTGCTAGAATGGTAGTGGTGGTGGTAGGGAGTTAGCCTAAAAGCACTACCAAGATTACAATATACTAAATTTCTTTATATAGTAAGCTTCACGCTATATAATGTTACTATGTTTCCTGTAACTGTTGCAGGAATTCATTCTTTATGAGATTGGTTCTAATATCAAACCTGAATTTATTAATGAACACTTTTTGTGCTAATGTTCTTTTTCTTAAATGTGACATTCCTTTATTATGATTTCAACTTCACAATGAAATAACTTTTGTAAAAGTGCAGTTGTATTGCTGTTTTTAACCATCTCTTTGCAGGGCCAAAAAGCCATACTGTCTGTTTCATCTCAAAAGCATAAACTTTATTTTTTACTCATCATCCTAACTTTAAACTTATATCCTGCTAGGCCTTCAAAGTGGTTACAATGTAAGAGTGACATAACTACAGCACAATCAAATATTAAAATGCCATTAAAACAACAATATAAATACTCATCTGCAATATTTTAAACTATTTTCAACCAAAAGTGAGTATAAGTGAAGACAACATTCCAACTGAGGTCTGTGGGTGGATTTTTTGTGTGTAATTAGTGGATTATCCATTGACACTGACAAGTCTGCAAGATCTCATTATGTTTATTGTACATTGATGAAAATATTAGATATCAAGCATTTATTGGGTACTCTATAATTAAAGACACCGAAGTTTTCTCTTCAAAAAAGAAAGTGAAAGCTTATAGCCATCAGGACTTGTAGCTGTTGATAGGCTTATCCTCCATGAAGAATGGCTGCAGTGGTAATGAGTTTAGGCCTTGAGTGATTCAGTTCCCATAGTTGTATCCATAGTGTGACCTTTGTGAGTTACATATATTTGTGTTTGAATGCATTCTTAAACTCTTTGGTGACTGTAAGCATCCTGCCCCTGTTGAAGGCAGCAAGAGTGCTAATTGCCCCATTGCAGTTCTGAGCCAGAGCCTCGAGATTCTACTTTGCCTGAAGGAGAAACATTTGAAACTAGCTTAGATCTCCCGATACCAGATTATCACCTGGAACAGCTGACTAAGGCTCCAGTAGTACAGTCATGGAGACTGAGCACCTGACAAGTGCTTTCATGAAAGCTGACTATAATCCCATAGTAAGTAATCTGCAAGAAAAGGGAGTTCCCTATCCAGACTAACAGGATTGTAGAAAGATTTAAGTCCCATAGCCTGTGGGTGGGAATCATCAGGCTGCTTTATAAGAAAGGCTAATTCAAGTGATGATCATGGGAACCCTGTAATGGATTTTCATTATCTAGCTTCTGTTCTTTTGTATGTTTGCTAGAGGACAAGGCTGTCTATGTGCCCTCTCTGGACAGTGTGCTTTGCCATGGCATGCTTCCATACCACAATGCAGCAAATTTGCATACAGTGCAAATTGAAAGAGGTGGACTCTGTCTAAACTAATCCCCGCCTTTAATTGCGCAGGAAAGCTATGATGAGGGCTGCTTCACCTGTTGAATTTTTATTGAACACATAGCAATTAGACACTCTCAGATGAAAAAAACGGTGGTATTTCCTCCTAGATTAGAGTGGCCAGTGAGCTAGGGCTTTGGAGGTGCTGTTGCTGACTTCCTTTGTGTGTGCCATGTCTTCCTTAAAATAGGGATGTGCAGGGACACAAAAAATTGGATCGTAATCAGAATCAGAACTTAAGATTTTTTTAAAAAATTGGATCGGAAAAATCAGAGGTCCAATCTCGATATGAAAATTGGACCTCCAATTGAATCTGACGCCATTTTGAATGTGTTTTCCCATAGCCTAGTATTGTGTTACAAAAACGCCTATACCTTTTTTATTTTTAAAGATAGAAGGATGAAACTTGACCACACTGCAGATGGGTTAGAGTTATTTCTCTGTGTGAAATTTCAGAAAGATAGCTCCAGGCATTTTGTGGCTATGATTTTTTTACAAACGGACCAGGAATGCCTATAACTTTTTTATTTTTAAAGATCCACACGTGAAACTTTGCCACATTGCAGATGGTATGTTGGGACTCGTGTGTGAAATTTCAGAACCATAGGTGCTTGCCTTGTGTGGCAATTATTTTTTTTAAAATGGGTAGTAGTGGGGGAAAGACACTTATGCCTAAAACTTTTTTATTTTTAAATATCCAAACATGAAACTTGTCCACATTAAAGGTACCACTTTGGTTGACATGTGTGAGCAATTTCAGAAGCATAGCTTCAAGCATGTAGTGGCAAGGTATTTTGGGAGAAATGAGAGAAACCCATTTAACTTGAAAAAGGAAAAAAAAAGAAGCGTGAAACTTGCCCACATAGCAGATGAGAGTGAGATACTTATCTGTGAGAAATTTCAGAAAGATAGTTCCAGGCATTTTGTGGCTATGATTTTTTTTTTACTTTAAAAGATCCAAAAGTTCAAAAGCAGAGGCTTTGAGTTTGACAGCTGTCAAACCGCCCCCCCATCCCCCCCCCCCCCGTTAGCTGTCAAACCAATCGTATTGGAAGTTTTGGAACTTTTAAAGTAAAAAATTCATAGCCACAAAATGCCTGCACCAATCTTTCTGAAATTTCTCACAGATAAGTACCTCACACCCATCTTCCATGTGGGTAAGTTTCATGCTTCTATCTTTAAAAATAAAAACGTTATAGGCATTTTTGAATCGGATGTCATTTTGGGTGATTTTCCCCATAGCCTAGTATTGTGTTACAAAAAATGCCTATAACATTTTTATTTTTAAATCGGAGGCAAAAAATATCAGATCGGGGAAAAATCTGATATCCAAATTTTCATATCAGAATCGGTATCGGATGTCCGATATCCTCTTGTTTTAATTGAAATTGGATATCGGATCCGATACAATGCACATCCCTACATTAAAACATTTGGAACTATGTGCTCTGCTGGCAATCTAATTTGGGGGATGTTATTAGGTCTTGCTCTCTAAACCAAACCATATGGAATTAAAACAATTGTATGTTCTTCCCCCATTTTTCTTGCCTCCATTGTCTCCTCTGTTTCCCCATGTGTGTTTTTTTACATTGTAAGCCTCTTGGAATATGAACCTGTCAAACCTGTCCTTTGTAAAATGCCATACACATAATTGATGTTATATAAAATAATAATTGTGCAATACTGGGAGTGATTGTGATCATGTGGAAGGTCCTTAGTTTGACCTGGGGGCTTTTGAGCATTTCCTGGCCTTATGATCTGTCTAGCATTTCCTTTTCAATCTTTAAGGGAGGTAGTTCTACAGTGTCTTTAAAAAGCTGATTACTTTGCTGTGCAGGTCTTCCCTCTAGGTCAGCCTTCTGCAACTTGGTGCCCTCCATTTATCTTCAACTACAACTTCCATCATCCCCAGCTAGCACAGCCGGTATATAGGGATGATGAGAGTAGTAATCCAAGACATCTGGAGGGCATTGGTTATGAAAAGCAGGCTCTAGGCAGTTTCCCCTATACTTTACAATGCACGTCTTTTGTAGCCCCTCCTGCACCTGTGCCATCTTTTGATCCTGCCAACAACATTCTTTAATCTCTTTCTATGAGCTGGATATGCACAGCTCCTTCAGCTTCTCCTTACCGGACTTGTCTTCTGGGCTTCATATCTCTCTTAGTTCTTCAGCATTGCCATTAAACTAAATTCCAGTCCCCTGCTTTGAATATCTCTTACCACTCATTTGCACAAAATACTATTTATACTTCTTGGCTAAATCCAGTGTTAAACAAAAGGACTTCTACTCATGCCATGTAAGTTTCTCTTCCCCTGCAGCTCCATGCGTGCTCCCTAAATCTGCTCCAGAAGGAATACCTATGCATAGTGGGTGACTTGTTGAACATGAGTCCACAGTTCCTTGTTTTGGCTGCAAGGAACAACTGGTAAGTGTTCCAGAATGTGGCCACACTCCTATTGTAGCTGTATTTTTCCAGTGTGCAAAGCATATGGCTAGAGTTTAGGTAGGAGATATGAATCCAACTCCTGCATCTGGCATAGCCTCATTTATCAAGTCGTTTTAGGCTTTGGTTCCCCATTTTTTAAAAAAGGGATATAATAGTGACCTATCTCACAGGGTTGTTGTGAAGTCAAACAAAGATTGTTAAGCACTTTTCTAATTAAAAGTGCTGCATACATGATTAGTGGTGTCTGCCAAATTATTTGGATAACACATGTGGGCTGCATGGGGTTTCTGTGAGTCAGTACAAGCCCTAATCTCTCAGCATCTGTTAACTGTTTGTCAGTGTTCATGATTCCTACTACTGCTTTCCCAACCTATGAAAGTGTGCCTAGTTAATAGTTCACTTACATAGAATTAATTAATACATTTCTATACAAACCAATAGCCAAAGCTGGGTGATTCACAACAACTAAAACCAGAATATATAACACGATAAAATACAACATAAACGTTTAAAAGTACAATATAAAATAAAAACCAAAATAAAACATAACAGCAGTGCATAGATTTAAAACAGAATGCCTGGGAAAATAAGGTCTTTACCCGGCACTGAAAAAAGCACAATGTAGGCACTAAGCGAGCATTTCTGGGAAGCTCATTCTCATAACGGGTGCCTCAATAGAAAAAGCCCTCTTCTTAGTAGCTACCCACCTCACTTCCTTTGCTGAGGGTTCTTAGAAAAAGACCACTGAAAACTACGAGTTTGGGCAGATATATGCAAGGGGATGATCCTTCAAGTTACTTGGTACTGTGCCATTTAGGGCGTTGAATATGAATACCAGCACTTTGAATTGTGCCCGGAAATCAGTGCAGATGGAAAAGTACTGGCATAATATTATCATGTTGGCCAGTCCCCATTACCAGTCTCATTGCCCTATTTTGGACCAGCTGAAGTTTCTGGACCATTTTCAAAGGAAGTCCTATGTATAACGCATTGCAGTAATCCAAATGAGAGCTTACCAGAGCATGGATAACTGAGTAGACCATTTTTGTCCAGATAAGGATGTACTTGGTATATCAGCCTAAGTTGATAAAAGGAGCTCTGTGCCACAGAATTACCTGTGCCTCTAGTGACACTGTTCATTCCAAGAGCACTCCCAAACTACCCGTTAGTGCAATCCCCTCTAGAACAGGTTAGATGTTACTTAGCCGGGCAGATGAGCCACCCCACTAATAGTACCTCCATTTTTTCTGGATTGAGTCTCAGTTTATTGGCTCAGTATCGTGCCCAGGCACTGATTCAGAACAGCCACTGCCACACCTGTATTTGACGAAAAGGAGAGACAGAGCTCAGCATCAGCCCACACCTCTGGATAACCTCCCCTAGTGATTTCATGTAGATATTGAACAGCGAGTCCTGTGGAACCTCATAGCATAGTTGCCATGGCAAAGAGCAATAATCCTCAGCATCACCTTCTGGATTTGGCCATCCAAGTAGGAGCAGAATTACTGCAACACAATGCCTCCAACACCTATCTTAGAAAGCCTATCCAGAATGATGCCGTGCTTAATGGTATTAAAGCCACTGAGAGGGCCAAAAGAATCAACAGGATCAAACTCTCTGTCATCCTGTCAGCAAAGGTCATCCCAAGGGTAACCAAGGCAGTTTCCATTCTAAAACCAGGCGTGGAGCCCAGTTGAAATGGGTCTAGATAATCAGTTTTATTCAAGAGTGCCTAGAGTTGACCAACAACCACCAGGTGACCATATGTCAGGAAAAACCAGGACATGTCAGGATTTTTGGTAACAAACCCAGGAAAGGGGGGGGGATTATGAGTGGGGATTTTCTCCATCCCCACTCAAAGGGGAGCTCTACTTTATCATCAGTGGGAATTAACAAAAATGCTCACAGCTCAGTCATTTAGAGATGAAACTTGGCACCATGATAGCCCTTAGGTAGGGCTTTAGCCATGCCAAGTTTGAAGCAGATCTGTTCATCTGTTGAGTTTTAGGAATTTTTTAAAGTTTGAGGTTTTAAAATTATTTTTAAAAACTATCATTTTTAAAGATAAGGAGATGAAACTTGGCACTGTGATAACTCTTAAGCAGGGCTTTAGCCATGCCAAGTTTCAAGCACATCTGTTCATCTGTTGAATTTTAGCATTTTTAAAAAATTTGAAGTTTTAAAAATATTAAAACAAAACAAAACACTGGAGCCATACCCTTCAAACTCAGGTTGTCAAACCTCCTCTTTGGGGTCTTGCACCTTGAGCAGTTTCAGCCCTTGGCATCAAGGAGATCTCAAGTTTTTAGCTAAGAAGTGCTGGGCGAGCACAGCACCTTTCCTGTTGCAGATTTGGTGGGCAGTCAGGCACCTGGAGCTCAGCAGAGGTGAGGTGTCCACAGATCAAATTGTAGGGAAGGAGATGTCAGTCAAAGCAGCTCATAGGGCAAAACAGAATGGGACAGAGGCCTTTTCTTCAGAGTTCCACAGCAAAAGCTGCAAAAGTAGGAGTGAGTGAAATTAATTTCAGATACATTGGATGTCTCACTTGTTATTTCAGTGATTTTAACATTAAGATAGTCTGTAGAACAGATTAGTCTTAATTGTATGCTGTAAAATCAGACATGTGACCAAGGCTATGTTCAGGTGGGCCCCCCCGCCTTGGTGCTGGACATGCTCCCTAGGGGTGGACATGTTGGTGGGGACACCCCCTTGGGGGCCGACCATGTCTTCCTTTTTGGTTTCCAAGATATGGTCACCCAATATGGTAATACACAATTTACCGCTGTTACATGCAAATTATCCAGCACATATTTTACAAAAAAAAGTCCATGAATGACACCCAAAAAATGTCTTCATAAAAATGTTGTGACAGAAGCATAGGCAGATAATAACATAGTTGGTTGTTAGCATAGTATAGTTATATCATAAAAGAGTCTTTCCGACTTTCAATAGAAGGCAGTGGTCAGCAAGGCAGTCTATGCTATATAGACCAAGTCAAGTTCTTAGTTTGTTTGCTTTTGCCAAAAAGACGAAAAAGCTCTGTCCCCATGATGTATCCATTTTGTCTGAAAATAGTTTTTTTAGCCTTTCCTAACATACTATCATGTAGTACCTATCTAAGGTTAGTGGTGGCTAAAATCTTAGAGAAAACAATAGAACAGGATTTTCTTGTGATAAAATTCCTATTCCAGTGCTTTCTAAAGGGGCAGTTACAGTTTCTGTTAAATTACAATCATTCATATTGTCTGAAGTTTTCAATTTACCTGTGCTAATATTTGTCTCCATAAAGGAAAAAATGAAAAGGCCATTATGATGGGTGATTTATGTGGGGAGGGGGGTTATAAAATAATAGTTCCCCACAACATGAGGCCTAGGAGCAAATTGAAGACCTTTCCATAAGTATTTACCCACTCACCCCCACCCCATTTCATCCTGGGAAATGGGAAATAAAATAATGGTTATGTCCTTTTCCTATGAGAATGTATGAAGTCATCAAAAGGGGAGGTGGAAATCGCCTATGTCACTACAGTTGCATTGATACTTCTACAAAGATCTATGGTAGAGTTGGCATCAGCTCTTTCAGCCCTCTGTAGTCGACCTGCCATGCTCCACATCCAGCCCGCGTCTGATACTCTTTCAATGTGAATTGCTGTAAGAAGAATGAAGCCTTCCACCCATGGCGGTGCTACAGAATTCAGGGCGAGAAAGGAAGTGAGCAATGACAATAATGACTGCAATCTCTCCAAACTGGGTAAATGGCAAATGAGTTTAATGTAGCTAAGTTTAAAGTGATGCAAAACTTCATATATACACCGATGGGGACTGAACTGTGTACTACTCAGGTTGTCTCATCTCAAAAAGGATGTAGAACGAGAAGAGGTACAAAACAGGGCAATCAAAATGACCAAGGGATTAGAGTACTTTCTCTAAAAGAAAGACGGACACTCTTGGGAGCTTTTCAGATCATTTATTAATTACGTTTCTATACCATCCAATAGCCAAAGCTCTCTGGGTGGTTCACAAAAACAAACTTGAAACCATACAAAAAACAACCAATAATATAAAAGCCTAAAATGTGTAGAACAAAACAAACCTTATGTCCAGCAGGAGTACAAATATTTTAAAATGCAATAACTCGGTTATTGCATCAGAGATTCATTCAACACATGTCCACAACCGGACTTACAACAATATATGGCCGCTTCCACTCTGAGCATTTGGACATTATAACAACAAATGAATATCACACAGCACACTTATTAGTTTGTTATTCTTCCCCCCTTCTTTTTGTTTTTTCTTTCATCTTGTTCCCCCCCACCCAAATTGTATTAACTAAGTTTTCTGTTCTGCTTTTTCTGTTATATCTAAAATAAAATTTATTTTAAAAAATTAAAAACACGGTTTTTGAAACTGAAGGACTAAAAAAAACCCAACCCTGGGAAAATAAGGTATTTATCAGGTGCTGAAAACACGAGTGTAGTCATCAGGTGAGCCTCTCTGAGGCATTCTCCAATCAGGGTATCCCCACTGAAAAAGCCCTTTCCTTAGTAGCCACCTGCCTCATTTCATTTTGTGGGGCCAGGCTGGAGAAGGGCCTCTGAAGATGATCTTAGGGTCTGAGTGGATATATATGAGAGGAGACAATCCTTCATGTAATCTGATCCCCAGCTGTTTAGGGCTTTGAATTGGACCACAAAATGGACTACAGGCCAGTGCAGATCAAAACACTTGTGTAATATGCATGTATCAGCCCATCTCTGTAAACAATCTCACTGCCATATTTTGTACCTGCTGAAGTTTCCCTACAGTTTTCAAAGGTAGCTCCATTAGTGCATTGCAGTAATCCTAATGAGAGGTTACCTGAGCATGGTTAACTGAGCATGAATATAGATAGATAAAACTTTATTGTTTCAACCAGTGGTTACAACAAACATGAATATAAAATTATGCGTAGCATTCAAAAAATGGATAGAGGTTTTACTCCCTTTCTGAGAATCCTAGAAGTTAGGGTTAGCAAATGAAATGGTAGAACAGATTAAATGAAGTTCGTATAATGTATAATTAAATGTATGGAATCCAATGATTCTATCTCAAAAGCTCATGGGAGGAGAGACTTATCACTGGTGCTGTACAATCTCCATTATTACAGGCAGTATGCCAGTAACTACCAGTTACAGATGGGTAACAGCAGGAACAGGTTGTTGACATTATGCCCTTGTTGTGGGCTTCCTGCAGGCATGTAGTTGGCTGCTGGGACAGAGGATGTTCGACTAGAATGGACCCTTGGTCTGATCCAGCAGGACTCTTGCATGCTTACAAGATGAGGGTGCAGATCAACCTGTGGAATTGTCGCATAAATTATGCTATTCTCAAGTGTGCCAAAGTCCAGATATGAAACACTTGACGAAAGACCTCTTGAAGCTTTGGAAACTGATTTATTATTCTGCGCAGAATAGGTGACCTCTGGACACTAACGCTGCTTTCCAGAGTCACACCACACCAAGGTTCAAACAATGCTTTTATACTTCAAATGTTACACATCATCAGCCCTCATCCCATTATTTTATAGCCCCAGTGACATCATTTGGCCAACTCTATTTTACTCTTGAGTAGTCCCGAGTAGTGGCCAGATGTGGTGTTGCATTGCCATGTGTGATTTTACTTGTACCCAGAGATGCTTTATCGTTCTCTCATATGGTCATTTTGTCCCTCTAAGTCAGGTAGCTTACGCATGTCCCTGATTGTGCATAATGGAGTCTGACCTGGAGAAGGAGCAATGGCAATTTTGATAAGCTCCTAGTTCTTGCGCTGCCAAATCTCCTGCAAGCAGCTTGACTTTTGCAGAAATGGATACAATGGACGGGCAGTGGGGAATAGGGATTTGGGGTGCTGTGTGTGGGCGGTTTGGGTGCACGTGTCAGCGGACATGTGTAAGTTGCGTGTGTAAGATGTGTGTCAGGGAAAATGGACATGTTTTGGGGTGAAAATTACAGATCTGTACAGATTTTTACAACAGAGTGAATAAAGGGGGTGGGTTGCATAGAGACCTGTGACTGTATAGCAGGGGTACAGATCCTCAGACCTGGAGGCCAAAACTGGCACTCCAGGGTTCCCCAAATGATAACACACTCTTCCCTCAGCCACTGATCATTTGGTATTTCCCCAGCTTTTGTGCGGTCCCCCCCCCCCAATTCTAAAATGTTGAAATGGCTCTCCTAAGGCTTGGTTACTGGCAATAAGAGCTTTAAAATGAAAACATGCTGGTATGTTGGCCCCGCCCATCCCTGGAATGCGGCCCCTGAGAGCTTCTCCAAAATGAAATTCAGCCCTTGGTCTGAAAGATGTTTAACAGCCTTGTTGTTAGGTGTCATGGGATGCAAAGAGAGAGAAGGGAAGCAGAATGGGCTAAAAAAAACTACAGTTAAAAGGAAAGCTACTTTCCAGCAATTAACACCACAACATCCTTGTAAAAATGTTAATCTACACCTAAACTACAACAGAGGCTAGCTGTACCTCAAAGTCCAGCAATTGTATTGTAACATACATTTTAATGGGGCAGAGCTCACTTTTTCAGATGCATGGAGTGTTAGCCTACAATGGCAGATACACACATGCACAGACACATGACAGCCAAAGGCCGAGTAAGGGTGTGACCTATTGCTATGCAAAGCACAGATAAAATGAGACCCAATCAAAAGACAGAGATCTAATCGGATTGGGTGTGACCCACTCCTGCCTGTTCATGAAGTACAGAAACTGT
This sequence comes from Anniella stebbinsi, assembly GCA_029215795.1. Classification (NCBI taxonomy): domain Eukaryota; kingdom Metazoa; phylum Chordata; class Lepidosauria; order Squamata; family Anniellidae; genus Anniella; species Anniella stebbinsi. The sequence continues at coordinate 260,988,902 of JARDYH010000001.1, forward strand.
GAGTCGGTTTGCCATTTTGCAAGAGACTTGAACGTTACTGCACTTCCAACAAAAGGGTTTTAAAGCCAGGCTCTGCTCTGAAGCTACTGGGTTGGAATTCTTCGGCAGATTTGACACTAACCCTAACTTTGTGGCACTCTCATTACTGAAAGTAATTGTCCCTCTTCAGTTGTTTCTGTACATTGACTTCTTTTGGCAGTACTGTTTGGGAGCAGTCACGCCCACACTGATGGAATATTTTACTCTTTTGGCTGCAACTCAGTTGACATTTCTGTTCCACCTAGTAATGTGACACACCCGTCTTTTGCATTGCTAAGCTTGTTGCCCTTCCTTTACAATAACACCTTCTTTCATCTTTGCATCTGTGTTGTATGTATTCATTTTTCTATGAAACACACACATCAGCTGAGGGTAAGGTTTTGTGCCTTTTAAAAAGTGGGCTGTGGCCTCCGAAAGTTTCTGACACAACTATGCTTAACAATAACGTGGCCTTCAGGGTAGTTTGAGTTGTGTACCACCCGTGTAAAGCATCTCTCTGTCTAAAGAAATATTGTACATCTCCCTAGCGGCTTAGGTAATAAGAGGCCTGTTCTCCTACTTGCACCGTCAGATGTGGCGAACACATTTTTCTTCCAGCTCAAAATTGGTTTCAGTGCAATGCTTCGGGTAGAAGCCAACCCTGCTTCTGTTAACCTGTGTCTGGGTAAGGCGCAGCTTCCACCCCATTTACCATGCCCTAGAGAATTTTATAGGAGCAAAGAGAAACTATCTGCTTCGCTTTTCCCCAACCTGGTCTGGATGTGGTCTCTTAATACAGTTGCAGTTGTTGTAATGGAAGCCAATTTGCTCACCCTGATACAGGATAGCTTAGTCCAGGAATGGGAACATGTGGCCTTCCAGATATTGTTAGACTGCAACTCCCATCATCCCATACTATCGGCTATGCTTCCTAGGGCTGATGGGAGCTGCAGTCCAATATCTGGAGGGCCACACGTGTCCCCCACCCTAGCCTAATCCCAAATAGGATTTGTGTATGAAGCAGCGTTCCTCCCTCCCTTTCCTGGCGGTAGTGCTAGAGCTGTAGGAGAGAGGACAAAGCTGCTGATACTTCTGGGCTGGAAGGAGGGGAGTATTCCTTAGCTGCCCTTCAGTGTGCAAAGGCCACCTATAAATAGGGGGCATTTGGCCCCACCTTTCCTCTCGTGAGTTGCAATGGCTTCAATTTAGATGCATGGGAGAGGTGGGGTAGAGATTTTGGGTAGAGGAGTAGAATGCTCATTCTTCTCCTTTATTGTATTACATAGATTTTATTTTGTTAACTATATGGGTTAGAGGAGTGAGTCAAGTTTTATTATTATCATCCACATTTTACAGCCATGGCCCAGTTCATTATTTATATTGCTCTTTAGGATCCATCGTGCTCAGCTATTCAACAAATATACTGAGAGTTAAGGAAACTGCAGTCAAATTGTTCAAAGGCCAAGAGCTGCATTACACTGAAACTATACTAGATTTTACATCTAGAACTTCGTATGTTTAGGGAGCAATCTTATGGGCTGCACCTTCACTGCTCAGAAGTCCCCAAACTCAGCCCCTGGGCTGAAGCTGGAAGGTCAAGAGGAGCAGCGGAGGCGACGTTTGCCTCTCTGGCCTCCTATATTTTTGCTGAATGGACTTTTCAGCCAGTCCAGCGAGGGTGAATCAGAGGGGGAAGGAAGGAGTCTTAGGATAACTGGACTCTCAAGTCTTCTCCCCTCCCACCGGAAGATCCCCCTTTCTGACATTGGAGAAGCAGCTGGCACAGTGCTTTCCATATCGGCTGGGAGGAGGAGAGGTCCTGGGTCAGATCTCTGCCTCCCCCTCCCGAGGTTGGAGTGCTTTCTCCAACCTCCCCACTTTATGGTCTGTGGGATGCTTGCCCAGGGACCATAGGATTGCTCCCTTAGTTACGATATATTAGTCTAAATATGAGTCCTGCCTGCCAGACTTCTAGCTACACACCTGGAGAAAGTAAGAAGTAGCATTGGGGTTGAAACGGAGCCTTTTGAGCTTCAAGGTAGTGTTTTGCGTTACCAGCATTGAACCCAGCATGTCAGTTCAGCACCACCACCCTAGGGCTCTACCACTGTAGGAATCAACCCGTTGCCCTACAGTAGCCTTCCCCAACTTGGTACCCTCCTAATGTTATGGACTTCAGCTCCTATTAGCCCCACCCAGCATGGCCAATGGTCAAGATTGCTGAAATCAAGAGTCAAAAACTTCTGGAGGGCAGCCAGTTGGGGAAGGCTGCCATACAGAAAAGCCACCTAATTCTACCAAAGACCATGCACAAGTAACTGAATAAATAGGACGGGGCAAAGTGCTTGTATTTACAGGAATACCCTATATTTAGGTACTTACCAGCCACTCAACACAACATGTATGGGTGTAGTCTTAGGACTTGGATCCACATTTTAAACCAAAAATATACACATCAACTAGGGCAGCTATAATAACCAGATAGTAATGGTTTAACCAGAGGGATCGTACTGTTAGCTTGCAACTCATTCTCACCTTGCTGCCCCTAAACCAGCTCCATTTGCCAAGTGTCTGTTTGTAGTAGTCACATTATGCCTCCAACCTAGAATCAGAAACTATGGTTTGCCGTAGGTTTTCAGTGCAGATTTAGAGACAAATTACATTTTTCACACCTGGAAGTAGTGAAGGAAATCAATACAACCAAAGGGAGGAAGTGATCAAACTCACAACTGGTGCCCAATGGCCAGGCACTGCCTGAAGTGGGTGATACTATGCTCAAGCGGCCTATTGGCACATATTAACTTTTGTAGAGGTACTTGTGCACACATTTGTCTGCTTTTGACAGCTGGTAGCCTAACAGAGGGAGAAGCCTAGTGTGGATAATGTCATCTATTTCCTCTAGCAGGAATAGAATTACAACCTGGAGGGCCATTATGAAAAGATTCTCCTGAAAGGAACCTTTGCAATGAGCATATCGCCCATGCATCAGTAGAATTTTGCAGACAGAAGAAATTATGTCCTAAGAGACCAACTGATATTTCCATTTTTGCTGCTTCTTACAACACACCACCCTTTTCAATAGCTGCAATGGACTACAGAATGCATTAGGTTGGAGGATGAAAGGGCAGCTAGGGCCAAAGCCTGGAGGCGTGGGTGCAGAGGTTTGACAGCCTTTATACTTGCCAGCTGCTCTATGATTCATGACTCATAGGAATTCTAACTTTATTTACATGCTTTCCCTTGCAAACATGATAGCAATAAATTTAAAAAATGGATATCTGCAGAGCTCTAATGCAAATCAGACATAAACAGCTGCAATTTATAGTGCAGGAATGCATTATAAATTTCTAATCCTTTTAGCCATAAGTGCTGATGAGCTTGCATACAACTTCGAAGTGCTTAGCTATTTTTCCATCCACCCAAGGGGGAAAAGAACCCAACCCTGTGCCTTCCTTTGGTATCCTGCATAATCAAGCCTCATTATTTTTGCTTTCCACCTTACCACCTGAATTATTGTATCCAGCTAGAGTAAATGAAGGTCATATGTATTTGCATAAGTACCTCTAGTTTTTATAGAAAAGAAGTCTATACTCAGAGCTCTTCCACAGGAAGTGTCAAGTGCAAACATGCCTCTTTTCCATCCAGTTAGTAATGGAGCAACATGAAGCAACCACACAACAGTTGGACTATGAACACCTTTGCATCATGGAGTGTATTCCTTTGGGATAAAGCAAACCCTCCTTTGCAAGCAAGGCAGCACATGAAAAGCTGACACTATAGACCAAAGCATTTGAAAGCTATTTAGTAGTGTCAGAGCTTCTCCATTTTACTTTCCAAGCCCCATCTACCTACAGCTATATCAAAGGGACAGGGGCAGTCTGAGAGCAGATTTCCCAACCTATTTTTCTTTGGGGGAGAGATTTGCATTGAGGCCACAGCACTTTGGGCAGGTGTTAACTGCCCCCCATGCTGTTTTCCTGATAGAAACTGACCCCACAGAAGCTGGGATTAGCTGCTGAGCAGGTGAGTGAGGGACAGACACCCATATTGGACCTGCCTTAGGACAGGCAGTTTCTACTGCTTCCCACCACCGCCATGGTCCTAATGCTGACCTTCCCACCCCACTGAAAGGCATAGGAGTTCTGACCAGAGATCTCCCATGTCACATCTAATTTTAACAAAAGAGGTACTCTGATCAAAGCACAAATCCAACCTCATTCTGATCCTTGTGTAAACTGTGGATGGAATTCCCCTGCCAATAGGCAAGAAGTAGCTGCTGTTTTTAAGTATGTTCAGGGTTCTTTTTTTCAGCTGTCGCTACACATGAGACCAGATTTTTCACTGATTTATTATTATATAGAACCAAGATAGGGAAGTGCAGAGAAGACAACCACCTGAAGACTGAAGTAACAATTTTAGCCAGGACAGAAAGCAGTTATTTCTATTGTCCAGTTGAGGTTCCTGGAAGAGGATTCCACATCTTCAGCTTATATTTGTTCCTGATTTTCCCCTTCTGCTAGCAAAGTTCAAATCTTATCAGTTAAAGAAGCAACAACTTATAGAGAAGCCTTTACTTAATAAATGAGCCCTTGAGGAAAAGAATCCTGTAACAATTTTGATCTTTGATTCACAGTGCACCTTCTTGACTCTATCATGCTTCTTCTATTGCTAAAGGAAAAGGTCAATATTTTTCACTTAGGTGTCCATCTAATATTAAAGCAAGTTTATTTACTGGCAAGAATAATAACTGGAAAATGAAATCCAGCTTTGTCTTATTTCAAAAACGTGTAGTCAGACCAGCTCTTTCCAGACGGACTACTAACCTATCTACCATCCTCAGACTATGCCCTATAACAGAAAGCCCCTCTGGAGTCTTCCCATTATCTATTAATTGTAGAATACAGAGCTGCTTGCAAGCCCATGACATGGGAAAAAGAGGCTCCAGAAGCCAGGATTCCTTCAAATCATTAGCATCTCCTCCAACAGAGATTTAATTAAAATGTGAGACAGCCACATCCCAACTTGGTCAGGATCATTTTGTACAGAAGGAAAAATGAAAAGAAAAACAGGGCTCGCATATAAAGACACCAGCCTGCATTATGTCCCAGGCAAAGTCTGTGTTCCTATAGAGAGCCCAATGGAGTCCCAGAAGTTCCATCCAGTAGTCATCATCATCTACATGGCGCTCCATAAGGTGGAGAAGAAGTCAGCAGTGGCTCCCCCATTCTTGCTACTCCTTTTTTCAACAACTCTGTAGCACCTCCCTGGAGAGCTCTCTCCATCACACTTCTTGGTAGGACTTTATCGGAGGCTGCTGCTGCTGCTGGCTTGAGAGCTGCCCACACCTGGGTGTTCAGGGCTATGCCGGTTCTATAGCAAAACAAAACACACATATGAATGAGAACAGAAACTTTAAAGATAATGAAAAAGCCTCCCACTGTGTCCATGACCTGCTAAACTTTGCAACTAAGAATCTAGTGCCTAAATTTGCTGCTTTTCTCCCTCCTCCTTCCCTCCCTCCCTCCCAATCCCCTTTCCTTCTGTGTCATGTTTTTTAGATTGTAAGCCTCTGGGCAGGGACTGTCTTAAGAAAGGGTTTTGGCTAAAGGGCAGAATAAAAATGCTATAAATAAAAAGGGACATGAAGGCATTTTAGACCAAGAGGAGAAACCTCAGATTTCATACCAAGTTCTGAGCAGGATTCTTAGCTTTGTTCAGTTCTCCTTTCCCTGAAGTTACAAATACTAAGACTGGTGGTGGTAGCAGCCTCCCCAATTTACCTTCTTCTTCTTTTTCTCCTTCTTCTTTCTTTTTCGTTCAGGATCATCCTCTTTCTTCTTCTTCTTTTTCTTGTGGTCAGAATCTGAAGGTGTTTCTACGAAGAAGAGACAAAGCAAATGAAGTAGGCACTCAGTTTGGGTGGGGCAGGAGTTGTGCGAGCTTCGGCTAATGGACTATGGCATGCTATGCAGGCAATGACCACAAAGCCCAAAGAGCAAGTGTCTTACCTGGAGGGACGGGATCCTGAGTACGGCTCTGCTTGTGTTTGTGCTTGTTTTTTTTCTTAGGTGGCTGGATGTGCATTAAGCGGCACTGCTCTGGCAACTGAGGCAGCACAAAAAGAAACCAAGAGGCACATTAGTACACTGAACATAACATCTCTGGTGACAGAGGATAAGCACAGGTGCAATCACTCAAAGGGAGGGGGGCTTAGGAGCCTGTGTCTTTGCTGACCTAGTTCCACTGCTGTCCTTCATCATAATTTGCATGGCAACAGTTCCTATTAGGTTCACTTTGCTAAGGTCTTATGCACTGAGTTTCATTCCCTGCCTCAACTTTCCAAATTCAGCACTGCAGAGTTTTAACCTATCAACACTGTTGTGGACTCAGGTTCACTCCCAGCACCCTTTATATCTGTTTTAGCGACACTTGGACCAGGGAAGGACCCAAAGGCAGACTTTGACAATTCCACTCACCATGCAGAGTTTGGTGCCACCCTATGGCAAATGTGAAAAGTAACACCATCCTTTCCTGTTCCAGGGCAGGAAAGTTGGTCAGGGAAGATTTGATGCTGCTACTCAGAGGTGACCAGGGTTCCTCCATTCAGCGTTGCCTAAGCAGCCACTCTCCCACCAGACTTTCCCAACAGAAAAGGCAGAGCGGGATGGGCAATGCTAGTTCAGAGGTGCCTGAAGGGTAAAGCATATCCAATAAGCTCTTTGCCTAATTGGAAGTGGTTTCAGTATTCTGCAAGAGCTGCTCTGTCCCTGCTCAGAATTCAATGTCATGAAAGGACTGGCAAAATCAGTTCCTTTGATAGGTTTGGACTAGGGGGTATTCAGCTATGGGGAAGGGAAAAGATGATAAAGTTGGCAAAGGCTACTATCTTAATACCATCTGCCATGCGATGTATAAAATGAAGAAGCTACCCTTCAAAGAGCATAACTAGGGGGTTAATTTGGAGTTCGAGTAGGAATTAACCCCTCTCTTAATACCTGCTCTGCAACAGGGGGTAGGGAAGCCTTCAATACTTCTCTCCATGACAGGAGGCAGCCTCTGTCATCTTCTGCCTGGTATCTGTCCCTAACTTCAGCCCAGCTACTACTGCCTAGTCCAACAAGGAAGATGGATCCCATGGTGCTGAATTCAAAAACTGATCCCACTATCACGGTGATCCACATACTCTCAATGTGAATTCACATTCCCTCTCAAAACCTGTCAGCTCCAAGTTTCATGACAGCATGAATGGAACCTGCTGGAACCTCTTTCCATTCATGACACCATTGAGTCTTTCCCCCATCGACAGTCAAGGCTTCCCTCTTCCATCCCACCTTTTGTCCATCTACATCCCAAATTCTCACTCACCGGGCCTGCGTGGAGACGAAAACCTGTCAGCATGGTACCGGTGATGGGGTTGAATGAACTACCACAGATGGGGGGCTTCTCAATTAGAGAACGCAGGCTGCTGTTGTCATGAGAGCCTGGCAAGTCAATCATCCCTGGCAGGTCTGGTAGAAAGTTGCTGAGCTTCTCCTTCACCTTTTTCCCGCAAAATTTGTTGTAAGCATGCTCCAGATTGTAGTGGGTGATCAGGTTTGTACTCCCTGTTAGTTCAGTGGTGCCTGAACACGGAACAAAAAACATTGCAATAAGGGCTATGATTGGCTTGTCTCAAGTAACAGCCCAGAAGTGTAACAAGTCTGGCAAACAAACCCCTCAAACCTGGCACAAACTGCTTCTGCAGCCAATTCCTATTTCTAGCTGACAATAACACATGTCCTGCTCTATACAACCTGAAATGCTTTTAGCAAAGCTGGATAAAGATATTCCGGTAAAACCATTGCTCTGCTTTCTGAAGATAAGTAGCATTTCTTCTCCTGATGCCTTTAGGGGAGGCTACGGGAATAAGTCAAGGGCCACAATACTATACACGTCCTCTGTATTCCTTCCAGGTACGTGTGCACAGGACCCTTCTCCAATACCATCGATCTCTATATGAACATTTGCAGACAGGCAGCTTATTTTCTCAAGGTTGCAAACCCATGCATAGCTGAGGGTAAAGCTCACTGCCTCAGTAGGACTTCCTTCTGTGCACACATGCAATGGGATGCGGTTGTCTACAGCTTGTACTCAGGCTCCCTGACGGGGAACAGAACTCAGCCGAACCACTGCCCCACGAGATATTACAGAAGAGGAGGAGGTTGCGTGTTCAGGATCTTTGGATAGGGTAGGGATCGGGGCGAGAGGACAGCAGGTTGGTTAAATCCCACACCAACATTATGCATTGGAACCTACTTTGGAATATGCCCACTCAACTCAGTGGGACTTACTTCTGAGTAAACATGCAGAGCATCGCCCTGCGGTTTTCAACAATGAACTTCGGCGACTTCCGGTTGGTTCTTTATTGGTCCCAGCAGCTGCCCATCGATTCTCATCACCCCCGACTTACGCTTCCGCCAAGTCGCGAGCTTCGACAGTTGCTGGGGTAAATTCTCACAGAGATGGGGAAAGTGCCCATCAGGCGCGGTTTGGCAGCCTCATTGGATCATTCCCCTGTGACGACACTAATGTTGCCAAACGGCATTGGCCACGGACGCAACTCCCGCCTCTGAACTCCGGTTGACCAAAGAGCACCCGAAGCCCGCCCCCAACAACCACTACCTGGTAACTCCCGCATTAGGTAAAAAGGGCCGCTGGCAGCAGCCGCTTTACGCGCTGCCTCCTCTCCGACAGGAGTCACCGCAGGTACAGGCGGCGGCCCAGTGCCGGGTCCTCCAGGTTTTCCAGGGCCAAAGCCTAGTGCGGCGGCTGTGGTAGGCGGAGGAGGCTCTGTCCCTCCGAAGAGAGCGGAAAAATTCTCCATCATCCCGGCGTGCTCCGCGCAATCTCCTCCCATTGGCTCCGTATCTTCGCAATTCCCTACGTTTGCCTTGTTTTCATTGGAGTACAGAGAACCCTCCTCTATATATTATTGGCTAGCTAACCTGGAAACTCGATCCTATTCCGGTGGGTTGGTCGTCTAGGGCGTCAGTGACGTAATTTTAGACGGCTCTGCTACGTCAATAGAACGCGTCGGGGACCAAAAATATTCTCTTGCTTGTGTTCTGGGTAGCCGTTAGTGATTTTGGAGTCGGCCAATAAAGGCAAGCCGTGCTGTAAGCTCCGCCTCTTCTTCGATTGACTTCGGCATCGACCAGTGAGTCTGAAGGAACGGACGAAGATTCCTTTTGCAGGAAAGTGGTGGTAGTGCAGCGCCGGGACTCGGTCAGTGTGAGGTGAAGATGGCGGTGCTGGCACCACTGCTGGCCCTGATCTACTCAGTGCCTGGAATCTGCCGATGGCTCGCTCAACCCTACTACCCGCTCTCGCTTCTGCTCTCGGCTGCCTTCCTCCTGGTGCGGAAGGTGCCGCCGTTATGTCATGGGCTGCCCAGCCAACGCGAAGACGGGAACCCTTGCGACTTTGACTGGGTGAGACCTTGCGCGGCAGCCGTAGCCCCTTATACTTCGCGTCTCCGCAGCATCCCCTCCTGTCCGTCTCTTCTGGGCTGGCGTGGCGGGGGTTGGGTGGGGGAGACTGTTTTCAGGCTGCCCCCCGGCCTCGCCGCTTCCCCACGTGCCGGCGAAGGTCGAGGGGGGCTGGGATGCACCATCCCATCCCCCTTCCCTCCTTTGGTCGATGAGATCCGCGGGCCGGGGCCTCCATGAGGAATCCTCATTCAAGATTTCACGGGGAAGGGGAGATGCTAGGAGTTGTCGGACATTTGTCCTGTCTAACCCTACGTAGGATTCCACCTTAAATGTGGGCTGTATGCCCTCCCCCACGGGGCACCCAACAGCTTCGCCTCGAATAGGGGCCGACCTCGAGCATATCTGTGTTCTCTCACCATTGCCAAGTGGTGTTGGCTTCCTCCCTTCTCTGCTCTCCCACATGCCGGTTTGGTGTTCAGTTGTTTTGCACAAATCTCACTGTATTGTACTCCTCTGGCGGTGGTGCAACCTGGCACCCTCTTTATGTTTTGGATGACAACTCCCACAAGCCCAGCAAGCATTGCTGATAGTCATGGATTGATAGGGTTGTAGTCCGAGGCATCTGGAGGGCACCAGGTTATCTATCCTGAAGGAAGGAAACCGTGTTCATAGATTCTACTGTTGTGCTTCCAAGGGGATTGGTAGCACAACCTGACCTTCCCTTTTCCTAGTAAACCAGCCTAGGGTTTACTAGCTTGTACTCAGCTAGAGATTCACTCACTTCCTGGTTTGGGACAAGTCTTGTGTGTAGCCACAGTTACCAGCAACATCAGAGGAGCAAAAATTCTTCCCTTCTGTGCCTTCCATCAAATCTCCAGGCCCTATGGGATAGCAGTTTGGCTGTGATTATACCTGGATCTTGTTCTCCTACCGTGTGGTGTTCTCTGCCACTGATAAATTTGTAGAAAAATTCTCTTGTCACGAGCAATTTAGGGAGCAATCCTATGACTCCTAGACAGAGCCTGGGGGCTATAGGATAGTTCAGATTCCTGAATCCGAGGAGCCAGAAATCCAGGCTCCCTGCCCCTTTCCCCTCACAGGGGTTGCAGAGAGAACCGTGCCAGCTGCCACTCTGAGGTTGCAAAGGCAACCTTGTTGGAGAGAAGGGAAATAGGGTGTGCAGAGGGGAGGGGACTGGGGAGGCTGGCTTACACCATATCCCAGGCTGCCTCAGCCTTCCCCACCCCCACTCCACAGAGCCCCAGCTAGATGAGTGAAAAAGCCCGCCTAGCTAAAATGCACAGTGGGAGAAGCGTGGAAGTGAAGATTGCCTCCACCATTCCATCTGCTCTGCGATGACCATAAGCTTCTGAGTTCAGAGGCTTACTGCTATCCCAACAGGATTGCACCTTTAGTTGTGGAAATTTGTTCATAGATGGACACCAGAAGAAGTCTAGAGAGACATCTATTGGGAATTCTTTAGAAGTTGTGTTTCAATCCAATGGGCTGCAGCAAATAATTAATTTGGTCTTTTCTGATTCTGTAATGATGTAGATATTCTGTAATGATGTCGATCTGTAATTGGTTAGTTCAGGGGTTATCATCAGTGGCAAGATTAACACATGCATGTGTTGCAGTGGCACTTGGGACTGATTTATATAAAGAGTTGGCCCTAACTTAGTATCAGAAGAATGCAGTTAACCCCAACAACTATACTCCTGGGTGATATTAAAGATCAGATCCCTAGAGATTTAGTGGTGATAATGAGTTATATGTTAATAGCTGCAAGGATTCTCTTAACAAAAGATTGGTGATAATATACTTACTGTCTCTGTTACAATGGTAAAAGAAGATTTAGACTGCCATGGTGATGAATAAAATAAGTTTTCAATTGCTATGGGAAGGAAGAAGGTACTCCATCCAGTTCCCCCCCCCCAAAAAAAATTTGGATACCATTTATCAATTATTGGAAAGTTCCAGCCAGGTGATTTAGCAACTATAGATATACTATATATGCTTTATATTGAAGCATTGTAACTGTTTTGAATTATTGTATTGGGGAACAAAATTAAAAGAATATATAATGGAAAAGAGTTGACCCTAATTGAGCATATGCCAGCTAATGAAAGTGGTTTAAGATGCAATCCTACGCATGTTTAGAGTAGATGGTGGTAGGACTTTTTTCTGTCTAAACATGCATAGGATTGCGCCTTTACTCTCAGAAACCAAAACCAGATTTTTGTGATACTCTAAAATCTAATAGATTGGTATAAGGTTTTGTGGCCTAGAGACTTTTTCAGAAACACGTTGTAAATTTGTTTAAACAGCCAAAAATTTACCTGCTTTTGCTGCAACAAATTATGACTACTATTCTGGTATTTGTCTCATAAAGCAGCTTAACATCTGAGCAAGGGGTTTATATAAGATTGTGCTGGCTTCTTCAGTGAAAAGGGATTTTTGTTGCAAATCACCCGTACATGGAAGTAGCTGTTGCATAAGTAGTGAACTGTGTGAAGACAAGATTGCAAATAGTCCACCTGCATAATTTAATAAATGTACAAAGTAAGTCTGAATCCTAATGCGTGGTGTCACTTAAAAGTTTACTCATTGAACACATTGAAAGCCTTCAGCATCCACCTACCTGATTTGTGGCTGTGGAAGTTCCAGTCAACTACAAAAGTCTTCCACCCAGAACTGACAGTATGGTTTGCTAGATAATGAAGTGGAGTTACTGGGCAACTGGGATAAATGTAATGCCTGCACTATGGATGGGCAGGCCCTTGATTCTCTTGTTTGTACTGCCATTCAGTACCCTGCCTTTCTTTTAGCGGGAGGTGGAGATCCTGATGTTCCTCAGTGCCATTGTGATGATGAAGAACCGCAGATCCAGTGAGTAATGTCTGTTCTCTTTGTTAGTATTTTTTCTGAAGTAATGTTCACTCCCCCCAACATAGAGATTCTAAAATATCCAGAGGAAAGAAACTTCACAACCATCTCTTGCTTTATTTGAAGGTTTTTAAGATTTGATAGTCAAGTCAGTTCAGCTTGAGCGAATGGCTGGTAAAGGATGTCTCCATGCAATAAATCTGCACAGAAATGAAAGGCACCTAAAATTTTGAAAGGCTCTAAGAGAAATGGCTGCTGGGCATTTTTGTGGCTTGACTACAATAGCTGCATTGCTGCCACTACATTCCCTGTGCATTCTTATTGGAGGAGTGTCTTCAAAAAGTGTTTGCTGTTTCTTTTGTTTCCTGCAGCTTATCCATAATATGAAGATATGGAGGCCAGCGGTGTGGGGAGCTTTTGTGTGCCACACTTTGATGTTTTGAGGGTAGGGTCAAGTGAAGGACAGCCTAGAGGTGATAAGAACAAGGTGGGGGAGAGTTGGTTAAGATGAAAGGATCTGCAAAACAGGGAAATAGTGTGTAGGCATGAAAATAACACTCAGTAGGTCCATCCTAATGTTTGTATTGTGTGCATTAAATAAAGAAAGCTATCACAAATGATATAAAATACAGAACAGTAAAATGTTAGCTGAGTACTACACTTGTATGATGAGGAAGCTCCTGCAAACCTTAAAATATCCATATAAATTTATTCTCAAACTGCAAAAGGTATACAATTCACCTGATAGAACTTTTAGAAATTGTAATAAAGATAATGGCTCCAAACACATATTTTTGAGGATTACCTACCATGCTGTAGAAGCTACTGGACCTAGCAGTGGCAGTGATGCTGATGATACCACTAGTAACTGTCTTTTTCTCTGTGTGTTTATATCTCTCTGAAGTTACTGTGGACCAGCATGTGGGAAATATCTTCATGTTCAGCAAAGTAGCCAATGTCATCCTTTTTTTCCGCCTTGACATCCGGATGGGGCTGCTCTACCTCACCCTCTGCATAGGTGAGATCTTTAGGATGTGGGGTTGGAAGTTACACCATTTATACAGGGCTTAGACACCAAAGGTAATAAGACTTTAGATGCAAAATACACCTTGCCTCTTTGGATCTTGGCGAGGTCTGGGCTTTGTGCATTTGTAATGTTGCATTTTGAATTCTAGGCAAAAGACCAAAGGCTGAATGATATTTCAAAACATCCCTCTGCTTGGACACATCTGTTCTGGGTTGTCACAGAATAAATCTTTCCCTGGGATTTCTTGCTTATAGGATATTGTCAACCTACATTATGTGGAAGGAATCATAGCTCAATTGTTGCCTGAATCCCATTTGCTTGAGCTGTGGGATGAGGGCTGTGGGTCTGAGGAATCTTTGTTAGTGCCAATAAGGAAATACAGCCTGAGAAATCTTTTGACAATCGTGACAGCCTCAAAGTGGGGAGGGGCTGGTGCTCAGGTGGATCACATACCTTGCATACAGAGGGTCAAATCTTAGCATCTCCAGTTAAAAGGATTAGGGTCTCTGTCTGAGACCCTGGAGTGTTGTTGCCAGTCTGAGTAGGGAGTACTGGGATAGATGGACAAATAGGCTGGCCTGGTATAAAGCAACTACCTCATCCCATCCCATCATTGTTCTAAGCTGTGCTTGGTGTTTGCATTTTCAGTGTTCCTGATGACCTGCAAGCCACCTCTGTACCTGGGTCCTGAATACATCAAATATTTCAGTGATAAAACCATAGATGTGAGTATGCTATTCTCTGCACCCCATTTGTTCTTGGGTGAATTGGCTAAACTTCTCGTTCCTTTCAACTCTGTCAGAGTATTATGATATGTGTATGGTGTCAACCGGATCGCTCTTTTTGCAGGAGGAGCTAGCACGGGACAAGCGAGTAACCTGGCTTGTGGAATTCTTTGCAAACTGGTCCAATGAGTGTCAGTCATTTGCTCCCATCTATGCTGACTTGTCTCTCAAGTGAGTGACTTACACTTCATCACAGTACAGTGTCTTGGAGCAGGGGTCTGTGATTTACTATGTTTAACTAGAGACCTGGGACCAACTGGAGCCAATCATAAAAGTGATTGTTCAGGGGGCAAAGTCAGTCACAATTTCACGCTGTGTCCTATGAACCATCGCTGGCTATCTTCTCTTGAAGATAGCAAGGTACAATTTAATAATTTAGCTCCATGTTTTTGCCTGTTCTCTCTTCTCCCATTTTATTATATATAAAAATGCTTTAATATAAGATAGTGGGAAGGTAGATGAAAGCAAAACTAAAACACGGAACCAGCAGCATTTAGCTTGCAACCCCTGAGATGAGAGAATCTTTGAGGTTCCTTCCAACTCTTATGATTCTACTTATTTCATGCATTGCTGATTGACTTAAGTCTTCACTCCCTTGTTACAGTAAATCATTACAAAACGGATGCTGAGACTTTCTGCTACAACTGCCATTTGGGAATAAAAGTTCCAACTGTCCAGTGCGGCTATAACTTGTGGGTAGCAATGGCGTGAACTCAGCATGCCTGAATCAAAAGCAAGGAGGAGGAGAAGGAAGTGGAACAGTGCTTATATGCTGGGAGTGGTGAGGAGAAATACTGCATTAAGAGCAGGCATCCTTCCCCCCAAGCTCTTAGCACTCTTTTTTTAAAAAACCCAAACACTACTTCTGCTCAGAGAAAAAGAGTGCTGATATGCCTATGTAGAGCTGCCAGATAAACATTCGAAGTTTGAACTTAATAAACCACATTATTGAAGCCAGGGATTGTGCTGCATTCAGTATAGCGTTGCTTTTCTGCTGGTCAGTGGATGCAAATAGTAGTTTCTTAACAAATCTGAAACTTAAGCACAAAGACAAACAGCGATAATTCCAATGAGTATATAAATGCACGTGATTTCTAACAACACTGCAGTTCTCTGATGAACGCAGATAAAATCATCAGGTTGCTGGGGCTGTGTTCCCTGATGTATTGATGGTTGAGGAATGGAGCAGTGAGAGCTGTAATTTAAAATCGGAATGAGGAATGCACGGGCCACATGTGTACCTCATCCCTGCCACCCCTGAATTTTAGCTGCATGCTGTGGTCACAAGAAAAGAGCTGCTCTCTCATTTCAAAACAAAGCATGCAGGGAATAAACATGTCTTGTTTTAAAACAAAAATGTGGTTTCTTGCTGCCGAAATTTGGCAGCAATTTTAGGGGTGGGGGGATCGCAGGCTCGGATGGTTTCCAGGGAGCTGAAATCAGCTCCCTGGACTCTCCACAGTTGCCCACCCTTGGAGTAAAAGGTACTATCCAGAGTTCTCTCCAAAGCCGGCTTTGCAAGGAGACCTAATAGTTAGCAAATCCCTACAAATCTGGACCCTTAGGATAGCACAGGAGCCATATTAATCCTCTTCTAGAGATAGATAATTCAAAATTGAAGAGATTTTATCACTCTTACTCTTGTGACCTTCGGAAGCGACATGGGCAAGGGGGGAACTGAGGCCTAGTAGGTGAGCTGATGCAGTATGGCAGTTGGCTTATTAGCTGTTGGCTGTTTCTGGATAAAACTCCACAGTAATGCCTGGTAGCTCTCCCCCTGAACTTAGGCACGGGCCTTTTATTTTTGCGCTGAGGTCCTGAACGGACGGCTATCCTTTCTATGGCTCTCTTGGCTAACTGGTGTCTGCAGATACCCTTTTCCCCCCTGAAATGGCCTGTTCCTTCCAGTAACGGCCAGTAGGTGGCTGCAGTGTAGAAACTAGAGGTGTAACATTAAGATAATAGTTGCATAAGAAGAAAAACTGGTTGTATAACTCAATTAGTCAAATCTGTTGCCTCTCAGTGGGTTGATGCTTAATCAGAGGAGTGGTTAAAACTAGAGAAAGGAGACACTAGCTCTTCCTCTAAAGACACCATTTATGCTCTCCTTGTGCATTAATATTCCCATGGTGTGGTCTGACGGCACATGATGCCACAACATTGCTGAAGCTAAGCTGGCCTTGGTCTGTTATTGCCTGGATGGGAAAAATATGTACACGGCCTTGCATTCCATGCTGGAAAAAATGAAAGGTGATAATAAACTTCTATTGTTTCACAGCATTTCTGTCTATGTACTAATTATCAGTCACTGTTGTCCCACCAGGTATAACTGCACTGGATTGAACTTTGGGAAAGTGGATGTGGGCCGCTACCCTGATGTAAGCACCAGGTGAGCTCTTCTGTAGTCTTCTTGGGTGTGACTTCACTAGAACGTGAGGAAGGACAAGAGGCCGGATTTGTGACATGGAGCCCTTTGAAGACCTTTGGGGGGGGGCAATCGCAGGGCAGTGTGGGGGAGAAGAATAAGGGACATTGGCTAGGCACTCCCTTTTCTGTTCTTTTTGGACTCAATCCCTCTGTCTCTTCATAGGTACAAAGTCAGCACCTCTCCTCTCACTAAGCAGTTGCCTACCCTAATCCTTTTCCAAGGTGGGAAGGAGGTGATGCGTCGGCCGCAGATTGATAAAAAGGGGCGAGCAGTTTCATGGAATTTCTCTGAGGTATGCCTGACTGGCAGTGTCATTGTATCCAAACCCCCCCCCCCCCCAATAAAAAGCAGCCCTGTCCACCGGTTATGGTGATAGTTGGCCATAGTTCCTGGTGATATTTCTGCTATCCACCAAATTTTAAAAGCGGAGATGAGGATGTGAGGCTTGCACTAAATAAGCTAAGGGGGTGTATGAGATTGGCACAAAGCAGTGCTGACCTGTCTTTCTGTCACAGGAGAACGTGATCCGGGAATTCAACTTGAACGAGCTGTACCAAAGAGCCAAGAAAGTGTCCAAGCAATCCGATGAGATCCCTGAAGAGTCTCCAGAACACACTGCTGTTACTGAGGTCCCTAATGGGGAGACCAAGAAGGACAAATAGAGTCCATAGGACTGGACCCTGGTCTCTTACTGTTTAGCTCCCCACCTTTTCATTCTCATCCTGATATCTCTCCTGGGACATCAGCCCAAATCTGCTTCCACCCAACAGTGCTGATGCTGGGAGATGAGCATAACTGCCAGGGAGCTTCATTTTGTCCTGGGCTCAGTGTCTATCTGCTGGTGGCCACTTGAGCTGTACATGTTACTTTGCATTTTTGTCCCTGGTCCTCCTTCCAGGATTGACTAGGGATAGTTTCAGTAGATTAGAACCAGCAAAAGGAGCTTTCTCTCCTCGCTTATGGAGGCTAGAACCTGTGAAACCTCTGGAGCATCTAGAACAGGGTTTGCAGCTTTCTGTGGCGGTGAATAGGAACTACTGAGAAAAACATGGATTTAGTGGGCACTGAAAGGGAAGATCCATGTTGGTTCAATGGAAAATCGTAACAAACTGTCATCAGCTTCAGTGAAATCAACTCCCTTCACTCTTGTCAAAGCTCTGACACCTCCCTCTTATTGGAGTTGATCTTGTGTAGGGTGACAATCTATGATTGAGAAAATGCAAGCATTGTTGACCAATTTCTACTACTTCCTACCCATTGCCCTCGGGCATCGTGACAGCACGACTTTTAATGGTGTTTCTTCCCACCTATTTTGGTGTTTAGAAACTGATGGGCAGAACTAGGATTTTCTCTGAACCTGAACTTGCTGCTGTGCCAGAGCGTTAAGTGGCTGCCATGCAGCCCCAAAGGTCCTCCTGTTCTACCTTTTAGTGTGACACGCTCCGTGTGTAGCAGTCAGGGCCTTTTTTCCTTGAATTGGAGGAGCAGTTGCTTCTATCAGCCATCCGTTATGATACAGAATGTAGGATCGTAACTTGCCATTGCTATTACTCCACTTCTAATACTGGGAGCTTGCTCATGGGTTGAAACAAGCTCCATTTCACCATACTTCATGCTTCTATTAATGGTCTTGTACAGTTGCCTCTAATAAACAAACCTGGGAATGCCTTGTTCCTGTGCAGCCTTTTTGTCTGAGTTGTAGTATGAGTAGCGTCTGTAGTGCATTGTGCAGCCTTTTTGCTTGCCCTGGGTTAAAAATAATACACTTTTTTAGGTTTCTAAGTCTAATTGCATTCCCTGCTTAGGGCTCCTCCTTCATGGGAGGGAGCACCCATCTACTCTCTCCTGTCTGGCAGAGAAGCTGAAGGCTACAATCATGACAGTTATGCAGAAGTCAGATGACTCTTACTGTGAAGAAATGTGTTTGTTGTGAACTACTTCAGCTATTGGACAGTATAGAAATTTAAGAAATATATAAACCTGAAAATATCTTTGAAGGTTACAGCTGGTGTTTCAAGAGCTCCAAGCAGGATTTCCATGTCCATGTGTTTTTTTTTAATACCTGGGGTAAGGGCTAATCTGAATCAGGAGTACATCTTATGGAGTAGTTTAATTCTTGGGGCCATTTTCCTCATTCAAATAACTCATGCAGCTGTATGTTTTTACCCCAGTAGACAACTAGCTGGGACAAAAATACATAACTATAAATATAACAACCCTAAGCTAGAAGTAGAGGGGATACTTTGCCTGTGGTTCACAACTTGTTACCAATATGATGCCGTCGTAGGAAGTAAGGGAAAAAACACTTGTGTTTGTAACAGCATCAGTTTGCTCTTATGTGATTTGCCAATTTTGTGTTCTATAAAATGTAGATACAAAGAAGAAAAGGTTTATTTGAGAAACAGGAACCGATTGAAAGGGATTATATAGGAGAAAAGATGGAAACAGCAGTCTAGGGTAAAGCAATGACAGAGCAAGATCCTCTTGGCCAGATTTTAAACAGCTTCCACAACAAGACTTTACAGAAGGAAGAATAAGTAGTCAGCTCAACTTGAAACGTATGTGGTCCTGCCAGTTTAGAAAATATAGCAAGTTGCTTAAGAGAAGTCATAGACACCAAATGAGAAGTAGATACGCCTCAGTAAAGCACAATGGCAGAAGCTGTTCACCCACTGCTGAGATCATATGATTGGTTATCAAATGATTTGAGTGTGTGAATCAACCATCATCCAATGTCTCCCACAGGCAACTTTTTGCATCACTTCAGATGTCGTTCTCCAGCAGGTCCTCTACACGATCTGCTGTGAGGGATGGTCATGAATACGTGGATCGTTCCTTAGCCTGTTTCCATGTTATAGGAGACAGTACTAGTGTGGTGTAATGGTAAGTGGTAGACTAGGAAGCCCACTTCCTCACCACTGGAGGGATGGTGCAATATAAATGTAGTAACTACAATAAAAAATCCTACATGGGACAATGGTAGGAGAGGTTGGAGGCTTTGATTTGAGATGTGTGTCACACCAAGACTTTTTGTAAAATGCCTAAAACTTAAAAGGTGGACCACAAAAGGGGGAGGGGGGAAAGCAAAATCATGCACCAATTCTTAAAGCTTGTTATTCTAATGACCAATTTATAAATACTTAGTTTCTTGCACCTATAAACTGCATTAGCCCAACAAGAAAATATAACAGTGTTACTTCTAAATTGCAAAATGACAATTGCTTTTATGATTCAACTGGAGTACTACTACCCTGGGCCACTCTCTTTTAAGAGAGTATTATCACATCCTGGATAGGAACAATGCAGCTTTCTACCCATATCTAGGAGTAATGTGCAAAAGGCACTGGCCAGATTGGTAACAGGTACCAGAAGGTTCGAACATATGAGACCAATTCTGGCCCGCTTGCATTGGCTGCCTGTATGTTTCCGAGCCTGATTCAAGGTGCTGGTTTTAAGCCTTACACGGTTTGGGACTACAATACTTGATGGAACGCCTTTCGCGACATGAACCTACTCTTACACTAAACTCAACATCAAAGGTCCTCCGGGTGCCTACTCCGAGGGAAGCTTGGAGGACGGCAACAAGAGAGGGCCTTCTCTGTGGTGGCCCCTCAATTATGGAATGATCTCCTCGATGAGGCCCGCCTGGCACCAACTCTGTTATCTTTTTGGCGCCAGGTCAAAACTTTTCTCCCAGGCATTTTAACAGCTTAAGTTGAGGTTTTAGCTGACTTTGTGGTCAGACATAACAGTTTAAAATGTTTTAAATGTCAGCTGACTTATGTTTATGGTTTTAAATTTTGTATATTATCTTTTTAGTGTTCAATCTTTTAATTTTTGTAAATCGCCCAGACAGCTTCAGCTATGGGGCAGTATATAAATGTAATTAATAATAATAATAATAATGGGGGGGACGTTGTACTACAAAGACTGGCTGCAATCTTATGGGCTGGCTGGGAAATGCTGGGCATTGTAGAACATCTTTTTATCTAACCATGCACTGGATTGCGCCCCTACAGTACAAACCTATGCCCCATTGATTTCAGTGAGGCTTACTCTCCGCTAAAGCCTATAGGATGGCAACCCAAATCCGTATTAAGCGATGGTGAGTGGGGGCCAGCATAAAGATACGACATGAAGCACCCCAGATCCAAAGATTCCTTTGCTTTGCAGCCGCGCCTCCCATACAAAAGCAGCCGGCGGAAACACAGGCAGTTTCCGGCATCTTTCATTATCTTTTGATTTACAGTAGAATTGCGGTGCCGCAGCCAGGCAGGGCTTCCCGGAAGCCAGGATTCGACGTGGCCAGGGATTGGTTATTGCCGGAGGTTATTACGATTCAGAGACAGCGGCAGCAACCATTTAGCAAAACTTTTTAAAAAAGGGGGGGATTAAAAGGCCTTTGCTGCTGCTGATTAGGGCGTTACCATGCCCAGCCGCCTTGAGAACTGAGGCAGAGAGGCCCACAAGTCTGGCCACCTGCTCAGTTTGGCACTACAGGAAATGCTGCTTTCTGTGGCTTTTCCTGCTTTATTGTTACATTTCCCAGCTCTCTTTCCATCCCACCTTTCTAGCACCAATGGTTGAAGCCGCGGTCCGGGTTCCTTTCTTGGTCTCAGGAAGCACGTGGGTTGGACCATTGTCCGCAAAAAGCCAGGTAAGGTTGTTTTGCTCCATGGAAAGCGGGACTGGCCTTTTCTTCGAGATTTTCTGTAATCTTTCTCTCCTGTTTCGGACGACACGCTAATCAACCGGGGGGGGGGGGGGGACAATCGTCCCTTGTGTTGACTGTCGTGTCGTCCGAATGCTGCCTCCTTTGCCTAAAATGTCGTCGGAAGATTGTTCCCCCTCCCCCCCCCCCCCGGTTGATTAGCGTGTCGTCCGAAACAGGCCTTTGACTCCTTGGCTGTAATTAACGCTTTAAATTGGTTAAGCAGTTGGAGGAAATATTTTTAAATCTTGCTAAATACAGTGGTGTAGTGAAATACAGTGGTGTGGTGTTACAGTGGTGTAGATCTTGCACTCTCCTTGCTTGAAAGGCCCTTGGTGAATACACGAATGAGCTTAACTGCAGTGGTGTAGTCGTAAATTTTGAAGTGCAGATGCTCATCATGACATTCTCCATAGTCTAGCCCCAAGGAGCGTCTGAAAATGCAGGCAGCTGTGTTCATCTGTATGTACATGCTCTCTCACACACACACCTCTTAAAGAACAGCAGTGCATAGCATAATACTCAATTAATTAGCATGAGTTGACAGTCATGGAATATTATGAGCTGGTAAAGGGCAGTGTGGCAGTTAGCATGTTAAACTTGGGCTGGAGAGATCTGAGACTGTATGAAAAAGGGAAAGAGAGGGACAAAACAAGTAGCTTCACAGATAACGAAAATCGATGGGTTATTGTGCATGAGTGGGGACAAGCAGGCATGCAGCCTGCAGCGATCCTGCCTCTTCTGCTTTTCCTGCACAACCCACAATTGGCTTCTTCATAGGTTATGCAGCGTGATGTGCAAAACCAGACCACTGATTGTTGTTTCAGTTGACCAGGCCAATGTGTACCTAAACAGCCTAAGACTACTAGCTCAAGATATTCCAGAGTTTACTTTCTCAGGAACAAGCAGAAACGTTTTATCTTGTAGTTAACAAACTAGTTCTAACCATTTTTATCTCCACCAGGAGCAGATCTTTTGTAAAGCTGGTGACACTTTAATTTCTCATTCAAGACCAAGCCGCTCCAAAATACTTTGCACTCCCACAGGGATAGTTCACAACAATATAAGCCCTGGCTTCACTGCACCGCTGCCTAGATATCTCTTGTACATGTTTTGCAAGAGGTTTGGGGAGGGGACCTATTTATAAATACTTAACACTGAAGGAAACCTTTGTGGTGTGCTTCCTATGGTTTTGTGGTTCTTCTATTTCTGACAATATTATGGTCTCTTTGCAGAAGAGAAAGGACTGTAGCTCAGTGGTAGAACACATGCTTTGCATACAGAAGGTCTGTGGTTCAATGGCTGGCCCCTTTAAATAAATCTCGGCCATTCCAGCAGACCGTACAGAGGGAGATGAAAGGGGAAGCCCTCCTGAAAGGCTACTTAATTTTTCCCTTCTGATCCCTTTTCCTTGTGTCTTTTTAGATTGTAAGCCTGCGGGCAGGGACTGTCTTACTTTACTGATTCCATGTAAACTGCTCCACAAGCCTTCCTGGCTGAGGAGTGGGATAGAAAATACTATATTTTAAACACTTAAGTATGATTGGGAAAGACTACTGTCGGAACCCAAGAGAGACACTGTCAGTCAGCACAGACCAGCTTTTCCCAACCTGATGCCATCCACGTGTTAGACTACAAATCCCACAATCCCTAGCCAGCAAGGCTATTTGTTATGCTGGTTGAGGATGATGGGAGATGTAGTTGTAGTCCAACACATCTGGAGGACACCCAAGTTGAAGAAGGCTGCTGCACACAATACTGAGCTGGTTAGACCAGGTCTGGCTTTGCATATGGCAGCTTCCAACGTTTGCTTTTGCTGCATCTTCCTCTGGACTCTTCCTCCCAGGAAGGCCTGCCAGGTACATTGAGAATGAACCACTGCAGCCCAAGAGGGGTAAGTGCAGTATTGGTGGTCCTACCCTCTAGTCTCTGCTTTTTCTCTTGGAGTAGAATGCCCCCTAAAGGGCAGAAGAGGAAGGCAGTTGGCCCTGTCAAGGCAAAAGCCACCGCATCCAGTGGAGTGGAAGCAAATGATGCAGAGAAATTGCCCAAGAAGCTGAAGGAGAATGAGGGATTGGGCCCTCGTGTGATCATTGAGCATTGGTGAGCATCTGTCTGCTACTTGCATCTCCTACCTGTTGGAACTGGAAGGCAGCCTCAAGGGTTGCTTCATGCCAGGAGACTTTGCATTCTGGATGGGATTCCTGAGCATAAATTAAGGCACAGGACAAAATAAATTTCAGTCTTTTATTTGTATCAGGCTTAATTGATTAAGGGTGCAATCCTATGCATCTTTAGACAGAAAAACACCCTATAGCTCCCCAGCATGGTTAGCTGGGGAATGCTGGGAGTTATAAGACTTTTTTCTTGATCTAAATGTGCTCAGGATTGTGGCCTAAATGTTGCAGCTGTAGTAAAAATAGCTGTATTTTGAACTGGAGATCTCATTCCCCAATACTAAATGCCTCATAGGAAGTAAGAAATGGAATGGGAAACATGGGGGAATTTGAAATGCTGGAGGGGAGGGGAGTCAAAACATCCATCGCTTGTGTTCAATGTGGATTTTCAAGAAATGGTTCAGGAAAAATAAGTTTGTTCATGCTTTTCTTCCCCCTACAGTAAAAGCTGACGAGTCTTTGGGCGTAATGCTGATGTCGTCAGCCAGGCGCTCCAGCAGGCCTTTCCTGATATCCTGGTGGAGATCAACCCTGAGAAGCCGCGCAGGAGTAGCTTTGAGGTGGCTCTGCTGAAAGAGGATGGCACCAGTAAGTGGCCCTGTCCCAAGAGGCTTTCTGATGGGTGGGTGGGTAGGGGGGCTTCCTTGCAGTTGCCCTTCCTGTTTTGGAAAAGTTTCAGAAGGCGGCTAACTTGGTATTTTTTTGAACTGCTAGAGCAGGAGTTGGGCTACTTGTGGCCCTCAAAATGTTTTGGCCTACAATTCCCATCCACCAATCCCCAGCATAGCCAATGATGAGGACTGATGGGAGGTCAAAACATCTGGAGGGCCACAAGTTGCCCACCCCTGTGCTAGAATGTCCTGCTTGTCATCCCAGGACGAACAGAATGTCATCATGAAGAACCTTGATGGCGAGCCTTCTCTGTGGTGGCACCCACCCTCTCTCATGTGGTTCGGGAGGGGGAAAATATGAAGTTTTAAATTGACCTTTGTATATTACGGTTTTAGTTGTGAACTGCCCAGAGAGCCTTGGCTGTTGGACAATATAAATATGTAATAAATAAATAAGCAGAATGTGCATCACTAAATGCCCACTCACCGGGAAAGCAGGACATCAACCACTCTCCAGATCCTCCTGAGAACTCTTATTTGTAGTGCAGTCAAAAGCTCTTCTAAGCAGGAAGATTGTGTCTCCTGATTCTTCTTACCCCAATTCAAATCAGAGATGTTCCCTCTCTTCCATTTTCTCTGTGCATTCCAGAGGTGTCAGTGGCAACCACAAATAATGGTTGGCTAGTAAGCTAAGCCAACGTGTGTCGATCAATCAGAAGATTGTCTGGCCATGGAAGTTGAAACAGCAGCAGCAGAATATCACAGCCCTCCCTTTCAGATGTGTTGTGTTACAATGATATCCTGGCTGGGGATCATAGGTGTTGAAGTCCTGCACATCTGGAAGGTACCAGGTTGGGAAAGGCTGAAGTATTGCATAGGGCTTGCTTCCCATCATGTTTGTATCTGCAGGGTTTGGACATCCATTTGTATGTGTTCCTGATCTGTCGATAAGCTCTTTCCAATTATTAACATGAAATACAAGGACAAACAAGTCACTTTCTGGTTTATTCTTTATTTATGACACCAATGGCCTGTTTGTTTTCATGTATGCTACAGCTGCAGTTGTTTGTTTTTATTGTTAAGAGAGTGCCTGGCACTTTCTGGCTAATTCAAATGTGTGGTAAGGAGCTAAACATAACAGGTGTGCATTGGGTTGCTGGATTCAGTATGTCCTTCTGATCTTTTTAGTAATGGCATAGGAAGGAGAGATTACACAGAAAAGACTGCAGCTACTTCCAGATCATGCTTCCTAGTGTAGCAAAGACCTGGACAGGCTGAGGTTCCAAAATGATTGGCAGGTATTTGAGATGTGCTGCTTATCCCCCATGGAATGACCAGCATCTTGCTGAAGGCCTCCTCCACACGGGGCGTTTAATGAGCCTTGAAGGCTCATTATAAATTTTACCTACACACGAGCGGAGCGCAAAACGGGCGTACAGGCGCGTTATCTCCCCGATAATGCGCATTTTCGAACGCGCGTTAAATAGCGACTTTTATTTTGCTCCGGCCGTTAAAGCGCATTTTCGCTGTGTGAACAAGCGATTATGCGCATTAACTACCTGGAAAGCGCTTTTTGGGCATCTTTTAATGCGCTTCGCCGCTTCCCGCCGCCTCCCGTGCAGAGGGATTGTGAGTAAATGCGCCTCCGCGATAATGCGCATAATCGCGGAACCAGGCGCAAAGGCGCATTCTTGTGGAGGGGGCCGAAGACAGCCTTCCAAAACCTGTTGCTCTCCAGATGTTTTGGACTACCAGCTCCCAGGATTCCTGACCATTGTCCATGCTGACTAGAAGTCCAGATCATCTGGAGGACCCCAGATGAGGGACAGCTGTTTTACGGTTACAGTTCCTGCTACCTTTCCCTCCTCCCAAGCAGCCATTTGAGTCTTTTCCACTGTCTTTGCCAAGCAGTCTTCACTGATGCCTCACATGCAGTTTCTTAGTTCCATAGTCTAATGTGATCCCCAAGGTCTTCTGCCTCCTCACTGACAGTAATGCTGGACCTTCCTTGTATTCCAGGGGATCTGAGTGAGGTTGAGAGAAAGCATGCAAAAACTACTCTTACGCTATGGAATGGCTGCTCTTGAATTGGTTTCCATTGACTTTCTGAAACTGACCTGGAACCGTGTTTGAACCTTGTCACATGAAATTACCATGGACTATTCAATTCGCTATTAGCAGTGCCACAGGTGTTTTTGAGTTCCAGGAGGGTGCTGGATAAGCTGCTGGAGGATCACCCCATCTTTGGCTATTAGCTACAATGGTTAAGAGACAGAATCAGCTTATTCAGAGCCGATATATCTAACTACCAAGTGCTATTTCTATTCTATTTCTCTGGCTACCTAACTTGGATACCAGTGAATGAGGTTCTCTAGGTTGAGACTCTAGTGACTCTAGATGCCAAAGCCATGTTCTGAAGTCCCCCTTCTCCTTCCAATTGTGCCTCAGTGTGGCCTGCCTATTCCCATTTGCTGCTCGGTAGTTGGAAGGTGAGTGGACGAGAGAGCTTGGGAGTTCCCAAGAGGTTGCTTTGGCAGCTGTTAAGGCTACCAGTTGTTAGTCATCTGGAGACTTCACATCATATGGTGCCTTGTTCACAGGGCTTCCTTGCATTGAGGCTGAATGCAGACTTAAGAACAGTCTTTGGCCTGGCTGATATAGCAGGTCTTTGATTCAAGAGCTGCAGCAGCCCATTATCCTTTTGTTTCTTTCCACCACTCCACACGGACCCAGAGCCAGCTGTAGAATTGGCTCAACATGAGAGAAAAGCAGAAGTAGTCTAGAGTAGTTCAGATGTAAATGCTGCTAGCCTCACTTCTTTATAAAGGTAGCTGGCTGTTCCACGGAGGCCCCACTTACAAGACAGCAGAGGGAGGTTTATGCTTGTGGTTTATTGGCAATAATATCATACAAATGCTGCTGGTGACTACTTTCTGCCTCTATTGCTTTTAGGGGTGGAGATATGGAGCGGCCTTAAGAAAGGGCCACCACGCAAGCTGAAGTTCCCAGAACCAAGCAAGGTGGTTGAAACCCTGAAGGGCAACTTGGACTAAAACCAACAACAGCAGGCTTGCCAGTAAGTTTGCACAAAACAAGAGACTTTCCTCTAAGACCTACTGGAAGTCAGAACCTGGCTTGGCAGCCCTGAACCTCTGGTACAATTGCTTGGTGCTGACTCAGATTATAACATTTGTTTAAGTGCTTGCTCATTTGCTAGAGCGGGAAACAGGGCTAAAAATTGCTGGGCATTCTTGTGTTGTTTGTACTGCTTCCCCCCCCCCCCTTTTTTTTAGATAAAAAATAATCCTTAAGGTATACAGGAAGCAGGGTGGTAGCAAAGTAACTGCTCCATGTTTTTATCATCCCCGTAGAATGACCATCCCTAAGAGAGCAATCTTGCAGCCCCTGGGTGAGCATCCCAGAGACGGTAAGATTGTTCGGATTTTCTCTTCTGAGGTCAGAAACAATGATCTGACCTCAGAGGGGGGAGTTGGAGATCTGCCTCCCTTGCAGCCAGTGCGGAAAGAACCGCACCGCCAAGTGACCTCGGAGGATGAAAGAGGAAGTTCTGGGGTCAGGAGACTGGAGAGGCCAGGATACACATTATCCTGATCCACTTCCAGTCTCCTTCTGAAGTGCCCTCACTAGGTGGGCTAAAAAGCCTGCCTACCCAAATCTGCAGAGCAGGACAGGGAGGCAAAGATCGCCTCTGCCGCTCCTCCCACCCTGCATTGGATGACTGGATGCCTCCAAGTTTGGGGGCTTCCATTCATCAAGAGTGCAATCAATAGAATGGTGCCCTAAGTCAGTTCTTCCAAGGCAAGGTTGATTCATCCATCCATCAGCCCTGTACCTATCACCTGCCCAAGAGCAGGCTTGTTGCATAGATATTAGCAAAGCAAAAGGTTCTGTATGTAATAAGTGAGTTGCAATACTGGGAAGCCTTGGAGTGGTTGGTATCTAGTCTGGCCAGAGCTAAATTCTTTCCTGATCCTAGTTGAGCTGTATTAGGGCTCATAGCTTCATATCCATCACTGTATCTGTCAGTCCTAACTTTCTTTGAGAAATGGAAGAAAAAAAACCCAAGGTCATGGGTTTCTCACCCTGAGAATACAATTGGGCCTTTTCCTGACCCTGGTGGAAAATCTCAAGTCTTTCACTTTCCTAGTTAAAGAGTGAATCTTTCACAGAGACCCTCAACACATGCTAGGAGAGGTGCATTAGCTTTTAATCAGCTGAGCATGATCTGTGGCTAACACTTTTCTTTTTTACCCAGTGCATCTGATGAACCATTCATCCCCTGTGAGTCGGAGCATCCATGATGGGATATGATTAATTGGGGTAAATAATGAAACTCCAGTCGTATCGCTGAAGCTGCAGCCCCTCTTCACAAGGCAAAATGGACCAGATACTTTTTCCTGCCCTTTACCTTTAAAGTCTCTTGCATCATACTGTGAGGAATTTGAAGGGGAATACTATATTTATCAATAAAGCTTGTTCTTTTTTGCTTTGTCCTTTGTCTTTAATTCTGTTCAGTGAAATAAAGGTGTTGGAATATTGGTCTAGGTATATCTTAGTATATGCTGCAACTTCACTAAAGTTGCCCTCTGAGATAAATAGCAGAAATGTGAAGCCCTTTTCCCCTTTTAAGAAACAGAAATATCCTAGTTTAGCTGTTGAGTGGGAAAGTGTCTTCACTGTTCTTACAAACCCCTGCAACAGCACATGAATTCTGAAAGCATACCTTAAAATTTCATTTGCATTGTAGTACACCATTTCTTTGTTTGTAGCACAATCCCCTGGTATACAGACCCTGCAGTAAATCTACTTCTATAAAATCAAAATTTGCAATAAGTCTAAATGCCTGCTTTGTACTTATTTGGATTGATTGCTTATTGTACCAATTTCTACCATAGTGGTCCCTATATGCACATCTCCTACAGAACAATTTGAATAGTGGATGGTGGAACGGGAGATCCAAAGGCAGAGGAAACACCTTATGGGTCTGGCAGGGTGAAAGGGAGGAACACTGTTTTACAATTTCCCTCTCATGGCAATTAATGGGAGGGAAATTATGTACACCATCTCCAAGGCTGGTATACATTTCCCCAATTGAGGATGTACCAGGGGAACTTGAAGAGGATCCTACAGATCCAGGCCTCCCCCAACATGCCCACAGAATTCTCCTTTTGGCTCCTACTGGTGATTGGAGAGGCAAAGAACTGCAGAAATTTGTGGCAGCTGGGAGCAGCATTATAAAGTCAGACCTCTCTCTAGCCCTAGAGGTAGAGATCTGAAACATCCTATGGTCCTTAGGATGCTACCCAGGGATCATAGGGTTGCAGACTTGAGTCCTGAAACCTATTTCTTCTGTAAAGGAAGAAATTGCTCCTGCAACTTTGGCATTCCCCACACTTTCTGCTACCTATCTTTCTCCTACCATTGGTAGTAATCAGGGTTGCTGGAAGGCAGTGGTGGTAATGTGATCATCAATAGCATTGGGGAGGAATGACAACAGCAGAAGGGAAACTGATCTTGATCTGGATCGCTAGGGGGAGAATTGAAGTCCACACAAAATTCTCATGATGCACTTTACTACAGTTAGCCTTTCTGTGCAACAGAAACCTATAACATCGGTGCTAAGTGCTAAATTCTCTTCTGCTCCTTCCCTTGCCACCCAGTGTTTTTAACAAACTGTACAGATGACTTCTCCCTGCCATAGCTAAATCCATAAACTGACAAAGTTTAAAGAAAGTAAAACAAGAGTCCCAAGTAAACTTAGAAACTTTATATGAACAAATCATAACTCAACATTTTATTCCTGTCTTTGTGCCATCTGCTCTTCAGAATGTTCTCAAATACACTGAGAGCTTTGGGGTGTGAGAAGGAAGCACAGCTTCATGGAGGTATGAGGGTCACTGCACTTGAATACACCTCTCTGTGAAGAAGCTGTAAACACAAGGGAGATGGTTTCAGTGAAAAACAAGTAACTTAGCATCTGTTTTTAAGCCTCTGGAGAGCCTTCTCTATAGAAAATACAGAAAATCAGCAGGGCACCTAACTGTTTACTGCATCAGCTTCTGAACACAGTAGGCCTGCTGTCTGAGGATGATATAATTAAGAGAGAATCCATCCTGCCAAACATAGCAGCAGGGCAAGAAGTTTTGCTTATGGCAGCACATTGTGGCTGCCTTAAGGAGGGGGCTTCAACATTTACAGTCAAGTAAATTCTCCAATAAATGCTTTTTAGCTGTTACAGCACAACCCACAGAGCATCCACTCCTGGGAATTGGAGTAGATTCTCTTAGCAGTTAAGTGGCATTAGCAAAAGTTGTACTGTTATTCCTAGCTCCATGATGACCTTTGTAGCAGGCATTGAGTATGTGCCTGCTGATGGAGGCCAGTACAATGAGGTCACCTGTGTTTCCCAACTACTGCCAGGTGCCTCCTTCCTACCTAAATTTGTGCTGCTGACTCAGTGTAATGGGTCACCAGCTTAGGTTATAAGAAAAATCATTCAAACAGCAAAGAATAAGATGCATAAAGGTTGAATTAGCTACCCACCAATTAAAACATTTTTAAAGGTAGCCTACAAAAGAAAGTGCAGGAGCTTGAACAGTTGAGGATAACACTGTTGCACAGCAGATAGACCCTCAGCATCCCAGAAAGCACAATTGACTTTGTCCATTGAATTGCAGGGCAAACACATGCTCTGGCTGGTGTTTAAAGTCCTGTCTATTCACCATGGGGCAGCTTTACTCTCTTCTGTTATTTAGGGCAATTATAAAAACCAGTAAAACAGAATGTGCTCATGTGCAATCTTTGCTTGCTCTGACAAGTCTCTCCCAACACACAAGAAAGTTTCATTAGTCTTAACAGAAGTACTGCAGGTTTCTTTTCTTTTTTTAAATCTTTTTAAAGACCTATTATCTACCTACTCCACAAAGTAGACCCACCAGATCCCAGAAATCCTAGCAGACCTGTCCTGCACCCAAAAAGTAGAGTTATGTAACAGCCATGATTAGCTTAGGCTGAAAGGTGGCAGTGATAAAAGTAGCAGCCCCCCCTCCCTTTGAATTTCAGGAGTAGCTTTTCCCTCAGCACTTCAAATATATTATTCAAAACATCGCAAGATCCCATTCCCCTTACTATTACCGCAGGCCCATTACTAATTGACATGAAATTTAAGTACAGTATTGGGAGCTACCCAGTATCACTGGGTAATCAAGGCAACTCCTTGCCACAGCCTGAACTCACTAGCTCAGAACATCCACCTCAGTTTCAGACTCTGGAGAGGGGTCTGGCCGGACCCATTCAATGCTAACAATGGGCTCCTCTACCCCACCGACATCTATCTCTTCCTCTTCTAAGCTGGCTAAGAGATGTGGCAGCTTACAGTCCAAGTTGTTCTGCAAAGAGCTCCTTAGGACTGCTTGAGCATGGGGCTGTGTTTCTGTACCCAAGATCCCCACTCCATCTCCATAAGACAGAAGCCCTTGGTCCACGTCACCCATCAAAGTGGCAGGCAAAGACTCTGCAGGCCTTGGGGTTCCATTCTCTGACACAGACAGCTGGTGCTGAGGCACTCCCCAATCATACAGCAGTGGAGAGGGGGGCATGCACAAGGCAAGACAGTCACTACTGGGTTCAGATGTCACAAGTGGAAAGTTGCCAAGAGCAGAGTCCAACGAAGAACCCTCATTTGCTGAGCCAATTTTCAGGTCAGTCGCTTCCTGTCCCCCTTGTAGAGGACTGTTTTCTCTCTTGACGAACTGTGGACAAACTGACACTTCGGAAGGACATCTATCTTTTCCTTCAGCCCCAGTGTTTCCCAGTGGACTCTTATTTACTCCTGGCGCAGGGCATAACGTATGCATGCCTTCTGGAACAGCAGTGACTTGAGGTTCCCCGGTACCATCATCATCTGCCAGAAGCAAATCTAGCATTTGTTCCAACTCTCCAGCCGAAGCCAGGCTGTCATAGTGTTCACCCTCAGGCAGATGGTCTAACATAAACATGTTCAGCTCATAAGGGTTCCCAGCAGCACTGTCCCCTTCATCTAAGACCATCTTGTTCTCTGCTTGTTCTACCAGGTTCTTCTCACTACGAGATGCAGCCTGTAGTTTTACAGGCAGCAGCCTAGTCGAGCTAACCGACTGTTGCGATTTTGCTACCTCTGGCTCCGGATGTTGGGACTGAAACAAGGAGCCATCCTTTTTCAAAGTACATACAGTGTTTGCTGTCCTCACAAGCTGTGCAGCAGGCAATTCCTGCACTACCTCCCAGCAGCTGCCATTGATAACTTTCCTGAGCTTTACCCGGCTAATCTGCCCTGCCTCCTGAGCAGGGTTTGAGCTGGGAGCTGGCTCACTGGAGTTGCGCTTTCTGCCTTTAGTAGACTTTTGAAGGAGAGGGGGGCTCCAGAAGCCATGCAAACAGTTACTATCTTCTGCTCCTTTTGCCTCATCCTGGCCAGGAGGACTTTTCTGCCTCCAGAGGCGCCTAATGGACCTTGAGGATCCCCTGATGGTTGCCACAGCGCTATGGTCTTTGGTGGCAAAAGGCATGGGCAAAGGTGGAGAAGGGAGCTTTGGACGGCTGAGCTTAATCTTTTTTGACTTCTGCAAGTTGGCTGTAGCTTGCCTATCTCCAGTCCCAATCTCCTCTGTGTGCAAATCGCCGCTCTCATCATTACTCAGCGTATTCCTTACCATGCCTACAGGATGTTTTCTAGCTTTTGGTCTCAGTGGCTCAGCAGTAACTGTTGGGCCTTTGGGAATCTGTTTGTCACCACTCAGCAATGCTGCAGCAGGCTTTTGCTTCTTTAACTCTTTCTGGTCAGTGTGGTTATCATTACCCACTGCCTTGGTGCATGGAAGCTCCACCGCTATATGTGGCTTGCCTGCAACCAGCCAGGATGTCAAAGAGCTACGACCACAGACAGGAGGAGACTGCACCAAACTTGCCTCTGGAATGGATACTGGACTGGACAGCTGTAGGCAGTCTCGGTTTAATCGCCGGCCCAGTGATTTTTTTACTAGCTTTCCCCCCTCTAGCTGAAGTGACTCCAGTTCTGACACTTGAAGCTGCCGTGCAGCTGCAAGAATATCTTGGGCTTCTTCCCGTGACACCTCCATCTCAGAAGTGTAGAGGAAATCCACCAGCTTACGCAGTGTCCCAATCTTCAGCCCCCGGATCTCCAGCACCATCTTGTGTCCCTTGGAGGGCATTTCTTGCTCCAAACGCTCTGTGAAGAAGGGGCTGCAGGCTGAGAGGATGCAACAATGAGCCGGAACAGCTTCTCCTGCAAACAACATTTATCATTAGCAGGCACTGTATCAATAGGGAATTTCAGGTATCTACCTTCAAAATCTGCCTTGACAGAAGTTGCTACCCATGGCTGAAATGCTCCAGCCCCAATTAAACAATTTTCTGCGGACTGCCCAAGTATATCTCAGGCACTTTTCTTACGACTGCATTGTTTAGTCTTCCTTATCTATGTATTATAGTTTGAGACAATTTAATTTTATAAACCTTACGTATGTGTTGAGTCTGTCTCTAAGAAGCTTGCTTTAAATCGTTATACTTATTCCCACAAATTCTTCTGGAGATGCTATAAATTAAAAGTACAATGTAATGGCTGTGGGGGGAGGGGAGAGTTACTTTAGCTCGTTGTCCTCCCAGTTTTGAGGACAATTTGATTCTAACATAAGCAATGCAATAGATAGGATGAGATATACATATACATTTTTATAAGCACAAGCAGAGAGACTTTTCCCAATGCAAATATGCTCTTGTTTGTTTCAAAGGGGCTTAACTTAGTAAAAATTCTTAAGAACAGTTACCTAACACACAAAGGACAGGTGAGCTATATTTATAAGAGCCCTAGGCATAATCTAGCCAAAGTTAAGCACCAGGAAAGCCCACTGATTTGAATGAGAGGGTTAAGCACATGCTTAAATCTCTTCAAATGCAAAAAATGAACAGGACTTTAGAATGCTTAACTTCAGCTAAATTGTGCTCCCTGTGTCCATTACATATATCTGTAAAATGTCTATGAAAACATCAGCCTTCCACACCTCATTCCTACCGAGAAGGCACACCTAGCAAGCCCAAATATGCTAACCCATGTTAGTTTATTTTCCGAAACAACTCATGATGGGTTAACTTATTGGTTTGGGGATGTTTTTTCCTTCCATGGGGGGTTATTTTCCCCAAATAAGGCACATGAGAATCCATGGTCTGTGATAAGGGTTATTTTACCTATAGTGGGCTAGCATGTTGTCTGTCAAGCAGCATGGGTTACGGAGACCACCTACAGAGCTGTTTGGCAAATGCAGCCAAAAACACTGCTGTCTGCTCCTCTCAAGAAGTCTCTATTCCTGCCACAAAGAAAGTTGGGATACCTGCCCAGTTCAGTGGGAGGACCAGAGGAGGAAGGTGAAATAAACTACTCTGTGTAGCTTGTTTGCCTGACCGTTGGATAGGAGCACAGTAGGTCGTTTGCATAACCACCTACACAGTGTAGCTTGCCACACACCATGGGTTAGCGTAATGTGTGAACCCAGCCAGTGGTTTGAAGGAATTCAATAGTGAGGGAAAGGTACAGTACAATGTTCAGAGGCACATTACTTCAAATTTCAAGGCTGCGTCACTGCACCAAGAAGAGGTTCTAGGAGATAAGCCATTAATCCATCACATTCTATGCAAAATGACATTATCCACACTATACTAACCACATGAATTAGAAGCTTTTTTGAATAACTATAGAGCCAATGTCGAGGACTAGAAAAATACTTGGAATTTTTAGAAGTTACATGAGAATTCTAGGTGCCAGCATTTTGGAGCTGAAAAAAATATCCTGAGACGATGGCCAATGGAACAGAATTTCTAAGCAACCAGGCATCTGGAATTT
Source organism: Anniella stebbinsi (assembly GCA_029215795.1). Classification (NCBI taxonomy): domain Eukaryota; kingdom Metazoa; phylum Chordata; class Lepidosauria; order Squamata; family Anniellidae; genus Anniella; species Anniella stebbinsi. The sequence goes on from JARDYH010000001.1 coordinate 261,023,930, forward strand.
TCCAACCCTGATATCAGTCAAAGCACTATTATCCCAATCCCTCTCAGTTTTAAGATTACCTTCTGCTTGCAGGACAACATCACAAAATAAATCAGCCCTCTGTTGGCGATGAAGCTGCAGGAACACCATGCGGAGCAGGCGGGAATTCCGATACAGAATCTTGGGATTCGCAGCTGGAGGGCTCATGGCAGCAGAACCTCCCTTCCTTTGTCAGGTGCCAGATTTCTGTGAAGTAAACACAGTACTGGGAATGTAGTTGCCATTTTCTATTAGTGCTGCTCTTCACTTAAGTGCAGCTAGAGCCAATGCAAGTTCACTCAAGTAAATGCCACTGTGTTCAATAGGATGTAGTCCCAATTAAGTGTGCAATGCTCTAAATTTAGTCCCCAACAAGCACAATTTAGGCACAAGAAAGATCTAAGGAAATTTTCTTTCTGGTTACATTGTAAAAGTATGTTTTTTTTAAAAAATACATCTTTATTTCATTTTTACATACCTTACATGATTCAACCACCCTTTTAACATCATTACTATTATTTATATATCCCCCTTCCCCCCTCTTCCTCTCTTTTATTGGTTAATTTGCCTCTGTTCTCTTCTTATTTTCTTCCAGCTTCTTCTCTATCTCTTCTTTTGTAAAAGTATGTTCTAAACTCAACTTGCAGTACTCCCTGCACCATACTTTCAGTGAGAGTTATTTTAGTTTTAGCTCCATGAATAAATACATTTTGGATGAGTTTTTGCAAAGCATGCAAATGGGCTGGAAGGAAGTACCAGAAATAATGAATGGTTAGCAGTACCTGTATTTTTCACTCTGGCAATACAGCTCATGACAGTGGCTCAAATGATACTGCAAAATATTTTAGTAATCCATTCTGAGGCACGGGATCTCAAACATTACAGTTATAGAGAATGGGTTATAAAAACTGTCTCTAGATACTACAGCCAATAATAAAAAACACCTTAGGAAACAATAACTCAAAATAAAAATCATTAATTTTCAGCTGAGAGGGAACTTATTAAAGTCACAAAGCCCAAAGCCCATTGTGTGTAACACAATGAAGTCTGCCAAATATTTCTACTCCCTTCAAAGATTCACAACAATAACTACGTTCCTTATTTCAGAACCCAACAATTCCATACATTCTTTTAAAAAATGCTGTTGTAGTGTATCCCTTACTGTTGGGGGGAGGGGGAACTAAATTATCTGAAGTTCTACATTAGAGGTGCAAAATTTTCAAAAATGTTGAAGCCACAGAAAAATACCCATTTTTTTCAGGGGTGGGAGAGAGTTCGGGGGGAAATGAAATGTTGGGGAAAACAGTAAACTATGCAATACTTATATTTTAGCGCTCTTTATAGATCTAAAGTTACTTTAGACAGACTTCCCCAACCTGGTGTCCTCCACTTAATTTGGAGTTCAGTTCCCATCAGCCCCAGGCAGCAAGGCCAATGGTTAGGAAAGCTGGGAGTTGTAGTTCAAAACATCTGAAGGCCACCAGGGAAGACTGTCACAGGAACACAAAATATATTATGTATAACCTGGTTTTGCTGTTGAAATTATAATTAAAATTTAAAAAGTTTAAAAGTTTATTGTCTGAGTAAACTATACTTTACATTTATCATACAAACATGCTAAATTTATGAGCAAAGCAAGTTATTCAGCAAAATAGTCCCTGAAACATCTGGATCATTCTAGAAGCCAGAAGAAGCAAGAAGAACTGGAGCTATCTATACCTGTTTGTAAGGAAGTTTAGGAAAATTCCTAAACCTGTTCCTTTGTGGGGTAGAAATTTTATTTAGCTGGGAAAGACTCTCTCACCTATTAGGAATGGTAAGCAACCCTATTTAAGAGCTTTTAAGCAATCTCAATCTATTATCTGAACAGTGACATTTTATCTTGTTGTAAATAATTTCTGTTAATAAACATCTTATTTTTAGTTCATTTCAAAAGGTAGTCTTTAGTGGTGGTGTCAATCCCATATGTACACCATAAGAATCAGGATACTGGGTTTCATTTATGCAGAGAGGGTTTATTCTAATGGCAGCAGTTAAAGGCAGCATTCCATAGTGGTGAAGTCTCACTGGGAACTTTATGAAAAATGGCAGCAGAGAATTCCCAAGCCACAAAGTTAATTAAACTGAAAGAAAGACTGCTGGGATAAGCCATGTGCTGTTCTGTCACATCTGGTGGCAATGGAGGGATAACCTAGTGTTTCTTTCACATGTAGGTTTATAGATCAGAACTACATTAATTGACTTCTACAACATCTAATCAGAACCACCCCAGAAACACAAGACTCTATAGAACAAAATGCAAACTGCCAAGAATGCACATTTTCTTCCATATTATGATATGGTGACTCTACTAGCATGCTGGGAAACTGAGGGTGAATTGGAGCATTCATAAACATCAACAAGTAAAAGATACATTTGATCAATAATTTAGTAAGCAATGGAAGAAATAACTAGGCATTTCCCCCATTATTTCCAGAAATTTTACATCGCTAGTCATTCTATAAAAGTCTTATTACACAGTTTTTACAACTAGTTTGGCAGGGTTGTAAAGGCTAGATAGCAATACCATGATTACCTTCTCTTATATATGTCCATATATTCATCATTCTAAAAGAAAATATTTCATAATCCAAAGCTGCTCAGTTTTAGGAGGGGAAATAAAACCAGTTCTTGGAAAACAGATGTTTTCCCCCAAATATTTCTGTCCCCGCCCCTCCCAGACCTTCACATCTCTCGCCTACATAGAGGACTTTGTTCAGAGACCATTTTAAAGATATATTCCAAATTATTATGCTTACTGTGGCAAAAAACAACACTTGCCACTTTGGGAAGTATGCATTCAAACTGGAAGTGCAAAAATGAACTATGAGAATACAGTAAACTGAACAAATAACTTGTCCTGGTAGGTAACATTACATATACAAGTTGAGTTTAGCAAAAATCCCAACCCACCCTCAAAAGACAGGAGTTGATAAGAGGGGCAAATAAGGGAGGAAATCCTTCTTTCATGGTCTAGGAAAGTCACATCTGAAGAGAGAAATCCTAGATATATATATTTCAACTAGAAATCAGGAAAAGGTTTCTACAAAACACACACACACACACACACACACACACACATCAAATTTGGGTATAGTCTCCTTTTGGCAGTCATATTATACAAGAAGCCCAAGCAATTTTCAGCTTGATATAACAGATGAGTGGCATGAAGAACCTATTCTTAACCTGATGCTTTAGTCATCAGAAATTCTCCCTTTCTTTAAATCATCAAAAGTAAATGGAACACCTCCAGGAGAGCTCTCTTTCTCAGTATGCCTTACTCCCTGCAACTCCACAGATTTTATGTATGGAGCGACATTTACTACTTAAACTATGTCATATACACAAGTGATTTTAATTAAATTGCCAGCTGCATATCAGCATTGCTCCTCCTGAAACAATCTGAATTAGCATCCTAATATATATTTTGATCATATGAGAAAGGACATTCAAGTACCAGCTATGGAGATTTAAGAGTTACAGGCATTTATGCCTGGTTTTAAGAATTAGTTGTGGGTTCCACACTCATTTTCACCCCAGTAGATGGCGGTCATGGGGCCTTTTGGCCTTGATTCACCATTAAATCCCAATAAAAGGGAGAGAAGGATCAGCTGGTAGATTTTGCTCAGCCCCCTGATCACTTTGGTTGCCTTTTTCTGCAGCTACTCCAGCTCTAAAATATCATTTTAGAGACAATGTATTTTAACCATGTATTAGTTCTTAATCAGTTTTATATATTTTATATCATTTGTTTTTAATGTTGTTCCCTGCCTTGATCCAGAGGGAGAGGCGGGTAAGAGATAAATACATTATTATTGTTATTATTCCTTTGCCATCCCCCTATCTTTCCTTGTGCTGTGGTGTATTGTAGATCTTTAGTTTTTGGCATCCTACCATCACATAAAGCAGCCAAGCCCCATTTCGAGCATTTCCAGATAGAAGAGTCTGCAAGTGTCAAGTACACTGGATCAGCATGCTTGATACCCACCACTCCCAACAAGACCATACCCTTTTATTCTGCACTCGCAGAACACCGCTTCCCTCAGTGGGTCTATACTGTCATGAACATGAAAGCAGGATTTCCCACTCCTCACAAATATGCATAAAAAATGTGACAAATCTACCTTGGCCCCCATCCTGATTGTAAGACAATAAGGAAGCTGATAAAGGGCGTTAATAAGCAGCTAATCCACTTTAAGGCCACAATCTCATACATACTTACCAGAGAGTCCCATTGAACACAATGGGGCTTACTTTGCGGTAGACATGCATAGAACAGTACTGTAAGCCATCTTGAGTACGCAGCCTAAAGCATTGTTCTGGGTAGAGTTATGTCTTAAACAGCTACACAGAAATGTCCCCTGTTGAATTTTTATCTATCAGTGTGCCAGAATTAAGGCAGAAACTCCAGTAATGGGTGTTCTCTCACCACCACCACCAAAAATATAAGGCAAACTACCATCAGAGAAGAAACAATATAGTTCAAGTTGTACTTACAGAACTTCATCCAGATTCTACAGAGAGCAACCATTGGGTTTATATATCATTTTTATTCCCAGGTTGGTAATGCCCAGTTTTGTTTGACTGTAATCCAACATTTTAAATATCATTTTGTTTTACATGTGTTTTTAAAAAAATGTCTATCCCACCTTTCCAAAACATCAGGCCCTTCAAGACAACTGACCACAAATAAACCACACACACACACACAAAGTGCAGCCTAAAAACTGTATGAGCTGCCTTGAATACCCAATAACAGGCAGAAAGGCAACAGACAAAGTAACAAATAACGTGAGTAGTTGACTTGAGAGTCTACACCCACTGAGGAAACTTCCATTTCCTTCCACGTTCCCCTTCAATACTTCATCGCTTCTATCCGTACTCCCCACCCCTCACTATTAAGAAAGGCACCCACAGCTAGTGACTTCAGGGGATCCTTCCTCATTACTTCCCCATTCATTGATCTCCCACACACCCACTTTTTAAACGAGTTGCTCCCCAGCTCTCCCTCCCACAACCGCGTGAGCGTTTGTTTCTCTGCTCACGGGCGCCGCTGCACCTGCTGCTGCAGCCCGAGTCCGACGAAGACATGCGGCGCGAGCCCCTCCCCAGCCACACGGCCCGCGCGACGTTCTCCCACCACAAAGGGAAAGAAGGGGGAAGGTAGCCCGCACGTGCCAGCCACACCTCCTCGCCGTTCCCCCGCGCTGAGTCTCGGAGACAGCCCTTGCATTGGCTGCGGCCCCAGCAAATAACGGACGCTGGCTTTTGGCGGGAGGAATTAAGACGTTTAAAAAAAAAAAAAGGGGGTGGGATGGAATGGGGTAATGCGTCGGCGTAAGAAACTGGGGCTAGCAAACCATGTTGGGTTGGTTATTTATTTAAGAGCCCAGATGCGTTTATAGCAGCCTTTCCCAGCTTGCCCCCCTCCCCCAGATGATTTGAACTACAACTGCCAGTATTTTCTGGCCATTGGCCATGCTGGCTGGGGTTGATGGGAGCTGAAGTCCAAAACATCTAGAGGGCACCAGCTTGGGGAAGGCTGTTTTAAAGTTTTGATTAGCAACTATCCTCAGGAGAGGGGAGTAGAAAGTGGTAAAAGGTAAACATTTCAGGCCAACTTCTTAAAGGGGCCTTCCCACGTTTCTTTTCTCATTATGACCAATAACCCAGGTGCTGGCTCTTGTTTTTCACTTCAGGATTGCCTAAAGTTTCGCTTTTGGCAAAAACAATCTAAAGAGTTGAACTGGCTACTGATTATCTGAAGTGTACTTCTCAAGAGACTAGATTAGGCCCAGGAGATACCACCTGATTGAATCCTCTTACTTTAATAGCTATGTCAGAAAGAAGTTCAAAAGGAGCAGTGCACTCCACCATTAAGGTGCAGTCATGGGGCCTGTTGAATTTTTGCCTGTCCTGCAGTACCACCTCAGTTCAATTAAACTTTATGGCTGAATTCGGACAACACGGTAGTCGGTGGGGTAATAACCAACTTTTCAGTTATTCATCTAGGGGGTACTCCCCACACAACATGGTAATAAATAATCAACTGTGGTGTGGATTAGGATCAGCGCTGACTTGACTATGGCAGCATTCAGATGACAAGATAGTCAATACAACTGATGATTGTCCCCCCCTCCCCCCAGTTGCGTATTGTGTCTGAATTCAGCCTATGAGTTGCTTGCTAGATGCCTGTTGCACTGAGCTAGTCTCTAGGTATGAGGAGTTTTTGAATCTAGAAGACTGTAGGTGTAGAGTACAGCCAGGAGACTTTCAAGCCAGTCCTATGAAGAGGCATGTCCAAGCCCACTGAAATCCATGGGTTTAGGTGCCCTTAATTCTTCATAGGATACAGCTGCAATTCAGGCTGTAGTAACTAGGGCGTTTAAAGGTACACCTGAGCTGTTCCCATGTTACGATTAGCAGGAGTTCTGTAACATGAGAAATTGATATACCTGTTTTTTCATAGTGTGTATATAGGAGTTGGAGCCAAATGTGTATTTTGCCTCACCTTTTATAGGGTACACTGCATGTACACAGGATGCACCAACTACATGGATATGTATAAAGTAGTCCTAAGTAGGTTCCTCCCACTTTCTTTTTTCATTTTTGAAAATATTGCTCCACATTAACTGATCAAGTAATTTATAACAAGAGGACCAACTCTTTCATGAACATTAAAATAAAACAAATTATTGTTTTTGTGTGATTCCATTTAATTTATACAAGATTGAATGCATACAGACATACACTACAAGAATGCTAGGAAAATCAGACCAGAGTACTAAGAGACTTGGCTATGCTAAGGTTACCATATTGCAAAGCACCACCTATCATAAGGGTCACTTCTGGGGTGTCCAGATGCAAAGGAGGACAGGGCTTCAGCGCCTTTAATAGTTGTGTAGACAAGGGCATTTCAGGAGGTGTAGCTTCTCACACAAGCTGCACCTGCTCAAATTCCCTCTTCTACCTCACTATTAAAAGTGCAAGAGTCCTGTCCTCTTTTGCATCTGGCCCCCCTACCATATAAGGAAGGATGCTAGAGAATGTGCAAGTGACTCGCACATCTTTCTTTCTTGCTTCTGCGTATCATGCGAGTGTGCGTGTATGCTCATTATCACATCCTGGTTTAACCCTACTTTTGGAAGATTTTGAAAGATGTGGTGGGTTGCAATCTGGACATGTGTTAAAACATTCATAGGAGCAATTTAATGCGTCAACAACATGTGTACATAGTACAAAGACATAAATTAGTCCCTAAGGGAAGCGGTAGAAAGGAAGCGCTCCGTGTGGGTAAAACCAAGTTCCCCTCTTGCACAATACCAGGATGTGTGGAAAATGGATGCATGAGATTCTCTTACAAAGGACTCTCACTCTATAATTACTTTCTCACAACATGTGACAATGCTCTTATGACAGGTGATGCTTTAAAATATCGCAGCCCTAGGTTAGCTTTTAGCTACTCTGGTTTGCACTGATTTTCTTTAGATCCACATCCTCTTTAAACTCCTACCACCAGTGGACTGGACTTTGGGGTGCACGTCCAGGGTCCTGCAGCCAGGGGTCTCTGAAAACAGCTTCCAGAAGAGACAGCAGCAGCACCCAGTATGGGCAGCCGTGTACCAGGACTCACACCTGTAACTACACAACATCCTTTTTCTTTTTCAATAATTAGTTGGGTAGGTGTGTTGTGAAATGAAGTGCCCACTGGCAGGGCTCCAGAAGCATTCGCCGTCTTCATTTCTCCTAGAGTGCCTCTGGGCCCCATGTGGACACTCTGAGGCACTCTAGGGAAATTAAGATGGTGGAAACGACTGAAGCCCTGGCTCATACACTTCACTGTGTAGCAGACACACCTGACTAAATGTTAACAAAGAAAAGGAGACTACTTCCCCTTGCCACTTGGTAAGCTGGGGGTGGGGAGAGGAGTGACCAGGTTGCTGGAAGGCAGCAGAGCACTGAGGGAGAAAGTAGAGAGGAGCTGCTGAGCAGCAAGGCCAGCATATGGAGAGCACTTTGTCCAGAGTTGCTCAGACCTGGCAGAGCTACTGCTTCCCACCTTGAAAACTCATAACATGTCTTTTATCCTCATTGGACACTGAAGGGGGCTGGTGTTGCAAATCTTGTGACTAGCAACCTCTTTTCTCCAGTCAAAAAAACCAGGCAGGCTAGTGCACACACAGGCAGGTTTGTGTACATACAGTGGAGAATATAATTGACTGCACTCTACCTATAATATAATTTATTGAGTACAAATTCCTCATAGAATTATTGCTTACAAGAAGTTTAGATTCCTTCATTTCAAACTGATTCGTCCCCTATTTTCAACTTAGTCTTCAGGGAGTAAAAGGGTGCCTCTAAATGGCTTCATTTTGATGCCTGGTTCTCGAATTTGCATCTATCTAATAGGATAGACTAGAGCCGTAGAACTGAATTACAGAAACCATACGCTTTACGGTTGTTTATATGCGGAGATTCGCATCACAGTTGAATGAAAAGTTGAACAAAGTACTGCCCTAGTGGCTTTTGGTTCCACCCACCTGCTTTTCCCGCCATTGGTTATCCCTGCCCACCTGAATTTCCCACTTGTTGATTCCAAAGCCTGTGCACATTTACTCAAAAGCAAGCCCCATAGAATTCAATGAGGCTTGAATTAGGCACAAAATGAGAGCAGGTCCTGCCAGAAACCAGAGTGAGTTACTAGTCACGATGATGATCGAGAACAAAGGCATCTACAGGTGTATGGTGGGGGTACTAGATGAGGGGGGGAAACCGGTAAAGCAAGACAGACCCCGACTTCCCATTGTGACTTTAGAATGAAGCCTGCTGCCTCTTTTAACTTGGAAATGAACTTGGACTTCCGACCAGACAGGGCACTAAACTGGAGGAGGTATTTTTATTTGTCTGTCTCTGAATCATTTCCTAATGGGTAAAGTGCTCTATTAAAAAGAAGGTAAAATCATCACAGAGGAGCCATCAGAACTGAGAATATTTAAAGGGAACACACACACACACACACTTTTTCTTGAACAAGTCCCCCATTTTCCCATAGTCGTTTGTCCTTAGGGGGCTAGATTGGTGGTGGTGGGAGTACTTGTGTTCGTGGTGGGAAGAACATTGAGGAGGAAAGGGGGGGCTTGCTCTAATGAAGGGGGTAGTTGACCTCCTGTATTCCATGCTGTGACTGCCTCCTTTGTAGCCCTGCAATCCCATCGCCGATCCTGCGCCATGCGTCCCGGGAAGCAAGTCTGCCCACCTGCTCAATGTGCCTTAATCCCGAGTAACAGCGCGCAAGATGGCCGCTCAATGCCAGGAACTGGCTCACAGGGAGAGGGGTTTTTCCCAGTTATTTCCATTCTTGGTGAAATTGACTAGACTTCCCAGAACTTTTGTCAGTTTCACCAGGGACCCAGCAAGGGAGCAGGGAGATGGGGGAGGAAACTGGAGTAGATATGCCATAGCGGACCTCAAATTTTACTCAAAATGGGAGGGGTAGCCAGGTAGAGGAAGAGAAGGGGCAGTAATTCACTCATGACATCACCACACCAGCCCTGCCATCCAAAGTACACCCACGATTAGCATTAATCCAAGTGGATTGGTTACATGAGGATACTGTGCTGTGAGTGCAGAGAAAAAATTAAAGTCGCAGTAAATCGACACTTTGAAAATGTGGATTAACAGAGGCTATAAATCGGATGGATGGCTGATTTGCGCCCCGCTCGTCTGCCCCAACTGCCACCAGTGCAAAGTGAAGGAGGCGCAAATAAGCAGTCTAGAGGTACCCAAAGTGAATTCACAAGCTATCTGAGAAATTTCCAAGTCTCTACATCTGGGGCCATCCTTCCAACATTACTTTCTCCTGTGACTGTGAGTGTGTGTGTTTCCCATATATGTCTTAAATCTGCTAGGATCTTGTGAACCCAAACTGGATCTTACATAGTTAACCAACAAACAAAATACTGTAGGTAAAACAATAAGCAGGAAGAAAGAACTGAAAATGTCAGTTTGCACCAAGACATTAAGGCAATTATGAAGCAACCTCCTTCTACACATAAACATTGATTTTAACATCTTACAGATAATTTACTAAAAATATCTGGAACGCTTTCCATTCATAGGCTTGGATTACATATGGAGTCATACCCTAAAGGCTGATTTACCTGAAGAGAGTCTATAGCTTAGAAGCAGAGAATATGTTTTGTGTGCAGAAGGCCTCACTCCATTTAAATTTAATGTAATATTTGCTTTTGAAGTAGATACAAGTATTCTTTCCCATGGAAAGCAAACAGGTTCTGTGCCACAACATGGACACATGTTACAACCCAAGATAGGTATATAGGCGTAAAAGAACAAAGGACGGTTCCTATCAAAATAACATATTTTGTTGAATATAAACAGGATTTCATGTAAACATGATGAATCTGAAAAAGGGGTTTGGGGCATAGTCAAATGACCAGGAAGAAAGGTAGAGAAGTTAGTTTGGTAAATTTGTTCAGCAGTAGGGTTTGTCAAAAAGCCCGCAAGAGGACGATGGGTGTCCAGTCTGATTAACCTAAAGTGTGGATCAATATTATTATTATGATTATGATTATTATGATTATGATTATTATTTCTTACTCGCCTCTCCCTCCGGATTGAGGCGGGGAACAACATCAGTACAAAGAATATAAAACACATAAACTAATTAAAAGCATATAAAATTAATACATCATTAAAATCAACAAAGTCTTAAATTTCGACTGGGTATGCCTGCCAGAAGAGATCATTCTTTATAGCTCTCTTAAATTTTTGAAGACTGGTAAATTGGCAGATCTCTCCCAGCAGGTCGTTCCACAGTCTGGTAGCGGCAGAAGAGAAGGTCCTCTGGGTAACAGTTGTCAGCCTAGTCTTGGCCGACTGTAGTAAATTCTTCCCAGAGGACCTGAGCGTGTGGGGCGGATTGTATGGGAGAAGGCGATCCCGCAAGTAACCTGGACCCAAACCATGTAGGGCTTTAAAGGTAATAACCAAAACTTTGTACTTCACCCGGAAACTAATTGGCAGCCAGTGGAGCGATTTTAAAACTGGTGTGATATGGTCACCCCTAGGTGTACCAGTGACCAACCTGGCTGCCTTATTTTGAACTAGTTGAAGTTTCCGGACTAGGCACAGAGGTAGCCCTATGTACAGCGCATTGCAGAAGTCAAGCCTCAAAGTTACCAGTGCGTGCACTCCCGTTTTTAGGTCTTCCAACTCTAGGAAGGGGCGCAGCTGGCGTATCAGCCGAAGTTGATAGTAGGCACTCCTGGCCGTCGCGTCTATCTGAGCTGTCATTTGGAGCAACGGATCCAGAGCACCCCAAACTGTGAACACAGCCTTTCAGGGGGAGTGTAACCCCATCCAGAACTGGTTGACACACCTCCAAACCCAGGTTGGGGCCTTTGACAGTAAGCACCTCCGTCTTGTCTGAATTCAGCTTCAGTTTGTTTTTCCTGATCCAGCCCATTACTGCCTCCAGGCATTCATTCAGAGGAGACACACCATCCTTAGCTGAAGCTGTTGTCAAAGACATAGAGAAATATATTTGGGTGTCATCAGCATGCTGATAGCACCCCGCCCCATGCCTCCAGGTGATCTCTCCCAGCGGTTTCATGTAGATGTTAAACAGCATTTGGGATAGGATGGCGCCTTGAGGTATGCCATCCTATCAGGTAGGATGGTAAAGCTGAGATGGCCACATTCTTAAGCTAGGGAGATCATATGCATTAGCACCCCTGGGTCTTAGCAGCCAGTGTTCAAGGGCCATCCATTCACAGACTCCTCAAAGGAGGATTCCTATAGTGGCCAGGAAAGCTAGAGACGTTCAATCTATAAAAACATAGGACTCACGGAGGGCTGGACTCTTGAGAAAGTAGTTGTTGCTGAAGGGGGAGGAAATGGATTTCCTAATATGGGGCCAACACAGTGTATCCAGAACTCCCTGTTCTCTTAGTGGGATCAGATAAAAAGGCACTGGATGTTGCTCACAAATCTGCAGTAGTCCGTCATCCCTGGCCTAAATGAATACAGCAGAAAAATACTAAACACTTTCTGTCCAAAATGGAGTCAGACTGGCTAAGGTAATACAAGTTAAGCATATTTCTATATTTAACATGGATAACTCTATATTTAAAATGTTTTAAAATGTTTTAAATGTTTTTAAATATTTTAAATTGTTACTATGTTTAATTGTATTTTTAACTTTTGTATATTGCTATTTGTTTTAACTGTACATGTTTTAATTTGTAAGCTGCATTGGGTCCCATTATTGGGAAAAAGGTGGGATATAAATAAATACAATAAATAATAAATAAATAATAAATATATCTGCCCTTCAGATGGCATTTTAGTTCCTTCCGACCCTGATTCTAATCGCATTTTGCATCTGGCGGGCTCCTCCACTTGCTTCTGTGTGTGAAGAATACAAATGAATTTGAGATTATTCTTTCGATCCTGTGCAAGAGCCCACTGAAGCCAACAGATGCCTTTTCACTCGCACTGAAGGGTTTGGATCAAGGCCTCCCACAGAAGACATAGGGAAACATTGCCATTGGAAATAACAGAGTATTCATTATTCTCCCACTCTGTCATGGTAGTCATCTTAAGCCATTAGGTCATGGCTGGCAACATGCTTTTTAAAAAGCTATTAAGACCCTATGGCTCAATGACATTATTATTATTTTCTTTTTAACTACTATAAACCTCCCTGGTATAGACCAAGGAATACATTTAGAGAAAGAAAGAAAACTGTGGAGATTAAATTTTTTAATATACTTGCAAGACTTCAGTCCTCAAAATGCTGCATGACACAAACCCCATTCATTGCCGTGGAATTTGCACTGCCATTGCACTGGGAAGACTGACTCTGGAATAGTTAATCCAATGGATAAATGGGTCATTTGTCCCAGATTGCAGTCCCAAACAGAGAGGCAGGCCCTTTATGGCTTGCCCTTGGGAGTATTTTATTTAAGGTATTTAAATACTCCCCCTCCTTCATCATATCTGTCCTAGGGCAGTTTACAGTGCACATTCTTATCATACTTAAAGCTTTGGGTAAGACAGTCAATGATTCCAAAGGTTAAGTTTAGGCAACATCCACACTCAGTTGAGGAAGGGAAAACCATGCACTGAAACTGCACAGATGCTCCAATAGGTGGCACACTTCCTTACTCAGTACTAGTCACCCCAGAGGCAAGGAGTTGTTGTAAGCATGGTTGTCTTTCCTGTGGGATCAAATTCTTTATGGTCATTTGTGGTTACTAAGCAGTTTGATTTTTTTTATATATAAAGGTAGCGATATAAATTACACTGCCATGACTGTGTTCTGATTCACAATGGTTAAATGGGGCAAAAACAGATACAGTAAAAGATGGGAAGACATGCTGGGCAACTTTGATGAAAATAATCACAAAGCTGTGGCATGTGAAGGACAGATAAATTAACTAGTCAGTATGGCTGCATTAGGGGACAGGAATGTTTACCAATGGTAGTTCCTGTCAAGTAGTGTGTAGACATGTGGTGAAGGGAATTTTAGCAAACCCATACAACTCCATATACCCAATTAGTTGTAAAGATGTAGAAACGGTTGTCTTGCACATGGACAAACTCAATAGAGACTATAGTGTTCCTATGTGACTACATAGTAAAAAGTTTACCCACCTCGAGATTATGTCCAAAATGTAGCTAGAAGCTGCAGTCATAGATCCATGTGATCACTGAGTGCAATATCCTGGAAAATTCTGATTGTTTGTCAGTGCAAATCAAGTTGCAAAAAATGTACACAGACAGATATCAGTAAAACACAAACTACTTGCAAGTATGCACACTTCATATTACAAATATGCATCACAAGCTATCAAAGCAAAAATTAAATTCTAACAAAACAAAAGACAACAAACCAGATATACTAACTATAGATTATAAGAAGAAGCAAGCAATAATATTAGTTATAACAATGCCTCTTACTCTCCCTCTACTTCAGAAACTAAAAAGTAATACAAATATAAAAAAATGTCACAATAAATATAGAAACTTGCCAACATTAAGCTAGTTCTATTTGTCTGTGTTACTAAAATTATTCCAAAATCAGTGACTATTACTTAAAAGATGGAGATGCCCAAATTAAAAAAGTCTTTGTGCATCAGGTATAACACCATACTAGGACATCCAAAACAAGGAAAAGCACATCAGTATAGTTTGAGACATTTATCCAGTGTATTCTGGGTGTGTGTGTGGGGGGGGAAGATTAATAATAATACATAAAATATATCTATGCATGTACAGAGTGCATTTTTCCCATCACCACAGAAGAGAGACTTCCTCTCCCCATCCCAAAAAAGGACATCCCAAAAAAGGACTAACACATATTATATATAATTCAAAGAGTTATATGGGGCTACTTTCAGTATAAGTAAGACCTGCACTGAAAGTTTAATGCATACAAACCCTAATGATTGCTGAAATATGGTTCCCAGCACAGTTGAGCACAACACATGAACTAAGAGAGCAAAGAGCCTTACATCATTTTCTGGTATCCATCATCATTTTTCTTATGGAGAGATTGGAGCAGTGCCCAGGAGGTTGGATTTCCCCTGTATTCACAACCAAGCTGTCTGCATGAGCAACCCAAGCAGTTGTTGATCCAGGCAACAAAGTTTTTAGGGACGCCACCACTGCAGCGGTTGTATGCTTGCCAAGATAATTTTGACTGACTAGTAGCCTATCTACACTACTGCTTTAAAATGGTTTATAACAGTTTTAAACTGGTTAATATTAACTGGTTTAAAACTGTTATAAACCATTTTAAAGCAGTAGTGTAGATAGACGTTTGGTTTCTGTGTGTCCGTATGTTATCAAAGACACAGGAGTGGGACCTCTAAAAAAAAAAAAAAAAGCAGCAAGAAACTGCCCTAAATCGCAGATCCAGAATTTGTAAGAGAACACAGTTATGCTGCTCCTTCAGCTGAACTGGCTAGCAGAATATATTTGCTTTTGTCAGAAATGAAAGCAATGCCATTGCTTCCTCCCAGAATTATAAGAACAAATAGGTAATTTTAATTGTCTCAGCACAGGAAACAAGAGGGGATCACTTTCTACTCAAAGGCACACTATGGTCAGTTACTTTAAAAGCTGTATTTCTTCATTCTATTGAACTATAGTTACAAACAATGAAGCATCCAGATAAAAGATCTTACATCTGAACATTTCTTTTCTGATAATGTAAACATACAGTATTATCTGCCTGTGTGACTTTCATAAAGAGAGTAATGGAGTTTTATAGAGGAATAAGTGGAGCTCTCCTCCATAGCACATGATTCACGCTTTTCCGGTCCTTCTCAAAAACTGGCTGATTTGAAGCCAAGGACAATAGTAAAAATAAATTTGTGGCTACTTTTGCATGCTTGGCAAATGACTGTACATAGCAAAATCTAAAGTGGGTGCACTGTAATAATGCCAAGACTATATTAATATGTTTTATTATTAGCTGTAGGTGTCACCAAGTGAAGTTTCCCTATAATATATGCCTAGAACATTTATGGTTAATGGTTATGATTTATGAGGGCATTTAATATATGCAAATCATTTTAAAAAAAGAGCACAAGCTGCACATTATGGTATTTTCTATTTGTATGCTGCTGCATTGTGGTATCTGCCTTATTCATTAGACATAAATATGATGGGCTGACTGGCTCCAGCCCGATCTTTGATTAAGGTTGTCACTTCCTTGTCCTGTGATATTAAATTTCTGCATAATCAGCACCAAGGCCCATTGGCCTTCTTTTGCATCTGTATCCTACTACAAACATCTACTGAGTTTTAGATTACCACTAATATCAACCCTACTCTGGGATGAAATAGAGCTACCTGCATTTTCTTTTTAACATTTGCATGTATTCACTCAGCAATTCTTAAATTGCTTGCTTTCAAGTGGCCTGTAAGACTGCAATGAAAACAATACGGGGCTATATAAGGACTAAAACTGGACAAATGTATGCCTATATTCTGCTCAAGCCGTGATAGCAGAAATGTTGAAGATATCTCTTGGTTGATGACAGAAAATGGTAAAGAGTTGAATGTTTGCTGCAGTTATCTTGGAGTAGGGTGACCATATGAAAAGGAGGACAGGGCTCCTGTATCTTTAACTAGGCTAACCAGATAAAATCCAGGTCAGGGCTCATGTAACTTTAGCAGTTGAGGAGAAAAGGGAATTTCAGCCAGTGTCATTTGAATGCAATTAGTTCCTGGTGAAATTCCCACTTCATCACAAGTTGAAGGGGTCCTGCCTTCTTTTGTATATGGTCACTCTAGTATAGTGCCTGCACCTTTAACTGTTGTGATGAAGAGGGAGTTTCACCAGGAACTAATTGCATACAAATGACACTGGCTGAAATTCCCTTTTCTCTACAACTGTAAAAGTTACATGAGCCCTGACCTGGATTTTATCTGGTCAGCCTACTTTAACAGTTGTAGAGAAAAGGGAATTTCAGCAGGTGTCACTGTATGCATACAACACTTGTGAAAATTCCCTTTTCATCACAACCGTTAAAGCTGCAGGAATATAGCTAGGTAGGGTGACCATATGAAAAGGAGGACAGGGCTCCTGCAGCTTTAGCTGTTGTAATGAAGAGGGAATTTCAGCAGGTGCTGCATACATACAACCAACACCCACTGATACTCCTTTTCCCATACAACTGTTAAAGATACAGGGGCCCTGTCCTCCTTTCCATACGGTCACCCTATCTTGGAGTAACTACATGGTGTAAACTGTGTCTTTGGACATGTTTTGATAGGTAAGCAAATTGTCCTGGAGTACATGTGCTATGGAGAACACATGCTTGACATTCTTGGAGAATGAAAGAAGTGCTGACCTTTGTATAAAGAGAGATAATTGCCACATGGTAATTTATATTTCTCATGCAAATAGTATTGTTGCTAGATGCAAGTTGTCAATCACTGGGGAATCTGTTCAAGGGATTTGCCCTGAGGAAAGTTTGCCCTGGGTAGCCACTTAAAAAAAATTAAATATTGCCTTAGAACTTTGGTAAATATACACCTACTTCATAGGGTGCTTCTAAACAGAAGGCACATAGTGCTAAAGGTGTTGTGCAGCTATTCCGGTATTTCCTCCATATTTGTTTTTTCGGGGTGGGGGTAAGAAAAGATGGAAGAAGCAGTGGGAAAACACAGGATAGTTACAATTGGAAGATGATGTCATCTGAACCCCCTGAAAAATTCCATGAATGAGGCAACTGGATAATAAAAGCCTCGTTTTGCAGCACTGATAGTACTGATCAAGTAGAATCCATTTAACACCTATTATTATTATTATTATTATTATTATTATTATTATTAAATTTCTTAGTCACCTTTCTCTTCAAAAGACCCAACAAATTATTAAAACATACAAAATATAAAATAGCTAACAACAAAACATACCTAGTAGCTGTTTTAACGTTCATTGCCTATCTTCAAACTTCTTAGGTAGCCATTAGTCTAAACTGGTAGCAGGCAACATGGTTCCACTGCATCTGCAACACCCCCATCCTGCGCTTTTGTATCTGGTCATGCTTGGCAGGGCTCCTGCAGCTTTAACTGTTGTGATGCAGAAGGACTTTAACCAGGTGCTGCATGCATACAAATGACACCTGCTAAAATTCCCTTTTAAATGCAAATGTTAAAGATAAAGGATCCCTGTCCTCCTTTCCATATAGTCACCTTAGTATGAGCGGGTTTGTGTTTTGACCAAATTATGAAGAACAGTTTGGGCACTTAGTGGGAAAGTACCATAATTCCCTAAATTGTGTCTTCATCCATGTCCTTTTATAGATCCTTAACTCAGAATAACAACTGTCAACTAGTTTTTTTGGTGAAATTAACTAACGTAGAGTCTAGCCATATTCAGGCACTGTAACCCTCAAAATATTGCAAATTGGCACAGAAATTGTAGAACAAATCCATAGTTTAATCACTCCTTAACCATATTTATTATGTATAATAAAGTGATTCAGGCATGTTCAAACATACATAACAATAGTTAAAGTCGCCACCCTTTGCTCGAGTGATTCTGAACACGTGCAAAGTTTTCCCCACAGCAATTTTTTAGAAGCGCTGTTAGTGCAATCTAATACGTTTTTACTCAAAGCAAGCCCTGTTGAGTTCAATGGCACATAGTCCCAGGAAAATGGACATAGGATAACAGTTTGACTGTCAAAATACTTTTGAACAAGTCTTGGGTGACTTTTCTTTGTGAAGGGAACGCACCTTCTCTGCCCAGAGAGATTATCATGTGCATCTGAATCTAGTACTCTGCCACTCACCCCTAGCGTGGCTGCATAAGAGGAGGTTGGTGGTCCTGCAGTAGAAGCTTGGGTTCTGCTCTGGGCTTTTTTTTGCTATTGGGCGGCTATTGGGTGCTATAGAGATGCAATAAGTAAGTAAATAAGTAAAAGCACACAGCAAGTGCTGGCTCCAGGCTTTTGAGACAGGACATCCTCCTTCAGTGAGGTTAGCTTCTTACCAACATTATCACCAGCTGTTATTGCTCCTCCTCCTCTTTCCCATCACTGCTACTACTTGCTTGACAGAGAGCCAGTGAGCAAGCAGGCAGTGGCCTTCTCACCATCACTGTTGTCTGGGCCAGAGTGAGAGGTTGCAATGGAGATGAGGAGGAGGAGCAACTCCTGGGAGCTTTTGTCAGTGGGCCCCTCCTGGGGTGCAAGTTCTTGGCAGGTGCCCAACCATGCCTACCCTTGACCCCAGCTCTGTGCACAGCCAACAATACATATATGCAGTCTCGATGAAAGCACCCTGTAATATGGTACCCATCTTACATCCACACTTCTCTGGTTCTGAGCTGGAATTAGGGACTGGGAGTCTAAGCAGTCACCTGGGGCACTGGGACAGGACAGTAGGAAGCGTGTCAACTCAACTGCTGAAACAAATAGCCCAAACACGTGTTCATCTTCACTTGTAAAACTGGGAAATAGTAACCTGCATAGTTGGCTTTCTGTTAATGTTCTTTGCGTGTATATATTGATAATTTTGTAGGAAAATGCACAACATCATTGCCCATTCAACAAATGGTGTGCATGTGAGCAATTGCGATCAGATCCATGCATGCACATTGATTGTCCTATATAAGAGCAGCATACGAAGTTGTGTAATGGGTTACAAATGCAATAAAAACCAATACTCAGAACTCTCTCTTAAGCTCTTCTAATGGGATATACATGTTTTAAAAACGTTAATTAAATAAAGTTGAACAAGGGGCAGTGGCAACATTTGGTCTAGGCACAGCTCTGCTCTTGTTAAATGGCAGATGTCCATGAGGATGCATTTAAATTAACAGTACAGGTTATCATGCCGTGCTGCAAAAACAACTACCACCTGTATGTAATGACTTGGTGTGCTTTGACACTAATAATTAAAATAGTTCAGCTGGATTCCTCCCCCCCCCCCCTGACTTTGTGTCTCTAATATAGGTAAGAACATCGGAAGAGCCATACTGGATCGGGGGCTTATTTGGTCCAGCATTTTGTTCATATGGTGGCCAATCAGCTGCTTGTGGGAAGCCCACAAGCGGAACATAAGTGCAACAGAATTTTCCTCTTCATGATCCTAGGAATAGGCATATTGTCTCTGAATCCGAAGGTAATATATATATGACTAGTAACCATTAACAATAGGCCAAGAAGAGGAAATTCTGTTACTGGTCTTGTAAAATTCTGGCCAAGTGACCATCTTGATAATAATGGGGACAAAATCTGTGTTAAGTAATAGCGAATCTGCTTACTTGGGAAGAGAAGCTATGTTGGAAGAATTCCTTTGGTTTTCTAAAGTTATTTGGTTTATAACAGTTGTACATGATTTCAAATCCCAAGTTTTATCCGAAAAGTACTAAACAGATGGCATTCTTATGGTGAGAGGAGCAAGAATTTATTCAGTATATTTGCTTATTAACCATTTATAAATCACAAATTGCTTTACTGCATATGTAGAACCTCTTACTGTGTGGTGGTTCATTATATTAAGTTCATATGTCAAAACAAAGCATAGAATTAAAAGGCCCAAACTATGGGAATGTTACCACTTATGCTATAGAAAGCCTAGGGTCATGTAGGTCCAATATATAAAAAAAGTCCAGTGAATTGACTAGTTCCTCAGAAGTAAATCCTATTGTGATTAAGATTGCAGCCCAATTTTCTGTTTGGACTGTAATTATTATAGTTACAACATCCAGTTTGTTTCTGCCTCTTGTGTGGCATGGCATCCTGCAAAATGGGCTACAGGGGCTTTCTCCAGTGTTGCTCCCAAACTCTGGAGTCAGGAGCCCCCAGGTTATCTGCACTCAGGCTGAGGGTCAAGACACATCGTTTTTAATGTGGCTTTTAAAATTGTTATAGTTTACAATGTTTTGCTGTGTTTTTGTGTGAAGACATCTTTCATGGTTAGAATTTTTTGTAAACCAGCTTGGCTGACCTGAGGAAGGTAGTATGAAAATGCAATCAGTCAATTGATCAAGTGTTCCAATACAGCTTTACTGAAAATTAAGCCCCATTACTTCAGTACAACATTTCCAAATAGGGATGCAATTCTATGCAGTTGCTTGGGAATAAGCACCATTATTTATTTCAACCTTTATATCCCAGCTTTGGGTGGGCAACAAACAACATCAAAATTGATCTTCTTGGGATTTATTTTCCAATTAGCTGCATGCATATTTAGGATTACAGTCTTGGAGCCACAATCAAAAATAAAAGCTATCATTATGCAGTGTAAATTCCAAACGGGCGTGTAATCACAGACACAAAGAAAAGAATCTGGTTTTCCACTGAAGAGAGATGGGGGGGGGGGGGAGGAAGTGGAGGTAAATTCCCTACCCATTGTAGACTTGTATTCATGTTAATTACATTCAAAATAATACATTCTGTCAGTTGATGGCAAATTCCCCTAGTCAAGGTCTGATTGCAAATCGCATAGTCTAACATAAACCTTAATATAATCCAGGTAGGATCTAAAATCGCATTGCTTCCTTTTGTCATGGGCAGTGCCTTTTCTCCTCCCTTTTTGAGATGGAGCGCTTGAATGCCGAGAGCAAAAAGCACAGTAGAACACATGAAAGCGCAAGGATGAGAACCCAACGCAGGGTTTCAACTAAGCAGTTCCCATTGAACTGAATGAGATTTACTTCTGAACAAATGTCTAGGATAGCGTGAGAACGGCTGTAATTCTGTGGGCACTTACTACGGAGTACGTGCCACTGAATTTAGCAGGATTTACTTCTGAGTAATCATGCACAGAATCGAACTGTAAAAGGTGATGTAAAATATATAGAATCTAGAGAGGCAGAGCATGGGGATAAAACAAATAAAAACCCGACTTCGGCCCCTGAAGCATCCCCATTGAAATCAGTGGAAGTTTTGCTCTTTGAACTGGAATATGA
The DNA here is from genome assembly GCA_029215795.1 of Anniella stebbinsi. NCBI lineage: Eukaryota > Metazoa > Chordata > Lepidosauria > Squamata > Anniellidae > Anniella > Anniella stebbinsi. The sequence continues at coordinate 261,045,447 of JARDYH010000001.1, forward strand.
ACGAATCTTGCAATGTAGATGACTATATGTTATCCCTGTATCTTTTAGTGGAAATCTGCTTTGGTTGATGGTTCTAAAAGTTATTCCAGCTTGCATTTCCCCTCTTAATGTGGTTTTATTCCCTTTTTTGTCTTTTTTTTTAATTACAGAAATCTCTACAATGAAGTTTCCTATTGGATAGCATGGGCTCCCTGATTGATGCCTGCCTCCCATTGGAGCTGTGCAGAAGCTGACATCACTTAGGGAAAGAGGGGTTGGGCTGGAGCGTTCAGTTTGTCACCACCCAGCCTGCTTTGCCTTTGGCTGGGTGCAACTTCCATTTTAGGTGTTAGAGCTGAGCGAGGGGGGGAAACGCGAGAGAAAGGTCCCGTAGGAAAAGGAGGTGGAGGAAAGGATCGGTACACCGCCGCTCTGCTTTTCTTCGTCTTTTGTATGTGTGTGCTTTTTTTTTTTTTTTTAAAGCTTCCCTTAACAGTGATTTTGTTCTTAGATGCGTTAGCGTTTTTCATCGGAAACTGCACGCTTATTTCCCCCCCCCTTTCCCTTGCATTTGCAGAGGGACAAAAAGGCGTCTGGTCCAATACAGTGCTCGAAGTTGTCAACCTGAATGATTAAAAGAAGAGATAGAGGAACAGTTGAGTCGGCGACAAAACGCTGCCTGGAGAAAAAAATCCAGCCTTTCCTCTCTTCCTCTCCTTCCCTTGTTTTAAACCTTCAAGGGGGAGAAGTAAAACTTGCTTAGTTAGCATCTGCGAAAGGGGTTGTGCGGTTCCTGGAGGCGGAAGGAAACAAAAAAGACAAAGGTAAGGCGATCTTGTAATATGTGCATCTTCCTCTTTTTCTCTTAACTTTTTTGTATTGTATGGAAGGTCATCTGTATTTGGGGACTCTTCTCTTAGCTGCTCTCGGTGACCCCTCCCCCTTCCTTTCTTGTGGAGACTGAAGGAGAAGAATGTGAAGGAGTTGCTGGGAAAGTGGGCTTGATCTCGCTGTTGTAAAAAGTACTATTTTAAAAATAAACCAAGAAAGAGAGAAAATATTTGATTTGACTGTGCAAGTCGTGCTACCGCGAAGCTCCCTTGACAAGCACGCTTAAAGGGGCAAAAGTGCTGGGTGGATCCCATTTTGCGTTTTCCCCAGGTGCGTTTGGGTGGAGGCCGCCTCCTTCCCTTGTTCACGAGCTGCTACTTCGAAGTAGACTCCATAGTGAACCGGTCAGAACTTTCGTCTTTGGGTGGAAGAATGTAACATTCATCTTTCAAAAGTGGTGGTCGTGGTGGGGTGAGGCTTCTACCTTCAGGCATTGTGGGGTGTGTTGGCTTAAAGTAGTGGCCTCCCAACCTGGCGCCCTCCAGATATGTTGTGACTACATTTCCCATCATCCCCAGGAACCACAGGGATGATGGGAAGTAAAGTATTGAGATGTGTTTTTTTAAAATGCTGAAGAACTCTTGTGGGCTAGCCTGCTTCACTTGTGAATCTTGTGAACTTTTTTTGTTTTCTTATCTGCCCGGTATTCTCTTGTTCCTTGGGTTTAGTAATTTGTGGAGCTTCCTAAAAAGCTGGAATGTGCTTGAAACCAACACAAAATACTGGCTTCCAATGCAGAGGTTGTCTTTTGTTCTTAGTCTTGTCTTGCATTCCATTCAGATGTTGGAAGTACTGATGGCATCAAGGGGCTTAGCTAGTTGCAGTCTTAAAGGTTAACTGCGTTTGCTCACATCCATCCCATAATTGTCCTTTCCTCTCCTTCTCTTGTCTTCCTACTTTCCCCTGCCCTTATTTTTGAATTTTCAGTCATAAGTTCTTTGGGGCAGAGACCTGTCTTAATTAACGCAATTAAGTGTTAAACACACTGATGCCTTCACCTCTGAGTATATCCTTTTCATTGGATAGAGCTTGTGATTTCTTGTTGGGTTTCTTCTTATTGAAACAGGAGTTCCTGGTAGGGCAAACAGATTGTATCAGGGGTAGGCAACCTGGTGCCCTCCAGATGTTCCAAACTGCAATTCCCATATCCCTGACTAGTGGGCATGCTGGCTGGGGCTGATCGGATTTGTAGTACAAAGCATCGGGAGAGCACCAGGTTGCCTACTTCTGCTTTAGATTCTGGATCTTGTGGAAGATGTGGATGAAGATACTGATACCCAAAAACAGTTTTCACAGCCTTCTGCACCTAGTGTATTGGGATGAACGGACAGAATAGCAAAAGAAGGAGAGATTTAAAATGCAGCTGTTAGAGGAGGAGGTTGAATTCTTGTACTGTCTGTTCCGTGCCATTTTGTCTGTTCTGCTGTTCTTGTTTAGGTCCCCTGAGGTAGATAATTCTGTGGAATCACAGTAGTAACCTTGCTTGGCCACCAAGCCCCTAAGAAAGAGCTTGCTCTCTGTGGAGGCAGAACACAAAGGCACTTCAAAAAGGAGCAGGGGAGGGGCTTTCTATCTTTGGGTCTAGCAACAACATAGAGTGGTTTGTGGGTTCGGCAGTCGCCATACAGCACTACAATTTCGCTAGAATGCTAGAAATCCTGGATTTCTGCCAGAGTGAACAAATGCCTGTAGAAGAAGAAGAAATAATCTCCATCTCTCCAACACAAAAGAAGCATGAAATTGGCTGTATGTATGCACTCTCTCCTCCTCTGCCTCCCTTGAGACCTGCAAAAAAAAAAGCCTTAATGTTTCGAGGGCAAGTAGCTTAGGACTTCTAGCCTGCACTGCCAACTTTGCATCTCTTTGTTATATAGTTATGCCACTTAGTCTGTGTGTTCCCTGGAGAGGTGGAGAATGGTGAGGAGCCTCTGATCCTTTTAGTCCAGAACTTCAAGCTTTGGAAAGGAGAAGCACTTGAACTGAAGCATTTCCTCCTGCAAAGGGGACTAATTCTAAACAGTCTGACTCTCTTGCTTCTATTGGCAATAGTTGGATTTTGTGCAGGAATGGGACAGCTTGGTTGACATGGAGCTCCATCTAAGCAGAGCAAATGCGCTAAAATCATTGGTAACTGTGACTTGTTTCCCCCATCTCAGTGGGCTGCATCCAAAAGCATTTCTGGTCAGCCTTTTGACTCTGTGAGAGCTCAAGGAAAGTAGCAATTAAGTGCATATGAATACTTTATAAAATGTATGGCTGTGTTTTAAGGAAGCAAAGTTCAGCACTTGAGTACCTGAGTATAGCTTGCTCGCTTGCACTTTGGGGTGGGGCAGGGCACTAGACTGAACACATGCTGAGGGGACTTTCCCTTACCTCCATTTTAAAGAAAGCCATGGCTTCCCAAAGACCTGCAGTAAGTCAGTGGTAGAGAGATCTGTCTACTTCTTATAGCTGCAACTCCGTTTTTCAGAGAAGCTCTTAATAAGCTTAGCTTCCTGCACTTTGAAACTACTAGAGCTGGTGTGCTGCAGTGGACAGAGTATTGGACTTGAATAATATGGAGGCAAGGTTTCAAATTCTCTTAGCCAAGAAGCTCTCAGTTCATATATGTCTACCGTCACATCCATAAGAAGCATTGCCACTTAGCCAAATCCATAGTCAAGAATTACACACTTAGCCTGTTAACTCTGTATACATTTACCTGGGAATAAGCCCCATTGGAAACAATGGAACGTATTGCTGAATAAACTTGTATAGGATTGTATTGCAAGTCCTGGAAAACAACCTTGCAAGGTTGTTGTAATTATAAAATGGAATAAACACGTATGCTACCCTGAACTCCTTGGAGAAAGGCTGGGAGACATGATGGACGTGATTGCCAGATTAAAGGGCAATTACCAAAAAGCATCCTAAATGAAGATAAAGCCAGCGTATCTGCTGTTGCTGCAAAGTCTTACACAGCCTTTGTGTATGTGTGTCACGAGGCTACTGTAGAAAAATGGAATGAAGTAGGGGCCAGCTTCTGTGTTTAGCTAGCAAGGTTGAACATTTGAGATAGGGCAGTATGATACAAGGCAGAACAAATGTGTCTTGACAGCTCTGTGGTAAAGGGAGAGGGGGCTGAACTGGAACAGGCAATAGTGGTGGAACTTGCCATACTACTCGGTTCCTGCCATCACATTGCCTCTAGACAGGGACCATCCCTTTTCCCACTTGTAAGTTAGTGCTCTTAACTACTACTACCTCTCTCTCTGTTTTTAGAACTAGCAAACCTGGTTAGGATGCAGTTTTTCCTTTTCCTAAACCTTGAAGTGGGTTTAAGAAAGGAAGCGAAAAGTTTGGAGATCTGTAGCTGCTGACTCCTGGATTTTTGTTTGTTTTGTGTTTTGTGGCTGGTCACATAGTAGAAAAAAAAATCTCAACCATGCAGACATTGCTTGGTTTAGAAGTGTTTGTGTGTTTTGCTGCTCTGAAATTCTGTGATTGAAGTTGGATGAGCTAAAGAGGCTTCTGCTTATTTTTGTACACTCCCTTGTACTTGAAATTGGTCTATAAACCCAAATGTTTGTAACTCATGTGGGAATCAAGTGGTTGAAAATGTTGAAACTTTTAAGAAGTCTGCTTTTGGGACCTTTGATAAAAGGGCCTGCAAGCTCATTCCTCAAACTTCAATAAGTTTTATTTTAAGTAGAAAAGCAGAGTACATTCTAGGTCTCCAAGTTAAAGCTGCTTGGTTTCCCACATGAGTTAGACAGTGTTATCAGGACAGACTCTGGTATTGGCAGTTGGAAGGTCAGATAGATTTAATGAGTTACAATCCCACTATTGCCAGCAGGAGCATTGGGCAAACAGGGTGGCTTGGATTGGCACACAGGCAAAACTGAAGGAATGGATCATGATCCTGTAATGTGAACTGGGTGAACTTAGTTGCCACTATTGTTAACATAGGACTTTGCAATTGAAGCAGGAACTACCACGTAACTCAAGATTGAGTCATGCTTAGAGTAGAACCATTGAAGTCGGTGGGACTTAAATTAGTCATGACGTGACTTACGTCCCGTTGATTTCAATGGGTCTGCTTGAAGTATGACACTCAGTGGCTGCATTTGGACAACACATTAGTCAATGATGGGTTGAGTAGCCAACTCACAGTTGGTTATTTTGTGGTTACTCCCCACACAACATATTCCTACACAACTGTGGGTGGTTGGGGCTGGCGTTGAGTGGACTAATAGTCAACCCAGCATTTGACTGACACAGCCCCCGCCCCTCTCCCCACCCTCCCTCAGACCTTCCAGTTCTATCCCAGCAGCCTCTGCAAGTTGCACCAGTTGTAGCAGAGCGGCAGCCGCCACTTTGGTCGCTTTTGCCACCTGCCTCTATGGGCTTGTGTTTTAACCCACTCACCACATGCCATTAACACACTCGCCCCTCCACATAACACTTTAAACAACTGGCTTCGAGCTAAACAACTTGCAAGCCAGTTGTTTCTCTCAGTTGCTTATTTGGGCGGAATAGCATACCGTCAGTAGTTTGTGAGCAGCGTGTTACCCTCCACACAACACAATAACCAACACAACTGACGATTGTTTTCCCTTCCCTCAGTTGCTTAATGTGTTGTCCGAATGCAGCCACTGTGTCTACATTTAACCCTTATTGGTTTGAAAATTGTTGGGAAATCATATGTAGATTCTACTTTAGGTGGAATGGGATGGTAATAGTAATAAAGGATGGTGGTTTGATTCTTGGGTGTTCTACCTGATAGGTCATGGGGGCTAATGAATGTGTCATTATAGGAAGTGAATGGGCTTCAGAGTCTTCTAAATGACAATTCAGTTCTGTCTGGACATCAGCGTGCTAAAACTAGAGATCTAGAGCAAAACGCCCCTTAATGTCGTCGAGGCCACTAATGTTAAGTGTTGGTGACGTTATCAGTGATGACATACTTTGTGTATTCATCCTAGAAATAGGATGTTGGATTGGCTAATCAAGGAACTTTTGAGCTGTTGGCAGAGTTATTTGGAGTATAGGGACAGGAAATGGTGGAATTGGAGGAGTTGGTGGGAACTAACGTAGTAGTTGCCATTACCTGAATCATCAAAGCGTGGGCCACAGCTGATACCTTAAGGAAGTACAAACCATGATGGCTTTCCTCTCTAGCAGAGTTTCCTATTTTGTGGCCTTTATGCAACCACAAGAACTGAAAAAAGGAGAACATGGGTAGGAGTGTTCAGAAAGCAGTGATAAAGTTGACCAAGCATCTTCTAAATGACGGAAAAGAGAACGTGCTTGCATTCATCCCTTATTAACCTTACCTCTCCCTCATAAAAATTTAGATTGTAAGCTCCTTGGGACAACCCACCCCCCAAGACTTGCATTACACTTTGGCTGTTTCTCTTTATGAAAAATATTGGTGGCTGTTTGCCAGCCTGCCATGAAATCCATAGGAAGTATCTTTTATTAGCGAAATCTCTTATTTATTTATATTTATTTATTACATTTGTATACCGCCCCATAGCCGAAGCTCTCTGGGCGGTTTACATAGGATTAAAACAATTAAAAACAATATAAAAAATTAAAACAGAAAAAACATACAACAACATACACACAATCTGTACATTTAAAACCACTACAACACTCTAAAAAGCTACAAAACAAAACAAACCCAGGCTCCTCAGATATTGCCAAATGCCTGAGAGAAGAGAAACGTCTTGACCTGGCACCAAAAAGATAACAATGTTGGCGCCAGGCGGGCCTCGTTAGGGAGATTGTTCCACAATTGGGGGGCCACCACAGAGAAGGCCCTCTCCCTTGTTGCCGACCTCCGAGCTTCCCTCGGAGTAGGCACTCGGAGGAGGGCCTTAGATGTTGAACGTAGTGTTCGGGTAGGTTCATGTCGGGAAAGGCGTTCCATCAGGTATTGTGGTCCCAAGCCATGTAAGGCTTTATAGGTTAAAACCAGCACCTTGAATCGGGCTCGGAAACATACAGGCAGCCAATGCAAGCAGGCCAGAGTAGGTCTTATATGCTCGAACCTACTGGTTCCAGTTATCAATCTGGCCGCTGCATTTTGCACAAGCTGCAGCTTCTGAACCACCTTCAAAGGCAGCCCCACGTAGAGTGCATTGCAGTAATCTAACTTGGAGGTTACCAGATCATGGACAACTGAAGTCAGGTTATCCCTGTCCAGACAGGGATGTAGCTGGGCCACCAACCGACGTTGGTAGAAGGCACTCTGTGCCACTGAGACCACCTGCGCCTCAAGTGACAGAGATGGTTCTAGGAGAACCCCCAAGCTACGAACCCGCTCCTTCAAGGGGAGTGCAACCCCATCCAGAACAGGTTGGACACCCTCCATCCGGTCAGCGGAACCACCCACCAACACCGTCTCAGTCTTGTCTGGATTGAGTTTCAGTTTATTAGCCCTCATCCAGTCCATTGTCGCAGCCAGGCACTGGTTCAGCACATCCACAGCCTCACCTGATGAAGATGAAAAGGAGAAATAGAGCTGCGTGTCATCAGCGTACTGATGACAACACACTCCAAAACTCCGGATGACTGCACTCAACGGTTTCATGTAGATGTTGAACAGCATGGGGGACAAAACTGACCCCCTGCGGAACCCCATACTGGAGAATCCATGGGGCTGAGCAATGTTCCCCAAGCACCACCTTCTGGAGCCGACCCCCCAAGTAGGAGCGGAACCACTGCAATGCAGTGCCTCCCACTCCCAACTCAGCCAGTCATCCCAGAAAGATACCGTGGTCGATGGTATCGAAAGCTGCTGAGAGATCAAGGAGAATCAACAGAGTCACACTCCCCCTGACTTTCTCCCGACATAGGTCATCATACAGGGCGACCAAGGCTGTTTCCGTTCCAAAACCAGGCCTGAGAGTCTTATACATATTCTGTGACATCTTGACAGGGTAGCACAGGGGTAGGCAACATGGCAACCGTTGGCACCAATATGCCTGCCAAGGTGTCCTCCCCCCTCCCCCTTTAAAACAATTTGATTCATTTTCTTTCTACCTGTTGGGATTGTGTCAAAGCAAAAGTGAGAAGCCTCCAGCAGCTACCATATTTATTTCCCATGAATGTGACATGGTGATTAGCCTTTGTGGCTGGCCACTTTCCCCATGGCAGTTATTTTGTTGTGGTGCCCAGGACATTTTCTCAAATTGCCAAATCTGAGAAAGATGGTCCAATTGCAAATCTATTACAGGCACATTTTCTCAAATGAATATTTAGCTACTCCATATAATTGACTTGGGCCCTGAACACTCTGGGATGGGGGAAGTAGGGGGAGTCTTTGTCTACAGAATTTTGTATTCCCAGTATGTAGTAATGCATATGTCTTTTGCCTTCACTTCTCTTGTTGCTGGAGGGCTGGGAAGGGAAGACAGCTGGAATAACGATGTTTGTGGTTGCAGGCACAAATATTGGTTTAAATGCTGTTGCAAACTTCACAATAGCATGAGGTTAGGTGAGACTGGTAAATAAGGGGTGGTGGTGAAGGAAAGAGGGCCATGATCCCTACTTTCCAGTCCTGAGGAACTGGCTTCGCAGTCCATGCTGCATGTGTCCCTCAGGTGCTTTGCTCATGCTTGTGCCTAAAAGCCTGCATCATGAGACAGGTTGGGCTGCAAGCAACTGCTGTCTCCTGCTAACCAGTCCTTGCTCCACCCATTAGCCCTGTACAGGTGACTCCACCCACCTGAGGGAGTTCCTCCTGTCCCTTGGTTACTACAGCAGGAGCATCTATCAAAATTATGGACCTTAGTTCTCTCTCCTCCCCCCACCTCCTGGGGTTGCAAAAAAATGAATAACCATTAAAGATTTTAATGTAAGCTAAATCGAATAGCAAGAACAGCCTATCAAGGTTACTCAAAACGAAGGTGAAAAACATACCAATGCCTGGTCAATCTGGATGGCATGGGAAACATTCCTTTCCTGGACTCCATAAAGAGTCACCAGCGAATGCCTGAGGTAGAGCTAGGGTAAATCGAGGGAGGGTGGGTTTCATGGGCTGCTAGCCCCAAATGATAACAGGCAAGGTGGAACAGGCTTTTTATAGCCTTTCCCCAGTTCCTAGTCCTAAATCCCATGTTAGGGTCAGGTTCCCATCCCTTGTGAGATTTGCTTTGGTTTGTGATTGTCTAGTTTTGCGATTTGCCTGGAATACCCAGCCATTCTGCTAGGCCAGAAGTTGGCTTTGTCTCTTCAGGCCACTGCAATCCTCCCCTTCCATGGCAGCAATTGCCACGGCTTGCGGAGGGAGGCCTAGGGAGAAAACCCCGCTACAAACTGCAATATCAGTTGTTCTCCTTCTTGAGTTCTATTCAGGCCCTAAAACCTAAGCCCTATTCAGGTGTTCTTTAAACTAGTAAAACTTGCTACATGTGCTGGGGCTGTGCCAAATAGGCCCGCCCTCAGTGCTCTATCACAACATAACTGTGCCCGAAGGCATCCACATGTACAGAGTTCTGAATCGTGTGGAAGCCTCCGCTTGTACAGCTGTATGCGCAACGGCCCCTTGCTGCAGGCATTTGCACGGTATCTGTGGGCGCCTTTGGATGGAGCTACATTGTGATGTGACATTGGGGTGGGGCTGCTTGGTGTGGCCTCATCCCAGCTCACATGGTGAGTTTAGCCAGTTATAATGATGCCTGAATAGGTCTCTAGCTTCAGGGACAATGTAAGCAAAGGGAATATAGTGTTCTGGAAGCTAACTTGCTCGGACCAACTTTGTAATAATGGGATGAAGATGATATTCCTTGCCGTTGGGCAGGCAGTCTCCTTGTCTTTCTCCTAGCAGCAGCCTTGTCTGCTTTTGTGGCTAAATAAGAGCAAGTCCTGTGACACACCCTTGTGTGGTTCTTCAGCTAGCAGCTACTGCCAGCACCCACAATCTTAAAGCAAAGCCAAATGTTGAGGGATGCTCGCCTGATCATTCTACTTAATGTGGCTGCTGTAATCTTTAACCGTAAAACAACAAGAATCTTGTTGAAGTCGCCTATAGAATATTCTCTTCTCTAAAATGCTATGTGCAATTGGCTGAAGGTTAGATCTGTAGGATTGGCTTGAGTTCCAAGGCTGTTATGGCCTCGGGGGTTTAGTTTCGTTGGGTATTGGTTGATTCACAGAAAAGAAGGTAATGTGTGAGTGAGACCCGCATTTCGATTCAGGAATACTTATTGGAGCACTGGGGTCAGAGGCGGCGGCAGCAGCAGTTCCCTGTCAGGTGTACGCTTGGTGGCAAAGCTGGGTTTGCTGGCACGTAATTTGTGTAAAACAAATAGCCCAAGGGTCAAGGTGGCAGAAAAAGCAGGAGGATCCATTTTTCTTTCAAAGAGATAACTCTTTATCTGCCAGGAAGGAGGCGCAAGAGACGTTACCTTTTTAGGGATCCGTTGTTTGTTTTAAAGCTTTTTTATCATTGCCAATGAGTTGAACTGAGTAGGATCTCCTGCTCTTTCTTTGCTCTTCTCTTCTGCCTCGTTCTCTTTCCAACTCTCTCTGGGAGGTGGGGGTGGGAGGGGGCATGAGAAAGCTTTGCTGAACACAACCAGACCAGCCCTATTGCAACATTAGTGACTTGTTGGCCTTGGATCTCCCCTCCCCACCCTTTTAGATTTCTAAAACCAGACCCCCTCAGTAAAAGGGCAACGCAGCACACCGTCTTCTTTGCATGTTACTGGCGCGCCCCTTTCCCTGCCCTCTAGAGTAGCACAGACATTCTTCTGAACAAGTTGTTGCATGCATTGTTTTTTGCCACTGCCTTTCTTATGAATCAAGCAAGCTGGTTTTGTCTAGGTGAGGGGAAGAAGCCTGTGATACTTGCTGCTCTTGCTTGAGCCTCTCCCACCTCCCTGGAGAGTAGAAATGAATGACATGGGTAATCCATCTGTTTTCCATCCTCCTTATTTGATTCCCCCCTCCCCCAGCTTTCATCGTCCTGTTACGTGATGGTGCCCTCCTTAAGTGGCTGTTTCAGTCGGTGACGCACAGACGATATCTCTCCCAATTCTCTCAGATCTTTTCTTCTGTGTTGAGCAATAAGTCTAGGTGAAAGGGTGGGTGTGGGGTTTCTGGCTAATTCACAACTCTTATCTGTAGTAACTGAAAATAACATGGCGAATTGGTCATAATATGGGGATTGTCATAAGGACGCAACTTCAGGTTTCACATCTGATTCACCTGCAGGAGTAGGTAGGGAAAGGGTTTGGTGTTCTGTAGTAGGGAACCTTCAATGCATTGGTGTCTAATGAAGGTGTGGAGGTGGACAGATCAGTGCCCCACTGCAACATGACGTTCATTTGCTTCCTTCTGAGTCAGGTAGGGAGGCAGAGTTTTGAACTGTACAAGCTGAAGAGTAACTTCTGAAGGATGTGCCTGTAGTTTGGGTGTGACAGCATTCTTACATTTAAATGGAGGTGTGGGGGGATGAGGATTTTTTTTTTAAAGAGAGAATGTTGGGAGAAAGATGTCAAGTACTGTATCCCAAGTGGGTGGGCAGATGGGGACCAGAGTAGAGCCTGGATGCAGCTGTTCTCAGCTGTAAAAGGACATGTGGATTACTGATTCTTTGGGGAATAAGGATGGATGTCATTGGGATGGCCAATCTGTGGCTCTCCCAATGTTTTGGCCTACAGCACCCACAATCCCTCACTGTTGGCTATGCTGGCTAGAGCTGATGGGAGTTGGAAGCCAAAACTTCGGGAGGTCCATAACTTGCTCACCCCTGTAATCTATCATACTTCCAGATGAGTAATCACATTAATAAAGTCTTGAGGTACCTTAAAGACTTAACACATTTTTGGGTATAAGCTTTTGTGGACACTGTCCACTTTATCAGATGCATAAAGTGTTAACCTCCTATATAAATCTGCCAACTTGAGGTTAGCACTTCATGCATTTGAAGTGGATAGTGTCCACACAAGCTGATGCCAGAAAAAATTAGTTCATCAGTAAGGTGCCACAAGATGCTCCTGCTGTAATTATCCTCTTCATTCTGCACCCTTACTCCATTCAGGAAAAGCAAAATTTAGCCTTTAGTAGGCAATTTTGCCTTCTCTTTCCTGCAAGTTTCTAAGCACAATCTCATGTCCTGTCTGAACGGGAAATGCTTGCTTCCTTCCTATTCTGCCTGAACAACAAAGGGCTTAAAAAGATGTTTGGATGATGTTGTTTCCTTCTTCCAACTAAATGAAAAAGATTCTACAAGAGTATTTAGCTTAAGCCATACATTTGCAATTGCATCTAGTTCTTGTCTTACATTGAGTTGATTAACTACAGTAAAAATATGAAATGTTCTGATCTATCTGAGTAATTATTGTGCAGTCATTATGTATGCATGCATACTTGGATCCTTAAATGTGTTCTCTGGATAACATGTTAGAGGGGAGCACTCACCTTGTCCGTTGTAGCAACGCCAGTGTATTTTATAGTAGTTGAGCTACATTATCCTAATAGTCAATGAAATCTTGACTTTTGTGGATTTTTCCACGTAGTTGCCTCTTTGTTATGTTTAGGCTTTGTGTGTCTCAGGTAGTCCAAGAGGAATCCAAGATGCTTATAGTGAATGGAATAGAGTTGAAATATAGCATGTATTTCAAATCTGGGTTTTACGCATGCTTCAGTGATGGAGACCACTTTATCTATGTAAACAAAATCACATATGTGAATGGAAGGGATGCATCAGTTCCACCTTCTGCTCAAAACTCTGCCTTGTCTGACTCCCTCAAACATTAAAATCATTTCTCCATACTAAACACTTCTTCAGCCTTTTAAGTCTTTCTGTGGTGAAATAATATTTGAATAATAATAATAATAATAATAATTTCTTACCTGCCTCTCCGTTTGGATTGAGGCGGGGAACAACAATATGATAAAATACATAAAACTGATTAAAACATGACACACATTATTAAAACTGCATTAAAACATCCAAAAAATCATTAAAACATTCTAAAATTCTACTGGATATGCCTGCCGGAAGAGAACAGTCTTTATAGCTTTCTTAAATTCTAAAAGACTGTTAAGTTGACGAGTCTCCTCTGGCAGGTCATTCCACAGTCTGGGAGCGGCAGAAGAGAAGATCTTCAGGGTAATGGTTGTCAGCCTAGTCTTGGCCGACTGTAGTAAGTTCTTCCCAGAGGACCTGAGCATGGGGAGCGGATTGTATGGGAGAAGGCGATCCCGCAGGTAACCTGGACCCAAACCATGTAGGGCTTTAAAGGTCATGACCAACACTTTGTACTTCGCCCAGAAACTAATTGGCAGCCAGTGAAGCGATTTTAAAGCTGGTATAATATGGTCACCTCTAGGTGTACCGGTGACCAACCTGGTTGCTATATTTTGAACTAGTTGAAGGTTCTGGACTAGGCACAGAGGTAGCTCTATGTACAGCGCATTGCAGAAGTTGAGCCTCTGTGTGATCCTATGCATGTTTAGCTTGGAAAAAGTCCTACAATTCCCGGCTGGCTTCTTTCTTTCTAAACATGATAGGATTGCACCCTTAATCAGCTAGGCGGGGGGAGGACTGTGAAGTTGCGCATTTTTGAGAGGGGAACATGATTTCTATCTTAAACCCGTTTGGGTGTAACAGTAGGGCATTTCTGACTTGAAGATCCTAAAAGTAAAATGGGGCAGGGAAATGAGGAGATGTTTATTAGACCAACTAGTGTTTGTGAAATGGCCCATGCCAGCCAGATGGAAGAGAAGCAGCCTTCCATGCCCTGTCCTTCAGAGTCAGAAAGAGTTTGTCCAGAGAAATGGATGCCTCCAGAGTAATTGTGGTCTTGGACAAGCCAGCCTGTCACTTTGAGACCCACTGTTGTGAGAACGCATTCACTCCCTCTCTTCCCTCCCCAAACACACATGCAGCAGGATGGTGGCAGAAACAGATGCAGTGTTGCAGGTCCTGTTGATGATTTGAATTCTAGTTAAGCATTCTGGGTGCCTGAAGATGAAATAACCTGGAGCCTACGCCTACAGCAGAGCAGATGAGCATCATGCAAGACTTGTTCTTGTGCAGTCTGCTGTTAAGCACCACACAATTGACCTGCAGCACTTGTTGTTCCAGAGAGCTGTGCTATTCCTGCTTGCTAGGTGAGTTTATCAAGTCATCTGCAGGTTGTTTGTGCTTTTCTTGGATCTTGTATGCAGATAGGAGAAAGAGGAAGTGCCCTGGACCATGCAGAAGAGACATGGAGGTTCTTGAGTCTGGCATCATGGGTGAGGTGGAATGCCATGGTGCTTTGACTTTCTCTTGGAGAAAGTGCAACCTCTTCACAGCAGGAGTCTGTCCTGACATGCTAAGCTGTGGCTCAATGGCAGCATACCTGCTTTGCATGCAGAAGGTCCCAGGTTCAATCCCTGGCATCTCCAGTTTAATTCAAATGTCAGGTAGGTGATGATGTGAAAGATCCCTGCCTGAGACCCTGGAGAATTGCTTCCAAACAGAGTAGACAAGACTGGGCTAGATAGTTAGACTTGACATAAGGCAGGTTCCTATATTGCTGTTTTGCACAGTCACATGGTGCCATTGGGGTGATGGTAGTTCTTGCTACACCCCCCAAAAAAGGTGCACCCATCATGATCATAGCTGTGTACTCCATGCTAAAAAAAATGAATTCTGTGCATAGGCAGTTCCAGTTCTGTGCTAGAAAGGTGAATTCTGCACACGACATGTGTAATGGAGTACCTATGCAGGAGACTGAGACCCCCCCTCCTCAAGTCATTGGAAATCCTAGTCATCAACTCTGCTTTATGAAATTTCAAAGCATTGCCCACATGCTTTTTTACTATACCTCTACAGCTACAGGGGCAGAAACTTGTTTCTATATTATTTTTCTTTTCTTTAAATGAAAGCCAAGATATTCAAATATTCAAATATTCTGTACTCAGTTGTGTATGCACATACTCCTGTAACTGTGTTTAGGGGGTAATTGTTCTGATTCAAGGAAGACCCACATTCTGCATTTAGAATGTCAAGCTAACTTTTTAGAGTTCTAATCCTACAAGACTGAGGCTTTCAAAGAACTTTGAGATTTGGGGAAGGGATGGGTGGCTGAGCACAGGGAGAGAGGATTTTTCTGAAGGATTTGTGAAAAGTGGTAAAGTGTAAATTTGGGGCTGTTGTTTCTCTCCCTTCCCAATTGTCCCATTCTAGCTCTTTTGAAACTCTGAAGATGCCAGAATGCAAAAGGTGTAAGATCATGCAGTGATGGAGGGTCATGGCGGATATCCCTATAACCAAATCTTCCATAGCTTGAGATCAGTTGCCAACCTGATGCATTTCTGCAGTCATCATTCATTATTGTCCTGCATTTCTGAGATGCAGGGTTGCCAGCTAATGTCATGGCTGGTTCCTAGTGCAATCATTGGCAGGACTCTGAAGGAGACATTTCTGTCATGCCTTTGGTTGAGGGTTAGAAAAGATGAAGTAGACAAAGGTGATTGTAGCAGCACCTGATTCTGTACTTGAATGGTAACCTGAAAATGAGCACAACAATTAAGATGGCTGATGAGGGTCATATTTCTGTGACCAGCACAAATTATCATGTAGAAAGTGTGAAGTAACAGCTGTTGCAGGAAATTGTGGGGCTGTCCTGCTGTGCTATGAGAATGGACCTGTGTAATATATGCAGAGTTGGAAATGCTTTGAGTTCCTCAGTGCCAACACACACACACACACACACATACACACACACTTGGCCATTTCAGCACCTTAGACTTAATATTGCCTTCAGTTGGGTCCTGCTTGCTTGCTTTAAGCATTGGCCTGCTCCTTCTTTAGTACTGAATGTCCAGTGAGATAAGAGCTTGGGGTTGTGCCCTATGGGGAAAGCAAAGTTTGAGGCATGACAGCAAGTCTTAGAAACTAAGAGACCAATCCTATGCATGCTTAGACAGAAAAAATCCTGCAATTCCCAGCATTCCCCTGCCAGTCATGCTTGGCTGAGGAATGCTGGCAGTTGTAGGATTTTTTTTCCCTGTCTGAACAGGCATAGGATTGTGCCCTAAATTTGTTTTAAGGTCCTTTCAGCACTTCAGCCAACACGTTCCCAATGGCTTGGTTATCTGGTGTTGGGCCAGGTGTGAGAAGAAGAATACCATTTCTGTAATCTTTTGATCTGTTTCTGAATGGGTGCTGCAGTGCAGGGACTGAGAAGCTGCATTCGGGGTGCAGGAGGGCCATCGGCAGCTGCTGTTTCCTTGCTTACCCACCCTCAGGGGTCCTGAGTTGATGGCCAGATCTCTGGGTGTGTAAAGGTCAAACTAGATGCCAGGGAGGTGAAGGTAGAACTGAAGTTCAAGGATGGAGGGGAGGAGCTCAGTTCCCCAAGTGGGCCTTAAAGCAACATGGTCTGAAGGTAGCTGTGAGCGCAGTGGTGAGCTAGTTGCCTTGCCTTGTCCACATTCCCTCTCAGCGTGAAAAGAGCACACAGAATTGAGTCAGCTGGGCGTTGGCTGTAGGACTGACCCTTAGTGGCTGTTTCCTGTGAGCGGTATCCAGGGCAGGCTTTGAAACTCCCAGCCAAGTGCTGCAAAGGACTTTGCTCCTGTGTAGCTGATAAGCAGGGCCTTATCTCAGAGAACACCAAGACACTATTGGCTGTAAGGCTGCAATTGAGAGCTAGCTGGCATTTTTTGTGGGGTGGGGTGAGGTGGGGGTAGTGCTGAAATGGAACACAGGCAAAGAGTGAAGCTATCTTTGCAAAGTCCTGATGCCACTAGGGAGCTCCTGCATCATCCTTGAAATTATTGTATAGGGAGCACTGGCTGGCTTGTCAACTTCGGTAGTTATTTTTGCAGTTTTTTGGCAATATAGCATTGGTAGTTATTTTGGCAGGGTTTTTTTGTAGCTCGTTGAGCATGGAGTTTCTGTACGTCCTGTTGCAGAGCTTTTTCGCAAAATGGCCAACCTCTCCTTTTCCCCTTTCGCCCACGCCCCCACCCCCTTCCATCCCACATCCTTGACACTTCAGCCACAAGCCAAGCATCCTTGTCTCCTCTTTAGTCAAATCCTGCCTTGGGTTGGGGTGGGGGATGAGGGAGTCAGGAAGGGTTGTTTTTCCTCTAATGTGATAAGGAGCTGTGCTGGGTAAAGTGGGAGCTCTTGCTGCTGATTGGTGGCCAGGCTGCCCTGGAATGCTCTGGCCCGTTTCCCAGAATCCAGTACTCTGTGTTTGTTTGTTTCTGAGCCTGAGGTCTGGTGCTACTGTGACAGGAAATGGGGAAGCTGGAGGGGAGGGGTGTTGGGGGGGTAGAAGGGAGACGTCTGTGTGCGCGGCTGTAAAATCTCTTTGTCCCCAGAGCTCAGCTGCAAATTCCCACAGAGAAAAGAGTGGCCTTTGTGTTGCGGAAGGATTTCCAACTTGTGCAGCTCCTGTGCTTAGAGGCTGGGAGTGTCAGCCAGGCATTCCTGCCCACCACCTCATGACAGACTTGTGTCTCTTTTCAGGGCTCAGAAGACTGAGGGCTTGTATGAGATCAGATAACATCAGTGACTATGGCTGTGCATAAACGAAGTAAATTAGGGGAGCTCTTACTGCGAGTTGGGCTTGTGTTGTTGGTATGCATCTTCCCTCTGCAAGCACAAATACTAGCAAGGATATAACCGTAGTGATCGTCAACCACTCTTGGATGTATGTCAGCTCCCAGATTATTTTGGACTTCAACCAGAATGGTCAGTGGTCAGGAGTGCTGGGAATTGTAGTCGAAAACATCTGGAGGGCACCAGGTTGGGGAAGGCTGCTATATGTAGTTATTCCTGTTTCTTCAGAACGTCCTCCCCCATTAACCACAGTTGCCTTGATGACTACGGTAGTGCTTGGTTGTGTAGGCACTCCTAGTGGGTGTGTCATGGGTCTGGCGTGTAAACACAGTTTTACTATTAAAATCACCCGGAAATTGCTGCAGTGGTGCTGGTTGGAGAGGTACTTTGTGAACCACAATTGGACTTGCTAATGTCCTGACTTTTTAGATGGGCAGTTGTGGATTGCTGGCATCCAGGAAAGAGACGATGGAGTTGTAGTGCTAACAATTGGAAGGCATTGTGCAGCTGTTCTGTCTTTTCTTTCCGTGTTCAGACAAAAGAAGTGGTAGGAAAACATGGAAAGGTTACGAATGGAAGACAGTGTCCTCTGGACCCCCCCATCAGATTCCATGAATGAGGCAGGGTGATGGTGCAATAAAAGCACCCAGAGATGTGTTTGGTGTTGGGCATCCTGTGCAGGGCCCTTGTCTTGTTTTGGTTTCACTCTCCATGCTGCCCCGCCACAACCTTTTATTTGTCAAATGCATTTCTTAGCTGCCTTTGTCTTTCTGGTTCCCTTGCTGGTGCTGAGACTACTCAAGCCACATCGGCACAGGTTGAAGGTGGTACTCAGGAGTTAACCTGTGGTGCGTGTGTGGAAGGTGGGTGGCGACTATCTGACTCTGTGGCGCTGTCTTGCCTCTCCCTACTTTTCTGGATCTTTCTGGTTCATAGGGACTGCAAGAGGGGACTCAAACGGCAGTGGGGGGTGACTATGTGTCTGGCTTATGTTGCTAAGCTCATGTCCCCCACCGAGGCAGCTCTCAAACATGCGCTCACAAACACTCTTTTGACTGCCCAGAAGGACAGCTGCCCTGCAGCCAGATTGCTGACATACCATTGGAACAATCCTTTCCCTCTGTTCTGCTGCCGGCTGGGCACCATTTCCTTTCCTGTTGCGTATACGCTCCGCATTCTCCCTTCCCCCTCCACCTCGGAACAGATACTCCCTTCCTGAGAGGCATGGGGCGTAGTCCGTGGTCTGAGCAGGCCAGGGCTCATGTTTCAGTGGCTTCTGATGCGTACCTTGCCATTGCTTCATGGAGTGCAATTATTCTGCCCCGTGTCTCATCCCATCCCCAAAACTGTTTTGTGGCTGGTTTTTGTACATTTTCCCAATAAAGTGTACCTGGATAACAGAATTCCCAGCAGCCGGAAAGTTCCTGTTACTGCACAGCCAGCTTTCTGAGTATATACTTTGGCTGGGTGGGTGCAGGGAGGAAGTCTATACCAAAGTTACAGTGAACTTTATAAAGTTTACATCTCTTATTCAGTCCTTCTCCTCCTCCCCCCATCCCCCCACCACAAATGACTCCTAAGGCTAGTTTTCACTCCATCTTTAGCCGCTAACTTTCCCATGCATTCAATGTATTCATCTTCACTGGGGAGATGTATTGAACTGTCCTTGAGACTTGCTGGGGTCTCGATTGCGTTGATCTCATGTCTTATGTTCATTCTCTCCAGCAGTCTTAACGTTCAGCCTTCCATCCCCCCCTTCTTTATCATTGCTGCCTTATCTGCCTCTCCTGGCTGCTTAGCTTTCCCCTTATATGGCCAGGTGAGGCATTTGTGGGTATATGTTGGGGCATTTGTAACTTGCAAGAGTTCTTCCTGGTTAGGCGTGTAATCTTCATTGCTGGAGGGTGCGGGGCTGGCTGTGAGTCGGATAAAGAGCCATAAAGAGCCAGACGGGTCTCTTGAAGGGATCAGATCAACTAGTTAGACCAGTCTTGCGTATGTGACACACGTTGGGGCGAAGCTTTACCTTTTCTGCCTTGGGCCAGTTCTAATCACTGTAGGACACGCCCTGCATGCAGCCCAAGCTTTGTTGCTGAAGTCTGGCTGGCTACCAAAAAAAGAAAAGGGAAAAAAAGGAAGGCAGTCTTTGGAACGGTCTCTGCCTCCCTGCCTGCTTGCATGGGTCGGTAGCGTCCGTAGTATTTTTGCATGCACAGGGAGTGGCAAAGGGTTCAAAGTCCATGCAACTTAACAAACAAAGCTGTTGCGCAGGGCTCCCCCCTATGCTTGGCAAAGGATGGTGCCTTTCCAGTAAAAGCAAGAACTGGTGTAGGAGTGTGGAAAGTGAATCTCAGAATGAGAAACAGGTGAATGAAACTCAAACCTGGAGCATGTACCATCCACTTCGTGGATGTTCTGAGAAATTCCAGCCAGTGTTTTAAAGACTCAGATCTCTTACAGGCTTTTCCTGGCCTCTCATTTTGAATGCTGCATTACAGGCAAGACTGTGAGTGTGTTGCTGGCCACCAGCCTGTTTGCCAAACAGAACAGATGCTGTTGTTACCGAAAATGCTATCAATATCCCAAGTTATGCTGCTGTAAAACATGCTCGTTCTCTTTGTCTACATCAAGGAAAGGTGGATTCTGCAGCCTCTGCAAAGCTTGTAAACTTAAGGGCATATGCACGATACATTGCTTTTGCTTCTGCTAATTAAGAGAAGGGTGTGGAGCTCCACAGGGTGCTGAAGC
The DNA here is from genome assembly GCA_029215795.1 of Anniella stebbinsi. Classification (NCBI taxonomy): domain Eukaryota; kingdom Metazoa; phylum Chordata; class Lepidosauria; order Squamata; family Anniellidae; genus Anniella; species Anniella stebbinsi. The sequence goes on from JARDYH010000001.1 coordinate 261,065,626, forward strand.
CCAGCTCGCTAGGCATGCTGTTCATTCCATATGTGCACACTGTGCCTTTGTGGACTTCACCAGGCTTGCTGAATCCCCCCCCCCCCGCCCACACACACATTAATGCCCATCTTTGCAGCCCTTAAGGGTTGAATGTCTGGCTGCTTTTTAATTGAAAGCTTTGGTTTGTGGTTACAGAATACACACAGGCTCACCTATATTCAAGGTATAGGCACCTGCCAGTAGGTCTGGCTGTAGACACTCCACAATATGGTAAAGGATCTTGGCGGCCCTGACAGAATATATTCCTAGCCCTATGGCTTGGACCATATCCTCAAAGATGTTTCTAACCCTTTAGCAGAAACATGGCTGAGGACATCCAACAGTCAGGTGAGGCAAATGACTTGGCAGATACCTCTGTCCTTTGCCCCTGCCCTTGAGGGTGTACAACCAGGATGGAGAGCTTTACCTGGGTGGGGGGGGCAGATGCCCCCCTCACCCCACTGAGGCTCCCTAGATTGGATGACATGGGGGGGGTGGCCACACTGCCTAACATCATCCAGCCAAAGTGCCAGCTGGAGGAGCCTTGGTCAGGGACCTGCTTCGCTGTGCATGGAGTTTCCCCAGCCAGAGAAAACCCAAGCGCAGCAAAGTCACTCCAATCCCTGCTGTTATCTCCCATCACTGATCAGAGATAACTGGAGGGGTTCTTCTCCCTTCTGGGGGAAAGGGTCTCTCCCATGGGTCAGATGGGCTGTCCTGTTGTGGCAAATTTGTACTACACAGTGACAAGAAGCTGTAGGTCAAAGATAGAGGAACAACAAACAGCGGCCTGAAATGTATATATTTTTTAAATTATTTTTTCTTAAAGAATCATTGGCATGGGTTAGGAAGGAGAGGAGCAGCAGGGGCAGAGTGGTTCAGTGAACTGAAAGTGGAAAGGCTCCTGGAAGAATAAATGCCCACTTCAACATGTGGCTGCAAACCCAAGCTTGCTATGGGGAGCACCCCCAATTGTGGCTCCATGATGAGTGTACCTGTACGATGCACACCTTGTAGAGTACACATGAGAGGAGTAAATGGGAATGGGGTGTTCAACAAGGCTTGCCAAGTTGATTGACGCAGGCGTATTTCCCCTTTCTTGGTTTGATCTTATAGGGGAAAAGACTGTAGCTTGCTGGCCGAGCACATGCTCTCTATGCAGAAAGTCCCAAGTTCAATCCCTGACATCTCTCAGTTGGACACCTATGGTCTGATTTAGTTATATGGCAGCTCCCTAAACTCTGTCTTGTGTGCCCAGGAACTTGGAGAAAAGTCCAAAAGTGCAACGGAAGACATGCATCTAATGTGTCCTTTTGTGCATGATCACAGACCCTTGTTGCAGAACATGGGATCTCTGAACGTAAGACCAGACCCCTATTCATAACATGTGGTGTTGACATAAAAGTGTACTTTTATCCACCTATTTAATCAGGATCCATTGGGTAGTATCCAGTGTTAGTGTTAATCCTCATAAACCTATTGAAATAATGAGACTTAACTCCCATTAATTTCATTGAGTCTACTGTATGTAGGACTAATATTGGAATTCAACACTTTAAGTTCTGTTCTTGACTTCACAACCTCTCCTCCATATGGTTGTCAACTGTGGCTTCAGTGACTATTATTCTCAAGATGTAAATACTATGTTTACGAAGTAAATGATGACAAAGTAGTACATTCATGTGCTGTTGGGCCAAAATTGCTTTATTTCTTTGGGAGGTGTGAGGGAGCTCCTGCTGTATGTTCCTGCCTTTTAGGACATGTGGAAGAGTGAAAACTCTCAAAAGGCATTTTAGATCAGGGGGAAACATGTGGCCCTCCAGATGTTGTTGGACTGCAGCTCCCATCTGGAGGTTCACACACTCCCCATGCCTGTTTCATCTAGTAGAGGGAGGCTAGCCCACAAGCATTGATCTTTGATGGAAATATGTATAGGAGCTAATGCCTGTGTATGTGGGTGCTTTGAATATCAGCTTTGAAGTCATACTTCAATGCAGGGCAGGAGGGCTTGCAGAGATTGTTGGTGATTGTCTCATTCTTGGCTATTGGGGGAGATAAACTCAGGAATGTGTCATGAAGTAGAAAACTGCAAGAAATGCTATGTTTTAGCAACCCTTGGCATTTGAAAATGCAGGGGCTAGCATACGTGCATATGGCTTCATTCTTTGGTGCCGGAGTAGTTTCTGTTGGGAGGCAAAGTCCTTGGGACCAGCTCGTTTTACCTTATTTAAATGTGTTTGCTTGTGGGGGAAATTGCCACTATCCCATTTCCCTCCAGAGGCTTTCATTTGGCCAAATATTTTGAAATGAGCAGTTGATAAACTGGGCTATACTCTCAGGGATTAATACTTAGAGTGGTTTTTTCCAGTTAAAACCTAGGTGCAAAGGAGTACCATCTTGTGGTAGTCCCTCTACATGAAAATGTGGTTTGTGGGCTATAACAGACACGTTACAAAGTTCTCCGGGGTCTGTGGAGGTGTTTAGACACGCAGGTGTCTTGTGACAGTACCTCTACATGGAATAGACATGGAGATGCCTTGTGGATGAACCTCTGCATGGAGGTGTGGTTTGTGGGCTACAATGGACTCATCACAAGGGTCTCTCAGGTCTATGGACATGTCTAGACATGGAGGTATCGTGTGGTAGTACCTCTTACATGGAGGTGTAGTTTGGGGGGCTATAATGGACACATCACAGGGGTTTCCCAGGTCTATGGAGTTGTCTAGACTGATAGAACACGATACTGGACAGGGACTGTCACTGGTTTAAAGAGACTATGGAATTCAGAAAAGCCTTTTGGTTGATATGAAACAGCATGTTGCAAATAGCTACTACCACTAAGAAAACCTCATCTGGTCTCCAGATGGGGTTTTGACAGGTGAAGTGGCCTTTAGTCTTAACTTGAATGTCTGTCTGCCTAGTTCTGTAATAAGGGTGGTTAATGTGCTGGCTCATCAATCTTCTTAGAGTACGGCACAACAGTTCTCATGCGTCTGTGCTTTCCCCTTTGAGGATCATCATACACAAAGTGGGCAGACTTCAGGCTTGTGAGATCTACTTTGTTGTTTACTAGAACCCCAAGGTCAACCAACTGAAAACGGGTGTGAAAGTCATGCAGTTAGAATTGAAGAATCTTGAACGTAGGAACTTCTTTAGTGTACCATGACTGAACAGAGCTCAGAAATTCACACCTGGTTACCCCAAGCCTCTTCACGTCAGCAGTATTTGTTAGGGTGATGAGGAGTAGTTTCTGCTAAAAAATAAAATAAATAAAATAAAAAGGGAATTGGAAATCCTTGCTGCAAATCAGTCAGAGATCTGATCAAGATTTATCTTCTGTCTGCCCCTACACAAGACTATTGGATAAGAGCATGAGCTGGGACGTCCTGGTTTAAATGAGAGGCTGTAGGTGGATCACTACCTCTTAGCCTCGATCCCTAATCTGTAATGGAATAATAGTGGCAGATTAGATTCCTGAGTTGTTGTTATAGGATTACTGGAGTGCCTATCGAGTAATTAGTATATACTTACCTGTTTGAATAATAAGTGATTTTACTGCTTCTGTGAAGAACAGTTGGAGAAAGGTGGAGAAAGGCATCCTTTAAGGTCAGAAGTGAGGAAAACCTGTCCTCTAGATTTTCTAGCCAGTCAGTCGTTTCTTGGGTAAAAGGCTTATGCTGACAAATACAATGGTCTTGTTCTTAGGGCTGGAGTAAGTAAATACTGGTTAATATTTGGTTTTCTGACTTGTGAGACTTTAGGGAACTCTACCATCGTGTGTTCGTTCGTAGCTGTATCAGCATCCATGAGTGCTATGCATTCGTTTTAAGTGGGGCAGAATGTTCTTTCATTTTGAATGGATTCTAGACTATGTAAGTGTTTTGTGTGCATGTACTGGGTTATCTCAATTGCATAGCACACTTGGTGCTAACTACATGCAACATTAAGCATGCTTGTTTAAACATGTGTCTAAAATGGCTGATTTCATTCTGGAGAAAAAGTAGCCACAGGGCCCCCTGCTCCAGAATATGTTCCCAGTCCAGACCGGATCCTACACTGGTTTGCAACTGAAAATTGATCCCTCCTGCTTACTTTTTTACCAGATTGTACCCAGGCAGCTGCTTTTTCTCCAAAATAAAAGCTGTTGCATTAAGTACATTTGTTTAAACATGTAAACACGTGTTTAATGTGTTGTGGTGTTTGGTTCAAAGATACTGGATTTGGAAAGAGGGAGCAAAGAGATTAGGAAAAACTGGTCTGTGTGTGTGTTTTTAGAGTGGTTTACACGCCTGGGGGGCAGGAAGTATGCTGGAGTTGCTCTTGTAGCTTTTATATGTGGCTTACTTTGAAAGGTACTTGTGTGGGGGAAAGAGTCCTCATTTCCCAGAACAAGTTTCTTCTCTAACTTAGTGGTTACATCCATACAGTAACCACAGCAACCAGGTCTTCCAATTCTCCCACAGGCAAGTAGCATAGCAAAGTACTCCCAAAAGGCTTATAGAGAATGGCGAATTTTTGAACTCTTTTAAATCACCATATATAGTCCGCTACTGGTTGTGCTTGTTAATGTGCCAGATATTCACAATTAAGCTCTAGTAATGAGGTTGAGACTTTAAGCAGTTGTTTATATTTTATGTCATGGGGGGCATAATAAGAGCATGGGCTCCATGGTGGTTATCCCGGTAAATATAAAGACCTGGCTCCATTTGGGACGGATGTTTAGAGAAGGCTTTTGAGATTGTTCTGACCCCATCTTGGTTTGAAGACACTCTGTTCATTTGCCTTTTCTGGAGGGAGCATTTTGAGGGTGATATTTTATGTCTCCTTGTAAACTTTACCCATACAAATGTTTGTTGATTCATGCATTGACCTAAGTGGAATACAAGTACACCCTTAGTTAGCACTAAAGAATTCAGTGAAATCCTGCTGTTTTTCTAGAGCTGTGTGTTTTGCAAGGGATCTGGATGATTATAGATTCAAACTTAAAATCCGTAGCAGCTTTTATATTCTGAAAGAGCTGGCCTGAGAAACTAGGAAGGCAGGAAAAATGGGTGTAGCTCTCGATAGAAGAGATCACTGCCTACTTAACGGTATGTGCTCTTGCTTGCATCTCTTTAACATAAGGTCTGCAATTGGCCATAGTTCCCAGTGTGATGTAAATACTGTTTAGAGATTGGGCAGTAGCAGTCTAATTTTGGACCTGCAAGGCCTAACTTCAGTTCTTGAAAGTGCGTGAAATTTGACATGCTTCTCAGATGATGTAGAGTTAGACCATTGAATACTCCAGCAGAAACCTGCCGTTGTGGAATTCGGAACATGGACATGAACTCTGAGTTGGTGACGTGCAGAAATACGAAAACAAAATCATAGGGTTGGATCCCAATTTAGTCATGGTTAGCGTAGACCCATTGAAATCAATAAGACTCAAGTTAATCATGACTGTTGATTTCAGTGGGTCTATTCTTAAGCACGAGCCAGCCCAGAAGCTTTTGAAGGATTAACCATTCAGGCTGTGATGGGAGAAACCTTGAGAGCTTGCAGTTTCTCTAATGTGTATGGTGTGTCTGATCTGAAATTACTAACTGCAGGGAACACTTGCCCTTTCTGGCACTATTTACACAAGCTCCAGTCAACTGGATGCCTGGTTGAAATCCTTTGTGGCCCTTGACAGAGCATTGTGTGAATAGGGCCTGCCTCTTGGAAGCGGGCTTTTTCTGGCCATCTTTAAACCACAATCTGACCTTCAGGGCGCTGCTAGCTTTATCTCTTTAGCCAGCCCCAGCTCTAATAATTTACCTAGCGGTATCTTGGCTTGCTCTCTGCCTTTGATCCCAGGAGTCCAGTGGTGGCGCCTTAGGTGCGAGTTAGAACATGACTTGCCCAGGTGTGCTTCAACTGGGGCATGGCAGCCTTGCAAACAGTTTTTGGAATTCTTTGGGTGAGGGAGAGTTCCTGAACATGCAGGCGAGATTCAAGGAAGTCTGTTTGGGGGTTGTTGTATATGTATGGATGGTTCTAGTCACAATTGTAGGTGATAGCTACTAGCAGGTTGTTCCGTTAATGGCTATTTGCCACAATTGAAAATGTGGGAGTAGGTGGTCTTCAGATGCTGGGAATTAGCATGTCTAGCTACCTGCCCTACATAAGAGAATGCTGGAATAGATAGAACTTCATTGGATCCAGGCAATTAGTCTGATCCAGAAAGAGATCTTGGGGTTGTGGTGGACTGCTCGATGAAAATGTCAGCCCGGTGTGCGGCTGCTGTAAAGAAGGCAAACTCCATGTTAGGCAGTATTAAAAAGGAATTAAGAATAAAATTGCTGGTATCATATTGCCGTTATACGAATCTATGGTGTGACCACACTTGGAATACTGTGTACAGTTCTGGTTAACACCCCCCCAAAAAGATGATATAAAGCTGGAAATATGCAAAAAGGGCAACTAAAATGATCAAGTGACTGGAGCATCTCCCCTATGAGGGAAGGTTACAACAGCTGGGATTGTTTAGCTTGGAAAAAAGGAGCTTAAGGGGAGACATGATAGAAGTGTACAAAATTATGCATGATGTGGGGAATGTGGATAGAGAGACATTTTTCTTCCCCTCTCATAATACTATAACCCGGGGTCATCCCATGAAGCTGATTGGTGGGAGATTCAGGACAGATAAAAGGAAGGACTTCTTCACACAGCACATAATTAAACGATGGAATTCACTACCTCAAGACATAGTGATGGCCACCAATTTGGATGACTTTAAAAGATGGTTGGATAAATTCTTGAGGGAGAAGGCTATCAGTGGCTACTAGTCTTAATGACTATGGGTTACCTCCAGTATCAGAGGCAGTAAGCTTTTATACATCAGTTGCTGGAGAACATGGATGGGAAGGTGCTGTTGCACCCATGTCCTGTTCGTTGGTTCCTAGTCAACACTCTGGCCACTGTGTGAATAGAGTGCTAGACTAGATGGGCCCTAGGTCTGATCCAGCATGGCTCTTCTTATGTTTTATAGAAAGGTCATGCTACCTTTTTTTGAAGGGAAAGCTGAATTTAAGTCCTTCTGGCAGTCAGAAAGAAAGGACTTAAAGAGGACGATCGAGCGAAGAGGAAGATCGTCTCCTATCCTCTCTTCAATAGTATTGGCTGTCAGTGTGTTTGGTGTTTGAAGTGAGCATTGGGGAGCATTAGATTGCAGGATGTATGTTATTGCAGTAGGTATTGTCTCTCCTTCCCCCCGACCCCCGTTGTTGTTGATGATGTTATTGTTAAAAGGAAGCAGCACAACAACAGGAAGGAGAGTTGGCTCATATTCTAAAACTGTCCCCCTTGGAGCAGTAGATAATAGTCTAGCTGAGAGAACAGGCTTCTACACACTGTGTTTAAGTCTTCAAAGCTTGTTTTAAAAATGGTAAGCTAAGATTATGCTTTAGGCGTCCAGCTCTTATGACAAAGTAGTGTATAGCAGGACATAGAGTCAAATTGAAGCTACCTATGTTGAGAAAAGAACTGGGCAGGTTCCTGCATCTGATGAAGTCTTCTCCACTTTTGGATGTGTGCAGAAGTGTTTGTCTCTGTGATGTAGCTTCTTCTGCTGGAAGGGGAAGATGCTGTTCAGTGCATCCAGAACTGCCCGTCTTCAATGTAAATGTTTGCAGCTTTGCCTTGTGTTAGACCTTGGGCCTGTGGCCACAACTGTACCCTAAGGCTGTTATGACTGTATTATTGGGACATGCAAGAGAGTTATGACTGTATTATTGGGACATGCAGTGTCATCAAAGTGTGATGGCATCACTGTGGGTTACACAATTCAGTGCTGCTGCAGGAACCCAGAAGATCTTCAGCAACCCTAGAAAGGAAAGAACAGGGAGTGTGTCATGGCCTCTTGCAGGCCTTGGGTGCATTCTTGTTGCAGACCTATGCTGCTTTTTGCAGAGGAAGATTACAGGGTGGAGGCCATTGGATGGCAAAGCATAAAACCGTTTAAAGCAAACTAACAATCTCTTCTGGGTCAAAGTCCTTCTGGTGCCAAGGTGTCTGAACTGAAGTGAAAAAGTTTGGTTGTCAAATAAGCAATTCTTTTAACATGTGACTAAAAATGACACTGGGATGTCTTACTATTATAGTCCAGAGTTGTGACACATCTCTTGAATGTATTTGCATCTAACTTTTTTCTTCTTCAGAAGCATAACTTCTGCATATTCAAGGAAAGGAAGCCATATAGCATAAACATTTAAGGGTGTATTAAGCTGTCTGTGATTCACACCATACCCATTCGTTTCACATTCCGGCAAACCTTACTTCTGTAGTTGTTACTCTTCTATAGAAATGTTACTATAATTTTAGATGCTTCTAGTAAAAGGTTAATGTGGGTTGTGCGCGTGCTTTTATTCTGCCTCCTTAATTGTAGCACCCTATTAATGAAACAAAAGTGTCTCTAGGATTTGTATCTTTTGATGTTAAAAACACTATTAAAGATAACCCTCTGCCAAGAAGTGAGACAGTAAGGGCCACATAGAAGGAAAAGTAATTTTGCACATACTAGGAACTTTAGAGACATAAGATCAGCTTGTAGTAACATACAGCAGGCCTCTCCTGAGGTTGATACTTAAAGCCGCCTCTTTAATTTTAGGATGGGTCTGGTGCGTGGGTGTTTCGGGTGGGATTACTGAATGAAAGACTCCTGAGGAAATAGGCGAAACTGTCAGATCAGAGAAAAATGGGCTTCAGTGTTCCAGATCCTGGTCACAGGATTCTGCTAAATTTCTTTCCTCTCTTTTTTGGAACGTTCTTCAAAGAGGTTTGCCCTTAACAAAAATGGTTATGCCCATGGCCTTATAGTTAAATCGGTTCTAGGGGCTGATGTGTCACCAGGCACCGTGGGAAAGTGGGTTGAGGCGCTCTCAGTCTCAGAGGCTAGGCTAGTCCAAGCACGCCATCTCTGCCTTGATTTTTTTTTCTTGAATTTTTAAGAACTCTGGCATGCTCGGACAAGGCTTTCTTGAGATGGGATGCAAGTGCTGGAGGGAACCAGCCTTCCTGTATCTTACCTTCCATCAACCAGAGTAACAGATCCTGCTTGGCCCATTGAACTGGCAACTTCAAGAGTGTGGAACAGTTTTCTTTTCATATCAACCCCACTTCTAATCTGCTTTGTTAGCCACCTTCTCATAGGTGAACCAAAGCTCTGAATAAAAATCCTTAATGACAATTATTCACTAAAATCTAATAAAATGATTTGGAATACCATAAATATAGGGTGTAATCCGATGTTCCCTGACAGGATGTCCCAGGGGCCCTCTCTGAGGGTGGAGAGAAATCTCTCATCTCAGAGAAGCGGGTCTGACCTCACAAACCTCTTAATGGCGGCTGTGGAAAAATGCAGCCAGTGCTTCTCCCTCATAGAGGGGCAGAAACGACGCCTGCCTGGGAGCTGGCGTAGTTTATTTATCTCCCATGGAGAAAAATATGAGGGAAAAGATGTTTGTTTTTTAAAGCAGTAAAAGGCCAAAGTGTGCTCTCTCCCCCCCCCCCCCCCCCCGGGGCCTGGTTTTGCCCTGCTCGTTTGAGCCAACTGGGCATAGGAATAGGTGCTTCCTATACCTTGGTTTCTCCCTCCTTCGTAGGATTGTTCTGCCAATAAATACAAACTCAGCAAGGATATAACTAGCAGTATTTCATAAGGGGGCAGATTCAGAGTGTGTCTGGTGTTACAGTCCTGTCCCACCTAACTTCAGAACAGAGGGTGTGTGTACTTCTGTGGAGCTTTCCCTCAACCTCACCACAGCATTACTGCTAGTGGGAAGGCAATTGTTGTGCTTCAGGTCCCTCTTCTAATGATCCACTCTGCTGGTTTTGTACTACCCTGGCTAATGAGTTCATTTCATTTTAGGTTTTTTTTTAGCTGTTTTGAATCTCTTTGATGATAAATAGTGGGATGATATAGTGGGTTTTTTTTTTTTAAATGAGTAAATATTGATTTGATCATAGAGCCTTCCTTACCTGCCTCCTTTGCTTCCTTCCTTTTTAAATTCACACTTGTATTTTTTTTATTCCCTTCCTGCTGTCTCTGCAGCCTTTTCCCTCCTGCTTCCTTGCTGTTGGTGGCTGGGCTGCTTCTCCCATGATTTTCTGCACTTAGACCAGGCTGTGCCTTAGCCAATCAAATCAGACCGGCCTTCCTTCACAGGTGTGTATAGTATGGAAAATCAATTTAATGTCATGATGTTCTCTGCCATTATGGGTGGTGGGTTCAGTTTTCTCTAGACTAACGCTTTAAAAATGTTGGGAGTTCCTCCTGTGGTAAGGGGAGCAGAAGTCCCAGGGGGTGTGGTACAAATATGGGTGTCATCTCCCTCCCACCCCCTCACATTCACCACTCTTGTGTGTGTATGTGTGTGAAGGGGTTGCATTTAAAAGAATCAGCTTTATGAATTCATAGGCTGTGTGTCAAAGACATTCTTGTTGGACATCTGGCAGTGCCCTGTTCTTTAGCACCCTAGCATCAACCCTGAGGTGTAGGGATATGATTTGCAAAAATACTTGCTCTCCTTGCCCATCTTGTTGGCCTTGTTATGATTGCTGACAACCACGTTAAGGCTTATAGCTCCACACCTGCAGTTTTCAGCTGATAAAAGGTGGGGACAGAAAGGTCTCTTAGAAGGAACTGACCTGAGGAATAGCTTTCCCTGCAAAATAAGTCTGAGGATTTTAAAGAAGATGTGCTGCGTTTTTGCTCCTCAGATTAATTTATTAATTTATCTTTCTGAGTCTCCCTGTAACTGGGATTCTCTGGGCATGTACAGTAAACAGATAAATGCACTTACAAATACAAAATTGAAATGATTCCAAAATAAATGCCATACACAAGACATGTGTACGTGCAGCCCATGAAATGGACACGCTATCCTCAAAGTACTCTGGACAGATTTGACTGGATAAGGCCAAGGACCACTGTTTCCGTGGCGGTGACTTGTTCTACATGGGTATTGCTGAAAAGCATGTAAATAATTTCATGTAGCAAACGTTTTGTGTGTACACATGGTGGAATGTTGCAGCTTCCTACCATATGTACATGTGTTTGAAATAAGATTCTGGAGTGTCTTTCTCAAGAGTTGCACTCTCCCCCCTCCCTTTCTGGCACAGGCGCCTCATCTCGCTGCCCAATATAACCACAGTTCAGCCAACTTCTGATTCCCAAATGCCACATCTTTAAAGTGATAGAGGCTATTGCGCCCTGATAGGAACGCATAAGAACTAAGCTGACACGCAACTTCCTGTTCAGGAGACAAGGAACCCAGGCCTAGACAGGCCCGTCAGATCTGGAACTGCTGATACAGTAGAAGCTGGAAATTGCCGCCAGATTGTACTAGGCTCATAAAGGCCATGTGTTAGAGATGAGGTGGCCCTCCTGTGAAGACCTCTTGTCGTATAAATAGTGTAATAAGAAGGATTAACAAAGAGTAGTCCTGTATTTTGAAACAAAGGCCACTTTGACCAGCCCTGTTTACAAGAAGAATCCTTGAGGTGGGAAGACAGCACAAATGGCTGTTTTCAAGGCAAACTTCCTTGTTCCATGCATTAAAGGGTGTCGAGAGCCAAGCTTATAAGGCAGCATATCCATTTGTGTAATAAAACACATCTTAATCTGCTTTCTGCTTGTCTTCTACACATGGATAGTGGGTTTCGATGAGGGACTAGGAGGGTCCCTGCATAATTTGAAGGAAGTTTTAGTAAGTGGCTAGAAGAAAGTGAGCCAAACCACAGTGTAATCACGGAAATCCGTAGTCTAAGCCAGCCTTCCTCCAACTGGGCATTCTGCAGATATACTGGAGTACAATTCCCAGCCTCTGCAGGCTGGGGGATGCTGGGAGTTGTAGTCCAACACATCTGGAGGGCATCAGGTTGGGGAATGCTGGTTTAAGGGGAAATGGATTTCCTTTCACAAGTTATATCACCCAGAGAGCTTTGGCTGTTGGGCGTTATAAAAATGCAGTAAATAAATAAATAAAGAAATAAGCACAGAACAACATGTTGCAAGGGAAGGCCGGTAGTCCTGACTCTTCTTGTTCTGCTGATTTTGGGGGAGGGAAGGGGGATTAGGTGGAGCTTCAATTTTTTTAAAAAAATCATCTCTTCCCTGATCTAAGATCTTTCTCTCTCTCCTTACTTTCTCCCCAACTTTGTGCGTGAAGTGAGGGGCTCCTTCTCCCCCCCTCCAACCCCCTTTCTGTGTGACGTCACTTCCCACAAACCCCGTGGCATCTCCCTGCCTTGCACCCCCTCTCCCCCCACGCGGGGCCTTCACAACCATGGATGACTCGGAAGTGGAGTCGACGGCCAGTATACTTGCCTCCGTCAAAGAGCAGGAGGCACAATTTGAGAAGCTGACACGGGCTCTGGAGGAAGAACGGCGCCATGTCTCTGCGCAGCTGGAGCGCGTCCGTGTCTCCCCACAGGATGCCAGCCAGACCATGGCCAACGGCACCCTCACTCGCCGGCACCAGGTAAAAGGGCCTCAGGTGAGGTGGGCAAGCAGGATGCTTGTCTGCCTTGGAGTAAGTGGTGCCTGCTGGGTTGCCGCCTTGGCTGCGTGACTTCTCTTGGAAACGCTTTGTGAAGCAGCTTGGTCCAGAGGCCTCATGTTTCTGTGTTCTGAATCTCTGAGTACTTGACACGTGTACAGTTGGCCAAGGCCCGTTCAGCGGCTGACCCCATACAGCTGCTTTTGTTTAGGAGTGATACAATGGAGAGGTCAAAGAACAGTAGTTCCGAGTCTAAACTTCTGACTGTTTTCACCATTCCGGGTTACATTTTGCAGTCATGGTACTTACAGGATGTGGGCAAAGTGACAGTTGGGAGTGCAGAGCTACGACTTGTGTGATGGGTGCATAGCCGCGAAGTGGAATTGGCCGTTGCAAGCCACTGCAATAGAGTGCTTTGCTCTCTGGAGAATATCCTGGGTAAATATATAGTTGCTTAGCTGCTGCTTGCCAGTGTCTTGTACAAGCTGCTGTATCAACTCAAATGGCAATTGAAGTCTCCTTGCCCTAGCTGCTGGTTATATATTTGGCAAGGAGAGGTTTTTAAACAGATGGGGTGGACAAAAAAACTAATAGACTGAACTGTTACTGACTACTGAAAGCCAAACAATAAAACGATGCCCTCCTTGCACATCATGACAATACTTTTATTTTATTGGTTAGCAGTACTTGTATACCACTTAATATAAAAACAATCTCTAAGTTGTATACAATACTTGTCTTTGGTTTTGCTAGCAAAATGTCCTCAAATGCAGCTGTTGGCTTTTAAAATGGCAGCCATGCAAGGATGAGGTAGGGCAATGACAGTATCCCAGTGAGCTGTGGGAGAAACTACAAATCACTTCTCTTTAGGCTTTTAGACCAAGCTCATCTTACTTTTCTCTTTCTGTTTGGTTTCTGCCGGCTATTTACATTCTGTCCCTTTAACTTAAAGGGTACAGATGAGGGAATACACAATGAGTAACAGTAAGAATGCCTGTGTTAAGCTTGTGGTTGGAATAGACATGTTACTTTATGGGTTCTGTTTAGACCAGGAGTTCAGCATTCCTGCCCCAGTAGAGATGGAAACTAATTTGGAGGCATACAGGAAGAACAGAGTTGCAAGTCTACAAGTATTGAACTGGAGTGCTCCACTGCAGAGACCCTGCATGGTGATGGGCAGACCAGGATCACGGTTAGGCATAGTTGAGCACCAGCCGAGGGCCCATGCCCCAGCAGGGGCCCTGACGAGAGCCCCCTGGAGCTGCTCCTCCTCCCCATTGCAACTTGCTTGTTCAGCTGCCTCTCGCTCTGGTCCAGGCAACGGTGGTGGTGCGAAGGAGGAGCAGTAGATGCCGCTGCCTACTGGCTCACTGGCTCTCTGCCTGTCAAGCAAGCAAATGGCAGCAATGATGGGAAAGAGGATGAGGAGCAATAGCAGTTGGAGACAGTGACCTGATTCACATGTCATGGCAGCAATCCCTGGGTTGTTTAACCCTAGAATTGCAGGAACATGGAGTGCAGGAGTGGCGTGCTAGTCATTTCTGCTTTCAATTAACAGCCTAGGAAAAGGCAGTTTCTGGAGTGTTTCGTCACATGAGAACCCAGGAATTCTGGGTTGTTTATGAGTTAAACAACCCAGAGTTATCCCAATAACAAACCATAAACAACCCAGGATTTGCCACTGTGATGTATGAGCTAGCTTACTGATGGTGAAAAGGTAGACTTGTTAAGGGAGGGGGTCTATTGAGGATGTCTTGCACAAGAGCCCTCCCAGAGTTGGAGCTGGTGACAGGAAAGTCATTTTAGTATAAACCCCTAAAGATCTGTAGGGTGGGGACAAAGTTGATGGTATGAGCTTGTTACACCATTGCTTTACTCTTCCCAATCTCTGGACTGTTTCTCAAGGTGTCCTTCTGTGTGCTTTAGTCAGCTACTATAGTAAGAGCTTTTGGTGCCTGTTGGGTAGGGGCAGCATGGGGTCTGACTGCCTATTTATTTCTGGAATGTGCCATTTGCAGCCTATATAGGTTTTCATAGATGAATAGTAGAACTTGTACATGTTTCTCTACCCTTCTGGAGAAGCATTAAACCCTCTGAGGAACTTGTCACTTTCAAATCATTCCAGCCCAGCCTTCTAGCCTCTTAATTTACAGTGAGCCAAACCTTGCGTGGAAGTGGTGTGGTTGAAAGTGCTCAATTGTTGCTGGTGATTCTGCCCCCACCTTCTCTTGCTTCCTAACTCTGGTTACAAATTCACGACTGTTGTCTCTTGTAGAACGGGCGTTTTTTGGGCAATGCTGACCTGGAGAGGCAGAAATTCTCAGAACTGAAACTCAACGGACCACAGGTAAAGAAAGGAACTGAGGGCTTCTCCTTGATTAGTTTGTTGAAGCTTGCTGGAGGTTTATGGGAGTTGAAGTCCAGCACATCTGGAGGCATCAGGTTGGGGAAGGCTGATCTAGCCTGATTGGATTCTTCAAGATCCTTCTGATAGGGCAGCCTATGTGCTTCCATAAAATGCATAGAAGCCCTAATAGGCATACAAGGGAAGACATTTTGGGTGGCTATGGATGTGCAGAGAAGAAGCCTGAGTTGCTTGCACTCCCACTCTGTGTTAGGTTGAAGGCCACCTTATATTTTGCCTCCTAACTGACTTTGGGCCTGTTCAGATGACATGCTAAGCCATGGTTAGGCCACTAACCTTTTTGCAGCAAATGGTTAGTGAGCACGTATAAGTCATGGTTATGTAGCCACCATGGTTAGGAATGGTTTACACAACACACTAAACCATAATGTTTAGCTCAAAATGCTTAACCACGTGGCTTAGCTTATGGTCTCAACAGGGTCTTTATCTTGTTTCAGTCATTATCCCTGATGTGAATTATGACTTGGCTTCAAACACCTTAACCAACATAGTTCTGGGTTGGAAAAGGCTGTGCAGTCAAGTGAGTGTTGAGTTTTTAAATAACGGGGGCTAAAAAAAACAAACCCTGACAACTTAAGCAATGTTTTGTTTTGTTTCCAGATAGAGGCTGTAGGGTGTTTTAGGGAACTCTGCAAATGGTGCCTGGCTTATGGAGGATGAGCTCTTCCAAGTATTGTCTGTGCAAAACTGAGCTGATATGTTGTACCCCCTTTTTCCTAGGACCACAGTCACCTCATATACAGCACCATTCCTAGGATGCAGGACCCAGGCCAGATTGTGGAAGAGACTTACACCATGGAGGAGGACCCAGAAGGTGCCATGTCAGTGGTTTCAGTAGAGACCTCAGATGATGGGACAACTCGCCGTACAGAGACCACGGTGAGGAGCTAGAGAGGAATTACCTTGTGTAATACGTTGGGGTAGGTATCCTGGTGCCTTGCAGATATTTTGGACAACAGTTCCCAGAGTCTCCAATCCATGGCCATGCTGGTTGAGGCTTATGGGAGTTGTATTTCCAAGCAGCTGCAAGGTACCAGATTGCCTACCTGTGTGGAATGTGCATTTCTTTGGGAACAGAATAGGGAAGGGATAAAGCTGTCTGTGTGTTGGGGTGGGGAGACCCTTGGCAGTCAAGAACCTCTGTTAACAAACTAAGGACAGATAATACAAGCAAGTGCTGCTTTTAATTTTTGCCTACCTAAAGTAGCTTTTAGTAGCTTGTGTCATTTCTTATCCCCCCCCCCAAGCTCAAGGCAGACATAATGCAGCCATCGAGCTCATGGGAGAGGGCTTTCAGGATCCACAATACCTGCCCCCTCCCAGAGCATTAACTACGCCTGCCCAGCCAAATAGTTATTCATAGTTGCATTGGCAGTGATGTTGATAGCAGTTAGAGTTAACCAAGGATCTGAAACCATGGGGGGTGGGGTGGGGTTGGCTGGGCAGGAGACAAGGATCACATGGCTCTTCCACCACCTCCTGATTGCTTCAGCAATTTGGGAGTGTTGCATCATGCTGACCTAATGTGTGTCGGGGTGGGGTTTTAAGAATCTCAGTTGCTGTTTTGCCAGTGCCCTCACTGGGAGAAAACTACAGTTGGGCTTAGCTCTCCTGCAGCGTGCAGGGTTTGCAGGCAGCACTGTATCAAAAGGTCACCCAAGACACGAGGATTTTTGAAACGGAGTCTACTGCGATGAAGGGTGTGGAGAGATGTGCCCAGTGGAACTAATGGGGAAATGTACACTGCAGAAGTGAGCAGTGATCCAACTTGTTCAGCACTCAAAACTACGGTGGATTGAGAGGAACTGCCAGAGACCTAATTGCTTTTGTGTCACTGTTCTGTAGGTGAAGAAAGTCGTGAAGACCATGACCACACGCACTGTGCAGCAAGTTCCCGTTGGTCCAGATGGGCTACCGGTGGATGGCTCTCCAGTTACCAACAACTACATCCAGACCATAGATAGGAACTTCAGGAAAAACACCAACGGTGGCCCTGGGGGCTACATGAGCCAGCCGGGCACAGCCACCCTCCCGCGAAATTACCACTATCCAGATGGTTATGGCCGCCCATACGAGGATGGCTACCATGGCAGCGAACATAACTACGGCAGCCTGTCCCGTGTGACCCGCATTGACGAGCGCTACCGGCCTTCCATGGATGGCTACCGGGCCCCCAGCCGGCAGGATGTTTACGGGCCTCAGCCACAGGTGCGGGTAGGGGGAAGCAACATGGACTTGAACCGCTTCCATGCAGAGCCTTATGGGTTGGAGGACGACCAGCGCAGCATGGGATATGACGACTTGGATTATGGCACAATGCCAGACTATGGTACAGCCAGGCGGACCGGGACTCCCTCCGATCCTCGCCAGAGACTCAGGTAGGAGCATATACAGCTTGGCGTGTTGTAGCTGTCCTTAGACCATCATACTATAGGAACTGTGTTAGAGCAATGCTGGAGGGCAGCACTTATGCCCATTCTTTATAAATATTTAATGGAAAGAGTCTTTACCTTACTCTTTGAAGTGCTATTTCACTTTTGAATAACAATGTAATCTATAAAGCAAGCTTTAGAGTTCTGCTATAAATTTTGCTCTTGGAATTTAGGGACGAGCAGAATCTTTCTGGAGGAGTCTTATAATAGTGATGTTTATCCCCTTGATAAAAGATGGACACTGATGCCAGCAGAGGAAATTTGTGATTCATTCTCTCTCTGCATTCTGCTTTCAAATCTCTGCTGTCATGTGTCTGCTCTGTTCTGTAGTCATCTTCTCTACCATTCCTCCCATCTCTAGGGAGGTGAGTTTAAACTGCCCATCCTGCAATCTGGGCGGGTGTGTGGGTTGAGTACCTACCCACCAGTATGTGGCCCCTCACCACTTTCCCCTGAGGGAAGGTGGCCCTCAACTTAAAAGTTTTACCAAACCTGTCTTCCACCTTGATCTGTTTTCCCCACTAGAGCAAATTCCAGAATTGATCATCTGTTTCATATTTCCCCTAGATTTTTGGGGTCAAATAGACCTTTGTATTTCTAGCAATTCTTCTTTCTCCCCAACCTGTCTCCCCCTGCAACTTTCTTTTTTATTAGTTTCTCACACTGGAGACATTGGTGTATGGAGAACTATTATTTGGAGCATATATATATATATATATATATATGGATGGAAGTCTTTCTTTTGAGGTGATAAGCATATTCCTCCTACTGTTAATTTATATGATGTGGGAGGGGGGGGCTACATCTCAGCTATGTTGAGCTGACAAAATTCCTGCAACTGTGCAGAACAAGGAGAACGTATATAGTGAGCATTACAGAAACGTGGCGGAATGAAGAGAACCAGTGGGATACGATCATCTCTGGATACAAACTCTACAGGAAGGACAAGGAAGGGCATACTGGGGGAGGTGTTGCTCTGAATGTCAAAGAGGGTAGAGTGTTGAACAGACTAGAACACCTAAAAGGAGTAGACTCTTCCACAGTCACGCTGTGAGTGACAAAACCAGGCTCCAAAGCTAATTTAGTGCTAGGGACAGGCTATCGTCCTCCAAACCAGAATGCTCAGAGTGACCTTGAGATGAAAAACAAAATCAGGGAGGCCTCCAAACGAGGAAGTGTAATAATGGTTGACTTCAGTTACCCTTGCATTGACTGAATAAATGCATATTCCAGTCACGACAAAGAGGTTAAATTTCTTGATGCCCTAAATGACTGTACACTAGAACAGTTGATCATGGAACATATCTGAGGGGAGGTGACCATGGATTTAATCCTAAATGGTGTCGCTCAGGACCTAGTATGAGATATAAATGTTTCTGAGCCAGTTGTGTTATCAATTGGTCACAGTGCTGTCAGATTTAATATATATATAATTTAAGTGAAAAATTGCCCAAGGAATCCAACACATTGACATTTGACATCAAAAGAGGAAACTTTTCTAAAACAAGAGAACTGGTGAAAAGGAAGTTGAAAGGGGGAGTCAAGAGGATTAAATCCTTTCAAATTTCATGGAGGTTACTCAAATCCACAATAATAGAAGCTCAGCTAAAATGTATAACACAGGTTAAGAAAGGGAGAACCAAGTCTAAGAGGTCACTGGCATGGATAATGAGACGTGTTAAAGGAGCTATTAGCGGAAGGAGGGCTTCCTTCAGAAAATGGAAGTCTAGTCCAAGTGAGGAAAACAAAAGGAAGACAAGCTTGCACAAAGGCAATGCAAATAGGCAATAAGAGATGCAAGCAAGCATTTTGAAGAGGATATCGCTAACAATATCAAGGCCAACTGGGGAACATGAGCGGGAGGGTGCTGCTGCAGTTGTGTTTGGCTTGTGGCTTCCTGGTTGAGAGCTGGTTGGCCACCGTGTGAATAGACTGCTGGACTAGATGGACCTTTGGTCTCAGCCAGCATGGCTCTTCTTATGTTCTTAACTCTAAAACAAATTGTGCGTCTTGGCAATGGCATTTCGAAGGCAAAATGCCTTCTGTGGGTGGTTTTGGAGGTGTGAATTGGGTGTTTCCGCTTCAAAATATGAACTCAACAAATAACTTGCCCTTCCCTACTTCCAACCGTGAATCCATTAGCAAGCCATTTAGGCAAGGTATATATTTTAAACAAATAATTAATGACTGCTGTTGTCACAAAGACATTAATGGCCCTGAAGCATTCTGTCCTCCACTTGCAGTCCGAAGTGGACTGGCCCAGACTTGGGTTTGCCACCCCTGTGAGAATAATTTATTCAATTTATTCAGAATAATTATTTTTGTCCTATGAATCACCTTCTGCACAACCATGTTTCCAGCAAATTTTCCATAAAGGAGTAGTAGTATATTGGGTGATATTGTATCACTTGGAGCTTGTAGCATTTTTGCTTGAGGCTAGCGTTGTGGCTCAGTCTTGGATGGAAAGTCCCTGCTGCAGACCTTGGCTGTACTTCCCCAGTGTCCTTAAGCAAGAAACTCCCTTCAGTCACTCATCTGTAATGTGGAGACAATACTAGCTCACTTATAGGGTTGTTGTGAAGATGACCAAGAATGCACGTGAGAAGTACTCCAAGCTACTATATATAGCATTAATACTATGGCAGTATATTTAGTAGCTGTACTCTTTTCCCCCTTACATTCTTAAAAGTACTTTGAGCTATAACAGGAGTGCAGGACCTTAGGGCTGCAGACCAAATTTGGCCCACTTAGGACTTCTCCACATGAGCCTCCCCCACCCCCAACTGCTAATTTTCATTGGGTTTCCAAGCTTTTGTGCATTCTCTCCCATTCTAAAAGCTTGAAATGCCTCTCAAAAGGCTTAGTTACTGGCATTACGAACTTTAAGCTAAAATATGCTGGTATTTTTTGTATTCCCCACCAGCATCACCTTTGCCCCATCCACCAGTGGAATGCAAGCCCTGAGAGCTGCTCTGAAATTCAGTTCAGTCCTCAGGTTGAAAGCAGTTCAACAAACCTGAGCAACAGGGTTAGCTATGCTGCTGTGGCTTGGCAATGGGTTACTGCCTTGATAGTGCCAATGGGGCAGTGATGGCTTGTAGGAACAGCATGGTCTGCCGCCTGCTGGCTGCATTGGCTTGTTTTTGGGTGATTGTGCTTTTGAGGTATGGGATGGCCTGAGCCATAGATCACCTGTGTTTTGTGTCAAATGGTAAAGCTTACTTCTTAAATTACTGAATATTTCCCCCCTAGGTTGCCTAACCTAGCTGGTAAACAAATGGTTAGTATTCATGCCACAATCTGGTGTCTGCTGTAGGATCATGGGAATATGAGCTTGCATTTATTTAATTTTCCAAATATTTCTTATTGAGTTTCATATAAAAAATGATACAAAACATATTGTTTCATTATAAATATATAAACCCATAAATATACAAACCCATAAACTTAACAACAAAACAATCACTGGGTATGTTACATTCCTCAAATTGAATTATTTTCCAATTTAATTTCAGGATTCCAAGTTTATGCAAAAATTAAACAACCTCTTGCCTTATTTGTAAATATTTAACAATGATGTCCATTCATTTATACTAAGACATCTCTCCAACAGGATCCATGCAAGCATGGAGGTTCCTGTAGTGTTTGAATAATTTTTGTAAAATGTATGAAAGCTGCCCAGTTTCCGTAGAAGAGTTTTCAGGCCTCTGCCTAACTTGATGTGTTAATTTCTCCATCAGGGCATGAACTTGCATTTAAAAACGCAAAATGAACACTACCCTGACTAATTAGTCTGATGCACTGAAGAGATGTGATCACATCCACTTCTCCTAAGCATCCAAATAAAACAGGATGTGGTGTGGCTTTTAGTAAAATGGGGCTGGGTAGCAGCAAATTTGGCATCACTTCCATTCCTCTTCTGTCTTCTGCTTCTTCAGGCGGATGTGCGCCCTCTGCCTGCCTGTCCTGCACCCAGTGTTGACCCCGAGGTTTCCATCTTCCATCCCTCATCCATGATAACTCTACAGCATTCCAGTTCTGCCCTACCCCTTCCACTTCATATTCTGCAGCTGCAATGTAGCACCTGAATTAAAGGCATGCACATTGACCAGCTTGTGTAATACTCCCCACTGCTTGTTGCTGTTGGAGAAGACAAATTCCAATCCTGCTTGGTTAACTCACGAAGGATGCGTCTTGCACAATAGAATGCAAGCTTCTGATGCCTGTGTTGAGGTCTAGAATAGGGAAAAGTGTTGTCATTGTCAGCTTGATTGCTTATATCTTGGCTTGCCCTGCTTCTGTACTCCACAGATCTTTCACTGAACAGAGTATTGACTACTCTTTACTGATTAGCTGTACAAACATTCAGAACAGGTGAAGTCTCTTGACTGATAATAGCTAGGGTGGGGTGGATTTGAAAGCCTGCAAAACGTCTGAGACTATTGATTAGGTCAATAAATTACTATACTCAACTTTAGACAGCCAAATCCATGTAAAATATCCAGTTCTGTGGGGAAGTGATAGTAGATGCACTCATAAATGGCCCATCATTGGGGCATGATGTCATATTCTAATCACTCTCTCTGCAGGTTACAATACCATCAACCATGGACTGCTTGGCTGGAATGGAACTTGGGAGGCCTCGTTCTATGGTGGCTTTTGGAAAGGCAGTTCAAGAGGGTGGTGCAGGGGGATGCCAGTTCAGCACCTTAGCTATTGCTCTGTGGTGTCTCTCAGGGTTTCATCTACATGAAACCTCTGGGTAAGGTCACGGGGGGGAGGGGATGGAGTTCAGTGTTACCAATATTCTGATGACACCCACACAGACACACAGAGCTCAAGTCAGGATGGTTATTGAGGAGACAGGGAAGAGGAGCCAACTGCAACAAATACATGGATTCCACAGATTTCCGCGATCTTTATCAGTCTGCTCAGAGCACAGCAGTTTCACAATTAGCCAGCTAGAGATCAAAATCCACACATGCAGATTCTGTTGGAGCAGTTTTTATAACGGTGTTAATTATCTTTCTCCTTTTCCATCTAAATTCAAGGAAGCTCTGAATCAGTGACTCTAGTCAGTAACAGACTGGATGAGGGTGAGCAAATTGAAGACAAGACAGAGGTGCTTCTGCTTGGTAGAGAAAGGCAGATCAGGGAATAGGAGATGGGGTTATACTCCCCTCGAAGGTTTAGGTTTGGAGTTTGGCTGTACTCCTGAATTCAGACCTGAGGCTAGCTTCCCATGCTTTTGTGATGGCCACGAGTGCTTTTGCGCAGCTATGACTACTGCACAAATTGCTCCGGTTCCTTGAGATGTTCCAACTGGCTGCAGTAATATATGTCTTGGTTCCATTTTGTTTGTATTACTGAAAAGTGCTCTGCTTGGGGCTGCCTTTGAAAAGGGCTCAGAAATGTCAACTGTTTCAGAAGCCTGCAGCCAAAAATTATTGACTGGGGCCCAATTATCGGAAGTATGTGACTCGCACGTTCCAACAATTTCACTTGCTACTGGTCCATTTTTGGGCAGAACTCAAAGTGTTGGTTATAACCTACAAAGCCCGATAAGACATGGGACCAGGTTATTTGAAAGACCATATTGACCCGCACAAGCCTACCTGGGTTTTTATGATCCTTTGGGAGAAGGGCCTCCTTTCTGTCCTGCCAATATCTGAAGTGTGTTTGGTGTCAACCTAGGTGGATTCTCCAAAGTCTGCAACTCCTTGCCGAAGAAGGCCCATCTGATGACCTTTCGCTGGTAGTCAAATCTATTTTTATTCAGATAGCTCTTTGGCTTCATTAGCTCACTTTATTATGCAAATACTGCATTTGTTCAACTGACTTTTTAAATTGGGCTTTAATTGGTATTTTCTACCTGCCTGCTTTTATGTTTTGATATTTTTGTATTTTACTTTGTGCGTTATTGTTAGCTGCCTTGAACACCATTTGGTGGAAAGGCGGGATTTATTTAATAAATAAATGATGCCTGAAATCTTTAGAAATATCACAATGCCTGAAAACTCTAGGCAGATCCTTTCCGAAGCAAAATAAACCTCCTGTGGCCAGTTTTGCTCACTGCTGTTGTTTGTAAGAAACTTGCCAGTGAAAATTGCCTCTTTGTTTGTCAGGAGAAGTGAATGATTAAACAGCTTGCTGGTCTTACATTGTAATATAAAAGCGACATGGCCTATGACCCCCTAATTAACACTGTTATAAAAAAACTGCTCCAATAGAATCTGCATGTGTGGATTTTGACCTTTAGCTGGCTAATTGCGAAACTGCAGTCGTAGAAATCTGTGGAATCCAAGTATTTGTTGGAGTTGGCTCCTCATCCCTGTCCCTTCAATTACCGCCCTGACTTGAGCTGTGTGTGTGTGTGTGTCTGTTTTCTCCTGTTCCTGTGGAAGGTACCCAGCTAGACCATATCTTGGCATGGTGACTTGGCAGTTTTCCCTTGGGGAGAAAGGCCTTAAGTATCTTCAGAAAGTTCAGTGACCTCTAGCTCTAATGTGTCATGAAGGTCGCAGGGACCACTTGTGACGGTTCTGTTAAAAAGTATGCACAGAACATCAGGAGATTATATGGTCTGACAATAAACCACTGTAGAGGATTGATTCACTCTTCTTCTCACGTTGTCACACAGGCTTGGGTTATTTTGTTGCTTATTTGATGTAATATAAGGGCATAGGAAGCTGCCTTCTACTTAGTCAGACCCTTGGTCCATCTAGCCCAATATTGGTGACACTGACTGCCAGCGGCTCTCCAGGGTTTGAGGCAGGAGTTTTTCCAGCCCTGCCTGGAGAAGCCGGGGGATATGACCACTTTGATGCACTTTCCCAGAGCAGCTGCCAAATCCGGGTGTTCTGCTTTACACCAAGGTTTAAGAACATTCCCTCCATTTGAATTCATTGCAGTAGAGGGGAAGGAGGTGGAGTAATGTTGGACAAGTGTTTCTTGTGTGCTCTGTGCTTTAAGAAATAAGGACATGTGAGGAGCAGTGTAAGGCTTCAGAAATACCCAGAACTAGATGAGTGTCTTGAACGAACAAGTTTCCAAGACGGAAAGCAACTGTTAACCAGCCTTATCTGCCTCTGGAAGACATTTTGGAGACTTGCTGTCTTGATCCGTGGTCTTCAAACTACTTTCCTTCAGGAACCAGTTTCCATCCTGGCTTGTTTGATAAACACAGAACCCAAAAGTACTTGCCCTTTGTATTTCAGGGGATATTGGGGTGCATTCTCTGTTCATGCAGGCTGTTAGCTGGACATTTTCTGTCATTATCCCAAATGAATTGAACGTACACCCAAGTACAAGGGTGGGCAGATATCAGGCTTGCGGGTTCTACTTTTCTACCAACTGGAGTCTGGTACACAAGATATATGTAGACTCAGAGTTAAACAATTCTGAGCTCAGGAATTTGTTTTTAGTACCAGAACTGAATGGAGCTCAGTCCATACACCCCCCACATTCAAATCCACTCCAGATTACCCAAATCTTTATTCATTTCAGCAATATAGTTTAGGATGTGTGTGGGAAGTAATTTTATTGAGATCTGCTGTAAATCACCCAGACATCTGCCAGTTGATTCTGCCCACCTCTTCGCTAGAATACACTCAATGCCCTTTTGCAGTATTGCATTTCAGAGAAGAGGGATAGTAGTAGACAGTGTCTTCAAGGGAAGCTTGTTAGCCTGATGAGCTTCCTAGGAACATACTTTGAAAACCACTAGGCTGAATCTATACTCTGGAACCACAGCTTGTTAGAGTTTATGAAACCAAAAAGTTTGATATACTTCAACAAAAAAAGCAACTTCCTCATTGAATGTAGATTGTAAAATACTGCTGAGAATCAGAAATGAGACGATAAGAAGCCAAAAGACATCCTGCCATTTCACATGACGCTGATTTCATGGGCTAACTCAAATTTCTCTTGCTGGTAAATTGAAGTTTTTCTAGAAAAGAAAAGAAAACTACTACAGCATAAATGCAGCTGTAAATATGACTTAAAATTATTTTAAAGTTTTCGGAAGCACATGAGGTGCAATAAACAGCAAGTAGACATGATCTTCAATTGTCTTATGTCTGGGGCAGCCCTTGGGTTCAGGACAAGGTTTTTCCTTCAATAAAAAGAGTTGTTCTTGGGCTCTTTTTCACTGCTAGGCTGCTTCCACATGAGGATTTATTGTGGGATTTCCATGGCTTATTTACTCACATTTTGCAGGAGATCCACATGGCCTCATCATCCATTTGTAATCCTCCCTGGTTTTCCCGGTGTACAATATGGCATTGTAAACATAATAGAAAAATCTGGTTTAAAACAGAATAAAACCTGTATTGTAAATGTGTGTTGAGCTGTAATTAATTCTGCTGCCTGATCAGTCACTACCTCTGCTGCCTGATCAGTCACTACCTCTGTGAAAACCACAGCCCTTAAATAAGGTAGAAGCTGAATGCTAAGGGCACTTGTGTGGATGGAACAGACACAAAAAACGCACAGTCTTCCCCCCCCCCCCCCCCAATAGTGTAGAAAGTCAATTGCAATTCTGGAAGAGCAGTGAATTCTGTCAGGAAGACCCCTAGTCTTCTGGAGTGGGATGGAGGGCAGCAGAGAAAAGCAAGAGTCCTTTATGGCATGAAACCACAAGGCTAATCTGGAGATATGGATGAACTGTAAGTTGAAAATTTGGTGTCTTGTGTGGAGGTTCCTAATGAAAGTAAGGACTCTGCTCTTCCAGGTTTGTGACTGTTCAGAACCTGATGGGATCCTGGACTATTGGTATCTCTGCTAATTTTTAAAAAAGAACTGAGTGGGTTTTGGAAATCTAGCCTCTCGTTCTGGCACCTAAAGCAAAACTTAACTTTGACTATGGCAGCTGCTCTTTAAAGCTGAAAGAAAGTACTCCAAAAGTCTGCTTGAGTATTTGAAGATGAAAAAGGAAATTGGGGAGAACAAGGCAATATTATGAGGTTATTGAGAGCTGCCTTACACACACACACACTTGGAGACACGCACCCCTTCCCAGCCCACCATAGTCTACCAGCAACTCTATGTAGTCTTGGGCAAATGTGTTTCCCAGTGCTGCTTATACCAACTTCTTTTTTCTAGCCAGAGATGCCAGGGTCTGAATTCCTTCTTATTGCCTTATAGCATCAAGGTTCTCCCCTCAAGAGAGGGTTCCTTGTTTGATAAGAAGCTTCCTGATCCTGGACCAGATGTATATAGTGCAATGCATGTGCTCTACTACTGAGCTATGGTTTCTCCCAAACAGAATTGGCTAGAAAGGTGCCAAAGAATGGACTCCTCCTATCAGGTCTCTTCGGCCCAATACTTATGTGTATAAAACTGCTCCAGATGGTGAGCGGAGGAGGCTTTAGCAGTACATCTTTGGCACTGCATCTGCGTGGGCACAAATTACAGGTGGAGCAGATGCAGAGTGTGCTTTCCTGATAGCAGATCGGGGTGGGGAGGGGCTGCCGGACTCTTTCTGAAACAGTCTGCAAAGATGTACATCCTTGGTGGGTGGGTGTGCGTGGGTGTGTTTGACTCGTAAAGTAGAGGAATAAATTACTTGGGCAAAAGTGGCATGAGTCGGTTGCGGTAAAATAGAGAGACCATATGGAAAGGAGGATAGGGCTCCTGAACCTTTAACAGTTATACAGAAAAGGGAATTTCAGTCGGTGTCATTTGTACGCATGCAGCACTGCAAGAGCCTTGCCCTCTTGACCAAATACCAAAGAGGGCAGGGCTTTAACAGTTGTGATTAAACAGCTTTAACTGTTGTGATTAAAGGGGAATTTCAGCAGGTGCTGCATGCATACAACTGACACCTGCTGAAATTCCCTTTTCAATACAACTGTTAAAGATACAGGAGCCCTGTCCTTCTTTCCATGTGGTCACCCTAGTGAGAGGGTTTGTGTTTTGACCAAATTATGAACAATTTGGGCACTTTGTGGGAAAGTACCATAATTCCCTATATTGTGTCTTCATCCATGTTCTTTTATAGATCCCATATTTTCATATGCTCACGCTAAGTAAAGGGCAGGCAAAGATTTATGTGTGTGTGATGAAGGTAAGAATTGTAAGGAGTCAGAATCAAGTTGGCTGTTCTTGGTTCCAGCATAATGACATTGCTTTCTCCACACGCTCTTGACTGACTGTGTAGTGCAGGCATTATAAACAAGTATGGAGAAGAAGGACCCAGGGACTGGGTGCTGTGCACACTGATCAAGTTACTGCATTGAAATGAGAGGAAGGGAGAGAGCGGGGTGGGTGGGGGCTAACCTTCCATGCTTACACATTGGAAAGGAGCACAGCTGACCTGACACCTAGTTCTGCTCCGCTAGGGCAAAATCTGTTTCTGGTGCAAACAGAAGCCCCTTCTGCTGTTTCCAACACTAAGATATTTAAAGAAATGCGGACTTGTCAGTATAATTACATGTGTGTACCTGACCTTTAGAAAACACTCCATAGCCTCAGCTTTTTCTAAAGACCCTCATCAGATAGTTAAAACGTCTTCTACGACCATGAGGACTACAAGCACTCTGTGTGTGTGTGTGTGTGTGTGTGTGTGTGTGGGTTTGGGCTTGTCCCAGCTCCTAAACCTGTATAAGCCCAGAATATATACATGAACAAGCAAATTGACATGTTCTGGGTTTTGAATATCAGAGTTAGGGTGGACTATATTCCATGAGGAGCTTGAGGTTCTGTCCCAATAACTTTTCATCATTGCAACATGGTGCCAAGAGAAGCTTCTGCTGTCCAAGGGGCTCTTAAAGAAGCGAGATCTTCCTTCTCTCCCCCCCCCCCCCCCCGGCTCCTGTGTTACTTCAGCCGCACTTTCCAGGGTTCAGCGTGTCTTGCCGATTCTTGCTTCATGCACCCAGCCAGGTTGGAATGCAGGGCTTCCAGCATGGGGCTTGCTTTTCTATCTAGAAGGGAGCTAGGGGGGTTGTGCCGTGGCAGCTGGCGGGGGGTGGGGGAAGCTGATCTGGTAAAAAATGTGAGCCATCCAGAAATGTTGGAAGCATTTTAAGCCAGATGTAAGAAAACTCTAGCATTTAACAACACTTGCTCTTCAGCGAGCTTGTGTAGTGTTGCACTACAATTATGCCATCTAAGAATCTGGTGTCCTCGAAATTGCACCTAACGGGAGTCTGTGCCTGGCAGAGCAGAAGGCCTGGCTGAATAAAACATTGGAAGAAAACTTTGAAATCTCGGTATATTTTGGGGTAGTGGGAATAGATTGGATGACCCAGGATCTACTCTGGTTAGGCATAGATGGCACCAACTTGCCCTCTAGTGGCCAATATGGAATGGCAATTGAGAGGCATCTATCTTAAAAGGGGGAAACTGCTGGTTTGTTTCCAAACACTGCTTGGAAAAATCCGAAGGGATTGCAGCGACAAAATGTGAATTTTAACAACCGGGAACTTGTTCGTCTGGTATCCTCTTCCTGGCCCCAGCTTAGCTGGCTGTCATTCTTACTGGCCACTGCTTATTCAAGCCCAACGCTAAGGTCAGTTGCTCACCAAGAAGCTCTGATCTTTCTGTGGCTCTGAATGCTGAGGCAGTAAGGGAGGACAAACAGCAAGTGTCTTCTCTTTTGCATACCATCAGAACCAAGAAGGGACACCCCAAGGTGACACGGGGGCTTGGATGCCTCTTGCTAATTGACGTTGGCCGTGCGTGAGAGATGCTGACATTTGCTCCTTCACTGTTGGTGCTGTTGTAGGAACTTTTCTGTTATAGTCTTCAAGTTTCTTTATGTGCAATTAAGCCCCCTTGCTCCTCCACCCCAGCATTCACTAACCTCCCCCATGCCCCCCATACCCCAGCACTATGAGAATAACAGAAACGCAAATGATAAAAAGTTCCTATACTGCCATTAGAGCACAGCCCTTAAAACATCACATGTGCTTTTGATGTAGCTCAGGAGTGCAGAGCCTCAGGCCTGGAGTCCCAATCTGGCCCTCTTGGGTTTGCCCCTTTTCCCCCAACCAACTAATTTAGTGCTTTTCTAGCTTTTGTGCCTTCGCCTCCATCCTAAACAGCTGAAATCCCACTGCTAAGGCTTAGTTACTTGCAATAAGAGCTTTAAGAAAAGATTGGCTAATATTTTTGGCACCACTCCTTTTGCTTTTCGGTGCACCCACCAGTGGAATCCACCATCCCCCCCCAAGCTTCTCCGAAATGGAATTTGGTTCTTGGGCTAAAGCGGTTCTCCACCCTTGTTATAGCAGCAGTGCAGGTGGCGGCAGCAGTGATATGCCTGTGTTGTCCTGCTGTCCCTGGCACACTTTTTTGGTGCTTATGAGACCCCCAAATCTCTTCTGTTGATGGGTGAAAACTGGCCCAGATTCCTCTCTGTGACAGCGTAAGCTGGTTCCGGTGTCAGAACTATTAACTCACTGCTTTTCTTTCTCCCCATTGCGCAGGAGTTACGAGGACATGTTGGTGGATGACATGGCTAGAGACCAGTATTACTGGGCCCCGCTGGCCCAGCATGAGAGGGGCAGCTTAGCAAGCCTGGACAGCCTGCGGAAAGGAGGCCCGCCCTCAGGCAACTGGCGCCAGCCGGAGCTTCCTGAAGTAATAGCCATGCTGGGCTTTCGCCTCGATGCCGTGAAGTCCAACGCGGCGGCTTACCTGCAGCACTTGTGCTTCCGCAACGACAAGGTGAAGACAGATGTGCGCAAGCTGAAGGGCATTCCTGTGCTCGTGGGGCTGCTGGACCACCCCAAGAAGGAAGTGCACTATGGGGCGTGTGGGGCCCTCAAGAACATCTCCTACGGTCGGGACCAGGACAACAAAATCGCCATCAAGAACTGCGACGGCGTCCCGGCTCTGGTGCGGCTGCTGCGGAAGGCGCGCGACATGGACCTCACGGAAGTCATTACGGGTAAGCGCTGGCCCATTGCGGAGGGGGAGTTGGCTGGCCATGGAGCCGTGGGCTTCAGGGCCTTTGGATGGGCGTACAGAAGAGGCCTTACTAACGTTGATGCTCTCCCTCACAGGGACGCTGTGGAACCTCTCCTCTCATGACTCGATAAAGATGGCCATTGTGGATAACGCCTTACATACCCTCACAGACGAGGTTATCATTCCTCGCTCGGGGTGGGAGAGGGAGCCCAGCGAGGACTCGAAACCCCGCCACATAGAGTGGGAGTCGGTGCTCACCAACACCATTGGCTGCCTTAGGTAAGCGGGCTCTATCACGGTGCGTCTGCGTGCTCAGTATTCCTGCAGGCTGTTGGAGCACGGAGAACGGCCTGCTTCTTGAGGAGAGGCGCTTTGGTGAGCGTGTGTGGCTCTTTGGAGTTGCTTTGCTAGGAGGGAGATGCACTGTTAGACTGGAGGGGGAATCTCGGGTGAGGTTGGTGCCTTCTAAGAAACTGGAGGCACAGTGGTTGCTTTATTATTAACATAAGAGACTTCAGTGTGGTGACCCTTTTTCTTTGAAACTCCCTTCCCCTGGAGGTTGGGTAGGCACCAACACTGCTGTTTCCGGCACCTCCTGAAAACAGCTGTTTTCCAGGAAGCCTTCCTCAACTGACCAGCCACCATTTTTGCTTGTACTTTGTTTTAAATGGAACAATTTAAATTGGCTGTTTTAATCTTTTTTAAAAAATCTTTTTACTGTTTTATTCCTAAGTTCACCGCTCTGGAATCTATTTTAGATATGGAGTGGTATATAAATATTGTAAATAAATAAATAAACATTTTATAGTGTCTTATTTACTACAAAGATATCAAGGCGGTGCACAGCGATTTCAAACAATAAAATCATAAATAATAAAAGTAAGGACATTAAAATCCACAAAACATTAGAATATTAAAACACATTGAATGGGCTAGTTTAAAAGACATGCCTTCAGACCCTTTTGGAAAGCCAAGAGAAGAACTCCTGTTTGCCTTAACATTGAATTCCAAACCAGAGGCCAACGATGCCCTATAAACTGTTTTCTGTCCCCCTAATTTCCAGCTGGGGGTAAGAGAATGTGGCACAAAGAGAATGAACAGACAGAATGACTGCTGGCTGCTGTAACTTTCTTTCAGCAACAGAAACTTGTGAGGTGTCTGATGGTGAGACGAAGCAGTTAAAAAAGCCCGAATAAATAGCCTGTGACCAGAGAGGGGGGGTTATGTTCTTTTGGCTGAAATCTTAAGGTTTAACAGGGTGCGTATTGAAGGCTTCTACCATGCGATACAAAGTTTAACAGCAACGGCTAGATATCCTGCTCAACCCCCACCTCTACCCCAGCACAGAGCGAAAGTGGAAATTCGGCCTGATTAAGAGAGGAAGACTGATATGCTCTGAAAGTCAGTACCTGCTGGTGTCTCTGTCTCTCTAATGGTTCCCCCCCCCCCTCCTTTCTGTAGAAATGTTAGCTCGGAGAGGAGCGAAGCCCGCCGGAAGCTGCGGGAGTGTGATGGGCTAGTGGATGCCCTTATCTGCATTGTCCAAGCAGAGATTGGCCAGAAAGACCTAGACAGCAAGGTAAAGAGCCGGCGGAAGAGGCAACACAATTCTTGCTGCAGTTTTACCCTCCTGGCTGGGGGAGTATAGTGTCAAAAGCTCTTCTTTCACGCCAAACGCAAAATGCTCTCTTATCTCTCCTCTGTGATTGCCCTTTTTCCGGGCAAAGGAGGAGCACATTATGGGTGCAAATCTGAGGCTTTACTGGGGCTTGAGGGAGGATCTCTGATCTTTCACCTTTAGAAGAATGTTTTCCTAGTAGGAGAAGCCAGAGGGTCATTTTCCCCATCTCATCAAATGGGGTTCCTCAGTACAATATGGGTATATTTTTCTCTCCTCCCCCCCACCCCCAGTTCTCCATGTATAATATCTGCCCCTCCTGCCATTTTATAGGGCTCCTTTGAGGAGGAAATCTGTGCTCAGTTTGGCATCACAGAGGTCATTTTTTAGATGCTCCAGGGCAGGGGTGTCAAATTCGGAGGAACTTGGGGGCTGCACTCCCCAGATGAAAGTGAGGCAGGCCCAGAAAATACCAGTCTGTTTTAACTTAAAACTTAAACGCCCGTAACTAAGCCTTAGGAGAGGCATTTCAGCCATTTGGAATAGGGAGGAAACTGTGCAAAAGCCAGGAAACACCAGACAATCGGTGGTTGGGGGAGGAGGGAGGGCCAGGAAAAGGGGGCGTGGCTCTCTGGGGAACCTGGATTTGGCCCACAGGCCTGTGGCTCCACACCTCTGCTCTGGGGAATGCTATGTTTGCCATCCTTAGTCTCCAGATTGATGTAAAGTGGAAACAGCACAGCACAGCAAGATGGGACTATCCCTGACCTTTAGGAAAGTTTGCCTGGTGCTGGAAGATGCCCTCTCCCTCCCTCCCTCCCTCCCTCCCTCCACCTTCATGCTCTTCCTCAGTCAGCGGATGCTAGGACATGTGCCTCTGATAATCTTCCTTTGGCCCTGAGATTGTGATGTATCGACATACTTCCTCCCTCCAGCCCTTACAACACACATATACACGCCAGTGTTTTGTAGCCTTCTTATCTCCTAACCCAACTGGATCAGGAGGGAGGGAGAGGTAGCTTAGCTCATTGGCAGGTGGGCTCCCCTTTCTCTGAGACGATGCAGAACACTTCCAGGGCGTCTGCGTCCGCTTTCTTGTGCTTGCTCCTTCGCGAGAGCTCTCTGTGGACCTTCTGAACTTCCGTAACCTTGATGTCTAACTTGAGGAACTGTCCATCTCCTGCCAGCTTGTGGAAAACTGTGTCTGCCTCCTGCGGAACCTCTCCTATCAGGTGCACCGCGAGATCCCCCAAGCAGAGCGCTATCAGGAGGCCCCCCTCACTGCTGCCAACAACACCGGCCCCCACGCAGCCAGCTGCTTTGGTGCCAAAAAGGGCAAAGGTATGATGATGCTTGCTTCCCAGCACCTGGCCAGCCTTGCAAGAGGGATGATGACGGGGGCGGGGGGAAGGAGTCAGCCTTTGAGTGTTTTTCCACCACCCTTGGCTTCCTTCAGCAAGTGGCTGCTTACCGCAGAAGCATCCTGTCAATGTGCGTGGCTGCTTTCTGGCTCTCCTGCTCTTTATCTCTCAAGGCCTCCGTGACTTGTCTGGTGGGCTTTTTGTTTGGTGTGTCAATCAAGGTGACGGATGGGCCCTTCAACTAATTTGTGGCCTGTTTCCTCTCCTCTTTGCTTTTTTCCCCTTCCAAATGGCCTGTGATCGTGCTGGCATCTCCTCTCTCTTGCCTCCCTTCTTCCCTGTCCTTCTCTCCGCCAAAAGACGAGTGGTTCGCAAGAGGTGAGTTGAGCTTTCCTTCTTCTTTTGGGCATGCGTGGTTTTGGGTGAAACACGGGATGCGGCTCGCTTCTGCCCAGTCTTCGCTCTCGCCACCGTGGCTGCTGAGCCCTGTGCGAGTGTCTGCGTGTGTGCATCCATGCGTGAGATTGTGTGCGTGGCAACCTGTTCCTACTGCTCTATCCTTTCTTGGAAGAGGATGAGCTCTCCATTCTGATGCATGTGCTCTGCTTGGGCAGAGGATCAGAACGACCACTAAGGGATGGCTATAGCAAGGACTAGTTTTGAAGGCAGCGCAC
Source organism: Anniella stebbinsi (assembly GCA_029215795.1). Taxonomy (NCBI): domain Eukaryota; kingdom Metazoa; phylum Chordata; class Lepidosauria; order Squamata; family Anniellidae; genus Anniella; species Anniella stebbinsi. The sequence continues at coordinate 261,099,590 of JARDYH010000001.1, forward strand.
GCACCGCACTTTTGTTTTGGGTGTAAAGGTGAAGATGTTGAAAGTGTGAATGCAACAAACCTGTTTGGAAATGCATGTCTCAGATGGAATTGCTTGTCAGGGAGCCACGTTTGGCTGCAGTTCTCTGTGGGTACATTCTGACAAGTGCGAGGTTGCCTTTGAATAATGTGAGAAATGGTCCATACATGAAGAGGAGAATCATCATCTGATGATGATAATAATAATAACAATAGCAATATTTATTTATTTATTTATTTATTCATTCATTCATTCATTTCCTACCCGCCTCTCCCTCTGGATCTAGACGCGGAACAAGATCAAATACAAACAATATAAAATGCATAAAAATTGATTAAAAACATATAAAATTAATACACTATTATTAAAATCACAATAAAACTCTTAAAATTCAACTAGGTAGGCCTAGTCGTTTTTATGCCTGACTTCTGCAGGGTAGCTCTATTTTTACTAGCAGGAAGTCTTTTGCTAACTAGAAGAATTCCAACACCTTTCCCAATACACCTTTTCCAGGGATGGGCATCGACTGGGGTGGGGAGGCTAGCAGAGAGGTGCATTCCCCCCATCACCCTTGACTTATTCCCTGCCCTCCTCATTGCCACTCCTGCTACTTGCCCCTCTAGTCCTTGTAACAACAACAACAACCCCCCCCCCCAAAAAAAAGTTAAATTAGAAAAACTGTCCTTGAACAGGATGAATTCTGCAAGTTGGAGGAATGCCAACTTTGCATTACTCTGGTTGATTTATGTTGGGGGTTCTTTTGGGTACCGAACCTGCTCCTGCTTGGATCTTCTCCAAAGACATTGCATGCTGCATGGGGCTTGAGTGTGTGTGTGTCTGTCTGTCTGAGGGGGTGGAGTTAAGGAGCGGAAAGCCCATCTTCTGAACTGAGTGTGGTGACGACAGCTGCTTGAGGGAAGGGAGTGTTTGCCCTGATCTTAATGGTAGGCTGGGGTGGCAGGTTTGAAATGGCAAGTCAACCTTTTTGTATTGCTTGACAGTGGAGAAGGGCAGCTGGTCTAAGAACTTCTCTGGCCTTGGAGGTTTTGAATTAAATGGAGAGGGTCCCTAGTTCAGCAGTAGTTCACCCGCTTTGTGCCCGGAGGGGGGCAAATTGTGGCCCTTTGTAAGTTTTGGCCTGCAGCCTCCATCAGCCTAAGCCAGCATATCCAGAGGTGAAGAATTGTGGGAATGTCAGGCCGTGACATCTGGAGGGCCACAGCTTGCATGCTCAAGCTTTGCACACGAGGTAATCCCCCAGTTCATCTCCAGTTGAAGCAGCCTTCCCCAAGCTGATGCCTTCCAAATGTGTTGGACTGCAACTCCCATCATCCCCAGACAGCATGGCCAGGAATTATGGGAGTTGCAATCCAACACATCTTTTGGGCTGAGCTTGGGGAAGGCTGAGTTAAAGGATCTCTGGTAGCAGAGATCTCTGAGGTCTTTGGAGAGCCACTGTAATGGTAGACGGTGCTACTAAGATGGATGGGCCATTGGCCTGGCTCATAATAACTCAGGTCTTTTTATGGGCAGACACCCATCTCCCTTCCTAGCCTTGTACCCCATCCTTAAGCAGAAGAGTCTGCAGCTTGAACGGGGAGGTTGCATTTCCCTCTGTTACTGGATATAGGCGATATAGAGGGTGTTTTTGCTCTCCTAATGTTCTTTGGTCTCTTTCAAGGTAAAAAACCGACTGAGGATCCTTCTGCTGATATCGTTGACTTCCCCAAAAGACCGACCCCTGCAAAAGGTATTCCTCCCATTCTTTTTATAGCTCAGTGGAAATGTGCTGTTTTTGCAGGCCTTTGAGCCAGGGGTGTTGGACCTCTTTCAGCCTGAATGCCGAATTCAATTTCAGAGATGCTCTCGGGGGCTCTGTTTCAGTAGTGGACAGGGCCCAAAGCATAAGAGACAGGGACAAAATTCAAAAATACCAGGCTGTTTCAACTTAAAAGCTCTTACAGCCAGCAGTGAACTCTTAGGAGAGGCATTTCAACCTTTTAAATTTGGCGGGGGATGGGGACTCACACAAATGCTGGGAAACCACCAAATGATTGGTGGTGGTGGGAGGGGGTGTGGCCAAGAAAAGGGGGCGTGGCTCTCTGGGGAACATCAGATGGCCATATTGAGATCCCAGGCCTGAGATCCTGCATCTCTGCCCTAGAGAGCTATTGCCTTTCAGTGTAGACAGAACTAGGCTAGGTGGATAAAAGCTGGCATGGTATAAGGCAGCTTTGTGTGTTCTTAAAAGATACCTCTCCCTCCCCACTTTTTTGTGGGGGCGGGGCAGTTAACTTGTTCTTCAACTACGGCATCTCCAGTGTGGCTTTTTGTTGTGTGTTCCGACAAGGGTGTGAGTCATGCGCTGTTGAGACATGTTTTCGTTGGGGGTTGGGGTGGAGATGGAGATCTTTCAACTTTGGAAACAATCCCTTCTAACAAGGGTGTGGCACACAGGTGTGCTAGGAAAATAGCCAGCCTTGCTCTGTGGCCTCAGTCGTCTAACCGAAAGCGTGCGCAACTCCAGTGGCAGCGGTCCAGTGACCGTCACTGCTGCTAAGCATATGGAAAGGGAGCCTCTTTTGTACACAGCACAGCATAAGCAAAGCAGAAGGCTAGATGCATGTGGCTGGTGACTTGCCAATTCTGAAAATGAAAAGTGTGTTGCGTTGATATGAGATGGCTATTCCTGGAGTGAGCAGCTGGAGTATGGCTGTTCCAAAAGCCACGAGTAAATATGCCTTGGGTCCAAAGCTACCCTTGTCGAGTGTGCTTAGATAGTGGCTTAGGGTTTTGCTTAAGATGAGGAAGAGGATTGAACAGCTTTAGTCTGTCTTGTGTGCACATTTTCTCCCCCCTGTGTGTATTTATTTGCAAGCTTTCTATCATCAAAAGTTCAGGATATAATACATATATAATATATTATATTGTATATATATATATATATATATATATATATATATATATATATTACAAGATATAATACATTAAGTAACACTTTAAAAGGGGGGGGAGTGGATTAGAAGGTCTGGGAGAATAACAGTGTCTTTGCCTGGCACTGAAGGCATGAGTGTTGGCCCCAGGCAGGCCTCCCAGGGGAGGGAATTCCACAAATAAAGTGCCACTGTTGAGAGCCTTCTCATTTTGGCCACCCAATCTTATCTTGGATGGTCAGGGTGTCTAGAGGAGAGCTTGATAGATTTTTTTTGTCTAACTTGGATATGTATCTCTCCCTAGGTTATGAACTCCTCTTCCAGCCAGAAATCGTGCGTATCTATATCTCGCTGTTGAAGGAGAGCAAAACCCAGGCTATCTTAGAAGCCTCAGCAGGAGCCATCCAGAATCTGTGTGCTGGCCGTTGGACGGTGAGTGACCGCGCAAGAGAGGCAGTGGCTCCAAATTGGATTGTGTGTGCGTGTACGTGTTTAAACAAAATCCAAGAAAGGGGGTGGAATTCAGGTTGTGGGTAAAGCAGAAGAAGGGCCTCTTTGTGTACGCAGACGTGGAAGCCCATGTGATCCACCCTTACATCCTGAAGCATGTTGAATTGGAAAGACTGGTGTAAACCAGAAAGACTGGTGTAAACCAGCATTGTCCATTTAAGGTTGGTTTTGTTCCCATGGATGGGAGAAAGGTTGATATTTGCAACGATGTCAGAGCTGATAGGTTTCCTCAGAGCCAGGGATAGGCTGCTCCCTCTTGCCATGTCCGCTTTTTTTTATCTCTCTGTCCCAGCAATTCCTCTTAAATTCCCAAAACACCAGGAGGTTTTATTTATTTATTATTTTTATTTTATTCCATTTATATACTGCCCCATAGCCGAAGCTCTCTGGGCGGTTTACAAAAATTAAAAATATTAAACATTAAAAACAGCGATGTACAAAATTTAAAACCATAAAGCATATTTACAATGTTCCGTTATTTTTAAAGCCACACGAGTTCCTGCCCTGCTCCCAGCCGATGCAAAGTATTTCCGAGAGTGGGCTTATTCGATACTCGTAGGTTGCTGCTTGTGGCTATAGCAGGCCCAAGTACAAGGAGTGGCAGTGGAGAGGCTTCACCTCGCGTGCCCTCCGCCCTCTGAGATGGTTCATATACATGAGGGTTCACTCAAAAGAACTTCCTGGCTGGAGCAATTTGAAGATAAAGTCTAGGTTAGCCCTTGTGTTTGCACATGCTCTAAAGCAGTGGCCTTTAATGGGACCAGCCCCAAGAATCACCTTGGACTCCCAACCTGCAGCATGGGACCTGTTCTGGACTGATCTTGTGACCCACTTTTGGGTCACGGCCCAAACGTTGAAGAACACTGCTCTAAAGTGAGGGTCTTCGCATCTTTCAGTACAAAGAGCCAAATCCAAATTTAGAGAGGCTCTCGGGGGCCACATTCCAGTGTTGGATATAGGGTCAAAGACAGAATGGTGGGGCCAAAAAGACAAAAATTAACCAGCGTATTGTAGCTTAAGAGCACTTGCTGCCAGGAACGAAGCCTTAGAAGGAGCATTTCAACCTTATCAAAGGTGCGGATGGGGAGGGGGGAGAAGCGGCACGAAAGCCTGGGAACCAACAAATTGATTGGCGGTCAAGGGAAAGGGGGCAGGGCCAGGGTGAGGAGTGGAACCTTTGAAGTAGAATGCTTGTTTTTACCATGTGTTCTTGCCCAGTGGTTAAAGCCCTGCTTTGTAAGTCCTCCGAAAGCAGGGGCCTTTTGGTAGGCAATGGAAGGAGGATTTCTGGTACATAACGCCTCAGTGCAAGAGATGGAGCTGTGTGCAGAACTGTCTCCTTCCCTCTTTTCTGTTCTCCCCTCCCTCTTTTCTGCCCTTAATACTCTGTCCCGATTTTTCTCTGGCTGCTTCTCCCTTGCTCCCCCCTCTACACACACACACACACACACACACACACACACACACACACACGCTGGCTCAATTCGGACGACACAATCAACAACTGGTGTGGTGGAAACAGTTGTCAGTTGTTTTGACTAGTGTGTCATCTGAATGCTGCCATAGTCAACTCAGCGCTGATCCTCATCCACACCACAGTTGATTATGTATTACCATGTGTGGGGAGTGCCCCCTAGAGTTAGCGTGAGGGTTAGGGTTAGTCAACCCACCATTGACTATCGTGTCGTCCGATTGAGCCACTGCCTTCATTCCTCTTCCACCCACCCTTCCTTCTCTAACTTTAAAAGGCTGCCCGAGTTGGCTTATTCACTACTGCCGGAAATTGCTGATAAAAGAACTACGGAGGGCATCCCAGCATTGGGGGATTTCCTGCTGTCCCTCTCTGCAGATCTAGCAGGCAGTTGCTTGAGGAGGGAGCCCCAGATATTGCTCTTTAGCGAGGGCACGGAATATGTTGCTCAGGAGATTGGGGCAGGTGGGAGAGGGGTGAAAGAGAGAAAGCAAGGATCGGCAATCTCTTTGCCTCTCCCTCCCTTGTTTGAGCAGTCCTATCACGCGCTCAAGTTCTGGTCTCTTGATTTTGAAAGCCGCAGCCATGGAAGAGGTCAGAAAAGAAGCAAGCAGTGGTACTTCCCTGGCTGCAGGAACCTTGCATCCAAGTCTCCCTTGGATAAGATTTCGAACCGAGACTGAAGGTTTCGTATGTCGCCTCGGGGCGATGGGGAATTTCCGGAATGGAATAGCCGAGTCAACATTGTGGTAGAAAGGGCATTGTGGCCAGCTTGGTGTTAACTGTAAAAATAAACAGCTGGTCTGAAGGGAACTGAGCCTGCCCTGTAGGAAGGTTGTGGGTGAGGGAACCCGGAGTTAAGTTTAGGGGCACCTTGTTCTCAGAGCATGAGCAGAAAGTGCAGTCTGCAATATGGGACAACACCCACCCACCCACCTGGTCCTGCTTATATATTCTGTAGCTCTTACTTCCAGTTGAGTGCCTGTGTTGTCTCTTATAGTACGGGCGGTACATTCGCTCCGCTTTGCGCCAGGAAAAAGGTCTCTCTGCCGTTGCTGACCTTCTGACCCACGACAGCGAGCGGGTGGTGAAAGCTGCATCCGGCGCTCTGCGCAACCTGGCAGTGGATTCCCGTAACAAAGAACTGATAGGTGAGAGCAGAAAAAGGGAGGGGCTTTCTGTTTTGCAGATTGCTTATCCAGTACTCAGATGTCAGGTCTGGGTAATGTGCATTTAACAGAAATAAAAACATCGCACCCCATCTTGTAACGCATGCTTTCTCAGTTAGGCCAAGTCATCAGTTCAAAAGTCTTGCGCTACCACCTGAAAGATGCTCCGTGCCAGAGAAGGGATGCAAGATGTTTGTGTTGTATGGGCAGTTTAAAACGACAAAAAAAGGAAGGGACCAATTCTGATTGTGAATCACAGTGGGGCCAAACAGCTTAAAGTAAAGTAGGGTTTAAGCCTGTTTGGGAATTGATGCCTAATACTGGGCCTGTTCAGACAACATGCTAAGCCATGGTTAGTATGTGTGTTTATACCTTGGTTATGTAGCCACCATGGTTAGGATTGGTTCACATAATACGCTAAGCCATAATGGGCCTGTTCAGACAACACTTCAGGCTCTGTGGTTAGCGAAACTGTGGTTCTCTGGGGTTAGCACTAACCACAAGCTATGCTGTTGCACACAACACTTTAAGCTATGGTTAGAGCCATGAATCCTGCTGCAGACGGTCTGACTGTGGTTAGTGAGTGAGCAGGGTTTAGCAAAATGCATCGCACAAAACATCTTAAACCCTGCTGCTTAACCAAAAGCCTTAAACAGCAGGGTTTAAGGTGTCTTCTGAACAGGCCCAATGTTTAGCTCAAAATGCTAAAGCACTGTCGCTTAGCGTGTTGTCTGAACAGGGTCACTTTGGTTGATTTCCCAGCCTGCTCCTTCCTTTTTGATATGGGCTTTACTTTACCAACTTACCTTGTGCAGTTCTAGATTAAAATGAGCTGTCAGTCTTTGTGCTGGCTGGGACATGCTGGAAGTTGTATTCCAACATCTCTGAAGGGCACCAGGTTGGGGAAGGCTGGCCTCCAGTGTGGTGTTACTTTTCCCAGGCTTGGCTGGCAACTTTGCCTCCTGGACAAGAGAATAAAGAGCTATGGATTGTAATTCCCTGATTGTATGAGAACACCTTCTCTGTGGCTCTGTGCATCCCTTTTTGTATGTTAGAGCCTCCAAGGGCACTTGAAGAGCTCAGCACGGACTGCAGGATGCGAAGGCCTCTCTTTCACTTCTGCCCACTTCTGTTCATAATGTTTCTTTTTCCTAACCGACTCTGATCTACTCCCACTCCTAGGTAAACATGCCATCCCCAGTTTAGTGAAGAATTTGCCAGGGGGACAACAGATGCCGGCCAAGAACCTCTCAGAAGACACTGTGGTCTCTGTGCTAAATACTATAAACGAGGTTATTCTGGACAACTTGGAAGCAGCAAAGAAACTGCGGGAGACACAAGGCATTGAGAAACTGGTGCTCATCAACAAATCTGGGTGAGTGAAAGTAGAGGGTGCCTGAACACATTCCTACAATTCCCCCCTGCCCTGCAACCTTTCTAGTTCTCTCTGAATGCTTGTGCTCATTCTTTTGTAATATCTTTCTGTTCTCTCCTTCTAGGAACCGCTCAGAGAGAGAAGTCAGAGCAGCTGCTCTTGTATTACAGACCATCTGGGGATATAAAGAGTTGCGGAAGCCGCTGGAGAAAGAAGGCTGGAAGAAGGCTGATTTCCAGGTATCTGGAGCCTGAATATGTGTTGTGGAAGGACTTGAGGGTCGCGGGAGGAAGTGGTGCTTTGTCCAATAAATGTGAGTTAGAGTTGGGCTTGATGACCCTGCCACAGGTTGTACTAACAGGTCTTTTATTAGTGGATGAGCCATTTCTGTGGCCAACATTGTCCCTTTGAAAACCAATAAACGAAATTAGAATACCTGCCCTAGAAATCAGGTCAAGGCAACCCACAGTGCTCAGTGGCGACTTCATGGAAACAGAGGATCACATCTGTCCTTGCATATCACTGGGGCTTGCCTTGTGAAGGTTTGTGATTGAGTGCGCAGCAGAGGTCACATCATCATCATCATCATCTACATTTCCCCAAGATGGTGTGCCTAGTACATTCCCTACATTTTATCTTCACAACATCCCTGTGAATTGAGTTAGGCTGAGAGATAGTGATTGGCCTAAAGTCACTCGCTGAACATCACGGTTGAGTAGGGATTTGTGCCTGGGTCTTTCCCCAATCCTATTCCTAGTCCAATATCCCAACCACTACACCATACCACCTCAAAGGAACAAAGGGGAAAGCCTGTGGATGCAGGCTTTCCGAGTTTTACCTTGCACGGTCTCAACATGTGGATGTTGTCTGTTGTGCACACAACATCCACAGAGGTGAATTTCTGTAGATTTGCCTTCTCCTAAAGGTGCTGGGTGCAGGTGGGTGGGTGTTCCTAGTGCCTCCAGGCACTAGATGGCAGCATATGCTGCCAAGTACTGAGGAGGGAGCTAGGAAACCAGGCGTGTAAGCCCTGCCTCATGACTACATAAATGAACTGAACAATTCCTTCTTTTCAGGTGCAGCAGAATAACGCCTCTAGAAGTCAGGGTGGCAACTCCTTTGATGACAGCACCTTGCCCCTAATTGATAAGAACCAAAAAGGAGGTAGGTAGAGAATTGGTCAGAATCTGCATCAGAAATCCCAGGTTCACTGCAAGATAAAAGAGCCCTGGTTCATATGTTGCCTGGGGCTTTTGTGTGGCAGAGGAGAACGGGTCCCAGGAAGCTGCCTTACACAGTGTTTAGCTCTGTGTTGTTTGTACTGACTGCCAGCAGCTCTCCAGGGTTTCAGACAAGAGTCTTTTCATTGAGCTGGGGCTGCCTCCCAAAGGTCAAGTGGTGTGGATGAAACCTCCATACTGTCGCAAACTTGTGGGGCTGTCCCGTCCCAATGTCATTTTGACAGGCTTTGAGGGATGGGCACTTGGTTCTTTTTTCACCTGCCAAGCAGGGTAAATTATGCACATGTGTGCATTAATATTTATGCATATTGTGTGCTTGTGCTATTGGCGAAGCATGTGGCTCTTGGACAGGAACACGATTTTATCAGAGGAGTAGCAGCAGCAACGCAGGCAACTCTCTCTCACTATCCTGATGTATAGAAACAGCACCACTTCACTCTTGGAATAGTATTCGAATGATGCCTTTTGCACAACTTCAGTTGGTGCCATTGGCAGAGCCATGTGGGTCATTGCAGAGTTCCCATTGTAAGAATCCCCCCATCGCCGCTGCCATCACCACTACTGCACAGCCATCTGGCACACATGTAGGGGTGTGTTGTGGTCAAGAGAAGCTACTAGAGGGCACCAAGGTAGCACAGGCAGTCATGCAGAGCACAGAAACTCCAGCCCCTGCTCCCGTGAGCCTTTTGTAAACTCTGCATGCACTCAAACCCATTCAACAGCAGTTGGTACAAGGATCTTTAGGAGAATTGGGAGCGGAATGCATGTGTGGATCAGCCTTCCGAGGAATCCAGCACATCAGAATACAGGCAGAGGGGAGTTACATATTTTGAATGCATTCTTACGTGGGCAGAAGCATCTGGGAGGAGGGGAAAATGACAGATTTTGCTCATACTGGACTTAGTGGGGAATAGAGTTCACCCTAACATTCAAGTCTCCTACATTCAGCAAACCTACATGGATACCTGCAGGAGGCCTATTAGCTATTGAGCCATGTTTTGCTGTTGACATACAAAGGTAGAATACAAAGCCCTAAAAAACTCAGGACCAGGATACATAAGCAACCTGTCTTCCCCTATATACATCCAATTGTCCCCTGAGATCTTTGGAGGAAGCCTTGTTGGTCATCAAGGAACAGCATGTAAGTGGGCCTTCTTGGTAGTGGCACCTCTGGAATGCTCTCCCACGTGTGGTCCAAGAGGTGGACACCTCTTGAAGACAAACCTGTTTACTCAGGCTTTCCCTGGCGTGCAATTGCACAGCTGTTTTACCATTTCTGTAATGTTTTTAATGTATTATTTTATATTGCTTTTATATTGTATTTTATGTAGGACTTATGTAAACCGCTTAAAAATGTTAGGCTATCAAGTTGTTATTCAATTGAATCAACAATGAATAAATATGCATATATACTCTTATGCTCCCTTTATCGTATTTACAAGGCTCTCAAAGCCATTCTCTCTTTAGCAATGCCTTTTAGATTAACTTGGTTTTCTACCTCTTTTGAGTTATACTTGACTTAATACTAGTTTTAGCTGTAATTTGATATTGTTATTATTATTATTACTATTATTATTATTTTAAGATTTTGCATTATTATTGTGAGCTGCAGTGAGCAACCTTCAGTCGAATGGAAAGAAATAAACTGAATGAATGCTTTTGTTTTCAAAAGAACCAAGAATAGCTCTATGTTGAAATCAGTGCAAATAGTTGTAATTCAAAATGGCCAAAAGTTGCCATTTAAAAGAGTGATAATCAGAATAAGCATATTGTCTTCTAATAATAACTCAGCATTTCTAGCATTGTGGAAAGGGGGAGGGGCAAAATTATTTCAGTCCATAGGAAATTTCTGCTGGGACCCTTTTCTAATGAATTGCTATTGATTGATTGATTGATTGATTGCATTTCTACACTGCCCAATAGCTGGGATGCTCACAAAAATCAAAACTATGAAGTACAATTTAAAGTATAAAACTTAAATCACAACGTAAAAACACAATATAAAAGTACAACCAGAATAAAACTGAAAGCGATACAGAGACTTAAAATACAGATTTAGAACAGGAAAGTTAAAAGACTAAGATGGTAAAGTGTTAAAATACTGGGAAAATAAAAAGTTTTCACCTGGCGTCGAAAAGGGTATAATATGTAGGTGCCAGACGAACCTCTCTAGGGAGCTCATTCCACAGCTTAACACAAGTATGGATCGTTTCGACCATGTGATACTTGTCTTGGCGTCAGGTTTCTGCATCTAACTGTTCTGATTTTTATTTTCTGCCTAGACAAGAAATCCTCTCGAGAAGAGATCCAGATGGGCAACATGGGACCAGGTATGGGAGCTTCAGTGGAAAAGAGTGCAGGAGGACATTTGCTTGTTTTTTGACATATCCAGGAGAGGTGCGCTGGATAAGAGCCACCACTTTCCTTGCTTCTGTATAGCTCCAAAATCGTGTTAGGACTGGCTCCATAACCTGCTAAGGCACAGATGTGTTACCATCTCTAGCTAAATCCTGGGCATATGCGTCACCAGTCACATCCCATTGTAGTTATGTAGGTGCTGTGTTTAGGTCCTTGCCAACACTGGCCCTCACCCCACCCAGGTAGCTATTCCTCCAGCCGGCATGACCTCCTACCATTCAGTCACTGGGATTCTAGCTTTGCCTAGAATCAGCATCCCAATGCTCTTGCTGCTAGAGCCTGGGCAAAAGTAAGCTCCATTCTGCTTCAGGGCTGCTGCATTCTCTGGCTCCAGATTACCTGCCTCTCTCTACTGCTGGCAAATAACCTGCTACAGTAGGGAGCTGTATTAGGGAGCTTTCCCAGGCAAGCCAAACGTTTCTACCCTTCCAGTTCTGCCTCATTTTGGTGAGGCTGATCTCTATCTTTCCCAAATGCCTGCAGCTAATGCATGTACGCTACTCTTTGGTCGTCAGGGCGGTGCCAGGAACTAGAGATGACATACCTTCCTCCCTGAAATGAGGAGGTAGGCACGTTAGTGGCCTTGTTATATCCTAGGGCAGGGGTGGAGAACCTCAGGCCTGGGGCCAAATCTAGTCCTTCAGGGTTCCCCAGATGGCCATGCCCCCTTTCCTGCAACCACCAATCGTTTTGGTGGTTTCCTGATTTCTGTGTAGTTTTTCCTCCCATTCTAAAAGGTTGAAATGGTTTAGTTACTGGCAGTAAGTGCTTTCAACTACATTATGCAACATGAGGATGCCTTTGGCTATGTCTGCTACTTGAATGCATCCCTTGAGAGCTTCTCCAAGAATGAATTTGGCCCTCGGGATGAAAGAGGTTCCCTACCACACCCTAGGGTGGGACAGCACCATTATAAGTTCATCTGCTTGCCAGTTCCATAGAACTAGCCAGCCGGTAGAATTACTGGGTGGGAAGGCAGGGAGAAGAGTGCAAAGAATGGGATCCTCTGTTCCATCCTTCACACACATTGCTTGGTTCGTACATAATGCTAACCCATGGTACGAGTTGTTGAATTCTGGGTTGTTGTGATGTGCGAACCCAGCCATGTTAACAAAACATGGTTTGCTAACCACAAAGAACCCAAAAAGAGAACTCACGGTTTGTTGTTGGATTGTGAACTCCATGGGCTGTCATTATGTGTGAATCCAAAACCATGGGTTATTCATGGGTTGTTTCGCCAGGTTACAAAGGTGGTGATCAAGAAGGGCTTTACGTGCCGGTATTACAATGCTGCATTCGGGATACAGAGGGGGAGTGGGTGAAGGAGGAGGGAAAAACAACGTAGGGATTGAGAAACCAAATTTGTCAGATTGTCTGCCAGCTAAACCATGGGTAGGGCAACAAACCATGGGTTAAATAAACCATGGGTTAGCCTTACGTGCAAACCAGGTCACCATGCAGTCACCGAACCATTCTTGTTTGTGTTCATTCTATTTATAATTCACCTCATTCCAACCGTTAAGGTGGTAATGTGTTGTTGGTGCCCATACAAGCGCACTCTTTCCTCCCCTGTATATGTTTGATCCCAAGAGCAATGCTCAGTGTACACACCTGTCTCCTGATTTCTTGCTGTGTATGGTGGCAGAGAAAGAGAAGGTGGCACTTGTTTCCTGGCTGATCGGTGACATACAAGGGTGACTGTGGGGTGTAGGAAGAGAAGTTTGTGTCCCCTGGCAGACTTTTCCTCATGTCAAGCGTCTCTCTTCATTTCAGACAACTACTCTACACTGAATGAGCGGGAACATAATAGGACATTGGACCGAACTGGAGAAGAAATGGAATCTATGAAGGGAGCACCACTGATGGTAAAGACCTGGGATATCCATTGATTGAGGCCTCTGGGCTCTTACCAAGCACATATTGGTTCTAGGCATTGAGGTAGCAAGAAGGGGGGAAGGGAAGGGAAGGTCTAAGTGGCTGGAAAGGATGGAGGGGAAGCTTCGGAAATGGCCACTCAGAACTTGAAAGGCCAAGGATTTCTAGGACTAGAGAACTCGCTGGATACCATCTCTCCCCCCCCCCCCCCCGCTCCCAGCTGTGTTTTGGAGGCTTGCTAAGGTGTTTGCTTAGTAACTACCCCCCCAACTATATTGACTTTTCTGCTTTCAGCTCAGCCCCTCCTTCTCTTTCCCCAGTGACTTTTCAGTCAGACTCCTTATCCCTCCGAGCTCCCCTCTCCCCACATAACGTGCCACCCTTACTAACAATACGTATGTCTACAGCAGGAGGAAGGGCAGGAATCCCTTGAGGAGAATGACCACTTGTCTTATCCCCTTATGGTATGTTCCTGCTTTCTGACAGTGATCTTCTGCATCTTTGTTTAAGTGTGTGTGTGTGTGTGTGAGAGAGAGAGAGAGAGAGAGAGAGAGGCAGGCTGAATTCGGATGACACAATAATCCACTGGGGGTGGGGAAAACAATCATCAGTTGTATTGACCATCATGTCATTCAAATGCTGCCATAGTCAACTTAGTGCTGATCCTAATCCACACCATGGTTGATTATTTATTACAATGTTGTGTGGGGAGTACCCCTTAGAAGAACAACCGTAAAGTTGATTATTACCCCACCATTGACTATCGTGTTGTCCGAATTCAGCCAGAGAGTGAGAGAGAGAGAGAGAGAGAGAGAGAAGAGAGAATTGTCTGTTCCTCCAATCAAATCTTTGTAGGGTCTAATCTGGGGTCTCGCTCAACCAATCTCCTTTCAGAAACTACATGCAGCACCAAGACTATATGTGGTTTTGACCGCTTGATGATTCTATGTCTAATCTGTTTGCGATGTGGAAAGTTGCTGCTGTTGTGCTGTGGCTCATGTTAACTTTTTCCCCTTTCTGTCTTTTTTCTGCAGCAGAAAATCTAAGAGTTGCCACCATCTGCCTTCTCTGTTTTGGGTTTATAACATACTATGTATAACTCTTTGTGGTGAAATGGACTGACACTTTTAAAAAAAATCTCTTAGCACACAAGTCCAGCCACCCAGCCAAAATGACTGCCCCCCCCTGAGCCCAGAGGGTCTCACGCCTCCCTGTAGACGGCTGCGCATCCAATCCTCTGGACACTTTTTTTGTCTACAATATTTTTCAAAAATGCAGCAATTCCTGAAGACCAAATACTCCTAACGGATCTCACTAAAGCAACTAAGGCAGACACTTAAAAAGTTAGAAGCTCCTGCTGTATCCGCAGCAGGCGATGGAAGCCACTGGTGCAGACAGATCTCAACTGAACTTGACCATACTGGAACTAGTTTTTCTTAAGGAGATGTGCCGGCTCTTTTCATTGGGAATGGAGCAAGGACCGCCTCCTCCTTCTCTTAGCCTATAGAATATATTTTTGTGTGTGATTTCATTTTTTGCAACAAAGGATGCTGGGAATACTGGAACATTCCTAGTGGGGGTGGTGGTGGTGGTGAGGGAGGGTGGGAGATGACAAAGGAGGGAACAACTTCTGAGTGGCTGCATCTGGGTCCTCTGGGTGCAAGATGGCCTTCAAGAGTGCCTCTGAGGGGACAGCCCTCTGTATCCTCATAGGCTGAGGAAGAATGTGTGCGTTTTCATCTGCTTTCTCCCGTTTCTTTGTTGCTTCTCAATGGTTTAGTCTGAACTGGGTTAACTCAGAGTTTAGGAAGCTATTTATTTGTGGGAGAAGAACAGTTTATGGGGTGCAGGGGTTTTGAGGGCAGGAGAAGAAGGCTGAGTATGTGAAGTGAACGTTTGGCGGAAAGGGCTCACGTCTTCATGCCCCAACGGGGCAATTTGGGCTTTCCCTTGGGGAAGGACACCACGAGGCTTCTGGTTTTGGATCACTTAAGTGGTGGGTGCCTAGGTTGGAGTGCAGAGCCGGGGCAGGGGGCTGATGAAGGGAGAAGTTTGGGGATGCAGAAAGTGTGTGAGGGACAGAAAGCAGGCAAGACTATCTGTAAATATTGCCCAAATCCTCCCATGCAGGCAGGAGAACAAAATGGTTATCTGTCCCTATTTACACGTGCCTTTCTTTGCCACTGTGAAATAGCTTGGTGCTTTTGCTGGTTTTGAGACTGGAAGGTAGAGTGCCTGGACTGGAGAAAGGGGTTGTTGTTGTTGTTGTTTTGGCCACAGTTATGCTCCTGCTCTCTCCTGACTCCTTGCTTGGAAACCAGAATCCTGATATCGCTGTATGTCATTGCTGTACTCGGGGGAGACCAGGAACTCATCTGACAACTCCTATAAAGGCTCATGAGGCTGGGGAGGGCGAGCTGAGAGCACTGTTGGGTGAGGATCATGATGTGCACCTTAATGGCTCCCCTCTTCAGGGAACAAGAGGAATTCAGGGCCTCCTTACAGACCTGTGCCCTAATCTCCATGGCAGCAGTAAAGGGGACAATATTGAGTAGCGCTGGGCACCATATTGGTGGCTCCACCTTTTCCTACTGAAGAGGACCGCCAGCTTTCCCTCCTCCCTTCCAGCCTCAAAGTTAAGCCTTGGCCCAGTAACTGGAAGGAACTCTGTTGCCCTTGACTCCTGAGATTCTCTCCACACCCAATCAATCGTTCACGGTGTACAAGTGGGAAGGCCTAAGGTGAAAGATTCTCGGTGCCTCTGTGATATGCTCCAATCTCAGTTTTTTTTCTTTCCTTTAGGGGGAGTGGGGGGATTAAAGATGTAAATCAGCTTTCTGAGGGAGGAGTCACTCAACTTTTTCTAATGTAAAACACTATTTCTTTTTTAAAAATTCCAGATAAACCAAAAACAAAAAACAAAAAAAACCACCCCTTCCCCACTGACCAACTCAATGCTGTAGGACAGCCTTCTCTCAACCCGGCGCCTTCCGGATGTGTTGGACTACAATTCCTAGCATCCCTCAGCCAGCGTTGCTGGCTGGGGGATGCTGCGAGCCGTAGTCCAACACATCCGGATGGCAACAAGTTGTGGGGAGGCTGCTGTAGGAGGGACTAATAACTCACTGACATTTATTTTGTTTTGTTGCTTTTCCTTTGCACCCCCTGGGGGAGGGGAACATCCTGCTGTTCTTTGAGTCCTGCGCTCACTCTGTAATGCTTTTAAAATGAAATGATTTTTATATAAATAAAGTTTTAAAGTGTGTATTTGTTAAGACGGAATTGCCTTATCCAAATCTTGTTGAGTCTTGTCTTTTGCCGTCTTTCACGGAGAACGCCCGCTATCTAAAACGGGTCTCACTCGCCACGGATTAATATCCCCGATTTATTTGCTCCATGCCAGACTAGACTCATTTGGGGAGTGAGACGGACTTGTGCCTGCCCTGAAAAGTCTGCCAGTCAAGATTTTACAAAGCCTGCAGTGACTATCCGTTTTCAGTTCAACAGCTTCCCAATTCTTGTTTAAAGCAGTCTGTATTTTGCCCCTTCCATCTGTGACTGGGTTTGTGTTAAGCACAAGGCTACAAGCCTAATGTTCCATTCCTCCCTGCAGAATCTGATTTTTGTTCCTATTGCAACAAATTCCATTTGTAACCTGCCATTAGACTTGGCTCAGAGCAGAAGAGGAAAACGCACTTTCAAAAGGCAAGACATCCTAATGTGAAGTGTAAGGAGCAATACTGTGGAGTGGGCAATGCAACTAGCTCTCTCCTGCTGTCAAAGTTCTCTTTTCCTCCCGTCCCCAACTTCTCCGCTTCAGACACAAGGTTGAGTGTCATCTTGGGTTCATCACTTTTTAAACCTGACCTGATGTTAGCAGAGAACGGAACCAGAATTACACACAGTCACCACTGCATTCCCTTTTCTGAACTCCCTAAGTGTTTTCCTTCAGGTTGATGGTGTCTAACATTGCTTCCTCTCTAGGACTGTCTTATGCCTTTTTGCAGTCCTCCATCCAAGTTGCAGCACCTACTGCAATAAAGTCTGTTTGAAGAACATGGCGGGAGGGGAAGGGCAAAAGGGGTTTGTGTGTCTAGCAGCTCCCTGCTGCACTTTACATGCTATCCAGGTAGCCGGTGGGCTTTCTGTAGTTGTCCACAGTGCCTCGGCTGATCGTTGGCTGCTTGCTCGCAGTTCTGCCCTCCCCACATCCTAGAATGCTATGTGTGCACAGTGCCATTAAAACATGGAATCTTAACTTCACAGCAAGGATAGCAGATCTGAGCATTAACTGAGCCAAACCTGGTAGTTGGTTGGGGATGCCCTTTCCCCTACCCAATAATTTCTACGAGGAATCCAACTCCAGTGCTTAATAAACATAAGAGTTGGGTTTGTTTCACCTATTCCTGTTTTCCCTGATTAGCGGAAGGTCATGCGATGAGAGAGATTTAATGAGGAATGTCAGGAATGGATCTTGGGCCAGTGAAATGCAGAGCTCATGTTCTGAAAGCACTGAGCTGTTACTCCCCTTAGGACTTCCTGTGGCAGAATAATCCTGGGAAGCAACATCTGATCTTGCTCTGAGTTTTGCTGATAAAGCTTGAACAGCCTGGCAGGCTATTCTAAATTAGTGAAAGCTACCCAAGCCTCAGCACATTCTGTTGAGGTTTCTCAAATGAGTTACAGAACTAAGCTATGGAATCTTTGGTTACATGTTGGATTTCAAATGAAGGTTTTGTGACTGGAAGTAGAGCAGCCATCCCTAACCTGCTGCCCTGGCTGGGGAATGATGGGAGTTGCAGTCCCAACACATCCAGTTGGGGAAGACTGAAGTTGGAGTAAATCTGGGGGGGGGGGGGCTTGTAGCTCCCAAAATGCTGCCACTAGCCTATTTGGAACAATCCCAAAGTCCAGCATAGGCCTGGTCAACAGCCAGAAGAATAATTTATACTCATGGTATCCTGCTCCATCTTTTGGGGGGGACTGCAGCATGGGGAAGATCTTGACTTTCTCTGTACCTGGCCCTGCTGCTGAATAATGACAATAATAATAATAATAATAATAATAATAATAATAATAATATATTCTTCTTATTGTTATTATTAAACAATAAGATTCATTTACACATTCAACATCTAGTTTAGCCCAAAGAGTTAAAATATTGATGTGAGGATTAGGGAAAAGAGGCCTGCAGGTTACCACAGAGTGACTAAGGCCTCCTCCACACGAGACGTTTAATGAGCCTTGAAGGCTCATTATAAATTTTACCTACACACGAGCGGAGCGCAAAACGGGCGTACAGGCGCGTTATCTCCCCGATAATGCGCATTTTCGAACGCGCGTTAAATAGCGACTTTTATTTTGCTCCGGCCGTTAAAGCGCATTTTCGCTGTGTGAACAAGCGATTATGCGCATTAACTACCTGTAAAGTGCTTTTTGGGCATCTTTTAATGCGCTTCGCCGCTTCTCGCCGCCTCCCGTGCAGAGGGATTAGGCGTAAATGCGCCTCCGCGAAAATGCGCATAATCCCCGAACCGGGCGCAAAAGCGCATCCTTGTGGAGGGGGCCTAAGAGCAAAATAATCCTTTGGAGACAATTTAGGCAAATGAAAACTGGACCTGCTAGTTGCTAGTGTGAGGTTCATCAGTGTCTTCAACCATATGGGTGGATCAGAATATGGTTGATGTGAGAGCTGTGGTTTTCTAGATGCTGGACTCTGCTGGGCCTGTTATTGGTTATGCTGGCTGGGGGTGATGGGAATTGTGGTCCAGCAACATCTGGAGGGCCAGAGGTTGCTCACCTCTGCATTCTCCTTTCCTTCCTGCTGGCCACAAACCAAAGAGCCACTTTAGGCTTCTTTCGGGACTTTATGCAGTGAAACTTTCCCTCTACATTCAGGATTTATATGCCCCAATTCAAACAGCTTTTTCAATGCCTCTGTTTCTACGGGAAAGGAAGGAGATTACTTGCTGTTCGGAAAAATCTTAGTAGATCCAGTAGGCATGTGGAGTTCACTCAGTTGTCACATTTTGCACTTGGTACAAATATGCCAGAGTACAAAATGTAAATGGCTTGAATCAACGAATAAAATGGCACATGAGCATTTATTTTGTTTTGAGTTTTTTCCCAGGCTCCTGTTGACATTTGGGGTTGGGCAGCTTAAATGTGCTTGTGCCTGCTGAGCTAGGGGGCCATTGTGTTTTCTACTCTGGTATCAGTGCTAGAACGCAATGGGCTTTTCTACGTGAGGCTTTTAATCCACCACTTTTCCAAGGCTTATGTTTCTGGATTATTTGCAGGATTTAAATCAGCTCCTTTACACAAGTTTTTTTCTAGGGTTGTTTTCCTTATGTTCCATTAAACAAGCACTAGATGGTGCTGTTGTATAGCAGAATTGCACAACTGCACTAGGCTTTATTCCACCATTCTCACATAATACCAGTCTTTTCACGTAAGTAAAAACTGCAGCAACAACAAAAACGACAACCAAGAATGGTTGTGAAGCACTGGAGAGGCCCTGGAGAATGACAACATTGTGTAAAGGACCCGCATACTACCATAATTGAGAAACATGAGTGCACACTAAAAGCCTCATGTAGAAAGGCGCAAAGTAAAAGGAGCTGTGTGTTTTGTCCCAAACCTGCAAATACATTCATTCTACCTACTTCTCATTGTTGGAACTGCAGCTATGAAGCCATAGAGTTAAAATTCTGTTGATTTTCAACACTGAAATGTTTCCACCTGCTCAAATAATCAAACTTGAAACAACTACCAACATGTTGGCCATATGGGAGAACAGTTGAACAGAAGAAAAGAAATATGAAAAGCAAATAGGGCATCTCAGTTTGCTGTTTTTTTCTTTTTCCACATGCCAACTTTAGCAAAACAGCTCTTGGCCTCCTAGAAGTTCCTATTATTATTATTAATTATTATTATTATTATTATTTATTTATTTATTTATTTATTACAAAGAATACAAGCTGGCCCAGGAGCACACAGTGTGGATTGGCATGTTCTTGCAGATAAGTTACAGGTGGTGGATTCCAGCAAAGCAGGCACTGTACCAGGTCTAGAATCATGTTTCCAAGTTCAATCATGGTGTTGTCTTCTGTGTGTACCTTCAAACACAGGATGCTTTTCTGCATTGAAGAGCTTTGAGGGGTAGATGGATTAGTTTGGCAAAATTGGGACAATTGGCATGCCCTAGGTCCTGCACAGGCAATAGGAAAAGGTCCACCCTGCAACTTAATTGCTTGTGGTAAAATAAAAAATAAAGCAGCTTATGACAGAGAAGAGCATTGTATGTCTGAACCATCCCTTGGGGGGTGCCAAGGCTTGCTGGGTATAATAGTCAGACCAGCTTTCCTGCTTTGATTTGGACAAAACGTGAACATCCTTTCCTAGGGAAGAAAATTGATTTGCATGTCAGTGTATTGTAATGAGCTGGGAAAGCTAAGGATGTGTGCCTGGGTTGGGTGAGCTGGGCTGGGATGCAATGCATTGTTCTCTTGTGTGGTCCACAGCTTCCAAGGGATCCCCTCCTTTTTATAGGGACATCTGTGCTTCTGGGTTTCAGTGATAGGGGATGAGCTGGAACAGGAGAAGATCCTGGTTTTAAGTAGAGCCGGAGTAGTAAAAGTTTGAATTGATACAGAATAAAAAAAGAAGTCACTCTGCAAAATTTGCCTTGATGTTGATGGGCTGAAAATGGAAATGAGATTTGCACTTTGGCCAGTTTTGTCCCTGGTTTGCAATCTGCTTGGATCACCTGTTTAGGATCACCTAGCTAACTTCTGGAGGAAGAGACCTGAAAGGATGTGTGTTGCGGTGACTCAAGGCACATTGTTTAGATTTACAAGAACTATTAAATCTGACATCGCCATGGAAATGGAGGGAAGCATTCCAAGTGGTGGTGGAGGGGGACTCAACTGAGCACTGCCGTCTTCGTGGCACCTAAACTTAAGTACAGCAACATTTAAAGCCTGTTATCCAATGATAAGACCACTAGTGTGGGGCTGGTATTGCCTCTTCTCATTTGAAAAATGTGTCTGAATGCCAGTTTCTAATTATGGTGTTTGTTGAAAAGCAATTTTCAAGGAAAAAGGGGATCAGTAAAGAGAGGTGCACAACATATCTGGAAAGAAACCATCACTATCTACTGATGAGAGTGACTGGAATTAGGCCACAAAAAGAACTTTGGTCATGTGTAAGTGACTGTGAAGAATGGAAGCTGTATTGGAAAAGGTGCTACAGAAGACCTGAATGCAATAGCATAAATATGTTACAGTTATTAAACTATTATTAAGAACTATTATTAAAATGATTATGGTGGAGTTTAAATAGGCCTATTCCTTAGTAGCCGTACCATAATGGAAGACATGAAGAGAATTCATCTGTTTTATGATAATATGAACATCTGTAGCTACTTTGTACTGAGTTGATCCATCGAGCCCAGTATTGTCTACTCTAGGCTCTGATATCTAGGTCTGTTAATTGGAGCTGCTAGGGATTGAGTTTAGGACTTCAATGCAAACAAAGCAGGTGTTCTACCACTGAGCTATGCCCCCTGGCAGCTTGGCTTGAATTATCTGCCTTCTCATGAGTTTTCTCCCTTACCATTATTATTATTATTATTATTATTATTATATCCCACCTTTTTCCCAATAATGGGACTCAAGGCGGCTTACAAATTAAAACATGTATAGTTAAAACAAATAGTGATATACAAAACTTTAAAATATAATTAAACATAGTACAATTTTAAAATATTTAAAACATCTAAAAACATTTTACATACACATAATTAAAAATCCGAACTATAACCAGTACATCCACAAAGGTCTGAATTACTCTCCAAAGGCCTGCTGAAACAGAAAAGTTTTAGCCTGCCTCCGAAAGCACACCAAGGAGGGAGCCAGTCTAGCTTCCCTGGGAAAGGAATTCCAGAGCCCCAGGGCAGCCACCGAGAAGGCCCTCTCTCCTGTGATGGTGGTGGGATGGATAGAAGGGCCTCCCCTGAAGACCTCGGGATGGGCAGGCTCATAAGGGAGAATATGGTCTTTCAGATATCCTGGACCCGAGCCGTATAGGGCTTTGTAGGTCATAAACAGCACTTTGAATTGTGCCCAGAAACAGACTGGGAAGCCAGTGGAGCTGTTTTAACAGCGGAGTTGTATGCTCCCTGTAACCAGCCCCGGTCAACAATCTGGCTGCAGCTCTTTGAACCAGCTAAAGTTTCCGAACACTCTTCAAAGGCAGCCCCCACATAGAGCGCATTACAGTAATCCAAACGGGATGTAACTAAGGCGTGTGTCACCATGGCCAGGTCCGACATCTCAAGGAACAGGCACAGCTGGCGCACAAGCTTTAACTGTGCAAATGCATTCCTGGCCACCGCCGAAACCTGGGCATCCAGGCTCAGGGCTGAATCCAGGAGTACACCCAAGCTGTGAACCTGTGTCTTCAGGGGGACACAAGCTGAACTGCCTTTTGACTGACCAGGAGCACCTCTGTCTTGTCTGGATTAAGCTTCAATTTGTTTGCCCTCATCCAGTGTAGAAATAAAGTCAGATGGTGTCCCAGGTCACTCTATTCCAGCACATATATCACAATCCTGTATGTGTGAGTTTCATGACAGAATGCCTGCCACTGCCCTGGTGCAATATATAGAGGACTTCACCAAGGACATAATCTTCAGAGTGAATGAATTAGATGCTATTTACCAATGGTCAAGACACAGGGCCAAGGGAGAGCATAACAGCTTCCTTGGGGAGACTTTACTCTTCACTATTTTTGAAAAACAGTTCTGGGGCCTTGCCTCAGGTTCCTACCCTGTGTATTCATAAAAAATGAAGTACGCTGTTGATATGAGACCTGCCCCAGTGTCTTGCCCACCTCTTCTTATCTTCAGTGCCTACCCAGCCTGTTGCTGGTGGCACAGAACTCCATGAAGCAAAATTACCTCTCCATTTGTTGAGCCTTACCTTTCTCACTAGGCAGATCTTTTTCAAAATGTCCAATAGATTAACTTCTCGACTCTACTCAGCCTGAATTTGGAAATTTAATTGCTTTAATTTGGAAAAAGCAATCTCTTATGTTTTCCTATTATTATTATTATTATTATTATTATTATTATTATTATTATTATGCAGCAAATGTCTTCCGATAGATCTTTCTTTTCAATGCCTCCTTGACTTCCTTATTCCTCAGGCTGTAGATCAGTGGGTTCAACATGGGGATGATGATGGAATAGAACACAGAAGCTACTTTGTCCATGGAATTGTTGGTGCTGGGCTTGATGTACATGAAGAAGACTGTGCCATAGAAGAGGGTGATGGCTGTGAAGTGGGAGGCACAAGTGGAGAGAGCTTTCTGCTGGCCTGTTGCAGAGCTCATCCTGCTAACAGTGACCAGGATGCAGGTGTAGGAGATCACAATTCCGGAAAATGTAGTGACTGTGGCCAAAGCAGAGAAGATGTAGGGGACTTCCCTAGCTTGGCTAGTGTCAGCACAGGCAAGATACAGCACTGGAGGGATGTCACAGAAGTAGTGATTGACAAGGTTGGGGCCACAGTAGGGCAGCCGGAACACATTGTGGGTCTGCACTGCTGTGTTGGCAATGGCCAAGGCATAAGCAGCTGCCACCAACTTTACACGCACACTCTTGGACATGAGCTGGTGGTAAGAGAGGGGATGACAGATGGCCACATACCGGTCATAAGCCATAGTAGCCAGCATCAGACACTCCAGTGTCCCATGGAGGACCAGGAAGGCCATCTGGGCCACACAACTTGTGTATGAAATGGACTTGTGTGTGTCAAAGAGATCAGTCAGCAGCCAGGGGGTGACCATGGAGGAGTAGCAAGTATCAATGAAAGAGAGAGCACCGAGGAAGAAATACATGGGCATGTGAAGGTTAGAGTCTGTACTGATCAGGCTGATCATGCCCAGGTGACCCATTATGGTAATATTGTAGATTAATAGGAAGATCCCAAAGAGCAGTGGTTGCAAGTGTGGTTGGTCAGGTGTGAGGCCAAGCAGGATGAAATGGGTCACTGAGGTGCTGTTCTTCTTGGCAGGCATATCTCTGGATGTGGTACCTTCATAACGAGAGAGGAGCAGAAGTGACTTGGCTGAGGGAAAAATAATGCTGGCTGATGCTGTTAATCTAATTTGTTTTCCTATAGCATGAATATCTGACCACCATTTTGCTAAGCTGTGAACTCCCTTCACAGTAGCCCACATAGAAAGCTGCTTTCTACTGAGTCAGACCATGGGTGCATCGAGACAGTATAATTGAAAATGACTGATAGCAGTGGTTCTCCAGGGTTTCAAGGTGGAGTTTTTCTATCCCTACCTTAAGATGGTAGGGGTGGGTGAGAGGGACTCAACTGACAAAAGTGAGGGTAAAGTCATTGCATCAGGCTAGATGTACCAGCATGATTTAAGGAACTTTCTAGCATAACAGTCCAGCTGGGTCAACAAAATAAATGAACCAAGTCATCTTTTTTGTGAAGGAAAGCAGTGTCTCAGGGTAAAGCCCAGCTGACAGAGGAAGGAAGAGATTCCTTCCCAATTCTAATTCATTGCTCTATTTTGGGTTTGGAGGTTGAGTGGGCACTTACACATTGCCAAAAAAAGAGAAGTTACATCCCCCCAAAACAGAGGGCACCAATTTTCAGGCAATCACGGAAAGGTTACAAGAGTCCATTTTAATAATCTGAAGGTTTCAAAGATTAATCGGTTCATTTTTTGGGGGGGTTGTTTTGTGTTATTAAGCTATGACTTAACTTGGACTCTCTCTAGATGGATTCTGTTTGACGCCTGTTCCTCTGATTATGCGCATCTTCTCGGAAGCGCTTTATCGTAAATGCTTGTATGCAGGAGGTAATTGAGCACTCAACAGGTGACCTTACCGGTTGTTTCAAATGCACTTTACAAGTAGTCAATGCAGAGAATCGCTTGTTCACATAGTCAAAATGTGCTTTAACGGCTGGAGCAAAATAAAACTCGCTATTTAACGCGCATTCGATAATGCGCATAATCGGAGAGAAAACGCGCCTCTACGCCCGATTTGCGCTCCGTTCTTGTAGAGGTAAATTTTTTAATGCGCCTTGAAAGAGCTTTAAATGCCTCTTGTAGAGGCAGCCCAGCTGAAACAGAAGATCGAGTGGAGGCTGATGGCTCTGATTTTGGTGGGGCTGTGAATCCATTTTGGGTTTCAGGCAGTCCCAGCCAGAACTCTAAAGGAGCTATCCAAGGTTTTGGGAATAGGGCTCAGCAACTTGGATAGCTCCTTTACAGTTCTGGCTGATCTGACTGAAAGCTTTTTGAAAATTGTTTTTTACAATCTCAAGAGCTTTTTACAACAATAAAGTCCTCACAGCTCTACATAGCACCAGAGTTTGTCTCTTCTTGATGCTTCTGGTCTGACTGAAACCCAGAATGGACTCACAGCCCCACTGAAATTGGAGCCCCCAGCCTCCACTGAAAAGACCTGAGGGAACATACGAAGCTGCTTTATGCAAAGTCTGTCCATTTGTCTGTCTAGCCTAGTATGATTCACTCTATAGGTCTGCAAGGTCCCCAGCAGAAGCCTTTCCCAGCTCTGCTGCCACCCAAACTCTGTTTACCTTGAGATTCCAGGGACTGAACCTGAGCTCTTCTCCCTGGCAGCCATGTCATCTATCATCGAACTATGTCTCTCTCCCCAAACTACTCAAAACACTTCAAGCCAAATATGATGTTTCCATCCTAATTCAGGACAAGCAGAATGGATGATTTGGAACAGAAGATTGTGGTGGTTTATTGTGGGTTGTGTCCTGTGCTAGTTCAACTTAAAGTAGGCTCATTGAAGTGAATAGGACTTAAGTTAGACTAACATTGGATACAACCCTGTAAGTTTAACTTTCTCCGTAGTGTATAACTCATTTACCTTTCTTTGAAACCTATGTCTTTTAAATTTCAAGTTTCAGTTCTCCCTCACTTCTGCACCCCAGTAGGTAACAGAAGTTTGCATTTCTTGGCCACTTTTGTGAGATGGCAAGACATGAATCTCAACCATAAAATAAAATGCATTAAAATTAAAAATAAAACTGGATTTTTATTTTTATAAGATGGAATGTGCTTATCTTTCTCCAGCTTGGTTTGGGTTTGCTGAAATCATGCCAGATAGAATTGTCTCTGGAATCATCTATAATGGGGGTAGGCAATAGTTTTGGGCCCGTGGGTGCATTTTGACAAAAGCTGCTACTGTTTGGTCTCCTGTTCATTTTATGCAACTATTAGAGGCACAGAACCTCTGTCAGGAAAAAGCCACCTTATTTAGTGTATTTATCTCTGTATAGGGCTTTATTGAGGGAAGACTTATAGTAACTGATGCTAACCTTGCATTCTTCTGCCTATGAAAGCAAGGGCTAATTCTTTTTCTTGAACAGGTATAACTTGGAGTTCGTAGAAGATCTAGTCAGAGTACCTCTGAAGTATTTCCGTGGACCTCTGAGTGGCAGCACCAGAAAAATGACTAGAAAGGAATCAATACCTTGGAGCAGAAGTGGCCCAAGTCATTTAGCTGCCTGAGGCAAAGGACAAGATGGTGCCCTCTCCCATTCCATGTACAAAAGCCTACTGGACTGGCAGTTTAATCTTATTTCAACATTTAAATGGGACAACATCTTCCACTGAACCTGACGGCGGCAGGCTCACTTAGGGGGCACAGGGCAGACTGCATGTCACACAGGTCTCTCCTCCAGTACTTTCCTGCCACCTCCCAACATCTGCTGCTTGAGGCAACTGTTTCAAACTGCCTAATGTTAGGGCCGGTCTGCCTTTGAGACATTCACTGGAGCCTTCTTTTCTCTGAGACTAGAACATATTTTTGAATACAAACCTACCTCCCAACTTCAGCAGCTTTTCAGTACCTTTTCCAACCAATTTCAAAACAAGCTCTTCACTGTCATTTAGACATTCTTAGAGTAGGCTGACCAGGTGGCTCGGGATTTCCCGGTCCTAACCGGGAATCCAGGGGCAAACCGGCCCAACCGGGGGGCAGGGGGGCAAACCGGGGTGGCGGGGGGTCACGCGGCAGTGGCAGCAAGCAAGGAGCGGCGGTAGACCCGGCGGCGGAGGAGCCTGGGAAGTGGCCGCCCCAGCAGGTAAGCATGAAGGGGGGCATTTACCTGCTGGGGTGGCCGCTTCCCGGGCTCCTCCGCCGCCTTCGCCGCCGCTGCTGGGCAACGAGCCCCAGAAAGGCCAGAGGCCACGCGGAAGAGACGGGAGAGGGCCGGTTACGTCACTTCCGGATCCGGCCCTCTCCTGCCTCTTCCGCGCGGGCGGCGGAGGAACTCGGCGGTAGGTCCAGGCTGGTTTTTTTTGGGGGGGGTGGCTTGGTGGGGGGGTTGTTTTGGGGGGGGTGGCTTGGTGGGGGGGTTGTTTTGGGTGGGGGGGCGGGGGGGACCGGGATTTTGATTTTTAAAATCTGGTCACCCTATCTTAGAGACTCTGCTTGGCCTTCATGATTTGGTTCATACAAGAACAGTCTTGGTAGTGCTTACGTGGCCTCTTCTGCTGTATACAGCTGCTCAAGGAATCTATTGGAGAATGAAGAGCTGCTGAGAGTAGCTTGAATGTGAAATTCAAGGCAAGGCTGCTTAATTAATTCCATTTAACAAGCATCCTTTCATGGTTTATACAGCACCACCCTCTCTCAAAGGGTTCCACCACACTTAAGGCCAAAGGAGGCATGAGAGTTACCTCACACACTTCTATCTCACAATAGCTTCTGTGGAATCCTTACACTCTTGGGAATAGAGAGATCGTTTTTGATCTGCCATCACATTTGGAATAGAAAGTGCTTTGAGTTAATTGTCTAAACTGGTCCCTAATGGATGAGGGCGTACATTAATGATAATTCTTATTACTTTGACTAATTGTTTCTCCTGCATATGAGAGACTTGCTGGGTTTTGCATGAGCTTAGTATGAGTCCCCTCCTCACGTGTTGCTCATATTGCTGTTCCTGTGGCTGTGAATAGATAATCCCAGTCTTGGCAGGACTGTCACTGCTCACATGCATATATTCAGGGGTTTCCCCTTCCTGTCATATCATGGTCTTGGGACAAATTAGTTTTGTGTGTTTAGATTGTAAGCTTCTTGGGCTGGGGACCTGTCTTCATGTACTCTATGAAGAGCCATGAACACTCTATTTACTATGTAAATAAAATCATCATCATCTATACACATTTTCAACCCTCTGAGCTGTATAATTACTATCAGGAAAATCTGTTTGATGCAATTCTTCAGAGAGCTATCTGTAATTTCTCTGGGTGGCTCCATCCTTTATCCCCTTTAATCTTTGTTTTGGTGATTTGAAGCTGCTGTTTGCTGAAAGGGGAGAAATTTGGAATCCTGCTCCCCTCAGGTTTGCAAATGAAGGGGCGGCTTGGGGGGGGGGATATGTCTGCATTTCTCCAGAGTCAACCCAGTTTTCTTGAGACTTTGTACATGACTTAAAACTCCAAAGGGACTTGTTAAAAAGTTTTGATGTTTTTCAATAAATGTAGTCCTGTATTTTAGCATTGTGATAATGATCTAAAGTAGGAAGCAGTGAGGTAGTGGAGGGGGAATATGGGGGAGGAAAGCTCCAGGCCTTTTTTAAGAACAGGAGCTGTGACATCATCTGCCATGGCACCAAGTTAGTCTTTGAACCCTCCTTGCTCTCTAGCAAGACCTGATAACAAGGATTTCCAAGTTTTACTTTTGTTTGTGTCAGGTTAGCTCAAAAGAAAATAGTTCAGTGGTCTCCAACTGGTCCAGACTCAATACCCACTTTGGACTCCCAACCTGCAACATGGAACCATTTTCACAATTGTTCAACATGGCAGCAACAGCTTTGTCGCGACCTATCTGGACAGATCTCATGACCCACTTTTGGATCATTACACACTGGTTGAAGACCACTACTTACATAATGAGGGACATAATCAAGCAGAGGTTGGGTATTTTCCTTTTCTTTGACGGAGTTCTTACTTCTGCTTCATACTAGCAATTTAAATGGTAACACTTCTCTTGAAAGATGGTTTATGTTTCTCATTAAAGGCTAGCAGTTGCCTTTATTAAAGAAGAACCTTTATTAAAGCTCACTGTGTTATACCTCAGGACGTACAGATTTTGAAAAACCCTTCCATCTGCATTTTGTGGATTGTCAAATATCTTTCATTCCATCATCCACTTATTGATGGAATTGGATTTTTTTCCTATTCCACAAATTTGTGCAAATTTGCATTTGTGCAAATTCATACTTGCAAAAAAATGTTCAAATCTCCCCAAAATGCACATTTTTGTGCTTTAGCCTATGGGGGAAATGTGCATTTTTGGCCAATTGTTTCTATATTTTACGTATTTTCTATATTTTCTTATTTTACATATTCTTCTGTAAAATTTCAGACAGTTAGAAAAAAACAACGGTCCATGGAATCCGTGAGACTTGGGGAAAGCTGATCTGCTGTGGACTCCACAGGTTGGATTCATAGAAATCCAAATTCACTTGATTCCATTATGGATTTTTTCAACATCCCCAGTTAAGTTATACCACTTGAGCCTATGGAATTAGAAGTATGTGTTGGATAATAGGAACAACTCTGCATGCTTCCAGACACTAGGGAGTAAACAAATTATTTCAACAACTGCTTGTCTTGTTCATCTCCCTTGTCATCTTGTAAACTGATTGGTCCCTTCTACTCCCTTCACTTCCACTTCCGTTTTGTCTTCGCAACAAGAAACATGTGCTCTGTTCCTGAGGGAAGCAAGTAATCATATCACATGCCTTGGCTTGCTTACACTCACATGCCCAGCTGTAGGGCGTGCTTGGGGTTAAACAGTGTTAGATGGGCTTCTTTGACAACGTGTATAAAAGCACTAAAAAAAAAGTGAGTTGATTTGAACTTCTTCTAAACCAGTTCTAGCCTCTGTGTGTTCTCTCTGATATTAAATGCTATGTTACCATGATTTCTTTGTATAAGGCAACTGTGCTGTCACACCCGACTTTCCAACAGTATGGATCACTGAGATCATTGGGGACTACTCTTAGGTTACTGTGCATAGAATTGCACTCATGTGGATCTTAATAAAGTATGTGTACACACATCATGATGAGCGGCTTCACTTCAAAATGTATCACTATACCAATGGCATGAAGAGAAAAAATGGAAAGGAGACCCCGTCACCTTCTCACTCATTTCCTTGTTTTTTAAGAGCAGAAGTTCTTAGCAACTAGACTGCGGCTTTTTCAGCAACCTATTTTAATTTTTCCTCTGAGCACTATTGTGAGATGAAGAACTTGTGCATCTAAATTGCCAACTTTTTTTTTTTTTTTAATGACAAGCTGAACAGTAAAGTAGACAATTTCATCTCTTCTCTATGTGTCATTGTGACACAGGTCTGAACAACATGTGTACTGAGCTGACCAGTTAGTGGCCTATGTGCAATGTTCGTGTTCCAAAGCCGGAAAACTGATGCTTACAAAACCTTGGTACTGTCAGCCAGGATGAGACCTAGCCCATCAATGGACACCTGGGACTTGAGACACACACACACACACTGACCCTTAAGCCCAGTCCCAGGGCATGGTCTGAAGGCACATGAGGCAGCTACCTTGCTGGCTAAGCAGGGCTGGGTCTGGTCAGTGCTTGGAGGGGAGACCATCTGGCGCTTCATGAAGTCACCTTGAGTTCCATGATGAAAGAAAAGTGAGAGATGAATGTAATAAATAAATCACTATTGGTTGTGTCGTTAAGAGGTAGATGTGCTGTGTGTACTTCTGATGTCTGCATTGCCTCTTACTCTACTTCTCAGGATTGTGCATCATATATTTTCTGCTATTGAAAGGTCTGTACCTCTCTTTGCACAGACAATCAAGGAGGTCACAGTACAATTAGCTATTGTAAGCCTTGTAGGTTGTTCAGACCAGTGAGCTCCGTTGTTCAGGTCCTTCGTGTTCATTTCTCTTGGGCATGTTAACCTTGACCAGTTCATTTCCATCGTCATCCTTCAATGTATCTATTTTCCCCTAATATTCTCTCTTTTATGGATGCCTGTTGCTTCTCAGCATTTTGCCCACAGGGTGATATCTGATCGTTTCATGCAGAAGAAAATCTGTTACAGAAGCAGCGTTAAGGCAGAAGGGTTACTTCTTGTTCTGTGTAATCATAACCTAAAGGACATACTTTTGTCAGCTGTGGGTTATGTTTAGGAATGGGTGAGGATTTCATTTCATTTGTTGTTTTTTTTTTAATGTATACAGTCTTTATACAATTTGCAAAATTCTTCATAAATGCGATGGAAACGATTTGAGACTTTAAAAATGCAAATATGGAAGAAAGCGAAACGGACAGATTTGCTCTTCCCTCAGAGGGCTTTGCGTGCTTCGCTCTTAAAAGTGTCTGAATCCTTGTATATTCAGTGGTGTTTGTGGTGACAAATTAAGGTTGCCAACTGTTTTTCTGAAAGGCTCCTCATCTTTAACAGCTGCATGGTAGCAGGTGTAACATGGTCCTCTCCATGCTAGAAACAGCTGTCCCTATTGAATTTGGCTGGTGCACATGGGTGAGGATTTTGTTTGGTTCGTAGTTTGTTTGATAAGAACTTCCGAAGACACGTATTTCTTCATAAACAGGCAGAAAGGGCTTGAGATTTTAAAGATTCAAATCTGTGAGAAAGCAAAATTGATCCATCCCTGCTTATGATTGTTACCATCTCTTTATCACATGATAATGACTAAAATAGATTGTTTAATGTTGTCACTGCTTAGTGTGACCAATGGGTCAAAGTAATTAATTATTAATTATTACATTATTAAATAAAGTAATAATTAATCATTATTAAATAATAAAATGGAGAGTTAGAAAACAGATAATGTATGCTTAATGGTCATTGTATGATCCTAAACTAGTTGGATATGACAAATAAAATAGTAGTACTATATGTTATATGTCTACAAATCAGTGTTGTCTCTCTCTCCTTCTTTTTTGATGCTCTTTACTTGCCTCATCTTTCAAACACATATTTTTGAAACAGAAGGCAGCTGGAGTAATTATAGGGTGACCAGATAAAATCCAGGTCAGGGCTCATGTAACTTTAAGAGTTGTAGAGAAAAGGGAATTTCAGCCAGTGTCATTTGTATGCAATTAGTTCCTGGTGAAATTCCCTCTTCATCACAGCAGTTAAAGTTGCAGGGGCCCTGCCTTCTTTTGTATATGGTCACTCTAGTATAGTGCCTGCAACTTTAACAGTTGTGATGAAGAGGGAATATCACCAGGAACTAATTGCATACAAATGACCCTGGCTGAAATTCCCTTTTCTCTACAACTATTAAAGTTACATGAGCCCTGACCTGGATTTTATCTGGTCGGCCTAGTAATTAGTCCAGACACATATGTCTGTCTTCACAAAAAATATGAAAAATGTGCATCCTTTAAAACACACACATGAACCCACTACTTTGTTATGGACAGAATTCTTGAAATAGGAGCCATTTAGATTCCAGAAGCTGAGTTCTGGAATCTAAATATGTATAAAATGTATACTCCTTTTTTTTTTTTTTAATAAAAAGCATGAAATTTTAGTGATTAAGTTTCTTACTTCTAGGTGGAAGTAACAGAGTGAAATGCAATGCAATGAAAAGTTTGAGCAGATTCTAATCCTAGTATTTATTGGTAGTAACAGCTGTGTATGTTTTAGATGTTGTTAGTTTGGTCATGCATTTTAGCAAATGTAATCCAACTGCCATACTCTGCTCCAAGCCAAAACAAACAAAAATCATTTTTGTGATACGTATTTATTTATTTATTTATTGCATTTTTATGCCGTTCAATAGCAGAAGCTCTCTTGAATGCAGCTTGCTTGCCCTAAGGTTATGGTCTTTGCCTTGGCTGTAATTACCACCCCATGATTCTCATCTCATCTATCTACATATTGATTATTG
Organism: Anniella stebbinsi; assembly: GCA_029215795.1. Classification (NCBI taxonomy): domain Eukaryota; kingdom Metazoa; phylum Chordata; class Lepidosauria; order Squamata; family Anniellidae; genus Anniella; species Anniella stebbinsi. Next base: position 261,132,576 of record JARDYH010000001.1, read on the forward strand.
GTATGAAAATTAATTTAGTAGAGAGACAGTGAAAAACTCTGTCTACTACGACTTACACTTCACATCACTTCTACTTCCCACATGGACAAGGCTTTTTTTTTTTTGCATGTATACAAACCAGCATGAAAGTCTAGCATGAATAAACTAGAACAAGGTAGTGACTATAAATTATTTGTACAATTCCATTGCTAAGTAAGGGGAATGCAAAGGATGAGTGCAGCCTGCTTGTCTGGCACTTTCAGAAAGTCCTGCAAGCACCAGTTGAGTGTGCACCATGATTGTGTTGTAGGACAGGCACGATCAGACAATAGGAGCTTCTGTACATTAAGCAAAAATCCTGCAGCCTTACTGGGGTTTCTTCTTTCTGAGTCTTTCTGGGTTTACAATGGGCTCTTTTAGACAGTGAACGTGTGATTTGGAATTGAAAACTTCCCTTCTTGGCAATGCTCTTTATGTTCAATGAAACAGTGCCATCTAGTGGCTGAATTATAGTGCAATGCCAGCATTAAACTCTGCCAATATGGTGCTGTTAACTGTTATTGCAGCTTATCTCTGATCTGTTTGAAAGTGGGATAAAGGGGGGAAGTGCGGGAGATGAACTGCCATATGCTGTGCAACTGCTATTCTGGACAGTTTGGAAAGGCAGCACTGAATAGGTCAGCATGCAGCACAAAATGGATGCTGATTCTGGTAAGGTGAGGGCTAGTTCAGGCTGTAAGCAAAATCTTTCCCTGCATGTAAAGATCACCCGCTGAAAAAGATGACTTTTCAGTGATTCCTTCCTTTGTGAACTGGACTGAGCAACGGTGGTGTCATACAGTCAAAGGATCCCTGCTTTACTTCCACAGTGGCTACATCACAGTGATTAGAATATAGGCCCTGCAATTTAAGGTATGTGGTGAATGTATCCTCTCGTTCCTGATCCCAGTTTGCTACGAGATCATCACACAGGCATAATATTCTTACTTTCTTACCTTTTTACCTTCTTACTTTATGAAGTCTGGACACTTTGTAAAGGCGTTGCGATTAGCAGGGCTCTAAGTGAGGATTTTAGAAGTTAGAGAAGTGGGGAGGTCTTCGTCCCATAAAGTTTCCTGTCCTTCTCCATGGACACCAAAGCCTGTATCCACCTGAAAGCCTGTCCTTTCATGAAGCAGAGTGAAGCGTCTGCTGCATTGGGGGCTGGTGGCCCCAATTTCAGTGGGGCTATAAATCTGCCCTGGGTTTCAGTCAAACTCTATAGGAGCTCTCCAAGGTGCTAAGCCCATATTGAGGAAGTTAGCACAGCCATTTGAGGGACCCAGTTGGGCTGGATTTGGCTTACAGGCCTGAGGTTCCACACCCCTGCTACACAGCAATGAAGTACGCTAATGGTGCTAATGACTGAACCTAATAGATGTGTCCTCTACACATCTGCTGATTTTGTATTTTGAGCTCATCTGCAGATGAATTCTATCAATTCAGAACATAAGAAGAGCCTTGCTGGATCAGACCAAGGATCTATGTAGTCCAACATTCTGTTCACACAGGGGCTGTCCATGGGAAACCCACAAGCAGAACATGAGTGCAACAGCACCCTCTCGCCCATTTCCCCCAGCAATTACCAGAATCTAGCAAACACACCAACACACCTGTATCACTCCTGGGTGCCTTGGTGTACCTCAGCTACTCATTAAACAGGGTTTTTTTCATATTATAAGAGAGTCCATTCCCTAGAGTCAGAGTAACAGGGAGGTTTGTGCAGCAATCTTGTGACGCAGTTTTAGGGCAGCTCTTATCATGAGGTCCATGTGGTCTCAGTGGTCCAAAGTCATCCAGCAGCACACTCATGACTGGGAGACAATGATGTGAGGGAAAGAGAGGAGACCATCTCAAGCCACATCCCCTCATTGTACTAGGAGAACAGCAAGACAAGCAAAGCTAAGCTATTGTGTCTTGGAGGTGTGGATGGTGAGTACTATTAGCCAAGAAGGATAATCAATTCTATGAAATTGCCAGATTGGATGAAGTTAATGGCCCATTTTGTTCTAGCATCTTGTTTCAAGGCCTGGTGCAAATATTATGGCCAGCAAGTGGAAGCCCATTTAAATCACTTCATCTCACCATGCCCATCGGGCGAAACAAGGGAATATCCAATCCTATTACTCTCTTATCCCCAGTTTCCTGGGAGAAAACCCCATTGAACTCCATGGAATTTATAGGATTACATTGTGAATTGATGAGTCTTAACTTACCTCATTTTGCTCTAAAGGTGCTGATATAAGTAAAGCTTCCGACATTTGGCATCTGACATAAGACAGCTACAGAAAGTATGAGTTACGTTTTGTGTGAATCAATGTAGAGCTTGCTGGTGTGATACTTTCTTAATTAGAAAGTAAATATAACTTGTTTTGGGTGTAAGATTTAAAGGTTGTTTTTCTCTGCTCTAAGTTTGTCTGTATGATGTTTTAATGCTTTGGATTGTGACAACAACAATTCTGGGGGTTGTAGTCCAAAACATTTGGAGAGCACCTGGTTGGGAAAAGGCTGGTGCACTGAGCTATGGCTCCTCCCACCCCAAATGAAGACTTTAACAAAATTCATGTTAACCCCAACTTTTAAATATTTGCATATTATGAATTTACATTCATAGCATACAGATTGCATCAAAACTAATTCACATAAAATGTCACATATTGTATGACATAAGCAAAAGGTATCAGTGCTACCTGCAGCTTATCAGGGTTATCCCTATTTTTTATTAATATTAATATGTATTGTTTTGAAGCCAAGTGTTCTTCAAGATTTTTATAGCATGCTACTGTAGCCAGGTTCTTTATTTCAGTTCACCTAATTATGTTAACCTACTGCCATGTCTCAGTTTCTTCAGTCTTAGAATATCGTGTTTGATTCTTCCTAGAACTCCCTCCCACCCTCCAGTCCTAACTGTGTTTCAACCTTCTGGGGAAATGTGTTACTTGAAATTAAATATCAAAACTGGAGAAGGAATGATAACAGTGAGCAATGGGAATTTGAGGTTTGAGTGAGTTCTACAAGGAACTTGAGTTAGATCACAGGCAGGTTTCAGGTTGCTGAATCTATCTTGATTTAGAGCTGACTCACACAACCAAACCCTGTTGGATTTGGAGTGCTGCTGGACAGCTCTTCAGAATGTCCAATTCATGAGTCACTACAACCTGCCACTTAACTCATCTCTGGAAAAAATCCAGAATATGGTGAATTGTGATTTGGACATACATACAAGACCAATCAGCATTACTAAGCAGCTGGAAAGCCTAATTAGGTTGACTTCATTATACACAAAATATTTTGATTGAAATCTGCACATTTACTTGTTTAAGAATTCTGACTGGTGAATTCAGGAAGCTTTGTTTGAAAAGAAGAAAATGAAAGTGTACTCAGATGTCCGTGATGTGTTTATTAGGAACAATGAATGCTGGATTTTTCTGTCTGGTGTTGCTTTTATTGACCACATGCTTGTCTGTTTACCTTTTTCTTCCCCCCCCCCCCCCCACCAGCTCATCCCTCTGTCTTCTGATACTTGCTGGACAGGCAACACCAAGGCTGGTTTCGGACAACACTTTAGTCAATGGTGGGTTGAGTAGCCAACTCACAGTTGGTTATTTTGTGGGTACTCCCCACACAACATATTCCTACACAACTGTGGGTGGTTGGGGCTGGCGTTGAGTGGACTAATAGTCAACGCGGCATTTGACTGACACAGCCCCCGCCCCTCTCCCCTCCTCCCTCGGTCCTCCCGGTGCTATCCCAGCAGCCTCTGCAAGTTGCGCCAGTTGTAACAGAGTGGCAGCCACCGCTTTGGTCACCCTTGCTGCCTGCCTCTATGGGCTTATGTTTTAACCCACTCACCGCACGCCATTAACACACTCACCCCTTCACACAACACTTTAAACAACTGGCTTTGAGCTAAACAACTTGCAAGCCAGTTGTTTCTCTCTGTTGCTTATTTGGGTAGAATAGCATACCGTCAGTAGTTTGTGAGTGGTGTGTTACCCTCCACACAACACAATAAGCAACACAACTGACGGTTGTTCCCCCCCCACCCTCCATTGCTTAATGTGTTGTCTAAAACCAGCCAGAGAATATGCTGAATGACACTTCTGCCCCTGAATTCATCTTGCTGGGCTTCCCTGGACTTCAGAAGTTCCGATTCCTCTTGTTCCTCACTTTCTTGATGATCTACCTCTTTGAATTCCTTGGCAATGCCTTGATCATTCTCATCTCAAATATAGATGCAGGTCTGCGCATCCCCATGTACTTCTTCCTGAGCAATTTCTCATTCCTAGAGATGTGTTACACTTCAGTCACAGTTCCTCGGCTGCTGCAGGACTTGCTTACTGGCTCCCATGCCATCTCCTTCCAGATGTGCCTTACTCAGATGTATTTCTTCTTCTTCTTTGGAACCACAGAATTCTTCCTACTGGCTACCATGGCCTATGACCGGTATTTAGCCATCTGCCACCCCTTGCAGTATCCAATGCTCATGGATAACCATACCTGTGTCTGCCTAGCCTTGGGTTCCTGGCTGAGTGGCTTCCTGACACCCTTCTTGCCCATCACCTACATCTCCCAGCTCCCCTTCAACAGCAGCAACCAACTCGACCACTTCTTCTGCGACACGGGCCCCGTCATTAAGCTGTCGACTGGTGACACCTTCATGGCCAATGCAATGGTCTTCCTGGTCTCTGCAGTAGTTGTGCTCATGTCTTTCCTTCTGACTTTGACTTCTTATGCTCTGATTGTTTCTACTGTCTGCCATATCCCATCAGCTTCTGGAAGGCACAAGGCCTTTTCCACGTGTTTCAGCCACCTCGTGGTGGTTACCATCTTCTATGGCACAGTCATCTTCATGTACCTCTGTCCACGTTTTGGCCGAGCTTCTGAGATGGACAAAGTTGTATCTGTATTTTATGTTATCATCACCCCAATGTTGAATCCTATCATCTACACCCTGAGGAACAAAGATGTGAAAAGAGCTTTAGAGAAGATCCTCAACCAAGTAAAGAACAAGTGTCTAAGGCAGAGAAGGAAAGCTGTCCTTACTGTAGCCTTCCCCAATCTGGTGCCTCCTAGATGTGTTAGACAGAAACTCCCATAATTCCCAGCCTGCATGGTCAATAGCCATGCAGGCTGGGAATTATGGGAGTTTCAGTCCAACACATCTGGAGGGCACCAGACTGGGGAAGGTGCCTTTTACTGTATTACCATGAACGTCTTTATCACACAGAGACTTGATAAAGGCTGTTTGTTGAAAGTGTGCATTTATGTGAATTTATACTGAGGAATTTTATAAGGCAAGTATTTGTCTTCCCTTGTTAATTCCTATCATGGAGCTGACAGTTTTATTTATTTATTATTTATGCTCTTCTAATTCACACCAAAGAGTTATTTAAAGGTTGCCAAAACAAGGTATTTTCCATAGCTTTCTACCTGATTCTTTTAACTGGAGGAATTGAACAGGAATTGATCCTGGGACCTTCTGCAGGTGAAGTAAGTGTTCTACTACAGTCCCTCCTCCAAGAAAGGTATGAAGGAAAACATTCTAGTTTCAGTGGCTAGTGCTGAACTGGCTTTAAAGGTACCACATTATCTCACTATTTTACATTGATATTGTTATTTGTTTCTATTGCAGCAAGGTTAATGGATGACTTCAAAGACTGAGAGGACATTTGCACATAGGTAATAGATAAAAGGTTTAACCCCAGAATTTTTTATCCCAAGACAGAGCCCGCTAGAAATAATGCCACATTCCCAGTCCGGCCCATAAAGATTTGCAATGTTGTAAATCTTTTACCCCAATGAATTATTGCCTAGGTTGACCATATTTGAGAAACCAAAAAAGAGGACACCTGGGGGGGGGGGGGGGGGAAGCGTGCTTTCCGGGGCTTCCAGAAAACATGTCATTCCCCCCCACCATGTTAATGGTGGTCGGTGGCTTCCATTAAAGCCCCTAATTGGAGTGGAAGTGGGGAAACCCATCATTCCTACCCACCCCCACTGCTCCAATTGTGGCCTTTTCTATGATGTCCAAGGATGACACACTTTCCCCTTTAAGGCCCTTTTGGGGCCATGGGAGGGGGAATGATGTGTCTCCCAAAAGTGCGTCACCCCCCCCCCCCCCCGCCACCATGCTAATGGCAGCCTCAAAGGGGAAAGTATGTTATTCCTGGACATTATAGAAAATTAAAGAAAATTCCCTGTGACACCAAGGATAGAACAAAACCCCAGACAAAACCTGGGGAACTCCTGACAGTAGGTCACCCTATTATTGCCTAACAGTAAGGTTGACTCCTCAAGGGAAGGAGTTAGAGCTGCTCCTGTTCATTAAAGGAGTTCATTTTATTAGTGCTTTCTTGCATTATTTGTGGTTTGTCTCTTTATTTTAGTGCTAAGTGACTAATTTCTACTGATGATTTGCCATGTTTTAAAGGTATTGCTAATTGTCATTGTCATCAATGAAACTATTAAAATATAGTAGGAATCCAAATGGATGGCACAATACTTAGAGCACCCATGAAAAAAATATGGTGAATCAGGCTAACAACCTTTTGAATTATACAACTCCGTTTACCTGAAAGTTTGCTATGCTACCCTACAAACATGATTGCTTTGAGCAATTGTCTTTCATCCAGTGTCTTTTTGAGAAAATATGGCACCTATTCTTACAGCTATTAATGAACCCTGGCTAATTGTGTCAATGGAGGAGGGTTATAGCATCTTAAGTGGTATATTGTTTAGTGTTCCCAGCAGATAATTCTAGTGATAGAATGCAAACAGCCTTTAAATACATGGGTGGTATAGGACTAAAATCAATCAGCATCAGCATCTTCCTTGAGGGTCTCGTGTGTGGTTGGTTGTGCTCAGGATTTTACCTGTTTCTATATTTGGGATTGGAAAGCATTTTTCTCCAGATCAAATTGGCTATTTTGCCTACTCCAGAAGAATATGGCTTGACTTGCTTGTATGGGTCACTTGGAGCCATTGCTTAATAAGTAATTCTTAAAATGCAGCTGCTGTTTGGGATCTGAGCTCCCTCACCTACCCATTGGATGATGCTCAGTCCCTCCTGGACTCCACCCCCCCAACAAAATGCGGTTTCATGTGCTGTTTGCCCCATGTAAGTTTTTTTTAATGCATACACCACATTACTGGCTACTGTTTGCCCTCGGAGGAGCTAACCTGATCTCATGAAAATCTGTATTTAAACGGAACCTCTTCAAAACCCATTTCCATGTAGATTGGCTCCTGGTGGGTGTTTTAAATTCCTATCTATTGCCATCCTGTAGCATGCAATTGGCATCCTCTTCCTCAAGGTTGCACTTCTACTCTGAAGATATCACATTTTTCTCAGCACTCAGACTGTAACATTTTGTACCTGGGATACTGTACTCCTCCTCCAGACCTCCACATCTATGGCGCATGCATTGCTTTTATGAGCACCATGTGGTTATGTGAGTGTAAGTGGTACCTATTGGATATTCCCTATGATTTGAAGTAGTAACCAGTGAACCTACCCTTCCCATTTTTGCACTATTTTGTAAAGACTTCTTTTTCCTTTTTCTCCAAACAATTAACCAAAATTCTTCAGTGGTTCCACTGTACCATCTCAGCCGGAGAGGCCTGCTTGGTTATGGCACCTTGTATGTGGAACTCTCTGCCCTAAGATGTTAGGTCATCTTCAATGGTATCTGTGTCCTGCAGGCAAGTGAAGACACTTCTCTACAAACAAGCATTTGACTCTGATGTTGTTTTATTTTATTATTTATTTTATTATTGACTGTTTATTGATTTTATTGTTGGGGGGTTGTTTTGTTTGGCTGCTGCTTCTAGTTTGTTGATAAAACATTTTAATGATTACTTTCATGTTTATTTTCGTTCTGTAAGATGCTTTGAGCGAATTGCTCTTTCTCTCTCTCTCTTCTTGGGAGAAAAGCATAGTAAAAAATTCTGAAGTCATAAATATAATAAATATTTAGTGCCAAAGAGCAATAAGGTTTCTCTCTTCCAATCTTATTTTACCCCATTTTGTAAACGTTTAGGCTTGCAAATGTCCATGAAAGCCACGTGCTCCCCTCTTCCTGTGCTTAAACCCACAGCTTTCAATAAGGGACTTACCTGTTAACTGTGGGGTGGGCAGCCAGGGGCAGTGGCTCTGTACTTGAAAAGGAACATACAAAACTACTGCAAATAAACCAATGATAAAAGTGGATTACATATTTTTCTATTAACACCCTCAACCAGGTGCTGCTGGAGCTCTAAATGTAGTTGAAATACTTATCTCTCACTCACTCTCTGGCCAGATCTACACCAAATAGGACATGACACTTTGAAAACGGTTTGAAAACTGTATAAGGAGTGTATCCTGTGCCCCAACGGTTGTCACTACTGTTATAAACCATTTTCAAGCAGTAGTGCAGATCCTGCCTCTGTTTCCAATTTTGCCACTGAGAAAGGCCAAAATGATGTTGGGAGCATGCTTTGGGTTGTTCACACAGCGCAGTAAGGAAGCCTTAGGAGAAGCATTTCAACCTTTTAGAATGGTGAAAAAAATGGTCTAAATGCTGGGGGAGGTGATGGGGCTAGGGAAAGTGGGTGAAGTGCACTACTGGTGTTGCAAAAAATGTTCTTAGAGTTCTTTTCTGGAGGCATCCCAATATTCCCCAGGAAAGCGAAATAGACCAAAGTGGAGGTACAACAGATTTATTCTCATGAGAATGATCAGACAGCGGACTCGTGTCCAAAGGATGTCTGACCACAGGTTAAGGAATTCAAGAAGGTTAAATACAAAGTTGAAACACAGCATTTCTGGCTGAACGCCCAGAATGTTTATCTCAGTCATATTTCAAAGAAGCGTAGGACAGCTCTTCAAGGCCTCCTGAAGCTACAGAGAAAAGATTCTACTGTCTGTTACAACAAACCCCATCAATGGTCTTTGTTCTTTGTGTCTCAAAAGCTGGCAGGAATTAGAGCATGCGCTGAGTGCAAAGCAAGGAACTAAATATAGACAAAGACAAAATGGAGTCGCTTTGGTTTTTACTATAATTCTAACACTGGTGCTAATGACTGAACCTAATAGATATGTCCTCTACACATTTGCTGAGTTTGTATTTTGAGTTCCATCTGCAGATGAATTCCAGCAATCACCAGAACCCAGCAAGCACACACACAAACACAAATATACAGTCACCTATATCTCCCCTCTGAGCCTTGGTGTTCCCCAGCTACTCATTAGACAGTTTTTGCTGTCTATCAGAGACTCCATTCCCTGGAGTCAGGGTAACCGGGAGGCTTGTGCAACAATCTTTTTTAGGGCAGCTTTTGTCAAGTGTCTGCTCTCAGTGGTCCAAAGTCATTCAGCACTCGTGACTGAGGGACAATGATATGAGGGAAGGTCAAGAGACCATCTCAAGCAGCACCCACCACTACACTAGGAGAACAGCTAGACAAGCAGAACTGGGCAATTATGTCTTGGAGGTGACGATGGTGAGTATTATTTAGCCTAGAAGGTTAGCCGATTCAATGGATTTGCCAGATTGGATGAAGTTAGTGATCCATTTTGCTTTAGCTTCTTGTTCCTAAGGCCTGGAAGCCAATTTAAATCACTCCATCTCACCATGTTGACCGGAGCATTTTCATTATGCCATCATAGTTTGCTTTGTTTGAGGGGTTTTGCTCATTATGGTGACACAGAAAGAAAATGCTTGATCTGTGAGATGAGTTGCTGTATGCAACTTACTAATCAAATGGTGATCCCTGCCATTTGGGATCCTTTAAATTAAATATCCTATACATGATGACTGTAATGTGGACATTGGTCCCAAGAAAGTCAAGAGATATACCCAGTGTTGTGCAAATAGAATTCTATTTGTGCAATGAAACTTCCCCCCACCCAAAGCATCTGCTCTGGTGGGTCCCTGAACCCTCTGTAGTATATTGGGGTTATGGGAAGGGGCTGCAAGTGAAGAGGGAATTGCTCCCTGACCATCTTACTTCCATTGACAGATGGACACAAAATTAGACTAGATCCCATTTTGTTAAATGCCTAATTTTTCAGATAACATGTATGTGGGTAGGTAGAGAGGTAATCTATATCACAGTGAAACCAAAAGGCCATGAAATATACAAAGCAACAGTACACTTGCATAAACCCTACATGGTCAAAAATTAAGGAACCATAAATAATGTTATACATCTACCTTGTGAATAGTTGCACTTTTTTCCAGTAGGGGTGGGCAAGTTGTCACCCTTCATTTGTTTTGGCCAACAACTCCCATCACCCCCCACTATAGGGCTATACTGGTGAAGGCTGCTGGGAGTTGTAGACCCAAACATCTGGAGACCAGAGGGCCACCACAACTTGCCTCCTCCAGCTTCAAAGCATCGAGACAGTCATTCTCATGCTGAGCAGTTCATAGCTGCTCAGTTTTACCTAAGCTGACTTGATGGGAAGGGACTGGTTTCTCAAATGACTACAGGTCAGCTGCTGCCAAGACCTGTGCAATGTCCGTATTGTGTAGACTGACCAGACGCCCGGATTTGTCCGGACATGGCAGGGAAATGGGGTGCAAATCCACATCCGGGCGGAAAAAACCGTTTTGGGGGGCCAAATCCGGAAATTTAGCCCCCCAAAACGGTGACCAGGTGGCCCTGGGGCGAGCCGGGCCAACTGGGGGGCGGTGGGGGCAAACCGGGGCGGCAGGGGGTCACGCGGCGGTGGCGCGAGGCTGGCGGCGCGAGGTACCTACCGGCTGGGGCTTCCGTTTCCCTCCGGTGCTCGGAATCTACTGAGAAACAGGCTTCGCGGCCTGTCCCTCAGTAGCGCGCCGGGTGATGACATCATCAGTCGGCGCACTGCTGAGAGACAGGCCAGGAAGCCTGTTTCTTAGTAGATTCCAAGCACGGAGGGAAACGGACACCCCCAGCAGCAGCAGGTAAGGAGCGTGGGGCGGGTGGGGGGGGCGGGGGAGTGGGGGGGCGGCGCGGGTGCTCGCGGCAGGTGGGGGGGCGCGGGTGCTCGCGGCGGGGCACTTACCTGCTGGGGCTTCCCTCGGGTGCTCGGAATCTACTGAGAAACAGGCTTCACGGCCTGTCCCTACTGAGGGATAGGCCGCGAAGCCTGTTTCTCAGTAGATTCCGAGCACCGGAGGGAAGCCCCAGCAGGTAAGTGCCCCGTGCACCCGCGCCGCCCCCCGCCCGCCCGCCCCGCGCTCCTTACCTGCTGCTGCTGGTGCTGGGGCTTCCCTCCGTGCTCGGAATCTACTGAGAAACAGGCTTCACGGCCTGTCCCTCAGTAGCGCGCCGGATGATGACGTCATCACTCGGCGCGTTACTGAGAGACAGGCCAGGAAGCCTGTTTCTCAGTAGATTCCGAGCACGGAGGGAAGCCCCAGCACCAGCAGCAGTAGGTAAGGAGCGCGGGGCGGGGGGGGGGGGCGGCACGGATGTGCAGGGCGGGGGGGGGCGGGGCGGGCGCGAGACACTTACCTGCTGGGGCTTCATGTGCCACGTCTCCCTCTACCTCCCATGTGCTGCATTTCCCCTACTGTGCCTGCCCTGACCGCCTCTCCCATCTCTCACCTACCTCCCCATTGAGATTGCACTGTTGCTGCTGCTGCTGCCCCCTCCCACAATGCTCTAAGGAAGGACTTCCAAGAGTCAGGCATTTTGGCCTGTTTGAGGCACACAGGCTGCTTTTTACAGCCAGTGGAGTTTTTTCATAGAGACTGCCCCCCTCGCTCACCTTCTGAGGATCTTTGAGGAAAGCCATAGGGCGGATGACTGCTCTGGGGAGCCCCACTGGTTATTCTTCCCCTTTGGCATTTGCTTAGGGTGACCATATGAAAAGGAGGACAGGGCTCCTGTAACTTTTAACAGTTGTGTAGAGAAGGGAATTTCAGCTGGTGTCATTTGTATGCATGCAGCACCTGGTGAAATTCCCTCTTCATCACTGTAGTTAAAGCTGCAGGAGCCCTGCCCGCTTTTGTACCTGGTCACTCTAGTATAGCTCCTGCAGCTTTAACTACAGTGATGAAGAGGGAATTTCACCAGGTGCTGCATGCATACAAATGATACCAGCTGAAATTCCCTTCTCTACACAACTGTTAAAGATACAGGAGCCCTGTCCTCCTTTTCATATGGTCACCCTAGTGTTTGAAGCTTTCAACATTATAACCATATGGTCCAAACTTTTAGAAAAAGGAAGGGAACAGTGTATGTGTGTAGGTGGGGAGTGGGAAAGATTAAAAGGAATGTATAGCTACCTATCCCAAGGAGAGATCACAAGGAGAGATCTGAAGACCAGGTTATGATGGATCCAGATGAAGGTTGAAAGAGATCTCTCCTAGAATCCAGGGTATAGAACTCAGCAAAGTCCAGGTAGGGAAAATTAAGCCACGTAGAGAGTGTAGAAAATATTTAAAAATGAAAAGATCAAAATCAAATAGAGGGTGAAAACAACACCAAGCTGCTCACACCCTAAGAAAACAACACCCTAAGATCAGTGGCCTTTTCAATGGTGACACCCCGTCTGTGGAATGCCCTCCCCAGAGAAGCTTGCTTGGTACCTATGTTGTGGTGTTTTCATCACCCAATTATTTTAATAAGTATTTTAGTGCTCTTCGCCCTATGCACCTTTATTTTCTGCTGGTTTTACTGTGCTGTTGTGTTTTTACTGTTTATGGCTGACTTCATTTTGGTTTTATTATGTGCTGTTTTTAATTATTGTTTTATTGTTTGTATGTTATTTTTTAATTATTGTACACCACACAGAGAAGTTGGGTTATTGGGTGTAATAAATAGAAAGCATAATGAATACATAAACAAGGAACACAATTAAAGTCCTATTGATTACAATGAGAAATGCCCTATCCTGTGTCCAGCTTGTGATATCATTTTAAGGTTTTCTTTTATTGTCGTATGCTTGGAGAGAGAGAGAAAGCATGCACAGACTGCTATCACTGTGCTTTAATTTCATGTATTGACAATGACAATGACATATCAACGTCCTCAGCTCCTTCCTGGAGACAGAGGCCAGCTCATGGACCAGCAGCTAATTACCTCAGAAGCTGTGGTTAGAGTTGTATTTTCATTGGAGTTCTACTGTTGAAAATTCTGACCAGCAAAATATCTCAATCTATGCCAATATGAGCGAGATTTCCTAAAACTTTTGCTGGGTCTCTCTTTTCCTCTTCCTTTTCTGCAACATTTTTGTTGTTAGGTATTGCTATGTCAATGAGGTAGTTGTGTTTTCCTTTTATATTTATGACTGTTCTTGTCCCAGAATTGTTCTGTCCCAGCATAGCATGGCTTAGCTTGAGTTTGAGTGTGTCTGGATCTCCTAGGCTCTGAAAGCATCTTTTTGGAGAGCACCTGCTGGTTGCATGTTCTCTGCACACTGAGGCAATGTAAATTCAGTATATACTTGGATAAAAGGAAGGAAAGATCCTTATCTAGCATTGTAATAATGGGCATCTGTTCTGGCCTATCTTTGAATTGTACTGACCATGGTCTTGTTCACATGGCTAATGAATCAGAGATATAATCACACATTGTTAGATTAGTTTCTCACTGATCAATCAGAAGTTGAAACAAGCTAAGAGGCGAGAAGTGACTACAACAAGCCTTTAGTCCATTTTGTTCCATGGCTAATGTTTGCAGGGTAATCATATTTTATACTCTTCCTGCATGCTAGGTTGCTAGTTTGTTGTACTAGATTTCTCTGCACTTGTCCACTGCTTCATTTGTTCAATGGTAACAGTATGCTGAATCTGTGAGTATGGATATGAGAAAAATGATGGGGAAAGAGTGTTAAACGTTAGGAAAGTTTAGACTATTGTAATCCAGTGAAAGATTTGCAGTCAGAAAAGATATTTGAGGGAAGGGGAGACTCTGTCACACAGAGTATAGTAAAAGCTTCAAAGAACAGCAAAAGCTACAAAAGTAGAAGTGAGTGAAATTAATTTCAGATACATTCAATGTCTCACTTGTTCTTTATTTCAGTGATTTTAACATTAAGATGTTGTGTAGAACAAGTTTGTCTTAATTGTATGCTGTGAAATCAGACATGTGACCAAGGCCATGTTTGGGTGGGCACGCCCCCTTGGGGATGGACATGTTGGTGGGCACGCCCCCTTGGGGCGGCCATATTGTCCTCCTTTTTGGTTTCCAAAATATGGTCACCATAGTATTGTGTCCCAGCTTTAGCCAGGCTGTATTGTCTATGCTGGAAATAAAAGTATCCTCAAAGGGGAGAACAATGGAGTGCATAGGTCCCTGACTTCATCCAGCCGATTTTAAGCTGATTTATATCACTAAAACAGAAAAAGAAAACAAACACACAACTGTGTGCACCTTTAAAATTCAAAATGCATTACAGTTGGCTATGCAGTCAAACAGCCATCTCTTTATTCCATTTTGCAGCCGACCCCTTTTGATGAGGACCATACGCCTTTTCTCCAACACACTCTATGTGACTCAGCCCTCAGTTCTAGACTTTTCTACTGTCCTTGGTTGTCATTGGGAAAAAGGATACCAATGAGCACTTACTGTGAGTGGGGAATAGGGGCCCTCCAGAGGTCAAGGCCTACAACTTCTATCATCTGTGACATCTGGTCATGCTGGCTGGGATTAATGGGAGTTGGAGTCCAGCCACCTCTGAAGGGATGCAAAATGTAAGTCTAGGGCTACAATCTTATTCCCAGTTTCCTGGGTGGAAGCCCCATTGAAGTCCATGAGACTTATAGGATTGCACTGTGAATTTGTGAATCGTAACTTATCTCACTTTGCTCTAAAGGTATTATTACAAGTAAAGCTTCTGACATTTGTCTTCTGGCTTAAGAGAGCTATAGAAAATATATGTTACATTTTGCATGAATCAATGCAGGGCTTGCTGGTGTGATATATTCTCAGTAAGGAAGTAAATATTATTTGTTTTGACCTTAAGCTTTTAAAGCTTGTTTTTCTCCTGCTCTTAATTTTTCTGTGTGTGATGTTTTAAAGTTTGTAAACTGTTTTTAAGTTTTAAATTGTAAGTCACCCTTTCGGGGCAAAAGGCAGCTGAGAAATCCTTTTATAAATAAATAAGCCATAACAACAGTATTAAAACACAAATAAGATAAATTTCAAGAACCATACTTGCATAGGTACATCATATATAGATTTGTTCAAACCAGAGGTCATGACGAAAGAACATAGTTTGATCAGCAGGATGTCAAAATCTGTAAAGTCATTGATCATTGAAACCATGCACTGTATGGGCAGGGCAGGGAGAATAACCTTGGGCACAAATGCTCCTCTGGAAAGGCATCATAAAAGGACCTCTTTGGTTTATATATCCAGTGCTGATGGCTAATGGAAAATCATGTTTTGTTGATTTGACAAATAAACAGAACCGACCAAAAAATGTTCTAGGTGTCTGTGGACTTCTCTAAATGTGCTATTTATAGCATGCTCATGATTGGCCACTCACCAAAATTTCTGGGTCAATTATATGACGATACAAGCATCCAGTGGCTCTCTCATTCTTTAGAAGGATTTCCTCACCTTAATTTGAAATGGAAAAAAGCTAGTATCGAAAAGATCCCCTTTCCGTTTCAGCTTGTAAAGAGGAAATCACACTATAAGAAGAGACAGGGGCTGTATAAATGACACATATAGAACTCCTGGTTAAAGGGGGGAAACGGGAAGGGGAAGTGTGTGTAAAGGGAGCACGTGGTGATCGTGGGATGAAAACGGAAGCAGAAAGCTACAGAAATTTGCAGAATTTTCCCTGGTGTAGAAATGCTTTGTATCTTATTTCCTTTGGTGTTAAAAGGCTTGGATAGTAGTATGGCTTGGATAGATGTGTCTCGCGAGCATTGTGTGATTAGGATCCCTGTTTCTCAACAGAAGTGGGCATCAAGTTCAGTGGGGTCCAGATGGGTATTGTGGTGCAGATGTACATCCACATCTGCATCAGCCACGCACTGCTGAATTGGGGCAACAGTTGGTGTAATGCTTTCCTCAAGAGATACTGGAAAACTCTAATGGGGAAAGGCATGGAAAACTTTAATTTCAGGTTGGATAACTTCCCATTAGACTCCCCCCTCCATGTTTAAAGAGTTGATGGATTTGCAATAACATTTGCAGTTTAATCATGTTCACAGTTAAACATTTTCATATGTTGCATCACAGTAACCAGTAGGGAGTAATATGTTGTTCCATGCTACATTGACTTCAATAATCAAACCATAATTCATTCCTAGTTTTGTAGAGTTTTGTGCCTAGAACCCTGAAAATCAGGCATAGTGTGACATCAAATGTCATGTGATCAGATTTCTGCTTGTGCAATGGGATTTCCCGTTCCATTCCTCCCCTTTACACATTACACCCCCAAATGAGATCTGGAGGGTCCCTGGCCCTCTGGAGCATATTTTTGGGGCACACACTATAAATGCAGGGGGAAAGGGATATCCATTCCACCACATATGTCCATTCCACTGGTGGACAGATACTGTTGCATTTCACCAAAGTACAACAGTTTTTCTGGGTTTAGATGGCCAATCCATTAAAAGATTTTGACTGGGTTCACATGATAACTTACACTCAGTGGTTGAGTGTGGGTTGTTGTTGAACTGTAGATTATTGTGTTGTGTGAACCCATTATGTTTTCCGCAAAGTGGCTTAATTTTATTGAAGAAGACACCCTGAGAATCCATTGGTTATTGTTGGGTTATGAACTGTGGGTTGTTCACAGTTAACAAGCCATGGTTTGTTAGCACAGCTGGGTTAAGACAACATGATAACCGTGGTTCAACAACAACCCACGGTTTAACAACAATCCACACTCAGTCCTTACTCAACCACTGAGTATGGGTTATCATGTTGCATAAACCCAAGTCTTTAAATAAAACATGCCTGGCTCCCCGGGTGGGGGTGGGGTAAAAAAGAAGAAGAGAAGTCTATTATAACTTTCTATCACTAAGACAACAAAGCCTCACCATCACACTTGACAATCCATTAAATTTTTTAAAGCCCTATAGAGAGTCATTCCTATTGTATGAAAGCCAAGTTTGGATTGGACACTCCTTTTGTTGGAATTAAAATAATAATAACTACCAGTAATGTGTAGTGAGGAGCTTCAATGTTCTTTGAAAAACAATGACAGATATTAACTGGCACAAGGTTACTCGGTGTGCTTCATGGCTGCGTGGAGATTTGTGTCGAAGTATCCCTGTACTGAGCTAATTGCTCTATATCCACACACTCTCTTTCAGTGCATTGTCTTGGACTGTTAATGTAGAAAACCTGCAAAAAGAAAAACAAAGTTATTTATTTGTAAAAATATACTTTAAATTTATTTTAGAATAAACTAATTCAAGTCTTTGAATGTTTAGATTGAGCCTTCTGCTCTTGTCCATGGGCACCAAATTCTAACAGTTCTGTGTTGGCTCTTTCAGATGCAGCCTCCACATGACAACTGGACTGTTGTAACAGAATTTGTCCTGATAGGCTTCACCAGCACCCACGATGGGCACTTGCCTCTCTTTGGCTTCTTCTTGGTCATGTACTTGCTGACCCTGACCGAGAATGGCATCCTGGTCCTAGTTGTAGCAACAGAAAGGCGCTTGCACACGCCCATGTACTTCTTTCTCATCCATCTTTCGTGCTTGCACATTTGGTACACCTCCCTCACTGTGCCGAAGATGCTGTCTGGCTTTGGATCCCCTGGTGGTAGGATTATCTCCTATCCTGCCTGCTTGGCACAGCTTTTCCTCTTCACCTTCCTGGGCAGCACTGAATTCTTCCTCCTAGCAGCAATGGCCTACGACCGCTACGTGGCTATCTGTGTGCCACTGCGCTACCAAGAGATGGTGGGTAGAGACACTTGTATGCTCCTGGCAGCTGGCTCCTGGCTTGCTGGATTTCTCACCCCAGTACTGCCTGTCTACTTTATGTCACAGTTGACTTTTTGTGGCCCCAATGTGATAGACCATTTCTTCTGTGATGTTTCTCCACTTCTTGTTCTCTCATGTACTGATGTTTCCTTGAAGGAGGTAGTTGACTTCCTGATCTCCTTGGTCGTGCTCCTGGTTTCCTCCTTTGTCATCATAGTGTCATATGTCCGCATTATCTCCACAGTCCTGAAGATTGACTCCTTAGTAGGACGCCACCGGGCCTTTTCAACTTGTACTGCCCACCTCACAGTGGTGTCTGTCTTCTATGGTACACTTTTCTTCATGTATGTTCGTACTAAAGTTGCCTCTTCAATCAACCTCAATAAGGTGGTGTCGGTTTTTTATGCAATAGTCACCCCCGTGCTCAACCCCCTAATCTACAGCCTAAGGAATACAGAAGTGAAGGGGGCCTTATATAGGTTCATTTCCAAGAGAAAGCAGATTATAATATAACACTAGGCATGGGTCATACATTCACATGGATTTGGAGCGGAGAGGGGACAGGATTTGCAAAATAACCCATTCTTTTAGGAGAAGCTCCTAGCTAGTTCATAACCACCCATGATAGTCCCCTTACTTATCCTTTTTCATGGGTTGATAAGGTATGGGTCTTGTTGCTAAAGCCAGTTTAGCCAAGGAACCATCGGCACGTTGTTACCTTTTCTGATTTTTGTAGACTGAAAAGCATCTCACTGAACTGCTGTCAGCCCAAGGAGAAATTTCATTTCAAATTCATAGCATGTTTTTCTTTCCTGAAGGAAATCCAAACTGAATAGCAAGAACCAACCCCCAATCCTTATATAATCAGTGTCAAAATAATAGCCAATAATATATCAAACAATAAAGAAATGGTCATATGATATCAAATTAATGCCAAAGCTATCTCACATGTTTCTCCATCATTAGAATACTGTAGTCAGTGGTGCCATCGAGGTAGGACTTTGGGGACAGAACTCCAAGGCCCCACTCAGCAGAATAAGCAGGGGAGGGCCAGGCAGATGCAGCGGGACAGCTCACCACATTTTGAACTAATTGAAGTAATATACATTACCATCTAAAGAGGGAACACCCTCCGCCCCCATAAGCTCAGTAAGTCCAAAGTCATAAAGGTGGGGTGGGGGGAGTGTTTGCTGGAGAGGGACTAACATCAAGGGCTGAAGCATTTCCACCTGCCTCACCCCACCCATCACCTTGGAGCCTACAAAGAACTGCTGCTTGAAGACCAGTGCTGGAAGGGGTGCTTGGTGGAGATAAGCTGAGTTAATGTCAAACCTTTGTGGGTATCTGGAGCTTGAAGGACTATGAAGCTGCACCCCCCACCCCCCCAGGTGTGAGAGAGGGAAACAACCATGAGAGAAAGCTGGGAGAGAGGAAAGCTGCCACAAGTGAGACATGTAACTGCCAACCTTTGCTTATAAGCTAATTGTGGAGAACCCTCATGTGAAATGAGATGTATATATATTTATTAATATTTTTGTATTGTGCTTTATTCTCTTCCTTTTTAGTGCTCAGTTGACGGATTAGTTTATTTATTTGTACTGTTTTATTACATATTATATATGTTGATATATCTACTATGCATTTACCTGCCAACATTATGGTTATTTGTAATTGTTTCTATTGTATTTTGAATGTTGATATTTATTGCTGATTGATATCCTATAAGTTATTGTTGTTCATTTGTTATGTTGCAAGCTGCTTTGGGCAAAATTTTATGGAAAAGTGGCATACAATTACAAATAGGAATATGATGAAGAAAGTCTAAAATTACCTAACTGCACCCGTGGCCGCAATGGACATGTGGCATCATAACTAGAGTGTTTATTCTTGGCTGTGCAAAACCTAGTTTGCTCTGCTTAGGACTAAGCTAGACATAAAAGTGAAGAACCATGATCAATAGTGGCTAATACAGGTCCATTGTGGCTTGCTCTGACCAATGGTATGGTGGTCTAGAAATCTAACTAAATACATCCCAAAGAAACACATGTGTCAGCGAGGACACTGATAATGCAGCCTTTTCCTCCCTGCATCTCACTTATTACGGCCCTTGTTTAAACATGCCTACACAAAAGTAAGAGCCTATCTACACTACTGCTTTAAAACGGTTTAAAATGGTTTATAACAGTAGTGACAACTGTTGGGGCCCAGGACACACTCCATATACAGTTTTCGAAATGTTTTCAAAGTGTTATATCCTGCTTGTGTAGATAGGATATAAGAGACTTACCATTATCTATGTCTTTTTGATAGCTGAATTGGCCTTCATTAATATAATAAACCTATCTACACTACTGCTTTAAAATGGGTTATAACAGTTTTAAACCGATTAATTAACCAGTTTAAAACTGTTATAACCCATTTTAAAGCAGTAATGTAGATAGGCTCAGTGTTAATATCACAAAAAAAGACCAGTGTGTGCAACATAATCACTTCCTCCTCTGCCTGGAGCAAGGTAAGAGTGGGAATGAACCCACTTTGATTGTTCTGGATGCTGGTGGAAAGAATTCTGTTCTCTTCTACATGATCCCCATTGTAAGGGGAAGAGGAAAAACAAGAGCAGCCCAGAGAAGATGGAAGCTCTGTTATGTTCCTTGGAATTTATGTTAATTTTTATGTGTTTTCCTTGTCTTGATAAATTTCTAGTATTTTGTATTTAATTTTGCATGTTGTTAGTTGCCTTAAGTGTTTGCTTGTTTTTAACAAAAATAAAGGCTATAAAATGCTTATAGTAAATATACCTGCTCTCCATCTGTAACTCATGCGGATAAGTGAGGTTTCATTAGTAGAGAGGGGAGAATATGATAGGGATGTTTGAGCTCACAGAAATTCTCCAAATTTCATTTTGAAGCCCATTTTGCCTTGCTCCCATTTTTGTTTTGCTACCTGTTTTTTGGTTCATTCGGATGAGAAAAGTTTGTACTTCAAATGGGAAAAGTGTTTCTGTGCGCATTCCCTCCATTGACTCAAGTGTGAAAATGCTTTTTTTAAATGTGCATTTCAAAGTGCACATTCTTTTTTATGCACATTTTTTGAATGTGATTGCAAGTACAAGAATGTGCTAACATTTTTCGAAGAAATGCACTCCTGTTTATATTCATGCTTGGGATTACAAATAGGGCACTATATTCTCGTATATTCCTACTCATTGGTGTAGGAACTGCCTCCCCAGCAGCTGATCCTTCTTATTCCTCTCAGGGCACAAGAAAACAATGTAGTACTTTTGGAAGAAGAGGCAAGCCAGCAACCATCTGCAGAGGCCAGGATGGAGAAGATCTCCACAGCTATGGTGTACTTCCTGATGGCACTAAGATAGGATGGCACAAAGGAGACTCAGATAATGAGCATGCTAATGGGAATGTGCTGGGCATTGTTGAAAACGGTGGGCAGTCACGGACTGGGAAGGCCACTCCTAAGCTGATGGTGGCCAGCAAATCCAAGTCCCTGAACATGGTTAATAAAAACTCCAACAATACAGCAGGAGGCAGTGGTTGAAAACAATATCCTATAGGAGTGCAGTGCACTCAACCACATAGATCAACCATATAACTACAAAAACTGTTATACAATGAAGTCTATACATTTATTTGTATCAGTTTGTAATTAATTCAGTTATATATTACAATATCAATCAATCCAATTGGCCACATTAACAATTTCAAATAACACCTGTTCATATGTTAACATACTATTTCATGTTCTACAATGAAGTATGTATACTTATTTGTGCCAATTGGATTACAATTAGTTCACTCAGTTTTACAATACTGTTTCAAGCACTCCGAGACTCACATTTTCAAATGAAACTAGTTCATATGTTAACAGCACTAATACATAACAACACTAATTCATAGCAACACTAATTCATTTTACAGGGCATCTGGTAATAATCTTCCTGTTTCGTTATTACTTCATCAGAAGAATGCTGTAGGATAATACACAGTTAAATTACTGTCACTCCAAGTATTTATATAATGTTTTAAACACTTTGCAAACTGTTTTATTTAGAAAGACAAATCCTCCCACCTTCTGCTTCATGAGTCAGCCTTCTCATTGTTTGACAGAAAAACTCCTTTGGATCACTCAAGCTGTAGAATGATATACATGAAAAATATTTAAAGTATGCTCAAAAAGATCATTCAGCTGGTTCACAAGATATGTGAGCTTACCACCAGGCTTATCTCTCCAGACTTATAAATAAAACAGTTTGCAAAGTGTTTAAAACATTATATAATTACTTGGAGTGACAGATTCCCACTTGTTGATTTTAAACATCCAACCAAATCTTTGGTTGCCTATAGCAAACATATGTTGAACTCACAACTAGAGATATAAATCTTCAAAGGTACTTCAACTTGGTGTTCCTTTTTATTGTCCCTGAATTTTACAAAAGAAACATTTCTTGAGGCACGCTATATCAAGTGGCCTTCTTGCACATCAGGTGTTGAAAATGCAAAGGGGAAAATTTATATTATCCCTAAGAGGGCAGGATAAGGATAAGGAAAATCATGCTCTTTAAGAACAAGAGAGTGGTGCAGCATGCTCTGAGATCACCACCTTCAACAGGGCAGAAAACCACAGTGAGCCTTCCAGATGTAAATCTGCTAATAAGAAGCCAAGACCGCCTCCTTGCATTCTGAGTTAACTAGATCCTGATCAAATTGAAATAAGTTAGTGTTAGCT
This sequence comes from Anniella stebbinsi, assembly GCA_029215795.1. NCBI lineage: Eukaryota > Metazoa > Chordata > Lepidosauria > Squamata > Anniellidae > Anniella > Anniella stebbinsi. The sequence continues at coordinate 261,155,210 of JARDYH010000001.1, forward strand.
TTTATGAGACACTATTTTAAAAACACTTGTGCCAAATCCCAACAGGCTTCTCCTGAGCCTTATTCACCACCACCAAAAGAACGTGTCAAATAATGTATCAAATATGCAACTGACTGACCCACCGGTCTTTAATTTCGGTTTATATCTGTCCAGGACGTGCTAAACTCATTCTCATTCTCCTAGAGTGACCACATATCTGACTGTACAGAGGATAGTCTCTTATCTGAAAGTATCCTCAATTTGAAGAGCTGCCCAGTCCAAACCCAGTTAAAAGATGAAGGGCAGTATCCAGTGCAGCTGCTGCATCTCGGCTGTTTGTGTTGTGTTAGTGGGATGCGCTGCTAGTACAACAGGAAGCTAGCACTTCCTAGAGCAACTCCAGAAACGAGCCGCAATGCTGATTTCTGGAATGGGACAGATCAGTGGAGTGCCTTTCTGCTAGCTCTGTTGACCTGTTCCTTCTGGAAATGAGCGTTTCTGGTTGCTTTAGGACATGCTAGCTTCTTGTTGTACTAGTGGTGCCTCCTGCTAGAGCACAGGCAGTATTAGATACTGCCAATTGAACCATAAATAGGGAGAGGCAGGGGGCCTTCAAGTCACCCAGCAAGAGTTAGAATTTGGACAGCAGACTGAGAGGCAGGCATACAGGTCCCTTGGGCCAGATCTAGACCTTTACCTCCATCACACCTAATTTCCCCCCTTGGTTTGCCTCCACATTTTTTTATGTCTGAAGCATAAGCGTGTCAAGTTTATGATCCCTTTCATCTGAATAGCTGCTCTTTCGTTCTTCCACTCCACTCCACCCCTCCCCTTCTCTTTCTCCTTCCAGTCAAGTCCTGTCAGATTAGTACTTCAACCAGACCACCTTTCTGCCAGGCAAAAATGGAATGACCCATTAGTCTGGCTCTTTGGGGGCATTGAGGGAGTAGAATCCTGTCTCTGCAGAGATTCCGGTTTGTATAATTTTAAAAAAACACTTTCAAGCCTGGGATGCAAAGTTTGGGTTTTATATTGAGGCTTGGAGCCAGCTGTTGGGAGAGATTGCTTTTCCCTGCCAGGACCTGATACAATCCATCCAAGCCCCCAGTTCCTTTAAAACTACACAGAGGCTTAGGGCACATTAAATGCGCTTAGGGAAGATAATCCAGACTTTTAGCATTCTAGGAAAGGCTGGGGAAGAGACGGGGTGTCAGCAGGACAGGCACTGCGTCATGTGAGTACCATGCTGCAAATCCTCACACCAGGCATGGTGAGAGTGCACTAAATCTCTGGTATGATGGAGCTCCTTGTGTCAAATCATTACGATTCTATCATGGTAACGCTATATCCCTCTTGCACATTTATACTTTGCAGGACACATAATTACATTTGTTGCAGTATTTTGAATAGCATGGAATAAAAAACAGGAAATAACACTACAAACAGTATCAGTGGACTTCAATACTGCTATAAAGCAGTAGTATAAATCTAGCTCATGACATAGACTTCTGCACTAAGGTGAGATGTATGGTATTTCTATTTAAATTCTAGTAATGTTTTCCAAATTTGCATCAATATGTATTAATTTGCCCTCTTTTGTCTTCTGTTGTGGAGATGTATCAGGAACCAAATAGTTCAATGCGTGAAGCTGCAAAATCTGCTCCTTGAGTTGTGGTGCAGTGTGGTAGTGGCTGTGTGTTGGGGAAGGTTTCTGTTTCTTAAGGGACTTTGCTGTAAACTTAAATAAAACCTCTCCCTCCCTTTAATTGGATTGCTTCCCACAGCTGCCATCCTTCAATGTCACACTCAGTGGGATGGTTGCCTGTCTTCCCCTCTGTGCTTGGCATGTATATTTGTAAAGAAATACAGATCGGAAGTACCTTGAATGCCACTTTTGGTAGAAAGGCAAGGTACAAATTAATGAATGAATTAAATATGCCATTATGTGCCAATTGTCCAAAAGGAAACTAAATTCTGTAGCTCTATCTTTGGGTTTTCTCACTCCTTGGGGAAACAGGGAACAATATAGTCTTGCTGACTGGGAAAAAACATTAAGACCTACACAACACTGGCCTTTGAAGCTCAAATACACATACTGCTGTCATCAGCTTCTATGCATCCATCAACTGGATTTGGAGCGAAGTAGTTTACATACAGTGCAATCCTATGCGTGTTTAGACAGAAAAAAGTCCTACAACTTCCAGCATGCCCCTGCCAGACATTAAGGGAGTTGTAGGACTTTTTCCTTCTATCTAAACATGCATAGTATGGTATACATAATTACTTTTCTCCCAACAGAATCCTTTCTTTCTTTCCTTTTGCTAATTGCCTGAAACATCAGACTGAAGAAATTATCTGCTTGTTGATCATTATTTATACAAAATATATTTCTAGTGGACCTCATTCCCCTTTCCCCCCACCCATTCATTCATTCATTCATTCACATGTAAACATTCCCTTGAACCTAAGCCTCAAAGGCCACATCATAGTTCACAGCAGGGAAGATCCCCATTTCAAAAGATCCAGGATTGATCACTCTTTTGTATTTCCTGAATAACATTGGAACCACAGTTTGACAGAGATGTGTTCCTGATCCCACATTTGCTTAGGTAATGCAATTCCTACAGGCCAGTTGGAAAGCAGAAAGAAGGGAGTACTTAACTAATCTCATATATATTGGCTATAGATGGATGAAACTCTCAGTGTTGGTTTCTCTCAATTTCTCATTTTTTCAAATCTCAAATTCAATTCATCTCGAACTTTGACTCAAACTTGGTTCATCCTGAACTCTGAGATTTTTTTTTCTTAATATCATATGAAAATTCATAAGAGGTTTTGTGTGCATTTCTCCTAATACAATTATTTTTGCATGCATTTTTGCCTAATACACAATCTTCCAAGCAATTTTCTTAAAATAATGGATTTTTGAAAGTTACTTTCCCTAATATACGGTTCTTTATGTTAACGTTTTTGGTGGGAGAAGACTGATGCAAAATTCGGAGAAGTGCAAATTTTGAAGGATAACTGAATTTTGGTTCATGTATTGATTTGAAGGTGTGAAATTAGATAAATTAGCATTCAAATGCTAACTAAATGAATTTCTCTCCTATCCCTAATCATGATTCTCACCGGCAAATGCCCCCATCCATATTTTTTTCAGTTTGGCTTGCTTACAGTTGCAATATTCAGTTAGGAAAAAATAATTACAATACAAACTGCTAAGGAGGGGAATTCAAGAAGAAAATCAGATGGTGGGGAAGAGTTCAGGCACACTCATTCCATCCACAGATGCTCCCCTGGAAATGCCCCACTCCAGCATTTGCTTTTTGAGTAAAATAGAGCATTGGGAACCCAGGGCAGTATCCAACACTACCCTTGTGCATGAGGCCAGCCCCACAAATTCCACTCTGGAATGGGGCCGGATGGCAAAGTTTCCATAAGGGAGCTCCATTGACCTGCCCCATTCCAGAAATGAGCATTTCCACTTCTTTTGGAGATTGCCCCGGAAGTGCTAAATCCTTGTTCTACAAGTGGTAGGGACCATTTATGAAATTAAATTAGTGTGGCTGGCCACATGTGGAGCAGAATTAGTGGCCAGCTCCATTAGCAGATGAGCAGCATTGGATTCTGTCCCAGTACTTTCCTCATAACATACAGTTCCACCTTAAGCTATTGCTCCAATTTACCTAACTCAACCTGCAGAAATAAAGGTGTTTAGGCCAGTTGAGACAATACACATTGGTTCCTTACTAGCTCCTGGGAGCCATTTCCCTGTGCAAGAGGTCAGCTGTGTTTGTGACCTACAGTCTGCCAGGCATGATGATCAGTGGCCTTCAGGTTCCTTTTGGAAGCTTCGGTTGCTAATGACTTTCCTCAGGGCTGCTTTCACCTCTCTGTTCCTCAGACTATAGATGATGGGGTTGAGCAGCGGTGTGCCCAGAGTGTACACCATTGATAGCATCTGGTCTTGCTTTGGAGAAAAGCTGCTACTCGGGCGCAAGTACATGAAGCTGCAACAACCGTACTGCAGGGCCACCACAGCTAAGTGGGAGGAGCAAGTGGAGATGGTTTTATGGCGGCTGGCGGTTGAACGGATCTGTAGCACTGCAACAGCGATGAAAACGTAAGAGGTGCAGATCAAAATGAAGGGCACAGCAATGGCCATTATCCCCATAAGGAACACCCCAACCTCATCGAATGTGGTCTTGTTACTGGCGAGCTGCGATACGGGTGGCACATCGCAGAAGAAGTGTTCGATTCCATGCCCACCACAGAAGGGGAGGTGGAAGACCAGCCACACCAGCATGAAGGAAACCAGGAAACCACTCAGCAATGAGGCAGCCACTAGCTGCACGCACAGCTGCTGTGTCATGATGAGGGTGTAGCGCAAGGGCTTGCAAATGGCCACATAGCGGTCGTATGCCATGATAGCCAGCAAGAAGCAATCGGCGCTACCCAGTCCGATAAAAAGGAACATCTGAGCGCAGCAGCTCCTGAAAGTGATGACCTTCCTCTCCTGCAGACTGGTCACCAGGATCTGTGGGACTACAACTGCTGTATAGCAGAGCTCAACCACAGACAGAGTCGCCAGGAAGAAGTACATGGGAGTGTGCAGGTGAGGGTCCCCCCAGATAGCTACCATAATGAGCAAGTTACCTGTGATGATGGTTGCATAGGCCATGCTGACGCTCAGGAAAAGTAAGACCTGATGCTCTGGTTCAGTAGGGAAAGCCAACAACATGAAGTCCAGCACTGCAGTGCAGTTCTCCTGGAGCATCCAACTAGCTCCCACCCTAAGGAGTCATCAGGATGAAAAATAAGAGGATATCTGTGATAAAGCTAGAATCTACACAGCATTGAATATATGAAATTTTTACAAGGTTCTGATTTGAATTGAAACACACACTACATGAAGGGATGATGGACGTATGGGAGTGGGAAATGTCGAGATGTTCAGAAATTCATACCAAGCTAAAATGATATCATTCATATTCTAACACTGTTATTTTTTGGTGATTTGATTAAGTCCTTTCATTTTAGGAGTTTAATGGAAGCCCCTCCCTTTTCAGTACACAGTTCCTAGCACTCATTTACGAGAAAAATCTGATTGCATGCCTGCAATTCATGTCCTAAATATTCATCATCTAGAAATCAAATCATGAGAATTCCAAATATATATATTATTTCATCTTATTATTTCCAGATCAATGTTATTACATTAATTTTTGAAGAGCTGGCATGGATATTAACCAACTGATTTTTAATTATAAACTACATTTCCATTCTTATTATGGTAGAGATCTAGAAAGATGCCAACTTTTCTAAATAATTCAGTTTCAGCAGAAATGCAGTGTTAAAGCCTTCACAAGAACAAGGTGCATCCAAAATTATTTTTTTCTTACTGAAAAGAAAAAACAAACCATGGTTTTACTCTCATAGGTGGGCGTTTGCTTATTCATGGTATAAATCTTAGTGCTATTTTTTTCCCCATTTCTGACGTAAAGAGCGAGAGACACAGAGAAGGCATTCTCTGAATAGGGTGTTACGGAGCAAACTCCATTCCTATCCCCGATTTATTAATGTGGTAGAAGGAAATAAAACAACAAAGGCAAACTTCAGAGAGAAGATTTGGGTGATGGATGTTGAGCTAGGACTTGGAAATGGGGTTGATAGTTTAATCTTGCAAACCAACCTGAGTACTAGAGCTAACCAGATATGAAAGCTTACAAACCTTACTAGATTGCTGTGACCTATGCAATAAGAAGCATTTGCTAAATATCTTAGCTTTACAGCCAGAATGCATCAAACTGGTTCATAGCCAGAGTGCCAAGAATATCACTAATTGCAAAACTTAGACTAAGATACATTTCAACTCAATAGTTACTTACTGGGGCCAGAAAGATACTTTTTCTAGATAAGGATATAGTTTCTGTGTCTTCTAAATTCTGTGAAGCAACAGAGATGGATGGCCCAACTTATGATAGAGGTATGGGATGGGGGTAGAGGCAGGACAGATGGATCCTACATGGGTATTCATGTGTGTAACACCTCTGCAGTAATTGCTTGAGCAAAAGGTATCACCTCTAACCAGTGTACTCCATTCCATAGGGCAAAGGGACAGAAGATATTTGGGCTGAGAAGCAACATCAGAAATGTCAACTAAGTAGAATTTCCTAGTAAACTAGGAATAATTCAAGTAACTCTTAACATCAGTTACTACATGGTGGATCTCCAGAGAACTTTGACTCTTAATAGTTCATGGCTTAGTTTCCAATATGTGACAAAGATAAATGATAACTCAGCATGTAGCAACAGATGTTGAATGCATGTACTTCTTCACACAGCACATAGTTCAACTATGGAATTCGCTACCACAAGATGTAGTGATGGCCACCAATATGGATGGCTTTAAAAGGGTGTTGGATAAATTCCCGGAAGAGAAGGCAATAAAAGGCTACAGGTCCTGGTGGCTATGTGCTACCTCCAGTATCAGAGACAGTAAACCTATATACACTAGTTGCTGGGGAACATGGGCAGGAGGATGCTGTTGCACTATGTCCCACTTGTGGGTCTCTGATTGACAGCTGGTTGGCACTGTGTGAATAGAATGCTGGAGTAGATGGACCCTTGGTTTGATCCAGCATGGCTCTTCTTATCTTCTTATGTTGCACTTTTTACATGGTGGTTATTTGGTGAAGCTTCACAAGTTGATATTTTAGATGATATTATAGTAACATCAGTTACTACATGGTGAGCAGTTGGAAAAGTTTGCCTTTTAACTCTTCCCAGCTCATTTTGAAATATTTACTTAATCTGAAATGTTAAGAGGAAATAATCTATGGTAACTCACCAAAGGGCAGCAGCCCAGGGGCATTTAGCATAGTGGAGAAGGTCCTGTCAGAGGCTGCATCTGCCTAGCTTCAAAAGGTGGAGGGACAAGTGGCATCTAGAGAATGCCCATACATTAATCTGAGCTTAATGTATGGGCAAGTACACATGGGAAAAGATGGTCCTTCTGATACTCAGGGTTAAGAAGCAGCCCACCCCTTACGCCTTCTCTGCTCTGAATTTCTCTTCCCCAAAGCTGTTTTTCTTGAAGGAATGCTATTGGTGATCTGTCATGTATGTTTGTTTGCAAGAACTAAGCTCAACGTTCTTTTACCCATAAACACTTTCCTGGGGTGCTTCCAGACAGAGAGCTCCAAGGGTTGAATTCATACTATTCAATAGTGCCATTTTGCCAGCACAAAGCCTCTAGTGCTTGTGGAAACCCCATTTTTACTCTTCTACAAGTGTCAAATCTAATTTTTTCTCCCACGTCCACAAGCCATTAGACAAGCGGTTGGACAGGGCATTGTGCACGCTATTGCACAAGAGTATCACGCAAACAATTTCACAAGCTATTGCTCAAGCTATGGCACTATCTTTTCACAAATGTTCATGCAAAGCATTGCCCAAGGTGTTGCACAACTTATGACTTCATTAGACAAGGTGTTTCTTGTGCTAGTTCTGATAGTGGTGCAATGATGCTAGTTGAACTATGCCAACTCTTGTACTTTTTCCACTAGAATAATGTTGGATATAAGCCTGAGAGCTAACAGTTAAAAGACATTGTGCAACGATTCCACATTTTCTTCTTTAATTGATGTTTTTCTGGTACAAAGAAAGGCAAAAGAAACAGTGTGCAAACATAGGAGGGCTACAAGTAGTAGTAGAAGAAGAAGCCTCCCCCCACCCCGTAAAATTTCATGGATGAGGTGATGTGATTGCAGAGTAAAAAGCCTCATCTGGAATAACTCCTGATTGTCCGGAGCATTCTTCACTGTAACTGTGTAGGCTGCCTCTACACGAGAGGTTTAAAGCTCTTTCAAGTCCCATTAAAATTTTTACCTCTACATGAGCGGAGCACAAATCGGGAGTTGAGGCACATTATCTATCCGATTATGTGCATTATCGAATGCGCGTTAAATAGCGAGTTTTATTTTGCTCCGGCTGTTAAAGCACATTTTGACTATGTGAACAAGCAATTCTCCGCATTAACTACTTCTAAAGCGCATTTCAAACAACCGGTAAGGCCACCAGTTGTGCGCTCAATTACCTCCTGCATACAGTCATTTGCCATAAAGCGCTTCTGAGAAGATGCGCATAATCGGAGAACCAGGCGTCAAACCGAATTCTTGTAGAGGGGGTCTAAGTGAAGGTGGAGGAGCCTTTTTCATTACTTGCTGTTGTTTAACAATTGTTGATTTCTGACTCCCAATTGTTTAACAATTGTTTAATTGTTAAACAAATGGGAGTCAGAAATCCTTGCTGATCTATTGCAAATCACCCAAACATTTACCAGTAGATCCCAATCTCCCTTCTACCCACCCCGACCATAAAAGACAAGATGCCACTCAAAACTAGCCTACATGACCTTCTCTGTAGGTTTAGGGAACCTACAGAGTTAGTATCATGACATTTGCCTGTGAAATGTCATAGAAGCCAGGCAGCCCAGTGTCCTATGCAGATTATGCATTTCTGTAACGTCAGAAGAATGTGGAATTATTGCAAAATTCACAACTCACCGCAAAATGACAAACTGGAGGTCCTGGTGTTGTCGTACTAGTTTCTGGTTTTTTTTGTTTTTTTGTTTTTTTTAAATAGAATTACTAAGATGAGAAGCTTGCTATGCAGTGGATGGAAGGTTGAGAGACGGAAGGTTTTCTTGTGAAAGTGGCAATATAGAAGACTAGAATAGCCAGCATCATAATCCCTTATTGGACAAAGTGTATTTATCTGCTTTCGAATAGATGTGACCTTATGCCTGTGATGTGCTGTAGATCTCTGGGAGATACAAGCATAGTTTTCCTATTGAGTCTTCTACGAAATCCCCAGACCAAACCTGTTTAATATGTGTCATTTGTGACACATGGGATCTAGTCCACTTACCTTTGGGGACTACCCAGAAGGTTTCCTTCTCAGTCCAGAGAGCTGTTTTAATATTTTAATTACAACAAAAAATGGCTGTATGTGCCATCAACTGAGTCATCAAAGCTAGCTAATTATAGACTCTATATACAACTGTTTCTATTCTTTGAATGATGGAAGAGTGAGAAGGTGATCTCTCAAATGTTATGGTCTCCCAAACGTGAACCAATATGGAATGGCAAAATGGATTTTGAACAGCATTCTTCAGGGCTGGGAAACATGTGGCCTTCCACATGGTGTTGAATTCCAATGTTCATCATCCCTGATCACTGGCATGCTGGATGGGGCAGATGGGACCAGGAATCCAGCAACATTTGGAGGGCTGCAGGTTCCCCAGCCCTGCATACTTGCTCAAGGTGGCCTTTCTCCTAGCAAAGCCTGTACTTACCATTATTGACTCTGGAAACAGAGTGTTAATGTAACCTTCCACCGCCTGTGCAGGGATTGGTGCGCTTGGACATATCTGAAGCAATTGGGTATGTGTGTGTTAGGTTCTCTTGTGTTCTGTTGGCCCTGTTTCCGAAAGCTCTCCACCTGATTGCTAGGGACAGCATTTATATTAGAAACTGCTCCCTTAATTTTTGTGCCATATAGTGCTAGAGAGCATCATCACACAGGGGGAAATTGTGTTTCCTTACCGTTGCTTCTCCGCATTTCCTCATTCTTCCTGGAGGGGAAAGAATCACACCACTTTTCCTGTGCACAGCAGGAGTTCGCAGCACATTCCGTTTTTTTAAAAGTCGGATTAAAAGGGGTTTATTTTGCTATGGAAAAATGAGTGGAAAGAGTGGGAGGTGCGTGGGAGGGGGATGATGTCGCAAATCCATAAGTGGGCAATAGTGAGCATGCGATAAAATGCTCATCTGATGAACCTCAGAGTCTCACTGGTTAGGACCTTTTCTTGGGTTAATATAAATAGTGAGCGTGCGATAAAATGCTCATCTGATGAACCTCAGAGTCTCCCTGGTTAGGGCCTTTTCTTGGGTTAATATAAATGTCAAATTTGGCTCAGTCAAGAGGCACCGTTGGAGTGCTTCATCATGTCATCTAGGAAACCCTCAGAATGGCAATGTTGAGAGAGATGACATGGCTCAGCAATATAAGACCAGTACTTCCACTACTCTTCATCTCCATCCTCTGAGCAGTTCCAAAAATAATTCTTACTTATTTTTAGTACAACAAAAGATATGTGGATACCCACAATTATCATACATCCTTTTTACAAGAAAAAAAGTACTGCAGTAACCTAATGATGAAGAGTAACCCACCAATATGGTCCATGCCATTTTTAAAGTTTTCCCTTAAAATTCGGTAAAAGAACATACTGTGTGCATATCATTATTTTGTCCAAGCTCCGTTATTCCCCAAGAATAGAGTGCAAGGGATATCAAAGCTGATGCCATGTTTGAGAGTGCCCAGAGCACAGTGTCAACTGCCCCCCCATATCAGCGGGTCCCCTCAGGCTTTAAATGGAGGCTTGTAAATCAAGCTGCCTGGTGTAAAGGGCACCAGGGAAAGTGTCTGCACTGGTAGGCCCTACTAGCGCAGTGGGCCTTAACATCTGCCTAGGATTGCCAGTTGTTCACTCGGAGCCTGAGCGGTATACTAATATATCATGAGAGAAGAACTGCTACTGTGCCACAATAAAGAAAGCTTTAAAGCGTTTTTCTGTATGAAGCACTTATTGTGTACTTGTCATTCTTTACTCATGGTTGTTTACGGGTTCTTCAGACAATGTTGTGATCCTCCAGTTTCACTTTTGTTTTTAAAAAGCACTTTCAGCAAGTATTTTTAGAGCAGGGAAAATGCAGCATTTAAATGTAAAAGTGAAAGGAATCACTATTTCCATTTGTGTATTTGCGTTATTCTGCTATACCACAGTGCCACCTAGTGGTTATGTAGTGGGAAAGCAGGAAAGGAAATGCCCTTTGTGCAGGGCTCGGATCTCAACTCTGTGACAAAAAATAAAACAGATACAGAAGATTATGAGCCTTCTGTGGAAAACCTCAAAGTCTCCTATGAAGCCATAGAAGAAGCTGCCTGCTGGGTCTCCTTCCCATCAACCTTAGGAGGGCAGGTAATACTTCTCTATCTCAATATAAGTCTCTTCAAGTGCAATAGCTAATGAAGGACAGGCTATCCAAGAGCAAAGGAATACAACTTATAAAGGTTAGACAAAGGCCTCCAGCAACGTGTAACAGTGGGGTTGGGGTGAGGTGGTTAGGCAGTGCTCCCTGATGTGAAAATGGGGGTGTTAAAAATACACAAAAGGCCCCATCTTATCTGTGTAACTGTTTTAAGTGCAGCACACTCCAAACTACTAGGAACCAACTGGGCTGGAAAGATAGCTTCTTTAGGAGACCGTTTATGAACCTATATGAAATAATATGATATTAGAAGCTGCTGAAAGGTTCTGGTGTGACTTGTTCTTGCTTTCTCCCCACTGCCACCCCTGCCTTTCTAATTGTTCTCTGTATCTCTCATGCTTTCCCTCGACTGTCCCTCTGCTGCACTGAAGACATAGCACATCTGTCAGCATGCAATTCAGGTCTAGGGCTGCCATCTTCTCAGCCAGAGAGGGGCCCATGATCTTAGAACGTCCCTTTGCCATTGCCAAGTGGAGATCACAAGGAAAGAGAGGAGAAGGGAAGCCAACCAGCCACTCAGGCATAGTGCCTCCTGCTACACAGGCATGCAGAGAATTTGGAGTTAGGCATCCTTCACAGACCCTTCATTTCATCACATGAACCAGTGGCTCTTTGTTCATATGTTGGGGGGGGGGGGATTAGGACCTAGTGAGGCCATCCCCAATTGGATTTTTTTAATTTATTGCATTTTTATACCGCCCCATAGCCGAAGCTCTCTGGGCGGTTCACAAAAATTAAAACCATGAAATCATTTAAAAAATATAAAACAAGCCACAATCTAAAAACACAAAATAACATACAATATAAAAACACAACCAGAATAAAACCAAGCAAATAGTCAGGAATGCTGGGAGTTGTCGTCCAAACCATCTGGAGGATATCAGGTTGGGGAAGGCAGTCCTATGGCTCAGTCTGAGGGCAAATGATGCACCAACCTTGCTGACGCTAATTACTTTGGATCTAGTCGGGGCCTGAATGTGAGACTGGCTGGGAACTCTCCCCTGCCACCTTCCCCCCCACACACACAGATGAGATATAAATGTACTAAATAAAGCCACCTCCCCCCCACCCCCCCACACAGCTGGTGCCCTCCAGATGTTTTGAACTACAACTCCAGATGGGCTACAATTCCCATCATCCCCAAACAGCATGGCCAATGGCCATGTTGTTTGGGGATGTTGGAGGTTGCCCTCCAACATATCTCAAGTGTGCCAGGTTGGGGGAGAAAGAAACTGAGAGAGCAATAGAGGTTAAAGGCTAATCTATTCTAACCCTTTTGACCAGATACAAAAGAGGGCAGGGCTCCTACAGCTTTAACTGATGAAAGGGGAATTTCACCAGGGGCTGCATGCATACAAATGGCACCTGCTGAAATTCCCTTTTCAATACAACTGTTAAAGATACAAAAGCCCTGTCCTCCTTTCCATATGGTTACCCTAGAAGTTATAAATGAATGGATGATGATGTCAACACCCTTCTTCCCCAAGAGATGTCCACAGCTCACACAACAGATTAAATTGATAGAAGATGTCCCAGCTCACAGCCACCACCTGAACCTCCAGGCCCAGCATTGATCTGTAGGCACCCCCAGGCTATGCTTGTGTTCCAACACCAGGGGTGGGCAACCGCCCTTGAATGCCATATGTGGGTAAGAGCCAGTGGTTGGTAAGGCCTGGGCCTCCCCCACTCCTACACACACACACACACACACACACACACAGAGCGCCTTCCAACAACTTACTTCCTCAGATGCAGGCCCTCCTTCCCTCCTTGACTGTCACTGTCTGCCTGTCTTCTCTCTCTCTCTCTCTCTCACTCACTCACTCACACACACACACACACACCTCCCCTTTCCCCAGTCAAGATTTCTCCCTTACTTCTCCCCATGGGGGGATCTTCCTCACAATCTTGGGGGGGGATAAGAGTTATACCTCCCCATGCTATCCCCCTTATACCCCAACTCTGCCTCCCTGACTTTTCTCTCCCGGTCAAAGACAAGAGATGGCTGCTCTAGCCCACCCTACTTCTTGGTTTCTCTCTCAAGAATAACTTTTTTGAGGGAGAAACCACAGATAGCTAGAGCACCCTTCACCACCCTAGCCTGCTGTATTCCATGTTTTTTTTCTCTCTCAAGCATGTCATTCTTGAGAGAAAAACAAAAAACAAAACAGAGTATAACCAACTAGAGCAGCAGAAACTGTTCTAGCATGTCTTTCCAAGAGTTTGGTGGGTTAGAGTAGCCCCAGAGGTACATAAAGAGGTATGTGAGGAGGGGAATATGGGGTAGCAGGGAGGGGGGGTGCAATTGACAGCCCAAGCCTCTGTGGAAAAACTTTTGTAACTTTTAATCTAAAAAATCCATAGCCATCAAATGCCTGGACCTATCATTCTGAAATTTCTGTCAGATAACTATCCCTAACCCATCTACAAAGGGAGCAACTTTCAGACTTCTAACTTTTAAAATAAAAAAGTTATAGGTGTTTCTTTCCTCATTGTTTCAAAAATACCTTGCCACTACATGCCTGGACCTATCTTTCTGAAATTTCACACACATATCAAGCAAAGTGTTGCCTGTAATATGCCCAAGTTTCCTGTTTGTATCTTTAAAAATAAAAAAGTTGAAGGCATAACTGTATTTGCCCCACTACTACCCATTATTCTAAAATTAATTGCCACATAAAGCAAGCACCTATGTTTCTGAAATTTCACACACATGGGTCCCAATGTACCACCTACAATATGGCAAAGTTTCATATGTGGAACTTTAAAAATGAAAAAAGTTATAGGCATTCCTGGTTTCCTATTAAAAAATTAATTGCCACAAAATGCCTGCAGCAATCTTTCTGAAATTTCTCACAGATAACTACCCCTAACCCATCTACAAAGTGCCCATGTTTCATCCTTCTATCTTTGAAAATGAAAACATTATAGGCGTTTTTGTAACACAATACTAGGATATGGGGAAATGCATTCAAAATGGCGTCCGATCCAAAAATCGGACATCCGATTTTTGGATCAGATTCGGATCCGATCCGCCCAACCTCTGATCCAATCTGATCCGATCCGGTCCACCAGGTCCGATCCTGATCCGTGATCCGATCCGGGGGGTCAGTGCACATCCCTATGCAAAAGGGTTAGCAGCCTAACCGTGGCTTAGTGTGTTGTCTGAATAGCTCATTATGTTTCCAGTTGTGGCTAGCTGGATGCATCAGGTAGCTCACAAAGAGGAGGAGTGTGTGAAGGTAGTGCCCATCCCTGGTTGCTTAAAGCCAGCATCTTCCCCATCTATTGCCTCCTGATGGGTTATTCTCCTATTTGCATGGGAGTTGATCATTCAGGAAGATCCTGCAAAGGCTAAAAAGGACCTGAGAAATGAGTTAATTGATTGAGACATGCATTGACTGATTGCATGGCCAGGCCGGTAACATGCAGCAATGGGATCTTCTTACCTTTTAAGATCTTTCAGTCTCACATAATTACAGGCCTTTATCACACGTACCACTTTCCCCCCAGATTGCTTCTGCGGATTCCCCCTCCGTTTCCTATGCAAATCTAGCGTTTTGAATCACACATGGTCAGTTTTGCTCCAATACCTCCACTCTGCCTGTTGAACTTGCCTGAACTTGCCTGAAACGGACTTTGCCCATTCAGGGTTAAATCGAAACAGAAAGTAAAAATGGAGCACTCAGGATGCGAGAACAGCTCGAGGGGGGGTGACGTCATGTGAGTCCCGCACTGAAGAAGTGTGCTTAAAACCACGTGTGTGATAACGGCAAGTCAGAACAGGGATCCACTGTTCCTGCTTGCAATGTCCTCTGGCTACGGAATCCTGGATCCAAGAAGGAAAGAGTGAGAGGAATCCTATCAGACATCAGTGAGCTAATGAGACAGTGGGAAATCTAGCATTCTTTTTTCCCCATATAGACCTCCATCCCACCTAATCCCCCCCCCCCCCCGTTTTCCCTTTCACCTGAATAGCTGCTCTTTCGGTCCTTCGGTCCTTAGCTCTTCCTCTCCACTCCACTCCACCCCTCCCCTTCGCTTTGTCCCTCCATGTCAGGTCATGTCAGATGAGCACTTCAACCAGACCACCTTTCTGCCAGGCAAAAATGGAATGACCCTTTAGTCTGGCTCTTTGGGGGGTATCGAAGGAGTACAATCCTGTGTCTGCAGAGATTCGGGCATTGTATGATTTTAAAAAACACTTTTGAGCCTGCAATGCAAGGTTTGGGTTTTATATTGAGGCTTGGCTGCTGGGAGAGATCGCTTTTCCCTGCCGGGACCTGATGCAATCCATTCAAGTCTCCAGTTCCTTTAAAACTACACGGAAGCTTAGAGCACATTAAATGTGCTTAGGGAAAATAATACAGACTTTTAGTGTTCTAGGAAGGGCTGGAGAAGAGGCGGGGTGTCAGCAGGACAGGCACGGCATCATGTGAGTACCGTGCTGCAAATCCGCACACCAGGCATGGTGAGAGTGCACTAAATCACTGGTGTGAAGGACCTCTCAGTTTCATCACATCTCTCCATCTAGAGTAGCAATGAGTCCTGGGGAGAGATACAGGCCTGTTTCAGACGACACACTAATCAACGGAGGGTGGGGAAACAATAGTCAGTTGTGTTGATTATCTTGTTGTCCGAATGCTGCCTCCATTGCCTAAAATGTCGTCCAAATGCTGCCAATGAGCAACACAACGTGCAATTGTTCCCCCCCTCCGTTGATTAGCATGTCGTCGGAAACAGGCCACAGAGATCTTCTCCCTTCACTGAAACTGCAATGGTATCAAAGCAACACAAGTCTCCATTTATTGCCACCCTTTCTACCTCCCACCAATTACTGTAATAATAATAATAATAATAATAATAATAATAACAATTTATTTCTTACCTGCCTCTCCATCTGGATCGAGGCGGGGAACAACAACATGTAGTATTTAGCTTCTTTGAAAGAGAAGTGAATTATACCCAGAAGAGTTGCCAGATTTTAAATTATTTTTAAAAAAGAGAACATCACCCTCTTCAGAACTTCAGAATACCAGTTTTGCCAAGATATTATGAGCAAATTAAACTTCCAGTGACTTGTTTTTCTTTGTTGTGAATACTGGTGATTTATTTTTCATACTGTGTTTAGGAAAAATGTATACTAAAGCTGTATGGTTTGAAAACTAAATGAACATTTAAAAAAATAAAAGCCCTGTGACTTATGGTAGTATTAACTTCTACTGAAGGCAATGTATAATTTTCACAAAGCTTGGGCAGATCTCAGCCCAGATGTTAAAGAACTATGAAACACAACAGAATGAACCATTTGTTTGCAGCAGACATAGTAAGGTTGTTTGTAAAGTTTGAGGCAGGGCAATTGGAGGATAAAAGGCTCATCTGGACCACCCTATGTTACCATTTTGAATCTTTTTGACCATTTTTCATCATGTTTGCCCCAACAATATTTTGATAGCAGGAAGAATGGGAAGCTAAAACCTGCATTATCTCTACACTTTCTCATACAGTCATTTCATAAGGACTGTATGAGAAAGTGATAGGATCTCTTCGGACACCTCTTTACGGCACCTCTTCCGCCACACAGTGGTGGTGGCAGGCGGCGTGCCCCGAAGTGATGCTCCTTCTGGTGATCTACATGAAAGGGGCGCCACGCCAGCTTTTCCTGGCGGAGGCTGCTGGAGGGGAGGCTGGGAGCATTGGCTCCCCTACTCTAAGGTAAGTGGTTTTTTTAAAAAATGGGGGGGAGGACTACAGAGGCAGTGCAGCGAGCTTATGGCTCACTGCTCCGCTCCCTTCCCTGGCCAGCCCACTCCGATCTAAAAAAAGTCTGGATAAATGACTGACTTTTTTAGAGCGGCCCCAGATGGCTTCGCACTGGCGATAGTGTCATGCAACCCAACTGCAGCCAGTGCAAAGCCATATCGACGGAAAGTGTTCGTCTAGAGTTACCCCTAGGCTTTGAAAGCGTCTTTCTGGAGAGCACCTGCTGGTTGCATGATCCATGAGGCCAGATTCTGTGAGTGCATAGTTGTCCTTGACAGGAGGGGCTTGCACTTGCTAGAGTAAGGTGAACAGATGTGAAGAGGCTGCAATCCTATATTCATTTATCTGGGAGTAAGCTTTATTGAAATCAACGTGACTTATTTTTGAGGTTTCTTTGGGCAGGTTTCTTTGGGTCCCTGATTGGGATTTTTGTTCTCTGCACACTGAGGCAGTGTAAATTCAGGAGAGATTTGGATAAAAGAAGGGAAAGATCCTTGTCTAGCATTGTGATAATGGGCATTGTGATGTTTTACTGTTCATTGCCAGTTTTATATAGGATGTAAGTATTTGCAATGTGTTGATTATTATTGCCATTTAGAATGTAAGTGCTGGATTTCAAATACAAGGCTGGTCAGTAGTTAAATAGTGGGGGGGGGGGAGAGTGAAGTGAATGCTGATTGGCTGGTGGTTCAAAGGTCTGGACTGGTTGCTAGTAGTGAGAGGGAGGAGTTAAGGGAAGCAGTAGGGATTGTACATGAGGAGAGATGAGAGTTAAGTTTGGGGTTTGGTCTGAAAAGGGGAGAGAGAGAGAGAGAGAGAGAGAGAGCATAGGAACAACATGTTTTATTATTTTGGGAACAGAGTGATTGGGAGGAGAGAGTGTAGAATAGGGGGTAGGGTAGGCAGGAATATAAATGAAACTATGAAACAAACAAGAATTGAACCTGATGAAACCATAAGCTTTGTAACTGCATGATCTTACTTTTATCTGTTATATAAAACCTGGATTGGATTCTTAGGGTACCTGAGGTAAGGTACAGTGGTCAACGGTGGCAGCGGTGAAGGAGCAGGGAAAATATAGAGTGCTGGGTTAGCTGCTGTGAGACCAAAAGGAGTCAGTGAGTCACAGAGTCAGTGAGCAGCATCCTCATGACCCAATCATATTTGGGATCCTTTGATTTATAGTGAGAAATAAAGGAGGACCAAAGGGAGTGGCACCACAGGCATCCTCTCTGGCCTATGGTCCTGTTTCCATGGCTAATGAACCAGAGGTATAATGACAATTTTTTAGATTAGCTTCTCATTGATAAACCAGAAATTGAAACAAGCTAAGAAGTGCTAGTGAAAAGTGGCTGAAACAAGCTTTTAGTCTATTTTGTTCCACAGCTACTGTTTGCAGGGCAAAAGTATTTCATACCCTTTCTAGGTTTCTAGTTTGTGGACTATATTTTTCTGCACTTGTCAACTGCTTCATTCATTCAGTGGTAACAGTATGGTGAATCTGTGAGTATGGATATGAGAAAGGTGATTGGGAAAGAGTGTTAAATGTTAGGAAAGGTGAGACTATGGTCATCCAGTGAAGGATTTGCCATCAGAAAACATATTTGAGGGAACGGGAGACTGTATCACACATGTATAGCAAAAGCTTCAAAGTACAGCAAAAGCTACAAAAATAGGAGTGAGTGAAGTTAATTTTGAATACATTGAAGGCCATGTTTGGGTGGTCATGCCCCCTTGGGACTGGACATGCCCCCTTGGGGGCTGGCCATGTTGTCCTCCTTTTTGGTTTCCAAAATATGGTCACACAGGACTCCTGTATCTTTAAGAGTTGTATTGAAAAGGGAATTTCAGCGGGTGTCATTTGTATACATGCAGCACCTGGTGAAATTCCTTCTTCAACACAACAGTTAAAGCTGCAGGAGCTACGCTAGAGTGACCAGATACAAAAGAGGGTAGGGATTCATTTCCACTGCTCCCGTTCTGTATTTTGTGTGTGTGTGTGTTTGGCAATTTGCACAAAAAGGCATAATTTACAGGTAAATTATGGTAAAAAACAAACAAATCAACAAAAACCCTGCCAAATTTTAGAGGGAGCCAAGGAGTTATGATGAATGAAAAACAGTTGATGACTTCTTGTTTTCTGCTCAATTGGCCCCAACGTCACAGGAAGTGCAGTAGGACAGCAGAGTGAATGATGAAACGGCACACACTGGCAGAAGCAGATAGCTGTGAAACCCAGAAGTTTCCAAGCATGCACCCAATACCACACTCTCTGGAGGGAATGAAGCCTGCCAAATTTCAGAGAAATACATGCAACCAAGACGAGGGAAGCATCCCAAACCTGGCTAACCCTGCATAGGAGTGAAGAGACTAAGATGAAGTCTATGAATAATACCTTGTGGTTATCTTAGGTGTGGTTCACTCCCCCTACTCTGTGTTTGGGTGGCCCCACTTTGAAGTTTAGTGGGGCAGGGGAGGTACAAAAGAAGGGGAAGAATCCCAGGCACATGCAAAGGCAGTTAGGACAAACTTGGTCTTGGGAGTTACTTTAGGAGTTAAGGGGCGGTTCCACCTCCCCTTTACAGCCCTTCCTGCCATCTTCTGTACTGTTCCCAAGGGTGCCGGAGCAGATTTGCAGAGCTCCAGATGGAGTGGGAGTCCCTCCAAAAACGGCTCCATAGGCTTCCATTCCCCTGATGGAAGTCTATGGTGAATGAAAGATCCTTCTATCAATGGAGGCACAGTAATAGATACAAGCCTCTGTGTGAGTGTGTTGAATTCTTCCTTTGTGTGCATAGCAGCTAAGAGTATGGGGGCATATATTTAGGAAAGCAGGTGGACTGAAGATGTTTGCAAGGTAGGCCGCCTCTACCTGTAAGCTCAGCTGTGCAGTAGTTTGGAAGCACAGTGGCTGGCACAGATGAGAGAAGCTGAAATTTCTCTGAAATTTTCCAACATTGCCCATTGAGGAGAGGATGCGTTTCCTGGCAGCAAGTGCTGCTGTGGTTATGAGACATTGAATGCAGTTTCCTTATCTGCAACAGAGCTGACAAGGGAAGGGTGCACCCATTACAACACCATCGGGTCAGGGAAAGAGCAAGGCAGAGGACCTCTTCTCCAAGAGATTTGCTGAACTGCTTTTATCTGCCAGCAGAAAGGGGTGCATCAAATTCATTTCATGAAAGCCAGCAGGGATAAACATGGTCCGACTAATGCCCCTCTTATTTATTGGGACAAATTCATATTTACGATGGTTGAATTTATATTAATGCCTTTCAGCCCTAAGCAAAACAAAAAAGTTGGTTGACAGGAAGGCAATGTAAGACATCTGCTTCAGCCCGCGGAGTTCAGATTGAATTGCTGATTGCATTTTCAGAGGAAGCCGAGCCAGATGAGTCCTCTCAAACCACAAGCAGCATCTTACCCATAGTCAGGGGCTTGGTTGAGTTTGTGTCTAGAGTTCACCAAGGACAGTGGTTCAGCTGCACTATGCTAGCAGCCAAGCTGGTTCCAGCTTTCTGAGGGCCTTTAGGTGATATGGTCTAGGAGAGCCCCATAACTGTCCTAGGCTGGGAGGGTAGAGGGCTTTGGGGCGCACACATGAATTCTTAATGAAAAGCATCTCTAAGTCCAGTGCAGACACGTATTTTCCTCTCTTCAGGCTGATCTTTTGCACCTCTACTGAACGACATTTTCAGAGAGCCGGGGAATGGAGAAGGCACTGCCATTGTGCGACCTAGGGTGCCTCCACACGAGACGTTTAAAGCTCTTTGAAGGCTCATTAAAAATTTTACCTCCACACCAGCGGAGTGCAAAACGGGCGTACAGGCGCGTTATCTCCCCGATAATGCGCATTTTCGAATGCGCGTTAAATCGCGACTTTTATTTTGCTCCGGCCATTAAAGCGCATTTTCGCAGTGTGAACAAGCGATTATGCGCATTAACTTCTTGTAAAGCGCTTTTTGGACATATATTAATGCGCTTCGCCGCCTCTCGCCGCCTCCCGTGCAGAGGGATTAGGAGTAAATGCGCGTCAGCGATAATGCGCATAATCGCCGAACCGGGCGCAAAAGCGCATCCTTGTGGAGGGGGCCCTACTCTACTTCATGTGAAGTATTTTTTACTTGCTGTTTTCTCTTGATTATTATGCAGCAGTTGTATGCGTTTCAGGGCCAAACTAGATGTGACACAGCAGCCACATTAATTTTATGCATACACCTGTCTGATTCACATATAAGTTGGCTTGGGCTTTCTATCCTGTACATGAAAAGGAGCTTGTGGAGGAAGGAAGTGTGACCATATCCTCCCAATTTAACTAGCTGTGTTCCATTGCTCAGATAGTAGCCAATCAAATTTATTAGGCAACCTAAAATAGGTTTTAGCCAAAATCATAAAAAAATATACAATACAATACATAGCAGAAAAGTATAAGAATTCAATCGGAGTAAAATATATTAAATACAGTATAGGTAGTATATCAGAATGGCACATATCCTAAACATGACCATTGTCCTCTAAAGCAGTTCTGAGCTGAGCTGCTTTCACTGCAAACCTAGCTATATTTAACATAATGGACTTAGATGTGTCTGTCAGAAGATATATAATTTTATCCATATCTTTAAGATTAACGACCAGTGCTAGGTATCTCTGTCTCTAGCAGGTCACAATGAGGTGGGGGAGGATTTTGCTTCCCTCCCCCACATGCTCCTTTTCATGTAATGAGTAGACTCCTCCGCCCCCTTCTTTCTATATGAACAGATACTCAACTGCCCCAAGACAGAGTGTGTTCTTACCGCTGTAGTTGTGTTAATTTGCACAATGCCCAAACAGGGTATACAGGTGTATGTAAGGGGCACGGGGATGTGCACACTGGTTCTGCAACCAATGTCCCAAGTGCTGTCCTTCCTGTTCCTAACCTTGCCGGATAGAGCAGCAGGGTCTGAAAAGAGTTCCTTCTATGCACATTGATTTCAATACGAGTAGAACTCTTGGTGTGATCAGGTACCCTCCTATATCAAGCAAACATGAGTAGAAGCCTTCTTCAGACTTCCCTGTGTTGTAGACCAAAAGCCAGCGTGTGCAGGAACATTGTATACCCTGCTTGTGCATAACAGCTGAACGGGGCTAAGATGTTGACAGCTTTCCAGGGAAATAAAAAGGTGGCCACCAGAAGGGAAAATGCTCAGAGAACCTCTGCGAATGCTATTGCTGCTGAAGGTAAGGCCTCCTGATCCCTGAATGAATGAAGAATGGTTACAAAAAGGCTAACAAAAATTAGCCCCATTTCATACCCATCCTTGGCATTCATTTTATGCAGAATGAAAACTGAACCAAATTGGTCCCATTCAATTCGATTTTCATTCCTTATGAAACAAATGCATGCATTGCTTATAGTTTCATCAATATTTCACAGACTCATTCTTGAGGAACTCCATTATGTATTTTGTGTCCAAACTGTTTTCAATGTTGTCATTGTACAATGCTGATTCTTTGATATTTATTTCTAAAATGTATTCTATTATAACAAATGTTATATCTATTTTTGTGGCTTCCCTTCCTTGATGCCTGGTTTATGCACAGGGTAGCCTTCTCTTCTGGTCATTTCTGTGTCATCAGAATCAGCCCTATGTGGGAGTTTGCAGAGGGGCAATTCTAGATATGCCACTCAGATGTGCTCTCTAATGCTGACCCTGGCCAAAGCAATCATAATAGCCCTAGTGATGCACATAAGTACAGAAGTGTGCCAAATCCAAAGAAACACACAAAACTGCATGGCCAATAAGAAAGCAACATTTATTTTTTGTGTGCATGCACCTCGCTCAGCTACAAACAACACGCTGAAGATATCTAAGTACACATCACAAGCGTGCTTTAAAAAACTAAGGGAAATTCAAGGATAAAAAGCTATACAAGCCAATTGGCAAGAAACAGTTTGTATACATGTATGAGAAGATTCAGTGGATTAGCAAAGCAGATCTGCAACTGTCTGTGCATGGTGCTCCTGACAGACATCTGATGTGCAAATGCTTGACGTACACCACCATCACACTTCTGCTTTACTCTGCTCTCCAAAAATGAAATTGCCTTCAGTGGCAGAAAGGAAATTGAGATTTAATATATAGTGAGAATGGACACTTCAGAAGGAAGACCAAGGTCTTGGGGCAACTGACAAGTCATTGAAACTCCACTGGCTTCAGGTTCAAGCTGGGGGCGTTCTCAGGGCAGATTGCGACCCAAGCAAGGTAGGTCGCGGTAAGCCAGGAAGGCAGGCCAGAAGGCAAAGGACGGTGTCAACGAGCTGAACGGCAGCTGATGCTGTGACTTTTTTGGCCAGAAAGCCCATGCTCCTTCCTGCAATCAAGATTTAGTGTTCCCACCCCGCAGCTGCGATGCTGCAGGGTTTCAAGGGGAAAAGCGGCAAAGGCATCATCATCAAGACACAACCCTGGAGAGCCACACATCCCTTTCCCCTGGTGCATAGGAGTGCTTTGCCTGGTTACAATTCTATTCACCTTAACCTGGGAGTAAACCCTGGTGAACTCGGTGGGATTTATTTCTGAGTAGACATGTATAGGATTGTGCTATAGGTTCCCCCTCGCCCTCCCCAAATATTATTGGAATATTTTTCTGTATATGGATATTTTTCAATGAATAAAAATCTGCTTGCTGTCACCAGTTGGAAGGGATCCTAGGAAATAAGACTTCAGTGAAGAGCAGGCAATACTTGGTTGACATTAGAGATTATACATATGAACAAGAAATTATTATTAGCTCTGGTGAAATATTGGATCAGATCCTCAGGTAGCGAAAGCTGGTAAAGTTGTTTGAAATGCAGCAGGGCAGATTGAATACTTGAAGATCTGGGGGCACGGAAGCAGATTGGTGCATTCATGGTAATGGAGACATCTACAATATTTTCTGTGTTGCAGCCCAATCCTATGCCTCACAAGTAAGTTCCACTAAGTACAATGGGATTTACTTTCAAGTTAGTGAGTACAGGATTAACAAACAAAAAGTTTGTTAAAACAGGAGTGACAGTAGGTTTTGCCATTTTGCTCCTGGAAGATGCCATTATGCAACTGGGTAAGGCAAAAGGCACAGACAAAGTGCTCAGGATGGAACTTGTGCCCCATGGCACTGACACAGCGCCCAACAATGGGCTTCCCACAACCTTGGCACACCGTTCCTTGGTGACAGTGGAAGTGAAGCTCACAGTATGGACGGCCATTTAATTCGAAGAAGGAACCACCGTCAAAGCTGCAAAAACAGTCCTGAAAGCAGAGGAAACCTGTGTCAGGGCATCAAAAACAAAAATATTCCTGGGACTTGCATATGAACAAGTTATTCACCATGCTGCACTGAGTCAGGAAATCACTTTCATGGTCATTACCAGTCAGCTACAGTTTGAAAGAAGTCTGTTTTAGAGCTTTTCTACATGAGGCTGTTAATCAGCTGTTAAACTGCTGTATATACTTTTGGTTTCATCTATTGAGATCCGAGCACTACACAAAGAATGTTTCCTTTCCTGCTTTTCCGCTACATAACCTCTAAATGGCAATGTACTATAGCAGAATAGCACAAGTGGAAAAATTGTATTTTCTTTCCCTTTCTTTAAATAATACTGCATTTTTCCTGCTCTAAAAATACTTGCTGAAAGTGCTCTTTATATACAGAAGTGAAACTAGAGGGTAATGACATTGTCTAAAGAACCCATAAACAACCATGAGTTGGAAATGATGAGTGTATGATAAATGACTCATGTAGAAAAACCCTTAGTTGTTCTTTTAAATCAAATTTTCATTTTTGGAATTCAGTTGCAGAGCTTTGGAATCCAAATTCATCAAGATTTCAAATCTGAATTTGATAGGAAGTTATATTTTTATACATATGCATTTCATATGTATTCATTGCTATGGATATATATAGATTTATGTATGTATATTTTTAAAAACCTAAAAAAAAGAGAGAGAGAGAGAAAAGGATAGCTTTCAAATCTGAATCTGCAATTCCAGTTACAAAAATAATTCAGCTCTTGATTAATGGTTTTTAAATGGATCCCCTTTCATGTGTGTGAATTACAAGGGGGGGTCCACATGATCATGGGGGAGTGAGGATGCACTCTAGGCCCACCCCTGGCCTTGAGCACACCGCTGGTCCCACCCCTGGATGTCCATGCATTGCTGTGTCTGTCTGCACTGAAGCAACCTATGTGTGAGCAGTTATGCTTCTATTCAATTGCATGGAAGCTTATCTGCTCATGCAGACATCCAGACCAATGCAAGGATGTCCGTGGATGGGGCCAGCAGTATGGCCCGCTTCCCTGATAATCATGTGGAGGAGGGGACTTAGGGTTTGGGTCGTTCAGGGGGGGTTGCGAGGTATGCAACTGTTTTAGCAAAGCTAAATCATCCCTAGCAAGATTTGGGTTTTGACATTCAAGGTTTTGATTTCATAACCTGGTTTTAAAATTCTGAACTTGGTAACTCAAATTTTGTGAAATATCAACTCCAACAGCTTTCAGTTTAAGAAAATTGTATGTCAAAGGCTGGAGTCCTGCACACAGTCAGACTAATGTAAAACCATTGAAGTCATTGCTGGTTGTTTGTATTATTGTTTCTTCTTATTTAAATTTTCTAAAGGGCCCTGGAACCAAATTCAATGAAGGACAGATAAAACCTTTGGGATGTAAGCAACCTAACTGGGAACAGAATGATAGCAAAATTCAGTGGAGCCTGGTGGCTTTGATTTCAGTGGGGCTATGAAACCAATTTGGGTTGGGGTCAGAACCAGCCAGAACTCTAATGGAGCTGTCCAAGGTGCTGAACCCTATCCCCAAATCAGGTTCGGCACCTTGGATAGCTCCTTGATTCACAGCTCCATGGAAATCGGAGCCACCAGCCTTCACTGGCCAAAATGTATCTGGAGTTCATAATTCTTGCTCCCTTCACCAACCTCCTCAATCCAGTTTTCATGGCCCATATTAGTTTTCTGCCCAGCTCCCCAGAATGACCTCTAACTGCAATGAGTTATTCTAGATACTTACTCCACACACAAAGCATTCCGGATGCCAGACAGCATTCATTGCTGACAAATACTGGCTCATCACAGGCTTGTCACAGCCTCGGCACTTGGGAGAGAAAAGGGCCTGGAAATCCTTCTGGCAGTATGGCTTCCCATCCTTTTCATGGAAACCTGTGCAGGTAAGTATGTGAAGATAAACATGGGTCTTTTTAGAGTAAGGGATTCATCCTGCAAAACCCAAAGCACCCCATTCCTTTGTTTGGAGAAGGTGGGGGAAAAGGGATATATACTCTCTCTCTCTCTCTCTCTCTCTCTCTCTCTCTCTCTCTCTGTGTGTGTGTGTGTGTGTGTGTGTGTGTATATATATATATATATATATATATACAATCCTGTTATATCTTCATACAGATTCAACGAGTCACCTGTTAAAGCCCTTGGCACAACAGCAAGATCTACCACACCCAAAGCTGTCTCCTCCATCCCTGTCTCAAACTACCCTGCTATTTGTAATCCTCCATGAGACACAAAGTAAAGATCCTACAGCAGCCTCCCCCAACCTGGCTGGGTCTGACTACAACTCCCATCATCCCCAGCATGAATTATAAACTTGCAGAGAGTTTTAAAAAGAGCTTTTTAAAAAATGTGGTTCCCCACCTGTAGTTAGAAGTGACTCAATCCATTCTACTCCCTGTTGGGAATATTGAAAGCTTGTCTGCAAGTTGCTAGAAGGGGTCAGTGTTGCAGTCAGTTCATTAATGGGAATTTGGGGCACAGCTAGCCTTAGGATCTCTATAGTCTATAGTGTGGTTTCCTGCGATTTTGCTCCCTCCCTCCCACCTTCCTCCATTACTGGGAGCACATGTGTTTGCTCTCTCCTGTCAGTATATACAAAACAAAGAAATGGACGGAACAAACTCTATTGAAACTATACACTGTGGCTGAATTCGGACGACACAATAAGCAACTGGGGGGGGGGGGGGAAACAATCGTCAGTTGTATTGACTACCGTGTCTGAATGCTGCCATAGTCAACTCAGTGCTGATCCTAATCCACACCACGGTTGATTATTTATTACCATATTGTGTGGGGAGTACCCGCTAGATGAACAACTGTAAAGTTGATTATTACCCCACCATTGACTATCATGTTGTTCGAATTCAGCCTGAAACTGCATTTTGAGGAAAGAAATTGTGAATAAAGCTGTTTACCTTTTCTTCACTAAAGAAGGTGTGGTCTTTTTTTTTAGCCTTCTTTGCATGTGGGATTAGTAAACACTCATTCTGTTCTGCCTTTTGTTTTTTCTCTGCTAACTACCTTTTTTAACAGGAGGCAGCAATGTGAAATCATTCCCATCACTACCTCAGTCTCTTGCTTGTCAAGACTGGCCAGGCTTGACTTGAGCATTCTGAGGTCTTCCCTTGATACAGCCAGAGATGGTATTACAACTGCTGAGAGCTTTTCTCCATCCAATGTTTATCTACACTTATCTCTCTTCAGTAAATAATTGTCCCTGCTCCTCCTTCTCCCACCCCCCACTCTGGTGATAATCAGCAGCATATTAAAGAAAGAGGTGGATAACAGCTCTATGAATTCTCAACAGTCAGAATCTGGCTTACGTGGGTGGCTACTGTTCATATGATGAATATAATCTGGAACAAGGATCTTTTTCTTGCCTTTTTGAATGACTCTTCTGGGGTTGCCCAGTGAGCGATGTTCTATTTTACTTTGGTTGTTTTACTTTCCTGGATGCCCTTTTTTGAAATGTGAAACTTAATGGGTGCCTTGTGGTCAAGATTCCTCCAACTGATTTGGCTGGCTTGGGCTTAATAATATTTTTCTTAACTAAATTCATCACTGCAAGAGGAGCAAATTCTAGTGAGCCTGATTTCCCTACTACCACCACTCAAAAAGCAAAATGTAATTACTGCAGACAAATCAGACTGATCACAGCTACATTAATTCACACTGATATAAAGAATAATCTGGTACAACCATGGGCCAGTCACAGCATGGTCACATGGTGCTTTGCTAAACTCTTGTGATGACAGTCCTTAAATGTTCATAGCCCAAGAGGAACAATCCATGACTGCACAAAGCAGCTATTGCACTGGAACCTGAGCCATCACACCAAGGATTGTGAAACTGCTGCCAATGAATACACATTTCTGAAAGTTCCTTCTAACAACATGAAGCAATAGGAGTGGAAAGTAGTCCTCACGAGAAACCGCCCCTGATGACAAAGTGTGGTTGCCATGAGCTGGCAAAATGACTCTAAGCCCACTAAGACTCTAAATTCGCCCACAAAAAACTTTCTGCACTCCAGTTATAATTAGCAGCTTGGGGACCTGAGCATGACACTAAGTGCTCAGTGATCCACTGGGGGCCCAATTACTGGAGCTGGGCTTCTGGGAGCACTTTAGTGACATTCTGGGACCAAAGTCCCATAGCAAGTATGAGTGTGTTTACGCTGTTCTGATGGAAAATAATTAGTGCCCAAGACATGCCATCTCGCAAGCAAAGAAATTAAAACACATCCATCCACTCGACAGGGACTTACTCCTAGGAAACAGTCCCAAAACGTTCAAAGAGAACTATGATGTTGAAGTCCATTGATAGAAAAGAACCTCCGCTGGTACCTAATGATTCCAAGTACAAACAGAAAAGTTCCAAGGAGTTTCACTATATCATTTCCAGCAATGTTAAAACAGTCCCTTATAAAGAATAAATAGTCCTGTGTGCTTAAGCAGACAGTAATTTACGAAGCATGTGTGATACTTATGATAGGTCAATGTGAGCAAATTAGAGATGCTTTCTACACAATGGCCTAGATCCAGACTTAGTAGTGCTTGGAGTAAACCCACTGAAATCATTGAGACAAGTTAGTCATTACTAACTTAAGTCCTATGGATTTCCATGGGTTTACTCAAATCATGATTAAGTCTGGATATAACCCAATGTTTTACAGCTCCAGATCTTGTTGAAATAGGTGTGATGTCACCACTCTCTATTGCTATGGTCCCTTCAACATATTTGCTTACAGGTGATTTGAGTTGCTTCTGCTTTTGGTCATGACCTTGGGGTGATATGATCAGACTTGGGTGCCCATGCTGAAAACCAGGAGCATGATTCAACCAAAGTTAACCACTTCTATGTCTCATTGGTTCCAATGGGACACTTAAGCATTACTCACCAACTGAAATCAGTATGACTTAAAAGTGCTCAAGGTTACAATTCTAAACCTATTTGCAGACTTATAGGGAGAAAGCTGGACTTACTTCTGAGCAAACATGCATGGCTGGCATTATGGTTGGATTGTGCCCAGTAGTGTATTTTCTTCTGTTGAATCAAGACCCTCTTGAAGCATTTGAATATACAAGTCTCCACTTATGGCTCATATTTAGTACATTCCAGGATATTATGAATACACATGTGAAACAAAGCCAAGGATTATGTCAGAATTAGATTTGGATAACTGTATCTATTCACCATCTGAATCACTATGACTTTTTCATTCCTAGAATTCTTGCTCATTTGATTTGGTTTGTTTGTTTATATTTTAGACTACCTGTCATGTGCAACATATCCAGGAGGTTTACATTGTATTGCATTCTATGCAGATATTCACATAAAAGGGAAGAGCGAGTACTGGAATGACAAGCAGATATAGGATGGGATGAAATGGTACTGGAAGAACTGTGTTCCATGGTCTCCCTTATTACAGAATACTGCAGAGTTCAATCTGGATCCTGTTCACTCAGATGTGAAATCCCACCATGCTCAGTGGGAATTATTCCCTAGTAAGACTGTTTAGGATTGCAACCACAGTTCTGTAGGGCGCTGCAAAAACAACAGTTTCGTCAGGTTAAGAAGTTTCGTCAGGCTAGAAGTTTCAAATGGTAGGTAATGGCAAGTCGAGAATGAACAGGCAAGTTGTGCAAAAATTGCATTGATATATACTGCGTAAGCAAGCATGCCAAGGGAGAGGTCAGGAATTTTGGGAGAGGAAGACGCACCATCATTGCTGAACACCTTCCCACAGTGAGCACAGAAGAAATGCTCTGGGTGCCAGGTCTGGTCCATGGCCGTCAGGATTTTCTGCAAAGAAAAAAAGAAGGGTCATTGGATTCCAACACTGGCAAGTCCTGATAGTAAAAAGGGCAAAGATAGATGGGGGCAGGAAGGGCGAGACAGAGAGAGTCGATAAATCCCCTGCGTACCCCCTGCTCTGGGTTGGAATCTTCTCCAAAGGAAGCGAGGTCAACGCTACATACCCCTTGGATGGCTGCAGTACAGTAAGCACAACGGGGGGAGAAGAGCTGATGGTAGTCTTCCTGGCAGTACGCCTTGCCGTCTCGCTCATAGAAAGGGCAGGAGCCAATTTCCTTTCCACAGCGGGCACAGATGAAGTGTTCGGGGTGCCATGTGTTTCCCAGCGCTGTAATTACCTAGAAACCAACAAGCCTGGTAAAGGCCTTGCAGAAGACATCGTTCAGATGGAGGCCCACTTTCCTTTTGTGTGGAATGCCCACCGCAGAAGCCAGATGTTCTAATAAAGGCCCCTGGACCTGTCTGGGTTGAGAGGGTAAGTGTGACGATACCCCACATTTCTGTCTCCTTAAGTATGTCTGGATTAGTGTGTTTGGAGAGTGCGGAATGTTGGACTGAGTGGGTGTAGCTGATGATGCTGGGAAAGGGAGGGGGAGGAGTATATATTGTGTGAGGGAGTGGTTTGTAGTTTATTATTGTGTTGGTTGGGTGGAGGGTAGTTAGGTGGAAGATAGCTGTGTGTGTTCTGGTCAGGAGTGTATGAAGAGAAAGGAAAAAGAATATTTTAAGGATTTAGGATTATTAGTAAGATTATTAGAAGTGTTAAGAATAGGCAGGTTTTTAATTGATTTTGAAAGAACCGTAAACAACAATAAACTTTTTCTTTTATTTTTGCTACCACAAACCACGTGTCAGCTTGGCTTTATAACCTGCTCTATTATTTTATAAAGAAACACATAACATTACACCTTCAGCCAATATCCTCACATGAGAACCTTTTTCAAAACCTTAATACCCTTTCCCCCTCTGCTATAAGGGAAAAAGTAGTGTTATTTTGCCCTTCCCTCAGGCTTATTGAAGTGGTGGCGCTTGTCCTGAGAAGAGGTGCTCACGACTGGGCCTAATATATAGGTGGTGTGGTGGCACAGTAAGACTCCCAGTAGTACAGGCATTACAAAGACAGTTTGCAGGAGACAAATTCTGCCTGGGGCAAACTGAACACTCCATCCAGAAAACATTTGTTTTAATCTGTGACAAAGTCCATACTAGGGCTGTGCAAGCCTCAGACCACAGATTCGGAAATCCAAATCAGGGAGGCCGTTTTATGGTGGATCCGCCACAAAGCAGGCTCTGTGATTTGGATTTCCGAATCCGAGGCCTGAGGCTTGCACAGCTCTAGTCCATACCAACCCCAGTGGGACCGGGAACCACCAGAAAGGCAGATAGATGGCTTCATGAACTACTTTCTCTCACCTTTCCAACAATGGGCTTGTGACAGGAAGCACAGGTGCCCTTGGGCACAGTGGCAATACCAAGGTCTTGCATCTCATGGGTCAGACCCTCCAACATGCTGTCTAGGTTGTCAATGGTGTGCTGTTCCGCTGATGTCGGCTTTCCAGGACTCTCCTTTCCATCTGAGATCTGCAGAAAAGCAAATGATTTCAGCATGAAGACTTTCAGCATCCTGTACCTGCCATGCTCTCTCTGTCTCTCTTTGTCTCTCTCTGTCTCTCTCTCTGTCTCCGATTCTAATTTTTCCAGTTGGAATCCAGCCTTTTAGATCCCAGAAGGGAGAAAGCACAGTGCCAAAGAATGCACCTTGCCTTTTCCCTCCTGAAATGCATGACGTGTGTAGTGTGTAACATATTCTTCATTGTCAAATCCCAAGTTGTTAGGTTTCAATGGACCATCCACCCCTTCCCCCATGTTTAATACCTCATCTTTCCTTTGGGAGCTTGCCTTCACGGCATCGCTTTGCCGCCACTTTGCCACTAAACCCCTTCAGTTTCACTGCTGTGGGGTGGCAGTGGGTAATCCTCATTGCAGAGGCAGTGCAGGTTTTTTGGTGGCCATTTGGCATGTTGGGCCCGCCCCCTGCCCTCTGTCCAACTTCTGGCAACCAATCAGTGGTCACCATCCACTCCGGAATGCCTCCCGCTTGATGCTGGAGCGAGGTCACATGGCAGAAGGGCCATGGTGACCTCACTTCAAAGGGAAAAGTTGGGGTAAGTCCCCAACTTTGTTTTTAATGTGGAGCTTTGGGAGAACTGCCTGCTACATCATAGCTCTTCCTTGCCTGCCAACCTGCCAAAACTTAATTCCTGGATTGATGGGCCTAGATATTGTCCTCTCCTGTTCCCCCATCACCACCTCAGTCTACCTTTATAACTAAACCCTGTCCACTGCCTTCATTTTTCTCCTGCTCTTGTTACTTGGTAGCATGCAAGCTCCCTAGCAAGGGCCTACCACTTCTACCCCAAATGTGTTGTATTATTCAATGATCTATGTAATCATTTGTCCATGTGGTTTATTATACACAGGAAAAACCTCACGCAATATTAGAACATGCATAATGGAACATCGTTCCAAACTCAAACATAAAGTACTTGATGCACCACTTGTTGAGTATTTTGTGGAAAAGGAGCATAACTTCAATGATTTTCAAATTTTGGTCCTGGAAAGAGTATTTCCACACAAATATAACTGGATCAACTGTGACAATATTTTATTGAAAAAAGAAGAGGAGTGGATTTTTACACTAAACTCAGCTTGTCCACAAGGATTAAATGCGGGCTTGGAATTTTCTGCGTTTTTGACAAAATAGCCTAGCTTGGAAATAGGTTGGGGCTGGCTCTTTAAGACACTTAATAGGTTGGTATTTAAGGCAATATGGTAGATACAGCTGTTTGACTACTGAACTGCCAGATTGTAACTATAAGAAGGAGTGACTAGAGCAAGGTTTGTTACTGTGTCTTGAATGTTATTAGTTTATCACTTTGAATTTTTCAAAACTGACCAAAATGGCAATTAATTATAATTTGAATTGTAATTAGAATTCCAGAAAAGGAAGCTAGCAGCCATGTACAGGGAGACTTGAAATGTACACTTACAGTTTGTTTACACACCAGACAGTAAGTGTGATTAATCTCGGTCCAAGAATTAGGGCAGTATGTGGTGGAGTATCATCATGATTATTATTGCTATGTCTTTGTTTTGAATTACAGAATACTACATGACTTGTCTGAAGAAATTGATATGAAACGGGAGTTTATCTGGAATCTTGTCACAACAAGCACTAATTATACTTTAGTATAAACGCATTCTCCGGACTAGTATTAATGTATTCTACTGTAAATCTTTTCTGTTCGATTCTGTATAATTTTATAAATGTATGTATGATGTTATATGTATGCCTTATAAACCAGTGATTTAATTGTTATTGTGGTTTTGAATGTTAGGTAAAGGTGACATTATAATTATATTATACAACTAAAGAGTCATTTTGTGTCCATATTTCTTCAGTTGTATGCCCAAGGGCATTCTGTTTTTTTATGTATTATTCAATGATAGCCATCACATTCAGTGCTGCTTTTCCAGCTGATGTGGCTTTCCAAAGAGCTCACCAGCCCACCGCTCACTCCGAGAGGACCCACAGAGAGGGCAGGTGTGGGGTTGGGAAAGGGTGGGAGATGCAAAGGGTAGGCAAGCAGCACATGGCGGCAAGTGCTCCCAGTGGGAAAGAATGTGCCATTTGCTGCTCTACTGCCTGAGGGAGGGATTCACCCTGCTTCATGGGAGAGCCAGCCCTGCTTCCACAGAGGTTATTAGAACCAGAGTGTCCATGACTCACCTTGGACTGGATTGTTCCCAAGCAAGCCAGGAGGTCATCCAGCTGTTGAGCAGCTGAGGCAGAAGAAGACGAAGGGTGCAATGGCTGTGAAGATGACACCTTGCTGCAGAGGAGACGAAGATACATTTATGACTGAAGGAAATCCTTAAATATTAACATGAACTCTATTCACATCTCCCATCATGCATGGTGCTGGTTCAAATACAGCCCTCAATCTCAGCTACTCACTAACTGTTATCAGCCTCATACCTCAGAATGTGCCGGAATATATTTCTTTTAAAAGTCTCCCCTACTTTTCCATTCTCTGATTGCTGCATAGTTTCAAGTGCATTTGCATCATGGAAGCCATATGACAACTATGCCTATCTTATCCCACCACCCATCCTGATGCCTTCCGTTCCACATGCCAAGCAAATAGACAGTGACTCGTGTGGCGAGCACAGTCGACCTTGTGAAATGTTGCACAAACAGCAAGCAAGATGGTGCCTTTCTTTTCCATAGGCATCTGGTTCGCCAGAGTGATAAACTGGAATTATTTATTATTATTATTTAGGATGTTTTAGGATGTTTTAATGCCGTTTTAATAATGTGTGTCATGTTTTGATCAGTTTTGTGTATTTTATCATATTGTTGTTCCCCGCCTCGATCCGGACGGAGAGGCGGGTAAGAAATAAATTATTATTATTATTATTATTATTATTATTATTAGAAGCTGAAACTTTTCACAGAAACTATCTAACAATCAGAAAGAAGGTCAAGTCATGACAAATCTGGTGTGTGTGTGTCTCTATGCCCTATTAACCCCACAGTGGCAGCACAGAGGAGCTGCATTATTTATATGACGCAGCTGCCAACTCGTAGCCACATCAGGCTTTCCCCCTTAAAACTGATGTACCGCATCTTTGAGATTTGCTCCAAGGTCACCACATTGTTTTTGTGGCTTTGGTTTGGGTTATCCACACATGGGCATAGCTCTGGGTAAGCATGGGAACACAGGGCAGGGAGTGGGCTTGATAAGCAGGATGCCTCCAGGCACTGTGTTTTTTCCTGACTGACGAGCCGGTGCTCCTTCCTGCTGTCTAGCTTTTTTGTTTTCGCCTTGCAGCAGCGATGCTGTGGGGTTTTGAGGGGACAACTTACCAATGTGGCATCAGATAGACACACCCCTAGTCTTACTTCACTTTTTTAGCCGCATTCGTTCATCTAAAGTCAATGTAAGACCATTATTCGGTAAAATATTGGCATAAGAGTCTATTTATTATTAAGCAAAGTTGTTGTTTTCCCCAGAATAATTTTCAGCTGCTTTAGAGCCCCAAAATTACACTTTATGTTGACTGAAGCACATGTTTTTGGAAATGGAGTTGAATAATTTCCAGCCCAGAACATCCCTCAGAATACATGTAAAATAGGGTGATCAGATAAAATCCAGGTCAAGGCTCATGTAACTTTAACAGTTGTAGAGAAAAAGGAATTTCAGCCAGAGTCATTTGTATGCAATTAGTTCCTGGTGAAATTCCCTCTTCATCACAACAGTTAAAGGTGCAGGCACTATACTAGAGTGACCACATACAAAAGAAGGCAGGGCCCCTGCAACTTTAACTGTTGTGATGAAGAGGGAATTTCACCAGGAACTAATTGCATACAAATGACACTGGCTGAAATTCCCTTTTCTCTATAACTGTTAAAGTTACATGAGCCCTGACCTGGATTTTATCTGGTCACCCTAATAAAATCAGGCTTATGAGCACACAAGATTGTTCCTTCTGTTTAAAATGCTGTCATGATTCCCCAGTCTGAAAAATCATGCCATACTTGAATGAACTGATCTGACCATATTAACATTCAAGAGTCTCAAAAGACCTGATAGCCTTCCCCAATTTGGGACACTTCAGCAAGCAGTTCTTGAATGGAGATATTCAAAGAACAAAATGTTAAGGTAGATTGTATCCCTCATAGAGGGGTGATGAAGCTGTTTCAGACTGAAGGCTAAATTCCATTTTGGAGAAGCTCTTGGGGTGGCACATTCCAGTGGGAGCAGGGAATGGAGTGTTGAGAGTCCCATGGACTTCTTATCAGCCTTGAACCTACAAAGCCGAGTCGTTCAGGGGACAAATTTCGCTTTGGTGCCGAGGTGAGGCACCCCCTGAAGTGCCCCAAGTTGAATCGAGGCTGTTTCAGAGGCTCCAAAATGGCCTCTGAGGCTAGTCAGGGGGGCTGTGCACAGCCCTATCAAATATCTTTTTCTAGGATCAAGAGTGTGAACCAAATGCCCAGTTATCCAGGTTAAAATTGGCCAAAAATCAGGCCACCTGAATCAGGTGAGAGTTCAACAAAGTTATTTTGAAGCATCCCAATCACAAGGATGTCTATGATGAGGAATGGTTGGTTATTTCTTATATTTGTTATAACAAAATTTTATTTTACAGAAATTGGTAAGTTACATAGTAGTAAGAAACATACTAATAACCAAGTCAAGAAGTACATAAGAAGAGCCATGCTGGATCAGACCAAGGTTCCATCTAGTCCAGCACTCTGTTCACACAAGGGCCAAACAGTTGTAGAGTTTTAGTATGATAATAAAAAAGGTGGATAATGATTTGATAAGAATATAGAGGTTACATTTAGAAATGAAAGGGGCTGTCATTTTAGAATTTGAAAGAAAAGATAAGATCTTGCCTCACTTGGTCATACTGAGACGGGCATGACTGACTGGTTCCATTGGAATGATAGATTCAGCCCCTCCTATTTATTGGCAAAACACAAATGTTTCTAGACAGTTAACTCTCGGGTGACCATATGGAAAGGAGGACAGGGCTCCTGTATCTTTAACAGTTGTATTGAAAAAGGAATTTCAACAGGGGTCATTTGCATGCCCTGCCCTCTTTTGCATCTGGTCACGGGCTTTTCAGCTTTAACTGCTTTAACTGTTGTGACGAAGAGGGAATTTCACCAGGTGCTGCATGCATACAAATGACACCTACTAAAATTCCCTCTTCTATACAACTGTGAAGATACAGGAGCCCTGTCGTCCTTTCCATATGGTCACCCTAGTTAACTCACAATATTGAAAGGTGAAGAGATCTAACTAACTTGGTCTTGAACCCACTTTTGTTTCTGTATATGGTTGTAAATTCATTTAAATGAGCTAACCAATTTCTACTTCCTGCCTCTGCTTTAGTTTATTACATCAATGACAGGTGTGAGCTTGCCTCACATGATACCAAAACTTTTGTGTTGGTGAATTTGTAGAAGCTTTTCTAGTATGACACATCCCTCTCTGTCTTTCATATTCAGGCCTATTTCTAGTAGCATAGCCATTATAATAGGCAAGCGTAAGCACTTCCAAATCCCCCAAATGGTTGACTGCTTGCCCAAAGTAATAGGAGTGTTGCTTATAAGCCCTGAGCAACTCAAAATGGAGTTAGAAACTCTACCTGTTTACAACTCCAAAATGGTCTATTGACTCGGAAACAGTAAATTAGAGCCTAGCTGTAATCCAGAAGGCAACCAACTGTGTAGTTGCAGCAGGGGGAAATCCCAGGAGAACTAAGGGCTGAGGTACCTAATTCCCCTTGAGATTGGAAATAGCATTATTTTTTCATGTCAAATGTTTCTGGGTTATAAAAACTTTTTGCTGTGGTTCTACTAACTATAGCATAAATCTTCTACACATTTTAAGAAGGGATTGTGATACATGTAAATGAAGAGGGTTTTTCTTTCCTTTCTTTGTCTTTTAAGTGTGACTTGGGGTGCAATCCTGTACATACTTACCTGGGAGTAAGCCCCACTGACCTGAATGGGACTGACTTCTGAATAGACATGCACCGGATTGTACCACTTGTACTAGTAATCTTTTACTCAATACTAAATTAACTTATATGAGAGCAATTGTTTAGAAACTATCGAGTTTTGATCATTATCTGTCGAGGGCTTCCCTCAGAAAACAGGAAGTAGAAAGGAGCAGTGTGCCCTGAGGACTGCTTTGCCTTCTTGCAGTAGCACTTACCTGTAAATATTTTCTGGATCTTCCTCATGATGTTGAATCCTGCATACTGGTTGAACCTGGGAATATACACAAAGTAGAGATACCAAGAGAACGCTGTCTCTTTGCAAAGCCACTCCAGCATATACCACTCTCCGATTTTGGATGCTTCAAGATGAGGCTTTTATTGCATCACCGCCACGCCTCATTCATGGCATTTTACCAGGGGTGGGGATGGGTCCAGATGATGCCGTCTTCTCCTCATGACCCTCCCATGTTTTCCCAGCACCCCCTCCATCTTTTTTCTTACAATGGAAAATCCATTAAGTTCACAATCCTATGAAGATGGCCGTAAGCCACCAAACCCGGAAGCTTGCAGCCATCAAATGCTGAGCAAGAGGAGTGGTGAATGCAATCTTTGGCTCTGCGCTTCCCCGGCTCTGCATTTTTGCTAAATGGGCATTTTTGTTCACCTAGCTGAGCTGTTGAGGAAGGGGAAGGATGGAGGGTTTCTCATAAGCTCGCCTCCCCAGTCTCCTCCCCTCCCTGCCCATGGGAATGCCCCCTTTCTGTTCTCTCCAAGATTGCCTTTGCGACCTCTGAGAGGCAGCCAGCGCTGTGAGGGGGAGGGAGCAGGGAACTCGGACTCTTGGAGCACGGAATCCAACCATGGAGCCAGGATTCCAAACTATCCTATGCCCCCCCCCCCCCAGTGCTGTCTAGGGGCCATAGGATTCTTGAATTCAACTGGCTTGCCGTCCCCCAATGTGGAGTCAGCTGCTTTTTAAAAAGTAAGACGTTGGAGCAGGAAGATGTACCTCAAATATTATTTCTCCTGTGTCACTGATTTTCCTCCTCTCCCATCTGCTGTCAGCTATATTCCAGAATGGATAGGAGAGAAAGGGCTTTTCTACATGAGGCATTTATTGTGAGCTCCTCGTTCCCTACACATGGTTGTTTACAGGTTCTTTAGATGACATCGTGACTCTCCAGCTTTGCTTCTGTATCAAACCAGCACTTTGGGTGAGTTTCTTTAGAGCAAGGAAAATGTGGCATTTAATTGTGAAAGTGAAAGAAAGTGCTGTTTCTACTTGTGTATTATTGCTATTCTGCTATCCACAGTGCCACCTAGAGGTTATGTTGTGGGAAAGCGGAAAAGGAAATGCTTTTAGTGCTCAGATCTCAATTCTGCAATGAAACCAAAAGTGTTACAGGAGATTAACAGCCGATTAGCAGCCTTGTGTAGAAAAGCTGAAGTGCAAATAAATGGACTGCTGCAACACAGAATCAAGGCAACCATTCATTGCTCTGCAACAGTCCCCAAGTTGAGCAGCCTGATGGGTGAAAAGAACATCTACAGCATAAGTGAATCAAACCAATGGCTCATTTAGCTGAATATTGCTGTGCAGCCCTCCAGGACCCCAGTCAGAGGTCTGTCCTAATCCGCTTCCTCTAATCCTTTAACTTGCCACCAGAGCAAACGATGTGTGCTGCTGCCACAGAGCTATGGCTCTACAAATGTATCAGAATCGTTCTGATTTTTTAGGTCCTTTGGCAGGCGTTTCAACTTCATTTTACAATTGGCTATTTCATTTCTGAGATACGTTTTGTGACTTTTGAATGTAAGTATCACAAGCCTCTTTTATCCAAAATATGCATTCAATGAAAAATAGCAGCCTTTATTATACATCAGAGCGGATGAGCCACAGCCTGGAACGGAGAACATACTGGGGACAAGCTTTGGTGTAATTCACCTTGAAGAACCTCAGCCTTCCATAACCTAAAACTTACTAAGGAGTTAGGTCGCTTAAGGAAATACCCTTTTGGCTTCTGGAAATGCCTTTTTGGCTTCTAGCTTAAAGAAATACCTTTTTGTCCTGGGTGGCACTGGTTTTTGCAGCTGGAGCCACAGGTTTCTCCTTGTTGTCTCGTTCCAAAAGAAAGCATCCTGGGGATCCTGGGTCAATCACATCCAAACTCGCTGAAGTTTGTTCCAGTTCCGCCAACAAAGCATCTGAGCAAGACCATGATAGTCTGAATTATGCCATTCAGGAATTAGGTTGTGTTCCTTTCCCCCCCTTTTGGTATCTCCTGACTGACAGCATTTTGGCAACAACAGTGTTCCGCGGCATTTTGTTTTTATAACTAGCAAGCTATCCATCCATTTGATGGATTCTGTTGGGACAAGCTGCAGTGGAGGGAAATCCCAGCCTGCTACCGCCATAGAAAAGATAATAATATAGACCCTGTAGGAAGGAATGGGCTTCCCAATCCTTGATTACGCTGAGCATTCCAGGTTACACTGCTACAGAAGTCAAGCATGACCTAGCAATGGAAAGCCCAAACTGGGTTTTTTTTTTTAATAAGTAGGAAAATGTTATAATCCACTGGGAGACCATGTAGGGGTTCGTCAGACGAGCATTTTATCACACTCTCACTACTGCCCACTCACGTTTTTTCGCACGTCCTTTAGACAACACCGACCGCCTCCCATGCACCTCCTGCTCTTTCTTGCCTTTTTTTCTGTCACAAAATGGGCCCCTTTTAATCTGACTTTTTTTAGGAAACAGAATGTGCCACCATTTCCTGCTGTGTGCAGGAAAAACAGCACTATAAAACACCCCTTGAATGGCTCATTTGGTCTTTGTTTACTTCCTCTTTCTTCTCTGGGAAGAAAGAGGAAGTATTGTGGGACAGGAGTGGGAGTGGAGAAGCAACTGTAGGGAACAGCGATTCCCCCCACCTGTCTGATGATGCTCATAAATGGGGCTATAATGATAAATATGGTATCTTTATGGCCTTGAATCCCTGAGTACAATCTCTCTCTCTCTCTCTCTCTCTCTCTCTCACACACACACACACACACACACACACACACACAATTTGTCCAGTACTTTCTGGAACCAGCTTTCTCAAATAGTTTGCTCATCCAAGGTTATATAAGGGGTGCAATCCACCCAAAGTTAAGCATTTAAAAATGTAATTGGTTTCAATGAGAGAATAGCAGTAATATCCAAGGTTAATTCTACTTAGAATAGACCCATTGAAATGAATGGGACTTAAGTGAGCCATGACTAACAAGTTCTATTGATTTCAATGGCTCTACTTTATGTAGGACTAACATTAGATACCACCCAATGCAAATAAATGCTTTCCTGTTGAATTCAATGGCAAAAGTGCTTAACTTTGACAGATTCTGTGTGCCATCTGCTATTTGGCCCTCTACATCCTAGAGTACAAAAAGGAATTTGTTTGTTTTTGGACCTTTTTATAGAGCGGTCTCAGGTCGTTATCACACGGGCGGTTTTAAGCACACCCGCCGTGACTTTGCTCCACTTCTTCAGCGCTGGACTTGCATGACGTCGTCCCCGTCCTGCTGCTCTCTTGCCCTGAGGTCGGGTTTTATAATTTCTGTTTTGATGTATCCCTGAACAGGCAAAGTCCGAAAGGCACAGGCAGGTATTGCAGGTATCACAGGTACCACAGCAATACTGAGCATGTGTAAATCAAAACATTAGACTCACATAGGAAACGGAGGGGGAACCGCAGAAGCAAACCGGGGGAGGGGAAATGTAGGTGTGATAAAGCCCTCAGAACAAAGCTCCAGGTGTATTTACAGATCTCTTCCATCCTCAAGGTCAGAGCCTATATTTATTTAGGCTGCAAACCTATGCATATTTAGACAGAAAAAAAGTTCTACAATTCCCAGCATACCCCAGCCAGCATGGCTGCCTGAAGAGAGGCCGGGAGCTGTAGGACTTTTTTCCTGTATAAACATGCATAGGATTGTGCCCTTAGCTTTTCATCTAATGCCATCCTGAAGGCAGGACGCTACATATGCTGTATGGGATATTTGAGTTGCATGTTTTAATCTGAACGGTAAATACTATTTCATCTTAAAATCATTGCTCCTTGCCTTGAGTTTAAGGACAGATGTTTAATCAATCTATAGGTGCTTTCTCTGCCTTATGTCTTCCTTTTATGCTGCTGTATATACCATTGTTTTGTAAGTCACCATCTTCCACTCTGCCCAGCATTGTTCACTACCTCTTCTGTCCACAGCATATCCCACATTCCTAGCTAACCCTCTAAAGAATACAGCTAAGCCCAGCCTGCTTTCCCCCTCTCAGGCAGCACAATTGTCTGATCAGTGGGAGGCGCCTTTAAAAGCGTCATCATCATTTCTGTTTCCTCAAATTGGCCTAGCATCTCCTATCTCCAGCTTTGTGAGCATGCATGTATATGCCACACTTTAAAAAATCTTTAAAAGATGCCCTGTGGCTTTCCCCCTCACAGAAGAAAGCTGACCAAAACCATAGGGGTGAGAAGTCGCAAGAGGAAATCTATTACAGCATACTTCCCTTGTGAAAAGGAAATATTATTACTTGATATTCTCTCTACCGTAGACTTACCAGTTTGAAGGAACACAAGGGAATGTCATTATCTAACTGCATCTATCCCACACAAAATAATGTTATGGACAGCCATTCCTAGGCGTACCTTCCTTTTGGTAGGGGGATTGCTGGCAAACGCTCTAGAATGGCCAATCGGTGTTTTCCCCATGATATGCTGTTTGTAAGAGTGCTATGCTGACTGCCTCCACCTATGTTCTGCTTGTATATTTGTAAATAACAAATAAATGGCAAAAACCTTCATAGATGTCCGATTCTCAAAGGCAGCCAACCCCTGGAACTTCTCACTATTTGGTTAAGTAGGAACGCATAACGGTAGCAATAAAGGGAATAATTGTGAACTGTGTATGTGTAAACTTCCTCTGGTTTCCCCCTGTGTCTATATTAGATTCTAAGTCCTTTGTGCGTAGGGACCTATCATATCCATTCTTTGTAAAGTGCCATGGACACAGATGGTGCTAAATCAAGCCACTCTCTATTCTTGATCAATCCTGTTTCCTAGAAGCTATTTAAGGCTTTTCTCATCACTTAAATACAGCTACTTTCGTTGTATTATAATATAATATTAATTCTCCAGTTTTACATCCAATTTTCCAGTTTTTACACCCAAATTCTGATTGCACCCATAGAATTCTGGCAATTCTACTACCTTTGTGAGCTAATGATCTGATTTTCTTTTATTTTAATTTTTAGAATTCTGATAATTTCTTCCATATAATTCAAACCCATGCACAGTATGGAACCAATAAAATATTATCCAGACTCATTTCTCAGGTTTTCTGTATCCATGCTGCTTATGCATAACCCTAAACTGTTTCATCAGTGAGCCTTATACCTGGCTTGTTTGTTTCAACTCTGTTAATTCTCCTGGACCTCCTGATGGCTTTCGATACTGTCAGTCATGGTATACATCTGTATCACCTTTTCAGAGGTTGGTAGCTTGGGGCACCAATTTATGATTATGCTAATTCTTGGAGGGCAGTTTCCAGAAAGTGATGCTCAGGGGTAGGAATGCCAGGGAAAAAAATATTCAAATGAGTTCAGTTTTCTATGAATCTGTTCTGCAGTTTCCCAGCAGACTGACTTTTCCCAAATTGCACAGATTGTACAGACTTGTGGACTAGTTTTTTTTTCCGCAATGCGCTGTACATAGGGCTACCTTTGTGCCTAGTCCAGAAACTTCAACTTGTTCAAAATATGACAGCCAGGTTGGTCACTGGTA
This sequence comes from Anniella stebbinsi, assembly GCA_029215795.1. Taxonomy (NCBI): domain Eukaryota; kingdom Metazoa; phylum Chordata; class Lepidosauria; order Squamata; family Anniellidae; genus Anniella; species Anniella stebbinsi. Next base: position 261,198,603 of record JARDYH010000001.1, read on the forward strand.
CATCTAGGGGTGACCACATTACACCAGTTTTAAAATCGCTTCATTGGCTGCCAATCAGTTTCCGGGCAGGCGAAGTATAAAGTGTTGCTTATTACCTTTAAAGCCCTACATGGTTTGGGTCCAGGTTACCTGCGGGATCGCCTTTTCCAATACCATCCGCCCCGCACACTTAGGTCCTCTGGGAAGAACTTACTCAAATCAGCCAGAACTAGGCTGACGAGTGTTACCCAGAGGACCTTCTCTTCCATCGCTCCCAGACTGTGGAATGGTCTGCCGGAGGAGATTAGACAAATTAGCAGTCTTCATGAATTTAAGAGAGTCATGAAGACTGCTCTCTTCTGGCAGGCCTATCCAGATGAATTTTAAGATATTTTTAATGATGTATTTTTTTCTTGTTTTTAAATTTTTTTAACTGTTTTGTGATTCTTGTGTTTTATATTGTTGTTGTTCCCCGCCTCGATCCAGAGGGAGAGGCGGGTTATAAATAATAATAATAATAATAATAATAATAATAATAATCTTTCTGGAATTTTACACAAATGTAGTTGTAGAAAAATATGACCTTTTTTAAAAAAAAAAACACTACAGACTGAAAGTGTTTATTTCATCTATATAAGTGTAAAATTGCACATGGGGTGTGTACATTTTGGGAAATGCACATTTGTGCAAGTGCACATTTAAGAACATAAGAGCTATGCTGGATCAGACTGAGGTTCTATCTAGTCCAGCACTCTGTTCACACAGTGACCAACCAGCTGTCGACAGGGAGCAACAAAGAAGGACACAGTGCAACAGCACCCTCCAATCCATGTTCCCCAGCAACTGGTGCATATAGGCTTTCTGCCTTGTCTACTGGAGGTAGCACATAACCATCAGGGCTAGTAGCCATTGACAGCCTTCTCCAGGAATTTATCTAATCCCTTTTCAAAGCTATCCAAATTGGTGGCCAGCACCACATCTTGTGGTTTTGAATTCCATCGTTTAACTATGCACTTTGCGAAGAACTACTTCCTTTTATCTGTCCTGTATCTCCCACCAATCAGCTTCATGGGATGACCCCAGGTTATAGTATTATGACAGGGGAAGAAAAATGTCTCTCTATCCACATTCTCCACACCATGCATAATTTTGTACACTTCCCTTAGCCTCCTTTTGTGCAAGTGCTCATGAATGCAAGTTTGGGAAATTAAGAAAAAAACAATTCTCTCAATGAGCATATGCCAGAATGAAACACGCCTTACAATCTGCAAAATGCAGACAGAACAGATTTAACAAAATCCATACAGGGGTTCATTGTACCTCCCTGTGGAAATTATCCGATGTGGCACCACATGATTCAGTTTTATCCCTCAAGCTTTTTATTATCCACATCAGAGGTGGGTATTAACAGTCTATCAGCGGCATGCAGCTTCTGTTGCCCCCAGCATGGCCTCCGTTATCTTTGCTGGTGACAAGAAAATAATCCCCACAAATCACACATTTTAGCACTACAGAGCGCTAGTAGGGTCAAATTACCTTATTCTCAAGCTAAATTTGATCTTTTTAGCTTTCCGTCATGGTTTGCCACCAAATTTCAGCAGAAAACCAATTTTTCCTCCCAGCACCCTGTGGAACCTATTTCCTCCCAACTTAAGACATTATTGTTCAACTAGTGCAACATGTAGCTGATTATTACTCCCGAAAGAGTTGGGGATCAGAGGTGGGGTGAGTGGAAGACTAACTTAAGTGAGCCGTTCCATCCTCAAGTTGCCCCTTTATTTAGCTTTGAGCACTTGGCCTGGATTCAGGGACAACCTAGTTGCTTCTCTGGTCCTTCCGTGTCTTCCATCTACCTATGAAATAATGGTAGTAGTGATAAAGTTGCAGTGGCCAGGGGGGAGGGGATTGGTCCCAGATTGGTCCCTAGAGAGTCTCTACCTGTGCATCAATGGACAGGGCTGTCCACATGCAGGACAGGACCAGGATGGAAATAGGTCCCAGAGTATGGAATAGGATTTTTGGAAGAATCAGCCTGCCATGTCATAGTGCTGAAGTGGTAAGAGAAACTGCACCTGGTTAAATTTTTTCTTTTATAAATTAAGTGGTACAGGAGCCCTCAGCTCTGTTGCATCTGGTTAAGCATTTATGGGAATAGTTAATAATAATAATAATAATAACAACAACAACAATTTATTTCTTACCCGCCTCTCCGTCTGGATCGAGGCGGGGAACAACAACATGATAAAATACATAAAACTGATTAAAACATGACACATATTATTAAAACTGCATAAAAAATCATAAAACATCCTCCGGAGGAAATAGCAGGGACTTCAGAAGAGAATGGCTGAATTCAGACAATACATTAAGCAACTGGAGCGGGGGAAAACAATCATCAGTTGTATTGACTATCATGTCGTCCGAATGCTGCCATAGTCAACTCAGTGCTGATCCTAATCCACACCATGGTTGATTATTTATTACCATGTTGTGTGGGGAGTACCCCCTAGATGAACAACTGTAAAGTTGATTATCACCCCTAGGGTGACCAGACGCCCGGATTTGTCCGGACATATCCGGGAAATGGGGTGCAAATCCGCATCCGGGCAGAAATACCGTTTGGGGGGGCCAAATCCGGAAATTTAGCTCCCCAAAACGGTGACCAGATGGCCCTGGGGCGAGCTGGGCCAACCGCGGGGCGGCGGGGGCAAACCGGGGCAGCGGGGGGTCACGCGGCGGTGGCGGGAGGCTGGCGGCACGAGGCACCTACCGGCTGGGGCGTCCGTTTCCCTCCGGTGCTCGGAATCTACTGAGAAACAGGCTTCGCGGCCTATCCCTCAGTAGCGCGCCGGGTGATGACGTCATCACTCGGGGCACTGCTGAGAGACAGGCCAAGAAGCCTGTTTCTCAGTAGATTCCAAGCACGGAGGGAAATGGACGCCCCAGCAGCAGCAGGTAAGGAGCGCGTGGGGGGGGGGGTGGGTGGGCGGCGCGGGTGCTCGCGGTGGGTGGGGGGCGGCGAGGCGGGTGCTCACGGCGGGGGGGCAGCGCGGGTGCTCGCGGCGGGGGGCGGTGCGGGTGCTCGCGGCGGGGGGGGGCGGCGCGGGTGCGCGTGGCGGTGGGGCGGCGCGGGTGTGCACGGCGGGGGGGCGGCGCGGGAGCGCGGGGCACTTACCTGCTGGGGCTTCCCACCGGTGCTCGGAATCTACTGAGAAACAGGCTTCGCGGCCTATCCCTCAGTAGCGCGCCGGGTGATGACGTCATCACTCGGCGCACTGCTGAGAGACAGGCCAAGAAGCCTGTTTCTCAGTAGATTCCAAGCACGGAGGGAAACGGACGCCCCAGCAGCAGCAGGTAAGGAGCGCGTGGGGGGTGGGGGGGCGGCGCGGGTGCTCGCGGTGGGTGGGGGGCGGCGGCGCGGGTGCTCACGGTGGGTGGGGGGCGGCGGGGCGGGTGCTCACGGCGGGGGGGCGGTGCGGGTGCTCGCGGCGGGGGGGCGGCGCGGGTGCTCGCGGCGGGGGGGGCGGTGCGGGTGCGTGTGGCGGGGGGGCGGCACGGGTGCGCACGGCGGGTGTGGGGGAGGCGCGGGGGGGCGGGGCGGGGGCGCACGGCGGGGGGGCGGCGCGGGGGCGCGGGGCACCTGCTGGGGCTTCCTTAGGGTGACCATATGAAAAGGAAGACAGGGCTCCTGTAACTTTTAACAGTTGCGTAGAGAAGGGAATTTCAGCTGGTGTCCTTTGTATGCATGCAGCACCTGGTGAAATTCCCTCTTCATCACTGTAGTTAAAGCTGCAGGAGCTATACTAGAGTGACCAGGTACAAAAGCGGGCAGGGCTCCTGCAGCTTTAACCTCAGTGATGAAGAGGGAATTTCACCAGGTGCTGCATGCATACAAAGGACACCAGCTGAAATTCCCTTCTCTACGCAACTGTTAAAGATACAAGAGCCCTGTCTTCCTTTTCATATGGTCACCCTACCATATACAAAAGAAGGCAGGCCCCCTGCAACTTTGTGATGAAGAGGGAATTTCACCAGGAACTAATTGCATACAAATGACACTGGCTGAAATTCCCTTTTCTCTACAACTGTTAAAGTTACAGGAGCCCTGTCCTCCTTTTCAGATGGTCAGCCTACCCTAGGTAGGTGGGCGCGGGGTGAGTACAGTGCAGGTGGGGCAAGTGGGTTGTGGGGTGGGATGAGGCAGTTGTGGGGTGTGCGGTTGTGGGGTGTGCAGTTGTGGGGTGGGCATGGGGCGAGGCTAGCGGGTGCGCGGGGGTGGAGTGCGGGGTGGGCAGGCAAACTGCAGGTGAGGCAGGTGGAGTGGTTGTGGGGTGCACAGCTGCTGGTTGCGGGGTGGGTGGGGCGGGCATAGGGTGCGGCGGGCAAGTGTGCAGGTCATGCGAGATGGGCGGGCATGGGGTTGACGAGGCGGAAGCGGGGTGGACGGGTGCTGGGCCAGTGCAGGGTGGCACGGCCTGGCACGGCGCGCAAGTTGGCATGGCGTGCCGGCAGCACAGCTTGGCACAGTGCAGCCTGACCCAGTGCAGCCTGACCCAGTGTGACCCATGGGGCGGCGCAGTGGGGGAGCATCCTCACCCGGTGTCCTGGGGCATTCCTGGCACACCGGGGCATCATGGTGAGCGTTGCAGCTGGCCCAGCGCAGGGCAACCCGGCCCAGCACAGCCTGGCCGGGTGTGGGGCAGTCTGGCCTGGCCTGGAGTGTGACACGCTGGACTTCAAGCCCATGGGGTGGCCTGGCCCAGTCGGGAGTGCAGGCATCTTAGCCTGGCCTGGCACTCGGGGCTGGGGCTGCCTGGATGTGATTTCATTTATCGTTGGGTGCTGCTACTGTTTAGTGAACTTTTCTTTAATATTTTTGATATATTTTGATGAATTAATTGGGGTGGTGCATGTGTGTGTGTTTTAAAATTATTATTAGGTTTGCCATGGGTGAGTATGCTGGTGTGTGTGGATATTTATTGTATTTTCAGTCTTGGTGAGTGTGTGTATTTGTTCTGTTGGTTGTTTTTTGCCTTGGTGCTTGTCTGGATTTTTATTATTTTTCCTTGGGTGGGTATGTGGGTGAGTGTTGTATTTTTAATATTATTTTATTGCAATGGGTGTGTGCATGTTTTTGTTTTATTTTGCATTGTGTGGGTGGTTTATTATTAATATTGTCATTATTATTTTGCCTTTGGAGAGCGTGGGGGTGGATTTTTATCCCCCCTTCCAGTTAAGTGTGTGTGTGGAGGTTGTTGTTGTTTAAATTGCTTTCAGGAGGATGTGGAGTTTTCCCCCACTTTGGGCAAGTGTGCAGGGGTATGTAAATTTTAAATTTTATTGCCTTTAGTGAGCATGAGGTGTGCGTGGATGCTGCTACTGCTGATCTTTCCTGGGGTGTGTATGTCTGCCTTCTTTTGTATCTGGTCATGCTAGGATGGGCTCCTGCAGCTTTAACTGTTGTAATGTAGAGGGAATATCACCAGGTGCTGCATGCATACAAATGATACTTGCTGAAATTCCCTTTTCAATACAGCTATTAAAGATACAGGATCCCTGTCCTCCTTTCCATAATCACTCTAACTAATGGAATAATTGTAACTTTTTTCCTGTTACCATAGTTCTTTAACTTACATAGCCAGTGGTGTATAGTTTTCTCTTTCCCTCTTCCTTTAATGCAACGTTTGTGTCATTATGTAGTGCTATGTCAATGAAGTAGTGTGTTTTTCATTTTTGTTTATGACTGTTATGTCTGGTTGATAGCAAAGTGTTGCCTTGTCCCAGAATTGTTCTGTCCCAGCAAGATAATATATGAGTGCATAGTGTGGCTTGTCTTGTCTTGTTTGACTGTGTCTGGGACTCCTAGGCTCTGAAAGCATCGTTCTGAGAGCATCTGCTGGTTGCATGATCCACGAGGCCGGGTTCTGGTGAGTGCACAGTTTTCCTTGACAGGAGGGGCTTGCACTTGCTATATTAAGGTGAACAAATGTGAAGAAGCTGCAATCCCATATGTATCTGGGAGTACGGTTTATTGAAGTCAACAGGACTTATTCCTGAGTTGTCATAGGATAGCATTGTATGATAGGACATAGGGAGATGATAGCTTCTGAGTTATCTGCTACTCAGTTTTCTTTGGGTAAAGTATTAAACTCTCTGATTGGGATTTCTGTTCTCTGCACACTGAGGCAGTGTAAATTCAGGAGACATTTGGATAAAAGGAGGGAAAGATCTTTGTCTAGCATTGTGATAATGGGCATCTGTTCTGGCCTTTCTTTGTACTTCTACTGACCATGGGCTTGTTTACATGGCTAATGAACCAGAGATATAATGACACATTTTTAGATTAGTTTCTCACTGATAAACCAGAAGTTGAAACAAGTTAAGAGATGCTAGTGAGAAATAACTGCTACAAGCCTTTAGTCCATTTTGTTCCATGACTGTTTGTAGGGTAATAGTATTTTATACTCTTTCTGAATGCTACATTACTCATTTATTGTACTAGATTTTCCTGTACTAGATTTTTCTGCACTTGTCAACTGCTTCATTTGTTTAGTGCTGAATCTGTGAGTATGGATATGAGAAAGGTGATGAGGAAAGAGTGTTAAATGTTAGGAAAGGTGAGACTACGGTCATCCAGTGAAGGATTTGCAGTCAGAAAAGATATGTGAGGGAAAAGGAGACTGTATCACACAAAGTATAGCAAAAGCTTTAAAGTACAGCAAAAGCTACAAAAGTAGGAGTGAAGTTAATTTCAGATACACTGAATGTCTCAGTGATTTTAACATGAAGATGTTATGCAGAACAGGTTTGTCTTAATTGTGTGCTGTGAAATCAGACATGTGACGAAGGCCATCTTTGGGTGGGCACGTCCCTTTGGGGGCTGGCCATGTTGGTGGTGACGCCCCCTTGGAGGCCGGCCATGTTGGTGGGCACGCCCCCTTGGAGGCTGGCCATGTTGGTGGGCATGCCCCCTTGGGGCGGCCATGTTGTCCTCCTTTTTGGTTTCCAAAATATGGTCACCCTATCACCCCACCACTGACTATCGTGTCGTCCGAATTCAGGCAATGTGGGCCCATACAAAGAAGGCAAGATATCTTTCTACATTTATCCAACTCCATCTAGAATATTCTTGAATGTTATGCCTCTAAATTAAAGATCATGTTGCCTTTTTTCAGCTTTCCTGTCTAAATTAGTTCATATCTTCTTTGTAGGCATTACTTTTTGCAACCATAGCCTTCTCTAAATTGACCTTCATTATTCCCTCTTTCGGAAACAAATGAGGACAAGCTTCTTCAATTTCTGTTCATAAGGTACGTTCTCCAGTTAGAAATGTTTTCTGTTCTAGCATGAGAGTTCATCCTTCTTGAACACCAGTGACCCAAATAAAGTCACTTCATTTCTCTCAACAAAGTCATTGTGCTTTTAATAGCTGTCCAGGAGGCAGAAATTCAACACCGGCAGCTTTTTTCTTGTAATGGCAAAAGTTGTACCTGATGAGCCCTTGCCGGCCATGCAGCTGCACAACCTTTTTGGTCCTGAGAGCAGCATCCAGGGGATAGGAGCTGCATATACACACACCATACACACACACACACACACACACACACTCCCCCCATCATCCCTCCCTTTGTACGAAACTTTATGTCAAATCCACAATGGATGCTTGATCTTTCACCACTAAGTAGAAGATTAAACAGAATGCATGCTGTATCCTTGACTTCTCTGCACCTGTCATGCCCCCACAGCACTGAGATTTAAAAACCATTTCTTCAGTCCTGACAAGTGAGAAAGAGTTACTTACCTAAATCATCCATTCCTTATTTGCTTAGGGTCTTTTCTCCCACGGCTCAAGGATTCCCAACTGAGAGACAGGTTTGTTGGGCGGAGGAACCGAACGGGAAATGAGCAAGATGGTGGGTGGGTGGGTGAGTGAGTGAGTGAGTGAGTGGGACAGTGGTTGAGGCAGACTTCTGCAGTTCCTCCCTCTAGCTGCACTTCCTCTTCTTAGAGGCTGAAGGTTTCTTTCCCCTTACAAGTCACATTTTGAGCAACTAAAACATGCACATTCAAATGGTTGAACAGAAAGAGTAGGCCGTCTGATCTTTTCAGATTTGTGTAGCTCTAACAATCATGCCATCTTTCTTGCAGGTAGGGCAGCTGTCCTGTTGTATTCAGCACTGAAATTTTACTGACAGATGGTAAAACACTCTTTGATTCTCTTCAGTCTGGGATGATGACCCAGCTGGGAAGAAGTTAATAAGGTTGCCACTAGATAGATGCTGAACACCTGAAAACATCAGTTATACATTGACATTCTGAATTCCTCTTGCTACATTTATGGTAAGAATACTTGGTTTCTTGGAAGTCCTCAGTAGGGCCAGCCCTACCATTAGGCAGAGTGAAGAGGCTGCCTCAAGCAGCAGATATTGGAGGGCGGCAGCAGCCCCTGACCATGCGAGCAGACAGAGTGGTGGCCAGTCTAAGCTGTGTACTCAAGCAGGCATTCCCTGGACACATGTATTGTTCTGCTCACATGACACACACTGGTTCCACCATTTTTGCACTGCATCTGTTTCTCATGTAGAAAGGAGCATCACTGGTGGTAGGGAGTGACTTCTACCATGGTGGAGCCCCCTACTGTGCCTGGGTGGGCATAAAGCTGCTACTGCTGGGTTTTCCACCTGTGGCAGCAGATAGAAAACCCTGAAAGGGGCAATACCATGGACAAGGTGGGGAGGAGCTGGTTTTGGATCTGCTAGATCCAAAGCTTCTCTGTTCCCCCATATAGGCCCTATTTGGGCCCTGGAGCTGCTGTTGCTAACCCCCCCCCCCCATTGCTGTAATTAGGGGAAATTTTAAATGCTGGCACAAACCAGCACTGTTGGGAATGGGATGGCAAATCTGGGTCAGATCTACACCTCGTGTCAGATCATTACAATCCCATCATGGTAACATTCTATCCCTCTTGTGCATGTATACTTCGTGGGACACACAATGACATTTGTTGTGGTGTTTTGGATAATGTGGAATAAAAAGCAGGAAATAACATTACGAAAGTGGTATATGGAATGTGTAATGTGCCCCACAGTCAGTGCACTTCAATACCACTATAAAGCAGTCATGTAGATCTAACCTTAGGATTACTCTGAAAAGAATGATTTCCCCTAGGTTTTGTATGACAGAAATGCATCCAACTTGTATTGCATGCCCACAGTATTTCAAAGGCAGAAGATTCCTGTTGCCCCTATTCCCAGCCTCCTCCTTCATGATCAAACGGTTTATAACAGTAGTGACAACTAGGGATGTGCACGGACCCCCCGGATCGGATCGGGACTTCCAATTTTGTCATGGATCGGTTCGGACAAAATCGGAGGCCCCCCCGGACCGGATCGAGTCCGATCCCGATCCAAAAATCGTAAATTTTTGGATCGGCCGCCATTTTTTTCCCCATAGACTTGCATTGCAATGCAAGTCTATGAGGAAAAAATGGCGGCGGGTGGGTGAGGGGGGGCCTAACTCCCTCCCCCCCCGGGGCCGTCCACTGTGGACGGCCCCGGCAGGTAAGCCCCCTCCCCCGCGCTCCCTACCCCCCCGGGGCCGTCCGCTTCCATCTGCTGGCGCCCGCGGGCGCCCGCGGATAGAAGTGGACGGCTCCGGGGGGGGGGGTAAGCCCCCTTCCCCGCCACTGCTTACCTGTTAGGGCCGTTCGCTCCCGTCCGGCGCCGGCGGCTACCGCCAGCCGGTTTTGCAGCTTGCTCTAGAGTAGCGCGCCGGGTGATCACCCGGCGCGCCACCCTGGAGCAGGCCGCGGAGCCTGCTGGTAGTAGCCGCCAGCGCCGGACGGGCCGGAAAGATAAGGGCCCCCCTCCTCCCCTCCGCGCGCCCCCTGCTTACCTTCCCGGCCCATCCGCTCCCGTCCGGCGCCGGCGGCTACTACCAGCGGGCTCCGCGGCCTGCTGTTATGAAATGCAATTGATAGCTGTGTAGCTTGAAAGAAAGAATACTTAAACTTTGAAAGAAACAACGCCTTTAATTCAGGCAAAAGAAAACTGTTCAATTCAGGAAGCACTGTAAAGTAAGCAATGTAAACGAAACGTTGAAAGTAACAATAACTAACGAACTCCGTCTCTAAGGTCGGCTTGCTCCTTTCTTTGTAAACGCTCTGACCGGCGTGGGCTCACTCTCGTCTCTGTTCTCCTCAGACGTCTGCGTTCCTTGGCATCTTTTAAAGGAGTTTCTCCCTCTTCCTCAGAGGATACGGGCGTGGTTCCACCTGTTGGATCGTCATTGAGATCAGCACTCATTTCCGAGCGTTGATTCACATCAGCTGACAGAGAGGGGCTGCTAAGCGCCTCATCCTCCGTACCAGGATCTGGATCAAACTCACGATCCCTGTCTGCTCGTGCCACGCCATCTGACAGCTGCTTCTCCTGCTCAGAAACACGAGGGGTAAACACAACATCTGCTCTAGAGTAGCGCGCCGGGTGATGACATCACCCGGCACGCCACCCTGGAGTAGGCCGCGGAGCCCGCTGGTAGTAGCCGCCGGCGCCGGACGGGAGCGGACGGGCCGGGAAGGTAAGGGCCCCCCTCCTCCCCTCCGTGCGCCCCCTCCTCCCCTCCGCGCGCCCCCTGCTTATCTTCCCGGCCCGTCCGCTCCCGTCCGGCGCCGGCGGCTACTACCAGCGGGCTCCGCGGCCTGCTCTAGAGTAGCACGCCGGGTGATGACATCACCCGGCGCGCCACCCTGGAGCAGGCCGCGGAGCCCGCTGGTAGTAGCCGCCGGCGCCGGACGGGAGCGGACGGGCCGGAAAGGTAAGGGCCCCCCTCCTCCCGCCCCCTCCTCCCCCCCCGCTGTCCACTTTCATCGGCGGGCGCCTGCTGGCGCCCACCAATGGAAGCGGCGGTGGGCGCCAGTGGGCGCCCGCTGATCCGCCGATCCGCCGAACCGGTTCGGAGCCTTTTCGGACCGGTTCGGATTGGATCGGCCGATCCAGCTGTCGGATCGGAAATCGGATAATTTATCCGATTTCCCACTGGACCGGACTCGGATCATGGATCGGGTCCGATCCAGTGCACATCCCTAGTGACAACTGTTGGGGCCCAGGACATGCTCCATATACAGTTTTCAAACCGTTTCTAAAGTGTCATATCCTGCTTGGTGTAGATTTTTCCCTAATGCGAAAACACTGCTAGTCTGGAAGGACATTTACTTGTCTCCAAATGATAGACTGTACAACAGGAGTGGGAAACATGTGGTCCATCCCTGAAGCACTGCTGAATTGCTACTGAATTTTGGCAATGCAGTGGGGGAGCTTCATTTTCACTTAAAACAAGGCACATGAGGACCACACGCCTTCTTTTAAGGCAAATATTTTAATGCAAATTTGCACTCCCTTGGGATTTTCAGGAGTGCAATGATGTATTAAAACAAGGTATGCACTCCTCACACAGTTGTTTTAAAGGGGAAAACATACTCTTTGTTTTTGCTGCTGCTGCCAAATTTCTATAGCAATTAGGCCACACTGGCAATTACAGCAGTGTGGGGACAGCCCATGGTGGGTTGTGGGGTGTATGTGAAAAGTTAACCCTGGACATCCAGAGTTTTCCACCCCTGTTATATAAGCGAGGTCAATCTTCTCAAACCAGGCACCCACCAGATGCATTGGACTATGTTCCATCATCCTCATCTGGTGGGTGACAAGTTGGGGAAAGCTGAGCTAGGGACTAGCAATTGGAGGCTCCCATATCAAATCCAGTCAAATCTTATATTGGCTTGCTTGGACCACCCATTGCCAACAGATACTATAAATGACTATGCCTTGGAATGGTTAAGGTACTGACTAATCTCTGGTCACCAGAGGGACTATCAAATGTAACATGTATGCAAGTGGAAAGTTGCACAGGAATCCTACGAAGTCACATTTCATTTCAAAAGAGGAAACGTTGCAAAACCAAAGAGATTTAGTTAGAAGGAAGTTGAAAGAGTTGAGAGAGTCAAATCTTTTCAGGATGCTTGGAACTTATTTAAAACCACAATAACTGCAGCTCAGATTAGGAAAGGTACAAATAGTCCAGGAAAATGCCAGTACAGTGAACGAACAAAGTCAAGGAGGCAAAGAAAGGCAAGAAGCTTCCATTAAAAGTTGAAGGCAAGCTCAAATGGGAACAAAAAGGAACATACTCTGATAAAACAAACATGCTGACAGTAAGTCAAGGCAGGGCCAGGGGAAAGGGAATTTGAAGTGCATGTTGATCAAAATATAAGGACATGTGATTTTTTAAAAGCCTTACATCAGAAGCAGGGTGTCTCAAATGCATGAAAGGCAATTGGGTTGCTAGATTAAAAAAATATGTGAAAGGATAGGGAAGCTGAATAGATCTAAATAGAACTGGAAGTACTCTATCAGCTCTGCTGACAAACTAGGGAGCTTCTCTACACGAGCAATGTATTGCATGCTCATGATTGACCACCCACACAAGTTTGGGGGTCTTCACATGATGCCATCAACCTCCAGGATGTCTCCTGTGCCTTTTCCCAGTAATCTCGCTTTTTTTAAAAACAATGAAGATAATGCAGCATTTAAAATAATCGCTGGATTAATAAATGGGGCTGTTTCATTGAACTTTATGGCATATTGCCCAGAGGGGAAGTTTTCAATTACAAATCAAATAGTCACCATTGGTCACTGTCTAAAGAAGCCTGTAGTGAATGTGGGAAGACTAGAGAAAAAAAAGGCTGGTAAGCATGTGGGTTTTCTCCTTAGTGTAAAGACTGTCTAGCTTCTTCTAGCTCTTCCTATCCCTGAACTGTTTCCATTACAGCTGCTTGATATAAAGACTTTGTAAATTAAAGAACAAGTACCTTATTTTTCTTATTTTTCTTATTTTCCTCTTCCCTCCTTTTCTTTTTGTGTAGGGTGATCATGTGAAAAGAAGGACAGGGCTCCTGTATCTTTAACAGTTGTAGAGAAAAGGGATTTTCAGCAGGTGTCATTGGTATGCATGCAGCACCTGGTGAAATTCCCTCTTCCTCTCAGCAGTTAAAGCTGCAGGAGCCCTGCCCTCTTTTGTATCTGATCACTCTAGTATAGCTCCTGCAGCTACTGTTGTGATGAAGAGGGAATTAAACCAGGTGCTGCATGCATACAAATGACACCTGCTGAAATTCCCTTTTCTATACAACTGTTAAAGATACAGGAGCCCTGTCCTCCTTTTTGTATGGTCACCCTACTTTTGTGTCATGTATTTTAGATTGAAAACCTGAGGGCAGGGGCTGTTTTTATGTGTTTGTTTCTTTTTAGTTAAGCTGTAAGACACTGAGAGGCTATAAATAAATAAATAAATAAATAGTCTGGGACAAATCCCAGCTTCACTTATGTACTGATGTAGTCTGAACTGGTGGTGACTTGGGGTTCTACTGGAGAGATGAAACAAAATGTGCAGCGGTGTGAAAGAGGAAAATTCTATACTAAGGAAATGGCTTTTAAGAAAGGGACAGGAAATAGATTAGTAGTGTAATGCCCTTATACCAGGGGCTTGGGGGTCAAATCTGGCCTTCCTGGGATTCCAATCAGGCCCTCCAGGGTTCCCCTAGATGGTCATGCCCCCTTCCCCAGGCCATACCCCCTTCTTCCAACCACTGATCGTACGGTGGTTTCCAGCTTTTGGGAAATTTTCCCTTGGTTCTAAAAGATCGAAATGCATTGCTGAGGCTTAGTTACTGGCATTAAGAGCTTTAAGCTAAAACATGCTGGTATTTTTGGCCACACCCACCACTGGAATGCCTCCCTGAAGAGCTACTCTAAAGGAGGTTCAACATCCCTGCCTTATGCATAGTAATGGTGCAGCTACACTTGGGCTAGTTCTGCACTACTGCTTTCTAGTGGTATTGTGGCCTGATAACTTTTGGGGCACAATCCACATTTCATATACCACTTTCATAGTGTTATTTCCTGCTCCTTATTCCACATTTGTAAAGATTTAACACAAGGTGTAGATCTGCCCATAGAATATTCATTACATTATTTTGAGACTTTCTTTAAGGTTGAATCCTCTTAAGGCAGCATAGAAGATTAAAACCATACAAAGTGGAGACTATATATATATATATATATATATATATATAGACACACACAGAGAGAGAAATACCATGTACAGTCCTGGTTACCCCATCTCAAAATGTATAATTGATCTAGAAAAGATGCAGAAAAGGTCACTAAAATGGTCAAGATATTGGAGCATCTTTTCTATAAGTCAAGGCTAAAACACTTGGGTCTTTTAGCTGACACGTGACAGGGGGGGTATAATAGAGGTTTTTAAATTATACATGATGTGGAGAAAGATAATAGAGGGTATTTTCTTCTCCTTTCTCATAATGTTAGAACTTGGCTTCACCCTGAAGGGCAGAACACGGCTGGTAAAGCATCGTTGGGAAGGCCATGATATGGAGTCACCTACTTCTTTCTGTCTCCCTAATCTCTCTATCCTGCTATATACAAAATGTTCCTGCAAGCTAGCCAAGTATTTCTCTATCCAGCAACAATTGTTGCAGTACCAATGTAACAGAAGTCATGTTGCCATATTCTATGTTCCATTGTATTATCCTATGACAAGCCATAATGTGTGTGTGCTCTACCGTGTGTGTGGTCACGCTGTGTCCTCATGCACAGCAACCTTTTGTCCCTGTGGACAGCATTGCTGGAGATCTATATAAGCCAAGCTGACAAACAATAAACAACCTTCCTGCATAGAACATCTCGGTGTGTGTGTCTTCACTCCTTCATCACCCAATGAAATTGACAGTAGGTTAAGAAAGTACTTCTTCACAAAACACGATTGTATGGATTTCATCACATGTGGTGCAGATGCCCTCTGGCTTAGGTGGTTAGCTGGGGCATGCTGAGAGTTGTAGGCCTTTTTTCTGTCTTTACATGCATAGGATTGCACATTTAGAGCTCACATGTACTTTTTTTTAGTCTAGCAACAGCTATTAGCCACTGAATGCCAGTCAGTTGTTAGAAATCAAAACAGTAGGGGATGCATCTTGCCTTCATGAAGGACTTCATTTACTTCTTTCTTCTCAAAAAGCCTCTCCGGTGTGACACATTTGCTCGCTGACACCTATCATAATCATAACCATGATCTTTTAGCTTTGAGTGAATAAAACCACTTGCATTATTTAATAATGGCCACTGGGTGTCAGAGCTGCACTACAAGAGAGATGAACACACATCAAATGTTCCTGTATAAATGCTTGAATTGAGCACGCTATTTGTATGCTAATTTACATATTGCCTTATGAATGTCTCTTCAAATTGTGTGACACTCTGAATAGCATTGTCACCTATAAACATACATATTACTCAATAAGTATAACGGCCTTTGTGCCATAGACAAATAAAATGTATCATCATCAGTCTTGTGAGACCTTAAAAGCTAGCATATTTATTTTTGCTGCAACAGACTAATATGGCTACTCCTCTGCGTTGTTTTTATATGATTACATCTGGTGCAAAGTCTTTTATTATTGTAATATGAAATTTTTTTATTAATTATTTGATCATGGTCAGCATGCTATATCTACTATTATACAGAAACCGTAACAGCTCAAGGTGTATGTACAAAGTTCATAGCCCATAGACAAGAGTTCTTACCAATCTCGCTTTAAACTAGTCAGTGTTTTCTCCCTCCCCAACATTTTTAAAATGCTACTTAGCTCGTTTGCTTAATAGTGTCCTCTCTCTCTTAATAACTAGAAAGAAAATATTTTAACCTCCAAGTTAGATTACTGCAATGCGCTCTACGTGGGGCTGCCTTTGAAGACGGTTCAGAAGCTGCAGCTTGTGCAGAATGCAGCGGCCAGATTGGTAACAGGGACCAGAAGGTTCGAACATATAAGACCGATTCTGGCCCGCTTGCATTGGCTGCCTGTAGGTTTCCAAGCCCGATTCAAGGTGCTGGTTTTAACTTATAAAGCCTTACACGGTTTGGGACCACAATACCTGATGGAACGTCTTTCCCGACATGAACCTACCTGTTCACTACGCTCAACATCAAAGGTCCTCCTCTGGGTGCCTACTCCGAGGGAAGCTCAGAGGACGGCAACAAGGGAGAGGGCCTTCTCTGTGGTGGCCCCTCAATTATGGAATGATCTCCCCAATGAGGCCCATCTGGCACCAACACTGTTATCTTTTCGGCGCCAGGTCAAAACATTTCTTTTCTCCCAGGCATTTTAACAGCTCAAGTTGAGGTTTGACATTATGGCCAGGCTTAACAGTTAAAATGTTTTAAAGTGTTTTAATGATAGCTGTTTTATGTTTATGGTTTTAAATTTTGTATATTGTCTTTTTAATGCTCAATCTTTTTAATTTTTGTAAACTGCCCAGAGAGCTTTGGCTATGGGGCAGTATATAAGTGTAATAAATAATAATAATAATAATAATAATAATAATAATAATAATAATTAAAGTTGCATACATGTAAATTAACAAACAGAAAGTCAAAATACCTTTTTAAAATTTTTCCTATGAAACAGTTGTAGATTTGTACAACTCAAGCATTTGTTTTCCCCAACTATGACACTCTCTATGTCAGAGTGTGGTTCTAACAATTTATTGGATTAATCGTCTAAGAAACAGAATAAATCAACCCTCCTCAGAATAAATGCCAGCTCATGAATTAAGCCCTACTTCCCAACACACACTGAACTCAGACAGCCCTCGCTTCTAGTTTGGCTATTAGCATTACCAATCAAAAGACACTGTGCTGCTATTCCATCATTCCCCCCTTAACAGATTTTCCGTGGTAGGAAAAAGGCAGAAGTAGTGGTGCGAAAACACAAGAGGGTTACAAATAGAAGATTATGTCATCTAGACCCGCTGTCAAGTTTCACATCTTGAAGCACTATATAGCAATCCTCTATATGTGGAACAAAAGTAGTGGAAATACCTTGGATTGGATCCAGGCTGAATCCAATCAATGAGAATTAAGTTAGTCATGACTAAGTCTAAAACAGGGCACAGTTAGAGGCTCCTTTTCCTGAATGCTTTGCAATAACCATGCCCTTAACTCTCACAAAAGTTATTTTGCTCAAGGGATGAGCCTTCTCTTTCCTTCATTGTTGGGACTGAACTCTGGATTGTGTGTTTTTTGTCGTTTTTAAAGGTGATTGGTAATTATAAGAGGCAAACAGCAGCAAATACAAAAGCAGTCATTCAGATTTAAGAGTTTAGTTTTATTTATAAATAAAAGTTACAAAAAATAAACATTTTGAAAACTCAGTGTTCTCCTTCTAATGCCATTCATATTGGCAGAATTTAAAGTGGCATTCACTTTTTAATTAGATTACCGTATATGATTTGCCTGAGGGACAGAAAAGGAGCAGTTAGAAGAAACATTTAAAAATAAACTGAAAAGGAAGGTGTATTGAATCTTCAAGAGGCTAACAGTACAATCCTATGCATGTTTATTTGAAAGTAAATTCCACTGAGTTCAGTGGGATTTATTTATTTTTCTGTCAGATGCCCTTGAGGTGGTTTGCGGTCATAAAAACCAAAACAACAATAAAACCACCACCAAAACAATAAATGCAAAAATCAAAATATTATATAGCCAGCGATAAATAATCACCGCTCTGGAATCTGGTTAGATATGGAGTGGTATATAATGCTATAAATAAATAAAAAGCAACAGATTAAAGATTAAATGCCTCTTGAAGGGGAAGGTCTTAACCTGGTGTCTAAACGTATACTGGGAAGATATTGGGAAGATCTCCCTGGAAAACACATTCCATAGACAGGGGCCAGTACAGAGCAGGTTGTTGCCCTAATAGTCACTTGTTGCACCATTGTGAGAGGTGGCACTCAGAGAAGCTTCTGAAGGTGGTCTTAGCATTGGGTAAGAACATATGGGATAAGGTGTTCCTTCAAGTAGATTGCAGCCTAAGGCTGGAAAATAAGGGAGCAATTCTAATCCCATTGTAAAGCCTCCCAAAGTGGCATATGTACTGTTCTGCCAGTGGAGAATACATTGGTGGGATGACACAGGTTGACTCCTCTGGAACACTGGTGGAAAGCTCTACTGGCACAGATGTTCCACTGGTGGAGCAGGGGGAAATAAAATAGGGTGCGTTCATTTTCCCATCATGCCCATGGAAATGGTGCAACTCTATGCTAGCCCTGGGGATGATGTAGTTTAATTTCCTCCCATCATAGTCATTGGGAAGAAAAACATGTCTCTCTACCTAGGGCGACCATACAGAAAGGAGGACAGGGCTCCTGTATCTTTAACAGTTGTGTAGAGAAGGGAATTTCAGCGGGTGCCATTTGTATACATGCAGCACCTGGTGAAATTCCTTCTTCATCACAATGGTTAAAGCTGCAGGAGCCCCATCCCATTTTGTGTCTGGTCACTCTAGCTATACTCCTGCAGCTTTAACTGTTGTGATGAAGAGGGAATTTCACCAGGTGCTGCATGCATACAAATGACACCTGCTGAAATTCCACTTTCAATACAACTATTAAAGATACAGTAACCCTGTCTTCCTTTTCAAATGGTCACCCTATCTCTACCTCTTGCCCTGACCACAACGAAACAGTAGGGCAATGGATGTGGTGCTCACTCCAGAGTTACTGGATCATACTTCCTACAGAATTTCAGATTTGATCCCTATATCATAAATATGTAATTTGATCATAAGTAAATCTCACTGTAACCACTGTGGACAGAGCAATCCTAACTCTAATTTATGCCATGTCTGGTGGGCTACATTTATTTATTTATTGCATTTTTATACCGCCTCATAGCCGAAGCTCTCTGGGCGGTTCACACAAATTAAAACCATGAAATCATTTTAAAAATATAAAACAAGCCACAATCTAAAAACACAGAATAACATACAATATAAAAACACAACCAGAATAAAACCAAGCAGCAGGAATTAATACAGATTAAAATACAAATTTAAAACAGCAAGGATTAAAATTGAGTTAATTTAACTGTTAAAATACTGGGAGAATAAAAACGTCTTCATCTGGCGACGAAAATTCCATCTATGGCCTGGATGTTTCCCATCCCTGACATAGGCAATATTGACCTAGATCAGGGACTAACGACTCGTGGCCCTCTGGCTTTTTTGGCCTATAGAGCCCATGATCCCTCGCAACTGGTTATGCCGGCTCCAGCAGTTGAAAGTTATAGGCCAAAACATCTGGAGGACAAGTTGGTGGACTATTGGTCTGACTAGGTATAAGGCAGCTTCCAATTTTCCACAAAAGCTCTATCAGCAAAAAAAAAGTTGTGGGCTATTTTATAAGTATCACCCATCTTTAGCTCCTTTTGACCTGTTTTTCATGTCACGTATGAGGCACTGCAATGTATGCGCATCAATCCCTGCTGGTTTTATTTGAACATTTACTTCATGGTCTATTGCTCTACTCCTTCATAGTACAATTGCAATTGGGAACCGTAACTATCCCAGAGAACGGTTCAGGCAGACTCCTTTTACCAGTGTGAATACTTTTAAAACTACTAGTCCCAGAATGCTAGCATGATAGGCACCTGCGCAGTTCCAACAGCGAGAACGGAAATGCGTGCGTTCTTCGCAAGTCCCGCCTCCCCCCTTCGGACGCCATTTTGTCACCGACTTTCACCCGCCACACGACGGTGCTTTTTTTTCTTAAAGGAGAAGCTACAATGTTTTTTTTTTAATCCCGCCTCCGGGCATGAAACTCCAGAAACCGCGGACGTTGTGAAAACGAGGGAACAGGTTTCCGGCAGGTACCGGCTCTCTTTTCGTTTCACTCTTGAAAGCAGAGGCTCACGGATACCAGACCGGCCCACTCTGCGAGGGGTAGGCGACTACAACGATAATAGGAAGAACGTCTTTTGGAGAACAGTGTCACTGCGCAGCACTAAGCGCTCCACAACTCGAGATAGAGCGCGCGGAAGCCTCTATAACGGGGTCTCCTCCGCAGGCGAACGAAGGTCAGTTTAAGTTGGCGCGCGAGACAAACTGTTAAACGGCTTAGTTCTACGAAGCGCGCGCACCACGGCCAGAATTCCGACCGCGCATGAGCGCGTTCCCGATGACACTCGCCCTTTGATTGGCTTGTAGAGAGTCAGCCCGGCTTATTACTTGGATTGGTTGGCTCAGGACGGGGTGGGTGGGGTGTGTCTTGCAACTTTTCTTTTGATTGGCTGGCGCGGGGGGATCTTGCGTCTTGCTCGAACTCCGAACTCGTTCTTGATTGGCCTCAGGCCCACGCGAGGGAGGGGGTCTGCCGTCCAGAGGCGGGGTGAGCGGCGAGTGCTGCTGTCAGGAGCAGGAGGGGGAGCCGCTGCTGGGGCCCCCTCCGCCAGCTGCTCTGATGCCGGGGGCGTCCGAGCAGGCGGAGACCCAGCAGGAAGAGCCGCCGCAGCCGCCGTCGGAGCAGCAGCAAGAGAGAGAAGAGGAGCCGACTCCGCCTCCCAGCGGCCGCCGGCGTCCCCCGCCTCCTCCCACAGTCGCTGTCGAGCAAGGGGAGGAGTCCAGCGGCAGTCGGGTACTCCGGGGAGGCCGGGAGCGCGGACGGGCTGCTGCAGCCGCTGCAGCAGCAGCAGCAGCCGCCTCACGCCGAAGGAAGGCCGAATACCCGCGCCGCCGCCGCAGTAGCCCCGGCGCCCGGCACGGCCAGGAGCCTGAGGAACTTCCGGGCGCGAAGGCCGAACCGCCACCAACCGTCGCTTCGCCTGCCGCTCCCTGCAGGAAGGGAACCCCTCGCGGCGCGTGAGTATCCGTGCATGACTCGCTTCCAGGAGTTCTCGCGCAGGGAGGGAGGATGTTGGCTCCACTGTATCACGCACAACTCCGACGCTACGCCGACCCCAAGGAAGGTCTGCTGGCTTCGTAACGAAACTGCTCTTATCTTGGATAAGAGCAGAGGCCCGTTTAGCCCCACATTTCATTTCCCACCGCTGGCAGTCAGGCGGCAGCAGAACGAGAAGGTAGTCCTCATTCCCTGTTAGATCCAGGTTCTGGTATTTGGAAGCATACCGTTATTAAATGCCTTCATCAAGTTGAACATGTTGTGTCATAATTGTCATTTACATTTCCTCATCCCACCCTCCCTGCTGCATTCTTTTCATTTAGACTCCAATGCTCTAACTGAAGCTGTTTTAGATTTCTTGTTTTATGTGCCACTGCATTAAACTGGCATGCAAAACTGCTCAAAGTTAGGCAGCATCAGTTATATAGCATTAAATGTACGTGTTATGTCATTTTGTAACACATTTTGTATTTAGGTGACTGCGTAGCTGTAATGTATTGATAATTGGGTATTTAGTGTGGTGCTCAGCATGCTTACTTGGAAGTCACACATCTGAATAAATACCCTTATAATTATTTCAAATTGGGCACTTGGTAGGCCTTACGGAGAGGTGTATGGGATGCCAGCAACTGTGTAGAAGGCAAACAAATTTGCATGCTCATTGGATTATTTTGCCGATTAGGGCTTCGGGGATTCCCACTAGCATGGAAATGTGGACACAAGTCCTTGACTCCTGTGTGTAAATGAGAGAGTCATTGAGAGATAAAAGGTGGAAGGGCACAGAGAATATGCTGAAAAAACTTCATTGAAATCAAGGATACTTCAGAAACACTTATGACCACAATTCCTCTGTTGGAGGAATTTGCATTTTCCCTAAACCTATAGTATTAGCACTTATAGTTAGGCCGTGTACCATTTTTATTAGTAATATACTTATATACTGTCCTTTCTCTGAAGAAATCAAGCAGTTGCACGTGGTACTCCTCCCAGTTGTATCCACCCTGTGAGGCTGAGTAGGGATTTGAACCTGTGTCTTCCCAGTCCTGGTCTGACACTCTGCACCAGACTGATGAAACTATTCAAGAAGGAATCTGCATCTTGCTGAAGTAGTTCTAGTTCTTGAAATGAATTTTACCTTTGATTCTGTTGTGTTCATGGCAACAGCAGAAATTTATCACTTGTTTTTAATTTTTATTTCAGATACCTTGATAAACCTACAGTTAAAGGTAAGATTTTAATGCCCTTCATAAAATCATAATTGTCTTACTAAACTAGATTATAGTCCAATTTAGCTCAACAATCTGTACCCAGCTTTAGCTCAACAATCTGTACCCAGCTAATGACAAGTCAGATGCCCTTGAGAAAAGAGCACAGGAATGATAGTGATTTGGTAATTGAGAAGTATTTCTTATAGACATTTCATTTTTAACTATCGTGGGTAATAACAGTTGCTTGATATGATGTTGTCTAATTGTTTCTAAAGTTGCATAAACTCTAATGGCTCAAAACATCTCATGGCAATGAGTTCCATGAGTTAATTAGGCATTGTGTGAAGTACTTCCTTCTGTTGGTCCTTAAACTACTGCCAACTTCATGAGATGGATGGGTGCCATCTGGATGAGTTTTGTTACTTTAATTGCCAATTATATTTGAAAACTTCACATAATTGCCACCTTTATTTCACGCATGTTGTTCATATGCTCTTCTAGAAGGTAGTAGTTCAAGTGTGGATACCTCTCCAGTGCTTTCATTTTAAAAGTGATGTGAAGAATTCAATTTGTAGCATTACAACTTTTATTTCGTCAGTACTCTTTTTTTACCTATTTTGAAATCTTTTTGTCAACCGTTCACTGATTTTCTGGCTGGTTCTTGCATCTGATGTATTTAAAGACAATTTCTCTATTTTTAATATCTTTAGCAGACTTTTCTGACTTATACTATAATTGATACTTCCAACCAGGTTAACCAAATTTGATCAACAGTATTTGAAACTGGCATGTCTAAACTAGAGTCTGGTAACTCCATCCTGTTGTGATTAACATGGATTGCAAGTTGTATTCCCTTGCATGGAGGCTGGGGTTTGATAAGCTTCTCCTTGGACCTTAAAAAGTTTTGGTATCTAAATTATTTGTCTCTTTTTAAAAACTTAGCTGCACTTGAAAGCTTACTATTTTTTATGAGTTGTAGAGGACTCGTAATCAAGACTGAGTGCCACTGAAGCAGTTTTTTTTCTTTTAGAAGATTTTCATTTCTGCATAAGAAGGACACATTTGCTGCTGTTTGTATCAATAAGGGATATGTGACTACTAAATTTGCAGACCTGTTGCTTCCTCCAAATCCTCAGTATTGTTCCGTCTTTAAACATACATAATCATGTAAAGTTGCTCCAGAAAATAAAATATTTTGGGAAATTTATAAGAGGTTTTGTGTAAAGGTCTTTTGGGGGGGGAGGGTGTGCTGTGCAGTTGCTAAGTTTTTCTATAGTGGCAGAAAAGCTATTGGCCCAATTCTCATGAAATGAGAAGCCAGCATGGGTGAATTTCCCTGAGGGCCTTATTGTGATGGCAGCAGCCATTTTGAATATTGGTGTATGGAAGGAGTGCACTATAGCTTCTTGTTAGGTGCAATCCCAGCAAGGGTGGGTTATTGGGATGGTTGACAAGCCACCTGCAGCTGTAAAACAGCCCCAAGCAACCCACACTCACTGGGTTTGCACGTAATGAAAAGCTGCGATGTCGGGAGGGTTCGGATTGCCATAACCCACCATATCTAATAAGCCACAGTGGGCTGCAGTGTTCATGCCAACCAGGTCAGAGTATATTAGCTAAATCAGATTGCTAGTGTGCTTCAGATCAACGTTTGTTGATTTCTCCCCATTCTAATACACAGGCTTCTAGTTTAGGTTGTGGGGAGAGAAAACCCCCCGAGTAAAACTGTTGAGATTATTTAGCAGAATCCTGTGATTTGCTCTGTGTGTACCTTTTTACGGTGTATCAACTCCCATCTGTTGCTCTTTGTGAAGCATAGTCTGATATATGTGGATGAATGGTTCTGCCTTCCCAGGAGAAGAGTGAAGTACTCTTTGGTCCATTCCAACTGCATGATTCTAAAAGCACAGGGTGTATGTGTGTGTTTGCTTTCTTGATTCAGGTATTCCATTGCATATATTTATATCAACAGATCCCAAAGAAGAGACCGAAGAGGAAGAAGTCTCTAATATTATTGCTACTGCAACTCCAGTCAGTACAGCCAGGCCCAGTCGAGGTTGGCGTAGCAACAAGGCAACTGCTGCCATTCATCAGTGTGATGCAGAGAATTCACGGAGCTCTAGATCCAGGACTGGGTCCCTGCAACTCATCTGCAAATCAGAACCAAACACAGATCAGCTAGAATTTGGTACGGCTCCTTTTAGTCACTGTAATATGAAAACAAGAGGACATTCAGTGGGTCATCATCTTATCATTTATATGAGGAGTATTTTAAAGCTGCATGTTTGTATACAGCCAGTATCATGCTGTAAAGCTGTTGATTGCTGTTAAATAGTTTTACCTCTGATAAATTATACTTGCATCTTATCTCTTTGTATGTGATTAACAGTTAAAAATCAAACAATTAATTAGGATGGTACAAACCTCATTTCATTATCATAGATGTCTGTGTCTTGGACAAGTAATTTCCATGTATTTTGTTTCCACTGTGTAAAACTGGAAATAGAATTTCCCAATCTAGCTATGGTGTGGAAATTCAGCATGTTACATTGTTTTCATGTAGGGCCATGCTGATAGATACTGCAAATTCTGAGATGCAGATTAATCCCTGCTCAGACTTTTATGCACACCTAAAGATGTTTTTGTTTGTTTTTTAGAGGTTACAGAAGAGCATTCGTCTCCAGCTGGAATCAGGTTAGAAGCTTTGATTTGGAGTGTTCTTCCCTATCCACTGTAGTGGTGGCTAGAAGGCTGGTTTGGACACAACGTTCTGAAAATTAGCTCTTAGGGCTACAATATTATTCCAGCCTAGTTGGAGAATACAAATATAACAAATGCCTGGTAAGACAATGAGTTGATACATTGTATTGAATGATTCAGAGGCTAAGTCTTCAGTGTAAAGGACTTTGAATTTGCTGTAAGGAAGGGCTTGTCCAGTCACAACATATGTCCATAAACTGTTTTCCAGTTTGGGAATTAACTGTACTAATGATCATCTGGTAGAGTGGCATTTTTTACTCCAAGATATGGCTGTGATCATTCACCTCAGGTGGCTGTCTGCTGCTTGGTCCCCTGAAAATGTAATCCTATGGCGATGAACACATGGCTACATTGAGGTCTAATTGAGCAGTTTCATAGAAGCTGTGGTGGTAGGCCTTCTCATGGCAGAAATGGCTCTATTGGGACCAACAGAATTGTTATTTCTGTGTAGTATCTCTGGCAGGTCTTATGCTCCTAAACTGAAACTCCATTACATTAATCTGTCTCAATGGGGGAGGGTAAATGTAGGCTTATTATGCCAGGTTCTCTTTGATCTGATGCCACTAGCAATGGTAACTGACCATAGTTGTTTGAAGCATTGTGGCTTTAACTGTTGTTTTCTGTCTCTTTCATATAAATGAGGATTTATCCATTTTATGAGTTGGCAACAAGCTCATTCTTGTTTTCTCTTCTGGGCGTAAGTTGCTATCCCTTGGAATTCTTCTAAATTGATAGGGAGATAAAAAAATTATCATTCCAGGAAAACAGAAAAGAGTTTTGATTATGTTAATTTTGTTTATGTTGCACCAGCATGAAAGTCCACTTTCTGTTACTGGATTTGCTGGTAGAGGTCCTTAGCAAGTGAACAGATAGTATGCTATCTGTGTCAGATGTTCCTGAAGAGCTTGCCCTGTCCTTCGTAGCAAGTCTGACTGCCCGTACAATTCTGCCTTTTGTCCAGTTCGCACACTGTATAATCAGTGTAAGACACAGAAGAGGAGAATGAGTGTACATTTTTTTTCTGTTCAGGAATATGTGGATTTATGAATATGTTCTGTTCAATCCTTTTTTCCCTCCTATCAACAGTGATGAAGAAGAAATGTTCATCAGTGAAGAAGAGGTTCCCTTCAAAGATGATCCCAGGGATGAAACCTATAAACCTCATTTAGACAGGTGCTGTCTTCTATTTTCTAGACAAAGAAGGCTTGAATGTTAATGGTCTGAGTTGTTGAGAATTAATCGAATGTCCCCCATTGAGGACTTGCACCAGATTTTCAGTATATTAAGTTTCCATTGTCATGAGGAACTGGGCTGTTTAAAATAAAAAATAAAAGGCTATACATATGCAAGTTTAGTAACTACGTGGATGGGAAGCATGAAGGGCTGAAATGTTTAAGTGCACTGCATTTAATTATCCCTGTACTGAGCAGGGGGTTGGACTAGATGGCCTAAATGTCTCCTTCCAACTCTAGGATTCTATCTCTCAAAAGTTCATGTTGAAGTATTGTCCAAAAGCTTCAAGAAGAGATAAACTACAAAACTCAACTAAAGAGGAAACGGTTCCTTAAGTATGTAAATGTATGGTGTCTGTATTTATAGGGAAGCTCCAAAGCAAAGGAAAAAAACTGGAAAAGGAAAAGAAGAAAAAGAGAAACAGAAAGAGATTAAAGTGGAGGTGGAAGTCAAAGAAGAAAGTGAGTTTCGGGAAGATGAGGAGCCACCTAGAAAGTAAGTAGGATTCTTTGACTTTGTGTACAAGCCTTTTATCCTCAGTGTGATCAATACTTCAAACAAAACTAAAGACCATGCAAGCACTCTAGACTGAATCAGGATGTCAAGAGGAATTCTTATTCCTATATCACCAGTGCTATAAAGTCATTTCTGGAACAAGGCAGGTTGGCGGCGCTCACATACAGGAACTCCACTGACCTGCCTCCTTTCAGACACAAGCATTTCCGTTCATTTCAGAACTTCCCCTATAAACTGCTAAATCTCCCTTGCATTAGCAGTGGGTCCAGCTAGTGGCACAGAATTGGCAGGACCCACTCTGTGCAGAAGGGAATTGATGGGGTAGAAAGGAATCTGTAGGGGCGTAAATGCCTCTTTGGATTCTGCCTTTTATTTTCAGGTGAAAGTAACTTGTATGTGCTCAGCTTCTGCCTTATTTGGTGTTAAGAACCTTATGTTTGAAAAAATAATAGCAAGGCCATTTGATGGCTAGAGAAATTACTATAGGCCACTTTGTGGTTATAACCCTTCTAAGCCCTATACACTACATTTTGCATTAATTTATTGCTTTTGAAGACTGACTTCCAAGCATTTATAAGAAATTACCCACAGTCATGTTGTCAGGTCTTGGTTTATATAGATGAGACGTAGAAACTTGCAAGGTTTTTTATTTGGAAATTAGGGGTGTAGTCCAATGTAGCATGAGTGGAAGTTTGCTCACACCACAGGTAATGGGGGGGGGTGGAATGCAAATAAAAATGTTGCAAGTTTCTTCTCTCCTCCCCCTGCAGCTTCCTGGGCTCCCCCCCATTACCTTTGGACAGTGCTCCAACCCTACAGAGCAAGTTTTAGGGCACGCAGGCGGAAGGGGATATTGCTCCTTTATTTTACTGATAGAAACATTTTTCTTTACTTACACAGGTTTATATAGTGCTTTCCAGTGAACTAGCAAAGCAGTTAACAATAATATAACCATAAAGATATCACAATAAAAATGCAATAAAATAATTACTGGTCAGCAACAAAACTCTTAACTCAACTGGTTGGGTCACTTCAGGGAAAGCCTGCATGAAAAGGTGCATCTTAAACAGATGTCTAAAGATCAAAATAGAAGATGCCTGTCTAATGTCAATGGGAAGCATGTTCCAGAGGGTGGATACTGCATTACTAAACACTCTGTTACATGTTTTACTGAGGCAAAGGCTGCACCATCAGAAATGCTCCTTCTGAGAACAGCAAGGACATAAGGAGATGTAAATTTGGTAATCCATAAGGTAACCTGATCCCAAGTTGTTCAGGAATTTATATGTTAACAACAGAACCTTACACATTGGGCCAGTTACTCTGTCAATGGGAGAATGTAATTGGATACGTAATTAGATCCTTTGGTGATGTGCTATGTACACAAAGTAAGCTTAACACAGTTTCCAGATTTAGAAGGAATATGGAAAACTCCTGTATCATTTCCCCATGCTGTAATCACTTAAGATAGCAAGAAAAAAGTGAATTAACTGCATCTGAAATTCTTTTTTAGATTATTGTGAATGAGCCCAATCACTCCTGCTGCAAGTGTGAGCACTTAACCAACTATGGACTTTCAGTCTGTCTTTTGGTTAGTGTTATATGTGTACTAGGGTTTCTGGTTTCTGACACTCCATAGAAAGAACCTGTGGTTTGTTGTTGGGTTTCTCTGGTGTGTCAGGGGACAGAAGCCAGAGTTCCTGGCTTGTACAGAGGTGTTTAGCTGCTCCTGCTTGCAGTGGGAGTAATCGGGCTTGTTCACGATAATCCACAATTTTTTAAAAATGTGGATTATGATGTGCAAACTAGGCCAATGTCTTTATAACTTTGCAAAACATTAATGGATTTCTCTACCTTTCCCTAACTCAAAGATCTCGTTTCTATCATCATTCTCATTTACTAACAGAGAATTCAGTTTTCCAAGTGTAGATCCTAATATAGTCAAAATGGCCCCATCCAATTATGAGAGAAGGTATTAGCAAGAGTGGGAGAGCCCTAAGATTTGCAGAAGTTTTAAAAGCAAAAATACCATAAGGTGAGAACCCCCCATAAAATAGCCCAGTGAGGACTCTACATGGTCAGTGACCACGTAATACTGGTGGATCATTGGAGTAAAGTTACGGGAGTTGATGATACAAAGCTGTGATGTGGGGGAAAAATGGAGTATCCTGAAAGAAGACATGTCTGCCTAGAACCCTGAATGGGAGCACTCCACACTCATGATAAACTATTGCCTTGATCCAGTGAGGGAATATGGATGTACTGAAGCAGGTGTTGGCTCTATGCTCTTGTCAACCTCTCATCTAGTAATCAGGCTGTGAGCGCAAGCCATAATAGTGGGTTGGGAACTATGTAGCATCAACACTTGATTTGGGAAGTGTGTGTTTAGCATTGAACAGATATACAACATTGTTGGCTTTGGCACTGATCACCTTTTGTGAGGGACTGAGGATGAAGAGGAACCTAGAGTTTGGTTTCTCCTCTTTCCCTAAAAAGATGTTCTGTATCATACTTAACATGAACTGCTAAAACATTTTTGTCACTGAACGTAACCACCCTATAGGGTAAAAAAGCTGTACTCTTTCAATAATGTCTAATACCACCTACATCTTGAACATCCAATTTCCTTAGTCTTTTTATAGAGACATTCAGATTCCTTACATTCACTTGCTTGTTTATTATCAGTGAGGTCAGTGTGATCACAAATAATGGGTCTGGCTAATAAGTCAAGCCCCCACCCCCAGCATGAAAGAGAGACCCATGTGTCATCCCTTCTCCCCCAGAACTTGGCAAGGCAAAGGGATGTGGTTTCTCTTGTATGCTAGGATTTTGCTTGAAAAGGGAGAAAACCATTCCTCCCTTTTTCTCCAAGTTCACCATGGAGGAGATGATTCATGGCTTCTTACCCTTCCTACAAAACTATAGTAAGATATGAAGCGGTGGCAAGATGTTGCTTGCACCTTCAGTGAAAGCCCATTTCATGGGGGAGAACCCACCCCTTTCTTTCATGGAAAACTTGAAGGAAGAAAAGTGATGTTTGCCTCCTTTCCTACTAGGCTTTTGCAGTAGGAGGCAGCAGCATGCCTTCTGCAAAATCCTACTACACAAGGGGCTTTTCATTATTTCCCCCCTCCTCTTTTCTGAGTTCTCTGTACACACAAGAAGGGTGAGGTTAGTGTGATCACAAATAATTGGTCTGGCTAATTAGCCAAGCCATTTTGGGGGGGGCGCGGGGAATCTGGAGATACTCCTTAATAATGAATAGAGTCTCCACCCCAGAAAAACAATTCCTCGTGCTATTAGAATTGATATCTAAGAACTATACTTCTGTTTGCTTAGTTGTGCAGATATGTGCACAGTTGTCTAGGTCTGATTAGTGGAAATGCATTTACTGAGTTAAAGTACATTGTGCAGAAAATACGTATTCTTATGCTGGGACTTTCTTTAGTTATGTGATTATATTTTTGTCATTAACCAACGTAGCACCCAAAGTATACATCACTTTGCTTGCACATCTGCAGTTGCACTTTATGGTTCAGTCTTTGTCAGAATATATTTTAAAATATAGTAATTGGTATAGAAATCTATTAAATAATAATATAAAAATAATCATCTTCTTGTTTTGTCTTAACATTCTTCTTCTAGGAGAGGAAGAAGGAGAAAAGATGACAAGAGTCCACGGCTTCCTAAAAGGAGGTGATTTGCTTTTGTTCTCTGTCCTTAATATAGTGATTCAGTTGTTCAGTTCAGACGTCACAACTAACTATGGGTTAAACAAGCCATACTTAGTCGTGGGAGGCAGCGTGCTCTCCCCTGCTAGAACATGGCAATTCATTGGTTAATCATCTCATGAATTACCTTTACATGTGAACCAGGTCATTATCAACTAGCTAACTGAACACTGGTTATCTGACTTACTGTTTAGACAGATTTTCCCCATGTTTTAGCCTTACAAATAAGGAATGGAGGAAGACTCTCATTTCTAGTGAGTGCTAGCATAGCTTGGGACAGCAGGCAGCAGCATGTAACAAGTCTATGGAAATAGTTCCTCTGCAGTACTTTCTGCCAAAAACAGTAAGTAGGGTGCTGTCTTGCTCTCCAAGTAGATTGAACAGCAGTGTTTACACTTAAGTCTCACTTCAAGTGACCTAATCTGTCTTTAAATTGTCCTTTTGAATTGCAGGACTGATTATGGTCCAGCACTGGTTTATATCCCTTCTGTGCTGTTTTTCCTATATGTCATTTGTCTCTGAGTTCCTCAGTTGAGACTGTGTAAAAGGTGTGATGTTGGATCACAGTATTTTTATTTTGAAATATTTAATTACAGTACTTTAGTCAAGAAAGTCATACAGAGTTTACACCACTTCTAGCATCCATAATTTAAAAACAACTGATTAGCTATGTTGGATAAAACTCAAAATATACAATACATTGTAGACCCAACAGTAAACCATCCTTTTAAAAGGGATAATGACGTATCTTGTATATCTGATTTCCAGATACTTCATGTTCCGAAGAGCTGCTCTGAGACTGGCTGACTATTTAAATGATAAATGGTGTCTTTAAAGGTCATGCCTCCAAAGAGAGGGTGTAGAATTTGTTTTTAACAAAACAGTACAAAGACTATAAAGCTTTTTTAGCAATGGATTTTAGATACTACACTGACTTCTAATCATGTATTTGTGTCTTATTTAAGTAATGGTAATAGGTGTCAACAAACTAAGGGAGCTTCTTAACATTGTTCACCTCATGTAGTAGAGAAAACTATTAATCACTAATGTGTCAATTAGAAAAGAATACTGTTTCAAATGTAGTACATTGATCAGTACCATACTGTTCCTTCCTCTCCTATGGTTTTTCTTAGGAAGAAGCCCCCAATACAATATGTACGCTGTGAGATGGAAGGATGTGGCACAGTTCTTGCACACCCTCGCTATCTGCAGGTGGGAATAGTTGTTACAGTCAGTTTGTATCCATTTGTATTGCCTCTGGAAGAGAATAGAGGAGTTGGCCAACTTTGAATGCTATAACTTCATCTTCCGTTCCTTCTGATATCAGCTTGGCTAAACAACACTGCTTCACTTCTCTGATCCACAGCAACTTCAGGAATCTCAAATGCCTCTTCAATACTTTTGATGCTCTGCTGAGGGCTTCCCCCACTCCTCACTCTCAGCTCAAGATTTTTGCCTCCTTCAGTGCTAAAATGGACTCCATCCACTCTGACTTCCAGTCCCTGCTGTGGGGATAACTGCACATTTTTAAGTAAATCTTGTAACAGTGTCCCAAAGTGTGTTTAAAAACACAGCCACTTTGGGAAGAGAGGAGAGCACAGAAGTGGCAGGAGAGGGAGAAGGCAATTAAAGCCTGCCATTTCCCACTTCCAAATAGCACACCCTATAGGTGGCTTTACAACTGGGCTACCTAGAGGATGTGTGGATGGAATGGAGACTATATAAATTGCCTCTTTTCTGTTGCTTTTCTACTCTTAACTTCCACTGGCTTACTAAATTGGGCTTGTTTTTAAAAGGCATTGGGGAACTCTTACATATGTTAGTGTAAAGTTGATGTCTTTGCAGACCCCTCCCCTAGGGGTTTATTATTTAATGCAAGTTTAGTTGACCTTGCTTGAAAAATATTTTTATTTGAAAGGATAAAGTATGTATCTTGCAAAAGATAGCAATCTGTGGTAAAGTGTAAATATTGAGAAACTTCAGTTAGGTCCTTCTGTCTAGCCTTTTTCTCTTAGACATCTGAAAGACAAAGGCTTGTGTAATTAGTGCTGCTTTTCTAAAGCGTGTTGCTTTACTAATTAATAGCTGTTAGTAAATGATCTTTTAGATACCCTGTTGTTTCTCTTTGTACATGTACACTGAAGCGCAGTTTTTGGTTTGACCAGTAAGCCCTTTTTCTTTTAGTATTTTTAGCTGTAAACCTAAGTCACCTTTCCCCCCCCCCAGCATCACATCAAATATCAGCATCTGCTGAAGAAGAAATATGTATGTCCTCATCCGTCTTGTGGGCGACTCTTCCGGCTCCAGAAACAACTTTTGCGGCATGCCAAACACCACACAGGTAATATAAGTTAGAGGCCATAATCTCCATACTCTGTAGTGGAGAAAAGTGAATAATTTCTTTTTGATTATCCAGCTGTGAAATGCACAGTGAATGTTAAACCTCCTGATCTCATAGTAATTTCAGTGACTTAGAGCCTTTTTTCTCCTGAGAGCCAAACAAAGTAGTAAGTGTAATAAATGTATGCATCCATGTGCATATACTCATCCAGACGCACTTCCCACAGAAGTATCAAAGTGGTGAACATAAAATATAATGCCATCAAAACAACGATAAAATATAACAGTAAAAGTGCACATTCTATTGTGTGCTGTAGATCATACTTGGCTGGATCACACTTCAGAGAAAGCCTATGAGAACAGTTAAAGCTTTACAATTGATGTGAATAAAGTGAAAAAGAGCATGGTATGTTAATCTGAGTAATAGTTGCAGTTCATGCCTATTAAGATCTTTGATATAAATAACTTGTTTCACCTATGTCAGTGGTGAACAAACTTGAGTCCTTTCAGAGAGACTTGCTCTTTGGTCCTTTCTGACTATTTCACCATGGTTTGTACTGTTTTTTTCTTGCCCTTTTATTTAATCTGAATGCCCTCTTCCATAGGCACAGTCACTAAGGGGAATGTTCCTAAAAACATATACAAGTATGCCCATGCCTCTGAATGTATATGTTATAGAGCATGATGGCCCTACTAGCAGCTTAAAACGGGCAATGTGTAGCACTCTTCTCCTTCAGAGAGAAGGCATTTCTTTGCCTGTGATTGGAACGGAATGTCTTTATGGAAGAAGAAAAGTTAGACTGTATGCCTTCATTTTCCAGGGATGGCTTTGGGGTGAGAATGGGAGTATTAGCATTTCAAAAGCACTGGTACATTTCCTTCTTAGAATTGTGAACGGGGGCACAGCAATTTTCAATTGTACAGATATGGGTCTAAGTTAGGAACAAGTCTTGATTATAAGATTTTGCATGCTATTTTACAGATCAAAGGGATTATATCTGTGAATATTGTGCCCGTGCTTTCAAGAGTTCTCACAACCTGGCAGTTCACCGAATGATCCACACAGGTGAAAAGCCATTACAGTGAGTAGCATTTTGTTCTTACCTTGCTTACTCTTGTCTTGAAGATTAGGCCAGCTGTACCTTTGGCTCCTTTTTCTTAGACTGCCTCTTCTGTGTTCTACTCTTGTTTCTTCTGTAAAACACAAACTTTATTCTGATGTGCATTATCTCTCTCTCTCTCTGTCCTATCCCACCCCACTTTTCTTTAGATGTGAGATCTGCGGATTTACCTGCCGGCAAAAGGCCTCGTTGAACTGGCACATGAAAAAGCATGATGCAGATACCTTCTACCAGTTTTCATGCAATATCTGTGGAAAGAAGTTTGAGAAGAAGGACAGCGTTGTAGCACATAAGGCCAAGAGTCACCCAGAGGTGCTCATTGCTGAAGCACTGGCAGCCAATGCAGGCGCCCTCATCACCAGCACTGACATCCTGGGTTCTAATCC
This sequence comes from Anniella stebbinsi, assembly GCA_029215795.1. Taxonomy (NCBI): domain Eukaryota; kingdom Metazoa; phylum Chordata; class Lepidosauria; order Squamata; family Anniellidae; genus Anniella; species Anniella stebbinsi. Next base: position 261,232,684 of record JARDYH010000001.1, read on the forward strand.
AGAGTCCATTGTCCAGCCCACTGATGGCCAGGGCCTTCCTCTTCTTCCAGATCCCCTTGGGAACACCACTCCTGGAGAGTGCCTATTGCTGAACCCTGATGGGATGCCTAAGGCATATTGCAGTGGAAGTGACCGGGTCAACCTGATGGCTGATGGGAAGATCTTTGTTGGCAGTGCTAGTGGTGAGAGTACAGAAGGGTTGATCATGAACACGGAGATCCTTGGAGCTACCACTGAAGTTCTAATTGAAGATTCTGATTCTACAGGACCTTAGTGGAAGAGGAGCACGTGTTTGTTGGGACAACTTGAACTTGTATTTAAAAGAATAAATGGGGGGAAGAAACTTACGCAACACTGAGAAACTAAAACATTTAAATTACTAGTCAAATAACTTAAAGGGCCTGCTCCTTCTCTGCCCCACCTCACCCTCACCCCCTGAATGGATCACTACACATTCTTTCACAGTTCCCTTCTTGGAGAGGAATGTTACCTTTACCCTGAGATTGACAAAGCAAAAGAATTCTGGCAATGCAGTAAAGGGAAGCAGCCAGAGCCTATCCCCCTCCCTGCCCTCTCAAAGTAAGCAAACTTCCTGCTTCTTGACCATGTTGCAAGACTGAAGGTGTTTGTACTCTGGACCAGTATCTCATTCTTGGAACCCCCCTTTGCTCCTGCAGTTGCATCATCCTGTTCTATGCATTATAAAATTCTGGCCCTTGCAGGCTCTTATTTTTCCTTCTAGGGCTTGGGAATATAGCTTGGCACTTTAGAACCCCTCAGCAGGATGAGCTGTAAAACAGCATATATTCCCCATTTTTCTCATCCTTCCCCTCTGCCTCTGTAAGAAAGAGAGGGTACTGACACTCTGGTGCTCACTTTTTAAAAGAGGGGTGCCATCTTTTTATATAGTTGCTCTGGTTGCAAAAGTCCTGTGTGGGAGAGGCTGTGAGAATGGGTGCTAGGCTTATAAAAGAAAACTTGCACTTTGAACTTGTCTTGTTTTAAGTTGTGATAACAAATTCCTTATTTATTTGTGGGGGGGTTTAAGGTCTGTTTTAGTTGCTGTCTAGGAAGGATTTTCTTTCAAAACTGAAAATCCTTGGTAAAGGGTATAAAGCAGAAGCTGCCTCTTCAGCAAACCATTTTTAGGAACTGACCCTCATCCTAAGTGAAGGAAATGCTAGTGAAACAGAGTAGGTCTTCGCGTCGTTTCTAGCGAACAGTGAAGTTCCTGTTTATGTCAGCATTTGTTGTTTGGAGGGGGAAGGATTTCTTTGTGGAGGAGTGATGGCCACTTCAAATATTTCAGCTGCTGCGGTCATTGATCCTTTCCTCACATTTTACTCAATTATGTTGCATTTTACTTTTGCCTTTCTCTCTAGCTTTGATGGGCTAATGCCATTAAGAGCAGCAAGCCTTGTCTTATGGAAGTTATATTAACTGCTCATCCTCTAATACACTCTGCCTCTTAGACGTTTTGATCCAGTCCTTAAAACCCATTTAGAGGCAAAACTTACATTGGGTAGCGGCAACTCCAGTTCTTAGCCATATATCCCGTATTCTCACAGACATGTATCTTCTTCTTTACATGAAATTTGGTGGTTTGGGTATCACTGAGGGTAAAGCATGTCTATATTTTCTGAAGAACTTAAAAAAGCAACTGTGATAGTTCAAATATTTACTTAGGACATAATTGGCATGAGCTCTTGACTATTGTTTGAGAGCTTGTGGTGGCACAATATCTTAGTGATCATAGTCTTTTCTTTTAGTGACCTAGTATATTCATATGACCAAGGACTGAGTTGAGGAATTATCTTGGGCATGATCATAATTTAAAGAGTTTCATGTTGCTAATTTGTGTTGGAACAGTGCATATACTCCAGGACAGACATCTTTTAGACTAGAGCTGTATCTCACATAGTTCTAAGCCCTGCTGTGTAGCACTCACTAGCATTAACTGTACTTATTCCCAGCCTCATCTTTTTATAGTTTTGATTATCTGCAGAAGTCTAAATGTGATTCCTTTACTTGGCTGAAAGCTAAGCATCAACAGAGTATAAAGTGAAGCAATCTATTTTAGCCTACCAGAGGTTTTAACCCATATCACACTGCAATACACAACTAGTGTGTTGCATGCAGTTTAGGGGCTGTATAGGCCTGACACTATTTTGGGATTAAGGTTGGTGCTAGAAAAGTGTTTGCAATTGAAAGCTTGTTCTATGTACTGCTGATGAGGCCGCCCTCTATCTTGACTACAATATATTGTATTTCACTCCTCACTAAGAACAAAAATATGAATTCTTTTTCATCATTGAAGGGACTTGTTTAATTTTCTAGGAAAGAGAGGCTATAAGTAGGTAGTTGGCAATCTACTTGAAGTTCTTTCCCAGCTTGAATTACCCATCAGCCTCTTGCCTGCCTTTTCCTAGACAGCTCTGTTGGTCCCTTTTTTCCCCATTGGGGTGTGTGTATATGGTTTTATTAAAGTAACATTGTTTTCTGTTTAACCAGGACAGCCCCATGCAATCTAGGGTGGATAATTTCTGGTTTAGATTTATGAACTGAAACCGTTTGTCTTGACACAGTGTTCCTGCTGCTTCCCTTTAATGTCTCTCCCACCATAAGCATGCACTTTTGCTTCAATCAATTATTATAGTAGTTGCAATAAACTATTTTCTTCTAGTAAGCTTTTTTCCCATGGGAAGGAAGCATGGTGCTGGGAGCTGAAGCTATATAATCTCCTACCCTCTGTAATATGGGATAGTTTACAGTAACTAATTTGACATTGACCCACTCAAGATGCAGTTCCATAGTCTTGTCCTATCGGTAAACTCACTCTGGCTCTGTAAGCATTGGATCTCCTTCCTGATAATGCAAGGGATGACATATATCCCCCCTTCAGGAGCTAATACAAGCTTATTTCCTAGTCAGATGAGTATGGATTCTCTTTTCAGCATTTTATCGGAACAGCGAGAGAGTAGAACCGATCAGAATAGGAAGCTCAGGAGTTTATCAAGGACTAATGTACTTAATGTGTGTGAAATGGTCCATCTGCTTCAAATAGTTTCTGAACCACAGCACAATGTTGAAGCCTTTGCAAGGGGGTGAGGGAAAGAACTGTTGGATCCCTGGAGACGCTTTCCAAAGTGATAGTGAAGAGCTGGGGGGAAACTGCACTAGCATTGTGAATCCTCCCAGAGAGGGGACAGGATTTGCGATACTTAGCAGAACTACCTGAAGTAGTAGCCACTGGGTGGCAACAGAGCTGTGTTGCATTGTGGCACACCCCTATTTTTTAGTGTTAAGTGAAGGGATGGTTGAGTTGACAAGTCTTTGATTGCTTAAAAGCCTTGTTGCATACAAAATTTCCCCCAAAGTGATGGTGGAGATTTGGGGCGGGGTGCCAGGGGGAGGGGCAGTGATCCATGTTGATAAAGGGTTATGTATACAAAAGTAAATAAAACAATAAAAAGGGATATTCTTGTTTTTCATCTTTTGTCTTTAAGCCGGGTAAGCCATAACCAAGGGGAAAACTATACTTTGTGTCTTGTTGCATGCTAACCATATGGAGAATGTGCAAGCATGAAGGAGGTTGCTTCCCATACCCCCCAGAGTAGCGCAGGAGCCAATGTGGAACAATTCCATGCCACCAGAGGGGTCTGTGAATGAAGCAACCATGTGTGGGGCTAAGTAAAGCACCCTACACATTACCCACCGCCAGAAGGAAATGCACTAAACATTTGCCATGGAGGGCACATGGTTGGTCCTACCTAAAGGGTTGATTCACTCATATAATTCCTAAGAGATTGCATCACCACATTGGAGCGATACCAGAACAATTGCCCTGGTGTTATTTAAAGTGCCACTGGATTCTGTTACAACAGGCTAAGCTTCTGCAGATAAGTCCGATTGTCTCTTGCCACAATAAATTTGGAATTTCTTTAGACTGGAAAAGCTAGCCACTATTGTGATTCTCAAATGTCTTTGGCTAGCAACTTCTTTGGTCCCATCACAAAGTCGGCAGAGAAGTCGGAACAGAAAATTAAGGGGAGGAGTGGTACTTATAAAGGTCCATGGGTCGATCACCTTTGGTAACAGAAGTGAAGAACCATTGTATTAGCACCCATGTTCAGGGATGAAAAAAGTTCAGACAGAACAGAATTTTCTAAAACAACTTTGGAGAGTTATGTTGGATTCCAGTGTACCAGACAGATGAAGGAAATGATCTGTCTCATTTACATATCTAGCAGGAAGTTAGAACAAGTTACTGAACAGCCAAAAGATTATTACTAGTGCACCAAATGGGTTTGTTTCCAAGTGTCCTATCAGATAAATATAACTAGATTACTAGATAGCATGTATTTTAGGAAAGTTTGTGGCGATTGCACCATGTAGGAGTGAGTCAACACATTGGAAAGAAGGAAATGCCATTCCAGAGAGATGTACTCATTTAAAGCCATATCCCTGAGGCCTGGTATGCATGGCAACGTTACACTAGTGGAGGAATTGTTCTTCACACTAGTTGGAATCATTACTAGTAGTATACAGATAACTACAATCGACTGAAGAATGTTACACCATCAGTCAACTCCTCTGAGGTCATGGCTGCTATGCAGTTTAAAAAATAAATAAATGCAGGAACAGAACAAGAAATCTCCAACCCTCCTGAAATTGTGAATAAGGAAACATAATTTGTGCAGAAAGAAACTGACTGGGTCCCTTTTACTAATCACAGAGAAATGATGTGGCATCTATTGATGTATTTATTTTGTCATGTACCTCTATTGTCCATCCCATTGCACTGCAAACCCACCCACCTCCAAGCTGCTTTTCACTGGTGTTGTGAACTGGGTGTCTTGCTAAAACTGTTTGCATGTACTCTTGTGTAAAGTAGGGTGCACCTCACAGAAACAATCTCAAACAAAGCACCTAGATGAAGCCAAACATAGTAGCTTCCCAGAGGAACATGAACCAATGTCTCATTTTCAAAATATTAGAAGCATGCTTGAGAGTTCTATGTAGAGCCCTTCTTTAACATTAGCTGTTTAAAGTTAAAAGTGAGGTAGGAGTGTTGTCTTTCCAGGCTAATATGTACCTAGCTGAGCCAGTCAACGTTAGCATTTCTAAGGAAAGGAACAGGAGCAGACATTTAGATAATACTGCAATACCAATTAGACTAGGCCCTGCTTAAAGGATTCATATTACGAATGCTCTCCCAAAACAAAGTGGTGAATGGTTTGCTAACATTAGATCAGTGAAGCAGAATGATTTCACAATTTAAAATACTCAGTAAAAGGTGAGCCAGTGGTAGGACGAGAATTCTTTTGTGCCTTCACCATGGATTGTTCGGCTTTGCAGCACTAAATTTACAGGGATTAAGCAGGTCGATGACCTGGCTACTGGCAAATTAAAAGAAAAGCGGTGGAAAATAATACGGGGAAGGAGAAGACGCAAGCAAGCCACAGGAATAAGATAAAAGGGAGTGTGTGGGAGCAGACAACTTCTGGTCTAAGCTTGTAAGAGTGGGTTGGAGAGTCTGTGAGTTGAAGGAAATGCTTGTACTGATCTCAGAGGGTTAAGATCCTCTGCCAGGAATTTGCAGCTTCTCCCAGGGCTGGAGTGGCGTGGGGGTGGGGGGGAGAGTTAGGAGCAGAAGTGGAGAATTTTCTATTGGGCTGGAATGTATGAGCTGAGCAAGGGATTATTGTGGACACACAGCCTTGTGTGAGCAAACCTCAGCTGCTGTGGTCACCATTGGGACAGCTGAACTGTGTGATGATGGCTTCATCAGAGTTCTCCCCTGTGACCTCCCAGCACCATGACCCCTGCAGTCACACCATTCATCTCCTGAGGAAGATGCGCCTGGATATCAGTAGGCTCCTGAAGTCCTATGTAAGTCATCTTTGAAAACTCTCTGTTGCTTCAATGTCTGTTTGCTTACAGCTTCTAGGTACCCAACCCAATTTAAATGTTGATTGATTTTTTTTTTTAAAAAACAGTCATTTACTTGCTGCCTCTTGGACGAAAATAAGTCTTTGATGTAAACTTTCTGAGGGAGCAAAACATTATGCTGTAAGAGAGAGGATATGCTAGTGTTGGTGCACCTGCCCAGGTGTGAAGCCTTAGAGAAAGAATAATGGGCTGTGTGCTATTTCTTCCCACAAATGAGAATCTTCCCATTTGAGGCTTATTAATATTACCATTCTCAGATGACTTTAATTCAGAGCTCTTGTTAGATCTGTAAGCGTGGTGATTCCTGATAAAGGGCTAAGTTAGAGCCTTCTACGTATCATTGGCTACTTAATATATTCCAGTTGAAACTGTTAAGCCCCCTAACCTAGCTTGTGTTTAGCCAAATCCAATCCTTTGGAAGGGCATCTAATCTTGATCTGAAGGCTGCAGTCACCTGCTCCTTATCCTACTCCCTTTTGAAAGCTATCCTTATAATTTTCTATCTTTCACAATAATGGAGATGAGTAACGGGTGCACAAAAGTATATAATTGGAATGGACGAAATGTCATATATATTGGTCCACTCCCTGCCCAAGGACAGAACCACCTACTCACAACCTGGCTGGTGCTTCAGTGCAGAAAGGTGCCTTGCAGCTCTTGATAACTCAAGGAATAATGTAGAGTCACATATTGTGGGGCAAGGAAGAATCAAGAGAACAAACAATATTTGTCCTGGAAGACCAAATCATTTCCAGCCCCACAGTTGATCATGATCCATCAAACCTTTTGTATGAGAAAATCCATTCATTGATTCCTCCAGAAGGAATATTTTGGAGCAGCCTATAATGGTAAGAAGTAGATTGTCCATCTCTATTGTCCATCTCTATTGGGAGGGTGGGGGTGGGTGCTAAAACAACAGGACAAAGTGGAAACATTCAGTCCCTATAATATTGTGCCATCTTGTGGAGACTACACATATAACTTCTTGGATTTGGACCCATATCCAGATGGAGTTTATGCATTTTGCCCCCATAGATCTTTGTTTTGGGGCACAGCTCACTGAATTGTACTACCCTCTTATATTCTGATCACCTTTCCATCAAATGTCCAGTCAGGTCAGTGCACAAAGAGCAGAGAGAGAGAGAGAGAGAATTCTATATCTGCAGCACATACAAAAGAATGCTTCCTAAACAAAAGACTCTCAGTCATTATCCAACAATAGGGTTTAATCCTGATTATTTCCCGGGGGGGCAGTCTTCTCCTAAGGTTTGCAAGCCAGCAGAATACCGGGAAAAAACTTTACAATGTTGGTCATTTCCCAAATTCTTAATAAGCCTTTCTTTGGAATGTTGATGGGAATGTAGTGTACTGAAAGTATGGTCAGATGGCCCCAATGGCTAAAATGTCCTTGTGCAGAAGATTGTATAACCTACAGAAGTTGGCCACTTCTGCTCCGTGATCCTGTTACTCTTACCTCACCCACTTATTACAGGAACAGTGTCATATCACTTTGGATGATGATAAAGTAATAAATCAACCCAGAACACACCACATACCTCCCTGATCTTCTCTCAACCATCAAGTTTCGTGGTCAGATCCTGCCTGTGCTACACTCACCAGATTGTTATATTTCCTTCCAACATGGTTTTTTGTTGTTGTTATATCAGTGTTCATGTCCTAAAATACACTGAGATTGCAATCCTACAATACTTACCTGGAAGAAAGCCCCATTGAACTCAATGGGTCTTACTCCTGAGTAGATAGTATCCCCTTCCTGCCTCTCCCTGCTCATGTGCCCATCCTCAAAGGCACATCTCAGGAAGAAAACTTTCTAAGTTGTCATGCAAGAATTCCATTCTTATCAAAGTTATTAATCCAAATATTTATTTGTTCCCCAGAGGGAATAAGTAGTTATTGAACAATAACTTCTCATACATACACTCGCTTGAAATAATTGCCGACATCTCCAGGTAAGACTGGGAAAGGTCTGACACTTTGGAGAGCTGCTGCCAGTAGACCAATGGTGTAGAACCCCTTTCAGCCTGTGAGCCAAATTCAATGTCAGAGAAGCTCTCAGGGGCCGCATTCCACTAGTGAGCGTGGCTGAAGGCAAAAGGGGTGGGGCCAAGATGCCCCAAATCCTTGCATATTTTCACTTAAAGCTCTTACACTGCTTACAATTAAGTGATAAGAGAGGCATTTCAACCTTTGAGAAGGGGGGGGAGGAAACCATGCAAAAGCCAGGAAACTGCTGAATGATTGGTAAGTGGGAGAAGGAGGTGTATGGCCAGGGAAGGAGGCTTGGACATCTGGGGAACTCCAGGAACACCCAGGTTTTAGACAATACGGAACTAGATAGACTGAGGATCTGATTTGGTATCAGGCAACTTCCTATGAAGTGATCTTTGGGAAAGTATCTTGGATGGGTAAATGAAGCTATATTACGGGCAACTCGGTGAATGTCAGTTTGTATCTCTTATCTCTGTGGTAAGTGTCTAGCTAGATCCTTGTACACCCGCTGTAATTATCTATTCTGATCCTCTTTAGAGGCCAAGGCTCCTTTTACCTTCTTAGTGTGAGAAAGTGACATCAATAGATTTTTTTTTGGTTCAGCTTCTGTCAGTTGTTGGTTTAATGATGTCATTCCTTTTGAAAATTATGGAATTAGTACTTCTGGTGACTTCTGGTGCCAGAGATGGGCAAAGAGTTCCTGTTGAAAGAATGAACTGTTGTGAGGTAATGATGGCATTTAAGAAGAAGATATAAAATTTGTTTGAAAACCGTTTCCTCCTCTCTCCCCCTCCACTTTTCCAAACGTCATCTTTTTTAGGTTGAGAAGCAAAAATTGGACAAAAACTTTAACCTTGACTCTATTGATGGTGTGCCTACAGCTGACACTGAACAGTGGAGTGAAATTTCAGAGTCTGAACGGCTGGGAGATAATCTGAAGGCCTACTGGGCATATCAGGTTTTACTGACTGAAATCCTGGAAGATCAGAGGTCCATCTTGACACCAGATGATGATGCTTTCCATGAGTCGATCCATTCAGTTGTGGTCCAAGTCACTGTTTTGGCTTACCAACTGGAGCAACTGATGTTAACAAGGAAGCACAGCTTGCCGGCCAGAGAAATAGAAAGTACCAGAAATGCTGGTGAAAAGGGCTTGTTTGAGAAGAGATTGAGGGGCATGAAAGTGCTGCAGGAGCTTGATCGATGGGCTGTCAGGTCTATCCGGGACCTAAAAAAAGTCTCCAAGTCCATTGAGGAAGGTACCATCCCACGTGTGAGTCACTGCCTGGCTCAGGCCCAGAAAAACTGAAGCTGCACTTCTCTGTTGGATTCTTACCTTCCCGAAGGCCATTCCTCATTCTCATCTATGGTGTTGGTATGGCCAGAGTGAGCCCTCCAAGAGTGTTGCAGTGAATAGTGCTTTCCGGATGTTGGTATTTATTTTGTTTTCAGAAATCAAAAAACTCAAACCCTTTTAATCAGCTTTAGATGGATTCGCACAGCCATGGCTTTTCCCCCTGATGTGGTGATTTCAGTGATCACATGGTCATTGTTAATTATTCAGTCTCTCTTCCCCTCTCATACTCTCTCTCTTCTTCCCATGAATTCAGCATGGGTCACAGTACAGCCTTACAGCAACCTTGCCAACATTTAAACTGAGGGAAGTAGGCCAGCCAGCATAATTCATGACTGACCAGAAATTTCAGCCTGACTCTCCTTTTTCCAGTCCATTATGTCTGGACCCTGATGAATGTTCACCACTTTCAATTGGGAAAAGGCCAAGTTGGCCTGGAGGTCTGACGGAGGAGCTTCACCACTTGGAGTACTTCATGATAATATCACATTGTCCAGGAAATAGGAGGAATTAGTCCTACCCCTTTCAGGTTCTCCATTTTACCATGACCAGTTTCAAGCCATATAAATTCGCATACCAGGGATTCTGAACTTAATGAAAGACCAAATATCTATGCAAGCTTAAAAGATGTGCCAGGTAGATTAGTGAAAATGAGTTCATGCTCAAACGTTAGTTGCTAAATGTTCATTTCAATTGCAGTATATTATGGAAATGGTGTTACTTCTTCAGAATTGAGTTCTTCTAAGCATGCCTGTGTCTCCCGAATTCATTCTCTTAGAGCAGTAACAGCAGGCTGGAAAAGAGAAGGTTGCTTCCCATTGGCTGGCTTGTGTAGCCCAGAAAGCCCCTGTACTAAAGCTGCTTTGCTAACACTTTTCACAGGGGAAAGCACTTTCCCCTGTGTTTATTTCTGTGGGAAAAGGGTCCCCTAACTGTTATGAGTTCTGGGCTAACAAACTGAAACTGAACGCAATCTCATATAAAGTTGCGTACAGCAGAATGGTAATACTATCTGGAAATGGGACTTGCCACCTTGACAGCTTTGTAGCAGAGCTGGTTAGGTTTGATTTTAGCTTTTGGAAACCTGTCTAGTTATATTTATTTGATTAGGGCTGCAATTCAATTAGGGTTGGACCTGCCTTCCGTGAAAGGAAAGGACCTTCTGCAATAGAAGGGTTCTGCTCACTGAAAGTCCCCATGCCCAATTTGGGGGTGATTCCCCTCCTCCCGCACACATACCACACTTAGTGGGGTCTCCTGACTCTCTGTGTAGCATTTAAAGGGGCCTGGAGGGCTACCCTGGGAAAGGGGGCAGGAAGTCCACTTCCATCAGCACAGTTGATCCAGCATAAATCTCGATCCAAGTGTAACAAGGCAAAGGAATAAGCCCCATTGAACATAGTGGGCTTTACTTCCGAGTAAATTTGCATTGGATTCCTGAAGGGCAATGAGCATTTTAAAATACTTAGGCAGCAAATCTATGCACTCTTACTTGGAAGTAAATCCTACTGAGCTTGATTAGAGATTTGACGGGCCTTAGGAGAAAAAACTAAAAACAATCAGAATATTTTTTCCTCCAGGGACTTTGCTTTTGTCCTTGGGGTAAATAAACAGTCAGTTCCACCTCAACCTCATTCCCCTCCCCCAGGGTGGGGGGATTCCCAATCCTTCACATATATAAACCTGATTAGCAAATTAGGATAAGATTGTGGAGTTAGTGACTTAAATGAGTTGCTGTTGGGGGTGAGGGCTTATTTCTTTGGGACAGGTGCAAATCTTAATCCAAAATGTAAATTTACTACCTAAATGTGTTCAAAATGACTAATTATTCATGTGAGTCCTTCAGTCTATGCCAACTGGGTTTTAAAATGAATTGTAAAGGGGAAAGGGTTTTGTTCTTTTTAAAATATGCACTGGTTCTATGCTTTAAAGTCTTTACTATAGTATAAATGAAACCCATAGACTCACTCCTCTGAATATTCAGGATCCGGTTCAGATAACAACTGAGCATTAAACACCAACTGGAATTTTGAAATGTTTATAGTCTAATAATGTGCATAAACCAGAAGAACAAAAATGAGAGTGTGTAGTCCAGGCTGGAATGAGTCATTGTCTGGTTCAATTGTTATTATTTTAGTTGGAGGGAGGAATTTCTTTGGAATGACCTTGGGCAAATATAAAAGAATAGAGGCTTTACTTAGCACACAGAAGGAACAGGAAGGGGAGAAAATATTTTTACCCCATTCCACCTCCCCACCCCCTCTCCAAGTGGAAGGACAGGTTTCTTTGTGGAGATAGATTTGTGAATGTAGTAGAGAGAGCATGGAAGAGCTCATGATGATTTCTTAGAATTCTGCACCAAACTACGCAGATTTTGCTCCCAGACTAAAAATATATAGAAATCAGTAAAAAGCATGCCCATGGATTTTGCTGTGAAGCTCTTTTTGCATAAATAATTCTCAGCCTGGTAAATTGATAGGGAGTAGTCTTTTTTGTGAATTTGGAATATTTTGGTGACAGAAGGAAAGAGAGAAAAGGGGGAGCAATAGAAGGTGTCTACGAGGGGGATGTATGTGATGAGAGCTACAGGAGTCTTTTGCACACTTGCTTAGGGTGGGAGGGGAGAATTCCCATTGAACTCAGTGGGACTTACCTCTGGGTAAACATACTTGGCTTGGGCTGTAAAGATTATAAAGGAGAGCCACATTGCACAGGAACCTACCCTCTCAACGTTGTACTCTGCACACATGGAAAACAACCTGTTTCACCTCTTTGGGAGAGAGAGGAAAACGTTTTTGCTTCTGTCTGTTTTCACACAAAGGCTATCAACATCCAAGCAAGTTCAATTCCTGGGGTGCTTCCAGACAGAAGGCTTTGATTGTGCAGCTATTCCATCTTTTCATCCTCAATACATTTTGCATGGTAAAGTGAGGTGTGGGGGAATGGAAGAAGTGGTGGGAAAACATGAGGGGCTTACCAACCCTCATAAAATTATGTGGGCAATGGTGTTATAAAAGCCTCATCTGGGAGCACCCTTGGAGAGACATGAACAGTTAGAATATCAACAAATCAGATCTGGGACTCCAGCAAGTTCTTAAAAACTATGGGAAAGCAGTAAAACCAAAACAGTCTTCTCATAGAATTGGATCATGACAGTAGATCTGAATACGTATTTGCAAGGAGTTCCTCAAAAGGCTATTATCTCCCTACTATATTTTATAAGATGATGTCCTTTCCTAGGGTTGATCCAGTCTTGACTGTTCTGTGATCGGAAAAGTTTCTCAGCCTGGATCTAGGACAGGCTCCCACTGCAGCAGCTGTCATCACGGCACCGCGTTGGCACTGCCTTCCTCCAAAACCCCATGGTTTCACTCTCCTGGGGTGGCGTTGGGTAATCCCAACACCGAGGAGAGAGCGCTGGGTTTCCTGCAACCATCCAGGTACCGGAACCACACCACTGTCTCATCCTCTTCCTGGTGGAAGGTGACCAATTGCCAGTCACCTTCCACCAGGGACTGCCCCTGGATTGGCCCCGGAACAACAACAGACAGCAGAAGAGTGTACTGATGGCATTCTAATTGAAAAAATTGGGGTAAGTCCCTGACCTTTTCAATCCGCAGCTTCATGGGAATGTCCTGCAGTGGCTGCACAGCTGTGCCTGTGTCATATAACTGACACAGCACAGATCCACAGCCACCATGGGGTTTTCCCCGCATATAGACAGCCCCTAGCAGAGTACTGAGTAACTCTGGTAACTCTGGATCCAATCCATAGAAAATGATAAAAGATAACAAGTCCATTTCATTTCCCATTAGAGAAGCCACCTTATCTGCTGTGCTCTTTCTAACTTGAATGTTAATATTCTATTTTTAAAATGTGACATTTTTATTCTTATAAGCTTTTAAACCTTTAGAAATGTATGAAATTTAATGATCATGGGTTCTTCCTCATTTTTATACTGTGAGTTAAGTACTGATCAGAGAAATTACCCCCAATAATTTTTGAGTTCTCTAACTTGGAAGTGTTGTTAAAGAATCATGGCTACTCTCACTGCCAGAAGTCTTTTGTGTCTGGAAAAAGATGATAACATTATTATTATTATTATTATTATTATTATCATCATCAACAACAACAACAACAACAACAGCCAATGAATCTAACTAATGACATAGAACAACTTAATAAGTTTGCACCCTGTAATTGGTTAGATTAATTGATTAAAAACCATTTTGAGCAATTAAAAAATGCCCCATGATTAATCAGGCAGTAGACTGTTAATGAATGAAATCCAGTGCTGCCCATCTGCTAGCAGAATGGATTTCTCCACTGCCTGCATCTCCTCGTGCTTCTCCAGTCTGTTCTTTAGAGTTGGGGAACCCTCCAGTACATACTTTGGGTGTACAAGAGGGGGTGCAGTGGGGAGGAAAGAATGAGAAAATTCCATTGAATGATCACAAGCCAGTTGTATGGCATTGGATATTGCCCAGTGTATTACTTTTAATATGAGTAATTATAAAAACTGCAGATCTTAATAGAAGCATTCTCCCCTCTCTCATACACGGGGGCAGGGGGTGGGGGTTATGCCTGCTAATACAGAACTTGTGTGTATTATCTAAAAAACAAAATATGTTTTTTTGCATCAGAATGATTGTTTTGTTCATGTGCAAACTGAATCAACTAATTAATTGATTAACCTGCAAACTCATGTGATCAACTAAGCTTCCGTCATTCGGGTGATCAGATTACACCAAAGTGTATTGAAAGTGATTTTATTAAATACATGTTATTTTTCACTAAATACATATTATTTTTCACAATAGCATGTTTTGTTTACTTATTTTTAATGACAGTGCATTTGTAGTGATGATTCTAATGACAAAATAAATTTAATATCTGGAATACCTCAGGCTGAATCTTCTGCGGGCGTTTGGATAAGGAAGGATGAGTGTAAATCTCGTTGTCACCAGCAGAGAGCAGTGATCTGAAAAAACGTTCAAATTTGCACCACTCAGAAAATGGAAGGCTGTGCCCTGGGACAGCTATTTGGCCCCCTCTTTGCTGGACTTCCATCAGTGACTGAAGGTCTTTTTGCTCCACAAGCCTTCAGCCTGGTTTTTTTTTTTTCTTCCTCTGGAATGTATTTCTTGCCCCCTGAATACTCTTTTCCTCTTTCACCAGCTTCTATTTTTTGCTCTCTGTGTGTGCTTTGTAATTTGTTTATGTATTGTTTTAGTCTTCTGACGTTAGCCCACATCTTGAGTATTCAGTATGCCAACTGGAAAGGTGGCACAGAAATCTTATAATAAATGGTAGTTTATGTGGGATTTGAGGGGTGAGAGGGTATAAACTGCTTTTAGGTGGGAATAAACTCTGATCCAGTCACTTAGCCAATAACCTTTGGAAAGAATAACTGGTAGTCTGTGAGCTCTAACTCCCACAGCTGCACAAACCCCTTCCAAGAGGATTTGCACATGACAGAGAGCGTGCAGCATGACACTCTTTGGATTACAATGGAAGGAGAAGATTGGACTCTTCCGGTACCTTTAACTGTTGTGCAGGCGGGGGCATTTTGTCAGTCAGTTGCCTCTATGAAATTCCCTCTTCTACCCAACTTTTAATTAGATGCAGGAGTTCTGTTCGTCTTTGCCTATGAACAATTTAAGTAGCAGCAACTTACAGAGAACCCTAGAGTGGGGGTTGAGTTTCATGGCAGACAATCCACTAGTCCTTATAGCTCACTTCGGTCAGGGCAGAAAGCAGAACTGGAGTAGTTTGGGGAGCTGATCTGAGAGGGGTGGGTGTCAGGGAAGCAATTTAGAGCTAACCGATCCAAGGTAGCTTTCAAGACATCCCATAATGTCCTGGATTGGACTGGTAGAAACCAATGCAGGCTGGTGGCTCTGATGTCAGTGAGACAGTGGCTCAATTCGGACGACACGATAGTCAATGGTGGGGTAATAATCAAGTTTACAGTTGTTCAACTAGGGGGTACTCCCCACACAACATGGTAACGGATTAGGATCAGCGCTGAGTTGACTATGGCAGCATTTGGATGACACAATAGTCAAAACAACTGACGATTGTTTCCCCCACACCAGTTGTTTATTGTGTCGTCTGAATTGAGCCAGTGAATCCTCTCCGGGTTTCAGTCAGAACTCTATAGGAGGAATCTAAGGTGCAAAGGACCTTGGATAGCTCCTATATAGTTCTGATTGAAACCTGGAGTGGATTCACTGCCCACACTTACGTCGGAACCACCAGCTTCCACTGGTGGAAACACTACCAGCAGTGCTTCTACACTTTCAAAGTTTTCTATGGGTGTACCAGGGGCTCCAGGGCAGACATGCTGGCCTGGCAGGAGAGCTCACTCTGCCCACAGAGGGCCTCCTCTTCACTATCCTAACCCCACTCAGCCTGCTTGCAAGTTTTTACACCTTTAGAAATGTATGAAATCTAATGGTTATGGATGCTTCCTTGTTTTTATATTGTGAGTTAAATACAGATCAGAGAAATTACCCTGAATAATTTCTGAGTGGTCTAGCTTGGAACACTCAGTTTTGTGTCTGGAAAAAGATTATTATTATTATTATTATTATTATTATTATTATTATTATTATTGCAAATCTCATGTTGGCACAGGGGGCTAGTAGTCTTGAGAATTATTGGATAAAAATATGTTTGCCTGGTTCCCTTTTCAAAAGATCATTTAACCTTTTTTGTAGTTTGAGGTTGAAAACACTTGCTGTAAGATTTTTCTCTCTCTTCTCCCGCTAGAGTTCTTTCAGCTCTTTCTCCTCAGCTTCTCTTCCTTCTCCTCTGTCACCAACTGTCACTTTGCCAACATTCTGTGCCTGTCCTTTCATTGTGACAGAACCCTTAAGAGCTCACAAGACTACATGCGCATACACACGCTGTGCCACATGTTACATTATATGAACAGTATGGGGCAAATTCATTAACCTCCCATTTAACTCTCCCTTCCTGAGCTGCCTGCAGCTGGAGCTTTGGACTTTTTTGAAGTTTCAAAATGTTCTGCATGTCTACACTGCTCAAGCTTTATTTTTTTAAAAAAAAGCAAAATTGGTCAGGTAGATCTCTAGTAATCAGCCTTACAATACTGTATTCTTAAATAGGCTAGTGTAGTTTGCTCTTTTCCCACTTTTTTTGCCCCTCAGTCCTCTAATCACAGAGGGGCTCATGAATAATGCAAATATGGTCTATGCATAGTGAATAGTACCCCTTCCAAAATTTGCATATGGTGTGGCCCTGGCCCCTCCCTCACGCATCCCAATTACCCACCTCCATCCTCTTCCCCCTTCCCCCTTCCCAGTGGTGGCGACAGTCTCACCATGCAGCTGTGCCCAGGGCCCGCCTTCACATCACACTGATTGGCTGAGCAGGGCTGTCTGCCATCCTGCTGGTGGAGGGGCTGCCCTGCCTGTTTGGCACAGAAGAAATGAATTGCTATTAAAGCTCAAGCTCTGAACTTCTTTGCACTTCCAAAAATTTCTGCACAGCTGTAGTGCTCAAGAGTCAGTTTAAAACAAAAATGAGCAAAATCAGTCTGGTAGATCTTGAGTAATAATCTTTACACTACCGTATTCTTATATAGATTGTTGTTGTTGTTATCCGATTAATCTAACTGATTACATGTTACAAACTAATAAGTCTGCAGTAAATAATTGTTCAGATTAAGTGGTTAAAAACCATTTTGACTTACTAAAAAAAAAACCCCATAATTAACAAGGCAGCAGATTGTTTTAAAACAATGGGTGAAATCCAACTGCGTCTGTTTGCTAGCAGAATGGGGAGTGGAGGAGGAAGAAATGTGATAAAGCTGCACCCTGTCATTGTTTGTCAGGAGTTCAGTGAAAGTACAAGGAAAAACAACTTGCCCTGAACTGTTAACTTTCTATCTTTTAGCTTCTGCCACTCTGTTATTGATGGCTTTCCTTCTAATTGGCGCTTAATGAGTCAGTTCATGTTCCTTGTGGGAGGGTGGTGTTAAAACGATATAAAATCAGGCTGGTGATTTGCAGAACAAAAAATGAATTCAAGCTGCTTCTCATGCCAAAATTCCTCTGTATAGGTAAATATGCAAAACTCACACATAGATCATGTGTTGTCAATCACACGTGTATGCATTAATGTGACTTTATGTAAAAATCACACGTGTTGTTGGATAAGATTGCATCCATTTCTCCATCCAGTAGCAGCTTTCTGTGTAGGAGAATTCATTAACCAGCCTGTTAAGGTGGTGTAGAAAATACACAGTGAAATGGAGACTTATGAACCACTGATCACTTTTCATATATAACTCCCCCAAGGTGGGGCCCTCCAGATGTAGACTACAGTTCCCATTACTCTAGCCAGCAAGGCTAGGGCTGATGGGACTTGTAGTCTAACAGGTCTAGAGAGTGCCACCTTGGGGAAGTCTGCTTTATATGTCACCTCTCTTCCACTCCCATCCATCTCCATGTAGTAATACGAGAGCATGAAACCCTTGACTGATATACTCAGCTGAAATGAACTGTTAGTCTGTGCCAAGTATGTGGTCAGTTTTACTGAGAAGCACTGTGGTAAAACAATGGATGAATTTCTATCAGTGTAGTTGGTGTTAGAAATGCCCATTCTGTTTCAGAAAAGGAAAATACAATCTGGACAGTTGAAGACAAATTTCTTTATTGCAAAAACAGCCTTTTGCAAAAGGGGTGTGGCTATGCAAGCTTGGCACACACCGAAAGTCATAAATCACACAACATATATTCCCTGTCGTCTGGCCGGCCTCTAACAGGTTGCATCCTATCCCGTACGCCTAATTATAATATTCAAATCTCCGCATCCTCCCCTTTCTTCCATATTTTCTCCACCCACACATGTTTCCTGCAAACAATCTTAGCGAAGCTTGACCTGTTGTTCCTAGTCTCCTTCTGTTTCCCCTTCCAACCACAATCCACTTCACTTGCATTAGCTAAGTTCCATCTACTAAATATAGTCTTATGACAAAAAAACCACCAGTGAACCCATGTCCCGTGCCTTTACGCTTCAAAGGTCACAGACACCTGATTATTTTGCTCTATTGCCTATGTCTACTTTTAGATAATGTGCTTCTGCTTTTTGCTTAATACTGTGCATTTGGCAACCTCCTAAATTAAAATTGCTTTAGCTGATTAATTATTGGATTACATATATGTGCTTAGGTTTTATATGTGCCTACTAGATTATATATTTTTGCTTAGCCCTATATGTTCCCAAATGAAAAAGCAACATTTCCTACATTGGCAATTTGGGAGAATAACGTATAATTTAGCTCAGGCCTGATTAGCTTTGAAAACGTTCCCATGGTAGGAGTTAATTAAATAGACTGTTTCCTATCCATCTTTGTGCTTAAATTTTGCTCAGTGGTGACCTTGCAGGATGACCTTCAAAAAGTTACTCTCTTCTCTGCTGCTTTTCTTTTCAGTGCTGTCTTCACGGTGCCAAGTTGGCAACGCTCCGCTGCCAAAACCCGCAGTATTGTTGGTGTGGGGTGGCGGCGAGTAATCTTCATGAATGGAGGTAGCGCAGTGGCCATTAGGCTTTCCAGTGGCCATTAGGCTCACTGGGCCTGCTCCCTGCCCTCTTGAATGGCGACCAATCAGGGGTCACCATCTGCCTGGCCACGTCTCCGCCGTGACTCTAGAGCAAGGATAGATGGCAGATGTGGCGTACTTGCCTCGCTCTAGAGAAAAAAGTTGGGGTAAGTCCCCAACTTTTTTTCTCTGCAGCTTCACCGGAAAGCTTCGGGGTAGATGCGCAGTGGCTGTGTTTAGACAGCCCCTTCATGTTACCTCAGTAGGAGCTGGTGCCTTTTTCAATCAACATTAAGCAGAAAGTGAAACACACAGATGATCTATCTGATATGCAGAAAGCAAGCCTAAGTTTATTACAAAATTCAGTGTTCTAGTAGTTAATTCCTGAAGTTATAAATAGGCAAAATTAGGTGTCCATATATAGTTATCAAAACCAGGGCAGTTTCAGACACTGAAACCCCTGTCAGAATGGGCAGTTCCATGATCAGCATAATTTTGCTTCTGGTCATCAAGATTTTTTAAAAATGCATAGAATTCCAAGCTTTTATAGGTTCTGAACTTCATACATTTTCCTTTTCTCTGATATTGCCACCTTTTGTTTTAATGGGAAATCCTCACACCATTGTCAAATTGTTGCATTCCAATGCTTTCTGTGTTGTCCTCCTGCATTTCTACGGGCTGGATTTGTGGAGATCTTTTAATTTTTGGCCATAAAACAATTGCAGCAACTGCCTGCCCATTGTGGACAGACAAACTGCCCTAATGGGTTTTAGAAGGTTATTTAGCCTTTGAATTGAAAGCTTCCTGTTTGCAAGCTCATCCTTTTTATTGCTTGCCTGGCCAATGCAGTTGAGGATTAGTGTTGCAATACCTTTGAGCCTAGCAACCAAAGCATCCTCTGTAATCCCTAACAAGTTGGATGTGTTGACCAAATGTGTGAATTTTTGGGAGAAAGGGGATTTACATTATTTGGCAGTTTCAGACTGACTACCACTTTGGTAAATGCCTGGCAAACATATTCAGGGGTGGACTTGATGATTAAGATAGCTGAAGTTCCCCTTTTTCCCTCAGACCATGTTAACTTTTTTCCTTCAGAGTAATGTTTAAGAGAAACAAAAGTGGGAAACAATGGATTCTAAATCCTATCTACTAATTATTGTACCTTTTTAAATTTGCCACATTGGTGAAATACAAAGGGGTCACCCCACAATTGTCCAAGAAAGCTTGTGCCAGAATGAATTTGTGAGTCTGTAAGATGCCACAAGACTCTTTTGCTGTTTTTGCTGTTTTTGCTGTAACAGACTAAAATGACTATTGGTACCCCTTTAGAAGGTCTTTAAAATGGCAATAATATGGACTTTCCTCACAGAGTTGTAGTTCAGATAAATGAGAAGGCTCGATTATCTGACTGGCACTATATGTGTGAGAAAATGAATTAGTAATAATCATGTTGTCTTCTGAGGTAACAGTGTTGGTAGGGTCAGCCCAAGCTCTTGAGCTGCCTGAGGTGAAGAAAAGATAAGTGCCCATCTCCCGTTCCATGTACAAAAGCCAACCAGACTGGCAGGTGAATTTTACTACAACACTGGTTATAGGGCAGCATTCTCCACCACACATCAAAGCCACAGGTAATGGCACAGGGCAGGTAATATAGCATGCACAACTCTGTCCTCCAACATCTTACCACCCATTCCCTTCCCCCAGTATCTGCCATCTGAGGCAGCTGTCTCACACTGCATAATGTTTGGGCCAGCCCTGAAGTGATAAAAAGAAAACGATGTGCAGAGAAATTCTTGATTCCAATCTATTATTATTATTATTATTATTGCTGAAGCTCTCTGGGTGGTTTACAAAAATTAAAACTTTAGACATTAAAAATCGATATACAAAATTTAAAACGATAAAAGCATAAAAACAGACAACATATAAAAACAATATACGTATAAAAACACATTGTGAACTCTCAGCCAGGCCTAAATATAGTTCCAGGGTCATTTAAAACCTCAGCATATGCTGTTAAATGCCTGGGATAAAAGTCTTGACCTGGCACCGAAAAGATAACAATGTTGACGCCAGGCGGGCCTCATTGGGGAGATCATTCCATAATTGGGGGCCACCACTGAGAAGGCCCTCTCCCTTGTTGTCATTCTCCGAGGAGGAGGAAGAGAAGGAAATATGGAAGTGAGAAGCAAAGATCAGTTCAGTAAACTTCATACCTCATAACAGTGTGTTTTCATCTCCTATTCATCCTAAAGCTGTTAGCAGTAAGAGTTATATGTCAAAGGTGGGGTTGGGTTAAATCCAGTGGAGGCTGCTGGCTCCTATTTCAGTGGAGTAGTGAATCCTTTTTAGGTTTCAGTCAGAACTCTAAAGGAGCTATCCAAAGTGCTGTGAACCCCCTTTTGACGCTAGGGTTCACCACTTTGGATAGCTCCTTTAGCGGTCTGACTGAAACCCAGAGCAGATTCATTGCCTCACTGAAATGGGAGCTGTCATCCTCCGCTGGTTAAATTTCCAAAGCCTCTCTTCATTATACATCTAATAAGAATAATCGGGTAGGTGCCTTTAGCAAGTCTTCACCTACAAGACATGCCAAAAACACTGTGGGTAGTTGAGGATGTAAATTCCTTTAGAAATCGGCATGTTCTTTCATATGAAACAAACACAATTTATGTGGCATTTAACATAGTTACACAAGTGAAAGTCAACTCTCTGCCCCAAAGAGCTTACAATCTAAATGTAGATAGTGGTGGGGAGGAACAAGAAAGGGATAGTAGGGGAGGGAATCACAACTTTTGTCTATGAGGTGGTGGTTGCCAGCACTTCACAGCAAGCCCTGATTGCAAACAAATGTGATTCAAACCATATTCTGAACCGTTTCCGTCTCAAGACTTGCCCACCCATGACTTTGGCTCCCAGTGAAGCATGTGAACAGCTGCTTCATCGTGACCAAAAGCAGCTGCAACAAGAAGTGACTCACTCCTGTGCTGATGTGCCATAAGGGTCATGTGTCTGTACATTGTCTGCTAAACTGTTGTGCAATTTCCCTGCTACCTTACTGATAAAATAAGACAACAGCTCATACATCCTTATAGGCATGTTTCTTTATTTTACTTTTGTGTGAGCACAGGAGGGCCAATCCAAATCAGGAATCATGTAGGAGTAGGGAAGCTTTAACCCTTCCTCCTGTTATGGGCCCAGATCACTATTTTGCAATATAAACTGCAGGTATGGGGGCCCTGATCCAGATAAGGTCTATTGCATGTGTGTGTGTTTGTGGGGGGGTGCTAGGCCCCAATCCGGATTGGGCCTCCTGCATAAAAAAGAACAAAATATGTAATTGCTTGCTATGTCTTTAATGTAATGTCTGCTTTGACCCAAAGAAGAAAAAGCAGTGGTAAGTGAACTTGTAAACTAGAGTCTGTACAGATGAGATTCAAAGCACAATCCTAGGCTGTAATTCAGTGGTTGAGCACATAATTTGCATGCAGAAGGTCCTAGGTTCAGTCCTTGGCATCTCCAGGTAGGGCAGGAAAAGACCACTTCCAAAACTCCAGAAAGCCACTACCAATCAGAATGGACAATTCTGAACTAGGCAGACCAATGGTCTGACTTGATATAAGGCAGCTTCCCGGGGTCTTATGCATGTTTATTCAGAAAGAAGTCCCACTGTGTCTAATGGAGTTTATTCCAAGAGAAGCGTGCATAGGATTGTAACCTTTCCTGTGTGTCTGTTAGAAAATATATTGTTAGAAGAGCTGGAGTGAAGCAGTGTATAGGATGCTAGACTTTGACCAAAGATGCCTGGGTTCGAATCTCTGCTAGGCCATGAAACATAGTGGTGGGTCATTCTCTCTCAGCCTAATCTAACTGGTAGTGTTATGAGAATAATGTGGGGGTAATGCCAGGTTTGCCCACTTGAGATGGAAAAACAGTACATCATGAAGGCTCTTATTCACTCAGGGGTGGTTTGGCAAGTAAAGGTGTTCAGCAGTGACACATAATGAATATTAGTAAGCGCATTTGACTTGAACCTCCCACAACGAAATCGATGTGTACATCCCTAAAACATTAAAGACTAAAGGGGCACTTTAAAGACCAACAGATTTATTATGGCATGAGCTTTCATAGACTACAGTCTAGGCGAACATGATGAAATGGTCTGTAATCCACTAAAGGCTCATGCCGCCATCCTAGATTTGATTGTCTTGAACATGCCATGAGGCGGCTGTTTTTGTTGTGACCATTTCCCATGCCTTCTCCTCCGGAATAAATAGGGATGCTACCCCAGTTCAATTGCCTGCTCTAATTTAATACTTCAACTCATGCTGCCACCACTAATTAGCACAAATGTAGTACTGCAGTGATACACAAGGGGCAAATGTCTAAAAATAAACACCCCTCAGAATGTATTAATTAGAAAAAGAAGCACTATGGAAGCTGCCAGAGGAATCGTGTTTCTGCTCTGTGCTTTGGCTTGTTCATTTGTTATAGTATCAAGTAACGGTTTACAACGGTCAAGGTATAATAAAAGTACAAAAACAACCTCTACAGATGCCAAACATTAACTTTAATATGTTGCAAGATGAACTGCTCTGCCTTTAAATTACACATCACCTACAGCCTTTGCTTTTTACCTCCCTCCCTTCGCACCCATCTCCCTGCCCCCCCATATCAATTTTATTTATTCCCTTTCAATGCAGAACTGTAATTGCTAAAAACAAACAAATCTTAGTGCTATGAGCTGGAATTCTTTTCCCTTCATCCCTACAGAAGATTAGCCTTAATGTAACACTAACAGGTCATTACATTAATTCCCTCACTAATTCCTAATTTTACCTGTGGACGCTAAACTGTACACTAACTTATTTCTCTTAATGGTGTTTACCACCATTCTGGACCAGAGTCAATGCATAAATCTGGATTTCAATACTAGGCGATTTCAGGGTTAATGCTTGCTGCCCCCCACCCATCAATTATTATTCTCTCTCCCCCACTTCCTGGACTCATACCCTCTCACAGAAAGCATGCATCTTAGTTCCAGGATTCTGATAAAAAATGGTGTCAGGCAGCACTGAGTTCTGGAGGAGCTGCTGTAGCTCCATAGCTTCCTTGGCTCTCTACTAGATGCTCATTGGACACCTCCTGGTATCCTCTGTTTTTGTAGCGCCGGATCCGGTAAACTATGATAGCTATGGTAATTGCCAAGACAGCAATCATGGCCACTGAAATTCCAGCGATGGAGCCCCCTGTCAGCCTTGAACTATCTTGGAAAAGAAGAGCCATTTCCTTCTCATCTGTGGCATTGGCTAGCCTCCAGCTTCCGCTGTGATGCATCTTCACCCAGGCTTGGCTTCCATCGGAGCGCACCAGGATGGTTTCGGGCAGGTTGGCATTAGAGAACGGTGCACGCAAGAAGGGTGGGAGCTTGATGGGGGCTAGCTGCTGGGCAAAAAGCGTCCCAGCTTGCAAGCAATAGAGGATTTCACAGCCGTCGCTCATATAGGCCTTGTGTTGGCTGTGTCCAGCTGGGCATTTCATAGGGAATTTGGTTGGGGAGTCCTGGTAGAAAAAATCCTGGAGGATCCCAGGCCGCTGTCCCTTCAGTAGCCCAGCCAAAGGGTTGCCAGCCTCGCAGCTAAAGAAGCCGCCAAAGGGCACCCCATAAGGGGATCCCATCTCATAGTCATTGCTGACACACACCTTCAGGTGTTCAAAGAGTACCAGGGGGAAGAAGTAGGCTGGGCAGGCATAAGTGTTGGTAACTGGGTTCTCGTTCCCAGTACTATATAGTCCTCCAAAGAGGAAACCTGAGTGCTGAGGCACTGGGCCTGTCGCAGCACACCAGTAGCCATTGAGCTTCACTGTGCTGGAGTAGTAGCGGATGCCACACACTTGACTGCAGCAGGTGAACAGCAGCCAGCAGGAATAGCACTGCTTATGGCATTCTGGCTTGGGTTTACTGGTTGTACGTTGCTCTCCATGAAGCAGGACAACAGAAAAGTTAGCTGGGCAAGAGTAGTTACCCGTCAGTGGGTTCTGTGTGCGGTAGGCTTCGCAAAGCTCCTCTGTGTCCTTGCCAGATATGCCATAGCACTCCTGGAAGACACCACCAAAGGTGAAGTTAGTGTTGGTGGTGTGGCATGACCCATCGTCTACGTTGGCCTGGAAGTTGAAGTTGCTTGAATCAGGTTTGACACAGCCTGGGTGGGTGTTGATGGCGTAATAGAGACGGATGGCGTTTTCCACTGTGGTGGCCACACGCCGAACAGTAGGCTCAGGCAGTTCTGGCAAGGCCTCGGGAGTGATGAAAAAAGGCAGAGGCAACCCAGACTTGCCTATAGCCACTAAACCATTGGTGATGCCCTCCTGCCACTTCTGGAGGGTGATGCCAGGGTAGAAGGGCATGCTGCCCCGGCTCTCAACCTTGGAATCCACAGTGTTCTCCAAGTAGCCCTTGGTCAGATCATCCCAGACCTGCACAGAGAGGTTAATTCCCACATTGATCTTGCTGAAAAAAGTGGCCGATGCAGCGGCCATGATTCCTACTTTCTCTGACTCCTTGTCCAACAAAAATCTGCGCTTCACCTGATCCTCCTGTATTAGGCTAGCTCCAGCTTCCAAAGTGGTGAGAACATGCGTGCCATAGCTGAGAACGAGTATCTCTGCTAGGTACTCAGCAGTCCGGCTTTGGTTGTTCTCCAGTTGGTTGCCTATGTTCACCAGCTGATGGCGGAAGTCCTGGTGTAGGGTGAAGGATGGCTGAGCTTTCACAGAATAGGTGTGGTACCGCACCTGCACCCGTGTTGTGACTGTTTCATCATAGACATTGTGCATCTTGGTCTCCTGGGAGCTAGCTGAGAACTTGCCATTGAGCACAGAAAGGAACGAAGCCTCAGCATTGATGGAGAAGGCAAAGGCATCAGTATAGGTCAGCCAGTTCTCAATAAGCTCTGAGTGCACTTCCACTGTGCTCTTCTTGAGCGGCACCACAAAGACATCATTGGGGATGAGATATTCGCCATCTTCTGTGGTCCGGCACTGGGAGTAGTTGAGGCTCATCACCATTCCCATCTCCACGTTACGCAGGTTGTCCCAGCCACCCCCAGGCAGCACTTCCAGGACTTTTCCATTGAGGCCTTGCAGTGTGCAGGCCTTGAAGCCTAGATCTTGGGCATCGTTTGCCCTCAGGAAAGCTACAAGAAGCCAAAGCCAAAGCGCCATGCTGAGGGGAGGGAAAGGCTGCTTAAATGGCACAGACCTGCAAAACAACGAACAGTTTTGTCAGTTAAAAGGCCCATAAATGTCTTATTATGGCATATGCTTTTGTGGACTAGAGTCAGCTTCCTTAAATGCATGAAAGCGCTAATCTTCAGAAGCTCAGTTGGTAGGTTTACACATGGGTGAGGAAGAAAGAGATAAGGGCGGGAAAGGACACCAGGGTGGGGATGAATGGGTGCAAAATGGCAACAAGATACAAAACAACAACACTCTGACAATCCAAAATAAAACTTGTATGCAGAATAAACACAATGACCATTCACAACAGCAGTAACTGGGGATACACAACCATCTTCACATTTGTAAGGAAGGGTGCTTCCAGACTAGGCTTTTACTGTGCAGTTGCCCTGCACATTCACAGAATTTTATGGGAAATAGACAATATCTTCCATTTGTAGCCCTCCCGTGTTTCCTCACAATTTCTCCCATCTTTTTTCATAGAAACAAATATCACTTAAGGAAGAAGAGATGGAATAGCTTGCATAGTGCTTTTTGACTGTAAGCACTATCTTGAATCACCCTTAGTTAATGCTTAGTGGGACAGGGAACCATCACCCCCAAAAAAGCACTGTTTTTTTGCTGCCACAGATTTAGGTCCCCTCTACAAGATTTCGCTTTGACGCCCGGTTGCCCGATTATGCGCATATACGGATAAGTGCATTTACTCCTAATACCTATTCACGAGAGGCGGTGAAGCACATTATGGGCTGTATGAAACGCACTTTAAAGTTGTTTACATGCAGAGAATCGCATGTTTACATGGCCATAAGGCGCTTTAACTCCCGCGGTAAATTAAAAGTCGCTATTTAATGCGCATTCGATAATGCGCATAAGCGGAGATAAAAAGCATCTCAACCCCCGATTTGTGCTCCGCTCTTGTAGAGGTAAAATCTATAATGCACCTTGAAATAGCTTTAAATCGCTCTTGTAGAGACACCCTAAGGGGTAAAGTATATACATAATCTTATTAACACTTTTAAGAAAGTGTGCTTAACCCGGCTGCTCTTATTTTAAGGAAATAGACAGTGCACGGCCTGTTCCAAATTAGCCTTGGGCTGATTTTCTGCTGAAAATCACCCTGTCCCTGGATGCCATTTGCCCCTTGAAAATGCTGTTTGTACAATATCAACAGTTGCTTAATCTGGATAGTAGACACATTTTCGGTCAGGCCCCGACAATGGCTTTTCCTCTAAAATAAAACTGGCCAGGTTGCTTTCACGCTTGTATAGATGCTTGAAGAACTTGGCCTGTGGTTTGGCCCTAACTGGGCTACTTCTCCCCACAAAAACAATATTCTTTACCTGAGTCTGTTCCAGCTCCTTTGCTTCCTTCCACCACAGCTTTCTTTATCTTTCTTTCTGAAATGCACACTCAGCTAGTTTTCTGAGCTTGTCTTCGCTACTGGAAGTCACTGATTTTTAGCAGAGGAGCAGAGGAGCAAGAGAAGGGGGTGGGTTGGGGGGTAGAAAAGAGGAACTTTGATTGTCCAATCCCATCCTTGGAGGTAAAACCCCTGCTGGGTGTGCCCCTCCCTCAAGGGCTCTGAGATGAATCACAGTTCACCAGACAACGGGGAAAACGAAACCTAGCTTTGAGAAATCCCTTTTGCTACCGACACAGTCTCTCACCCACTTTCGCCTTGCCATTTGTTTGCATGTTTTGCCGTTGAACTCTGGAATTTCCATCTGCAGGCAAACATGAAACTGAAACAACCTTTCGCAAGAGCATAAATGCTATCCAGCCTGCGTCGAAAAGAAAAGACAAGGGAGATTTCTAACCCAGATTGGCACTTTTTATACCAAGGAATTTTCAAGGAATCTGTTGGCTAACTTGCTTCTATCTTTCCCCTTCCCACCCCAACCACAATTTACACTGCATGTTATACTCCAGCGTTGCTCCGTATACCCAAGAGGTCGCTGGGGTAGGAGATGGGGAAAAAGCCCAGAGAGTCAGGATGGAGTAGATAACTGAAAGGTGCCTGCAAATCTTGCTTCAGTAAAATATTAGAGTTGGCCTTTTTAAAATTGCAGTCCCATGAAAACACCATCGGAAGGTTTGCCTCACTTGTCTGGAGGGGGTACGCCAACCAGGACAGGTGCTGAAGAGCTCTGTAAGCCAATGCCTGTCAAGGGAGTGGGTTCCTCATCCTCTGTCTCTGAGCTGATATAGGGTAACATCCTACCCACCCAAATCTGAAAGCCTTGCCCCTGTAGTTGTCCCTGGAAGCAAACATTTAACCTTGGGAGACTCACTGAGCTTTTCCCTGCAGATGAAGCTACTCACTGGTTTCAGCAATCTGCTGACATCGTGCTGAGGGTTAGGATGTCAGGGCCATCAAATCAGGGATTCCAGCCCTTTCTCTGAGCTGCAATTGAAATAACAACCAAGAAGAAAGGGGGGGGGGGGGGAGTAGAAGCAAGGCATATGCCAGTAGCTTCCAAATTATAATAAGAACCTAAGAAGAGTCATGCTGGATCAGGCCAAGGGTCCATCTAGTCCAGCATTCTGTTCCAACAGTGGACAAACCCACAAGCAAAGCATGAGTGCAACAGCACCCTCCCACCCATGTTCTCCAGCAACTAGTGTACATAGGCATACTGCCTCAGAGACTAGGGGTAGCATATAGCCATTGATATTCTCTTCCATGCATTTTTCTAATCCCCTAATACTAATAGTCCTGAACATTTTAATAATGCTCTCAAGGACTTCATGTGCATTACTTGGCTGTAATCTTGGTTGATTAGCAGGAATCTACTTTAACTTTTCTGCACAGAAAGTTCTGGTTTTCTTCTCAGCCATGGGGGAAGTCTGATGCTGTAAACACCAGAGATCTTATTCCTTATTACATGTTTAGGGACTGTACTGAATTACCTTGCAAATGCAGGATGCAACCATTCTTGGACATCTTCTGGGTTGACTAGCAGGAATCAGCGTTCTTTGCTGTACAGTCTGCAGAAATGAGATGGACTGAGTTGGTGTACCACAGCCCAAGCAGAAAACAATATTCTCATGTATAATATAAAAAACTTGGACAAAAGTGGTGGTATTCTCAGTTAACATTGAAGGCATTCTCTCTTTACTTGTATATCATCACAGCTCCTGCTACTATTCTGGTCTTAAGAAGCCTGCAATTGATTGCTGCAGATGTCTCCTTTCCAGCACCATTGTGTTTCATGCATGGGCTTTCTATTTCAGGACTAGAATTTGCTAACTATGCAGAGTGCCCTGAGCACCATTTTTCTTGGTGGAAAAGCAGAGTACAAATCAAATAAATAGTTCTGTGAGTAAGAATTATAAGAAGTCCCTGGCACAATGAGACAGAAACATTTTTCTTTGAAAGTGTAACATCCAATCGTGCAACCATTCTGCTTTGGGTCACATTGAGGCCCACCATGGTGGATTGAATATACGTAGATGTGCATTTTCAGGGCCACCAAAAGGAAATACTTCATTTTACTGCGCTGCTGTTTCTGCTACACCTACTGATTCAACGTTCAGCAGTATTTACTTCATGCTTAGTTGCAAAAGATACTCCATTCACCCCGCAAAAAAAGGCAGCATTTGAGTTGGAATCTGTGGAGGAAGAAGGCAACATCTCTAAATCAGCTTGACCTTCTCAGTACGGAGCCCCCACAGTCTTGGCACTCATCTCATGTTCTAGCACATTATCACCAGAGGAGGGATGATATGACTGTAGTAACACATTTTTAAGGGCTGCCCACAAGCCACAGAACAATCAACTGTTGTCCGGCATCTCACTTGTATTTTGGAGTGGACAGCTTGTTTTGGTGAAAATATCTCCCATGGCCTGGCAGTGTCTAGTTTCAGAACTGAGCTGAAGTTCTGTCTAAAATGCCAGCCTGGGAAGAAATGCCTAATAGCTTGCCAAAGGAGAATAATAAGGGAACTTGTCTCTGCCTTGAGTAACCCAATAAACACATAAATCCCACTATTAGCCAGCTTTTCCTACTGGAGTAAGGGTGTGTGCATTTTCAAGTGAATAAATACACCATGCCTGCACACCCCTTTTATGGCTCTGTAAATACTTGTCATGAATTAGAAAAACATTATTTAAAAAATGCCTAGCCAGGTTAGACCAGGAAATAGCTTGCATTTTAAAAATACAAAGGAAGTCAGGTTTTCAGCACACAGCACAGTTACAATCAAAACATTCATGCCTGCATCATAGCCAGATTGAAATTTGTTAATATGAAGTACACAATACAAAACAGCTGTTTCAAACTTAGTTATATTTTACGATTTAGTTTTAAACTTTTGTGGACCAATATTGTAATACACACATCAAGAGCAGAAACCTCTTTTTCAGCCCTTTCTTTACATTCTAAAAACTAAGGGTTATTAATGGAAAGGTCCTAACTAATATACCAACCTTAAGGCATAACACTTTAAACACAGCAATAATCAAATCAAAAACCAAGCTGCAAATCTGACAGGAAAGGTTGCTCTTACATTGGATAATATGGAAGAAGCTTTCTGCATGCATGTGAGCCATGATGTCCTTCTTAATCCCTGTGTCTAGGCCAGGGGTAAGCAGGACGGTGCCCTCCAGACCTTTTTGACTACAACTCCAAGCCCCAGCCAATGGTCAGGGATGTTGGGAGTTGGTCCAAAATATATGGGACCACCAGGTTACCTACTCTGATCCAGAGTGACTGCAGCCATTCCCTGACAATGTTATGTAGGAAAAGATAGTCCACTGTTTTAAAAGGAATAGAAACACAGGTTACATTTGCTCTGCATGTTTGTTCTAGATTAGTTGTAAATTCTATCAATTTTATTATGGGGAATTTACTAATTTGAGCTACAGTCCCCTCCCCTGCTATTTCCTTCTTCCTGCTGGGGACTATAGAAATCCCCTGAAATTTGTTGTGCAGTTAAATTGTCCATTTAGTGTTAAATCTTTTCTGAAATAACACAGCAGGTGCAACCTTGAGACTCAATGGTAGCAATGTAGGTAGCAATGGATCTGTTACCAACTTTACAGCAGGAGAAAATAATGGAGAAAGTTAGTGGCTGCTGGTGAGGAATTCTTCCCCTGTGGACCAACTTGGGATATACTTCCATATCTCAGGTAAAAGACTAAAATAGTATCCCTCTTCTACTCACACTGGATCCTGGTAGTCATTCCTCCCCCATCCCATGTAAACCTATGTGGCTTGCCAAATCCCAACAGAATATTTTTTCCTGCAAACACAACCAATATCTCAGAAGAGCTGCCCATTTCTCCTTTCCTCTTCCATCTGAACTCTACGTAGCTCTTCTTGCTGCTTTGTTTTTTGTTTTTGTCTGTCATTTCTTGTTTTCTTTATAGAATCAAAATACCTGCCTTTGCTTTACCTTCTGTAGCTCCTGAAATTAAAATTAATGTGTGACACAATGGGGCACTTCAACAATCAAACAAGCCACCATGGCTTAAATAAGCCACAGTGTCATGTGTGCTGGGCGATATTAGCTTAATTACCTAACAGGACACAGCTTGTTATATCGTCCAAACTTGGCCAGCATGGCTTGCTTTAGAGGGAACAAAAGGCCATGGCTGGCACACACTGCCAATTTAAAGAAGCCACTGTGGCTTAAAGAAGCCATGGTGGCGAGTTTTGATTGTGCAAGGTGGGTCAATGCCACCTGGAAGGAAAAATGTCTTCCTCTCATGGCCCTGTTAAGGATTTAACAGACAGTGAAATCAGGAACAGGATTTTTTATTGAACAGTAAATCAACCACAAATTCCAACCACAACAGAGGGTAATTACCAAACAATGGCTGCTCACCCTGAGCTTCAGGTGGAATTGAGACATTGTTGCATAAATCACTTTCAGGAGTTCTTTTCTGGGGGTGCCTCAATATTCCAACCAGAGAAGAGAAGCAGATCAATCTGCTTTTCTTCTCTGGTTGGAATATTGAGGCACCCCCAGAAAAGAACTCCTGAGAGCGATTTACACAACAACATGGAACTTTTCTGATATGTCCTGGACAACACTTCACTGATAGAATTCACATGTAAATGTTGACAATCCCTGAGAAGTTTTTTGAATGTCCAAAAACGCAAGGGATACACTGCTGAATGGGCTGGTGCTACAGCTGAGGGACTTTGAGCTATCTGTCTATAGTTCAGTACTTAGTGTATTAAATACATCTAAACAAAATGTACACTTAGGATTGTTTTGTGGGTTGCAATCCAGCTTTTGTACTAACAAGAATTAGTACAGGAAAATCTTTCTTGATCCTTACTTTATTTTATCACAAATATGCTTATAACATCACATAAGGATATATTGTGTACAAAAAAACATTGCTGTTATTAATCAGAACATTGCTAAAGATCAGAACATTGCTAAAGATTCTTAGATCTTAATAGCTTAACCATTTCTTGTTCTCAATACTTTAAAAAGGAGATATCTCATCCTAAGTACCAAGTTCCCTATTCAATACTGAATTGGCTATTCAATAGGTACAGCACATATTTATACTGTTTTGTGTATAAATTACTTCCTAACTAATATTATCAACTGTCCCATAAATCCAGGCTCACAGTCTTACTACATTCTTATTAAACATTCTTTAAAAAATTGAAGCATACATAAAGGGCATACATATACATCTTCCAAGTTAGATGAGATCAATTTTGAATTATACCTATGAGAAGATAACCCTTTACTCAAAATTTATTAATTAAATCTTGAGTCTCTATTTTTTCTAGACATCTGTATATCAAGCCTTTTGATGTATACAACCTACACAATATTTTTTGCTCATTAATTGGTAAGCAAGAATTTAAGTACACTTTTGACCTGAAATAATATAATTTACATTTAAAGGTCATTTACTACAGATATATTAAAACATTTAAACAGAGCAATTGAATTTACAAAATGATAAAAAAATGCTGAGTAAATACTCCAACAATTATTAAGACAATTAGCTCTGTATGTTTGAAATAGAAGATAGGCCAAACGCGTTTCGACGACTTGTCTTCTTCAGTGGCCTCTGTAATACAACAAGCATGTATACTACTATAATTACCATTTATTTGCAGATTATACACAATTCAAATCTCATGACTATGGAATTTATTTACAAAAGATGTAAAAAGATGTTATTGTTACCCGGCACAAGCTGATATAGCAGACTTGATATGTAAAAAAAAAGCAGATATCTTGAATCTGGGGCTGACTATCAATATCCCTAGAATAGGACAGTTTGTATCACTCCCCCAAGACAACAAAACTTGCAACAATAATAAAAACATTCCTCTTTAGACAGAGTCATAACATTGTTTATAATTAAGAACCAATCTACCACAAATATAAAATGTTTTCAACAGACCTGCAGCAAGTGCTCACAGACTATAACAACCTCCATTTCTCAAGCCAAAAATCACTATCTGGGCCAGGTTGTTTCAAATGAGTCTTAAATGCTGTTTATTTGTGGGTCAATGTTGACCCCACCTGTAGCTCTCATAATATGCTGTGATTGGTCATCTGACTATTTACAGTAGTCATTAGAACCTGCAATTTAAAGTAACCATGATATGCTAAAAAACCTTATTACTCCTACAAAAATCTGCTACATTATAAGTGTCCAATTACACTCCTCATTAAGGCCCCTAGGGGCCATTGTGTGTAGTGTATGGATCCAAAAGAGTTCCCTCCTTGCTAATTGCCTTTCCAGGTTATGTTCAGGGCCGTTCTGTCTTTCAATAACACAGAACTGTATGTCTTTTTCTGTGTGTCCCAAATCCATGAAGTGCTTAACCAAAGGGGCATTGGCTTTACAATTCCTTATGCAGCTTTTGTGTTCACATATGCGCACCTTCACTTTTCTAGTGGTCATACCCACATACACTAACCCACAGGGGCATTGGATGGTGTAGATTACTCCTTTGGAATTACAGGTGAACAGGTCAAAAATTACATGTTTCCTGTTGTTAAGTGGGTTCACAAATTCTTTGGTGCGCAAACAGTTGAAACACACGCTGCATCCATGGCAGGGATAATTACCCATAGATTTGACAAACGACAAGTTGTTGGAGTTGGTGCCTTTATCAGTCCTCAGAGTGCTATGGACTAGTACATCCTGAAAATTTTTGTTTATATACAAATTTCGGTCTCTCCTCACAGCCAGGGATATCTGATAATAAGTCCCAATGTCTCAAAATTACAGTCTGTATACAGCTGGTATGACCATTAAAAGTGATGGGGATTAACATGTCTGTTTGGGGCTTGACCACTTTAGTGGTATATAGAAGCTCTCTACGGTCCATTTTCCTTACTTTGAAAATGGCTTGCTTCAGTTTCCTCCTGGGGTAGCCTCGATTTTGCAATTGTTTCATGAGGCGCTTAAGCCTGTTTATCGAAATCCACAGTGGTAGAACAGTTTCTTCTTATTCTAATCAACTGGGGAAAAGGTAAGTTCCGTCTGATATGTGCTGGATGGAAACTGTCATATTGTAAATACGAGTTGAACCTTCTTTTATCACAACTAGGTCCAGAAAGTTAATTTTAGAGATGTCATATTGCAATTCAAATTTAATTGTGTCATGGACATTATTAAGATATTCTTTAAATTCCAATAACTGTTCTGCTATTCTTAACTTTTTGGTGATTCTGTATTGGCTTTTTTGGGTTAGCACTTTTTTGTCATGTTCACACCCAAGTGATAGATAGACCTACAGACCTCTTTGGATACTATCCTGGTCATCTTGACCATTATTTTTATGCCAGTTACCCAGAATTCATTGTGAACTTGTTTGTGTCTTCTCTATTGGTAGCAGTTACCTTATTATTTATTTAATTCTCTGCATTTCCAATTATTTTCTGTGCAACATCCTTAATTTCTTGGGGCTTGCAGCTCCAAGGCAAAACTGCTTTTGCATGTTTGTGGCTGAGAAATAGTCACTTTCTTCAGTAATAATTTCAGCCACATTGAGGACCTTTTGTGGCAGATCCATGACACTGGATCCAGGATCTGCCTTGGAGAAGAGGAAGTGACCTTCCATGAAGTGAAGAGTTCTACTCGCAGACATTCCCTCTCCCCAACTTTTGGAGTTTCCTCACGCTCACCCCATTTAGTAGGGTTAGTGTAGCAATTTCAGGGGGCTGCAGGAGGGGGTAGGGAAGTCCACTTCTACTAGTGCAGTTTTCAGTATAATTCTGGATCCAACCAAATATATGCCCGAAAAATGGGGAAACATTATTATTATTATTATTATTATTATTATTATTTATTTCATTTCTAACCCGCCTCTCCATCTAGATCGAGGCGGGGAACAACACCAAATATAAATATAAAACAATAAAATAGATAAACCGTTAAAACAGATAAAAACAAATACATTATTAAAAACATCTTAAAATTAAACTGGATAGGCCTGCCGGAAGAGAACAGTCTTCACGGCTTTCTTAAATTCCAGAAGACTGCTAATTTGTCGAATCTCCTCCGGCAGGCCATTCCACAGCCTGGGAGCGGCAGAAGAGAAGGTCCTCTGGGTAACACTCGTCAGCCTAGTTCTGGCTGACTGGAGTAAATTCTTCCCAGAGGACCTGAGTGTGCGGGGCGGATTATACGGGAGAAGGCGATCCCACAGGTAACCTGGACCCAAACCATGTAGGGCTTTAAAGGTAATAACCAACACTTTATACGTCGCCCGGAAACTAATGGGCAGCCAGTGGAGTGATTTTAAGATTGGTGTTATGTGGTCACCCCTAGGTGTACCGGTGACCAACCTGGCTGCCATATTTTGAACTAATTGAAGTTTCCGGACTAGGCACAAAGGTAGCCCTATGTACAGCGCATTGCAGAAGTCGAGCCTCGAAGTTACCAGGGAGTGCACTACCATCTTTAGGTCTTCCAACTCTAGGAAGGGGCGCAGCTGGCGTATCAGCCGAAGCTGATAGTAGGCACTCCTGGCCGTCGCATCTATCTGGGCTGTCATTTGGAGCGACGGATCCAGGAGTACCCCCAAGCTGCGAACACAGTCTTTCAGGGGGGGTGTAACCCCATCCAGAACTGGTTGACACACCTCCAAACCCAGGTTGTGGCCTTTGACAGCAAGCACCTCCGTCTTGTCTGGATTCAGCTTCAGTTTGTTTTTCCTCATCCAGCCCATTACCGCCTCCAAACATTCATTCAGAGGAGACACACTATCCTTAGCTGACGATGTTGTCGAAGGCACAGAGAAATATATTTGGGTGTCATCAGCGTACTGATAGCACCCCGCCCCATGCCTCCGGATGATCTCTCCCAGCGGTTTCATATAAATGTTAAACAGCATTGGGGAAAGGATGGCACCTTGTGGTACACCACATAGCAGCTCCTTCTTTGAAGAGCAGCTATCCCCAAGCATTACCATCTGGAACCTGCCCGAGAGATAGGACCGGAACCACTGAAGCACAGTGCCCCCGATTCCCAATCCCCTCAGGCGTTCCAGAAGAATACCATGGTCGATGGTATCGAAAGCTGCTGAGAGGTCCAGGAGTACCAACAGGGACACACTCCCCCTGTCAATACTCAGGCGTAGATCATCCACTAAGGCGACCATAGCAGTCTCAACTCCGTATCCTGCCCTGAAGCCGGTTTGAAATGGGTCTAGAAAATCTGTATCATCCAAAACTGCTTGGAGTTGGGAGGCAACAGCCCTCTCGATCACCTTGCCCAAAAATGGAAGATTTGATACTGGCCTGTAGTTATTAAGGTCCAGAGGGTCCAGGGAGGGCTTTTTTAGAAGCGGCCGTACTACCGCCTCTTTTAAACATGTTGGAAAACTCCCCTCCCTGAGAGATGCATTAATAATACATTGTAGATGTGATCGAACTGCATCTCCTCCCTGGACAACAAGCCAAGAAGGACAGGGATCGAGAGGGCAAGTCGTCGTCCTCACTTGTCTATTTTTGAACACTGATGAAATCCATTTGGGATTGTCTGCATTCACATGCGGATGGCAAAGTATATTACCGCTTACTGTATGCTTACCTGAATTTAATCATTACAATCTGTAAAGCAGGAAGGCACAAGCAGGCAAGGTGTTTAAGACATGTGTCAGAATTTTAACAGGAAAAGATTTCCCCAGCTTGGAAAAGCAGCAATGAGGGGAAATGCCCTTTCTGAATTTCTGCCTATGAGGCAGGTGTTAAGGCAGTGTCAGAGAGAAGTGGTAACTCGAAAAGTAAGTTTAAACAATAGATGATAAATTTTAATCTGATCTAAATTTCAATGGTAAATGATCTGATTCCCCCACTCCTGTTAATCTGGCCTTGTTCAGTAGGAAATAGTTGAATTAAGGTGCAATCCTATGTACGTTTAGATTGAAGAAACTCCAACCCCTCAGCATTCCCCAGCCAGCATTGGTCTAAATGTGCATAAGATTGCGCCCTTACCTGCTCTAAACTGTGCCTTCCTGTGAGTAAAGAAATCTCACTTGAATTGTAGATTATATCTATTTAGAGCAGAAAGTAGAACAGTGAATAAATAGGTATTATAGCATCATCTACTGGCAGAAGTACTGAAAAGCTAGCAACTTGCATTTTTTATATTCAAGAAAACAGCTTGGTATAATTCTAAAGTAGCAAGTGCTGAGAGGGCTTTCCAGATAAGTGTTTCACTGCAAACAACAGAAAGTCTTGTGGCACTTTACAGACTTAACAAAAGCTTATAGCAGCCTTTTCCAACTTGATGTTCTCCAGATGTGTTTGACTATAACTCCCAGAATCCACCAATCTGCATGCAAGGATGCTAGGAGCGCAACACATCTGGAAGACATCAGGTTGGAGAAGACTTCCGTGGCTCTACTCAGACTTTCATAAAGCGTGAAGAGGCACATCCCGCGCACGGAACCTCTCCTTCCCCGAGTGAAAAAGCATGAAGGTGCAAACGGGTAAGTAGCCCGGAAACGTGACGTATTTTCCAGCAGCGATACAAAATAACCCAATGGGAGAGAGCCATTTTCCTTATTCCCACCTCTCCTTTATTTTCAGTGGTTCTCGGCTGGCCAACATCAGACTAGCAGAGGCGCGGGAAGATTGAAGTGGAAAAAGCAGTGTTGGCTGGTTTGTGCCTTTTTTTTTAACGAGGGGGCGGAGGGGAGCGGCCCGTGGACTTGGGAGGGAGGTCTTTTTTCTCTCTCCCTTTCCCGTCGTCGGTGCGTTGCGTTGTGGGTGGTAGAAGCTGACATGAGTTGTTGCTTCTGCTGTTGTTGTTGTACAGTGCGGCTTGGAAAGTATCGCTGCCCTGAGCGATGCCTTAAGGCCAGTCATAGCATTAGCTAAATGAGGAGGAAGGTTTGGGACGAAAATGCCCCCTTTGCCTCATCGGCATTAGGAGGCATTCTGAGTGCTTATGGGTGCAATCCTATCCATGTTTAGAGGGGGGAAGTCCTACAATTCCTTTCATGCCCCAGATAGCCTTTTTTTTTTCTATCTAAGCATGCATAGGATTTTGTCCTGTGTGACTTTAGGCTTCAATAACTTCTGCGAAGTTCTAGGAAATAGTTTGGATTGGGACAAGGGTGGGCAGAAGAGGCATTGTTTCTTATCTAATGGAGAAAGTGAGTGCGTGTCTTTATGCCACATATATCCAGGAGGCCATCTTGATGATGGTGCATTTGCGTTGCGAGCCGTCAAATCCCCCCCCCCCCCCGTGTTCGCGCTCCTTCGCATTGTCCCCATGTGAAGGAGCGAGTACAGGGAGGAGGGGAGAGCTGCAGCCGTCCACGGAGAGTAAGGTAAGGGTGGTGGGGGACTGGGGAGGGACACACTAAGGCCCAGTGGCGCCCATGTGGTGGCGCAGCAGAGCAGCTTGTCTCTCCCCATTCCCCTGCCTCATTTACCTTGCTCTCCGTGAAGAGCTGCAGCTCCCTCTGGGATGAAGTGGCTCTCTGGAAGATGCGGAGAGGCGAGGAAGTGCTCCAGCGGCCATTTGGCTCACTGGCCCATCACCTCCTCCCTATCCAGCCAATTGGGGGTTGCCATCGGCTGGAGTATGCCTCTACCACAGCTCCAGAGCAAGGTGACAGATGGCAGTTGCCGTTAAAAAAAAATGTCCATGTAAGTGCCTGACTTTTTAAAGCAGAGCTTTGGGGATTTGCCCCTGGATGGCTTTGCGATGGCGGTTACATCGTATAGATGACCAGCTGCCACTCCAAATCTACCCTGGGGCCTAGTGAGGCAAATTCATCTAGCGTGCGCATTCCTAATAGGAAAACTAGTCTTGGATCCCTTTTTAAAGATTAATACATCTATTATATGGTGTAATAAGCTTTTATGAGTGTATTCTTTTATTTTTATTATACTTTTTTTAGCTTTATTATTTTTATTACCCACTTCTTTCCTTGCATCTGAGAAAGTAGACTCTAGTCCAGAGATGCTTATGCTGTAATCTATATGGTAACCTTTTTGTAGACTTGTAGCAAGTGAACTCCTATTAGCGTCCTTGGCGAGAAGCTTGAAGCTGTAGCAAAGTGTGATAGGTTACGAGTGCAGAGTATCAAATAAAGGAGTGGCAGAAGAGAAATGCCTTCTGCAAAAGAGCTGCAGAAATGTCTCAAATCTCTCAGAAGAGGAAAAGGAGCTGCAGAAATAAGAAAAAAATAAGTTTCATTTCACCAATAGTATGAGATGCACACTACAGCAGCCCCTAAGGGTTCTTTTTTTGAAGCTCAGGCTTTCTTTCAAAAACACAGAGTCCTGTTTGCTCAAATTAGCAGAAATGTAGCAACAGTTGGGAGTCAAACATTTCTGAAACTTCTAAATTTTCAGAAATGTCCATCTCCATGATCTCCTGTGTGCACGTAGATCCAGTAACGGCTTTGTTTTTGTTGGTTCACCAACAGCACATTTTATTGTGGTATGCTCAATAGACGTTATGTGGACTGCTGAATTTCTGAAAAATACAAATATCACCCAATCTTGCTCCCCAGTCAACTTGTGTTTAAGGCACTTTTATAGAATGACATGCTTTTGAAAACAAAACAAAAATATATATGGTGGAACTAAATTAAACACTTTATAGTGCAAAACTCCTGAAATAAAAATGAATTATTTGTATGATGTATATAATTTAAATTATTTTATTCACATTACTTAATCTACAACATATTATATACTAGTGGACAGACCTGGCTTTGCACAGCTGGGAGTAGCCTTTATGCTGATACAGTGAGGGTTGAAAGCAAACCTATCCAGCTGCCAAACCTGGAAACATTGTGCCTGACCTGCCTTCGGGCAACCTAAACATGCCCCTTGCTATGGTGCAATTTGATAGCTGCGTAAGGGTCTGTCCACTCCATTCCTTTGAGGGAGTGGGGAGCTACCACACAGCAGGGAAGAGAGGGCAGTCATATAATTGGCCCTCTGCCTACTAATCTCCCTTGTTTACAAACTATGGACTGAAAAACTGCTGGTTAGGGAAATCTGTCCCCAGTGGCTGAAGATTTTATGGCAGACTTCAACCACTTGGACACATTTAAATTAATGTGTTTTAAAAACTAAGTAACCCCAAAGAGCACACCCCTAGGAGCTCCTTAGTATGCATGGTAAATTTCAGGTTTCTAAGTTTCATGGTCTTGGAGTTCTAGCAAAGATGGACAGACATGCATTCTCTTTTTTTAAAAAATTTACTCATTGCACTGTATGCTCTCAGTAATTAGAAATGATAGAGTAGGATTGGAAGTAGAGCACACCTAATGTTTTAAAAATAATCATTTGGAATATCAAGATAACTTTTGTTGAAGTTGATAAACCCATCTTAAAAGTTCCTCAATGTTTGACTGTCGATGTATTGCATGGTTGTTAGATTGAAACTAACTGGTTTGCCTCACTGTAGATTCT
The DNA here is from genome assembly GCA_029215795.1 of Anniella stebbinsi. Taxonomy (NCBI): domain Eukaryota; kingdom Metazoa; phylum Chordata; class Lepidosauria; order Squamata; family Anniellidae; genus Anniella; species Anniella stebbinsi. Next base: position 261,273,694 of record JARDYH010000001.1, read on the forward strand.
ATTCTATAAAAGACTGAGCACATGTTTTATGGGAAATGTGAACTTGAACAACGTCTTGGAGGAGTGTGGTCCTCCCTCCAGTGATGGGAGAGGGGGAATGACTTTAGATACAGTTTGGCTGCACTCCTATGGGAGGGCATCTGGGGACCATAAGATTTTTCAGGTCTTTCCCCTCCAATGAGAGGAGGCCTGACTTCTATGAGTGGCACCACTGTGTGTCAGCATCAGTAACAATTGGTTAGTGCCAGTGCTGTGGTACAGCGAAGAGCCGTAATGTAGTGCAGGAGTGCTGTGCAAGAGGCTTTGGGGGATGGTGTGGAGAGGATGGTGTATTTTTGGTAAATGATAAGAATAGAGTTTTACTTGTTATTTATTACAGAACAGTTGGTTTTTGTCTTATTACTATGTACAATGTGCTAATGTATATTTCCTTAAATACTGTCCTTAAAGGTGCTGCTGCATAAATTAACAGTTGTTGAATCTTGCGGGAGCACAACAGAAAGTCTCTGCTTACCTCTTCTAGTTGAAAGGTGAGGAGTGGTGGTGGTGCTGGCATATTTAAGAAGTCTACGTTAGAGGGGACCTCAAAATAAGGCAAGCAGCCCATTATCACCTAATCCTTGCTGAACGTGTCAACTTTCCCCTCTCAGTTGTATCTGCTCAGGTCAATATGAACCCTCCTAGTGGCAAGAAGAAACGTCCTAGGAACTGTTCTTATAGGAAGAAGAAGCATCCTGCTAAGACTACTGATGGAAATATCGTGCCTTTTCTGAAGGTATTATTACCCTGGCTTATTCTGAAGAGGGATTACCTAAATTTAACCTTTAATAGAACCTATGAAAGAATAAGGTGGTAATGGAATACTTTTAAAAACCCTCCTGTTATCCCTGGTTGAATGCTGCCACTGCTTACCTTTACTTTTGTTCTATTTATTAGGCTGCAATAGCAAGAAATGAGTTTGTAATCTTTTTTGGTATCTTCATAAAATTGTTAATCTATAGATATATTCTATTTATTTCAGACTATTAAGGGACTTAGGTTTCATCAAGCAACATTGAAAAATGGGGTTGCTAACTTTTTGTCTTGTGACTTTGAAAGCTGTTATCATAGACAACAGAGTAACAGGTACAACTTTCCTCCTAACTGCATCTGTGCCTATTATGTTGTTTGCTGAACAGCTTTCAAAGGCATGGGAGCCTTGCTGTATTAAAAAAAGGTAAGATTTCCCCTTACTTTCAATTGAACAAGCTGCAGTTTGCCACTGAAGTTTTGCAAAAAAACTGTAGGCATCATATGCACTTTACATATTATTATTATTTATTACATTTATATACCACCCCATAGCTGAAGCTCTCTGGGAGGTTTACAGAACCCCCACATTTTAGTTTAAATCAAGTGTGAGTTCTGAATATGTTTGAAGTGTCTTGCAGCCAAACAAGTTAAGCTGCTGCACTTAGCAAATAAAAGAACCATTGCAATTAATGTCCATTCTGAGTAAAGTGTTAAAAAACAAACAAACAAACTCCACCATTGCGGGGAGTTTTCCCACCAGACAACACATTTCTCAACGGTTGAGAAACGTGTTGTTTGAACTGAGCCAATCAGTAATAATAATAATACCAGTGATGAAGAGGGACAAGCCTTTTATTTTAAAATTTCAACAATACAAAACAAAGAAGAAGAAAAATGTAGGTACATAGATTCGAATATATCAAGTTGAATACATTATTATTATTATTATTATTATTATTATTTATTGCATTTATATACTGCCCCGTAGCTGAAGCTCTCTGGGCGGTTTACAAAAATTAAAAACATTGAATATTTAAAAACACGATATACAAAATTTAAAAAGCATAAAACAGATTATAAATACAATAACCATTTAAAACAACTATTCTGGGTCAAACAACAACAGCAAAACCTTCAACATATGCTGTTAAATGCCTGGGAGAAAAGTCTTGACCTGGCGCCGAAAAGATAACAATGTTGGCACCAGGCGAGCCTCGTCGGGGCGATCATTCCATAATTGGGGGACCACCACTGAAAAGGCCCTCTCCCTTGTTGCCATCCTCCGAGCTTCCCTCAGAGTAGGCACCATGGTAGGTTTGTGTATATTTACATATATATGAAAATACAGGTTTCTAAGAATTCTACATAAACCTCAACAAAAGCAGACCAAATGTCCATATAAGTATCCATTCCAAGTTGCATCTATATTAGAGATGTAAAATTTCTGGAAATTTTGAGGCCATGGGAAAAAAAACATGGGTTTCCCGTTTTTTTCCTCCTCAGAAAAATAAGCAATACTTATTTTTGTAGCGCTCCTTACAGATCTAAAGTCATTTTGTTGCTTTAAGATAGCCTTCCCCAACCTGGTACCCTCCAGATATTTTAAACTTCAGCTCCCATCAACCTCAGGTAGCATGGCCAAAGATCAGGAATGCTGTAGTCCAAAACATCCCAAAGGCACCAAGTTCAGGAGGGATGCTTTAGGAACATAAAGCAGCCTTTCTGTTCCTAAAATTATTTTATGTATAACTTAGTTTGCTCATAAAATTGTCATTATATTCAAGAAAAGTAAAGTAAACTGAATAGATTAGAACTACATGAAATGACTGCATGGTACACTATAGAACAAAACCCAAACTGTCAAGAATGCACATTTACTGTCAAGAATACACAATGGTGATTCTATTCACATGTTGGGAAACTGAGCATAATTGTCTATCAGTAAAATATAATGTAAATGAATAATTTTAATAAGGAACGAAAGAACTAAATATGCCGGGAACCTTACAGAGAGGATTAAACACCCTCCCCCCAATGGTTTCATTATTTCCAGACATTTTACATGTCTAGACTTTCTGTAAAGGTGTTCTTATTACATCGTTTTAGAAATCATTTTGAGGGAAGTAAAGGCTGGGTAACAATAGATAAATACTTGGTCGTAAATTCTAAGAAGATATATTTCATAATCCAGAGATGTTCAGTTTTTCCAATTTGGTGGGCAGGGAGGAACAGTCCTCAGAAAATAATGGGGGGAAAACAGGCTTTTCCCAAATTTTTCCTTTTTTTTCTGGTCCTTCATATCTCTAGTCCATATACCACCTGTTGAAAGTGAAGGTTTATCCTTGTAATGTAATATCAGTATTTTAGTTGTCAAAAGTGCACAGAAAATCCAATTGCGCTGATTGTGCGTTAACTTCCAGGGAGCAGGTAGATAATTTAAGAGCACATGTACATCAGCAAATATTAAAGAGTGTCACAATACAAGATTTATCTGTATAATAACCTCCTCCCCAAAGGAGGCAACTATTGGGCATTGCCAAAACATATGGCTCAAAAAAAGCATTGGTTGCAAATAAACCACATTTGGGAAGGTTGTTTAATGTTTTTAGAAGTCCAGTCAGATATATGACTGAGGCTCCAATCCTAAACCCACTTACCTGGGGGCAGACATGTATAAGTTTGTATAGTGGGATAGCATGTGGGTGTGTTGCTGATGCAGGATTTTTATAAGTGGGCTTAAAAAAAATAAAGTAAAATACATTAGCAAAGTATTTCTTGTCTTTTATTAGAAGAGAAATGAGAACTCTGAGGCAAGCTCAAGCATCAAGAAGATAAGACCCACGAAAAGATCAAGTCCTATGACAGAAATTGGAAATCATCTTACAAGAGAAACTCTACCTAGCAGTGAAGAGTCAGTGGATGAAGAACGAGAATTCACTGTGAATTTGGGTGATGGTGGAAAGGAGCATGTGGTGAAAGGCAGGATCCAGGACAATGTGCTTACCGCTCTCAGGGCTACTAAAGATGTTAGTGCTCGGATGGACAAAGAGAAGGACAAGGGCAAGCAGATCTACTTAATAGGAAAGAAAGGAATCGATGGATCCATTAATCTGGGGATGCCTCTGAGATATATGCCTGATGGCTCCCAATTTGAAATGAAGTTTTTCAAAGGTAGGCAAAATGGAAGCAGTGGTGAATTAGGATATCGCCTGTATGACAACGGGAAGAAGGAATGTATTTTGTTCTATGTTTCCCCAAGTGGAAATAGATTGGAAACTAATGGGGCACAAAGCCGTAGAATAATTAAATGCAACCAGCTTCTTAATGAGCGCTGCAGGCTGTGTGTTTTTGCCCCCAGAGGGGAGACTGTAAAGAATGCCCTGTGCAAAGATGGCCGTTTTATACCTGAACTGGAAGAAAAAGATTGGGTACTGATGGAGGATAAGAGGTCCATAGATAACACTCATTCGGTTAACAATTTATCTAACAAGATTTTTGAAGTGGAAGTGAAGACTGCAAGATGTACCAAATCTGGTGGTGGGCCAAATAATGAACTGAGTCCTAAGACCTCTTATAAGAGGGAGCTCAATCCTTTTCATTATTTTGAAACTGGTCTCCTGGACTTGTATCCTGACTTGAAGGAACAAAGTGACATCATTAACAACTTCTTTGCAAATGTCCCAAAGCAAGGCAAGAATAAAAATAATGTCTTTGGAGTGTACAAAGAAGCCTTTGGCAAGGAGATAAAAAACTCCATTCGGATAAAGATGCTAAAGATCCATTCTAATCACAGTGACTCAGTCGGCTATATAGAGTGGGGTATTGCGGAAAAGAAAGGTGCTGCTACTTGCTTTCTCTTGTGTGATAGATACATACTAAGCTGCCACCATGTAATAAAGTTGATAGTTGGAGAAGGAGTTGAAGAAAGTGAGTGGGCAGGCAAAATTAGCCAGTTGGCCCGTGTGACTTTCTCGTATGAAGACAAACACCCTAAGGAAAATGACTGGTTCTCACTTGAGGAGTGGTTTGAAATATCAGATGTAGTTCTTGATTTTGCTGTTCTGAAATTGAAAGAAAGAGGCATTGGAAGTAGGTTTCCAGCAGGCTTGGTACACTTATCTTCCCCTCTGCCATTTAATGGTCTTACTTACATCATTGGCCATCCAGATGGAGAAGCAAAGTCTATAGATGGCTGTTCTGTTGTCGATATATTTAAACGTCAACAGGAGAGTACTCATCGTTTCCAGCAGGGCCAGGGGACCGAATGCAACAACATCAACTGTGGTTATGATGCCAAGGATAAAAATTGCATCCATATGTACAATCCAAGAGATTTCTCAGAGATAATCAGTAATCCTCACGTAGTCACCTACGATACCTCTTTCTACTATGGGTCCTCAGGGTCACCTGTGTTTGACTCAGATGGCAATCTAGTTGCAATGCATGCTGCTGGTTACCTTTATGGAAGCAAAGGCAAACATCGCAGCATAATTGAATATGGCTATTCGATGAGATCGATCCTCTCAGTAATTGAAAATAAATGGAAATCTTGGTATGACTCTGAAATTGGTTTTCCCAGACAGGCTGGCCCTGATGCAGGAGAGGCTCCCTTGCCTATGGATGTGGAAATGTTATCAGTGGATTAATATACTGCTATGCTCAACCTCACAGCTCACAGGTTTCAGGGGATATACCACTTAACCAGGGAGGAGGAGGTTGTAGGAGGCTTATGATATTTTATAATATTTGCATTTATCTACAGCTATATAGGTTGCGCTTAGGTGAAAGTTCAACATTAAATATCCCAACAGGTGTCCCATAGTTCACTGTTTCCCATCATGCTGCCAACACCGTAAAATCCTTGCAATCCCTGACTCTGCCTGCTTGCTGTTTTCTTCTGAATTAGCATATTCCTTAGCAGGGAAGAGCTAAGTGTGGTGTAGAGAGCCAGTGTGGTGTAGTGGCTAAAGTGTCAGACTGGGAGTCAGGAGATCCAGGTACTAGTCCTCACTTGGCCATGGTAGCTCACTGGGGGACTTTGAGTCAGTCACAGACTCTCAGCCCAGCCTACCTCACAAGGTTGTTGTTGAGAGGATAAAATGGAAAGGAGGAGGGTTATGTATGCTGCCTTGGATTCCTTAAAGAGGAAAAAAGGCAGGATATAAATGTAATAAATAAACCATCCCCAGCTGATTCATTTTTAGCCACTTTGAGCACTATTTTAATGGTCAGTTGGGCCATACACTTAAATAAGCAAGGCTATATATTTTTGTCACGGTCATAAACTTGCATACCAAATTGTAATTTCATTCATATCACTTATGATTTACTGTCATAACATACTTTCTATCATTTGATTCATTCAATAAACCTTTCATTTCCTTGAGCCATTGTGTTGTCTCAATCAGCTTCTGTTTCTTTCAGCTACTAGTACTGGTAACAGGGCCATGAACCAGGAAATCGACTGAAGTGGTATAATGTTTACTTTGAGCTTTGCTCCTATTTTCTCTTCTACTGACTGAGGCAACTGCTGGTTGAGGCATGGGCCGAATAATGGTCACTGGAAGCAAGGCAGAAGCAGAGGAGAGCTTTTTGCAGGCAGTTGGGTTTAGAAAGATTGGAGATGAGAGGAGTTCAAAAAAAGAGAGATTCTGGGATTGCAGCTAAACTGCACTTCATAGTCAATTTCACATTGAACTTCTTTGTAGAGGGGTGTGCAAAGGGGGTCTTCTCCACCCAAAAATTTGGGGTGCAGCTCCAATAAGGTGATTTTCCTCTCTGGTTTTCAGAGAGGATCTGTCTCCCTGCACCGTTGGTTTACCCGTCAGAGAACCACGCTGTTTTCGGGTAACCACTACATTCTTGTCAATGGGAATTAACAGAACTGCTCACAGCTCCCGTAGTTTTAAAGATAAACACATGAAAATTGGTACCATGATAGATTTTAAAGAGGGCTTTAGTCATGCCAAGTTTTGAGTAGATCCCTGTATGTAATGACTTACAGAGAATTTTTCAAGTATAAACTCAAATGTCCTCTCAGGCAGCACCTCTAGTGCCTTGGATCTGTATGGTGTGGGAGAGGGAAATGAAGCAGCGGGAAAACTGAATGCATAGCACTATAATAAATAAATATAAATTAATAAATGCCACAACAGCAGCACACAGCTTGCCCATCTTTAGAGAGGACACTGGACAGAAGCAGAGGCTTGCAGGACGAAGTGGAGAAGGAGGCGAGGTGCAAGTCAAGGCAACAACAGCTTCCCTCTATATGCGAGGCTACAAGGCTTGGGGAAGGAGGAGGAAGATGAGGAGCCTCACCCCCTGGACTGGAAGACGAGTGCCAGCAGCCAGCCAAACATTCACACTAGCAGGCTTGGATTTTTTTTAAAAAAAAAATCAGTGTGGAGGGAGTAGACTACAGAAACACAGCACGCTGGGAGTTTTAATGATTTTAAGAAGGAGAACGAGCTTAAAAATACTAGTGGACCAAGCAACAGTGTCTGGCTGCTTGTAAAATAATATCTCTTGTGCACGTTTCTCACTAGAATGATGACAGGCAAGGAGGACAAAACACTGATTGCAGGGGGGACAGGAAGACAAGTGTGGCTAACAGCTATTGGTTACCACAGATGTTCATATACCCTCACCCCACTCAGCATCTTCCAAATATGGAGATATTCAATTCAGATACAGAGCATTGACATCTAAAAACAGATAATTTCTGAGACATTAGAAGCTTCTATTGGCTGCATTTCTGCTCTGATATGATTCTATTGGTTTAGAAGTGGCCAGTCCTTTCTCTGGAAAATCAAACGCACCATGGATGTTTGTGGTTATCAGATAATTCCGGGGCAGAGAGCACACCCTGACTTCTTTGCTATCACTTGGTTGCGATGTTTGGATTACATATAGTGCAGGGGCAACACCTTTATCTACTAAGTTACCTACATTGCCAATGTGTTCTAAATTTAATACATATTTTCAGTGTGTTTTCACAAAATGGACAAATTATGATATACTTCTTTTTGGAGGCTACATGAATGTGAAGAAATGCAGTGCTTGGCCCTGAAAGTACATTGGGCTGAGAGTCTGAGACAGGAAGTGAAAGACATCTGCTGACAACCCAAAAATGTTTGTTAGGAGATATTTATTCAGTGCCATTTATGAATCTTCAAGCCAGATTCACCAGCTGAGGTAAATCAATGTCACCCTCTGGGGGGGATTCTGTACAGTTGCAGGGGTTGGATGTTTGAGGGTTGGCGTAATTTAAAAAGCTGGTACAGATTTTGCACACAGCCCCTGAACTCCAAATCCCAGAAATACTTGTGGAGACAACAAGAAGCAACAACTAATAAACACAATATTTTCTGTCTGCAGCCTCAAAGTGAATGCTCCATTGTGGAGAGATTACAAAATAAATATTTTTTTTTTAAAAAATACAGAACAATTGTGTTTTTTTTAAAAAAGAAAGAAACAAGAAGATTTACAGCACCAGAGCTCATCTCTCTCTCTCGTGCCTACCCTAATTTAACTGCAACAGCTTTAACCCTTGGAAAATGCGATTCAGCTTTTTTTTCCAGCATAGGATTGCCAGGTCAAAACTTCACAGCTGATGGACAGACTAGACTGTCATCAGCTCTATGAAGTCTGGTATTCTGAACCAGAGCATACCCATGATGTTCAGTGGAGTACTGTGATGCTTTACAATGCAAAGCTTCATGTAAGCATGCTTCAATTCTGACTAATATTGCACATGGCGTTGCACCTTCGTGGATTGGTTCACATGCTCTGTGACAGCAAACTTGGGTTTGTCACTGGGTGTATATTCAAAAGTGTGCTGTAGTCAGGTTTGGTTCTCTGATAAGTAGACCCATATGAGATGCATTTCCAAACAGGTCTCATACACACATTGCCTTTGTGCACCTGAAAAAGGAATATGTGAAGTATCCCCCTTCCATTTATAATCTCGCCTGAGCAACATAACTTGTGGACCAGTAATTCATGGCTGTTAGGATCACTTCACGATGTAACAGAAGAAGCAGAGAAGTGTTAAATCTTCCCCATAATATCAGAGGCAGATTCAGGAACCGTTTAAACTCCATGTATTGTATACCATAGAGAAGCACATAACAGGCTGATGAAATCAATAGCAATAGCCCTATGCGCATTTCAACAATGTTCTGAAAACAATGTGTAGTCACCCCTTCTTTTATAGTGAAGTTGCCAAATTGTGAATGTGTACCTATTTCATTTTTTATTTACATTTATTTGTACAATTTTAGACTGTCCAATAACCAAAATTCTCTGGGCAGTGAACAAGTAATTTCTACTGTAGCATATGAAACGCCTTTAAATGCAGCAAGGCCCAAGATCTCTGGGGCAAATGTCATAGTTCTGGAAATCACAGAAGTTGCTGTGGCTGAGATCCATGAACTATTGGCTGACCTAGGTAAGCAACTCTTGTGAGAAAACAAAGCATCAGCATCTCCAAGTATCCGCAGCGGGTGAATCTTTGCAATGCTATGTTGCAATTCTGCAGATTAGTAGCTTAACCGCTAGCAATTTGGCAACTATGATGACCCTTCTAGCTGCAAAACCTTCCCAAAAAGCTCACACATTGACATCAATGCACACATATTGCTGGCATTTAGGAACCATGCTTTGGGTTTGTGAATAAGAATCCAGGTCTAAGTTGGCAGAGACAAAATGGTATACTGTTGGTGAGAAGTACATTAAAGACAAAGGAGATGCTTGTGTTGAGGAAAAATGACTTATGAAGCTGTAAACCGCTCTGGGGACAATAGCTGAAGAATAAGGTGAAAAAATAATAAATTATAATTACTGCCCTCATATTTTTGAATATATTTAACGATATTAAAGGGGAGGGTCTTAACCTTCAAACATTAAAATGTTAATGTGGAACTTTGTGTAAAAAGTGGAAAATTCTTAGTTGCAATTCTATGAATAATTTCTGACTTTAAGAGGCTCCTAGTTTATGATGAATTCTAGACTGCAAGCCATGCTCTTCTTATTTTAGATCATCCCTATGAAAATTAATACATTGTACCAGAGAACAGCATCTACAAATTGTGCCTCTAGCTTACATCTCTATTCCTGAGAATATATGCACTGGAAGTACTTTAACACTGGTACACAGGACAAGATTATATGGTGGTATCCTAGCCGCACATGCACACAGAAGTGATTGATCACACAGGTACTTACCTGGGATAGAAAATGCAGTCTCAGCTTCAGAATGTTTTGATTATTTTTACCTGTCAAACCTACTTTGTTAGGAAAGGTGTGTTTTTACTGCTAAGGCAGTTCAGTTTTGAAAATGCGCACCTTTATTCCTAGAAGAAATGTTAAATCAAGGTTCGCCTTATGCATTTTATGCATCAGAGGAAACATTAGCAGATTTGGCCCCCATTCCCATAAAGCAAGTCTTGAAGCTTCTGAGGCTTCATTTATTTCACCTGTTCAGGTGACTTGCTGAGCCCCGAGAGCCCCCTCACTTTTCCCACTTCTTGCCCACTTTCATAGTGTTGCTGCAGTCTGTGAGTTGCTACCCCACTCCACACCCCTTGGTGATTTAGAGGGCCATTTTCTGCTCACTCCTTACACCTTTTTTAACCTGCCTCAATTGATGCCTGTGTGGTCTTTTCTTGCCTTGTTTCATGTCTCGTCCTACTCTGCACAAAAGAACATGCATTAGGATTGTGCTGGGAGGCAGATTTGCCAAGTGCTCTCCAAGAGATGCTAACAATTATTTAAGGAGGCAGCAAATGGGTACCCAGCAGCATGACGCCTTTGCCCACTCTTCTCGTTAGCTCAACCATGCATGTAGTGAATGCATGAGCTGAAGACGCTGCTGCATACCCTCTACACTCTTAAAGTGACAGGTGGTATTTCCAGATAAGCACTCATTCCCCAAATCTACAACAGAAGTACTGTCTTGTACAAAGCATTGATTTAGAGGCTGCCATGCATGGCCTTAACTAGTCAATAGCAGGAATCATGACTTACGTAGCCATGATCAAATAAGCAAATATCCCTCTCCCTTTAGAAAGAAGTAAGCAAGCAAACTAAAAAAGGCATTGAACAGATCTGTGGATTTTTGAAAGGAAACCTTGAGCTATGTGCTGAGAACCTAAACAACTTTGTATCAATGGAGTGGCCTACAATAATCAAGGATCCAGCAGGACAAGTAGAGGCAGGATCAGATGCATTGAGGGGCAGCATGGGAGAAACGAGTTACTGTCCGAGAAAAAAGGCAAGTGTATGATCATGCTTTGCAAAATAGACTTTCCAGATATCAAAGATAGACTCAGGGCACTTTTGTGTTGTCCCAATACTACCCTCAAAAAGTTCTGTGTGCCAGGGCAGCCATGAAGAACTACATCTCATGCCTGGCATGTTGTCAGCATTGGCTCCCTGGAACGTGGGGTTCTTGTAGATGAGGGTGCTGGTCCAGTGCTGGGGCTAGGCTCAGGGGTCTCTGGAGGCTCTGGCTCAGGGGTCTCTGGAGGCTTGGGCTCAGGGGTCTCTGTAGTCTCTGTAGTGGTGCTTGGACCTGGAGTTTCCTCTGTTGGCGCCACTGGATCATTGACATCAGAATCCATGTCACTGCTGGACTCCTGGGTCATGGCATTAGTGACATCTGGCACATCTATGGCAGAATGATGGTGGGAGTCAGCTTAATTTGATAAGAGTAGGCATAAACTCCACATTGTGACATCTTACTTGGTGTATACACAGTGAATGTTGTATACATAATGCTCTCTCTCTCTCTCTCTCTCACACACACACACACACACACACACATACTATTATGTATATGAGGTATAGTAATATATACTATATTAGTGTCACCTCAGTTTGTAGTCACAGAGTATTTATTTTTAGACTCCTATATCTGTAGAACCAGAATAGACTTTAAGAAGCCATCAGGATCATTCGTTGTAGCGAAGCAGAATTCATTATATGTAAGCCATTTCAAATGCATGACCAGAGCTGGAAGCATACAGTTCATGGACTGCATATTGACCTTTTATATGGCTCAAGAGGTCTTAGAATTTTGAGAATCCTTGCTTCCATTTGAAAATATTTCTAATGATTTTTTATTTAAAGGACAACCTTTTTTGAAAAAGTGGTGGCAATATTTGTCAAGGGATGAAATCATGAATGCAGAGATCCCAATCTTGCATCTTTTCATTAAAAGCATAAAAATTGCAAAAAGTCTATTGACATAGCTGCTTTTTATATATATCTGGCACTCCTCGTTTAGAATCCAGAAGACTAGCAAGCCGATCAATCATGCTTCTAATTGACAGTATTTATGTACTCAAAATGATACATAATCATCTGGAGGGCACCAGGTTGGGGGAGCCTGGCTTATGCCAAAAGAAATTTGTTTGTCTTTAAGGTTTTGTTGCATAAGACTAACGTTGTTAGCCTTCTAGAAATTGTTTTATTGAGTATATCTCATTGATTTGTACGTGGGAAGTGTAGGGGAATAAAAACAACAAACAGTTCATCTGGAATGATTATGTATTGCACTAATTAATTATCGTACAAGTTGCAAAAGTTGAAATAGATAAGTGGTTGTCAGCATATTATGCATAGTTTTTTTGGGTTGCTAAAAATGTATTAGTGTGTCAGCAGTTTTCAGTCTATCTGTCCCCCCCCCCCTTTAAATATCAACAATGTAAAGGAAGCCTGTGCCATTGTATTCCAACACAATTTCTACATAATATAACCTTTAAATCACATTAAGGGTGTAATCCTATGCATGTTTAGACAGAAAAAAGTCCTACAACTCCAGTTATTCCACAGCCAATCATACCGCCTGAAGAATGGTGAGACTTGCAGGATTTTTTTCCTGTCTAAACATGCATAGGATTGCGTCCTAAAGGTGCCTTAATTTCTTTTCCTGTATACACTTATTATGTTTTGGGACAAATTTTACTTGTTTAAATATATGCTAAAATAAGCATGCTAAATTATATCAAACTAGGGCATCAGAACATTTTACAGTGCAAACTAAAAAAAATTCTGTTGCACATTATCCCATGCAAACCACCCCAATTTTCCAATTTAATCTTTTCCAGAAAATCCACATCACTACAGCTAGGTAATTTTAGAACCTGGACTCAATGGTCTTATCAGGGTTCGTTTCAGGTTGTCACGTGTATTACTTCAGTTGTGAAGCACACAACTAACATTTATCTCCCCCCCCCCCCCATTCTTTGCTTAAAACCTGGTCCTTCACTCCTGAGATGTTAGAGGAAAAATAAATAAATAAATAAATAAATCCTGTTTGCCAACCGTGATAAAGAAAAGAAAAAGAAATACGGTATGCACATGCAGTTTTACACTTTAAAATCACTTAAATCCTAGCATTTCTTATGGACCAGGACCCCTATTTCTTATGCTTAGAGGAAAAAGCTCCAGAGTTAATGGTTCAGGAGGAAACTCGGCTATAGAAAGATGTCATGAGGCTTCTACTTCCCCAGGAGGGATCCAGATCTCCAGAAAGACCCCAGGGACCAGCTGACCTGTGTCCAGAGGAGATTCTATTACCATCCTCCAACTCTCAGGACTCAGGACATGAGGAAATTAGCATGCCACCGTCACTCCCATATCCCTGCAGCTTGAGACTGATAAAACAGGCTAGCCTCTTTAAAGGCAAAACCAGAGTCTGCATGGAGGTGAGGACAACCAGCCTAACTCGAGGGCTTCTATTTGAGCTTCTATTTGAACTTCAGTTTTGCTCTGATCCTTGTTAGAACAACATACAGACAACCCAATCTAACTTCCAGTCCCACTTGGATCGTTCCATGATGCTGCTGATCTCTTTTTGTCTTTCTTCCTGAAAAACCTGACTCAGCCTGTCCCCTGCTCCAAATCTGATCCATAGCAGAAACCTGCAACCCAAGCCACATCACAGAACATCATAACTCACGACCTGAAATGGTACGCCATCATGACTTCAGGAATAAATGGAGTTTGTTCCTCCTGCTGGCCTGATGCAAAACACATTTACTTGGGAATAAGTACCATCTTGGTGTAGAAAGGGATAATATATACATTAAGGTAAAAATAATAAAATGAACATCTGTAACCGTATACATGCTCGGCTGCCTGTGCCCCAACCTTGACTATAAAATGTTGTTTTTAAATAAGAAGAAAGCATGCTGTTGTAATGACTATGCCAGCCTAGGTGTTGGCTCTGTTTGCCACTGCCCCCACCCCCCGCCACCTGCTGCTCTCTGGGTGGTCATTTGAGGTTTCATTGGGCTGCACCAATGAAATAACTGCACAACTGCTGTTTAGTGTTTATGGGAGATCCAGAAAATAAATCGAAAGCTCTTTCCACAATTTCCAGATACCCAATATCTGCTATTGGGACTGCACATGTATTAATCTGCCAGGAAATCATAAGATCACCATATTTGCTGATGATGTCGCAATACTTACCACAAATCCTAAAGAATGGTCTCAGGTACATTTAACAAGTATGGTTAGTATTAGTGTTATAAAAGCGATAGCAATGCCAAAATTATATATATATATATATATATATATATATATATATATATATTCCAAACGCTTCCCATTATAATTGATTAGAAAGATCTAGTATAAATTTTATTAGGGCAGTAATGAGACCTCAGAGGTAAGCTTAAGCGCCAAGAAAATGAGACCCATAAATAGACCAAATCCTATGATGAAAACTATAAATCATCTTACAAGAGAGACTTCAACATGCCTAATCTTGGAGTCCTCTATTTAAGAAATAGGAATTTTATATATTTAAAATTCCTTGGTGGTATTTTGCCTCTGGAATATGGCATGGGATACGTTATCTGCTGATCCATGATTCAGCTAAATACAAAATCCATGGTCATAATATCTCTAGGCAGGGACAAATCTGTCACATTACAATTTAATGCCATTGCATACTATCTGTCATTTGATTCATTCAATAAGGCTTTTAATTCTTTGAGCCATTGTGTTGTCTCCATCAGCTTCTGTTTCTTTCAGCTTGGTTTTGGTAACAGGGCCATGAACCAGGAAACTGACTGAAGACGTATAATGTGTACCTTGAGCTTTGCTCCAACTTCCTGTTCCACTGATTGAGAGCTTTTTTACATGAAGCAGTTATTGTGTGGTCGTCATTCCTTACTCAGGATTATCTATGAGTTCTTTAGACAATGTCATGACCCTCCAATTTTGCTTCTATTTTTTTAGAGCAGGGAAAATGGAGTATTATTTCTGAAAGCAAAAGAAAATGTATTTTTCTACTTGTGTAATTGCATTATCGTTCTATAGAATATTGCCACTTTGAGGTGATGTAGGGGAAAAGCAGGAATGGAAAAGCTCTTTGTGTGGAGTTTGGATCTCAATTCTGTGACAAAACAAAAAGTAGATACATGGATTAACAGCCTTGTGTAGAAAAGCTCTGAGGCAACAGAAGGCATGGGTTGAAGAAGTGTAACTGGAAGCAAGGCAGAAGCAGAACAGAGCATTTAGCAGGCAGTTGGGGTTAGAAAGATCAGAGATGAGAATTTCTGAGATTGCAGCTAAACTCTGCAGTTGCATATGCTTGGTTTGTGGGTAATTTCACATTGAATCTCATTGCTTTCTCTTGCAGTATTTGGGTTACAAATAGTCAGGGCCAGCCCTCCTATGAAGCTGGGTGAAGTGAATTGTGCCCCCCCCATCCGCACTGCCACTGCTGTCCCCCTACCTCCAGCGGGTGCTCTAGAGAACCCTGCCAGCTGTGGCATTTGCTGTAGCGAGAAAGCAGCCAGCGGACTGTCATGACCAGCTGCCCACCCTCCATTTGCCTCGTTGTGCACTCCCCTGTACTTTTGCCACCATTGTGTCACCTCTGTAGAGAGTCACGCAGCTGGAAGGGGTGGCTGCGGGGCTCTTGCATGTTGCCTATCCCTGCACTATGGTTTAAATTCAAGATCATGCTGGTGGATGTCCACTAGAGCTACAGGACTTTCTTCCGCCCTCCTCCCCGCTGCAGTCCTCCTTGCCACCCCAAAATCTGCTCTGGTGGATTTCTCAGTTCTCCAAAATAGATCACCTTATCTTCTTCTAGTTCCCAGGTTTTTCTATTGCACTTCCTCCATTATGTGTCTACAGCTATCACATTAACTGTTGCAGGGCTGGAACTTGTGCCATCCTATTTCTAATGGGGAAGTTTCTCCTGTTACTCTGGGAAAATAAAATCTACACAATCCCACATACAGACATCAAGTAGGCCGTATTTAGCTAAATTCCATGCCACAATAAAACAATTCATCTTTACTACTTCACACATTACATGGCAGGGAACTAATCCTGGTCTCCTAGCACATGTACAGCCCATATAATGCACTCCCTTACAAACATGTACAAGTAAAAAAATGTAAGGTGTGAACAGGCCCATTAAGGTGCCGCAGAACTTTCTGAAGCTAAACACGATGTGCCTGGCTTTCTCCTAGAAATCAAGCTCCCCAAGATTAGCCATTAACAATAAAACAAGTGTTGAATGGCTACATTTTTATACTATTAGTAACTGCCTGAAATGGCCAGCTCTTTCCTTCATTAGGAGGCCTTAAGCCTCCCAGGAGCTGGCTGTAATTGGATTCAACAATAGCTCACCTGGCATCACCACTCATTGAGCCAGGCTCACTGAAAGCAAATCAAAGCGCTCGTTTCCAGGACATTATTTCATTGCAGAGATTTTTATTGTTGGCATGTTAGATTAAAGGCCAGACTGTGAAGCCCCTAAAATGGGGTTCTGTCTTGCCTGTTCATATCAACTCTTGTTTTGAAGTGAACCTTTGCAGTTTCTTATTGAGACACCACCTGTTTTATTCACATATCCTGAGGATAATAAAGACTGGTGATATTATCTTTATAGAGATTTTAAAGGGACTCCTTCAAGGTAAAGTTTCCTTTTTATTGTGGCTTTAAGCATTTCTTACACGTTTAACTTGCAGTATTCATAGAATGGGAGTTTAATAAACATCAGTGTGAATTACCAGGAACTGCCCTATGTTTATGCATTAGTACAGCCTTCCCCAACACGGTGCCCTCCAGATGTGTTGCATTACAACTCCTATCATCCCCCAGCCAGCATGGTAACACATCGGGGGGGGGGGGGGAGCAGGTTGGAGAAAGTTGTACTAGTACATAAGATCTAGTCCATGTCATGCACCAAGATACAATAACATTCTGCATAATAAAGGCATCCATATGGTTAAAACTATTGTTTGTACAGTTAGATATAAAGTGCACAGAACTCATAGCCTACCAACAGTTGAATCTGTGGGTTATATGAATTGGCTCTGAACACTGATTTATTTAATCCATATCTTAGCCACCTTTCAAAGCCATAGTCTTTCCAAGGCAGCTTGCTACATAAAACAACGCAATAAATATATGAATAAAATCATGTTAAAATATAAAGCATTTAAAATAAAACCATTACAATAAAATGCAATGTCAAAATATCCATCAGCAGCAAATTCTATTTTAAAAATCAGTAAAAAGCCAGGGAGAACAGATGCGTTGGGACTGGATAAGGTTTCCTAATAAATAATTTCACTAATAAATAATTTTCATATAAACTTGCCATGTATTTCCCAAAGGTTTTTAGGTAAAACACTGGATTATCACTATAAGGGAAAAGCAGTTTCCCCATGTCACTTTCTCCACTCTCTCGTAATATGTAGTTAGCTTCACCGTGACACGACATCGTCATATCATGCGTTCCCCCGCTCCTGTCCCAGATTGGCTGCCGCTGGCGGAAGGCAGGAAAACGCATGACAAGATTACGTGTTCGTCTTAGATTCAGGTGTGCACTGAATTCATACCTAATTCTATAGCCTAATTTGACCTCAAAACACATGATGTAAAGATAAAACTAGGACATGTGAAGCATTTTGTATACTAAAAAGTGCTTTGGAAATACTCATGCAAAATATTTCTCAGCCATACTATGGTGCTGTTAGAATTTTTTAGGTTCCTCTAACAATATTGGTACTTTATATTGTGATTTGAAATGACAGTGTTTGAGCAGCTACATTAGTCTGAGAAAGACTGGAAAAATACAGAATTGTTATATCCATGAACGGTGTGCGTGTGTGTGTAGTAGAGAAATGTTGCATTGGGAAGTTTAAAAGTGACTCCCTCGTTTAACAGGGAACTGATGGTAACTAAAGCGTGGAAAAGGTTTTTCTACCCGCTGCCTCCTCTGACCCCAGTTGTGAAGGAGCTGTTCTCACATCAAACTGCTTCACTATCCCCCTGCCCCCCTTGAAAATGCTAGAGGGTACTAGAGGCAGCGGTGGAACCTCAGCAAATCGCAGGAGAGGCGTGAAAAGCGTGGGCCAGGGTGACTCTCTGCACAGGCAGGCTTGGGAGTGCCATTGCGCTCTGCTGTCTTCTTTCCTTCCTCTTCTTCCTGCTCGTGGTGGCAATCGATTTGCCACCCCCTATTTTGTGTGTGGTGGTTCAGTCCCGCCTGCAGTTGCTGTTCGTTTTGACTGGTCAGCAGATGGCGCCCTGACGCTGGTCAGAGGGGTGGGTTTAGGGGCGGTGGGCCGAGCATGAGGTAATGGTGGTGAGAGGGAGGCAGAGGGAGAGTGTGCTCGAGACGCTGCGTTCCTGGGGAGCTCGTGCTGCGGCTTCGGTTCCAAAACCTTGCTAAGGCAAGGAAGTTGTAACGGCAGCGGCCGAGGGGGCTGGTTGCAATAGGCAGGCGTGAAGTGCCTGGACCGTGCAATGGGTGATCGTTCCTCAGCTGTGGAAAGGGGTCATCACGTTGGGTGGCGGTTTGCATTTCTCCTGCTGTGCCGAGAAAATCCCACTCAGCCGGATTCCTCGTAGAGAGGACACAGACCGAAAAGCAACAGGGAGGTGGAGCTGGAGTGATTGCTGCATCTAGTGCACAGTGGGGAGGAAGGGGGGGGGGGGAAAGAAAAACTAGAGCATGAAATTCCGAGAAGGGTTTGTTCATGAGGATCCCCCGTGCAACTGCAGAGAGAAAAACAGGAGTAGGAAGAGATGCAACTGGTGTAACTGAGTCACCCTCCTTTTGCCGTAGAAATACCGAGAAATTCCCCTCGGAGGCACTTTGCAGAGCGAATGACGGAACCTGCTTTTCCAGCTCGCTGAGTGGATGGGTTGTTGTGATTTTTTAAATGCACGGATTTTAATAGGCAAAGAGGGAAGAGTGTTGAAGTAGGTGGGATGAACGCTTTGCAGGGCTTTTACGTTATTTGTATGGAACAGTAACCAGAAGATTGAAGACATTTTTTGTGTGATTATTTTTTACCCAAGACCCAAATATTCTCTGCAAGAGAAAGAGGGAGGGAGATAAATAATTTTCGAAAGAAGAATAAAATCTGGAACTGATCCAAGGAGCGGCCAGTGGCTGTGACGTTGCAGAGTTTAACGGGGGTAGATGAAACCGATCGGACATTGAGCGGACGAGAGGGGGCTCCATTCGGTGCTCGGGATCTGGAGCGTCGGCTTCCTTGGAGGAGATTGCTAAAAATATGCTGCTGGCTTCCGCCGTGGTGGTTTGGGAATGGCTGAACGAACACGGTCGCTGGAGACCCTACAGCCCGGCAGTGAGCCATCACATCGAGGCGGTGATCCGAGCCGGGCCAAGAACCGGGGGAAGCGTGGTCCTAGGCCAGGTGGACAATCGCCTCTTGCCGTATATCATCGATCTGCAATCCATGCATCAGTTCCGCCAGGATACTGGTGAGTGTGACCCTGCGTCGTATTCTCAGCGCCCACCCCACCACGTTGGCGGCGATCGGTCCCTTCCTGTCCGGTCCCATCTCCCTTGTCATGTGTCATACTCCCCTTCTCCCCCGTCCTGATCAATTAGCAAAGGCCATATTGAGGGGCAAAGACTTGGAATTGGGAGACGTGTATAAAAGAAGTAATGCATAAAGATCAATTGTGGGGCCGGCTCCTAATTTCGGAGTTCCCTAAAGGATTGGCAGTTTTAGCAGTTCAGAGATGGGGAAGGGAAGACGGGATGGGACGGAGGCAGGTGGTGGAAACAAGCCAAGAGAAAGACTCCCGAGGCGGGTGCGTGGTGGTGCGGTTGGCATGTCACAGGTCCCCCACCCTGCAAAAGGAAAGCGGCGAAGTGGCAGCGCACATAGATGAGTTTGAGAACTGGCAAAAGAACAGTTATATTTATAGGCAAAATTTTACCTTCGTTTAATGGTGCCAGCATGAATGTGTACGAGTTTTGGAAATCGTCTTTGGAAATCAAAGATTCCTTTGATCTTCCGAGCGCAAAGTGCCAGTGTTCGTTCTCCAGCACTTTGCTAAACGTTTGTGAGCTTCCAAGCACTTGCACACCTGCAAAGAGCAAAGTATGCTGCTGTGAAATGTCAAAGGCAAAGGCGGGATGGGGGTGGTTTACTCGGGAGTAAACTTCATTGGCTTCAGCGGGGCTTATTTCTTATTAAACATGTATAAAATTTGCCTGCAAGTGTCTCAGAACAGGTATAAACATAGTGCTCTCTCTCGCTCTATGTGTGTGTGTGTGTGTGTAATGAGATGAATGTGGATTTGGTGCATAATATGGGGTTTAATGGAACTTTTTATGTTTATGTTTTTATGTGTATATGTGGAATTCTTAATAGCAAGTGCAAGCAACAAGTCAAACAGCAACTCACAATAATGATTCCCCAGGGAGACGTGAAGGAATGGTATATCAAAGAGCACAATATTTATACTGCAGTTTAACTAATCTGGAGTAAATTATCACATATGCACCATCTCTAAACTATAAGCACCGATTGAAAAGCAAGGCAGTTAAACTGTTTACCTGTGCTGCTGTAAATTGTGAGTAGGACAGAATGATTAAAATGTTCTTTAGGTGAAAGCCAAGTGAAATGATCCCGAGCATGCACTCTGAGGACTCTAGTCCTGCTTCACCCTGGGGTTGCATAGGGCCTAGAGCTTTGCAAATAAAAAAGGGTGTGTTTGGGTGCGAGTGAGTTACTGGTTCTTTCCAAAATAATTGTTAATGGACATTAATTAAGCACGTACTTATTGTTAAGAACTCTGCATGGAAACTGTCAGCTATGTCTCTGCATGGAAATTGTCAAATATGAATGTCAGCTAGAAAAAAATCTAGAAGGTCAGAATAAGAGTGGTGAACACGAGTCTGATAATGAGTGGGAAACTGTACAGAGTCATACTGATTGGCAGGGGCTGTGGTTTGGAGGCACTGGGAGAGATGTGGGTGGGGCTGCTGGGTTCCTTCCCCCCTCCCGGGTCTTGTTTAGTGTCTTGATGAAGCAATTTAGGGCTGAATGCCTCTAGGTAAAATGTTTCTGAAATACCTTCAGTGAACCAATTGCAGTCTCATGACTGAAAAGTATCAAGTATAATAGGTGGGGAGCTGTCTTTGTTGACAAGAGGAAAATACCCTGGGAAAGCCAGCAGCCTCCTTGGCAGGGAATCCCTGTTTGCTATTGCCAATGAGCTCACTTCAAGAAGGGGTGAAGCTATTGGATCAGGAGAGAAGCTGGGAGGAGATAACAGGTGAATCAGGCCACCACCAGCGTGCATAGGAATGAAATCCTCCTGTTGTGGTGCAAAGGACTGCATATTGGATAGGCTGAAACTGAACAAGGGAGGAAAGCGGAAAAGAGTGAAGAAGGTGCATTGAAACCAAGACAGAGAAAGTGATCAGGAATATTTTAGGGGCCGGTACAAACCTATGAGAGGCAGAGAAAGACAAGAAAACGGGTGGGAGAGGAGCTTCACAACTCTTTTTAGGGGTCCATGGTTGTGAGGGGCAGGGAACACTGCAAGAGACGGGTCAGTCTTCTAATTTTGGAACTCATACAGGCAATGGTAATATTATTAAACAATCCTTTCCCAATTATTATTAAAGACATAACTGAAATGTAAGTAATCAATCAATAAAACTCCCAAGACTAAAGCTAGCCCTAAATCTGTTCTGTAGTTTGAACCGTTTACTTTTTTCCATCTCTTCTAAGAAAAGTACAAGTCTATTTTACCTTGTGTTTATTTTACATTAAAAGTTTTCTTTTTCTTTTTAAAATGACAACTGAAGTTGGTTCAAGTTCAGTATAATGGGAACTGCTATCATTAACTCAGTCATATTTGGGTCAAGCTACAGTTTTTAGGTGCATTCAACCCATTATTAACTCCAGTCACCAGTTGAGAGTATCCATTGCCTCACTGAGATTTGAGGAAAGATCTTTGGGGGTCATCTTTGAGGATGCTAAGATCTTTCCCAACAGCTTCATGCAGTTTTGAACAGCATGGGGGACAAGATGGAACCTTGTGGCACTTGACACAGGTTAATTCTCATAAGGCAGGGTTGTGGAATTCCGTGTCAAAGAAGTTCTCAGGGGCCGAATGTTCTTGAGGACCACATTGGGGGTGGGGGTGAAGGCAAAAAGGGTAGGGCCACAAATACCAGCGTATTTTAGCTTAAAAGTTCTTACTGCCAGTAACTAAACCTTAGGAGAGGCATTTCAACCTTTTAGAATGGAGGGGGAAAACTCCACTAAAGCTGGGATGGTTGATTAGTGGCTGGGAGAAAAGGTGGGGCCAGGCAAGGCCACCTGGGGAACCCCAGAGAGCTCAATTGGGACCCCATATTGGCCCAATTGGGACCCCAGGCCTGAGGCTATGTACCCCTGCCATAGGGTAAAGCAGTGGTCCCTCAGCACTTATTCAACTATACCTGCTTGAAGTATGAGTGGAACCACTCCAGTTCTCCACTCTGTCAGGCAGTCCAGAAGGATACCATAGTTGAGGCTAATAAAAGCTGCAGAGAATTGTAAAAGAACGAACAGAAGCACATTCCCCTTGCTTGTCTCCTACTAAAAGTGTCAACTAGCATGACCGAGGCTGCCCTCTTCCCTATTATTCATCAAGCAGGTAGTTGACATTTTTTGTTCCAACTGGCTGTTAGTGTGCTACAATCTTGCTGGATTTGGGTTCTGTCTTACTTATTTTACTCTGGTGTTTTAAATGCTCTTTAGTTGTATTGAGATGTTATTATTGTAAATCGCCTTGGGGGCCCTTGCTAGGGCCAAATGGCAATATAAAAATGTTTTTATAAATAAATATCTCTCTGTGTTAGTCTCAGCTCCTCATAATATGTGGGCATTAATATGGCCTGTCTACTTCTATAGGGTTGTTAGGAGGATTAATGTGGTAGTTAATTTGAAGTGCTCTGAACACTTCCTCAAAAGAACTATATTAGTATTATAACTATACTAAGTGCTAAAGCAATATACCACCTCTCCTGCCACAACTGCTGGGGGATACTAGGAGGGCACCAGGTTGGAGAAGGCTGCCCGACAGGGGTTGGTTTTTTTTTTTTTGTTTGTTTGTTTTTTGCTGAGATGGGCACACACCATGAGAATCATTTGCCTCTATTCACTCTTTTCATAGCAATAATGAGGTTGTGAAACACCAGCACCCTTCCAGAGCTTTTGCTATCCCCATGAATGGGAGAATATTGACAGATCAATCTCAGCCTGAAATTTGATTGTAACAATCTCTATATTTGCCTGTAGGCCTCTCATCATGATGAAATTACAGCTGCAGGAGTTTTGCCACAGAGAAGTTTGCACTCAGCAAAGGGCTTTTGAGAGTAATTAGCATGCACGCCAGCTCCTTGTCTGTGTGGAGGAGGCCTGGGTTCCCTCACACCCCACCTTTTCCCTGAATAAACGTGATGCCCTTATACTAGCTTCTCCAGGGGTTGCCAAGGCGATAATAGCAATGTGTCTGCCTGTCCTTCCACCTCCCTGTCTGAATTTGCAGAGACAAAAATCAAACTTAGTTTGAAGTCCAACCTTGTCCCAACTTGGCACTTTCAAGAAAGAAAGTGGGCTGGGCAGGCTGTCTGTCTGTCTATATCCCGTTGTCAGCTCCAAGACAAGCAGAGATTAATGTTTGCTTTCCTCTTTGGAAAGGAATGGCTAAAGAAGAATACTGAAAACAAAAAAAGTTTCCTTCAAGGTTGCAGGGTCCCTAGAGTTAGGAGAGGCATTCAGTTTGCCAGGGGAAATAGAAAGGGTAAGGAATTTCTACCTATTATAGTTAGAATTCATCTAGAGACCCATTTCGTCTTTATCTTATATTTCACTTTTAATATTCAAAGTGCATTATCTTTAATTTGCTTATGTTCACAACAATTGAGAATTCATTATTATTCCCATTTTACAGATGGGGTCTGAGAGAGTGTTCACACCCAGAGATACTATATCGCAGGGAATGTTTCCTCTTGGATATCCCTGTACAGACTGACCATGCGGACTACTAGGAAGCCTCCAGAAGCCTCATAAGCTGAATGTATGGATGAAAAATGAGCACAGGCTGAAGTTACCACACATGCAGGCTTCAGTCCCTCTGTGAATACTTAGCCACACAGCTGTTCCTATAAGGTGTAGCACTGCTCTTTGTTTTCTTGTTCTTCTCATGTGAAGTGTCTACACATGACCACCACCATCAGCGCTACAGGTTACAGGCATGATAGAGAGTTATTTCTAGCAGTCTCAGGGAGAGACTAATCCTCTTAAACCGAAATCTCCTAGGAGCTGTAATACAATTTTGTGGTATTTTTTCTCTCTGGAGGAGGCATTCACAAGAACATACGTCTAACTTTCTGAATCAGCCGTTCCAGCCAAGTGCTGGCTGGGGGTGATGGGAATTGTAGTCCAAATTATCTGGAGAGCACCAGGTTGGGGAAGGCTGTTTTACTCCAGAATAAATACAATTTCACAGTTCTGTTCTTTCAGTCACTAACACAAGCAAAAATTCCACACTTTAGGATGAACCTTCTCTTAGGATGAATGCTTCTGGGATCCAAGGTTGGTGCAGAACCTCAAGCCCAGGGGCCAAATCTGTCTGGAGTTCCCCAGATGGCCCTGCCCCCTTTCCCTCAGCCACCAATTGTTTGGCAGTATTATAAAAGGTTGAAACGCCTCTCCTAAGGCTTAGTTACTGGCACTAAAGGCTTTAAATAGGCTGGTATTTTGGCCTCAACCCTTTTGCCTTCAGCCCGACCCAGCACTGGAATGTGACCCCTGAGAGTTTCTCCAAAATGGGATGCGGCCCTCGGGCTGAAAGAGCTTACAGCGGAGACACAGGGTGAGATTTTACCTTCCCCGTATTGGGGGTGGGGGAACACTGCAGGTGCACACTATATATACACATTAACCTGTTTCCCATGATGTGTAAAAGCATTCATTCTTGCCATTTATTAACAACATTTTTACCTTGCTCTTCAGCCAAAAAGAGCTCTTAGAGTGGCTTACAAAAATTAATAATATGACAGTCCCTGCCCCTCTGACTTACAATCTAAAAGACACAGCAAAAAAGGAAAGGGGATTGGGAGGGAGGAGGAAAAAGTAAAACTAGTTCTTTGTTCCAAAGTTCTTATATTCTGTCTGGCAGCAGGGGGTGGTGGGGTGGGGATGCAGTTTCCATGCATCTGTGCCCTCTCTGCCTGATGCATTGGGCCAAGTTGGTCTCACCCTCGCCATGATGTTCTTCCTGGGAGGCAGAGGGGTGCAGTGGCCCTTGGGTCACAAAATTCCAATAACATTTACTTGAATTAACACTTCAGTAGGGCAGGGGGGGCATACCATTTCAAGGCGAAGCCATATTTCCATTCCCTCTTCAATTTAAGCTCCTGCTGGTGAGGACAGATAGGCCTGATGAAAGTGCCTTAAAGAACGATTAAAAGTGGATTAATTATGCCTGTGAACATATCCCCTTTTAGTGGGGGTAGTTCACATCTTTAAGGATCCTAGCACAATTTTGGCAGAGAAGGATCTTCTGGCTCCTGGCTCCTTTGGAAACGGAGAATGCTGTCAATACCCTGTTGTGAAGCCGCCTCAGTGGAGGATGGGCAGCAGTCCCCTCACACTCCAAGCTGCCTTGTTTGAATGAGCGATTGTTCTGTGTGTCTCCCCTCCTCTCCCTCCCCAGTTGCTATGAATGTTGTTGTTTGGGGTCATTAAGGAGTTCTGATGGTAAAGGGTCATGACCCTGGCAGGGTCTTGAATAGCTATTGTCCCTTTTCTTCTCTTCATGAATGGGAGGCTGATGGCCTGTCTCAGAATGACCCAGGGAGAGAGGGAGGATTTTCCCACAAGGTTGATGGATGGAGCTGGATGGAGCCAGATGCTGAAATTCCAGTACTCTTCCCCCCCCCCCTCCAAATGCTGGTTCCTTCATCTTCTCGTGATGGATTATAATAAATTATAGAGTCTGTACTAACAGTACTGTGGTTTAGCTTGTAACAGGCTTTCACATTATAATGCCTGATTATTTCTTAAGAGTTCACCTCCCCACATAATTTCCTCAGAAAATCTCTTTTCTGTCTGAAATACCTTGTTCTTGTGTGTGTGGTCTTCCCTGTTGACAGGATTTTACTTTTGCTCAAGCCTAATGAGTGAAGGCATTTTTGAGAGACCAAAACTGGGTGGGAAATATCCAGGTGTTAGCGCCATAGAGCTCTGATAATCTATTAATTCATACCCCACCTCCTTCCATTGTAGCGATAATTTCTTCAAACATTTTATTATGGAACGGAATGTAATCATAACAATGTCTTTCTTTTGTTCCACTCTTGCCACCATGTATTTATTACTAAATCATAAAGCATTTCATGTAATTCAGGCTTAAACTACAATCATCTGGAATAAATGATCCAGGTTTATCCTTTGCTTTTATTGTTTGATCACTTGCTAATCCATACTGTTCAGCCATCTGCATCAGGCACCTGTTTCTAGTGTTAGTTACTATTTCTGCTACTCTTTATCTGAAATTGTTCGATGATGATGCAAATCAACTTGGGGTTGCAGGTCCACTTTTGTTTGGAGATGCAGATTCTGGAAGTTATGTGGCGCATGGTTTGATTATTTCCAAGTGCTGGATTGATAGTCATGTTTTCTATTGACATTTTAACTAACTTTAAAAGAGAAAGTTCTTGTTTTTGTCTTTGTATATTTGATCAGCTTTGTATGTTGAACTGTTCTTGTATTTGTCCCTTTCTCTCGAGCAGAACTGGCCACATATTAATATCAGTTGGAGCAGGACTGGAATAAAAGAACATGAAATAATTACATAACATTGACATTTCTATTAAAGAACTCTATTTTCGGTAAATATCACAAATTTTAGAATCATAGAGACGGGTCATTTAGGCCTGGGGATCCCAGGCCCCTTTTTCCCTTTTGAGGCCTAGATACTAAGTGGGAGTCTCCAGATTGTCCGAGGCATTCATGTCTTACCAGAGATTTGAATCTCGTTTTTTTAATAAGCTGAAAGCATTAGCTGCAATCCAAATCACTGTATACCCATGTATGCACACATGGTAGTGCAGAGGAAATGTGTAGGCACAAGGTAGCAGAATAATCAGGACTACTCAAGAATTGTGGTTGGCTGGATTGCATCCTGTTTAGTGTATATTTCCCTGGGCATAGCCTTTTCCACACCCTTACTGATTTCAGTATAACTTATATATTTAGGTTTGCCGCTTTAGAGCATGTCCATGTGACAGCTTCTAAGCCATGGCAAGAGTCCCTAAAAATGAAAAGGTACTTTTCCTCCCACTTCCATAGCAGAAAAACAGTCTAATGCTGATTTTTCTGTGGGAGTCTGGGGATGGGTGAGAATTTGGTATGGTTTGATTTTTTTAAATAAGAATTTATCAAAATTCACAAATTCCTTTATAAGCAGGGCAGAAAGAACTTGACATAAAAAACGTTTGAATGTGAAAGGAAGCAAAACTGTCAGATTTGTCCATCTAGGCAGAGAGCTTTGAATGCTTAGCTCTTCAGAGTTGGGGTTTTAGCCCCTGTGTATTGAAACATATTGTGTGCAGAATTAGGGTTGCCACCTCTTTTTTTTTCTCTCTCTCCCCTCCCCCCCTTTAAACAACTACATGGAAGGCAGATATAACATGCTTCTTTCCTTGCTGGGAATAGCTGTACTTATTTAATTTGGCCAATACAGATGGGTGACAATTTTGTTTGGTTCATTTTTTTGAGTATGAAATTGCTAGATTTTGCAGATTTCTTCATAAGTGGGACAGAAAGAAATAGAGATATTAAAAAAAATTAATGTGGGAGAAAACGAAACTGACTGATTCATCCTTCCCTACTGTGACTGGCCTGGGGCACATGAAGCATCAATTCCATCTTAGCACTGTAGAATTTAGAAGTGTATTAAATGCACTTCCTTAGCAATTCCTGTAAAAGAATTTTCAGACAGATTCAGAAACCTTTGGCTAGGCACATCCATTAGTCATTGTGACACTGCCCTGATCAAGAACTTATTTGCATTCCAATGCTCAAACATGTCTCCTGCATAAGTGAGCTTACCCTTTACTTGAATAGAAAAAGGCATTATGTGTGTGTGTGTGTGTGTGTGTGTGTGTCTGTCTGTCTGTCTGTCTGTCTACGTTTGAAGCTATGGATCTTGTTGGGGAAACCTTTGTAGATGGGAACACCAGATATGGATAAGAAAAAAATGAGTGTTCTTATATTTGCACTTCTGCTAGCCAGCTCACATGGGTAGTTATGAACCTGAGAATTAATGCAGTATTTATCATCAAGAGATATTTCTATATTAGGTTATTTTTTTTCTCATTTTGCAATGAAAATTAATACTTCTTTAACAGCCAGGAAGGGAAAAAAACTCTGAGTTAAACATTTCATTTTGGGGTGCTAACTTGCTCAGGTTGAGCTTTTTTATTTTTACAATCTATACAATTTTTAAGAAGTGTTTTACAGCAAGGACTTAGTCCTAATAATAATGCTATTTCCCCCCAGTTCCTTGTTCTGTGCAGAGCACTGGTAAATATAGGTTGAAATGTGTATAAATTAGATCTCACCTAGTGTCCTCTTCTGAACTAGTTTTTCTGGGGAAATTGCCAACTTTCCATTCATTAGCTTCTCACCACCCATACATAAAGCAAGAATTGCCTATCATATTTTTGGTGAAACTAACTTTAGGAAATAGACACTCTGTTTTGAATACTTTTTTTTTAAAGGAAATCCCTGATCAAAATATTTATTTTCATGGAATTACAGTTATAAACAAAGATGACTGAATTAAACATAAATTCCAAAATGGAGATACTGAATTAAACATAAATTCCAAAATTGAGATAAAGTTTGCATTTTTCACATAATTTAAATGCTGGTTTGTATCAGTGCCTGTCAGTTACATGTGTTTTGTTTCAAAGATAATTACCCTGCTGTCCAATCATATGGATCTTCAGTGTGCAACACAGTTATAGCTACCATTTAGCAAGTTATCCAGACCAGAAATTAGATGTCAGGATTTCTAAATTGCCTGCAGACCAGTGCTTCTTGTCAAATTACTTCTCAGTTTTGTTGCTTACTAACCCAGAAAAAATCTTCATATTTTCCTCCATACAGGTACACTTGCTTCTTTAGAATTGCAGGATGAATTTCAAAGTTTATAGTAATAAATGATGAATTAGCAGAGTGGCATCTCCCTTCCCAATACATGTTATCCAAAGTGCTGAAAAATTGGAGGGGAGCCTTGAAGTGGGATTGTGAAGTAGTTGGGCTCCTGCATTGTAATGTAGACTGGCTTATAGCTTCTACTAAAATGCTTTAGTAGGTAAAGGACATGAGCCAGCCTAAGATTTGCAAATTTAAGGCCCCCCTTTTTTTAATGGGAAAGTTAAGCACTTGAAGTGAGAGGTAGAATGGAGGAGATCATTGAGTAGGTGGTCAGAGGAAGGCTGGGGACTGAAGGCCAAACTAGATATGACAGGATCAGTCGTGCTTATTTATTCCCCGTCTGCCCTGTTCACATTTAAAGGGAGCATGTGAAATGGACCTGATTCTTACCTCAGAAGGAATGAACAGATTAGGATAGCTGAATATTTCCTCTCCTTCAACTTAACTCTCCACAGTGCATTTCTTTAGGCGCTTTTCTTCTGGCCTATCTCCCTTCCAGTATTAAAGTCAGGTTGGGAGAAAGGTGCCTGAAGGGGGATGGACTGTGGGGAGTTAAGATGAAGGAGGAAAAAGTTTCAGCTGTGGCCCAATATTAGCACTAATGATGTTGCGCTAGCATAAACCAGCAGTTGTGCAATGTAACTAGCACTTGCTAGGAAAATGGGGGAAAGTGGCGATTTGCCACTGAAATTAATTGGCAGCACCAAATTTCGGTGGCAGATCATTCATTTTTCTCCATTGCCCTAGCAAGCAAAGTTATGTTGTGCAAGCACTGGTTTACACTAGCACAATGTCACTAGGACTAGTGCTAGCCCACTGTTGCATACTTCCTCAGATCTCCTACCCCAGTCTTTATATGTGAACAGGGGCATTGGAGATCTGGCTGTTCCCAACATATTGAGTTTGGCTTTGAGAGATTACTTGAAATGTAAAGAATGAGACCAAGAAGGGAGGGTCTGGGATAAAAAGGAGATGACGGGAGGACATAGAAGAGGAATAGTTTTTAAGTAGATAGGATTTGGGCACCCTTTTCCACCAGTTTTGCAGATCTCCCCTTCTACATTTTAATTTAATGAGTTTTAAGTGCTGTTTTTTTTCTCCTAGCAATATAAAGTACAATAAAAGCATAAATATATACGGCTTTGATTCCTGTGCCTTATGTTAATGTCTCAGTATTACTTGTGTGACTCAACTTCTGATTGAGTTCTTCTGCACTTATTTTCTGCACTTTGTATAAGATAAGGTTTTGGATACTACAATAAGTAATGTCTCTTAAAATAATGCATTGATCACTGACCCAAAAATAATGCATGGATCACTGACTCAAAAGCTTCCTCTCACCTTCTGTTTGTTGGAAGCATACACCTC
Organism: Anniella stebbinsi; assembly: GCA_029215795.1. Lineage (NCBI taxonomy): Eukaryota > Metazoa > Chordata > Lepidosauria > Squamata > Anniellidae > Anniella > Anniella stebbinsi. Next base: position 261,304,389 of record JARDYH010000001.1, read on the forward strand.
AGTAAAATCATTGGCATTCCTTGTATGTAAGCTCTTCTTTATTCTTTATTTATTCTTACATTTATATCCTGACTTTTCTCCTCCAAAGAATCTAAGGCAGCTTACACAACCTGCTTTCTCTCCATTTTATCCTTACAACAACCCTGTGAGGTAGGTTAGGTTGAGAGTCAGTAACTGGCCCAAAATCACCCAGTGAGCTTCATGGCTGAGAAGGGGCTAGAACCCGGATCTCCCAAGTCCCAGTCCAGCACTCTAATCACAATACTAGTTCTCACCCTTTAAAGCGGGGTCTTGACCTATTATTTGTCCTTAGTTAGAGCTATGTGGCGGAGGGGGTGAAAAAGAAGAAGGCAACAAGATAGAGGGCTGCCAGATTGGTCTCCAGTACAATTATGATCACAAGTGGAGAGATACACAGCCTGTCCAGCTTCTGCTTTCTCATCTAGTTGAGGGCAGAACTACATGTTACTTCAGCAAATGTATGTTCATAAATCTGTGTTTGCTGAAGTTACATGGAGATGTGATGTTTTTGCAGAAGACCATATGGATGGGAAGTTGGGGGCTAGATCCTGGGCTCGTATGTAGCAGAGAATTGGCAGGCAGGGGAAAAGTGAAGTATTTCTCTTCCCTCCTGCCAATTCTCCCTCCCTTAGCGTTATGAGGCAAAGGTGATGTTGGGAAAGCCTGGTTCCCCTTGTAATATATAGTTCTGCTCTGAATCACATAGGGAGAGAAATTGGCGTTGTCAAGGCAAGTTGGACTTGTGCTTTCCCTAGCAACTGCCATCACCTCCTTAGGAAGGCCCACCCCTCCCACATGAGAACCATGGATTTAATGCTTCAGAATGTAACTAATCAGATTATCTTTAAGACCATTAACTCTACTGGCAGAGATAAAATAGTTAGCAAGTTCTGTGGGTGAAATAGGGCAGTATGTCAGAAGGCTCAGGCTACCTTGCGTGTGTGGTAGAATGTGTGGTGACTGGAACATTATGTGCACTTGTAACCTCCTGAGAAGTTTCATGTATTATCTGCCATAATAACCTGTGATTTTATCGCTAGTATTTAGGGTCATTAATTAACTCCCCCCTCCCTGGGCATCTTTCAGAGTGGAAAGCTATAGCATGCTAGATATTTTAAAATAAAGCAGATAGAAGTACTACAAGCCCATGGACTGCGATGTGCATTTTTTGAGTCAACGCTCTCACGTAAACAGTCACAGAATATATTTTTTTCTACTTCCATAGATGACAGTACAGCATTGGGAGTCCCAAGGGTTAATACCAGCAGTGGAACAACAGTATGGTAGTTATTAACCCCTGCTGGTTGTGTAAATATTTATCACTGGGTGTGATTCCCTTATCAGGAGTGCTATGACCTTCTTTCCTCAGAATAATTGGTGGGGTCCTTGCTTATGTCAATACCACTGGTATAACACTGATTGTGTTATAATTAGTTAACACTAAGTATTATGATTGTTATGAAATAATGGCTGTGTACTTAAAGCCTCAGGTGGTTTTACCCAGGAGGAGTAAGAGGCATTTGGTGAGAGAGTTGTTTATGGAACCACAGAGATGGTTATTTTCCAGCAATGTTTGTTTTGTTTTTGTTTTTAGCAGTGCCCGATTGTTAGTTCAGTAGGAGCTACAATCCTGAACTGTGACAGCTTAATACATGTGAGGAGACAGAAACACAAGAGCAGGGCTGTAATGCAAATCATGCACTCAGGGTAGATTTGTGAACGAACACGTCTTTCCTTACTCTGCATACTTTATTCTGCTCCCAAGAGATTCATAGGGTTGGAGGGTGTTTTTTTGGCGAGAATGTAATCGTTAAGAGAGGGTGGAAAAGAGTTAGGGATCAGGGACAGAGGATTGGTGGGTCACATGGGCAAGTGTGGGGTGGCTGTGCCAGCAACATAGGTTTATTTTACTGTGTAAATGTGTTGTGGGAAAGAGTGGCTCAGTCACAACTCTGAGTGAAATTTTTGCATTGTAAACATGGTGAAATAAAACCCTGTAACCACCTCACATACTAATGGGGCATGGCATGTTCATTAATACACCACTGGAAATCCTTCTTGCCCCCCTCCTTTCCTTTTGAGATTGCTGCTCATGTGTTTAACATTTTTTCTCCATGACAGTAAGGATTAGAAATTTGCTTTAAAACGAAACGCTGAAATTCTCAACATAAAACATGAAAAAGGAGGTCAGTGTGTTTCAAAACCCACTAGTACATGAATCAGGAATTATTGCAATGACATACCAAAATAATCCTTGAATTGCAAAACTATATAGAAAGCAGTGCCTTCAGTTGCATGTTGTACAGTAGCATAATTTATAATAATAAATTGTGAATATATAATAGAAACGATTGTAGTATAAGGTAAATAGTAGAAATATCAGACTTTTAATAGTGTCGTGATCTCAGGTTCAACCACAGTGCATATCTCTTCTCTGTGGCAAAAGCCAAGTGGACAAGGATTCTACATTCCACTTAGACACTACATATTCAGAACAAAGAATGCATTGAAAGGAAATTGGGCCCATGAGCTAGTTGTGCTTATTCTTTCCCCCTTTGCCTCAAAACTCAGCCCAGCTTCCCACACCAATAACCGACTGCCAGTCCGGTCCCGGTTACTATATTCCTCCCTAATCACAGCACAGATCTGTAGAGCTCCTTCCCCCACTTCTAGAATGCGCTTGGAAAAAAGGGAATTTCTCAAAACCAACTTTCACAGAATGTCACATGACAAGGAAAGATGGATCTGGTGTAGGGCAGGGATGGAGAGCCAGTTTTAGGTGCAGGGCCAAATCGCACCCCACAGAGTCCTTCATGGACCGGATGATGTCAGTGGGTGCAGCCATCATTATTATTATTATTATTATATTTATTTATATCCCACCTTTTTCCCATTACTGGGACTCAAGGCACTCCACCCATTTACTTCTGTTGGCTGTTTAATTTCTCTGTCATCATATGTATTAGGAATGCTTTGAGTACATTATCTCAACTTTCTTTGCATCAGCCCTGTAAGGTAGGCCAATAATATTATTCCCATACCGTAGCTGTGGAGGAGGAGGCTGGGAAAAGGGCAGCTTGCTTAAGGATCACCCGATGACTGTTGTGAGATTTCGGCCAGGGATTCCTAGGCTCATACTCTTAGCCACTGTGCTATACCGGCTCTCATTTCTGGCTAGAGCTCGTTACAAAGAATCCTTTTCTGTGTATGATTGACAAGTACACTCTGTGGCCTAGAGCTGTAACCTGACTTCCTTCCTCTTTGTGCCTTTGATTATCCTCCTCCTGTGGCTCTCTTTGCAGGCACCATTAGGCCAGTGCGGCGCAGCTATTATGACCCCTCTTCAGCACCAGGAAAGGGCGTGGTATGGGAGTGGGAGAATGACAATGGCACCTGGACGCCCTACGACATGGAGGTGGGTATCACCATCCAGCACGCCTATGAGAAGCAGCATCCCTGGATTGATCTCACTTCCATTGGCTTCTGTTACATCATTGACTTCAGCACGATGGGGCAGATCAACCGGCAGACCCAACGCAAGCGCCGCGTCCGCCGTCGCCTTGACATGGTCTACCCATTGGTCACTGGGACCTTGCCCAAATCCCAGTCGTGGCCAGCAAGCCCTGGTGTGGCCAGCACACCTCCTGCTCCAGCCTGCATGTGTCCGCAGTGCCTCCTTGTCATGAGCATCAAGGCAGCCGTGGCAGCTGGGAGCAACGGAGGGACTGGAGTTACTGTGAGCCAGCAACAGCTGCAGCAGCAACTGCAGCAGCAGCTGCAACCGCCGCCACCACCCCGTAAAGCTGTTTCCCTTTCTGGGAGCACCAAACTCCCAACTCCTGCATCACTTCACAGGCCCCAAGATGGGACAGCCACAATGCGCAGCTCCTTGAAGACGCTGGCATCTCAAGTGAGCCGGAGGCAGGCGGCCAGCACACCGGCCCTCACCACCGCCAGCTCCCCTGCCAGCCCTCCCAGTGCCAATGGCAAGGTGACTCGGGCCAGCCTTAATACACTGAACCGGACCAACCTGCAGCGTCTGGCCATTGCACAGTCCCGTGTGCTGATAGCCTCCGGGTAAGTAATGCCCGCTGCTCTTGCCTAGGCCAAGGGAGTTGAACCTCTTCAGCCCATGGGCCAAATTCCATTGCAGAGAAGCTTTTGGGGCCCACATTCCAGTGATGGGCATGGGCAGGGTAGGAGGCAAAGGGGTCGGGGTCAAAATACCATAAAAGGCCAGCATTTTGTATGTAGTGTAAAGCTCTTACTGCAAGTAACTAAGCCTCAGGAGAAGCATTTTGACCTTTTAGAATGGGGGAAAACTGCACAAAAGCCAGGAAAACTACCCAGTAATCAGTAGAAATGGGGGGGGGGGTTGGCCATTTGGGGAAACCTGGATTAGCCACATTGGCCCCTGGGCCTGAAGTTCTATGCCCCTGCTATGGGGCCTAGGAGACCTGAGGCACATGGAATCTACACTCTTCATGTGGTCACTGTTGTTTTACAAGGGTGCTGTTGCACAGAATGCTCGACTAGATGGACTTTGGCTCTTCTTATATTCCTGGGTCATTATATGGGAGAAGTTCTTTGAAGTTTTCTCTGAAGGGTGATTTGTTCTTCAGAGTTGGCCATCTGACTGTTACTCGATTACTGTAGATGAAGCAAACCAGATCTTGGCTGATGTTAAAAATACTCACCATATTGATGACAAGCCAAGTGTCAGTTCCTGTGAAGTATCAGAGAAAGATTTTTTTCAGTAGATGAACTTGTCATGAGGTGGAACTACCCTGAAAATGTTTTATTTAAAGACTGAGTTGGGGATTTAAAAGCATTTTGTGTTTTAAAGAAGCTGATTTCTGACACGTGGTGAATGTGAACGAGTCATCTCTATAGGTGTTTGTGTAGAAACACAAGTTCATGAGAACTAGAGGACCTGACGGAGAATCTAGGGCAGGGACAGGGAATGTGGTCCTCCAGATGGTTTTGGACAATCACTCCCAACCTTTCTCACCATTGGCTATGCTGGCTAGGATTGATGGGGAGTTTAAGTCTACCAACATCTTGTGAAGGCTCACATGCTGCCCACCCCTCATCTAGGGGGATGCAATGGGTGACTGGAATAGAGCTGTGTGGCTAGTTTATAGATACAGCTGAAATGGCCAGGATGATAGAAAATCCCTAATGAAGAGTGAAGACTGCCTGTGGCTGACACTCCCACATCAACCCCTTTCAGCCTCTGCTTTCAGCAAATACTACAGACCCCTTTAACCATAAAATGGGGAGGCCTGCAAACCCCTTTTGAATTTTAATGAGGAAATGAAGCATTCCTTTTCTCTACCCCTCAGATCTGGGGATGATTCCTATCAAAAGGCCCTTAGAAAGCTTTTCACGGCTGCAGCCTGATCTGGAAGGCACCCCATCCTCAGTAAAACCCACCTACCCAACCCTGACCAAAACACTCTTTCTTGGCCATCTAATTAGCGTGTTTCTTCCCCTTTGTCTGACTTTGCCATCGGCCTTCTGTCGCTGGTGGCTCCCCCTCCCTGCCCGTGACCCTTCCAAAAGACTTTCCCATGGAAGGGAGGAAGGGGCCAAGGCGATGTTTCCTGGAACAAAAGGCTCTGTGAATAACTTGGAGACATGACCAAGGTTTCTAAAGAGCTGGAGAAAGGAGCAGTGAGAAGAGGGCTAGTGAACGGGAAGGCGGGGAAATGCCTCTGTCTTTAGATTAGAGGATTCTCTGTCTCCCGTTAAGTCTTGGTCTGTCACTACGGCAACTATTGTCCAGCTAGAAAGGTTCTTCGCTCTGTCTGTAATTCAGGGCTCGCGGTTTCATACGCACTTTATCTATCCCTATCCCAGATGCCTCCACAATAGCTGCACTCCCCCTTTTTTGGTCTCGGGAGCAAAATCAGGATTTGTTCATTTTTAAAAGGTGTACACCCGTGGGCAGCAAATGGCCCTTTCTGGTATTTGAAACTGTTGTAAGGGTTTGGCCAAAGAACTCTCATGATAGCAGGGACATGTGGGATTCTTCAGGCTGGGCTGGCTTCTCCTGGCCTTGCAGGGCTGACAGGGCCCAGCATAGCTTATGCAGCCCCCATGGCTGGCTTCTTGAATACAAATGGAAGGTGCCCTGGGGAGGGGAAAACTGCTGGTGGTAGGAATGTACTTTTTTCATACCACAACCCCATTGCTTACTCTTTGTGCTATACATAGTTTTTCCTCCTATCAGACACAGCATGAGAAATCCTGTACCCTCACTTCTAGAAAACCCCCAAAACCATTTTTAAAAAATCAGATAATGGCGCTTTTTAAAAAAGAATCTTTCCCTTCAAACTTCCCCAAATGTCATCTTTCACATGTAAACATGATTATCAGCCACTTCTCACTTTATACATGAGTGTATTTCTGAGCAAGGAAATGTGTGTGCAACCCTACTGTAAGGAAGCTGCCCATGTGTCCTCTCCCCACATACCTCCAACCCAATTATCAGCACACAGCCAGAAGTTGGTGGCTCTGCATAACATATCATGGTGAGTGACTGAGAGATTCATAACAGCTACTCTCCTCTGCAGGTATGCACATTTGATGGTGAAAGTATTGCTAGTTTTTATGAAGTCCCAGCTAGGTACCTAAGAGGGATGCTTTATGTAAATAATATCCTATTTCAGGGCACAAAGTAACTCCTACAGAACTTCAGCATTAAGCTGAAAGTGGAGGCAGAAGACGCATTTCTGAGGGGGGGACCAGGAACATTTTCCCTGTGAGGATCCTTCACCGTTGTTGCTATACTCATTTTCACTGCCTAGTTCAATAGTTATTTTTATCTGCCATGCCGGTAGGCAGAAGACCACCATGGCTGGAAGAACACACCCAGTGCATATATAGCCCTTTTCCCAACCCCTGTACACATACACCTTTACGGAATCAGGTGCCTGTCACGACCACAGATGTGCCTTTCCACCAAACCAGTCCTCCTGCCTCTGGCACACACCCTTCTCTCAGATACTAACTTGCCTCTCCCAGACTGGATCTCCTTGTTCAGCCAGGGAGTGTGTTTGTGCCTTAGGCTGCTAGCAGCCAAAGGCGGGGATGCAACCCGCCAGGCTAGTATAGTGGGAACGTACTGCTTTTTGTCATTTTCTGGGGCCTAGCAGAAACCGCTCTGGGGATCAGAGGAACTGCAGAGAACCTGCTCCCCCCCCCCATGTAAATTGTGTGGGAAATGTAATGCACCATTTTTCTTGCCCTTGCGGTGCCTCTATTCTTCAGAGGGATTTTGAGGCATCCTTTGAAATCGGCCTAGGCTCCTTCCGTGTTTGCTTAGGTCTCAAGGACTCTTCTTTTCACAGTGGCGCAGATTTGATCCATAACCAGCTCTAAAAAGCTTGCCTTTTTTCCTCACAGGGTCCCTACAGTGCCTGTGAAAAATCTCAATGGCTCAAGCCCAGTCAACCCAGCACTGGCAGGTAAGGGGAGCAGAATTACTGCGAGATGAGCAAATATGACTGGCTCATGACTGTTGTTTGGCCTAAATGAAGGACATCTGGGGAGCTTGAATAGGCCTGGGGGCATTTTGTAAGTCTTCAAAGGGATCATATCAGAACACAATGATGGGGGAGCAGGGAGACTGTATGCCTTATGTTTATTCAGGGAGTGGAGAGGAAATGCTGAGCTGGCTTAGGGAGAAAGATAGGGGTTGTGTCAACAGAAACATTCAAAGGAAGGTGATGGTGATGTTCAGGGGAGTAGGATCTACATCAGCCTCCCTCACAGGCATTCCAGATGTGTCCGACTGTAACTTCTATTGTCTCCCAGCCAGCATAGCCATTGTAGTCTCAACACATCTGGAGGGTACTAGGTTAGGAAAGGTGGCCCTTGATCTGACGTTTACCAGGTTGCCTTTTATTTTGAGGTATTGTAAGAGGCCATCTTGCCAACTCACCACAAAAATGGGAAAGCCCTAATAGATGAAACTTAGTCCCAGACCACAGGGTGTCACAGGCAGAAAGCTTGGGGTGGCCTGTAGTGACGTCCTCAGTTGGGGTTGAGAAAAGGTGTTCCTGTTATTGCCGAATGCTTCTGGCATAAGGGAGGCCATAGACGAAGAGGCAAGGATCTCTATTACAGGTACACAGTGGGTGTGGGTAGGGGGTTAGTAGGGAGGCTTTTGTAGGGCAAGGAGGAATCACTTTCTCAAATGCCCCCTCTATCCCACCCAGGAATCACAGGGATCCTTATGAGTGCTGCAGGGCTGCCTGTCTGCCTCACTCGACCCCCAAAGTTGGTTCTGCACCCCCCTCCAGTCAGCAAGAGTGAAATCAAGTCCATCCCTGGGATCTCCAATACTTGCCGCAAAACTACCAAAAAGCAAACTAAGAAAGGTAAGAAAAGAGAGTCTCTCCTCCCCACACTCCTTGCCTCTCTCCATCACTCGCAGACTTGCATACCTGGAGGATAGCAAAAGGCCATGGCAGCCCTTTAAGAGTGCCCATAATTCATGAGCCCTTCACATAAAAATCTTTACAGGTGAGTTGCAGTAAGTAACTCAATTCCGATGTCAAACCAAACCATGGTTTGAGGCTTCAGATGTACAGGAAAATGGTGGTTTATAATAATAATAATAATAACGATTTATTTCTTACCCGCCTCTCCATCTAGATCGAGGCGGGGAACAACAGCATGATAAAATACATAAAACTAATTAAAACATGACAAATATTATTAAAACTGCATTAAAACATCCTAAAACATCCTAAAAACATTCTAAAAATTACACTGGATATGCCTGCCGGAAGAGAACAGTCTTTATAGCTTTCTTAAATTCTAAAAGACTGTTAAGTTGACGAGTCTCCTCCGACAGGTCATTCCACAGTCTGGGGGCGGCAGAAGAGAAGGTCCTCTGGGTAACAGTTGTCAGCCTAGTCTTGGCCGACCGCAGTAAGTTCTTCCCAGAGGACCTGAGCGTGCGGGGCGGATTGTACGGGAGAAGGCGATCCCGCAGGTAACCTGGACCCAAACCATGTAGGGCTTTAAAGGTAATGACCAACACTTTATACTTCGCCCGGAAACTAATTGGCAGCCAGTGGAGCGATTTTAAAGCTGGCGTAATATGGTCACTCCTACATGTACCGGTGACCAACCTGGCTGCCATATTTTGAACTAGTTGAAGTTTCCGGACTAAGCACAAAGGTAGCCCTATGTACAGCGCATTGCAGAAGTCAAGCCTCGAAGTTACCAGCGCGTGCACTACCATCTTTAGGTCTTCCAACTCTAGGAAGGGGCGCAGCTGGCGTATCAGCCGAAGCTGATAGTAGGCACTCCTGGCCGTCGCATCTATCTGGGCTGTCATTTGGAGCGACGGATCCAGGAGCACCCCCAAGCTGCGAACACAGTCTTTCAGGGGGAGTGTAACCCCATCCAGAACCAGTTGACACACCTCCAAACCCAGGTTGCGGCCTTTGACAGCAAGCACCTCCGTCTTGTCTGGATTCAGCTTCAGTTTGTTTTTCCTCATCCAGCCCATTACCGCCTCCAAGCATTCATTCAGAGGAGACACACTATCCTTAGCTGACGATGTTGTCGAAGGCATAGAGAAATATATTTGGGTGTCATCAGCATACTGATAGCACCCCGCCCCATGCCTCCGGATGATCTCTCCCAACGGTTTCATATAAATGTTAAACAGCATTGGGGAAAGGATGGCACCTTGCGGTACGCCACACAGCAGCTCCTTCTTTGCAGAGCAGCTATCCCCAAGCATCACCATCTGGAACCTGCCCGAGAGGTAGGACCGGAACCACTGAAGCACAGTGCCCCCGATTCCCAATCCCCTCAGGCGTTCCAGAAGGATACCATGGTCGATGGTATCGAATGCCGCTGAGAGGTCCAAAAGTACCAACAGGGACACACTCCCCCTGTCAATACCCAGGCGTAGATCATCCGCTAAGGCGACCATAGCAGTCTCAACTCCGTATCCCGCCCTGAAGCCAGTTTGAAATGGGTCTAGAAAATCAGTGTCATCCAAGACTACCTGGAGTTGAAAGGCAACCGCCCTCTCGATCACCTTGCCCAAGAATGGAAGGTTTGATACCGGTCTGTAGTTATTAAAGTCCAGGGGATCCAGGGAGGGCTTCTTTAGAAGCGGCCGTACCACCGCTTCTTTTAAACATGATGGAAAACTCCCCTCCCTGAGAGATGCATTAATAATATATTGTAATTGCGATGTAACCACATCTCCTCCCTGGATGACCAGCCATGAAGGACAGGGATCGAGAGGGCAAGTCGTCCCCCTCACTCGTCCAAGCAGCTTGTCCACGTCCTCGGTACTCAAGCCTGTGCTCAGACTATGTCCTCCTTCAGCTCATTCAACTTCTGCCAGAGTCCCTGTACCAAATCTGGTACAGTGACACCATGTGTGCTGCTATGTTATCATTGGCTGGCTCCTTCGGGAAGGTGAGTTAGTTGAGGACTTGTCTACTCAGAAATCTTGTGACAGCTCTTGGCTTTGGAGATCACATAGTACTTTTCTGTCTTTGCATGCACCAGTTTACAGACTGTTTACCCCTTTGCTCCAAGTTTTCTTTAGGTCTCTTATAACTGTGAAGGTTTGAAGCCTACACAGGCTTGGTTTTGGTTTAAGCCTGAAGGCCTGAAAGTTTTCTGATGGGAGGGGGCATTCCTGATTTTCATTTTCCCCTAAAGGAGTTAAGTTTCATTTTTCCAGTTTTAGGTTACCAGATTGGTTGTTTCGGTTTCTGTATTAGGGTATATAAAGAGGTGGAGTTAACTAGATAGTAGAGTAGATTGGGAGCTACACAGAGCTACTGAGAATCTCGGTGAGAGACCCTGAAAGAAGGACAAGGCCCAAAAAGAAAACATCCAGGAGAAGGCTGGAAGAGACTCTAGGCCCAAACTACAGGTGAAAGTATAGCCAGGCTAGAGGAAACTGCGGTTTTACATCTTTTATTTTAATTGTAAATGCCTTTTGAAGTTTTATAGATCGATTTGAGTTTATATCATTTTGCCTTATCTTATATAACCTAGTAAATAGTGATTGCTAACATCTGGTTGTCTGGAGTGTCATTTACACCACTCCTAAAGCCAAAACCACATTATTATGAGGGGAAAGGTAGAAACTTGACTTCGAGTGGAAAGAAGAGCTCTTAAAGAGGCAAAATATCTTTAAGGAGCTGATCAAGGGGTCCAGGTAAAGGTGGAACCTTGACACCCAGACATGATTCTAAAGCTGGGAGCATCTTCCTTGGCAATCCCCTGTTCCTAAGACCCTGTGTCCCTCCTGATTTTTTAAATCCCTCCTGATATTCTTTTGGGCTACCAACCACCAGCCTTCTTTCTTTCATTCTCTCTTTCCCTCAGAATGCCTCTAGATCCCATGTGGGGCCCAGAGGCACCCTAAGGAAAAGAAGAGGGCAGGGTAGCTGGAGCTGCTTTGCTTTCCAGTGCTCCTAGCTAAACTGCTTTAAACATATTTGGAAAGATGGGAAAAAAGACAGAAAAGGCGATCTGTCTTTGCTTGGTAAGCTTGGGGCTGGGGGGAGGGTATTGAGGGGACAGTGGGGAGCATCCTAGGGTGGTGCAGAACATATTGTCTTGGGAGGGTGTTGTCATTGTTTTAATCTTGGGTGGGGGAGCAGGGTGTGCGTGCGTTGCCTGGGTGTGTTTCTGTGGGGGATTTCTCTTGAGTTTCGCCAGTTTTCCTTCTGGGAAATGGATAGTTTTATAAGGCCAAACATCTGGCTTGATACTTGGAGCTCAGACCCAGCCTCTGCCTTGTACTCAGTTTCTTGGGCAAGTTACTTGTAATTTGTGACTAGCCAAGCCTCCGTGACGGCCATTTTGTGGTAATAGCCACAGTCGTTTCTCAAATTTCAACATGAACATGAACCCCAAAGGCTGGGGACCCCTGTTCTCAAGCATCATTTTGTTCCTCTGTACTGCTCTCTCCCCACCCCCACTTTTCTGTCCCATACCAGTGTGCGGCTGCATCTGTTGATAGCCAGAGACAATGGCAGAGAGCCAATCAGTGTTCTTCCAAAACTTTCTCTTGGATGATTCCCATCTTTTGCATTACCTAACAAATGCTCCCTGCTGTTGACTTACACACATCCTCCACCCCCTCATAATTTCCCAACCCAACCATAGCAAGCTTGCTGCACAGCACTCCCTATCTGATATGGCGTTTCCCTTTTGTAATTGTCCTCTCTCCAGAGTACTTCACATCTGCCTGACAGATAACAATCTATGCTTCTATGCGCCATTGGGGGTGGGGTGGAGTGGGGGGTGGGGTGAGGAGGAAGCTAGAAGCCTAATCAGTTTCACTGGTGCCTGTCATGCCCCTGTAAAGGAGGTGGAAGCACAAACAGTCAGCAACAGGGGCCCATGATCTCTTGTCCAGCATACCTCCCTCCCCACTCGTTATAACTCTGACAAAGGCAGATATGCTGAAAATGTCCATTGCATGACCAACAGCCAAGGCTTAATTTGTGTCAGAGATATCCAGAGTGGAACAGTGCCCATACTCAACCTTGGAACATATGAATTGAGTATATAGGCATCCCCCAGAGCAGGTCCAGAGTGCATTTCCCTCATCTAGATCCTAGAGAGTCCCAGACATCAGGGATTAAAGGCAAAGAGCTTCCAGATCTGCAGGTGGTGTTTCCAGTCAGCCTGGAGCCCCTAGAGACAAAAGTCCTCTTGCCAAGAGCAGTACACTCTCCTGCTGAGTTTGCTTAGATGGCCAATTTAAGGCTGTAGTCCTGTACACAGCCCAATTACAATTGAGTAAGTTTTATTGATCACAGTGGAGTTTACTTCTGAGTAAATGCATGTGGGATCTGGCTGTAGTTAAGCCCACCCACAGCCAGGTGTTTTGTATTTTGTGATTGCAAGCCTATTAAGTCCCAGCCTAAATGTACTTCCTCTCCTTTCCACATTACAATATTCTATGAAGGTATCAGGGATCTGAAGAACTGGAGTTTACATTCTCTGACAAAAAGGACAGCTGCATTGTGAACTCAATGGAAGGTAGGAAAAGGCATGGTAGATAATGATCAATAAGTTCTTTAATACTCTGAGACAGTTTGGAAACAAGTGTAGGGAATAGATTGTACTAGTGGACCTGCAACAGTATAAAGTGCTCCTGTTCAGAGTTCCAGCCCTTAATGCCATTTTCCAGAAGGCTCCATTCCATTCTTCCCCGACCCCCAGTGAGTGAGCATTGTTTGGCTATTGAGCGTGCTTAGTCTCTATTGGTTTACTTAATGTTTTTTTTTCCTAAAGATTTCCAGTACTTCTGTAATCCCTGGAATTCTCCTAAGCCTGCTGATACTGCCCTCTTGTGTGTGTGTTGCTTTTTTGTCCATACTCAGAATGAATTGAGTTAACTGTTAGTATATAGGGTATAACTGGTTGTATTACAATTTCTTGAACTGTATCCTTGGCTTGCCTTTCAGCAGTTACTAGTGGGTGTTTCTTGGGTGTTATAGGAACATAGAAAGCTGCCGTATACTACATTAAGGGGGAGAATGCACCTTTACCATTTTTTCTTCTTCTGGGGTCTTTCTGGGTTGACTACAGTTCCTTTTGAGGAGACAAACTGAGACCACATGGTTTGGAATTGAAAAGGTCCCCGCTCCATAAAGTTCAACGAAACAATGCCATCTAGTGGCTGTATTATATCTCACGATAATTTTAAATAGTACATTATCTCTGACTGTTTTTAAAGCGAGATAACCAGGGAAGGTGTGAGAGACGTCCTGGAAGTTGACAGTGTAATGTAAAGGACCCGCAAACTTCCATGAGTAACCAATCATGAGCATGCAATAAATTGCTCATGTCGAGAAGCTCTAAGTCAGACCAGGTATTGTCAGCACTGATTGGCAGCAGCAGCTCTCCAGGGTTTTAGATGACTCTTTCCAAGCCCTACCCGGAGGTGTCAAGGATTGAATCTGCATGCTGTACCACTGAGTTACGGTATACATTCCCCCCCCCCCCGCCCCTTTCATCTACTGTGTTGTCTATTTCATGTAACTCCCCCCCCCCCCCCCGCCCCTTTCATCTACTGTGTTGTCTATTTCATGTAACTGGGCACAGAAAGAAAAAACAGTTTGGTGAATGCTGGAAGTGCATTGCAGAGATGCTAACTTAGAATCGTAAAAAGGATTCTTTGTGTATTTACTATAGCTGTACTCTTTTGGGATGGGGAGGCCCATGTGTCAAGCACCATAAACTCTAGAACATACTTCCTTGGGAGTTGTGACTTGTCCCCACCCTCTCTGTGTTCAGGAAGGGGGTCAAGATGCATCTTTTTAATTTGGATGTTTAAATTGCGAAGGCTTTTAAGGTTGCTTTTAATGTTTTATTGTATTTGTATTTGTTTATTCTTGTCCAAATTCTTGCAAACCACTTGGTTGGCTACAGAAAGGCAGTATATCAATGCAATGAATAAATAAATGGGGTGCAACTCTAGAGCACAGCTTGTGGTTTGCATTTTTGTTAGTCCTTGTAAAGAAGTTTCTACAGAACGGGTTGAGTGCCCTGTAATCATAAACAACATTTTTTCTTCTTCTTTGCTCCATACTTTTAAATGCAAATCACATTAGTATCCATGGCCTTATTAGTTTGGGTCTGATGAGTTTCTGGAAGGGCAAGCCTATGCACAGTTCCATTGATAACGGGGGTGGGGATCAGATTTCTGTTTGGACAACATGGAAATGTACAAGAAGGAATGTATGCAAATAACTTGTTTTTATACGGCTGCTCCGGAGGAAGTGGGCAGGTATGACTAGAGCAATAGGCATCAAGTAGAGGGAAGGGAACTTATCGTTGAGAGTTTGACATGGGGAGGAAAGAGAAGCAGGACAATATCCTCTCAGAAAGCTTGTGTCAGGAAGCCTACTTTGGGTATGAATCCATAAAAGGTGGTGAATATGCCTGAAGATGAGTGCTGTGGTTCTTCTGCTGTGTCTTCAGAGACACAAGCGCCTGGGCTGTTTCACACTGTGGATGAGGAGAGGTGAGCAACAGGAGTTGTCTGGTGTGGTGAGCTTGCTTGCCTTCTTGCATCTATCCTGCTACAGGATGCTACTACTCATAGTATGGCGACACCTTTCCTGTTCTTGAGGAACGGGGGTGGGTGAGTTTTGGTAAAGGGGCATGGCTTTCCCCTAAACCCCAATTGATGTTGTTTTATTTATTTAAAATATTTATAAGGCAGAAGCCCTCCCAAGGAGGTACACAACATTCAAATGCACACAGTCAAAATCACATATGTGCACAATCATTTTGTTAGTGCTTTTTTCTTGAGGCATTGCCTTTTTTTTCCTTGAAGGCATCGACTTTTTCTCAGCACTTGGGCACAGTTTTTTTGTATAGCACTTATGTGCCAATTACTTAGCCAGCCCATTAAAGATAGCCTCACCTGCAGAATTCCCTCTTGTGCACAGTTACTTGTCTACCCATCTGCGAAGAGCCTTGTTTCTGCCTCTGACCAAGTCTTGGCTTGAATGGCCTTGGATGTGAGATACCCGGGTGGAAGCAACAGGCAGCAGCAATCAAGCCTATAGCAGGCATGGAGATAAGCGAGGAGTGTTGCTAAGCCCAACTCTGGACTGCAGCCACAAACTGCATAGCGACTTTTTCAGGAATACCGTAACATCCCTGAGAGGGAGGGATGGACAGACAGACACACTCGCAACATGGGAGGCATGTGACTTTTGCATTCTACGCACCTGAGTTTGGCATTGGGGCTGTGAGCGGATTAGAATGTTGAATGTAAACTGGAAATTTGTTTTTCTGTTCTTGATGTAAATGTTTCTTACATGTACAAAGATGTGCTGTTGTGATTGGTCTTGTTTTAATCTTAGATGGTGATCTGCTCTCAGTTTGGCTACACTGGCAACCATTAGTCCTCCACTTTTGTTTTTAGATGTGTGATGGTATTTTTAGATCTTTATGCTGCTGCTGGCATTTACTCTGGTTTTATTCTGTTGTAAACTTTTAAAGGTTTTATATTTTGTTATGGTGTATTTTGGGCTTTTAACTTTTGTGAAAACCCCTGGAGAGCTTTGGCTCTTGGGCGGTATAGAAATTATGGGCCTATTCAATATGCTAAGCCATGTTTAGACTGCTAACCCTTTTGCTGCAAATGGTTAGTGGGAGTGTTTAAATGGTGTTTATGCAGCCACCATGGTTAGGAATGAATCACATGACATGCTAAGTCATAAAATTTAGCTCAGAATGCTTAACCATGGTGGTTTAGTGTGTCATCTGAACAGGGTCATAGTAAGTAAATAAAATCAATCAGTCAGCTAGAGCTAGTTTTGGGCTGATGAGAGTGCCAAGGAGAGAGTGTGCTTGGGGAACCACCAGCAACAACTGCTTCTGTGTGTTCATTTTCTGTCTACTTAGCACTCCCATCTCTATGGTGCAGGGACTGTCAGAGGCAGGCAGCCCTAACTATAGTTCAGCAATGAGGGCATCAGAATTTGAGCCAGTATGTGCAAAGCAAATAGCTCCAAATGATTTGGGCGAGAAAGAGAGCCAAACATGAAGCAGGGGAAGGTAACCTAATGGCTGATGTGGGGGGAGCTCTACTATAGAACTATGAAAAGGTTCTAGGAGGCTCTGTTCTCCCACCCCTTTATCCCTCCTTCCATTTCCAGCCTCACCTTTCACCTCATTGAAAGCCGTTAGGAATGATCCCTCCAATTCTCCCATTTGTGCCATTTTTCCAGGTAAAACCCCTGAGGAAGTATTGAAAAAATATCTACAGAAGGTGCGCCACCCTCCAGATGAGGTGAGTCTGGTTCTTTATATATAGCATGTCTACATTTGTTGAAATCAGTGTAGTACAGTAGCTCCAGTGTTGGGCCCGGAGATGGGACCTAAGGTTTTCTGGGTGCAGACGTCTGTTTGCTCCAGTGCAGAATTTTGTTTTAGTGCAGAGCATCAACTTTCCTAACCTTAATAGTACTATTGCTGAACATCTACTTAAGCATTGATGGTGTTCTGGAATATGGTCCAGAATACAGAAGTGACGCAGACTCCACTCAGTGGGCTTATAAACTGCACTGCAGAAATGAGATCTGGGTGGGGAAAGAGGCCATGGATTGACAAATAAGTATTCAATGAAGATAGAATATGGGAGCTTCAGGGGAGGTGCAGGTATGGTAGTTTTGATAGAGGCTTTGTTGGAGAAGTGGATTTTGTGGAGGGACTTAAAAGGGAGAGAGGAAAGAGAAGTCCTTACCAGGCAGAGCAAACAACACTGGGCTAAATGGGCCAATAGTCTGACATGGTATAAGCAACTTCCGATGCTCCTTTGAGCTTCATTATGTATTGTGGGGTAGGATGTGGGGGGAGATCATTGCAAACCCATATGGCAGGTGGTGTAGAGCAGTGGTCTTCAACTGGTCCAGACCCGAGACCCACCTCGGATTCCCAATCTGCAACACGGGACCCACTTTCATAATTGCCCAACATGACAGCAACAGCTTTGCTGCGACTCATCTAGACTGATCTCACGACCCACCAGTTGAAGACCACTGGTGTAGAGTAAGGGTGGGCAACTTTGTGGCCCTCCAGATATTTTGGCCTACAACTCCCTTCATGCCTCACCATTGGCTATGCTAGGTGGGGCTGATGGAAGTTGTAGGCCAAAACTTCTGTAGGGCCACAAGTTGCCCATCCCTGGATGGTAGAGTAATGGGAGTTGGAGGAGGCGGTGGCAGGTGAGCTTTACACATATCTATGTCATGGTTTCCAAGGAGGGCATTACGGTAGCAAGAGTTCCAGCCACTATAGCTTGCTTTTCATTCAGACTAGTCTTCCCATGTGTGCACATACTTTGCTCTTCTGTTTATCATTGTCTCCTGCCCCTCCCTCTTTTAGGACTGTACCATCTGCATGGAACGCCTCTCTGCCCCTTCAGGCTACAAGGGGCCTCAGCCAACCATCAAACCAGATTTGGTGGGCAAGCTCTCCAAGTGTGGCCACATGTATCATCTCCACTGCCTCGTGGCCATGTACAACAACGGGAACAAGGTGTGTTATGGGAAGAGGGTAGCAGGATACATCTGCAGTCTCAGGTGGATGCATTATGAATTCCACTCAGGAGTAAACAGCAAAGGTTGTGTGAATCAGGCCTACTTAGAATAGAATTTGACAAACTGCTTGCTACGTGATTCTTCCCACCCATTGAGATTTGTGGGAGAAGCTTTGTTCCACCTTCCACCGTTGCCTGAAGTATGGCTGGTGGGTATGTAGGACAGGGCCTTCTTGGTTGTGGCGCACAGATTCTGGAATGCTCTCCTTTGTTCATAAGTATTAGTGTTTTGGTTTGTTTTTTAAAAATCTGGTTCTGTGTCTGAATATTGATTGTATTTTGGGTTTCACATTTTTAACTTGTGTTGTTGGTTTTAGTTGTATTTTTAATGTGTCTATATGCTGTGTTGCATCAAACAGCAGCCAATAAATACACACCATGCACACACAGTATCCACTTTCCCTGTGATGACTGCAACCATATGGAGAACATTGTCACATTTATAATACCTGGCCATGTGGCAAACCATCTCTTACTACACTCCTGCATGGTACATCTGCTTGGAAATCTGAGGAAAGGAGCAGGGATGTGACAAGACTCAGCTCCCTATGTGGCCAGCGACTACAAGTGGCTGTTGCTTCATGTGGTTAGAGATACCCCACAGGAAGTGGTCACTATAAGCCATCTGTCCCTCCTTAATGAGTTAAAGTCAACGGTTCTGTTCTTTCTACACATCTGCGATGGCATGAAACAAGCATCCTGAGAATATTATTATTGTTTCATAAACAAGTTTCTAAGCTTTATGACTGTGGAGATAAAGCAGGGTATAAGCAGGGTCTTTCTTAGAAGCCAAAAGAGACCGACTTGACAACTTGCAGCGATTTGGGAACAGAGCCTCAGTGGAGTGTATAACTCTTTGTTCTTCTGTCTTAGCTGGAGGAAGCACAGTAAATTATGGAAATTCAGTGCAAGTATGCATCATTTATTAATGGTAGAATCTAGCTTTCTTTGGTGCAGAATTGTTTTTTTAATGTATGCAGAATATACACAGTCCTAGTTGAAGCCCACAGTTAGAGAGACTTCATCTCTGAGGTTCCATTTTGCATTTTAAATAAACTGCATTAGCCTTGGTCACCTAATGGCTCTGACATTCTCCCTTGGGCTGACTATGCAAGTGAAAAAGTCCATCACATCTAAGCGGAGTTCAAAGCACTGCTGAATACATCATGTTTCTTGGAACATTACTGTTAAAGTGAAATACTTTCTCCCCCATGTTTCTTGGCTGCATTTTCTCTAAGGCAGCCTATTAAAACACTTTTCACTGGGGCTTAAGAATGCTTCACACATTTGTTTTTTTAAAAAAATGTCTCAGTTGTATGCTTAAAAGTAAAAGATCAGGTAGCAGATCGTGGGGAAGACGGTATCTAAAATCCTGGAGAGCCCTTGCCAGTTAATAGCAGAGTCTTGTGGCACCTTAAAGACTACAAATTTATTCTGACATAAGCTTTTGTGGACTAGAGTCCACTTCATCAGATGTGTTGAGTGTTATCAAGAGTTTCAGGTTTATATATAGTCCTTGGTTGAAAACAGCGAAGTAAAAAGGAAATGAAATACAGAAAGTAATGGCAGTGCTGATATTAATACTGGTCAGTCATAGTACAATTGCTACTGATAACACAAACATCCTGGCACTAGGTAAGCCAATTAACACATATAGTGTAATTAAAAGATCATTTATCCCAGTTGGGCCTCTAGTGATAGAATTGATGAATTCCTAAGTCTGCAATCTCTCACTTCAGTCTCCAGAAAGGGCACTTTTAACATGGGTGACAGTGTCCTAGGAGGTGCTTTCCTGATAGTTTCTGAACATTGCCATTTCTGATGTCAGATATGTGTTCATTCTCTTCCAGAAATCCTGGCCTGTTTGCCCTATATAGAACACAGAAAAACATTGTTGGTGGAATATGGCATAGTGGAAGATGAGCAATGGAACGAACCCCGGTCAGAATATATGGTGCACTAGAAGGACAGATAATTCTGACTTAGTATAAGGCATCTTCACATATGTGTGTGTTGGCAACCACATGTATAATTTAAAACATATTTGGAAATATATTCGAAACCAACCAACAAAAAGACAAAGCAATAGAAGTTGGGGGGGGGGGGGGGAGAACATAATATAAAAGCATATCCATTCACAATAATTTACAATACCAATTAAAAGAAAGAGGGAAAACAGGATTTGAGACTACTTCAAATGTATGCATTAATAAAAGCAGTCCATATGTCTAAATAAGGATCCATACAAAATCAATGCAAGAGCAGTAAGATCTTCAGCCCGTTGAATGATAGGTATTGGGTGTTTATCCTTCCAGGCTTGAAGTTAGGAGTCTTTTTGCAAATGTAAGGGATCTCCGAGTTCATTTTTGCTGCCCAGTTTTTCATCCCCACATCGCAGGGATACAATTTAAAACTGCATGAACAAACACACATGTATCACCCATGTACATGCTCCCCAGGGGGCTGGGGCTCACTGTAGCTCCCTGTGAAATGGGGCACTGCTTGTAGATCTCGGTTTGCTGCCACAAAATGTCTGAAGTTGTCCAAGATAATCATTTGAAGAAGAGAGAGGTGACCTGGGATCTAACCCTGCTTTGAGTGCTTGTATTTCTCCACTTCGGGATGGATGAGACTGTGAAGTTCTTCGTATTGTTCTGGAGAGTGATGTCTTAGCTACCACTGATCCCCCATGCCAATTATTTTATGGCACTGGGACTGAAAGTAATATTATTTAATGTCAGCTTGCTGTTTTTTTTATTTTGTGCTATTCTGGCCTGGTCTTGTTACTTGTCCATTTTACTTTTAGGATGGGAGCTTGCAGTGTCCGACCTGCAAAACCATCTATGGGGTGAAGACTGGCACCCAGCCTCCTGGGAAGATGGAGTATCACCTTATTCCCCATTCGTTGCCTGGACACTTTGACTGTAAAACCATCCGCATTATCTACAACATCCCACCAGGGATTCAGGTGAGACTCTGGCTCTGGGCAGGGGGCTGATAATTGGACCACAGTTGTAAACTCGGGGGGGGGGGGGGAGAAGTAGGGTGGACTGGGGTGGAATTCTTGAAGTGAATCTTTTATCCTTGGCTTCCCTACTAGGAATTTATGAGAATTTTGTTTAAGTACGCATACCTCTCAAACCTGCCCCACTTACAACCCTGCACACGAACAGGAACACATTTGAAAACATCTCTGAAAATGTTTGCAAATTCCTGAAATTGTATTTGCAGTCACAAAAAGTGCATTTGAAAGATGTACAACTTTCACAAAAGGTTCAGCTTTTGAAAAAGGCGCAGCTTTCTCTAAATGCGCAACTTTTATATTACCCCCGCTTTAGTCTGTTGGGGAACTTTGCGCAAACCTGTGGATTATTTTACTAAATTTTTGTATTCGATAGCTGTTTTGTGCAATTTTCCCATTTGCACAAAATGATCAGTGATTGCAAATGCAGGCACAAATCAAGGAGAGACAAGTAGTGAGCTGATGACATGTTGACAATTTTGGCGAGTTCCAATATTGCTCGTTCGCCCATCCCTATTCTTCACCAATGGACAGAATTAGATTTAGAGATTATCTGAGTTTTTCTCACCCAATGAACTTCTTTTGAAGATATTTTAAAAGTCAGCTTAGTTCATATTTACCATTCTCTCTCTCCCCCCCCCCCCACCCCCCAGGGACCAGAGCACCCAAATCCTGGGAAGAGCTTCACTGCTCGGGGATTCCCTCGACACTGTTACCTCCCAGACAGCGAGAGAGGCAGAAAGGTAAGTGCTATATCTCTTCACTGTCGGTATTAAGCAAGCTTCCCAAGAGGTCCTGGAACATCTGTGTCTTAGGATGGTCAATTATGCCATGGTGAGAGAGGCATCAGTGCTCTCTGTGTTCTGGTCTGGGTCAATGCGTATTTGGCTCTGCCATAGGCTTGCTTCTTTGAGCAACCCAGTGGAAGACTTACCACAGCGTCTGTTTATGCAGTTGTGTGTGAGAGTGATGATGCTAACTTCTGGCCTGTTCAGACAACACACTAAGCCATGGTTGGGCTGCTAACCCTTTTGCAGCAAATGGTTAGTTAACATGTTTAAACCATGGTTATGTAGCTACCATGGTTAGGAATGGTTCACACAAAACGCTAAGTCATAGTGGCCCTGTTCAGAAGACACCTTAAACCACAGCTTTAACCATGGTGAATTTTTGCCTTATTCACTGTGATTAATGCCGTGGTTTAAGGCGTCTTCTGAACAGGGCCATTGTTTAGCTGAAAATGCTTAACCACTGTGGCTCAGTGTGTCATCTGAACGGGGTCTTCTTTTGCATGGCTTGTAAGGTTTATGAATGTTAAAGTGTCTGTGCTGCTTTTCCCTAAGCAAAAGGACGGAAGGTTATAGATGAGGCAAGAAGGATTGCTCTGTAGTGGCTTCTAGCACTGGAGGCAAACATCTGTGCAATATTTCAAATTGAATAATGAGAGAGCACATGTAGCCAGAGGATTGTCCTTTACTCCTGCAGTTATAATTGCAGAACGTTTCTTGGAATGCTTGCAGCAGTCTAGTCTCACCTTCTTGACAAGGCGTACCTAGATGTGACATCTAGCAAGTCATTGAGGCTCCACACCCAGCTCCAAACATCTTGCACATATGACAACCACTTTTCACACAGTGGACCACTTTGAGATCAATTATGCTAGAAAATTGGGGTCCTATATTATGGGGTCCGTCTGTGAAGCACCTCAAAGGTTAACTGATGACAACAAAAGCACAGAAAGAAAGTTTTCCCGGTTCAGTGACAAAACTGTATTTCCTGATTGTAGCTCAGTTTGTCTATATCCCCTGGAACAGCCTTCCTCAACTGGGTGCCCTCCAGATGTTTTCCCAGCATTCCTGATCATTGCCTGTGCTGCCTGGGGAATTATGGGGGTTGTAGTCTGAAACATCTGCAAGGCCTCAGGGTAGGGAAGGCTGCTCTAAAGTAGTTTATCCTTGAAGAGGGGATAAATATGAGGAAGAGGAGATCCACTTCGCACTCCAGACAAGTCTTCCCTAGCATCTTAATTACTGCAGCACTCCTGTGCTTAGGACTAAGAAGAACTCCTTTTGGATGAGAAGGGAGCCTCCTTTCTGTCTCAGGAGGCATTTTGAAAAAGGGCTTTGTGTTGGGCCCGTTCCCATGTGTCAGGAGTGCTTGAATGCTGCCACTGACTGGTGTAAGCTTCTAACGTTGTCAGAATTGTGCAAGTATGAGATCGTGGAATCTATCCATGCAACATACAAAAGGAAGTACTTCTTCACAGTTAAACTTACGTTATGTTTGTATTGGGTAGATTCCTTCATTTGGGCATGCAGAAGTTTGCAAGTGCACCAGATGCACACGGGATGCAGAGCGAAGTAGCCCACTGTGGTGTGGCTTGCTCTGGATTTGGCACAGAATCCCGCTAATGCCCATCCTTTCCCTCCTCCAGGTGCTGAAATTGCTACTGGTAGCCTGGGATCGGCGGCTGATCTTTGCCATTGGCACCTCAAGCACTACCGGCGAGTCAGATACAGTGATCTGGAATGAGATTCACCACAAGACGGAGTTTGGCTCCAACCTTACAGGCCACGGCTACCCTGATCCCAACTACATAGACAATGTGTTGGCGGAGCTGGCAGCTCAAGGCATTACAGAAGAGAGTGTGGTTCAGGAAAAGGATTGAGAGTGGGGGAGGAAGAGTGGGGGAGGAGAGGGGAAGGGCCTTGCCCTGGGGGTGGAGCTACAAGTCTAGCTGAGTTCCATGGATCAAGCTCCCTCCCTCTTCCGCTGTGCCTGCTCTGTCCTCTCCTCCTCCTCTTCCTCCTGCCACAGCCACTATCTGCCTCTTAAAGGGCCCAGCTCTGCCTATCCAGCTGTTTGCTTAGGGCTTGCTCAGAAAGACCACTGTCCTTTTCTCATGTGGCCCACAGCACTTGGCTAATAGGAGCAAACAAACAAAAGAGGGGTTTTTTTTCTGAGCTCCTCTCGGGCATGGGGTGAAGCATCCTAATGAGGCTTGAGGTTATATTAACCTTAGCACTCAAGGCTGCTTTATGTTTGTAGCTCAGATGTCTGTCCTCGCCGTCCCTCTCTCTGGGATGCGATGGCATCTTTGTGTGGGGAAATTAGGAACCCACTTTAAATTCTGTGAAAAAGAAGCTGTGTTTTGGAGGCATAGCTTAAAGTATCTCTGGTGGTACCAGTCCGGAGCTGAAAAGATGGCTCCATTGCAAAGGCACTGAGGATTCAAACCAGCCCTGGTCCTTTTTTCTTTGTCCGGCTAGGTGCCTGGTTCCATGTTGTCACGTCACTGCTGCTTCCATGTCGTGGACTCAGTGTGGGTCAGAAACGTGCTGTTTGCTGGTCTGGTACTTCTCTCTTGGCAGCTTCCTACATTCCGAGGCTGCCTCCCCTGTCCCATTCCAAGAGAGCTAAGAAGTAGGGCCTGCTTAACTGTTAGAATCTGTCCCAGTTCCTTAGGGAAGTAGGCTGGAAATTCCTTCTCTTTGATACATTCCAAACTGGGTCAGCTGCATGTAAGTCTCCACAGTTGAATTCAAAGTGGACTAGAGCAGAATAAATTAATTGCAGCCTCTATCTGGGGTTGAACCTCAAGAAGGAGCAGTAAACCCCTTGTTTCCTTGACATTGGTATATCAGAATCTGTCCTGTTCCTGCCTCCAAATTATGCCAATCCATTCCAAACCAAGTCAGAACTACTACTTGCTCCTATAGCTGGCTCTGCTTGATCCAGCTGGGCTCCTTGATGCAATACTGACTTGGCCACAATTTAGGTCAGGTGTCTCTGTCTCATTGCATTTACTTATTTCCAGACCAATACAGAACCATGTGCCCCAGTCTCTCTTTCTGTTTGTGAATTGCATCCTAGGGGGTTGTTTTATGTTTGATCTGTTTCTGTTGTGGTTTAGAATGAGTGGAGTTACGGAGGTGAAGGTGAGACACTTCCTGATTTTGCCTGACACACTCCAAGGTGGGTTCTTTGAACTGTTTGTATGGGGGAGTCCCCTGGATACTGATTTGAATTTATTTACCTCATGTTTTGGGGGGTTGTCATATATGTGTATATACTTATATATATATTTGCAATGTATGAGAAAGAGACGTTGACGCTAGGATGTGTAACACAATGGTACTTAAGTTAGACCTGGAGGCTAAGTGCTATTGTTGCTGCAGTTTGCCATGGTTCAGAGGTAAGACTGGCAGCCATTTTGAATTGGTTGTACCAATGCTATGTTAGGTCCATCCCCATCCTCACCACCCCTAGTATCTCAATCAATACCTTGACTTTTTAAAGGGCTTAGCAACCCATGTGAAATATCTATGGGCTTGGGTGAGAAAATAAAGAGATGGGAAAGCATGTGAGAAAAGAAAGAAGCATGTTTGTGGAGGTGACTGCCTGCATGCTTGTCCAAGTTGGTGGTGGGAGGGTGTGTGTGTGAATGAGTGAAAGAGGAGAAGCCCAGAGACATCACATGGGTTGTTAAGCTTGCAGTATGTTTTTAAGGTTCTGGGATTCCTGGGTCTATCCCATCTGGACATTCTCCTCCTCTGTGGTATGCTCTTCAAGAGGATTAAACATCCAGGATGCCTGCTTCCTTCTAGAGATATAAATGTGTTTCAGAAATCACTCCCTATAGGCCCTTACGGAGAAGCTAAAACAGTGTCCTACTTGCCTATTCCCCAACTGTAAGTTCCCTAAAACAAAGTTCTTCCATTTTTACCTCAGTTGCTACTTAATAATAGTAACCGGGAGGGGAAGGGCAGGGGATATCCCCAGATCAGAAGTGCCCTGGCTTCTGTCGTACATAGGGATACATTTCTTTATCAATTTTAATGAGGCATTTTCCTGTTGTATTTATAGCCACATGGATTTCTCCATTAGATTTGATCTGATTGAGTGGTTGTCTTAGTAGAGAACAAAAAATCGCCATAGGAGTCAGTTTCCCCATCCCTTAACATTTTAAGCATAACAGTCTTTCTTTCCCCTGACTCGCAAGCAGCCATGGCATTCCCTCAAATATGACTTAGCCTCCAGGATAGGGGAGGGGTTTTGAAAGGTGACCTTCTGGCCAATGTCATCTCCCACCTGAAGGGAATCAATTTGCCTTTTACGTTATTTGTTTTGGTTGATTTATTTCTTCCTTTTAACTCTCCAGCTGTTGATATTTTTTATACTTCATACAGAATGACCAGCCTGATGGGACACTGTCATTGGGGGTGATGGGCAGGGTCTCTTCCCCCTTTGGCTCTTGTCATGTCTTGGAGTAGGTTGTGTGGGTGCTGGTAGTGGACTGGGGAGGGCAGAGGGGAGGGCAGGGCGGGAGGGGAGCCATGCTGTATATTGTTTGTTTGTTGTTTGTGAATGGTGCGTTTTGCCCATCTCTAGTTTGTTGCATTGCGTGAGGATGGCACCCTTGGGGTGTAACAATAAAAGGAAAACTCCACTGCCAGTTTGAAGAGCGTTTTGTGTCTGTGTTTCCTAAGTCTGTGCGTCTGTTTGTTGTTCATTGTTTCTGTTTCCTGAGCAGACGAATGTGTACAATTTGCCTAGCTGGGAGAACCCCAGTTTTGAAATGGCCACAAGGGGGTAATGTTTCAGTCACAAGGAAAGCTAATATTTAGTATGGAGATCAACAGAGAGCTGATAGGACGGCCACTTGCTACAGTTAAGAGGATGCTTCGACCCAGTGATAGACTTTAATTCTTAAATTTTAGGCAGAATCAAAATCTCGTGTGTGTGTGTGTGTTGGGGGGGTGGAATAATATGAAGGGACAAAAAAGGGGATTGAGCAGGAATGAGTCTTGGAATCTATTTATACTCTGCCATCTAGGATGGTGGCTGCCTTTTTTTTCCTGAGAGAGACCCTATGCCATTCACAGCTGCATGATATAAGCAGAAGTTAAACAAGTGCAGATTCCCCACCCCACCCTGGTCTAAAGAGGCCGTGCTTGAGAAATCTGGGTTTATTGAATGCCTGCAGTAATTAAAGGTGCAAAGTATATCAGCAAGAGAGATGGAAACCACCACCACCACCCCTGATCATCCCTGTGATCTGGCACCAAGGAGAGGGGCTACTCTAGGCTTCCAAGGTCCAGTTTCATGCTGTACTTATTATTGTTCCCTGATCCTTCTAGAGATCTAATTCCCGTTCCTTTCATTCTGGCCCATTCTTCATTTCCACTTCTGCGCTAGCATGAATTATGGAAATAGAGGCTAATTAGGAAAACTAAATATAAACAGTTATATTTCACATAATCTGTTCTGATTGTAGAATTTGGGGTTTCTGGGTGCAGAATGTACCTAAGCACAAACAATACTGATAACTAAATTATTTCCTGCTGATTTTCTACTTGCATATAATCACCATTCTTTTTGTTTAGATGAGATCTAAGTGCCTACATCCTTTCTAACATTCTTTAAAACTGATTCCTCAGCAGCTTGCAACACCTAAGCAATAAAGCAGGACAATCAAATAGGACCAACTTTGAAAAGAAAAATCAGACTCTCTAGGGAGTAGACGAAGCTCACTTACACAAAATGCTGTTTATTCAGGTTGATTCCTGCCAAACATATTGAATATCATGTTTATAATAGAGTGCAGTGTATTTTTGCATTCTGGAGTATATTTTAATATGTTGTTATATATGCTGTTGCCTTTGCTGGATCAAATAAAACCGAAAAATGTGAGTTTGTAAATAACTTGCTGTGGTTGACAGAGAAATCAGAGGCTGAGTCGTTGTGGAAAAAGAGTCAATTTTCCTGTCATCCGTCCCCGCGAGGATATACGTTCCTGTAATGGAGCAGAGGCTTCTGATTGAACGCAGAGGAGCTATTCTCAATAGAATAACATTGTGCTAATGCACCACCCTCGTGAATTCAAAGATGCACTTGTGGAGTGGGATCAGGAAGGAAGAAAAGGAAAAAAAGAGCCATTTTGTCGAAAGATAAAAGCATTTGCAGCCTCTTTCCACTTCTGGCATCTCAGTACTGAAGAAGGGCTCGACCTTGAAGTTCCTTTGAATTCTCTCCTATCCATTTCCCCTTCTTTCCTGTTCCTCCTTTAAGCCTAAGGCTGTGTGAGCACATGGCAATAAGCATGCTTTATTTTCTAAGGAGCTCAAAAGTGTTGCTCCCCACTTCCACCTCCCCCCCCCCAAAAAAAGCTAATTTAACCCTCATCTGTGCTAGGGAAATGTTATTCTAGCCACTGTTACTACATGGGGAGAAAAACAAGAGCTTGCTTCTACCATTACGCAGGTTATTCTTTCTAGAGAACTGCTGGTACAAAGTATGCATTTAGAGTCTTCTCTGTCCTCATATTATCTGTCTCATATTGGGCGTTGGAGACAGTGGAGGGTTGTTCTTGTAAAGTTGCATTTTATCCAGCTACTTAAAATAGTGGCAAAAGAGAGAGTAACGATCTATGTGGCTGCAGCAGTGTTTGCAGCTTTCACATGCAATTGAGGCTTTAAAAAAAGGTAGTGAGTAGTAATAAAATCGCATAATAACAGTGATTTCCTCCCCCCACCCCCTGCCAGAATGGTATAATTGCTAGGGACGGAAAGGGAATCTACGGCTGGAGGGGTTTTAGCCAGCAGTGGGATGCAAGAGCTGGGGGAAGTCGTCCCTCTCTGAGATTTTTAGCTAGGATAGGAATCGGTGACAGGTGGCGACTGGGCCCTATCTGGCTCCTTCAGTGGTGCCATGTGCCTCTCACCCCACTCCCCATCACCAACCCTAAAGGCAAAAGAGAAGTGTGGATTTGCAGAATCTCTGGCAATGGGTTTTGTGTGTGTGTTGCATCTGCCTTGGCGATGCCACCAACCTACCATTTTGTCTAATTGGTTCACTGGAAAAAATAGTTTCTGAGCAGGAAATGGGTCATGTGTAAAGAGCAGTTTTCCTTGTGCCCAGTTGGGCATTGGAAGGTTAGCACACCCGTGCATCCTGCTGCCTCGCCAGTGGGAAGCCTTTTATGCAGCCTGTGCAATCTCCAATAGTCCTACGATAACGCAAGGGGCCAGTGTAGCACCCCCACATACACACATGAGTGCCACATAGATGTCTCCTCCAAGGAGAAGAGCAGCAGGAAGCAGATTTTTAGAAGGAGCTGTGGCTAGTTTTGAACATATCACAGCCCTCCCCATCTTGGTGCCCTCCAGTTCTTTTAGATTTCAACTCTCATCAGCTCCAACCAGCGTAGCCAATGCTCGGGGTCGACCCAAGCATCTGGAGGGCACCAGGTTGGGTTGGGGAAGGCTGCTCTATCAGGTCATGCCTATGTGAGCACAATTGTGATTGCGCTCACTTCATGGCCAAGTGCCTTGTGCTGCGGGTCTGCCTTGGAGGTGCTGCTGCAGTGCCTGGCTGTTCAAGGAGTGGTGTTGACGCAGTGTTGCCTCGCACAACTGGGGTTCCTTTTTTCTTCTCTTATTACTCCTGCTTTGGGCAAAGTGTGTGTCAGCCTGGCTGCACAAGAGTGCAGTCTGAGTCTCGCTCAAATGGTTGTTTACCAGCTTTGGGTATGCAGCCACTCGCCTTTCCGTGTGCCTTGAATCTTGCACACACTCTGGGGGAAGTCCTTGAAAACCAACATCTCTAACAGAAGGGTTTTTATTTCCGCAGGACCTTCCAGGAAATGTCTAGAAAGAAAACCCTTCCTCTGTATGGGCTGCACTGACCACGGTGAGCTCATGATCTCCCCAGTCCCTTTAATACAATAACTCCTAGGAAGCCCACTGCGTGATGAAATCACCTCTTATCTGTGTGCGCACGGCAGCCTCGTGACACCACCACCACCACCACCACCACCTTAACCAGCGATTTGCAGTACAGACTGAGAAACGAGCATAGAATGGATTTAGGCGCTGTCTTGTCACAACCACATGAGCATATGCTATGTATGTCCGTGTAAACCAGTGGTGAGCAACCTGCAGCCCTTGGGCCACATGTGCCCGTGATCTAATACCTAATTTCCAAAGGGCTCTACAAGAAGTCGGTTCATCTCTGGCAAGAGCCATTTGTCTCTTCCCCAGCGATCCTCTTGGTGGGGAAGCGGGTGGGGTGAGGGAGAGAGAAAAGAGGCTGCCAGGAAGAGAGAGATACAGGAAAGCGGGTGGCCTTGCTGGCTTTTGGCTCTGGCCCTGCATGTGGTCCTCAACAGATTACCCGATGAGGGAAGGTTACAACAGCTGGGATTGTTCAGCTTTGAAAAAAGGAGGCTGAGGGGAGACATGATAGAGGTGTACAAAATTATGCATGTTGTGGAGCATGCTAGAACCCGTGAAGCTGATTGGTGGGAGATTCAGGACAGATAAAAGGAAGGACTTCTTCACACAGCTCATAGTTAAACTATGGAATTCACTATCACAAGATATAGTGATGACCAACAATTTGGATGGCTTTAAGAGGGGGTTGGATAAATTCCTGGAGGAGAAGGCAATCAAGGGCTACTAGTCTTGATGGCTATGTGCTACTTCCATTAGCAGAGATGGTAAGCCTGTGTGTACCAGTTGCTGGGGAACATAGGTGGGACGGTGCTATTGCACTCATGTCCTGCTAGTGGGTTCCTAGTTGGTAGCTGGTTGGCCACTGTGTGAACAGAGTGCTGGACTAGATGGACCCTTGGTCTGATCCAGCATGGCTCTTCTTCTATTCTTACCCCCAAGGGGATGCAGCCCTCCAGAGACAAAAATTTGCCCACCCCCAGTGTTAACAATACTGAGCTAGGTGGACCAGCCATCTGATGGGGTCTAAGGCAGCTTCCTCTGTTCATAATTGAATGGAACCTGCTTATGGGAGCGCCTGCCTCTGCTCTTGCAGCTACTCTCTGAGAATAGTTAAAGAGGAGTGAGAGGGATCTTAGGGCTGTGCCTGGCAGCATAAGTTTTGCAGGGTGGGAAGAGAGGACAAAAGCTTACCGCAAATTCATGGAAACTTGTATAGCACAGTTAGTACTCTCATCCCCCACTAAACTGTTTGCCTTTCCTGTTGCTGCTGCTGGGGTGCATCCTCCATTTCGGTTACGAGGTCATAGGCAGGGTTGCTTGTGATCAGACCAGCCCCCTCTCCCCTGATCTGGCTGTACTCCTTTTTCTTGTACCTCCTGCATCCATAGACAGCCAGGCCAATCAGGATGGCCAAGCCAGTGGTGGCCCCCACAGTGACCCCTGCTGCCTCTCCATTCGAGAGGCTCCCACCAGCACCCCCATCTCCCTTCATGCTGTGCTGCACATCCTCGGGTTTCCCTATCTTCCACAGCTGAGTCTGAGAGTCCTTGACCCAGGTCTGTTCACCGTTGCTACTCACCACCAGGATGGTATCGGTGGTAACGGAGCTGATGGCGGGTTTGCGAGTGAAGGGCGGGAGACGGGCTTGGGGCAAAGACCCTCTTGTGAAGCGCCCAGCCTGGACGCAGTACTCCACTTGGCAGCCATCACTGATCAGAGCCAGGTGCTGGCTAAATCCCACTGGGCACCTCTTGGGGTATGGGTCGTCCTCTGTTCCATTGTGGGATCCCATCAGTGGGTTCCCTACCTCGCAACTGAAGAACCCTCCGAAGGGCACAGAGTACTTCTGCCCCCTTTCATCACTGCTGACGCAAACCTTGAGCTGGTCAAAGAGCTTCAGCTGGTAGTACATGGAGGGGCAGGACTGGGCGTTCGTCATAGGGTTGGTGCTCTTGGCACTAAAGAGGCCCCCAAAGAGGAAGCCTGGGTTTTCCAGGACCGGCCTTTGGGCTGCACACCAATAGGAGCTAAATTGCACTCTGGAGGGTTTGATCACATCCTTGCAAACCCACTTGCAGAATAGCCTCCAGACAAGGCAGTCTTGGTGGCAATCGAAGTGGCTGTGTCCTTCCTCCCGTTGCTGGGAGCGCAGTAGGACAGGGGTGTAGCCCACTGGGCAGGAGAAGGCTCCAGAAAGTGGGTTCCTCTGCTCCAGGCCTTGGCAGAGCAGGGCGGCATCAGGACCTTCCAGCTGAGCGCACTCTTGGTAGGCTCCTCCAAAAGTGAAGTTGGTGGCTGTCCCTTCACAAGTCCCATCGTCCATGTTGGCATAAAAGTTGAAATTGGGTGAGGCTGGATTTGTGCAGCCAGGGTATGTGTTGAAAGTGTAATAGCGGGAGATGGCAGCTTTCACCATCTTAGACAATTTCCTCACTGTGGGGCTGGGAAGTCCTGGCAGGTTGTTGGGGGTGATGAAAAATGACAATGGCAAGCCGGAACGGTCAACAGCCACCAGATGGTTGGTGATGCTTTCTTGCCAGGCTTTCAGGGTAATGCCAGGGTAAAAGGGCAACCCCCCGATGCTCTCCACCCTAGAATTGGTGCGGTTAGCCTGGTACTCCTTGGTGAAGCCATCTTCCGTGCCTGCTGAAACGCTACTGTCAAAGTTGACAATGTTCTGGAAAGAGACCCCAGCTGCAGCTGTGATAGAACTTCGCATGGACCGGCTGTCTTTCACAAAGCTGGATTTGACGTGATCCTCCTGGATAAGGCTGGCCCCAGCGTCCACTCCGGTGATAACATGAGTGCCGTAGTGCAGCACTAAGATTTCCGCCGAGTAGTCAGCCATTTGAGTCTGGTTGTTCTCCAGCTGGCCAGCAATGGTAATGAGCTGCTGCCGGAAGCCTTCATCTAACATGGCTGCAGGGTCAAACTTTACAGTGTACATCAGGTTTCTGACCTGAACCCTGGTGGTTACAGCCTGGTCTCTCACTTGGTGGGTTTTCATCCTGTGGAAGTCACTGGAGAACCTGCCGTTGATGTAGGAAGAGGACAGCTCTGCATTGATGGACGCCGAGGTGGCACACTGGTAATCCATCCAAGACTCTATGATCTCTGAGTTCATCTCCAGGTAGCTCTGTTTGCGGGCGATGGTGAAGACCTCATTGGGGATGAGGTAAGCTCCATCTTCTGTGGTTCTGCACAAAGAGTAATTTAGGCTGATCACTCTCCCCATATCCAGGTTCCTCAGATTATCCCAGCCACCTCCAGGAAGAACTTCCAGTGCAGGAAGTTCCAAGGCTTGCTTGCACTCCTGAAATCCAATGGCATGAGGATACTGCACTGTTGGTTCCAGTGCCCAGCATGCCCAAATGAAGAGTGTTAAGGAGAGAAAGATCCCTGTCAAATTCTTCATGGCTGGAGCTATGTGGAAGACAAACAGGCATCTGAGTGGTATAAATGTGCTTCTGTCTCAGCTGTGGGTAACCCAGTAGAGGCTTCCTCCTTTTTATGCTAAGCTTGGTAATTGAAACAGAAAACTAAACTGTATTGCTTTATACTTCCCCTACACAGGTTAGCGGAACTTTAGGGTGCTTCCAGATGGAGGACTTCTAGCACTATCTAGCAAAAGGCACTGTGCAGCTCCTCTGTCATTTCATTCTGAACAGATCTGATCAGGAAAAAAGATGGAACAAGTGGTGGGAAAACACAGGAGGTTTTCCAACTGAAGACAGTTCTGTCTGGAACACCTGCAAAATTCTGTGAATGGGGCAGAGTGATTGCACAATAAAAGGCGTGTCTGGAAGTACCCTTTGTTTCATTTTGGAAGAAAGACTGCACTGGAGATTTATGGTGACTTGCAATAAGCTGTTCCTTTCCAAATTTGAGCAGGTATTGCAAAAATGGGCACTATGAAGCAGGTAGGTGGTGTGTTGATCCGAAAGCAATAACGGCACCCCTGAAATCAAACATTTCTTCACTCCAGAAATCTCTTAGCAGCTTCTCCAGATAGCTCCAAATGCAAGATGGTCTGTCCTGCTTTCCTTGGTCCCACCCCCATGCTCATTCAGACCTCTTTGACAATCTCCCACCTTACAGCTGGGGTCAGAGCAGACCATCGAAATGGCCAGGGTGACCTACTGCACGGATTAGTCATTCATTTGCATCTGTTGCTCTCGTCTGCCAAAAGGAGGAAGGGGAAATGAAAAAGGGATGATGGCCTCTTTCTTTCTTCCTTTCTTTGCAATAACAAGTGGCAGCCATTTCTCATTTTCTACACAGCACTTTATAGGAAGAATTGCTAGGACAATTATCAGAAGAATGAGAAACGGTTTCTTGGTTGTGAACAAGATGTCTGTTCTACCTGCTTCCGTGTCCATAAAGTAGTTGGTGTAGCAGTAATCAGGACGAGGGTGATGTGTGCCAGGAGGTCTGGAGAGTACTTATAAAATACCATGGATACCTGAAAGGCATAGGAGGTGGAGTCTGGAATTTTTCCTTCATGTATGTCTTTTACTTGTTGGTCTAAATTGGCTGTCCATGAAACAAGGATTGGGGATGCCTTAATCTAGTCTGGGGTTTGTTGTTTGTCCCTCCTTCCCTATAAAGATAATCAAGGCTTCTCTTTGTTCTTGCACCTAAAAAAGGATAAAGGAAAAAGTGCTGAAAAGGGCAACTAAAATGATCAAGAGATTGGAGCAACTTCCCAATGAGGAAAGGTTAGAACATCTGAGATTGTTTAGATTTGGGGTGGGGGGGGAAGGCGAGTAAGAGGTGCACATGATAGAAGTGTACAAAATTATGCATGACATAGGCTGAATTTGGACAACACGATAGTCAATGGTGGGGTAATAATCAACTTACAGTTGTTCATCTAGGGGGTACTCCCCACACAACATGGTAATAAATAATCAACTGTGGTGTGGATTAAGATCAGCGCTGAGTTGACAATGGCAGCATTCGGACGACACGATAGTCAATACAACTGACGATTGTTTCCCTTCCCCCAGTTGCTTATTGTGTCTTCTGGATTCAGCCATAGAGAAGGTGGATAAGGAGATATTTTTCTCCCTCTCTCAATACTAAAATTGGGAGTCATTTAATGAAGCTGATGAGTGGGAGATTCACGACAGATAAAAATAATTACTTCTTCACACAGTGCATAGTTAAACTATGGGATTTGCTATGATAAGATATAGTGATGGCCACTACTTTAGATGGCTTTAAAAGGGGGTTGGAGAAATTCCTGGAGGAGAAAGGAGGCTATCGATGGCTACTACTCCTGATGAATATATGCTGCCTTCAGTATCAGGGCTCCATCACACCTACTTTCCCCCCTCCCCTTGGTTTGCTTCCATGGTTTCCCCCTCCGTTTCCTTAGCAGGTCGAGCGCTGGGCACTTTCACATCTGTGCGTTGTTGCGCTCGTGTATCTTTTCACCTGTGTCGCTACTGTGCCGGCAAAATCTCCCGCCCCCTATGTTCTCCTTCTCCCTTCAGTTAATTTTTTTCTATTTTTGGTTTGTTTTGCTCATTTCAAGGGGTGGGCAGGTGAACAATCATTTTAACTAATTTCTTTTGGAAAGGTGGTCAGGTCCCCTCCTTTACTCCAAGATAACCAAAATGCTTACATCTGTGATTTTTTTAAAATAAAGAGATGAAACTTGGCATGGTGATAGCTCTTAAGGAGGGGTTTAGCTATGCCAAGTTTGAATCAAATCCATTCAGGCCTTGATTTTTAGGAATTTGTTAAATCCCCCCCCCCCAATCCATTCTCCTGGTACTCTACCAATGTGAAATCCCACCTGTTTGCATTTGTGGAGGATCTCTTTTCCTTTTCCTTTGATAATGTGCAGCTGTGCATCTCCAGTTCATAAAAATAGAGATCTGCTGGGGTCCTCAGGGACGTGGGCTCCTTCCCCCCTTGCTCTGGCTTTATTGTCTAGCAATTTACTGTTTTAATGTTTCATCAGCTGGGCTCCATTTCTGCAGGCAATGAGGGTGGGGTTGGAGCAGTAAAAACTCTATTCAACCCACTAAGCACAAGTCAATTTGTTCGACAAGGAGTGCTGGAGGAGGAGAACCACCCCGCCCTCCCCTTTCGTCAACAAGACTCCATTCAAAGCACACACCACCAACAAAGGAAAAAGCGAGAGGACAGCACTACGGGGAGGAAAATAATCCAGATTTTGCCTGCACCAAAATAATACACAAAACGGAGGAAAAGATGGGTGCAGGACAGGGATGACGTCATGGGAGGCACTGCAATACCTGATACCAGACATGGTGAGAGTGCATTAAACCGCTGGTGTGATGGAGCACTCAGAGACAATAAGCCTATGTACAACAGGTGCTGGGGAACATGGGTGGGAGCACTCCTGTCCTGATTTTTGGGTTTCTGTGGCAGCTGGTTGGTCACTGTGTGGACCATTGGTCTGTTCTAGCATGGCTCTTCTAGTGTTCATCTATCTGCAGTGATGATATGCATCAGAAGGGGAGGGGGACGTAGGCAGATGTTAACTCGGGCGTTTGCTCAGTTTCCAATTGTGTTGTTTACAAACCCAGGGCAACTTCAGGACAAGTGAACTTTTACCTCCCTTTCCCTTTTTAGCTGGGGATACTTTATTTTGTTTTGATAAACGGAGCAGCTGAAGCTCAAGAGGAAGTCTGATCAGCTGGAAAAAGAACATGGTTCAGGTCATCACATTCATGGATCACAGACAACATCTGTCTAACCTTCTTCCACTTTATGTGCATTGGCAGCAAAACTATGGAATAAGAGTCATGTGCTTTGAGTGAGGTAAGAGAGAACCCTGCATACAAGGGCAGTATGAATAAATTGGCAGAGTAAACAATAAATTATGTCTGGTGTGGAAAAGGTGAATAGGGACTTCACTCATAAAACTAGAACCCAGGGTCCTCCCATTTAACTGAATGGTGGAAGATTCAAGATAGATAAAAGGAAATGCCTCCTTGCACAGCACATAATTAAACTATGGAATTCACTACCACAAGATGTGACGGTCACCAGTTTGGTCAGCTGTAAAAGAGGATTAGACAAATCCATGGAGGATAAATCTATCGATGGCTACTTGTCCTGATGAATATATACATGAGCGGAAGGGTGCCGTTGCACTCATGCCTTGTGGGCTTCCCATGGCCATTTGGGTGGACAGTGTGTGAAGAGAAAGGCCTTTGGTCTGATCCAGCATGGCTAGTCTTATGTTCTTATGAAGTGGAATGCAGTGAGGTCCTGTCTTGATCAAAGGGAGCTCCTGTCCTTGGCTCAAAATACACAGGGAGAAGATAGAACAATATTTCTTCTCCTGTCCCTGGGCTGCAGTGATCAGAGAAGCTATGAATGAACCCTCTCCCTCCACAAAGAAATTAAAGGCACAGGAGTACTCCCTGAAGTCAGATGCTTCTAGTCAACACAACAAAGGAATGAAGAAGTAGTTTAAGTGCTGTTGTTTTGCAAAAGCACATGCAGAAATGTCTACTGCTCAAGCTCAACTATCTAGATGATTCTTTTACTGAGGCTACTTTTCTGGCAAAGATTTCAGTAGAGAAAAAGCAGC
Organism: Anniella stebbinsi; assembly: GCA_029215795.1. Lineage (NCBI taxonomy): Eukaryota > Metazoa > Chordata > Lepidosauria > Squamata > Anniellidae > Anniella > Anniella stebbinsi. Next base: position 261,341,873 of record JARDYH010000001.1, read on the forward strand.
CAATAGGTGGAGAGTCTCATGATAGATATGCTTCCATCAGAGAGGTGCATGACCTCTTGGTTCAACTGGTTTTTCCTGTACTGCACCTTCTACTCCCAGGAGGACAGGCCAGCTCTTTACCTAAAGAGAGTTCCCATCTCTTTTAATAGCTAATCATGCCAATGGAACTTTGGCAGGTGCAACATCTCCAGCCGTGGTTCCACCACTGGGGAAAAGTTTCACCTGTGGAACCTTACCCTATCACACAACTATTTAATGCACAGCTGTTGAAAACCAAGGGGGTGGCAACCCTTATGTCTGCTTTATGCATTAGTCACAATTCAATACAACGTCCAGTGTGCTGGAGACTGGAGCCCATTGATTTCCATGTGGTTCTGTGCACTGAACTCTGGTTGGATTGTGGCCATTCCATTTCTCAGGTGTACATTGAAAATTGAGTTTTGCATGCACCCAACACATGTTTACAGGCATTTCCGTTCTAGAGAAACATGCATTGAGGAGCCAGGATTGGTTGTGTCTCCCCAGCACATGCATAATTGGTGGAAAATGTGCATTTGCTATGAAGTGCCATGGGGATGTCAAACCTCTTTTAGCTGGAGGGGGAGATTCTATTGCTCTCAGGGGCCACATGCCAGTGGTGGGCGGGGCTGAAGACAAAATGGGGCAGAACCAAAGCCAAAGGAGGCAAGACCAAAATGGAAAAAAAAAAATTAGGAAGGCATCTATATACTGCTGCTTTGCTAGCTGGATCCCCCAAAACTGTGCAGCATCACTGCAGTGAAGCAGTATCACTACAGTTACACAGCAGGCATGAGTACAGGCTTCCAGGCATGAAAAATCGCAATGCCGTTGTGAGGAAGCAGGAATGGGGAGCAAATATTGAGGGACTGGAAAACAGTGAATCCCTTTTTTCCTTTCTGGCAACTCTGAAAGCCTGTAGCAGGGCACATGTGCTGCTACAGGTCATTTAATTTCTGCATTATATACCGTAACTGCCCTAACTTTAGACTGTAACATCTAGGCTTACCATGCCTGCCCCTGCCCAGCAGTCCCACGCCTACCCTGCACTGGGCTCTGCCCTTGCTACACCCATTTTCTTAACCTGAACCAAAGCCACCACTGACAGACAACAAACAACCGCGATGACATTGGAGCAATGGAAAAATTCGCAGTAAAACAAGGCTTCGAAAAAGTGCATTTTGTGGCGAAAAACCCAATGCGGTTGCAAGTTGGCGGCTGCATCATATAAATACCAGAGAGCTTCGGCTATTGGACAGTATAGAAATGCAATAAATAAACAAACAACAGGGTGCAACTGCGCAGTCACAACAGGGTATATAGAGTGCATGGACAAGCCCCAGTATACTGTAGCTTAAAGCTCTTAATGTCAGAAATTAAGCCTTAGGAGAGGCATTTCAACCTTTAAAATTTGAGAAAACCCCCAAGCAAAAGTTGAGAAACCACGGTACAAGGATGGCACCAGAGGAAGAGGATGTAGATTTGGCTCGCATGCCTAACACCCCTGCATTTTAGAGAAATATGGACCAAGGAGCCCGGACTGATTTCACCTCTCTAGTGCATGCATACTTGGTGGAAAGCATGCATTGGCTATGAATCAGTGCTCACCCCTGCCATGAGCTGTGCATCGATGCTATGCTAATCCTATCAAAGCTACTAAATTTCATTTTATTTTGACATTCACCTATTACTGTCCTCCCCTCCTCCTCCTCCTCCCAGCTTCACTAAACATCCCTCTGCATCCCACTCTTCTAACAGTCTTTCATTAGACCAAAGGGACCTTTCATAAGGAATGTAACACGTCAAGGAGAAGAAGAGAGTAGCAAAGCTTTGAGAAACCAAGAGAGGTTCCGAGGTAGCAAACTGTGAGCCGGCAATGCGTGCGAGTGTGGAAAGTCTTGTTTTCTTTACGTGATGTAATTGATGGATGGTCTCAAGCCTTCAATTCTGCTTCTCAGTTGCACATGATCTCAGGCGACCCTGTGAGGCTCTGTACAAAGGTGGAAGTGAATGTATTGTCAGCAGAAATGAAATTGCAAGTGTTCTGGGCCAGTGAGTCACACATGATTGCAGCAGAAATATGTACATAGGGATGGAGGGGGAGGAAAGAGCTGAATGTGAGGTGAGACTTGTTACATACGTGATCTTTATGTCACCATTTTACCCTCAGTTCAATGTGACGACTTTGGTTTGGAAAATAGTCGCTGGGCAGTTTGCTAGGAAATAAAGAGTTAGCACTGACATTCACCGTTAATCTGTGTTTTCATCATATTAATTCTGTGCCATCAATAAAGAGTAATGTTTTTGTTCACTTCGGGATCATTTCTTCTTTTTCTTATTTCTAACTTCCCCTTTTCAGAACAGATTCAGCTGAGAAAGATTCTAAAGGGGAATTATGATTATGTGGTTAGTCTTCACAGGTGGGGACCTAGAAGTTGAATAAGGACAAAAGAGGGGGTGGAGGATGTATCTGTGAAAGAGCCCAGAGGAAAATCACAGAACCCAGGCCTAGCAGAGAGGCTGGGATTTTGTTCAGGTGAATGGATATTTGTTCTTGAGATTCGTATAGAGCTATACTTGGACATTCTATTAACATTATTATTCTATTGACATGTGCTTTTTTATTATTTAATCCTTTTATTGTGAATTTAACAGAACAGAAAACCGTGAAATAAAAACGAACAAAAATTACATGCATAGGAATGTCAATTTTTTCATCAAATACGGCATTCTTTTTTTTTTTAAGTTAATCTATTATTAGAGCAGGCATGTGTGTTGCCAGACACAATGGTGGTCAAGTTCATAATGTGTGTACAAGCAGCCACTGATTTTATAATTTTTGTTTTGCTTTTGTGTTCTTAGGTTTTTGAACATTGTGTAGTTGAAATTACTCTCTAGGTCAAGGGTAGGCAACCTCTGGCCCTCCAGATGTTGTAGCCCACAACTCCCATCATCCTTCATTATTGGTTAGGGCTGATGTAGGCTGAAACATCTGTAAGGACACAAGTTGCCTACCCCTGCTTTAGGTCAAATGATTTGTTCTGTACATCCCTCAACACTAAAATGGTAGAGGCTCTTGTTCTTTTAAGATTTCCCTATTATTTAAATGTGTACTAACCCATTTGTACTAACATGGCATTTATGAATTTGCTCCTTGTTTCACTAGTTCACTAAACTGATGTGCACTAATCCAAGCTCAGTTCAAATTTTCAAAGTTCATTTTGTGTGGGAAACCCTAGTGGTTCTCCTGATCTGAAATAGTTTCTGGGCTTCATTTGAGTTGGGAGCAAGGCTGGGGCTGCCTCTACAAGAGAGGTTTAAAGCTCTTTCAAGGCGCTTTAAAAAATTTACCTCTACAAGAACGGAGCGCAAATCAGGCGTAGAGGCGCATTATCTCTCCGATTATGCGCATTATCGAATGCGCGTTAAATCGCGAGTTTTATTTTGCTCCGGCCGTTAAAGCGCATTTTGATTATGTGAACAAGCACTTATGCGCATTAACTACTTGGAAAGCGCATTTTGGTCATCCGTTAATGCGCTTCGCCGCCTCCGTGCAGAGGTATTAGGTGTAAATGCGCTTCAGCGATTATGCGCATAATCGCCTAACCGGGCGCAAAAGCGAATCCTTGTAGAGGGGGCCTCGGATTCCCCCCCCCCATCAGGATTTATTTGGGTATGATTTTAAAAACATTGAGCCATGCTTCTGAGCATGTGTAGGACATGTATCTTCATTTGAAGGATGCCTGCATGGTTTAGCATTCAAAATGCTGTCTGACCATTGCTGATCTTTAAAACAATGTCCAGGTATACATTAGAATGAGTGAATTCTTCCACTCTCTCTGTACGTGTCTCAGGGTCCCTCCATACGATGTAGCTTTGGCGCCTGTTTCTCCAAATATGTGCTTTTTCCTATATTCGATTTTACGTCTAATAGCAGTGAAGGCAAATTACGGGCTCCAAACAATGCTCTTTACAATTGTTTATATGTGGAGTTTTGCAGCAGAGTCAGATCAGGGGTCTATGGTTGAACGAGGAAAATTTGATGAAAGCACTGCCCTGTCTCCTGATGGTAATGACAGAAGGAAGAGGGGGGGAGGTAACTCAATGTGCCTTGTTCCTGAGTAACAGCATGCAAGATGACAGCTCAATGGCAGGAACTTGCTTGCACTGCACGGAGAGAAGTTTCCTTGCCTTTTTCCAGCCAGGATCCCAGCAAGGGAGTGGGGGGGGGGGGGAGGGAAGCCTTAGCGGACCTCAAATTATACTCAAAATGAACAACGCACATCCTTATTCCAACCCCCTTGCTTCCTGTAGAACCAGCTCCATGTGAGTAGCCACGCATCTCGACAAAAGAACGATTCCAGTGTGGATTTTTAAAAAACTTTAAGTACCGGTAACTTAAGGTCAGCCATTACTGAACAGTCCATGAGTCAAGGGAAAAAGAAGGAAGTAGGAGGGAGGAGACAAGAAATGACAAAGCAAGCATTGGGTCAATCCCCTCCCACCTTGTCCACAACTGGGAGGGGTAGCCAGAGAAGGGGCAGTCATTCAGTCATGACATCACCACCAAACTACGCCCACTATTAGCATTAATCCGAATGGTCTGTAGATCGGTTACATGACAATAATGTGCTCTAACTTCGGAGAAAAAATTAAAGTCACGGTAAATCGACACCTTGGAAATGCGCATTAATGGAGACTATAAATCACATAGACGTCTGATTTGCGCCCCGCTCGTCTGTCCTAAATGCCGTCAGAGCGAAGTCAAGGAGGCGCAAATCAGCCGTCTAGAGGTACCCTCAGTGTGTGCTCCAGGGTTTTGAGGGACCTTGGGCAGGACATCCTCAATGAGGGCCCCCTCCCACAGTGCGTTTAGCTTCTCACTGCCACTGTCAACAGTTTCTGTTGCTCCTCATCCTATTTCTCAGCATTGCTACCACTTCTTGCTTGATGGGTACAGAGCCAGTGAGCCAGTTGGTAGTGGCATCTATTGCTCTTTCTTCTTACCCATCACCAGGCAAGAGGTAGGTGCACAAGCAGGTTGCGATGGTGAGGAGGAGCTCTTGTCAGCGGACTCCTACCTGGATGTGGGCCCTCGGCAGGTGCCCAACCGTGCCTCGCCTTCATGCTGGCCCTGTTGTGCCTCATTTCCCCCTCATTTCTTTATATTCCAGTGGATTCTGAGTGCTTCCAGGTAGACGACTCCTTCCTCTTTCAATCAAAAAGCATTGTGCAGCTATCCAGTCTCTCCCCCTGCCCCCACAAACATGCACACTTAATGGGTTTCCTATGGAAAGAAAAAGATGGAAGAAGTGGTGGGAAAACATAGGAGGGTTACAAATAGAAGAAAATGATGTCTGGAACCCCTATATAATTCTGTGAATGAGGCAGAGCAATGTCTGGAAGCACCCAGAGAGGGAGGGAGAGAGATTTTGAAAAAATAATCATGCTCAAATGGATGCTTTAGAGTTTTTATCATGCAAAGCATCTGTTCCTTGCTAGATCCACAAATGTCTTGCTTCCTGAAACGTGACAAAAGCCTCACCTGAAAGCTCCCTTCCAGTGCATTATTTTTCTTTATACAAATCCGTATCATTTTTAATAATAATAATAATAATAACAAAAAAAAATTTATTTCTTACCCACCTCTCCCTCTGGATCGAGGTGGGGAACAACATCAAATATGAAATACATAAAACTGATTAAAAGCACATAAAACTAATACATTATTAAAATACCAATAAAACTCTTAAAATTCAACTGGGTAGGCCTGCCGGAAGAGATAGGCCTTTATGGCTTTCTTAAAGTCAAAGAGACTATTAAGTTGATGAATTTCCTCTGGCAGGTCATTCTACAGCCTGGGAGCAGCAGAAGAGAAGGTCCTCTGTGTAACGGTTGTCAGCCTAGTTTTGGCTGACTGTAGCAAATTCTTCCCAGAGGACCTGAGTGTGCGGGGCGGATTGTATGGGAGAAACTTAGCATCAAAACTTAATAAGTCGAAACTCCCTCACTTTTGGTTTTGGTAGTTTTTAGTTCCTCTTTCGTCAGTACGCAGCCCATGATATCACAATTCATGATTGGAAAGAATGAATCCCCAATGTTGGTTCTTGTTTTTCAGAACTCACAGGACTTGGTTCTCTGTTTCCATTCAGCAATTTGCTGACCAGAATATATTTGCCCATGAAGCTAAAAAAAGAATTTGAACAATTTTCAGAAATACCAGTTTAATTTTAAAATGCCTACATGTTTTAAAACATCTCCCTTTGCTCCCTTTTCTTTTCAAGTCTTCCTCCTATTTCTCAGGTTGCTTTCCCCCTCTCTCTCTCCTTTGCCCCCGCCCCCAATCTCTCAAAGAGAAGAAAAGATTCCTGCCATGTTATTGCCTATTGTTTTGGGAGTGGGAGAAGGGTGGAGTTTTTCTAATCTCTCTCTCTCTCTCTCTCTCTCTCTCGCTCTCCCCCCCCTCCCTCCAGTGCCTTTGCAAAGTAAAGATTCCACCAGGGCTGGGGAACCATTGGCCTTCCAGATGCTGTTGGACTCCAAAACCCATCATCCCTAAGCACAGTCTGGGGCTGGTTGAAGTCCAACAAATCTAGAGCAGGCATGCAGAACCTCAGGTCCTGGGTCCCAATCTGGCTTCTGGGCTTCCCCAAATTGCCATAAACCTTTCCCCCAGCCAACCGCCAAGCATTTGAGGGTTTTCCAGGGTTTGTGCAGTTTCCCCCCATTCTAAAAGATTGAAATGTCTCTCCTAAGGCTTAGGGGTTATCTATATGTGGAGAAAGCCCTGGGGTGGCTCACTTATACAACGCAGCAGCTACTGCAGAGCCATGCTGGTGTTTCCTCCCCCCCCCCCCCCCGAAGCTCTGAAGTGAACAAGTCAGGGACTTATCCTGACTTTTTCTCTGGAGTGATGCAAGGACAGTGCATCTGCCATCTATCACTGCTCCGGAGTCACAGCGGAGGTGTGGCCGGGCAGATGGCAACCGCTGATTGATCGCCATCCACCTGGGCAGGAGAGAGGAGGTGGGCCAGTGAGCTGAATAGCTCCGGAACGCCCCTGCGCTTCCTTCAGCATGGGGAGAAGTGGCATTCTCCATGCCCTTAGTGGGGAAAGCCTCGCAAGGTAAGGAGGGGGAAAAACAGGGAGGGAAGGGTCTTGTGGTGGTGGCAACTCCTCCTCTGATGGATGGATGTAAACCCCACACTCACTCCTTGGCATATTAGGCATATTAGGCACAATCCCGCAGGAGCAAAACTGCAGTGTTTTGGGGGCCAATGCACCATCGTCAAGACAGGCCCTTAGTTACTGGCAGTAAGAGTTTTAAGCTAATATATGTTTTGCCCCACCCTTTTGCCTTTGGTTTTGCATATCTGCCTCTGGCTCCACCCACCAGAGGAATGTGCCCCCACCCCAAGAACATCTTCAAAATGGAATTTGGCCCTCGGGTTGAAAGAGGTTCAGCATCTCTGATCTGGAGGGTCACCATGCTATGGGTTCCTCCACCCTACCCCTCTTCACTGGCCTTCTTTCCTAGACATTTTGCTTCTGAGAGATTCCTTGATTTCTCTCATTCTTAATACCTTTGCTATACATTCCCTTCTTAAAATTCCTTTCCCTCCACCTCCTGTTTTTTTTCTTTTTAATAAGCAACAACTTCAGGCTATCATTTATTCCCCTCTCCTTGAATTCGTTTTAGTTTGGTTAGGATTTAACTAAAATGCTAGGGGCAGGATTGTACCTAACCCTTCTCAAAATGTTTTCAGTACAATCCTGCTCCTAGTGGGGATGGACAGGGAACAGTTAATTCTTTCCATTCTCAGGGGTATATTAAAACAAAGGACACAGTATTGCAGTTGTAATGCACTGCTTTCTTCCAAATGGCTGTAGGAATAGCCTATGCCATACTGAAATCCAGTCTATTCATACGATCAATGGCCATTCCTTGCCCTTCATTTTAATAAAAACAAAAAAGAGTTTTATGGCACCTTAAAGACTAACACAGTTATTATGGCATACTTTTCTGTCAGAGAAAATGAAACCAGGAAGTATGCAAACCAGAAAGTATACAATCACATCGTTAACAGTGGCCATTCACAAATGGTGATTTCATGAACATTCTGGTATTGGTCAGCTAATTAACACATGTAATATGACTTGGGGGCTGTCTATACATGGGGAAAGCTCTGCAGTAGCTGTGGATCTGTGCTGCGTCAGTTAGATGCAGCAGGTGCAGGATCACAGCCACTGTAGGGCTTCCCCATGATGCTGTGTATTGAAAATGTTAGGGATTTACCCTGACTTTTTCAAACAGAGCGACATCAATATGGCACTTCTGCCATCTGCCATTGCTCTGGGGCCAATTCAGGGTCAACCCGGGGGCATTGTCTGGTGGAAGGTGACCAACGATTAGTAGCCTTCCACTAGGAAGAGGACGGGTGGCTCCAGTACCCGGATGGCCGTCTATAAACCCCACACTCCCTTCTCAGCATTGGGATTATCCAACACCACCCTGGGTGAAGGAAAGCGTAGGGTTTGAGAAGGAGGTAGCACCAACCCGGATCTGTGAAGAGAGCCCCTTGGAAATAAACCTTTATCCCAATTCAAGCCACCTGTGATAGAATCAAACTTCTTGATATATTGTAATTCAGCAGTTTAGTATGTCCTTAATTCCTAGAATTTGTTCTCTGTACATGATCTCAACATTATATTTTGTCTCCTTTTGTCTCTTTGCATTTACCCTGCCTGAAAGCTTCCCAAAACATCCCACTACAAAACCATATAGCATCTCTAAACAATTTCTCACACTCTTATCCTTAAATATTACTTTTCAGATTTCACTTAGCTACATTTTTACAAGAATGCAGCATATTTCTCTGTGGTGCTACCTTTCACTTTCAAAAGTATGAATTTACATAAGCAAGTACTTCTAGGAAGCTCTGGAGGTAAAAGAACAGGGCTCTTTTTCTCACCTCCCAGACAGAGCTACAATATAATTACACTGTTTCCACAAAGTTGGGTGTCTGCCTAGAACAAGCTCAAGCTTTATCTGGAAAAGTAAAAAATATATGTGATGTTTTCAAAGAAAGACATCCTGTCCAGCTCTGCCTGATTTAATGATCAGCAGAAAAGAAGCAGATTTTAAACTCTTAAGTTCCACAAAAAAATGTTTCCTTCCAATGATTTAATCAAATTAAATTTTCTCAGATATATCAACATTTACAGGAAAACTCTGAACTTCTCAGAGTACCCCCTCCTTTTCAGAAGGAGTTCTCTGGGCAAAAAACCTCAAGGGCTTAAAAACACTTAAATGTACTTGTTAAGTCAAAGTCTGTCCAAAACCCCAAACCATCAAGTGACTTTCTTTTCCCAAAGTAGCAATGTATTTTAGGTTCAATTAGTGACTTGTGTACGTGTGTAGCAGAGAGAGAGGAGGGGAGAGAGAAATATAGAGGGTGCTTTCAGACAAACAGCTCCAAGAATTAGCAAGCAAAAGACATTGATCTGGTTTGACCTGATTTGCACATAATGGTGACAAATCCTGGGTTAATTATCCCATGATTTGGCAAGTCACGTGCTGCTGTTGTTTTGAATATGCAACCTCCATTTGGCCTGATCAAAGATTGTTCTGCGATGTGCAAACCTTGACACTATAGGTTATTCGTGGATTAAACAACCCAAAGTTAAACTACAATTAATGCAAACAGGTCCGTTGTGCAGCTCTCGCACCTTTCCATCCTTAACAGATTTTCTGGATGTTCCAGGTAAGGCTTTTATTGTCCAATTGCCCTGCCTCATTCAGGGAATTTTGAGGGGATCCAGACACAATCATCTTTCATTTGTCCCCTCCCATGTTTTTCACTACTTCTTCCACCTTTTTTCTTTCCACAGAAAATCCATGAAGGAGGAAAAGCTTGAAGAGCTGCACAATGGGTGCTGCTTCCAGATGGAGGGGGCCCAATGCTACTAATCAGTAGACATTGTGTAGCTATTCCATCTTTTTCTCCTTAATGAATTTTCTTCAGTAAGAGAAAAGATGGAAAAAGCGGCAGGAAAACACAGGAGGTTTACAAGTGGAAGATGTTGTCATCTGGACCCCCTGTAAAATTCTATGAATGTGGCAGGATGATGGCACAATAAAAGCCTCATCTGGAAGTGCGCATGTGTACGTTTGTGTGTGCACACACACACAGTTCAGAAAACTCATTATACTCAAATGGACACTTTTCATAATGCAAAACATCCCTTCCATGCTAGATCCACAAACCCAATTTCTTCTTAAAAGCTCCAGGGATATTTCCAGACAAGGCTGTTAGTGTGCAATCACCCTGCTTCACTCAGGGAATTTTTGGGGATGGGTGGGTTTCCAGACAATGAGTGTCTTTAAATTAAGGGGGGAAATCCACATTCTTACAAGTCCTTGGTCTTTTTGCATTCAAAATGAGTTCCTTCAGACAGTGTCCAACAGATTTTTAATTGAAAAAAAGAGATGCTATCGCAGCCTATTCTTTTCAATGAAATAATCCCCTCATAAATTAGATACTGCATTATCTCTATATTTTTTAAAAATGGGATTATGCAGGGAAACCAAGGGAGATGTCCAGGCTGTTTATAGTGTCATGTAATCGCCAGTCACAAGCGTACTATAAACCACTCGTTTAGAAAAGCCCAATGTCATCACCCACTTGTAATCCATGTTTTCCCACTGCTTCTTCCAACTTTTTTATTACCACAGAAAATCCATTAAGAAAGAGAAAATGAAATAGCTGCACAATGGCTTTATGATAGTCAGCGCTAGGTTCCCTGGAAGCACCCCAGGATCTTCTCTCAAAATGCTGTTGCCATTCTGAAAACTTGCCAGCCCTGCTTGGTCATTTTTGATTTTCAAATAATTCTTGCTTGGGTCTCTCTCCTTCTGGTACCAGGGCCATCAATGCCTGACCTTTAACTGAAGGGTCCATCCTTGCAATTGGCAACAGTTCGTGACAGTGCAAGGCGCTTTCATTGAGTCTAACCTGGTCACCATTGGTCAAGACATTGGATGCTTCCCTAGAGCCTGTCTAGGTTAGTTCTTCAAAACTGAACAATTGCCTCATTCAGTGCATGGAACACATTTTAGTTTGCACAACTTCTCACAGAATGCAAAGCATGCTCCTAGACTTCTCCACCATATCTTTTCCTGTCCTCCTAAATGCATCTCAGATGTCAAAATCTGCTGTCTCTTGCAACTTGATCAATGCTTTGGGAACAAACAAGAACAGGGTCAAGCTGTAACTTTCTCTGTTTTTCTAAATGAAATGCTTCTTGATTAATGGCTGTGCCCCGTCCAGATACTGAAAGTGCAGTATTTATGTTCAAGTGATCTCCTGATCTGGACCCCTATACCACTTTGTCCATGATTCACAGGTCACACTAAGGAGTTAGGCTATGATTCTTATCTCTTGCTCTGTGTCTTAGTTTGCATCCTTTTTATGTACTCTGACTTTCTCAACTCAGATTTTAACTTCATATCACCCACCAGGTAGGGGCAAACTCTATTCCCCATAAAGAGAGAGTTGTTAGATCTTTTATTCACTGCAAAAATCCCTTGTTGAGACATAGCACACTGATCCAATTTTACTCAAATGTAGACAGAAGTGTATGGATCATTAAATAATTCCCTAATTTAAAAAAAGCCTAAATAACCTAAGTATATTCAGCAGCACTCTTTCGCTAATACCAGCAAGCTGAGGATTCGATACAATTATCATAATTGTTCCTGGCTCAGGTAGCTATTCCATGCATCCCTTGGCTCAAACAGCTATTGCCTGTGCTGGACTGTAGATATAGGCAACCCAGTGCTCTCTAGATGTTTTGGTCTACAATTCCCATAATCCCTGTCCATTGGCTATGCTGGTTGAGGCCAATGGGAGCTGTAGTTTAAAAATATGGAGGGCAGCAGGCTGCCTACTCCAACTCTATTGTAAATAAGCCTATTGAAATAAACAGATATTATTCATTCTTCCCTCTCCCCTCTCTCTCCAATAAAAACATTTAAAGTGTGAAATGCAAAGAGCCCACAGATATGTCCTTTTATACTTTGTAAAATGTCAGCCACATTGATGGCATTTTCCACTGCACTAGGGAAGTTTCGATAGTCTACTGCCAGATCCTTGATCCCATTTCAAAATCTCCCGTAGATCTTACAGTTAAGTGTAATTAATTCAACTTAGTAGTTGTCAAACATTATAATGACTTGCTGGTGTATGTAGGGGGACTTTGGACTGGTCTAAACACAGGTAGATATTTACTTGGTAACTCTTGATGGGAGTGGGTCATTTTACGGTGAGGGAACTCTATCCCTGGTTGTTCCTTGTTTAGGCTAGCTGAAGGCACTCTGTTGTTCTTGCCTCTGGTTTACGGATGACAGAAGCAAACATTCCGTTTGTGCCAATTGTGCTAATGCAGCAAAAATGGATCCTGCTGGGATAATATTTCACTTGATTTTTTGCTGGTGACCATACAGATGACAGGAAATCCAGGCATCAAAACATCATCTTTTAGAAGAAAAGTTCCTTTTTTGTGCTTGAGAGAATGTGGAATGCCTTTTCTACCATTGTGGTAGTAACTCTGGGTATTTGTTTTGCTATGTGTATTTGTTTTTGAAATACGTTAAAATGTAAGCATCTATTCCTCAATTAACTGGGGGCACCTCTTTAATAAATAAAAAGCCATCTAATCAATTAATCTAACAAATTAACCCACTAAACATGGCAACCCTCCTGCATTCTCATCAGCACAGTGCAATGCTGGTGGGGAATACAGGGGCAAAGCTGCATACATACAGTATCTGATCCTGGCTGAGCAGTGATCTGCATATTTTCACCCATGGAGTGCAAACCTTGATTGGGTTTGGACGATCGAGCATAGAGAGAAGCCATTGTGATTTCTCCCCCCTGCCTCTATACATGTGACAATCATTTGCAAAATTCCCTGTGATACAGCGTGGGTAAGCGTGTCGTCCAAACCTAGCACTTGGCCTGGTGGGTGGTGGCGGCGGCTTCGTACCCAGCCTGCAACCCATGACTTGCAGTAGGGGTTATAGGGTTGATACAAAGCCATTCCGGCCATGGTGCATGCAGGTTTTGGACGACATGCCATCCCGTGCTGCGTTGTGGGGAATTATGCAAATGGTGGTTGTGGTGTTTTACTGTTTATTGCCAGTTATTTATATGATGTAAGTATTTGTGATGTTTTAATGATGTTTACCTTTAAGATGTCTGTGCTGTGTGATTTCAAATACAACGTTGCTAAGTATGTAACTCTAGTCAGAGAGTGGAGAGAATGTGAAGTGAATGCTAATTGGCTGGTGGTTCAAAGGTCTGGATTGACAGTTAGCAGGGTCAGAGGGAGGAGTTAAAGGAAACAAGAGAACTGTATGGCTGAATTTGGACGACACAATAAGCAAATGGGGGAGGGGACAGTCGTCAGTTGTATTGACTATCGTGTTGTCTGAATGCTGCCATAGTCAACTCAGCGCTGATCCTAATCCACACCACAGTTGATTATTTATTACCATGTTGTGTGGGGAGTACCTCCTAGATGGACAACTGTAAAGTTGATTATTACCCCACCATTGACTATCGTGTTGTCTGAATTCAGCCATCATGTGTGTGTGTGTGTGTGTGAGAGAGAGAGAGAGAGGGAGTCACAGGGTCTGTTGAAGAGAGTTGAGATTTGGGGTTGGTCTGTGGAGGGTCTAGATTTAGTGTAAGAACAACATGTTTTGTTATTTTGGGGAATAGAGTGAAGGGAGGAAAGATAGTCTAGTTTGGAGGGTAGAGTAGGCAGGGTTGTATGTGAACTGGACTGAAACAAACAAGCTTGAACCTGATGAAACCATTACGTTCTTTAACTGCATAACCTTACTTGTTGTTAATAATCATTCTTTTTATTTCACACTGGAATGTTTTGTGAGGTACCTGTAGTGGGGTACAGGATTCAATGGTGGCAGCGGAAGGGCAGGTGCGAGTATAGAGTGCTGGGCTGGGTTGCTGTGAGGCCAGACAAGGGTGGCGAGTCACAGAGTCAGTGGGCAGCACTCTGATAGCCATACCCCTTGGTTAGGAGCCTTTCATTTAATAAGAGAAATAAAGGAAAATCAAGGGGGTGGCATCACAGTGGTCATGTGTGCAGTGCCCACAGGGGTGGCAGGAGAGCCACAATGGCTTCTTCTCCCTACGCAATTGTCTGAACACCCCCTTTATATAACCCAGGGTATATCCATGTGAAATATCTGTCTTGATTGTATACCAGTTTCACTGCCACGGCTCCCTGCCCCCCCAAAAGCACCCTGGGAACTGCAGTCCAGTGAGGGTGCTGATAATTCCCTGAGAACCCTTGGCTCCTGGAAAACAAAGCCTCGTGGAGGGAGCAGCAATGTGCTGAGTGTGGATGCCTACCCCAGGATTGCTTACAAAGGAAAGCAATTCATTTTTTTCCTTCCACATTTTTTCCCTGCTGTCTCATGGAGCCCTTGCACAAAAGGGACTAATTTTTTGGGCAACACTTGCCCTGCTGCAACAATAACTGGCATGGGCCCTCGGGTAGCACTTCTCACCACCCATGGTTTGGAAACTTCAGCCCCAGAACCTGTTTCCAAGTTGCCCCTTGTCTCAATTTAAGCCCTTCCTGATGCTTTTGATGTTGAGTATTTATGAAAAGCAGTGCAATCTATCCTGCTCCAAACGTGCATCATTCCTCAGTGGGTTTTTGCACCCCTCCCCCTCCCAGCCTTGGACACACCCCCAGCTGTTACCAGGCACACGTGCTTTCCCTCAGCTACAGGAAGCAGGTGCTCCCATCACAAAAAGAAATGCCTGAGGGCTTCAAATATTGTTTAAGAGAGGCGACTGGTGCAGGCTCCCCCTGCCTGGCCCTAAAAATAGGGAGTCACAATGAAGATATTTAAAAACAAAGGTGCCAATTGTGCTGCTTTGCCATGACTTCCGCGTATTGTTCCTGTGTCATTCAGGTGGTTGCACTGCCTGGTTGTGCTGCTCCCCACATCCTTTCTTCTGTCCTGGCAAGAGCTCCCCATCCCCCACCCTATGCTGAGCAAATTCCTGCCTCTGTGCTTTTCGGCTGAAAATGAACGTTTCTGTGGATTTGGTAGCAAAAAGAAAGCTGTTGTCTTGGGGTTGGGGTTGCACAGCTTTAAGAACATAAAAAGTGCCATGCTGGATCAGACCGAGGGTCCATCTAGGCCAGCAATCTGTTCACACAGTGGCCAACCAGCTGTCGATCAGGGACCAACAAAGCAGGACATGGTGCAACATCACCCTCCCACCCACGTACCCCAGCAACTGGTGCACACAGGCTTACTGCCTCAGATACTGGTAGTAGCTTTCCCCATCCTGGGGCCCTTCAGATATGTTGGGCAACAATTCCCAGAATTTCTGATCATTGGCCATGCTGGCTGGGGCATATGGGAGCTGAAGTCCAAAACTTCTGAATGTTGGGAAAGGATGATGCAGTAAATGCAATACTGGGCTTAGAAACTAGCCTAAGAGACCATGGTTTAAATCCCTGTTCAACTCCTAATGCTTTGGCCAAATCATTCCTTCCCAGTGTCAGACCATTCTTTGCATTATTTGGCTTCGATTGTGACCAGAGTTCAAATCCAATGGTGTCCAGAGCTGGTTTTGTTTGCTCATAAATCAAGTCAATAAAGGTTCAATAAACAGTTTGGTATGCCTGCACCAGTTCAGTTGATTTTAAACAGTCTTTAATATTCATATTATGCTGCTGGTATTGCAAAGTGGGGTGGAACATACAAGTTAAGGGGCTGCCCTCCAATTCACTCCCACCTGAATCACGTCACGCTGATTAAGAACTGTCAAGGTTCCGACTTTGCTTGGACCCCTTGACATATGATGGCAGATGTGGGATTTGTTGAAGAAGAGAGAGCTGGAGAGAGACCCTGGAAGAAGGACAAGGCCCGAAAAGAAGGCTAGAACAGATTCTAGGCTTAACTTAGGGTGACCATATTTGGCAAACCAAAAAAGAGGACACCCCGTGGGGGTGGGGTGGGAAAGCGGCTTTCCAGGGCCTCTGGGAAGTGCATCATCCCCCCCCCTTGCCACCTTAAAGGCCCTGGAGTGGAGGAGGGGAAAGTGTGTCATTCCTGCCCCCCCACTGCTCCAATTGGGGGCCTTTTCTATAATGTCCAGGAAAGACACACTTTCCCCTTTAAGGCCCTGATTGGAGCAGCGGGAGAGAAATGACCCACCTCCAGAAAGCACATCATTCCCTCCCACCATGCTAATGGCGGCCTTCAAGGGGAAAGTGTGTCTTTCCAGGACATTGTAGAAAATGACAGAAAATCCCCCCTGACACCCAGGATGGAACAAAAACCAGGACAAATCCGGGGAAATCCTGACAGTTGGTCACCCTACTTAACTACAGGTGAAAGTGTAGTTAGATTAGAGTAGGGTGACCAGATAAAATCCAGGTCAGGGCTCATGTAACTTTAACAGTTGTAGAGAAAAGGGAATTTCAGCCAGTGTCATTTGTATGTAATTAGTTCCTGGTGAAATTCCCTCTTCATCACAACAGTTAAAGTTGCAGGGGCCCTGCCTTCTTTTGGATATGGTCACTCTAGCATAGTGCCTGCACCTTTAACTGTTGTGATGAAGAGGGAATTTCACCAGGAACTAATTGCATAGAAACAACACTGGCTGAAATTCCCTTTTCTCTACAACTGTTAAAGTTACAGGAGCCCTGTCCTCCTTTTCATATGGTCAGCCTAGTAGACAGTGACCAGGAGCCTATCCACACTACTGCTTTAAAATGGTTTATAATAGGCTCCGGGTCACCAGTGGGCTGCTCAGTCTGCTGTCCAGGTCCTAGCCATTGATGGGCAACTTCAAGACACACCCTCTCCCTTCTTTATCTTTGAAGAAGGCTTGGACTGGACAGTCCTTCCAATAGAGGATACCTTCCAACAGAGGACTATAGCCCTTCAAACAGAGGACTGACTTCTGTAAAGAAGGGCACATGGCCTCTCTACTCTTAAACCAAATTGTTCTTCTACAACATTGTTTCCAAAAGACAGCACCAGGACAAGCTTGCTTTGTAAAGACTTTGTAAGGCTCTGTTTAATGGCACCATCTGGTGTCACATTTCATTATAACAAAACCAACAGTTATTGGTGGTTCCATTCTCTAGACATATAGTAATTTAACTGCATGGAGCATATATTATCCAACTATACTTAGTTATACAATAGCTATTTTCTTGGAATGTGCATTGGTTATTTAGCTTATCTTCCAGCTGTACTACTAAGTGACTGGCCCAAACAGTATTATCTGATTTGAGAACTAGCTCTTGCAGCATTGTTTATAATATCCACCAGATTTTGAAATGCTGGATAGTTTAGTGTACTGGTATTTGGAGGGTTGGTTTGATGTGTGTGGATTTTATAATTTACCACATAGCAGTGACTTGTGCAACTTTTCTCATCCCTACATGGATCTCTGCATGCAAATGTTAATTTAGATGAAATTTAGTAGCAACACCACTGAGGAATTTGAGTAGGTTTCTGCATCTCATAGTTTTTGCAATTGTGATGCTGTGACATTTCTTCTTTGTAGAACTGAGTATCGTGAAAAGGTTTGATACACAAGGGACCCATTCACACAACCTGACAACCTATCTCTGCACTTGTGATTTATTGAGTAATCAATTCTGGTCAAGTGAGAGGAAATACTTCATCTTTATGTGGGAAAAGTGCACTATAGAACAACCATGCAATGATATTGCTCCTGTGATGATGCATAGGGGACCTTGTTTGCAATCATACCCTCTGATTAGAGCCTATCTCACTGGGGTGCTGCTAAACCTGTTGTCCAGGCATACTTGGGCAAATGCTGGAGCTCTGAGAGAGCCATCTGCTATTGCTGACACTGAGCTTCTTTTCCCCATTTCATTCTTTTTTCTTTTTGGCCTGGCACTGATAGCAGCACCAGGCCTGACTGGCTAGATTTTCTGCAAAACCGCCATTTAAATTTCCTCACAATACAGTGCCTACACTGCATATGTCATGGGCCCTGCATTGTAGAAAATCAAAATGGTGGGAAAACATCAAGTTCTAGCACCAGGCCACTGCTGCACAGCGGTACTACTAAAAAAAGCTGTGTGATGGTATGACTGAATTCATTGGAGCAGCAGTCATTTTTAGGGTGACCATATGAAAAAGAGAACAGGGCTTCTGTATCTTTAACAGTTGTATAGAAAAGGGAATTTCAGCAGGTGTCATTTGTATGCATGCAGCACCTGGTGAAATTCCCTCTTCATCACAATAGTTAAAGCTGTATCTGGTCACTCTAGCTATAGTAGAGTGACCAGATACAAAAGAGGGCAGGGCTCCTGCAGCCTTAGCTATTCACTTTCTCTTAGTTCTTCTAAAATATCACCCATCAACCAGTGTGGTGTACTGGCTAGAGTGTTGACTGGGAGTCATGAGATCCAAGTTCTAGTCCTCACTCAGCCATTGGGCCAGTCACAGACTCTCTGCCCAGTCTACCTTACAAGTTTGTTGTTGTGAGGATAAAATGAGAGGAGGGGGATTGCCGTCTTGGGTTCCTTAAAGAGGAAAAAAGTGATATAAATGTAATACATACATACATACATAAATCAGCAAAACTCCTCCCGCTCCCAGACTGTGGAATGACCTGCCGGAGGAGACTCGTCAACTTAACAGTCTTTTAGAATTTAAGAAAGCCATAAAGACTGTTCTCTTCCGGCAGGCATATCCAGTGGAATTTTAGAATGTTTTAAGGATGTTTTTAGGATGTTTTAGGATTTTTATGCAGTTTTAATAATATGTGTCATGTTTTAATCAGTTTTATGTATTTTATCATGTTGTTGTTCCCTGCCTCGATCCAGACGGAGAGGCGGGTAAGAAATAAATTGTTGTTATTATTATTATTATTATTATTATTATTATATCCATGTTAACTGTCATTTCCAAATTGCTATTTCCCCCCTAGCTAGAATCGCCAGCCATTCAAAATTGAATTTACCTGATCCAGCCTCAACTATAAATATTCAGCGATTGTCTCTTTCTCCCCCTTCAGGCCAACACAGTTACAACGCTTGGTCTCAAGCCTACACATATACATTATAGCCTTTCAGATTGGCCACTCATACAAGTTTGCAGGTCTTTTACATTACACAATCAACCCCCAAGATGTCTCCAGTGCTTTCCCCTGTAAACTCGCTTTAAAAAAACTAGATAAAATTCTGTATTTAAATTATTGCATGTTTCATTTAGCAGAATAGCATTGCCCAGAGGGGAAGTTTTCAATTCAAAATCACATGGTGGTTGTCTAAAGGAGCCCATAGTGAATGCAGAAACATCAGATTAAAAGAAAACTTGGTGTGGGTGTGGGTTTTTTCTTTAATGCAGAGATGCCCTCAGAGGCCATATAGAGTCTTCACAGAACAAGTTATGTACACTAGGGTGACCATATGAAAAGGAGGACAGGGCCCCTATATCTTTAACAGTTGCAGAGAAAAGGGAATTTCAGCAGGTGTCATTGGTATGCATGCAGCACCTGGTGAAATTCCCTCTTCATCACAACAGTTAAAGCTGCAGGAGCCCTACCCTCTTTTGTATCTGATCACTCTAGTATTTATTTATATTTATTAATTTATTACATTTGTATACCACCCCATAGCCGAAGCTCTCTGGGCGGTTTACATAGGATTAAAACAATTAAAAACAATATAAAAAATTAAAACAGCAAAAACATACAACATACACACAATACACATATACATTTAAAACCATTACAACAACCCCAAAAAGCTACAAAAACAAAAACAAACCCAAGCTCCCCAGATATTGCCAAATGCCTGAGAGAAGAGGAAAGCCAAAAAGATAGCAATGTTGGCGCCAGGCGGGCCTCATCAGGGAGATCATTCCACAATTGGGGGGCCACCACAGAGAAGGCCCTCTCCCTTGTTGCTGACCTCCGAGCTTGCCTCGGAGTAGGCCCTTAGATGTTGAACGTAGTGTTCGGGTAGATTCATGTTGGGAAAGGCGTTCTGTCAGGTATTGCTGTCCCAAGCCGTGTAAGGCTTTATAGGTTAAAACCAGCACCTTGAATCGGGCTTGGAAACATACAGGCAGCCAATGCAAGCAGGCCAGAGTAGGTCTTATATGCTCAAACCTTCTGGTTCCAGTTATCAATCTGGCCACTACATTTTGCACAAGCTGCAGCTTCCGAACCGTCTTCAAAGGCAACCCCACGTAGAGTGCATTGCAGTAATCTAACTTGGAGGTTATCAGAGCATGGACAACTGAAGCCAGGTTATCCCTGTCCAGATAGGGACGTAGCTGGGCCACCAACCGAAGTTGGTAGAAAGCACTCCATGCCACTGAGGCCACCTGAGCCTCAAGTGACAGAGATGGTTCTAGGAGAACCCCCAAGCTAAGAACCCGCTCCTTCAAGGGGAGTGCAACCCCATCCAGAACAGGTTGAAGACCCTCCATCTGGTCAGCAGAACCACCCACTAACAGCATCTCAGTCTTGTCTGGATTGAGTTTCAGTTTATTAGCCCTCATCCAGTCCATTGTCGCAGCCAGGCACTGGTTCAGCACGTCCACAGCCTCACCTGCTGAAGATGAAAAGGAGAAATAGAGCTGCGTGTCATCAGCGTACTGATGACAACACACTCCAAAACTCCGGATGACTGCACTCCATGGTTTCATGTAGATGTTGAACAGCATGATTGACCCCTGTTGAACCCCATACTGGAGAATCCACAGTGCTGAGCAATGTTCCCCAAGCACCACCTTCTGGAGCCGACCCCCCAAGTAGGAGCGGAACCACTGCAATGCAGTGCCTCCCACTCCCAACTCAGCCAGTCGTCCCAGAAGGATACCATGGTCAATGGTATCGAAAGCCACTGAGAGATCAAGGAGAATCAACAGAGTCACACTCCCCCTGTCTTTCTCCCGACATAGGTCATCATACAGGGCGACCAAGGTTGGTATAGCTCCTGCAGCTACTGTTGTGATGAAGAGGGAATTAAACCAGGTGCTGTATGCATACAAATGACACCTGCTGAAATTCCCTTTTCTATACAACTGTTAAAGATACAGGAGCCCTGTCCTCCTTTTTGTATGGTCACCCAATACATACCATTTCTTCACACCACTACACCAATAAGTCCAGTGGTAGGTGTGGTGTTTCTCTTAGCATTTCCATGACTAGCAGTCAGAGAAGCCTGGGACTGCCAAGGAAAGGAGCCTATTGCATTAGAGGAGGCACTGAGGGCCCAACCCCTCCTGAAACCTGGTGCCAGCCCAGGATGTACCACTTCAGACTACAGGTGAGGGCTCACATGACTGAACCCTTCTCAATATAAAATTCTTACATTCAGAAAATTAGCAGGAGACACCTTTAGTTAGTTTTTTATGTGGAGGGATTTGTTTGTAAGGAGGAGTATTCCATATGTGAGCCCCCAGATGTGGTTGGAAGTGGTATAGCACAGACACAGGTGGTCTGGGATCAGGAGATGGAGGGTGTAAGGTAAAATGGCAGGGTAGCCAAATATACCACAGAGAAGATCTGATGTGGTTCAAAGTGCAGATCTTTGCAGCAAATCTGAACAAGGCCATAGTAGGCTGGATTTTTTTTGTATTTTGGCTCCACCCCTTTTGCCTTTGGCTTCACCCCCTTTGCTTTCAGATCCGCCCACCACTGGAATGATGCCCCAAATAACTTTTCCAAAGTTGAATTTGGTCCTCTCTTCCAAACGTTATTTTCTAAACCAGCCTTCCCCAGATGACCCAAAGCTAGGAGGGTTGGCCAACACCATAGAAGATAGGACCAAGATTTAAAAGAATTTAGATAGCCTGGAACACTGGTCTGACTATAATGCTTCAACAAGACTTATTCTGCATTATGTAGGCTGCATTTGGAGTATTGTGTCAAGTTCTGGGTGCCCCATTTTAAGAAAGGCATTGACAAGTTGGGGTGTGTCCAGAGAAAAGCAGCTAGGATGATGAGGGGTCTGGAAATCAAGTCCTATCAGGAATAGTTGAAAGGGCTAGAGAAGAGAAGATTACAGCAAAACATGATAACAGTGTTCAAATATCTGAAAGGCTGTCATGCAGAAGATGGAACAGACTTGATCTCTGTTGCTCCCGAAGGCAGGACGAGAAACAACGGGTAGAAACTGCAAGGAAGCAGATTTTGGCTAAAGATTAGGAGAAATTTCCTAACACTGAAACCGGCTGAGCAGTGGAACAGTCTGCCTTGGCAGCTGGTGGATTCTCCTTCACTGGAGGCATTTCAGCAGAGGCTGGATGGCCGTCAGCTGTCAGGGATGCTGCAGCTGCCCCCTGCAGTGCATTGAGCAGGACGTTGGAATTCCCCTTCTCCAATTCCCCTTCCAATTCCTCTTCCAGTTCTAGCATTGGGTTGGATCCAGATTTAATCATGCTTAAGGCACATCGATTTCAATTGGTCTACTCTAAGTACGACTACGGCTGCCTCTACACGAGACGTTTAAAGCTCTTTGAAGTCTCATTAAAATTTTTACCTCTACAAGAGCGGAGCGTAAATCGGGAGTTGAGGCGCATTATCTATTCGATTATGCGCATTATCGAATGCGCGTTAAATAGCGAGTTTTTTGGAGGAGGCTCAGAACCTGTCCACTCTGGTCTCCTCCCTTCCCCGCCCACCAAAATGCCCCTGTTACCCCACTCCAAGGCCACTTTTCCAACCTCAGAGACCAGCAAGGGCTTGGGGGAGTGGGAGAGGAGCTCCAATTCCCCCTTCCGGGGTCAGAGCAAAGGGGGAATCGAACAATCCTAGGGTCCTGGGGAGGCTCTCCCATAGACCATAGGGTTGCTCTTTCAATTGACTTCAAGGATTTTACTCTCACATGAGCCTATCTCGAAGCTGTATTTTGGGGATTCATATGAGGGTGTGTGTCAATGAATCTTAAAGATGTAGGCTTTAAATATCACAGAGGGGTTTCTAAGCTAAACTGACACTGGAATCACCAGTTAAACTGTGCTTCACTAGCTCTGAGACTCATTGAGCAGTTTTTGCGCAAATACAGCAAACAAGGTGGTTTAACGGAACAACAACAATGAACTAGGACAACCATATGGAAAGGGGGACAGGGCTCCTGTATCTAACAGTTATACAGAAAAGGAATTTCAGCAGCTGTTATTTGTATGCAGGCAGCACCTAGTGAAATCCCCTCTTTGTCACAACGGTTAAAGCTGCAGGAGCCCTACCCTCTTTTGTATCTGGTCAAGAGGGCATGGCTCCTGCAGCTTTAACTGCTGTGATGAAGAGGGAATTTTACCAAGTGCTGCATGTATACAAATGACACCTGCTGAAATTCCCTTTTCAATACAACTGTTAAAGATACAGGAGCCCTGTTCTCCTTTTCATATGGTCACCCTATATACTCTATTGAAGTGGAAAATTTGGTGCCTTTCTCACCCTGAATACTTAAGTCTTGTGGAGGACTGGGTAGGGGATTGGGTCACTGAGATATGGACCATGACTGAGACCTCAGAGTGAGTGGATTCTGGGAACAGCATTCCGATTAGGCAATATCAGGTACTGAGTGCTTCAAATGAGACACGCCCTGTAATCTAGTAAACTCCAAATTGGTTTTAGTGTGTTTATCATAGAGAACAGTCCCATGTACCTTGCTGTCTATGCATGTTTCATATGTTATCATTTTTAAAAAAGTATTACTTATAATATCATATTAAATATTCTTGGTATTTAAAATTATTTTTAATAACCTTTTCATTTATTGCCAGCCTGACTAACTTGTTAATTCCCTCTGTAAAGTCTTGGAAAGCACCTTAGTTAATTAGTGGGAATTCAGCCCTGAGGATTTTCTCATGATTAATATGCACCAAGTATTCTGAGTCATAATGAGTTCTAAATTAGGATTACTTTTGACAATTCCAATATGTAGGTAACTCATGTTACACTCAGCAGCTCTCAACCATTAGTGTTCTCTTCCATCCTGGCCGAGGAAAGGAGGTCACTCCTTTCCTCGGTCAGGACGGAAGAAAACACTAATGGTTGAGAGCTGCTGAGTGTATCGTCCCCTGAGACTGTAACAGTGATCTACTCAAGAGGAAAATATTCTTTAAGATAAACAAAATGTATTGATGTATACAACTAAAAACACTAATGAAACGGAATGTATGAAATCCGGAATTTCCGTTTGTAAAATGTTGTACAATACTGTATTACAACAATTGTAAAAATTATATTTTAAGTTAGTAAAAACTTTAATCAAAATATATTTTTGGGAAATTGAGCCCACATAGTATAGGTCCTTTCCTTTGCCATATACAGTGAGGGCCCCTCTCTTGTTTTTGTCGGTAACTCATGTTAACCCTAGCCTGCAGTTGCAACATTTTAATACATGTATGTTAATCATGTTCTATACACACACACACACACACACACACACACACACTTACACACACTGTAATACGCTGCCAGCGGCATGATTTAGTGCAAATATTCCAGCATTGATAGGAGACATCTCATCCTCTTGCTTCAGATCTGTGACCCTGCATTGCATGGGAAAGAGAAAGGAGGGTAAACTACACTACCAGGGGCCCTGTGTTACTCATCTAAGGCAACCTTCCCCATCCTGGTGTCCTCCAAATATGTTGGACTACAACTCCCATAATCCCTCAGACAGCTATTTAGCCAGCTATGCTGGCTGGGGATTATGGGAGGTGTAGTCCAACACATATGGAGGGCACCAGGTTGGGGAAGACTGATCTAAGGGAAGTTGCTGTTTCAGCAGATGCCATAGAGTCTCCATAAGCAGCAGTAGTTTCTAACAGCAAGTGTAAAGCTAGTGGAACCCCCAAGTTCCTCCATGGCTCAACAGCACCATCTAGAGTGTCTCAGATTCAGGTACCCCTGCTGAGAATAAATACCTTTGGGTTTATTCCCAATCCATGGAATCCTTTTCTTCTACTACTACTTTTTTAACAGTACCCCAGTTGTTCTGAACTGGACTGGCTGAATCTTCAGTGATGGAAGGGCCAGGGCTGCCAGAGGCAGCACCTCTGAACGTGCTTAGAGGTCTCCAAGTGCGATGCTAAGTGCGCACTTGGAGACACAAAGAGGAGCACACATCAGATGCGCCCTACTGCAACCAGCCAATCACAGCAAATTGCAGCAGCAGAGGGCAGCAGTTTCAAAGAACAAGAACAAGCAGGTATATTTATACATAGTAGCATCCAGCAGTTAGCAAAATTCTAAAGGAAAACAAAGACAGATTAAAAACAAACCCTCCTTCATTACACGTTATCTACAGATGGCCCATAACTCTTCTGGCAATGTCAGATTGACCTGGATAGTCAGTCCTCCTTATCAACACTGGCTTCTTTGTCTTCTACTACATCAAGAGGTTTTGACATTTAGGAATTCCAATTAAGCATTTCATTGCTGATATAGCAGTTTTAGCAATACAGCACATGCAGTTCACTTGCAAGAACCAAACTACATACAGAGGCCTACATAGAGAGCAGGTATATCAAGGCTTGTGGCCTTGTTTTCTCAGTATACACCTGACCTGAGGGCAATGAAACAAGAGGGGAGTTGGCGAGAATGCAGGTGGAGGAAAACTTGTGCCAAGCCTGACCAAACACAAGCTAGAGCTCAGTATTGAGCCTTCTCTGGGGCAGTGAGAGTGGCAAAGAGACAGTTCTTTTCCACCAGCATTGCAACTTCTCAGTGTTGTCCAGCGGAGCTTTTCCAAGTGCTTCATGGCCTTCCACACTCTGCGCCGGGAAGAGAAACTGTGGAAGCCTCAGAGGCACCCTGTGGCAGGTTTGCATGGCTCTTTGAAGATAACATCATTCAGATTTGTCACGAATTGAACATCATGATTAATGCAGATCCATTAGTAGAAGCGTCCAGACTACCATCTGGTCCAGTTTTATTGGATAACTCGGTTACTGAGGCCTGAGGATGAACGCAAAGTGCTTCGCCAAGTCCAGTTGACCACCTGTGTGCTTGATCCTTGCACTTCATGATTCATCACATCAAATAAGGAAGAAATATCTGGTTGGCTTGCAAATTCCTCTTTGAGAAATGGGAGTGATGATGACCTCTTTAAAAGAGGCAGTAGTTAGGCAACCCCTGAAAAAGCCTAACATGGGGGGTGTCTATACAACACTGTGTTCGTATCTGCTTTCCTCAAAAACCTGCAGCATCGCTGCTGCAAGGCAGAAATGATAAACTTAGACAGCAGGAGGCAGTGCGGGCTATCCGGCCAGAAAAAATGCAGCACCAGCAGCCATTTGGCTTGTCAAGTCGCCCCCTGCCCTGCGTTCCCACACTTACCCAATCCACCCAGAGCTCTGCTCATTTGGATAACCCAAACTGAGGTCACCATTGACACACAAAGAAAAAACATGGTGACTTCAGAGCAAAGGGGAAAATCGCAGTAAATGGATACTTTCAAAAAGTGCCATTTTGGGGTGGGGGGAAAGCCTGATGTTGCTGCAAGTTGGCAGCTGTGTCATATGAACAACATAGCACCACTGTGCAGCCATAATGGGGTAAATAGGTTGTAGAAACACCCCCTGGACCCGGAGGATGTTAACAACCATAGACCAGCTGCTAAAATCCCCTTCCTGGGCAAGGTGCTTGTGCAGGTGATTGCTGGACAACTAGTGTTGGACTGGGAGTTGGGAGATCCGGGTTCTAGTCCCCACTCAGCCATGGAAACCCGCTGGGTGGCTTTGGGCCAGTCACAGACTCTCAGCCCAACCCACCTCACAGGGTTGTTGTTGTGAGGATAAAATGGAGAGGAGGAGGATTATGTACGTCGCCTGGGGTTCCTTGGAGGGAAAAAGGCAGGGCATAAATGCAACAATGAATAAACGCAACAATGAAACAGAGAATCTAGATCCATTTCAATCAGGCTAATATGATCTTTGCCGGGAGAGGGTCATGGAGAGTGCAAACCTGTTGATTTTCCTGGCCCTTTCAGTGGCTTTCAATACCATTAACTATGTAATCCTTCTGAATAGGTTGTCTGGGCTGGGAATTGGAGGCCCTGCACTGCAGTGGTCCCACTTCTACTTGGATGGCCAATTCCAAAAGGTGCTGGGGGATTACTGCTCTGGCAGCTATGCTATGAGGTTCCATTTTATCCCCTCTGTTATTCAACATCTACATGAAACCACTGGGGGAGATTATCTGGAGATGAGGGCTGTGGTGTCATCAATATGCAGATGACACCCAACTCTACCTCTATTTTTTGAAACAGGGCAACAAGATGGTAAATGGAGACTGGCCAATGTGATCGTACAATTCCAGGACTTTTTTAGCTGCACTGGCTGCCAGTGCATGTCTTGTCCCAATTCAAAGGGCTGGTATTAACATTCAAAGCCCTAAACAGCTTGGGACCAGATTATTTGAAGGATAGTCTCCTCCCGTATGTACCTGCTTGGACCTTTAGATCATCTTCAGTGGTCTTCTTCAGGAGACCCTGCCAAAGCAAGTGAGGCAGGTGGCTCACTTGAAAGGTTGTCCCACAGAGGAGGGCCAGGATCTCTTCTCGATCAACCCAGAATGCAGGACACAGAATAATGGGCTAAAGATACAGGAAGCCAGATTCCGGCTGGACATCAGGAAACAGTTCCTGACTGTTAGAGCAATATGACAATGGAACCAATTACCTAGGGAAGTGGTGGGCTCTCGCACATTAGAGGCATTTAAGAGGCAGCTGGACAACCATCTGTCAGGGATGATTTAAGGTAGATTCCTGCATTGAGCAGGGGGTTGGACTCGATGGCCTTATAGGCCCCTAGGCCCCTTCCAACTGTACTATTAAATGATACCAGGAAAAGGACCTTCTCTGCTATGACATCCCACTTGTGGAATAAGCACCCTAGAGAGGTTTGCCTGGTGTCTACATTGTGCTCCTCTGGCCAAGTTAAGACCTTTTTATTTTCCTAGGTATTTTAGCTCTGCTGTTTTAAATTTGTTACTGTATTTTAAATCTCTGCTTTGCTGCTAGGTCTTATTCTGGTTGTTCTTTCAAACTTGTATTAAGCTTTAATATTTTATATTGTTCTCATGCTGTACTTGTGGTTTTAATTTTTGTGAACTGCTCAGAGAGCTTCAGCTATTGGGAGATATAGAAATGTAATAAATAAATAAATAAACAAACAAACAAGTAGAAATAGTCCATTCAGAAATAATACCCCATTTTCCCCATTCTAAGAAAACCTGGGAAAGTGCACTGAAAAAACGGAAGTGATACTGGGGGATCATGTCATCGTCTAAAGAACCTGTGGGTAAAGAATCATGAGTGCACAATAAATGCCTCGTGTGGAAAACTCCTGGAAGGGGGCAGGTTGGGGGCAGGCTGGACCAAGGGCTTATGTTCTGGTTTTGCCCACATGAAAACTGACTAGCCAGGGAAGGGCCCTGGAATTTGCTTGAGGTTGCCAGGCTCTACAGCCTGCCTATGCCTTTCGTTACAACACCCACCACCCCACCTTTGTGGTTCTATGACAAGAGAGCTAAACCAGCCATGGGGAAAGCTGCCATCTTGATGAGCCTTTAGTTCTTTATGGACTACAGCCATTATTATCTTGATTACTGGAAGTGATATTCTTTTAAAAAAAAAACACCACGGTGCTGTTTAACGGAGAAAGCACCATTTTCAAGTGATGCACAGGTTGCTATGGCTGTGTGCCAATCAGAAGCATTGCTAGGCCTGGGCACATGGGACCCTGGATCTATTCCACAGAGCCCTGAGTGCCCATTGGTGCCAAATGGAAGTCCCTTCCCCCCACCTTCAGCTTAATTGTCATGCAGGGCGTAGTTTTCAAAGGGTATTGCAGCTGGGGATGGAAGGGTTAACTCTCCCACATGTTGCAACAACCCGCCCTGTGGCTTTCACAGCGGCATGACAAGCATCCATCAGGGAAAACATGCACTGAGGGGGGAAGCTGCATCTGCTGAATGTCTGCCTGACTGGTAGCTATAAAAGGCACACAGATTCTGTAGGTTAAATCCTAATGTATATGCTTTGACTGCATTCAGAAGAACCAGGTCATGGTTCCTTTCCACTTAAAACTGAGCCTGAGAGGATGAGTTTTGGTAGTAAACTTTGCGTAAGGCAATGGTGCAATGTTTGCTACCTTCTCTTGCTCCATTTCCCAGTAACGGATTTCTCTGTTGTGAAATAGAGGTTAATATGGCTTGGAACTGGCTTTTCCGGAGGCAGCTAGTGTTAGGGGACAACTGGGCCATCATGGGTGATTTCAGAAGAATTTATAGAGCTGGGAAAGTCCCATAGGTGACTGACACAGGGCCGTAAACTAGACAAGCCCTCTAAACTGATCAGACACACTGCAACAGTTGGGAAAGATGTAGAAATCTTGCGTTTTAGCTTAAGCCTGGGGAAGGAAATACCTGGCAACAGAGATGTGATACTAGTTGAAGAATCTCTCAATTGCTGTCTTTTCCTGTTTAG
This sequence comes from Anniella stebbinsi, assembly GCA_029215795.1. Lineage (NCBI taxonomy): Eukaryota > Metazoa > Chordata > Lepidosauria > Squamata > Anniellidae > Anniella > Anniella stebbinsi. Next base: position 261,371,448 of record JARDYH010000001.1, read on the forward strand.
GACGACAGGGCTCCTGTATCTTTAAGAGTTATATAGAAAAGGGAATTTCAGCAGGTGTTATTTGTATGCATGCAGAACCTGCTGAAATTCCCTCTTCATCACAACAGTTAAAGCTGCAGGAGCCCTACCCTCTTTTGTATCTGGTCACTCTAGCTAAAGAGTATTAAGGCAGTACCATATGTAGAAGTGGGTAAACATTTCTGGACATACGTGACACACACTTACTTTCTGCTTTATAGGTAGAAGATGCTTTATTTGGGGAGTTTCTTGGATTCTGCAACTCCCCCCCCCTTTTTTTTACAGTTCTTGAGTTCTAACGTCTTGAAATCCTAACATCTACATCAAATTTTACAATATTAAGTTTCTAGCAACCAGTTAGGGTGACCATATGGAAAGGAGGACAGGGCTCCTGTATCTTTAACAGTTGTTTAGAAAAGGGAATTTCAGCAGGTGTCATGTGTGTGCCATGCAGCACCTGGTGAAATTCCCTCTTCATCAGAACAGTGAAAGCTGTTGCTAGAGTGACCAGATACAAAAGAGGGCAGGGCTCCTGCAGCTTTAACTGTTTTGATGAACAGGGAATTTCACCAGGTGCTGCATGCATACAAATGACACCTGCTGAAATTCCTATTTATTTATTTATGCAACTTTCTATGCAACTGTTAAAGATACAGGAGCCCTGCCCTCCTCTCCATATGGTCGCCCTACACCACATCTCTTTTCAGTCTGTGAATAACACTGGCGCTCCGTTAATCTTTCTCATCCGTCATCATGCAGCTCCTTAAATCTTTGCATTGGCTTTCCATCCCTTTTTTTTGTTTTTCTTTTTGTTTATTTAAAATATTTCTAGGCTGCTTTTCAGGGAAGATGCTCTCCTTAGGTATCTTACACCATTAAAATTCATATAATTAAAAAAATACAATAAAAGGGCAGCAAATATTCATAAAACAACAGACAACCGCAATAAAACATTACTTTTAAAAACAACAACAACCCTGTAGCATTACTGCAGCTACAGAGCACAAGGGATTATGCATTGGCTTGAGGCCCAGACTTCAGGTTCTTCACGGTTGACAGTAAAGGGTGGGAGATAAAGTGCACAGGAGGAAATGGAATATTTGTTTAACATCCTTTTGTAACATACTGGAATTTCTTTTAGAGACCTGTAATGATGGAAAGATTTTTACAATTTTAAATACAGAGAGAGAGAAAATTCTCTTTATTTTTTTGTCTTTTTGGGGTCTTTTTTATTGTGAATTTCAAAAAATACAGAACAATAAAACAATAATAAATAGTGAAAAAAGAAAAAAACACATTACATATACAGTGATGTCATTATTTTTCATCGAATGTTAAAAAAAAGAGAGAGAATTATACATAGGTTTCAAAAAAATCAGACCATATAGCCATATATTTATCCATTCACAAGTTGTGCCTGTATATCGTTCAAATGTTGATAAGGTTATTAATTCCTCAATCCATTGCAGTATGGGAGGTGAGCATTTATCCTTCCAATGTATTAGTATAAGTCTTTTAGCTGTCATGAGGGCTCTGAAAATCCATTTGTGCTGACCCTGTATTAGTTTCCAAGAAAATCGGCAGGTAGTTTAGAAGGGCATGAACATCTTTCCATATTAAAGATTGATTCAGAACAAGATTTATCCTTATTTCAGCCTCCTCGCAAAAGGAGTCTACTGAGCTCTGCCAAAAGGAGCAGTGCTCCTGAAGGAGCGGTTCGTAGCTTGGGGGTTCTCCTAGAACCATCTCTGTCACTTGAGGCTCAGGTGGCCTTGGTGGCACGGAGTGCCTTCTACCAACTTCAGCTGGTGGCCCAGCTATGCCCCTATCTGGACAGGGATAACCTGGCTTCAGTTGTCTATGCTCTGGTAACCTCCAAGTTAGTTTACTGCAATGCACTCTACGTGGGGCTGCCTTTGAAGATGGTTCGGAAGCTGCAGCTTGTACAAAATGTGGCAGTCAGATTGGTAACAGGGACCAGAAGGTTCGAACAAATAAGACCTACTCTGGCCCACTTGCATTGGCTGCCTGTATGTTTCTGAGCCCGATTCAAGGTGCTGGTTTTAACCTATAAAGCCTTACACGGTTTGGGACCACAATACCTGATGGAACGCCTTTCCCGACATGAACCTACCTGTACACTACGCTCAACATCAACGGTCCTCCTCCGGGTGCTTACTCTGAGGGAAGTTCGGAGAACGGCAACAAGGGAGAGGGCCTTCTCTGTGGTGGCCCCCCAATTATGGAATGATCTTCCCGATGAGGCCCGCCTGGCACCAAGACTTCTATCTTTTCGGTGCCAGGTCAAAACTTTTCTTTTCTCCAGGCATTTTAACAGCTCAAGTTGAGGTTTTAACTGACTTTGTGGCTAGGCTTAAAAAGTTTAAAATGTTTGAAATATTTGCTGTTTTATGTTTATGGTTTTAAATTTTGTATATTGACTTTTTAATGTTTAATCTTTTAATTTTTGTTAACCGCCCAGAGAGCTTCAGCTATGGGGCGGTATATAAATGTAAATAATAATAATAATAATAATAATGAGTGAAAGAAGCATTAGGTGCATTACATCTCCAACAATTATGTAAATTAGATAGACCCTTGTTGAAAAGACGTTGTAGGGTCCAGTGGACCCGAAACAGGATTTTTTGCTGCATAAGACGTAGCCTAAGATCCATAGAAACTTCAGATACAGCCTTTAAGGCAACAGTCCATTGATTGGGCAAAATAGGACACTCCAATTCTCGATTCCAATCTTGTTTTAAGCTATGAGTATTGTATTTATTAGGGATGTGCACTGGATCGGACCCGATCCACGATCCGAGTCCGGTCCAGTGGGAAATCGGATAAATTATCCGATTTCCGATCCGACAGCTGGATCGGCCGATCCAATCCGAACCGGTCCGAAAAGGCTCCGAACCGGTTCGGCGGATCGGCGGGCACCCACTGGCGCCCACCGCCGCTTCCATTGGCGGGCGCCAGCGGGCGCCCGCCGATGAAAGTGGACAGCGGGGGGAGGGAGGAGGAGGCGGGAGGAGGGGGGCCCTTACCTTCCCGGCCCGTCCGCTCCTGTCCGGCGCCGGCGGATACTACCAGCGGGCTCCGCGGCCTACTCCAGGGTGGCGCGCCCGGAAGGTAAGCAATGGCGGGGAAGGGGGCTTACCCCCCCCGGAGCTGTCCCACGTATAACGCATTGCAGTAATCCACACGAGAGGTTATCAGAGCATGGATAACAGTGGTTAGTCTATCTATCTCCAGATAAGGGCACAGTTGGTATATCACCTGTGCCTCGAGTGACAGTTCTGGATCCAGGAGCACCCCCAAACTATGAACACGATCTTTTAGGGGGCATGCAACGTCCTCCAGAACAGGGTGCACATCACCTAGCCGGACAGACAAACCACCTGCAAACAGCACCTTCGTCTTGTTTGGATTGAGTCTCAGTTTGTTCACCCTCATCCAGTCCATTACCGTGCTCAGGCACTGATTCAGAACAGCCACTGCCTTACTTGGGTTTGATGAAAAGGAGAGATAGAACTGGGTGTCATCACCTAACCTCTCCCAGCGGTTTCATGTAAATGTTGAACAGCATAAGGGATAAAATAGAACCCTGCAGAACTCCATGGCCATGGTGCCATGGCACAGAGCAATAATCCCCCAGCACCACCTTCTGGAATTGGCCATCCAAGTAGGAGTGCCTCCAACTCCCAGCCCAGACAACCTATCCAGAAGAATACCACAGCCAATGGTATTGAAAGCCACTGAGAGGTCCAAGAGAATCAACAGGGTCGCACTCCCCCTGTCCCTCTCCTGGCAAAGGTCATCCCACAGGGCAATCAAGGCAGTTTCCGTTCCAAAACCAGGCCTGAAGCCCAACTGAAATGGATCTAGATAATCCATTTCATTCAAGAGTGCCTGGAGTTGTCCTGCAACCACCCGCTCAAGCACCTTGCTCAGGAAGGGTATGTTGGCTAAAACACCCACAATGAGGTGTACCGCAAATGAGGAACTGCAAGTGCACAATAAAAGCCTTATCTAGAAAAGCTGTTAAATTAGAACAAAGTTCAAAAGTTGGGAGGCACCTTTTTAATAGTCCTAATCCATCTGTTCAGTATCAGCTTCTCAGCTCAGAGCTTTCCCAGGAAATCTCAGTTTCGTAACCATTCATTTCTCATTCTGAAGTCAGACAACAGTTTTATGGGAATCCACGAGACAATCTCTTAATCAATTGTTCTCCACCTTAAAGTTGACATTGAAGTTTATTATAGGCAAATAGATCTTGTGTACTTTACAGAGATATTATCATTAGATATTATTCTCAGCAGGCAAACATTCTTTCTCTAGGTCAGCCTAAGACAGCTAGGTTAAGAGGTCACATTGATGCTCTTTCTCCCCAATTATCTGAGTGGTGAGAACTCCATAGATGCAAGCATTTCAGCCATGGTTTGTTTTTCTTTGCATCAAATTCTTTGCAACAAAATTCACACACCCCTTCACGCTAGTGCATGGGAGTGAGACTCATTGCACTAAATGGAACTTACTTCTCAGTAGACATGCCTAGGACTGAAGTGAAAATCATGCAGCAGCAATTATTAAATGAATAATAAAAGAAAACACACACACCAAGCAAGCAAGCAAGCAAGTTGTTAATTGTAAGATGGACAGTTGCGCTGATCAGGAAATGCTTTTGCTTCAGCACCCCCCCCCCCCCCCCAATTGGCTGCAACCCTCTACACACTTATCTTGGAGAAAAACCCACTGCATCCAATGGAACTTACTCCTGGGTAAGACACTGATTATGTCTTTGCTAGAGGTGGTGGCCATTTTCTCTCTAGCTGATGCAGGGGGGAGGAGGAGTGAGAGAGGGTGAAACATGGCCACTGTGTATCTGTTATAAAACGCTGACCATATGAAAAGGAGGACAGGGCTCATGTAACTTTAACAGTTGTAGAGAAAACATGGATAGGATCAGACTTCATGAACTGCTTTACTGGACCAGACCAATCAGACCTGTTTTTGACACTGGCTAGCCAGATGACTCTGTACCACACAAATATGACACAAAAGTGACAGCTGCCCCTTGTTCATCCAGACAACATATACTCAAAGATATATTGCCTCTGAATATGGAAAATTTGGAAATCGGTTTAGCTTAGGTGTCCTGATTTATAAATGTTGACCGAACTATCGCAGAGAGACAGAAGGTAGATCTCCAGATGTTTTGGACTTCATCTCTCTGAAGCCCCTGCCAGCATGACCAGTGGTCCAGGAATCCTGGGAACTGAAGTCCAAAACATCTGGAGATCTGCTTTCAGCCCACCTCACCTGCTCTATCACAACCTTCCACCAACTGAGTCCCTCCAGATGTAGATTATGGGTTAGATCCAGAGTTTTCAGTCCATCTGCGATCTGTGTTCCACCCAGAATACTTCTGCTGATATCCACAAGAGGCTTTTAGGAACAACATAGGGATGTAGGAGTCAGACCATTGGTCCATCTAGCCTGGTATTGTCAACACTGATTGGCAACAGCCCTCCAGGATTTCAGGCAGCGTTGGTCCATCTAACCCTAACCCTGTCCATCCATCCATTCTCAGCTTGAAATTGGTTTATGTCCAAGTATTACGAAGGGTGAAGGGAGGGGTGAACATCATCTTGAAGAGCTTAAGTGGAAGGGAATCCTTTATCCCCACTCACTAGTAGGGGATGCAGCACCTCCCACCAGAAGGTCTTCACAGATGTCAGATTAAAAGAAGCATAATATGATAACTTCTGGCATTTCTCTATGGGTAACTCTGAGCTTATATGCAAGTAGGTCAAGTCCTCTGGGCCAAGCTCCATCTCTCAGCAGGGGTGGATAACGTGTGGTCCTCCAGATGTTTTGGCCTGCAACTCCCATGATCCCTCACCACTGGCTCTGCTGGCTAGGGCTGGTGAGAATTGTTGGCCAGCATGACTGGAAGGCCACAAGTCAAAAGACTCTGATATTCACAAGCCATTTCATTCTTCCCACAAGCTTTTCAGCTGAACGCTTCTTTCCCAGTACCTGTTTTATTCTCCTTTTGTCTTATTACCCTTCTCCCCCCCCCCCCACTCCATAGTTACAGAAAAGAACTTTTCAGAGGAAGCAATGCTACAAGTTGGGCTTTATTGATTATGCGTTAGCAGACAGTTTTGATGGGAGCAGAGTTGTTTATTGCTGGTTGCGCTTCAGCATTGGTTTTTATTGCTAATGAAAGGTGTTCTCAAAAAGATGGCAGAAAAAAGGTGGAAGGGAGGTGAAGGAAATGAATGGCCATTTCCTACATGGAAAGGGCTTAAAAGATAACTTGCTCAGGGAGGGCCTCAGAGAAAGAAAGACTGCAAACCTGAATCTTCAGGCCAAACTAGGTGTGATGCTAAATATTTCATTTGAAGTTGCGTCTTTGGCTATATTTATAGTTAATAACACCTGGATGAGGGGGTGTGTGGATTTTCACTGTTACCACGACATGTGGGGAGGGAAATAATTTCCCCCCATACAGCGGGGAGATGAGGGGAGGGTGATACCTTATGAAGCTCTTATTGGGGGGGAAAAATCACCTTGGGTCTGGATTTAAGGACTCATGTTCAAGTCGCTAGGGATTCCCTGTGTAGCCTTGGGCAAATCATTTATTTTTTCACTTTCAGATTCTCCTCTGCAAAATGGGAGTGAGCAGTGGTCTACCTTATAAGGTTGTTGTGAGGTCAAACTCAAGATGGTAACATGCTGTATTCATGATAATAAACGAAAGCATCCGGGGGAGCTGTGTTACATTTTCATTCTTCTCAGGAATGTCACAAGATAGTTTTTAAGGAGCCCCTGGTGGTGCAACTTAATTTGTGACATCACATGTGTTTTGCCCACATTGAAACCGGATGCCTGAAAAAGGGCCTAGCGAAACGAGCAAGCCCTCCAGTAAATCTCTGCGGATAAGTGAAGAATTAAGACAAGGGGGTTGTCAGAGAACACAGCAGGTAAGTCTTCTGCACCGTTTCTTGTTTCATGGCAGTGGTTCCCCATCAGGGGCAGTTACAGGAGCAGGTAGATTTTCCAGGTGTACAGCCCCCACTGCAGGTAAGGAAAGACACAAGCAGAAGAAATAACAAAACTTAGGGGGTCAAAATATAAACCCATGATTCCTAGCCATAGGAGGAGACTGATCGCTATACGTATTTGCTCGGAACTAACCCTGCTCCTGCCGCCCACTGCTTTCAAGCAGATTTATTTCTATGTAAGTGTGCCTAGGACTGCAGGCCTAAAGGGCACCACATGGATTTTCAGACTGGAAAACCCAAAACAAAAGGAGGAGAGCATCCAATACAGGTCAGAAAAAGAAGAAACGGGTTTTCAGGATGCAAAATATTTATTTTCACAAAGCCCAACGTGTTTTGGTCAGTACTCGAGTCAAAGGCCATAGACAATTACAGGAGACAATTATTTTGCTAGAGGAAATTTTTCAATTGAACAGACCCGTGTGCTCAGAGGAAAAGAGACACTGCAAAAGGGAGTCTTCACTGACATCTGTGCTGGGCTACGGAGACTGGCTGCCTTGAGCATGGTTAAGGAGGAGGATTTGGGGGGTTTTCACCCTTCAGGGCTATCACACGACTCTAAACCAGCCCCCAATCAGAACAACTGGCTGACTTGTTTGGGAGATTGCTGAAGAACGGAGCTTGAGACCATAGTGTGTGTCTTTCGGATGCATGGTCCAGGCAAGTCTTGGCACCTCAGTTGCAAACAGACCTGGTTCTCCCGTAAGGGCAATTCATGGGTTGTTTAACCATGAATTGCTGGTGTTGCATGAGAGCAAGCTCCCACGCCCCACTTCCATTTTGCATTTGCATTGCAAAACAACCCAGGAATGCCCTGTTCCTGTGCTGTCCATCGTGATGTGTGAACAGGCCCGGATCAAGGTCTCTCACTGCCTGAAGCGAGAGAGAAGACGTGGCTCTCCCCTGGCTTCTACCTTTGTCACTCCATGGAGAGCCGAGCATCCAGAAGAAGTGGCTACGAGGCTCTCCCAAGACCTCATGAGGCTCTTGTAGGAATCCAGGCTGGTCTTGCGACACTTTGCAGGGGTTTGCACAGCTCTCGTGAAAGCTCTGCTGCTGCTGCTTCCAACTGCACGCAGGAAGGGAAGGAGCAGGGCGGGGTGGCTGATCAAGACAACCCCAGCGGCTGCTCTCTCCTTGTGGCAAACACTGTGGTGGGAGAGCACTGGTGGGGCTCCCCAGAGCACCTGTTGGAGGCCGGGACAGTTTGCCCTTCTGGCAGGGCAGGAGTGACAGGGCAGTGGAGTTTACCCCACTCCCCTCTCCACGCCCCAATTGAGGTGCCTCAGCCTGCTTCATGGGTAGGCCAGCCCTGTGTATTAATCTGGTACTCTGGGTTGTTGAAGGACAAACAAATCAGAGTTTTAACCATCAACAAACCATGGATTCAAACTCTGGGTTGTTTAACCCTCAACAACCAAGAGTACTGGGTTCGGAAATTCCATCAATCTACTCAGGAACAGCATGTTCCTGGGTTGTTTGAGAAACTGGATGCAAAGTGGAAGTGGTGAGTGGGCAGATGGCAGTGCGCCCGCTCCCTTGCTCCCACATGATCCTGGCAATCTATGGTTTAAGCAATCCATGGATTGTCATTATGGGTGAACCAAGCCACTGTGTTTGGTTTTACTTGGGTTGGATTCAGCTTCTTTCATTCCCAGAGTTCTGTTCAGAATGCTCCTGCTGCCAGGGAGGGCAGAGATCTTGATTCATTTCCCCCTCCCTTTGCAGTGCTCCAGAGAGTCCACAATGGAGAAGTTCTGAGCGGAGGGTATAGAGGTCTGTAAGGGTAGGCGGGAATCACCACTTCTTCCAGTCTGCCAGCAGTATTCCTTCCTTAGATGAAGCCTCCTGCAGATGGAAGGAGCCCTTCCATCTGCATGGGGTAGATTCTGAATACAACCCAGTGTGTTTCAGAGTAGGGAATTGGAGAGGCTAAATACGCAAATTATACTGTGCTGGATTGGTGCTTTTATGGAGAATCTTTCTCCAGTTGTGGCATTCAGTATCATGTGTAAAGCAATTAAGTAGCACAAAAAAGTAAAAAGAGAGAGATCAAGAGAGATCCAACCCCCCTCCAACCCCTTTACCTTTCAGGTTTATCTGGGGGACTGAGGGGCTAATAAAATGCCAGAAGATTGGAAAAATTCTCCAGAAATGAGGGGATCTTTTCTAACCTATATTATCCTAACTGGAGAGGCAGTTCTGTGCAAGCTACAGCTGGAAGCCTTCAGCTTCTGTCTCTCTCTCTCTCTCTCTCTCTCTTTGTGTGTGTGTGTGTGTGTGTGTGTGTGTGTGTGTGTCTCCCAAGCATCTTTTTAGAATAATAGAAATAGTCACTCCAGCTCTGAGAAGAGTGAATCCAGTTCTCACCTATTTCCCAAGGAGTATTTGCAGACAAATGGGAATCGCCATGAATTGGCATAGTCATTCCAGGTGACAAATCCTGAAAGAGACAGATTGAAGATAAGGACAATCAAACTAGAAATGTAGACATTTCTGCTACCATTCCCATTGAACCATGGCCCTAGGTTCAAGCCAGCAAGACAACACCCTCTTTTTTAGAGCAGGTTCTTCTAACAGACAATCTATCAAACGAGCACCAAGCTAATCTGCCATGAGGCACCATGAAGTCCATGTCATTGTGGTCATGTTTGCTTGCAGAGGATGTGCAATTTATAGGGAGCAATGCTGATGAAATACTCCCCAGCAAACTCTGGCCATCTTCCTTGGGATGCAGGCCAACCACAAAGAAAGAATATGGTTTTAGTGTCCAGGTTTATCAGGCAGGCAACCCAGATTTCTTTCAATTAGTGATACCGGCGGACTGGCTGAATGTGTGCCTATACAGCCAAAAAGGCCAAAGCTCTCTAGGCGGTTCACAATTCGGATAAACTGAAGGCCACAAACTGGCCGATGAATGGATCATAAGATATGTATGTCTTTCATTCATCATTTATTCAATTTATAAGTCTCCCTATAGCCAAAGCTCCCAGGGTGACATACATAATAAAAGTGAAAATAAAACCAATTAAAAAAACATATAACACATTAAAGGTATTGTTTTTAAAAGCAGCAAGAAAAAGTTACCATAAACAACTGAGCACATAAAAACAAGGAGAGGATGATTTTAAATTGGTTAATTTTAACTATTTTGGTGAACCGCCCAGACAGCTTCAGCTATTGGTCAGTATAGAAAGGAATAAATAACTAAATAATGCAGTGTTAAATATCAAGCAGGGGTATTGCAGGGCCTGGGCCCATTGGACCCCAGATCTCTTCTCCTGAGACCTGAGTGCCCAGTGGCATCAATGGAAGGGCTTCTTCTTAACTCTATTGCTATGCAGGGGGTGATTTTCAAAGGGGATTGCAGCTGAGAAGGGGAGGGTTAACTCTCTTCTCCCCACATGCTGCAACACCCCCACCCTGGCCAGAAATCTCCTTGCATGGCAATTAAGCTTAGGAATACATGTTTTCCATTGATTTGGGAGGATCTGGGACAGGGTGCAAATTAATTTAAAAAATTGTTTTCTTTGAGATTATTTGGTTGAGAAATTAATTGGCAGGCTTTACCTCCTGTGAAATTTAAATAATCCTAGCAACGTTTCCTACATTTGCATGCAAGATATAAATCAACATATGCAGATTTTATGTGTGTGTTGGTCTTGGCCCTGAAGCTTTTAATTGCTTAGCATCACCCTGGTTTCAAGCATCCAACATGGAGGAATACAATTTTATGGAGAGGAAAGCAGTTCCATCTTCTCAACTGTGATTTTTCTCTTCCCCTCCCCATCGTTATGTTCCCAGGCTGTGCACATGATGTGTGTGCGCACACACGGAGTTAACCATACAGTTTCTCACACAGCCATGTTCATGTTGCTTCAATAAACCCCCACCCCTATCCCCACGAACCATGCAGAACTAGGGTGACCAGATAAAATCCAGGTCAGGGCTCATGTAACTTTAACTGTTGTAGAGAAAAGGGAATTTCAGCCAGTGTCATTTGTATGCAGTTCGTTCCTGGTGAAATTCCCTCTTCATCACATTAGTTAAAGTTGCAGGGGCCCTGCCTTCTTTTGTATATGGTCACTCTAGTATAGTGCCTGCAACTTTAACAGTTGTGATGAAGAGGGAATTTCACCAGGAACTAATTGCATACAAATGACACTGGCTGAAATTTCCTTTTCTCTACAACTGTTAAAGTTACATGAGCCCTGACCTGGATTTTATCTGGTCACCCTATGCACCACACTGTGGGTTAAAAAGAGTTCATTAATAGATAGGCTGACCATATGAAAAGGAGGACAGGGCTCACGTAACTTTAACAGTTGTAGAGAAAAGGGAATTTCAGCCAGTTTCATTTGTATACAATTAGTACGTGGTGAAATCCCCTCTTCATCACAACAATTAAAGTTGCAGGCATTATACTAGAGTGACCAGATACAAAAGAGGGCAGGGCCCCTGCAACTTTAACTGTTGTAATGAAGAGGGAATTTCACCAGGTACGAATTGCATACAAATGATGCTGGCTGAAATTCCCTTTTCTCTAAAACTGTTGAAGTTACATGAGCCCTGTTCTCCTTTTCATATGGTCAGCCTAGCTCATGTAACTTCAACAGTTGTAGAGAAAAGGGAATTTCAGCCAGTGTCATTTGTATGCAATTAGTTCCTGGTGATATTCCCTCATCATCACAACAGTTAAAGGTGCATGCACTATACTAGAGTGACCTTATACAAAAGAAGGCAGGGCCCCTGCAACTTTAACTGTTGTAATGAAGAGGGTATTTCACCAGGTATGAATTGCATAAAAATGATGCCGGCTGAAATTCCCTTTTCTCTACAACTGTTAAAGTTACATGAGCCCTGTCCTCCTTTTCATATGGTCAGCCTATTAATAGATACATGAACAATTTTCACCATTTTGCAAAATCCAGGACCCGAGGTAGTGTTCTCCTGCCAGTCCATCAGGTTGATTGGGAGGAAATGTCCTGTAATCAAACTCGGAACCATCTGTCCACACAAAAGTTCCCTCCTAAGAAAAGATACACAGAGTTAGTGACCATACTTGAAGCTAAGAGAGTCTTGGGGGCCGGGGTGGGGGAAACCTTGCTAAGGCTTGCAAACAGCGGAAACAGAATATTCCTATTTGTGCTATGCATGTAAATAGCCACTCAGCTTTGGCAAGCAGGAATTGCCTCCATGAATGCTAGAGTGACAAACTTCTACTGTTCTGTTGTAGCTCAACAGTGCCTACTAGAGCATCTAAATTTCAGCACTGTGAAGCCTGAATATAGGGCAGATCTTACTTGCATGCTATGTTCTTTTATAATCGCCCACCTGGTTGGAACCAACCAGCAGCTCTTTTGAGATGTAAATTTATGGTTGTAAGGAAGGTAGGTCCAGACACTAAGGTCCCCTCTACAAGGATTCGCTTTTGCGCCTGGTTAGGCGATTATGCGCATAATCGCAGAAGCGCATTTACGCCTGATACCTCTGCACGAGAGGCGGCGAGAGGTGCCGAAGTGCATTAACAGATGTCCAAAATGCGCTTTACAAGTAGTTAATGTGCATAAGCGCTTATTCACACAGTCAAAATGCGCTTTAACGGACGGAGCAAAATAAAACTCGCGATTTAACGTGCATTCGATAATGCGCATAATCGGGGAGATAACGTGCCTCTACGCCCGACTTGCGCTCCGTTCTTGTAGAGGTAATTTTTTTAATGCGCCTTGAAAGAGCTTTAAATGCCTCTTGTAGAGGCACCCTATGTAAATGTCTGGTTTAGGATGACCAAATAAAATCCAGGTCAGGGCTCATGTAACTTTAACAGTTGTAGAGAAAAGGGAATTTCAGCCAGTGTCATTTGTATGCAATTAGTTCCTGGTGATATTCCCTCTTCATCACAATTGTTAAAGTTGCAGGGGCCTTGCCTTCTTTTGTATATGGTCACTCTAGTATAGTGCATGCACCTTTAACTGTTGTGATGAAGAGGGAATATCACCAGGAACTAATTGCATACAAATGACACAAGCTGAAATTCCCTTTACAACTGTTAAAGTTACATGAGCCCTGACCTGGATTTTATTTGGTCACCCTAGTCTGGTTTGTTGGCTAAACCGCTGGCAAAGGAAATTGAGGGTATTACAGTATTAGATAAAACAGCAGTGGTCTCTTCTAAGGGGCTGGCTTTTACTGAAATTGGATTCCCATAAAAGTGAGACTTTGCTCTCACTCTCTATCTTCGTAGCAACATTCTGTCAAGAGACCAATGATACTCCCTCTCACTCAGACAATCGGCTGTACAAGGAACTCTTCATGTGCCTTAAAACCCATGATTCTGCAGAAGTAGGTAACATGCAACTTGGCTAGAGCCCCATTTTCTTGGTGGAAAGGCAGGGTATCAATCAAATAAATAAATAAATAAAATCAGCTTTATTGTTTTGTTTTTAAACAAATTTTCTATGTGTGATTGTTGCCTTTCCTATTTGTATTTGGACATTTGTCTGCATCTTTTTAAAAGGAATTTCTCACTTGAACATCTCCCAGAGGTAACGTTGCATGTCGGCTAAGCTACTGCCATAGGCAAAAATCTTACTTAGCAGGAAGACCTACTGAATTCAGTAAGACTTATTTCTTATAAACAGGCAAAAGATCAGGTTCAAATGCAAGTTCCACATGTGATCTCATAGATGCGTGACTGATGTATTGGTGATGTTTAAGACTGCATAGGTAGGAGGACAAAATCCCCAATACCTGTAGAGTTCTGATGAGCCTCCTGTGAAAGAGTTGGAGGTTGTGGGCGGTAGGCCTTAGAATCTTTCTGGATCAGATGTTAAAATTATGCAGATTATTTTTTTGTCTTTTCTAAATAGCTGAGGAATATACAAACACACAAATACACCTTAAAAATGTCATGGCCACCAATCCAGTAGGCCTTTCCCTCGAGGTGATTCAGTAGCTTGCCCATCAGGTGAAAAATGAAGTCATTTTCTTCTGCGCTGTGGATGGACGCTAGATGGGAACTCTTGCCATAACTCAGGCAACCCATCTGTAGAGAAATCAAGTCACGTTTACTTCTTTCTTCTCCACGAAATGGCTGTTTCACAAGAACTCATCATTTGTGCAATCCCTCCCCCTCAAAAACTCCATACAGGTTCTGAAAATCAAGATAGTTCCTTCCCACATATTCCCAAGTATTCCTGGGTTTTGTTATTACAAACCCTGAAAATCCTATTAAGAAATCAAGATGATTTACTCTACTTTTATGAAACGGGACACAGAGATTTACCTGTTCACAGGGGCAGTTCTAGGTACCAAAGATCCAAGGCTCAGGCCCATAGGACAAATAATTTTACAATTTTTCATTTGCTAATTTAAATACATTTGCAATTATATGTGCATAAATTAGAAATAATTTCTATAATTGAAGTTTTATAGCAGGCAAGCCAATTCCCCTCTTGCTTGCTTTCAGGACAGAATTGTGCAAAGCTACAACACACCCCTGCCATGTCCCAAATATTAAAAATGGCAGCCACCACTGCAACAAGACCCCCCATGGGGAAAATCACCTATGATGGCTTATTGTGGCATGTGAACCAGGACAACATCTGCTAGTCACAGTCCACATTTGGCCAACATCAGGCATGAGATCTCTTCTATTCTCTAAGATCCAAATTAAACGGGATAGTAAAAGTATATCCGCCACTGAAAATGGCAGGTGCGTGTCTAGCTCCCCTTTGAACTCTGTAACATCTAGTACTACTTCTCCAAGTTGTTACATCACAAGTAGTTGCCCACGTTCCACATCAGTGGATGCCCCTGGTGGGTGGGGATGGGCAAGGACCCAGACTGCTGTGCCATCATGACACAAGTAATTAGTACTCAATGACATGGTGCTGGCAGGGTTGATACATGCTTAGTGCACATTTCATTTGTGTTCTCTGCCTCCAAAACAAGAAGGCAGAGAGCACAATGTGTTTCCAGATAATTTCAAACAATCAAATGTGTTTCCAGATAATTTCACCTATTTTCCTAACACAAAATGCCTGAAGAAAGGGGAACAAGGACCTGCTCAACATGTTTGTTCACAGACTGGATTTTAGCTCTTGGAAATCTGGGTCAGCCAAAGACATTTGACTGCAAGGACATTATTTCTGCCCCCAGACGTTAGCATTATATCACTTGCCTCAGCATCAGTCCAGTTCTTCGGTTCCATCACAGCTTTATAGCAAGCATCCTTATACTGGACCCACCCTACCTGACAAGAGCCACGGGCACAAAGGCATGTTTGGGAACAGGCATCTGATGCAAAGACAAGATTGAGTAAGAGGATAAACAGAAGGATTTGGTCATCATGGATTCCGTTTTTTACACACTCATCATTTCAGCCTTTTCTCTCAATTCACATGTATTATTTGTTTGTTTATAGTATTTTTAATCTGCTCAGTGACAAATGTTCTCTGGGCAGATTACAAATGATTCAAAGAATAAAATTCAATACAAAATAACAAATAGTATAAGATAGAGAGTTAGTGGTTAGAGTGTTGGCCTGGGAGTTGGGAGATCCAGCTTCTAGTCCCCACTCAGCCATGGAAGCTCACTGAGGGTGCCTCTACAAGAGCGATTTAAAGCTTTTTCAAAGCGCATTACTGATTTAAACTCTACATGAACGGAGCGCAAATCGGGGGTTGAGGCGCTTTTTCTGTCCGATTATGCACATTATCGAATGTGCGTTAAATAGCGAGTTTTAATTTACCGCGGGAGTTGAAGCTCCTTATGACCATGTAAACAAACGATGCTCCACATGTAAACAACTTTAAAGCACATTTCATACAACCAGTAATGCGCTTCACTGCCTCCCGTGTATAGGGATTAGGCGTAAAAGCGATTGGGAGAAGATGCGCATAATCGGCTAACTGGGCGTCAAACCGAAATCTTGTAGAGGGGACCAGAGTGACTTTGGGCCAGTGACACACACCCAGACCAACCTACCTCACAGGGTTGTTGTTATGAGGATAAAATGCAGAGGAGGAGGATTATGTATGCTGCCTTGGACTCCTTAAAAGAAAAAAGGTGGGGTATAAATGTAATAGACAGATAGATAGATGATGATGATAGATAGATAGATAGATAGATAGATAGATAGATAGAGATCTGTAAAAACTAAAAACCAAGGGCAGTATCCTATACTGTCCATGCATTAGTGGAACTGACTGCTAGTGAACTCCCAGTACCAGAAAGAGCAGGTAATGAGCAGCAATGCTATTTTACAGAATGGGGCAGGTCAGCAGAGCTCACAAAAGGAAGTTTCGCTGACCTGTCCCTTTCCATAAACTAGCATTGTTGCTACTTTCCTGGGTTATTTATGGAAGCGCTAGCTTCTGTCGTGTTAGCGGCCAGTTTAGCTGCTCAACAGAAGTAGTGGAAGCTCAGCAACAGTATGGGATATGCCCCACATCTCCAAAATGCCTGCTAGAAAGGAAATATCTTTGCCCTGTACAGGAAATATAACAATGTAGGTGCCAGGCAAGCCTCCTTAGATATTAATGCCACTGTGAATCAAAGACCTTATTATACTCTACTCTTTTCATTTTTTAAAAGTGTGCTAAGCTATGCTCCAATTCTCCCCCCCCCCCCCCACGCTTTCTGGATAGGGCAATCCACAAGGCGCTGTGATTTTTGGAATTGGGAAATTATTGTTACAGCTCCTATATCTCAAACAACTAAGGGCATTTATCATGCACTCATTGTTTCCTACTCAAGGTTGTTTATAGGTTCTTTAGATAACATTGTAACCCTCTAGTTTCGCTCCTATCTAACCAGCACTTTTGGCAAGCCTTTTAGAGGAGGGAAATGCAACATTTAATTGTGAAAATGAAAGACAGTATGATTTCTTCTTGTGTATTTGTGCTATTCCATTATACTACAGCGCCCCCTAGCAGTTATGTATTAGAAAAGCAGGAAAGGAAATGCTCCTCATAGAGTGTTTGGATCTCAATTCTGCAACAAAACCAAAAATAGATGTCGCAGCTCAACAGCCAATTAACACCTCTGTGTGGAGAAATTCTATGTACCTTCATACCAAAAGCATCCCCCACCCATCCACCCCACATGGGATAAAAATGCCAGTGTAAGTCACTGTTTCATAGAGAAGAATCAGTGACTTACTGCTTCTTGGAAATCCTTCAGGAAAGAGATACCTATACCAACTATGCACTGCCATTTAACCCAGCAACCTCTCTCCAAAAAGTCAAGCCCATCAGAGCAAATTTGCAAGGTTCAGGTTGCCCATTTATGGACCAACAGGTCCACCATTGTTAAAAAGGCATCCAGCAGTCAAGGAGTTTCAGGTCACCTTTACGGCTGCAATTGGAAGGATTCCTAAGAAGTCAGTCCCATGACTGAACTCTGTGGAACTTAGTTTTAGATCACACATGCATAGGATCAGCCTGCAAAATAGGCATCTCATCATTTTCTTGGACAATCATAGCTAATGTTCTCATCTGTACATTTTAGCATAATTATGTATCCCTTATTAAGGACAGTTTTGTGTTGTGTGAAAGTGCTACATTCACTTGTTTGTATCTACAGATCATTCATTTATGAGAAGTCCCTATGTATTTAATATCCTATTGACAATTGAATCAGTCTGAACTCACCAGAGATGAAGAAGACCAGAAGAACGGCACAGAAAGGTAACCAGGACCTCATTTCTGCTAGAGGAAAGAGCTGGAAGTCAGTGACCCAATGGCAAATGAACCTGCTTCTAGCCAAGATTGGAGAGGAATGGAACTTCTTTACAGGTTGCCCAGCTGTATTTGAAGACCAAGAAATGCTGTCGTTGACAGGATGCAGGAAGTTCATTGTAGATTTATGCAAAACAATGGAATTACCCATGTTTGGTTCCAGCTCTTCTTACACACACCCCACCAGAGTCAATAGTTGACTGTCTGCCGTTTTACTGGCAGCACTGGGAGCCAGATATGTGGAAGCACCATTTGGAATACCCGGTTGGAAGATAATTCATCCTTTTGACTTCCATATGAGGAGGGGGAGGGGGGAAGCAAGCTACGCAGAGAGAGACCCAAGAGAAGATCAGGCATTGTCCACCTATTCCATTTTACCCTTCTTAGATTTTCCAGGAGTTCAATGGGTTTAACAGATGGTCCCCAGGAAATTATGCAAAAAAAAAAAAAAAATCAAATCTCATCATAGAAAGGGTGTAAAGACACATCGTTTAGAATTATGCAGTAATTTTAATGTATGAATGTTTGACTGTTTTTATACTTCTTATTTTTTACTGTTCTGATCTCAAGTTTTAGAGTTCGAATAATGGATGGATCTTTAGGGTACAGGGCACCCCACCACCATCAAGCCATAATGGAGCTCAGGCCAATAGGATAAAGAAAAAATGCACGCATTTTCATGTGCTAATTTACATATGCCGATACGTCTGCATAATTAGAAATAATAATTACTATAACTTAAATTTTATAGAATGCAAGCCAATTTGCCTTTTGCTTGCTTTCAGAACAGAATTGTGCCTTGTCCCAAATTGGGATTTCATAAAACTTTCCTTCCAATCAGGCACAAATCCAGATTGGGGGATGGAGTGCCTGGGAGCAGCAAAGAGCTGCATGGACCACTAAGCGTTTATTGGTTAATTGCAAACTGAACATGGCACGCTAGTGAGGGGGTGTATTTTAGACTACAATAACCCATGCTCTGAGGCTGCAAACTTACACAATCACTAGAAAGTAGCCCCCATTAAACATAGGTCCCCTCTACAAGGATTCGCTTTTGCGCCTGGTTAGCCAATTTTGCGCATAATCGCAGAAGCGCATTTATGCCTAATCCCTCTGCACGAGAGGCGGCGAGAGGCGGCGAAGCGCATTAACAGATGTCCAAAATGCGGTTTAGAAGTAGTTAATGCGCATAAGCGCATATTCACACAGTCAAAATGCGCTTTAACGGACGGAGCAAAATAAAACTGCCTGTTTAACGCACATTCGATAATGTGCATAATCGGAGAGATAACGCGCCTCTACACCCGATTTGCGCTCCGTTCTTGTAGAGGTAAATTTTTTTAAGTGCCTTGAAAGAGCATTAAACCTCTCGTGAAGAGGCACCCATAGTGGGATTTACTACTGAGTAAAACTTCATGTGATCTCCCACCAAAGAAGTACAATGCTGCCAGATACTAGGGGTGTGCACGGACCCCCCGGATCGGATCGGGACCCGGATCGGGACCTCCAATTTTGTCACGGACCGGTTCGGACAAAATCGGAGGCCCCCCGGACCGGATCGAGTCCGATCCCGACCCAAAAATCGTAAATTTTTGGATCGGCCGCCATTTTTTCCCCCATAGACTTGCATTGCAATGCAAGTCTATGAGGAAAAAATGGCGGCGGGTGTGTGAGGGGGGGCCTAACTCCCTCCCCCCCCGGGGCCGTCCGCTGTGGACGGCCCCGGCAGGTAAGCCCCCTCCCCCGCGCTCCCTACCCCCCCTGGGGCCGTCCGCTTCCATCCGCTGGCGCCCGCGGGCGCCAGCGGATAGAAGCGGACGGCTCCGGGGGGGGTAAGCCCCCTTCCCCGCCACTGCTTACCTTCTCGGCCCGTCCGCTCCCGTCCGGCGCCAGCGGCTACTACCAGCGGGCTCCGCGGCCTACTCTCGAGTAGTGCGCCAGGTGATGACATCACCCGGCGCGCCACCCTGGAGTAGGCCGCGGAGCCTGCTGGTAGTAGTCGCCGGCGCCGGACGGGAGCGGCCGGGCCGGCAAGGTAAGGGCCCCCCTCCCCCCCTCCGCGCGCCCCCTCCTCCCCTCCACGCACCCCCTGCTTACTTTCTCGGCCCGTCCGCTCCCGTCCGGCGCCGGCGGCTACCACCAGCAGGCTCCGCGGCCTGCTCTAGAGTAGCGTGCCGGGTGATGACATCACCCGGCGCGCCACCCTAGAGCAGGCCGCGGAGCCTGCTGGTAGTAGTAGTCGCCGGCGCCGGACGGGAGCAGCCGGGCCGGGAAGGTAAGGGCCCCCTCCCCCCTCCGCGCGCCCCCTCCTCCCCTCCACGCACCCCCTGCTTACCTTCTCGGCCCGTCCGCTCCCGTCCGGCGCCTACTACCAGCGGGCTCCACGGCCTGCTCTAGAGTAGCGCGCCGGGTGATGACATCACCTGGCGCACCACCCTGGAGCAGGCCGCGGAGCCCGCTGGTAGTAGCTGCTAGTGCCAGACGGGAGCGGACGGGCCGAGAAGGTAAGCACCCCCCTCCTCCCCCCCCCGCTGTCCACTTTCATCGGCGGGCGCCTGCTGGCGCCCGCCAATGGAAGCGGCGATGGGCGCCAGTGGGCGCCCGCCGATCCGCCGATCCGGTTCGGAGCCTTTTCGGACCAGTTCGGATTGGATCGGCCGATCCAGCTGCGGGATCGGAAATCGGATAATTTATCCGATTTCCCACTGGACCGGACTCGGATCGTGGATCGGGTCCGATCCAGTGCACATCCCTACCAGATACAGACCTCAGGACTGAAGGAGGTTGCTTGGTTGCTCCTGGTTCCTGGACGAGGTGAGGAGGCACCCAGAGCTGCTGCCAAAGGTGGCTTCTCCTTTTATTTCAGACTAGCAGATATGCCCAGCGTTGCTGGGGTCCGTGAATAATGTTTATGACATTTATATGATAAATAATAAATTTCTCTGCAACTTATTAACAGACTCACAGTCGTGATTCTGTTGTTAATGTCACTCAGTGAATAATACATTCCATCATGTTAAAGGGGTAATGGGGGGGGGGGGTCATTCTAACATCCATAAAATCGAAAATGTTTCACCAATCTTCCTGAAATTTACATGTGCCAGAAAGAAATGTTGGTTTTACATAACCTGAAAATTTCAGGAAGATTGGTGAAAGACTGAGGGAAGGAGGGCAGTTTGAAGTCAAAGGGGGGGGGAAGCTCTCAGACTAACTTCAATTACTGAGTTTTGTATTGGCGAGGATCAGTGCTGTGGTAAGGGGTTCCAAGGACCCCGAAGATCCGTGTCCGGCCACTGACCAATCACGTACAGACACGCCAAGTGGTGAACTCACAAAAGCTTTATTGGTAGCAATGCCCCGGCTACAAGTGGGGTGCGGATACTTATACTTGAGGCTGCGTCACACAGTACTTTTCCATTTCCAGCTCATAGACTTGTATTACAACTGCAAGCACATGTCAGCTACTGAGAGAGTGTAAGAGACAAGGGGGGGGGGAAGAAAGGAGGGGGGTTTCTCAAACAGTCATGTCGAAAGTTTCCATGTCTCAAACAGTCATGTCGAAAGCTTCCACTATACTTTGAAGCCAAACAGGAAACTTATGCAGTGGAGCTAGCAACTTCTCATCTTGCAGCTGCTTAAGCAACTTCTCATCTTGCAGCCGCTTAAGCATTAGCAGCCGAGCGTGGGCGTTCTGCACCGGGCATGACATTCATACATGGAGCATATAGTTCAAGAGGCCATGCCCTTCCAAAGGTTGTGACGGGGTCATGCCACTTCCAAGAGGTTTTCCTGATGTCCCACATCATTCCTTACATCATTCCCTCTCTTGTTCCATGTCAGCTTCCTGACCTGGAACACTCCATCCGTGCAGTTCTTGATATACACCCACATCCCACCGGTACCCATCTCTAACTTTGGATGGAGGCTGAGCGAGCAACATTTGCTTTGTTAGTGTGGTTTCAATTAATCTCTGCGAGAGCCCACAACATCCAAACAACACTAAAACGCTAATTACTACTATGAGTGATATAATGACAGAGGCAGCAAAATTCTTCCATTTCCCAAACCATCCCTCAAGCCAACTCGTGATGGGATTATCTATACCAGAATTCTCAGCAAGTTCTGCAGATAAAGTGGTAAGCCCTTCCAAGGCTTTACTTATCGTTCCATCCGGCGCAGTATTGTTGGGAATAAAGGTACAGCATCGTTCTGCTAGCATGACACAGGCCCCTCCTTTCTCTGCTAGCATCATATCAAGAACACGCCTATTTTCCCATGCCATCCGACTGGTGGCATCTAACTGCTCAGCTATTCCTTTGACTGCATCTCTGGTATAGTTTATGAACCGCTGTTGGTTGTAATAAATGTAGTTAATCCAGTCTACATTTTTATTGAGAGTGGACCACCAGAAAAATACCGATTCAAACCCAGCAGCGATCTGATTCCTTCCTTTATATTCGTCAGGCACGCCTCTGGGAACACCAATAGCATCTATGTATATTCGATTGTCAAAAGGGGACACATCCCTTTTCTTTATACTAGAGTGGCCATATACAAAAGAAGGCAGGGCGACTGCAACTTTAACTGTTGTGATGAAGAGGGAATTTCACCAGGAACTAATTGCATACAAATGGCACTGGATGAAATTCCCTTTTCTCTACAACAGTTAAAGTTACATGAGCCCTGACCTGGATTTTATCTGGTCACCCTCCAAACGCCATAAAATAGCATGCAAGCTTCCAAGTTTTCTAGAATTCTTCATCAGTTTTTGTGGCACAAAAAGCAGGGGATCACGGGAGGATAAAAATTAGGCAAAATGTTGTGGCCAAGAGACATGTTTGACCCAGTCTCTTGGTGCTGCACTTACCTCATGCGTTGATAACGGGCGGGAGGAGGAGGTCAGCTGTTTCCCCGGTATTAAAAAAATCGTATATATAGTTTAACTATATAGTAAACCAGTTGAGAAGCAGGATGAGTATTCACATGCTTTTAACGGGAATAGGTCAGAGTTGCTATTTATTCCTGCCCTGTTGAATAATCTAATCCTTAGTCCCGTCTGCTAGAATGAACATATGACGCTTTCAATATTGACCTCTACTCCCATCTTCACGAACTGCTGAGGAGAAGGTGTTGGTGTAGAAATCCAAAAAGTACTGACCTGTGCTGGCTGGAGCCCACTCCTCAGCCCACCCTTTCAACAAACCTGAACGGCGGCCGGAGCCAAGAATGTATAAACTCTATTTGGAAGTAGTCCGTGGAAGAACGAGCTGCCACCATTACTACTACATTATAACCTTAGAATATTGAACAAAGAGGAAGGAAATACCAAATTAACCAGGATCCACTCATCATAGCCTCAAAGCAGCGTTGCATCGGGACAGCCAACTTCCCATGCAAAGCGGGAGGGGGACCAAGAATTCCGGGCAGTTCCACAATCTCATTTGCTCACCGCTCCAAATCAGCCACGCTGGGAAACTTCCAGAGTTAGGTCTTTCCTGCCCAGCTGCCAAACAAACGAACGGAATTTAGTGTTTTTCAGCAGGAAATATCCTTGCTACTGAAATTTCCTCAAGGGGCATTTGGGGTCCTTCTAGGATTGTTTTAGTCTACAAAAGAGTTGACTCGAACCCACAACCAACGAATTGCTTCACTACACTAGAAGTCCAAAGCGCTATTCATTGCGCCAAAGCCACACTCCTAGAGCTCTTTTCTGGCTCTTAAAGTGGCACTTACCTGAGCTGTAGCATAAGCATCTCAACCATTCACTGGGAAGCGAAAAACAACTGTTTCGGTTTTGGAATTGCAGCTTATTTATTTAGAACGACAATAATTGGAAGGTAAAATCTCACTACCAGAGGTTGGGTTCGAACCCACGCAGATATACATCTATTGGATCTTAAGTCTAACGCCCTAACCACTCGGCAATTCTGGTGTCTGGTACCGCTGTTTTTGTTGTTGTTGTTGTTGTTGTTGTTGTTTTTAAAGAAGTCATTCAAATGAGAAGTTCAACGGCCTCCCGCCAAAGTTCTTCAACTAGTCGATCCATTAGTAGAAAACTCAAACGCCAGCTCCTACCTCTCCATGCCAACCGGTAGTCGTGGCTACACTTTGCCTTAAAAGCCCCTGAGATTTCTTCTCTTCTTATCCCTCTCGAGCGGTTCTCTGTACTAAGACAGAACCGCCAGAGGACACGGGATTAGACGGCATCCTCCACCTCTTGAACGGTGCGGAGGG
This sequence comes from Anniella stebbinsi, assembly GCA_029215795.1. Lineage (NCBI taxonomy): Eukaryota > Metazoa > Chordata > Lepidosauria > Squamata > Anniellidae > Anniella > Anniella stebbinsi. Next base: position 261,395,512 of record JARDYH010000001.1, read on the forward strand.
TGCATTTACATTGCTTAGAAATGCGGCGTTTGAACGCGCAATGAACGCTTGTGTGCATGAATGCCTTGCAGTTTCAGCTCTTCCTGGAAAGCTCTTCCTGGAACTGGAAAGCCCTTTCCCGGGCCACAATTTCTCCGTGTTCTCTCGCGGTCTTTTCTGCCTTCCCAGGCCGCGAGATCGGGGACTCCTGTGGGGGAGAAAGACGAGCGTCCGAGGATGAGGACCAGCCACCCTCAGAGCGAGAATCCACACATCCATCCTGCTAACGGAGCCCCCGCGTGGTCTCCTGCAAGCAGGACAATATTTGCATTCTGTTCCTTATTCTTAACTCAAAGGCTCCTTCCTGGGCAGCACTTCTCTGTCATTCTTCCTCGATTCCCTCGCTCCTGCAACGGAGTTTGCGAGCCTCGTGGACTGACTTTTGATATTCACTGCTTGCGTCTCGAAAAGGTGCTCGAGCCTGGATGGAAACTCTGCTCCTTAATCGCGAATGGGAAAGGGGACTTGCTGTGAGGAGAAACACTGCACATGCTCTAAAGCTCTTGCACGTATTCAGGGAGGCAGCCGTGGGGTTAAACGCCGAGAGGCTAAACCTGGCACTAATTAAGGGGACGGTGTAAAAGCCAGAACGGAACGGATTGACCCCTTTATATTAAAAAAAACACGCCAAAAACAGTGGCATGTGTTAGAAACACTTGAGAACAATATAATTAAGCCCTGCCTACATGGCGTCTAAGGGAACAATCCGAATCCGATGCATATTTAGACGGCGGGGGGATCCTACAATTCCCAGCATTCACCAGGCTAGGGAATGCTAGGCGTTATAGGACTTTTTTCTGTCTAAACACGTGTATATGACTGCATCCTAAAGTTATTTTTTCCCCTTTCTCGTGGTTTCTCTTTACCCACCCCTGGCTGGAAGCACCGTCACTGTGTCTCCAGAGAGACATTGCCTGTTGCGGTCCCTTTGTTGAGAGAGCTTTTAAAACAACCTTCCCCAACCTGGTGCCTTCTAGATGTTTTGGACTACAAGTCCCAGCATTCCTGGCCATGCTGGCTGGAGCTGATGGGAGTTGAAGTACAAAATATCTGGAGGGTACCAGATTGGGAAAGGCTGTTGCAGAAAGGTAAGATTCACTCATTCAAAAACTGTAAATGCACCAATGACAGAAGCCCAGAGTGGATTCACCACCCATGACATTGGAGCCACCAGCCTCCACTGGTATAAGCCTTTGCATCAAGTCAGTTGAATTTCACAGACATATCACCCTGCATATTCAACAGTGTGATGAGGTTGTGTAATGGAACATCTAGAAAGGCAGAGAAAGACCCTCCCACCCCAGGGGGGGGGGGGAAAACACATGTAAATGAGCCTATCTAAATTCAATAAAGAATCCAGAAGCAGAAGCCCCTGTAAAGGTGCAGGATAAACGCCTCATGTAAAAATACCCTGGAAGCTCTTCCAAACTCCTGAAATAACTCTGGAGTAGGCCATGGGATTGAGTCCCACCAGGATTAGTGTGTTTTAGAGTAATAAATAAGAGGGAATTTATCTCTTGGCTCTGAGAATTATTGGCTTATTGACAACAAAAGACCTCACTAACATTTTTAATTATTAAAATATTTGTATTCCCACCCTATATCATTGTGATCTCAGGGCGGCGTACCTGTTCACCAGCAATAGGAAGGGCTTGCCTGAAAAGAGAACTCATAAATAGCAGCCAATCTTTTTTTTCTCATTCCCGGTAGAGGCGTGTTTTCCTACCCTCCTGCCATCCCAATAGCGGTTGTACTTGACATCTGTTGGATTGTTAACGAAAATATCAAGTCCCTGTCTCAGGTGTGGCCATGAGATGGCAGCACGATGAAATGCAGCAAAGATCAGCTAGCAAAGGGAACATTTCCACAGAGCAGCTAGGTGTAGGAGTCCCTGGCTGAATTCGGACAACACAATAGTCAATGGTGGGGTAAATAATCAACTTTACAGTTGTTCATCTAGGGGGTACTCCCCACACAACATGGTAATAAATAATTAACTGTGGTGTGGATTAGGATCAGTGCTGAGTTGACTATGGCAGCATTCGGATGACATGATAGTCAATACAACTGACGATTGCCCCCCCCCCCCCCGTTGCTTATTGTGTCATCCGAATTCAGCCTCTGTCTTGCTCTCCCAAGGTCCTGAATTAGTCCTAGGTAAATAAATGTGTATACATGCAGCCGAATCCCACTGAACTCAATGGGGCTTGTTTCTGAGTAGTCAGCTTTAGGATTGTGCGGCTAGTGGTTTTCTTCCAGGATCTGTTAAAAATGTTGCCCCCAAATCTACCACCCTCTCTTGACAGTAAAAATACAACATTAATTTGCTGCCCTTTCATAACACCTGTACTCAGCCTTACTCTGTTTAATGGTACAGCTGGCACTGCCTGGCTATATAGGCCGTCTAGGTCTGTGGTCATTTATATTTTTAGGGATAAATGTTTGAAAGTAGAGAATTTTCAGGGATTTTGAGGTTTTTTTCGATTTTTCCTTTCTAGCGATTCCACAAATAGTTCCAAAATGAACATTCCTATGGAAAAATGGTAATGAAAGCTCATTGAGCATGTTGCTTCAAGTCAGACTGGCTGGTCAATATTTAAACCTTAGTTTGCTTCTGACTCATGGACTGTATCGTTCTGTTTTGCCAGAACATTCCTGGAGAATTTACAGTACAATCTTAGTAATGTATACTCAGAAATAAGCCTCATTGAGTTCAGTGGGGCTTATGCTCTGGTAAGAATTGCCTTTGAAGGCTGTAATCCTATATGCATTTAACCGGGAATGTTTCATCAAGCATAAAGGTTCTTATTTTGAAGTAGACCTGTATGGGATTGCACTGTTATTCTGCTTTATTTTTAGCTGCTTATCTTTGCCAGCAAAAGTTGAGTGAGCCGCTTATCTTTGCCAGCAAAGGTTAAGTGAGCCTTCCAAAAGTAAAATCCAAGCTGTATTAGGGTAACTTGCCAGATTTTATACTGGGCAGAGCACAGCAATTTTTACCTTTGCCCCTCTTCATACATGTTTTATAGAACAAGCATAGTACAAATCTGTCCATGCTTTCAACCATGGAAGCTTAGCTGTTTGGGTCCTTCCTAGATTATGAGGCTGCTTTCATTATTGTTGCAGAATATTCTTCCATACAGCAGCGTATCAGCTACCAGCTATATTTATCATCAGCCACTGCCTTGCTCTCTCTCTCTCTCCCTGCCCAAATAACCAAAGTGACATCACTGCCCAGGCTTTGAGTGGATCAAGTGGAACCATTCTGCAAATTCCAGTTAAACCAGCACAGCTAAGCGCTTAGATATACAAATTAAATTAAATTGAGTAGAGAGAAGTAAACCAAGCAGAAAATTTCCTAAATTTCCTAAATTTAGGAAATTTCCTACATTTCTTCAAGTGGAACCAACTACAGCAGTGAAAAGGTTGGCAAGTTTTGAATTAGGTAGACAGAACAATGTGCCACGTCAAAGGTAGTATAGAAAGTTTGGCATGGTTTTTTTTTTCACTTTCCAGAAATATGACATAATCTGCACTTATTTTTTATTTATTAAAACATTTGTATCCTGCTCTATATCAAGATATCAAAATTACCAAAAATACTGATATACAAACCCATCAGCTGAAGTTGAAATTGGCTCAATAATTATGGATTTCTTTATTGAGTATTCAGAAAAAGAAGTGGACAGTTTTCATGAGAGAATGTGAGAAGCATCGTGCTGAATCAAACCAAATACCTATTTGCTACAGCATTCTGTTCCCACAGTGGCCAACCAGTTTCCCGAATGGGAACTCCACTAGCAGAACATAACAATAGTAGCCTTCCACCCATATTACCCAGCATACTGCTTCTGATCCTGGAGATAATAGATAATCATGATGAATAGAGAGCTCATGACGTTCTCATACGTGCATTTGTGGTGCTGTACCAGTCCCCTACCTTATATGTATTGTTTCCTACAATTTCCAGCACCAATCACGTCAGAAAACTATTTAGAAATTCAACGCTCCCCAAACAAAAATATATGGGAACAAGAGAAGATTTTGGACCAGGACAGAAAATCACAACCATATAAAATATTTGCAGGAAACCATCAAGAGAGTTGACCTCAATAGAGAAAATATTCACCTTCAAAAAGAAAGAAAATCGGCTTAGTCAAGTGATTTGCAAGAGTCAGGAAGCATTTCAGTGAGAGTGAAGGGTTGTAACCAGCCTTCCCCAGCCTGACACTTTCCAGATGAGTTGGACTACAGATGGGAGTTTTAGTCCAACCCATCTGGAAGACACCACATTGGGTAGGACTGGCTGTACAGCAACTGGTTTGGCGCACCTGCTCTGCTAAGCACTCAGTGCAGGTGCAGAGACATTCAGTTTCAATTCTGAGCTGAAAAACAACTTTCAGGGAGAATACTTTTAATATTGCTGAGTGTTACAAGTTGGACAGCTCTGCAGACTGAATCAGATACTTTTGACCGTCAGCCTCACCATTAACAAAACTCTTTCCTATCTACAGCAATTACAGGTACAGGGCCTGTCTTTTTGTTGCAACTGGTTACCCTGAGCAGATTTCACTACAATCTCAATAGGCTTCATTTTCTTCCAGCATTTTAAGTGCAATTAGTACTGTGTACATTTTATTGCATCACATTTCTCTCATCTTTTTAGTTTCTATTCTAGAAGTCCTTCAAGATCCGTTTTCTTTCTCTTAGCAATGATGTCCACTGCCTCATATAGATGAATATGGGAAGCATCCAATGGGGTGCTTACACCCCACCAATTCTTTTGCATCCCTCCAATTCTGTTGCGCAAACAGCCGCCATGGCTTGCACAAATGGCGATGTAATGCTTCTGGAGGGCAACCTCAAGTGAGCGGAAATACTAGTTTCTGTAAGGGGCAGGTCAGCGGGCTTTGCATCAGCACAACAGAATTGGCAGAGCTCACCGCACATGAAACTGAAGTGGTGGTGGTCCAGTGTACATAGTTGGGCAGGATTGGATATTTCCCTATATTTCCCAGATTGCAATGAAGTACCATTCATAAGCATATACCAATCCTAAATTTGTGCTCATAAATGTAAGCAAGAGTTGGTACTGCAGCGTTTCAAAATAATTTATTACTCTTCTCAAGTAGAAGCACATGAAAATAAGGCACTCAGTTTCATGAAACTCCCAACATCTTTTTGAGTGTGGCAAAAATGCTACAAGGTAGTGCCATTGCAGTGTATGTCATAGTAGATATACAATTCCCCATGCTGTGGAGCGCTTCTGCCTCCCACCTTCTGACCTAGGCATTCAGCAGCCATCAATGCTCAAGAAACAATCAAGAGTGTGAGGCTTGGTGCTTAAGCCATAGCCTAACCCAAGACATCCCCATCCAGGAATGCCATAATCACCTGTCGGCCACCCTGGCCTTGCAACTTTCATTTGGAGGTAGGGGAAGTTCTACCACTAATGGAAGGACCCAGAGGAAAGACGTTGCAGAGCAAGATCCTAAAACATGGGTGTGAAAATTCAAAAACCTCAGGAAACGCTGCATTCAAGCAGTGCTTTAGCCACATCCCTACATGGGAGAAAGCACCACTATGTAGCTGCTCAAAAAAACTGGACTGGGCTCTGTCAATATTGCCCATGAAGTAGCCTGTTCTGCTGACCTGATAAAAAGTCAGGTACAGGAAGGGTCAACCCAGGGGGTACCATCCAGCTATTCCTATCTTATGCTGGGAAAACAGATGTTTTAAGTTTGCTTTCAAGATGTGTACAGTTAAAGTAGGTTACTGTACTCTTATGAACATCTCTCCAGTCTAACTGCTGGGTCCCAGCACAAGTAGAGGAGCATAAATGCCATGTAGGCATAGCATTTTCTCAACCGTAATTAACATGGATACATAGCACTGTGGCCAAAGGAATTTTAGTTAGATCAGATGGTTGGTTGGGGCTCAACATCTAGCAGAAAGTTGTCATTGTCTATTTTCAGTAAGCAAACAAGGATTTTCTTCCTCCCACAAGGACAGGGCATTCCTATGGTGAGCCATATGACTTGCACAAAGAGCCCAGTCAGACTCCAAGGCCAAATCAGAAGCCTCTTTCAGGCCCACAACAAGATCAACCAAGGTAGCAACGCAGGAGATGACCCAAGGCACAGAGATGGATGTACTCTCATAATCTTTTTCCCCAAGTACCAGTACAAACCAACACAGCAGGGAAAGGAAATAAAGGCAGAGATCATTCAGGGTTCATCATCTTTTACCTACAGGCCAACTAGAGAAGCTGAGGAGGAAACCACGTAGATCAGCTCTGATAGTTGAGTGACAGACACACGCAAAACAAACTTGGATATTTCAGATTTTATTATTTAATTTAGTTTTCTTGGAAAAAAGACAATAAGGCAAAAAAAACCCCAAAAATAGAATTGCAGGGATATTCTCTCTCTCTCTCTTTCTCTTTTAAAGCCTGCCATTATCCTATATAAGGAATTATCAGCCTCCACCAGCTGCAGAAAACAGCCTTTAAATAGGGATCAAGCAGCAAATAGTGTAGCGACCCCACCCAAAGCCCCCTTTCTGTCTTTCCCACTGAGCAGCACTGTCCTTTGCTGCTGGCAAGGGCAGGGCCCAGAGCCTCAGCTCTCCCAGCCAAAAAGATGACTCACCAGCAGGCGGCGCTTGTTGCCTTTTACCCCTTTGATGGCTAACGTTCGGAAGTCAAGGAACAAAACAAAATGAAAAAGGAGAGAAAACACAGACGGAAGGCACCTCATTGTGTGATTCTTAGCCAAGGGCAGGGGCTGCCTTGCAGTCCACGCCCGCCCACAAGCGAGGGCCTGGCCCGGGCAGCCTCTGTGCCCTTGTCCACGTCGACACAGTGGCAGCACCTTTTCGGCCATAGGAGCCAGCTTGGGCAGCTGTGATCAGAGCTGTCCAAGACCGGTTGGGGAGTTCCCACAGCCTCCTTTTTTCACAACGGATTCAACGAACACCCAGCTTGTGCCTGCACACAGTGACGAGCCTTAAGACTGATGCCATCGAGCTCTGGTTCCACATCAAGTAAACCATTTTTTGTTTGCGTGTGAGTGTGTGTTTTAAAGGCAAGACAAGCCAGGGTGCAGTGTCCCGCTTTCTGCAGAGCACCTCCCCCCCAGATCTGGGGGTGGTGGTGGTGGTGGAGGGAGAGGGAGAGTGTTACAAAATCGGGTCTGCAGGATAGGAGGAACAGGAGGGGGAAAAAATCAGAACAAAAATTAGATCTCTCTCTACATATATATAATATACATATAAACAGGTGTGCATTAAGCCAGAGGTTGCCTTAAGCCAGGGCCTTTAGGAAGAGGTGGGGAGGGGGCTCTGTCCTGCATTGTCGCTTCCCACCCAAGCACACGTGAGGAAGAGGCTGGAGCCTGGTGTGAAGGATGGATTTGAGTTGGGAGGACAGAAGGCTTAATTTCCTACCACCAGATGGACAGCGAGTGATACCCCAAAGGAAGGTTCCACTGAGAGCTGCTCCCCAGCCCCCCAACCCCAGAACATAATTAGTTACTTTGCTACCTGCGTGAATCAAGAGACATGAGGGTTCCCGAGAATAACTGGATCTTCCTTCCTGCCCTCTCTCTCTCAATGCTTAAGAAGCCTCAATTGTAGGTTGGGTGCTGCACCGGGCTTGGGAAGAAGGAACAAGAGAGCAGCCCCTGTGGGAACATGGAGAGGAAGGTCCCTCTTCCTTCCCCAGCCATCCCCTTGGTGCAGACATTCATGGACTCAACCACATGTTACTTGCCTGCCCCTATTTGAAAGGGGTGGGGTGGTGGGGGAGATCAATACAACACAGTGTTGTTCCCCTCTTCCTCCCCAAACCGTGGAGGGTTGTGAACAGAGGAATACTCTTGTGGTGGGGGAAGAAGTGAGGATGGAGTCCTCTACTCCTACGTGTCCCCAGCCATCCAGGAAGCCAGACACCAACTTCAGCTTCAATCGACTAAGGCAACCCAGCCAATCACCACTGCTGGATTCTGCTTTGGGTGATTGATTCAAAACAAGTGATTGGTTAAGACAGACAGATTCGGTGAGGAAAGCACTAGGCAGGAAGTCACATGATCAGCTGCTCCCCTCCATCCTTCTTCCACTACCCTCTTCTTCCCCTCGTCCTCGTCAGAGTCCTGCTACTTCCGGCTCAGAAGATATTGGGGCACATGCTCCAGTCCTGTTTCTCTTTACTCTCCCAGTAGCCTCCTCTGTACACGTGGGACACCTCCTTAGTGTCGGGATCCTTCTTCCGCTCAAACCACAATGCCTTGTAGGGATCATAAAGAGTTCCTGCAAGGAGAAGGCAGCAGAGGAGAGAGGGGGTGGGGTGAATTTTCAGATTTACTGGGGGGGGGGGGGGGGGAAATGCACATGGCTGATATTACATCCGAGAATGTCGTGCCAAATTTCCCCTCCTTAAGGAGAGCCCACAGCAGTAGAAGAGCAACTTTTTGACATTTCCAATCTGGAAGGATATCAGGTAGCAGAGCTAGCAAAGGCCTCAGCCCAATGTGCTCTAGAGGCATAGCCAGCCAAGAGTAGACTATACTACACTAGATGGACCAATGGTCTGATTGAGTAAGACGTGGCTTCCTATGTTCCTGTGGCCTTTTCCAACCCAGTAGAGGGGTGAGCGGGACAACTCTTACCATCCTCAGTTGCCTTCACGGCCTCGGCTTCACGTCTTTTGCGGGAGATGCGCTGCTTCTCCTCTAGCCGTTGCTTCTCTGCATTGGCTTCATCCCAGCGCCCGTTCTCCATGAGTCGCTGGTCAGGCCGAAGTCTGCTGTCCGTCGGAGCAGTACCACCTTCTGGGGCATTGAGTGTCAGAGCCAGCTCTGAGAAATAGTACATGTTCTCAGCATTCTTCCTGCAGCAAGGAAGGAGAAAGAGGAGTCAGAGGGCAGTAAAGCTCCAACTTGCACCCTGGCCCATGTTCCGGTGTACGAAGGTAGCATAACCTTGCTCCTAGGGTTGCAGGAAGGAGATTCATGCATGCTCTAAAGCCTCTGGACCATCAAATCTTTCAAAGGGATAGAACAGTTGCACCCAGGGCTGTGTATCTCCCGTGACTAAACCATGCAAGCACTGAGGTCTGCATCTTGAGAGACTCTTTCCATTTGATATAAGAATGTCTAGCTAAGCTTGAATGTGTGGGCAATACCTAGTGAATAAGACAGTAACTGCAAGAAAAGGAAGGTAGGATGGGAGTTAGATTTCCAGGGCCTAGGAAGCATGGCCTCAATGTCATCCATTCTCTGGCCCAACCCACGACTAACAGAATTAACACCTCCCCCTCGCCACACACATACTCCATAATTTATCTCAGTTCCCCTTTTGTTGGGACAGAACACAGTACACAGCACCCCAATAATATTGACCACAATGGTGTAATGTCATCGCCACCGCCACCACCACCACCATCCATCACCACAATAGATTTTCCTTCCCCTCAACAAAAACCTGTTGAACCTGCCCTTGCATTGACTAATCCCAGTCTCTGGCTGGAGGAGAGCATGGCTGCGCACCAGCAACACACTTGGGGGAGCCAAGCTACCTCCTTTACTCACGGGAGTGGGTTCCTCTTCCAGAGCATGACCCTGCTGTCCTCAGTTTCGTGTGCTCTCTGCCGGCTGTCGCCACCATTCTCCACGCTAGGAATCACCTTGAAACAGTCTATTTTCTCATCCCAGGTGCCCAGCAACACAAAATGCACTCTGCCTGAGGGATCTAACACCTCTCCAGTGACCTGTTGGAGAAAGGAGTTTGGTGGTGATGGCGGTGGCTTGGACGCAGTGCTTTTGTTATTGCACCAGACCCCAGACGTTGCTAGAAAGTCTTGCTACTTTCCAGCAAAGTTATACACAATTCCAGAGAAAAGAGAACAAGTGGGTTAGCCTTTCCCCGAGCTAACACAGAAGCTGAAAAGCCCTCCTTGCTGTCCTGCTAAGAGATTGCTCCCCACTGTGCTGTGCAATCAGCACCCCAGCAGTTACTAACACATGCAGAGAGCACTCTCCCAAGGTGATGGCCAAGCCAGCCAGGCTACTGGTTGACATGTGGCCCTTCATCTTTGTACACAGCCCCTCTTGCTACTAAACAGACTCTTCCTCTCTTTTCATGGATGGGCCTTCACTGCCGTTTCCATCCCACCCCAGAACAATTAGTGCACCCTGTCTCTTACCTTTCTGGCCACGTCTCTCGAGAAGTAGCTATAAGGAACAAACTTGAGAATGCACTTCTCATTGGTCTTGTGGTTCAGGATCTCAATCTCGCCGGACTGGAAAGCAGAAAAGTGAAGAGCAGTGTCAAAACGGGCTGAATACCATTCATGTGGCATGCTGGAACTGTTTTGCATTTGATGAGTGGATCACCCAAAGCAGCAAACTGACGGGAGATCTGGAAAATGGAGGTCTAAACTTCCAGTACTGCCCCCTTCAAGCACACCTTTGAGTGCAATACCATCTCACAGAGTTCCCCTGCACAGACTTTTAACTCACCTGGTCTATCCATAATTTGCCCACTATGATATTATGTACTGTAGTGGTGACCTTTTTCCACGTGTAGTGATTGCCAGTTGCATGGAAGATACAGTGGATGGTACCTGGAAATAGGAAGACGGTGCTTAGGACAATTTCCTATGGTGGAAGAGTCCTTGTTCAGTTTTTGTGGAAAATACACCATGTCCAGTGGGCAGGAGTCTCTAAATTTGATATGATAGGCCTGGGTTTTAATCCCTGCTCAGCTATGGATTAACTGAGTTTCCTAGGGATGCCCATTACAACAGTTCTCTACAGAGGCCCATTTTAGAAGCACCTAAAGCAGGGGTGTTGAACCTCTCTCAGCCCGAGGGCCGAATTCCGTCTTGGAGAAGCTCTTGGGGCCCACATTTCAGTGGTGGGCGGGGCTGAAGGCAAAAGGGGCCAATCGAAAGCAAAAATACCAGCATAAAGGAATGTAAAGTTCTTACTGCAAGAATAAAGACACATTTCGATCTTTTAGAATGGGGGGAAATGGTACAAATTCAGGAAACTACCAAACAATCTGTGGTCAGAGGAAAGAGGTGTGGTCATCTGGGGAGCCCAGCTGGACTGGATCTGGCCCTTGGGGCTGAGGCTGCACACCTGACCTAAAGTATGATTGTATTCTAAATATCTCCAAGGGGTACAGCAAAGAAAAATCCCTAAAGAATGCGGTCCATGACAAACGCTCATTGCAGGGGGCTCACTATTTTCCCAGATCACTTATCTCCAGGTAGGAAAAGGCTGGAAGCCCCAGCTTCTGTACAAGATGAGGAGCATAGATGGGAGTCAGCTATGTCCTTCTAGCTACCATCGTGGCCTTCTTGCAGCAAAGACTCACCAAGTGGCATGATTGAGAGATATTTGCCACGGAACTTGCTGGTGATTTTAATCTCCTGGCGAAGGGTCCAACCGTGCCTGGAATCGGCGTGATGGGCAGCAGCTGGTGGATGATGGCTCACCTAGGGGACACAACAGAGGAAAGGTAAGGCAGAAGTGCATATTCAGTCCCTGCAATGGAGTCCCCAGGGACATGAAGGAAGAGGAAAGAGTAACAGCACAGATCCCATATCCACTTTGACGAGGACTCCACTCAAGCTCACTTGGAAGCAAGTTCCACAAATTACAATGGAACCTCATATGCTTAAGAAGGGAAACTTCCAGGAACTGGAATCAAGCATCCCAGCTTAGGATCAGAAAAGGAATGTGCCCTGCTCTTCACCTGCTCACAGATGGAACGGTAGCCATTCTCTTCCAGTCGGTCTAGCTCAAAGGTTTCCCCTAAGAGGGGGTTGAATGGCTTGCTAGTGCGGAAGACGGTGGTGGAGTAAGACGATACAGTGAAGGCAGCCACGTAGCAGAGTTGCTCCAAAGAGCTCTCACACTTGGCCGCCCGGTCCAACAGGTCATGATATTCCAGGTCCTCTGTGAGGCGCTGCAGCATAGATAAGGGCTCGTTGAAGTTAACCTGAAGGCAGAAGAGGCAGGTTATAGGCAGAAAAAACATTTCGGGAACAAAGTATGTGATGCAGGGGTAGATGTACTTGATTGATTGATTACATTTCTATACCACCCAATAGCCAAAGCATGACATGAGTTGCCTGCCCCCAACATCTCGTATTGGTGTGGAGGCACTCCATCTCGTCCCTTGGGACCAAAGGGTGGTTGGCTTCCCACCCTCCTCTCCCCTGGTCATGGGAAAGCAAGCTCCAGATCCTGCTACTCCAAGGAGACCAAGGAGACTCACTGGCATAGGGATCTTGGAGAGTTCCTTGCCAATGCAGTTCTTCATGATGCTCCACAAGTTCAGGCTGTAATTTGGTTTGTGGGGAATTCGAGTTCTCTTTTCCTTCTTGGTGTCCTCCACCAGATGTTTATACTTTGGGAGAAACAGAAGACAAGTCAAAGCCAGGTGGGGAGGACCCTGCACAGTCTCCTAAAGATTTCTGCTTTACTTCACCCAATGCTTATTGTTCAACTATTCTACTCTCAAATACCCTCTTCTAAGTACTGAGAGGTGGTTAGCTGTGCCCACAATCACTGCCCTCAGTACAGCAAGTCTTGCACTTTCAAACACAAAAACTATGGAACAGAAGACTGATCCTGTGGCCAACAGCACACCTTCTCTTCCTAGCCTGAGGTATGCCTCTCAAGGTATGTTGAAGTCCTGCATGAGAAAAAGTAACAACCTAGACCAGGGGTGCAGAACTTCAGGTCTGTGGGCCAAATCCGGCCCTCCTGGAGTTCTAGTCTCCCCCCACCATTGCAAAAGGTTAAAATGGCTCTCCTAAGACTTAGTTACTGGCAGGTATTTTGCCCCCGTCCCTTTTGCCTTCAGCACCACCCACTAGTGGAATGTGGCCCAGAGAGCTTCTGGGAAATGGAATTTTGCCCTTGGGCTGAAAGAACTTCCACCACCCCTGGCTTACACCTTTAGCTCCTTTGACAGAACACCATTCTTGATTGCCCTCTGCATCCAATCCTCCATTCAGACGTGCCTAATTTAGCAGGCAGCACCTTGTATGACAAACTCTTAGGCCACTCTGCAAGCTTGCAAAGGACATGAACGACCCAGTTATCTTCCTCTGCAGAGCCCCAATAGCATCGGGCGAAAAGGCTCATACCTCTCCCACCCCTTAAGTCAAAGACACAGACTACCTGTTCATCGAGACTGATGTCACTGCTAGCACCACTGATGTTGCTGCCTGTTCGCCTAAAGGAATTAAAGAGACACAAGCCATGAGAAAGGGGGAAACTAGGACCCCCCCAAAAAATCATTCAGAAAACAATGCTACAAAACACTGACAGAGCAAGATTGTGACCTCTAGCTTGTAAGCGTCGGAAAACACTAGGCACAATACAATACATTAAAGATTTATAGTCCATGTAGGCAACCAGGGCCAAGAGATCTTGATTTTTTACAAAAGTTAAAAAGCAAGATATAAATACCTTAATGTGCCAGAGAACCACTTTAAGGAGTAGGTGTGGAACATAGAAAGCTGCCTTCTACTCAGTCAGACCCTTGGTCCATCTAGCCCAGTATTGTTGACACTGACTGGCAGCAGCGGCTCTCCAGGGTTTCAGGCGGGATTCTTTCCTCCCACTTCAGAATGAGCCTGGGACCCTTTGCACACAAAGCAGGTGCTCTACCACTGAGGACCAGCCCCTGGGGTGGGGTGATTTCCCAAGTCTCCTGCTCACTTTTCCCCACCAGTACCCAGCTCCATTATTTGTGAGTTGCTTTATAACAAATACATTCTCAGAGCGACACATGGATAAAAACATAACAAAAACTACACCAAATTAATAAATCAACAAGTAAAAAGAACCCAAATGCAACAAGCCTGAGAGCCATTACATAGCACTAAACTAATATGAACAGAGTCTAAAGGTTTTCACAGTACTTTAACTATGTCAGCTGAATTAAATATTACAAACATTAAGACAGTAAAACCTTTAAAAACCTTTCCCTGCCATCCAAAAGATATCAATGTAGATGCCAGGCAAGCCTCTCAGAGGAAAGCATTCCAAAACCAGGGGGCCAAAACAGAGACAGCCCTGTCCCATGTAACCTCTGCCCAAGGTTCCAATTGAGGGGGCATTCAGAGAAGGGACTTTGTTGATGACAAGGTGCTGGTGGGTACATATGGGAGGAGGTGATCCTTTAGGAACTGAAGTCTCAAGATGTGCAGAGCATTGTACATGAAAACCAGAACTTTGAATTGGACCCAGAAAAGTATCAGGAAAAAAAAACACAAAGGAAAAAAAAAGAACTGGTGTAGCATGTTCATAATGCCTAATCCCAGTCACCACTCTTGCTACTAGATTCTATGCTGAAGTCTCTGGGCCATCTTCAAAGGCAGCCCCACATACAATGCATTCAGTGCATTGCAGTAATCCAAATCGGAGGTTACCAAAGCACAGAACACTGAATGAAGGCAGGTTATCCAAATCCAAACAGATCATAACTGGGATATGAACTTGATCCTTGGAGGTGGGGGGAGCACCACCCCATCCAGAACAGGCTGAACACCACTCATCTGGACTAAAAAACAACATACTAACAGGGTCTCTTTTTTGTCTGGATTGAGCTTCTGTTTGTTAGTCCTCATCCAGTCCATTACTGATCTAGCCCACCACTTTACCTGGATTGGGTGTAAAGGAGAAATAGAGTTACATGTCATTAGCTTCAGATCTCTAGATCAGGGGTCCCCAACCCCCGGGCCACGGATCGGTACTGGTCCGTGGCCTGTTAGGAACCAGGCCGCGTTCTCATCAGTAGGGTGCCCAGATTGCCCGTGGTTTCCAGGTCCCGACTTAGAAAATTGGGGTTATCTGGGCAGACCGGGGTGGGGGATGGGGGCAACCCAGGGCTGCGGTGGATCAAGCGGCAGAGGAGAGCAGTGGTGGCGGCAGAGAGCAGCAGACCCGGTAGGTCCGGGCTGGGTTTTTTGGGGGGTGGGTGGCTTGATGGTGGGGTTTGTTTCGGGTGGGGGGACAACCCGCCACCCCACCCCCCGAAACAAACCCCACCACCAAGCCACCCCCCAAAAAAACCCAGCCCAAACTCCCAACCCCCAACCCCCGGGTCCGTGGAAAAATTGTCTTCCACAAACCGGTCCCTGGTGCCAAAAAGGTTGGGGACCACTGCTCTAGATTACCTCACTCAGCAGTTTTACAATTATGTTGATCATTATGTGGGATAAGATGGAACCCTGCAGGCCATGGAAACTTAAATGCCACTAGGCTGAGCGCTGCCTTGTGGTAATGGCTATCCAGATACAAGTGGAGCCACTGCAATGCCATACTATCAGCATCTAAAAGCCCACACATGTCTGAGTCCCGATTCTGTCAAGGAACTGCAAGTCAATGTAGAAGGTATCAAGCTAAACGGACCCATTACTTTGCTTAGGATAAAGCAGCTTCATCTATTCAAGCCACTACATTATATCTCCCTCTTTCACTGCACCCTCTCCTTCTCTCCCCATTATTCTCCAATCTGAAGGCCAGGGCAGCAAGATCACACACCTCTAAGAAGAAGGCAACCTGCTTCATCAGTGTGTTGGCTTTCATCCAGCGCATGCTACTCACTTCGAATCTATGGCTCAGGCAATAGAAGTAGGAAGGTATCGAGGGCTGAGTGGGACACCTCCACAGATTGAGCATTCACAGTGCGAAAGGCCTAGGGGTGCAGAGCTCTCAGCTAAACGGGTTCACTCACTTGTGGCCCATGCTCTCAGGCACAGTGATGATCTCAGGAGCGTCGAAGAACTCATTGTCGTCATCCTCATCACTCATATCTCCCTTTGATGAGCAACATCTATCTGTAAGAAAAATGTGTGTTGTTATCATCATCTTCCTCGGTTCTAATCATCTAGTACAGGGGTGGGGAACCTCAGTTTTGGAGAAGCTCTTGGGGCCCGCATTCTAGTGGTGGGCATGGACAAAAAGGGTGAGGCCAAAGGCAAAAAGCCCCAAGTGAGGCATTTCAAGCTTTCAGAATGGGGGAAAACTGCACAGAAGCTGGGAAATCACACGTCAATCGGTGGTCAAGGGAAGAGGATGGGGCCATCTAGAGAATCTCAAGAGGACTAGACTGAGATCCCAAGGGGGACGAATTTAGTCCCAGGGCCTGAGGTTCCCCACCCCTTGCCTATTACTTTGGGACTTCAGGGCTAGTGTCTTCAAGCAGGACTTATTTCGACTAAGAGGAGCACAAGAAAAATGCAGGTTGCTTACCTGTAACTGTAGTTCTTCGAGTGGTCATCTGTGCATTCACACATATGGGCTCGCGCCGACGCCGAGCCTGCTTCCGGGAAACTTAGCTAGCTTAGACTTTTGGCGGGAACCCCTCCCCCCACCATCCTACCGCGCATGCTCAGGGCTCCCGCCTCTCCATTTACCTCAGTTCCCTGAGACCGCTGAGCCCCATGACTAAGGTACAACTATGTCGTTAGACAAAGAGCATGGCGAACCAATTGACAATCACAAACAGCGATGCCAAGAGGGGACGGTGGGTGGGTTGTGTGAATGCACAGATGACCACTCGAAGAACTACAGTTACAGGTAAGCAACCTGCATTTCTTCTTCGTGGTCTCTGTGCATCACACATATGGGCGAATAACAAGCAGAGACTTACCGGAGGTGGGTTGGGATGCTGGTTGGTCATTGGCAAATCGAAGAGAGGACCGCTCTTCCAAACGAGGAGTCCTGTCTGGCTCTGACATCCAGCCGATAATGTCTAATGAAGGTAGAGGCATTAGACCAAGTGGCTGCTTTGCAAAGATCAGCGAGCGAGGCTCCATGAAGCAAGGCTGAAGAGGTTGCCTGCGCTCTGGCAGAATGTGCTGTCACCTGAAAAGGTGGATCTCTCTTTGCAATCTTGTAGGCCAAAGTAATGGTCTCCACAACCCATTTAGAGATGCGTTGTCGAGAGACCGCCAGTCCCTTAGCGACACCTCCGTAACAAATGAATAAGCTACGGGACTTTCTGAAAGATTCTGTTCTTGCCTTATAGAACGCCAGTGCTCTTCTCACGTCTAGTGTATGCAACGTTGACGACAAGGGGTCCGATGAAGTGTTGAAAAAAGTGGGCAAGACAATGTCTTGACTAACGTGAAAATAGGATGAAACTTTGGGCACAAAAGTGGGGTCAGGACGTAATACCACTTTGTCTCTAAAAAACTGCAAATACGGAGGATCTATTAACAGAGCCGCTAATTCCGAAACACGTCTAGCAGACGTGACTGCAACTAGGAACATAGTTTTAAGTGTCAACAAACGAACATCAACTGTAGCCAACGGTTCGAACGGTCTAGAAGTAAGAACTGTGAGGACGAGGGATAGGCTCCACTGTGGAATTATTGGACGAATAGCAGGAAACAAATTGTGCAACCCTTTTAAAAATGCCCTCGCCATTGGGTGGCTAAAAACAGAGAAACCGTTCACCAGTCCGTGGTTAGCTGCAATAGCAGACAGGTAAACTTTAATAGAAGTTGGTTTCAGACCTTGGACGTGCAGTGAATAAAGAAAAGCGATGATGCTAGGCATGTCGGACGTGTTAGAGTCAAAGTTATTAAGAAGCGCATATTGCTGAAAACGCTTCCATTTTCTCTCATACGACAACCTAGTGGATGGCTTTCGTGCAGCCTCCAGAACAGATTTTATTTGTTCTGGAATGTCCAGTGCCCTCCAGGACGACGGATTCTCCAGGCCGTTAAGTGCAGAGACCGGACCTCGGGGTGAAGGACTCTCCCGTCCTCGCGAGACAGAAGGTCGTGACTGTAAGGTAGGTTCA
This sequence comes from Anniella stebbinsi, assembly GCA_029215795.1. Lineage (NCBI taxonomy): Eukaryota > Metazoa > Chordata > Lepidosauria > Squamata > Anniellidae > Anniella > Anniella stebbinsi. The sequence continues at coordinate 261,413,386 of JARDYH010000001.1, forward strand.
AAAACTCCGCCTTCGCTAGTCTGAGTAGCGACGTGAACCAAGCTTGCCTTGGCCACCACGGGGCTACTACTATGGCGTCCGCATCGTGTCGCCTGAGAGTGGTCACTGCTCTCGCAATGAGTGGGAAAATGTAGAGAAGGCCTCTCGACCAGTCCCATTGGAACGCGTCCCCGAGAGACGCTTTCCCTATTCCTGCTCTGGAGCAATACATCGGACACACTGCATTGGCAGCCGTCGCGAAGAGGTCGATGTCGGGTGTTCCCCAACGAGCGAAAAGACGACCCAGAATGCGAGTGTTGAGTTGCCACTCGTGTGTGTCCGCGAACGATCGGCTGAGAATATCCGCTGTGGTATTGTCTTTTCCCGCAATGTGTAACGCTGACAGTAGAATGTTGTGGGAGATGGCCCATTGCAGAATGTCCATGACCAGACGAAGGAGGCGGCGAGACCTGGTCCCTCCCTCCTTGTTCAGATACCACACAACTGTGGTATTGTCTGTCAGGATGCGGACATGACGCCCCCTCAAGCGTGGTAAAAAAACATGTAAGGCCTTTTTTACCGCTAGTAGCTCCAACATATTGATGTGAAGGCAATTCTCTGAACGTGACCATCTTCCTTGTGCCCTCAGCTCTCCGTGGTGAGCACCCCATCCTTCTAGCGATGCATCCGTTGTTAGTACGCGAGACGGACCCCGCGACACGAAGGGCATGCCCTGGCAAAGGTTGTGCCAACTCGACCACCAGCGGAGCGACTCCCTTATCGACCCCGGGACGGTAAGTATTAGGTTGTGTGGGTTTTGAAGTGGTGAGTAGTGCTGTAGTAGAAACTGCTGAAGGGGGCGCATACGAAGTCGCGCCCATCGGACGACAAAGACGGCTGCTGCCATGAACCCGAGTAAACGGAGGATTACGAATGCTGAGACTCGAGGGCGGCCCTGCAATTTTAAAGAAAGGTGCTGCAGACTCGTAACTCTGTCCGGTGGTAGGAACGCCCTTCCTACAGTTGAGTCGAGGGTAACTCCGATGAACTGCAGCTGTTGCGAAGGTTGAATGATGGATTTTTTGTAATTTATCTGCAGCCCAAGCGATGACAGAAGAGAGATGACCTCGTGGACGTCGGCAAGCGCCTGGCCTCTGGAGGTTGAAACGATCAACCAATCGTCCAGGTAAGGATACAAATCGATGTTGCGAGATCGTAGGTACGCGCAAACTGCCGACATGCACTTGGTAAACACTCTTGGTGCCGACTTCAGACCGAAAGGAAGGACGGAGAACTGGAACGCTTGACGCCCAATGACAAAACGCAGATAACGACGATGGTCTGGGTGAATGGCAATGTGGAAATATGCGTCTTTTAGGTCTATTAGCGTGAACCAGTTGCCCCTCCGCAGCATGGGTAGGACGGATGCCAAGGTGATCATACGGAATTTTTTGTGTAGTATGAATTTGTTCAGAATTCTGAGATCCATAATGGGACGAAGTCCCCCGTCTCTTTTTGGCACCGTAAAATAACGGGAGTAGAACCCCGCACGCAGTTGATGGAGTGGCACCCTCGTGATCGCTTCCTTGTTTAGGAGTGCGGTAGTCTCTTGTTTCAGGGTCTCCGAGGGAGGCGTAACTTTTATGATGCCAAGCGGAGGAGGAACTTCGAACTCTATTTTGTAGCCCTCCGCGATGATGTTTAAAATCCAAGCGTCTGATGTTACTGCTGACCATGCTTGCAGAAAGGGCTGTAATTTGTTTGCAGATGGGTTGTTGGTGAGTAGACGAGGCGTCAAGTCAAAGACGACGTTTGTTTTGTTGTGGTTGTTTGTTGCGTTGCTGAAAACGCGTCGTCGTCTTCCGCGACTGATATGATTGGGACGATGTTGGGTGATACCGCTGCGCCCTGTCCTGTTGCGGTCTGGGCTGGTATGGGACTGGCCTGTACCATTTTCGGGAACGATAGGGCTGCTGTGGTTGTTGGAAGCCCATCTTCCTCGCTGTCATTCTAGCTTTGTGCAGCGTATCCATCGTGGTGTCAGTATCAGTATGAAACAGGCCCTCCCCATCAAAAGGAAGGTCCTCTATTCGATTTTTGGTCTCTTGCGGCAGGGATGCCGAGCGCAACCATGCATGTCGGCGTAAGGCCACTGCACCAACCATAGCCTTCGAGACACAGTCCGTCAGATGCCGCGCTGTTGTCAGCTCTTGCCTGGACAACCTGATAGCTTCTGACTGGAAGACACGAGCGAGTTCACGCTGGTCGTCAGGCAGGCAATCAGTCAAAGAAGATATTTTCTCCCATAAAAATAGTTGGTAACGTGCCATGAGAGCCATGTAATTTGTTACCTTTATGCCTAAAGATGTTGACGCATAGATCCTACGGCCGTAGGCATCGAGCTTACGTCCCTCCTTATCAGTTGGGGCGGAATGCACCTTACCCGACCTGCCCTGCGCAGCCTCCACAACAACCGAATTTGGCTTCGGATGTTGGAAGAGGAAAGGTGCCTGCGACTCCTTGACCTTGTAGATGGCATCAAGACGTTTGGAAGTCGCACCAACAGTGGCTGGGTGTTCCCAAGATTGTTTAATTGTCTTTAGCAGCGCCTTAACCATTGGCAGGGTTAGCTGCGGTGACGGCTCTGTAGACATAACATCGTATATCCCGTCGTCTGAGTCCTCAACAGGCTGTTGGCACTCTATATTCAGAGACTGCGTAAGCCTAAGCATTTGGTCCGTGAAGCTGCCCATCTCCATCGTGGGAGAGGCACGTTCCTCGTTACTGACCGTGTCCAATGGTGATGGCTCTGATGGTCGTGGAGAAGGCGCTGAAGACGTGTCCGATGGGTAGTCCTCAAAGGACTGCGACTGCTGTCTGCGCCGTGTCGACGCCGATGGCGTCTGTTCATGGCGCCTCGTTGTCGAACTGCTTCGATGGCGAGTAGCGGGTTGGTTCAACGAGGTGGTCCTTCGCGGAGGGACCGGCGGCGGGGTGTTCTCACCCCCGATCCGATGCCCTGTGTATGGATCAAAGCGATAACGCTTACGCTCTGAGTGCCGTGATCTCTCGGAGTAGATATCCCAGTCTCTAGAGCGAGAGCGAGAGCGTGATCTCGAGTGTGATCGGCTTCGAGAGCTATGCCTTCGACGTCGATGCGTCCTGGGTTGTCTCGGTGACGAGAGTCTCGGTGGCTGCTCCGAATCCGATTGGAGAAGTATCGGTATTGGGGCAGGTGACGGCAAAGACCTGGAGGGCGACAGCGCAGCTGGTTGAGGCTGAGCCCTAGGCGTCGACGGCGTACGCAGTAGCGAGGCCACGGATGGCGTAGGTCTCTTCGCTACCGATGGTGCTGAAGAAAGTTCCGTAACCGATGCTTGCGATGTCGACGCTATCGATGTCGAGCGGTGCGATGGTACCGACAGCCTGGTCGGTACCGATGATGACTTGTGCACCGTAGCGACGACTTTCACCGATGCCGAGGAAGGCATGGAGGACGGCCGCGCTTTTTTCGATGCCGAAGTCGATATCGATGCCGAAGTCGATATCGATGTCGCAGCAGTTTTTGACGATTTCTTCGGCTTGGACTTTTTTGATTTCTTTACCGGCACCGGTGAGGAAACCGGTGAGATGTCCGGTATCGATGCCGGTACCACCGCCCCTAAAAGGGGGGAAACCGGAGACGCTGGGCTAGAGTGTTGACGACTCTCCCCAGAAGTCACCCCTGGCATCATAGAGGGACGTGGTCGGTCAACCGCCGATAAGGCCTTTGTCCACAGAAGACTCCGAAGGCGATCAGCCCTATTTCGTCGTGTCTGCCGCGAGAAACGCATACAATGGCCGCACGACTCAACTACGTGGGCCTCTCCCAGGCAAATGAGGCACAGCGAGTGCCCGTCGGAGAGGGCTATTTTGGCCCTACACCGCGAACAGCGTCTAAATAACGCGGTCTGTGCCATAAGATGGCCAGCCGCTTGAACAGCTATTCTAACTAATAATCTATAAACTGTATTGAAATTTTTTTTTTTTTTTTTTTAACTATAACTATACTAACTAACAACTATAAACGAACGAGCCTAAGCTAACTATAAACTATCTTCTTCTCTCTCAATACAGGCACAACGTACCGGAGAAAGTCTCCCGCGAGGCTAGTGGCGAAGCGGTCGAAGAAGAACTGAGGTAAATGGAGAGGCGGGAGCCCTGAGCATGCGCGGTAGGATGGTGGGGGGAGGGGTTCCCGCCAAAAGTCTAAGCTAGCTAAGTTTCCCGGAAGCAGGCTCGGCGTCGGCGCGAGCCCATATGTGTGATGCACAGAGACCACGAAGAAGAAATGGAAGTTCACTGGCAGAGGAGAGAATCAAGAACCCCCACCTCCTCGAGTGTGGTTCATGGAAGAGATGGAGGCAAAGCTCCTGACGCCTACCTTTAGAGGAATCCATGCTGCCAGGTGCATTGGATGGCAGGACTGTGGCTCCACGGAAGGCTCTTTCCAGGTGGTTGTGCTGCTTAGCCAGCTGCTCTAGCGTCTCCTCCAAGCGGATGCGCTGGTCCCGCTCATACTGAAGAGACTTCTGCCACTTCTTGCTGTGGGTCTGGGCCAGCATCAGGAAGTCTCGGCAAGCCTGTGGGGAACACCCAAGAGAGACGGCATTAGCCAGAGCTAGCCTAAATGCCACTCCCCTCCTTGCTGGGACCAATACTTCAAATATATCTTACTGTGTCAATTGGTTGCCAATCTGTGCTGTCATCTAACGCCCCACACCCCAATGATATAGCAGGGGTGGCACAGATCAAACTGCACCAGAGCGCCTTTTTGCTACCTCTGCTCTTCAACTGGTAACCTCTGTCCTCTTATTAGTTAACAAGAACTGTTGGGGAATGTGTCCCTTGGAGTTCATCAGGGCAGTTCTGCTATTATCTCTCCCTCGGATGCCCAATAAACATGCAGCACCATCTCCAAGTAGTTTCGGAAATGCCACTGTGGACACTCGCTTGAACAGAAATGCTCAGAGACACATGGGCAAAGGCCCCATCTGTCTACTAGAAACCCAACCATGTAGTCCATACCCAAACATCACCATCACATCCCACACCCTGCTCTAAATTCAGAAACTTTCACAGAAGTATCTCATCTGTGCATTTAGGGAAGAAACATTACACAGTTTCACTACCCTTGCATCCAGAAGGCCTAGGAAAAAGCACACTTTCCCTTAAAAAAATAAATAAAAGCTGAAACATTTGTCAGTCCGAAAAGATGCTCAGGATATCTGACAGTGGAACAGCAACTAGACAAGTCTAAAAGGTGGGTAAATGTGGGGGGGGGGGCACAACAGAGGTGTGGAGAAGGCGGCTAGAGAGACATGTTTCTTCCTCTCTCACAATATAAGGACCCTGGCTTATACCAAGAAATTGAAGTGGGAGATTCAGGATCGATAAAAGGAAGGACTTCTGCACACAGCACATAAACTGTGGAATTCACTTCCAGAGATGTAACGATGGCCACCAATTTGGATAGTTTTGAAAAGGGATTGGACAAATTCATGGAGGAGAAGGTTAGCAATGGCTACTAGTCCTGATGGCTGTATGGAATCCCCCATATCAGGAGTAGAACATAGGCAGGAAGGTGTTGTTCCACTCCTGTCCTGTTTGTGAGTTTCCCATTGGGGCAGCTTGTAGGCCAATGTGGGAAACAGGATACTGGATTAAATAGGTCTGATCCAGCACGGCTGCTATTAGGTTGTTACGGGGCAGGAACATGAACATACATGTATGGAGTATTCATTTTGTCAAAAGAATGACAAAGTCCTTTATTCCTAAATATATACCAAATCAATTCTCACCTTTTTATCTTCCCATTATGGACCCACTCTGAGAGTTTTTGAGAAACAGAGGGCAGGGGCACAAACCTGGCGAACTACAAGCTTTCTAAAGTGTTGTTTCCATTTCATTCCTTGAGCAATCCTCAGTTTTAAAGCTTTTTGCAGTGTAAACTGTCCACTGGTAGTTAAAGAATTTTTAAAAAGGGCATTGTGATGTCATTCCATCCTCAAAGAACAGCGTTCAAAGCTTGTATTCAACAACTCACCTGGTAGCCATAGGCAACCAGGAATTCCACACAGGTGAGTGCATGGAATTCCATCCAGGACAATGAATGAGTTTGGCAGAGGACAGATGGATCACTCAGATGGTGGTTTATTTTTATTTTTTTTAACTACTTCCTGCTGGCCACCCATGGCCAGCAGAAAAACATTGGCTGAATTCGGACAACACGATAGTCAATGGTGTGGTAATAATCAACTTTACAGTTGTTCATCTAGGGGGTACTCCCCACACAACATGGTAATAAATAATCAACCGTGGTGTGGATTAGGATCAGCGCTGAGTTGACTATGGCAGCATTTGGACGACACGACAGTCAATACAACTGACTATTGTTCCCCCCCTCCCCCAGTTGCTTATTGTGTCATCCAAATTCAGCCATAGTCTTCTAGCCTCTTAGCAGGCTAGTAAACAATTTTGCAGGCTAGTTAACTCTTGTGGGCTTATTCCCTCATTAAGGGAGGGCTCAAGCCTAGAAGGTAGGCATTCATTGAAAACATACCTGTTTACTTTGGCTTTTCTCTAGCTGTGAGCTATCTTTGTATCAACCTGAAGGTATGATTTTGTGTGTACGTATGGGTGTGCGTAGTTTTTGTTTGTTTTTATTCCTCTGTAAACCACTTTGGAATTTGTTTTAAATGAGAAGTGGTTTATAAATATTGCTGATAAACAAACAAACCATATCATGCTTGACCTGCAGAGATGCAAGTTGAGTTAGACTATCACCTGAATTAAACAAAGAAGATGTGCAGAGGTCTAGGTGAGTTAATATCCCAAGGTGTTTGTAGATTCCAGGATCCTGAACCCACCTGGGAGTGAAGGCAGGCCTGCAATGGTGGCAACGGCCAGATTTGGGCTCTGAACTGAAAACTGGCTGACCTAGTCTCAATGGTGTTAAAGCCAACCCAGAGTAGTGTTGAGAGCAAAAAGATGAGACTTGGGTTTATCAACATCAAATGACATTGCCTTTGAGACATTAGCAGATTCTCAGCTCAAACTAACCCGTAAACTCAAGGATCAAGGACACTGCTACATGATGTGCAACCTCTTGCAGATATTTGTACCATTATGTTCAATGGGGTAAGCACAACGGAGTTCAAAGCACTGGGATTCTGATCTCTTGTCCTTTGGGAAGATGCACTGTCCTCCTTCCCTGCCCCAATCCTCAAACCCTGGCCTGGTGGTGGCACATAGTGGATGGGGAACAAAGCCGCAATTGTGCTGTTATGGATGCTGGAGATCAAGGTCACCAAATCTCAGCACTGTCTAGTCCTCAATATAATCCTTCTAAAAACTTTTTCTTCATGCTGTCATTTTCTAGTTTACTCCCTTCCTCTGCTTTTCCCCAATTTCAAAAATCTGATTTGGATTTCTATCGTGTCCTTTCCTGATGGTTCAGACTGGGTTACATTTTCAATGCCATTCTTTTGATTGCCCACAGTGTGGCCACACTGAGCTGCTAAAGTACATGCAACCACAGGGGATTCAGGACAAGTAGGAATTTGGCTTGTGGGATGTTGGTGTTTAAAGCAACAACTAAAGGCTTATATTTTGCTAATGTGTGAGACGTCACAGGCAGCTTAGGCACCCAAAAGCTTAATGACACAGCACATCAGATCACTTCTTTTCTCAAGGGAAGAAAATGCCATAGCAGAGCCCAGGGATCCTATCCTAGCTCTAAAGTTATATTTTTAATGCAGCGATCTGGAGCAGAGCAGATGGTTCCAGTGGGCCAGAGAGCACTCCTACAATCCAGCAGGCTGGCAGCCAATGTGTGAAAGTCCACTTACGTTGATCATGGCGTTTGAGGTGATGCGGAAGAGCGTGGCTCGTTCGTTGACCTGCTTGATCTTTTCATTACTCTCAGCAGGCAGCTTGAGGGTCTCCAGCTCACTGAGGGAGCGCTGCAGAGCAGTCCCATGCTTGGCAATCAAGTCATTGCAGGTACTGAGGTCCTCCACCTTGCTGGAGAGGGTGCGCAGGGTGTTCTGCAGCTCCGTCTTGTCTGTCTGAGATACGGATTCTTCATCGCCGGAATCATCTGTGAGGATGAAGCTGCAGTTGTTAACACCGTCAAGCCAGGACTGGAGTCCATCTCTGAACCAGACGCATTACCAGAGCCTCCTTCATTCCCCAGTATTGGCCACTAACTCGACAAGACTACAGTGGAGAGATCACTTAATAAAGGGAGACAGCCGTTCAAACATCAAGGTCAACAATAGGTAGCCTGGTACTCTCCAGATGTTTTGCACTACAACTCCCATAATCCCTTAACATTGGCTGTGCTGGCTGAGGTTGGTGGGAATTGCAGTCCAAAACATCTGGAAGGTACCAGCTGCTTACCCCGATCTAGGTACAGGTATTTAACACTGAAAAAAACCCACATCTTCCCAGTTCATTGGCTCAGGTGAAGGAGAGGATGGAATTTCTACCCCCTCAGAAGGGATCAAGGGTGTACACTGTTGGACTCCACATATTGTTTCAGATTACTTTTATCCCACTTCCCTGTGTATACAGATAAAACAGTCACAGAGATCAAAATCATAACAATTAAGGAATAACAACTACAACAAACCAATAAAACAATCCAAAAAATAACTAGTAGCAATAAAAGCAGCAGAGATCCTCCAAGGGTAGATCAACCTTCCTCTATCTGGAGCCTTCCAGATGGTTTGGACTGCAACTCCCAACATTCCTGACCATTTGCCATGCTGGCTAAGCACTCATGGGTTTTGTACTCCAAAACATCTGGAGGACACCAGGTTGGGGACAGCTAGGGTAGATCATTGGGACCTCTGGACCATGAAAACAGCAGCAGTCATAAGGCCTGATTTTAGAATCAGAGATCTCTAAAGCAGCAGCAGGATATAGGGTAAGCAAACCAAGGATCCTAGATATCCTGTATGCAGCAGCTTGATGTTGCAAGCCATGGGTCTGATTTAACATTGACAGAATTTTGATGTTCGTTTCCATTTCTCAACACTGCTAGACTATCATGCCACTTCTCTGAAACCTCTTAAGATTATCAAGTGTAACTTCCAATAGTGTGCAGGAGAATACATAGAAAATTTTTCTCTTCTCACATAATACTAGAACTCAAGGTTGCCCAGTGAAATGGATCAGATATAACTTCAGGACAGACAAAAGAAAGTACTTCACCTAAAGAATAATTAATGCATGGAGTTCAATGCCATAAGGAGCAGTGACTGCCACCAGTTAAACGACTTTTTTTTTTTAAAAAAAAGAAGATTGAACAAATGAATGTAGGGTATGTCTTATCAGGCACTATTAGTAGTGATATTCAAATGGAACCTCCATGTTTAGAGGCAATGTACCTCTGGATATCAGTTACTAGGCATAAACAGGACAACCATCATTTCCATGCTATGGTTGTGAAATTCCAGAGGCAGCTGGCCAGCACCTGTTAGGTACAAAATGTTCGACTCAATGGACCTTTGGTCCAATTCAGCAAGGCAGTCCATTCAACAAGAACAAAACCCCAGTCTCTAAAAATGGTTGTCTTGCTCTTGCTTTTATCATTACCCACAAATAATGAGCCACAAAGCATGCTTATAAAGAATTATCCAGTGCTGCAAGCAAACTGCAGAAATATTATTCAACAACAAAGCATGACATCACTGAGACGGAAGCTACAGAAGAGCACTCTATTTACACTGCAACATTCCAAGTGTCAACATGGCAGAGAAATTAAATAGAACCCCCCACAGCAGACACAAGAATTCAGAAAGCCAAGGAGTTTCGGGATCAGAGCTCGAGGTCTCACATTTTAAAATCAGGACAACAATCTACAAAAATAAATGTCCTTCTCTTCCATTATTTTGTCAGCTGAGATTGAAAGGGCAGAGCTAATATTTGCAACCATGAAGCACAGGGCCCTGACACAATTAATTTTACTGGGCAGAGACCATTTTGTTTTGAAAACGCTGAAGGAGTCCTTCCCTGCAAAGCTGCCAAATACCTTCTTATTTTTCAGATGCCAAGTCTTTAGAATTTCATGAAAATGAAACAAACTGCCCATTTCCCACTCGTTTTCCCTTCTACAAAGGGTAAACATTACCCACCCAGAACTAGAGACAAGGGAGGCATGTGCCCACAGCATACAAGATAAGGGCCAAAAGCAGGTTTAAGAAACAAACATTAATACCTCAGCACAATTGTCCAAGGAGTTGAGGGCCCACAACCCCTTCAACACAAGGCCTTATTCTATACAGGAATGGCCAGGTGGCACTTTCTTTTGGTGCTTATTTTACCTAATCACATATGCCAGCTACTGACAGACGCTTCAGCTCAGGAACCATCAGGTTAGAATGCAGAGCTCAGTTGACTGGTTATTATGCAGAGCTGCTTTAACGGCTAGGACATGCTTTTGGTCTGGAAAACAGGAACTCTAACAGGTTCGGAGAAGTCTGTTGCTTAAAAATAGGAACCCGTTTTCCAGAAGCCTCCTGCTAAACCCTCAACAGCCCCAGGTGGCCTGTTGCCTTGGCATGTCACATGCACGATACAAAGGACACAGAGCAATTCATCTGAGTAACAATCATTTGATGTTCGGGAGAAAACCTTGCTGCAGGGAGCTGGAATCCAAAATAGGGTAGAACAGGACAAACTGGAAGAGCTGTTCACTCATATTAATCCCATGCTTAGCACAGACTGGGAATTATTACCCACAGGTCTTTTTTAACACCCACGTGCTGCAGGTGTGGGGCTTCTTGAAGCCCCCTACAAGGCGAAACTCTAGTATCACAAAAAGACAAATGGGGAGAAGAGAATCCACGCAGGCCTCCTTAAGACATTGGGCAACCTCAAGTCTGCTCAGGGCAACCAATCCCTCTATTTTTATGTTAATTCCCTTGGGTGTCTCCTCACGCAATATGCTCCCTCCATCCCCCCCGCTACACATCCTGCTCCATTTCTGCTGTGTTACCTGATTCTGCCAACATCTTGACCGCTTTGGCCTTGGCCAGTTCCAGGGCTGTGACCCAGCGCTGCCTCTCCACTTCTGAGCTGGCCTTCAAATGGTAGGTCTGTGCCCCTCCATTAGAGATGATGAAGTTGCAGGAGTCCTCCACGGTGATGTTAGCTGTGGCCAAGTTGATGGTTCCACGGCAGGTGTGTCGCATCTCTGCCTTTGACCTGTGGGCAGGACAAATTAATTAGAAAATAATTAGAAAAGGGGAGGACATTTCATTCTGGGAACAGGTAAGCAGGACCCTCACTTGCTATCTCTCCTCTCCTGGGCAATAAGGAAAGAAAGGTCAACAACAGCAAGTCACAAACACCATTGGATTGTATCCAATTGGGTCACTCCATTGACAGAATGCTCTTGAGGTTCTGCTCAGGAGAATGGAGAGGGGGCACAATTCCCAATGATTCTTCCTCTCCATACACACACACACACACACACACACACACACACACCCATCTTCCACATTGAAGGCCCTGCAACCCTCCAGTGTAGATTGGGAGGGGCTTCAGGGGGAGGGAGAGGGAACTGCTGAAGATTGCTTCCCCCCTTTTTCCACTGATGGGAGTCTCCACTGGATCAAAGAGCATTCTGTCAGCAGCAAAACATCAACCGGATACAAAGGAGTCTGCCACTATTCCCAAGTGAAAGAAATGGTCTAGAAATTTTCACGGCTGCAAATTGCAGAATGAGAGCCACCTGATGCTGGGATAGTCAAGAAATTAAAAAAATCAGCTGCCAGTCTGAAAGACAGACTTCTAGTTCTTGGAATTGGGAAGGGGGATGGATGGACGGACATGAAGACAGGATTTTTAAAAAATGTTTCAGAACTAGAAGGGGATAGATCAAGGCTTCCAGTTAATGTGGATGATGATGGTAGCAGTACATTTGGGGGGCAGTACAAGTACTAGAAAGAATTTGAATGCCTTCCGTTTCTGATCTCATCAACATAACATTTGTACAGCAGTTTGGATTTGCAAACTTTGTTTTTGCTTTAGCCCTCCTAATAACCTTGTGAAGTAGGTCACTACTATTCACACATTACAGACAGAAAGTTGAGAAGAACTAGTAACTTGGGTCAAGGCCACACAATGAGGATATATTAGAGGTTCTATAGCTTAAAAATGTGTAGTGTCACTGGACTGTAACCCTCCAGGTGGTGGATTGTATGGCTGAATCCTCCCCTGCACATAGAAAACTAGACATCGAGGGGAGTGTGGTCCTATCTGTCTCTCCTCCCTCTAGCATGCTGGTTTTCAGTGGGGCTGTTCAGACAACAAGCAAACCCACACATAGTGGTTGAGGGTGGGTTGATTTGAACGGTAGGTTGTTTGTTGAATGGTGGGTTCGCATGTTGTTTGAATGCAGCATGTTTTCCACAGCGTGGGTTATCGTCCTGAGTGAAAGGCGGGGGAGCGTTCAAGGTGAACACAAAGGGAGAGAATAGTCCCTTTGTAAACAGTAAACAATTTTATTGATGAAAAGCCCGATGTGTTTCGGTGTCTTTCTTTATTGTTAGGCCTTTTTCAAAGAGCAGTAACTATACATATATGAAACATGAATGAGACAACACATAAATAAAACCTTTTTAACAATTGGTTAACAAGCTATCCTGGCTGTATTCAGATAACACGCTAACCCATGGTTCAATAAACAACCCATACTCAACCACTGAGCGTGGGTTAGCATGTTGTTTGAACAGCCCCAACGTATAGGATTCGCCCACCCCTGGAGAAGCACTCAATTATGTTCAACACCCCCTTTCTGTCTGAAGTGGTGCAATCCAGGAACAGTTTCAATTTCAACCTGCTGCCCGCACTCCCCCCCCACCGAAAAATGCAATAAGTCATTGGGTTTGTCTCATTTACGACAATCACACATACAGTCTGTATACAAACGTAGGCACTCTGATCCTTCTGTTGGCAAATTATTAAATCCAATCGAATATTGAAAGCTACTGAGCTAGTTATTTACCACTCACTTTCCAAGTGCTTGGCAATACTAAAACAAAAGCAACCTTCCCCCCAAAAAACACAATTCTTTAGACCACTTTCCTTGCCCCCCACCCCAAGTATGTGAAGAGATTCCCAGGCTGGCACAGCCCTCAGAGTAGAGGAGCCTCCTCTTCTCCGTTGCTGTGATCACAGCTGGCAGGCATTTCTATTAATAGGGCAATCTCTTGAACTCTACAGAGCTGCCTGACAATTTCACCAAATTGGCTGGCCTGGCCATTCACACAGAGTGGGCAGGACAGATGGCAGGGGATTTTGCATTCAATATTGGGACTCAGATGGACCTGCAAGTGTTTGTGGGCAATAAACTCAGAACCAGATGGAAGACTAATGCTTCTAATGTTCAGAGTGAAAGTACTGGGCCTCCAAGAGAAACCATTCATGGCTGTCCCTGCACTCTTGTCTAGATGCTCAATAATGCACTGCATGCGCACACACGTTTTTAAGTGAATTTTTATACTTGGGTTTCATTCATTGAGGGGGTCATCCATAAAGGAAGCGTTAAGGTCCTTTCCCAATACACAGGAAACTAAAATTTGGTACATGCATGGTACAAGATTCCTTTTGAAAAGTCTCCAAACGGATCATTTTTAACCTCTCCCTCAACACGTGGAACATCCAACACTGAGGAAATGAAATCTTGGGCTGTGGCAAACAGAGTTTCCGACTGAACAGGAGAGTCAGAATTTGCAGTGGCATCTGGGGATATCAAGTTTGAAAACGGAACTACAAATACATCACTGTACGCCACCTTGGGAGGGCTCCTGCCCTGAAAGGCAGCCCAGAAACATTTAAAATAAATAATACATTCACTATCCTTGACTTGGAGGGCCACCCCGACAGAAACCAGTAACATGTCTATGCTTACAAAATGTATTTGTTACTGTGGATGTAGCGAAGCTATATATTCCTATTTCTTTATGTATCACATAATGTGCACACGCACCCCAGCAGGGGATTACAGAGTTAACCAGGGAGACTCATTGATTGTGAGTCCAATGTTGATGAGGCAATGTCGACACTGACGCCGCCTCCTGAGTCAACTGGGTCACAATTCATTTCAGTCCCCACCTCTCTCTACACTCCCTGCTGCCAAGGCTGTGCCTGCTGCCCTCCCAGCCTGGCAGGAACATCTAAGCACACCGTTCGACTACCTTAATCCAAACACCAGTCTCCTCCTCACCCCACCCCCGCCTGAGACAAGAACAAAGTTTCCCCTGTGTTGACCTAGTACAAGGCAGAGCCATCTCCTCTCCACTGCAAGGCTGAGCGACACACAGGCAACAATGCACACACCCTGCTTTGGGCTGGCACACTGAAACTACCAGCAAATGACTGCAGAGGCCATTTGTTTTCTGCTTCCCCCTTGGAGTCTGGGGAGAAAATAACTGGGCATTCCTTCCTGCCAGCAGGCTGAGTTCATCAGAGAAATATGAGCCTGGGTTGCCAGCTATTCTTATCCTCCCGAGTCTAGTTACTTTATGAATAATACAGACCAAAGTACACAAGTGGTTCACAAGCAAGCCACCTCTGCCTGATTTAAGGGACAGTTCTCTCTAAACACAGTCCCCTGTGCTGAAACTTATAACAAAATAGATTCCCTTATATCAAGCAAGGATGGATTCATGGTGCCAAATTCCCAAATACTTGGCTCAGTTTCTCTCTCTCTCTGGCTGAATTCGGACAACACATTAAATAACTGGGGGGGGGGGGGACAATCGTCAGTTGTGTTGCTTATTGTGTTGTGTGGAGGGTAACACGCCGCTCACAAACTACTGACGGTATGCTATTCCGCCCGAATAAGCAACTGAGAGAAACAACTGGCTTGCAAGTTGTTTAGCTTGAAGCCAGTTGTTTAAAGTGTTGTGTGGAGGGGTGAGTGTGTTAATGGTGTGTGGTGAGTGGGTTAAAACACAAGCCCATAGAGGCAGGCGGCACGAGCGACCAAAGTGGCGGTTGCCACTCTGCTACAACTGGTGCAACTTGCAGAGGCTGCTGGGATAGAACTGGGAGGACTGAGGGAGGAGACAGGGTGGGGAGAGGGGCGGGGGCTGTGTCAGTCAAATGCTGGGTTGACTATTAGTCCACCCAACGCCATCCCCAACCACCCACAGTTGTGTAGGAATATGTTGTGTGGGGAGTACCCACAAAATAACCAACTGTGAGTTGGCTACTCAAACCAGCCTCTCTCTCTGTCTCTCTCTCTCCCACCCACACCCACACACCCTTGGAGCTAAGTGCTGATGAAGAAGAACCAGCCACTAGATTTGGTTTGGAGAGAGGAAGGGTTTGGAGAATACCAGCCATATAGGCTTGAAGTGAGTAACAGTGGAGGGAGAAGACATAGCCCCATGAGGACAACACACTAATGGAGGAATTTATAAAAAGGCTGTCAATGGGCAGCCATAGCATGTATCACTGTAGATTAAAGGGGGGAAAGGACCAGCTAGCTGCACCAGAGTTCCCTATAGATCTAAAGCCCCTGAAAGCAGCCAGTGCTATAGGAAAACTTGCTTGTTTGGTGCTCCAAAGGTTTCCGCCCAGCCAATACAAATCAGAAGATAAGCTTTTAGCACGTTTGGACTCAACAATTCATCAAACTTGGACATCATTGTTAGAGTGCTTAATGTCTCATCCCTACAGGTGAGGGCGAAGGGCTGCTGAAACCTCTTTGAATAGGGCAGACAAGCAAAGGCAAGGGTCACTTTATGACTGAATTAACTGTGCAGTCAACCAATTTGTAAATGCATCAGTGATTCCAAGCATGTCAGAGAGAAAGGTTATTTAAAGCAGGCCAGGATCCCAGAGGTGTAGAAATAAATCCCCAAATCTAGGGACATGTCTACACTACAGGTTTGAATTGGTTCAATTGTCACAACTTCCAAACAAAGACCCCTGAGCGTTATAGCTGTGTCAAGGGGCTAGTAATCCTTTGGAAAACTTTTAGCATCCTTATAAAACTACAAATCGAGAGAACCTTTGCAGTAATCATGATACTAAACCAGACTCTAACTGGCTTACGTTTGTAATACAGAAGGACCGACAACCCTACATTTCTAAGGAACCTATAATTCTGAGTAGAGAGGACGACAAATGTGGTCATGTACAACACAGGCATGGTTTCCGTTCTCTATCAAAAACCCAAACCATCACCCGAATATCCTTACTTAAATGCAGAAGTGGAAATACAATATGGTCCATTAATACAGGATAATTCAAACCTGGCAAAGGCAAAGGTAATTTAATACACATTCCAATCAAGGTGTAAAAGCCAATATGTCTGTCACACTGCAGAATTTTATCTGCTTAAAGAAAGATTTCTGCTTTGCTGCCTCTGTTCACTTTCTCGGATATTAAGCAAAATCACTAACATGAAGGCTAACGGTGCAATCCTGTACATATCTATTCTGAAGATACTCCCATCAAATCCAATGGGGTTACTCCTAGGCAAGTGGGTATAAGAGACTTTGGCTGCCATCTAAGCAATTCCCATTGAACTAAGTAGAATATAGCTTACCAGTAAGTATGCATAAGGTCTGACTGTAACACGTGCCCAAACCATTCTGGGAACAAGTACTGGATAAGCGTGTTTCCTCCTCAAGATGGTAGGAGGGGGGAAATCCAGGCTGCTCCGCTGGTAGAGCCATACAAACATTCATAATTTAAAACTGAACTTGTTGCAGGGCTCAGGTAGCAGGAGGCATTAAAACAATGCAATATTCTCCACATAAGCTCAGTGGTTATTTCTGGTGTAATAGAGGATGTCATCTCCTGGATCCTCAATTCTCTAATAATGTGTTAGTCCCAAAGTCCAGTAGGAAGCTCACCATACACAACATTGTGTCATTTACACTGTTTAACCCTATATGCTGGATATTTTTGCCTATAGTCTCACTTTTAGAAAAGCAGCCTTCAACTCTATTTCATTGCATTTCATTCATTTATTACATTTTTATACTGCCCGATAGCTGAAGCTCTCTGGGTGATTTATCAAATATTAATAATTGATGGACATTTGTGCTTAACATATGGACACAATTATGTTTAAGAAATTATGTGTAGGCTTTAACCTGTTTGCTTGTATTAAATTCAGATCTCCTTTTAAACCAGGTTATTTTTTTTAAAGAGAAATGTTAATGAAGATCAGCATGAACTGATTTGTCCCCCCAAAAAATCCTTAATTAAAAAAACAAAACAAAAATTACTCTGAGCTTCAGATTTCTAATTAAGGGGCAATATCCATTGTTGATGCTGTTCTGGAATTAGCATTCCCATTCCTTTCTGGTTTTTAAACCACTAGTTCCCTGTTGTGCTAGTGGTCGTTCTGCTAGTGTGCGAGTAGACTTGGATACTGCCCATTGTATCCCAGGTATTCCTTAGTTACATCTGGGCTAAGTCCATCTATGGACCACTATATCAGAGCAGGTAGATCAATGATGTGTCCGTGACATCAGAGCAGATCAACCAATGGTATTAAGAGAGGAGACAGAGGACAAGATCTTATCAGAGAATGAGAACACAGCCTATTGTTCAGACAGATTCTTAACTTGTTACAAGTGAAAAGCAAACATTCTTCTAAACTTGGGTAAAAAAATAAGTATTTCTTGCAAACTTGAATCTGCTGGGATAAAGAATTGACACTTTCACTGGAGAATGAACTGACACTTCTTACTGTCAGGGGGTAGCCAAATTAGTCTATTGCGGCAAACACAACAAAGGCTGAATTCGGACAACACATTAAGCAACTGAGGGGGCGGGGAAACAATCGTCAGTTGTGTTGCTTATTGTGTTGTGTGGAGGGTAACACGCCGCTCACAAACTACTGATGGTATGCTATTCCGCCCAGATAAGCAACTGAGAGAAACAACTGGCTTGCAAGTTGTTTAGCTCGAAGCCAGTTGTTTAAAGTGTTGTGTGGAGGGGTGAGTGTATTAATGGTGTGTGGTGAGTGGGTTAAAACACAAGCCCATAGAGGCAGGCAGAAAGAGCGACCAAAGCGGCAGTTGCCACTCTGCTACAACTGGTGCAACTTGCAGAGGCTGCTGGGATAGAACTGGGAGGACTGAGGGAGGAAGGAGGGTGGGGAGAAGGGCGGGGGCTGTGTCAGTCAAATGCTAGGTTGACTATTAGTCCACCCAACGCCATCCCCAACCACCCACAGTTGTGTAGGACTATGCTGTGTGGGGAGTACCCACAAAATAACCAACTGTGAGTTGGCTACTCAACCCACCATTGACAAATGTGTTGTCCAAATTAGCCAAAGAGTTTAAACTCTAACAGTTTTGTTACAACCTTGTATTTAACAACTCGCCTGATAATTGTAAGTGACAAAGAGGTGAGTGAACAGGCTGGCCGAGAGAAAGCCTGCCATATTTCCATTCTGGCTGTGGAAGAACAGGATTCTGTCCCTCTTCTGTCAGTCTGCTTCATTAGCCTGTATTTTCATGCTGCCATGGAGGATGAGCCTTTGTAGGCTTATTTACCAGGCTCATCTAGTATGGCAAAAGCTTTCGTGGACTAGAGTCCAGATGCATCCAATGATACATAAGACTGGGCTGCAAATGGGACTTACATATCCATCAGTAGGGGTGCCCAGACTCTAGAAGTACCTCTCATTCTGTCAGTCTTCAACATGGATAAAGATATCCATTCATCATTCCATCATTTATGTTCCCTTCCTCTTTGGGCAAATGGGGAATAACACAGCTGTATAAACAAAGTCTGAGCAAAAGGAGAACTGGTCTGTCTCTCTCTCTGAGAAATTCAGGAGCATTAAATCAGATTTTGTGATTTTATAATATTTTGTATGTCAACCTGAGAATTACAGTTCTTGGGTGACCGATAAATAGAATAAATATCAATAAATACAATGAATTTGTATCAATAGGATAATTCGCAAAGCATGGGTTGGGAAACTCTTTCAGCCCAATTTTGGAAAAGCTTGGGCTGGTGGTATTCAAATGATAGGCAAGGCCAAAAGCAACAGGAGCAAAGCTAATGGCAAAAGGGGCAGAGAGAAAAGTACAAAACAGACCAGCCTACTGGAGCTTAAAGCTCTTACTGCCAGTAACTAAGCCTTAGGAGAGGAAATTCAACTTTTAGAAGGGGGGGGGGAGGAACTGCACAAAATCCAGGATACCACCAAAAGATCAGTGGTTGGGGGGAATGGGGCATGGCCATCTCTAGAACCCATAGGGGCAGAATGGGACCCCAGGAGGGCCGGATTTGGCCACCCAATCTGAGATTCCCCACCCCAGTCATAAAGTAATCAGGACAACAATCTTTCTCTAGAAGTTCCCTGTTTGATCTGCTGCTGCATAATCCTTGTACTTTATGGCTGGAATACAGCCAACTGAAGTGAGTTGCCCAATTCACACAAAAGTGTACAGACACACAGCCCGACCGATCAGGAAGCACACAAGATTTGGAAGAAATCCGATGAAACCTGCAAGATGCCTGATTCATCTGCAGTGACATGAACTAATATTTATGTGAAAACGCATGGGTGGGGCAGGCAGACAAGACAGCATTGAAGGTTATGAAGGGCTCCTTAGAGAGGCGGGCAATGCATAATGATAGGTATTTGCTTCTGGATTTGCAGACTCATGAAGAAGCAGCGTTCCATGATGGCTTGGGGACGTACAGTTTAAAGGAGAAGTAATGCAAGTGGGATCTTGTCACAAGGGGAAAGACTTCATTGTTTGGGTTTATTACTTTTGTAGTCCAGCCGTCTTCTCCCCCTTTGAAAAACCTAAGGAGTTCAGAGTAGCATATACTGGGTTATCCTGTTTTTTTCACAACACTATGAGGTAATTAGGTTGAGACTCTACCCAGTGAGCTGGCTTCACAGCTGTGCAGGTATCTAAACTCAGGTCTCTTTGTTCCAAGTACACCACACTGGCTGTCAGCCCTAACAGCGCTAGGAAGAATTAGTCAAAGAAAGCTTGCACAGAACTCTTTTACCTGTCAGGAGGAATCTCCTTCCTAAAGATCTTTGGTAGCAGCAGTGTTAGAAAAAGCACTTTTCCAAGCAACATGAATCTCAGTGCTAACACTATCTGTGAAGCCTCTTTCTTGGGGTATTTGGCACTTCTCTAATCCTATAACTGCCACATCTAGTTCACAAAGCTGCGATTCACAACTGCATTGTGACCACTCTAACACCGAAGGTGGATCACCCTAACAGGACCACCATTTCCTCATCAAATAAAGCAGACAATCTAAAAACCAAGTCCTAAACGTCCAGCAACACCAGAGGAGATACATCTCTCCAATTGTGTATTGCTTCTGGCATTGGCTGCAGTTGGCAATCACAACAGTGTGCACCAGCAATGTTGCAAAGTATTGAAGCATACGTGTGCAGCTCCTGGGCTGTCTAGAATACGGTGACCAGATAAAATCCAGGTCAGGGCTCACGTAACTTTAACAGTTGTAGAGAAAAGGGAATTTCAGCCAGTGTCTTTTGTATGCAATTAGTTCCTGGTGAAATTCCCTCTTCATCACAACAGTTAAAGTTGCAGGGGCCCTGCCTTCTTTTGTATATGGTCACTCTAGTATAGTGCATGCACCGTTAACTGTTACAAGGAACACAATGTTACAAAGGGTTGAGGGGGAAGCAACAGGTAGAAAGAGAATGAAGGAGGCACCCAGAATGATTTAGAGGTTCAAAAAAATGTACAGTGTAACGCAGGAGTAGGCAACCTTGAACCCTCCAGAAGTTTTGGGCTTCAACTCTCATAAGCCCCAGCCAACATTGCCAATGGTCAGGGGAGTTGTAGGTCCTACTTCGGGAAGGCACCAGGTTACTACCCCTGGGAGAGGTGGTGGTGATGAAAAGAAGAGTGGAAGATGCTTCTCCAGACGTGGCTGAATCATGACACCCTCTTGCCACGTGGCAGGAAAGTGCAAGGCCTGCATTCTGGACGCTGCTGCCGCTGCTGCCACCCACGCCAGGGCCGGAGAGGGCGGAAGGGCGGGACAGAGGCCACACGGTAAGAGGAGCACAGACCCTCGGAAAACTCCTGGGCGTGGCTTAGCAGGCAAAGGGGCGTGACCAGCCGCTCTAGCCAAGGCCGGCAGAAGGGGCGTGGCCTCACCTGTAGTAGCTTAGGAGCCCATTGCTCAGTACGAACCAGCGCCGCTGATACCCTTTGATGTAATTGGTCCATTTGAAAAGCCAGCCCTCGCGAGCCGCTCCGGAAGTGGAGCTAGCCGACCCGGAAGCGGAAGTAGTAGAGCTCCCCCCTGGCGGGCCTGTCACCCCCCCTGGGGCCGGTCCCGGTCCCCCAGGGCCCAGTGTCCCTCCTGCTCCGCCGCCTTCGGCTCTTCCGCCGCCGGGCCCAGGCGAGGGCAGCGGGGTCGCTGGACCAGGTCCGCAGGTCCCTCCTGGACCGGAGGCTATGGGGCCGCCCGCTCCGCCAGGCGTTGTCCCTGGGCCGGCTCCTGTCGCCCGCAACTCCGACATCACGCAGCGCAGCAGCACCGCCGCCTTCTCGAGCCCGCACCGTTTCTGCCAACGGGAGACGAGGAACCGCCGGAGGCTGAGCGCCTCCCTCCCTCCTCGCTTCGCCCTCCCCCCAACGGTACGCGTCGCGCCTTCACCCAGCCCTCCCCATTAGCAGCAGCAGCAGCAGCAACACCCACTCCAGGGTCTGGAGCCCTGATTGATACCGCCCGCCGCGGCTGCTACTGGTCCAAAAAACCCAGGAGGCGGGACTTGCCAGTATATTGGCTGGCCATGCGCTGTCATTACTACCCTACTGGCTTTCTTTATTGCTACTTCTATTGGTTTTTTCTTCTGTCCTTCCCAGGTAGTAGCCAGTAAGAAGCTCTTGGCGGGGCCGTCTAATCTGACGTCATTGTGCAACGGGGACTCTGTTGGTTAGGTATGAATGACATTTGAGCGAAACGTGTGTTTGTGGAAAAGTCGGGTACGAGCTCCAGATCCTATGGCGTTGTTATACCCTTGCTGCCCAATCTTATGCTTGTTTACGAGAAATAAGTCCTACTGGGTTCCAGGTGTGTGCCTCAGACCGCAGCCTCGGTTAAGATTCTGACCGCAGTATTTGGCAAATAGCTAACCAGTCAGTCCATATACATTTCCTTGAAAAATTGAATTCTGTTCATTTAAGTGGCGCTTACTTCTCCAGAAATCGCCTTAAGATCTCAGGCTGTGGTTGCAAAAGCTTGCGCCGGGCCCCTATTGTCGACTACAAAGTGCAACAAGGGTCAGTATATTTAAGACTTTAAAGGGGAATGAAGAAAATTTTCCAGTGATTCTCAAACGTTGAAACAAGCCCCCCACCCCCGCCACCAATTCCTTAGGGATGACGATTTTCGTATAGATGCTACTGCTAAGCCTAACCACTCCTGTTCCCACTCGTTCCAGACATAATGCACATGTGAGTTAAGGCAAAGCCAATGATTTTAAAGGCAAATACATTCCTGGAATGGTAAATATTTCACAGAGGCTTGGCTCTTATACCGAGAGCATTTTGTTTGCAGATGTAGAGCGAGCGCGGACTCCGACTGTTCCTAATCCTGGAGCTTATTTTACTATCGCTTGCGCTTACACAATCCTGTCTGCCTCGCTTGGGAACCGGATTCCACCGCTTTCTAGATGGGAATGGAATTTGAAAATGTTGGTATTTTGGAATTGAGCAGCTTAGGACGCGATGCTGTGCTTGATATCTGCTGACCGAAGGGCTGTACTGCAACATGGGTGGGACACCCCGCCGCCCACGGTTGCATTCCCTGGGGAGAAAGCTGTACAGGGCTGCATGCCAGAGGTGGGTGGGGCCGGAGCCGAAAGTAGACGGGCTGCATGTCAGAGGTGAGCAGGCTGCAGCCCCCATATTCTTTCGCCCTCTCCTCTTTTCTGTTTCTTTCTCAGCTGTCTCCTCTCCTCGTTTCCCACCCCGGCACAGCAATAAGGGTTTGAAAACAAAGAAGAAAAAGCTTCCATTGGTACTACCGGGAAGTTATTTTCAAGCATCTTATACATGTAAACAAGGACTTACATATGTAAGCAAGGAATACTTGCTGCAGAGTATTAATTGCTGTCGCTGTTTCACCTATATTAAAACATTTTTGCCGCAGTTGTATTACTCTGCAACCCTCTTCTCTGCTGCCAATGGGGAGCATTGCCTCCCACACATGTGCAGCTATGCTCTCTGTTGGCAAAGGCCATGCACTGTGCTCCAATCAGTGGCACTTCTGCCCAAACACACCAGAGTACTTTTTCCTTGTAGGATTACACTCCAGACCTATGGAGCAGAACAAGGTGTCCTGCAGAGTTGGAGGGCTGTAGGGTGAATGCGTATGATCACAGGCACAGCAGTCTATTCCTCCCTCCCATTGGGGTGAGAGGTAG
Organism: Anniella stebbinsi; assembly: GCA_029215795.1. Taxonomy (NCBI): domain Eukaryota; kingdom Metazoa; phylum Chordata; class Lepidosauria; order Squamata; family Anniellidae; genus Anniella; species Anniella stebbinsi. The sequence continues at coordinate 261,436,832 of JARDYH010000001.1, forward strand.
GCTCAGGCACGAACACTGTCTTATCCCTCAGGTGGTATCACTCATTCTTCCTCCCATACTCTGCATCCAGATCCAAATAAGAGAACTTAACTGTGGCACAGTTGTGGACCCCTTCCCACTAGCCCATCAATGCCATGATGTCCTGAACCCAAGCCCACACATGGGTGCCACTGATTCCAGAACATGAGACTGTCCATATGCTCCCAGTTAGGGAAAATTGGAGTCTTAGAAAGCAGGCAGGTTGTGAACAGGTAGCCCATGGTGAGCTCTGTGCTCGTACACGTGGTGGTAGAGTTATTTTGTGGTCTCTTTGGGCCATCCTGGTTCCAGCTTTTTCTGTATTTCAGATTGTGAAGTGCAAACTGCAGTCTGCTCCCCTGAGGACGCCAACAACCTCTAAGCTCCTGAGCATGCAATGATTGCCTGCTCCTTCTCCTGCCAGGCACATTCTGGAGTGTCTTGGGTGATATCAACAGTACCCTTGATCACACCCCTTCAGGCCACCCTGCAGATAAGTTTATGGGTGTTGCCATCACAGGGACATGCCAACGATATCCTGGGCATCACTATGCAGATGTCTCTGGGCTGCCAGTTTGGTTACAGCCACCCTCTCATGGTGAGGGCTTGCCCCACAATGTTGTGGATATGGTGGCTTCTATCCCAACTCATCCTCCTGCTGCACAAATACCAGGTTGACATGTCATGTACTCCTTAATCTGCCCACTTAGTGTGGCCAAGCAACCTGAGCACTTTGGCTATTGGGTGATATAGAAATGTAATAAATGAGTCCTATGGCTACTCCTTTTGCCTACCCATTTATTAAATAAAATACTTTTAACACTCTGACTTGTAATATGACAAACTTAAAGCGTACTGTGTGCCAAAGCTCTCTCCATCACCAGAACATAAGATGATCATATAGAGAAGGGTAAGGTAGGAGGAGACACTTATGACTAGAGGGCAGATCTTCAAGAACATATTTTTCTCAGAAACCACTAGGAGTAAGTATTGGAGGGGTAGCAGTGGTGGTGATGTCTGCAATGAATAAAACCGTGAACTAGAGCTCAGTGGCATATGGTTAAGTTAGAATGTTCTTTAGAATGTTGTTCTTTACAGCCAAACTGTTCCATGATTCAGAGCAAAAATCAGAACTGAATATGTAGTTTAGTCTGGGCCAGAGTACTTCTCTCAGAATTCAATTTATGTGATGTGATTTCTGGCACAGGCCAAGAAGCCTTCGTTCACACTTTATTCTTACATTTCTCCCGCTTCAGGAACTCATACATGACTTTCTGCTGCATGAAAGAAAAGTGGTCTGTGTGACAGAGGCTCAGCACTTTACAGGAAAGCAAGATCCATACACAGAACACCACTGTACACACTCCCCACAAGTATAGAACTTTTTTTATTTACAATACCCTATAAAAATGTAAATTTAGAAATTTTCATTAATCATAACCAAACCAAAAAGTAAAAGCACAATAATAATAATAATAATAATAATAATGGACCACTTGATCGTGTGTACTGAAAGGAGTACGGGTGGAAGAAAGGAATCAAGATTAAGGGACTGAGAGGAAAGGAAGTGGTGGAATAGTTAGTTAGAAATTTGGATTCAAGAAGAGAGGAGAAAGGGAGATAGAAGGAGAATACTGTGGAGAGGCAGCGAATTAGTAACAGGAGTTTACTGGTTGGAGAATACCGACATGTGCAAATTGTTTTTAAAAGCAGAGTAAAAAAAAACAAAAAAAAAACCCTCACCACATTCCAAAAGAGAAGCAAAAAACAGCAGATCCTAGCAGTGTATGATATTGAAATTCACTAAGATTAATCTGTTCCAGGGGAATTAATTCCTGGTACCTTATTGGTTAGCCTACAGGGGATCTTGGCCAGTTGGAGCTTGAAGCAAGATGTAGGTCAAAGAGACAAAAAGCTCAGGTAGAAAATGAGTCTTGGGAAGACTAGACATGTGCAAAGATAATGTTGCTTCCTCGCAAAATCCAGAAAAGTGATCATTTTGTAGGGGATGGCCAACTCTATAATGAGGCATCTGGCACTGGAAGAGCAAAAAACTAAACTCACCAGTGGGCGAATCAGGAGGAATTCCCATCGTTTAAACGCACTCCAACATATAGGAGAGACAGAAGCATCTGGTCTCTCCACTGCCACAGTAAAGGGACATGATTTATCTCTCCACCCCTCTGTGTTCTTAGCAATGAGACTGGAAGGTGGAGCTACTTCCCCTACTAGTTCATCAGTAGCGTGGTGGGGAGAATGGGGGTCTGTGTCTGGATGGAAAGTGCTGAGGGAAGAGGAGCCTTGGGTGAATTTAACGCAGCAAGGACATGCAGAACTGCAAACTGGCAATGAGGGGTGGAGAAGGAAAGCACATCCCCAGCCAAGCTCAGAGCAAGAGAGCGATCTTCGGTGCTGGGCCAGAGACATAATCCCACAAGGGTTTATTTCAAGAAGGCACTGCCTCCTCTTTGCCCACTAAAATACTCTGGAGGTGGCAGCAACGATGGAGACCAGCATGACAGCATTTTGAGGTCTTCTACCGTATTCCTTGAATCAACCTGAAACAGCAGAAGGCAATAAGAGTTGTCAGTCTGCCTGCACTAGTACTAACTAGAAAAGTAAGAGTCCTTTCCCCAGCTCAAGAATAATATTTATAAGCCACCTTTCAAGTAATCCACAATTTGATTAAACATATTAAAAATTTTATTTTACATAACAAGGCAATAATTGTTACAAACCCATCCTTTAAATAAAACCATCTCCTCAGAGTGAGCTGATGCACTTCTATTGTTACCATCAATGTATGTAAGCAAGATGACAAATTTCTGCCCCAATGAGCTTACAATCTAGAACTCCGACAGTAGGGACCCCACCGGTAGAGGCAAGAGTAAAAAGTAATGAATGTGAGCAGATTCAGTTACACAGACCTAGGCCTTGTTTCACTTATGAATGGAGGACTAGAAGGTTAGGCCAACAAGCTTCACAGCAAAGTGTTTCATCCAATTCTATTTTGTATTCATATAATGTTTTCAAAGTTTAGTACTACTGAAATTTTCAGTCTGGGTGGACTCACACTGAATTATCATCTCTGCCAAACCTCTTTTGCTACACCACCCCACTGATGAACCTCTACCACTGTGGGCATTTGACATCAGATTTTATCATTCCCACCCGTTTCTATGCCATCAGATAGAACAAATTTGTTGCCCTTCTCTGACTCAAAAAAACCTCACAACTATGGAGATCAATACCCCCCCTTCCCTCTCTTCTTTGCTACCGTTCCTTGCCTCTTCTATTAACACATGGATAACAGGACATACTTACTGCAACTTTGTCTCTAGCACATTCAGCTTCTGCCGATCAACATAGCGAGAGAAGAGAGATAAAAGATTAGAGGGAGTAGTCACTGGCTTGGCCAAGGCTGCCTGCGGGATCCGGAGAAGCTCCCTGGTTGCCATGAACATCAGTTCCGTCCTGCCAAAGACAAGATAGCAGTGGCGGTGATAAGAATGCCGTTTGTGCACAGTTTGGTGCACGACACAGAAACTTCAGCTACTTTGAAGAATAAAACTTTATTTTCCTATATCTTGAGACATTCTCCAGTTTTGTCTGACTCAGGAGAAAAAGACAAACAAGGTGAACACAGTATGCCTTTTTCTTTTTTTAAGGTTACATAAGAACATAAGAAGAGCCCTGCTGGATCAGATCAAGGTCCATCTAGTTCAACACACCACACACACACAAACACAGAAACTTGGGAAGGAGGTATCATGAGGCCATTTCTGGAAGTGGCCTTTCTATTCAACATTACAGAGACTGAAAGGGCAAAAAGGAAAAGAGGCCACTTCGTGTACTTCTGGAGCTACCATTACAATGCAAGAAGTGACCTTGACAGATTCAGTGGGCACTAAAAAAAGCCTACCCCTGATATTACATAGACTAGCCTTCACCTACTGTTGTGGATCCTCTGCATCTTTGAGCCAAAGTCAAAATATTTGATTTTTGAAGGAATAAATTGAAGAATGAGATACAGGTGCCCAGACTCACCACTGGTTGTCTTGCATGAGATCTGTAGTAGAATCTGAACTCTGCAGTTCCTCCCCACGGCTCAAGACCAAGAACAGCAGAGAGAGGCCAAACTGTGGAGTGGAAAGGAGCAGGGAGAAAAGCAATTAAGCATGCAATCCCTATGCATACTTGCTCTAGTAAAAACTGATTTCCAAGTTAAGTCTATTTGATTTCAAATGACTGACCAACTCCCATTTAAGATTAAAAGGACCAGAATGATAAATGATAGAAAAGAGTCAGTTACATAAAATGGGAGTAAAGAGAACTTGCTGAATTACCCCATAATACAAGAAAAAGCTGTATTGACCCTAGATCCTCACTGAGCTGAGGGTGCAAGGGCACTTCTCTTCAATCTTAGCAAATATGTGATCAGCCAATATGTCAATATTGCAGGCTGTTGTCAGTGTTTTGGGTACTGGACAGGAACACATGGATTGGGAAAGCTCGCTCCCTTAATTACAGGGTCTGTCCCCCTCTCCCTGAGAAGCATACCAGGGAGAAGAAAAATCTGTACTCTCTATATACCAGACACAAACTGGGTTCGGACGACACGATAACCAACGGTGGGTGAAATAGTCAATGGTTGGTTATTATGTCATCTGTCAGGACTTTTTCACACAGCCGAAATAACGCAAAAAAACCCAAACACTGTGCACAGTTGATTATTTGAACAACCACTGGTTATCATGTGTGTCAGGCACCGCTGACTATTTCATCGCACAGTTGGTTATTTTCAGTGACAACAGAGTCCCCTGGCAAGAGTGACCAAAGCGGCGGCTGCTGCTGTTCTAGTCCAGCCAGCAGAACTTGCAATGGCTGATGGGATACCAGCAAGGACTAAGGGGAGAGAGGGCGGGGATGTATCAATCAAACACACCGTTGACTAACAGTCAACTCGACGCTGGCCTTAATCTACAACACGGTGGATTATAATCATGTCATGTGGGGAGTACCCCCTCAATAATCAACCATGGAGTTGACTATTAACCCACCATTGACTATTGTGTTGTCCAAACAGCCACAAAGTTCTCATTAGTGATGGGGATGAAAGGGCCACATTAGCCTTTAAAAGCCCAACAGTAACACCTGCATCCTTTAGCAATAGAGCCCTAAATCAGAGCCTACTGGTATATTGGGTGAGGCATATCAGAAAGCAGCAGAAGCAGCAGAAACCTTGTTCTGGAGCACAGCTGTAAGGTGTAAGTTGGCAGATGCTGTCGACGTTGTGCTCTGAGGTAGGTTCATTAGTTGCTGTAGGATGCTGGCAACAGTTCCCAGCGGAAGATGATAGAGAACAAGAGAGAAGGGCCTCAATAGACAAGGTAGCACCTGAGGAAAGAGATGAAAAGAAAAAAAAATGGCCACACTATTTTACACACAGGACTAGAAGTATGCCACACATCAGAAGAGCAAATCCAAAGAACATGCCGATTCCTGAGTTTTTGAGCCTAGCAGAAATGAGATGGTACCAATTTAATTTTAAGTTAACTAAGGAGAACTAATGAATGATGTTTCAACAAAAACAAGAGGTGGAGGGGAAAGAAGTTAGGATATGACTATGTGGAATGAAATAATAGCATCACATCAAGGCTAGGAACTTGGCTGTTTTATCCTGACCAATAGCACCAGTTAAATCTTGCCACAGAGCTCAAAGGAATGTAACACAAGTCAGTATTTGGAATGGTAGTCCAGAAGGAAGTATTTAGCACAAAGCCATACAACAAGCCACAGACAGAGTTTTAATTAGTTTTAAGACATTTTTGTCCTAAGTGATCTGATCTTTGCATCTCTAAAAACCTGACAGAAAAACAAGTAAATACTGTGTACAGAGAGTTATATTGTTATAGCATTTGAGAGACACAACTTTAAGGGAAGCAACTGGAAGAAGCAATGACTCTCCACCTTTATTTCCCATGTTTTCAAGACAGACACTTTCTAAGTAGTTTTCCTTGAAATTTATCAGTCTGTCTCATAAACACAGTATATTCTCGGGTTTATTCCTTTGATACTTCAACATCTGAAGAACAGTGTAACATCACATGACTAGAAAGAACCATTACCCTATGCAAAATGGCTATTGTTTTAGTGAGGCCCTGGGATAGCACCAAAACACAAAGAAAACCCAAGCCAGCGAATTATTCTCTACCTACTTCTGAAATTACTCTTAAGGCATTCACTGGCATTCTGCACTGTACATAGTATCCTTGTGGCTTTTTAGGATAAAAATATTAAAAGTAACCTGATTGTTTCCCAAGGTAAATGATGAAGAAAGGAAATGTGAAAGACAAGAGATGTACTCCGCTTGCTGCTTTAGTCCCTCTAGACCACTAACAGCTAAAAACGGAACATCTTTACAGAGCAATCCCATGCATGTTTACTCAAAAGAAAGTCCTACTAAATTAAATGGACTTTACTCACGGGTACAACTGATAGGATTACAGCCTTAGTGACTTTATTGAAAGACTGTTGTTAATCCTCAACACAAGAAAACCTAGTATCTGTCTCTTACGTTTACCTCATCCTGAGCATCTTTCTTGATTAGGAAGGGCAAGTTCCTGGATGTAGCCATAAGTATGTCAGCTGCTTGCTCAGTGGACAAAAAGGGCAGGATCCGGGCAACCAGACGCTTTCCTTTCCGAATACACATAATCTGCACAAAAGGGTCATCGCTTACCCTGTCAGAAGAGAGCACACATCTTGTTAGGAAGACCGAGAGCATATGACACTCCCCCCCCAACCCGTTCCTCTCTAAGTAGCATGCAGAGCAGCCACTCTCACATGACCCTGTCATTCTGAACCCTCGAAGCAGCCTTCCCGAACCTGGTGCTCTTCAAATGTTTTGGACTACAACTCCCAGGATTGCTGACCATTGGCCATTCTGGCTTCGGCAGATGCAAGTTGAAGTCCAAAAGATGTGGAGGGCATCAAGTTTGGGAATGCTGTCTCAGGGGATGTACACACACCATGCTAACTCACACTCAGTAGTTGAGTGTAGGTTGTTTTGACTCGTGGGTTGTTTGTTGAACCATGGGTTACCATCTTGTCTGAATGCAGCACATTTCCCACAAGGTAGGTTATCCTGTTGTCTAAACGCAGCCCGGGTGGCTTGTTAACCAGTGTAGCTTCCTAATCACCATCAACAACCCAACAACAAACCATGGGTTCTCAGGGTGGCGTGTTTGAGAAAATAAGCCACACTGCATAGTTAACAAGCCACCCTAGCTAGGTACAGACAACACAATCACCCATGGTTCAACAAACAACTCACGGTTCAAAACAACCCACACTCGACCACTGAGTGTGGGTTAGCGTGTTGTAAGAACAGCCCTTAAGAGAGTTTTGAAAAAGATTTCAGTGGGAACAGTGGTGATCATGCTACAGTCAAATAATCCTTTGGAGTTTAAACCATTTTTGGCTGATCATCTTAAATTGGGCAGGCATAATTGGGTGATCTGAGGGGTACATCCAGTCTACAATATAGCAGTGGGGGCAGATATGGAGGGTGAAATGCTTGCAGCAACAGTACTTGCCAGCAGATTGCTAAAGGAAAAAAGAAGCAAGTTGAGGGTGGGTGAAAGAGAGAAGAGCTGTAAAAAAAGTTTACAAAAATGTCTGACCCAATGATCATGGAAGGCACTAGACAAGTAAAGTTTGCTATCCTGTTTCCTGTTTGATGTTTTTCTTGCAATGCTCTTCTGATGAACATAATGTCCCTCCAATTTTGAGCTGGAGGCAATAGGCAATGTTATCTCCACACACAGAGCATTTACAACTGCAGACTTGCCCTGGTTTCTCATGCATACACTTACAACCGTCAAGTTGCAAAGGCTCATCCCTTTCAGGGCAAAAAAGGACAACATTCTCAAGAAACGGAAATTAGAAGCAGCCTGATATCCACTGCATGTTTTCACACACACACACACACACACACGGTTATGGTAGAAGGACGGACTGCAAGAGAGTCTTGTCTTCAGGCTGAACTAGATGGCAATAGCATCCAGATCTATCATCCACTTCCTGTGTCCTACCTCCTTTACAACCACCATGCTTTTGCCAATTCACCATTTCTCTCTAAAACTTCTGCTATCAACTACTTAAAATATTAGCAAGCTATTCTCATATTTCTAAGGGGCACTGAGCTAAGCACAGTGAAGACTCATATGCTACAGTTTAAGGAGCCCATTCTGAACAGAGAGTGGGTCCCTTCTTAACAGAGAAGGACTGAAACAGCAACATTTTGGAGGGAGTAATTAGTGTCCTACCGGGCGACCTCTTACCTTTCCTGGTTGGTCATTTTCCCCCTCAGATTGTCATACATGTCACAGATCTTCTGCTTCCTCTCTTCCATCAAGGCCAGCCTATCACCCTCCAGGCTCAAGAGGTACTGCCTCTCATAATCTTCTACATCCAGGAGGAGACTGTAAGTCTGGTTACCAAAAGGTGAGTTTTAGACATACAAACACAAGAAGAGGCCTATCTAGCATTTTGTTCCTGAACTGGCTAAATGCCTACAGGAAGTGCAGTCCTGCTTGTATTTTCTAACAACCTGTATTCAGAGGAAAAGTGCCTCTGATGCTAGAGCTAATATATAGCAATTGTGACTCATAGCCATTGGAGACCTTAACACGCATGAATTTGCCTATTCCCCTTTTAAAGCCAACTGAGTTGGTGGCCATTACCACATCTTGTGGCAATGAATTCCATGGTGGGTTGGTTGGTGGGTTGGGTGGATTTATTTATTGCATTTCTATTCTGCCCAATAGCAGAAGCTCTCTGGGCAGTTCACTATGTGCTGTGTATGGTCTTAGTATTGTGAGAGAGGGAAAAACACTTCTCTCTATCCACTATCTCCACATCATGTATAATTTCATACACATGATGCCAAGATGTCTGGAGAACACTGCCAGATTAATAAGATTTGGTCTCTCAAAGGCTTTTTTTACAGTCACAGTTCTTAAGGAGCAGCTGGTTGCTTTAGACAGACCAGGATTTGTGCCTGCCAAGTAGGACCATTAATTCAACTAAGTATCATTTAAGAGGAAACTGCACTGTAAGCAGGAAATGACCTCAGTAAATGAAGTAATCAGAGCTAATCAGAAGGATGCTCTAATGATTCCAGTGATCCCATCTAACTCCAAAGAGGCAAGAATGGGAATCCTTTACCTGTGTTATCCTGCAGTTAAGCTGCTGTTGCCGCCACCACCACTACCAGGCATGGGTTTAGTAGCTCTCTTTTAATATTGTGCTCACCTTCTCAATAGTGAAGAGAGTTTGCCGCCTTTTATCCCGAACCTGCTTCTCTTTTGTCTCCTAAGAAAGAGGGGGGGGGGGAAACATGCTAGAAAGAGTTCCCTTTGCTTAGAAACACTTTCCTCTGCAGCCGGAGCACAGCAAATAAGAAGAGCAAGAGCCCACATTTGGGAGGAAATACGGAAGTAAAAGGACAAGAGACACACTGAGGAGTCAAATCATTATAGCAAGGGAAACTTACGTCCTCTTCACCTCGTAACGTCACTACAGCATCAATCATTTTGCGGGGGTTATTCACACTGGAGACTGTGAGCTTCCCCAGGGAGCCCTCAAACTGCACTGCAAGCAGAAAGAAAAAACAATGCAGGTGGAATTGCGTGAGCGCGCATATTGGCCTGAATATCTCACCGTCACTACACACAGCTCTAGTATTCCTGTCCTTTCTCCAATTAAGTGCCTTCACATCAACAACCTGGACACCAAGGCTATGTTTTAGTTCCAGAAGTAGCCTCACATCTATGCAGTCATGAAAATCGTATTGTTCCTTATGGTGTATAAGCTTGCCTTCCTTTACTCCCTCCACAGGGGTATATTAGCTGTAGTCTGTATATACAGCAGAATGGCAGACATGAGGGAGCAGAATGAACTATACCACTTCAGACTGCAGGTGCGGGGGAGGAGTCACCATATTGAATGCTCCCTTGTGTTAAAGACACCCTGCAAACAGAAAACTAGCACATCACAGAACAGACATCTCTTCCTTTCCCCAATGTGCTTGTTTTCTACTTGCAGGACATTCGGGGGGGGGGGGGCAGACTTATAAATGTGGGGTACCATTCAGTAGTTGCATCTCAACCCAAACTTGACCCTAAGTAGTCTAGCCCACTCTTCCATCTCCCAATTCTACTTCACCATTCTGATGCATGTGTAGATCAGCCCTTGGTATACAAAAGGCACTTACCTGGCTTGTAGGCATGCTCCAATTTTGCCACTTGTGGGGTGATCAGTTTAGTGCGCTCCTTTTTAGGACCATCACCGTGCATCTCTTCAGCTGCAGACAGTTTTTCCAGCTTCTGAAAATAATTCTAAGACAGAGAAAAGTGGCTAGAATACCACCAGCAGTTTGGTACATTTCACCAAGATGAGAACCTGCCATCCCCAACAACACAAAGAGCGGAGTATTACTACAGGTCTTAACTAGGCTAAAAGGACAAAGGAATTCTTCAGAATCACAGGTAGACCTAAATTTTCTCCACCAACTAGCTGGAGAGTACAGGTATAGGAGAAAGGGTGCCCAAGAGTGTCCAGCTGATAGTGCCTGTGGACTCTGGTTTCCATTTAGGCATAACTTGGGACAAGATGGTCAGCAAAAGCTTTCTGAAGTATTGAAGCACTAACCTGGTAGTAGAAGTCATCCAAGTATGGATCAGTGCTTTGCAGTTGCATCATCTGGATCTTGGACACCCAGTCCTTTTCCCGCTGCAACATGAGATTGGCATATGGGTCCTTCCTGATCTGCTCCTGATGGTTATTTCGGTGGCTCCCTCGATCCCCTGCCGACCCATTTAGATTCCGGTGCTGACTGAAAGGAGTGCCATAGAAGTCAGGAAAACACAATTTAGAACAGTTATATGTCGCGTTCCTCCCTGTACGTATTCCAGGGCAGCAGACTCGTAAGAAATCTCCTGCCGCAGCCCAATCCCAAGAAGGATGGAGAAGAGATACACTCAAGCAAATTCCTACAGAGCATGAGACAGCCCTAGATCAACGCAGTATGTAGGGTCATAGAACTGATTTTGAAACTTGTAAAAGCAGTAAACCCTCAGCAGGAGATGAGAGATTAAGTTTAATCTGAATAAACACATTTTATCCCAATCACAAACTTGTCTTATCTTTCAGCAAGTCATGAAATCACTTGCTCGACCTCCCATGTAAGTCTGATTCAAGTAACCCTTTTGATGTTGAGAAATGCCTCTAGACAACAGAAACACAACACCCTGGGGCAATGGATATTCCAGGTGTGCAGTGTGATTCCTGTGCCAGAAGCTGCATCAGAAGAATTTTTTAAAAGGAAATTTCAAGTCCAGACTAGAGAGAAAACCAACAAACATATAGGCTGATTTTGGTGAAGAATCAGAAAACAGATAAGTGCTAGATAGAGAGTGGGACTTTAGTGTCCTGTACAGCTAACTCCTCAAGGTAAGAGCCCTCTTGTGGGGTTATACTAGACTCCTAGCAATCCAGCATTCTGTCTCCATCAGTGGAAAACTAGATGCTCCGGAAGAGCTCACAAGTTGGCTATGCTGGCAATAGCCACTGCATTTTTCTCCGCATCTAGTTACCAGAGATGTAGTTTTTATCCATTATGAATTATCGCTATTGATAAATCTATGAATTTATCATGGTCTAATCCTCTTTTAAAGCTATCTAAGCTAGTGGCCACCCCCATTTTGCAGCAATGAATTCTATATTTATGCACTGCATGAAGAAATCATTCGTTTTCCTGTGGCTACCTCTGCCATTCTGACTGGGTTTAAAAGTTTAGTACAGTTCCTAAGCCTTATTTCCAGTCCATTCCCATATACTGAACACCATGTTTTCCTAATTATTCTTTGACAATATGACTTACCCATAGTAATAAACACAGACATATTGCAGAGGCACTTGATCTGCACAGGTTACTTTGGCACAGAATTTGGGTTTCCTCAATATCAGCGATACATACCCCCAACAGTACCTCACTTCTTGCACTATGAAGGCATTTAAAGTTTCCCTCCCTACCGCAGCAGAAACATACAGATGAATCCAAAACTCACTTCCTGTTCTGCTGCTGCCTCTGGTGTAACAGTCGCCGGTGCTGTGGATGAAGGTGGGTTGTATCTGGCCTGAATATCTGTGGTTGAGGCCTAAGAAATAAAGCTGACTTTTAGGAGAGAGTAGTGGAGGATCCACAGAAACAATTTGGTTTAGCTGTCTCACCAGAAGAAACATGGAGGAAGTGGGGATTACCTTAGATTCTGCAAGTGGGCTCCAGGACATGGGGCATGGTGTTGTGATGATGGGGTAGGCGGTGCCCCAAAGAAGGCACGAAACCCGCTGGCTGGAGGCATCATCTGCCCGACTCGGCCCTGCAGCAGTTTGGGGTTCATGGATGCAAGAGGGTTGCTAACAAGACCTGAGACCCGTGCAAACTGGCTGGGAGACATCCTACCTGCCTATAGGAAGGAGAAAAAGAAAGCAACGTCACCAGTACAAAAACTTTGTTCACTGGATAAAGCAAAAGAGAAAGAATGAACAAACATTGTTGATGGTCCTCTAGTCCCTGAATATACGAACTGCAAAGTGAAGGAAACACAAAAGGAAGATACATAGAGGAAGAACTGGTACATTAAAGAAGAATACCCCGTGGAGTCTACAGTGTAGACAATGCTGCGGGCAACAGAAAGGAGAAGATGAGCAAGACATAAGTCAAAATGTTTACCTGTGCTCCTCCTAGCAGCTGTGCCCTTTGGAGGTGGGTGAGAACAGGAGTTACGCTGGGAGGGAATGGGTGGCCCAGGAGGGAGGAATTCTAGAAAGAGAAAAATGGAACACACTAAAACTGAAAACGAGCACTGATCCGATATGAACATTCCAAGGCTTCATTTATGGAGACTTTCAGGTCACAGAGAAAGGAAGGAGAAATACAGAAGCTAGAAATGTTGGAAAGAGGCAACCCTGAAGCAGGGATATATGTGTACGTCCAGTATGTTGGTCATTCCTATCATACAGGACAGGGCAAGGAAGGGGGCTGGGAAGACGAGAAATACAAAAGAATTCAATGTAGCAGCAGACAACAACACTTCCCAACACTGGAGGAAGAAACTGAAGGTCTCTTTGGAAGCACATTGCAAGTCATAAGGCTGCTAGAGTGCTTTATGGTCAATAGGGTACAGCAGATCATGACCATCCAGCACTAAGCGTTAGCTGTTGGACATGCTGCCCTTATTCTGGAGTCATTTTTGAGGGCAACAGCTTCAGTGTGGAAAATCTGGGAATCTTGATACATGGATGTCAGGAGACAAGGCTCTGAGCTCTTTTATTCAGGCTTCCTTATTTGCAATAGCAAAATACTAAAGGAATAATGTCTCTCTAACAACAATCAATTGTACTGAAATCCACAAGGAAATCCACAAAGGTACACCAGGGGTCTCCTGCAGTTGTCCACAGGAAATGGAATGCACTCAAGGCCAGAGAGGTTTGCTTCAAAACATAGTGATACTGAAGAGACACAAAGTTACGTTTACAAGGAATGGTCTTTGAGAATGTTAGAAAGAGCAAGACTATAGGGGAGGGATGAGGGGGAGGCTAGGTATTAGAAAACAACCCAAAACACAGAACTACCGTCACATTGCAGAGTTGGTTTGGAGACATCCTCTCATTGAAGGGACTTGGATAACGCTGCTGAATTGGGACTCTGATGTGAACAGGCTTTGGACACAGGATCTGCTGGATGGAATAAAAAATAAAGCAAAATAAGCAGGTAGGAGAGCTGGTGTAAGGCTCAACTACCAATGACATTCCCCAAGTCTAGTTCCCAGACACCAGGCTGCTTCCTCAACATTAACAGGGCGAAGGGAATCAGGTCAATGTTGACAGCTGGCAAAGGTTAACTCAGTTCCCTTCCAAAGTGAACATTAGGTTTAAGGCAGAGCCTATGAATATGTAGGAAATGCTATCCCATTTTGTCCATTGGTGACAACCCAAGGATTGCTTCCTAATGTTGTTTTCACTGACCTGAGTCACACAACACGCCAGCTCACTGTGGCTTAATTTATCCGCGAGGGCTAAATTAGGCACCATTTTTGCATGCCTCACTTGCCATGGCTTGGCGTGTCACATCAACCAAGGCAGCAGGGGCTGTTTGAAATTAAGACAAAAATGGCCCCAGCAGGCACCCAGCACAACACAATAACCCCCGTGGGTAAATTAAGCTATGATGAGCTGTCAAGTTGTGCGAACCAGGACACCGCCTTTGAAAACATAAACCAGCTTTCTTCAACCTGGTGCCCTCCAGATGTTGCAGACTACAACTCCCATCAGACCCAGCCAGCATGTCCAAAAGTCAGTAATTCTGGAGTTGTAGTCCAAAATATCTGGAGGACACAGTTTGGGGATGACCTGCACAGACTCATTCTGGGGGTGGCAGTGGGGGAGAAATACCTGCTGGTTAAAGTTGGGCATGGTGGGCTGCTTAGGCGGGGTCCCAATAGGAACAGCCCGAACAGGAGGGCTACCAATGACTGGCGAGGATGACCGCCTGGGTAGTGCCCGCTCCGAAAGGTCTTGCTCCTCTTCTCGGGCTTGCGGAGGCCTCTGTGGCAGGGCATACTCCAGCACCGATACAGAGGGCACTTCCTGTAGAAGAAGGGGAGAAAACACACCTGCTAGTTACTTCCAATATTTAGACATTTGGGAAGAGACATAGGTGGCACATAGCTTAGCCCACACCTGTTTCTAAGTGCAAAGTGCCCTAGTGACATTTAACAAGTGCATGAAAGTGGACCTTGTGGGATGCAAGAGTCAGGAATGGAGAATTAATACTCTCAGCATCATCGGTAAACACCTATGATGGCTGTAAACCAGGAAGTCAACACAACTCTGAACACTGGAGACTAAATTGCTAATAAGAAAGCTTTGGTTCGCTGACCGACTGTGCCACCAATTCTTTTTTTTTGTGCAAGGTATTGTATATACCCAAGGATACTGCCCTTCTGCCTCCCACAGCCTGAGAGAGTGCTTTTGGTTTGTTTTTCAGATGAAGAGATTTAGAAGTGGGAGGGGAAGGCAAAGATGTGTCTGCCCATCATCAGGAGCCTCTTTAAGCTATGCATCCCTGAATTTCTGGATCAGCCTTCCCCAATCTGGTGCCTTCCAGATGTTTTAGATTCCCATCAGCCTCAGCCAGCAGGCCAATGGTCAGGAATGCTGGGAGCTGTGGGTCAAAACATCTGGAGGGCAGAAGGTTGCGGGGAGGCTGCTCTAGGTGATTCTTCATTTTCATGCTGGGCTTCTGTGACCAGCCATCAGCTGTCGATGAGACTAAATGCCAACAGTTCCAGAGCCTTAAAGGTAGGTCCCATGTAAACCCGACAAAAGTGTCATATCCCAATGGAATGGAGCATGCCATACAGGAAAGCCACTTTTCCCATTAGTGCTTTGGGGGCAGCATTGAAACAGGATGAGTAGAAATCTAGTTGAAAATTCGTGTTTCAAATTCAGGTCCTAATGAAAAACTTAAGAACTGTTGAATCATACCAATGATCCAGCTAGTCAAACATCCTAGCTCTAAAAGGGGCATGCCAGACACTTCCAGAAAGCCTACAGACATGGCATGAAGTGATGGTCCTCCCTTACGCCTTCCCCCCTCCCCGCCTCAGAATCTGGCATTCACAGCTACACTGGCTCTGAAGCTGAAGGTTCCATTTGGCTATCATGGTTTACAACTAAAGATCAACCCCCCACGCACTTGTCTAACTTAGCAGCCATAACTGCCAAATTTCTGACACCAACCTATTTTACCTGGGATAGTCTGCAAGCAGAGAAGCCAGTCTGGCTCTTTCTATCCCACCAGACTCTCTACATGACAGATTCCCAACAGGCCATGTTAAGCACCTTTTCAAAGGAGAACTCTTTTAAGACAGGTGAGACCTATGCTTCAAGGCACAAGCTTGATTGCTTACCACAGGGGTGGGGAACTGCTGTCCCCCCCGGCTCCTCAGAAGGCCCCCCCTTTCCCCTCAAATACCTATCGTTTGGTGGCTTCCTTGCTTTTGTAGAGTTTTTCCCCATTCTAAAAGGTTGAAATGCCTCTCTTAAGGCTTAGTTGCTGACAGGAAGATTTTTAAGTTACAATATCCAGGTATTTTAGCCCCGGCCACTGCTGGAATGAGCCTCATCCCCTGTGAGCTTCTCTAAAACTGAATTCCCCCCTCAAGCTGAAAGACGTTCGACATCCCTGGCATACAGTCGCCCAAGGGCAAGAAATAATGGCTCAGTTCAGACAACACGGTAGTCAATACAGTGTGAAAACTCCACTCAATGGTTGTGTTTTTAAAGGGTACTCCCCACACAACACATTCTAACTCCACCGTTGTGTGACTGCGAGCTACCATGGAGTTCAGTAAAATCCATCGTGACGTTTGATTGACAGTTCCTTCGCCCTCTCTCCTCCCCCAATCCTCCTGATGGTATCCCATCAGCCATTACTGCAAAAAAACAATCCCGGCAGCTCTCCTAGAGCAGCACTCGCTCCTTTCGCCACTCTTGCCAGGGAACTCTGTAGTCAGTGGAAAAAGTCAACTCAACGCAATGGAAAACTCCAGAAACTCTCCTCTACACAGCGTGGATATTCTGCGTGGACTGTTTTTTTAAAAAACTCCCTCCACTGTTGTTTGGAGTTTTCCCACCAGACAACACATTTCACAACGGTGATGTAACAACTCCACCATGAAGTTCTAAAAACATTGAGAAACGTATTGTCTGAACTGAGCCATTCAATAAAGTAGACTGTACCACTGTATCAACAACTGAGGCAATGGGGCAAGATACGGCCTGTCCTGTTGTGTTGATCCCAAGGAGGACTTTCTGCTTCTGCAAAACCTCTACTGACCAGCAGAGACTCCCCTATTCCATCTATCTTTTATTATTATTATTTACATTATATACTGCCCATAGCCGAAGCTCTCTAGGCAGTTTACAAAAAATAAAAGATTGAACATTAAAAAGTCAATATACAAAATGTAAAACCATAAAACATAACAACAGCTAATATTTAAAACATTTTAAACTTTAAGCCTGGTCAAAAATTCAGTTAAAAACCTCAACTTAAGCTGTTAAAATGCCTGGGAGAAAAGAAAAGTTTTGACCTGGTGCCAAAAAGATAACAGTGTTGGCGCCAGGCGGGCCTCATCAAGGAAATCATTCCATAATTGGGGGGGACACCACAGAGAAGGCCCTCTCCCTTGTTGCCATCCTCCGAGCTTCCCTCAAGAGTAGGCACTCCTCTATGTTAAGCATAGTGTACGGGTAGGTTCATGTCGGGAGAGGCGTTCCATCAGGTATTGTGGTCTCAAGCCGTGTAAGGTTTTATAGGTTAAAACCAGCACCTTGAATCGGGCTCAGAAACATACAGGCAGCCAATGCAAGCGGGCTAGAATCGGCCTTATATGTTTGAACCTTCTGGTCCCCGTTACCAATCTATTTCAAGTCAAGTCCACAAGCCTCCCGGGCAAAGGCATTGTCACCATCTTCTGTATAGCATATTGTGCTAGATAAACATCACATAATAGAAGTACCTGAGAAAGACTAAAAACTGCCTGGAAATCCTAAAATTCTTTCTCATGAAACAGAAAGGAAAGAGAGCACTCCACCTGAGTGAGAAGTGGTCCTCTAATGCGCCTGAGAACCGAAGGACCATCCCAGATGCTTGAGCTGAGGCCACTTGGCTGCTGCAAAGAAGGGGAAATGGAAGTTAAACCCACAGAATAGATCCTGATACAATCCACTACAAATTAGATTATTCCTTTTCCATCACTATCATCGCTTACTACACACCTGAACCAGGGGCCGGGTTTGCACAGCCTGCATGATAGCTGGATCTTCCAGCTCATTGTCAATCACCATCTTGCTCAGCCTTTCTGCCAGGTTCTCTTCATGGTCTCCCAGCAAGTCCATCTCATCTGTGACTCCCCGGTCCACTTGCTCTCCTGAGGATGCAGGCTTTTCTTCCAGCTCTGCCAATCTTTCATGGGCTTCCTGCCAGTCATCATCTGCAAAAGAGAGGCAGGAAGGATATTTGCTCAGCATTCTTGCCCTCACTCCTTGCTCTATGACTGTATCATCTGCCTATACCCCACAGGCAGAAGACTGGAATAAGAAGCAGGCAAAATTTTCAGCACATTAAGAGTACTATGCAAAAGAGTAGAATATATATAAGATCACCTCTGGCATATGAATGGAAAGGTAGGGAATATTTGTACTGCAAACTCACCAATTGCACCAGCTCCAAATGTATCATCGTTGAACTGGTCAATATCTTCATCTTCCTCTGCCAAATTAGGAAGGGCTTCTTCATCCTCATCTAGAGGGCAGTCCTCAAGGGACTTAAAATAATAATAAAAAACCACACTGATATCATGAACCAGAAAGAAATGTCAGCCTCCTCCTATAGTATTCCAAAAGACTTATCCATAAGCATGGGGACTAGAAACATGGGCCTCTTCCACACGAGACGTTTAATGAGCCTTGAAGGCTCATTATAAATTTTACCTCCACACCAGCGGAGCGCAAAACGGGCGTACAGGCGCGTTATCTCCCCGATAATGCGCATTTTCGAATGCGCGTTAAATAGCGACTTTTATTTTGCTCCGGCCGTTAAAGCGCATTTTTGCCGTGTGAACAAGCGATTATGCGCATTAACGTCTTCTAAAGCGCTTTTTGGACATCAATTAATGCGCTTCGCCGCCTCTCGCCGCCTCCCGTGCAGAGGGATTAGGCGTAAATGCGCCTCCGCGATAATGCGCATAATCCCCGAACCGGGCGCAAAAGCGCATCCTTGTGGACATGTCTATGCTTACATAAAATCACATAAATAACACATATTATTTAAATAATTGTGTTAATATATTTTCTTACTCTCACTTCCTTTCTATTATGTCAGAATGGTTTCACTCAAAAGCCAATTCAAGTTACATTTGAATCGAAGTGATATTTCCATTTCAAAACCCAAACCAACCTTTACTAATTAGACCACCACCTGATTGTGTTAGATATATAAAGAAACCAAGGATGAAATCAAGTATCTGTAGCAAGCAAAAATTAAAAGTAAGGCAGGGAATAGAAACCAGCCAGTGGTCTTCCTAAATGAAGTACCTTCTCTCATATGGTAACTTTTTTTAAAGGCATAGGCACTCTGGCAAATAAAACCAGTGTGTAAGGATGTGTGAAAATCCATTATGAGAAAAGAAGCACATCTAGCCAAGAAAAACACCGTTATCAGATAAGTCAACTGTCTGACTTTATTCATCAAAAATGATTTGGTTAACTGACCAGTTAAATAGATAATCATCAAATACTGCCAAATAATGATCAAGTATTTTGAGACACTAAATTTATTTCCACAAAAGATATACTTTAATCATCAACAGGTTTGATGCCTAACTAATTTGTTTTTGTAAGTAGTATAACCATTATTTCTTTTAAAAAACTAATGATTATAATTTTTAACATTTATATAAATGTAGATAATTCAATGAGTAGGGTTTGTAGCTCAAGCCTTGAGGCAAAGACCAGGGAGTCTTTTGTCAGTCCCATTTTGCAGCTGAGGGAGTAGCCATCAAATCAGTTTTAGAAACCCCAAGTGTAAACATACTCCTATGGGATGGGATTCTATTGCACATGGTATATGAGGTCATCTGTCTATCTATATACAAGTCAATGCTCAACATTCCACCCCACCTCCCAACATTCCATCACGCTGTGGTGTGACCAAGAAAAAGTGCCCAAGCAATGGGGCTTTGCAGATAAAAACATATTTGACTGTGGTTATTAGGGGCAGTTTCTACCCCACTGAACAGCACTGTTGCAGTGAGGGCAAAGACCCTTTAGTGTTCACTAATACAGATCTCACATTGGGATACAATGCTGTGTTTGTGCGCGTGCACACACAGAGAGCACATAGAAGTGCTCTGCATCTCACATCCTTCCTATTGGCAAGCTCTCCATCAGCATAACACAATATGAATATTTTATGTCTGTCTGTCCCACTTCTCAACATTCTGGTCACACAGAGTCTGGCATATGCAGACAGGAGCAGGCATGATTATGAATGGCAAGGAGTCACCAGAAGCAGGGAATAAATTTAGCTTTCATCACAGTCGTGCGCCCTTACTGCTAGCTCCTGTCTATGGATTTTCTCCTATTAAGTCAAACTCCAATGTCTGGCTATCCAATCAGCAAGCCTAATGGTTACAATCATACCCCATCCAGCTGTGATCATGCACGTTCCTTCTGCATGACTGTCTTAAGGGAAACCCAATGGCCACAATCGAGAATTAATTTTGGGGCCTCTTTCTGTACGATATGGAAGATACAAATGAGATTACAGAGTATTTACTTCCCTGAAGGCCAGTGAAAGTAGTTCCTGCAAGCCTAGTAATTTGCTTGCTTAGGTGAGGGCGACAGAGTTTATATCTATCGCCTTAGGACTGTTTGCTGCAGTGATGAGATTCACTTGAACAGAAAGGAGGAAAAAGAGAGAAAAAGAGGCACCCTCCTTCCCAGCGCACAAGTATGCGGCCACGGGCTGTCCCGTTCTCCTCCGTCTAGACTAGTTTTCACCCTCTCCGGGGGCAGGGGACCTCCTGGGTCATCGTCCACAGCCCCTCCACTCCTAGAGCGGCCTCTCCTTCGACTCGCACCACGGGACAGCTCGGAAAGCAAAAGGGGAGAGCGAAGAGCTCCCAGGACGGGTCAAAGGTCACCACAAGGGTGGTCCCGGCCGCCTCCATCCTCTTCCGCCCGGACGATTGAGGCCCCGCTCGCCAGCAACCGGGCGGCGCCCACGCCCCGGCGGCGCCTTCTCACCTGGTAGCGGAACATGGCTCGCGGCGGGGCGCGGAGTCTCCCCCCGCACCGCCCGGGAGGCTCCGCGCGGACCCTGCTCCAGCTCCGGGACCCCGCCCCCTGGTACGTGCCCCACGTCCTGACGTAGTCACATGAAGTCCACCACACAGGTTTCCTCTTGCGTAGATAAATTCGGCGCGCATGCGTATTGGCAGCCCCACTCAATCCCGGTCCCGCTATGAAAAGAAGACTGCTTCGCTGTCTTCGGGGGGGGGGGGGGGGGGAATGCCGCCTTAAAGGGCCAGAGC
The DNA here is from genome assembly GCA_029215795.1 of Anniella stebbinsi. Classification (NCBI taxonomy): domain Eukaryota; kingdom Metazoa; phylum Chordata; class Lepidosauria; order Squamata; family Anniellidae; genus Anniella; species Anniella stebbinsi. The sequence continues at coordinate 261,458,080 of JARDYH010000001.1, forward strand.
GCAATTTCTAATGTGGGGAAAGGGGATCTCCCACCGTGCAACGGAGGGTCGGTAACAATTGCTGGGGTGGTGAACTTGCACACGTTTCAGTTTAGTATAGAAAAATTACAGTCTTGGGGTTGCGTCCAGTGTTAGTCCTACTTAGAGTAGACCCATTGAAATGAATAGGGTGCCAATTAGAGTAGCATGGGATGGAACCCATCCGATACAACATATCCTGTGCCTCTGGCACTTCGTGGGCTTTTGTCCTCACTCTACATTTTCTCTCACTTTATAACCCTGTGCGTGCCTGAGAATGCCTGCCGATTTAGGATAACAGTTTACATGTGATGAAGTGTGGACTTTAGGGCACCGAAGCATGAGATGCTACGAGGCATTACCACTTATTTATTTAACATTTCTATTTGGCTTTTCTATGACAAGGCGGCTGACAGAATAAAAATATAATTCATGAAACAAGTTAATGCACAGTCATAGCAACAAAACATACACATACACCGAAATAACAGCATCGTGAAAGACATCCCAGTATGCAGCAAATAAAACAACTTGTTAAAATGCCTGCTAGAAGGTCATACAGTTCAAATCAGTCTATGTATCATTTTTATGTGCCTTATTTATATAGGTACAGAATTTGGATTTTCTTGGTGCCAAATATTTATTATATTATATAGCATAGAATACACACAGCCCCATCCACTACCCACAGATCCATCTACATTTGTTTCACAGAGCTGGAGTCCAGTAAAACCCACTGCAAATACTTCAGCTATAGCCCTGACTAGCAAAGGCAGACTGTTTATGCAAAAATGATCCTCAAAAGAAGAGGGAAATGACATACCCACATGCAAACGTTTTCCCCACTTTGGCCTCCCAACAGTGCAAATGTTGGACTATACTCAGGTCTGAAATTATTCTTTGTGTTGCTCTTTGTGCATACCAGTTCAGCTACATGCTCCACATTAATGCACAAATCATACTCAAATGGCCTCATACAGACATTAGCAATGGATGGAATTTACACCTGCCTCATTAATTGGAATGCTGATGAGCATATAGATGAAAACAAAATACTGGTGCTGCTACTCCTGTGACACAAAATGCACACGGCTTCATTCATGGGATATGAACCTGTATGTACAAACCCATAACTTGGGAATCAGCATTTGGTATGAGGCAAGTGTAGTTCCAAAGAAAAAGTCTTGAGACCCATTTTTTGTTTCGTTTTACATGTTTGTAAGTTCGATGGCTGGAGAACGTGAGCAGGAGGATGTTATTGCACTCATGTCCTGTGGGTGGGCTTCTCATAGGCTTCTTTTCCATTGGCCACTGTGTGAACAGAACGCTGGACTAGATTGGCCTTTGGTCTGATCCAGCAGGGCTCTTCTTGTGTTCTTAACTTGGGCGAGCAGAAATAGGTTGATGAAATCTGCAGATGGTGGCAAATCTGAAGCTATTTTGGGTCTACAGATGAGGAACAGGAAATTATGCAGACACAATCAGATGACCTGATAAAACAGAAATGGGGAGGAGAAATGGAACTTAGACTATCCTTCCTTCCCCCTTCTCAGTGTTTACTCATACATAACTTCCATGGCAGCCTTCCCCAACCTGGTATCCTCCATATATGTTGGACTACAACTACGTGGCTGGCTGGGGCATGCTGGGAGTTGTAGTCCAACACATCTGGAAGGCACCAGTTTGGGGAATGCTTGTACATGGGAATTACTTTGCCTTTGTTTAACTGGAATCTCATAATTATATGCATCATAGTTAATCCCCATTGTAATGATTTCTCCTATTCTCCACTTCATACTGTCACGCTCCTTTTCAAGTGCATTAGATATGACGAACTGTGTTTAGCTAGCTGGTCTGACTTCTAAGAACATCTGCAGTATATTCCAGTGATAATTAAAACCAGAGAAAATTAACATTGAACTACCACTGAGAAGCACAAAATGTCACGAGGTAGAGCTATTCCAGCAATAAACTGCTAGTGTAAACATCTGGTTGGCCATTGTGCAGACAGAATACTGAACTAGATTGCCTTTGGTCTGATCCAGCAGGCCTCTGGATCAAATCTGTAGGATGAGTTTCATTGTACATAGTATACAAGACCACCTGTCTATCTATTTAAGATAGTGTCCAATATTCCACCCCACCTCCCAGCATTCCATCACAGTCTAGTATGACCAAGAAAAACAATCCAGGCTATGCAGATAAGAGCATTCTTGACTGCAATTATGAGGGGCAGGGCACACCCCAGTAGAACAGCATTGTTGCAGTGAGGGCAAAGCCCCTTTGACCTTCACTGATACCAATCTCACACTTGGATGCAATGCATGTGTGTGTAGACAGAGGTGCCCTGCATCTTGGGTCCTTGCAATGGACAAGCTCTACCTCTGCACTTCATCATAATTATGCATATTTTACTACTGACTATCTATATAGATCACGTCTCAAAAGTAAAAAAGTCTGAGGATACGCAAATAGGAACAGGTGTGATTATGAATGGCTACAAGTCACCTGGCGCAAGTTCTAGATGTAAACTTTCTCTGAGTTATGTTCTTGAGTGCATCATCTTTACTTTCTACTGTATGAGTAATGGCTGCCCATCACTCCACATGTTACATGGAGGCAGTACTGGCCACTAATACACTTGACTGAATGGCCCAGCCGCGAATGAGGAAGAGGAGGACTATGTACACCGCCTTGGGTTCCTTGGAGGAAAAAAGGAGAAATATAAATGTAATAAATAAATAAATAAATACACCATCAAGGAGAGAGTGGTGAAGCAATGGCCTTCCCCTCCCTTCAGTGTCACTTGGAAGCCATATTTAGAAGAGAAAGATCAAAAGCAACAACAGGGCAGTGCCTCATTCAATGCTTCTTCCATTGCAATCCCAACTGGAACTCTCTAGGCACTCATTGACTATTAGTTGTGATGGCTATATATTACCTCCAGCATTGGAGGCAGCATGCCTCTGTATACTAGTTGCTGGGAACATGAGAAGGAGGGTGTTATTCCATTCATGTCCTACTTGTGGGCTTCCCATAGGCATCTGGTTGGCCGCTGGGTGAACTGAATGCGGGGCTAGATGGGCCTTTGGTCTGATCCAGCAGGGCTCCTCTTATGTTCTTGTATCAGCTTCAGGTCTGGTTTAAAGACCGGGTTGGGGGGGACCTGGAAGGGCTGTCTGGGAAATATTGTTGTGGTATATTGTGGAATATTTTTTTGTGGTACTTCTGTCTTAAACTTGCATTTTGTAAACCGCTCAGAGAGCTTCGGCTGTGGGGCGGTATATAAATGTAATATATGAAATGAAATGAAATCTTCAGGATAGCTGATGAGCAACCTTTAGGATGTGCAACCTTTTGGAGAACTGTCCAGTTTAAGTCTAGTTTAAGGTCAAAGAACCATAGGAAGGGAGAGCAGAGGCCTTCAAGTGAGCAATTGGAGCATGGCACACAGGTCACCTGGTGTTATGATCAAGCCCATTTTCCCTAGTGTGGGGGACTGAGTTTTGGAACTTGAATCCGACTCAGAGGCTGAAGAGGTAGGAGCAGGTGTTCCAGTCTAGATGGGAAGTAGGGGAGGAAATTCTCCAAGGCTCTTCAGGCGTCAAGGAGGAATCTTCTCAGGAGTTTATTGGCCTGGACGCTCAGACTCAGAGATCACCCTCCCCCCAGGGAACTCAGTCTCTGTCAGAGGGGGAAGGAACATTGGAGTTGACAGACTTCAGAGTCCACCGCAGTGTCAAGTGGGTAAAGTAGAGAGGAAGTGGGAGGTGGTCCGCAGCAGAGGCTTAAACTTAAGGACCCTTCCTAAAGGAGGGATTCAGAAAAAGGCCTGTTGAGCATTGCACGGGAGGAGACAATCCAGTTAGTTGATAGGCAACTGCCTTGCTTTTTAGGCTAATTAAGCTTAGAGGATAGCTCCTAGCATTCACACTCACGTCAGGGTGAAGCGATGACTATTTACTGAATAAAGCTTTGTGGATTGCACAGCAGGTCACTTTATTGTCTCACATCTCAGTGGGAGGGCTTAGAATCTTGGTCTCAGTCTTCCCCACTGTGGTGAGATATAAGGTATTTCTGTTCAAATTATAGTAATAATATTAATGTTATTAAAATAATTCGTACATGAAAACCAGGGTCCTTTTTTGCCCTCTTTTTTGTTGAAGCATTTCTTCCTTTTTGGTGATGCTTAAGTAGCCACCCTTTGGGGAAGACAGGCATTCACTCTCCCTACTGTATTCAGGGTGACATGGGGGAAGTGCCAGGTTTGGAAAAGCAGGCCCATGGCCTCTGCAATGTACTGAAGAACAGGAGTTGTGGGGAAGAAAATTTGACATTCCGCACTCTCCTTCATAGTGGCCACTGCCATGGCAGCAGGCAGAGCAAGGTGAGAGTTGAAACTTCTTTCCCCACTTGGGGAGTGGGGGTGGAAGGAAAGGGAAGGGGTAAGTGAGGCTGGGAAAAGAACTCGAACACTCTTGCTTCCTCCTCCCTATCCCATTTCCAACAAATGTGATGGCCCTTTAGCTAAAAATGCTGCAGGGTTAATAGCAGCTGGTGGGGTGAGGGAGCTAAGCACACTAATGAGCCAGTGCCTGCAGGAGGAAGGGACCATCATCACCCCACCCAGGGAAGAGGGAGAGCTAGCTGCTGCTGCTGCTGCTGCTGCTGCTGCTTTACTGCCATCACCACCCTCTCGCTGTTGGACTGCTGCTCGAGTGGACTGCCACACCCTGCAGGACCAGGCTCCCGGGTACTCAGCCAGCTGCTGCTGGCATTCTCCACCTGTCCCTCTTCTGGAAGGGGGATATATAAGCTGGCTGGCTGGGGTGTCCTGGGAGAGCCAGTGCCTGCAGGAGGAGGCTGGCTGCTGGCTGCTGCTGCTGCTGCTGCTGCTGCCTGCCTGTCTGCCTGTTTGCTGCTGTTCTTTTTTTTCCTCCCCCACCTTTTTTTTCCCTTTTCCCTGCCTGGTTTTTTCTGGGTCTTGAGCCATGGGCCTGGGAGAGAGTATACAGAGCCAAGTGGGGGGATTTGAGGGGGCCCCAATCAGTGTAGTGGCGGGTAGAGGAAGATATGGCGTTGTGAGGACATGCCAGGTAAGGGGAACGCAGCTCAGACAATTAACGGCTGTGCCATGTTCCAGTCTTCCTCGCAACCACAGGTTTGTTGGTTGCCCTATCAGCCAGCCCTCGGGACTCCAGATGCTGCTTTTAAATGCCAGATCGGTACATAATAAGACCTCCCTCATCCACGATTCAACTGTGGATGAGGCAGCCGATCTGGCATGTATAACCGAGACCTGGGTGGGTGAGCAGGGAGGAGTCAGCCTCTCCCAGTTATGCCCACCAGGATACTTGGCTCAGCATCAGGGTAGACCTGAGGGCCAGGGAGGGGGGGTTGCTGTGGTCTATAGGAACTCCATCTCCCTCTGCAGGCTCCCTGTCCACGTGACTACTGGTTTGGAGTGTTTGCACCTTGTGTTGGGTAAGCAGGACAGATTAGGGATTCTGTTGGTGTACTGCCCACCCCGCTGCTCAATGGACTCCCTAGGTAAGTTGATGGAGGTGGTCTCAGGTGTACTGCTGAGATCCCCCAGTTCTTGGGGATGTCAACTTTCACGCTGAGGGCACCTTATCTGGGGCAACTCAGGATTTCATGGTCTCCATGACAACCATGAGACTGTCCTAACATGCCATCGGCCCAATGCATGAAGCAGGGCATACTCTAGACCTGGTTTTCGCAACTGGACATGGAGATGGTGATCTGAAAGTAGAGGACATCAGTCCCTTTGTCATGATCAGATCTCTGCTTGCTGAAGTTTAGACTTACAGTGGTTTTCCCCTCTGCAAGGGTGGGGGACCTATTAAGATGGTCCATCCCTGGAGGCTAATGGATCCAGATGGTTTCCAGAGGGCTCTGGGGAGTTTTCCGGCTGATAGGGCTGGCTCTCCTGTCGAAACCTTGGTTGATCTGTGGAATGTAGAAATGACTCGGGGGCGGTTGACACGATTGCTCCTGATCGCCCTCTCCTGTGTAGAGCTCGTTAGGCTCCATGGTACACCCGGAGCTGAGAGCAATGAAACAAAATAGGAGACGGCTTGAGGGCAGATGGAGACAAACTCCTGATGGATGCAATCAAACACTGGTAAGTGCCTATAGTAAGGTATATTCAGGGGCAGTGAGGGCGGCAAAAAAGCAATACTGTGCTGCCGCTATCAAATCATCAATCTGCTGCCCAGCGGAGCTTTTTGGAGTTGTCCAGGGGCTATTACATGCCGGCCCCAAGGATGTGGTACAACCATCTGAGGCCCACTGTACTGAATTTGCTAGGCACTTCCAGAAAAAATCTTGGGCATCCACCAGGATTTAGATTCCAGTGTTATAGCAGGTGAATCTAGCGAGTTGTCCAGAGCACAGGCTTGTTCTGTTTTCTTGGATGAGTTTCAGTTGATACAACTCGAGGATGTTGACAAGGTGTTTGGACAGTTTCATGCAACTACCTCTGTATTGGATCCTTGCCCCTCTTGGTTAATAAAAGCTAGCAGGGACGGAACAGCCGGCTGGGCCAGGGAAGTGATTAATGCCTCTCTACAAGAGGGAGTGGTCCCAGACCGTTTGAAGGAGGTGGTAGTGAGACCACTCCTGAAGAAATCTTCCCTAGACCCCGAAAATTGTAATAACTATAGACCATTAACTATAGACTATAGACCATTCCTGGGCAAGGTCCTTGAGCAAGTGGTTGTGAGCCAGCTCCAGACACTCTTGGATGAGACTGAGGCTGACTCTACACGAGACGTTTAAAGCTCTTTGAAGTCTCATTAAAAATTTTACCTCTACAAGAGCAGAGCGTAAATTGGGAGTTGAGGCGTATTATCTATTCAATTATGCGCATTATCGAATGCGCGTTAAATAGCAAGTTTTATTTTGCTCCGGCCGTTAAAGCGCATTTTGACTATGTGAACAAGCAATTCTCCGCATTAACTACTTGTAAAGCGCATTTCAAACAACCGGTAAGGCCACCAGTTGTGCGCTCAATTACCTCCTGCATACAAGCATTTACGATAAAGCGCTTCAGCGATTATGCGCATAATTGGCTAACCAGGCGTCAAACGGAATCCATCTAGAGGGGGTCTTTGATTATCTGGATCCATTTCAGTCCAGCTTCAGCCCTGGTTTTGGCATGGAAACAGCCTTGGTCGCCCTGTATGATGACCTATGTCGGGACTGTGACTCTATTGATTCTCCTTGATCTCTCAGCGGCTTTCGATACCATCGACCATGATATCCTTCTGGGACGACTGGCCGAGTTGGGAGTGGGAGGCACTGCATTGCAGTGATTGCATTCCTACTTGGCGGGGCAGCTCCAGAAGGTGGTGCTTGCAGGACATTGCTCAGCCCCGTGGATTCTCCAATATGGGGTCCCTTAGGGGTCAGTCTTGTCCCCCATGCTGTTCAACAGCTACATGAAACCGTTGGGTGTGGTCATCTAGAGTTTTGGAGTGCGTTGTCATCAGTACGCTGATGACACACAACTCTATTTCTCCTTTTCATCTTCATCAGGTGAGGCTGTGGATGTGCTGAACCAGTGTCTGGCTGCGACAATAGACTGGATGAGGGCTAACAAACTGAAACGCAATCCAGACAAGAGTGAGATGCTGTTAGTGGGTGGTACTGCTGACCGGATGGAGGGTGTTCAACCTGTTCTAGATGGGGTTGCACTCTCCCTGAAGGAGTGGGTTCATAGCTTGGGGGTTCTCCTAGAACCATCTCTGTCACTTGAGGCTCAAATGGCCTCGATGGCATGGAGTGCCTTCTACCAACTTCGGTTGATGGCCCAGCTATGCCCCAATCTGGACAGGGATAACCTGGCTTCAGTTGTCTATGCTCTGGTAATCTCTAAATTGGATTACTGCAATGCACTCTACGTGGGGCTGCCTTTGAAGATGGTGCAGAGGCTGCAGCTTGTGCAAAATGCAGCGGCCAGATTGATAACAGGAACCAGAAGGTTTGAGCATTTAAGACCTACTCTGGCTCGCTTGCATTGGCTGCCTATACATTTCTGCTTGGGACCACAATACCTGATGGAACGCCTCTCCCAACACGAACCTACCCATACACTATGATCCACATCTAAGGTCCTCCTCCGGTTGCCTTTTCCAAGGGAAGCACGGAGGGTGGCAACAAGGGAGAAGGCCTTTTCAGTGGTGGCCCCCCAATTATGGAATGATCTCTCCGATGAGGCTCGCCTGGCGCCAACATTGTTATCTTTTCGGCGCCAGGTCAAGACTTTCCTCTTCTCCCAGGCATTTAATAGCATATGATGAGGGTTTTGTGTTGTTGTTGTGCTTTGACCCAGAATTGTTGTTTTAAAGGATATTGTAATTATAACTTGTTTTTATGCTTAATAGTTTTAAATTTTGTATATCTGTGTTTTTAATGTTCAATGTTTTTAATTTTTGTAAACCACCCAGAGAGTTTCAGCTATGGGGCAGTATATAAATGGAATAAAAATAAATAAAATAAATAAATAATACTTAGAATAAGCTGAAGGCTCATTGAAGTGAAGCCAACAGAAAGGAACTAGTAGCCCTGAAGTTCTTGTTCAATCTTGGGTAGCTACCAGTCATGATTCAGCAATGATGCAGTCTCAGTGACTGCACATTCAGTTAAGTACAACCTAATCAACGGAGCAGTTGTCAGTTGTGGAGTACAGCACTGGGGGGGGGGGGGTGAAAGAGAGACTAGCAAGTAAAGGCACACTATATTATTGATAATACATCTACAAACTAATGAAGTTGAGGGTTCTTATAGTGTGAGCTGCAAAGTGTTGAATCTTAATGCTGCGAAAGCTCTTCCAAGTTGCTTAAACATCAGAATAGCAGAGTTCTCCTCCACAACATACATATTGGGTTATCCTTGGTGTTGGCCTTGGTGGTGGTGGTGAGATAGCTGCCCCCATTGGCCAAAGTTTCACAACTGTTCTGCTAATTAGGATATTTGATATTATTCTTGAAACCTCCAGCTCTGCAATGATGTGAATCTGTCATATTTTAAAATGCATGTTTCCTCCTCTTGACACCATGAATATTGAAAATGTGGCCCAGGAAATTGTACTTTTTTTTTTTACAGACTCATCATTTGTTACTGAAAGAAAATGCATACTGTTCAGTTTGACACAGCTATTTTTCAACCAGAATACACTTGGAACTAGGGATGTGCATCATATCGGACCCGATACCCGATACCGATACAAATCGGAGGAAATCAGGCATCCGATTTCCGATTCTGGTGCTGGCTGCAGGAGGTCTGATTTCTCCCAATTCGATTTTTTCGATCCGATTAATATCGGAAAAAATCAGAAAATCGGGCCTCCATTTTATGTGATTTCGCCATAGGCTTGCGTTGGGGGAAAGAAAGCTTTCCCCCAATGCAAGTCTATGGGGAAAACATGGCAGCGGGTGAGTGGGGACCTCCCTCTCCCTCCCTCCCCCCACTCACGCTCCTTACCTGCTGCCTCTTTGCTGCCACCCGCTGCTTCCGTACTACTGATAAACAAGCCTTGCGGCCTGTTCCACAATAGAGCGACAGCATGCCGGGTGACATCATAACTCGGCGCGCCATCGCTTTACTGTGGAACAGGCTGCAAGGCCTGTTTATCAGTAGTATTGAAGCAGCAGATGGCAGCGGACGACGGCAGCAGGTAAGGAGCGCGAGGGGGGAGGGAGGTTCCCCCTTACCTGCCGGTGTCCTGCGCTGCCATCCACTGCTTCCGTCTACTGAGAATTAGGTTTTGTGGCCTGCTTCTCAGTAGAGCAACGACGCACCGGGTGATGACGTCATCCATAGTGTCGTCGCTCTACTGAGAACCAGGCCTCAAAGCCTGGTTAGCAGTAGACAGTAGCAGCGGACGGCAGCGTGGGACGCCGACAGGTAGGAAGCGTGAGGGGGGGAGGGCCGCCATTTTAGGTGTTTTCCCCATAGACTTGCATTGGGGGAAAGCTTTCTTTCCCCAAATGCAAGCCTATGGGGAAAACACCTAAAATGGCAGTCCAATATCGAAATTGGAACTTCCAATTTTGTATTGTTATCTGATAGGACAGACATCCGATTTTAACAATACGATACTTTACAAAATCTGAAGTTCCGATTTGATTTTTGGGGTCTGTGCACATCCCTATTTGGAACTTATTTATTTATTGCATTTTTTATCCTGCCCTTTTTCCTTCAAGGAACCCAAGATGGCATACATAATCCTCCCCCTTTTATCCTCACAACAACCCTGTGAAGGAAGTTGAGCTGAGGGTCTGTGACTGGCCCAAAGTCGCCCAGTGAGCTTCCATGGCTGACTGGGGACTAGAACCCAGATCTCCCGACTCCCAGTTCAACCCTCTAGCCACTATAGCACACTGGCTCATGCGTTGTTTTTATGCAAAGGGTCAGATTTGCAGCTTCGATGCATCTGGTCCACAAAAAGAAACACTGCAGTGAGGCATATACTGTAGGGCTAACAACTTTTTGCTAGTCCCCATTCCTCTGCCTTTAACAGCAACTTGATCACAGACATTAGTGGGTGACATGATACTTATTCCATGCTGTGAAGCACTTCAACTGCCTATTTCTGTAGACCAGCTTCCCCCAACTTGGTGCCCTCCAGATGTGTTAGACTACAACTCCCATAATCTCTAGTTAGCATGGTCATGCTGGCTAGTGATCATAGGAGTTGTAATCCAACATATCTGGAGAATTCCAGGTTGTGGCGGTGGGGGGTGGGGAAGGGCTGTCTTTGTAGATCAATCTACTGTTAAAAGTACAAGAGCAGGCCAGACAGGGTTATTTTTCTGATCGGTTGGCAAACCTACTTAAGTAAGTAGAGGAAACAAGACCAGAGAGGATTTCAACAGGGGCTAGGAAATCATTTATTATGAGAAAAATAGAGGAGCTGCGGCATTTCTTCATAGTTACTTTGCACCTGCTGATGTTCTCTCATCTCTTCTTCCCTACCCTTTAGTTCTACACAGAGGAGAAGAGAGGAGAGAGGCAATTTTAATGCTAGTAAGCATTCCAGCAAATTCACATCACAAACCTGAATGAAACAAGGACTTTTATGTGTGAAAATATTCTGTTCTTTAATTATGCAATTTTTGCGGATTCAAAATAGGCACCCTGACTGCCATCTAGTGGATGTGCAAGTGCTCACTGCTCCAGGATCTAGGTCAGGGGTAGGCAGCCATCCCTTCGAGGCCATGGCACATGTTGCACTTCGACAAACTGTCCTGGACACCCCCCACAAAATGGCTGGCATGGGGGCATGGCAAAGGACAAATAACCCTCTAAGCTCCACCACACTAAATAACTCCTTTGAATCCAGTTTCCAGCACCAAAGCAAACCTATTTCACAGCAATCCAGCTGCCAGTAAGAACATGTGTTACTTAAAAAATAAAAGTGGGAATGGGCACAATGAAAGGTGTGCAGGGGGCTTTTGGTGCCCACTGGCAACATATTGTCTGTCTACCCCTGATCTGTATGCTGCCTGCCTCTCAGTGGAGTAGTCCTCAAAAAGCCTGCAAGACCCATCATATCTCTCTGCCCCATTTCTCCTTGGGTGCTTCCAGATGGAGGGCTCCTAGCACTGCCAGTCAAAAGGCATCATGCAGCTATTCCACTTGTTCTTCCTTAATGGATTTTCGGTGGAAAGAAAAAAAAGATGGAAGAAGCAGCAGGAGAACACTGGAGGGTTTCAAATGGAAGACATAGTCATCCGGATCTCCCTGTAAAATGCCATGAATGATTCAGGGTGATTGCACAATAAAAGCCTCATTGGGAAGCTCCCCTTATCTCACAAAATGGTCTTTAGAGAGAAACCTGTAATGCCAAGCTGATGAAAAGTTGTCCCCATCTCTGTGCTAGGTAGGTGGTCTTGATCCTTTTACTTTGAAGACTCTGGCCTATTCAATGAAATTAAAGCATCCACAGAACAAAACACAGTGCCATTTCGCGATTCTTCTGTGCATATACATTTTCTGACAGTGTTGCTTGACAAACTTCATATCAGCCCATTGGAAGAGGATTATAGCCTGGGGCTGTTCCCGATCCCACACTGCACCTTGAGATTAGAGATGGGCAGACTGACCCCCATCATAATCAGCACTGTGTTCATTGAGTTATGAATCCAATGTTATAAACTGAGATGAAAGTTCTCTGTTATTACAAGGGTTTGAATTATCTTTGGAGTTTTGCACATGCAAGACAATTAAGAGCATCATAGGAACATGGAGTGTGCAATGCGGTGTTCTTGTCTTCTCCCTGCATCATGACATATATTGCACTATGATGCAGTCTCGTCTAACTGGTGGTTATCAAATGTGCCTTGTTTACAGTGGTAGACAAGAAGATCGACATGGAGGCACACATGTACTGCAAACAGGACCTTTTCCCTTTCCTTCAGAAAGTAAATAGCTGCCTTGAGGAAAAGGCAGCTATTGGGGAAAAGGCAGGATATAAATATAATAGGATGATGATGATAATGATAACGATAATAATAATCATAATAATAATCACAGTCATTGGATGCTTATTGTGCAGAATGTGCGTGTGCAGAAAATATACATTCACTCTTAATCCATCTTAATTTCAATTATGAAAATATTAACGTTTGTTGGAATAAAGTCAGGGCTTGTAACACATTTGAGAATTAGGAATTTACTAGATCCACCATATGAGCTGACTAATTTCAAGTTTCAGCAGCATAACTACTAGAGACACAGCTGGTGATTATGGGCAGGGACTCCTTTATCCATGATATTAATTGTATGGATTACAGAGAAGGCTCATGCTACCCTCATCCATGCCTCTCATATTGCCTCTCATATTGACTACTACAATACACTGAAGGTGGGGCTTCCCTCAAAGACAAATTGGGAGGTTCATTTGATAAAAAATGCTGCTGTCTACCTCCTGGTAGATGGGTGCATGTGCAATTTATTCTTCAGTGGTTGCACTCCCTACCAGTTAGTATCTATGTTTAGTTCAACGTTTTGGCTTTAAACTTAAAGCACTTCACAACTTGGAACCTGCATACCGATGGGATTGCCTCTTCCCATAGATTTTCCCCACTCATATATGATCTGCATATGGTACCCTGTTCCATATTTCATCTTTGTATGAGACTGTTGAGCTTAGCAAGGAACAAGGCTTCTTTGGTGGTGCCTCGGAACTTTTGACTAGCTTCCCAGAGGAGGTTTGCTGAAGTATATCCATAGACATTTGGGAGCTGAGGTCAGTTGGGCTAGGAATTAGGGCTGTGACCGGATCCGGATTCCAAATCTGGAGTGGATCGGGCTGATCTGGACTTCTGGATCCCGGATCAGGATCAGATCGGGGGAGGTCCAGATTGGTCCAAACCGTTCTCGGGATCTGGATCCAGATCCAGACACAACTGCCTCCCTCCCTCCCTTCCCCTTCCCCACTCATCTCCATCGCCGCCTCGGCCTGGAAAAACATGGCGCTACGTTGTACTAGGCCGTGATCCCGTGAGATCTCGATTTCAAGATCTTGCAGGATCGCGGCCTAGTTCGCAGTAGCGCTATCTTTCCAGGCTGAGGCAGCTGCTGTCAGTGAGGAACTGCAGCGGCGGCAGCGAGGACCGGCGACGGCGATGGAGGGGAGGGGGAGGGGGGACTTGTGGGCCCTAACCCTCCCCCCTCCCCACTTACCTCCATTGCCGCTGCCTCGGCCTGGAAACGCGGCGCTACTGTGATGTCACGGGATCGCGGCCTAGTTCGCAGTAGCGCTGCATTTAGGGCTATGCACAGCCCCCCAGTCCGGATCCTGATCTGAATCGGATTGGGGTAGGCCCGATCCAGATCGGACACAATCTGGATCGGGGGGGGGGGGCTGTGCACAACCCTACTAGGAATCTGATGGCTGCTGCTGCTTGTCCATAACTTCATTTTTAGTTACATTTATCTTCCTTTACATCATCTGGGACCAAATGCAGAGAACATTTGTAGCTACAACATTTCCCCCCCCCCCCTCCTTTGCGCAATGTCTAGACTGATTAAATGTTCTGGATAAATCAAACACTCACTATTTTGTAAGCTCACAAGGATTCTAAAATTAAAAACATATATCATATAAAATAGGTCTCCAAAGTTAAACAAACCATCAGTTGATATAAATCTTAAAATAAATGAATTCTCTGAGAATTCTAAAATTAAATTATAATTTTAAAAGAATTACTATTAATACATTTCTAAAAGTGCAAGGATCTTATATCCACTTTTGCAAGCAAGTGCATTCACCCAACAAGTATGCAGACTGTTTCTTGTCTCTTTAGGGACTTTTATAAGTTCATTGGTTGTTGCTGATAAGCACATTGTTTGTGCCAACAGGAATGGGAGGGGCAATAACAGATGCTGGGACCACAGGTGGTCACTCTTCTTCCCCACAGACAGACAGACAGACAGACAGGTCTGAGCTTCTCTCCCACTCCCTCCTGCCAAGGTGCAGCTTTTTGTAGTATTTCCTTCCTCTAATAACTGAAATCTGAGTAGCGAAATCAGTGTTTATTGTATGTTTTTGTTGTTTTAATTTTTGTATATTGTTTTTAATTGTTTTAATCTTATGTGAACCGCCCAGAGAGCTTCGGCTATGGGGCGGTATACAAATCTAATAAAATAAATAAATAAATAAATAAAAATAAAATATAAAATGCCCTTTTGCATTGCCCTTCCTTATGGTAGGAGGGCTGCCAACTTTTTAAAACACACACACACACACACACTCCTGTGCCTTTGGACAGTGGAAGCAGTTTGCAGGCATCAGTGGGCAAATAATACTTGCCTCCATGTTGGGAATAGCTTTGCCCGTCCTGATTTCCATAGACCGTGCTTCATCTCTCTCCCCCAATGTGTGTTAAAGGCACAGCTTGCACTTCTGGAAGCAACAGAGAAAAGCCTCAACTTCAGAGGTTAAAACTTGAAGACCCTCCCTGAAGGAGGAGGGGTCCAGTAACATTTTGGTTGATTCTGATAAATACATTGCCTTACCGTGGATTTTGGCATTTTTCTTATGAACCAATGCTGCTTTCCTTGCTTTTTAGTTTTGTGTGTGTGTTTTTCAAAAAAAAATTAAGGGTGTTGCAATTTTAAATATGGTTGTAAATCACCTCAATCACAAAGTATGGCAAGATATAAATATTTTAAACAAACATAAAAACGAATCCACAGTTTTCTTATACTGATGGTAATTGAATCAAAAAAAGAAAAGCGCCACTAGAGGGCAGTGAAGGACAAAGAAGGATGATTGTACTGGCGCAGTCTCTCACAGACCTCCATCAGACGAGTGTTTTATTACACACTCATTACTGGGCACTCACAGATTTTTGTGGGTCCCTCTCACAACATTGTCTGCCTCCTGCATGCCTCCTGCCCCTTCTAGTCTTCTTTGCACAACAAAAAAACACCCCAGTAAGTCCAACTTATTTTTAAAGATGGAAGTTGCTGTTATCGCTTGCGGTGTGCAAGAGAAACAGTGGGATCAAAACGGTCCACGTGCAAGTTATTTACTTCCTCTTTCAAAAGAGGAAGTAATGAGGGACAAACGCGTGGGCGGAGAAGCGACAGTAAGCAAATGTGAAATGCTAACAGCAGCAACAACATACAATTCATTTCAATAATATTTTAGTGCATTGTTTTACTTTGTATGTAAACTTTTTGCATTTGCACTTTCTAAAACTGATTCTCTTAGAAAGTGAAGGAATCCTACATTCTCTAAGGGTGAGGAATCCGTTCTAACTTCCTGCTATTCAGGCAATAGTTTGCATTTTGAAAGATTCAGATTCTTGTACTCCACTACGAAAATTTGGTGTTTCC
This sequence comes from Anniella stebbinsi, assembly GCA_029215795.1. NCBI lineage: Eukaryota > Metazoa > Chordata > Lepidosauria > Squamata > Anniellidae > Anniella > Anniella stebbinsi. The sequence goes on from JARDYH010000001.1 coordinate 261,473,971, forward strand.
AAATATTTATTTATTGAAAATATTTCTTGTCCACCTTTCAGGGCAGAAGCCCTCCCAAGGCAGCTTACAGCAATAAAATATATAAAATCAGATAAAATGTTAAAAGCGATAAAATGTGAATAACAGTAAAATGGCAATGAAGACCTCTAATGGTAACTTGTTCCAAAGGTGTGGGACCACTGTGGAGAAGTTCCTCTCACATGTGGTCATCCTCTCTTTCTCATGTATCTCTCTCTCCCTCCCTCTCTCTCTCTGGGTACCTCTAGACGGTCACTTTTCCCCGCAGTTTCTTGGGAGTGGCGGCAGGTGGATTACATGACGCTGCTGCCACTCCGAAGCTACTGTGGGGAAAAGCCCCAAAGCTCCGCTCTAAAAAAGTCGGGCATTTACCCCAACATTTTTAGCTTAGAGCGGGCTGGGCAGGGAAGGGAAGGGGATGGACCAGTGAGCCATAAGCTTGCTGCACCGCCTCCGCAGTCCTCCCCCCATTAAAAAAAAATTAATTTTTAAAAAAACACCTTCGAGTAGAGGGGTCAATGTTCTCAGCCGCCCCTACAGCTGCTGCTGGGCAGGCGCGGGCATGGCAGTGGCGGTAGGAAAACCTGCCGTGGCGCTCCTTCCGCTGTAGAAGGGGCCTCATGAAGAGGAGGGCTCTCTCTCTCACACACACAAAGGTCTTTTCTCTGGTTATAACTAGAACAAAGATGTCCTGTTTCTACAGCATAATCCTCATTCTGATCTGGCTGATAGCCATGCTAGGCAGCCAAATGTGTAATAAAATCATGTACTTTCTGAGAACTGACGTGTTGGGGGTGTTTAAGCATTGTGCCCCCCCTCCATTCAACCTGTATATTTGTACATAAAACAGATATTACAAACACCATGCGCCAGCTGCACCCTCCTTCCAAAGGAAATGAAACCCAGGTAAGCTCTGCACACCTGGAACTTTTCACCACTTGCAGAAGTGCGGTGAGCATAAGAATATTTAGGAGTTTCTTCCCCCCCCCTTTTTTATCATCAAGCTCTTTTTTTAACGGTAAAGTAGTGTTTAGTTTTTATTGTGTGATATATATTTTTAGAAGTCGCCCTCCCTCATCCCATCCAAGAACAGTCACAAGAGAGTTCACTCTGGTACCAGATGCCTGTAGGAAGCCAAGCCTCCTACACTTCAGGGAAGAAAGGGTATTTCTCCTGCTACTTCCCTAAGGGTCTTGGCATGCTTTATAAGGAGATCTTCAGAAACAGGAAATGAGTTGGACATGCCAAAATGCTACCCCTCTCACCCCTCTCTTTCCAGGTATAGGGAGCAGTAATGACCTTTGCCACCAGTCATTCTTTACAATTCGTACTATTTTAATTTCTGAATAAGAGCAGAAGTGCAACAGTGAAGACATACCCACTTTACTCTGCAGTCAAGCACCGGGGATCCCCCAGGTAGATCACTGCTGTGGGTGAGGGTTCTGAACATTTGTACTCGCCTCTGTTTCATAACTATTTCATTCCTCTATTCATACTGCAGCTTCCTTTTCGCTCTCTGGCTGCCTCTACAAGAGGCATTTAAAGCTCTTTCAAGGCGCATTAAAAAATTTGCCTCTACAAGAATGGAGCGCAAATCGGGCGTAGAGGCGCGCTATACCTCCGATTATGCGCATTATCGAATGCGCGTTAAACAGCGAGTTTTATTTTGCTCTGGCCGTTAAAGCGCATTTTGACTATGTGAACAAGCGCTTATGCGCATTAACTACTTGTAAAGCGCATTTTGGTCATCTGTTAATGCGCTTCGCCGCCTCTCGTGCAGAGGTATTAGGCGTAAATGCGCTTCAGCGATTATTCGCATAATCGCCTAACCAGGTGCAAAAGCGAATCCTTGTAGAGGGGACCTCTCTTTCTTTCTTTCTTTCTTTCTTTCTTTCTTTCTTTCTGTTACTTATTTTACCAGATTTTGGAATGTAAAATTAAAACATATGCCCCATACACAGAAAAAGAAAAGACTGATGTATCTTCAGATGCAATCAGGCTTGAAGGATCCACTTTTTTAAAAATTAGAATTCTAAAATCCACAAGAGGTATGCAGTCAGAATTGAAGAATTCTGAGCCCAGGAATTTGTTTTGAGTCCCAAAACTCAGTGGCAGCCACCGTCCTTCCACACAAAACCCCACTCGTAGGCAGGATCGACACTACTTCTTTTGTGGCAGGATCTACACTACTGCTTTACAATGGTTTATAATGGCATTGACAACTGTTGGAGCTCATGACACATTTCATATACCATTTTCAAACTGCTTTCAAAGTGTTTTATCCTGCTTATCCTGCCCCCCCCCCCACCCCAGGTTTCAACAGTATAATTTAGGGTGAAGGGAAGTAAAAAAAAAAACAAAACTTGCCAATCTACTGCAAATCACCAAAAGATTTGCCAGATCTACACTGTGCCCACTCCTGCTTTACATCCTAGATAAAATACTGTTATAATTTTTAGAGTTCCAATAACAACTGAATGGATTCTCTTTATTTATTTATTTTTAAAATGACAAAACAGGAACTCGTTTATCCCTCAGCCAACTGTAGTAAGTTGTTTCATTCCTTTTTGTTGTGAACCATGATTTAACAATGTAAGTGAATTAAAAAAAAAACAATGCTTTCTTCCTTCAGGCTTTGCTCATCATAATTTTGGCAGTTTGTCAACCAATTCCTAATATTTGGGTTGAATGTGATCCTGCAAATATCCTGAAATATGCTTTTATAGTTTAATCGTGACATTAATAGAGATTTCACACCCAGTTGTTTTCATAATACTTTTTGCTGCATTATTCCAACATGGTCTAATCAACTTCCCCTGCCATGAGAAATGACCATAATTCTCCTTGAATTGCAACATTAGCAGAAGTCATGAAGAAACTCTCAATCTGCCAGTTTAGTAGGGGACTACATGCCATGAAAATAATGTAATATAAAAGTTTTTCTTAAGTAAAATGGTTAAAGAATACATTGGTCCTTTCTTTGCCACATATAAAATGCCAGTCATAATTGACTCATGGTGAACATGTTTGCGGATGATACGTTATTGACACTAGAAGATCCCCTAGAAAGTGGGGAGTTGATTCAGAAACATTTGAGAGAATTTGGGGAAATTACAGGATTACAAATTAACTGGGGGAAGTCAGAAATGATGTTGTATAATTATAACAAGGAAGAGACGGAGAAATGTAAAGCTAAGTTAGGATTAAGGCATAAAAATATAATACGATATTTAGGAGTTAATATAGATAAAGAATTAGATAGATTAGAGGAACTTAATTTTGTAAAGTTAAGAAAAGAGGTAGGGGAGAAATTACAGATATATAGAAAATTAAAACATTCTTGGTTTGGTAGAATAGCGGTTATTAAAATGAAGATATTACCTAAGATTAATTTTTTGTTTAGAATGTTACCTATTAGAATATCAGTAGCTGAGATTAAAAGTTGGCAAAACATGATTAATGCTTATTGTAATGGGGATAAAAGAGCTAGGATAAATAAGGGGTTATGGTATAAGGTTCAAAAGAAAGGAGGTTTAGGACTTCCGAATAATAAGAATTATTATATTGCTAATCAGTTAAGATATGTTATTCATGCTATTTTAGGGGAGCAAGATTTGGAATGGTTGGAATCGCAAACAGTAGAGATAGAATGTAAATTGCGAAATATATTTTTCACTAAAATGCAAAAGAAAGAATTGAAAGTACTGGACAACCCATTGTTGGAAAATATATTAATGATCTGGGAGAAGTATAGAGGGAAGTTGATACCAGGGGATTCTCCGCTCGCCCCAGTTGTAGTAGTGGGAAACTTCGCAAGAGTATTAAAACCAGAGATAGAAGCAAGACTGAAAGAACAAGATATTATTAAATTAAGGAATTGGATGGAAAAGATGAAGGATAGTGAGCATATTAAAGATTTATTTAAAGGACAAAAGATAGCCTGGTACAAGTGTTTGCAATTGGTAAAATGGACACAGGAATGGAGGATAAAGAATAAGGAATGTAGAAACAATACTAGATTTGAAGATTTAATTGAACAATCAGGAAAAAAGAAGAAGCCAGAGCTAAGAAAGGACTCACTAGTGAGATATATAAAATATTAATAGAGGAAGAATTTCAGGACTCACTTAAGGTTATAAAAGAGGTATGGGAAGAAGATGTAGGGGAAAAAATCAATGAAGATAATTGGGGGAAGCTATTGTCGATTAGAATCAAGGAGAACTACTATAAGACAGTTTGGAGATGGTATTTAACACCTGTTAGATTTCACCAGATAGATAAAAAACTGTCCAAGAATTGTTGGAGGGGGTGTCAGGAGGCTGGGACATATTTTCATATGTGGTGGAGCTGTGAACAAGTACAAAAATTTTGGGAAAGGGTTTTTAAAGAAATAAGTGATATAATTGGAAGTAATCTGGAATTAAACCCGAAGTTTGCTCTACTAGCAATATGGGGTAGTAGGAATAAGCATATAATAAATAAAGAATTGGTAAACAACCTCCTGGCACCCGTTAGAATACTGATTGCTAAAAATTGGAAAGGGCAACGAAGTTATACAATAGAAGATTGGTATAAAGAAATCTGGGATTTAGCATTGAATGATATGTTGTCTTGTAAAATGAAAATAATGAGGGGAATGTCCAGGAAGAGTGATTTTGGAGAAATATGGACTCCCTTTTTGGATTATGCTTTAAGATCGGGAAAGGGACAAACGCCTTCAAAAGATTCATTAAAATTTTGGAAGGAGGATGAATGATCATGAGATGGTCTCGGGGGGGGGGGTGCACGGGGGTAGTCGAGGGGGGTAGTTTGTTTTATATTATTGTTTTATATTATGTGTATGTGTATGTTGAAATCAATAAAAAAAATATTTTAAAAAAATAATAATAATTGACTCATGGCTTTTTAAAGGGAGCCTATCTACACTACTGCTTTAAAATGATTTATAACAGTTTTAAACTGGTTAATAACCATTATTAACAGGCTTAAAACGGTTATAAACCATTTTAAAGCAGTAGTGTAGATTAGGGTGACCAGATAAAATCCAGGTCAGGGCTCATGTAACTTTTACTGTTGTAGAGAAAAGGGAATTTCAGCCAGTGTTATTTCTATGCAATTAGTTCCTGGTGATATTTCCTCTTCATCACAACAGTTAAAGTTGCAGGGCCCCTGCCTTCTTTTGAATATGGTCACTCTAGTATAATGCATGCACCTTTAACTGTTGTGACGAAGAGGGAATTTCACCAGGGACTAATTGCATACAAATGACTCTGGCTGAAATTCCCTTTTCTCTACCACTGTTAAAGTTACATGAGCCCTGACCTGGATTTTATCTGGTCACCCTAGTGTAGATAGGCTCAGGGTTATTTGAGAGTTGTCTAATCCTCAATCAACCCCTGCTGCCTGGGTTTGCATTACACAACACCCATGACAAGCTGGGCACTCGCAGCACCATGCAAAAATGGCATCTGTAGGCACCTGGCACAATACGAATGTCCCGCTGTCGGTAAATTAACCCATAGTTGGCTGTGTCATGCAAACCAGCCCAATAACTTGAGCTAAGACTCCAGTCTAATGCCACTTCCTGGGGTGTGTGTGTGTGTGTGTGTATGTGTAATTCCCATTAATTTTTCCAGTAAAAATCAGGCAACACGGCACCATCCTATTTACTTTTATCGGCTAACTGAACTTTTTGCCTGACATTTTCTTCTTAGCCAAGAACCTGAAAGTTTATTCTGAGTTTGTATGTATGTGCAACTGTTGTTGTTGTTAAAATATATTAGAAAATGTTCTCCAACCCCTTCATCAATTTTTCTTAACAGTGAATAAAACATGTAAAACAATTTAAGTTTCAAAGAATTTAAAACACCTAAAAACAGTTAACAATAAATTTAAACACAGAGGCTCAGTTCGGACGACACGATAGTCAATGGTGGGGTAATAATCAACTTTACAGTTGTTCATCTAGGACTTCCTAATATTAAGAATTATTATATTGCTAATCAGTTAAGATATGTTATTTATGCTATTTTAGGGGAGCAAGATTTGGAATGGTTGGAATCGCAAACAGTAGAGGTAGAATGTAAATTGCGGAATATCTTTTTTACTAAAATGCAGAAGAAAGAATGGAAGGTACTAGACAACCCATTATTGGAAAATATAATATCGATATGGGAGAAGTATAGGGGGAAGTTGATACCAGGGGATTCTCCGCTTGCCCCAGTGGTAGTAGTGGGAAACTTCCCAAGAGCATTAAAATCAGAGATAGAAGGGAGACTGAAAGAACAAGATATTCTTAAGCTAAGGAATTGGATGGGAAAGATGAAGGATAGTGAGCACATTAAAGATTTGTTTGAAGGACAAAAGATAGCGTGGTTCAAGTGTCTGCAACTGGTAAAATGGACAGAGGAATGGAGGATGAAAAATAAGAAATGTAGAAACAATACCAGATTTGAAGATTTAATTGAACAAATAGAAAAAAAAGATGAAGCTAGAACTAAGAAAGGACTCACTAGCGAGATATATAAAATATTAATAGAGGAGGAATTTCAGGACTCACTTAAGGTTATAAAAGAGGTATGGGAAGAAGATCTAAGGGAAAAAATCAATGAAGATAATTGGGGGAAGATATGGAATGGAAGAATGTTGAAATTATTGTCGATTAGAATTAAGGAGAACTATTATAAGATAGTTTGGAGATGGTATCTAACACCTGTAAGATTTCACCAGATTGATAAAAAAGTGTCCAAGAACTGTTGGAGGGGATGTCAGGAGGTTGGGACCTATTTTCATATGTGGTGGAGCTGTGAACAAGTACAAAAATTTTGGGAAAGGGTTTTTAAAGAAATAAGTGATATAATTGGAAGTAAATTGGAATTAAACCCAAAGTTAGCTCTACTAGCAATCTGGGATAGTAGGAATAAGCATATAATTAACAGAGAATTGGTAAACAACCTCCTGGCACCAGTTAGAATAATGATTGCTAAAAACTGGAAAGGGCAACAAAGTTATAAAATAGAAGATTGGTATAAAGAAATTTGGGATATTGCATTGAATGATATGTTGACATGTAAAATGAAAATAATGAGGGGAATGTCCAGTAAGAGTGATTTTGGAGAAATATGGACTCCCTTTTTGGAATATGTTTTAAGATCGGGAAAGGGACAATCGCCTTCAAAAGAATCATTAAAATTCTGGAAGGATGATGGATGAATGTGAGTAGGTCTCGGGGGGGGTGCACGGGGGTAGTCGAGGGAGTTAGTTTGTTTATATATTATGTATGTTTGTTTTGTTTTGTTGAAAAATTAATAAAAATTATACAATAAAAATAAATAAATAAATAAATAAAAAAAAACAGTTGTTCATCTAGGGGGTAATCCCCCCACAACATGGTAATAAATAATCAACTGTGGTGTGGATTAGGATCAGCACTGAGTTGACTATGGCAGCATTCGGATGACACAATAGTCAAAACAACTGACGATTGTTTCCCCCACCCCAGTTGTTTATTGTGTCGTCCGAATTGAGCCAAAGACAGACAAACAGATAAATATAAAAGACATTAGGGGGCAATTGTATTTTACTCTCCATGAGAAGAATAAAGACTAATGGCTTTAAATTCAGTGCCATCCATTACATTTTGGTACTTGGAAAATGCCTTTAAAATAATAAATAGTTGGTTGATAGAGCAAAGCTGACAACATAAGGTGCAAAAGTTCCACAAATGCCAACTTTTCAAAAGTGGTCAAGTAGTCACCTGGCATAAATAATTTGAGTTGAAAATTTCCTGCCTCAGGCTTAGAGATTGGACTAGACGGACTCACTGAGAGCCGATCTACATACGAGGTTTTTGACGTTTTATAAGGGTTATGAAAACTCTTTGGGCCACATGACACACTCCCTATAACGTTGTATATCTGAGGGTTTTTTAAAAACTCACTTCAGTTATATACAACGGTTTCACTTTTAATAAATCGTTTTAAGTAAAATAATGTGTCCTTCCTTACCGTTTGTGATTCATGGGGGCAGTGCTTCATTTACCGGTGCCCAAAGGCTTAGCAGTTGATTGGTGGGGAAGAAAGAGGAAGTGGGCGAGTGAACTACAACACCCACAATTCTTAGCCCTATACTCGCTAGGGAATGACAGAGGAACTAAGAAGGAAGTGGGTAACTGAACTACAACCCCCACAATGCCTTGCCCTAAATTCATTGTAAAAACGAAAGAGAAAGAGACAGGGCAGAACAGTGTGTGACCACACACATCCCTTTAAAGACAGAAGACTGTTCTCCTGTAACGTGAGTACTCAGTAATGTGGCCTAAGATGTTTTAGAATGCACCTATTTGGAACGTTTTAAAATACTTTTTAAAACGTTCCAAAGGACTGTGTAGATCGGCCCTGATCCTCCCAAGAAAGAGGACAATCAAGTGAAAAGATCTTCTGTGAAGGTCCATTAAAGTGAACAGGAGCTGCATAAAGGCACAGCAGAGAATTTCCCAATGGATTCTCTCTTAGGATGAGCATATGGAAAGGAGGACAGGGCTCCTGTATCTTTAACAGTTGTGTAGAAAAGAGAATTTGAGCAGTTGTCATTTGTGTGCATGGAGCACCTGGTAAAATTCTCTCTTCATCACAACATTTAAAGCTGCAGGAGCCCTGCCTTCTTTTGTATCTGGTCACTCTAGTATAGCTCCTGCAGCTTTAACTGTTGTGATGAAGAGGGAATTTCCCCAGGTGCCCCATGCATACAAATGAAATGACACCTGCTGAAATTCTCTTTTCTGTACAACTGTTAAAAATACAGGAGCCCTGTCCTCTTTTTCATATGGTCACCCTCGTCTCTCTTATATTTCTATAATTCAATGATTCAGTCATCGATCTTCTCTTTAGCCTAATCTGAGAATTGTTACATGTATTTTTTTTTCAAAATCAGTATTTGAGCTTCTCTTAACATTTTTGTTTCATATCTGTTTCATATTAATGCAGGACTGAAAGTGGAAGAAAGCCATTTAGAACCCCTTGTGGTATCTTGTTTTGCCAAAATATTACTCTCACCTACATTCTGCAGCTACTAAACCATTGGTACCACCCCCATGTCACCATAGTAGCAAGATCCACTGCTAGGCTGACCAGATAAAATCCAGGTCAGGGCTCATGTAACTTTAACAGTTGTAGAGAAAAGGGAATTTCAGCCAGTGTCATTTGTATGCAATTAGTTCCTGGTGAAATTCCCTCTTCATCACAACAGTTAAAGGTGCAGGCACTATACTAGAGTGACCATATACAAAAGAAGGCAGGGCCCCTGCAACTTTAACTGTTGTGATGAAGAGGGAATTTCACCAGGAACTAATTGCATACAAATGACACTGACTGAAATTCCCTTTTCTCTACAACTGTTAAAGTTACATGAGCCCTGACCTGGATTTTATCTGGTCACCCTATCCATTGCCAGTGTTTTGAAACTTCAGAATGTTGGGTAGCAATTGAACATCTGTTGCTTTGGCCTCAGATGCAGCCATGTGGCCAGCCCAGTCCTCTGTGGGGGGGAATCTTAAAACTGCTTCCCCATCTGAATGTTCAGTAGAGGAAGAAGCCACACCAAACAGGATAGAGCACTATGAAAGTGGTATGAAAGCAGTATATGGTATGTGTCTATGGGCCCCAACAGTTGTCAGTGCACTTCAGTGCCACTATAAAGCTGTAGTGTGGCTCCTGCCTCTTTCATACTGCTTTCATAGTGCTATATCCTGCTTGGTGTAGATTGGGCCATGGTCTTCAGCTAAGAACTGGGAAAGCCTTCCACAGATACTTTATCTAGCAGGCCAGGTTACAATCTGAGAATATGCCCACTGCTGCTGCTGTAAAATAACGTGCCCTCTGCTCTTTCTTTCCCCCTAGTTCCCATTTGCCAGTGCCATGGCGTATGGAAATCTAACTGAGTTCCATTTCCATCCATTCTCCACTCTCCCTGAAATACATCTGGCCATTTTCCTGCTCTTTCTGTTCCTCTACATACTCAACCTCTGTGGGAATACAGCTGTGCTGCTTATTGTCTATGCTGACCACTTCCTCCAGAACCCCATGTATTTTTTCTTGGGCAACCAGGCTGCTCTGGAGATCTGCTACACTTCTACCATAGCCCCGCTGGCCCTGGCCCACCTTCAGTCCAGGACAAAGCCCACCATCTCCTTCAGTGGCTGTGACACCCAGATGTTCTTCTTTGTCTTCCTTGGAGGGGCTGATTGTGTCCTGCTGGCTGGCATGGCATATGATCGCTATGTAGCCATATGCCATCCACTGTGCTACATACTCATCATGAGCAAAGCTGTCTTCACAGGCCTTGTAGCCGCATCCCAGCTGCTGGGGTTCCTGTTGTCCCTACAGCTGACTGTCCTGATCTTCTGCCTACCCTTCTATGGCAATAACGAAAACAATCACTTCTTCTACAGTGTTCCAGCCATCCTGAGGCTGGCTTGCAGTGACACCCGTATCCACCAGGCTGCCCTCTTCGTTGTTAGTGTCACAGTCCTGACCATACCCTTCCTTCTGATCTGTATTTCCTATGCCTTCATCATGGTGGCCATTTTGCAAATCCGCTCTGCTGACGGCCAGCAACGAGCCTTCTCCACTTGCTCTTCCCACCTGATGGTTGTCCTCTTACAGTACGGCTGTTGCACTTTCATCGACTTACTCCCTAATTCCAGCTACAGACCGGAGGAAGGCCGAGTGGTGGCCGTCTTTTACATGTTTGGTTCTCCCCTATGGAACCCTCTGATTTACAGCATGAGAAACAAAGAGCTGAAGGGTGCATTGAGCAGAACCTTTAGGAGAAGAGAGCTTTCCCATAAAAAAAATCTAGTGACAGCCCCCATTAAAGCCACACACACTTTAGAGCAGGGATTGCCACCAACGGGCAGCACCTGGCCTCCATGACAGAATCTGCAGCTTGTAGCTCCTTCAGTAGATGTGAAGGGGAATGCAAAAGTGAAAGAGGAAGCCAAGGAACAAACTTATTGGTGCTAAGGAGCTTAGCTTGGTGTTAAAGCATATGGCACCCTAGACTAAAGACGTTGGCCTTTCCTAGGGTAAAGCCACGGCCTATGCCAGCAAATCTTTGCTCCATATCTGACTTGGAGCCAAACAGCATGCTGTCAGATTCTGATCCCAAATGGCTGGGTACCACAGGGTTAGGTGACCATATGGAAAGGAGGACAGGGCTCCTGTATCTTTAACAGTTGTATAGAAAAAGGAATTTCAGCAGATACCATTTGTTTGTATGCAGCACCTGGAGAAATCCCCTCTTCATCAGAACTGTTAAAGCTGCAGGGGCCCTGCCTAGCATGATCAGATACAAAAGTCAGCAGGGCTCCTGCAGCTTTAATGGTTGTGATGAAGTGGGGATTTCTCCAGGTGCTGCATGCATACAAATTATACCTGCTGAAATTCCCTTTTCATAGAAGCATAGAATAGTTAGAAGGGGCCTGTAAGCCCATCCAGTCCAACTCCCTGCTCAGTGCAGGAATCCACCTTAAAGCATACAGATGGTTGTCCATTTGCCTCTTGAATGCCTCTAGTGTGGGAGAGCCCACAACCTCCCTAGGTAATTGGTTCCATTGTTGTACAGGTCTAACAGTCAGAAAGTTTTTCCTGATGTCTAGCCGGAATCTGGCTTCCTGTAACTTGAGCCCATTATTCCTTGAGAAGGGATCCTGGCCCTCCTCTGTGTGACAACCTTTCAAGTATTTGAAGAGTGCTATCATGTCTTCCCTCAGTCTTCTCTTCTCCAGGCTAAACATGCCCAGTTCTTTCAGTCTCTCCTTATAGGGCATTGTTTCCAGACCCCTGATCATCCTCACTGCCCTCCTCTGAACACGCTCCAGCTTGTCTGCATCCTTCATGAAGTATGGTGCCCCGAACTGGACACAATACTCAAGATGGGGCCTAACTAGTGCCGAATAGAGGGGAACCAGTACCTCGTGCAATTTGGAAGCTATGCTTCTATTAATGCAGCTCAAAATAGATTTGCTTGTTTTGCAGCCACATCATACTGTTGGCTCATATTCAGCTTGTGATCTACAACAATTCTTTTCTAAGCAACTGTAAAAGATACAGGAGCTCTGTCCTCCTTTCTGTATGGTCACCGTACACAGAATATTATCTTGACCATATGTCACTGCAAAGAGATTGTGTTTCATATTCATTCCCACCCACCCCTCCCCTCCCTTGGCATTATAAATAAAAGCTATGGTGTATGATAGTAAAAGCAAAGTCCAGACAAGTCTCAGACCCATACAAGCCATTGTATGTAGATACATGTAACAAGTAACAAGAGCCAATGGAGAAGTGGCTGCAGGGGAAGGCCCGTGACCCTTTCCCCACCTGCTGTTCCACTGCTCCAAATCACCTGCCAAGTGGCCTTTGCCAGCAAGGTTTTAAGTGTGTTATAGTGAAGTGGGGTAGGTGAAGTTGTGGAGCAATTTATTGTGGGGAAAATGATGAGCCCCTCTCCTGCTACTTTTGAGCTCCCAACAACCCTCACCATAAGCAACTTTTCTTGTAACATCTCTATGGGAATGAAAACCAGGCCAAACTGCATTCTAGCAGCCTCTTCAGTTTTCATTGGTTTTTATTGATTCTTGGGTGTCATATCATGACCTGAGCTTGCTAAACCTGGGTTACCATAATCAGTCTAGACTCTAGACAAATGTGAAAATACCTGACTATAGAGAAATTAAAGAAGAGTAACAGGATGCAAAGGATATTACCACTTCTACTACTATTAAACAGTAATTTAGCTCCTGCAATGTATTAGGTGCTGTAAAAAAGTGCTTCCAGATGGAGGGGTCTTAGCATGAACTAGCAGAAGACATTGTGCAACTAGTCTCTCTTTTCTTTCTTCATAGATTTTCCATAGTAAGAAAAAAAAGACAGAAGGAGCTTTGGGAAAACATGGGAGGGTTATGAGTGAAAGACGACAACATCTTGACCTCTTGTAAAAATATATATCCATGAATGAGGCAGGGCAGTTGTGGAATAGAAGCCTTGATTGGAAGCACCCAGAGGCCTAGAACATGGATGGGCAGAAAGTAGATCTCCTGCTGTTTTGGACTTCAATTCCTAGCAGCCCCTGCCAGCATTGCCAATGGTCAAGAATGCTGGGAGTTGAAGTCCAAAACATCTGGAGATCTACTTTCTGCCTGCCCCGTCCTAGAACACTTGCAAGAACGGTTATATGGATTGGATAGCATTTGGAAATAGAGCTATAAATGTCGAGAAAGGTAAGATAATACTTACATTTCTACAGCCTGATACAATGATGCTTTCTCAAAAGTAAGTCCCACTGAATTCAGTGGGACTAATGGAGAGTGATCAGATTAAAAGGAAAGCTCCTGTTCCTTGATTCATATTTAAGCTCACCTCCAAATACAGAAGAGTCCCTTTAATCACAATTAACACACATCTCAAAGCTCTTTCACCCAGTTTCTTCTTTTCTGTGACTGTTAACATCTGCTGCAGAACCATTTCTCTATCACTTGTGATTTGGTATCTGTTGAAACTGATAAAGTTGGGAAAGAACCTTCTCAATTTCACTGGGTTTTTTTCTTCAGAAGAACAAGTATATATGTCATCAGACTGACAGCTCTTCTTGACAGTTTCACTGGCACTTTAAAGTAGGGATGTGTATCATATCGTTAAAATGTACAATAACGATATGATAAGGTCATTATCGTGCATGTGTATAACGATGACAATACGATAGAAAAACCTACAATAATCATTGGAGATGATAATTTTCGGGCGATTTTATCGTTTTATCGGACTGCCATATAAATATACACATAACTTCTGTATTTTAAAAGTTAGAGGCTTGAAACTTGGTCACAGTACTTATGTGGTATGCCTAAGTATGTGTATGAAATTTGAGATAGATCCCTCTAACTCTCGATTTTATATGAATTTTTAAAAGATCGTTTCCGTTCTGGTTGGTCTGAATGAATGCACGTGGTGAGCTGTCACAATCTTTAATAAATTCATATAAAATCAAGGGTTGGAGGGATCGATCTCAAATTTGGCATATATGTGTAGAAACATGTGCTACACATATGTGCCAAATTTGAGAGGAAGAAAGAGGAAGCAAGCAACAACCACATGGCCCGTACATTGGCCATTTTTATCGTGCAGCTTCTCCTGCACACAGCAGTTTCATCAGAACCAAGAAGAAACAGATTTTCCAGGACATCCAGGTCTTATTTTGTAGCATGAAAAACAGCAGAAGAAGCGGGAGATGCACGATCGTCATTGTCAAAAGGACCCACGAACATTCGTGAGTGGCCAGAAATTAGTGTGTTATAAAATGCTCATCTAAAGATGCTCAAAGAGAATCCCAGCAACATGGCCTTGAGACTTTAGCCCAGGAACACAGAACTCCCAGCTTGGAGTCCCAATCCAGCCTTCTGATCACCAATCATTTAATTATTTCCCAGCTTTTGTACAGTTTTCCCTATTCTAGGTTGAAATGCATTATTATTATTATTATTATTATTATTATTATTATTATTATTATTTTATTTTCTATACTACCCAACACTCTCTGGGTTTAATTTAAACCTTTAAAATACAATATAAATCATAAAACAATTTACATCAAAAACAATTTAAAACATTTGATGATAAACATCCTGGGACTGGTTAAAAACCTTATCATATCCTGCCAAATGCCTAAGAGCAGAGGAAAGTGTTAACCTGTGCCAAATGGATGACAATGTTGGCGCCAAGTTGACCTCAGTGAAGAGAGTGTTCTACATTCAGGAGACCACCACCAAGAAGGCCCTTGCCCTTGTTACCACCCTCCAAATGGCACCTGGAGGAGAGCCTCAGGTAGGTTCATACCAGGAGAGGCGCTCTGTCAAGTAGTTTGGTTCTGAGCTGTGTAAGGCTTCATCCTGGAGTGTCTTGCAAACATCACAGCAGGCAGAGAGATACTGTTTCCTTGCTGTCTTCACTGGCCCTGAATGTACCTGAGGATAGGCATATTCCAAAGTTCAGTTGCATCCACTTGAAGTTTTTCTCCATTTGCACTCAAGCTGTCTCCTATTTTGTTTCATCACTCTCAGCTCCATGGTGGAACCACGGAACCATATGACCTCCACTCCAGAGAGGGTACTCAGGAGCAATCACCTAAATCATTTCTGCATTCCACAGGTCAACCAGGGTTTTGAAAGGAGAGCCAGCCATATTAGCTGGAACCATGATTTCCCCCACCCCCGAGCCTTCTGGAAACCAGCCTCCCCAGGACAGACCATCTTAATGGATCCCCCATCCTCGCAGAGAAGGGAAAGCTACTGTAAGTCTAAACCTCAATAAAAGAGATCCAGATATAACAAAGAGCCAATTCAAAGCCCCACCTTCAGATCACCATCTCCAAGGCCAGCTGAAAACAAGTCTATAGTATGCCCTGCTACATGTGTTGGGCTGATAACGTGTTGGGATAGTCCCATGATTGTCGAGGAGCCATGAAATCCTGAGGTGCCCCAGACAAGGCACCCTCAGCATGAATGTTGATGTCCCCCAGAACCAACCATCTGGGGGATCTCAACAGCATACCCAAGACCACCTCCATCAGCTCAAGTAAGGAACACTTCCACAAGAGAAGCAAAGGCCACCAATTTGGATGGCTTTAAAAGGGAATTAGACAAATTCTTGAAGGAGAAAGCTATCAATGGCTACTAGTCCTGATGGCTATGTGCTACCTCCAGTATCAGTATTCCTATGTATGCCAGTTGCTGGGGAACATGAGCAGGTGGGTAATATTGCATTCATGTCCTCCTTTTAAGTTTTCCATGGGGGCAGTAGGTTGGCCACTGTGTGAACAGAGTGCTGGACTTGATGGAACCTTGGTCTGTTCCAGCAGGGCTCTTCTTGTGTTCTTATGTTCTTAACATAATAGACTTTACCTTGTTGACTCTTACAATTACAGGTGGGCTGTAGTCCAGTAGTAGAGCAGATGCTTTGTATGCAAAAGGTCCCAAATTCAGTCCCTGACATCCCCAGACAGGGTAGTGAGAGCTTCCTTTCTGTAACCCTTGGGAGCTGCTGCAAGTCAGAGTAGATAATACTGAGCTAGAAGGACCAAGGGTCTGACTTTGGTGTAAAGCAAATTCCTATGTATACTATTTTCCATTTGAAGAACTGAAGCTGTTAGATACTGACTTTCTAAGGGCATTCCTTCTGTCAAACAATTTGAACCCAATTCTTCCAAGTACAGATCAGTAATTCTATCCACTGGGCCACGCTTAGAGCTGAAAGTGATTGCCTAGAGATCTAATTAACTCCAGAATTGTCTTATGGGTATTTAAACTTTAGAAACTTACAGTCCAATCCTTTGAGGCCACTCACACTGGTGCACAGGCCTTGAGAATTGGAACCTAAATTTGTGGGAGTCTTGGTCCAGATGGATAATTGCCTCTCCACATGGGCCAACTCTGTCTTTAGGGAAGCAAACATCTTTTGCTGAAGACCTGAAGCTTCATTTATGGTCATCAGAGAATTCCGCTAATTTGTATGTGTCTCACAAGAGACTTCATTGCTTTAACAAGCCTCCAAGGCACCCTGTCTTGAAATTAACTGCATTAAGGGAGGGGGTGGGGGGAGAGAGAACTTTCATTTTCTTAACTTTTCCCATAGTCTCATCCATAAAGCCCAAGAGGAAGTTAGTTGTTTGATATTTAAGGGAATTATACAGAACTTATCAAAACAGAAGTGACTCAAGGTTCTTCAGGTTACTTGCCTGAGAGGTTATTTGGAAAGCTGGGGTTTAATTTTTCGGACCACTTTCAAGATTAAGAGGTTTTCTACAAGGGCATTTATTGTGCGCCCATCATTCATTACTTATGATTGTTCATGGCTTTTTTAGATGATGTCATGACCCACCAGTTTCGCATCTGTTTGTGAAGAGCACTTTTGCAGAGGTGGGCCCTCCATTTTTTTTTTTTTACAAATGGTATACTTGATGGAAAAAATAACGATATTCCTGTGTATGTAATTCCCCCCTTTTTACAATTATTTTTTGTTTTGTTGTTATTCATAATAAAAAGGAAAAAGTTCAAAAACAAAACAAAAAACACTTGATGACTCTCAGCTGAACATGAGGAGTGTCTCCATTCAAAATTAGTGCATTTGAGAAGCCGTGACTGCCTGTAGAGGTTTTGATATGTGGTGTCTGCTTGACATATAGAAGTCAACACTTCATGTTGCAGTCCGCAGCATGAGAAATGTGCAAAGACTCCTGTGCTTGTGGCAGACCTTGGACCGCTTCTTCTCCCTGCTTGTTGTCACTTATGGAACTGAATTCATGCTCCAAGATCAGCCGTCTAGGGATGGAACAGATGTAAATCCATTACCTGGCAAAAGGTCTATGCTGAAATCAGTGGCCTTAACGGCACATATTTATTCCATTGGTTCCCTGAGATTTAGGGACAGTTCATATATTTTCTACAGTGGGATAAACTGGGTTTTCCATGTTTCTAAAGTTAAAAATTGTTTGAAAACTTTGTATCTCTGCTTTTAGCAGAGAAGCATATACATTCCCAGAGAAGCTGGAGAAAATTATTTTAAATAGTTTAGAATGTCACCCGTGAATTGACCCCTTCAGAGAAACGTTGAACCCAAAGGAAAACAATTAATGTCAACTCCTCTTCTGAACTCCAGCCCCAATGCTCTCCACAGTGATATTGTGAAGGGAGCCACTAACCACTGGTCTTCTTTTCTTCCTGTCCAACGGCATCCTCCTTCAAGAGAGGCTGCAGCCAGCCCTACTGTTAAGCAGAATGAAGCTGCTTTGGGATGTCATAAAAGGGCATCAAATTGTTAATTACATAATTGAATATTGGTGAAATGTTACTGCCGGGGAAGGGGAGAGGCACTTGTGGGATTTTCTACCTCAGGTGCCAAAATGACTTGACCAGTCGGGTATTATGCACATTGACTTGTGGTGGTCGGCAGCAGAGAGATGTCCTTGGGCTGGCCCTGCTCAGAGAGAGAAGAGGAGTGAGCCTCCTGGAAGATCTGGAACCTAGATAGCCACCTTGCTTCTCCTTTCTTCTCGCAGCACCTGGCTGGACTCTGACCAGACTTCTGCATAAAAACCTTCTTAAAGATCCTATACAACTTTAGGAGTGCTGTTGACTGTCAGACATCCTCACTGGGTTTGGATGTCAGGAAAGCCCATGATGGCTTCAGTAAGCCACAATGACTTAATTAAGCCACAATGACTTAAGATATCATGGGTTATTGTGTTGTCTGGTTGGAGGTTTTTTTTAACCCACGATGGCTTATTTGGCCAAAATAACCCACTCTGATAATCCACAGTCTGCAAAGTGGGTTATTAGTGTGGTGTGTGGTGATGGGTTATTTTGGCTGAGTTCCTTGCCTCATGCCTACAACTCTTTCGGCATTTTACAGCATATTTAAGTCCATTAAAACATACATATTTCTTTATTTATTTGTGACATTTGTATACCGCTGAATATAATAACATCCCTTGGCGGTTCACTGACGATGGTTATACTCAGTTACTCTAAGAAATTTATTATTATTATTATTATTATTATTATTAGCCTTTGTCAGATTTGTTGTCTTCCCAAATTTCAAATGTTTGAAAGGCTGCAGGTTCCCCCCACCCCTACCCGCAAGCTGGCACTGAACCAGATGCAGTCCAAGTGAGCATGTTGTAGATCTGGGCAGCTGCAGAGAACTGTCTGGGTACATGGAAAGGTGTGGGAAACTAGTTGTGGTATAAGAATAATAAGTACGCACGGGATGGGTGGGTCTAGAGTTGCCACCTCCCCCCCCCAAGCAAGTCTCTTCAGCCTTCAACACCTATATGGGAAAGCAGAAATCTAGTTCATGAAACTTTTGGTGACATGCAGGAGCATTGATGAGCAAAATGTTGCTTGATGAATCCTTTTTCATATAAATTTTAAAGATGTGGTATGGTAGTGACCTAGGGTGACCAGGTGTCCTCTTTTACAGAGAGCAGTCCTCTATATGAAGGGCTGCCAAAGTACTGTCCTCTGTTTTCAAGGCATCCTCCATTTGAAGGACTGTCCAGCCCAAATTCAGCTGGGCCAAGTTGCCCATCAATAGCACCTGGACAGCAGACTGAGCACACAAGTGACCTGGTCACAGTTTTCCACACTATGGTGAGCTGCACTGTATTTCTATTTAAATTATAATAATTATTTCTAAATGTGAATCTATACATATACACTAACATATGCAAATTTTATGCAGATTGCTATCCTCTTTTTGTTCTCTTTTTTGGTGAATTACAAGTGACCACACTATGGGAAGTCCATAGTTCAAATCTCACCTTAGCCACGAACTTACTAGGTAGCCATAGGCAAGCTACTATCCCTCAGCTTCTACCCCACATATTAATTATGAGAATAACACTGGCATGCAATACAGTGTTGCTGAGGCTTTGGATGTAAAACATTCCAAACACTCTAAAATTCTATGTACATGTTTATTAACTATATTCCTACAAAATCCAAGGGAAAAAATAATGCAATATTACACTGGAAGATCACCACTGATAAAAACATTTTTATTTATTTATTTGATTTATACCCCACCTTTCAAGCAAGGACATGGAGGTCAAGGCAGCTAAGCATCATAAGGAGTTAAAAAACAAAATGCAATAAAAACTGGGTTAAAACAATCATAAAATAAACCTATTAAAACACAATTAAAATGCACAACAGAATAAAACAGCACCTAGCTCCCCTTGGCAGGAAGTTCCATAACCTGAATCAGCAGTGAAATAGTTATCATCATCACAGACATCTAAAATGGCATCTTTACTCCAAAGTTATACAAAGTATTTGTCAGCTAGTGATGGAATGCTGAGCGCCAGGTTTCCTAGGTTCTGGGAGGGGAACACCGTCTAGTACAATGGTTCCTTCTTTTTACAACCTTTCCAGCCTTCCAAGGATTTTTTATGGCTCTATTTTTTCAAGGGTCCTCCCTAATGGCTGAAAATAAAACATGAGAGTGTAGAAAACAAACTGGAAAATATTTCCTTAGAGAACACAATGTACTTATCTTCAAAGAGACTTCTCCATGAATGTAGGAGACTTTGAAAGGATAGGACATGGTTTTTAAAAGAGAGATGTCTTTATTTAATTTATACCCTGCCTTGAAATGGTATTCAATGTGGCTAACAACATTAAAAGCCAATGTTTAAAATAAAAATATAATTAAAACAATTATAAAACAAATACAATAAAACACACAATTAAAAAACATAATAAAGTACGAATAAAAACAGCACCCAAACCAACAGTCCAGCTTACATGCCAAATGCCCACTATACTAAAACAGTCTTTGCTTGCTGGCAGAAGGACCAGAGAGAGGGAGCCACCCTTGTCTCCTTCGGCGGGGAGTTCCAAAGTCTGGGAGCAGCCACCAAGAAGGCCCTGTCTCGCGTCCCCACCAAATGTGCCTCGGGGGGGGGGGGGATAAAAAGAAGGGCCTCCCCCAATGATCTTTAAATCTGGGCAGGGAGGAGGCAGTCTTTTAGGTAGCCAAGTCATATAGAGTTTTATAGGTCATACTTTGAATTGTGCCCAGAAACATATCAAATGCCAGTGATGCTATTGTAACAAAGGACTTCTTAGATGAGTTTGACAACTCTCTTCACCACCAACTAGCATCATTAATGACCATTCTGGCTGGGGTTGTAGTCAAACACATCTGGAGAGGACCAAGTTAGGGTAAGCTGGCTCCGGTCAACGTTATGACAGCAGCATTCTGGACCAGCTGACGTTTCTGAACAGTTTTCAAAGGCTTCCCCACAAAAAAGCAATGGTCCAAACACGATGTAAAAAAGGCACGTGTGACCATGGCCAGATCAGACATCTTTAGGAAGAGGTGCACTAACTTCAGCTGTGCAAACAGATATAAGGTTTAATACTTAAGTCATTGAACCCTAGAATAAAAGCCCATCTAGTCATACCACACAGCTACTAACAAAGAGAGCCTTTCCTTATAGATACTGCTGGCTTTTACTCATGGAAGGGTGTGTGCGGGGATTGACTATAGAGCAGTAATGGCTAACTGGTGGCCCACAGATCGCCCCGCCCCCAAACCCACATTTACCCAAACCCAAGCAAAGTGTGGTCAAAAGTTTGTCTATTTATAAAGAAAAAGAAAAAGGGAAATTGTGTTTAGTTTATAAGAAGCATAGGTACAGTTTAATGTTACATTCCCCTCCTTTTGGATTAGGTAAGACCTACATAATACCCCAGCTAGGCTGAAGCATGTGTTGCCATTACTATGGAATCTGGCCACTCATCAGAGACCCAGTTCATGCAATACAATACACTGCAGACCCCCAAGAGCACTGTTTGTAAAAGAGCATTTTGCTCTTCTCATTTCCCCAAATGGTGAGAACTTCTAGGGCTGAAGCACTTACCCGGGTGGGGTTTTGTTTGGAAGGTTCCTGGAAGCTTATTGTGACCTCTGTGCCTAGTCCGGAAACTTCAACTAGTTCAAAATATGGCAGCCAGGTTGGTCACCGGTACACCTAGAGGTGACCATATTACACCAGCTTTAAAATCGCTTCACTGTCTCCCAATTAGTTTCTGGTCGAAGTACAAAGTGTTGGTCATTACCTTTAAAGCCCTACATGGTTTGGGTCCAGGTTACCTGCGGGATTGCCTCCTCCCATACAATCCGCCCCGCATGCTCAGGTCCTCTGGGAAGAACTTACTACAGTTGGCAGACAACTGTTACCCAGAGGACCTTTTCTTCTGCCGCTCCTAGACTGTGGAACGACCTGTGGAAGAGATCCACTAACTTACCACTCTTCTAGAATTTAAGAGAGCGATAAAGACTGATCTCTTCCGGCAGGCCTACCCAGTCGAATTTTAAGACTTTGTTGATTTTAATAATGTATTAACTTTATATTAGGGTGACCAGATAAAATCCAGGTCAGGGCTCATGTAACTTTAACAGTTGTAGAGAAAAGGGAATTTCAGCCAGTGTCATTTGTATGCAATTAGTTCCTGGTGAAATTCCCTCTTCATCACAACAGTTAAAGTTGCAGGCACTATACTAGAGTGACCATATACAAAAGAAGGCAGGCCCCCTGCAACTTTTGTGATGAAGAGGGAATTTCACCAAGAACTAATTGCATACAAATGACACTGGCTGAAATCCCCTTTTCTCTACAACTATTAAAGTTACATGAGCCCTGACCTGGATTTTATCTGGTCAGCCTACTTTATATGCTTTTAATCAGTTTTATGTATTTATATGTATTTTACATTGTTTTTTACTGATGTTGTTCCCTGCCTCGATCCAGAGGGAGAGGCAGGTAATAAATAAATAAATAAATATTATTATTATTATTATTAAATAAACACATTCATGGAAGTTAAGGCTATCAATGGCTATTAGCCATATTGCATTCAGTATCAGAGGCAATATGCCTCTGTATGCCAGTTTCTGGGGAACATGGGCAAGAGGGTGCTGTTGCACACATGTCCTACTTATGGGTTTCCCATGGACAATTGATTAGCCACTGTGGGCACAGAATGCTGGACTAGATTGACCTTTGGTCTGATCCAGCAAGGCTCTTCTAATATTCTTAATCTTTGAGTTTATTTAAAGACATACAGGCTGTGTATAGGCGGAGGCAGGCAGCTTAAACATTCCAATAGGCAGCCAAATCTGCAGCCCCACATCCAAACTCCAAAGAGAGAGGCAGCCTCAACTGCTCCTAGAGACTTGGGCAATAGCCCTTTCCTGTTGCAACTGATATTCAGGGGCACGCATTCTCTGAACCTAGAGGTAGCATATAGCCAACATGACTAGCACACCTTGAAAGCCTTCTTCTCCATAAAGATGGGGATAAAAAAGTTTTATCCCCTTTTAAAACCACCTACATTGGCAGTCATCATGACTTCTTGTGGAAGCAAATGCCACAGTTTAACTATATACTTTGTGAAGACTTGCTTCTTTTGGCTGTCCTGAATCTCCCACCATTCAGCTTCATTGGATGACCTTGGATTCTGGTATCATGAGAGATTTCTCAGGACAGCACTAGGAAAATAGGAAATTGCCTTATACCATTGGTCCATCTAGCTCAGTATTGTCTAGGCCAGCTTAACCCTAGTGATTTCCTAGATGTGTTTGACAACTCCCATCACCACCAGCTAGCATGACTAATGGTCATGCTGGCTGGGTTGTAGTCCAACAATCTGGAGGGGACCAGGTTAGGGTAAAGCCAGTCTATGCTAAGATGCTTCCACATGAAGGGGTCCTTGCAGAACCAGTCCAAAGGCGTTGTGCAGCAATTCCTTCTTATTTTACTTAACAGGTTTTCTGTGATACAGAAAAAGATGGAACAAGCAGTGGGGAAACACAGGAGGGCTGTGAGTGGAAGACTATTCATTTACTCATTACATTTCTATACCACCTGCCCGATCTATACCAAGCAGGATATGGCACTTTAAAAACGGTTTGAAAACTGTATGTTGAGTGTGTCCTGGGCTCCAATAGTTGTCACGACTGTTATAAACCGTTTTAAAGCAGTAGTGTAGCGCCTGCCCCAATATCCTAAGCTTTCCAGATGGTTCACAAAACAAGAATTAAAGCCATGAGATAAACTAACACAATAAACCATAATATAAAAACATGAGAAGGGTTAAAACGTCATCTGGAAGCCCCTTTCTCCAGCCGTAAAAATCACAATTGAGGCAGGGCAGGGCGATGGCACAATTATTTTGGAAGTACCTCTGACAGTGGCTCCCCAGAGATTTGGACAGGATCTGTCCCAGCCCTTCCTGGAGATGCCAGGAATGGAACCTAAGATCTCTTGCATGCAAAACAGGTGCTACACCACTGAGCTATGGCCCTCTTCCCCTCTTTTCCTAAATCTGATGTAGAATAAATTTATTGTGTACTCTGATAACCTGAAAGTTTTTAAACCTCAGGCAGAAAGTAAGGATACTTAGGTTACAGGAATACAAAAATTCTGGACTGGTTTATTAATAAGACTCAGGACAGGGAACAATCTCTTATCTCATTTAGCCTTGCAAAAGCTCCATGACAGAGACCATTTTTATTCCAATTTTACAGGATGAGCACTGAACCCTAGAGAACATAACTTGCTTAAGGCTGTTCAGAATCCATAGACGAACATGCATTAGAACCCAGATCTCCCAGATTTTGAGGCAGGTTTGCACTGGACATAGTTTACACAGGCAGTGCAGTTCACACTGCTTGTCTTATCTCTCATATTTTCATTAATCCTGATTATATTTAGTTACCAGTTGTTCCTCTTTAATGAAGGGGAAAGGCAAGATTGTGCAACCTAGCTGGTGCAAACTCTGTTGCATTGTATCTTTTTTTCTTTCCCCGTTTTGGCAATATCAATGCATGTTCAGTGTAAGATTCAGCAGAATCCCCTTTCGTCCCACCTTCCCTGTAAAGGGCTCAAACCATCATGTTTATGTGTTGCTGATCTGCATTTATCCTTAAAAATTATGTGGGGCCCTGTGTACCTTATAACATGTTTTCATCTGAATGCTTTGATCCTTTTCTTAAAATATTGCAATAACTGTTAGGGCAAACACATACTGCCAACACACACACACACACCAAACAGTTAAAATAGTGTGAATACCGAATAGAGATTGCATGACAATACTGGATGAAGGTTGGTGCCAACTCATGCTGGATCAGCAGCAAAGAACATATAGCATTAAGCTAAAACTGAAATCTTGTTGTTATTTTATTGTGCAGAAAGGTCCTTCATATACAATATCTATCAAATCACATATATTTTTAACTCCCCCCCAAAACACATCCTTTTCAGAAGCAGCTGCAGAAGAAAGTTTTCTCATCAGGATTTTTATATTGTCATTTAGCATTGTCAGATAATTACAGTAATCCGCATGTGTTTTGAGTCTTCTAAGAGTCCTGACAGTTTTAACAGGGCCCCAAGGCAAATAACTGGAACACTGTAACAAAAAATAAAGGTAGCCCTATTAACCTTAAGAGAGAGAAAATGCCTAAAGCCACATTAGTGTAATACCTTTATTAGGCCAACCAAAAGATCATTTTTAAAAAATGTGAAAGCTTTCAAGATCTCCAGATATCTTCATCAGACAACATGTTACAAAAGCAGGTTTGGCAGGAGCGGAGTGGAGGAATGGGGACAATGAAAAACAAACAAGTCTCTGATTTAATGATGAAGTCAGAGTGTCTGCAGGATCAATTGTTTAATTAAGAATTTTCAGCTTTCTAAGAAATTTCCTAGCCAGACAATTAGAAAAGTGCGGGGGTGGGGGTGTGCTGACGGTATAAAAGTCATGGTGCTTGCATGATCACAATCTTGATATGGAATGGGGGAGGAAGACTCTGCAGACATTCAAATAAGGCTCTAGCAGGTGATGTGATAGTTTCAGGTTTCACTTAAGCCTTTATCACACCTACCCATTTTGCTTATGCGGGTTCCCCCACAGTTTCCTATGCGGGTGTAGCCTTTTGATCACACCTGGACGGTTTTGCTCTGATATCTTTATTACTGGGGCGGTTTGATCCACAGCCCCCGCGACTTTAATCCAATTCTTTCCCATGACGTTGTCCCCCTCGCGCTGCTCTTGCGCCCTGAGTGCTCCTTTTTTCCTTCCTCTTTCGAAATATCCCAGAACGGGGATCGTTCGTTTTCTCCCCTCCTCCACAGGCTTAGCCGAGGTATCGGAGGAAAACCGACCACGTGTGATCAAAAGGCTACACTCGCATAGGAAACTGGAACCCGCATAAGCAAAGCGGGTAGGTGTGATAAAGGCCTGCGGAGGAGGGGAGAAAACGGACAATCCCCGTTCAGGGATATTTCGAAAGAGGAAGGAAAAAAAGTTGCTCTCAGGGCGCAAGAGCAGCGCGAGGGGAATGACATCATGTGAAAGAATTAGATCAAAGTCGCAACGGGTGTGGATCAAACCGCCCGTGCGATAAAGGTCTTAGAGCTGCTAGAACTGTCCCATGGCTGCTGGGAACAAGAGATGCGGATAAGTTTGATCCCCCTTTTAAAATATATATATTGTCCAATTGTTTATTCAGAAATGTCTCCATCTTGGGCGAAGCACACATGCGCCCAAGAGGAAAATAGAGGAAATAATAAGTCTTCATATTAACAAAGGTGGAGAGAATTTTAGATGCTGTACTACAGCTTTTCCCAAGTCGGTGGCTTCCAGATGTGTTGGACTCCAATTCCCATCATTCCCAGCCAGCAAGGCTGCTATACTAAAGTTAAAAACAACAACAACCAGAAGCTGAATTGGGTAGTTTTACTTAGTGGTTGAAGGGGATGAAGCCTCAGAGAATGAAGTCCCAGTTTACTTTATACTATATCTAGTCCAAAATACGGCAGCAACATTAACTCGGTCTGGATGATATGATTGTATTATGCCAGTGCATTGCCATCCACATTGGCTTCCAGTCTGTTTAAGCGTGTAATTCAAAGTGTTCTAAATGTCTTGGGGCCAGGTTACCTGAAGGAGCATTTCTTCCTGTATATAAAGATAAACCCAGTGCTCCAACAGCACAATAGGTAGATCAATAATCCTAGGCAAAGAGCTCCATCACACCGGTGATTTAGTGCACTCTCGCTATGCCTGGTGTGCAGATTTGCAGCATGGTACTCACATGATGCTGTGCCTGTCCTGCTGACACCTTGCCTCTTCCCCAGCCTTTCCTAGAACATTAAAAGTCTGGATTATTTTCCTTAAATGCATTAAATGCTCCCTAAGCCTCTATGTAGTTTTAAAGGAATGGGGGCTTGAATGGATTGCATCAGGAAGCAATCTCCCCCAGCAGCAGGCTCCAGGCCTCAATATAAAACCTAAACCTTGCATCCCAGGCTCAAAAGCATTTTTAAAAACCATACGATGCCTGAATTTCTGCAGAGACAGGATTGTACTCCCTCGATACCACCAAAGAGCCAGAGTAAAGGATCCTTCCATTTTTGTCCTGGAGAAAGGCATCCTGGTTGAAGTACTCATCTGCCAGGACCTGAATGGAGGGAGAAAGAGAAGGGGAGGGGTGGAGTGGAGCAGAAGAGCTAATGAGCCAAGGAGTGTAGGGGCAAAAGAGCAGCTATTCAGGTGAAAGAGATCATAAGCTTGATGCGCTTTTGCCTCAGGTAAAAAAAAAGTGGAGGCAAACCAGGTGGGGGGAATAGGTGTGATAGAGGTCAAAATTAGGGACTGTATTGTCATTGTGGGCCATGTAAGACTATTGTCTCTGATGAATGGAGGTCTTAGTTCCAAAGAGAAATATAGTGGGCCTTTTCAGACAACACACTATGCCATGGTTAGACTACTAACCCTTTTGCAGCAAATGGTTAGTGAGCGTGTTTAAATCATGGTTATGAATGGTTCACACAACATGCTAAGCCATAATGTTTAGCTCAAAATGCTTAACCACCATGGGGTAGCGTGCCATCTGAACAGGGTAGGTAAGTCCCAACTGGCCTGAGGAAGAGTGGATGGCTAGAACAGATTAATATATTTTTCATCCCTGTGAAAGCAATCTCGGAGTATCATTAATGTAAATAAGCTGCAGGGTGGTGGGAGCTCACTGTTTGGTCCTACCATTAGGCAAACTGAGGCAATCACCCATCATCAGTATTGAAGACAGATTTATCTGCAAATCCAGTTGGCTTTCGTACATGGAATGGGAGGGGGTGCCATCGTGTCCTTTCCTTCAGGCAGCAAAGGTTCTTGAACCATCCCTGCTGGTTGGCCTATTCTGGTAGGTATGGGAAGGGCAATTCTATAGAGAGAGAAGACAGTGCACCAGGGCCTGGCATACATTTCCTGGTTCTGTGAACATGGTTTTCTTTCCTTATAGTCTCAAGGAAGTGTGGTCACTCCTTGTTTACTATATACCAACACCACGGTTAAAGATCAATCAGTGGAGAGAGAAATACTTATTTCATTGCAGTTTTATACCATTCTTCCTCTAAAGGTAGCACCCATGGTTCGCCCTATCTTTAATTCCCACAACTGTGAAGTAGATTAGGTAGATCACTGGTCCAATATCATAACAACAACCAGAATTTGAACCTGGGTCACCTCACACCTAGCCTGGGGACAAGCAATGTAGTGCCCACCAGCACCAATGCAACCCAGGGCAGCTACCTTGATGCCTGCCAAAGCACCCTACCTCTCTCAATTTTTTAAAAAAATTAGTTTGAAGTAACAAATTTTCTTGCTGGCAGCTGTGACTGCTTCAAAGCAAAGTGAGGGCATCCAGTTGCTGGCATCCTCAACTCCTATGCATGTCTCTGGGCTACATGGTGGGGCTCAGAGACATGCATAGGAAATGGATATCTGGTGGCTGTCACTGAACACTTCTCTCTGCAGTGCACCCAGCCACTGAGAAAAAGGAAGGGAAAAAGAAAGGAAAAGGGGGCCCTGTCACTGCTGTCTGGTAAGCAGCAGAGAGGAGCTAAAGAAAGCCATGGGAGCTAGGGAGATCGGGGTGGAGTAGGAATACTAGGGAAGGCAGTGGTAATCCATTTTGGGGTGGGGGCAAGGAAGCCAGTGAGAAGCCAGTGGGGAGCCAGCAGGGAGCTGGGGTGTGTTGTGTTTAAATAGCATGAAAAAAGTTACAAAGTGCACAATCCTATGCATGTTTTGACGGGGGGGGGGAGATGTTAAAAGCATAGCTGGGGAGTGCTGGGAGGTATAGGACTTATTTTCTGTCTTAAATATACATAGGATTGTGCCCAAAGTGATCATGTAGTGGTACAATTCTGAGTTTCTGTCAGAACCAGGCAGAACACAAAAGGAGCTATCCAAGGTGCTGAACCCTATCTCCAAACTAGGTTCAGCATCTTGGATAGCTCCTTTAGACTTCTGGCTGGTACTGACTGAAACCGAGAGTGGATTCACAGCCCCACCGACATTGGAGCCACCAATCTCCACTGGAATAGAGTAACGATAGGAAGCGGCAGCAGTGGTAGCTATAAATATATATTTTTTTCCTCAACGATCTTCCAAGATAAATCTTCCGTTGTTTACATTTCCATGAGTTCGGGAAACCCGCGGGAATCTTGAGACGCCGTGTAACAGGGTTGGCTGACAACCGGGCTGGGCGATGTCTCTTTAAGAGTGGTTTGTGCTCAGGTAAAATGGGAGGTGCCTTTGGCCTTCCCCCTCCCCCTCTTTCCTTCCCTCCATGTATGTCATTGTGGATTAGCAGCTGAGGCCAACTCAGCGCCCGAGGATCAGACGCGCGCGCACAAACACAGAGGGAAGGAGGAGAGAGAGACAGATTTAGATTGACCGGGGGGCGGCCGGGAGGAAGGGACGCGCGTGGCGGTGGCTTTCTCCCGTTGCACTGATGAGAGCCAAACGCTCCTCCTAGCGAGCGAGAAAAGATAGAGGGGGAGGAGGAACCTTCCCTTTGGGCTCTGTGCTGGCACTCCACTTCCTGGAGAAACGCTCCCTCGGGGGAGTTTCGCCCGGGCTCCCTGTTTCACCTAGAGATAGGAGGAGCAACACCTGTCCAAAATGAAGGATCGGCTGGAGCAGCTGAAAGCGGTGAGTGAGCGCTTCCCCCCTCCCTTCACTCCCCAGGTGGGATCTCCCTCCGGCTCATGGAGTAGGGCCGTAGATCCGTGGTAGAGCATGCACAAGGTACCCGGTTCCTTCCCCGGCATCTCCAGGTTGTTCGAGGAAAGAACCCTGCCTGAAACCCTGGAGCGCAGCTTCCAATTAGTGTGACAATGCTGGGCTAGATGGAGCCATGGTCTGACTCAGTAGAAGGCAGCTTCCTATGCCAGTATGAAAGTAAATCTAGGCGCTTTGAGCTGGAAGTGCCTTTGAACCCTGTGGGGCTTACTTTTGAATGAAGTATCCACCTGTGGGAAGGGATTGGCAAGGAGAAGGGCAAGGGGTTAAGCCCCGTCATGGGGGGCGGAGTAAGCCCGTGAAGGTTCATTTTGGATGGTGTGTGGCCACATCAGGCAAGGAAACTTCCTATCCTCAGGTAGAGTGGTCATCCGCCCACCACAGGGGTGGGGGAAGGGTAGAAGTGCTGAAGCTAAACTGGAAGTAAAACAACGAAAAGTCTGGGAAATCTGGGGGTAGGCAGAGTGGAGGCTTATATATCCCATTAGGTTTTAAACTTTCCAGGGTGGCTGGCAAGGTGAAGGGATCATTGTTGTCTTTGGCGGTGGCAGCAGCAAGGGAAGGCTGAGCACCCCGCCCTCCAAATGCTACACAGCATCAGCAAGTCTGTGTTTACTGCATCATGCACAGACACATCTGGGAGCCACAGCAGCTGCCAACTCCTTGGCGCATGGGTGCCTGTAACATGTGTTTGTTTGGGAGCACACATTCACACATGTTAAAAAGAGCACACCAGGATGAAGCTGGCTAGGAGGGGGAGTAGTGGGTTTATAGTCTTCGGAAGAGGTGTGACGAGACATGAGGGGTAAATTTGAGAGGAAGCTTTTGGGCTGGCTAGGATCCCTTTTCCCTCCACACCACCCATTTTCCTCCACATATTGCATGAGGAAGAAATGTGGAGTTGGCAACTTCCTCCTTTTGGGTTCCTTCCATGTAACACATGCCTCCTCTTTTTCCCTCCTCCTCTGCCCCATGTGCATAGACTATCACTCAAACATATGCCTCAGGACACAGCTGTGTAAGATGTCTTAAAAGGGTTAGGCACACCAAGGGCTTAGGTACTGATTGTGTATAACCTCTAGTTGAACACTCCTTGTTTTGCAACTCCATGACATGTAGCTGCTGCAGGCCATACAGTTCCAGCAGGTGCCCCTTGTTTTAAAAGGCATCTTCTCTGTTTTGGACCATTGATTCCCCAAGATTAAGCATAATGAACATAATGGATGGGATGTGGCAGTTCCTTAAGTCAACTTTTTAGTTTTTCTTGGTTGTCTAAATCTGTCACCCTTACATAAAATACATGAGCGCAGCTTGTAAGACAAGTTTACCTGTTATTCTCCTCCAGTGCATCATTCTTATAGAGTTCTTGTACGTTTCATGGTGTCACATTAGAAGGCTGGTCACTCAGTGCACGTCTTTGGCATGAAGACAGCTTCTCACAGCTTTTCTTGCCAGAATATGTTGTTAGCTCAACATGTGCCTGACTCCGCCAAGGCCTAGGCACACTCCTTTGTTCAAAATTGCTGGGGAAGGCCTGGTTCACCATGGAGTTCCTTCCTAGGCTAGCTGTTCTCTCCTTCACTGTGCAAATAGGGAACGTTATCTTTACACTTATTTGGATACAGAGGTTGGTTCAGTTTCTCCTCTCACTTTTTGGCACAGTGAGGGCTCTTTGTCTGTTGGGACTAAGCAATTGCTTAATGTCAAGGCAGGATGTTGTGGAAATTGTGGCTGTACCCCTGTGGCTATCATCAGCCTCTCTTCTTGCTCTCACAAAGCATGGAATATAAGAGTTTATCCAGAAAGAAGAATGGCAAGAGGTAGGACATAGGCTTAAGTCGTGGTGAGGAAGGTGCTCAGAGCTGCCCGGAACTCTGTCTCTGAATCTCCAATGTCTACAGGCTGGGCTGGCTGTGGCAATTTGGTGTAAAGGAGAGGGTATATGTGCATGCTCTGATGTTCCCTCCACATTCAGATAAAACGTAATGCCAAAAGTAGGTTCAGAGCTTGTGACAAGTTCAGTTGAAGCGTGCTTCCAGACAGGGCTCCTAGCAGGACCACCAGTCAAAAGACGTAGTGCAGCTATTTGTCTTAGCCTTCTTAGCAGATTTTTTTGTTGAAAGAAAAAAGATGGAAGAAGCAATGGGAAAACATGGGAGGGAGGGTTACAAATGGAAGACAACATCATCAGGACCCCCATACGAATTTGTGAATGAGGCAGGGCAATTTCACAATAAAAACCTTGTCTGAAAACGCCCAAAATCTCATTGAAGCTTGTGTAAAAGTCACCTGACTACTGAAATTTACTTGAAGGTATGCTTTACCCTTTTGAGTATTGGAAAACCAACAATATGGGCAACATATGTCTACATTTTGATCTTCCTGTAAAATGTATAGAGGGTGAGGGGAAGGTTAGCAAGTGGTACCAGGGTGGTACCAGCCACGGTGGTTAAGCATTCTGAGCTAAACATTATGGCTTAGCATGTCGTGTGAACCATTCCTAACCATGGTGGCTATATAACCACAGTTTAAACACACTAGCCATTTGTTGCAAAAGGGTTCTTGGCCTAACCATGGCTTAGTGTGTTGTCTGAACAGAACCGCTAGGTGCTAAGGTGAAAGGCGGGTGAGCATCCATGGTGAACACAAAGGGAGAACATATTCTCAGGATGCATAAAACAATTTTACTAATGAAAAAGTATTGAGCTTTTCGTCAATAAAATTGTTCTCTGCATCGTGAGACTATTCTCTCCCTTTGTGTACACTTAGTAGGTGCTACCACCACAAATTTACTAATACATTCACACCTCACATGATCTGGGGTTGAGTCCTAGCTATGTGTTGAAGATAATTGGCAGGAGGCAAAATTGGGGAAAGAAAAACCCTGTAGTGGAGAAAAGGCTGACAACCCAATGACATAGGGTCGTGGTGGGAGTCTTCAGTAGGTGGGGCTGGTCCTAGTGTGGAACCTTTGTTATGCCTCTGATAACAGAGACCGGGGTCCAGTTATCTGGCCTATTTTTTCATTCAACTGATATCGGTTAAACAGCAGGTCAAACAGATGAAGTCAAAGTTTTACAGGCATATCTTGGTCCCTGCTCCCTTCTCACCTTTCTGGAGGAGCATTTGCACATTCTGTTGACCTGAAAAAAACTGAATTGAAACTGAACCAGCAGTTGCTTAACAGGGGAACCTAATAACAGACATCAGTTTGGGGAAATGGTGGGATGGGTGGGGACTGTGGTCTTCTTTTCACAAATTCCAGAGGAATGGGCATGTTAATCTATTGTGATAAAAACAATTGAAAGAGTCGTGACCTAATACATTTATTGTTTTCATTGATTAGAATCCATTTCATCAGACATATGAGGTCTTATCCTCAGTTGGCAGCAGAGACATAGACATGGGGTTCGGAGGAAGAAGCCCTTCCCCTATGAATTGTGGAGCCAAAAGGCCATTAGTTGTAAGAGTGACAACAGACCTGTGACATCTCTATGGGCAGCTCAAATGTATATTGGCTATGCTAATTTAATAATGGGAGATAGATCTGTGGTCCTTATTATGACTTAAATGAATGGAATCAAATTTGCTGATAAACTTTAGTTGCACAATGTCATTTAGGCATCTTCTTCTAAACATTTTTCTTTTAACTGAATAAAGATTATTGGGTCAACAGCAAAATGTTTTAAAAGTCTGAAATTTTCTCCAACTGCTTTTTAAATATTGGCATTTTTTCATATAAGATTTTTGTCCATTCTTTTGTGTAGAGATCTCCTGTTTGTATTGCATTGTTGGCATCTCTTTATCCTCCATGATAATATGCCATCACCCACTCTCCATGAAAACTTGTGTCACAACAAATCTGCTGGTTGTTAATATGCTGCAAGATTCCTTGAGTTCCACCCCCCAGTGATGTCTTCCTGCTTGTAAGACAGTGATAAAATTTGTATCAAAGTGGCAGTCATCTGGATTGTGTACTCCACGCTAATTTTAAACAAATCTATACTGAAGCAACCTAAATTCTGTAACCTGAATAAATTGTTCAAATTTGCATCTATTATTTTTAGTGAGCATAATTTATTCTGCTTCTGCAAGTCATGGGAAAATGTAATGAACTGTGCAGCAGACTCAAGCCCAACCAATGACTATTAGAAATTGAACTGAACGCTCCCAGATGTTTCACATACATACTTACAGGCCAGAAACATAGACCAGGAAATAGCAATATTTTGAGCCAGGGAAAATGGAGTTTGGATTCCCTACACTAAAACTAAGGGGATAAATATCTTTGTGCTCCATGGGTGCTCCTTGAAGCACCTCAAAGAGAAGTAATGTGGGCCTTGTAAGGTCTTTTTGCTTCAGTAATTGAGAGGCAAGCTGGCTGCTACAAAATATATGGGCAGAAACAACTAGATGAGCTTGAAAGGCCCCTTTTGAGAGACACCAGTGACAGGGTAAGAAAGACCCTGAAGTAGAAAGGCTGGCTTTTGTCAATGATGCCATTATGGTTTCCTATGGAGTGGCTGGGTGGGTGCGGACTGCAGGATGAATTGAAAACTTTCTGTGCAGTGTGTGTGTTTTCTTTCTCCCAAACACACGTGCACACACACACGATCCCCATGTGGCCAGTTCATCAGACTCTTGTGGCCTATAGTACTGGGAAAGCAAGGCGAGCAATGTCACAGTGTTATTTTCCCTGTGTCTCAGTTTCCCCTCTGTAGGTGCTGTCTTTATTATAATGTGGTTTTGACTTTGCAGATAATATGTGCAATTAGGTGGTTAGAACAAAGCTAAATTTCACTCCTTATCTGTGACTGAAGCTCTTTAGTTTTGACAGTCAAAATCTATGTAAGGCTTCATGGTCAGCATTGTAACTTACAGTCCTTGTCTTTGTTATTCAGTAGATCAGGCAACCGTTTATTGTTAAACAAATGTGCTGTGTCAATAGTATGTGGACAAGCAAGATTTGAACAATACAGCCTGCAGGGATATGTAACCAAGTAGCCTAATTCCAGGGCTCTGAAAGCCTTAGAGCAGGGGTAGGCAACCTGGTGCCCTCCATATGTTTTGGACTACAACTCCCATCAGCCCAAGTCAGCGTAATCATTGATATGGGATTGTGGGATTTGTATTTCAAAACATCTCTAAGCCCCCAGGCTGCCTACCTCACCTTAGTTTCATCAGCTTTGCCTCCTGGCTTCTTCAAGTGCCATCTTTCCTAATCCAGAGACATTCTGCCAGAGTACAGGACTTTCAGGGGGACAGTCCTATGCGTCCTGCAACTCCCAGCATAGCTGGTTGAGGCATGCTGGGAGTTGTAGGACTTTTTTCTGTCTAAACATGCATAGCATTGCACCTTAAAGGAATGTTTGCCCCACTCTGAAGGATTCCCCCCACCCCATCCTAGGTCGTCCATGTTTCTCATTGGAACAATATGTCCTCTATTGATAGATGAGGCCTTATTTGGATTTTTCGTTTGGGGCCATGTGTGGCATTAGCTGCCCACCCACCGTGTAGGCTTCTCTACCCTGCCCAATTCTATTCCCTGCATGCTGTGGAATGAAATAGGTTTCTTTGTGGAGAGTGAAGCAGTTGCCCTTTCTCCCCAACCAATATCTTCTCTGTGCATGTGCCTTGATGTGGCTAACAGATTCGGGACCCCAAACGTGAGAGAATATTTGGAATTGATAGGCAGGGAGAGTCATGGAAAAATTCCCTAGGGCTTGGTTTTAGGGAAGGGGGGAGAGGAGGTCTTTGGGGCTATCTTGCCCTTGAAAGGCCAGATCTGACCTCGATAGGCCTGGCATGGAACCGAATTCTGTGCAGTGGGATCCCCTTTGTTTCTTCTTGCTTAGCCAGAGGAGGTTCCCTCCGCTGGTTCTTGGCTTTGAGGCAGGTCTCTGGACTGTCACAGTCTGAGTCCAACACACTCCCCCTTCTTGGCTTTAGGAAAAGGGCTGCAGCTATATTGTTGGATGTGTGAGGGACTGGATTGTTTCTCTGCCGATGGCTCAAAAGAGTTGGGGGCAGGGCAAAGGGAGGGAAGGAGTGACGGGGATTTAGTCTGGATTATAAAGCCATCAGCCAGGGGAAGAGGAGATAAAACGCTTGGGAGAGAGAAGGGGATTAATTTTATTTTTATTCCTCAGCAGACTCAAGTCCCAAAGGGACAGTGACAGTAGGAGGACATGCAAACCAGGGGAGGTCTTAATGGAGGTGCGGGGTGGTGGTGGGGTGAGTTTCTGGAGAACAGTTTTGTGGAGGCTTTTCCTGAAGGAACAGCTGTCACTAGGAGCTGTTTAGAGGAGAAGGGGAAACGACTCCAGGACCAGGTTTTTCCTGCCCCCTTGGACATAGTTGCATTTCATTCTACATGCTGCCACTATGGTAGAAACCGATGCCCATTTAGAGCTTGGTTGCCTTTTGGAAACATCCCCTGTGGTGGCTTTTGAGTGTAGCCTAATCTATACATAGAGTAGAGGAAGTGATAAAACTGTTTCTGGATTGCACCACTTCAGTTGGAGGATCACATGGCCAGATGTTCTTTCCATATACAAAAAAATAATTCTTTGCATTTAGAAAATTAGATGTTATGGGAAAGGATTTCAGCCTCGCCTCGTCCCTGGCATGCTAGATTTCTGTGTGTAGTGTTTTATATTTGGGGGGGAAGAAGGGGGGTTATTCACAAACATGCATGCCCCACATCGTTGCCTGGAGAGGGAAGTAATATGCTCCAGGAACAGTTTTACCTCGTCTTTAAGTTCTGACCTACAAGGTGGGTCAAATGTTAAAGCATCTCCTCTGTCCTTGGATTTCCAGCTTACTGCATGGTCAGAGCCTACAGGCAACAAGCTTCCCAAATAGTTAGACTGGTCTTCCCCAACCTGGTGCCCTCCGGATGTGTTGCACTGCAACTCCCATCACTGTCAGTCATGCTGGCTGGATGTAATGGGAGTTGAAATCCAACACATCTGGAGGGAGGCAGAGTTAAACCAATGACAGGAGGAAATCTTAAATGGTTACCATTTGTTTCCAACCTGGTGATATGGTAAGGTATGGCCTCCTCTCATCCAGACTTTTGGAAAAGTCCGTCTCTTTCTGACCAAAGGATCATTGTTTTGGAAAGGACTTTGAAGAGCATCTAGTCCAATCCCCTTGCTCAATGCAAGATCTGCAGTGCAGGATGCAACTGCGCCATCCTCAATGGAGCCTCTGCTTAAGTACCTCCAGCAAAGAAGAGCCCACCTCTTCCCCTTATTTAAGATTGTTCCAGAGTTGCCTGGAACACAAGTCTTCTTCACATTATTCCACTCCATCTAATGCATGATCATTTATATTGCAATCTGGTACATTTCATAAGTCTTTTGGCTTCTGAGCACTGAGCAAACATCACTTCTATATTTCAGCCTTTTCCTTCCTTGGCAAGTAAATCTTCCATTTTTCATGTTACTTTCTCAAAGAAGCGCTTATGTACGTGTAGCAATTATGTTTACTGTGTACATTGTGGAGCTGCTGTGATGTCTCTTCATATCAGGACTGGATCCCATGTAAAAATTGACAACTCTTCTCCCTCCTGGCAGCTGCTATAAAACTGCAAATCTTGTGGTTTTAGGGAATTTTGAAATCCTAAAATCATGAGAATCCGAGCTTTTATTTGTAATTAAGGAACACCCCCACCCCATCCCCAAACTCACAGTTCCATGCATAAAAAAGAAAATAATTTTGTCAGCCACCCTGTAATTGGTTCTCTGTTACCTTGAGCACTTATCGTTTTCTACATTTATCCTTAAACATTCAGATTATGGCTTATATGTTTTGAACGTGTGTAGTTGGTATCCCTGTGGATCTATCCCCTGTGCTTGGTTTCAGTGTGAGAATCGCTCTGAGATCTTTAATGAGACTTTTTATGCTTGAACTCTCTGTGTCTTTCTGATCTATGTAGGCTTGCTAACTTTATCTGGGCGGAGGGGGGGGGCGCTACATCAACGAAGTCCAACCTCTGGCAAACTATTGCCCCACTATCTTGATGACTATTTCCTTCAAGGGAAATGCAGCTCCTTTGCACTCGTTGGATGTCTCTGCTACTCCCCCCTTCTTCTGCTTGTGTTACTCTTATCTCACGGAGAGTAAGTTGTGCTCTATCTTTCTCATGGGTGGCTTCTGCCCCATTTCCTGTCCCTTCAGCTCTATACCATGCAGGGTTTTGCTCCATAAAAATCCTCTGTCTCAGATCTCCATTGTAAAATGGCATATTCTTTCCACAGAAAGTTTGAGAATAGTTCAAATAATTAATTTACAGCTCATTCCTAAACACGTTTTAATGCTGCTGAGTTCAGCGGGACTTGCTTTTTAGTGAGTGTAACCTGAGGTAAGACAATTAGGTAAGACAGATATGGTTCAAAGCAAAAGTAACAGATCTTGTTATATGTCCAGGCAGATGGTTGCTTGTTTGGGTACCTATCCTCCTTTTTAGTACAAAGGAAATAATGGCTCTCTTAATGCAGCTTTCCTCAAACTGGTGCCCTCCAGAGTTGTTGGACTGCAACTGCCAACATTCCCAATGGCACGTGGGAGTTGTAGTCCAACACATCTGGAGGGAACCAGGTTGGAGGCAGCTGCTTCAGCACTTTCCCGAAGTTACACCCTTCAGTCAAACAAATTGAAGTAATCATTTTAGGGGAGGCATTTCTCCTGACTCTCATTTTTCATCCTGCTACAAAATTCCTCAGTTGAACTTGAATGGCAAAACAAATGATCCTTCATACAACGCTGAAGGATATGTTTACGTGAAGGATCACACAAAATGAAGAAGGGTAGCTGAAGTCACATTTTTACTGGGCTAACTAACCACCCTGAAACACAGCCTAAACTAAAGGGGAAGTGATTAGTCAGAAGAACAGGCTGTCACTCCTTAGGAAGGGAGATTTATTTTTATATGTATGTAGCATATGTTTGCCCCACCCTTCAACAAACTCTTTCAGGGCAGCTCGCAAGCAAGGACAATAAAGCAGCATGACGAAGCAGCCCACGAATTAAAATAGCAGTCAAATAAAAGCATGCATCAGGAATAACATAACACCAGAATCAGCTGACATTGCAAGAGATCTGGGAAAACAAACAAAAAACAAAAGGTTTGCCTGGCTTTGACAAGACAGAGTAGGCACCAGGTTTTGGGGGGCTCTTGGGCAAGACACCATCCTTTAGGAAGTCTACCTTCTCTACTTTTCTGTTGCTCCTCATCCTCTTTCCCATCTTTGCTGCCATTTGCTTGCTTGACAGGTAGAGAGCCAGTGAGCAAGTTGGCAATGGCATCTACCGCTCCTCCTTTTCACCACCACCGTTGCCTGGACTAGAGCGGGAGGCAGGTGAACAAGCAAGTTGCAATGGGGAGGAGGAAGAGGAGCAGCTCCAGAGGGGTCTTGTCGGTGGGCCCCTGCTGGATGTGGGCAGGTGCCTAACCTTAAAGCAAAAGGCAAGAAGAAAAGCAAGGGCATCCAGGGAATGGACTCTGATGACGATATTAACGCAGAGGCACATACATGTGGAAGAGGATAGTTCTTCAGATACCCAGCTGTATGAGGCTTTAAAGGTAAGTACCAGCACTTTCAGCTGTGCTTGGAAATGAGCGAGCAGCCGGCGAAGCTGTTTTAAAACTGTCAGGATGTGCTCCCTAGGGCTGGTCCCAGTTAGTAGCCATATTGTGAAGCTTTTGAGAAGACAATGGTGGGTGCGATTTGCAGCTTTGCAGGATTGCGTAGGTTCTGCTCTCTCCCAGTGCCACTCCACATGAAATTAGGCCAAGGGTCATAGCTTAAGCCCTGAGCCTTTGGGATATAGAATGATATCCCCATCCCAACACATGTAATTGACAGTGAGTACAGGCACAACATGGAGAGAAAATACTGGTCTGAGATATATGTGCAATTACTAATGTCAGCACTGCAATGTTTGATTGTGTAGTTAGTTAGATTCTATTATTATTATTATTATTATTATTATTATTATTATTATTATTTTAAAGAATACCTTTTAATTGACTAAAAGGATGCCCCTGATTAATGGAGTTACATTTTTAAAGTATATTTTTTAAGAAGTATATATCTACAGATTGCAGGTGGCAGGTGCCATTACAGAAGAGACATTCCTCCTTCTCTTTCTCTTGGAAGGGAATGCCTCTTTTATTCTAATGTTCGAAGCCAGTTAAAAATATTCAGCCACCAATGTTGAACAGCAGATTTCGGTTATCTACAGGCCTTAAGTTATTGGCGAGAGAACAAAGAAACATTTGAAAAGGCATTTTAAGATGGCCTTGGCTTTCAGGCCACCGGTGGTCCTTTTGAGAAATAACAAAAAGAAGTGTGCATATAGAGGAAGAATTTGGTTATTCAGTGGCAGCACCTCATGAGGTTCAACAAAACAGGATAGCACTGGATGCCCATAGCTTTGCTTTCTTTGTCAATGTGTTAGTTCATTAAAGTATACTTACTTAGGCTGCCTCTACAAGAGAGGTTTAAAGCTCTTTCAAGGCGCTTAAAAAAATGTACCTCTACAAGAACGGAGCGCAAATCGGGCATAGAGGCGCGTTATCTCTCCGATTATGCGCATTATCGAATGCGCATTAAACAGCGAATTTTATTTTGCTCCAGCCGTTAAAGCGCATTTTGACTATGTGAACAAGCGCTTAT
This sequence comes from Anniella stebbinsi, assembly GCA_029215795.1. Lineage (NCBI taxonomy): Eukaryota > Metazoa > Chordata > Lepidosauria > Squamata > Anniellidae > Anniella > Anniella stebbinsi. Next base: position 261,514,381 of record JARDYH010000001.1, read on the forward strand.
GTGCATTAACTACTTGTAAAGCGCATTTTGGTCATCCCTTAATGCGCTTCGCCACCTCTCGCCTCGTGCAGAGGCATTAGGCGTAAATGCGCTTCAGCGATTATGCGCATAATCGCCTAACCGGGCGCAAAAGCGAATCCTTGTAGAGGGGGCCTTATTCAGGAATTTAGACCCTGGTGCTTTTCATTCAAACATTACATGTGTTTATTTTAGTTGTTGGAGCTTCTGCTGGGGTTTATTGTTCATTAGCTTTTGGCATTGTATATTTAGATCTTATTACACATGTATACATTTTGTAATACATATTGTAATACATGTAATGCATATATTTTTTGCATATATTTTGGAGTTCAGTGGTTTAATTATCAGTTGTATGCTCTTTAGCATTTAGCAGATCAGAAATAGCTTAGCACAGTGCATACAGTGTATGTGCTTCTGGCGAACGTGCTAAGATCTATCATGTCACCCAAAGAGAAGATGCAGGCTCTTATTTCGTTGGTTGGTCAAGTCATGGCACGGTACGATACCAGACTTCAACAGAAGCATGCCCTTCACCAGCACTTAAAGTCAGTTATAAAGGCATATTTGTATATGCATATTTATATACTCAAACTGTACTCAAAGCAGTTCACAATAAACATCAACTTACAAAAAGATAGCATTTAAAAGAAACAATTCGTTTAAAACCATCAATAAGAATAATATACAAAAACAATTCAATAAATATAAAATAAATTAAGGCGGTTCCTTTCTTAATTTGAAGTTTGTGTGGGCCAGCTGTAGTTGCTTATAAGTTAGGGGAAAGTATTCTGTGAGTGCTCAGAGGTATTGTGTGTCGAGAAGCATCAAGCACATACCAACACCCCAATGTCTGATTTGGTAAAGCAATATGTGGGTTGGATTTCTGCTTTTTCCAGGGCCAGGCTGCCTATATAGCAAAGGGTAGACTTGTTCTGGGTACAGCTTCTGAGGGAAGTATATATGTGGTGCTTTCAGAAGATTTAGTTTTTCAAAACTGGATCAGCTCCGCTGAAAGACCAACTTCTCCCTCAACTGCTACCAGGCGATACCTATTGAATAGCTACAGCAGAGGGTGATGGGATGGGAAGCGGGACCCTTCCATGAGCCCTGCTGAAAGAGCAGCTCCATCAAACTCTTCCCCTCCCTGGACTGTCCCCAGCTGGACATTATAAGATCTACTGTTTAAACTTAAGAATAGGTGTCTATTCCCCCCCCCCCTTTACCTCCTCATTCCTTTTTCTTGTTCTGTCATACCTTTTAGATTGTAAACCTGCAGGCAGGGCTGTCTTGTTAATGATTTAAGTAAGCTGCTCTGGAAGCCTTTTCAACTGAAGAAATGGATGGATGGATGGATAGATAGATAGATAGATAGATAGATAGATAAGTAGTTGTGACATGGTACTTGTAGTTTGGGGTGAAGGCAATTCTATATAAGGCAACCTAACTCTTAAGGTTAGCTGACACAATAACTTTATTATTTTTCTTGAACATGACAGTACAGTTTCTTTGTGTGAGTACTAAATAGAGGGAGGTTGCCCATTATTTTTATTGTGGTTTGTGTACAGAGTGTATTATAATTCATTGGATTTTCCCACAGAAACCCCCTGTGAGATAGTGTAAAACAACTCACGGTTTGTTAACTGTGAGTTATTTTGAACAACCAGGAGCGAGTGTGCTGGGTCGCCTACTGCAACGCTAAATAGCCCAGGGATACTTGGATTGTTTAGTATGGTGGGCGGACCCCAAATTCTGGCTTGTTCTGGGATGAACATCCCAGTTTCAAGTCTGGATTGTCCATTCCCCAACAACCCATAATTCCGGATTCACAAGTCATGCTAAGTAAGCCAAGGACGGAGCATCCCTGAGTTTTGCAGTGCAGCAGGAGTGCATGAGCAGTCAGAACCCAACACTTGCTTTCTTTTGAACAAGCCACGGTTTGTTGTGTTGTCTGAACCAGGCCGGTGACTTCCTCTAGACCACATATTGAGCGCCAGTGACTTGAGCAGGCACCTGAACTTTGGACACCCACTGTAAATTTTTCCACTATGCCACTGGTGGTGAACTTCTGCCAACGTCAGCTTCAGTACTGCTGGAAATACAGCTGTACTGGTAATCAAATCAAAATATTGGTTGAGTGGGTGAGATAAATGCTTCTTGGCTTATGAATCATTTCCAGATGACCCACATGCATCCTGTTCTTGTGATTTCCTGCTTAAAAACTGCAAATCCACTTCTTTCAAAAGATAAAAGCCTGGGTTCGATGTCTAATCATGTGATGGTCAGGGTTGGAATGAAAACTATTTGCTCCGTATGCACTGGAGCAGGGATGATCTGCACGGTCAAAGCAGCAGCCCTCCTTTCTCTTCTCCTGCAAGAAGAAGAAGGAAGACAGTTGCTTCAGCATCTCTGCTTGGCTACGTGTAGTAGTGAGAACAAAGTTCAGCTGAATGCTTGTGAGGACAGAATGCAGTGGCAAAAATGTGCCCAGAGCCTTGGGACCCTGGGCAACACTTGAGGGGTAGAAACAGTTTGCAGTGTCATGGGAATCAAGACCTCGCAAGAACAGGTGATAAGCTCTTCCTGTTTTCTCGTCTTTTGCCTCTGGAAATGGGTTAGCTTTTCCCTTTCCGGAGCATCTTTGCTTCCTGTTGACATCACTTTTAGTGAAAGTGGAGGCCCTGATTGGATATTACCTCTTTGTGGTATAAATATAAACTTAACTGAAGAAGAATGAATTATGATGAGTGTCTCCATTATGTTCCAAACAGATAAAAGCCCTCATCCTCACCCTCTGTCTGCAGCCTGTTCTCTGATGTCTTCTTTGACACGCATATGAAACCCACTAGCTAGAAAGTGACTCACTCAGGATGTCTTCTTGAAAAGCTGAGCTCATATGATCTAAATTTTCTAAAAGTGGTATATCAATCTTGAAAGTCTGGCCTAGAACTTCAGCATAGAACAGTGGGTTGGAATAACCACTTCAACTCTGTGTATGTGTAGCACAATGCTAATGAATTGACCATTGGTTTTGAACACATCGGTGACATGATGTATACCATTTATATCAAATCAATGAGGCTGTATGGGGTTGCAATGGCAGTGGAATGGGGGAAAGATTAGTAAATATGGTAACTGGAATGTAGTGTTTAAGTAAGACGCTTTAAGTTTTGGATGCAGGTAAACATGTGTTAAATTCATTATAGGAAGCTGAGACAGATGCATAGTCATGTGGTTTGCAAAGGCACCATTGCTTATATCAAAGATTTAAGAACTACACCCATAGTGATGACACAAGTCAGAATACTACAGACAGGCTTCTCCCATAATTTGAGTGGTGTCTCCTTTCTCTTGGGCGGGAGGGTGGTTCCTAAAGGGGCAATCAACCTGACAACTTTCAGATATTTTGGACCTCAACTCCCATCAGTCCGAGGCAGCATGGCCAGAGGTCAGGAATTGTAGGAGTTTTAGTCCAAAACATCTGGAGGGCATCAGCCTGCCTGTCCCTTGCATCTCCCCTGTGCTATAGCTTGTTGCTCAAGCAAGCAGAGAAATATGTCCGGCCACAGCTCCTGTCTGTGAAGACAGCAGTGGAGTCTGGCATTGCTTAGAGGTTTTGCGGCAGGAAGAAGAGAAGTAGGTAAAAGGTACATCACATAGGAATGAGGTGTGTGAGGGGCAGTAATAAAGAGAGCAAAAGTATGGGAGTCCACGTCTAAGCATCTCCAGTTTCCATAACTGCGCAAATGAAACACTTAATAATGTTAAAGTCAGGCCAATGGAAGGCCAGTGTATTTCACTTTAGGAATAGTGAGCTGTGCAGATGATTGATAAAGGTGCTGAGCTGTGTGACTTCAGTGCTTGGGATTGCCTCCACATTTTAATGACCATTAGGGAGTACATCATGCAGTTCATTCGAAGAGGCAGTAAATCCCAAAACTGAACCCCAAGCAGCTTCCGGGAAGGCACATGGATAACAAAACATCAAACTCATTCTTTGTCAGGCAGTCCTCATTTTTAGCAAATGTGGTCTACCCTGTAAACCTTTTAGGGTGCAATCCTATGCATGTTTAGACAGAAAAAGGTTTTACAGCTCCCAGCATTCCCTAGTCAGCCAGCCACACTAAATTGCCAGTGGACCCACAACTGCCTGCTAGCGTTTTGCTGAGCATATTTTCTGCCGCCTGGAATTGTGAAATCATACAAATAGCACTGTTACTCTTTACCTACATTTCTCTCTTTCTCTTTGTTCAATCCATGGTGTGGTCACCAGGCGGGGTGCTATACATAGCTGCCTCCAACTGGGGCCACTCTAATTGCTGACCGCTTCTTGCAACCTTGGGATCAGCCTCACCACTTTTGTTCTAACATGCGGTATATATATCCAGCAACACAGCAATAATTTACAAATGAATTGGGGTTTTAAAATCCACCCTGAAACTTGCTGTAGGAACTGTAGGAGGTGGATGAAAGTAAAAGGCAAGTCTTTAAGGGAGCACCTTGTTTCATTTGAGTCATGGTTGTTCTACCCCTAGACATCACCTGAGAACCTGCTTTGGAGCCCATGACTTGGTGAGGTCAGAAAGAAGGTGACAAGAAGCAGCCCCATTTTGCTGGCTGCTCCTTCACCATAGAATTCTTTGCCCAAAGAGGGTCACCGACCAACCTCTTGTCTTGCTTTTGGATGGCTGTCTAAAATGTTTTCTTTCAAAAGCCATTGAAGGTCTGAGCTCCATTGTGGTTTCCAGCTGCAATCCTAAACTCACTTAGGAATAAGCCCCACTGAACACAGTTGGACTTACTTCTTAGTAAACAGGCATAAGTTTACACTATTAATCATACTCTGCCTGTTTTGTATGTCTGTTGGGCAGACTTTATCTGTTTGTTTTTATGCTTATTTTAATCAGCTGTATAATTTGTAAGCTATCTTGAGGACTCATTTGCTGCCAAGGGGTAGGGTTCTTAGTCTCGAAGGTGGAAAAACTAGATGCTGGCTTCATGGCTTTTGACCTTTTTGCAAATAATTCTCAACACAAACTGTTCTCTCCTTCCATGCCATTGACTCTACTGCCTGCAAATACATTTTATTTCCTAAATTTCCTGAAGTGTGCTTACACGTCGTTTCAAATACTAAAGTATGTAATAAAACCACTTCAAACCAAACTACTACGCCTACAACCCTAAACTTGCTCACTGAAATGGGAGTTTACTATGTAAATACAGTAAGGATTGTACTTTAGATTGGGAGCCTGCAGGCAGGGCCTGCTTTTTATTTTTAACTTAAGCACAACAAAAGAAGTGAGGGAACCTCCAGGTGCCCAGGAAAAAGGTGTCTTTAGGCCCAAAACATTTTGAAATAACTTCTCCTTCCAGGACTAATCTGATAAAAAAAACATTGTTGCAACTTGTTTCCGACTCCTTCATTAACCTATAAACAGTGATTTTAGGTGCCTTGTTATTCCTTGTTTGCTTGTTTATTGCATTTATATTCTGCTTTTTTTCCTACTTAAAGACCCAAGGCAGCATACATAATCCTCCTCTCCATTTTATCCTCACAACAACAACTCTGTGAGGTAGGTTGGGCTGAGAGTCTGTGACTGGCCCAAAGTCACCCAGTGGGCTTCCATGGCTGAGTGGGGACCAAAACCCAGATCTTTTGAATCCCAGGCCAACACTCTAACCACTACACCACACTGGCTCTTGTTGTTCTTATTAGGACTATGGTCATGATTAGTGTAGAGATGAAGTTCAAATTCTGTTTCAGGCAGATATTCCTGGAGATAAATTATCACTGTGGGCTTTAGAGTGGCATAGTTGGCAATATGGGTCTGCCAAGGGACTTCTACAGATATGCTTTGAAGATCCTTTCAGAGGTGATGCGACAATGGTGGTACCATTTTGTGGTAAAACAAGAGGGGGAGTGTTTTAAACAGGTAGACATTCCTGGACTAGGAAGAAACATTTCTCTGTCTGCAAATAGATGTAAAGTTTTAACACGGAACTTTCAGGCGCTTCTTCTCACAAGTTGCTCATCCCTTACAGAGCAAATGAGGTGGTGGTGGTGATATTCCTTTCCCCCTTGCTGTTTATACTTGGTGACCCAAACCTATAATTTATTTTATGCAGAAAGAATGATAGGCCAGTCAGTGCAAGATTGAAAGTCAGCTGTGTGATTTTCCTTCCATAAACAACGGGGAAAGGAACTATTAGAAAAATGAAGAGTACACCTTTACTAAGCTCCTTGAAGGGCTTAGCACTGTTCTTTATTAGCCTGTTTTTTAAAAAAATCAAATAACCTATGTGCTCCAGGAGTGAAATTGCCCTCTTCTCTCTGTTCATATTCCTCGTGGCCCTGTTCAAACCTTTATCCCAGCCTTTTTCTCTCCAGCTTCTAGTTCCCACTCAGCTATAAAGCTCACTGGGTGACTTTGGGCCAGTCACTCAGCCTAAGCTACCTCACAGGGTTGTTGTGAAGCTAACATGGGGAGAATCATGTATGGTTGCTTGGATTCCTTGGAGGAGGAAAGGCAGGATATATATGTAACACATAAATAATTTAAAACTAAATACGATAGATAATACTTATTGGCCTCTGTGTGTTGCTCTTGCAGTTTTTTTTTCTTTCAAGATAGAGGTTTTCAAATAACTGAGCAGGGGAGGGGGGATTAGATAGAAAGTGGTGAAGAATATAGCGATTTGGGAATGGTGGGCCAGGATACAGGCCTTGAAACAATCGCCATGAAACAAACAGCTGTGCAGAACATCTTCTGTTAACTGTTGGAAATTTTCTGATTTCACCCCATCATCCCTGGCACTGTTTCTAGTTCTGATACTTGTTTGCCCAAACTGTTCTGCTGATGCTACTTAACATCAAACAGCAGCCCTCATTTTATATCTATTTTTTTCTTGCATTATAAACACACTTAAGAACATAGGAAGCTGCCTTATACAGAGTCAGACCATTGATCCATTCTAGTCCAATGTTGCCGACACTGACTGGCAGCGGCTCTCCAGGTTTCTAGCAAGAATTTTTATTGGAGATGCCAGGGAGTGAACCTGGGACCTTCTGCAAGCAAAGCATGTGCTCCGTTCACTTTACTGATCTAGTCCCCCATCACATACAAATCTGCTGAAGTTATTCAGTCCTAGTTTATTATACAACACCATGCTCATCCTAAAGAGAGCAAAAATAGCCGCTCCCCCTTGATTTAGAAAGCCTTGAACCAGCTGAAATGACATAAAACTAGGCCAGGTATTCTGACATTTAGATTAACCTTGGTTCGCATTTGATATGAGATGGTTATTACATTATAAGAAACGCAAAAACATTGTTTCATATATTAATGCAGAAACACTAGTATGGACCATCTTTTCTTCTGTAAATTCTAATAATGTCATAGCCTGTCTTGTTAATGTTAACCCATTGTTCCATTATGCCACTTATCCTGCAATGCTGTGGTGCACTTGGATGGATTTTTGAGCTTTCAAATTAGCTGTTTTGAAGTTTTATCTTATTGATCCTAAAAGTTCAGAAAACTCCTTTGCTTTGTTCAGTTTGATCTACTGGCCCCTAGTGTGGTTCACTGTGTGGATTGCTGTTTGAAAAGTTTGGGAAACTGCACTCTGATGCTATTGTACTGAATTGTGAAGATTGTAGGTAAGTGTTGCTGGGTTTGAATCATAGAATAGTAGAGTTGGAAGGGGCCTATAAGGCCATCGAGTCCAACCCCCTGCTCAGTGCAGGAAACTCCCTGTCTCTAAAGTCATTTGTCTGTCGAGATACTACTGTTTAGTGCTGATTGAGCATGAGATAACCTGGCAATACTTTCTCTTCAACCCACACGTTCAGTACAGCTGCATCAGAGTACTGAAGTTTAATCTGAATTTGGAATTTCACTGCTGTGTCTCAACTGTGTTTTTTTTTTTTACTAATTTTGTTGTGAACTTGTGGATTACAGTTTAGGGATCAATGACCTTGATCTAAACGAGTAAACATTTATTCAAAGTATGTCCTGCTGAATTCATTGGGCATTACTTCCTGGTACGTATGCTTAAGACAGAAACCTTAAGCAAAGTGAAATAGCAAAGTATTAGGAAGTCAGGTCAGTTAACCTTACCATGCAAAGAGGCAGAGATGACAGGTTTGCATAATGGAGCTATGATTTGTATAAGCCCCCTTCCTCACCACCTCAATAATAATAATAATAATAATAATAATAATAATAATAATAATAATAATATACACAACAAACACTTGCATAGCACTTCCAAGTGTCCCAGGTACTTCACATGCATTATCTAGTTGTGATCTTTAAAACAATCCTGTCAGGTAAATCAGTATTCTTATCCCCCAAATTGCAGATGCTCCGGGGCAGGGGGACTGAGGCTCAGAGACAGCAGCTTGCTTGTGGCCGGCCACCTAATGAGTTCATGGCAGATGCAGGATCTGAACCTCCAGTTTCCTGGTTAATAGCTCAGTCTCTTAGCCACTACACCAGAGGTAGACAACCTGGTGCCCTCCAGGTGTTTTTGACTGAAGTCCCATCAGCTGCAACCAGCATGTCCAATGATCAAGTCTTATGGGGTTTGTAATCCAAAACATCTGGAGAGCACTGGGTTGCCTATCCCTGCACTATGCTATATACCATCTCTTAGTCAAGTTCTTTAATCCACTGCATTTTTACTGTATATTTTATTCTCTTTTCATCTCGACTTTTCAAAACCATTCCACCACTTGACTGAAAATTGGATTGTGTGTTAAAAGTTATTATCATGATTAAAGGCTATAAAATAACTTTTACTAAGTTTTAGAGTTAAGTGCTAAAAGAGTTAAAGCTGGGCCTGTTTTTAGAGTCTTCGTGAGATTTCCATCTAACAAGTGACTGTGGAGCATTTAATAAAAATTTATTGGAATGAGCAGACTGTTGGTGGTCAAACATAAATACAGTTGGTATCTTAGCACGAAAGAGCTCAAGGAAAAAGAGGGTGCTGCAATTTGTATATTCTGTATTTCAGTCAGAATATGTTAATTGATGGGTCTGTCCTCCTATATTCATCAAAGGAGAAACTTTGCATATCACTGTGGAATGATGAAAATCTTGCACTTTCTGAGAATGTGGCCTTGTAGCTCTGCTCTTCTTTGACCTTGCCTATTTAGTCATAAGGACATAGGAAGAGCTGTGCTGGATGAAACCAAGGGTCCATTCTGTTCATATAGTTGCCAAACAGCTGCCCATGAGAAACCCACAAGCAGGCCATAAGTGCAAGAGCCCCCTCCCACACATGTTCCCCACCAACTGGTGTACATACATAGGCAGAAGGTTAGCCCATGTTATATCACCCATGCTGCATAGAACAGCCTTCCCTAACCTGGTGCCCTCCAGTTGTTTTGGACTACAACTCCCTGAATTTCTTACTATTGGTCATGCTGGCTGGGCTGATGGGAATTGAAGTCCAAAACCTCTGGAGGGCACTAGGTTGGGGAAGGCTGATACAGAAAATGACACCCTGCCCAGGGCTTCAGTTGTAACAAGTTGCAACCCAGAAATCTGTTTTCAGTACTAGGGCTGAATCACCACTGAGCAATTACAGCCTATCCTCTCACCACACCCTTAGAGTAAAGGGAACAACAGATTATACCAGTTCAATCGTAAGGTTACTTTTATATCAGATACTACCCCCTTTACTTATGTTATGGGGGAAGGAAGGATGGTTTTTTCTTAGAATTAATTAAAAGGATTTTGGAATCCTGTGTATTTAGTAATTTATTTACAATATTTATATACTGTTTCCCATTCAAGAATTTCGGAGTGGTGAACAAATAGAATAAAAGAATAAAAACACATTAAAATACAGTTTAAAATAAACAAAGTGCAAATAAAACCGCAGCTGATCATTCAGGGAAAGCTTCCTGGAACAACGTTTTCAGTAAGCACTGGAAGGAATACAAGTTTGGTGTCTGCCTGACCTCCAAAGGCAGGGAGTTCCATAGGAAGGGGGCCACCACAGTGAAGGCTCTTCTTTTGGTGGACTCCAGTCAGGCCAAAAGTCTATTTGAACCACTAGGAGCATGCGCTCGGATGTTCTCAGTGACTGGGCAGGTTGATAGGGTAGAAGGCGCTTTCTCTGGTATCTTGGTCCCAACTTGTTTAGGACTTTGTACACTAGTACTAGAACCTTAAACCTGGCCTGGTAGCAAATAGGTAGCCAGTGCAGTTCCCTCAACAAAGGAGTTGCATGCTGGAAAGGGGCAGCTCCCAACTACAACCAAGCTGTTGCATTCTGCACTAGCTCCAGCTTCTGGAGCAGCTTTAAGGGCAGCCCTACGTAAAGAGCTTTGAAGTAATCCAGACTTGAGGTTACAAATGCCTGTACCACTGTGGCCAAGCTACTCCTGTCTAGGAGAGGCTGTAGCTGGCAAACCAGGCAAAGCTGGTAAAATGCACTCCGAGCTGCCGCAGCCACTTGAGCTTCCAGCAACAGAGATGGATCTAGGAGTACCCCCAAACTACGAACCTGATTTTTTAGAGGGAGTTCAACTCCATCCAGAATAGGCATTGAGCCTTTCTCCTGGACTCGTAACCAGATTGAAACCCAGACTGGAATGGGTCTAGATAATCAATACCCTTCAAGAGTGCCTGCAGTGGCTCCACCACAGATATTATTAGGGTTTAAGTCTAAATCCTAAATAAAGAAATATTGATATTTTTATTGATGTATGTTTTGGGGTTATGGAGAATAACTGGGATGATGCTATGAAAAGGTGTTTATAGAAAGGGCTCTGTATTTTATGCATGTTTTGTATTTGTATGTTTTGATATTTTGTATGAATGGGCCTAAACCCAAAACTCTTGGCATGACTAACTCCTTTTTTTTTTCTTCAAAGGGAGAATGTATTTCTTTTTAAATACACTTTTTAACTTTAGTTTAATAGGAAATTACATATAATTTCAATAATTTATCAAAATCGTTCCATAACTCCAAACTATGCCACATTCAAAATATAAGTAGATACATATCAATTCTGTGAAAATATGCCTCCAAAAGTAATTATTATATAACTCCTTATTTTTAACAGAGCCAGTGAATTTTTAAAATGCATCCCACCAGCCTTCATTAAAATTGCCCACCCCCCTCAAACATTGCCCTTTTAAGGTTTTAGTGCTCCTCCCTTTTGCCATTGTTCTATTTCCCCCCTCAAGATGTATTGGACTAAAGGACAGAGAGTTTCTACGGAGCATGCTGTGCGGGTGTAATGCAATTAAACAAGGATGCTCGCCATCTGTCCTGGTTTTTACCAGGCTGAGGAATGAAACGTGTGTTCCTGTGAAGGCGGAGCTGGGGCGTTCGTCCTTCCCGCTTCTTACCTGCTGATCCAGCCGATGTCTGGAACGGGAATAAAACTGTTACCCTTCCATTTATGGGGGGTTAATGAGAGAATGCAGAGAATCTTCGTGTCCGTGCAGAGATGAAGGGGAAGGAAGGGAACAGTAAAAGTAGCAGGCATTTTGTGGTGTCCGAGATGATGGGGTGTTTCGTAGGGTAGGCTGACCAGATAAAATCCAGGTCAGGGCTCATGTAACTTTAACAGTTGTAGAGAAAAGGGAATTTCAGCCAGTGTCATTTGTATGCAATTAGTTCCTTGTGAAATTCCCTCTTCATCACAACAGTTAAAGTTGCAGGCACTATACTAGAGTGACCATATACAAAAGAAGGCAGGGCCCCTGCAACTTTAACTGTTGTGATGAAGAGGGAATTTCACCAGGAACTAACTGCATACAGATGACACTGGCTGAAATTCCCTTTTCTCTACAACTGTTAAAGTTACATGAGCCCTGACCTGGATTTTATCTGGTCACCCTATCGTAGGGGAGTCATTGCAGCGAAGGCTTGAATGGGGAAAAACTCTGGAGGGGGCACGTGTATCTCTGCAGGCAAGTTCTGCTGTGTCTCCATGTGTAAGAGCAAGAGGGCCTCCTCCCTTCTGCACCCAGCAATCCGTTAATCAATCTCTGTGTGTGTATGTGTGTGTGTGTTCGTGTTCAGGGCTAGATGTGAGATTAGCTGTGTTCCTTATAAATGCAGATGGCTCAGTGACCTTTCAACTCCTGTAACCCCTGACTTCTTTGTTGTGGGACTCTGGAGACTTCACTTGCAAGAGCCTTGGTTGCTGAGCCTAGAAACAACACCCCAGAGGACCATTCCTGCAGCTCAGAATGTAAGATGGTTCTTGCTGCTTGAGCTGCTGCAATTATTATGTTCATTTTATTTTATTTCAATCAAAGAAGCTGGAGAAAGTGGGCTCTTGAGTTTGTTAATCCTTTTATTATTTGGGCATTGAGCAGTCATTTGTGGTGTATGTTGTTACTTGGGCTTCCATCCTCACTCTCTTCCCCCACCCACCAATATTTCCTGCCAAAGAGCACACAAATGAATCCTTTTAAGATCAAACAGTGCTGCTGAGTGCCAGCCAAAAGCCCCATGAGAAACATCACTGTTTGTATCATTTATTTATTTTTAAAATGTTCCTCAACCCCCTACTGATGATTTGCTTGAGCAAGACCCTACAATTTTGCTTGTAATGTTACTTTACCCAGGTAGTGGAATTTGGTGGCAACTCTAGTTAGAATATTGCTTTAAATCTTGTTTTAGCAGGTGCAGTGGGGTGACTCTGGGCAGGAGTGGGAGCGAAAAAAGGAGATGAAATCTTCCAATTCTAGGTCACTGGCTCCAGTCCAGTTTCAGATTCTGAGTAGAAATTGCTGCCATCAAAGAAGTTACAGCTGGGAAATGTTACTTAACTTGCAGCATTAACCCCCCATACTTAACTTGCAGTGTGTGTTTTTTCCTGCAGGGCTTTGACCTTCTGTGGGTTTTTTTTAGCTCAAGCTGTTACATACACACACACACACACACACACACACGACTATTTCTGGTTAAAGTCAAGAAAGATGTATATGCCATCATATATGAAAATCATATTCCTGCCTATTTTGTCCCAAATACCTGTGTTTGGAAACTGCACTATTCATTTGAAAAGAAACGCGCTTAATCTCTGAAGGGCAATATTGTATTACAGCTCATAGTTTGCCCTGTAGAGGATTTGGTAAGGAAACATTGTCGCATCCTTTTCATTTTCCAGTTGCTGGAAAAACTTGTAAGGGAGATCAGCTCCTGATGATAGGAAGGATCTTTGGTGTCTCTTTCAAGAAAGGGGGAAAGTAGGAAGAAGCTTTCTTCTCTGGCAGCCATATCACCCCAAATACCTACCAGCTGAAATATTCCATTGCTCAATAACCTTGAATATTTTCTGGGCTGCCTGTGGGTTGTAACCAATGGTTGCTTGAGCAGAAAGCAGCTTGCATCACTGATCTTCCTGTTCTCCCCACTGCAAGCCCCTGTACCCCTGCAACACTTCTTTGTTGTTGTTGGTGGGGGTCCTGTGCAGCAGGGGCTGTATTGTACTGGAACTGCAGTGCAAGGGGGAATCGCCGAGAATCAGATGGAGGGGTCTTGTTGTGGGTGATCTTTTTAAACAGGCATGGATTGTTTGCCTCTCCAATTCTTATTCCCAGCCAAGATTGGGATATGGATGATCTAAAGAACCCTTTGATCTCTAAAGCCCTTTTCTGGTGGGAATGAGTTCCCTGTGTATGCTGGATTTTGCCTAGGCTCCATGGTATAGCCCAGCCTTCCCCAATTTGGAATCCTCCAGGTGTTTTCGACTACAACTCCCAACTTTGATCTTTGGCCATGCTGGCTGGGGATGATGGGAGTTGTCCACAGCATCTGGAAGGCACCAGGTTGAAGAAAGTTGACATAGTCCTTTGGAATCTATCTATGCCAGGGGTGGGGAACGTGTGGCCCTCCGAAAGTTGTTGGACTCCAATTCTGATCAGCCCCTGCCAGCATGGCCAGTGGACAGTGATGATGGGAACTATAGTGCAACACATCTGGAGAGCTTCAGGTTCTCCACCCTTTATCTATGCAGTGAAGTAATATATTTTATTACTTCATTTCTTCTGGCATCTTTATCTTCTATTTGAAAATAACTGAAGTGTCTTTCAAAGTTACTACAATATATAGAACCAAAGATAAAATCAGCAGGTACAAAGAAAACTGGATGGTGCAGCACTCCGTTACACATTTCACTTCAATCAGCAGAGCTCAAGGCTGGCTAATCTCAAGCCACATTCATTGTCCACCAAAAGCAAGTAGAAACAGGACCAGGTAGATTTCTTTGGGATGGTGTTCCAGGGTCTTGTTGTCATTAAAGAAAAGGCTGGTGGGTGGCAAAATTTTCAGAATGCAAAGTGAAACAGTCATAAGCCTCCTTCGTGCATTACTCTTGCAGAGTCTCAATTCCATGAAAGCCTATACACGACTAATGTGTGGACATTTATAAGCAGGAATAAGAGCACGGCCCCACTCTTCAATACTCATGTGATGCCTCCTTCATGCAAGTAGTGAGTGAAGGGCTCTTAGTCACTGATCATGAGCTTGGTGTCTGCAACATGAGAATTAACTCCGGTGTCCTTGACTTTTGCCTCAGGATAAAATAAACATACCAGTTTGGGGGTATTTGCTCAGGGTTGCCCATTCAGGTTTAACTTGATCGTTATGGCACTTTGGGGTTGCTCTTTTCCTAGGGTTGGATTCTAGACTGCTCTAGTAATGTTTGACTAACATGAGCATATATGTTACATAGTTCATATAGGAGGCTTCCATATTGGTACCACTAGCCCCAAGTACTAGTGGAGCAACATGGGGTCCTAGATAGGGCAGGGGATGTTGAACTTCAGGCCTGCTGGTCAAATCTGACTCACCTGGGACCCCAATGAAGTCCTCCAAGGTTCCTCAGATGGTCATTTCCCCTGACCAACTGCTTGGTGGTTTTCAAGCTTTTTGTGCAGTCTTCTACTCCCCAATTCTAAAAGGATTAAATGCTTCTGCTAAGTTACAGGCAGTCAGAGCTTTAAGCTAAAATATGCTAGTATTTTGGCTCCACCCACCAATAGGCCCTCAGGAGTTCTCCAAACTTGAATTTGGCCCCTGGGCTGAAAGGGGTTCAACACTCCTGAGATATGGGGACATAGCAACCATCCATGCCCTATTGGTAATGCAAAAATTGACACCCAGTGTCCCATTGCTGAAGTGGAAGGCTGGCCACAGGCTTCTCTAATAAACTATGCCTAAACTCTATCTTGAATTTTCTTCCAGGTCCAACTGAATACCCTTTTTACAAAAAAACACAGTAGTTTCCTTTTATAGTATCTCGTGGTTCACACATGGTCTGAGATCTCATCCTCTCCCAGGTCTTCCTCAAGAGTTAGCACAGATGTTGCATTATTGCCCCAAATGGGTACACAAAGGGCCTGTTCAGACAACACACTAAGCCATGGTTAGGCCACTAACTGTTTTGCAGCAAATGGTTAGTGAGCATAAGCTGTGGTTATGTAGCCACCATGGTTAGGAATGGTTCACATGACACTCTTAAGTCATGGTTCGCATGACATGCTAAGTCATAATGTTTAGCTCAAAAAACTTAATTGCTGTGGCTTAGCATGTCATCTGAACAGGGTCAACCTGTTTCCAGTGGTAACAGCTGTCCCAATCAGTCAGCAGCCCGTAATAATTTGCCAGAATCCTAAAAGCTATGGAATGCTTAATTTAACTGCTAGCCTTGTAAGATAGTTTGCACTTTTGACCCTGAGCACGATGGTGCAATACTGAATGAGTTTTCTTTTTACTGTATCTTCCACTTCAGCTTCTGTTCCCTTGAAGGGGTTTTTTTTTCCAGTTACTCTCCATGATCCTGGGAAATAATCAGAATGTTGCGATAAGACGGCCACTCTTCTCAGTCTTACAATGCTGTATCTATATTAAAAATAAGGGGCCATGAAATTTCCCACTACCCCTGAAATGGAATAAGAGTTCTCAGTGTAACACTATAATGAAAGGATGCCTATCTTTCAGACATCTCTGAAGGTAGGATTTTGGGGTAGCTGAGTGGGTCTATGATGACTCGTGCTTGCCACTCATGGTGATGGTACCCTATGTGATAGGATACCATATTTGAAGTCAGCCTGCTTTTATTCTTTGCACACCTTCCTTTTGCCTTCCCTAATAACTACATGCATCTCTCTTTGGAATAGTGGGAGAAGTTCATCATCCAATTTAAGATTTGTCTTCCTATATCAATGACAAAACTGTGCCCTGCCTTTGAAAGGCCCAACACAATTTCCCAGTCCATCAGCTTTAGAGTGTACAACTTTGTTGACCTTGAGGCCTGGCTGTCCTTTTGTAACCTTTCCACCTAAAGCAGGATGAGTCCCTCTGAGGGTGTAGTTCGTTTAGTTTATATTGCGCGGTGACAAGTGGCGAATGATGTGCTATTTGAAACCAGGCATTGAGGCCTGGAGTCAATACTGTAGAAATACAAAACCAAATACAGACAGGCACAGCAGGCATTGCAGGAAGGTCAAAGCATGCTAAGAATTAGAGAAAAAAACAGCTATTTGCGGTGGGGGGCATGGGATGGGACTAAAGACTTTTGGCTCCTTTCCCACCTATTCTGTGTAGGGGCTTGCCTAAAGTATTGCCAGTTCTTCTCTAGACAGTAGAAGGCAATCAACATTAGAAACCGTCTACTTCCCTATGTTATCTACAGTAACAGGGATGTTGAACAAATCTGGCCCATTTGGAATCCCAATCCAGCCCTCTGGAGTTCGCCAGATGGTCATGCACCCTTTCTCTGGCCTTATTCCCTTTCCCCAACCACTGATTGTTTAATAGTTTCCTGGGCTTTGCATCATTTCCCCCCCCCCCCATTCTAAAAGATTGAAATGCCTCTCCTAAGGCTTATGACCATAATAAATATTTGATTGATTGATTGGAAGGCTTCATTACTGGCAGTAAGAGGTTGAAGCTAAAAGAAGCTAGTATTTTGGTCCCTGCCCCCTTTTACTGTTGGCCCTGCCAACTCTTGGAATGTGGGGCCTTCTCCAAAATGGAATCTGGCCCTTGGGCTGAAAGAGGGTTGCCCCCTCTCCCATACTATAACCTACTTTATCCTTGTTCTGGGAAGGATCTACACTACTGCTTTATAGTGGCATTGAAGTGTGCTGACAACTGTTGGGGCCCATGACACATCTACACCAAGCAGGATATAGCACTATGAAGCAGTATATGATATGTGTCATGGGCCTCAACATTTGTCAGTGCACTTCAATGCTATTATAAAGTAGTAATGTGGCTCCTGCCTCTTATATACCGCTTTCATAGTGCAATATCTTGCTTTGTGTAGATGTGGCCCTGGTTAGTTTCAACTGGACTGCTGCCAAGGGTCTATCTTTTCTTCCCTCTGATTGCTAAGGAAGAACCTTGCTTCAAGGTGGTTACCTCAACGGGTGAGTAACCAATGAGCAGCCAGGGCTTTAGCTTATTGGTGGATAGGACAAAGGTGTCTTGGATCTCTGCCAATGGAAAGGTGATTATGCACCCTGACTGAATTTTCCCCCCATTCCTGCCAATCATTTGTTTCCTCTTGGAGTGCAAGGTACAAAGAGCACGGGGTAGTGGAGGAAGAGAAGCAAAACGCATGTGGGAAGCCAAGTGGGCCTGACTACCCCATTGGGCAAAAGCCCCATAGACGGAAACAACCTTCCTCTGTGTAGGAGGAAGAGATTAAATCTTCCTTTATCAGATATTAGAATATTGCCGTTATGAGCTCTGCACTCTGCTCAGGAGGTGGAGTGGGGGAGGAAGAGAGCCTTTCCTCAGAAGGCCATTCCATGAAGATTTGGTTTGCTTTTTAATAGCAGACTCCTCCCTTTCAGAAATAGGGCTGGAATCCAAGGTGCACCCCTCCCTTAACTGGCCAGTGGATTGGAATCTGTTTTACATGCCTGGTATTGGAAAGAAAAGCAGAGCGTACAACAAAAAGCACCACAATATACGTCAGCGCTTATTAATATGAAACTAGAAAATTCTGAAACAAGCCAGAGCAAAGGCAGATAGTGGTGTGGAAGAAGGAGAAGGTTGCCTTCAAAACCGGGTGGGGAGGGGGGAGGGGGAAAGGAGGTGAGCCCTTGAAGCTTGGCCCCCCCTCAACCATGGCAGGATCTATACTACTGCTTTAAAACAATTTATAACAGTTTTGACAGCTATTGGGGCTGATGACACTCTCCATATATAGTTTTCAAAATGTTTTGGTGTAGATCTGGCCCATGTCTGCACATCCCTTTAGGCTGATTGGCTGCAGGGTTCAGGTTAGGAGCTTTCTCTCGAAAGGCTTCTTCCTCTTTCTTTCTTTCTGCTGAGGCTTGAGCTAGCCTTCAATCTTCCAGTTCATCTCCCAGGCAGCATTCGGCCTCTTCTATCCCCTCTCCTGCTGGCAACGGGGAACGAAGCCTTAGTTGAGGCATTTGAACCTTTCTGAATTGGGGGGGGGGGACTGCACAAAAGCTGAGAACTACCAAGCAATCAGTGGTTGGGGGGTGGAGGGGGTGGCAGGGGAAGGGCGCATGGCCATCTAGGGAACCTGGGAGGGTCAGGTTGGCCCTGAGGTATGAAACATGATGTTGGAACTGATATTGACAGAGAGCAGGGCTCTGTCTACATAGTGTCTTGATTTTTTTTCCTCCCCGCCTCCCCTCCAACTAATGGAATAGAACCATTGTACATCAGCCTTCCCCGGCTTGGTGCCCTCCAGTTGTATTGGATTACATGCCCGATACTCTGGCTGGGGATGATGGGATCTGTAGTTAAACACCACTTTGGGGAAGACGGTTCTGCATCTTGTTTCCCCCTTGCCCTTGCAGTTTTTGTGGGTGGAGAAAGTTGGGCGCAAACCATGCAAAAGCTTACAATGTTATGCCCATAGCCACGTGTTGAGGCAGTTGCCTGTAGCCTCTGGCCATGCGTAGAGCCCACTATTACTGTGCAGGCAGCTTCCCTGAATGTTTGGCTATGGTGTTGGCAACGGTAAGACTGGTCTGAGGTTACAGATGGTCATCTCTGCGGATACACCATGTTTGTTTTTTAAGTGATCACCAAGTGGTTAATGGCTTCCCTTCCAAGGCCTCAACCTGTGTGTGTTTCATTGGCTTCCAGGGAATTCTATTCTTGATGCATGTGATGTGACCCCACAAGACATGAATACAGCAGCCTGTATAACAGCCATCCCAAACTTAGCACTCTTCAGAGGTTTTGGACTACAACTCCCATCATCCTCAGATAGAAGGCCATTGGCTATGATGGCTGGGAATGATGGTAATTACAGTCCAACACTTCCAGGAAACACCATGTTGAGGAAGGCTGCTAAGTAAGAACTGGGGAGATATCTATATGGCCTATTTACCGTCGTGGCGCTGCATTGTTTGTATGATGCAGTCGCCAACTTGCAGCCACATCAGGCTTTTACCTGAAACTGTGCTTTTTCGCAGTATTATTTTACCGCGATTTTTCAGCTGCTCCAAGGTCTCCATGTTGTTTCTCTGTCTGTCAGTGGTGGCCTTGGGTCGAGTTAAGCCAATGGGTGCTGCTGGGGGCAAATCCAAGTCCAGGGTAAGCATTGGAACGCAGGGCAGGCTTGACAAGCCAAATGGCCACAGTCACTGTGGGGTTTTCTTTGGCCAGATAGCCCGCGCTCCCTCCTGCCATTTATCTTGATTGTTTCTGCCTCACAGCAGCAATGCTGCAGAGTTTTGAGGGAACTGGCTACAAAGCGGTGTTATATAGTGTAAAATATGGTCAAACCACTCGATTCTTCTTTAACAGATGTCTCTTTGTCACTTTATAGAAACAGGACCAGGATGATGCCGACGATGACCTGGAAATTGCCATCGATAACACTGCTTTCATGGATGAATTCTTTGCAGAGGTGAGGAGTGATGCCTTCCGTTTTGCTTCTACAATTACATCAAGTGACTCAGCTATTGCTAAAATGTTTGCATGAAGCAGCTTAATTTAAAGTAAGATGTGAGCCAATGAGCTTGGTGCTAACTTTGGGGTGAGGGGGTTAGCTCTTGCCTCCAGCCTGCGTCCATGATGGTGGATTCCTTCTCATCTTCTTCCTGTACCTTCCCAGATCGAGGAGACTCGGCAGAATATTGACAAAATTTCAGAGAATGTAGAAGAGGCAAAAAGGCTGTACAGTGTTATCCTGTCTGCCCCTATCCCTGAACCAAGTGAGTAGGACACAAGCCCCCTCGACAATAATGCTTTTCGCTTTCTCATACTCGGAGTACCCAGACACAATCCTGCTGTGGATCTTTATCAAGAGAAGGCATTGCTAGGTGGTAAAACGTTCTTTTCTCCCTGCCTTTTGATACCATGCCTGTCTGTGAGCCCGAGAGGCTGGTACTAGGAGGGGTGGGGTAAGCTTCCCGAAGAGGCTTGGGTTCTGGGACTTCTTTCATGGCCTCAACGTTAGATTAGACTCTTTTGCCCCTGCTCCCTTGGATCTGAATGGATTTGCTTTGCTCTGCAGAGACAAAGGATGATCTGGAACAGCTCACAACGGATATCAAGAAAATGGCTAACAGCGTCCGAAACAAACTTAAGAGTAAGAATGGTGTTCTGCGGGCAGACTAAGTTATTTGTTTGGCTCTGCACTTATTTGGGTCACTTCTGCACTTTGCACAGCAGGTACAATTCCTACGGACGCATGGTGTATCCTGTAGCAAATGCACAAAGTATGCGTAACACATCCCATTGTTTTTAAATGCCTGTGCTGATACACACACACACACATACACACACACACACATATATATGCTGGAGAGCTCTGACCTGATCTAAGTTCAAAGCGGACTATCCCAGTTTCCTTCCTGCTCCCTTCTTCAATACGCTCAGCTCCTGCCATGAAAACAGTTGACTTAAGATTTTGAAGAGAGGAATACTTTATTGTGTTTAATTAAACATTTTTGTGAGAAAATATCCAGTCGATTGCACTTTAGTAGATCCCACCCCACCCTTAGGAATGTTCTAATTGGAATTGTGAATCTGCATTCCATTTTTCCTAGTTTTTAAGTACCATCAGTTCAGTTTCTTCAAATCTAAAATCTTTGAGTCCACAAGCTTTTTAACGTGAGGCTTGTCTTTGCCTCCCCTTGTCCCAGCGTGGTGTGTTGCAAAGCTTTGATAGAACATAAAACTTGCTGTCACACATAGATATACAGATCTAAGTTTTCTGAGTCCCTTAATTGGGCTGCAAATAAGAGGCCCCATTCATAACTGCGCAGGATAGAACGAGAACAGCCTTCAGTCTGTGATGTCTATAACTCCTTCCCTTGAATGCGCAGGCATGGAGCGGAACATTGAGCAGGATGAAGTTCGATCATCAGCTGACCTGCGGATACGGAAGTCCCAGGTAAGCAAAACTCAACGGCAGTTGTATACTGCAGGATGCCGTGGCCTGCCATTAGCCAGTGGCAGTTGAGTGATGTGGGGAAAAGAACAATATAAAACATACGTTTGGGAAGCCAAAAGTGGTGAATTGAAAGGATGAGTGGAAGGTGTGAGGTGCCAGTCCTCTTGGAATTCAAGTCTTCAGGCCTGTATACTAATCTCATAAATGTAAGGACTAGCTGTGATACCTAGTAGTGAGAGAAGCTCTCTGAATGTGCTCAGTGCACTCTGTTCCTTTGCATGTTTTTTGTCTAAGCTCTGGTACTTAACTGGCTCCAGGTTGAAATCCTGGCTCAAATTAAGTTCTGGAAGCCAAAATGTTTATAAGAGAAAAGAAGGGAGGGGGGAGTGATGGTTTCTAGTCAGTTGATGGACTGCCCAACAAAGGCACATCCCTTTCAGTTTGGATCAGGGTGCAGGACTATACTTGTTTAGATAAATAAAAGCCTGTTAACTCCCAGCATTCCCTGACCAGCTGTGGTAGTGGGGGAATGCTGGGAGTTGAAGGACTTTTTTTCTGTCTAAACATACATAGGATTGTACCCTTAGTGTCTATTTTTAATGCAGATCTAGGATTGGATCCAGATGTATACCCATTGAAATTAATGGAACTTGTTTTAGTCATGACTAGTCCATCCCAGAAGTCTTGGATACAAACCCCAAGACTTCTGGGTCTTCCCCAAACTGCTCATCTTTCAGTTTCCAGTAGACAAAGCCAGTCAATTTTGTTACGCTGATCAGACTGTTAGCATGAGAGAGCTAGGGTCTCTTATTTCATCCTGTCACCAGCATTCAGTCCTTTCCCGAAAATTCGTTGATGTGATGACGAAATACAATGAGGCACAGGTCGACTTCCGGGAACGGAGCAAAGGGAGGATCCAGCGGCAGCTTGAGATCAGTATGTATGCTTTTTGCTGAGCAGCCTTGACCATCATCCTTGGGTAGACTAGGATCCTGAAGGCCATATTTTATATTACTATCCTTTGCTTTACCTTCAACAGTGGAATGCTCTCCAGAGCTTTTTATTTGCTCTTGGTGTAGCACTACTTCTGTATCCTGGAGTAGAGATTGTTTGGAGTGGCTCAGAATCCTGCCATTCTGAGAAACACCCAGAGACCGGTTCACAGTTATGAAGATTCAGATTTCTCTCCACCTTCCCAACCTGCTGGTTTCTGAGATTTCACCTGGTGTTGCTTTTTCGTCCCTGCCCTCTTAGATCTGGACTCTTTCTGGCTGTCTGAAAGGGCCTTAAGGTCTAGAAACTTTTTAAAAGTGAAAGTTGAAAATCTCAAGAAGCTGAATTAATAATAAATATACTGCTGCTTATAATGGGGCTCTTTCTGAGTGTTTGAAGTACCTCTTATATGTTGCCTTGGTAATCATTGTAATAGCACTGAAAGTTGTCCATTTAATTCCTAATTACAGAAACCAATAAAACCAATATTTTCTATTATTGTCTTTTTGTATCATCATCATAAATTTGAAACAGAGGCAGCATTGGTATGATTTCCTGTGGTATATTTGGAGAAAGATAAGTGGTCCCTGAGGAAGGAAATTTGTTTCCGAAATGCATTGGGGCCAATAAAACGTTTTTCCAAGCACCTGAGAACATTTTTTCTCCCATTTTGTGATATATTAGGGCCTTCCCCTCTTGCATGTATTATCATGTATTATCATCACCGTCATCATCCACATTTCTGAGTCAACTGACCATAGTACAAAAATAGAGCAGAAAGAGTCATGTTCAGAGTTTGAACACAGCTTAGTTCACCACTACTAGAAATCTGGTGATACAGGAAGATGCTGATTTTTTTGTATCCATTGTATGGTTAGCTGCCTTGGCCTTGTTCTCAAGGAAATGTGGGATTGAAATTAAATTAATAATATAGTACAGCTCTGCACTTGAACAGTTCTATCATGATAACCACCAAGCCCCAGTTATCGACTTGGCCCTGAGACCAGTGAGGTGCCAAAGTGAAAATTATCGGTCCATGGAAGTAATTTCCCCCTTTCCTGTCTTGGTAGTTCTTACACCTCACATGGCAGTGTTTGTTCCTATTGCAATATTTGAAGCTCTTGTGTGCTTCCCCTCTTTTCTCCCTGGGATACAGCTGGGAAGAATACAACAGATGAGGAGCTGGAGGAAATGTTAGAGAGTGGGAATCCATCAATATTCACATCCGGGGTGAGTATTGTGATGTTGTTAGGCTGGCCAAAGGGTAGAGCCTCTGCTTGGTTCCTTAACTTGGTGATGGTGGTGGATTGAGAAGAGGAGAACTGGAAGATCCTGAGTCCACAGGGATTACAGGTCGGTGGTTGGAGATTCTTAGGGGCGCCAAGCATCATTGTTTGGAGTAGCCAAATGGTAGCAGAGTTTGGTCATGAACTGAAAATGGCAAGGTATGTCCAGGGAGAGAAGCTGGGATGGGACAAGATAGACCCTGTGAAAACAGCAGTGCAGAATATTGCTCAGTGTCCTCCTGGGAGGGTATGGTCACAGTGGTTTGTTTGCAAGTGACAATCTCTGGGCCTCTTCTAGATCATGGATTCCCAGATCTCAAAGCAAGCACTGAGTGAGATTGAGGGACGGCATAAGGACATCGTGCGGCTCGAAAGTAGCATCAAGGAGCTTCATGACATGTTTGTGGACATTGCCATGCTGGTGGAAAACCAGGTAACTGAGCTATAAAGAAGGGTGGGAATGGGAGGGTTAACCCTCTCCTCCCTCCATGCCAGTCCTCTCCATGAGCGTGTGTGTGCGTGTGTGTAGGGGGGAGAATGGGGGGTTGGCTGGGAGGGGTCAAAGAGGATACGTTGCTCAGGGGCAGCTCTTGGCATGGCAACTGGCATGTGGCCCTGGCTCACTGCTGCATGTAGCCCTTGGGGCAAAAAGGTTGCCCGCTCTGTCCCATTTAATTCAATAGAGCTGACTCCCTAATAAGTATGCCTAGGATTGCAGCCCAAATATTTTTTTAATGTAGACAAAAAAGACTACTTAGTTGTGTGAGTGTGTGGGTTATAAAATTGCAAATAGTATTTTGTGTGTGGGGGGGTGTTCCTCTCCCTCTCTCATGACACTAGAATGTGGAGTCACCAAATATTGGCAGACAGGCTAAAGAAAATACTCTGCACAGGCAATACATAATTAACGTATGAAATTCGCTTCCATCAAGAAAGGTGCTGTGAAAGACAAATTCATGGTGGGCCTGGCTTATCAATGGCTATTGGTAGTGCTTGCTAAATGAGACCTACATTGTGCAGAGGTAGGGCACTTCGGAATGCCTGCTGCTGGGGACAAAGAGGGGAAAGCTTTTGTCCTTGTGGCCTGCTTATAACAGCGGGGAAGCTTCCTGGAGGCATTTGGTTGACCTCCACTGCGAGTAACGGAAGAGAGGAGCAGCACACAGAGGAATCCCTGTTGTTATCTTCAATCTCCAATCAGAGATAACCACAAGGATGCAAGCCAGTGCTGCAACTGTTCTTCCTGGCACCAGCTGAGTGACTTTGCACTGGCACTAGAATAGCCACTATTCCTGCCAGCATCCAAGTCCCTGATCATCCACATCCCTGCTCGTAATAGCAGGGATTCCCTGGTATGCTGCTTCTCTTCCCTGTGCAAAGCCAGGAACTCGTCCGTCATTGCGAGGAGCGGTGTTCTTTTCTCAGTGGCAGCCATGCATCCTCCATGCTCCTTTCTCGGCATGGAGCAAGGCAACATGGGGGGTGGGGGGCAAGGGGCAGGGTGATGATATCACCTGCTGACGTCCAGTGATGTCATGGTCATTCCTCTACGACAGTTTGTTTTAAGTACCCCTAGATTAGTTGGACCTTTGGCCTGATTCAGTGGAGCTCATCTTTCGATCTCAGATGGAGTCAGAAAGATCTGTGGGGTGTGGAAATGAGATAAAAGAGGGGGTGGCAAATGATCGGGGTTCAGAAAGGGTGCTGTAGAGTGCAGGAAAAAATGCTAACTGAGAACATGTTTAAAGATCTCACAAACATGCTTTTATAGAGTTTCCACAGCATGCTCCTTCTGAAGCATGGCTTTCAGGGTAATTTGAGTTTTAATGCCCTGACCTAGTGGTTGGCAGAGTAATGAGTGAATGCAGTTCGCTAAATGTATATGATGTAGGGCTGGTGTAGCCTGATAAAGTCAGTTATTAAGATAACTTGGATATTGGAATTGAGATTTGGCTGCATGTGCCAACTGGATTGGACTGCAGAGGCTGTGTTGCTTGCTGTGTTCTCAATTGCCATTATTCCATAGGTATAGATAGCCCTTTCCATCCATCACAACCAGACCTTTGATTAATGCTTATCAATTCTGGGACAGAAATAGTCTGCTTAATAGAATTTAGGGCTTTAATGCCAGTCTCTAAGGCCCCATTTCTTGTTTTCTGCTTACAATGCAACCCCGAGGAGGTCTCACTCAGGTGAAACTATGGTGAGTGCTTCTTTCCAGAATTTAAACAGGGCTTGATTGAGAGGGAGGAGGAGGGAATATGGATGAGTTAATGGTGGAATCTTGTCACTGAATGTCTGTGGCAGATGTTTGGGGCCAAGACCCCCTTTATCCTTGACCACTTCCCATGCTGATGGGGGTTGTAGTCCCAAATATGTGGAGGGCACCAGATTGGGGAAGGCTGGTTTATGGAGAACAACCATGTATCCCTGATCCTTCAGAGGGAGGGTGACAGTGATGGAGATGACAGCTGGCTCATTTGAGGACTGGGCAAGCTTCCAAGAGAGGAGCTACATGGTGGGCGATCTTTAGGGTGCAGAGAAAGTGCTCTAGACGGCATAAAACTAGGCAAGGTGGGAAGGTGGGTTTTTTTCCTCAATGCCCTTCTCCACAGCAATAGGAATTTCCTAACATGTTAACGTTCTTTCTCTCTCTTCTCCCTCTCCTGACTTTCCCAGGGAGAAATTGTAGATAACATAGAACTCAACATGATGCACACCCTCGATCACATAGAGAAAGCACGTGAGGAGACCAAAAAGGCCTTGAAATATAAGAGTAAGGCACGCAAGGTGAGCCTCTCTCACACAGACTACCAGCTCTGCTCCAGCAGCTTACACTTTCTGCTTCTGCCTCTCTGTTCTGCTTCCGGCTTTCCTTTCCCTCTGCAAGGGAGCCATGATTGACCGCATAGAGAACAACATGGACCAGTCCGTAGGCTTTGTGGAGCGGGCCGTGGCTGACACCAAAAAGGCCGTAAAGTTTCAGAGTGAAGCACGAAGGGTGAGAAGGACTCGTCACAGCCCCCCCTCTCCCTAGGCCTTTCGGGTTCTACTCCTGAACCCAACTCCTGAAAGCCCAAGGGGAGCCCCACCCTGCCTGCCCTTCTCTTCTCCTTCTGCCAAAGTCCTTGTCCAGTCTCTTTAGATGCAGACCCATTTCCCCCCCATCCCATCCACTTGCTGTTCTCCCACCCTCCCCTGTGGCTTGTTCAAAACCCACCCAGTTTTGCAACAAACTACATGACTAGCTAGCAACGTTTCGTTCAGCATTGCTTCGCTTTCCCAGTAGTGCTTAGACACCCTTGATCCTCCTCCTCCGGCCTCTTCTTTCACAGCTCCTTAATTCTCTGGACAGCCTCTTCAAAACGTGAGGGTTGAACTTCTTTGGTGTGCTAGTCTGTGACTCTACTACTTCTGCTTCAGACTGTTCTTCCATTCTCTTACAACCTTGTTTGCTAAGCGTTGTTCTGTTTAAGGTGGGGGGCTTTTGGGAAGGGGGAGGGGTCTCAGTGGGCCAAATTCAGGCCTGGGGATTCCCTGGGCCATTTTTAACAGCTGTTTGACAGGCAGATAATGTAACCGGAGGAAAGATGCACATTGAATGTTTCACAGCAGCTAAAGCTGTGGTGGGCCAATTGTGTCCTTCCAGGTGTTGTTGGACTGCAAGTGGCCCACCCCTGGGCTAACGGCTCAGGAGCTCTGCTAGCAGAAGAAGGCAATGCTGGGCAGGATGTACTGAGTGCTTCTTGTTTTCACCACCGGTTAGGAGAAGCCAGGACTGAAGTAACTGAGAGCCCCGCTTCATCCAATATGCTTGCATTCCCTATAGCTGTTTTTATATTGAGGGAGAAGGCACTCGATTGGCGAATGTAGGGCAAATAAACCTTTATAGTCATGACTTTCTGAGTTGATCAGGAAATGGTTATGCGTTGAAGTAAGACTGAGTTATATCTTTCTGCACACTGCTACTTAATGGCAGGCAAGCATATTTTAAAAGAATTTAAAATCTGGATACATTTTAAGCCTGAACGTTGAAACATTATGACGATGATCGTTATTTTACTAAAACTCTGAGTTGACAATAACATTCTGTGGGATATTATGAGGACAGAGGCCTATTATGGGTTCAGACTGCGAGCTTATCCGAAAGTAAGCCTTACTGATTTCTTTAGGACATACTATGCCCATAAAACTGAACTGTAGGTCCCACTGAAGGGTTTGGAGCTAAAGTTAAAGATTAGATAAGGGCCCGACCTGGTTCACATGTAACGAGAAGTCACTGTGGGTGAATTCCCTTGCAGGGCTCCTTGTTGTGGCAGCAACTTGAATTTTGAAAATTCATGTCACCGGGGGAGGGGTGTGTGCCATAGCTTCTCATTACATGTGAACTTGGTGAGGGTGGGTTGTTTGGGTGGTTGGCAACCCTAAAACGGCCTATGGGTTCTGGATGGCTTGCTTACCACCCCAAAAATCCACCATTGCAGGGTTCGAATGTAACAACAACCTATGGTGTGCCTTGAATAGCCAAAATGGCAGTGGCAGCCATGACAAGAAGCCTCGCAGATAAATTCACCCATGGTGGCTTCTCGTTACATGTGAACCGGGGACGTCTGTGTTCTTTTTTTTGGAAGAAAGAGAAATCATTGGGTACTTGATTCTTTCCTTTTCTTTTGTAATGAGGGCCAAACTTGATGCCAAGTTTGTCATGTGGTTAGCCATGGTGTACAAGTGTTTTTTTAAATAAATTGTTGGTACAAACGGGGGGCCCTGAGCTTGATTGGGACCAGAGCATGGCAGGAGGGGTCTTTAACCCTTTGCTTCTGCCGGAATCCTAATTAGAATTGCCTCCAGCTGTCTACTATTCCAATGGGAAGAAAACGTCCATCGATGCAAGTGCAGCTTTGCTTCCATTGTGAACAGCAGGCACAGGAGTTCTGCGGCACAGACAAAGGCTAAAGCCTCCCCACCCACCCACCCCACCACCAACCCCACACACACATACCATGGTCCTGATCAAGCGCACCCCAGTGCCACCTTTAAAAAAAAATCTTGCACAGCAGGGATAACCAGATGACAAACATCCTGTCTAGTATGGTCTTTAGTCTTATAGGCACAATCCATTTTAAGGCAAAGTAATTGGATGCAAGCTTTTTATGCCAATGTAACTAAAAGGTCCATTCGCACTTGCACATCCCTCACTCCCTTCACTTATCACTTGATGACTTGCACCTACCTGCACGTGTGAATTCTGTCCATTGAATATAATTGGGTTTGAAACTGTGGTTGGCAGAACAAATGCACTCTGGTATTTCAATCTTTGGCTGGGTTGCGCGTTCAGGCCATCCCTTGATGTAGTGACTCCACTGAGCGATGAACATTCAAGTGTCAACCTGCACTTAAACAGCATAAATCTAAGTGTTTTGGCTTCAGTTTAACCAGAAGCCTCCTATTGAATGTATGCATACTGTTTTCCCCATTTGTTGTTACGTCAATATTTATTGCTAAATGTTCCCTTTTCTTTTACCCTTCTAGAAAACAATAATTATCATTGTGATAGTGGTTGTCCTGCTGGGCATTGTAGCACTCATTATTGGACTTTCAGTAGGGCTGAAGTAAAAGCAGCCAACAAGGCTGCTGGCTCTGAACGTAAGTAGCTTTGGGAAGCAGAAAGGTTTTCCAATTCTTTACTGGCTTTTTAGGGTTACTTTAGCCTCTTTTGCTATCTTCTCTGCTGCTTTGCTTTCAGGAGAGTTTTTGAATATTTAAGACTTGGGACCAGGGCTGATTTTATTTGGCTACTAACAAAGTCCAAAGCTGGTCTAAGCTGAAAAAAGAAAAGGGTTTTCTTTTTAAAAAAAACACCAAGATTTATATCAATGTTGATTTAATATAATTTATTCTATCTATCTGCACACATATATGTAAAATCTTTTCCAGATGGTAGAAGGGAGGGACATAGGTGCTTAGTTATATAAATAAATAAAATCAGCAATATTAAATGAAAAAACAGGAATTCTAAAGATGCTATCAAATTCTGGAATTTTGAAGCACATCACAGAGTTTTATGTAGGTCTCTCATTTGGGGGTTGAAATGCTTATTTTAGTCTCTGGCTTCTATGCTGTAAATTGCACCTGCACATTTGAGCTTTTGCATCTTGAGCATTTGCCTTCCAACTCCTGTTTATCAATGTTTGGATTGCGGTGGGAGAGGGCATTTGATCAGCCCTAGAGAGGCTGAGGTTTGCCGAGGTATGATTTCTGAAGTTTCTAAATGCAACTTCAATAGAAGTCCCTTCCGAGGAGACTGTGTAGTTCCAGCTATAGTCATTCCCAGAGTGGGTGTTTTGTTTTTTTGTGCTGCTCCTCTTCCTCAGTTCATATCTGCATGCAACATGGCTGTGTTCATCGGTACTTCCAGGTTGCTAGTCCACACACCTGCTGTTCTGTGCATAGGGTATACAAGTCCGCTCTGTGTTTGCTGAGTAGTGTGAACAGTACAGCCTGGGCTTGTTAACACCCCATCTGATGGTGCCTCAAGGCACTTTGTAGAGAGGAGAATACAATAGTGCAACCATCTGAGGGTATATATAGTTCACCTGTGAAACTTTTCCTTGACTTCCCACAGATCCTGAATAGCAGGTCAATGACAGTTGCTCTTCCCACATCCCTCTATAAGTGTGTGTGTCCCTCTCCCCACCCCAAGCACCTCACTCGGATTAGGAATCTTTTGCTGATCCTCAAAGAGGACTGCTCCCTCTACTCCCTCCCCCTTGGCTCTGTGCAGACCATAGCCCAGGAGTGCTGCCTTGCAGATGGTTTGGTCTATAACTCCCATTAACCCCAGCCAGCATGGCCAATAGTCAGGGATGATGGGTGTTGTAGGCCCAAACATCTGGAGGCACTGGGTTGTCTCCCCTGCCATAGAACCTTGAGCTAATGGGGGAAGGGAATTGTGAGAGAGATTATTGTCTTTCACCAAGGACACCGGAGAACAAAGGGGGGAATATCTCCTCCCTTGTCTATCATTCTGTAGAGGTTTGATACATTCGTGAGACCAGAATAATCTGGTTGCTCATCCCTACATGAGGATTAACTTTTCCCACTTTGTTCCTTTCCTTCCTCCAGACACTCCCAAGCTGTTCCTCCTGGGTTGGTAGCAAGACTTCCCTTCCTGATCCTTCCTACTATGGTGTGACTTCCCCCTACCTATCCTCCAGCCTGACCTCTTGGATTAAGTATGAATGGTTCCCTGCAGGATGAGTTCACTTGCATCAGTGTTTCCTGTGAGAGCTAAATGCTGTTCCAGTTCATTCCTTGGATAACCTCTGTAGCCAGAAGACTCTATTGTTCCTTGCTGCATCCAAGAGGTCCAGAGAACACAGGGCACTCCAGAGAGAACCTCCCATGCAATCTGCCCCTTACCCATCCCTTCCTTTCTTCCCACTTCACCTGCTGCCTCCAATTCAAGCATTTCCTGTTTTTAAGCCTACATCCTTCTGGAATTTTCTACAGTACAATGGAATGAACCTTAAAAAGAATTTTGGAGTCACTGTTGCCTACCTCACTGCCTTGTTTTCAGATGTGCCTTTTTCTTAACAATGCCCAGCTATTTATTGGAGATATAGTAGACATTTTTGCTCTTCAAAACTGCTCTTCAAAACTCAAAGTGGTATCTGCCACGTAACTTCTTTCAACCATCCCACTGTATGCTGAGGCTGCCCTTTGAAGGATGGAGTAGATTTTGCAGCACCTACATAGTTTTTGCATCTCCTGCAAATCTTAGCACACTGGGAGTCCCTCAGTGCGTCTTGCCCTGGCAGCCCCCAAAGAGAGGTCAGGTGCAAGGAATGATGTTGAACACTTAATAGTGCAAGCGACTGCATGGCGTTTGCAGTCAAGATAGCCAAACTTGGGGGGATAAAGCAGATTAGGACCATGGGCACAAATGCATATAAAAAATGCCAAAGTATTCAGGCCAGGATTCCTAAATCAGGTGGACAGTTGCATACTGGGATGCAGCTATTAACACTCGAACCCTCCAAATTTGAGCTGTTTGTGTTCCATCTGCTTCTCAGCTTGGAGAAGCAGGGCATTGCAGTGGAGGTTCCATGCTTTGGGTACTTGGAACTGGTCTGCATGTAAAGGGAAAGCTGCCTTCAGATTTCCATAGATAAAGGCACTCCTTGGGGATATATTTTTGGTAAATTGGATAGCCCACTTCACTTGTTTGGAATGTAATCGAATTTTCTGAGTGACGTAAAATGCAATTATTTCCTGCTTGTACATTTAATTGTGTTTTGAGTGTCTCTGTGCTGAAGGCATAGTTGTGTGTCTGCTCCCCGATATATAATGATCTCTGTGTAAATCGATATGTATTTGTCTGAGGACATAAGGATTTGAGGAATCAAAGGCTTTGTTTGCTTTGAACTGTTACTTTTTTAAACCGAGGATTCCTATCTTGTTCGAATGTCCACGTTGCACCCACCACCCAAATTCACTGTTCATAATCAGTCCATGTGGTTTATGGGATAGGGAAAAGCTGATATGGAGAAAGCATTGAGTTAGTTTATCAGGCATGGTGGATGAGATGTGTAACTCCCTGATATTGGAACTCCGACCAGAGAAGACCTTACTGTTGGATAAAAGCCTTGTTAAAGATGAAGTCATTTTGTCTGCTTTTTCTTAGAGAGAACTTCCCCAACCTGGTGCCGTTCAGATGTTTGGGACTACAATTCCAACCATTCTTGGCCAGGGTTCCTGGGAGCTTGTAGTCCAACACTTCTGGAGGACACCAAGGTGGGGAAGACTGTTTAGAGTGAAGTTCTAGCAATTGTTACATTCTTACATAATTTTTAAAATTCCCCTCAAGATCTGCTGTTTTCAAACATGGATTTTTTTTCTTTGGATGAGAAACATTCACTATTATTACTACAACTCGTAAGCTCTTTGGCCCTCTCACTGCTTTGTTTTCAGCCATATCAGTGTCCTCCTTACCAGTGTAAGTCACATAAATTGAAGGGTGAGTGTATTTTGTGAATTAGATAAGGAGAAATGAATTTGGCTACGAAAACACCAGCAAAAAGCATCTTTGATTGACGGTACTCATAGTACAAGAGCGAATGCCAGACCCTTCCCTGAAAACCAGGCATCAGTGTTGCAATTATTCTTGCCTTCAGCATTAATGGGTTCACTGCATGGAAGTGAAAATGCAGAATGAGTGAGCTAGATTCATCCTTCCTAGAGCTGAGGGTTGGAGGGGTTGTGGAAGCCATTCCTATTGCAGAGAGCTTTAGCTTCTAGCAGCGATGTTTTTGTTGAAATTTGGGGGAATGCTGCACAGAGTTCTATATTTATGCACATTATTGACTGGGAAGCCTGATTTAGATGTATTTCCCATGGGAGATAATAGCACTTTGATTGGAATTGTTTCATGGAGATCACCACCTCCTACTTGTCACTAGCAAAATCTGGCTGGTTCACCTGTTTCTCCAATAGATGCACTATTGAAACCCACCCAGCATCTGGGTTGTCTTGTCTTGGTGCTGCAGGTGTCCTGACCTATGATGCTTTTTTTGCAGAATGCTAAGAGCACTGCTGGCTCAAGCATTTGTATGGCCATCTTCCATGTGTGTGCAGATGGAGCCAAGGGAAGGCTCCGTAGTGATGTCCTTCTCTCTAGGCCTTGATGTCTGTAACTTGTAGGTAGCAATTAAGGGGATGGTGAAGTGACCACCTATGAGAGGTATCTGTAAAAGCAGAAGATTGAGCTGCCTATGGACAGCAGAGGTCCTAAGGATATGATTTTGTCAACGTTTTTTTTTAAGAACTTTTTTTAATTTAAAAATAAATGGATTTATTTGAACATCAACCTGTAACTTCTGTTGTACTTGTCCATTGAATATACAGATTAGATATAGCTATACAAGCAGTTGCACTTGTTTTGAGGGGAGGCATGTACTTGTATGGGCCACACCTCTATCCTATATATCCTTCTGCAACTCATCTTGCAGTATGCCCAGATGTGGGGGAGTTGCTATTATGAATACAGAAGGACTGAGGAATTGAATCACATCTGGAACACCAAGCCTGGCTGGATTCCCCCCCCCCCCCTTGTTGCCTGTTGTCATTATGTCAAATCCTGCAGGTAAGATATTTATGGCAGTGCATACATGATATTGCTCTTCTAGGATACTAGTACCTGCATGCTTTCCATCTAAATCACTTAAACACTCTACAGGATCCAAAATAGCTTTGGTAAGAACTGACGAGACTAGTCCATTGACTTAGAAAAATTCACACAGAACTCTGTGCCGTCCACATCTGTGAAAGAACAGTCCGTAATATCCTATTTAACATCCTCTAGTCCATAATCCCATCCTCTGTTCCAGTGACTTCCCTCCCCACTCTCTGCAAAAAAGATAAGCCCCTTCTTTTTCCTCACTCCTGTTACCAGCCTCATTCTAATTAAATAAATCTGGATATGTTGTTATTCATTTTTCCTCTCACTGAGCAGAAGAAGATTATGATCATGATATGCTGCATCATTCTTGCCATCATCCTGGCCTCTACTATCGGGAGCTTCTTTATCTGAGCGCCCATTCCCTGTCCCTCATCGCTTGCCTCAGGTGAGTTACATGCGGATGCAGAAGTTTGATCTAGTGCTGGTCATCTTGATCAGGATAGCTTTGGTCTCACTGAAACTGACATTACATCCTGTTGTACTCCTACTTTCCATCCGGACTAATATAGCAAAGGTGCTGCAGAATGCCTTACCAAATAGTACCCTGCCCTAAGATTAAACAGTTGAGAAAGATTTTAAAAAGCCATCAACCTTGAATATAAGTTTATGCAATCCAGCTTGGTGAGGGGAAGTAGACCAGAGTCCACAAATATGTAGATAATGAGTATTATAACGAGCGGGTTAAGACCATTCTGCTTAACTTATGGAATTAAGAAAATGTCTGTTGTTCAGATTAGCAGAGGCTTCTGTAATCCTTGTGGTTGTTACGCTAGACTAGAATGCCACTTCCCGTCTTTGCATCTGCTCAGTTCCTTGTTTTTTCTTTCTTCCAGGATGGATTTGCAAGATGGCTTTTTTCTTTCACACTTCCCCTGGTCCTGCGACCTCCAGTGCTTCCTCTCTTTGTAGAGATGTTGCAGCCAACCATTTACCTTTCAAAAGGTTTTAGCTGGATTCCAGGAGATGAAGCAAAGGCAGGAGCCAGAACAAGGCCCAGCCTCAGAACACTGGCATGAAGCCAAATACAACAGCGGGTATGAATGTTACTAGAGAACAGAGGTCTTGTTTTTAACTTCTTCCTACAGTCAAGCCCAGCTTTTGATTTAACTCTAATTTGACTTTACTCCCAATTATACTGGCTTCTTCTGCCCAGTGAATAATGACTGCAGAAACCAAGTATTTGAAGGAAATCCTCTTAACTAGCTTCTGCATCTATAAAAAAAACCCCCACAAGCCACCACTTATGACCTGTACAGATGCTCTAAAGATAGGTTTGGAAAACCACATGCTCCTGCTTGCCTATAAATTTGAGTCATCCACCCACCCCCTCTGGCCATGCTTTCTATTTCTGCTCACACTGTCAAAGGGAAAATGACTTCTTAAGCAGCCCCATTTTATATCCCCAAAGATATATGATTAGACTTCTGGATAAAAGCATCTATATCTGTTCCCATCCCAATGGGAACTATTGTGGCTCAAGCTGCAGGCATCCATAATGAAGGCATGGCCCTCTTGTAACATACCAAGGTGTTATGTTTGATTTGACACTCATTGTATTGAGATGTCCCACAATGCCTCAATATATTTATTATATACTGGAAGAAAGCTTGCCATTTATTTAAACAACTTAAGCTGTATTTACTCAAGTGTATGTGGTTTCCTCCCTTCAGTCAGCTCCCTGGTAGGGGTGTGTCTGGAACAATTTTATCCCTTTAAGCTTGGTCTAATGGTATTTCATTAGCTCCTTCTTCAGCTGGGGAAATCCTCAGGCTGTTTACCCTTTAAACAATAAACCAATCACTAAGCAGAGGAAGGGAGATCTCTGCAACCGCATGATAACCGAAGCTTCTTTATGAGAATTTGAAGTCCTATCCATGGTAATGTATGAGATGGGCTACAGGTTGCTTTGCACCGAAGAAGAGCTTATTCAGAGCTTCTCTTGATGGTGACTTGTGAAAGCTGATCTGCTACATTCAAAAGGCATGAATGTTAACAAAACCATCCTCCTGAATAAAGAGTTTGATTGAATGTTCTGTGTCATATGTGATCGGCTAATAAAAATAAGAAACTCTCAGATACTGTAGTATGTGAAGAACCGAAGAACCTATTCTTCTAGCACAGGGATGGGCAACTTCTAGCTCTCCGGATGTTTTTGGCTTAAGTCAACATACCCAATGGTGAGGGATGACAGGAGTTTAAGACCAAAATATCTCGAGGGCCACAAGTTGCCCATACCTGCTTTAGCAGGATTCCTACAATTGACAGAGGCCAAGAGTACTTAGGGCTCTTTTCTGATTCAGCCCAAAAGAATAGAATAAGCTCCTTCTTAGAGCTATAAATCTTACTACTCCTTCTCCATCTGGACTTTCAAGAATAGGTATTTATCCAAGCTGTTAGTCTATGCAACCCTATTCTTACAACCCTATTCTTACTATTTGCAGAACATTTTTGCCTTGCTGCTTATCCCATTGGCAGGGGTAGTAATATACCCAAATTTAGCACCAACACATACACATTAGTCATAATAGGCAAACCAAGGCTACATATACCTTGCAGCACAAGCACTTTAAAACACTGCTATTTTAAAATGTGCTAAAGGAAGGCAAGCTGCAAACCACCATTTTTAGGCATAACAAGTTTGAAACATCTGTATCAACTTCGTCCACAATGGATATTGGAAGAATTATCAGCTCCACTCTAAATCCCTGTGATATTAGAGCAGATGACAAAAGCTAAAATGGACAGGTATCTTTACCAAAAGTATGCTAGGTTTATTAATCCAAGATTGGTGTAATTACAACCACTCCCATCACTCTCCACATTTATCTGCTTTTCAAGTGTAGAGATCCATGGTACAGCCATCCACTGTTTGAGAGGTGTAAACAATGCATTAGCCAAGGAATGCAGGAGCAGGCTTTTGGAGAATTGTTGCACCAGAAGAGAAGAGCCACACAACTCCATACTTATACTCTGTCGGGTAGAAAGAACTTTCCCCAATAGCGACCTTTCATGTACAAGTCATGGGGGCTCACATATTTCCTTATCCCGAGCATGTTGGCTGTGATAATGCGTTCAAAGGTCCATGGATTCTGGTTGTTACGCCTCCTCTCCTCTTCCCTCTCCCGCATCTCTTGTAGGGATTGCCGGCTGACTGCTTGGGCTGGGAAAGGCAACTTCTTAGCCACCTGAGTTAGGAAGCGCTTCACCTCATCAAACTCACAGTGCCCTCCCACTTCCACTATAAGACGGCCATTCCTCACCGGTGTCACATAGTGGTCTATCGCACCCTTGCCACCACCCATGCGTTGTCCTAGCCCTTTGCGGGTGATGGACTTGTAAGGAGCAGGGACTCTCCAAACAGCAAACATAGTTCTGGGGTTCAGGTTCCTATTGATGGTCAAGCGCATCATTTCAAAATGACCCCAACGGAGATATCCGCCACCTAATGCCTGCAGGCCGAGGAAGGAAAAAGTATGAATATTATGCACAGAGAAATCACAAGGCAATAGGTGTCTCCCCTTTCCCAGCTCTATGGCATATCTTCTCACACTTGTTTTGTGTAATTGAGAATCCACAACAAGATGACTCTCACACTCACCAATATACCATATTGCCCTTCAGTGAATTCTGTGGCTTCTGTAGAAGGACCACGGATGTCATGTAAATTCTTGAACTCCCGCCTGACCTTGGGCACAACTGGAGCTCTCTCAACAAATTTCAGTTTAGGTCTCTCGGGAATGGTGATGCCTAGAAGAATGAAATGGCAGATTCGCTTTATACTTCTCACAACAGTCTCCTGACTGAACTCTCAAACAGGTTTGCCCAGAAGTGAACCCCACTAAATTCAATGAGGCTTACTCCCAGGTAAGTGTGTAAAGGACTTCCGCCTTACTCCCCCATTGTCTGTTGAATAATTATGGGTGCTTACTAATTACACTTACTGCACTTCATCCTGCCACCAATTAAAAAGAAACAAAATTCCAACAACCATTTTGTTTTATTAGCATCTTCCCTTATCCCTCAACGTACCGCTGTAATCTGGAGGAAACTCAAACTTCTTGAAGCCAGCAGTGAGAATTTTGGTTCCACTGGAGCCTAGAAGAAATGCACAGAAGACACAATGCTAAAGTTATTTCTAAAGAGAAATTTGCCTGCACTGATAAGAACACCCTCTATCACACATCAACAGCATGTCCTGATGAAATCGTAGAATTGGAAATGTGGTAGTGGAGCTGTCAGAAGGAAGGAGCAGACGGGGAGCTGTGACTGTTGTCTTCGTAGACCAGACTTCCCTAACCTGGTGCCCACCAGATATTTTGGAATCCAACTCCGATCAGCCTCAGCCAGCATGGCCAATGTCAGGGATTATGAGAGTTGTAGTCTAAAACATCTGGATTGCATCAGATTTCAGTGCAGCCCAATTACATCCCAACATCCCTAAATGGAATGTTGTTAAAAAAAAAAGTACAAGTTCATGTAAGAAAAGAACAGGAATGATTCAGGCATATACTACACTGATGGTCAGAGAATAAGAAATGAATATCTTTCCACAACAAACTAAAGACCATCCCCACCCAAGGTTTCAACAAGAGTAAGAGAAACTTGGAAAGAGCAATCCAATGGCCCCCAAACATTGCCTGAGGAGCCATAGAATACTGGGAATTCCCCACTCTGAGATCTCCACCCCGTTGTAACTGATGTAGAAAGAACTACACCTGCTGCCCTCCAAGCAACCTTGGAGGAGGAAAGGGTTTGTTTCAGTGGGTGGAGACTGAAGAGGTCAGGATACAAACTATCCTGAGGCCTCTTCAGCCTGCTTTCCTCCTCCTCTGAAGCGCTACCAGTAGACAGGCTGAAATCCTGTCTAGTGAAAAACGCAGAGCAGGAGGATGAGGAGGCAAAAGATCGCCTCTGCTGTTCCTCTCACCCTGCATTGGATGATCACAAGCCTTTAAATTTGGGGGCTTCCAATCATGGAGGACACAATCGATAGGATTGTGCCCTATGGGTGCTTCCAAATGGATGGCTCCTCGTGCTAGCAATCAAAAGGCATTGTGCAGCAATTCCATCTTTTCCTCCCTAATAGATCTTTTCTGATTAGACAGAGAGAGAGAACCAAAGACAAGAAGCAGTGAGGAAAGACAGGAGGGCTACAAATTGAAGATTTCATCATCTGGATGCCCCATATCATTCAGTGAAAGAGGCAGGGTGATTGCTGGATGGACCATCTGCTGGAAGGACCCTCAAAAAGGACAAAAGGGTGGGATTTCGCCTTATGTCGCTGCCCTAAATGTTAGATTAGGGTGACCAGATGCAGGCCTCCTGGATTTAAGTTTATTAAATGTGTAGACGGGGGAATTTTAGCATATGCAGCTTCTCACCCTTGCAAAACTAGCTTTACCTGCTAAAATCTCAATTTTTGGCATCGCTATTACAGTTACGAGAACTCTACATTTTGCACCTGGTTAGCGAAGGCAACATCCTCAAATTTGTCATATGGTATAATTAATACCGTAAGTAACAGCCAACGACTATCAATGAATGGATACTTCTCCCACAACCATTAGGCTTCCTACCGCAGAAGAGCTGATCCCCACGATTACCTTTGTCCTAATTAAAACGAGTTTCAACTAGAGAGGCTGTTATGCCAAACTTGTCAGCTGCTTCACTGTAGGAAGCGGAGGGGGAAAGCTCTGCGTTCTCCCGGCTGCCCCAGAAAAAACGGCGCTCAACCTACGATGCCCCTTAAAGGCGGCTGACCCCATGCCCTAAGGAACGGCCCCTTTAAAATAAGCCTTCTGACCTGCTGGAGTCCCGGTGAGGGCGAATAACGGGCGCCCGAGCTGCTTCCACATTTTGGAGGGATCCGCGCAGGGCGGGGATCGCGGGACTCCGTTAACACCGAGAACCAGGTGACAGACACAGGATTTAAGACGCCATCTTCGCGAGGTGAGCAGCCATAATCCGCTCCGACAGCAACACATCCGGAAAGAACTGTGCAGCGGGAGTAACTAAGGAAACAAGGGGTGTAGCAACATGGTTCCGGCGAATCAATAAGTCCAATGGCAGGACTCACTGAATCCCTCTTCAGCTGCATCCAGTGGAGGCTGGTGGCTCCTATTTCGGTGGGGCTGTAAATGCATTCTGGGTTTTAATCAGAACCTGCCAGAACTCGAAAGGACCTATCCCCAAATGGGTTCAGCACCTTGGACAATTCCTTTAGAATTCTGGCTGGTTTTGACTGAAATCCAGAATGGATTCACAGCCCCACCGAAATCGGAAACACCAGCCTCCACTGCTTGCATCGCGTTTATCCTTAGTCCAACAGCGGTAGGAGACGTGGAGAAGAATATTGTATTAGTTATTTATTTTTAAATAGTATTAATTGCATTTCATTATAAAATAATTTCAAGTAGGGCACAGTATTAACCCAGCCAGAGTCTACTTGTTACTTGCAAGAAGGTAACTTAGTACAAAGATAGGAAAGAGGCACAGTACAGTTAGGATACTTCCAGATAAGGTTCTTATTGTGCCCTATCTCATTCTGGGGTCCAGAGGTGCTTCCAGACAGAGAACTCCGAGTGCAGCATTGTGCAGCTTTTCTGTCTTTTCTTCCTCATCAGATTTTCTGCAGTAAGAAGAAAGACAGAAGAAGGGGCTGAAAAACGACACCCTGTAAAATTCCACGAATGAGAAAGGACAATTGCACAATAAAAGTTTCATCTGGAAGCACCTGGAAAATCAGTTCAGATGTGAATGACAGAACAGCAGCACAATGCCTTTTGATAGAAGCCTGCTCTCTAGAACCAGGAAGCCTTCCGTTTCAGCCTTGGAGAAGCAAGTGTACCTACCCTTTCCAGAAAGAAAACAGGGAGCGCCATGGGATGCTTTGTTGCATTTGCTGCCACAGACTAAAGTTGCTTCCATTTAGACAGTTTCCACTGAAAATCCTTTAAGATGCAATCATATGCATGTTTAGACAGAAAGAAGTCTTGCAATTCCTAGCATTCTCCAGCCAGCCATGTTGGCGGGGAAATGCTGGGAGTTGTAAGACTTTTTTTTCTGTCTAAACATGTGTAAAATTGAATCCTTAAGGATGGAAAAACAGGATAAATGTGCAGTGTCTTTTGATTAGTGGTGCTAAGAGCCATCCATCTGGAAACACCCTTTAGACAGCTCCATCAGATGAGCGTTTTATTGCACAATTATTTTGGGGCAATCACGGATTTTCGCAGGTCCTGTTCATGACATCGTCTGCCTCCCATGCCTCCAGCCCATTCTACTTATTGCCACTGTCTCCAGGAGACACAGTGCAATCAAACCGGCCCACTGAATGGGCCATGTGCATGTTGTTTACTTCCTCTTTCAAAAGAGGAAGTAATGAGGGACAAGCGCACAGGCGGAGAAGTGACGGTAAGCAAATGCGATTTTCCTCGTGTGATGATGCTCATGGTAAGAAAAAAGACAGAAGAAGCAGTGGAAAAACATTGGAGGGTTACAAATGGAAAACATCATCAACCTGGACTCCCATTTAAATTTCATCAATGAGGCAGGACAATTGCTTAATAAAAGCCTTGTCTGGAAGTACCCAGATCTATGGCACAACTTTCACTCAGCACCACTTATGTCAAGGGCATCAAGTATTATTCTCATGACACATGCAACCACATAGCACTCATTTGTGCAATCAACATGCTGGCTGCAGCACATACAGAATTTTGTAGACCACCTTTTAGCTGGAGTTAGCCACCGGGTGCATATTGCACTTTCTTCTTATTTATTACATTTCTATACCACCCAATAACTGAAACTTGCTGAGCAGTTCACAACAACATCTTGCTCGTCTGCACTTAGCTTTCAATTCAAGGGGCTGGTTATTACTGTTAAATGGGATGGACCCTGTGCACATGAAGCGGAAGGATACAAAGAAAGAGAGAATAAAATGTTTGTCTTTAAAACTCCACTTTATTTATTTATTACATTTATATCCCACCTTTTTTCCTCCAAGGAACCCAAGGTGGTGTCCATAATCCTCCTCTTCTCCATTTTATCCTCACAGCAACAACAACTCATAGAGGTAGGTTGGACTGAGAGTCTGTGACTGGCCCAAAGTCACCCAGTGAGCTTCCACAGCCGAGTGGGGACTAGAACCCAGATCTCCCGACTCCCAGTCCAACGCTCTAACCGTTACACCACACTGGCACAATGATCTAGATTCCCCTTACAGAGCAATGTGCCTGACATGTTTCAAGCATCTTCCAGCACACAGGCCAGAATTTTCCCTTGCTGGTTCTTGTCTACCAGGAGTAGATTGGGAGTCTCTCCCCATTCTCATTTTCTTACTTCCATCTTCTTAGGTTGTTGAAAGGTGCCAATGGCGCATCTTCCCCTAGGCACACTAGGGTGGCTCAGGGTGCCTCTACAAGAGGCATTTAAAGCTCTTTCAAGGCGCATTAAAAAAATTACCTCTACAAGAACGAGCGCAAATCGGGCGTAGAGGCGTGTTATCTCCCCGATTATGCACATTATCGAATGCGCGTTAAATCGCGAGTTTTATTTTGCTCCGGCCGTTAAAGCACATTTTGACTGTGTGAATAAGCGCTTATGTGTATTAACTACTTGTAAAGCGCATTTTGGACATCTGTTAATGCGCTTCGCCGCCTCTCGCCGCCTCTCGTGCAGAGGGATTAGGCGTAAATGCGCTTCTGCGATTATGCGCATAATCGCCTAACCAGGCACAAAAGCAAATCCTTGTAGAGGGGACCTCTGTGTCTTACTTTGCAGAGTACCATCTGCTATTTGAAGGCATCCTTTATTTGAAGGTATAAAGTCCAGTATAAAGCTAAAGAACCATCAGAAGGAAGAGGTGGGCCTCATAGATGCCCATCAATAGCACACCTGGACAGCAGACTGAGCAAGGAACACAGGTCACTTCGTCACAGTGTTCCCCACAATGGAGAGATGTACTGTATTTTTATTTCAATTACAGTAATCATTTCTAAATTTACATCTATAAATATTAATTAACATATGCAGGTTTTATGCAAATCTGTGTCCTCTTTGGTAGTTGTTTTCTGGGTTTGATATGTTTCTTCTTTTGGGCAATGTATAAGTAAGTGATCGCACAACCCATATCCCAAGTGTCAAAACTCTGCCCTTAGAAGTGTGCCCAAACCCACATGGTGTACCTGACTAGAGGATCCATTTACTCTACCAGCCCCCCGCCCTGATTACACAAGGTTAAAAATGGAGATTATTCCCTACAGAAATTTACCATCTACTGAACATTATGGTTGACCCACTGGACTCAGGGGGGTTACTTCTGAGTAGATATGTATAGGCTCACACTGTTAGCGAACTATTTTATTTCTTTTTAT
The DNA here is from genome assembly GCA_029215795.1 of Anniella stebbinsi. NCBI lineage: Eukaryota > Metazoa > Chordata > Lepidosauria > Squamata > Anniellidae > Anniella > Anniella stebbinsi. The sequence goes on from JARDYH010000001.1 coordinate 261,557,668, forward strand.
GTTATCTGCTTTCTCCTTCATCCCTTATATCTCCATCCCTATCTTAATAAAGCTTCTTCATTTGATTGTGGACTTTTGACAACTTGCAGATCTTGCCCCAGTGTGCCAGACTGCCCATAAAGACTACATCTTTTGACCAAGGAGAGGTAAAGGGGAAACAGGCTGAACCCACCCAGGGGTGAGTGAGAAGTGTGCTGCTGGTTGACCCCCTCCCCACCCCACTTTAGGCAGAAAATTAACTTGCAGTTCTTGGGATTCCTCTCACTTAGGAGCTAATATATATTGAGACGTGGTGTCAGGTGAAAGTGAAGTGTTGCAAGGTGGTCTTCAAGGAATCCTTGTATATTTCCCCTTGCTTTCTGTGGCCAGCAGAAACAGCTGTATTCTGGGTTTCCTCCTTTTGGGATGTAGCAGGGAAAGAGAAGGGTCTTCTCAGAAGCTGCATGGACTCTTTGGACCTCCCTGTCAAGGGAAGCCTGCCTTACAATATTGTATCCTTTTGCCAAATCATTAAAACATGGGTGTTTGAGAGAGCATTCCCTAGGGTTAGGTAGCTGGTTTATTTTGTGTTACTGCTACTACTGAGTTCCACAAATGCTTATGCCATTATAAATGTTTCAATGACTGGGTTCAGACAACATGATAACCAATGGCGGTTTAAATAGTCAACAGTCAGTTATTTAACTCACTGTGGGTTATCGTGTTGTATGGTTTTTTAACCAATGGTTGGTTATTTGTCCAAAATAACCAACACAAATAACTAATGCTGTGCAGAGTTGGCTATTTGAACCATTGTTGATTATCATGTTGTGTGGAGGTCACTGATGGTTATTTCCTTGGCCACCGTTGGTTATTTCATCAGCCACAGAGTCGCAAGGCAAGAGTGGTCAAAGTGGCAGCTGCCACTCTAATCCAGCCAGCCGTTTAGTTTTTCAGCAGCCATGGCTGATGGGATACTAGTGAGGAGACTGAATGGGGGAAAGAGGGCAGGGGATAAGTGAGTCAACTCAGCATGGACTAATAGGCAACTCAATGCTGATCATAATCCACACCATGGTGGATTATTATCATGTTGTATGGGGAGAACCCCCTAGATAAACAACTGTCAAGTTGATTATTACCCCACTGTTGACTATTGTGTTGTCCGAACACAGCCAATCTTCAGCTATTGGGTGGTATAAAAATGCAGTAAATAAATAAATCTCTTTGTTGAGTTATGATGTATATTTCTTGTTGTGGGTTTTCAAAATACTATTCAACGTATGTATTTTAAGGGGGGAAAACATGTTTCATAAATTCTAATAACATTCCATACTGGCATTTCTTTCTTGATGTCGGTACACCTCTAGTAACAATTGGTAAAAAATAATATGGCAGCCCTTTACCCATGCCTATTGTCTCATAAGAGGTGATCCAATCTAAAAGGAAATAGAAGAAATGGTACTGACTCCCAGTATTTTGGGAATCTAAAGAAAATCCATGCTTTACAGCTATTAATACTGAGTCATACAACAATTTTAAATGTACTACATGTCACTCATCAATGCAACAACACTTTTTATTTTCAACTTGACAGAATTGCCAGGCATCACACGATACGGAGTAGAGATTAATATTGTATTTTAGTATACGCATCTATTGCATCTATTAAGCCTGGAGGGGGTGGGGATGCTATTCTTTGGTACATATATCTTTGAACTTAAGTCACTCCTATAGAGACCTGATTGTTTAGTATTTACTGAAGATGGCTTTAATTTCCTCATTATCCACAGGCTTATAGCTGCCAACACCTGGAAACATAAAGAGATGATGTTGAAAAGTGAGTAGTAATACAGATTGGATATTTTCCTTAGATGAGTGTAGATGTAATGGTCAGCTCTACATCAGATCTGTCAGTGCTCAACTGACCAATGCCTTCTACACCGTAGCATATTTGTACTGGATGTGTATTCTTGTGCAACTGGAGATCAAAATTGGAAGGCTTACCACTGCAATGAGGCCACACACACAAAAATGACACTTACATACATATTTATTATCCTCCTTCTTCTCAACCTTCGAGATTCATTCTCTTTGTCTCTGCTGTCCTTCACATCTCTCTGCTATTATGCCTCCCCACCCACCGGACTCCTCTGAGACTTCCTTTCTGACCTTGACACTTTGCTCATGTTCTTTCTCTTGAACTACATTCCATCCCCGCTTCTTAGTAAGTTCAACATTTGAGTTGGTAAATGCCCTCACGGACACAGCTGCCTTCCTAACCTCCTCCTTTGGCCTAAACCTATGAACTGAGTTCTCCACTCACTACAAGCCAAGCAACTCTCTTGAACTTCTTGTTTTGTGCACCACTACACTCAATTCAGTAGGTAAAATCTGTATATTAATTGCCCCTGCCCCTTGCTCGTTGGCCCATGGCTCAGAGATTCTCCTGTTCCCAAGCCATATTACCTTGTTCAAGGGGAGTTTTGCCACTCAAGAACTGCCAGTATGTCCTTTCATTGGTGCTAGCATGGCTGTTGTTGATGGAGACAACCATAGGCCCAAAGGAGGTATTTTCTGTTTGAAAGCTGTAACAGAGAGAGGCAATAAGAAAGGAGGATGGGACCAAGAAAAAGAAAGAGAAAGAGGGAAGAATTCAAGGGTGTTTTTGTTTTTCGTTTTAAAAGGAAAAAAAGGGAAAGAAAAAGAATGTCAAGAAAGTTACAGAAACAGGTCCAAATAATTCACCAAAGTCAAGTGTTCAAAAATGATATTCAACCCCCCAGCCCCACCCAAAAGATCATGATGTGGATTTAGAGATGAGATTTTTAGAAATAAAAAGCTCTTTTTTGTTTAAGAATTTCAGTAATCCTATTTAAAAATAAACAAATTTAACCTCACAATTTTGCACCTTGGGTTTCATAACCTCCCAAAAATGCTAGAGTTGCCGTTTTTGGCTCCATAACTGCACCGGGACTCTCTCATTTACCTGAATTCGCTTGGATTAGTACGTTGAGCTTCTAGCAAGACAGCAAGCAGCACTGAACCTTTTGGCACCTTTACAGTGATGGAATAGTTGAAATGGTTTCCTACTAATTCATTGGTTATGGTGTAAAGTACTGTAATGGTGGGAACTGTGCAAAAAGAGTGTAGAAAGCAGGTAAAGTAACGAATTATTCCCTTAATGCTTACAGGCAGACTTGTTGACACACAGCTAGTGGGGAGCCCAATACTTGGGGGCAAAATTGGGTTGAGGGCAGCTTTTACAATTGCACTGAAAATGCACTTCCTTGTCATAGAGTGTCATCAGTCAAGCATTTTATGGCACGCTCACAACTGGCCACACACGGTGCTTCAAGAGACATTTTGACGATGCACCGTTCCTTCCACACATCTGCGGGTCCTTCTGCTCTTTTTTCCGTCACACAATAAGACCCAGAAAACCTGATTTTGGGGCTATGGTGATACTTGCCACCATTTCCTGCTGTGTGCAGGAGAAGCTGCATGATAAAAATGCCCACTGAATGGGCCATGTGGTCATTGTTTGCTTCCTCTTCCCTGTGTAAAGAAAGAGGAAGCTGGTCGCCCCTATTGTGGGACAGAAGAAGGAGGCAAAGCAGCGGTAGGAAAATGCGATCCCCCCACCCTCATCTGATAAGGCTTATGGTGAAGGGCAAAGAGTTAGAATTTGCTGGCACATTCCAAAACTCTAGCAATATCTTGGTGTGGCACCCCTTTCCATGCATCTCGGATAAGTTGCAATTGCCTTTTCGTCCACATGGAATAATCCTGTCAGGAGGAGTTGGCAGACCTCTGGTGTCCTGCTAATGGATCTTTCTAAAATGGGGGGGGGGACTTTTTTCCTGTCAAGGGCTGCATTCCCTCATGGGTAATTTGTCAAGAGCTGTATATGTTGGCAGTGAGCAGGGCCAAAGCCAGTGGTAGGCAGCAGGGCCAGAACCAAAAGTAGGAGGATTACTCCTTTTCTCTTCCTGCTGCCTCATTTCCTCTCCCCACCCTCTCCTTTCCCAACCAGCAGACCACAGGGGAAGGAACAGATCACTCTACTTAAAAGTCTGAACTAATTGCATGCAGAGGGCTTTTGAAATTAGCCTCAGCATGCTGCCCTACTGCTGAAGGTTGCTCACCACAAGTGAGGCTTCTCACATCCAGGTATGTTTTGCCCGCTAAGGAAGGCAGGATCTGAGAAGCAGCAGCAGGGTTATTAAAGGCTCCCTGGTCAACCTCTTTCAGCACTGTGTCGAGGGTCTTCGGGCAGCTCCAATCCCCAGCAGAGTAGAAGCCAGAAGTTACACTGAGTGCCTAGAAAGCAACAAGTGGGAGAAGATTGCATTGGTGAGAGACAGAGGGACGAGGGACAGACTCCTTGGGTCCCTGATGAGCAATCATGGTCAGCGGGCACATACCTGCATGGCTAGGCCAGTGCTATAGATGTTCCCAATGATGCCATCGCTCTTCTGTGCACGAAGGATTTGCTTTGTGATCGTGGCCAGGGCATCATGAAAGGTACTCATGAGCTTGCTCTCCTTCAGCGTTAACATTTCATTGTACACGCACGTCAGTGCCAAACTCGCCACGGCTCCAGTATCTGCAAATCACACTTTGCCATCATCATCATCTCTCCGCAATGACCTTGTAGACTTCCCGCCACCAGGGCAAATGGAGAATGCAACGCAAGGGCCAACCCAATGAAGGGAAATTCAGGCTAGGCAAGGTGAATAAGATTGCTAATATAGACATTGGACAAGGAAAGATTTATTTATTTATTTATTGCATTTTTATACTGCCCAATAGCTGAAGCTCTCTGGACGGTTTACAAAAATTAAAACCATAAAAACCATTCAAAATATAAAACAACAACAATATAAAAACATAATATAAAACACAACCAGGATAAAAACCGAGCAGCCATGCAGAAATTAATACGGATTTAAAATATAAATTTAAACAGCAGGTTAAAAATCAAAATAAAGAACTGTTAAAACACTGTGAAAATACGAAGGTCTTCATCTGGCATCTAAAGGAGTATAATGTAGATGCCAGGCGAACCTCTCTGGGGAGCTCATTCCACAGATCAGATCTAGATCAGCCTCCCCCATTATGGTGCCCTCTAGATGTGTCAGACTACAACTTTCAGCATTCCCCAATCAGTCATGACAGGATGAGGGGATTCTGGGATTTACAGTCCAAGCACCGTATCGGGGAAGGCTGATCTACAGAGCAGATACAAGAGAGGAACAGGCCAAATTGAACTGTGCTGCATAATATACCTCGTAACACAGGATGTATCATGGGTCGAATTCTGGGTTTAGAACTGGGAGTCCCAGATTATCAAATCCCTGCTCAGCCATGAAGCTCACTAAAGCCCCAGCCACCATCTCTCAGCCCAACCTACCTCACAGGGTTATTATGAGGATGTGTGAATGTGTGTACAGTATGTGTACTGTCCTGAGCTCGTTGGAGGAAGGACAGAATAAAAATGTATGGTAATTTAAAATAATGCAACAAATAATACATGTAAGCCAAGTGTGTTCTCTTACCTACAAAAAAAAGACCTCCACTCTGTAAGTCATTACGCAGTGCTGCCTTGGCAAGCATGACAGCAGCCATTTCAACATCTGGGCTTTTTTCCACACACAGGGCCAGAGTATCCAGTGCCAACTGGAAGTAGGTCGTTTTGAGGGTCCCATAGTAATCTGCAATGGAAACGTGAGTTAGAAGTGAGTTAGAAGTTGCTCTGTCCTTCTTTGAGGGCTTCCATCCTCAGCCTGGTGTTCCATGTGGGCTCCACACTCAGTCCAGTGCTTCTTGGAGGTTGGCTTCCAAGCAAACAGAAATAAGGCACACCTAATAAGCCCTGTTCAGGCATTGGGATGGGAAGTGGGGAAGGTCTGAAGTGGGGAATATACACCATGTTTGTAGGCTCCCAGGGCAATTTACATCCCTGAGGGAGAACACCTGAATAGGGCTATAGGTAAAGGGTGTGTCCAGTTGGAGGGTTCCTAAGTACTACCAATTAGAAGGCATTGCCCAGCTGTTCCATCTCCTTCTCCTGAATGGATTTTCTGCAGTAAGAAAAGAGAAAGAAAACACCAGAGGGCTACGAGTGGAAGACGATGTCTGGACCCCTCATAAAATCCCATGAATGAGGCAGGGGCAACTGATGGCTCAATAAAAGCCTCATCTGGAGGCCCCCAGATACCTGGTTTACATGATTGCAGGGTGGTGAATAGCCATGGTGGCTTGTTAGCCACCCTTTGCATGCCGGCCGTGTGTCATCATTAACAACAGCCTATAGGTTCTGGGTGGCTTGTTGCCCATAGCAATAAGCAACCCTGGCCAGGTTCACAGAACATGACAAACCATGCTGCAGAGGGTAATTACACTAATCATCCCAGCTCACAATCAGCACTCTTCGGGTGCGGGCAGAATAACCACCATGGCTTATTTCCCCAACCATGATCATGCAAATCAGGCCATTAAGATCAAGCTCAGGGGAAACTAATTATGCCTGTTTGCTGCAGATGTCAGCTGGGCACAGAGTGCTGAATGGCTGTAACATGTGACATTACCAAAACATCCTCCCCCGCCCCCGCAAGAGTGTAGCCATACTCCTACTCTGGATTTCAGGAAAGCTGATCTTAATAAACTCAGAACTATGATAAGTAAGGTCCCATGGCAAGTGACTCTAATGAGAAAAGGAGTCCAAGATGGGTAAGAGTTTTTTAAAAAGGAAATTTTAAAGGCACAATTACAAACAATTCCATCAAGGGAAAAAAGATAGAAGACAACAAAAGAAACCAGTGTGGCTCCACAAAAAGCTTAGAGATGACCTGAAAATAAAAAAGGATACATATAGAAAGGCCAGGCTACAAAAGAAGAGTACAAACAAGTAGCACAGAAGTGCCGGAATGGTATCAGGAAGGCTAAAGCTGAGAAGGAGCTGAGGCTAGTGAGGGATGCTAAAAGCAATAAAAATGCTTTCTTCAGATACATGAATAGTAAAAGACAGAGGAAAGAAATGGTGGTTCAACTGCTTAATGAGGATGGCAAATTGGTAACAGGTGACAAAGAAAAGGCCGAAGTGCTCAATTCCTACTTTGGCTCAGTCCTCTCCCAAAAGCGGGTCTATGACACCCCCCCCCCTGGAAAAAGTGAAGTACAAGCTGAAGGGGCAGGATTGCAGTTTGAGATTGATAGTCAAATGGTCAAGGAGCACCTACTTTCTTTGAATGAGTTCAAATCCCCAGTGCCCGACAAACTGCATCCTAGAGTACTAAAGGAGCTGGCAGAAGAACTCTCAGAACCACTGCCTATTATCTTTGCGAAATCATGGAAGACGGGTGAAGTGCCGGATGACTGGAAGGGGGCTAAGTTTGTCCCTGAGCCTATCTACACTACTGCTTTAAAAACGGTTTATAACAGTTTTAAACCAGTTATTAACCATTTAATAACCGTTTTAAAGCAGTAGTGTAGATAGGCTCCCTATCTTCAAAAAAGGCAAAAAGGAGGAAACTGGGAACTACAGACCAGTCAGTCTGACATCCATCCCTGGGAAAATTTTGGAGCACATTACAAAGAAGTCAATCTGTAAGCACCTTGAAAACAACACAGTGATTACTAGAAGCCAGAACGGATTTGTCAAGAACAAATCCTGCCAGACTAATCTGATCTCATTTTTTGATCGGGTAACCTCCCTTGTGGACTGTGGGAATACTGTGGACATAGTATATCTTGACTTCAGCAAAGCTTTTGGCAAAGTGCCTCATGACATTCTGATTAACAAACTAGTGAAAAGTGGGCTAGATGGAACAACTATACGGTGGATTCACAGTTGGCTACAGAATCAGCCTCAAAGAGTGTTTATCAATGGTACCTTTTCACACTGTGGGGGGAGGTAACAAGCAGGGTACCGCAGGGCTCAGTCCTGGGCCCAGTGCTCTTCAACATTTTTATTAATGATATGGACGAGGAGGTGCAGGGAATACTTATCAAATTTGCAGATGACACAAAATTGGATGGGATCGCTAATACCCTAGAAGACAGAAACAAACTTCAAAGTGATCTTGATAGGCTGGAGTGCTGGACTGAAAACAACAGAATGAAATTTAATAGGGATAAATGCCAAGTTCCACACCTAGGAAAAAGAAACCAAATGCACAGTTACAAGATGGGGAATACTTGGCTCAGCAATACGACAAGCGAGAAGGATCTTGGAATTGTTGTAGATCACAAGCTCTACAGTGTGATGTGGCTGCAAAAAAAGCAAATGCTATTTGGGGCTGCATTAATAGAAGTATAGCTTCCAAATTGCGTGAGGAACTGCTTCCCCTCTATTCAGCTCTGGTTAGGCCACATCTTGAGTATTGTGTCCAGTTCGGGGCACCACACTTCAAGAAGGATGCAGACAAGCTGGAGCGTGTTCAGAGGAGGACAACAAGGATGATCAGGGGTCTGGAAAAAAAGCCCTATGAGGAGAGACTGAAAGAACTGGGCATGTTTAGCCTGGAGAAGAGAGGACTGAGGGGAGACATGATAGCACTCTTCAAATACTTGAAAGGTTGTCATGCGGAGGAAGGCCAGGATCTCAATCAACCCAGATTGCAAGACACGGAATAATGGGCTCAAGTGACAGGAAGCCAGATTCCGGCTGGACATCAAGAAAAACTTCCTGACTGTTAGAGTAATATGACAATGGAACCAATTGCCTAGGGAGGTCGTGGGCCCTCCCACACTAGCGACATTCAATGAGGCAGCTGGACATCCATCTGTCAGGGATGCTTTAAGGTAGATTCCTTCATTGAGCAGGGGGGTAAACTCGATGACCTTATAGGCCCCTTCCAACTCTACTATTCTATGATTCCGTGATTCTAAGAGCAATTTCACAACCATTTAACAATATGTTATTGTTCTTTTCAAACAAAGGGGGGGGGGAGAAATGTATGTTTAATTGAATAAATGTACATATGGTGCTTTAAAAATAAAATTCAGGGGACAATGGGGATGATGGACAATTGGAACAGTATTCAAATAGCAAGTAAGTACAGCTGCCAGACTTTGTGTTTTTGGAAATGGTTATTGGCCATTACTTCTCTCTCCCAAAATGCTAGGTGTAATAATATCCCTGCAACATCTATCACTGACTAATTCATTCAGACTGCAAATTTCCCTTTGGAGACTGAATTTATGTAAACTGCAGGTGCCATGGCCACAACATTTGGCCACATTGTTGAACATTTCTGTTTCTTCCTCCATCCCCTGCTTTTTGTAGCACCTAGCCTGCTGAAGATTTCTGGAGAACTTTTTCAAGTTTTGGTCTTAAAAAATGTAGGTCTTGGATTCTCCCACCACCTCTTCTCATGGACCAGCACAACTAGGGTGACCAACTGTCAGGATTTCCCCGGATTTGTCCTGGTTTTTGTTCTATCCTGGGTGTCAGGGGGGATTTTCTGTAATTTTCTATAATGTCCTGGAAAGACAAGCTTTCCCCTTTAAGGCCACATTAGCGTGGTTGGAGGGAATGACGAGCTTTCTGGAGGTGGGTTATTTCTATCCCACTGCTCCAATCAGGACCTTACAGGGGAAAGTATGTCATTCCTGGACATTATAGAAAAGGACCTGATTGGAGCAGTGGAGGGCGGGAATGACACACTTTCCCCTCCTCCGCTCCAATTGGGGCCTTTAAAGCAGTGGGGGTGAATGACATGCTTTCCAGAGGCCCCGGAAAGCCACTTTCCCACCCCCCACCCCACTGAGGGTCCTCTTTTTTGGTTTCCCAAATGTGGTCACCCTAAGCACAACTATCTGTTTTGTGCATGTGCCAAAGGATACAGGAATATCAACCCCAGTTGGCTGAAAATCACCCATGCAAGAAGTGTGAGGGTAGAAGAGAACACTGAATGTCACGCTCACACATTTCCTGTCAAGATTCTTTTTGACAAATAATTGGATGAGTGGAAGGAATTCAATGCCCATATGTTTTCTTACCTAAATGTTTAATCTCTTCTTTAGTTTTTTCCTCTAGGACATGGACCAAGTTGACATTCGTTTCCGGTGTAGTAGCGACATTATTCGGATTCTCACAGGATGATCGGAGAGCCAAGACATAAAGGGCCACTTTGCCAGAGGACATCTCTGCAGGAAGAAGGGACGAGAAAACAACAAACATCACAGAAGCCCAAGTAAAGCCATTTGAGGTGAATAGAAGGTAGATCTTCAGACGTTTTGGACTTCAACTCCCAGGCACCCCTGCCAGCATAGCCAAGAGTCAGGATTCTGGGAATTGAAGTCCCAAACATCTGGAGCTCTACCTTCTGCCTATCCCTGTTTTGGAACTTTAGAGGTTTGTGAGCCAATCAGACTCAGTGGTGCTATTAGGACGAGATTTGGGGACAGACATCTAGAGTCCCGATCAGCAGACTGAGCAAGAAAGAGGGTCCCCAAATGCAGCAGGGCTGGCTGACCATATTTTGAAGCAAGTGAAGGAATATGGGTTATTGCCTAAAGGAACCATGATGGGACAAGATCATTGTCTAACTACAGTCTTGGGGCTATTAGGGAAATAATAGGTTTTAGCTCTGTTGGAGCTGCCATATGAATATCTGTCATATAACTGAAGTGGGAGAGCTTGCCTTAGATTTGTACTGTGTTGAGATACTTCTGAGAGATGCTGGATCTCTTCCTGCCTGTGGGCTTTATCACACCTACATTTCCCCCCTGGTTTGCTTCTGCAATTCCCCCTCCATTTCCTATGCGAGTCTAGCGTTTTGATTTATACGTGCTTGGTATTGCTGCGGTACCTGCAATACCTGCAAAACCTGCCTGTGCCTTTCAGACTTTGCCCGTTCAGGGATAGCTCGAAAGAGAAACGAAAAACGGAGCACTCAGGACACGAGAACAGTGCGAGGGGGACGACGTCATGCAAGTCCCTCGCTGTCAAGAACTGGATCAAAGCCACGGTGGGTGTGCTTAAAACCGCCCGTGTGATGACGACCTAACTGTCACACTGACAGGTTAAACTTCAGTACTTTCTTGAAGTACACACTTTTTGCAGCAATTATAAAGAGTCTTCCAGCACATAAAGACAAAGGGTTTGATCCTAAGATTAGACCCACTGGAAATCAATGCAACTAAAATTAGTCATGATTCATTGTTAGTCTTTAAGATGCTACCAGACTCTTCTTGTTCTTACTTTCAATAAGGCTCACTGCTTATGGAAATCAATAGGAAAATGTTAACCTACACTCTGGGTGGAAGTAAACAGGACTGCCTGGGTTCGCCTATGCTGATGTCATTTCAGCAATAGGTGAAGGTTTTTTTATTTTTCCAAGCCTCTTAATAGAAACCATTTTATCTCTGTGAGGATCTTACATTGCTGTTCTTAGATTTTAGATCTTGCTGCTTTTAGTCTGCATTCATGTGCATGCTTAGTTGAGAGTAAGAGCTTTTCTACATGAGTGATTTATTGCATGTTCATGATTGGCCACTCATGGAAGTTTGCTGGTCCTTTGCATGATGCCGACAACCTCCAGGATGTCTCCTGCACCTTCCCCCAGTAATCTCGCTTTTTAAAAGATCAGTGATAATGCACTATTTAAAATTATCATGGGATATCGCAGGCCACTAGATGGTGATGTTTCATTTAGCTTTATGGAGCATTTCCAAGGAGGGATGTTTTCAGTTACAAATCATGTGGTCAACATTGGTCGCTGTCTAAAGGAGCTGTAGTCGATGTGGAATCTTCAGGAGAAGAAAAAATGGGGCGGTTTCCTTAGTGTAGAGATGCTCTGAGTCTCGTTGAACTTAAGGGGACTTACCTCTCAGTAGACATGAATAGATGGCAGTGTAGATGTTTGATTTTGTATTGTACAACTTCCTGGGAGCTTATTTGAAGGATAAGACATACATTCCTAGGTTTGTAGCTAGTTAACTCCTCTTGCCAAAGGAACAGCTTCCACCAGTAGAACAAGGAGGGGGGAGATTACATCCCCTGCTCTGCAGTCCTCCTCGTTCCCCCCCCCCAAAATCTGCTCTGGAGAGTTGGGAGACCCTATGGAACAGATGTGTGTGTGGAGAGGGTGCTGTTGGCTTCAGGGGGGAGGAAAGTCCTATTGCAGAAGCAGAAGTCCACTCACACAGGGTTTCTGTACATTTAAACGGTTACATGACAGGTAGAAATTTAACAGGTGAAGTTTTACCTGGCATGGAGATGTAGCGGTGGTGAAAACTTGTTGAATTTCGGAATTCCATACAGCAGGGGAAAGGGTGGCAACTCCAGAGGAAAATTTGGGCTTACTCACGTCCCTTTAATTGTATACAAAACAAATTGTTTGGTGGTTTCTGGGGGACAAATTTTGAGTCTGAATTGAAAATAAATGGAGGTAGAAAAGCAACCCCACATGATCAGTAGGGTTTAGAGAGCAATAGATGCAATGAGATGTGGTGGGAAGAAATATGGCAGCTGAAGAGGTTTCTATCAAAGACGAAAGACATGAAGGGCCTGCACCTTTTATGCACATTGACGTCAATATGCATTTTGTTTGCAGGCACTGCAAGACAGCTTTCATTGTGGAAACCTACTTTTTCCAGATGTTTCTTTGATCTGCTGGACCAGCTTTTCTATCACGCTGAGATTTGTATCCTCTGCCAGATTCAAAGCAATCAGGACACTGGGATCAGGGGAGCTCTGCTGGCTGACAGAGTTCTCCAACTGAGTCTTGAGTCCTGTAACCAAGCTCTGCTGACTGCTGGGAACAGCTGGAATCAAGGGAACCAGATGTTTGTCAAGAAACAGCACCTGTCCCTGAAGCTCTTCCCTAAACTTTCAATAGGACAGCAGTCCAATGTAGGCTTAACTCAGACCTCCATCACACCTAATTTTCCCTCCTGGGTTGCCTCTGTGGATTTTTTTTACATCTGATGCAGAAGCATGTCAAGTTTATAATCCCATTCATGTGCTTAGGGAAAATAATCCAGACTTTTAGCTCTCTAGGAAAGGCTGGGAAAGAGGCAGGCTGTCAGCAGGACAAGCATGGTGTCATGTGAGTACCGTGCTGCAAATCCACACACCTGGCATGTCGAGAGTTCACTAAATCACTGGTGTGATGGGGGTCTCAGTTACAAGATATCTCCTTTATATTTGGTATGGTTTCAGACAGCATGCAGGATGGTTTCAGCTGCCACTTCGTTGAGGTTCATTCAGAAGAATCCTATGACTCGGACAGTGCTGAACCTTAATAAACTATTCCTATGCACTTTTAAGACAGCCTTCCCCAACCTGGTGCCCACCAGGTGTTTTAGACTTCATTTCCCATCAGCTCGCACCAGCATATCCAATGGTGGGGTATGCTGGGAGTTGTCCTCTAAAACATCTGGAGGGCATCAGCTTTGGGAAGGCTGCTTTCAGGTCTTCTCTGTCTGGTGTTCCTATGTTTGTACTTCACTTCCCTCCTTCCTTTAAATTTAGACAAGCCACAGTTCTCAGCGTCAGCCTCAACTGTCCATCTGCAATATGGGTATAATAATACTTGGGTCCTAACAGGGCTAGTGTACTGGTGGCAGAGATAGTGGTTTGGATCCAGGCGAAGGCTGTAATCCTATACATGCTTACTTAAAGATAAATCCCATAAACTCCGTAGCTTACATCAGAACAGGTATGTATCAGATTGCTCTGTAAATTAGTGGAACTGCTTTTGAATTCAACGTGATCTTTTAGTCGTGGCTTAATTTAAGTCCCATTGATTTCAGTGGAAACGATGTTCAACTAACTTGTCTGGATCCAATCTGATTATGCGAAGCGCTTTGTTCACTGAAACGGACCTGGATCCAGCTTTTGTGGGCCCCTCAGGCATTCTCTGTGGCCATCCTCCTTGCAAATCTCTCCCACCATTCCCTGCCTGTACTACATGCTGTGGCCCACCCTTGCCTGTAGGAAGCATAGGCAGCAAATGCAGGCCATGTGCAAGATTTTGGGGAGGAGGGGGTGATGTCTCCACCTGCCCCGCCCCCCCACTGCTGCTGCTGCAGCTGCCAGTCTCACCAACCTCTTTGGGCTCATTCATGGGCTTGCCCAGGGGTGGCAGTGGCCCTGCAATGGGCCTGGAACTGAGTGACTTCTAAGTCTCTAGAGGCCACTGCCAGGTAAGCCTGCGAGTGAGCGCAAGGGCAAGGGGGTGGAGCAGCCACCAACCTGCCCCTCACAAATGAGTGGGCTTGCCCAGTATGTGGTGGGCAGGCTTCAGTCAGCTCGTGAGTATACAAGGGGAAGGCTGACATTTGCAGTAGCAGCAGCGCCGCCGCCAAGGAGCCCAGACAGCAGCAGACATGAGAGGGAGCAAGACCTCAGCCTCGGGGTGGGGTGGTGGGCTGTGGGGCATGTGACTGCAGCCGCTGCCAGTTGCTCGCTTACCTGCCCAGTAGGCTCAGTTCTCACAACTGCACACAGGAAGAGGACAAGTGAGTGGAGTAGCAGAGGGGCCAGTGCCTCACTGCCATCACCATTCTCCAGCTTGCCTGAGCAGGTGGAAGAGCAAGTGTGTGGTGAGGGCAGTGAGGAGTAGCAGCAGTGGGTGGGGTGGGGGTCTTGGGCGCTCAGCAGCTGCCTATGGACACCTCTTCCCAGCCCTGCGCTGAAGTGGCCTCTATTCTTTGTCATGGTATGTTGTACCACGAGGGCTCTGCTGTTTGGGCATAGATGTACTGAGATTACACTACTTAACAACCAAGCTCACTTCAACAGCAAATGAGATGATAAATCTGTCTCTTGACTGCACCATTTCAGGGCTCCATCACACCTATCCCCCCCCCCCCCCGGTTTGCCTCCACGTTTTTTGCCTCCGTTTCATAAGCAAGTCAAGCTAACGATCCCTTTCAAGTGGGTGTTAGTAAATAATAAAAATAACAAAGTAGTGAAATCTCAGTGCATATGTGGCCACCCACAGTCTAAAATGATCCAGGTCTATAAACAGGCACACCACATCTTCTGCTATTTGGATGAACTTGCCAGTAGAATGACTTGCATTTTATATTTTGTTTGAGATGGGAACACTCACTCCTGTCACATATAAAGAAGTCGACATCACTAATGTATGATGAACAGCTGATGGCAGACGTGGACTAAGGGCTGCTTCAGACCTTAATTCATTTCCTGTACAAAACTTCTTCCACCTAAGAAAGTTCATCGCATCCAACATTCTGCATGTGTATATTTCATTCCATGTACTTACCCTGGAAGTTTCCACGGGGTGCAGCCCTACACAATATGTACACCATACATGAATGGGGCCAAAACCCACCATTGCATGACTTTCAGCAACTTCTGGTTTGTTTACTTGCTCTGCCCATGATGGCGATGAAAACTTAGTGAAGGTTATTTCATTGTTCTTGCTCTTCTCTTCACTAAAAGAGTGAAGAGCAAACCCCATCCACATTTCATGGGGCTCTGGTATCTAGGCTGCTCCAGCTAGATAAATTGGAAGTTTTGCTTTTTTTAAAATACTCACAGCAAGTCCCTTGAGAGATGGAAACACCATTGGTCACCGTGCAGAAGATACACAGAAGAGTAAGAGCTGAGAGGGACATTCTGGGCCGGAGAGTGTGTGCTTCTTGTTGGGTGCTTTGGAGAATATCAAGTCTGTTAATGTCAAACGCCTTATATAACCTTCTAGTAGAGCTCTGGTTCCTTCTACCAACCTTCCGCTTCACTGCTGCCACCTTGTCTCTGGCATGATTGGCTTTCATTTGTTTATCTAACCTTCAAAGAGCTTTGCAAGGTTATACCAGAGAACAAAGACTTCCAGTGAAGGTGATGGGTGAGACAGACACGTTAGTGAAAAGGAGGGAGGGACTGGGATATTGCTGCACACAATCTGTGGGAGAACAGCCACTTGCTAATATGGCCTTTGCGATATAATGCTTGGCACCTATTGGAGAGACCAGGGGGGGAACTACACGTCGTGATGGAGGCGCCTCCTACCGTGTTTTTTGTAACCGCACCAAAACGTCACACACCACACTTACCTTTTTCTACCGCCGCTTCTTTCCCTTTACTGTGCTGTGTTCCATTTCTCCGGGTCACTCTTCTTTCAAATCCCATCTGTTATCGTAACATTACTACGTTCTGGAAAGGTG
Source organism: Anniella stebbinsi (assembly GCA_029215795.1). Taxonomy (NCBI): domain Eukaryota; kingdom Metazoa; phylum Chordata; class Lepidosauria; order Squamata; family Anniellidae; genus Anniella; species Anniella stebbinsi. The sequence goes on from JARDYH010000001.1 coordinate 261,573,796, forward strand.
AGCTTCAGATCTTCTCACAGGTAACGACATCAAATTTACCCTCCCCTTTAAAAAAAAAACTTTAACTGTTTATGCGCATGTGCGTTTGTGCACATCTGGTGGGTCCCTCCATCACTGCGTTTTCCTTTATTTTGTGAGGATGGGTTCTCTAGAGCAGCTCCTCGAAATTATCAGCATCATTGCCGTGTCTGTTAATGTATTAATATCAGCTGTTCGTGTGCTGGTTGTGCTTGAGGACGAGCAGCTTGAACAGCGGGAAGTCTTTTTCCGTAGAATGAAAAGGTTTCGTAGATGGAGGATAAACGGTGCACTCCAGTTCCAGGAGAACATGAAATTTGTCGTTCGTGGTTCTGAATTCATTCATTTTCCAGCTGTTTTCCGCCGATACTGGGTCCATCCCAGTAGTCGGGATTGGTGGGAGAGATCTTGGAGGTGGCTGGAATGAAGTCCAGCTGTGCCTTTCCCACACAGCTATTTATATTAGAAAGGAAAAGCTGCTCTGGAACACCATCCTCCTGACTGAATTCCATGATGAAGGAAATATTAGGAGCTGCCTGCCTTATGTATCGAAACAAATGGCAGTGACTGGAAAAGGAAATGGTAGCGGTATAATCAGCTAGGGAAATGGGGAGGTGTGGCGACAGATCTTTCCACCTGCCAATATCATGCCTCTGTAAAATGACAGTGGAGTAGTACTATGAACAGACACGCCTACAGAGACAATACAGGGCAAGTCCAAACTAAAGATCTTGTTTGGAATCACCCTCAGACCTATGTTTCACATAGCCCTGTAGTGCCTACTTTGGTTGACAGCAGCTCTCCCAAGTATTGGAAGTTATCAGGGCCCCATTGCTTGCAATCTTTAACCGGAAGTATCAGGCATTCGATGGAGCTTTTGTGGCCATGCTTGTGGTTGCTAAGTGAGGGAAAGGAACTCTACACATGTTTAAAAGTGCTCTCAACTTTGTCGGCATTGCATACATCCCCAAACTGATCTGGTTCTGGAACTTAACTGAGCATGAGTCCAATCAAATTCCCAGCTAATCTAATTTCCTCAAACTAGCTTGGAGCCCACCAAAGGCAGTGAGTTACCAGTGCAGTTAATGCAAAGAGAGATTGGGTAGTAATGTGGTGGCTAGAACAAGCTGTGGGTTGCAAAGTCTCCAATACAAACCTTGCTGCATCCATAAGTTCCCTAGGTCAGTGATCTTTAATTGGCCCAGACCTGAGATCCACCTCGATCTCCCAACTTGCAACATGGGACTCACTTTCACTATTCTCTCCATGCCCAGGCTTTGCTCCATCCCATCTGGACTGATCTTGTGACCCACTTTTGGGTCATGATCCACCAGTTGAAGATCACTGCCCTAGGTGGTTTAGGTAAGCCCCCCACTCCTTCTCTTGATCTGCAATTTGGGGGAAATAATATTGGCCTATCTCATAGGCTCAACACATGTGAAGCTCTCTGACTGCTATAAAGCATGATAGAATCATTATTCATATTCATATTTAAAAGGCTTTTGAGCAGAATGAATAACCAAGATCCAGAATCCTATTCTGTATCTTATGCAATAAGTTCTTTATTGAGGAAAACAAAGAATAATGGAAGTCTTATAAAAAATAAAAGGAGTACTACCATCATCTCAAATATACAATCACTGATCCTTTGGATGACATTCATTTAACTAAGGTTCAGAAATGTGGAAATAAGAAAAGCAGTATTGTTAACCATGTCTTGTCTTCTAAGAGCAGTCATCATTCCAAAGACTATTATCAGAAAAAAGTCAGTATAGTTTCAGGTTTTTCAGGCAAAAAACAGGAGCTTTTATCATCTCTTCTGGTCCTACTCAAACAGTATTGTTGTTTTTATTTGAGAAAAGCTGAGGTAATTATCTTTGACAAGCAGAAGAATTCTAATTGATAGAGGGTACCTCTACATGGTTTATTTGTGCCTCATTGAATGCTCCCTGGCGGCATTTGCAACAGATGAGCAGGGCGCAAATCAGACGTACAGCCGATTTAAAGGCTCCCATTATGTGCATTTTCAAAGTGTCGATTTACCACAACTTTATTTTTTTCTCCACAGTTCTAGTGCATTATCTTAATGTAACCATTCGGATTAATGCTAATAGTGGGTGTAGTTTGGAGGGCAGGGTTGGTGGTGATGTCATGAGTGAATGACTGCCCCTTCGTTGCTAGAGGAAGAGGATTGGAAAAAGGATGTGTGCTGTTCAATTTGAGTATTTGAGGTCCGCTACGGCTTTGTATCTACTTCAGTTCCCTCCCCCCTCTCCCTTCTCTGTCTTGTTGGGATCCTGGCTGGAAAAAGGCAGGGAAATTTTTCTCCATGTGAGAGAGTTCCTGGCATTGAGCGGCCGTCTTGCACGCTGTTACTTGGGAGTAAGGCGCATTGAGCAGTTGGGGGGGACTTGCTGCCTGAGAAGCGTGGCACAGGACGTGCTCTCATTTTGTACCTAATTCAAGCCTCATTGAACTCTATGGTTCACATTTCCTGGTGCTAGTGAATTTCGTGTTCTAGTTCCTTTTACTGCCTGAAATCTTCTTCGGCAAAGCAGTTTAATACAAAATCAAGCCTGTGAAGAAAATGACTTTGAGTGGCCTACTCTGAAAGAGGGGCTTTTGAGTTTAAGGGAGGGGGTTGCAGTTGCAGTAGAGAAAGGAATGTCTCTGCAGGTTCTGTCTTATCTTGGGAAGTGCTGTCCAAGGCCAACCAGATGGCCAGAGCTAACAAGCTCCGGCTGTGGGGAAAAAGGGAGTAAAGGGAGGGCCAGTTTTCATGGCTACGGTGCCAGGATTTAGGAAAGGGTAAACGTGGCTAGCGGGGAGGGCTTCTTCATCTTCTTTGGGATGGGCACTTGACTGAAGAAGATCCCTGTTCGGCAAGGCATGCCGGGTGTTAAGAGATTTTATTGTTTTACAAACTGATCGGTTTGGGGGACGCTTTGACACTTTTAAGAGTGTGATTGATTGGGGTTTCAATTGTTTTATTGCTGAAAGATTTGTACTGCTGCTAAACCTAACCTACCTCCTTCTTTCTTATTCCCCACTTCTTCCCAACGAACCTATTCCTGTTTTCCCTTTAGCTTGCTTAATTGTATTGGACCTGACCAAGGCCTTAACTTAGAATAGAGTGTAAATAAAAACTGCTTTGGTCCCTAAATTAAGTGTGATTATTTCCAGCGTTGGCTTAAGCCGGGGGCTGGGGAACTGGGTGGCATGGGGTAACTTGCCACGGCAAGGAAAGGCTTCATTTCCTTGACAAAGCCCTCAAGATGTTTCCAAGGAGACCAGATTTGCAAGACAAGAGATATTTCTATCTGACAGGAAGAGATTGCAATGCAATGTAACTTGCTTTACCGGTTTTACCAGGTGGGCAGGGGTAACAAACAGCGGAAATGCAAGTGGGTGGTACCAAAAGCCACTAGGGCGGTACTTTCTTTAACTTTTCCTTGTTCAAGGCTCGATCTATGCTCCAACTATGATGCAAGTCTACGCATATAAACAATTATGAGGCGCAGTATATGGAGCCCGTAATGTGCCTTCACGGCTCTCGTCTATTGCTATTAGACGTAAATTCAAATATAGGAAAAAGCGCATATTCGGAGAAACAGGCACCAAAGCGATGCCGTATAGAGGGACCCAGAGTGTCCCAATTGCAAGAAGGTAAAGTTTTGCTTCCAGATTTCTTCCAAGTCTATCTGCATTTACATAAGACCTTCCTCATTACAGCTGTTTGGAGAGATTGGCTCGCAAAGCCAATGCAAGACTACTCAACTCACAACAGCCAATTTCCAATGATCTTAAAATATCACAGAATTTTCAAAAGTACAGAATGTTGTAGGAAAATATTCAGAATATTCCTAGTAGTATGATTGGCTGTTATTTTATTTAAGGAGACAGAATCCAAAAAGCAACAGTGGAATATTACTATAATATTACTATAATATTACTATTATTTAAGACCAGCTAAAAAGTCACAAAGCAATGAATCAGAAGTCTTCTTCAGGCTGGATGTTAAACGAAAGAAAATGAAAAAAAAAATAGAGTGAGGGAGATGATCTTGCTACTTTGGTTTATTTAATAAGTGAGTTATGGAGTTAGGGCAACCGTCATGTGGCACACTAGTCCATTACATTCAAGTTAGAAAGCTTTATGATGACTAGGGGCCATTCTTACATGTTCTGTTTCAGGGGGAGAGACGCTGAGCCATCAAGGGTGAGCTATGGCTGCCTCTACAAGAGGCATTTAAAGCTCTTTCAAGGTGCATTAAAAATGTACCTCTACAAGAACGGAGCGCAAATCAGGCGTAGAGGCGCGTTTTCTCTCAGATTATGCGCATTATCGAATGCGCGTTAAATAGTGAGTTTTATTTTGCTCCGGCCGTTAAAGCGCATTTTGACTATGTGAACAAGCGATTCTCTGCATTAACTACTTGTAAAGAGCATTTGAAACAACCGGTAAGGTCACCCGTTGAGCGCTCAATTACCTCCTGCATACAAGCATTTATGATAAAGCACTTCAGCGAATATGCGCATAATCGGAGGAACAGGTGTCAAACGGAATCCATCTAGAGGGGGTCTATTACACCTGCTCCCCTAGCCGCCTCCCCCCATGCCTGGAAACTTTAAAAAGCAAGGCTGGAGCTGAAGTTTGGGAGGCACTGCTTCAGGGGGAGAGATGTTGTTCCAACCAAGTTGTTTTTCTTCTTATTTGTTCTGTTTTGCAGTAAACTTGTATTTAGTATATTTTTGAGTAATATTGTGATATTGTTGTTTAGTATATTGTTAAATATTGTTGTGTATTGTTGAATATTTTTTGTGGTATTTCTGTCGCAAACTTGCATTTTGTAAACCGCCCAGAGAGCTTTGGCTATGGGGTGGTATATAAATGTAATAAATGAAATGAAACAGAAGACACCCTAATCATCAGACAGAGAAGGCAATCATACAAACACACACACACACACACACACACACATGATGGTCCTGTCCTAAGCCTGGAATTCAGTAAGTGGTGAATTTAGCCATCAAGCTCTCGCCATTTTTCACAACGTAATCCCCAGCACCTGGGAGAAAAGAGAAAAGAGAAGAGACACCGTGAGAGTTTTCAGTAACATGGAAAATGATCTTATCTCAACCTAATGTTCTACCTCTGTGCCAAACTTCACCTCTTCTGCCCACCAATTCACATCTTCCTCGTCCACTTCTTTCTCACCTGCTTGCTGATGTCCCTTCCTCCCTCACTTTGAGATGATCTGTCTTAATGTACTTAGATCCCACCTTTCTACAAGATGGTTTCCTATCCAGGTACTGCCAAGATCCAGAGCTGCTTAGCTTCAGCAAGGTGGGCTGGCTCATGCACTCTCAGAACATGTCCTGATGCCTGACACATTAGGAACACAGGTAGCTGCCTCATACTGAATCAGACAATGAGTCCATCTAGCCCAATATTATCAACACTGGAAGTAGCTCTTCAGAGGCTGCCTCTACAAGAGGCATTTAAAGCTTTTTCAAGGCGCATTAAAAAATTTACCTCTACAAGAACGAAGCGCAAATCGGGCGTAGAGGCGCTTTAAACATCCGATTATGCGCATTATCAAATGCACGTTAAATGGCGAGTTTTATTTTGCTGCGGCTGTTAAAGTGCATTTTGACTATGTGAACAAGCGCTTCTCCACATTAACTACTTGTAAAGCGCATTTGAAACAACCGGTAAGGTCACCCGTTGAGTGCTCAATTACCTCCTGCATACAAGCATTTACGATAAAGCGCTTCAGAGAATATGCGCATAATCGGCTAACCAGGCGTCAAACGGAATCCATCTAGAGGGGGTCAGAGTTTCAAGCAGGAGTTTTTCCAGCCCTACCTGGAGATGCCAGGGACTGAACTTGGGTCCTTCTGCATGCAAAGCAGGTGCTCTAAGACTGAGCCACAACCCCTCCTGTAGTTCAGAGTCAATTCCATGTCCCATCCCCCTTTCCAATTGCCTTCACTCTGCCACCCATAGCCTCCCCCTTCCCTCTCTTCTTCATTCACTCCTTTCCTCCTTACCTTGGGACAAGGATTTCCCCCTACTCAAGAGCTCCCAGTAGGTATGCTTCGTAAGGTCATTTTTCAGGCCACGCACGGAGGTTATATATACACCCCAGGAGTGCTGTTCACACGTGAAACTGGTGCAGGAGAGATTTTCAAAGTGGTTCAGTTACTAGTGAAAGAGCAACTGCTGGACTCCTTCCCCTAACCAGACGGGCATCCAAGGCTAGTCCAAAATGAAGGAGGAGGAGTAGAGAATGATGCCCCACCCCCACCCAGGTCAAGGCTCAGAATCCTTAAGGCAGCCAAGGAAGAAAATCCTACAAGCACCTCTTCCCCTCTCTGGCAGTAAAATGCTACAACAATAAGGTATATAAACAATTTGCTGCCCTTTCATGATGCCCACAATCAGGTGCCTAAAAAGCAGCCACCTCACACTACCTCAGTAGTGCAGAACCTCAGGCCTGTAGGCCAAACCCAATCTGCCTGGGGTTCCAATCCGGCCCTTTGGAATCTCTGAAATGCTCCTGCCCCTGCCCCCCACACTTGCCCCACAACCATCAATCTTATATTGATATTCCAGCTTCTGTGTGGTTTTCCCCTCATTCCGAGAGGTTGAAATGCCTCTCCTAAGGCCTAGTTACTGGCAGTAAGTGTTGGATAATAGGAACAACTCTGCATGTTTCCAGACACGAGGGGACAATAGAGAATGTCCTGTAGCTTGATCAGTTCCTATTTCCTGCTCTCTCCCCTTCCTATTCCTTCTGTTCTTGCCTCTGCAACAAGCAAGCACTGTACAGTCTTTACAGAGAGGAAGCAAATAACATATCTTGTGCCTTTGCTTATTTGGGAGGCACTGCATTGCAGTAGTTCCGCTCCTACTTGACAGGTCGGCTCCAGAAAGTGGTGCTTGGGAGACATTGCTCAGCCCCATGGATTCTCCAGTATGGGGTTCCACAGGGGTCAGTTTTGTCCCCCATGCTGTTCAACATCTACATGAAACCGTTGGGTGCGGTCATCCGGAGTTTTGGAGTGCGTTGTCATCAGTACGCTGATGACACACAACTCTACTTCTCCTTTTCATCTTCATTAGGTGAGGCTGTGGATGTGTTGAACTGGTTCTTGGCTGTGACAATGGACAGGATGAGAGCTAATAAACTGAAACTCAATCCAGACAAGACTGAGATGCTGTTAGTGGGGGGTTCCTCTGACCGGATGGAGGGTCTTCAACCTGTTCTGGATGGAGTTACACTCCCCCTGAAGGAGCAGGTTCATAGCTTTGGGGTTCTCCTAGAATCATCTCTGTCACTTGAGGCTCCGGTGGCCTCAGTGGCATGGAGTGCCTTCTTCCAACTTCGGCTGGTGGCCCAGCTACGCCCCTATCTGGACAGGGATAACCTGGCTTCAGTCGTCTATGCTCTGGTAACCTCCAAGTTAGATTATTGCAATGCGCTCTATGTGGGGCTGCCTTTGAAGACGGTTCAGAAGCTGCAGCTTGTGCAGAATGCAGCGGCCAGATTGGTAACAGGGGCTAGAAGGTTCAAACATATAAGACCGATTCTGGCCCGCTTGCATTGGCTGCCTGTAGGTTTCCGAGCCCGATTCAAGGTGCTGGTTTTAACCTATAAAGCCTTACATCGTTTGGGACCACAATACCTGATGGAATGCCTTTCCTGACATGAACCTACCCGTACACTACGCTCAACATCAAAGGTCCTCCTCTGGGTGCCTACTTCGAGGGAAGCTCGGAGGACGGCAACAAAGAAGAGGGCCTTCTCTGTGGTGGCCCCTCAATTATGAAATGATCTCCCTGATGAGGCCTGCCTGGCGCCAACACTGTTATCTTTTCGGCGCCAGGTCAAAACTTTTCTTTTCTCCCAGGCATTTTAACAGCTCAAGTTGAGGTTTTGATTGACATTGTGGCCAGGCTTAATAGTTAAAATGTTTTAAAGTGTTTTAATGTCAGCTGTTTTATGTTTATGGTTTTAAATTTTGTATATTGTCTTTTTAGTGTTCAAGCTTTTAATTTTTGTAAACCGCCCAGAAAGCTTTGGCTATGGGGAGGTATATAAGTGTAAATAATAATAATAATAATAATAATAATAATAATAATTTATACTCACCCATCCACCTTTAGGGGGTACTTGCAGTTACAGTGCTAGATAGCCTTTTCTGACAGTGTGTATAAAAGCACTAATAAAGTAAGTTGATTTGAACTTCATTTAAACTGGCTCTAGCCTGTGTTTATTGCCTCCAATATTAAATGCTGAGTTGCCACGCTTTCTCTGTGTAAAGCAACTTTACTGTAAGTCACACCAGCTTTAAGACCAACATTTAGATATTTAAGCTATAATATGCTGCTTTTTTAAAAAAAAAAAATTGGCCCCACCCACCACTGAAATGCAACCCCCAAGAGCTTTTCCAAAATGGAATTTGGCCCTTGGGCTGAAAGAGTTTCAACACTCTTGATCTACCCAATATTGAGTAGAGGAAATTGAATGGAAACACCAGATCAGTTCTGAACCCATTTCACTTTCCAGGAAATTGAAAAGACATTACTAAACTGAATGATCTTGTGAGCAAGACAGGAGCTCAAAAAACGTTCCACCAGCCAACCAGGCTCAATGGGCAGGAAATGGGGAAGGAAACTCACTTCACTACTGAAACTGGAAAAGCATTCCCCTTGACCTAAAAGCAAATACTACACCATCTTGTTGTTCAGGTCATATTTCCTTATCTAATCAGATGCCCAAATGAATCCTGGCCTTGGCAGCCAAGGTATTACCTAAATTTATATGGCTCCTCCTTCTGGGCAGCCTCCATGACTCTGAGAAAAACTGAGCCCTTCGGGACAGAGATTTTGATGGATTCGGAGAAGGTATTGTTCACATCATCAATGACAGTGTACATGACTGTTATTAGATCGTGAGGAGTAGATGATGGAGTGATTGGTGGAGGAGCGCTCAGGGTGAGGTCATCTATTTGGAAGTTAGAACAGAAGCAGTTAGGGATGAATGAATTAGTCTATTTCTGATCTATGTCAGTTTCATATGCATTCAATCATATGTCCATCCAATTTCCACATCGGTCTGCAATGATGTGGAAATGCATTTAAAAAACCACATTTCTTTTCATATACTATTTTTCATAACATGTATTGTTGTATATAACTTTCCCTAAGATACGTGCTTTTGTAAAGATTTATTTGAGCTGAGAACTGCATTGCAAAATCTGGAGAAGGGCACAACCCAAAGGATAATCGTGTTCTGATCTGCATATTAGGCCAGGAAGTGCAAATTAGGTTGGTTCACTTAAAATGCGGACCAAACAAATTCCTCCCCTGTTCTTAGGAGCAGTGAGGAATGATGAAATGACTTCAGGATCAATGAAATGACTTCAGGATCAATACCGTGTTTCTCCATACATTCCCTTCCCCACTCCTATCCCCACACACACACACCCTGGGGGTGTCTAAAAACTTGGAAAGCCCCGGGGTGCGTGCGCGGTGGCACTGCATTGATTATACGATGCAGCAGCAATCATGCCCCTGTCCCGGGCCTTTCCACTGAAGCTATGGAGAAAAAAAGTCAGGGATTTACCCCAACTTTTTTTCCAGAGTAAGGCGAGGATGGTGCATCTGCCATCTAAACCTCACTCCGGAGTCGCAGCAGAGGCCTGGCCGGGCAGATGATTAGTCCTGATTGGTCACCATCCACCCGAGCAGAGGACAGGGGACGTGACTGGTGTTAGAAACCTCGCACTTTTGCTGCAGCATCAAGATTAGCTGCGGGGTTTGAGCTCATTGTGGTGGCAACCCGCTGCCATAAAGACAGCCCCCATGGCTCCTCTCTGATATTGTCTTGGGGTGGGGAGATGAAAGATTTGTAATGTAAGGAAAAAGAAGAAGAGTCAGAGGTAAAACACACACTTTGCATATGAACAAAGAGATCTAGGGCAGCGACTTTGAACCTCAGGTCCATGGGGCAAATCTGGCTGTCCTAGGATCCCAATCCAGCCCTCCAAGAGTTCCCACAGGGCCATGCTCCCTTCCCCTGGCTTCACCCCTTTTCACCTGTCAGCCAATCCTTTAGTGGTTTCCAGGTTTTGCATGTCCCCCCCCCCCAATTATCAATGTTGACATGCCTTTCCTTAGCTTAGCTACTGGCAGTAAGAGCTTTCAGATGAAATAGGTATCTTGGCCCCACCCCTTTTATTTTCTGCTCCACCAATCACTGGAATGCGCCCACTTGGGAGCTTTTCCGAAACTTAATTTAGCCCTTGGGCTGAAATAGGTGCAACACATTGATCGAGGAATTTGAAGAGGCATTTCCCCCACCGTAGAGTTTTTAGAAGCATGATGTTTAATGCAGGGCTTGCTCACAACTTTGTAAGATCACTTGATTGGGGCATCATCCTCTGGACTCGATTCTCCTAGTGAAGACCCCTGTTCCACTTTCAAACTATCTAGAGATAAGTCTTACGTCTTGTGCTTACTTTCATCCTGGGAGCAGTTGATTGTGCTCACATCAAGGTAGGTCCAGCCCTCCAGAGAGGGGACAATCTGAGAAGTAGCCATGGGGTTGTCAAAAGTGCCTTCTGGAATCTCACTAAGGACTCTGGCCAAAGTCTGGGAGCAGTTCCATGATCCTGGCATGAGATAGTTGTCCGATACAGTCAAAGCCTGGAAGAAGCAGAGAGAGAGAGTGCAATTGGGCAGAATTAAGTATGAGGAGTCCAAAGATTGGCTATAAACCATCACTGTGGACAACTGGAACAGTAAAGGGGAAAAAATGAATTTGCTTGTAAGAGATCAAAAGGAATGGGACTGGGGGAGAAGGGAAACAGGACCAGAAACAGAAGAGGGATATTTAAGACCTTCTCTACACAAAGCTGTTAATCCGCTGTATCTACTTTTGGTTCTGTTGCATAACTGAGATCTGAGCATGACAAGAAGAATATTTCCTTTCCTGCTTTTCCACTACATAACCTCTAGGTGGTACTGTGATATAGCAGAATATCACAATTACACAAGTAGAGAAAGCATTTTCTTGCTTTAAAAAATAATGCTGCAACCAATGATTGAAATCAGAGATAATCCCCCAGGACTGTAAAGGTTTGAACTATGAAGTATCACAACCATAAATGTGTGAACAACTGAGAAAGGTTCAGACTTCCCAAGAAGTAACTATGATGATCTCAGGGAGGATGGGATAATTATGGCTTCCTCCTTACTTTAAGCACCATGTGTGAAGGAATTCTTCCCGTTCTGCCTCCGAAGGTCTGAGTGGTGCCTTTACTGGTTAAGGGACTCTGTTGCCCCAGAACTTGAAGGTGTGCATTGGGGCACTAGCTCTTTATCAGAGCGCATGGGAAACATGCTGCTTTTTTGATAAGTGAGGCAACCAGAGAGATTCATGGAGCCTACATGGCCTTCTCCAGGCCCAAAATGGATCCTTGCTCCCACCTGCATGGCCAACCCAGTGCTATAAATGTTCCCAATGACTCCATCCTGGCTTTTCTTCTCCAAGATTTTCTTCAGCAGCCACTGTACAGTTGCTGCTATCGTCTGGTTCACCTCCGGCGACAGTGCGGCGGTATCTCTGGTCTGTACGCAGATCTGAGCCAACACAGCTACTGCTGCCGTGTCTGTGTGGGGAAGAAAGCAGAAAATGTGAATGATGTTCTCATCCTCCTCTGATGCAGAACCAGGTCAGTGGCAGGAGCCATGGGTGGATCTGTGTCTTTCCAGTCTGCGTCAGTTTCACATGTGTTCAATTTTAAATCCATTCCATCCCATTATCTGCCATTTTTTAAAAAAATGCATGAAAAATTGCCTTTATACTGTACGCATTCCTCCATAAACTATGATTTTTATGCATTTACTCCTAAAATACATATTGTTTTCTAAAATACACACATTAGTATACATTTTTCTCAGCTAAGAAGTGCACAGTCTGAAGGATAATGATGCACCCCAATCCAGAAATTAGTCCAGGAAATGTGCCTTAAAAATGTGGATCAAACAAAATTCTCCAGCATCCCTATGTAAGAGTAGGAATTCAAAACATGCCCTTCATAGGGAAACTCACATCACATTCACAAGTACTCGTATTCAATGTTGTTGATTGAATTGTATGATGTGATGGTTGTTTTAGTTCCATTGATTTTACATTTTAATATAAGCCACCTTGGACTACTGATTTGGAAAGATGGGATAGAAATGTATAAAATAGATATAATAAAAGGACCATTCTGATGTTTCTCCACAGGCACACAAATTGATTGCATAGGTGGGCAGAAAGTAGATCTCCAGCTGTTTTGGATTTCAATTCCCAGCATGAGCAATAGTTAGGAATTCTGGGAGTTGTAGTCTAAAACAGCAGGAGATCTACCTTCTGCTCACCACTTGTTCTATCTTGTCTTTAGCCCTAATCATATGGGAAGTCACTGACTCACTTCTACAGGAAGATCACACTTCCATTCTGGGTCAAACTAGTGATCCATCTAGTTTTTTATTTGGTTTATTAGCAATAGTAGCCAAATAGATAATTCAAGCAGAATCACAAGTAAGGCATGATGGCAATCTCTCTCTCTTGTTGTAAATCCTCGGCATCAAGTAATTAGACATGTTTTGTTTACAAAAATGAAAACTGCAGTTATCATGAGTATCTGCCAATGAATCAATTATCAAAATCATTACACACCCACAGAGAAGATGTTGCCTAAGGAATACTTCTCCTCATCTGGTCTGAACAGATCTGCTATCTCAAAGCGTGAGAAGATGCCCTGAAGCTGGCAGAGGGTGAGAACACACAAGCTGAGCTGGTAATAGGTGGTCAGGGGACTGCCATGGATCTCTGAGGAGAAATAAACAGTCAAAAGAGCCGTCAGCCTGGACAGACGGAGACACACAGAAGAGAGAGGAAAAATGTTTACGGCTCCCTCTACAAGGATTCGCTTTTGCGCCCGGTTTGGCGATTATGCGCATTATCGCAGACGCGCATTTACTCCTAATCCCTCTGCACGGGAGGCGGCGAGAGGCGGCGAAGCGCATTATTAGATGTCCAAAAAGTGCTTTACAAGAAGTTAATGCACATAATCGCTTGTTCACACGGGGAAAATGCGCTTTAACGGCCGGAGCAAAATAAAACTCGCGATTTAACGCGCATTCGAAAATGCGCATTATCGGGGAGATAACGCGCCTCTATGCCCGATTTGCGCTCCGTTCTTGTAGAGGTAAAATTTTTAATGAACCTTCAAAGCGCATTAAACCTCTCTTGTAGAGGCACCCTAAGTAAGAGTGAATGGAGCAAGGATGGTAGGATATGGATTGTATCCAATGTCAGTTTTACTTAAGTCCCATTCAGTTCAGTGGGTCTACTTTTAAGTAGAACTAACAGTGGAAACTGCATGGAATGCAACCAAGGGACACAGATAAATGCAAGACAGACGAACAAAATACGCTACACAGAAATGGATAACTTAGAAAGCTGTAGGTGTTCATCTTAAGATAACAGGGTGGTGTGCATGAGGCATAAAACTGAATAAGCCACAATTTAATACAATAAAATCATAAAACGTTCCAATAAAAACAAATCCGAAGCATTAAAACAGCAGCGGAGGTAAGCATAAGACAGCATAACACTTTAAAATGCCTTTGGACCTTGAAATGGTAGCAGCAGCATACTACCAGCTGAACTTCAGCGGGGAAGGCATTCCACACACAGGGTGCCACCGCAGAGAAGGCCCTCTCCTTAATTCCTATGCAATGAGCTTCCCCTGACAAATGAACCAGAGAAGAATCTCCTCTGACAATCTAATGACAGGTGGAGAGGGAAAGCTCGTGGAAATGCAAAAAGAGATAGAAAGGGGAAAGGAGGAAGATCCCCTTTTCCTGGTATGGCGGAAGCCTGAGTCCTCACTGTTGTTCTTCAGCTCCATCTCAAACTTCTTTTCCAAGAGTTCCACCAGATCAAGAGTGCCAGAGACGTTTCGGGGATCAGAGCAGGAAGCCTGGAATGCCAGGGCATAGAGGGCCACCTCGCCCGAAGAGAAATGTTGTCCTAGAAACAGAGAACAAAGCCAAGGATGAGAAGGGCAAGATTCCGTTTCTCCAACTCCAGGCCACATGGTTTCATTGTCTATCGTTCTGTGCTCCCACTGGCCTAAGTTCCTCACCCATTTATTTCCCTTCCCTCTCAGGACACATTCACACATTCCTTCATTCCTACACTCACTCTGTTATTGCCCAAAGATGCTCTCACGTGGACAAACGTAATGAGTGAACTGGGTAATGAGTGATAGTGTCAGCCGCAATGTCAGTTATCACTGGAGGCAAGGATTACAGGATGACATTTTGTGCATTGACCTGCAGCATCCACATCCTGGGGATTGAGAGAGAGTAGGACCCCCTCTAGATGGATTCCATTTGACGCCTGTTCCTCTGATTATGCACATCTTCTCAGAAGCGCTTTATCGTAAATGCTTGTATGCAGGAGGTAATTGAGCACTCAACAGGTGACCTTACCGGTTGTTTCAAATGCGCTTTACAAGTAGTTAATGCGGAGAATCGCTTGTTCACATAGTCAAAATGCGCTTTAACGGCCGGAGCAAAATAAAACTCGCTATTTAACGCGCATTCGATAATGCGCATAATCGGAGAGAACACGCGCCTCTATGCCCGATTTGAGCTCCGTTCTTGTAGAGGTAAAAATTTTAATGCGCCTTGAAAGAGCTTTAAATGCCCCTTGTAGAGGCAGCCAGAGAGAGAGAGAGAGAGAGAGAGAGAGAGATGGGAAGTTGCCTCAAGTTCCTCTTTCAAAAGGATCATGAACAAGGGGAGTGTAGGAAGCAGGCTGTATTTGTAGTCGGATTATGGTTGCTACTTGCTACCACCATTGTGCGCAGTTATACATGAAGTAGAATTTTCCTTGGAGGTAGTCTGGGATGAAATCCAACATAAATCCTCCTCAGAGTAGACCCATTGAAATGACTGTTACTTGACTAACTGAAGTCACATTTATTTCAATGTGCCTACTGTAAGTAGGACTTGCGGTAGATTTTACTCCTGGTGTCATTATAACTTAGGTCCCCTCTACAAGATTTTGGTTTGACGCCCGGTTGGCCGATTATGTGCATCTTCTCCCAATCGCTTTTACGCCTAATCCCTGTACACGGGAGGCGGTGAAGCGCATTACTGGTTGTATGAAACGCGCTTTAAAGTTGTTGACATGCGCAGCATCACTTGTTTACATGGTCATAAAGCGCTTTAACTCCCGCAGTAAATTAAAACTCGCTATTTAACGTGCATTCGATAATGCGCATAAGCAGACAGAAAAAGCGCCTCAACCGCCGATTTGCGCTCCGTTCATGTGGAGGTAAAACAGTAATGCGCTTTGAAAGAGCTTTAAATCACTTTTGTAGAGGCACCCTTACTAGAAACTGCAGGTGTCAGGAAGGTGGAGGGATGTGTGTGTGGACGTGTACTACTACTTTCACCACATGAAGCTCCTAATTTTTCAAGAGCCAGTGTGCTGTAGTGGCTAAAGTGCTGTACTGGGAGTTGGGAGATCTGGGTTCTAGTCCCCACTCGGCCATGGAAACCCACAGGGTGACTTTGGGCCAGTCATAGACTCTCAGCCCAACCTACTTCACAGGGTTGTTGTTGTGAGGATGAAATAGAGAGGAGGATTATGTACACCACCTTGGGTTCCTTGGAGAAAAAAAAGTGGGATATAAATGCAATAATAAATAAATAAATAATACTTACCCTCCTTCACCTTGTCTACTGCATCCTGGCCAAGCCTCTTTAGCAACATTTGCTCCGTGTCCTGGCTGTGGTTCTGAGCAAGGCGAAGTGCCATCAAGACACTGGGGTTGGGGACTCCTGGAAGAGTGGTTGACTCGATCATCTTCTCCAGCAGATAGTTCACCAGAGGACGTTCATCCTCACTCACAGCTAAAGGGGAAAAGGAACATTAATCACATTAGGCACCCTATATAATCCCCATGTATTCTCTTCCTCACCTCACAATTTTCAGCTTGGAGAGAAAACAGGAGACACCCGCCACGCCACTGTAATCAATTACAAACCGTTATCTACAATTAGACTAGCCAAGCCTTCATCCATCTTTTTGTTCTTAGTTGATGATGCTTGAAGAGGATCAAGAGGATCAGCCTCTTTGAGCTTTTCTACAAGAAGCTTTAAATCTGCTGCATCTACTTTTGCTTTCATTGCAGAATTAAGATCCAAGCACTACATGAGGAGCATTTCCTTTCCTGCTTTTCTGCTACATAACCTCTAAGTGGCACTGTGGTATAGCAGAATAGCACAATTACTTAAGTGGAAATAGCGTTTTCTTCTTCTTTCACAAACAATGACGCATTTCCCCACTCTAAAATAAACTCAGAGAAAATGCTGTTTAAAAACAGAAGCGAAACTGGAGGGTGATGTTGTCATCTAAAAATCCTGTAAACAACCGTGAGTAGGAAATGATACGTGAACAATAAATGTTTTGTGTAGAAAAGATCTTCATATTATTTAACACGTGGATACACTATTCCTAACTATTTGTTGTTGTTTTTGAAGATTTGATATCTGACATTATCCTATCTCTCTTTGACTGCTCTGTTTACAATAATTTTGCCATGCTTGTCTTGGCAACTTATGTTCCTTGTGTTAATAATGTCTCGGAAACCAAATGGAAAAGAGGATTCCTTCAGTGACCAAACTGGATTGACTACCTTCCCCTGACACACAGGGTGAAGTTAGTTTCCTCTACAAAGAAGGCGGCATTCTCTCATGCTGACTGGATTCTCCCTCTACGTTCGACTGGTGACACAACTACCACCACAGGGTGACTCAAGTGAAGAGAGAAAGAAAGAGGAAGCCATGTGTCAATTCTTCATAAAAGCCAGAGAGAAATTAAGTCAATTGCAACTTCTTAGGCTGCCTCTACAAGAGGCATTTAAAGCTCTTTCAAGGTGCATTAAAAAAATTACCTCTACAAGAACGGAGCGCAAATCGGGCGTAGAGGCGCGCTATCCCTCCGATTATGCGCATTATCGAATGTGTGTTAAACAGCGAGTTTTATTTTGCTCCTGCCGTTAAAGCGCATTTTGCCTATGTGAACAAGCGCTTATGCGCATTAACTACTTGTAAAGTGCATTTGGTCATCCGTTAATGTGCTTCGCCGCCTCTCGCCGCCTCTCGTGCAGAGGTATTAGGCGTAAATGCGCTTCAGCGATTATGCGCATAATTGCCTAACTGGGCGCAAAAGCGAATCCTTGTAGAGGGGACCTTAGCTCTTGAGTACACACTGGATGCTTCCAGATGAGGCTTTTGAGGCACCACTGCATTGTTTACTCAGAAGTAAATCCCACCAAATTTTATTCACAGGTTTTTATAGGAGGTTGCAGATGACAGTGGCAGGAAACTTCCATTTGTCAGCTTCCTGTGTTTGTTTTCCTACCACTTCTGACTTTTTTCTTACCGTGGAAAATCCATTAAGGAAAAAAAAAAAGACAGAATAGCTGCACAATGTCTTCCAATTGGTAGCACTAGGATCCCTCTGTCTGGAAGCATCCTTAGAAAGCACCACAGCCTGGGATGATATTAGGATGCAGGGGTCTTCCCTGGCTATTGAGTGCACTCTTAAAATTTGTAATTTATGCTTTAATATTTTAACTGAGTTGTGAGCTGCTTGGAATGAATTTTCTCTGAGACGATAATAATAATAATAATAATAATAATAATAATATAATAATATTTATTTTTAACCCGCCTCTCCCTCCGGATCGAGGCAGGGAACGATGGCATTGAAAGTAACAGATTTTCTAAACCTATATGCCCAGTTATCCTCTGTGCAATGCACGTGGACATTTATCCTTTCCTTCTAGTAAATACCTTTTATTCTGCCCCAGTGGTAATAAATCAGGCTCAATTATTTTGATTCTTTCCTTTCTTCACACTGTAATTATTTTTGATTTAATTACCTCTTTGGAGCTTGTATTTCTCTTTTTAAAGTGATTATTATAGTATATTAATAAAAGAGAGGGAAAATATCATTTATTTATTACAGATATGCAGCACATCCTACCATGTTTCTCAGAAGTAAATCCCACCAAATTTAATGGAATTTACTAGGGAGTCCCATTGAGTTTAGGATTTCAACCCTATATTTATATCTTGATTCAAATTAGTCCCTCAAATGTAAATGAAAGGCCAAATATCTACCAAAGGCAGGCACATTGTTCTTGATACGTATGAGTTGGAAGACCTAAAGACGGTAGTGCACGCGCTGGTAACTTTGAGGCTTGACTTCTGCAATGTGCTGTACATAGGGCTACCTTTGTGCCTAGTCCGGAAACTTCAACTAGTTCAAAATATGGCAGCCAGGTTGGTCACCGGTACATCTAGGAGTGACCACATAACACCAATCTTAAAATCACTCCACTGGCTGCCAATTAGTTTCTGGGTGAAGTATAAAGTGTTGGTTATTACCTTTAAAGCCCTACATGGTTTGGGTCCAGGTTACCTGCGGGATCACCTTCTCCCGTATAATCCGCCCCGCATACTCAGGTCCTCTGGGAAGAATTTACTCCGATCAGCCAGAACTAGGCTGGCGAGTATTACCCAGAGGACCTTCTCTTCTGCCACTCCCAGACTGTGAAATGGCCTGCCGGAGGAGATTTGACAAATTAGCAGACTTCTGGAATTTAAGAGAGCAGTGAAGACTGCTCTCTTCCGGCAGGCCTACCCAGCTGAATTTTAAGATGTTTTTAATAATGTATTTATTTTTATCTCTTTTAATGGTTTAGCTATTTTATGATTTTTGTATTTATATTTATTGTTGTTCCCCGCCTTGATCTGGATGGAGAGGAGGGTTAGAAATAAATAAATAAATAAATAAATAAATATTTATATGCACAATGTACTGGACCTCAGTCAGCCACTCCAATTGAGTTGGAATATTTTTCCCTTTCTTTTTATTTATTATCCTAGCTGCCTTTAAAAATTCCATAATGATGCTCTCTAGTTACATAATCTTTTAATAGACCTAAATTAATTACTTTGGCTAACAGAGGAAGTCTGTACCTGTAATTGACAAAATAGCATTTGGCCCTAGTTTTCTTGCTGGGAGCAATAATCTCTGAAGTGAGTAAGAGATTGCTTGTACTGATAACACTGCTCTAGCTGACTAATTTTCTTCAGGTAAATTGTACAATGAAAAGCATGAGGATCATCCAAGCCTATTTGGAAGCCAGGGCTCCCCACTTCTGGGATGCTATCAGATGGAAGGCTCCGGACGCTAGGAACCAGAGGCCACTGTGCAGCAAGCCAGCTTTTATTTCCTTAATAGTTTTTCTGTGGCAAGGAAAAAGATGGAAGAAGCGATGGGGAAACACAGGAGGGTTATGAGTGGAAGACGATGATATCTGCATCCCCTGTAAAATGCCATGAGTGAGGCAGGGTGATGTCTTATCTGGAAGCACCTCTTGCCTCACAGGTCAAATGTCATTTTGTACCTTCTCCAAGGAGCCGTCTTCACAGTGCTGAATTGGTGCTGGGTTTCCCCAAAACCCCTTGGTTTCGCTTACCCAGGGAGGCATCGGGTAATCCCAACACCAAGGAGAGAGTGTGGGATTTCTAGCGGTCATCTGGGTACTGGAGTCTCTGCCACCCTCTTCCTGGCTTTTCTGGCTTCTGGCAACCAGTCGCTGGTCGCTTCTGCCAGGACCACCACCCGGATCAGCCACAGAGTGAGGTCAGATGGCAGAAGGTAAATCCCCCACTTTTTTTAGTGCGCAGCTTTGCGGAAAAGCCCGGCGGTGGCTGCGAATCTGTGACTGCGTCATATAACTGATGCAGTACAGATTTGCAGCCACTGCAGGGCTTTGAGCACATATATACGGCCCCCAAGACACTTTTCTGTAGCCAGCTTGTAAGCAAAGAGGAAATAATCCCCAGGTAACACACAGCACATCAGTCAGGAATATATTGCAGTTGGGATTTTGGACTGGAAACACGACATGGGAGGAATAGGCTTATTCAGCCTTCCCCAGCATCATTGCCCCAATAGGTGGGGAGGGGGTTTAGGCACCGCTGCATTTTTCCTTTGGGAAAACAAAACTGTGGGACCCTGATCATGGATTTGTTGCTATCTCATCTAGTTTGGCCCTCAGGTAACAAACTCCAGTCTTAGGTTCAGAAACACATTCCAGAATCTCTCACGGGGGTGGGGGTGGTCCTGGCATAGACATTTGTCCTTGTCTTATTCAAACTATGTCAGTGACCTGACTGTAGTTGGCTTGGGGATTATGGGAATTGTAGTCCAACAGATCTGGAGGGTGCCAGATTTGGGAAGGCTGTATTAGACCATTTCCCTTAAGTTTTCTGAATGGCTAGGAAATAGCTGAAAGGGAGGAAAGGAAGACCCTCTTTCTCTCTTCCCCCTCCCCCAAATAAGGATGTTGTAATCTTGGTGTCCATGGGTACCGCCAAACAAGAGCCTTCTAGTTTGAACTGGTCATTGTTCTTTGCTTTTCATTTCATTCAGAATGTATGAACATTACTTCTGCACTATAAGAGGCATTGCAAACCTTATATGTGGTAGGGCTGTGCACGGACCCCCCAATCCGATCTGGATCCCGATCTGGGAGGTCTGGATTGGGCCCAATCCGACCCATGGCGGATCTGGATCTGGATCCACTCTGGGTCCGTGCAGAGCCCTCCCTCCTGCTCTAGAGTGCAGCATTTGCTGGTTGCGGCGGGTGACATCATCACCCAGCATGAGCGGGAAAGCATCTGGCCGACATCGAGGAGGCCGGCCACCATGGAGGACAACATGGAGGAGGCTGCAGGTAAGGAGGGCGATTGGGAGGAGGGAGGGCTCTGCATGGACTCAGAACGGATCCGAATAACAGATCCGATCCGGCCCGATCTGGATTCGGGATCCAGATCTGGATCCATGCACAGCCCTAATATGTGGTGTCCCTCCCACAAGATCCCACCACGTCTCATCCACCCTGCTGGCCAGAACATGAGGGGATGTAGCTTCCCCTTGATTGTCACCCACTCCATCCCCCCCGCTGCAAAATTCTTCCATTTTAAGCATGCAGGTACACCTACATGCATTGGTGCATACACCTTTTTTGCAATAGCGCAATTGCTCAATAGCAACACATTTAAATGTCATTCCTCTTCTAATGCACAACATGGAGATTTGTATGTTACTCCTGCTGCCTCCTGTGCTCCATTCAACCATTAGCCAATGTAAGTCCTATCTGTTGAGTATCAGAGCTTTTCTACATGACTCTTTTAATTAGCTGTTATTCCACTGTATCAGTTTTGTTGCACAATTGAGATCCAAGAATTTTCTGCTACATAACCTCTAGGTGGCACTGTGATATAGCAGAATAGCGTAAATACACGAGAAAAGAAATCATGCTTTCTCTCGCTTTCACAATTAAATGCTGTATTTTCCCTGCTCTAAAATAACTTGCCAAAAGTGCTAGTTAGACACAGAAGCAAAACTGAAGGGTTACATCGTTGTCTAAAGAACCTGTAAACAACTGAAAGTAAAGAATGAGAGTACATGATAAAAGTCTCATGTAGAAAATTCCTCAGAAGACAGCAGAGGAGGAAACCATTGACAGACTGGGTGATGCAGGACCACATTTCAAGGGCTAGCCATTGATCTGTAAGGGAAGCACCAGATGTAGCGCTCCCACCTTGCTGGGAAGTGGAGCGATGCCATTGCATCAGTGGGTCTACCCTACTGCATTGGTGGAAGCAGTATGTTCTTGAAATCCAAGATGATGAAAAGTAGATTGAGCATTTCTGGATGAGTAGAGGCACTCGCTTTGAAGTGGTGGACATACTCCTACCCCAGCAGAGACGCATCATACACAAAGCCATCTCCATTGAGAAACATGTAGCAAGAGCTGCATGGAGGCCTTCCAGTCTGGAATGCTACTGCCATGTCGTCACACTTTGGGGAGTTAGTAGGTCCACAGTGGGAGGGATTGTTTGGCAGGTGGGCTTTGCCTTTGAGCATTTACTTGTCCACCAGACAATGTACTTGGACTACGACCAAAAAGGAAGTTTCAGAAAGTCTTGTTGTTTTTGAGTTGGGTCTGTTGCACAGTTTCAAAATACTGCTATTTTGCCATGATGTTACAATGCATAAGAGTCTCCCTGAGTATTGCAACAGACACAACTTTCAAACTTCTTGCGATGTGTTCTGCCATTTTACGGGTACCCACACGATGGCTGCCAATTTACCTGTGGGCACTATTAGGGTGGGCAGTGCAGCAAAATGTTGCTTCACTTGCTTCATTTTATTTTGGTTTTAAATTCCTGCAATGGTGCAATTTCAAAATGCCACTGTTTCATCATGTGTGTGATGACCATCTGCTTTTTTGAGCAAGAGATGAAGAAGGACACAAAGAGTGGAGGTTGGGCTGTATAAGCTAACAGCATTTGGAGTGTTGAAGGGTGAGAAGCAAAGCTTTGACTGTCAGCATAAATAGTATAAAATGTCAATAGGCCTCCAATGACCTCCTCCCAAAGGGACCCAAACCTGGGTAAGCACTGCACCTCTGCAACTTCTTGCCGCTCAAGAGACATGAATGAATGAATGAATTAAAGACATTTTATGGTTACAAACATTATTTACAACAGCAGCCAAAACAGACATACAAGTACAGTAAATACATATTAAAACAACAGTTCATACTCAGTAAAACTTCATTGTCATTCCTCATATAGCTTTTCTACACAAGGCTAGCAATCACTATATCTACGTTTGGTTTCGTTGCAGAATTTAAATCTGAGCTTACACAAAGAGCTTTTCCTTTCCTGCTGTTCTGCTATATAACCTCTAGATAGCACTGTGCTATAGCAGAATACCACAATTATATAAGTAGGAAAATATCTTATTTTTTCTGTCAGAAATAATATCCCATTTTCTCTTCTATAAAAAAAAAAAAAATCCCAGGAAAGTGCTCTTAAAAAACAAAAGCAAAACTAGAGGATCCAGACATCATCTAAAGAGCCCATAAACAACTGCGAATAAGGAATCACAAGCACACAATGAATGTGTCATTTAGAAAAGCTCATAGAGAGTAGGAAGTTAGCTCAAAGTTTCATTGCTGAAAGAGCAAAGTCCACTATTACCAATAAAATTGCCTTATTGTGAGATATCATTTTTTTTAAAAAAAAACCCACCCCACCACCATTTTCTCCACATCAGACCAAGCAGTTTTCCCTGTAAGGACAGGATCTAAAAACTTTGTTTAAACTATGGCGAAAATAGGACAGCAAAACAGATAATGAGGGAAAATCCTCCACTGCCCAAATGCCACATGGGCATAATCTAGAATCAGAAGATATTTTATTAAAATGCCCTTCTAGAAAAGCTGTTAACATCTGTTGCATTCTGATTCTGGTTAGGACATTTCTGATAGGAGGGTTGGAGATAAGTTTCAAATGGCTTTTACATTCAAATTTAAAATAAACCTTGCATACCAGAGAGCCATCTTATTATGTGTAGTAGCAGAGGTCAGATTGAATGGAGACACTATGGACTGCAGGAAGTGAGGTCCAAGTAATAATAAAACAAACATGAAGGCATATTATGTTCCCTAAACTGAGAGTCAAGGGTGTATGTGATGACCTACAGAACTGGTCATTGCTATTTTTTTAATTTTTTACTTCCTTGTAAAATAGGTGCAGCTAGGGTTGCCAGCTGACATGAAAAATCCAGCCTGGTCTGCTTCTGTGCCTTCAACAACCACTTGTTGTGCACAAATCAGCATGTAAAGCTGCTCATGGCATATAGAGATAACCACACCCCCTACTAAGGTCTCCAGATTAAGTTGCTCTTAAAAGCACATGAGCAGGAACCAATAAGGGGGAAAGTTGGCAACTCTGGAAACAGCAGTAGGAAAGGCAATTTTTTTAAAAAAAAATCAAGATAAAGCCAAACAAAGGCACTGCCACTTCATATCACCTATTCTGAGATGAGGACCTACTTTTGAAACAAGTTCTGGATTAGACCCTAGTGAGGTGATGTCTAATCCTAACTAGCAGTTTTTTATTTGAAACTTAATAGTATTTTCCTTGTCTCTTTAACAGTGGCTTCCCTCAAAAGCTCAGAACTTCTGCCTGCTCTTCCAGGGGGCAACTTCTAAACCACAAACGCCGCTGAACTTGCGCCTGACAAACTGCATGGTGGCAGAGCCCCTCTGGTATTAAGAGCAACACATCAAGGTCCGCTGAAGGATGCAGAGATGAATTTATGGAAGAATATAACATATTGCAAGACAAAGAAATCTGCCTCTGCATCTTTCTGTAGCCTTTTTAAAAATGTGTTTCACTTAGGAGCTTCTCTTTTGCTGGGCTATACCCATTGGTAACCCAATGCGATGTGATGCGCTCCCTCTATGGAGGCAGAACGAAAGAGTTGTGCTACTGCAGCCTTCTCCAGCATGGCACCCTCCCAACATGTTGATCTACAAGTCCCATCAGTCCCAACAATTATATCCTGTGGCCATGCTGCTGAGGATAACGGGGCTTGAAGTCCAGCACATCCAAATGGCACCAGATTAAGAACCAACCAGAATGCCAAAAGTGCTATCCAAGGTACTGACTCTTAACCCCCAAGTGGGTTCAGTGCCTTGGATAGCTCCTTTAAAGTTCTGACTAAAACGCAGAATGGATTCATGGACCCATTGAAATCGGAGCCACCAGCATCCACTGATTACAGTGCCAAAGACAGAGACGCAGAGGGGAGGTGGAACATCCAGGGAAATGGAAAGTGTGGGCTAGGGGACAGTCAGGCAGCTGTGGAAGGAGCAAGTAAAACGAGGCAATAGAGGGAGGACAGGGAAAGCCTTGCTAAAGATGTGGGTCTCCTTCAGTCAGGCTCTGTGGGGAGCAGGCAGCTGCTGTTGAGAGGACCCACTGCTGCCACCACCATCCCTCAGCCCTCTTTTCTGGCCCTCCCATGATCACCTGGCAGCTGCCATTGCAACTGCCCCACAGGAAAGATAATTGTAGCCAGCCAGGGTCTGTATCTGGCCTGCCTGGGGTCCCAGTGCTGGCTGTGAATGAGAGGAGTTGCAGTCCAGCACATCTGGAGGAGGGCAGCAGGCTGGTCAAGGCTGACGTAAAGGGACTGGGCAGCGCCAGGCTTCTCCTACTCACCACAGCTAAGGCAGCATTGTCCTTGGATGAGGAGCAGGAAGGCCAATCCCACCAGGGGCCCCATCCTTGCTCAGATGCAGCGGTTGCTCTTGGGATGTTGCTCAGAGGCAGCTCCTGCTTGCTCTTGGGGTGTGCGCAGCACAGCCAAGCACACAGTGGTGACAGAGCGGTCGGGGCTCCACCCTTGCGCTGTTGCTTCCCCATGCAAACAGAGAGGGAGATTGAGCAAGGCCAAGGAAAGAAGCCGTTCCTCATTCTCTGCCCTACAAGAAAGTACAGATTGACACCACAGTGCTTGTGCGGTCTGCCTTCAGCCCATCAGGGAGGATGGAAGATGGGCTCTCGGAACCACGAAAAGGCAGCCTTCCCTTCCTCCAGATGTGTTGAACTGCAACTCCCATCATCTCCTGGACAGCTAGGCTAGACGAGGCTAAATTGGGGAATGCTGACTCTAGAGATTAGCCCTTCCTCTCCCCCTCCCAGTAATCCCTATTACTACTACATGTAGTCCAATCTTCAGCATTTTTATTCAGATTTAAATGCCACTGAGGGTTTCTGCGTATAACACAGGAGATACACAATGCGCCTGCTGATCATTTTCATTTTGAAATTCTACTTTACTGTAGCCATGTGGAGCTCTACATCTGATCAGTGAAGTGGCAGAGAGGGGCACTTTCCCCATTCTCTCGTGCCAGTTGTCTGATCAAAATCACCCCACCCAGCAAGGGTGCTTCTGAATGGGGCTTTTCTCATGGCATCATCCTGCCTCATTCACAGCATTTAACCAGACTGGGGGAGTAGGAAGGAATCCATGTATTATTGCACTTTTCTAGATGAGGCTGTTTAATTTGCTATTTCTTCTTACTCTTTCTTTGCAGGATTAAGATTGGAGCTCAACATCGACTATTTTCCTTTCCTGCCTTTCCGTACTTCCCTCTGTATAACCTCTAGGTGGCGCATGGATATAGCAGAATAATGTAACTAAACTAGTGGGGGACTAGTGTGTTGTTTCACTTTGACAAATAATACTGGATTTCCCTGCTCCAACCCCCCCACCCTCGAAATTGTTTTTTTAAAAACGGAAGTGAAACTGGATGGTAATGTTGTCATTGTCACCATCTAAGGAACCCGTAAACAACTGTGAGTGAGGAAAGACAAGCGCACAATAAAAGCATTGTCTAGAAGAGATTCCACTCATTACCTTCCTGTGTTATCCCACTTCTTCCATCTTTTTTCTTCTTGCAGAAAATTTAAGAAAGAAAATATGAATAGCTGCCCGGTTCCCTTCTGACACTAGGAGCCTGTTTAGATGACACACTAAGCCACGGTGGTTAAACATTTTGAGCTAAACATTATGGCTTAGCGGGTCGTGTCAACCATGACTTAGAAGGTCAGGTGAACCATTCCTAACCATGGTGGCTACATAACCATGGTTGAAACACATTCACTAACCATTTGCTGCAAAAGGCTTAGTGGCCTAACCATGGCTTAATATGTTGTCTGAACAGGCCCTTTGTCTGGAAACACCCCAGTTCTCCAGGTATAAAAACAGCAGAAGCTGGGCATCCCATCCCCTTGTACAAGATAGACTTGCTAGGTTGAAAGACCTTTAATGCATCTTTAAGAGTGGTTTGGAAAGGAATAATGCACTTTCTCTCTCTCTCCCTTTACTACACCCCTCTGAACTTCAAGTCTACTCAGAAGTAAGTCACTGCTGTCACTTGGAATTGTTTGAAGTGGAGGAGTAGAGCATTTGAAACTTTTGTGACTGGTACATATAATTTACTGTAGCTATAATGTGCAACCACTACACACAGCTGGGGTGTAATTTAGGAAAACCCTTCAGAGTCAGGAATAAAAAGCCACATATTCTCAGAAGGGGCACGTATGTCACAGGGGTTTATCTTCACAGCACCGAGTTGGCACTGCTCCACCACCAAACCCTGCGGTTTCAGAGGTGCGGGGGGGGGGGGGGGCAAGTTATGCAGACAGAGGGAGACAGTGCAGGCTTTCAGGAGACCATTAGGCTTGCTAGGCCAGCCCCCAACCCTTCCCTCGGCTTCTGGTGAGCAATGGCAGGTTGCCTTCTGCCTGGGAATGCCCCCCAGAGCAGCACCTGAGTGAGGACTGATGGGGAAGAGCCACACTGACCTTGCTCAGATGGGGAAGAGCCGCGCTGACCTTGCTCAGACAGGGAAAGTCAGGTAAGTCCCAGACTTTTCTGCTCCACATCTTCGGCTCTTTGCCCCGGGGTGGCTCTGAATCGGCATCTGCATCATGAACCGACACAGTGCAGATTTGGAGCCACTCCAGGGCAAAGACAATGTATAGAGAGCCCCCAAGAGAAGACCTTTGAATTCAGCTGTGAATCTTTACCTGGCTGCCGCACACACATCTGAAAAGTACCCTTCTTTCATGGCCAAGTACTTAACACAGGAGAATAGCCAATCCGGGCTGAAATCCTACACATGCCTGAATGGGTGTAAGTTCCACTTGAACAATGTGAGACAAACTTCTGAGTAAACTTACATAAGCACAGGTTGCTAGTCACTCCAGCAAAGAAAAATGTATTATGTACACATTGCCAGAGACCACAATTGTAAACTTACCTACTTGGAAATAGGGGGCTAATGAAATCAACACAACTTACTTCCAAGAAATGGTTACCATTAGGGCATTGGGCTTTGCAGAAGTAAAATCACATTTCTATATATGTATTGATTAATTGAATATATCAGCTGTTCTTCATCCACAAGGCATCCCAGTCTGGTTGTACATAACTTTAGAAAAATATAATATAATAATGCAATTTCAAAATAAGAGGCATAAAAGCTATTCACTTTGCAAACAAACCAATCAATCAATTTTTTTTTAAAAAGGAACACTTTATATGCCAGTAAAGAAACCCAATACATAAGTCTTGATTTATGCCAAATTCTATATCTTAAGCACTTCAGGGGCAATAAAACACAAGGTGGTGAAAAGTGTGAAAAAGAACATCAGAAGCAACCCATTTCTCTTAGGTCCCCTCTACAAGAATTCGGTTTGACGCCCAGTTGTCTGATTATGCGCATCTTCTCGCAATCGCTTTTACGCCTAATCCCTATACACGGGAGGCGGTGAAGCGGATTACCGGTTGTATGAAACGCACTTTAAAGTGTTTAAATGCGGAGAATCGCTTGTTTACATGGTCATAAGGCGCTTCAACTCCTGAGGTAAATTAAAACTCACTATTTAACGCGCATTCAATAATGCGCATAATCAAACAGAAAAACCGCCTTGACCCCTGATTTGCGCTCTGCTCTTGTAGAGGTCAAATTTTTAATGTGCCTTGAAAGAGCTTTAAATCGCTCTTGTAGAGGCACCCTTACTAACTATAACACATTTGAATTCTCAACAGCTGTTCAAGATTAAGGCTGCAGTTATATACATGCAAGTAAGTCCTGTTGAACTCAATGGGGCTGCCTTCTGAGTAGATATGTATAGGTGTTGTTACTTGGGAGTAAGCCCCATGACACGCAATTAGCCACTTTTGGGTGAACATGCCTAGGATTAGGCTGACCAGATAAAATCCAAGTCAGGGCTCATGTAACTATTGTAGAGAAAAGGGAAATTCAGCCAGTATCAATGTATGCAATTAGTTCCTGGTGATATTCCCTCTTCATCACAACCGTTAAAGGTGCAGGCACTATACTAGAGTGACCATATACAAAAGAAGGCAGGGCCCCTGCAATTTTAACAGTTGTGATGAATAGGGAATTTCACCAGGAACTAATTGCATACAAATGACACTGGCTGAAATTCCCTTGTCTCTACAACTGTTAAAATTACTTGAGCCCTGACCTGGATTTTATCTGGTCACCCTACCTAGGATTGCACTACCATAATCAAGAGGCTGAATATGTATGAATAAATACTCCACCATTTGCTCTTTGAGCCTGAGAATGGAGGAATCACAAAGTGTTACATACAAAAACTACTAACTAAAGATAGTGTGATCAGCTTTCACAGACAGTTTATATAGTATAGTAGACCTAATGAGATTAGGAGTATTACATCAGAGTAAATAACTAAAAAATGGCTACCCTGTTTAGGAATGGAATGGAACCATGAATGATGTGGTTTCATTGGAGGATACGGAAGCACCTGAGCACTGGGTGGGCTATAAATGGAGCCAATAAGAGCATGGGGTATTTGGTTCCCACCTGACTGAACCCTTGAGTAATAGCTGTGAATGATGGAGAAGCACCTAAGGGTATGGGCTTTATTCCTTTTAGCCACTGGTGCTTCTGCTCAAAATACCTCAGGTAAATATAGGAGAGATATAAGGGCAATAGAAATGTCTTAATGTGGTTAATTCACAGTTGTTTCAGTGTGTGTGTGTGTGTGTGTGTGTGTGTGAGAGAGAGAGAGAGAGAGAGAGAGAGAGACCGAGACCGAGACCGAGACCGAGAGACCGACTGACCCATGGAGAGGTTGTTTTAATATGTGATGACTTAAATTTATTGTTAGATGTTTTCTGTTCCTGGGAAAATCCTTCCTGATAAGAAACCAGTCAGACCACAAGGTTATTGCAAAACTATTTTTAGACAATAATTTAATGACAAATTGTAATATCAAACTGATACTGGTTTCCATTGACTGGAGTAAGTGAGAAGTTGGGCTCTTTCCTTTAATTTACAAAAACTTTCAGAGAGCTGTAGTCATCTTTCAAGAATACTTCCTTAGGACTAACTAAAATGTCAAAGTAGAGAACAAATCTTTGTGTTTCCTGTCGCTCCTGACCGGATGTTAAGCAAAATGAAAAAGGGGGAAGGTGGAGAGAGCTGGGCCACGGCAGAAAAGCCCAAGGAACTTAGTACAAAGTGCTGCAGGTGTTCTGTAGAGATAGTTAAATTAGTCCAGCCATCCCCAACCTGGTGCCCTCTGAATGTGTGGGACTACATCTCCCATATTCCTCAGCCAACATGGTCAACCCTGCAGATGCATTGGACTACAGCCCCAATCATGGCCATTGGCTGTGGTGGCTGGGGATGATGGGAGTTGTAGTCCAACACACTTGGAGGTTGGGGTGAGTTGGATTCGACTGTGCTAAGTGGATTTCCAGTTGCACCAAGAGTGACTGAGACAGATAAGCAATAACAGTGGTTCCTCTCCAAGTTTTCAGGAATGTTCATGCCAACAGTTATTTGTCTCTGACTTCACTATGCTGTGGAATCTGTGGATCCCTTGTGAAGTTCAAGTACAGAAATGGAATTGGCTTCCTACTGACAAAGCTGGAGATTAATTTCAGGTCAAGAGAGGCTAATTTTAGGTTTGAGAGAGGCTAAATTGGGTAGTATTACCTGCAGGTTGGTCATGTTATTCCCCTAAGTTAAGACCCATCTTCAGGTAGTGGATGGTACTCGCCCACAAGAAGAACCCTTTCTTGCGTGGCTAAATTGAGTATTTTCCAAAATATACACAAATTGTAGATGCCAGTTCAAGTCAATCAGGAAAAAAATTCAAAGCTGCTATGGGTCAATACTTTTTTAAAATTAAGATCAAGTAAAATGTGAAAGTACTGAGCAGGCTTTTGAGTTCTCAAGAACTACTCTGGGAACAGAGGAAGCTGCCTAATACTAAGTCATCAGACCTTGGTCCATCTAGCCCAGTATTGTCAACATTGACCGGAAGCAGCTCTCCAGGGTTTCAGGCAGAATAATTTCTTCACCCTACCTGGAGAAGCCAGGGATCGAACCTGGGACCTTCTGCATGCAAATCAGGTGCTCTGTCACACTGACCTATGGGCCCTCCCTATGTGACCCTGTAGGCAGGGGTGAGCAACTTGTGGCCCTCCAGATATTTTGGCCTACGATTCCTATCTGTCCTAGTATAATAAATAGTGGAGGAGGATGAGTTATATATATTTTTTTGCATTGTTATTCTGCCCATCAGCCAAAACCGGCTCCCAGCACAGCTTACAAAGAAAAGAAATAAGACAGCCTCTGCCTGCAAGCGTACAATCTGAAAGACATGACACAAAAGAAAAGGGAAGAGGGAGGGAGGAGGAAAACAAATCCAGGCACTAGATTCTTAGTTGCAAAGCTTAGCGGGTCATGGAATTGGGTCATGGAATTGGTTCAGAACACAATGGAGGGGCTGCTGCTTCCTCTGAAGACCAAAACATCTGGTGAGCCACAAGGTTGGCTTCTGCCAAACTCAGGAACTGAAACTTGTTTCAGAGCAACACAGTGGGACCAGAGGCAATGGAGGGCAGGGCTCCCGTACCTTAGTGGCACAGAGGAAAAAATTATGCATCTGCCGAAATGTCCCCTTCTGCACCGTGCTAATAAATAACAGTCTTAGGGCAGAACTTTCTTTTCTGAGAGGTATTAAGAGCATTGCTGTTATTCCCTGTCTACAGGTGGAATATGTGCCTGAATGCCTCTTGTACTTAGTTATGGCTGCAGTTTTAAGCAAGGCATTAGAAGTGGGCCTCTGGATGACCAGTACCTGGGGAATGGCAGTGGGAAAGGGCAATCACCACCATGTCCTACTTGTGGGCTTCCTATAGTTGGTTGGCCAATGTGGGGAATAGGATCCCTAACTAGCTGAGCCTTTAGCTTGATCCAGTAGGGTTTCTCTTCTTTGTCATATCTTCACAACAGCCTTCACTGCGCACCCTTGAATGGAGAGATTTAACCAATTCACATGTTGCTACTGGCTGACCCATCTTGTGTCCTATGCAGTTTCTGTGTCGTGTGGCAGCTCATATCTAGTGATCTCCGTGCCAGTGGATCTCTTTGGGTCCGGTGTGTTGGTTGGTGCAGATGAACTGATTCTGGGATCTGGCTGTGCTGTGACGGCTGTACACACAAACCTCCTCCTGTTGGAATACCCTCTCTTTGCATGTGGGGCCACCAGAAAAGTAAGGAAATGGCACTACCATGACCTTTTGTGAATTGTTTGAGTTATCTAGGGGGCTGTCTATATGTAGGGAAAGCCCTGCAATGGCTGTGGATCTGCCCTGTGTCTGCTTTTACCCTGACTTTTTCAAATGGAGTGATGTCAACACAGCGCCTCAGATGTCACTCCAGGGCCAATCCGGGGTCAGTTGCCTTCCACCAGGAAGATGGCAGGGATGGCCCTGGTACCTGGATGGTCACCCAAAAACCCTGAGCTACCAACTTGACACTGTAGGAGAGGGAAAACACTGGGTTTGCAAGGAAGGTGGCACCAACCCAGGGCCTTGAAGACAGCCCCAAGGTCTCCCCATATGAAAGACTCAGAGAAGCAAGTGCCTCCTTCTGGATGCTGGCGGCAGACCGCAGGCTGTCTTTGCACATGTATTGTAGTTAATAGGCTAGAATGAATCCCATGCAATCAATTACCCGAGACTTGGATCTTCATATTGGTTCATCTAGGAAGGTAGACAGGGAGCCACCAAGCATCCCATTCAGAACCTGCCTATTGTTTTGTATGCATTAGGGCAAGAGTGCTGAAGTCTAAGGGACAGATTTCATTTTGGAGAAGCTTTTGGGAGCTTCATCCCAGTGGTGGGCAGGGCCAAAGCTACCAGCATCTTTTAGCTTAAAGTTCTTACTGCCAGAAACTAACCTTTAGGAGAGAGATTTCAACGAGGTGAGGTCAGCACAAAAGCTGGGAAACCACCAAATTATCTGTGGTCAGGGGAAATGTTGATCTCATAAAGACTGGATATAGGAGCATAGAACTAAACTGGAACCCTCCTGGCACCTAACTTACTTTCCTACCTGTTTACATTTCAACACAGCCATCCCAATTCCTGGTTACAATTCTGGGAGTATAAAACTTGGGGATTTAGAGCAGGTCCCTGCTGGAAGAAACAGGGTGGCCAATTACACATTGTCAAAAAGAGGAAATGCATCACCAAAAAAAGGGGACATTGATTTGCATATGCAAATCTATGTGTAAGTGCAAATTTAGGAATAATAGCTATAATATATCTCACCACTGTGCAGAAGGCTGACCAGTAACCTGTCGTCTGCTCAGTCTCCTGTCCAGGTGCTAACTGTTGATGAGCAACGTCAAGGCTCTTCCTCTACCTCCTAATGGTTGTTTGACTAAAACCAGACTTGAATGGGACAGTCCATCAAATAGAGGACACCTTTAAATGGAGGACTGTCTTCTGCCTGATCAAAACAGAGGATTGTAAAGTCAGACCACCCTAGAAGGAAACCACAATGGAGTGGCCTTTCAGTTTTTACTTGTATCTACTCTGCATAGCTTGCTTAGAGCAACCAGGTGATAAGATGGCTGGAAGCTTGGAAATGTAAATCACAGAATGTGACGTTAAAAAAAATCCTTAAAATACCTTCAGTTAAACTTTTATTTGACTCTTAGCTTCTTCCAAGCAGCATCCATTATAGGAACATTCTCCACTACATACCTTCGGCTGCAAATGGGGTGATCCGGGCCAGTCACTTCTCCCATCCCATAGACTGTTTCTACCCTAGGTAAGTCCTGCTTCTCTAAGGAGTATCATGCTAGTGAGAGATGCTGAATTACCTCAGCTGTCATAAGAAAACAAACTGCTGTCTGTGACCACAGATCTAGGCTTGGATACTGGCATGGCTTCACCCATTGGGCAGATCAGGAAGCTGCAGGTGTAGATCTGTTCTCATATACATGGGCCTGGGATCACCTACCACAAATGCCCAGAGGCCGAACTCAAAATAACTGTGCTCACACTAGAGTGCATCTTTTATGTTAAGAAGTTCCTCAGGGTAATAACTTGTTATGGATAAATGGTACCAAAGAACTGATAAGGAATCCTTGGTAGCCTTGGACCCAGAGGTCTGAGTGCTGGCAAAGGTTGCAGTTGGGTAATAGCACAATCTTGTAAATAAAAGTCAATAAGGTCAATCTAACTTGGCTAGTTACATTCTACCAGCTTGAGTAGAACCTTGGGTTTTGAGAAGAATCTTGAGCACATGCCAAGTTCATTGCAGGAAAAATACTCTGACAGAGTGTAAAAAACAGAAGATGTGAGTCGATGATTCTTGGTGTTTGTTGTAGGTCCTGGAACGTCTCGTCTCTTGCACTCCAACCCACATGGGTTCCTTTCAGTTCCACTGTGATGGACAGGCAGCGCCTGAACTTTGCCCTCGAAGTCTATGACAGTGAGTGCACTCATCAGCTGAAACTTGCTGTCTCCCTCCATTTACAGAAAGCTGTACTATTAAGTGAACCTGGGAGTTGCCCAGTTTGATGAAACCCTTGGCTGGACAGGGTGGACAATAGTAGTTCAGTTGGAGACGGGAAGGTGTTTTGAAAGAGGTATTCGTTTGCTCGAGATGTGGACTTGTTCCACTTGCACCTCTAGCAAATGAACTTTGCCAGCTTTTTGAAAGCCTATTTGACCAAAGGTGGCTGGGGCAACAGAAACAGGAACATAGGAGGCTGCCTTCCATTGAGTCAGGCCATGGGTCCATCTAGTCTAGTATTCTTGATGTCAACTGAGAGTTGCCCTCCAGGGCTTCAAGCAGGATTCTTTCCTAGGACTACTTGGAGATACCAGGGGTTGAACCTGGGACCTTCTGCAGGAGCTTGACCACTGAGCTATAGGCCGCCTCTTCACGATGCTGGGTGTGCCACGCAGTGGTGCTGGCTGGCGCCACGCTGCACATTATCGCTCCTTCCAGCCATCTACACAGGAAGGAGCCCCAAGGTGGCTTTTCCTGGTTCTGCCACTGCTGAGAGCATAGCTGCTCAGGGGCAGCAGGAGCATGGCCCCCCCTCCCCCTCTGTAAGTGTATATTATTATTATTATTATTATTATTATTATTATTATTATTATTTAAAAAATGGGGGGCCTGCGGCGGTAATGTTTTATTTTTATTATTATTTTAAATGGGGTGGGGAAGAAGGGAGGGAAGTCTGTGGAGGGGCGGAGGGGGTGTAGTGACCACCTTAGTGGTTGCCATAGACTGGGCAGGCCTCCCAGAAGCTCCGGAGCAACAGCGACAGATGGCAAAAGCCATCGTCGTGTCACTCAAACCTAAAAAAGTCGGGCTAAATACCTGACTTTTTTAATGTGGAGCTTTGGGGCTTTGCCCCTAGATGGCTTTGCAGTGGCGGCAGCATCATGTAATCCACCTGCTGCCACTCCGAAGCCACCGCGATGGAAAGTGCCCATCTAGAGGCACCCTAGTCCCTCTCTCACGTATACCACAAGTATCAATATCACTCTCCAACCACGTTCAACTCTCAGACTATTGTCTGTTTCTAGCCTTTGTTTATAGGCTATCGAAATGGCTGTGAAGATAATAAATGTGGCTTGGCTACTGTGTGAAAAATAAATACATAACGTGAATCCCAGCAAAGTATAAACACTCCATCAGGGGATAGAACTTCATCAGCACTAAGGATGCCACTTAAATCTGATCTGTAGCCACTCTTTTTATCTAGTTCTCAAACTCCATTGCTTTCATCCTGACCATAGAGAGAAGCAGGTTCAGATTTGGAGGTTGACATCATAGGGCAACCGGTAAGGCTCTCGCCACTGCAGGGGATCCTCTGACAAGCGCTGAAGCACCCTGTGCTTGCTGCTCTCCTTGCTGTTGCTGCTTGTTCACCTTCCCCCTGGAAGCAAGTAAGCGCTATCAGGAGTAGCATACTTGTCTCACCTTGCACCCTTCTTCTGGGCTTCTAGGTGGATTGGACCCAAAGGGAGATAAAGGAAATACTTCTTCACATAGTGCACAGTTAAACTATGGAATTCACTACTATAAGATGTAGTGATAGCTACCAATTTGGATGGCTTTAAAAGAGAGTTGGATAAATTCCAGTAGGAGAAGGCTATCGATGGCTACTAGTCCTGATGGCTATGTGCTACCATCAGTATCCGAGGCAGTAAGGTTATGTACGCTAGTTGCTGGGGAACATGGGCAGGAGGGTGCTGTTGCACTGTGTCCTGCTTGTGGGTCTCCGGTCAACAGCTATTTGGCCACTGTGTGAACAGAGTGCTGGACTAGAGGGACCCTTGGTCGGAGCCAGCATGGCTCTTCTTATGTTCTTATGCGAGTCCAACTGAATGGGTAGCAGTGACAATTGTAAGGAGGAAATTGGCTTACTCCCATAGGGGGAGGCATCAAGGATATCTTGCCCAAGATTTCCCTGCAGCCTGGATTCGGCCTTGGCATGGAGAGTGCCTGTATTCTAGAGAGGCACACGTAGGCATGAGGAAGCCCCATGATTGCCATGTACATAGATGGTGCTGTATTAATATTCTCTCTCTCAGGTACCTGGTCACTACCGATGTCTGATCCCATTTACTATCTTGGGGACCTGATCAACATCCAAGCATCAGTAGGAAAAGGCAGCCATGTGCCTCTGAAGATCTACGTGGATGAGTGTGTTGCCCGGCCAAGCGCAGAGTCCTCTGTGAAATATGAGGTCATCACCAATCATGGGTGAGATTCTGGAAGTGGCAGACAGACGTGGGTAAATGTGGGGATGAAAACCTTGGCAATGCAGGCAACAGAAGCAAGAACCTGAGAAACTGTTCTCTAGCTGTGATCACATTTAATGTAGATGTAAGCCAATTAAAACTGTAAGCCAGGAGTGGGCAACATTTGGGGGTCAAGGGATGTATTCCCCCACCAAACCCACTGCGGGACCACAGCCACCACCCTGTTGAAATTTGCCACTATTGACTTTGCCACCGCAGCAGCAAAAGAACAGTGATTTTTCAGCCAAACAAATCATGATCAGCTTGTTTAGAAGTAGAATCATGCTCCCAGGAGGCTTCCTGGAGCACAATTCTGCTTCTGAACAAGGCGCATGCTCCCCATGCATGTATTTCATAAAAAAAATCACTTGCTTTTTTTATCAGTGCTACCATGGCAAATTCAGCAGCAGCAGGGTGAGGAAGCCACAAAGTCAGCTGGGGTAGGGGCACATGTGGCCTCTGTGTGGCCCATGCCTGCATTAAGCCCTTTACTTGAAAGAAAATGGTGACTAAGCCATTTAGAAATGTAAGCATCTTTAGTTAAACTGCTTGTGGGACAGAATGTGGCAGTCAGTTCTGTGAAAATATGAGCACACAAAAAAGTGGGTCTGATGATGAACAATTACTTTGTTCATAGAAGTGATTGCAATGCAGCCTGGGCCGGTCTTATCGTTAAGCAATATGTGACAATCGCCTCAGGCAGCAGATGTTGAGAGGCAGCAGCAAGGTGTTGGACGAGAAACCTGTGTGCCATGCAGCCTGTTCGGTGCCCCCACCTTGGTCTGCTGCTTTCAGGTGCCATGAAGGATGCCATCCCATTATCAGTGCTAAAAGCCAATTAATCTGCCAGTCCAGTCAGCTTTTGTAGGTGCAATGGCGCCATCTTGTTCTTTGCCTCAGGCAGTAAAGTGTCTTGGCCCAACCCTGAATGCAGTGCACACGCACACCATTTTAGAACATGGGGCACCACTTGCATGTCATGGGTGGATGGGCAGGGATGAGCATGGTACTGAAGGTATGTGGTGAACCCCTCTCCACCCAAAGTGCTTTTCACCCGTATGGGCCCAGACTAACAGTAACCCCTGCTGGTAGAAAAGCACCAAGGGGGCGTTTTGAAAAGGGAAGTGGGAGGGGAAGGGGAAGGTTCAAAACCCGCTGCATCCTGCTTCTCCACATGAAACAACCCACATCCTATTGTGTTTACCTGGTGAAGTGGTAAGTATGGTGTTGATGACACAGGGAGGACAATAGGCCTTTCACATTGTAGTGGGAAAATCTGATTAGAATGATTAATTTGACAAATTTTAAAGTATTTCCTTTCTCAGTTTCCCACTCAGCAACCAGATTTTAATGGAGACCACAAGTAAAATTATACTCACAGCATGATTTTCTCTTCAAAAAGGCTTTTATTGTTACAAACAGCTGTCGGAGCCAGAACCTGGGTTCTGACTACTGTAATTCTACAGTGTATTTGCTTTTATTGGTCATTCAAACATCAAATTCAACAATACATAAAAAAGGGAAGGCAAGTAAGATGTCACAAGAGTGGGGTTGACCTAGGTCAAAGTGTACACTTAAAACAGCTGCGTATGCTAGAACACGGATACATACTTGCTGATGAACTTAAACATATGAAACTCGCTTACACAGGGTACCGTATAACTATGGTTTTGCTAGGACAGATTAATTATAACTTTCTTTTTTTTAATAGGAAAGGTTAAGTTCTTCTTTTTTAGGGCTCTTGACAAGTCTTGTTGCAGTGAGCAATACTATGACAGGAAATTCTTGCTGTCTTTAGCATTAACAAATAATTATTTCAGTTTAAGGTATATTAAACAATAGTTTTAACAATTGAGCATATTGAAATGGTCACACCTTTAGTATTTCTCCTGCACACATCTGCCTCTGTCCACCTGCAGATGCCTTGTCGATGGTCAGCACAGTGGCTCCCATTTCCTTGCCACACAAGAAGATGGAATCCTTCGCTTCCAGCTGGACACATTCACTTTCATTGGGGCCTCCAACAACCAGGTTGGGATTGGGAGAAATGAACCTCCAAAGGTCGAGCGAAGGCTCCACTAGTTTGATTCATGGATAGTTACTGTTTCTGGGTGGGAAACTTTTGGAACATCGAATGGGCTCTACATCAGGGGTAAGCAAACTGATGCTTACCAGATGTTTCTGACTGCAACTGCCGTGCTTCTTGCCCATTGGCAGGGCATTATTGGAGTTGCAGTCCAAAACATCTGGAGAGCTTCCATTTTCCTACCCCAATTGACATAGATGTGACAACTCATGACCTAAATGAGGCTGAGTGAGTGATAAGAGCCATCCTCCCCAAGCCTTTTTGAGCCTGTGTAAATGGACTGTGTCTTCTTCCCCATTTATCTCACCAGGGGTTTGAGAGACAAGCCAGCAGTAGGAGATGCCTTGGTGTGGGAGACTTTATATCTCACATCAAACCTTGTACTTGACCACTGGGCTGGTGGATGTGCCTTTGTCCATAGAACTAGTATTGCAAGGTCCTCCCTTAACCCCAGTACTGGATTCTGAGCAGCAACCTTTTTGGGGCCATAGGAATATTTGGCAATTTGAGAAACTATAGGAGCTGTGGTGAAGAACAGGTAACCTGCCCCCAAAGACTGTAGATATAAGACAGAGGTGGGGTCTGAGCTCCAACACCCTAGATGACTCCTTTGAACCCAGTTTTTTCAGCACCAACATACTTATTTCACTGCATATGTGTTAATTTTTCTAAAAAATGGGCGAGTGCTTTAGCAGTCACCAAGAAAGGACCCGGGGGCATGTTGGTACCTGTGGGCACCACATTGCCTCCCCCATATCTAACATGAGGCATAATTTGGTTCTTTAGATCTACCTCATCTGTCACTTGAAGGCAGTATCTGTTGGCTCAGTGGACCGTCTCAACAAGGCCTGCTCCTATAACCAGGCAACTGCAACCTGGAACTCCCACGAAGGGGCACCTTGCTCCTGTTGTGCATCTCCTAGTGGCTGTGGGAACAGGAGGAGAAGGAGGGACCAGCAGCAGCAGCAGAAAGGTGAACTCCTCTCCCTAAAACCTACCTTGCAAGCAATCCATGGGCTTAGGTGCCTGTCAATCAAAAGGTTCAGCACAATTCTATTCATTGACTCCATTTGGCACCCAGATAGAGGCAACCGCTTCATAACAACTTGTGTAGCTTCACCTTAATTCTGGGTCCATATTTTCAAACAATGTCATGTATTTGGAGGAGTTAAAATAGCTAATTTTGCTTTATCATGCTGAGGAGCTATATCAGGTGTGGGGAATGTGCAGCCCTCCAGATGTTGTTGGACTGCAACTCCCATTAGCCCTAGCAGCAGTGGCAATGATGAGGGATGATTGGAATTGCAGTCCAACAACATCTGGAGGGCCACATGTTCCCCATCCCTGGAGAAGATGGAACTGTGTTGTGTAAGATGGTGGGATAATATACAAGAATTCATGAGTGTCTAATTTAGGTCCAGCCCGACCATTAGGCAGAGAGGCAACTGCCTCAGGTGGCAGATGGTGGAGACAGTAGGAAGCAGTAAGAGCATAGACCTATATGCCATGCAGCTTGCCCTGCACCTCCTAAGCTAGCCTGCTGTGGTGCTGCGTGGAGGACACTGTCCCATCACCAGTGTTGAACTAAAATATGGCTACCATTCTGGTCAGCTTCTATACATAGAAAGAGAGAGGGGATATATCAACTTGTATTCCTCCCTGGGCAGCAAAATGTATTCAATAGGCCTTGCTCTAACTTGTGCTGCCTCCTTACAGGACTATTTGGAGAGGCAGACCTGAAGTTTGGACCCATCCAACTGAATGCAGAGCCAGGAAACTCCTCCACCCTGAATGCATCCAGCACCTTTGAGCTGCAGTCTGTTGTGACCAGTTCTGCTATAGCCAAGACACCCCGTGCTGCCGGGTTACCTCCTAACCAGGTGGTGAATATAATCATGCGGGGGGGAGTGAAAGAAGATTCCTCTGGTGAGAGCTCAAAATTGTCCAGTGTTTGGGAATGAACAATGGTAATGGGTTTTATGGGCAGGACTGAAGTTGTAAACAAGCTACTCCCTTCCTCACTCAGTGGAGGGCTGCAGGATGAATCCTTAGTTTGGCTTAATGTTTCTGTCCTTAGTGGGGAAAATAGTACACGTGTGTGCAGGAGGGGGAAGCACACAAATGTGTGTTATAAATTGCTGCATACTAAAAATAGAACTGGAAGCTTATCAGTGTGAGAAATCAACTTTTAAGTGTAAACCAGACTTCCCCAACCTGCTGGTGCCCTCCAGGACTAAAATTCCCATTATCCCCAGCCAGCCATGCTTAGAGCTTCATTATCCTCATTTAGGACTAAACCCAAGCCCTGGGCACGATCCCTAGTTCATGTAAAGACCTGGCTTTTGGCTCTAGTTTTTACTAGGAAGGTTAAGAAGCCATCAGCAGTGCTGCATGCCCTTTCCCAAACCTTTTCTGCTCCTTGCCAAGGAGATGTGATCAACCAACCATTTGATGGGCCCAATCTGTATGTTCTGCACCAGATAGATCAGTAGAGAAGATTAGTTTCGCTAGCTGAGACTGATGGGAATTGTATTCCAAAACATCTGGAGGGCACCAGGTTGGCGAAGACTCACACCAGGTTGTGTGTTTTCATCCATATTGCCTCCACAAGTCTTAGGCTGCCTCTACAAGAGGCATTTAAAGCTCTTTCAAGGCGCATTAAAAATTTACCTCTACAAGAACGGAGCGCAAATCAGGCGTAGAGGCACGTTTTCTCTCTGATTATGCGCATTATCGAATGTGCGTTAAATAGCGAGTTTTATTTTGCTTCGGCCGTTAAAGCGCATTTTGACTATGTGAACAAGCGATTCTCCGCATTAACTACTTGTAAAGCGCATTTGAAACAACCGGTAAGGTCACCCGTTGAGTGCTCAATTACCTCCTGCATACAAGCATTAACGATAAAGCGCTTCAGCGATTATGCGCATAATCGGCTAACCAGGCGCCAAACAGAATCCATCTAGAGGGGATCTTAGAAGTATGAATATGATGTCCTGAGTTTTCCAGAAGAAGCAGGGCCAGATCTACACCGAGCAGGATATAACACTATGAAAGGAGTTTGAAAACAGTATATGGAATGTAGCCTCCCTTGCACCTAATTTTCCCCCCTGGTTTGCCTTCACATTTTTTTTTCTCTGAGGCAGAAGCGCATCAAGCTTATGATCCCTTTCACCTGAACAGCTGCTCTTTTGCTCCTTTGCACTCCACCCCTCCACTTCTCTTTGTCCCTCCAGTCAGGTCCTGTCAGATGAGTACTTCAAGCAGACCACCTTTCTGCCGGGCAAAATCGGAATGACCCTTTAGTCTGGCTCTTTGGGGGCATCGAGGGAGTACAATCCTGTTTCTGCAGAGATTCAGGCATTGTATGATTTTTAAAAAATGCTTTGGAGCCTGGGATGCAAGGTTTGGGTATTATATTGAAGCTAGGAGATGGCTGCTAG
Organism: Anniella stebbinsi; assembly: GCA_029215795.1. NCBI lineage: Eukaryota > Metazoa > Chordata > Lepidosauria > Squamata > Anniellidae > Anniella > Anniella stebbinsi. Next base: position 261,616,058 of record JARDYH010000001.1, read on the forward strand.
GAGAGATCACTTTCCCTGCCAGGACCTGATGCAATCCATTCAAGCCCCCAGTTCTTTAAAACTACATGGAGGCATAGGGCACATTAAATGCGCTTAGGAAATGATAGAAAAGGCTGGGGAAGAGGTGAGCTGTCAGCAGGACAGGCATGGTGTCATGTGAGTACCGTGCTGCAATTCTGCACACCAGGCATGGCGAGAGTGCACTAAATCGCTGGTGTGATGGAGCTCTCTGTCTTGGGTCCCAACAGTTGTCAGTGCACTTTGATACCATTATACAGCAGTACTGTAAATCCTGCCCAGCCCCGTATCTTCTTGATGAACCAGTGGAGGCTGCTGGCTCCAATGTCAGTGGGGCAATGAATCTGCTCCGGCTTTCTGTCAGACCAGTCAGAACTCTAAAGAAGCTATCCAAGGTCATAGCTCCTTTAGAGTTCTGACTGAAACTTGGAGCGGATTCCCCACCTCATTGACATCTGAGCCAGCAGCCTCCGCTGCTATGAATTGCCATTCTAATGATGACTCTCCATTTTTATTTTTCTTCCCCTCACAGGGCTACATCTCCCCTTCTCCACAGCCACCCTGGTCATAATAGTTGCCTGTTCCTTCATTGTCTTTGTGTCAGTCCTGGGCTGTTACTGCTCCACCAGGCGTGCTCACAGAGGCTACCGCATGGAGACGGTCCCCGCAGCTTTGGGGGAGGCCAGTGCTGTTGCCATGGCACCCGCAGCAGTCAGCCCATCTGGGCCTGCAACCTCCAGGGAATCCAGTGCTACCTCCAAGAAGCCTGATGGGGTAGTACCTGGAGCTAGTGGGCAACCTACTACTGTTTGAATCGTAACCACTAGACAAATAAATATTGGCAGTGCAAAATGCAAACCGTGGCTCTAGTATGTTGTATGTTATGCCCTCGCACCTGCAATTTATACCAGACTCCAGGGGTGCCCGCATTGCCCAGTGTTTTACTTCCTTGGAATGTGGTCACTGGAGGCTTAGGGTGTTTGCGAGGCATGGTTTATTGACACATATATTTATTTACACATATGAATTGTTAAACTGCCTAAAGAGCTTCAGCTATTGGGCAAAATAGAAATTATAATAATAAAATAATCATCAGTTGGAGCATAAGTTGACCTTCTCCAACCTAGTGCCCTCCTGCTGTGCTGGGAGTTCTAGTCCAATAAATCTGAAGAGCCCCAGGTTTGGGAAGCCCAGCATAAATGAAGTCTCACATGAATTACTTCGAACAGATACTGCTCCCTCATTGTTTTGTTTGGGGGGGTTGGGGGGCAGTGATATACAGTGTTGGAAGGCTTCCTGATGGGTCACCTTGATGTACCCCATCCCAGGGGTGGGCAACTTGTACGCCAAAACATCTGTAGGGCCACAACTCCATCGGCCCTAGCAAGCATAGCCAATGTTGAAGGATCATGGGAGTTAATAACAGAAGAAGAGCCATGCTGGATCAGACCAAGGTCTGTCTAATCCAGCACTCTGTTCACACAGTGGCCAACCAGCTGTCAACTAGGGACAAACAAGCAGGACATGGTGCAACAGCACCCTCCCACCCATGTTCCCCATCAACTGGTGCATACAGGCTTACTGCCTCAGATACTGGAGGTAGCACATAACCATCAGGGCTAGTAGCCATTGATAGTCTTCTCCAGAAATTTATCCAATTGCCTTTTTAGAGTCATCCAATTGCCCATCACTACGGGTGCCTCTACAAGAGCGGAGCACAAATCGGGGGTCGAGGCACTTTTTCTATGCAATTATGCGCATTATCGAATGCGCGTTAAATAGCGAGTTTTAATTTACCGCAGCCGTTAAAGCACCTTATGACCATGTAAACAAGCAATTATCTGCATTAAACATCTCTAAAGTGCATTTCATACAACCAGTAAGGCAACCAGTTACGCGCTTAACCGCCTCCCACGTATAGTGATTTGCTGTAAAAGTGATTGCGAGAAGATGCACATAATCGGACAACCAGGCGTCAAACGGTATTCTTGTAGAGGGGACTTATATCCTGTGGTAGTGAATTCTATCATTTAACTATGTGCTGTGTGAAGAAGGGCTTCCTTTTATTTGTCCTGAATCTCACACCAATCAACTTCATGGGATGACCCTGGATTCTAGTATTTTGAGAGAGGGAGCAAAATGTCTCCCTATCCACATTCTCCACATCATGCATAATTTTGTACATCTCTATCACGTCTCCCCTTAGCCTGTTTTCCCCCCAAGCTAATTAATCTTAGCTGTTATAATGTTCCCTCATAGGGGAGATGCTCCAGCCCCTTAATCATTTTAGTTGTCCTTTTCTGCACTTTTTCCAGTTCTACAATAACTTTTTTAGGTGTGGTGACTAGAACTGTACACAGTATTCTAAGTGTGGTCACACCACAGATTTGTATAAAGGCAGTGTGATACTGGCAGTTTTATTCTCAATTTCTTATAATGCCTAACATGGAGTTTGCCTTCTTTACAGCGGTCGCACACTGGGTTGACATTTTCATCAAACTGTCCACCACAACCCCAAGATCTCTTTCTTATTCAGGCACCACCTGCTCAGATCCCATCAGGTTATACTTGAAGTTTTTTTTTTTTTGCCTCAACATGCATCAGTTGTAGGTTGAAACATCAGGAGGACCACAAATTGTCCATCCCTGGCCCATCACACAACATACTATAAATCTTACAGAAGGGATTCAATAATATAGCTGAGAAAATGTCAACTGCTATCTTCAGATACCCTCTAGAGCAGGCATGGGGAGCCTGTGGCCTTCCAGATGTTACTCTTTTCCAGCTCCCATCAGCCTCAGTCAACACAGCCAATGGTCAGGAATTATGAGAACTGCAGTCCAATATCTGAAGGGCCCACAGGATCCCACCCCCTGCTCTACAGCAGCTTCCCCCAAAGTGGTGCCCGCCATATATGGCTGTGGATGATGGGAGTTGTACTCAAAACATATCGGGAAGGCACTAGGTTGGAGGAGGCTGGAAGAGCTTGGTGTCTATGGAAGACTTCAGGATGCGCGCATGTCCCGTAGAGAGCAATCCTATGGTCCCATTCTTCCAAGGTTGGAGCACTGTCTCCAATCTCAGAAGGGGCAGTCAGTGTTTTGTCCCCCCACTCCACACACACCTCACAGCCATCACAGAAAGAACCACGCAGGCTGCCCACTAAGATCAGAAAATCTACCTTGGAAGAGGAAATGGGGGATTCCAATGGGTGGGGAGGGAAAAGAAGAAGGCCAGAGAGGCCAGTATATGAGCTATCCTGAACCTCCTTTCTCTGCCCCCCCCCACCGACCCTGGCCTCTGAAAAGCCCATGTAGCAAAAACCAGGAAAGATGGAGGAGGCAAAGATCATTTCTGCTCCTCCTCCTGCCCTGCTGGCTTCAGCCTGGCAGAGCATAGGCATTTCGGAAGGTCATCTCTGAAAGGTTTGAGAAGATTCCTAATGATGTTTTCAATTTTTTAATGTAAGTAATTAAAATATATAATCTAACAGGGTCCACTATATACCTTTTTGGACCACATTTAACAAGGAAATGGGCTGATATGAATCAGCGATTGCTGGAGCCTCACCAGGTTTTAATACAAGAGTCATCTATCCATGATTGTTTCCATGTTTCGGGTAGCTGTGTTCTCTCTAATATCGCAATTAAACTTCTAAAAGTTGTGGAATCAGTAATTCAGCGTATGCTTACAAAATTCAGCTATAAATCCATCAGGGCCTGATGCTTTATTAGACTTCAAGTTTTTTATAGCATTTTTTATTTCTTCTAATGATATAGGCTGTTCTAAGAACATAAGAAGGGTCATGCTGGATCAGACCAAGAATCCATCTAGTCCAGCACTCTCTTCAACCAGCTGTCAATCAGGGACCCACAAGCAGGACAAAGTGCAACAGCACCGTCTCACCTATGTTCTCCAGCAACTGGGGTATATAGTCTTACTGCCTCTGATACTGGAGGTAGCACATAGCCATCAGGACTAGTAACCATTGATAGCCTTCTCTTCTAGGAATAGGCTTTTCCTCCAGAAGAATATAAATAGATCAACTGCTCCCTTGTTAAGACATTAATCTTATTTCCTTGTTGATACTCTTTTATAAATTCCATGTCTATATTTGTTCCTTTAAATACATTTTTATAGTTAGTTAATATTTTCCCCATTTTATTTGCACTATAGGTTTTGTCCCTTCCTCAGTTATTAAAGCTACAATTCTATTATTTTTTCCCTTTTATTTACCCTATTTGATAACATTCTTGATCCTTTTCTGTCAAATTCATAGTATCCTTGTTTAACGTAAAGTAAATCTATCATTGTTTTATCAATATCTAGCAAATTTAATTCCGTTCTTTTCCTTTCTACTTTTTGTCTAATTATTGTGATCCAGTGAGTCTATATTGCGCCATTAGGACTTTCAAGATTTTTTTCTAATTGACAGGGGTCCCTTCATTTAAAAGCAATATTTATTTATCTATTACATTTATATCCCACCTTTTTTCCTACAAGCTACTCAAGGTGGCACACATAATCCTTCTCCTCTTCCTCTCCATTTTATCCTCACAACAACCCTTAAAGGTAGCTTGGGCTGAGAAGCTGTCACTGGCCCAAAGCCACCCAGTGGGCTTCCATGGCCAAGTAGGAACTAGAACCCAGATCTCCCGACTTCCACCCAACACTCTAGTCACTACACAATGTGGCATGAAGGGTTAAATTTTGAATTAATGTTAGCTGCTGCAAGGCTTGTTTTTTTTTAATCTTAGGAATGTTTACTGTAGCCTTGAAGCCCCGTAGAAGTGCTGTTATCTATGCCTATAGCAGACTCCCTCCTTAGCAAAAGCTGTGTGAAGTCAGACAGCCTTGTTATCTCTGTTTCACTTTTAATGAATGTAGAATTGTTCTGAATGCTTGCTTGTGCTTCTGTAACTACGCTTGCAACAGAGGCGTTATTTTCCTTCCCCTATTCCTTAGTTGTAAGAAGCTTCTAAACACGTACGTCACTAGAGAGGGGTGGATCCTTTTCATACCCAAGAAATAAAAACCTTTGCTTAATTTTGTTAGGGGCGGTTCCTCTGAATTTTAGCCATGAGGCTTCAGGGAGCCGACTCAGCGCTGATTTTTCTCAATTAATAAAATTGAGTTGGACCCTTCTCCTTGCTATCTGAGTGTGATTTTTAAGTAATTCCAGGTAACATATCCTGGTGCCGTGAAAAACTCGGATGGTTTTCTGGTGAATTACCTGCCCAAGTTGGCTTAGCTGTGACAAGCAAGGCTTCCTGCTGCTGATGCTCACACCTCAGGCGCCACCTCCACCTTTGCGGAGAGAGAGGGCTGGACACCGGCTGCTGGAGGCCAGCTGAGCAGCAGCCAAAAAAAAGGGTGAAAAAAGGACGAGGTTTTCTTTCTTAACCAGGACAAAGACGCCGGCCGGCAGGTAACGTATGAAAAAGGGAGGCCTCCATAGAGAACAGGACTTAAGCCATCCTGTTGGACCGGGGGGAGGTTCTGGCTTAAACCTCATTACCCCGACGTGGTCCTGGAGAAAGGGTTTGGAAGTGTGATTGGTGAATGCGTGGATTGGTGGCTGAGACGGTTATCTGATTAGCAGAGACCCGAAAAACGAGTGTGACTCTCCCTGGAGAGTGGGACGCGTTTCCTTGTCCTGGAGACAGGCAAGGCCGTGAAAAAGGGGCACGTCTGGATTGTCTGTCCATACCTTTTTGTGTCAGCTGAAGTGGACCCCTTACCACTCAGCCCGTTCCTTTCCCTCTGTGCCTGCTGTTTGTATGGAAAGCGTGACGTCTCTGTGAAACTCATAATGGGTGGGAGAAACTCAAAGAAAACCCCAAAAACCATATTGTAGTATATGGTAGAAAATCTAGAAATAGATTCAAGAGAGGGGTAGTTAATCTTGAAAGTGGATTCAAGAGAATGTAGAGAAGAGTTAGACCCACATGTATTGAGACGTTGTTTGTCAAATAGATCTGCCAAGTCAGAGTGATTTTTAGAAGGCAGAGGAGAGGTGTAACTTAGATAGAAGAAAATTTTAAGGAAGCCTACCAATCATTGTGAGTGTTCCACATCCTGATCAGTTCCTGTATCAATAGCCCACTAATTATCAAGAAATGCCAGCGTGTCTAAGAAATCCTTGTAAACAGGCATGCACCACAGCCAATTTGGTGATGCCAGTACAGTGAACGCCTAAAAGAGGAAAAAAGCCTTAAAGGCAGAGGGCACCCAGATGAAGAGGTCCCTAGAGGCAGAGAGAAGAAAAGTGAGGGCACGCAAGTCAAGAAAAGAGTTAAAACTCCCCAGAGCCTTTGCCCAGGATGGGGAAGATGAATTGTCACCGCCACAGCCACCATATAGCCAGCTTTGCAAGCACCCCAACCAAGTCCATCAGCTTGTATCCAGTTGAAAAGAAAGACTCAGGCCAGTACAAACCAGTACATGATCTACGCGCTGTGAACTCTAGAGTAGAACCATTGACTCCACTGGTTGAGGACCCTCCTCAACAGACTGCCACCTGACATGCAATGGCACAATGTCCTAGCAGATTTGTGTGCAAAGAGAGCAGCACGAGAGATGGTCCCAGGCTTTTATCCCAAAGCCTGTATGTATACAAGCTTCACCAGTGCAGACACGCCAGTCTACAAAAAGGCTTAACCAGCCGAGTCTTCAAGCCCTATGGGCTGAAGAGAAAAATGAAAGCAGGGAGCCAGGGAAACGTCTCCAGAGTAAGGAGACGGACCTGCAGAGAGAGCAGGCCCAGTAAATGTATGCAGTTTATGTATACAAAGGATGAAGAGGCATTGCAGCGGGCAATGGCTTCTCCCCTGGTTCGAGATGGTGTGCAAAGAAGCAGGGACAGGGACCCAGAAAGAGAGATGATGTCAGAACCCCAGTATGGCAGTGAAAGCAGCGCGGATGGCAGACCGATTGAGTGCTTTGGCAAAGAGGAAGCAGATCGGGAGCCGAGGAGAGAGGTGAAGAGTCAATGCCCCCATTGAGCTGAATCCAGCGAAGTAGGCAGCGCGACCAATGCTCAGAAACTAAGCTGCAAAGTGAGAGGTGTTTTTATGGCAAAGTAATAAAAAACTCTCAAACGAGATTGTTCAAAGTTAGCAGCTAAGAATCCCCCCCTGACAAGAGCATTGATGCAAGCGGCAGCAGCTGCCCTTCCTCCAACTGGAGCGATGTCAGCGGAGGAGAAGTAAAGGTATGCAGACGCGAGAGCAGGGGCTAGAAGACAAGAGTTTTCCCGATGACTGCGTCCTTTTGAAGCCCTGCATGGCGTGTATAACTATGTAGTTTGGAAAGTGGCAAGGTGATGCTGAGATCCAATTTTGCCATCCCCTCAAACAATGTTCCATTCTGCCCCGACGCCCCACTGGTTGCTGAGTCACCAGAAGCTACTCAAACTAGCGCCCCAGCGTTTTCACGGCCAACGCACTCAGCAACAGGGAGGAAAGTTGAAACTTGTGCTTCAAGCAACATTGAAGGTGCAAGAGTGGCGGAACCCAGTTCCCATAGATCTCAATGCAGTTACCCCAGATGAAATGTCACTGAAATCACTGACTGAAGACCCCATACAAATGGCTGATTTGTGAGAAAATGCCATAGACACGTATAGTCTCACATGGCAGAACCTAAGAGTCTTAGAAAGCCCTCTGTATGGTACAGAAGAGAGAGGGCGCCTACATCAGGCCATGGGGCAAGAACTGAGAGATCTAGCAGCTGCAGATGAGACACGTAGGATCCCCAATGAGACCCTCATAATGTGAACCATGAGTAGAGGCGTCAAGAGTTGTGCCAATTGACCACAAGAGAGATTCAGAGAGCAGCCAGGAAAGCTATGAATACGTCTGAAGTAGCTGAAGTGATGCAGGGTCCAAAAGAATCCCCAAGGTCTTTTATGGAAGGACTAAAAGAAGCCTATCAACAATACACCCCAGTGGACCCAGATGAGGCTGCCAACAGACGTACAGTGAACATGTCTTTTGTGAGTCAAACTACAGAGACATACAGAAAGAACTCCAGATGAGAGAGGGAGTTTTAGAAGCAAGCCCAGACGTGCAGTTTAAAAGTCAGAAAATGAAAAGACTGTAAAAATGAAGTCGTGCACAGAGTAGAGAGAGACAAGACTGCGCAACCGGCAAACAGAGAAACTGGAGCAACAGGTGCCAGAAATTAGTTGTGAAGACAGTGGTAACTCCCGAAGACCACGGTGGCTCCTCAAGAGACAGGAGATGAATGCAGACCAGGAAAAAGAGGATTTCTACTATAAGGAAAAGGCGAGAAGTCTAGCCAACTCCAGTGTGGAGAGAGATGAGAATAGAAGGAAAAAAGGACACAGCCCATGACTTCAGAAGCACAGGGGCCAGATGCTACAAAAATTGTTCCCCATCAGACTCGAAGGTCTGAAGAGGCTCTAGGTGCCAAAAAGAGGGGAAAATTAGACAGTGAAAGGTCTAATCAACAAGTTGAGCAACTGAAGCCCAGAAAAGAGCAAACGCAGTAAGGAAGCAAACTATACTGGCAACAAAAATCATGACGTGAGGAAGATCTCTGGTTGTAATCCTGAGCCTATCGAGAAATTACAACCCCAAGCTAGGAATGCCAAAGTGTTAGAAAAGCCAGTTTGCTAAAAGAGAGAGTTGAACTAATAACTAAGACTTTAAAAGAAAAAACAAATCAAGATTAAAGCTATAGAGTCAAGTTGCAAACCCCACTTGTGTAGAAAATGCAACTTGTGTGAGAAATGCAGACTGTTTGCTTGAATTCCTTAAGGTGGACCAGGAGTAATGGGATTACTCAAAGGTTTTCTAGATCTGTGTGCTCCTTGGCAAAATGAAGCAACAGAAAGCAAGAATGCAAGAGGAGAGCAGAAAGAGTTAAAGCCTTGAGCTAGAGCAGAGTCTGCCAGAGAAGAGCGTTTAACCTTACCCCTCATTGAAAGCAATAAGAAGAAATGATGCAGAGAAATTTAAGGAGGACTGACAGAATTAGCAACAACATACTGCATGCAAAGCATAGTTTTGGAAGTTTTAATGTCAGGGCTTATGAGCTGAGAAAGTCCAAAAGGACAAGCCCTGTCAGAAGCTGTGACCCTAAACGCGAAAAGTAGCAGTAATGTATTGTCTGATACTGCTAAATAAAACCAGAAGGCTGAGCCCAAGAGGAAGAGCTAATTCTGTACACACCAGTCCTGCAAACTCAAGAACCTCCAAGCAAGACTGACCTTTGAGAGAGACAGAGGTTTCGAGTTCGAGGTCCCACACGAAGGAGATGTCTGTACAGTATCCATGCCAAACATGGATGGCAGTATAAGCTGTTATGGGAAAGAAGTGGCCAGCCGATAGCCATTATGCCCCCCATGATTGAATTGACAGATGTTCCAGAGAGTGTGTGGATCCCAGAGAGAAGATGGAAAACGAGCCCTGTTGCCAGAGCAAGTGCAAGCAATTTGTAATATTGCACCACCCACCACAAGGCGAGGACTGAGAGCCTTCTTAGGAATGGTGGGTTACTGTCGGCTCTGGATCATAGATTATGCTACACATGGGCAGCCACTCTACAAAGCAACGGAAGGGAAAGACACAGACCATGTTTATCTGGGGCACAGAGCAACAAAGAGGCTTTGAAGAATTAAAGCATCAGCTAGCACATGGACCCAACCTGTCCAAACCCTTCCAATTATATGTTACAGAGAAGAGAGAAATCAAAGCAAATCCTCACACCAGAGACAGGAGAGATTGGGGAGCTGAAAATAGCTGACAGGAGACTCTAGTGAAGACGCTCCAGAGAAATACACCCACGGGCTCCCACTACAGCTGAACTCAGAAGCGCACTCGTTGATAGTGTGAGAGACAATGAGGTCTCTAAAGCATTGAGTGGAGACTGCAAGTTGGGAAAAATAAACTGAACTACTGGAGACCTACTGACTAGAGTTTGCTGTTGCCATAGATATTGTTCAGGATGCCAAACACTCCCAAAGGAAAAGAGTAAATTGACCTCCTTTTGAGGCCATGTAGGTGGGCCCTCCCCGTTGTGGAGAAAATGTGGCGGTAGTTAAGATGCCCCAAGGGAGGTAGTCCCATGGGCAAAGTGCATTGTAGAGGTAAGGAAGAACTTAAACTAGAAGGTGCCTTACCTCTTACAGATAAAGTACATAATATAGAGCCAGGAGACTGGGTTTATGTAAAAAGAGTAGAAAGCTGATCCCTAAAGCCTAAATGGTCAGGCCCACATCAAGTTATGCTAGTCATTTCAGCTGCAATTAAATGTTTTGGTTTTAAATCCTGGACGCATTATAGCAGAGCCAAACGTGCTGAAGCACCGGGACTGTGGAAGGCCAGCCCAGTGAAGAGAACTCTAAGGGTTAAACTGAAAAAATCTTAAAGCGTCTGCCTGACCCAAGCAACCCCCCTTGCCGAGAGCTGACACTCTGTGGAGAGAGAGAGAGAGAGAAAAGAGCTACAGCTCAAAGGAGCTGTCACACCCGGAAGCTGACAGTCTCCTCTGACGAAGAATCCAACAAAAAGATTTCTATCCTATTGGACTATCTAAATAAACTTATAACACTGTCATAGGGGATTGAGAGACCCAAGACCACAGAAGCAGTGTATATTTATAAGCAAAGACCAGAACAGCAGAAGGATTTTTGTTTTTGTGTACAACTTGTAGGTCCATAAGCAGTGTTACAAAGAAGTAAGAATACATGAGAAGAAGAAACAAACCAAAAATCCAAACAGAACCCGTAGTATCCAGTAGTCACAGTTCACAGATTCAAGTGTGTGTGCAGTGTCATCATGTCGCACATAAGAGTGCAGCTACATTGCACTCCATTCCGCGCCAAACACTGAGATATCTTAACTTACCAAGATTTCCTGGAATAGTGCTTGCTCCATAGAACCCCCGGTAAAAATGCTAATATGGCTGGCAGCTTACTGGGGGTTGATAAAAACAATAGACACAAGAACTCAAGAGGGAACGCTGAGTTTAGAGCCCATATAGATGCAGAACACTATACTGCCAAGCGGCCCATTACTTGTGCTGGGAAGAAAGTATTTGAAGTAACCTTTAGAAAGCCATATACATATTACATAGGCATCCATAAATTCACTTTTTACATGAGACGAAAATTGTGTCAAACACAAGGGGGACAATGGAGACTAGGAGAAGTCCAGTAAATATTGCACAGCACACTGTCCAAAGATGAAAGCCATAAGTGCCAACACCACCCCAGATTCACATTCCTGATGCAAAACCTAACCAGTGGAAAGAACGGTTAGGGACAATTGTAACCCAGGACATGAGCTATATTTAGCTGCAGTAGATAAAGAACACTGCAAAGTCTTCAGACAAAACTGAATGTTTTGTCTGTACAAGAGGCTACTATGTGACTATTTAGAAAAGTCCCAAGTGTCAAGAATTAAATAACGTGTACCCAAAAATTACAGACTGAATTTTATCCCCTGTAGCATCTATATAGAATTGGAACCACACTACACGCTTAGCTGAAAAAATGTCATTTAGAAAAGAATGCAAAATATATTCTCATGATCTATCGTTAACTATGCAAGAAGATGTAAAACATGAAGAAATAGGAAACCAGACATAGTTAAGAATGTATCAAATTCCTGTTTTGCACTCTACACATGCTCTAAATCCTGTTAGCAATTTTTGAGGCACAAAGAACTATGAATGACTATAGACAAGATGAATGTAACTAACAGCGATTTTTTTTTTGTAACCTTATGCTTTTTAAATATAGAAAAGAACCATAAAAATAAATAAAATAGAAATTATTGATTATATATGATTCTTAAAGAGGGGAATGTGGCATGAAGGGTTAAATTTTGAATTAATGTTAGCTGCTGCAAGGCTTGTTTTTTTTTAATCTTAGGAATGTTTACTGTAGCCTTGAAGCCCCGTAGAAGTGCTGTTATCTATAGGGATGTGCACTGGATCGGACCCGATCCACGATCCGAGTCCGGTCCAGTGGGAAATCGGATAAATTATCCGATTTCCGATCCCGCAGCTGGATCGGCCGATCCAATCCGAACCGGTCCGAAAAAGCTCCGAACCGGTTCGGCGGATCGGCGGATCGGCGGGCGCCCACTGGCGCCCACCGCCGCTTCCATTGGCGGGCGCCAGCGGGCGCCCGCCGATGAAAGTGGACAGCGGGGGGGGGGGGAGGAGGGGGGCACTTACCTTCTCGGCCCGGTGGCTCCCGTCCGGCGCCGGAGCCTACTACTACTAGCAGGCTCCGCGGCCTGCTCTAGGGTGGCGCGCCGGGTGATGTCATCACCCGGCGCGCTACTCTAGAGCAGGCCGCGGAGCCTGCTGGTAGTAGTAGGCGCCGGCGCCGGACGGGAGCCACCGGGCCGGGAAGGTAAGGAGGGGGTGCATGGAGGGGAGGAGGGGGCGCGCGGAGGGGGGAGGGGGGCCCTTACCTTTCCGGCCCGGCGGCTCCCGTCCGGCGCCGGCGCCTACTATTCCCAGCAGGCTCCGCGGCCTGCTCTAGGATGGCGCGCCGGGTGATGTCATCACCCGGCGCGCTACTCTAGAGCAGGCCGCGGAGCCTGCTGGAAGTAGTAGGCGCCGGCGCCGGACGGGAGCCGCCGGGCCGGAAAGGTAAGGAGGGGGTGCGTGGAGGGGAGGAGGGGGCGCGCGGAGGGGGGAGGGGGGCCCTTACCTTTCCGGCCCGGCGGCTCCCGTCCGGCGCCGGCGCCTACTATTCCCAGCAGGCTCCGCGGCCTGCTCTAGGATGGCGCGCCGGGTGATGTCATCACCCGGCGCGCTACTCTAGAGCAGGCCGCGGAGCCTGCTGGAAGTAGTAGGCGCCGGCGCCGGACGGGAGCCGCCGGGCCGGAAAGGTAAGGAGGGGGTGCGTGGAGGGGAGGAGGGGGCGCGCGGAGGGGGGAGGGGGGCCCTTACCTTTCCGGCCCGGCGGCTCCCGTCCGGCGCCGGCGCCTACTACTCCCAGCAGGCTCCGCGGCCTGCTCTAGGATGGCGCGCCGGGTGATGTCATCACCCGGCGCGCTACTCTAGAGCAGGCCGCGGAGCCTGCTGGAAGTAGTAGGCGCCGGCGCCGGACGGGAGCCGCCGGGCCGGAAAGGTAAGGAGGGGGTGCGTGGAGGGGAGGAGGGGGCGCGCGGAGGGGGGAGGGGGGCCCTTACCTTTCCGGCCCGGCGGCTCCCGTCCGGCGCCGGCGCCTACTACTCCCAGCAGGCTCCGCGGCCTGCTCTAGGATGGCGCGCCGGGTGATGTCATCACCCGGCGCGCTACTCTAGAGCAGGCCGCGGAGCCTGCTGGAAGTAGTAGGCGCCGGCGCCGGACGGGAGCCGCCGGGCCGGAAAGGTAAGGAGGGGGTGCGTGGAGGGGAGGAGGGGGCGCGCGGAGGGGGGAGGGGGGAGGGGGGCCCTTACCTGCCCGGCCCGGCGGCTCCCGTCCGGCGCCGGCGCCTACTACTACCAGCAGGCTCCGCGGCCTGCTCCAGGGTGGCGCGCCGGGTGATGTCATCACCCGGCGCGCTACTTGAGAGTAGGCCGCGGAGCCCGCTGGTAGTAGCCGCCGGCGCCGGACGTGCCGAGAAGGTAAGTGGCGGGGAAGGGGGCTTACCCCCCCCCCCGGAGCCGTCCGCTTCTATCCGCTGGCGCCCGCGGGCGCCAGCGGATGGAAGCAGGCGGCCCCAGGGGGGGTAGGGAGCGCGGGGGAGGGGGTTTACCTGCCGGGGCCGTCCACAGCGGACGGCCCCGGGGGGGGAGGGAGTTAGGCCCCCCCTTACCCACCCGCCGCCATTTTTTCCTCATAGACTTGCATTGCAATGCAAGTCTATGGGGAAAAAAATGGCGGCCGATCCAAAAATGTACGATTTTTGGGTCGGGATCGGACTCGATCCGGTCCGGGGGGCCTCCGATTTTGTCCGAACCGGTCCGGGACAAAATTGGAGGTCCCGATCCGGGTCCCGATCCGATCCGGGGGGTCCGTGCACACCCCTAGTTATCTATGCCTATAGCAGACTCCCTCCTTAGCAAAAGCTGTGTGAAGTCAGACAGCCTTGTTATCTCTGTTTCACTTTTAATGAATGTAGAATTGTTCTGAATGCTTGCTTGTGCTTCTGTAACTACGCTTGCAACAGAGGCGTTATTTTCCTTCCCCTATTCCTTAGTTGTAAGAAGCTTCTAAACACGTACGTCACTAGAGAGGGGTGGATCCTTTTCATACCCAAGAAATAAAAACCTTTGCTTAATTTTGTTAGGGGCGGTTCCTCTGAATTTTAGCCATGAGGCTTCAGGGAGCCGACTCAGCGCTGATTTTTCTCAATTAATAAAATTGAGTTGGACCCTTCTCCTTGCTATCTGAGTGTGATTTTTAAGTAATTCCAGGTAACACACAACACTGGCTCTCTTTTCAATTTCCATAGCTTGGTACTCTACTTAAAATAATGGGTGTTCTCATTTGAACTGAGTTAATTGTATTTGTAAACAGTGTCACAGCAATTCTTTCTTGATGATTCAGTTGTGAATTTAACATTTAGATGGCTTTAAAATGGGATTAGTTAAATTTACGGAGAATGGGTCTATCAATAGGGTGACCAGATAAAATCCAGGTCAGGGCTCCTGTAACTTTAACAGTTGTAGAGAAAAGGGAATTTCAGCCAGTGTCATTTGTATGCAATTAGTTCCTGGTGAAATTTCCTCTTCATCACAACTGTTAAAGTTGCAGGGGCCCTGCCTTCTTTTGTATATGGTCACTCTAGTATAGTGCCTGCACCTTTAACTGTTGTGATGAAGAGGGAATTTCACCAGGAACTAATTGCATACTAATGACACTGGCTGAAATTCCCTTTTCTCTACAACTGTTAAAGTTACAGGAGCCCTGACCTGGATTTTATCTGGTCAGCCTATCTATCAATGGGGATGAGCTGCAACAGGTGAGTGGAACCTGCAGATCCACAGTGCAGCCCTATGCTTACTTGGAAGTAAGACCCACTGTTTTCAGCCACAGAGGCAATAGACTGAAGAATACTTATTAGGTGGGGCAGGTCATTGAGGGTGGGGAGCAAACAAGAGGCTTTTTGCCTCCTTCATGCCCTTTCCTGTTAACTATATTAGGACTCTACAGTAGCACAGTGACACCTAATGGCTGAGTACAGTGTTGCAAGTTTTTTTAAAAATCACAATATTACCTTTTCTTTTAAAGCAAGAGGTGCTCCATTTTAATATCAGACCCCTGATCATCTTTGTTGCCCTTCTCTGAACTCCCTCCAGCTTGCCTACATAATTCTTGAAGTGTGGTGCCCAGAACTGGACACAATACACAAGACGAGGGCTAACCAGTGCAGATTATTATTATTATTATTATTATTATTATTATTATTATTTACATTTGTATACCGCCCCATAGCCAAAGCTCTCTGGGTGGTTTACATAGGATTAAAAACAATTAAAAACAATATACAAAAATTAAAACAGCAAAACATACAACTTACACACAATCTGTACATTTAAAAACCACTACAACACTTCAAAAAGCTACAAAAACAAAACAAAACAAACCCAGGCTCCTCAGATATTGCCAAATGCCTGAGAGAAGAGGAAAGTCTTGACCTGGCGCCGAAAAGATAACAATGTTGGCACCAGGCGGGCCTCGTCGGGGAGATTGTTCCACAGTTGGGGGGCCACCACAGAGAAGGCCCTCGCACGATTTGGAAGCTAAACTTCTATTAATGCAGCCCAAAATAGCATTTGCTTTTTTTGCAGCCACATCACACTGTTGCCTCATATTCACCTTGTAATCTACAACAATTCTATTATCCTTCTTGCTTGTCGTATTGCTGAGCCAAGTATCACCCATCTTGTAACTGTGCATTTGGGCTGCCTCTACACGAGAGGTTTAAAGCTCTTTCAAGTCTCATTAAAAATTTACCTCTACATGAGCGGGGCGCAAATTGGGAGTTGAGGCGCGTTATCTATTCGATTATGCGCATTATCAAATACGCGTTAAACCGCGAGTTTTAATTTGTGGCGGCAGTTAATGCACCTTACCGCCGTGTGAACATGCGATTCTCTGCATGTCAACAAGTTTAAAGAGTGTTTCGGTCGACCCGTAATGCGCTTCACCGCCTCTCGTACAGAGGTATTAGGAGTAAATGCACTTCTGCGAATATGCGCATAATCAGGTAGCCAGGCGCCAAAGCAAATCCTTCTAGAGGGGGTCTTGGTTTCTTTTTCCTAGGTGTAGAACTTGGCATTTATCCCTATTAATAATAATAATAATATTTATTTATTACCTGCCTCTCCCTCCAGATCGAGGTGGGGAACAACATCATCATAAAACACACAAAACTGATTAAAAATACATAAAACCAATACATCATTAAAATACCAATAAAACACCAATAAAACATTTAAACACTTATTAAATTTCATTCTGTTGTTTTCAGCCCAGTACTCCAGCCTATCAAGATCACTTTGAAGTTTGTTTCTGTCTTCCAGGGTATTAGCGATCCCACCCAATTTTGTGAAGTCTGCAGATTTGATAAGCATTCCCTGCATCTCCTCATCCAAGTCACTAATAAAAATGTTGAAGAGCATTGGGCCCAGGACTGAGCCTTGCAGTACCCCACTTGTTACCTCCCCCCAGTTTGAGAAGGTACCATTGATAAGTACTCTTTGGCTGCATTCGGACAACACATTAGACAATGGTGGGTTGAGTAGCCAACTCACAGTTGGTTGTTTTATGGGTACTCCCCACACAACATATTCCTACACAACTGTGGGTGGTTGGGGCTGGCGTTGAGTGGACTAATAGTCAACCCAGCATTTGACTGACACAGCCCCCAACCCTCTCCCCACCCTCCCTCCTCCCTTAGTCCTCCCAGTTCTATCCCAGCAGCCTCTGCAAGTTGCACCAGTTGTAGCAGAGTGGCAGCCGCCGCTTTAGTCGCTCTTGCCTCTTGCCTCTATGGGCTTGTGTTTTAACCCACTCACCACATGCCATTAACACACTCACCCCTCCACACTGCACTTTAAACAACTGGCTTCGAGCTAAACAACTTGCAAGCCAGTTGTTTCTCTCAGTTGCTTATTTGGGCGGAATAGCATACCATCAGTAGTTTGTGAGCGGCGTGTTACCCTCCACACAACACAATAAGCAACACAACTGACGATTGTTCCCCCCCAGTTGCTTAATGTGTTGTCCGAATTCAGCCTTTGAGTCCGATTCTGCAGCCAACTGTGGATCCACCAAATAGTTGTTCCATCTAGCCCACTTTTAGCTAGTTTGCTGATCAGAATGGCATGGGGTACTTTATCAAAGGCTTTGCTGAAGTCAAGATATACGATGTCCACAGCATTCCCACAGTCTACAAGGGAGGTTGCCCAATCAAAGAATGAGATCAGATTAGTCTGGCAGGATTTGTTCTTGACAAATCCATGCTGGCTTCTATTAATCACTGTGTTTTTTTCAAGGTGCTTACAGATTGATTTCTTTATAATCTGCTCCAAAAATTTCCCAGGGATGGATGTCACACTAAATGGTCTGTAGTTCCCAGTTTCCTCCTTTTTGCCCTTTTTGAAAATAGGGACGTTAGCCCTCCTCCAATCATCCAGCGCTTCACCTGCCTTCCATGATTTTGCAAAGATAATAGACTGTGGTTCTGAGAGTTCTTCTGCCAGCTCCTTTATTACTCTAGGATGCAGTTCATCAGTCCCTGGAGATTTGAACTCGTTCAAAGAAAGTAGGTGTTCCTTGACTATTTGATTATCAATCTCAAACTGCAATCCTTCCCCTTCAGCTTGTATTTCATTTTGCCAGGGTGGTCACAGATCCACTTTTGAGAGAAGACTGAGCCAAAATAGGAATTGAGCACTTTGGCCTTTTCTTTGTCATCTGTTACCAATTTGCCATCCTCATTAAGCAGCTGAACCACCATTTCTTTCCTCTGTCTTTTACTGTACACATACCTGAAGAAAACTATTTGTTGCTTGCTAGTCTCAGCTCATTCTCGGCTTTAGCCTTCCTGACACCATTCCGGCACTTCTGTGCTACTTGTCTGTACTCTTCTTTTGTAGCCTGGCCTTCCTTCCACTTTCTAGCTGTGTCCTTTTTTGTTTTCAAGTCATCTCTAAGCTTTTTGTGGAGCCACATTGGTGGCTTTCACGCTTTGTCTCCAGTTGATCTTTGCAGGCATCCTCACGCTTGTAGCAGACAAAGCCTGGGCCTGGTGAGTGCATTGAGAAAGTTGTGGGAAAGGCAAGAGAGGTCTTCCCCCATTTATACTAGTCAAGGGTTATTCCCCCCTGACTCAAAGAACTTTCAGATCAGGGCCAGTGGGGCCTTTACAGATTTATGCAACTATTAGCCAGGCTTCAGGTGTCACAGATATTGGGGTTGAATGTGGAATTATCTCTTTTTGGGTCTTTTCAATGCAACTGAATCAGTCATTACAAATCTTTAAAAGATGTTGATTATAAATTCCTTGTGAGAAGCTAAAATACTATAAGTAGAAATTGGAAACAGGCAATCCACCAACAGTGCATGAATGGCTGGTTAAATGCCCAGAAATAGCAGAAATGGGGGGGAGGGGCGCTGTCTGAAAGTATTCATAGAGGAATGGGAAATCAATAGATAATTTGCCCTGCAGACAAATGGAATGGCTTTATTATTTAAAGGAATGTGGATTGGCAACACACCAGATTAGATAGAAATCTTTTCTCATTGCAAAATGATTCTCCTTTATTGCTTCCTGTATGTTTTTTGCATTTGTGTATAAAAAGCAACGCTTACCCCTCCCCAATAATGTTCATCCCTCCTAACAAATAATCCCCACTGTGTGGCAGTGCTGCCTCACTCAACTTCTACCTCTGTTACCTAGGGGGCAGCATTATCACAGGCACCCATATCATACACTGGGAACCCCCACCAGGGGTCAGGCCTGGGGAGGGGAGCCAACAAAAGTTGATGGTAAAGCCAGACCTAGAAGTGATAGCATTAGCGCTAGAGCTGTGCACAAATGGCCTTTCAAAATTCTCCACCTTACCTGTAAGCAGAGTATTATTATTATTATTATTATTATTATTATTATTATGGTTATGGTTATGGTTATTGTTATTGTTATTATATAAAGTTCCATAACTGTACATGGCACTGGGGGACAATTTCACCAAATTTCCACAGGGTAGGAGAAATTCTCCAAGTGTTTCTCACAGGTAGAGTGCACCATTGGCAGAGGTTGTAGCACAGCTTCTTTCTTTATTTTCCCTAAGAGGCTTTTGGGTTGTGGTTTTTTTTAATTATTTGTTTTTTGTTTTTATGCTGCTACTACAAGTGGCAACAGCATCAACTGTATTAGCAGCCTGGCCCCCATTTTGCATCCTCTACTATGCAGGTGAGAGGGGGGCAGTGGGGAAGAAGCGGAGCTAGTGCTATGAAAAATCTGTTCTCATATTTCTTGGATATTTTTCCCCCATGAAAGAGGCTTCCATTTTTTTTGTCTCATTCTCAGGGTATTTTATAATATATATTTTAAAAAATCTTTTAGTGGTGTTTTTGAGCTTACCAATAGCTGCAAGGTAACCAAAATGCTGTGTTTTTTCTACTTTTTTCTATTACACATCTTTTCATTGTTCTGCAGCTACCTGGGCTGTCTGCACTACCCAATATGAAAAAGCTCTACAGGAGGAATTACCTCATGATGTCTTCCCCTGGGCTTTAATTGAAGTGTGGGAAGCCAAGAAGGTTACAAGCTGCTGGGTAGATGTCTGTACAATCAAAGACACTCATGCAGACTCCGCTTTACGTCATAAGTAAAGCAAGCACAAGAATCCAGAAACCAACTCATGAGAATTTCTCTGAATTTTTCTTCTTTTAATTTCTTTTCGAAAGCAGTTTCTTTTCTGTGAAATGCTGCACCAGATTGCGGTGAGTTGCTTCCTGTGCCAAAGTCTCTGTTCCATGAAGACCGTGTAGAACAGCCAGTGCTGTCGCAGTTGGTTGAGCTTAAGTTGGGGAAAGGGTGGGGAGATATTCATTGTCAAGACAATATTGGAACCCTCTTTAGTGTAAACGTATATAGTAAATAGCATGTTCATGCACATGAGCACTCACTCACACACACACATGCATTCTATGAGGGGAAAAAAATCCATTTTCTGGAGCCAGGACAAACACATTTTATGCACAACTCTGATTCCCAGAAGCTTGGACTTAGTGGGCAATTGTAATTGCAAGATCTCTCTCGGGACTATGGCTCCCCCCAAAGAATCCTGGGAGTTGTAGTTTGGTGAGGGTACCGAGAATATGCTGATAGAGATACCTAGTCCTGCTCACAGAGTTACCATTCTCAGGTTCCCTGGAAAGAGAGAATAACTGCTAAACTGGTTTAAGTCTATACTGTACATATATCTTCAGTCACAGAAGTTACATGAGCCTCCATTAGAGACAGCTACTGCACCTGCCTGTTTATCATATCGTTAAAATGTACGATAATGATACGATAAGGTCATTATCGTGCATGTGTTTAACGATAACAATACGATAGAAAAACCTACGATAATCATCGGAGACGATAATGTTTGGGTGATTTTATTGTTTTATCGGACTGCCATATAAATATACCTATAACTTCTGTATTTTAAAAGTTAGAGGCTTGAAACTTGGTCACCGTGCTTATGGGGTATGCCTAAGTACGTGTATGAAATTTAAGATCGATCCCTCCAACCCTTGATTTTATATGAATTTATTAAAGATCATTTCAGTTCTGACAGATCAGAATGACAGCTCGCCATGTGCGTTCATTCTGACAGGTCTGACAGGTTGCTCGTAAATCAGTGACCAGCTGCACTCCATATCAGAGGCTTCACCATGCCGGGATTTCAAGGTTTGTTTTGTGCCATTTCCTTCATCTGAAGCTAGTAGTATATCATACAGTTTTTATTAATACATGTACTTTTCTACTGAATAATTTCTTAAACTACTCGTGGAAGACATCCCTCCCTTTTTTCCATGGCAATAGTCTCAAAGACAGTGGTGAGTAATTTGGATATCTCATAAACCATACAAGACTGAATGTGTAACCTCCGCCCTGGGATAAAGTTAAAAATCAAGAACTAAAAATGTATTTGTTATCATTTTGTTTTTTCAGCTACAACTTATATAAGCTTATCTGAAGAAGCTTCCTTCTTGCAAAATGGGTGGGTACTGGAAGCCTGTTGTATTTTGTGTTGTTAATAGTAGCAATATATAAAAACAGCTTGTTTTGAATATCTGTATCTCTTATTGCAAATTATAGCAATATATATAAAATAACAGTTTGTTTTGAAAACTTCCGCTGCGATATTAGCATTGCAAATATTTTTGGTTTAAACAATTTAAATGTTAGCTTTTGATTAATGACTATAGTGTTTAAATCACTTTTCATTTAGTTGTATAGCTCATTATAAGCACAAATTATACATACATTGTATACAAATAACATACAGTTGATAAAGTATTTACCCCAATTTTAAAATATCTTTATTGTATCACAGTTGTGTGCCTTGTGTGTCATTTATTTGTTCACCCTACATCTCTGCCATATAAAGCACCAGTAGTTGCAGATAGTGCAGGTCACAACCTAGATGTATTACTTCTTTTGTATTCCCAAATGCAACCCTTCATTTGCTTCCCTGACCAGCATACCTGTATATAACCCCAAAAAATTGCACAAAGGACACTTCTAAACTACGCACAGCACAAACCCACACATGTTTACTCAGTAATCAGCCTCACTGTGTTGTGGGGCTTACTTTCAGGTAAGTGTACATAGGATTGCAGCCTGTGTCTCCCAGAGTTTCTTCCATTACTATTTTAAGACTAAAACAAATTCTGGACAGTGTGTAACACTATTTCCTCACCCAGAAACATACACTTTTTTTAAACCCTCTTTATTAATTATTGTTTTGAACACACATCCTAAAGAAGAATTCTGTGGAACCTGTAACCTTGCATATGAAATTGCAAATATTGGTTGTTCCTAATAAAGTATGGTTTTTCTGCCTCTGTGTTTTTCTAAATGTCCTATAACCTAAAAACTTGTCCTACAATATACTGGGTAGACAGTCTGGCCTAGTCTCCCATAGGTTTCAGTCATGACAATGCAGCCTCAAAACAGTTAGCCTGTAACAACAAAAACAACAGCAATTCTTGTGGCACCTTCAACCAGCCTTCCTTAACTTGGTGCTTTCCAGATGTGTTGGGCTACAATTCCCATGACCCCCAGCCAGCATGGGCAAGTACTCTGCTGGCCAGGGATGATAGGTGGTGTAGTCCAATACATCTGTAGGGCACCAGGGAAAGGCTGCCATAAACATTAACAAATCCATTGCTACAATAAAGTTGCTTATGCCAAAGCCCCAGAGGACTCTTGATTTCTTTTAAATAGTTGTCATTTATAAATGGTATCTTTGTTTTGCTCCTTTTTGTTGTTGAGGTTTGGCATAGAGAGGAAACCACAGAAGCATATGACAAACATGGGCAGCCTGCTTTGGTTAGGAAGTTTGCTAGCTCACCTGCAGAAATCATTTTTCAAATTATGTCAATACAGGCTGGAAAAAAACAACAGTCCCATTACAATTCTTATCACTGAAACCCAGTCCTAAGCATGTTTACCAAGAAGCATTCTCATCAACTTGCTCCCATTAAATTTCCATCATCTCTCTATGTTGGCAATGCTGGCTAGGGCTGATGAGAATTGCTGTCCATCAACATCAGGAGGGCCCCATGTTCCTCACTCCTGATTTATACTATCTCCTATGATTCTCCAGAACCATTTATTTTTAAATTCCCAGGTCCTGTGGACACCCTGTAGTCACCCCCTCCCTGAACAGTACCACCCTGCTGGCATGTTCCTGCACTCTCCATTCCCAACTATTACAAAATATTAAATGCCTTTTGCATTTTAAAATAGTACAGTTTGGTGCTTAAGCAGGGCTTGGGGGGGAATGGCTGCAGGGGAGAAATGGGGGTGCTACTCAGATAGTAATTCTGTGCATATTTACATTGAAGTAAGTCCACTGGAATCAGTGGAGCTTATTTCCAAGTAAGCAATCATAGGATTGGGCTGTTACAAGAATCTGTGGCACAACCTATTGTGGGACGAAAGTGCATTCTAGATTATGTGCTTCCTTCCCACAGGTTTACTGCTTAGTGGTACTAGAATGGGGGAAGTTAGAATACTGTGTACTGTTCTGGTCACCACATCTAAAAAAAAGACACTGTAGACCTGGGAAAAGGCCAGAAAAGGGCAACTAAAATGATTGAGGGGCTGAAGCATCTGTCCTATGAGGGAAGGTTACACAGTTGGGATTCTTTAGCTTGGGGAATGTCTATATGTGCTCAAAGACCAGCGGTAGCTGTGAATCTGCGCTGTGTCAATTATATGACACAGCTGCAGATTTGCAGCCATGCAGGGCTTTTCCATGAAGCTGTGCAGTAAAAAAAAGTCGGGAACTTACCCAACTTTTTGGTGGGAGTAAGGTCACCCCGGCTCTTCTGCCATCTGACCTTGCTCTGTGGTCAATCCAGGGTAGTGGTCCTGGAGGAAGGTGACTGGCGATTTGTCGCTGAAAGCCAGGAAGAGGGCAGTGCCCCCCCCCCAGTACCCGGATGACTGCTGGAAATTCTGCACTCCCTCTTTGGTGTGGGGATTACCTGATGCCACCCCAGGTAAGCAAAACCGCAGGGTTTAGGGCAAATGCGGTGCCAACTTGGCGCCATGAAGACAGCTCCTTGGAAAAGAGGAGGCTCAGAGGAGACATGATGGAGAAGTACAAATTTATGCATGGCATAGAGAATGTGGATAGGCAGACATTTCTCTCCAGTCATTCTAGAACCCGAGGTCATCCCATGAAGCTGATTGGTGGGAGATTCAGGACAGATAAAAGTGTAAAGCAGTAGTGAAAAGCGCATACTCCACCCAGCGGTGGTAGCAGAGAGACAGAGAAAACCAATCATCTGAGCCCAGCATGCCAAACCATGAAGGAGGTCATTTGCATGATAGATATAATAGTACATATATTTTTCTGCAAATGTTGAAATAATAATAATAATAATAATAATAACGATTTATTTCTTACCCGCCTCTCCATCTAGATCGAGGCGGGGAACAACAGCATGATAAAATACATAAAACTAATTAAAACATGACAAATATTATTAAAACTGCATTAAAACATCCTAAAACATCATTAAAACATCCTAAAACATCCTAAAAACATTCTAAAAATTACACTGGATATGCCTGCCGGAAGAGAACAGTCTTTATAGCTTTCTTAAATTCTAAAAGACTGTTAAGTTGACGAGTCTCCTCCGGCAGGTCATTCCACAGTCTGGGAGCGGCAGAAGAGAAGGTCCTCTGGGTAACAGTTGTCAGCCTAGTCTTGGCCGACCGCAGTAAGTTCTTCCCAGAGGACCTGAGCGTGCGGGGCGGATTGTACGGGAGAAGGCGATCCCGCAGGTAACCTGGACCCAAACCATGTAGGGCTTTAAAGGTAATGACCAACACTTTATACTTCGCCCGGAAACTAATTGGCAGCCAGTGGAGCGATTTTAAAGCTGGCGTAATATGGTCACTCCTAGATGTACCGGTGACCAACCTGGCTGCCATATTTTGAACTAGTTGAAGTTTCCGGACTAGGCACAAAGGTAGCCCTATGTACAGCGCATTGCAGAAGTCAAGCCTCGAAGTTACCAGCGCGTGCACCACCATCTTTAGGTCTTCCTAAAGATGGTGGTGCTTGGGATACTTGTGTTTCCTCCTTTGTCAGAGACTCATATAATGGGTACTGGCTTGCCCTGACTTTAAAGGGCCCTTGGAGAGCAGAAGGTCTGACTTCTGATCAGGAAGAGACTAAAGGGGGAGAGGGGGGAGAGAACTATAGTTCCCACCTGGGAAGAGAAGGCCTGGACTGGGCCTCTTTCTTGCTAGAAGCTGAGCTGAGCTGAGCTGGATCTGATGCATGATGGAAGCTGTTCCTGTGTGAGTGAAGGAAAGACTGAAAAGCTGAACTACTTCCATGCTGAATGACTCAAACAGGGAATTGCTAAACCTTGTTATAACACACCCAAGCTGAATCACTGCTTGCAAAATCATTATTGGGATGGGAGGCAAAGAGCTAGCCTATCTACACTACTGCTTTAAAACCGTTATCGACCGGTTTAAAACTGTTATAAACCGTTTTAAAGCAGTAGTGTAGATAGATACTTGTTTAGCAATTCCCCTTGGCATGGAGCTGCTGCTGCAAGACATTGCAAGGCACGCCAGTTCCTGCTCCTTCTACCCCCTGGTGGAGTCCCCTATTGCAATGCCCCTCCCTTGCTCCCATCTGCTTGCTGGAATCCTTATTGCAAGGCACCTCTGCTGCTGCTGCTGCCACCTGCTGGTACAACATATTGCAGTGCTCTTGAATCTTGTGCCTGAGAATCCCTACTCATTGACCACATCCTCAGACTAACTGTGAGTCCGAAGTGGCATATACTTCCATTGCCATATCTAGATGCTGACCTAAAAGATACTGCTGTTCCCTATGTTGCTGCTCTCTTGTTGATTCATTATTGGTTGCTAACTTGAATAAATATACCAGTACTTGTGCATATCTCATGAATTGTGGGAGAGGGGGAGGTTGCTCCATAGACATCCCAAAATTGGAATCCCAGGTTTCCTGAGTGTGGACGTGAGCTAGAGCTAACAATGAGGGAAGAACAAACAACCCCTAGACATGGAACCTGGCCCTGGGTGCTGTACCCAGGGTTACAAAAGGAAGTACTTTTTCACACAGTACATAGTTAAACTATAGAATGAACTACTGCAAGATGTAATGATGGCCACTAATTTGAATGGCTTTAAAAGGGGCTTGGATGAAATTCCTGGAGGAGAAGGCTATCAATGGCTACTAGTCCTGATGGCTACGTGTTCTCTCTAGTATCAGAGGCAGTAAGCCTATACACCAGTTGGGGAACATGGGTGGTAGGGTGCTGTTGCACACATGTCCTGCCTGTGGGTTCCTGGTTGACAGCTGTTGGTCACTTTCGGAACAGAGAGTCTGACTAGATGGACCCTTGGTCTGATCCAGCAGGGCTCTTCTTATGTTCTTATGTGTGCAAGAGTAATATGATAAATCCAGAATACCATATTGTTTTCAAGATCCTGGTACTTTATATCAGGATGCACTTTGCAATTACTGGCCATCACTCATTCACTTCTTCAGTGAATACTGTCTTCATTCTGAATTTGCTTGGCTGCTTCCTTCACTTACATTATTCTGTCTTCCGTGTGTGTGTGTGTGTGTGTGTGTATCCATTCCTTTCATATTCTGCCAGAATTTAATTTTTGGTTCCTACTCCAAAAGTGCAAATCTACTCCCAATAAGGCCCATTATAAAACAAGGCAAGATCTTGCCAAGTGCACTGGATAGGGAGCCAGGATAGTTACCCAGTCAAATGCTTTTTTTCTTTTGCTTTCTAGAAACCAAAACTCTACCTTGCCTGGTAGTTCTTGGAAATCAGGTGACCAAAACTAACCAATATAATGGAGTGAAAGAGACAAAAATAAGCCTGAGGAGGATGTAGGTGGGATTACTATATTCTTCAGATCATTCTCCACCCGTTTCTGTGCCAGCATCACCACCGCAAACACTTGCTCTCCCTTTTGTTCCTCAGTCAGCTAGAAGCAGAAGTGCCAGCTATGGCGACTGTGGCCCCCTCGTCATTGTATCCGAGGTAAGAAAGCTTGGCCTTGCCAGCATGACTCGATAGTCTATGCAGCAGATGCGATTGCTGTGTGTAGATGCTCTCAGCAAACCTGTAAAGCAACTTTCCCCAACGTGGTGCCCTCCAGATGTTTTGGACTACAACTCCTAGGATTCTTGACCACTGGCCATGCTGACTGGGGCTGATGGGCATTGAAGTCCAAAACATCTGAAAAGCACCAGCTTGGGGAAGACTGATATAAAGTGTACACAACATACTTTGCTTGGGCCAGGGTTCCATACAGAAGTTTTAAAAAAACAGGTATGTTGGTCCCACTGGATGTTGGTGTGCATGTATTCTGGCAGGCCCAGTTTCTGGAGGTTTTCTATATATTTTTTTATGTGATGCTGGTGACTGATGTGACTAATGGGATATTTTTTTTTTAATAATAATTTTTATTTCAACTCTTATCTACAATTATACCATTCTTTTCCATTCTTTATACACCAAGTGCACCCCTCACCAGGACCAATTCTTCTTCATTACATTTTCCAAAATTGTGATACTTCTTGCACAGGTTTGTGTCCTTTCCCTCTCAACAATACATGCTCTAAAAATAATTTCCATATATTTTCAAATTCATTTCTATTACATATTCCCTTTTCTACTTTAATATTACATGTTAGTTTGTCATTAATAGCAATATCCCATACCTCTTTATACCACTCAGCCATTTGATAGTTATCCTTCATCTTCCATTTCCTTGCTATTATTAATCTTGCTGCAGTTAGTAACATAGTAATTAAATCCTTAGTATTCTGATTACATTTCATTCCCTCATATATTGATAATAATGCAATCTTTGGGGATGACTCCAAATCAATTCCCTTTATCTCTTTATATACCATTTGCCAAAACTTTTGTACATATTTACATGACCACCACATATGAACATACGTGCCAGTTTGTTGACATCCTCTCCAACATAATACCGAATATTTTTTATCTATTTGATTCAATCTAACTGGTATTAAGTACCATTGCCATATTATGGGATAATTGTGACCTTTTCCTGTTGCCATAGTTCTTTGACTTCCATGGCCAGTGGTTTATATTTGTCTCACTTTTCTTCTTCCTTTCTATTATTATTGTTGTTGTTGTTGTTGTTGTTGTTTTTATTTGTATCCTACTTTTTGCCCAATACTGGGCCTCAAGGTGGCTTTACAAAATTAAAATATATACAGTTAAAAGCTATAAATAGAAATATACAGAAGTTAAAAATATAATTAAATAGGTGTCAATATTAAAATATTTCAACATTTAAAATACATATTAAATTTAAAAAATCTTAAACATAGATGAAAGGTCCACATTATTCACCAAAGGCCTGCTTCTGAAAACACAAACTAAGGCGGTGATCTATATCAGAGCTCTTTCCATGTATGAGTCAACGCTGTGGCAGTATTTCTTCAAAGTGCAATAGTTTCCATTGAGGAAATTATTCCATATGCTAATGAATACGGTGCAATTGCATGTCACCTGTAGGGGAATTTTCAGGTGACCTTTATTCTTAAGAGGTACTGAATAGGCTGACCATATGAAAAGGAGGACAGGGCTCCTGTAACTTTAACAGTTGTAGAGAAAAGGGAATTTCAGCCAGTGTCATTTGTATGCAATTAGTTCCTGGTGAAATTCCCTCTTCATCATAGCAGTTAAAGTTGCAGAGGCCCTGGCTTCTTTTGTATATGGTCACTCTAGTATAGTGCCTGCAACTTTTAACTGTTGTGATGAAGAGGGAATATCACCAGGAACTAATTGCATACAAATGATACTGGCTGAAATTCCCTTTTCTCTACAACTGTTAAAGTTACAGGAGCCCTGTCCTCCTTTTCATATGGTCAGCCTAGTACTGAAGATAGGCTGCTTGGAAGCGTGGATTCCAGCAGTACCTTGCATCAATACTCCTTAAATTCCCAGCTATAGTAGGTGCGAGCAAGTTCCGGAGATAGACACCCAGAATGATTGACTTTACTCAGTGCTCCATCAGATCTACTTAATGAAATGCTCTTCCACCTTCCTCATGGTAGAGGTTCAAAGAAAGAATATTCTTCTTCAGAACAATTGTTTTGTCTAGGCATTGGAGCATTTTCTTACACATCAGATCTTTTGGGGAGAGCTTCCTTGTCTGGCTGGGCAATTCCGGATTGTGTCCTAAGTTTGCTAGTCAGCTGAGGTATGCCCAATTGAGCTCAATGCAGTTGCTTCTCAGTAGACGTGTATAGGATTGCACTGAATCTGGTCACTCTAGGCTTGCCACAGTATCTCATTGGCAAGTCTCCCATGAAGATATTTCCATTGGAGTTCTACTGATGAACATTCTGACCAGCAAAATATCTCAACCTATGCCAATATGAGCAAGATTTCCTAAAACCTTTGCTGGGTCATCATACTTGATTGGGATCTGGAATTTTGAATCATGAAGGAAATTCCTTCCCAACATAGATAGTTGTTTTTAGCCATCCTCTGTGGTATGTGGTTTGGCTCGTTTGCTTGAGTTATTTGTGTGCCTACTTGCTCCGTAGTACAAAGGGAGAAGTGGGTCTCTAGCTGGTGCTAGAAGATAGTAATTAGGGATGTGCACTGGATCAGACCCGATCCACGATCCGAGTCCGGTCCAGTGGGAAATCGGATAAATTATCCGATTTCCGATCCCGCAGCTGGATCGGCCGATCCAATCCGAACCGGTCCGAAAAGGCTCCGAACCGGTTCGGCGGATCGGCGGGCGCCCACTGGCGCCCACCGCCGCTTCCATTGGCAGGCGCCAGCGGGCGCCCGCCGATAAAAGTGGACAGCGGGGGGGGGAGGAGGGGGGCGCTTACCTTCTCGGCCCGTCCGCTCCCGTCCGGCACTAGCAGCTACTACCAGCGGGCTCTGCGGCCTGCTCTAGTGTGGCGCGCCGGGTGATGTCATCACCCGGCGCGCTACTCTAGAGCAGGCCGCGGAGCCTGCTGGTGGTAGCCGCCGGCCCCGGACGGGAGCGGACGGGCCGAGAAGGTAAGCAGGGGGTGCGTGGAGGGGAGGAGGGGGCGCGCGGAGGGGGGAGGGGGGCCCTTACCTTCCCGGCCCGGCAGCTCCCGTCTGGCGCCGGTGCCTACTACTCCCAGCAGGCTCCGCGGCCTGCTCTAGGGTGGCGCGCCGGGTGATGTCATCACCCGGCGCGCTACTCTAGAGCAGGCCGCGGAGCCTGCTGGAAGTAGTAGGCGCTGGCGCCGGATGGGAGCCGCCGGGCCGGGAAGGTAAGGAGGGGGTGCGTGGAGGGGAGGAGGGGGCGCGCGGAGGGGGGAGGGGGGCCCTTACCTTCCCGGCCCGGCGGCTCCCGTCCGGCGCCGGCGCCTACTACTACCAGCAGGCTCCGCGGCCTGCTCTAGAGTAGGCCGCGGAGCCCGCTGGTAGTAGCCGCCGGCGCCGGACGGGAGCGGACGGGCCGAGAAGGTAAGCAGTGGCGGGGAAGGGGGCTTACCCCCCCCCGGAGCCGTCCGCTTCTATCCGCTGGCGCCCGCGGGCGCCAGCGGATGGAAGCGGGCAGCCCCAGGGGGGGTAGGGAGCACGGGGGAGGGGGCTTACCTGCCGGGGCCGTCCACAGCGGACGGCCCCGGGGGGGGGAGGGAGTTAGGCCCCCCTCACCCACCCGCCGCCATTTTTTCCTCATAGACTTGCATTGCAATGCAAGTCTATGGAGAAAAAAATGGCGGCCGATCCAAAAATTTACGATTTTTGGGTCGGGATCGGACTCGATCCGGTCCGGGGGGCCTCCGATTTTGTCCGAACCGGTCCGGGACAAAATTGGAGGTCCCGATCTGGGTCCCGATCCGATCCGGGGGGTCCGTGCACACCCCTAATAGTAATTCATTTTTAAATAGTGCATTTTAACCCATAGACCTTCTTCTCCAATTTGTTTGATATAATTGGCATGATGTATATTTTGTAACTATTGCTGATAATTGTTCATCCTTCAAAAAATATTTTTTAAAAATCAACAGGGTTGCTGCTATTATTATTATCTCTCTTTTTTGCTTGTGGTGGTTTTTCTAGATGAACACATGACGGGCTTTGCCAAGTCATTCGGTCTTGTATTGATTCAGAAATTTCCTGATGATTGAAAATATTTTAAGTATGGCTGCTTTCTGGATGTCGGTGTGGATATATTTTGGTAGGCCAAGTTTCTAAAGGTTTTCTGTAAAATAAAATTGATGTGATGCTGGTGATTGATGTGATTAACGGAATAATTGTAACTTTTTCCTGTTGCCATAGTTCTTTAACTTCCATAGCCAGTGGTGTATATTTTCCCCTCTTTTCCTCTTCCTTTTCTGCAACATTTTTGTTATTAGGTATTGATATGTCAATGAGGTGGGGGGGGGTTGTGGTTTTTTTTTTGTTTATGACTGTTATGTCTGGTTGGTTGCAAAGTATTGTCTTGTCCCAGAATTGTTCTCTCCCAGCAAAATAATATATGAGTACATAGCGTGGCTTGGCTTGATTTGTCTGAGTGTGTCTGGATTTCCTAGACTCTGAAAGCATCTTTCTGGAGAGCACCTGCTGGTTTCATGATCCACGAGGCCAGGTTCTGGTGAGTGCACAGTTGTCCTTGACAGGAGGGACTTGCATTTGCTAGACTAAGGTGAGCAGATGTGAAGAGGCTGCAATCCTATATTTATTTATCCGGGAGTAAGCTTTATTGAAACCAACAAGACTTATTTCTGAGGTTTCTTTGGGCAGTTTTCTTTGGGTCCCTGATTGGGATTTCTGTTCTCTGCACACTGAGGCAATGTAAATCCAAGAGATACTTGGATAAAAGGAGGGAAAGATCCTTGTCTAGCATTGTGATAATGGGTATCCATTCTGGCCTTTCTTTGTATTGCTACTGACCATGGTCTTATTTACATGGCTAATGAACCAGAGGTATAATGATAATTTTTTAGATTAGTTTCTCATCGATAAACCAGAAGTTGAAACAAGCTAAGAGGTGCTAGTGAGAAGTGACTGCAATAAGCCTTTAGTCCATTTTGTTCCATGGCTATTGTTTTCAGGGTAATGGTATTTTATACTCTTTTTAATGCCAGGTTGCTAGTTTGTTGTACTATATTTTTCTGCACTTGTCAACTGCTTCATTTGTTCAGTGGTAGCAGTGTGCTGAATCTGTGAGTATGGATATGAGAAAAGTGATGGGGAGAGAGTGTTAAATGTTAGGAAAGGTGAGACTAGGGTCATCCAGTGAAGGATTTGCCATCAGAAAAGATATTTGAGGGAAGGGGAGATATCACACATAGTACAGCAAAAACTTCAAAGTACAGCGAAAGCTACAAAAGTAGGAGTGAAGTTAATTTGAGATACATTTAATATCTCACTTGTTCTTTATTTCAGTGATTTTTAACATTAAACTTGTGTAGAACAGGTTTGTCTTAATTGTGTCCTGTAAAATCAGACATGTAACCACGGCTATGTTCGGGTGGGCATGTCCCCTTGGGGTTGGACATGCCTCCCTAAGGGGGGGGAGGGAACATGTTGGTGGACACGCCACGTTGGGAACCAGCCATGTTGTCCTCCCTTTTGGTTTCCAAAATATGGTCACCCTAAGCATTGCGCCATCACTAGTACATCCATTTAAACCCATTCTATGCCTCCGAAAGCTTCTTTCTCTATGCTATGCCAACAAACTCTTATAACCCCACTCTTACGCATTTTCAGTAAAATTTCAAATAAAGGGGGAAATGCTTCACACCCCAAATTGCATAGTGTTCTAGTTGCAGAAGCAGCAGGAGGAGGTTAAAAAGTAACATGAATGTAATTGTGTTACCTTCTAATGCACACTTGTGCCATGTGTTGCTTTACGGAGCTAGGATTGCTTTAGAAGAAGAAGGGATGCTGCTTCTGGTTCCTTTGGGTGCCTCTACAAGAGCGATTTAAAGCTCTTTCAAAGCGCATTACCGATTTTACCTCCACATGAACGGAGTGCAAATCGGGGGTTGAGGCGCTTTTTCTGTCTATGCCCATTATCGAATGCGTGTTAAATATCAAGTTTTAATTTTCCGCGGGAGTTAAAGTGCCTTATGACCATGTAAACAAGCGATGCTCCACATGTAAACCACTTTAAAGCCCGTTTCATACAACTGGTAATGCGCTTCACCGCCTCCCGTGTATATGGATTAGGCGTAAAAGCGATTGCGAGAAGATGCGCATAATCGGCCAACCAGGCGTCAAACCAAAATCTTATAGAGGGGGCCTTTCTTTCCTTGGAAAAGCAGTCTTGGAAATTCCAGCAGATAAGGACTGAAATAGCATGGGGAAAACAGATTAGGGAGTGTGTCATGTGTCATGCTGGTGAGCAAGGCATTACAAGGATTAAAAAGAAAACCCCTCTAATGTCTGGAGTCCCTATAAAATTCTGTGATTGAGGCAGGGTGATTGCACAGTAAAAGCCACAGCTGGGAGTCTTGTCTAGTCTGGCCCCCCGAGAGAAACCTCTGCCCAAAAACCTTGCAAAGCTGCTGGCAGTCAAAAGGGACACCTCTGGACTAGGTGGAGTGAATGATCAGAAGCTGCAGGAGCTATACTAGAGTGACCAGGTACAAAAGAGGGCAGGGCTCCTGCAGCTTTAACTGTTGTAATGAAGAGGGAATTTCACTAGGCGCTGCTTGCAGTGATACCTGCTGAAATTCCCTTTTCGATACAACTGTTTTAGGCCTCATCTACAAGGCCTTGTTAGCCAATTATGCGCATATTCGCAGAAGCGCTTTATTGTAAATGCTTGTATGCAGGAGGTAATTGAGCACTCAACAGGTGACCTTACCGGTTGTTTCAAATGCGCTTTACAGGTAGATAATGCGGAGAATCGCTTGTTCACATAGGCAAAATATGCTTTAATGGCCGGAGCAAAATAAAACTCGCTATTTAACGCGCATTCGATAATGCGCATAATCGGATGTTTAAAGCGCCTCTACGCCCGATTTGCGCTCCGTTCTTGTAGAGGTAAAAATTTTAATGCGCCTTGAAAGAGCTTTAAATGCCTCTTGTAGAGGCAGCCAAAGATACAGGAGCCTGTCCTCTTTTCCCTATGGTCACCCTAGTTTCATTGTGATCCTTGCACACTTCTATTGGCCACCAGTTATAAGGAGGAGAGCTTTTGCTATGCTCTATCTTTTAATTTCATGTTTTATAATCTTATATAGACATCATCTAATTCCACTTCCAGAAAGTTACAGAGCAATGCCTCAACAGCACTAAACCGCCTTGCTGTAGAAAAAAGGACCTCAATGAGCTTTAATTCCTTGTGTTTTTGCAGCCTTGATCCCTCTAGGTCTGCACCACCAGGGATTTCCCCTGGCAACGTGGTAGTGGTTGTCCCTTCAAACAATGCTAATGCTGAGGAGGAAAAGAGGAAATTCCCACGAGAGAACGAAGCTCTGGGGGTAAGACTGCCTTCTTCCTACATATCTGTGAGCTTGGGTTAAGCAAACGTGTGTATCTGTGTGGGGGTGAATTCACAGTAGAGAAATATCACTTCAGGCTTCAATTTAGGATCCATCCTATAAAAAGCTATGGTATTTATGTCTGCACTACAGATGTAATGCCTTTTCTGTTAAAAATGTTTCACGGTGAGGGACTTCATCTAGCTAGATATGCAGTGCAATCTTATGCCTGTTTACACAGGAATAAGTCCCACTGAGCTCAATTGGATTTACTCCCTAGTAAGAAAGCGCACTTAGGATTGCACTTCTAATAGGTAAACTAATCAAATAAAGCTTTAGTTGATTAATTGTCATGGACAACTGAATGGATTGTTTTGAGATTTAAGGGCACTCTTATTTCCCTTGAAGATATTAATATGCTGGTGTGTTACCATAACTGAGAATGAAAAAGAAACCATTAAATCTGGTTTTTCCTTCTAATAATGAGTGTGTTTGGATAATTGTGGGCGGTGAAAGATGCCATCATGCCTTTTCTCCCCCTCCCCCCGCCCCACCTGCAGTGTGCAATGCCCGTGCTGGCTATTTACAGAAGTAGGAGTTGCAGAAGGGGTTGTGGGTAGGGATGTGCAATGGATCGGACCCGATCCACGATCCGAGTCCGGTCCAGTGGGAAATCGGATAAATTATCCGATTTCCGATCCGACAGCTGGATCGGCCGATCCAATCCGAACCGGTCCGAAAAGGCTCCGAACCGGATCGGCGGATCGGCGGGCGCCCACTGGCGCCCACTGCCGCTTCCATTGGCGGGCGCCAGCAGGCGCCCGCCGATGAAAGTGGACAGCGGGGGACGAGGAGGGGGCGGGAGGAGGGGGGCCCTTACCTTTCCGGCCCGTCCGCTCCCGTCCGGCGCCAGCGGCTACTACCAGCGGGCTCCGCGGCCTGCTCCAGGGTGGCGCGCCGGGTGATGTCATCACCCGGCGCGCTACTCTAGAGCAGGCTGCGGAGCCCGCTGGTAGTAGCCGCCGGCGCCAGACGGGAGCGGACGGGCCGGGAAGGTAAGCAGGGGGCGCGCGGAGGGGAGGAGGGGGCGCACGGAGGGGAGGAGGGGGGCCCTGACCTTCCCGGCCCGTCCGCTCCCGTCCGGCACCGGCGGCTACTACCAGCGGGCTCCGCGGCCTACTCCAGGGTGGCGCGCCGGATGATGTCATCACCCAGCGCGCTAGTCTAGAGCAGGCCGCGGAGCCCGCTGGTAGTAGCCGCCGGCGCCGGACGGGAGCAGACGGGCCGGGAAGGTAAGCAGGGGGCATGCGGAGGGGAGGAGGGGGGCCCTTACCTTTCCGGCCCGTCCGCTCCCGTCCGGCGCCGGCGGCTACTACCAGCGGGCTCCGCGGCCTGCTCCAGGGTGGCGCGCCGGGTTATCACCCGGCGCGCTACTCTAGAGCAAGCCGCAAAGCCGGCTGGCGGTAGCCGCCGGCGCCGGACGGGAGCGAACGGCCCTAACAGGTAAGCAGTGGCGGGGAAGGGGGCTTACCTCCCCCCCCGGAGCCGTCCGCTTCTATCCGCGGGCGCCAGCGGATGGAAGTGGACGGCCCCAGGGGGGGTAGGGAGCGCGGGGGAGGGGGCTTACCTGCCGGGGCCGTCCACAGCGGACGGCCCCGGGGGGGAGGGAGTTAGGCCCCCCCCTCACCCACCCGCCGCCATTTTTTCCTCATAGACTTGCATTGCAATGCAAGTCTATGGGGAAAAAAATGGCGGCCGATCCAAAAATTTACGATTTTTGGATCGGGATCGGACTCTATCTGGTCCGGGGGCCTCTGATTTTGTCCGAACCGATCCATGACAAAATTGGAGGTCCCGATCCGGGTCCCGAACCGATCCGGGGGGTCCGTGCACATCCCTAGTTGTGGGCTGTGTATGAAGCCACCCCCTGCTGCATGCCAACCCATGCTGTAAACAAACAGCAGGGATGGGAGGGGTGAAACCACAGTGGCTTCTCCCTTCACACACACACAATTGTCTAAACCCAGCCAGCGTGTGATAACTTTTGTTTATTAAATTATATATTGTCTCAGAGTTCCTTGAATATCTCAAAAAGAAGACACATCTAGCTTTGAGCAAAATGTACCTTAATTTAAACAGGAAGAGCAATCCTAAGGGCGTGGGGAGTGTGCCACATCTATAAACCTGCCAGAACATGCTGGCCAAGGTCCCCTCTACAAGGATTTGCTTTTGCGCCTGGTTAGGCGATTATGCGCATAATCACTGAAGCGCATTTACGCCTAATCCCTCTGCACAAGAGGCGGCGAGAGGCTGCGAAGCGCATTAATGGATGACCAAAATGCGCTTTACAAGTAGTTAATGCGCATAAGCGCTTGTTCACATAGCCAAAATGCGCTTTAACGGCCGGAGCAAAATAAAACTCGCTGTTTAATGCGCATTCGATAATGCGCATAATCGGAGGGATAGCGCGCCTCTATGCCCGATTTGTACTCCGTTCTTGTAGAGGTAAAAATTTTAATGCACCTTGAAAGAGCTTTAAATGCCTCTTGTAGAGGCAGCCCAAGATAGAAGTTAGGGTGCAACTTTTCTGGGCTTTTTAGCTTGATCTTTATTTTTGTAAACTCCTCCCCCACTGAAACCGACGGAGGGAGAAACGCTACTGAAACTTGTGGGGGGGGGGGTTGTCTGGGGTAGATGTGCCTCCAGCCAATGTGTTTGGGAGTTATGACTGTTGTATAAAACATCTTTTCTTTTCACCAATTGGTCAACTAAGAACATTTTAAATTGGTCAACAGCCCTACTTTTTAAACTTATAAAATTCACTGCCTGATTATTCTAAACCCAACAGGTGCACAAGATCCCCACCTTACTTCCTCAATTACTATGCAGTCCAGGGGAATGTAGCTTTATGGGATCTTGGTTTTTCCTTCTTCAAACTTCGGGATAATCATTATCCACTTCATGGGGATTGTGAAGTTCAGTTAGTAATAGGTGTATGAAGTGCTCTGAGCCAGTTAAATGACTGTTATTTTCCAGCTATTTCATTTATTGATTTCCATTTTTCTGTCATCTTCCTACAGTGTATGCAGATTGTCATTGCTCTGATACATTTTGCTCTTGGAGGCATTTTACTCTTTTCTGCAAAAGAATTTTCCCCTATGATCATGAACATCTGGTATCCCTTCTGGGGAGGTGGACTTGTAAGTAGTATAAATGGAAGTGTTCCTGACACATAGACATAACTAATTGTAAACTACCACAATTCACTGAAGAGAGGACTGATGTGTAGGGTATTGTTGCACTCATGTCTTGCTTGTGGGTGTCCTGTCAACAGCTGGTTGGCCACTGTGTGAACAGAATGCTGAACTAGATGGACCCTTGGCCTGATCCAGCATGGCACTTCTTAGGTTCTTATGACCAGTGTGACCTTGATTTGGGGCAAATACCATCTATAAAATGGGAATATTAATGTCCTTCTTCACAGGGTTGTCATAAGGAACTCTAATGCACTTTGCAAACTATAACATGATTGATAATTTCTAGAGGAGTAGGCATGTTAGTCTTTTGCAGTAAAAAAAACACAGTGTCTTGTGGCATCTGAAAGCACAACTCATTTATGATGGCATAAGCTTTTGTGGACTGCAATTCTTTTCATCAGAACTGAACTTATCAACGAAAGCTTATGCCATCATAAGTGTGTTAGTCTTTCGGGTGCCACAACAATACTTTTTTACTTTGATGAATAATGAAACAACTTTTCATCTTGCTTTAAAAACAAACAAACAAACCAAAAGGTGGAAAGCATTCAATTCAGATCCAAAGGGTGGATCTTCTTTGGATTTTTTTTTTTAAAAAAAACAACCTTCTTTGCTGCATTGTTAAATAAAAATATAAATATTTCTGTAGTAATATGACATATTACGAAAGTGTAGGGTTTTTTTATGGTGCTGTCTGAGAATAGTTTAATTATTGTCTGGGCACAGCCACCACAGATCTGCCTCATCCTCTGCAATTTTTACTGCAAAATGGATACTTAAGAGGTTATTGTAAGGCTTACTGAGTTCATGTATATAAGTGTTTTGAACACTCTGAGATCCCCTCTACAAGGATTCGCTTTTATGCCCGGTTAGGCGATTATGCGCATAATCGCTGAAGCGCATTTACACCTAATACCTCTGCATGAGAGGCGGAGAGAGGCGGCGAAGCGCATTAACGGATGACCAAAATGCACTTTACAAGTAGTTAATGCGCAAAAGCGCTTGTTCACATAGGCAAAATGCACTTTAACGGCCAGAGCAAAATAAAACTCGCTATTTAATGCGCATTTGATAATGCGCATAATCGGAGAGATAACGTGCCTCTACGCCCGATTTGCGCTCCGTTCTTGTAGAGGTAAAAAAATTTAAGCGCCTTGAAAGAGCTTCAAACCTCTCTTGTAGAGGCAGCCCAAAATGCTGGATGGTGATGGTGATTATGTATACCCCCCTTCTTTTTGTCAACATTGCTTGGCGGTTGTTGCTATCAGGTGAAAAGCAGCCTGCAACTGTTTTTACTTTTTTTCCCCTTCTTCTCTCTTTACAGTTCTTCACTTCAGGATACCTTGCATCGCTAGCTGCAACAAAACCGATTGAAGGTCTGGTAAGTTGATGATAGACTGGGGTTTTAAATTGTTTATTGAATGGTATCAATTGCTAGGGGCTACATTACCCTTGCATCTCGTAGACCTTATCTCTCAGATTAAAGGGTTCCCAATGTACTACTAGCCTGGAGATGGAGGTTCACACAACCCAAGGATTTGCGTGAACCTGTGAACTACCCTAAACAGTAGTTCTTAAGAGAGCTGAAAGTAGGCTTCCCATGGTGTGTATACAGACATTTCCTTTGTCCTACTGTCACGTCTGATCAAACAGATTTTACAGGTAAATGAAGGATACAAAAAGCTGCAAAACCTATTTCCTGGAAACAAAATAGGAAGACATGGACACACCACCATTAGCAATCCCTTTTACAAGCCACTTTCAACTTTCTGTGATTAAAATAATCTGTCTCCTGCCTAGCATCAGCTCCAGGTTTTGAGGGCCCCTGGGCTGGACACCCTTAGCCGGAATCCCTCTCTCAGTGAATCTACCTTCTCATCCCCATCATCATTAGCTGTGATGGCTCCTTCTCCTCTTTCCCATCACTGCTACTACTTGCTTGCTTGACAGGCAGAGAGGCAGTGAGCAAGCAGGCAGTGCTACTCTTCCTCCTTCTCAGCATCATCATTGGCTGCCTCTACAAAAGGCATTTAAAGCTCTTTCAAGGCACATAAACATTTTTACCTCTACAAGAACGGAGCGCAAATCGGGCGTAGAGGCGCAGTTTCTCTCCGATTATGCGCATTATCGAATGCGCATTAAATAGCGAGTTTTATTTTTCTCCAGCCATTAAAGCGCATTTTGACTATGTGAACAAGCGATTCTCCGCATTAACTACTTGTAAAGCGCATTTGAAACAACCGGTAAGGTCACCCGTTGAGTGCTCAATTACCTCCTGCATACAAGCATTTACGATAAAGCGCTTCACCGAATATGCACATAATCGGCTAACCAGGCGTCAAACGGAATCCATCTAGAGGGGGTCATTGTCTGGGCCAGAGTGAGAGGCAGGTGAACAAGCAGGTTGCAATGAGGAGGAGGAGCAGCAGCAGCAGCAGCAGCAACACCTGGGGGCTTTTGTCAGTGGGCCCCTGCTGGGGTGTGGGCCCTTGGCAGGTGGCCATGCCCAAACCTACTATCCATTGACATCGCCCCTGCCTGCTGCCACTGGTTCATATCTCAACTCTACTATTAAACTTACTGGGTAGCATTTGGGCAACCCTCTAACGTGCTTCACAAAGTTGTTGTTGAATGGATGAGACAGCCTGAGCTCTAGAAAGCAACCTTAACCAAGTGACTAAAACAACGAGAAGCCTTGTGATATCAACTTTTCTGGACTAAACCATTGGAGCTCATTTGAAGGGGGTGTGGTTAAGAGAGTGCCAATGAATGAATAAAAGTTGAGGTTGTTTTTGCGCACACTCATTTGGCAAATTGGTGGCTGTTTTGGGCTATGGCTGCTAATTCATCCTGATGGCCCACAGAGTAATCCTGTGTCTGGGTTTCAATACCTAGCATTAGGCTATATTGGAAGTGCAGAAGCTTTGGGGGGCTGCATGCAAGTGGTGGGCAGGGTCAAAGGCAAAAAAGGACAGGGCCCCAAATACCAGCAATGCCTGAATATTGCAGCTCAAAGCTCTTGCTACCCATAACTAAGCCTTAGGAGAGGCATTTCAACCTTTTAGAATGGGAGAACCACCAAACAATCAGTGGTTGGGGGAAGGGGTGGGGCCTAGAGAAGGGGTGGAGCCAAGGGTTTGGCCCCCAAGTAGGCTGCATTTGGCCCCCAAGCCTGAGGTTCTGCACCTTTTGACTGTATAACCCGTAGTCCCCCATATTTTGCATTTGCAGTTGGTTTGTGTTGTTCTGTTCTTGAGATCCATCTAGCGAGGAAACAGTGCCTCTTGCCATGTTAGGAGTTCCCTTTTCTTACCACTCAGTTATCAGAGTCAAGCTCT
The DNA here is from genome assembly GCA_029215795.1 of Anniella stebbinsi. Classification (NCBI taxonomy): domain Eukaryota; kingdom Metazoa; phylum Chordata; class Lepidosauria; order Squamata; family Anniellidae; genus Anniella; species Anniella stebbinsi. Next base: position 261,656,867 of record JARDYH010000001.1, read on the forward strand.
CCCCCAGGCTTCCACAGACAGCAGTGGCAGTGATGTAGTTCTCAGGCAGGTTCTGGTCGCAAGGCCTCTTTTCCCCCCGTAGGTTAACCAGATCTTTCTCTCTTCTCATCTCTCTTTCAGGCAGCAGCCAGTCACATATTTAACACCTTCAGCGGCCTTGGTGCAACAGCTGGAACATGTATTTTGGTCATTGATTTGTTAAAACTCTTCACTGTAAACCTTCATAATGTTCTCAGCCATTTCGTGCAGGCTGTTAGCGGTTTATCCCAACATATTGTTGCTTTAGGCTGTGAAGGAATCTTTAATATGAACGACTATTGCAAGGTCATCAAGGCATATGAAACAGTAAGTTCTTGGTTTCTGTGGAGGGTTGGCTTCAGGTTTGGGGGAGCCCTAGAAAAAGGGGTCTCTGGTGGGCGCTGTTCTCCATTAAGTGGTAAGCTTTTCTGGCTGTGGCAGTGCTGGATGTGTCTAATCAACTTTTTACACAATGCTCCAGGTTGATGCTAGGTCAGGGGAATTGTGGGAAATTACAAGGGTCCCAGTATTGGGAAAAAGGCGGGATATAAATAAATACAACAACAACAACAACAACAACGGTGGTGGCTAGGCCCAGCTGCCTGGTGTTGCTGGGAACACAAGAACTGGGGGTGGAAACCCAGGCATTAGCAGTAGGCTCATGCACCTTCCTAAGAACGTGAGGGGCTGACATTGGCTCTGATTTGGGTGTGTGTGTGTGTGAATTCAGAACTTTCTCCAAAGTGTAGAAATTAATAGAAGTATAGCTTCCAAATCCTGCGAGGTTCTGATTCCCCTCTATTTGGCACTGGTTAGGCCTCATCTCGAATATTGTGGCCAGTTCTGGGCACCACACTTCAGGAAGAATGCAGACAAGCTGGAGGGGGTTCAGAGGAGGGAAACAAGGATGCTCAGCGGTCTGGAAACAAAGCCCTATGAGGAGAGACTGAAAGAACTGGGCATGTTTAGCCTTGAGAAGAGAAGACTGAGGGGAGACATGATAACACTCTTCAAGTATTTGAAAGGTTGTCACACAGAGGAGGGCCAGGATTCCTTCTCAGTCATCCCAGATTGCAGGACACGGAATAATGGACTCAAGGTACAAGAAGCCAGATTCTGGCTGGACATCAGGAAAAACATCCTGACTGTTAGAGCAGTACAACAATGGAACCAATTACCTAGGGAGGTCGTGGGCTCTCCCACACCAGAGGGCTTCAAGATGCAGCTGGACAGCCATCTGTCAGCTATGCTTTGAGGTAGATTCCTGCATTCAACAGGGGGTTGGACTCGATGGCCTTATAGGCCCCTTCCAACTCTACTGTTCTATGATTCTGTGAATTCCTGCCAGGTGAATCACACATGGGAGATTCATCTTGATTTGGAAAGTCATACAAGTCATTTGGGGTCTCCTTCGTCTTAAGAGTGCCCTTGTAAAAACCACAACAGACATAGTTAAGCTTCTGAGCCAAACTGGATGTGATGAGGACAGCTATGTTTGTTTGTGTGTCTGTATATGTATAAAGTGGGGAGGGGGAGATCAAAGGGGTGTATGAGGGTGAGGGGAGCTAAGCCTACCCCTGCTTTACCTCCCTGTACTCCATCACTTTTCAGGCACTTTTCTTTCAGTCCAGCTCACATGGTATTGACGCTAACTTAAGAACCACTTAAAAAGAGGTCAAAAAATGATACTGTCGCATAAAATCTACATATGCCAATTTTTACATACAGATGCAAATTTAGAATTGATTATTACAATTTAAAGAGAAATGCAGTACACTTCGCCATCGTGTGGAAGACTGTGATCACATGACTCGTGTGCTCAGTCTGCCATCCAAGTGCTTAACTGTTGAGGGGCAATTCACTTGGCAGGATTTCTTTACTGCCACTCTCCTTCCTTTTGATTCTTTGGTTTTAAACCAGACTTAGGCTGGACAGCCCTTCAAAGAGAGGATCGTCCTCTGTAAAAGAGAACACATGGACACCTGGGAGAGAAGCGCCTGGGGCAATGGACCTTGATCAGCAGCTGGGGAAAGGGAATTCAGGGAAAGGGAATTGGGTCATCTGAGTAATCCTGGAGGGCTGGATCGGGACTCCAAGCAGGCCGTATTTGGCATATAGGCCTGAGGTTCAACACCTCTAATTTTAAGAACAAGAGGAGAGGGGATGGAGACATTTGCCCACGGCTCTTACACACATGGTAAAGGCCGTTGAGGCTCACCACATCTTCATTTTGCCCTTGTGCATCTGGTCCCATGGATTCTCTTGCCGCCTTCTACTCACATTCTTTCCCCTCTTCCCATTAATTTCATTTTCCAGAGGGACAGATGTGTTAGCATACTCAGCAGCATTTTGGAGAGAGTAGCCTTTGTCCTCTGAAGGTTGCTTAATCTACATGCTCCTCTCCCTGGCATCTGTAAAGTTCAGGATACTATAATAACCCTTGCATGAATGCTTGAAAGTTGTTATTATTGCTTATTAACCAGCTTTGTTGGTTCATGCAGGGGCTCATGTGTATGATGCTATTCTTCACTTTCCTCCAAATTGGGACTGCTTTTTCAACTCTGCGCTCTGACAAGGTGAAGATCTAGCAGCTCATAATACAAGTGAAAACGTATCAGAGTATGCTGTTACTTTATTTCAGCCTACCCCAATCTGGTGCCATCCAGATGTGTTGGACTACAACTCTCAGCATCCCTCATTTGCCATTAGGATGCTGAGTATCATGCAGAACAAGGAAGCTCACATGGCTCATTGTGACAGGTTCACATCATGTTCATCACTCAGTGACATCAATCTCACCTGATGGCACTTAGGTACAAGATGTCATCACAGGTTAAATGGAACAAGTGTGGCTTCCATACCACCTGGCTGCACCCTCTGTTGCAATGCAAACCTAGTATATGAGTATTTTCAGATGTGGGGCTGAAATCACCAATGAGTTTTCCCCTGTTACTTATTTGAAAGTATGATCTTTGTTTTTTGTGGAAAAGAGGCGTGTAGAGGCAAACATACATTCTGACAAGTTGATTTGAAGGCTTGTGCAAAGGATGTGAATCAGGAAGCTCCTGGTTCATACCCCACTTGGGCTGCCTCTACAAAAGGCATTTAAAGCAATTTCAAGGCGCATTAAAAAATTTACCTCTACAAGAACGGAGCGCAAATCGGGCGTAGAGGCGCGGTTTCTCTCCGATTATGCGCATTATCGAATGCGCGTTAAATAGCGAGTTTTATTTTGCTCCGGCCGTTAAAGCGCATTTTGCCTATGTGAACAAGTGATTCTCCGCATAAACTACCTGTAAAGCGCATTTGAAACAACCGGTAAGGTCACCTGTTGAGTGCTCAATTACCTCCTGCATACAAGCATTTGAGATAAAGCGCTTCAGCGAATATGCACATAATCGGCTAACCAGGCGTAAAGCCGAATTCTTGTAGATGAGGCCTTGGGCCATGGGCTCACTAGGTGGCCTGAGACAAGTCACTATTTATAATAGGAGGAGGAGGAGGAGGAGGAACAGGAACACATTGGCCTACCACAAGCTGCAGTTACATCCAGATTCTGGCCCAGAGTCGGTGGGTTCTTAAGTGAGCCCCCACGTGACTTAAGAGGAGGTGCACAGAGGCAGAATATAGTTGTGCAGTAAGGAAGTGTGGTGCTTGGGGAGGACCTAGAGGGACAGCCCAAGCACTGACCACCTCTTAGAGGGGTTGCAGCCTCTGCCATTATGCTGAATGATCAAGAGATCCAAGGAGCTTGACAGCACAGCCAGGAAGTGTTTTCATACATAAGAATTAGGTCTCTTTTTAGCCTGCCTTGCACTATTTATTACCTGTTCCTCACGTTGAAGAGGCAAGCAGAGGACAGGCATTTGTAATGCAAATGGGCATTCTGGTCAAATTAGTTTATACATTCACTGTATACACCTGACTGAAGCAAAAGCTTCTTTAAGTCTCATGTGTGAAAGCACCTTTAAGGAGATAGGTAACACTAAGGCAGGCCTAAAACATGTTGCTGCCTGAGGCAAAGGACAAAGATGCTCACTCCACAGCTGCCAATTCCCTGTACAGAAGCAAACTAAACTGGCAGATGAATTATACTTCAACACTGGTGGTGGGACAGTGTGCTGCACTGCAACTGAGGTCAGCAGGTTAGTTTAGGGGGAGTGGGATGGGCGCCATGGCTCTGTCCTCCAAGAAATTGTAATAATTGCGTGCATGTGTGTGTGCTCAGGATTAGGAAAGGAAAGGGGACTGCTCCTGCCCCTCAACACCTGCCTCCTGAAGCAGTTGCCTCATTCTGCCAAGAGGTAGGGCTGGTCCTGGGTAGCATAATCACACAAAAACAAGGGGAGCGTTGGAATTAGCTAGCAGAGGCATTTTAAATGATTTGAAAATGGGAGGTGTGGCAGGAGGGAATATTTATTTATTTATTTATTTATTTATTTATTTACAATATGTGTATGCTGTTCCGCATCAAAAAGATTTTGAAGCGGTGAACAGCAGATAGGATGAAGAAATAAAAACGGCATATTAAAAAATTGCCAGTTTTAAAACGAAGCAGAGTTCTGATAAAACCACCTTCTGGCAAAACCTTGGCTGGTCACTCAAAGGAAGGGTTCCTAAAATAACAATGTTTTCAGGAGGCGCTGGTAAGGAAGAAGTTAGAGAAGATGACTAGGGTGCACAACCTTTCTTGCCAGGAGGGCCACATGTGATATGATGGGGAAAGGTTTTAGCAACAGGTACAAAGAGGTGGTGGAGGGGGATCTTGGGAAGACTTGGAAAGGGAGTAGCAGCAGAGATTGTCTTTGTTCTAATTGCTCGCTTGGATGTGGCCAAGACATAATATAGAATATGTGGGAAAGGTTGTAAACAATGCCTTAGGCTGTGTAAATCCACCTGGTGATGACACCCTTTTATATACAGACTTGCAATTTTTTGTCCAGGATCATGAGCAGGAGAAATCAGTTCTGCCAGTTTGCAGCTTAAGATGGATGTGCATAACAGTGCTGGTCACTTTGGCAGCTCTCTTTAAAACAGATTTTCTTAATATGGTGATGATAATGGTGATGATGCCATCAATTCTTCAGACTAAAAGGATGGAGAGCCCGCCTGAAGATTGTAGGGAGGACCAAAACAGAAGATTGAGTCCAGTGTTTGGATCACTAAGGAGCATGTTTATTGAATGCCTTATCAAGGCAGGGAAAGCTGAGTTTACTCTGCAGGTTCAAGGGGTGGGAATACAAGTGGTGAGTGAGTCCCATTTCAAAGTAAGCCTGTATGCCAGTCTTTCCCAACTTGGTGCCCTCCAGATGTTTTGGATTAAAACTCCAAGCATTCCTGGCCATTGGCCATGCTGGCTGGCATTGATGGGAGTTGAAGTCCAAAACATGTGTAGGGCACCAGGTTGGGGCAGGCTGTTGTACACACACTCAATCACAAATGCATTTGTCTTGTAAATAACAATTCAAACATTTAGAAAGTGCTGGAGAATAATGGCTAGGTATGGAAACTGACCAACTGTGTATCTTTTTTTCAGAACAAAAAGAAGAAAGGCAAATCATGCAGCGACAACGTTGAACAAAATGTTGCATTGCTATCCCTCCCACCGCAGTATTCCAGCCTAGAACAAAACAGGCAAGAATGGATCAAATGAAATGATAAATCCAGCCTCCCAAACCTGTGGCTGGGATGTTAGCTTATTTATTTATTTGTTGTTTGTTTGTTCATTTATGTACACAAAGAGATCCACGTGCACATGCCCCAGCTATTGGATCAAATTTATATTGTTAGTTTTATGGTTTTTAATTGTGCACTGCCCAGAGAGCTTCAGCTGATGGGCAGCATAAAGATGTAATAAATAAGTAAATAAATAAATAAATAAATAGGAGCTGTGTGAACACACACAGAGCACCTAATTTTGCAGACAATTCCCCATCCAGCTTGGCGTTCATAAGCCTGCCTCGGCATACTGTGGGGGTGCTTCCAGATGGGGTGAGGTAGGGTGGCTCCCCGTGCTACCAGTCTAAAGGCCTTGTGCAGCTATTCTGTCTTTCCCTCCTCGACGGATTTTTTTCCGAGAAGGAAACAAATGGATGAAGCAGTGGGAAAATGTGGGAGAGTTACAAGTGGAAGGCAACATCTGGATGGACACACACACACACACACAACATACATACACACTACCCCAGGTTAAATTCTGTGAATAAGGCAAGGCAATGGCATGATAGAAGCCTTGTCTGGAAGAGCCCAGAGCATCCCTAGCTCAGCCTTCCCCAACCTGCTGCCGTCCAAATGTTTTGGACTGCAACTCCCAGCATTCCTGATGACTGATCTTGCTGACTGGGTGGCTGTCTTCACCAGGTTGGCGCCACCTCCCTGCAAAACACAGCGGTTTTCCTCTCTTGGGGGGGGTGCCAGGTACACCAACGCCAAGGAGGGAGCATGGAGTTTCCAGTGGTCATCCAGGTACTGGAGCCGCTCCCCTGCTCTCTTCCTGGTGGAAGGTGACCAATCGCCAGTCACCTTCCACCAGGGACTGCCCCCAGATTGGCCCTGGAGCGAAGTCAGACAGCAGGAGAGCTGTACTAACATTGCTCCATTGAAAAGGTCGAGGTAAGTCCCTGACTTTTTCATTGTGCAGCTTTGCAGGAAAGCCCCGTCCGTGGTGGCTGCGTCTGTGTTGTATAACTGATGTGGCACAGATCCGCAGTCACTGTGGGGCTTTCCTGCATATGGACAGCCCCCCAGACTGATGAAAGTTGAAGTCCAAACTGTCTGGAGGGTACCAGTTTGGGGAACACTGCCCTATCTGGATTAGGGCTGGTGCCTTGTATGTGGTTGCCTTGCTCTCATATACAGTACATGTGTGTGGTATGTAGAAATACAGCAGGTGAAACTGTTATCGGACCTGTAATTTATTTATTTATTTATTTATTCATTACATTTCTTGGCCACCTTTCAGGGCTGAAGCCATCGCAAGGAGGCTTGCATAATAAAATACATAAAATATTAAAAGCAATAAAATAATAAAAATTTTAAAAGCAATAAAACAGCAATTAAAACCATAAAACCAACAATAAAACCAGCATGTGAGCAAACAGTGGCATAAAGCTTCACCTCCTTAATTTCTGCATGTCTGGTTGCTTGTTTGAGAAACAGCAGCAGGACCAATCAAAACAACAACAGCAATTCTATTTATGAAACCTGCATCACAGAAAATTTAACATGCGGACGGTCATTTTTAGATACTCAGAACTTCCTGAAGTCTTCCATACAAGTACATTCACAGAACAGTAAGTGTCAGACGTGTGAGTGAAGAAAATGGAGTCCATTCTCCATTCAGAATGGAAAGGACAGGCGAGGCCTGCATCAGGGATCTTCAGCAATGCTGAGCACCTGCCAAGTTGGCCCATGGCCAGGAAGGCCTACTGCCAGCCCCTTGGCCTTCTGACCCCACTGCTGCTCCTCCCCGCTAACCCTGCCTATCCACCGGCCCTCTCTGAGCGAGTGGAGACATGAGTGAGGCAGAGCAGCAGTCTCTGCTCACCCCTCCCTTTCCCTTGGAGTGGCTGTGCAGATTGGGCCCAGAAGGTGAGGGCAAGTGAATGGGCTGGGGTAAAGAGGTGGGGTGCCCGTTGAGGGCTTGTCCAAAGGCCCCCCAAGGCATGGCCCCTGCTCTAGTGGTAGGCCATAGGAACATGGGAAGGTGCCTTATACTGAGCCAGACCATTGGCCTATCTAGCTCAGCCTCGTCTACCACAGGGGAGGGTGACCTTTTTGTTCCCCGAGGGCCATATGGTGGGTGGATTGGGGGCCGCAGCTGTACCCATATGTATGCATGCAGGCTCTCCACCACCAATCAGAGCAGGGATAGAGAGGTTTAAATCCCCCCATCTGCACATGGAGATCACATTGCGGCTTCCCTCTCCAATCAGCTAGGCAGGGAGGGGGAGGGGGGAAGCATGCGATTTAAATGGAGACAGTCTGCAGGGATGAATCTCCCCATGCACCATCTTTCCCCATTTAATTTGTGCTCCTGACAGCCTACCAAACAGTGTCAAAAACAGCCCCCAAAAGACAAGCTCCTTGCTCTCATGCCATGCTCTTCCCCCAGTAAACCCAGAACTCTGTATCCTACCCTCACATCCTTAATACAGCATCTAACGTTCCGCCCTTATCTTTTTCTGCAGACCCTGCGATACTGCTACTTCTGAGTCATATATTGGATAATATCTCAGTCGTTCCTGGGTGTGTGAATGTTTGATTGTAAGCTTGCAAGCATTTTGTGTGTGTCTGTCTTTTGAAATCTTTGAATAACAGCTGCTTACAGTGTGTGTGTGTGTGTGTGTGTGTGTGTGTGTGTGTGTGTGTATTCCACCAGCTTGATGACCCACATGCATGGCTAGACATCACTGGCACTATGAGAAGATGACTGTCTTTTACATTTGGAATATTGCTGATAGGATTTCCAAGGAGACTGGACTGCAGAAAGAGTGTCTTGGGTGTTGATTTCTTTCCATGTGCCCTCTTGTCTTCCTTTAGAAATCTGGACTTCTTTGCATTCTATCTTTTCTAACAGCTAGGAGGTGTTTGAATTGTTGTAACATGAGAATAGCCTTAATTTGCACCTCCCCATCCCTGCCTCCAAATATCCATGTGTGACCCAGTAGATGTGGATGGTGCAAGCTCCTAAAATGGAGTCTGAAATCTCTGCAGCGGCCTCTTAATGTGGCATGGGATAGGTCGGTCAGTGGGTTGGGTTGCTTTAGTGTTGAGAAAATTCTTTTGTTGTGTTTTGTGAATAATATATGCTAGTGGGGGTGGCATAGTGAGATCAGGGCCACCCATCTGTGAACTGCAGCCCAAACAAGGTGGTTTTTTTGGAACACGTCATCCCCTCAAGGCTCTACAGACCTGAGCGCTCATGAAAGGCAATGAACAGGGCAGTTCCATAGGATTCAGATCACAGAGCTTACTCCATGCTTGGCTGTGAGTTGTTGCAATAATAATAAACTACATGTCTATATAATGTATGATGTATGTTGCAATTGTTCAATGCATTTCATATACATGCACAGGCATTTCTCCCTTTCTCTTTAGAATTATTTCCCCAGGGAAGCTGGGCAAACCCGTTCCACCCCTTTCCTCTGAAAAGTACTCAAAAGGTGTATGTGCTTCACCCTTGAGGCATTGCGTGGGTGAGGAAACTGGTTTTTAATTGTGTTCGTTATTCTTACTGTGCTGTCATTTTATTGTTTTAAGTGGTTGTTAATTTACTGAATTGCGGTGGATTATTTGCAACACTTGTTTTATAAGATCACTTTGCAAGATCCCCTCCAATGCTGTGAGGCAAGAAATGATCAACTTGGTTCAGTGCTAAGGGCCACTCTGAAAGTGGCTTGTGTCCCATAGAAAATGGACTGGTTTGCACATCACATTAAGCCATGCTGAGAATACGCCACCGTGGACTGGTTGTTCACTCGCTAAGCTTCATTACTCCCAACAGACGATCAGACGATCTGTAGCTTGCCGTGGTTTGTTTCCCCTTTAGCCCTCCCACCTGCTCCCAACAGATATCCCAGGAGCCTATGCATCACAAGTCTTTGTTTGGCAGGTGCAGCCTCTGGAGGGAAACTTTTGGCCTCCACACCACACCTGTCTGATAAGCAAACCATGTCTGATATCCCTCGCTTTCCTTTGTCTGGAAATTACACTTGAGTATTACCTTCCTCCAAGACAGTGAACTCCTTTTTTCACCCTCCCCCACTACAATTGCGCAAGCCTGCAGGTTCAAATGGCTGCTTCAGTGCCTATTGTGGAGGAACTAAATGCGTTGGTTGAAGCTTTCTGGGTAGGTGTAATTATCGTGAGGATCTGTGGAGCTGATTTCTGCTGGGGCACTTTACAAAACAAGTGTTCTAAGCAAGCATATAAATAGACAATGGCTCAGTTCCGACGACATATTAAGCAACGGAGGGGTAAATAACGTACTGACCGTGCGTTAGGCAGGAGGAGCTCCACAGACGACACACTGCAGCTGGCGCTGCTCGAACCGGCAAACGTCCCGGCTGCAAGGAACTTGCAGCGGCCATTTTGGTTGTTTCCTCTCCTGTGTGTCCCCCAGCCATCTCCCAGCATGCACTGTGAGTTCTGCCAGCTGCAAAGAGCGGCTGGGGTTTTTTGGCTGCTCTAGGCAGCAGAACTCTGTTCTGGAACGGAATAGTCCACAGAGAGGGGGGGGCTGAATTCGGACGACACTTTAAACAACGGGCAAGCCCATTGTTTCGCTCCGTTGTTTAAAGTGCCTGATTAACGTAGTCAGTTGTGTGTGCATTGTGTGCTGCCCTCCAGACGACACAATAAGCAACACAACTGATGATTGTTCCCCCCCTCCTCTGTTGCTTAATGTGTCGTCCGAACTGAGCCAGTATCTACTAAAGTGGTCATTCAAACCTACATACTTGTGCTAGTAAAGTGGGGCAGGGGGATTTGCTGCAAATGGAGATATTGCAACCATCATAGCTGTGCAGCTTTAAAAGTTTTCATCTACAGCTGCAATCAGGAAAGTCTGTGCCTAAGGATTATTATTATTATTATTATTATTATTATTTATTTCAACTTCTATACCGGCCCGTAGCCAAGGTTCTCTGGGCAGTTTACAAAAGATAAAACCATTAAAAACAGACAACAGACAATATACACAAAGATAACATACATCTAAAAACAACTTTGAGCAATCAGCCAAACCTTAAAAATAGATCCGGGATCAATTAAAATCTCACCACATGTTGCTAAATGCCTGGGAAAAGAGAAAAGTCTTGACATGGCTCTGAAAAGATCGTAACATTGGCACCAGATGGGCCTAGGGATGTTGGAGAAATCTGCAACAAAACCAAATGGGTTCAGATTTTTATGAATATGACCTGTGGGTTTCACAGAGGACCAGCTTCTCCCATTGGGTGGATTCTGTGGACTTGCGGAAGAGGGGTTTTTTTAACCTTTGGAAATTTCGTGCAAATTTGCCCCTCCAAAAATCTGGCCCAAAATACCCATTTCCCCATAGGCTAAAACATGAACATGTGCATTGATGTGTGTGTGGGGGGGGGGGGAATTGCTCATTTTCATCCATGTGAGTTTGCACAAATTCACATTCAGGTGAAAACAAATTTGCTCAAAGTTGGAAACAAAAAAATTAAACTTCGTTGATAGGCAGATGACGGAACAAAAGGTATCTAACAAACAGCAAAACACAGATGTAACACAATCTGTACATCCTTATCTCTGCCCTTTAATGTTTTCCTAATTAGAAACTCTGTTCTATGTAACTAAATGGAATGAAATCTACTTCTTCATTTTGTGTGGTACATAAGACGGGCTGAAATCAGGAAAACTATGTTTGACTGGGCATCATCCCTAGTGCTAGCAGCAATACTGCACCGATTTCTATGGAACAAGAGGAAATGGCTCACTAGTAGCATGAAAACCTTTGCCAACTCCATGCAACTACTATAGCTGCATTTGAGCAACTATGTCCTAGAACAAGGGTGGGCAGAAAGTAGATCTCCAGATATTTTGGACTTCAAATCCCAGCATTCCTGGCCATTGGGAATACTAGCAGGGGCATCTGGAAGTTGAAGTCCAAAACATCTGGAGATATATCGTCTGCCCACCCTTGTCCTAGAAGGATGGAGATGATTAACCTCAATGACAATGTAGGCATATTCAAGCACCTATTTCAACAACCCAGCACATCCAACTCCCAAACTATACGTTATGGGGAAATAATTGACCACCACAAATTTAACTTTACTGGAGATGTATAGTTGAAATAAATCACAGGATGGGATTGGATTGCATTAGCTTCTTCCTGCCAATCACAACCAGCAGCCTCTGCAGCCAGGTAGAATGCCAGCAGCAGGAATTTCTAGTGTTTGTGTACTATAGGTCAATGAATTTCCATCTGTAGCTGGGGTGTCCCCAGATGATATCTGGCAAAGAGATCAGGAAATAGTAGATAATCTTGACTGTGTAGAAGAAGGAAAAAATCAAACCTGCATTCAAACTCTATGGGCCAGTTTGCATGATCAAACAAGCCACGGTGGCTTAAATAAGCCATGGTGGTTTGTTTTAAACCTCGGTGCATGCTGGATGCCATTTCCTTAACTACCCACCCAGATGTGGCTTGTCGTGTCATCTGAACCTAGGCAGCATGGCTTACTTGAGGGAGCAACAAGCCCACAGGTTATTTGCGAACCAGTTCCATGTCTCCAAAATGAATGAATCAAAACTTACAATATTGAATGCAGACATAATTCTTTCAAAAGGTACTTAAATAGGGGCTCTTTTTATGAATCATTAGGGAATGTTGCTTTCACATTGAAACATTTTGATTGGGGGGGGGGGGAGAGAACTGCACAGCAGAAACTATATGTTGCCAAAATATCCTGCAAAGGAAAATTCGTTTCCATTGTCTTGTGCGGTGACAGTGAGAGCCTGTGGTTTATCCTTGGCTATGCTATTCTTAGCATTGTGACATGTGCTCTAAAACACATTTTATCACTTCTTTACAGTGTAGGAATTTATGTGTCTGAGTCATAATTGCCTGCTGTTAGTAGCTGGTTTTTCCCCACTGTAGGCAGAACCAGCCTCATTTTACCTAAAACTGCTGGTTGCACTACTGACTATAATGGTGCTTCCACATATGAAGCTGACAATACAATCCTATACATGTCTATTCAGAAGTATGCCCCAATGGGTTTAGTGGGACTTGCTCAGAGAAAACTGAGGATCAGAGAAAACTGAGTATAGGGTTGCAACCTAACAGTAGTTCCTGCTTGAATTTGTTTGCAAGGCACCTTAAAGTTCTGCCTTGACCAAAATGCTCATTCATATTACAAATGCTTTTTTCCACAATTTGCTTTTACACATCTGTCCTTCTAGAACTCAGCCTGACCCAAATCCTCAGAATAAAGACAGTCATGATGACAGCAAGTCTCTCAACATCAGCATGAACCTGTTTTTCCAATCGTCTTATATACAAATCAGGAAATCAAATTCTGGTTCAGTTGTCAGTCTTGCCCTTCCCTTCACGCTTCAAGCTAGCCAACAGGCACACTCCACAGCCAACTTCTGCCCAGTTTGGAATGAACCATGCTGAAAACTTACAGAACCAAGCTTTGCAGTGTTCAGCCTGGGACAGAAAAGGGTACATTTGCACTGACCTTGGTGAGGCAATCTGTCCCTAGGGAACATTAAAAGTTATATCTGTCTTCATCCTCAAAATCCTTTCTCAGGGCCAAACCACACGCTATGATAGAAATGCATTTCTGCTCACTTTAAAACTTTTACAAATAGCTGTCATGGGCACCAATATGAATATGGATCATGGTGCATATAAAGAGAGGTTAGTGTTTTTCCAATGAGTATCATCCCTGAAGCTAATTGGCTTGACAGCAAAAACGTGCACACATGGATCTTGCCCATCTCCCCATGTGCTGTTTATAAAATTTTAAAGCAAGCAAGAGATGCATTCACACATCTCTAATTTGGCCTTCCGTTAACCAGCAATGTCAGTATCTACCACCATCTAAACTTCACAACAAGGTTTTGCTTGCAGCAGGTTGGTATTGGATAGTTTGCGACTATTTAATGTTTCTGTATAAGCCCTTTTGATCATTAATAATGAAGATGCGCATCTCTCCTCAGGAACAGAATGGTCCCTGGCCCTTTAGATGTCCTAAGACATCCAGAAATGACAAATACAAAGGAGAAGGTTCCCCAAATAGTAAGAACCCATGGATAAAGTTAAACGGGACCTAAAGCAACTGAGTAAAAGTGAATATTATTACTGTTAGAAAAAAACAACAGTGCAACATATCTAACAATGATATATTAAAATACACATGCTGTAGCCAAAAATCACTTACATAAATTGCACATATTGAGGACTGGGTCTGAGATGACGGGATCTCTAGATCATATCCCATTTCATTATTTCATCAGAACTACTATGGAAATTTTCTCATGGAAGGCAGCTGAAAATAACCTTTTGGCCGCTTGAATATCTCTTCCCAAGACTTATCTGATGGAAATCATCCAGAATCTACTAACCAGAAGCACTTCCCAAAAGGCATTTACTATTCCACAGAAGCTTTAAATTGAAAAGTCAATTCACAAAGATGTGGAAATCTACAACAAAAAAGAAAACGCTGGAGCAGTAGCCCTGAGGGTTATTTTTAGCTTTCTCCCATGAGAAAGTTTCCTTAGGTGGTTCTGATGGAAGTAATGAAACATCTGGAGATCACGTCATCTCATACCCTGTCCCCAATTGGGATTCAATATATATTCATAGAAGTTCATATAAGTGATTTTTGGCTACATGATGTGTATTTTTATGTTTTTTATTATTGTAGTATATTGTACTGTTGTTATCAAAAAGCAATAATACTCACATTACTCACTTTCTACGGGTTCCATTGACTTTGTCTATGGTTTTCTTCCTACGAACAATCCAGACCATGGACTATAAGCCTCAGCTGCTACTGCAAACACACACATTCACTGTTTACATTTTTATTTTTATTTTTCAGTTTTATATTGTACATTTAAAGATAAATGTAAAACCCCCACAAATCCTCCAAAACAGGATTCTATTCCCCGCCTCCCCACAATTCTGACACAATGAAATAAATAACAAGCCCTGATATATTGAGAATAGAGTATAGATTCATCCGTGTTCCTCGCTGTCCTGTGTTCTTACACAGGACATAATACACGCACAGGAGGGCAATATCATGCAGACACCCAAAGACCAGGGCACGGGCAGGACTGGGCTCGATGACAGGCTGTAGCAAGGCGCTCAGCCTTTGCAGGAAAGGTACAGCTGATGTCTATATTTTCCCTAACCACCCACCCTGCCCTAAACCACAAAGGGATATGGGAAGACTTGGGAAATTGGTGGGGCTAGAGCCACTCTGCCTCATCGGGCATCAAATTGGGAGAGTGGAATAATATACCCTAGTCTTGAGAGACCTCAAAACCTGGGGAAAAGGGAGCAATGTGAACAGTCAATTCACAAACGGCGTAACACAGTTTAAGTCAGGGTAATATGAACACGCTCCCATTCTCCCATTCCTCCCACTCCCACCCCCACCCCATTCCCCAGGAGGTATGAGCTGAGGGACGATGGCTGAACTGTGGGTCAAAGAAGACCACAAACAGAAGCCGGGAGTTGGGACTGATGGGGACGGAAGCAACCTCTGGGATTATATAGAAGTTCTCTCCTCCTTGTCCTAGCGGCACCGCATGCCAGCTTGTGGGCTCTGCTGGGCAGAGCCGTCTCTCCTCTCTTCCTCTATGCCTGGTGTTCGCGGCTCCTTTCTCTCACATCGGTGGCCTCTCACAGACCCAGTCCTGGCACCAGCCGCTCCAAGTCAGAAAATGCAGAGACTTTCCCACAGGAGCTTACTCCTCACTCTCCAACTTGAGGCTGACACTGCGTGCCTTGGCTCGGGGCTGGGCACTCCCCGCGCCCTCTCGCTCAGCCTGGCTCTGCCCCCGCGAGCGCAAGAGCTGGCTCTGCTTGCGCAGGAAGTCGACGGGAGCAGGGCAGCCATAGCTGCCTTTGCCCAGCGTAGGCCTCGTCGTCCCCTTTGGCGAATGGGCAAGGGATGCGGCTTCCAGCTGCGCCAGGTGTGCGACATAGCCGTCCGACAGGAACTGCAGGGAGACAGAGAGATTAAAGCAGCTGACATTTGCACAGTTCTTCATCTCCCCTCATCTCCACCTCTCGGTGAGTCACAGGCTCCGTAGGCGTTCCTATTGCAGCCTCATAGCCTGATCGCACAGCCTGCGGTGTAGAACTGCAGCTGAGCTGATGTCCCCTATGAAACAAAACTCCATACCTGGCACTGGTTTTGTAATTTCTTCACAGCCCGGCCCACAATGTAGATTTGAGCTGGGGGGAGCCCCAAAGAGCTGTAGACTGAGATATCCTTGGTGGATCCATAGCCAGCCACGATGGTGACCTCTGCCTGCAATAAGTGGATGAAGACAACCGTGATTTCCCTCACCCTCCTTTCTTCTTGTTTCATCTGCTCCCACATACCTCACTATATTGTACCAGAGCCGCACTCCTACTCTGTACTTCTCCCCACTGCGCTAGAGCCCTCCCAAACGAACAACAGCTGTGCTCCTGGTGAGTGCTTACGTACCTCCTGCTGAAGGCCCTGTAGAAAGGCAGCTTTCTGGCGGAGGGGGTCATGTGTGAGGCCATCGCAGAAAGAGACAATGCCATGGGGGAAGTTGTGCTGGGTAAGCCAAGCCACCACACGGTGCTTTTGCATGTCTGGACGCCCAGTCACATAGATAATCATGAAACCGGAGTCTTGCCAATGCCTAAAGATACACAGAAAATAGGAGTGTAAGGAGTGCAGCTAGAGGACTGACTGCCAAGATAATGACAAACCATCAGTTAAGGTTACTTGGAACCTAAAGACCTGTTTGTTTATAGTGCTCTTATAGCACTTTTTCTTACAAACTCAAAGAATTGCCACCAAGGCATCAGGGCCAAGGATTCCTCTAGCCAGCATTCTATCTGCAACAGTGGCCCATTATATTATCATTATATTATGTATGTTCTTCTTTAAATTTTTTAAAAAATGTTTCAAAATAAAATAAAATTTAATGGAAAAAGTAGTGTCCATACAGATTTTAAATATTTTTAAGTGGCCTCTCTGGACAAAATCCATCCAGATGTCTCTGGGAATCAGGGCATGAAGGTGAGGGTTGTTCTGCCTCATTTGGGCATTGTGTTATTTGTTACATTGCCCCTTAGCCTCTGCAGGTAGAATTGTTTGGTTTTTCCAGGTATAGATCAGTCAGCAACTGATCAGACCTACTATCTGCTATCATGCATTGATTATTGTTCCTGGGAAGGATTTCTAATCCCCCTTTAGGCCAGTTCTTCCTCAGTAGGAGCAAGCTTCCCTCTGGCCTGGTCTTCTGCCATCCTGAGCTGCAGTCTAGAAGTCCTGGCCTTGCACTGCCTTTTCACCTCAGCCATACCACTTCTTTTATTATTTCAAGCTGCTCAGCTTCCACACATCCTTACTCTACACTATGTATTTGACCTTCTGAGTTTATAAGTTTGCTGTTGGGCTTGTGTTTATCAATAAAGTTGAAGATTGCCTGCATGTGACTTTACCTGCCTGGATAGACACACAGCCCCAATGTGTGTTGAGGCTAGAACAAGAGCGCACACCATCTCTTGTGCCTTACTTAGTGGATCATTGCCTCTGATCATGAAGGAAGGACCCATTTTTTATTGACCCTGTTCAATAAAGTCCTGGTGGTTAAGCATTTTGTGCTAAACATTATGGTTTAGAGTGTTATGTGAACCATGACTTTGTGCATCGTGTGAACCATTTCTATCCATGGTGGCTACATAACCACGATTTAAACATGCTCACTAACCATTTGCTGCAAAACAGCCTAACCGTGGCTTAGCATGCTGTCTGAACAGGCCCATTGGGTTGGTAAACAGCTGCTGACAGACCTTTCCCTCAATGAATCCATTCTAAAAGCCATTGGAGGCGGGGGGGATCACCACTAACCATCCCAATTCTATTAGTCCATTGGGTGTTTCATGAAGTAGTATTTTATTTTAAATTGAACAATGGTGATGAGAACAGCAGAATGAGGCAAAATTCTCTGACAAATGCATATATGGTTGGAATGCACCCAATTTAACCCACATAAATCTCTTCTCACAGTCAATCTTCAGTTACCAATCTTCAGAGTGAGGAGGCCTTCTGTCTCCACTTATAAAAACAACAGTGGGGTTTACAATGCTAGTTTAACCAAACGAAAGTCTTAAAAAAAAACACCACATCAGTTGATTTGGCAAACACTTTTTTTCAAATAAATCCACCTTGACTGCAATTTGGCCCTGAGAAAAATGGTTTCTAATTATGCTAGATATTCATATTACCAGCATAGGGACCTGAACATTCTTGATAAATTGGGCGAAATGGGATTTTGCAGAATTGAGGAAATCGACCAGGAAATATATTCAATGAGAGACCTTCACAACAACTTTTAGCATCCTCTGGGGCCATTTGGAAAAGGAAAAGAGACCAGTTGACAAGCAGGTCAGGAAGAAGTATGAGGTCCCTGGAGAGAGCTCTTACCTACCTTACTACATCAACAGCACCAGCGCGCACCTTGGGATCACTGCCCATAATGGAGACACTGGCTGTGAAGGAACCATCAATACTAAAGACAACACAAGGTGTGGACTTGGCTACCACAGTCAGGAAGCACTCAGCATAGGTGTGATCACCCCTGTAGGGAAAAGCAAAATGGAGCCAGCTCACTAGCACGTAGTCTCATCATCTCAGAAGCAGCAACACACAACCATGGCATCCAAAGAACCCATGGGGATAGAGACACCAGAATGTTGGCTCTTCCCCTCTACAGCTTTAGAAAACAAAGGAAGAGAATGGTCAAGCAGTTCAATGGTGGTAGACTGGTGGGAGATATCCTACCAATGCAACCCGTGTATAAGGTCTGCATCAAGGCCAAATATGATCCACCCAGAGGGTCACAATCTCTAGGACAATAAGCCAGCCTAGACTGAGAATAGAATGTCCACACACACACACCACCTGAGGAAGCTGCTCAAGAGGTCCACCATAGGAGAGGACCCACCATGTGCTCACCTTACCACCATGCGGACAGGGTACATGCCAATGCCCAGCATCTTCTCTTCGGCAAGGGTGTAGGAAAGTCTCCCACTGCCACTTGTCACTTCTGTGCCATAGTGGACCCATTTTCCTGACAGTGGTTGTGCCATGATGTAGATATCCACCTATGACAAGAGATCCAAAGCAGCAGCGTTGTTCACTCCACTGAATGCACACTCCCTACCCCAAAGCTCAACTAACCCCTTAGTTGTGAGAACTGCAGGGGGAGAGGCAGGACTTCCCCCTTAGTTCGCAAGTCCATGTTACTCCATGATCTGCTCACAGCCATCTTCCTGCACTCCCCATCAGAACATTCCCTAGTCCATTCTGTTGATACACTCTATTTCTCCTCTCCCAAAGCAGCTCCTCAGCCCCTATGGGACCTTTCCATTCCTTGTTTTTTTCAATGCCCATTTTTACACCATCAACCCTGCGGTCCACAACTACACCATTCTCTGTGTGTGAATGCGGCTCATTGTTTATTTCACTGCCCTCCTCCTCCACACTTTTTAGCCCCATGTCCTGATCTGGTTCTCCCCTCCAATCCTCCTCATTTTGGTTTGCTGTCCATGTTCTAACTGTTGATGTCTTCCATGTGGTTCTGAAGTCCACTGGGGAAATGGGGAAGCTGGCAATTGGAGGGAGTCTGGGGAGCGAGGGAGGTTCTATAATAGCGCCCCCCCCCCGAAAACAATGGGACTGTGGCCAACTGCCGTGGCCACCTGAAAGCACCAACTAGGCGAGTTCTCACAACTAGGCTTAAAAGGAATGCAAGGAATTCCAAAACTAAATAATCAGTTTTAGCTAACGCAGAGAAACAATGTCAATATAAAAATCTTCTAAAAACAAAGAAGCTAGAACATTCTATGGCAAGAGCTGGCATTGGCTGTCTCCAGAAAAAAGAACACGTTTTGGGAGATGGTTTCTTCAGATCTCACAGAAGTACAAATGATCTCTGAAGCCCAAATTTCCCCCTCTGTGTGGGTTGATAATTTTCAAGCCATTTTTGGTGAGTTGGAAGAAGAGAGGTCCTGTGTAGAGGAGAAACTACAGCCTCTGAAAGATACTCCAGAAGGAGCCCCTGTAACAGTAGAAGAAATCAAAACATTGATCTCTCAGCTGTCCAGTGGCAAAGCCCCACGTGAGGATAGGATACCGCCAGAAATATTTAAGGCAAATTCATCTTGGTGGGCACCTATTCTAGTAAGACTGTTCTCCTTTATTAACTCTTCAGGTTGGATGCCCCCTGGATGGAAAAATAGTGTTGTGCTCCCTGTTTTCTAAAAAGGTGATATAACAAACCCTAGTAACTACAGACCTATTAGTTTATTAGATATTGGCTCTAAACTTTATTTCAGATTCTTATTAAATAGTTTATTAGATTGGGCAGAGATTAATCAGATAATCCATCCTGAACAAACTGGCCTTAGGAAGAGATTCAGCACAATAGACCAGTGCTTTCTTCTGCAGCATCTAATTCAGAAGTTAGTTCATGGTCCCACAAAAGCTTTGTTTGCCGCTTCTGTTGATCTTTCATTAGCATTTGATTTGGTAAACAGGACCAGACTTTGGGATAAACTGCAGGCCACAAACATTGACAGGAGACTCCTCATTCTAATTCAAGAGCTTTATACCATACCAGTATGCAGGAATGAACAGACTCTCTGGGGACCCTGCCTGAAAAGATCACAACTCTCAGAGGGGTAAGATGGGGTGCGTGTTAGCACCTTTTTAAAGATCTTGATCCTCTTATATGCAGATGATATGGTCTTTTCGTCCCTTACACAGATAGGGATGCACAGACTATTGAAAAAGATGGGAATTTACTGTAGAATGGAATTTCTTAAAATTAATTATGATAAAACTAAAATTACAGTATTTGCCAAAAGACCCCAAAGACATAAATGGTCCCTGGATAATCATGGTACTGCACAATGCACATCATCCATGTATTTGGGTATACATTTCTCAGAGGATCTATTCTGGAAGACACATAAACAGACAATTATCTCAGCTGCTTCTAGATTCAGATTAGAAGCAGATTAGCAAAAGCCTGTTACACCTTCTTTATAACTAAGGGAGTCCAGCTGGAGAACCCAGCACTGAAAATACTCAAGCAGAAGATTCGAGCACAAATTCTGTATGGTACAGAAATTTGGGGGCTGGGCAAAATAGATTACCTGGAAGTTATTACGAACAAATTTCTAAGCTCTCCTTCCTAACACCCCAGCTGCTCTACTTCATGCTGAAGTGGGATACCATTAGTCTCTGCTAGAGTAAACACAGCTATCCTCTTTTACCTGAAAAGGTTTCTTAACATGCCTGAACACCAACTGGCTAAACTATGCTATCTAGAACAGAAGAACAAGGGTGGTTGGACTCCTTCTTGTTTTGAAAAACCGTCACATCGTTCACTTTCATTGGCTTCCTTTCAGCCAAGTGAGTCAAAGGTTAAAATTAGAGATGAGCTATATACACAGGATGCTAACAAAGATGCTGGAATCATCCAGCATACAGGATTTAGCAGATGGTACAATTTGTACAAGGGTGAGCGATCTCTCTCTAACAATCTTAATTCCTTCTCATTCAGAGCTAAGGAAGGCTTTCACCAAATTACGCTTCCAGACTATGCCATTGGCATACCTGGATGGAAAATATAGAAATGTTCCTCTATTCCAAAGCATTTGTTTATGCGGGGCCCCACAAATAGAGGATATCATTCATTATATCTTTTTTCTGCAAACTGTGTGGCAGCCCTAGGAAAAGATTTCTTGCACCTTTGCTTCAAGGAATGTCTGACAGAACTTTGGCTGAGCAGATGTGTAAACTACTTGAAGATTCGGACCCTTATGTAACTAATCAAGTAGCCTTATTTGCAGTGGTTGCTAAAAGATTAGAGCAAGGCTCCTGAAAACTGTAGATTGTGCACATGAATTGATTTGAGTGGCTTGTTCAATTTCTCTCATTTTCTCTCTCTCTCTCTCTCTCTCTCTCTCTCTCTCTCTGTGATTGTCTTTCTTTTGTTGCTGTCGTACCAAAATTGTAAAAACTTATGGTTATACACAATACAATTGGACTACTACACAACTGATCCAAGATCAGCCCTGTTGTCAATTTCTACCCCTCCTCTATCCGCAGCTCGATCCCACTTTCTCTCAATTGCAACCTGCTTATTCCTACTAGCCTCATAAAAGCGCCTTTCCCTCCTGGCCCTAGTAGTGACTGCCTGAGAGCAGAAAAGCCACTTGAGAGGGGAGAAGACGGGGGACAGACACACCACCAGGCTTAGCTCCTTGTCTTGCTGCCATCTCCTGATGGTTCTTGTGCACAACGCATAGGCATCCACTTGGAAGATGGCAAATTGAGCACAGGGCAGATAATGCTGCATGCTCATGTCCACACCTGTGGAAGTATCTTCGATTTGCTTATCCCCAGCAGACCCCCCTGCCCCATGTAGCTAGCCCATTGTTACCTTCTCCCCAGTCAGAGTCACCACATCCAGTGGGCCATACATGAAGCGCCCGTTGAGGACTTGGGGTTGCCCCTCACACACAATGACATCGCCAGCACGGTGGTTTGCTGTGACATTCTGAAAAATGAAGGGTGAGCAGCTTTTACTAATCTCACTTCAGCAACAGGAACATTAATTCATAGGAATCGGTGCTGCCCACATAACGGCAGCAACAGTGCTGGCTAGAGAATAGAACTATTCCAACTCCCACTCAAGAGGGCAAACTCACGGAGCATTTAAAAGCTTTTTTGGGAGGGTGGGAGAAGCAGAGAGATTTCGCCACATGGTGCTTATTTGTGCCTATAAATCAGGGCGGGCAACCCCTGGCCCACAGGTCTAATCCAGCCCATGGAGCTTACCCATCCGGCTTGCAAAGGCTTGGGTTCTCCTGTGAGCCCCACTCCACCCCACCCCCTGTCCTGGAGGGTATTGGGGAGAGAAATTGGCAAGAGGAATTCCCTTGTTATCGCCAATCTGTAATTGGAGAGGGAACAGCATACAAGAGAATCCCCTTACCTCTGATCACAAATCAGAAGTAAGCAGGGGATTGGGAAAGTGGCAGCTTCCACCCCTATATTTTTTATAGACAAAGAAATGAAACTTGGCACGGTGATAGGTCTGCAGGAGGGCTTTAGCCATGCCAAGTTTGAATCAGATTGGTTCATCCCTTGATTTTTTAGGATTTAAATTTTTTTCCCGTTTAAAGTAATGCCCTGAAAGTCCACCAGTGCAATATTTCACCTGTTTGCATTTGTGAAGGATCTTCCCCAAAGGCAAACAGGTGGAATATCGCACTGGTGGACTTTCAGTGAAATGTTTTAAGGCGGGGGGAGGATTTTTAAAATCCTAACAAATCAAGGAATGCACTGATCTGATTCAAACTTGGCAGGGCTAAAGCTCACCTGAAGACCTATTGCCATGCCAAGTTTCATCTCTTTAACTATAAAAAATTTGCAGATGTAAGCTTTTTGGGTCAATTTGCATTAAAAATTCCTAAAAATCAAGGCATGGACCAATCTGATGCAAACTTGGCATGCCTAAAGCTCTACTTAAGATCTCTCAAGGTCCCAAGTTTCATCTCTTTATCTTTAAAAATGAGGGAGCTGCAGGCAAGAAGAGTGGGGTTGGAGCAGTAAAAAGTCCATTTATTTGAACATTCGACACGGAGGAGTACTGGAGGAGGAGAACCGCCCTGCCTTCCCCTTTCCCCTTTCATCAACAAGACTCCATTCGAAGCACACGCCCCCAACAAAGGAAAAAGAGAGGGAACAGCACTAGACAGAGGTTTTAGGGCGCATTGAAGTCACTTCTGGGAAATAATCCAGACTTTCCCCACATCAAAATAATATGCAAAACTGAGGAAAGGAGACAAAATGGGTGCAGGACAGGGACGACGTCATGTGAGTCCTGTGCTGCAAAACCAGATACCAGGCGTGGCGAGAGTGCGTTAAACCGCTGGTGTGATGGAGATCTTAAGGTTATTAGCCACAAAAGGAATAGGATCCACCCTGAAGCCCTTTCCAAAGCGAAAGTAATTGTGCTCCGGCCCAGATAAAGCTCCATACCCGTATCTTCACTTGCGTGCGTTTACGTTGCCACTTTTCACGAGGAAATGCTGGGCTGTAGATGGAACTTTCCTCATTCTCAGTCACTTGGTGCTGCTCCGTCTCAATCACCTGCAACCACAGAACGTCAGTCAAGGAGTGCCCAGCTCAGACTTTTAACCACAGTCATAACATGCAGCAACCAGTAAAAGGAGCAATTGCTAACTCTCTGCTTCTGTTTATATCCCTTCAAAATGGCACAAGGCAAGCACCATTGCTGGTCTTATTGCTCTTGCTAATACTCATGGGAAACAAAGGATGGAAGCTGCTTCATACCAGGTCAGTCTAGTTGTCTAAATGGCCCAAAGTTCTTACTCTCCAGGGGTTCAAGTTGCCTACTCTCCTATCATTGGATCCTTTCTAACGGGAGCTGCCATAGACTGAACCTGGGACCTCCTGCATGCCAAGCATGTGCTCTACCGCTGAGCTATAGGTCTTGCTCCTACAACCTCCTATTTGTTTTTGTTTCTCTGAACCAGTAGTCGATGTCAGTCCCTGGCACACTGAGCAATGCTCTCTTTTGCCTTCTGGAACAGAACCAGCTGCTGCTCAGCACCATTAGGACGTAGAGGTAATCAGCCTCCTGGGCCTGCCCTCTCCTTGATCCATGAACTCGTTCTGTGGTCCATGTTCTGTGGTCCATGATTTATTCAACAGGGAGTCAGGGAAGAGAACCCTCCTTAAAATCCACATTGCCTCCAAAATTACTATCATGGTTGCACTCTCCTATGCAACTCACCCATCACCAAAGCTGCCTATGGCAAATGTGTCCACCAAAGCTTCTCCCCCATTCGAATCCCATGTCCCATGCCTGAGTTGAGAACATAGGAAGCTGCCTACGTCACTGGTCCATCTAGCCAAGTATTGTTGACACTGACCAGCAGCAGCTGCTCTCCAGGGTTTCAAGTAGGAATTTTTCCAGCCCTACCTGGAGATGTCAGGGATTAAACCTGGGGTCTTCTGCATGGAAAGCAGGTGCCCCACTTGCAAAGCAGTTCATTGCCTCCTATGCCTCTCCACACCCCCTACAAAAAACTCTTCTCTATTGCCAGCTTCCCATCAGAGGAGCAAATGCAGCCACCTGTTTCCCAGCACAGTGGCACTTTCTCTTCCATCTTGCCTGCAATAGCTCTAGTACCTGGCGCAGAATGAAGGCAGCTACGTCCGCACTTTCCCAATAGCTGGCATGGAAGAGGTGAGGCAGGGTGATAGTGGGGAAGGCCGTCAGTGCCTCCGGGCAGTAGAGAGAGTAGTCAATGCGTTTAGTTCCCCACCAACGATCCAGAACTAGACACGGAAGGAAGAGACATTGCATTAGGGTAGCCCCAGGGTGCCTTATTTCTCTCCCCACTGCAGCTGTGAATTACACCATGGCATGACTGGCTCCTTTTATTATGTGCACCCTTTTCCATTATCTTTATTTTTTTCCCCCAAACAAACACACAAATCAAATTTATCACATTCTAGAGAAGCAAAAAGCCTGGGAAAAAATGCCCCCCCCAGTCAGGCCTTCATATCTCTAGGCTATGCAAAAATAATACAAGCATTAGTAGGGATATGGCAACATCTGTCACAACAACCAATCCTTTACAGACATAGCCTAAATACGTAACAGCTTAATTAAGAGGCATTAAGCTCAATTTTTTTAAAAAAAGAGTCCTGAGCTGAAAACCTAGATGCTAAAAACAGAAGCAAAAAATGCAATACAAAATCAGGGATCCACATCTTTTTTGTTGCCAGTGTCGTGACATATGAGCCAATAATAACTGTATTATAATAGCTATGCAGGGCGTGGGACCCAAAGGCAACATCTAGCAGAGCTGTGGCGAACATGCTTTACCCCAACAATGCTGCACAAATGCAGGTTCGGTTTTATTCTGCAACACTCTATCCAGCCCCACTTCTTAATGAAAAGCACACGGCCTAGGCAGCCAAAGAAGGGGACAGCTAAGCGGAAATCCATCAGGAGGATCCCTGGCCTTCACACCTGTAACATCTTGCCCTTCCAATCCCCCAACCCAACACCACCCCCTCTTTCTATGCCAACCTCCACTTCAAAACAAGAGCCTCAAGGCAATCTAAACAGATCACCCAATGACTAAACTAGACTTGTCATTAAATGTGTCTCTGCATTTAATCTGCAGGTTTTTAAAATGCAAACAGCATCAATTGAGGGGTGGGGGGCTAACAATTTTTGGGATCACAGAGACCCAAAGGAGGAATTTAACCCTTTCTTCACCAGCTTCAGTCCCTGAAGCTGGTATTTACTTTGGGGGGAAATCCTGATAATTCACAGCCCTCACCGCTAGCTGATGTTATTTTTTTAAAAAACTCCACACGTTTGGTGTAATATGCATTTAATGTCATGCCCAGTTTGGCCCTAGCTACCCAACTGACAAATTCCACTTACGTCAATGGGTTCCTTATATTCTACTTCAATTAAATTTAAGTGACCTGGCTGTACACAGGATTGCACCCGTTTAGTCTTCATCCACCATAACAGAGTTCTCATTTTCATTAGTATGAGAGACAAAAGCCCGATGGCTTGGCTGAGCCAGAAGACTGTGGAAGCACTCCCATCCAGAATTCAAGTGACACATAGGGGCACAATATGGCCAAGCGATGGCAGCTGCCAAGCGATTTCTTGGCAGCACAGCAAACATTCAGCCCTTGCAAAATGAACTCACTTGACTCATGGACACAAGCATCATTGTTCAAGTTCCTTTCTGAAATTGCAGTTAATATATTCAGAAAGGACTGCTCAGTGTGAAGAGACAGCTTTATTCACCAGTGTTATTAAAAAAACAAAACAAAAAACAAGGGGCACAAAAAGACCACATCCTCAGGGTATCAGTGACCAAAGAGGCAACAGGTTACAAGTACTTCAACCAAAGGAGTACGTGAAACACTTCATAATCTACTGTTTATCATGGCAAGAAGTGCTGAATAATTAATGCTGCAAAAACTAATGAATATTCATTGAAAACAAACACTGATTTTAAAATGTTAGAGAGAGAAAAAAACTGACCACCAAATGGCCACATGTTAACAAATAACAACAGATTTGGATAAATAACATACATGGGGCCAGACCTGAACTATGGTTTTGTGTAAATGGTGAAAAGAGAAGAAGCAGGTAGCAGGGCACTCACTTTTGACAACTTCACTGGTGCTGGTTACAGTGTTCTCGCTTGTGGTTGCCTCGTTCCCTTTCCAGAAGCCCCCAAAAGCCCCTGTCGGAGTGGGGGGAGTCACAAGGTCTAGCTCATTCATGAAGAGGGAAGAGTGAGTCTGCAAGGCCTCAGCTAAGCCAAGGAGAAAGGTATAAGCAGAGGTGAGCGCAGCAATTAACACACATACATCAATCAGTCCTCCACTGGTCCTCTGCACACTGCCTACAAACCTTAAAGCAGCCTTCCTTAGACACAGGCCTAACCACACCCAGCCAGCATCATAGCAGCAGCTTCAAGCATGTCATGTTACAGGTCTCTGTGCACGCACAAATAGACGCATAACATGACCTCATGTGTGGTCAACTCCATGGGCTTTCCCTGCAGAATCAGCAGCCTTCCTTCCTATGGATGCTGCTTCCTTGAGAAAGACCTGCCCATGTGGTCATGATATTTACATTCACACACCTGCAGTATGGGATCAAAATGGCTGCTATGATGTGTGAGAAGCACCTTAAGGTTCCCAGATACAATGTGGAACAGAGCTCAGTGCAATCACAAGTAAGGAACACATTAGCTTTTCTATTTAATTAATACTCTATAATCCCCCCTCTCTCTCACAGACATGTACACACAACCTACATACTACTACTAATTGTAATAATAAAGTAACAAAAATATTCAAAACAAAAACAAAAAAGCAACTGAACAACTTTTTAAGTTGAGGATGAAGACTAAAACCGGATTGACACATGCAGCAGAATAAAGTGGAAGAATGGGCTGATATCGTTCAGACTGCAGCAGGGGGTGACTTTCTTTTTTAATGCTCCTCCACATAAAACTACCTGCAAGTAGAACTCTAGCTCAGAAAGCATCTAGCACACACCTTTTTACCATTTAGGCCAGATTTCTACGTGCAGGGAGTATTGAATGCAAGGGAGCAAGTTGTCACTCCATATGGCTGCAGCAGCACTAGGAAAGGTAGGAAGCAAGGCTGGTGCCACTCGCTCTGCTGACAGGCCAGCTCCACCTTGCTCCTCCTTCTCCCCGAACAGTTTCCATTGTCAGAACTATGCGACTAAGAACTGGTGCCTGAGTTTGCTTTGTTTTCCTCTGCCCTCCTCATCCTTTTCTACTTTTCTTTCATGCCATGAGTTTGAGATTGTAAGCCTGTCTTGTATGGTATTAGTCTTCCGTAAGCAACTCTGGGAGCCTTTTCGGCTCCCCTATTCTGCTGCCTGTGAAGACCAGCCCTAGGGAGTCCTACTGCAGGTGCAGCTTTCACGCCACTGCAGCACAATGATGGGAACCGTGGCACCTGCTGAAATTCTCAGCACAGCAGAAGACACGACTCCCCTTATTACTCAATAATACTTAATGGTCTCTTTGACTTTAAGAAAGCCATTAAGACCGATCTCTTCCGGCAGGCCTACCCAGATGAATTTTAAGTGTTTTATTGGTATTTTATTGTTATTTTAGTAATGCATTAGTTTTATGTGCTTTTAATCAGTTTTATGTATTTTATATTTGATGTTGTTCCCTGCCTCAATCCGGAGGGAGAGGCGGGTAAGAAATAAATAAATGAATAAAATTATTATTATTATTATTATTATTATTATTATTACAAGGGTGGGCAACTTGTGGCCTTCTAGATATTTTGGCCTACAACTCCCATGATTTCTCACTATTAGCTATGTTGGCTAGGGATAATGGGAGTGGAAGGCCAAAAAATAAATAAATCTGGAGGGCCACGAGTCGCTTATACCTGACTTAATAGAATACTAGAGCTTTCTAGAACAGATATCTGCCCTATTCTCCATTGTGCCTCATATTTTAAACCAGCCCCAGTCTAGTGCCTCCAGCAAAATACAGAACCACCAACACCACATCTCACAAGACCCTCCATCTCTGGGCCCACATATCTCACTCTGGCTACAGCATATTTTTCCACATCCATCTTCCCCAAAGGGCAAAAGCAACACGTCCCCAGAGCGTCCAAGGCTGGCCATTGTGGTGGTTCTCCTCACCCAATGAAGTTGATGACCCATCTCCCAGCGGATACTTCTGATAGCGGGGAACACCAAAGGGGGGCATGGCGTGGAACTGCTGGGCCAGCAGAGGTTCCAGGCGGGAGGCACAGGGGTCAGCTGCATGGAACAGGTTGTAGATCTGTTCACAGGCTGGGCGCATCTGGGCCACTGAAGAGGCAAGAGAAAGGGTGTGAAAAGCTTGCACCAACAAGAGGGAGAGAGAGGCAAAGGGAAGATGGCAAGGGAAGGCAGGAGGACAGGAGAAAGGAGGCCCTTACCGTCCATGGCAGGCATCACCGTCTTACGCAGGGCAAGGACCAGCCCCAGGGGTGAACCAAACAAGAAGAAGCCAGACACCTTGAACTCCAGTTTCCCAACTGTGCTTGGCCCCTCAAACGTCTCTACCATGGAGGATGAAGAATTACTGCTACGACGAGGGTCTCCTTCTGCCTCTGAGGCAGGCATGCTAGCCTGAAGGCTAGGGACAGCAGGAAAAGACTCTGTCACTGCCAGAAAACGGACCACAACTCTTCCCCAACACCACCACCAGGAACACTTTCCCTAGGAAGAGCACCTCAAGGGTGCCTCTAGGCAGCCATTTTATACTGCTGGCAACAAAGTCAGCACCACGTTCCATGATCTGTTTGTTCCCCCCTCCCTATGAAGCAAATGGGGAGTTCACTGAAGCAGCACAGCCTAGACAGACTTCTTGTGCTGTCAACCTTTCCCAGACATCACCCCTCCCCCATATAGCAGAGCCACCATTTTCTTCTTTTTTAAAAAATTGTGAATTTGCAACACTGTATCTATGCACCTATTCACCTTAGACACATTGCTTGTTAATTTTTGTTGCCAGACACTAAGCCTGCTACTTCAATATCCTAGAGAACAGCTATTGCATAAATTCATATCAAGCTTTCCCCTTTCTCCCTTTCTGTGCACACTGCATCTCAATTATTGGGATATGGATATGTGCATGGGTGCAGTCGGACAGCTTTAGCATTATTTTAGCTGGAGTTATAGACGTCCAAAAGGACAGAGGGGAGAAAAACACACGTATCCAGGGAATATACATGAAGATGAACACCAAGGGTGCTTCCAGACAGAACAGGTCCTAGAGAGCTACCAGCCAAAGGACATTGTGCACCTATTCCATCTTCTTCCTTGAAGGATTTTTTTGTGATGAGAAAGAAGACAGAAGAAGTGGTGAGAAAACGTAAGAGGATTACAAGTGGAAGATGACATTGTCTGGACACCCCAGTTAAATTCTGTGAATGAGACAGGGCAATCACATAACAGCCTAATCCTGAAGCTACCTAAACATAGCAGGGAACAAATACCCCTTGCTAGCAATATGATCAACAAATGTTTGTGAACTTTGTTATTTTATAAGACAGCCTTCCCCAACCTGGTGTCTTCCTAAGACTACAGTTCTGAACTGCCCCATAGCTTGGCCAGTGGCCATGCTGGCAGGGGCTGATCAGAGTTGTAGTCCAACAAATCTAAAGGGTTGAGGAAGGCTGTTTTGGCTGTTTATAATAATTTAATGATTTGTTGTAATAGTTGGGATTGATTTTGTTTTAATTATAACTGGCTGATATATTCTTAGTCAATCACCAGGCTGCCATTTGGGTTTGCCCCAAGGGTGTAGGACAAGGGCGGGCACTTGTGGCTCCCCCCATTGGCGATGCTGGGAATTGATGGGAATTGTGGCCAACCAGAAGTTTTGGCCTACAAATTGCCCACACCTGGCTTAGAATTTCAGATTAAAGGAGACTCCCTGAGGTTGAAGCAGCCTGTTCTGTGTACTCACTTTAGCATTGGAGGAATCTACTAAGAAAGGCCTCTTATTTAATACAGGATGTCAGGCAGTTGTGCTTTACAGAAGAAGAGTGCACATTTGACTCAACTTCCATTCCTGGTGAGTACCAGTCTAATCCTATCGATTCTGTCATCCAGAAAGCTGATCTCCTTCACAGCCTCTCCTCCCATATCTTCTCACCTGGACAAGAACTGCTGCTGTTGCTGCAAAGAGTCACCCTCCTGCACCACATTGTCACTGCGTTTCTGGGTGGGTGGGAACGCTCCCGGCTCAGGGCTGGCACGGCCCATCCCCCCAAATGCCTCCGCCCTCTCGAGCAGGGGGTCTCGTGACACAGAAGTCTCTGGAGAAAGCAGCTCAGTGTTCTGAAAGAGAGGATGAAGCAGCGAGTGTGTGACTCGGTTCTACTGAGGAGATCCAAAAGCCTTTTCTATTATGAAGTGTGTATTAAAAGGGCAGGATCTTCTCTGGTATTAGTAGAATTCACTAGGCCTCAGAGCAGATGGAAATAGGAGATATGACTGATTGGAGATAGTACATACTAGCACAAGAACATGTGGGTGAACAATACTTGGATTACCCATTGCTACAGACAAATCAAAAGGGAATCTTGCTCCTCACATGTCAATTCTCAGTTCCTCCCCTTTTCTTACAACCACTTAGCAAGACTTCCTTCCTCTCTGCAAGCTCAACAGAGCAAAGAGAAAAATCTTAGGCACACATAAGACGATCTGCCTCAAGGCTCAGTAACTGACCATGCTGCCACGGCGGCTGCTCCCACGGCTGCCTGGCCCGCCAGCCCGACTGTGGCAGAGGGCATCAAAGGCCAGGATCCCCCCGACGCAGTCCCCAATCAGCAGCACCTGAAGGGGGAAAGGGAATATGTAGTTAGCATCCCACTACTAGAAGAAGCTGATGCCTAAGCAGAGAAAGCCCAAGTTGATGCCTAATCAGGGAAAGTTCAAGCTTCGCCACTGTTTAAAACAAACCCAGAGAGGTAGGATCCGCAAGCTGCATTCCTACCCGTTTCCTATAGCTAAGAATTGGGGCAGGGGTATCTGAGACCATCATCAGGAGCTTGTGTTCCAAGCCTAGCCTGCTCTGTATCTTGTTCAAAAATCCTACTGGGGAAATAGAGCTGAATAGTACAGCGATCTTGCTAAGAAGAGACCAACGCTAGTAGTCTACTCCAATGTTGCAATTGCCCAACAGAGCACAGTCCCAAAATCCCAACATGGCCTGTTATGGAATCCTGAGGCCCTGAACTATCATCATAAAAACAAAGGCAAGCACTTGTAGGGACACACACCACTCTGAAATCACATGGGCATCAAGTGATGTCTGCACTTGTTTTAACTGTTCCAAGCTAAGCAATCTTGGGCATTTTGGTTTCATTATATTGCTTAAAATGATTTAATGGTTTTAATTTTTGTGAACCGCCCAGAGAGCTTCGGCTATAGGGCAGTATAAAAATGCAATAACTAAATAACTAATAAAAGCAGATCTGTAATGCGGAAGTGACAGCACTTTCCCCCAAACTACTAATCTGAACCATTCTTTGGAGGAAGCCATGAGAGTTAAATTGGTTGAAATTTCTAGCGTAGATTTCCTCTTTAATCAGGAAGGGGCCTGGATGGAGCTTCTGGCAGTCTATGTAATATTATACTCAAAGAGTCCCGTTGTCTCTGCTTTTATACATATACTGCCCCCAAATTTTCTGAATTCTAGACTTCCTTTTCTTCACATTATTTCAGATCCCCCCTCTTTCTTGTCAGTCCTGATACTATCCCACCCTCTCACCTGGCCACAGAAGCCAGTGCCATCAGGGGAATGGATGAAATTAGCATAGGCCTGGTTGGTACGGGAAATGACGGTTGCGACGGCATTCTGGTAACTGCCCGAGGAGGTGGCCAGGAGAGGCAAAGCGGCCAGTGGGATGTGATCTTGGCTGCTGGACAGACTGTCACCATCGTGACTGTAGGGGCTGAGCCTGGGAAAGAAGAGGAGAAAAATGATCATGACACAAGCACAGACCAACTATTGCCAATACCTAGGCAGCCCAAGCCTCGGCGCAGAGCTCAGAAGGTGCCTCTTTGCTGTGATCATCAGATTGCCTGGAGCCAAAGGCACCAGTGGCCAGACAGGCCACAGAGAAAGGAAGGCACTCTCAGCACACAGTCTAAGAACTGGCCTTGGGCCCAGCTGTCATTCCGAGATCAATGGGAAGATTTCTATCCTAATATTCAAAGCTCATGAGCGGATATGGGGAAGAGAGCCAGAGCTCTAAAGAAAAGGGAAAAAAAGGGGGAGGAAGCTTTATCTTATAAAATGCCTGCCCTAAGGTCTCAAGCTTCTACCTCAAACACAGCTCCCCATCTGGATACGTCCTCACTCTCAGTTGAACATCATTGACTTCAGGTTCTTTCCCTATTATCTCCACACATATTACCACAGAGTACAGAGCTCACACTTTTCTTGATAGCATAGCACCTAGCCAAATTAAAAGGCTCACACTGGCAATGGATCCCCACACAGCCAGCAGGGAGAAGGTGCCACTGCTCTTATTTGCCCCCTTGACACTCAGCTACCTCAAGCTTTGGATTAGACAGAGAGAGGGGAACAGCCCTGCCCGCCACCAAATGCCTGACAAAACATGCTTCCTACTTAGAGACAAGGGCGTAGGCAGCAGCACAGATAGGCGGGCATGGCACCAGGCGCAGTGCAATGTGCCCCAATGCCTCAGGGAAGTGTAGGCGAGTGACCGAGTCCAAGGTGGCAGTGAGCGTGTGCACATCAGCCTGTTTGGAGCCTGGCTCTCCCACGCCCTGGTCTAGGATGTTGCCACTGTGGAGGATCAGGAAGAGTGCGTGGATACGGCATGTCCTGGAGAGGTCTTCCGAGCCGGCCTATGGAAAGAGACATGGGGAAGAGTGAGGGACCTCGCTGCAGTGGATGTGGGATGGGGCTGCTATCACCCAAGCCATGATGGAGGAATTGAACCTGGTGCCCCATGCAGTCCAGCCAAGATTCTGGAAAGGTGGCTTAGCAGATGATAACAACAGTGCCATAACCATTAGCCCTCTCCTGTGGCTTGGTACCATAGCTATGAAGGTACTATAGTGGGAAGGCAGCATGTTGGAGATGGGTTTGCTCACCTCTGGTGGGCCAGGCGCAGTGACCCCATCACTATCTGGCTTGGCCGCCCCAGTAGTATCAACTGCAAAGACAAGTCATTTCAATGAGCAGCACTGGATAGAGAAGGAAAGCAAAGCAAAGACAGGCTCTAGAGGGCATGAGGACAGCAGTCACAGTTGGGAGGAAGAGTGGCCCTCACAGCTGCACTTCAAGGGACACAGAGAGAGACAGACAGAGACAGACAGAGATCTGTCACCAGAACCCCACATGCTCTTGCAACTATATGCAGAGAAATCCAGGAATCTGTATGGCTATGCTTAGGCTGTAAAAGGTGGAAGATAATGTTGAACACAGAAGCCAACAGCATGCACTTTGGGCTTTTTTAAATAGCAAGTTTCTACAGCACTGGTACCAGAGAAAAAAACTCAAAATACATTGGTTGTTTTTCCAAAAAACGATTGAAAACAGACAAGGCCTATGGAAAGGAAGAGGTGGTGGGAGGACTGAGCACTTTCAGTTCATGTCCTCCTGTCCTTTTACACCCTCATAAAGGGGGTGGGTGGGAATGAAAACACAATATTAAAGGCCTTTTTAAAAAAATCAACCACAGCCCCCAAATATTTTAATTGTGTAATTCAATTGAACAAAGTGAACATAAAAACCAAAACCAAAACAGACTTCTACACAAACTGGACCTATTTTTTAAGAAAGCATGCCATTTGCAGGATTTGAAATGTGTGGTCTCAAGAGTTTGGAATCCCCTGGCAGAGGTTTCCAGAAGCCCCCACATAAAGACAACTGGACACATCCAAGGTCCCATTCTATTCTGTATGTGAACGGCTCCCTCACCAAGAACATCATCCGGCTCACTCGGTCGCTCCAGAGTGTCGAGAAAGTCATTTGAGTTCCACTTCGTGATTTCCTTGGCAAAAACATCGTCGCTGTCTGAGAAATCCTCTAGGGAAGCAAAAGTCATTGAGAGGCATTGCACAGTGCAGAACACACGGCCACACCCACCACAATTACATTCACCATTCACAAAGAGAAGACAAAATATAATGCATCTCCTTCAAATCATTACAAGTCAGACCGTTGGTCAATCTAGTCCAGAAGCATCTACTCTGTTTAGCAATAGTTCTCCAGACTATGAGGCAGGAGTCTTTTGCTGACTTCCAGTCTGTGATCTTTAATTAGAAATGGGGAAAAGGTCCCAGGTTCAATTTCTGGCATCTCCAGGAAGGAATAGGAAACAGCACTGTCTGAAGCCCCGGAGAGCTTCTGGCCACCAGTGTAGATCAACAACATCTGGAGGACACCAGGTTGGGGAAGGCCGATGTAGACGAGATCGAGCTAGATGGATCAATCATCTCGTTCAGTATAAGGCAGCTTCCCATATTTCCTATGAATGTGGAGCATTATACATACAAAAGCCTGTGTTTTACATAAGAACGTAAGAAGAGCCATGCTGGATTGGACCAAAGGCCTACCTGGTCCAGCAATCTGTTCACACAGTGGCCCACCAGATGTCTATGGGAAGCACACCAGCAAGACTTGATCACAATAAGATCTTCCTGCTCGTGTTCTCCAGCAAATGGTATAGAGGCATACTGCCTCTGATATTGAAGGCAATATATAGCCATCATGACCAGAAGCTTTATCTTCTATGGATTTGTTTCATTTCCTTTTAATGTCATACAAGTTGGTGGCCATCATGCCATCTTGTGTAAGCAGATTCCATAGTTCGACAATGCACTGTGCATATGTGGGCACACCCATGTACAAAGAGCAAAGACCACAGATTCTGATCTTCCCCTCTCCACGGAAATCCATCTGCTGAAGAGGTACAGGTAAACCATTTTTTAAAAAAACCTTTGGAATTATATTTACTAGACCAGAAGCTGCTGCAAAATGGTCTAGTCAATTTCACATATTCTTATTCTTTGAGACTAGTGACAGGGTGGTCGAATGGCTACATTCAGGAAAATGAGCAAACATGTTTTTTTCCCTCCACATAAAATTATGCTTGTAGTTATGAAGCTGTAAAACAGCCAGTGTGGCATAGCTGTTTTGCATGCTGGGCTAAAACCAGGGAAATCAAAGTTCAAATCCCTACTCATCAGTCTTGAAGTTCACTGGGTGACCTTGAGCCAGTCACTCTCTTAACCTAACTGATGTCGCAGGGTTGTTGTGAGGATAAACAGGAGGGGAGAGAATCTTGTAAGACACACTGAATTCCTTTGAGAAAGGATGGGAGAAAAATGTAGTAAAATAACTAAATAAATGAGGCTGGGGAGATAAATCCAAACAGGTCCATCTCCCAATACATATGTCACAAGGAGGGGTGGTTCACACAGGCTTCTGAATACCAGTCTCTACATGCCTGTAGTAGCAGCTGTCAGAACCAACATCTAAAGGCACTCACAGATTACCCTCTTTCAGCTCTGAGTCCCCTCAGAAACAGATGTTCACAGAGAATGATCCTCTATTCAGCACTACGTACCATGAGCATCAAAGAATTCCTCCTCAGAACTGTTCTCGGAGTCCCGTGCAATATTTTGCATCCGCCACTCTGATAAGCTGTGGGGAGACACGGCAGCTGTAGAGAGACAGCAAGTACAGAGAGATCAGGACCAAGAGTTTTACAGATTTCTTTCTGTGGAAGGCCAGCAATACGCAGAAAGTCGCCTCAAATCAAAAGCAAGCCTCCCTCATGCCCAACACTCCTATCTGAGAATAACCCAGGGTGCTTCCAAATGGGCAGCTCCTAGAATTAACAATCAAAAGGCATTGAGCAGCATTTCCATCTTTTGCTCCTTAATGGGTCTTTTGTGCTAAGGAAAAAGATGGAAGGAACATAGAGAGAAAAAGGAGGGGGTTACAAATGAAGGATGGTTTCTTAACGCACACACACCTGCAAAATTCCATGCTTGAGGCAGGGAGATTGCATAATAGAAGTCTTGACTGGAAGCACCCACAAAAGCCCTCCCCATTACAAGCAACAGTCAATTCCTTCTTATAGGCTCTTCACAAGCGACTGTTTCTGTGGAGCAACTGGAATGACTTCTCCCTAATTGCAACTGTGACCTTCGGCATCAGTACGTTACTACTGTACAAATATGAAGGGGAAGTCTTGCTGTGGGGAGCCTGCCCTCTCAATTTTGCTAGTTTCTAATTGCAGCAGCTTCCCCTTATCTCACATAAGAGAAGTGAATGGTGAAACTGACTAACCAGATGGCAAACAACTCCTGGTGCAATCAATTTCACAAGAGAACTTCTGTACTGTTTCCCCCATCACCTGCCTTTTAATGTCTACATGAGTACATATACAGGCATGTATCCCATATTCTCATGTGCTTTTAAAAAAGTTCCTGCTTCAGGCATAGGAGGGGGATGGCAAAGGAGAGAGGATGGAGAATAGGTGAGTTACTATCATGGATACCATCCAATAAGTGCCCCTAAATATCTGTCTCTCAAATGTACACATATATACACTATGTCAACAGACAGATGACTGCACAATTCAAAGAATATTTTGATAAAGTATCCCTGATGTGTGTTAAATTCACGTAAGGCAAGCCAGGTGTTACAGGGAAGGCAAAACCCCTCTGGGGTTGCTACCTAATCCAATTTCTGCAGGAAATCCATCTTGATCTCCAATACAGGGACCAGTTAGCCCCTGAGCATAAAGCAAAACTGATCTGAGGTCACAAGATAATGCTGTTGTTCCTTTACCATGAGTCCTCTGCACCCGAAGCCTACCTCCAGTAGCATCAATCACTTATACTCTAAGGGGGAAAAGTCCTCTCTGATCCTGTCCTACCCTCCTCCCTAAAATGGGGCCTGCTACAATGATTACTCACCGCCATGCTGAGAAGAGTATGACGAGCGAGAAGATGTTGACCACTGCTTGGCAAATGGATCATCTGGAGAGGAATCAGGAGCCCTTAGGGTGTCGACTCGGTCCTGTTTCTCATGGCCACCTAGCTCAGTTGGGCGTTCAGGACTGGGTACAGCAGGGCCTATCTCAGGCTCCACACATGTGGCCATCTTCTGAGCCAGCATGCGCGCTGTCTCTTCCTCCAGCCTCCGGATGTCATCCATGGTGAGATCTATCCACTCGTCCTGCCAACACCAGGCCTGGCGGTGTGCCCGCAGCATCACCTTTCGTAGGCCTGCAGGGGAATGTCCAGAGTTGTGATGGCACAGGTCTTTTCACAAACTCCAGTTAAAACCATAGCTTTCCCCTCCATTAACTTTATTTATGAACAGACCTGGCTTCAGCTCACAATACATTAAGGGACATTACATTTCGCTTCATTAAATGTTTCCTCCACAGGTTTCCCCACAGTTAAGGAAAGCATTAAGGCAGGAATAAGAAACCTTCTGGCCACGGAGGTTCCCCAACTGGCCTCCAAGCGGCTTCCAGAGGCCCTGCCCCTTCTCCCTCCAGCCCTGGCAGGAGACCCCTACTCTTATCTCCAATCAATAATTCAAGATAAGAGAGGATTTAAAGGCATTTAAACTTTAAATACCATGCTCTTGAAATATCACTAAAATTTAAAGGTATTGAAAGAGAAAGGTGTTTAAAAATATGCACAGGACTGAGTTGCACTTTGTATGCTGGAAAGCTGTTGCACTGGGGCTAACTCCCAGTGAGCTGCGGTTTGTATACCTAGAGGGATAATGGCCAAATTGGTACAAATTACAAATGACCCTGCCCACTTTGCTTTGGCCCTGCCTACTGTCATTGGCCCCACCCCTGTGCCCTTAACCTTGCTTCCTGCTAGAATGCACTCCCACCCAAAGACCCTTTCCAAATTGGAATGTGGCCCCTGTGCCAAAAAAGGCTCTCCACCCCTGCTTCAAGGCTCTGGTTCAG
The DNA here is from genome assembly GCA_029215795.1 of Anniella stebbinsi. Taxonomy (NCBI): domain Eukaryota; kingdom Metazoa; phylum Chordata; class Lepidosauria; order Squamata; family Anniellidae; genus Anniella; species Anniella stebbinsi. The sequence continues at coordinate 261,695,779 of JARDYH010000001.1, forward strand.
ATTTATAAGGGAGACCAAGGTTAGAAACTTGGGAGCAGGCTGTGGGATTGCACCTTCTTGTGTGTGGATTCTCCTCCCCACACCCAAGTCTTGGTTTTGGCATTGTGTGCTTTGATCCAGAATTGTTGTTTTTAAAGGATATTGTAATTATAAATTGTTCTTATGCTTTTAAATTTTGTATATCGGTGTTTTTTTAATGTTCAATGTTTTTAATGTTTGTAAACCGCCCAGAGAGCTTTGGCTATGGGGCGGTATATAAATGGAATTAATAATCATCCTCATCCTCATCTTCAACCATCATTAACCCAGGCTAAATTGAGACTGGGTATGCTACTAAAGTCAATCTGAGAGCCTGATTCTAACACCATCCCGAAATAACAGCAAGCTAGCATGGTAGGGGGAGAGTGTATTTGTGCATGAGAGGGAGGGCATAATTGTATTCTGAACCAGGCCTTAGTCCAAATACAATATCCACACTGACATGTAGGAAGTATCAAGGAGTTTTAAAAAAAGTAGGAAGGAATCTAATCTCCTACTGACATATTGGAATTGCCCTTTATCTAAGGATAGCATATCCTCACTATATCAGCCCATCCAACATTTCACGGGAGGCAACTAATACACAACACAACAGGGACCAAATTAAGCGTGCTGCTTCCAATAAGTTGCTGTCTAGACAGTTTACTCCCGAACCTTACTTCCTATTCTTAACATATTAAATGTTAGCTTCACACAATGAAGTTTCTGTCAAATTAGCTTGTATTGGGATTCAGTAAAACATTCTCACAGATAATTATTTCAGTCTGAAGTCTCTTTTAGAAATCCAGGACTCTGTGCTTGAATCCAGGAAGTGAAAAATGTGTAAAGCTTTATAGAAGGTTCTTGCCTCCTCCATAATTCTTCACCCTAGTAATGTAAGGTGTTAACATGCAGAGGCACAGGCTAAGTAGGCAGTGAAAACATTCCCAATTTCACAGCTGGGAATTGCTGCACAGGTTTAGAAACCAATTCAGTATCTGCCACGAGCTAATTTGCACAGACTGTGTTTACACATACCTTTTTGAAAGGACAGGTTCTACTCTTAATTTGTTATTAACAACTTCCCTTTATCCACACAGTTTGGATGAGATTTTAGCATCTGACATTTCATATAATTTGCCCTATACAAGCATCCACAAATCATGGCTGGGTGTAATAGCCAACCATTATTTCGTGTTACCTCTGTTCTGCCATGTTTCCTGACTTTAACTGTGCTGTTGGCAGCAATCCCTCTTTCCCCAGCATGGGTCTCTCTGTCTCTCTCTTTCTCACCGCCTCTCCTACCATGTCCTTTTCCCACTGCATCCCAGCTTTCTCTTGCTTGGTTACCATCCCCAACACTTCTGGGGTCACAACCCCTGGAAAACAACAGTGTCAGGAAGTGCACTCCATGTGCCAAACAGTCAACAAATCAGAACCTCTCTTGGCACGTGTCCTACCCTTGAGGCCAGATCTCAAGACGAGCTGCAGAGGTTTGGCAGAGCTGGATTGGAGCAGTGACAGTGATGGGAGTCCACCATCTCATAGGCTCCAAAGATCACTGGAATTACATCCACGGTTGCCACTTGTTTATGGACCATGGCTCTTAAATAAACACGTTGATCTGTCAGGGCTACTCCTTGTGACCAGCAGGGAAATATGGAGGCCTCTGCCTTTGAAAGTCACAGGCAACCCAATTATTCTTTTTAAGGACAGAAAAAAATCAGTTGAATACTGGAACCACCCTAGTTTGTTTTAATGCAGGTTCCCCAAGGGATACTTGGAGCTGCTGCTGGATCTTTGGGCAGTCATTAAATCTCATTCACACTGAAGTAGCCTTGACAAAGTGGGAACAGAAAGGGATGTTCAGTAGAGGAGTGCATAAATGCTGCCACCATGAGAAAACAGGCACCATGCCTCTGCCAGCACTACTGGAAGGTATATACCATTCCACTGGCTGGGACTATAGTGCAGCCTGAACTGGCTGGAACTATAGTTTAGCTCGAACTAGCCCACCTCCCTAGCCTAAAGCTACTTGCTTGGCGGAGAAGGACTGCAAAGGACAGAAAGGTGGAAAACATCCCCCACATACTCACCTACATCATGGATGAACTGTTCAATCTTAGACTGCATGCCCCAGTAGCGGAACTCCACCTTACAAAGCTTGTAAGCACACATGAAAGGTCCAGCAGCTGCATTCTCCAGCCAGTCATCGCCCAGAGGCCCACGTTCCGTCTTGGCTGAGTGGTAAAGCCGTGGATCTTCCTCCACTTTGTATTCGCCGGGCGAGATGGGGTCCCGCACAATGTCAATGGTGTCTGTGGTGAAGTGGAATGGAAGTTGAATGGGAAGCAAGTACCTGCCTCCATTGGAAACAAGACCCTTTCTTCAGATTCTCTGGCTGCCCTGCTCTGCCATGTCACAGAGTTTGTTCAAACCCTCAGCAAAGACATTCCTTTGTCCCTTCCATAAATATCATCTCTCTTGCCAGCACTCCACTGTTTTCTCATCCACTCCAACCAGGGATACTGAACTTCCTTCAGCCAAAAGGCTGAATTCGATTTCGGAAAAGCTCTCAGGGGTCACATTCTGGTGCGGAGCGTGGCTGAAGGCAAAAGGCGTGGAGCCAAAAATACCAGTGTATTTTAGCTTAGAGCTCTTACTGCCAGTAACTAAGAGCTTCATCACACCTAATCCCCCCCACCTGGTTTGCCTCTGTTTTTTTTTTTAGGCAAATGCTTGTCAAGCTTATGATCCCTTTCACCTGAATAGCTCCTCTTTTGCTCCTAAGGTCTTTGCTCCGTTACTCTTTCACTCCACCCCTCCCATTCTCATTCTCCTTCCAGTCAGGTCCTGGCAAATGAGTACTTCAACCAGACTGCCTTTCTCTTGGGCAAAAATGGAACTAACATTTAGTCTGGCTATTTGGGGGCATCGAGGGAGTACAATCCTGTCTCTGCAGAGATTCAGGCATTGCATGATTTTTTAAAAAATGCTTTGGAGTCTGGGATGCAAGGTTTGAGTTTTATATTGAGGCTAGGAGCTGGACTTTTAGTGTTCCAGGAAAGGCTGGGGAAGAGGCGGGGTGTCAGCAGGACAGGCATGGCATCATGTCAGTTCTATACTGCAAATCCACACACCAGGCATGGCGAGAGTGCAGTAAATCGCTGGTGTGATGGAGGCCTAAGCCTTGGGAGAGGCATTCCAATCTTTTAGAATTGGGGGGAGAACAAAGTGCAAGAGTACACAATTGGTGATTGGGGCCAGGACAAGGGGGCGTGGCCATTTGGGGAACTCCAGAAGGCTGGACTTCGACCTCAAAATGACCTCAGATTTTGCCCCTGGTCCTGAAGTCCTGCACTTCTGCCCTACAAGAAAGGCACAACAGATGCCATGAACTAGACAGGTGACCACAAACGTCAGCTTACACCAGTCTCCCAAAGCATCATCAGATATTAGCCTCATTAGCCTCTCCCACCCTTCCAACACTTAGCATATTCATGGTAACACACGACATTCCGTATTACGCAAAGGGGCATAGAATACTCACCCAGAATCCTTTGCCTGCGCTCCGGAGCACTTAGGTTGAAGATATTGTTCTGTTTCCCAGCATCCGGCCGGTAATAGGTCTCAATCTCAATAGAAAATTTCTCCACAAAGGGGCAGGTGTATCTGTAGGGGAAAGGGGGTGAATCTGACAGCCCTGCCCCACCCAACTTGCAATCAGAAACCCATCCTCCCACCAGGATAGCCATCTCTTCTCAGCACTCACCTTTCCCCTTCCCTACCTTCCCCCCTCCCAAGATTCCCCGTTTACCTGGTGCGTGTGTAAGGATAGGCATTCCAGGACTCTTCTTCCACCTGCAGAGCTGCCTTGGGTAGGAGGGCTCGGAACCAGCTGGGGATGTGAGAGCCCACGTGGTAGATCTTGTGTGTATACTGACCGCTCCCGCCTGGGCCATCGCTGTAGGGCCGGTTGGACAGGATCTCAACCCCACTGCCCTCGCCACTCGACTCCTCTCGGCTTTTCTTCTGGGGAGCAGGAGAGCCAGTCCTGCTCAGCCTGTGCCCCACAACACCTCTCCCCTTTTGACCTTGCTCACACTCTTGCCTCCCTTATCCCTGCTCAGTTTCTGACCCCACCATCCCTGTCGGTCACAGGGCTCTATCTTGCCACAGACACCCGTCAGGTTTGTTCTTTGTATTTCATCTCATTCAGCACTGTTACCTGGATCATGTAGAGCTGGGCCACCTGGTACTCCGTCAGGCTCATAGGCAGCAGGATGTGGTATTCCTTGATCAGCATTTTGACGATCAGGCCCTGCAAGTTAAAATAAAGCAGGGGATGAAGAAAGAGAGAGGTAGGAAATCTATGCAAGTGACCGTTGCAGATATACAGAGAAGGTGTGGTTCAACAGCAGAAAAGGGATTAAGGCAGCTGAAGATACCTGTGATTTGGACAATAAGTACCCACCATAACTTCCACCAGAGGGATCTCATTCCCTTGCAAGGGGGAATTTTGACCCACACACTATAGCAATAATTAGCTTTTCACCGGACTGACTGATTGATTTCTGACATCACTCAGACTGGTGTTTTTTGTTTTGTTTTGCTTCTTCAGTTTAGCCTGACAGGAAACAGGCATGTGTCATCACAAATGACTATATACATCTGGGTGGTGATAAGGATTCTCTGGCTAAAAGTGGCATCTTGAACCTTGTTCTCACTTCCTCAAAAGAGAAGCTGTAAAGAAATCCCCAGCTGACCTTATTTCAAAATACAACCCACTGGGTAGGTTTCCATAGCAACTGTAGGCTAATGTGCGTCTAGAGAGTTTCAACTTATTGGAAGGGAAATGCAAGGGGACCAGGAAAGGAGCAGCACCATTTTGACATTCTACTCCTCACTTGGTCCTCTCACCTGCCTGCAAAACAGATCTATCCCTTCAACTATCTATGCATCCCCTTTATACTTGCATTTGCCCCCATCATTTACCAGCAAGCTTCAATTTGTTATTGCTCACCAAACCTCGATTGAGGTTATTTCACCTTCCCATGGAGTACTGGAGCTGCTCAAGCAATGAATGCACCATGCCAAATTAAGGCCTCAATCCTATCATGTTTATTAGGGAGTAAGCGCTCCACGTAAACATACATAAGACAATGCTGTCAGTTTATGCTGACCTTCCCCAACCTTCTGTCCTCCACACTCTTTGGACTACAACTCTCAGCATTCCTGACCACTGGCCAGGCTGGTTGTAAATGCTGGAAGCTGAAGTCCAAAACATCTGGAGGGCACCAGGTTGGTGGAAGGGGACTGGTTTGCATCATTGTTGGTGGTGCTTTGGCTATTCCACCCTTTGCCCTTCCAATTCTTTACTTGAAGCACATTATAATCCAACTTTCTGAGGACTTGAGTCACCATCTTTCTACCCCTATCTATTTCTTTTACAGCTATATAACAAACAGAAATTGAACTGGCTTAGTGCCTAGCATGAAGACACAGTGATGAGGAAAGCAGCTACTGAACCTCTGCCCATCATGGAGTTGTTAAAGGCACAGAAGTCCTGCCAGAAAGGAAGTTTGCAACTCTAGCAGTGGGCTATTCTCATTTATGTCCCCTCCCTCACACACATGTCACCCTCCTCTGCCTCTTGCCCTTGAACTCCACACCAACTCTCAGCTTATCATAAGCATTTATGGAACACATTTCAAGCATTCAAAGAACTTCACATATATTATCTCAGTAATCCATACAACAGCCCTGCGAAGTCAGCCAGAAAATTTTCCTCATGCATAGAGGATTGACGTTGCAAGAACAGATGTTGGACTCTCAGCTCTCACTTTTAAAATCTCTGCATCACAAATCCTTGCACTCTACATCCTGTCTGGAAAACACTGTGCTAGAAGAGGTTAACAGATTAGCCCTCCATATCCAAAATAATGCAGCACAGGCTGTAAAGCAGTAGTCAGCAAGATGTACCATCACCAGAGATACTTGTAGGAAAAGGACAGGTTTAGGAGAACATACCTAAGTAGCTCAAGCAGTCAAGTTGTTTGTGCCACTCACTACCTATGGAGATGACATTACTCCACACCAGACCCCCCCCCCCCGAGTTCACAACCTATCAATATTTGTGAGGAAACTTGGTCCTTAGTTCAAATAGATCAATCATTTTAAGATTCTCAGCTTGAAAACAAAACTCTTCCACTGAACCATCACAGGAGACACATTTTCATGCTCATTCCACACAATATTCTCATCTCCAGCTGTGGAGCAAAATAAAATTAATGGGGGGGGGGGGGGAATATCCTGCCTGAGTCACAGGATCAAAGGTCACATAAAAAACCCTGAATAAACCTACTTATGTTTAACATGAATGAAGTTCAGTTGCTCTCATGGATATACCACGAAGACTATTCCAGAATTTCACTCCCTTATAAAGCCATGTCCAGCAGTAATAACTTCATGTACAAACATTCCCATGTCTTAGCCACAACTCAGTCAGCCAGCTACGCATTTAACATCATGTTATCTCTAGCAAGACTTCTTCCTCCAGCCTCAGCTACCCATCCTATAAACACAAACACACACAAGTTTAGTTCGGATGACACTTTAAGCAACGGAGGGGGGAAGAGGGAACGGATGGTACGTTATTTTTGGAGTGCCCTCCAAACGACATGTTGCCCCTCCCCCCGTTGCGCGGCTGAAAGTCGTGCCCTCATAATAAGCAACAGGGCTCCAAAAAACAGCCCATTGTTTTTCCCCATTGCTTAATAATGTGCAGTCAGTTGTGTGTGCGTTGTGTGTCACACGACACAATAAGCAACACAACTGACGGTTACCTCTTCCCACCTCCGTTGCCTAAAGTGTCGTCCAAAGTAAGCCACACACTATTTGGAAATGTGCTCTCATTCATCGAGACCTAACCATTCTCAGCAGTTCGGTGGGCATTGGCAAGATGGTACAGGGAACAGGATGGAATCCATTCAAGGTTTAATCCTAAACACAGTTACTTAATAAACATGCACAGGACTGTGGAACTGCAAACATAAGCCCATGTACTCAGGAGAAACAGGACGTACTTCTGTGCATATACACACCCAGGAATGGTGTTTGTATTGCACAGATTTCAATAGTTTAGCCCAAATGCCATGTACTTTTTGTTTGTTTCTTGTGTATTTATCCTCAATTCCATATTTGTCTTTTTAAATGGAAAAAGGAAGCAAAGTTATAGCTCACAAAGCATACTTACCTCAAGAAACAACTCTTGAGTTTACTTACCCCCACGAAATGCATTCACCAAGCCCTGGCAAAAAGTGTGGCTATCCCCCCCCCCCCCCCAATCTCTTGTGCCTTTAGCAGCCACAGAACAATCAGCAGGTGCAGTTTACACGTATACTACACCTCCATGTTTGGGAACGCTTTAGCTGTTGAATTTATGCCTGTTGTGTGCCCATTAAAGGCGCCGAAGCTCAGCTCAAAAAAGGCGAAGGCAATCTGACTGACAAAGTAGCTTACTCAAGCGGCTCAAAAACACCCATCCTCGCCAAGGTTCAAGTTAAGGCCAGGCTTCAAGGCAACAAGCTCCAACTAAACACTACAACCGATATTAGCCGAGCCTCGACAAAGACTACGAACTCATTAGGGAAACAGAAACGTTTTGAGGAGAGGGAGCACCGGTGCTGCTGTCAAACACCACATGCCTTGATCCAGGTGAGAGCTTCCCACCTAGTTTACCGTTACTGTCGCACAGCAACGTTGGAGAATGGCGCCCTCAGGCAGTACGGGAGCAGGGGGTGGGGTGTCAGTGGCAGCCACAAGGTCCCCCTCCCAAGCAACACGGACTTCAGAAGACAGAGAGAACTAGCCGAAGGGGGAAAGCTTGCTGGGCCACATGGTTTCACTTTCAGGGGCCCAGAAGGCAAGCAACCCACCCTCTTGGCGGCGTGCCATCTCTTTCTCCTCCTCCCCACATCCCATCTCATCTCCTGCCTCGCCCCGCCTCCTTCATCTTCGCCCCCTACGTTGCAGCCCAACAGGCACAGCTTTCTCCTTCTGCTGCTTCTGCCCCACTTCCCTGCCCCACTCGACACCTTCCCACCCAGGGAGCCCATGCAACAGCGCGTACCTTCCCCGGTTTTCTCCCAGCCCCACGGCTTTGCGTGCACACGAATACCCGCCCGCAGCCACCCCTCCCGGGCCCAGACCTGTGGCTTGATGGAGGGATGCCGGTGGTGTAAGCAATGGTATGCTACGACGGGGAGGGGGACGGGGGGACGGTGGAGCAGCAGGGACCTCCGGCCTCACGGAGTCCTCCCTGCGCCCGCCCTCTCGCTGCCCTGGGCTGCCCGGCCGCTGCCGGGGCTCGGCTCCTGCGGTGGTGGCGGCGGCGGGACCATGGTCTGGGGGAATAGGTGGGGGACAGGCAAACAGAGCCGGGCCGTCGCCTCCCGCGTCACCGCAGCAGAAAAGCGCGCTCAGCCGCAGTCTCGCAGTCCGTGCGGGGGGGGGGGGAGAGGAGGAGAGAGCGTGACTGGGAGGGGATCAGGCAAGGCGAGGAAACGCGGTTTGTGTGAAGGAGTGCAGAGGTGGGGGCACGGAGGGACCGTTGGGCGTGTGGAGGAAGGGAAGCAGGAAGGCTGTGTGCAAGCTGGTGAGGAAAACGGGGGGAGGCGACGAAGTTGCTCGTTGCTTCTTTTCCGCGTGGGGATCCTGCCCTGTTCTTTGGGGGTAAAATGGGCGAGTACGGGAGTGGGGGAACCCACGATTATTCGCCCTCCTTTTGGCGCACACACGCCTAAAACCGGGGAGACGTTGCGGCAGAAAAGCGTTCGGGTTTTGCAATTCAAGGAACTGCTGGCTGGGCTCTGCCAGACAGCGTGCAAGCGCAGAGCTGAGATTATGGTCAGCAGGATCCCGAACCTCGGGGGTCTCGTTTGAATTCGAGACCGGTGGGGAGCAGGAGGCCTCCCACCTGCCCGGCCTTTTTTTTAAGCACAGGCTTAGGTTGCCATAGAAACTGCCACCCCGGGCTGGCAAAGTCTCCGCGCTTCCGTGCCCTGCTAGCTTTCTTCCCTGCCCCTCCTCTGTGACATCACAGTTCATTACCCGGGAAACGCCAATGACGTCAGGTGCCAGTGACATCAATAACTGAAAAGGAATGGGGAGCTGTTGCAGGCCTACGGAAATCCACAGAACAAAAATCCCTCGAAGATGGATAAACGTGCTTCAAATTAAAAAAAAAAAAGGAAAAGGAAAACCCAGATCTGGAACAGACTGCCCCTTGATGCTTGAGATGCAGCTCATTATGACCTCTTTAATTGCTCTGCTGAAGCATCTCTCCCCACCCCCGCTTAGAATCACAGCATCTCTTCATCCCAGTGAATGCAGGAAATGTCTCCACTGGTATGAAATGAGATTAACACAAAGCTTTAAATATTAGTTGTAGTATTTGTCTGTAAAGGAGGGTTGTGGTTTTTTTTACATGTAGTTATGTTCAATTTGTTTTGCCCATATATAACTATCAAAGTATAAATAAAGTACCCTAATTCAAAATGGCAAAATTAATCCAGCTAGCCTCCTCCAACCTGGTGCTCCCCAGATGTGTTATGACTACAATTTCCATCTGTGGCCAGCACGGTCACGTAGAGGGCACCAGTTGCAGGAGGGGGTCCATGTCCAACAACACTCATTCCTGGGTCCAGTGTGTATCACCGATGTAGGGACAGGCCAGAATTCAATATATTGCCATGTTTTTCTCTCCTAAGTGCACTATTCTTTGCAAACCTCTTTTTTAAATACAAGGCAATATTCCTCATGTTCAGCTTCCTCTTGCTGGGCACCATGGCGTAGTACTTTTATTTTAATTTGTACTGAATTCCCCACCAGCAGTCACCAGAACTACAGCACTTACACTCCAAAGCCGTATTTGGCAGCTCATTTAATAGCAAACTCATTCACTGAACAAAGATGCTTATGGTTAATAAGCAAGGTCTGATTTAGATACCAGCCTTTGCAGGCTCTGTGCCCTTAGACTGTGGCCCCATGGAAGGACAAAGTTGCCATTTCCAAAGGGTTTTTATTTTGATATACAGCCCTTGTAGATGTCCTTGTATCTACTGCATTTGTGTTCAAAATGCTGCTGCTTACAGTCAGTGTAGCTACTCAAAAAAGATTAGTCTGATCTTCAGCATATTTACTTAGAAGTAAGCTTTACACTAGGTCTTACTCCCAAGTAAGTTTAGATCTGCTTCTTTAAGGATCACTGAGCAAACTACACTAAACCTCCATGGGAGAGTTCAGACAACACTTTAGGCAACGGAGGGGGGGATAGTTGTGTCACCCCACCGCAATTGCGGGGCTTAGGCTCCTATCATGCATGTGAATAGTCGACACTGTGCTTGAGTAACATTACAGCCGTCCGTTGCTCTGCCCTCCCAGTCCTATCCCAGCAGCTATTGCAAGTTGTGCTAGCTGCAGCAGAGCCACTGGGGTACTTTCCGCCGCTTTTGCTGGAGGACTCTATGGGCTGCAGAAATAGCGCACTCTACGCATGAAATTAGGCAACGGAGCTCACCTCATGACACGCGAAACAACTGGTCTCCAGATAATCAACAGAGCAGCCCGCTATTTTTCTCTGTTGCTTATTTCAGAAAAATAGCACACCGTTAGTTGTCCATTTCCCACCAGACAACACAATAAGCAATGCAACGGATGATTGCCTAATTAAGCAACCGTTGCTTATCGTGTCATCCGAACCCAGCCCATGTGTCAGAAATAGTGAAAAAAGCAACTATGAGAAGTGGAGAGAGCTTTTTTTCTAAGGTTCCACATAAGCTGTGTGCTCTTCTCCTAAACTATGAAAGCAGAATATAAGAGGCAGGAGCCACACTACTGCTTTATAGCGGTATTGAAGTGCAGTGACACCTGTTGGGGCCCATTGACACTTACCACATACCGCTTTCATGGTGCTATATCCTGCTTGGTGTGGATTAGGCCCTAATCAATTGACAACTTTTTTGTGAAACAGTTGACACAAGTCTCATACCATGCTATATTTTATTTTTGACCAAATATATACTTTTGACCAAATTCCCTGCCCTATATCAATTTTCCAAGAGCCTAGGAAGTTTTGAGCAAAAAGAAGGGGAGCATTTTTAGCCAAAGTAGCTTAGCAGTATTATCCCTCCCCCACGCAACCTTTCCAGGATGACAGACACAGGGCCTTCTTATCTCAATTTCTGGCACACCCCTGAAGGAATTATCAGTTAGCAGAGTAAAGTGTTCCATTGCCAAACACCCATTTCCTAAGGGTGTAATCCTTATGGTCAATGGATAGTATCCCAGGGACATTAGGAGGGGGACTATATGATTTGATCCCAGCCCCTCACAACCACTGCGGTAAGAACCATGGTGCCTGCTTTCTGCAACCCCAGAGGACATTGTAGGGGTCAAAAAGGGGGCATTCCAATGGGCAGGGAGGGGAGAAGCTTGGATAATAAAATCCCTCATCTCTCCAGCCCTGTCAGCTTGCCTCGTCTAGTTGGGATCAAAGGGCCATTGAGAGGAAAAAGTTTAAAAAGTGGACAGAGGCAAAAATTGTTTATCACTGCTCCTGTCCTGCTGGAAGTAGTCTGGCAGGCATAAGATACTCAGAAGCCTCTGAGATTTGAGGTTTTTCTCTAGCAGGTGTCAACATGTTTGCGTCCCAACACTAATGCAAAGACAGGACACTTGCAGATGGGAAAGGTGCTTAATGCACCCTTCACTCACAGACTCCCCTACAACCCATTACCTCAGGTCTTCTGTTCCTCCAGCTAGGTTCAGTATCTTAACTGCTGAGGCTTTAACAAAAACAAAAAAACAAAAACAGATGGGGATGGAAGGGTTAAATTTCCGCCATTTCTTCTTTCAGAGGCAAACATGGGGTTAGGAATCCCATGCTTGACTAATAATATCTAGATTTGCCCTAAGAGACATAGCCTACCCCTGTAACACAGTAGCATTTTAACAAGAGCATTTTAAAAGGCAAATTTATGTTGAGATACCAACAATGCAAACCTATTACATGTTTATTCAGAAATAAGTCTCATCGAGGAAACTGGGTATAAGACTGCAGCATAAAGCAAGTTTTCATTTCTGTTTTTGAGGTAATCTCTTCTCAGACAAAGGTATTGAGTACCAAGTTAAACCAAGCTCATGTGTGGCCTCTAGTAAAGTTTCAAAATGATCTCGCTTGGTATTCCACATCTAAAAGCAGCAGCAAGTAGAATAAATTACTTAACAATAAAACCTTCAAACTCCAACAAAAATGGAAGGGGTGAGTGTTTGGGGCAACCACTACCCAGTTCTTTACAGAACAGCATTACTGATACAGCCTTTTAAAACAGATATACTGCCAACTCCTGACACAGTAATGACAGCACAGGCAGATCACATATGAGTAGAAATATTTTATTACAAGTTTTCCAATACAGGCTCAGAGATGGCTGGCTAAGGCTTTTGTTACAACAGGCAAGGAGGGCCACATGCTGCTTTACTAAGGAAGCACATCTTGCAATACAGGCCCTCAATAATGTCTTAGTGAGGAAGAGAATATTCCTACACCAGCATATGAAAAAAAAATTAGAAAACCACAGTGAAGAAGGGTTCATCCAAATTCCAAACCTTTCATTTATATAAAAATCCCACACATTTTATAAACACATAGGATTTGCTACCAGCCATTATTCTCATTGGTTGACCAGAAGGTGTGTGCAATGAACTCTTTCTGCACCTACTCCCAGAGTGCCAATTGGTGGGAAGTTCTGTGACGTAGCAAAAGAAGTTTCAGATTCTTAGTTGCCAATTGGTATAAACGTCTTTGAAGGCGATTGCAGTTCTAGGCCTTGAGACACTGATTGGTGAAAAAAATTGAAGGGGCGGGGTGGAAATCTCCAGATTCCAAAATGCTGATTTGCCAGAAATTTCCAGGGTCCTCCAGGGGCAGTGCCAGGAGGAAGCAACTGTTACGTACGGGCATTGCGTTCTGTCTCTGCCAGACATTCTCTTACCAGCGCCCGAGCATGAATAATCCCTGTGAAGCAAAGACATAAGACTTAGACATACTGAACAATCAGTTTCAAACTACCAACCCAGCAGACTCCCTGCTTGCCAAGGTTCACAACTGCAGCATTTCTCATGCCTGTGTATGTCACCACATGTGCATGACTTGCTACACTGAAGTGCCATCCACATAGGGGGAAAATGTGTTGCATGAAGTGGCCTCTTATTGGGCAAAATGAAGATATGACTGCATTTGCATAAATCAGAAGTTCCAGTTGGGAAAAAAGTGCTTGCTGGCATCAAACATAAAAGCAGAACAAAGGACAGCTAAGACAACCTGCTTTCAGAAGTAGGTCAACACTTCACTGCAAACAAGGGTTATACCCATTGGGTATGGAGTTTCTAATCCAGCAGGTTCTACCTGTTCCCAATGTGTTGCAACTATCTGCATCAAAATCTGCAGTTGGACAGGAACACTTGGAGTTTGGGCTTTAGGGATAGGGTTGAACTTCAAACCATTTTATTTTTACTAGAGACCAAAGTGAAGTAGGAGGGAAAGAAATTGATTAGCGTTTTACTATTCAAACCAATTATTTATAAATGGTTGGCTATGAAGAGCAACACCAAACAGAGCAACATTATACAAAAAAAATAAGTTTATGCCTTTTGTTTTTTTTAATTGTCACATGCCATGACTAGAAGGCACTCAGCTCTCAGGAGATTCCCTACCTCGTTTCAGCCGCTCCATAGCGCTCTTGCTGCCTGCATAGGTAGGTCGGATCTCCTTGCCCATCTCCTCAATGACAGAAAGCAAGTCTGTGTATGTGCTCTGGGAGCCTTGGGCACCTGGTGGCTTCATAGCCTGCAAGATCGAGGCAGAAAAATAGTGAGCGGCACTCCTCTCCCATTATTCCTACCAGCTGGCAAGATCCCTCCTCAATCCCATTGAAGAAACTCACCTGCACGTAGCCCATCGATGGGGGCCCAAAATCGTTAAAGAGGGGTCGGAAGGGGGCAGAAGCTCCAGGGACAGATCCAGATGGAGATGGGACACTCGTGGCTGAAAATAACAGGAAAAGAGATGGGATTTTAGCCAAGATTATCTGCTACACAAGACTCAGTGCTCATGAAGCGCTTCTGAGGGGAAATACTTTATTTTTTTTCATGTCTTCCCATTGTAGTCATGGCCATTGCCAATTGAGGTAATAGCTGAAAGACTTTCTGGGGAGCAGTCTAAGAAATATTGCAAGGTGAGGAAACATGTGACCCTCCAGATGTTTTGGCTTATGAGCATCAGCCCTAGCCAGCAGCCAAAGGAGAGACATGATGGAAGTTGTAGGCTAAAACATCTGGAAGGGCACAAATTCCCCATGTCTAAAATATAGTTAGTGCTAGATTGATATGCCTTCTGAATTCTTCATGGACAAACAATTGCTACCCAGTCCTCAAATGATTATCTTAGCTTTTCACTGAACATTTGTGCAATATGATTGGCATAAATCACACAGCTGGAAAAAGTTTTATTTTTGTTGCAACTTGTTCTGTAAGTCAAAAGTAGGGGAAAGGAGACTGGGAGTGGTGCTTTTATATCAATGACAATACACTGCCTGTTAGCCAGTCCTGGAAGCCTGTCACAATCTTCACTGTTAAAGCAGAGGTGGTCAGCTACTGGAGGTCCAGGGGCCATTTTCACCCCCAGACCTCAGCCTGTGGTCTGGAGGCCAAAAAGGAATACAGAGCCCTAAGAGAGTCAAATTTAGCTTGCAAACAAACTAAACTGGACCTTTTTAGTGCTCTGTAATTTGCCCTCGAGTTTATTTTTAAAATGTGAGGGGCAGGGGTTGAATGTGCCCTGTGGTCTGTATGTTGCCCACCCCTGCATTAAAGTGAAGGGCTGGTTTCTGGTGGTTCAGGTCATCTATTTCTATTGCAGAACAAGATGAACTACTTCACAACCATTTCCCCATGAAGTAAAAGAAGAAAAAAATGTTTTATGTTTGCCTTTTTTTCAGACAACCGATGCATCACAGAAGACTACAAAAGCATGCGTGAGCATGTGGCCACAACTTTAATGGATTTATTTGCAATTCTGATCTAAAATGGTCAAACTGTGGCAATTATACCATATAGCAAGAAGTTACTTAAAATAACTTTTCCTCGTTAGCACTGCATACACAGGTTAAAAGGGCACCAAGTTTTCATGTTCGCAAACAAGCAAACTTTGTTTATCAAATGCTACATGTAGTTAAATACGTCAATTGTCTATTATAGGCACTAACTCCGTGCTCGTAGAATATAGCTGGCTTTTTCTGTTTAGATCAGAGATGCAGTGTACCCTTCCCCTATTTGTGCTGGATGCATTTTGATTCCAAATGTAGAGCAGCACCTTAACTCCACAATCCACTGGTTTTATAACTCCTATTCACAGCTGTTATCAACCACTGTGCTCAACATACATAAAATACAAGAGAGAGGATAAAAAACATCTAAATTAAACATAGGGCTGGTTTGCATATTTACTTGGCCAGTGATCCTCTTCAGGTTGCGAGGTAACGTTAATCCCTGACTATGGGGAGGCATGTGCACCTGTAATCCTTACTCCTTTTACTTTGAGGGAGAATCATGTAAGATGAGTGCCTGTGGATGGAACACTGTCTCATACATCACCTTAGGCATGTGGTGGAGGCAGGATACATGTGCACTTGCAGGTCCACTGCAGCAAGAGCTGTCAGCTGGGTAAAAGTGTTAAGCCCATAGTTATAAAAGAAGAAAGGGCACTGACATCTACATCATGATTTAGATTTAGGACGATGAAGTGCCTTTAGGTCTAAGCATTCTCTCAAGAACATGTGCCTTTATGTTAAAAGTTGGGGTATCTGTTTTTAAGTCAGAACTTAATAAATTTGACTTGCAGAAATTTTCAAAACATTTGCATATACAGAGGTCCAGAAGAGACTTCCACTCTTCATGTTTAGGATGATTAATGTTCCTTCCACCAACACATTAGAGATGACTGAGGCTAGTGACAAGAAATGGAAAAAATGTAGAATATTTTAAATACTGTTTCTAAATATTTGTTTCAACTGCTGCCACACAGTTAAGTGTATGACCTACTTTCCTTTCAAACACAATGAATGCAAGGCTGTTTTTTAAATTTAGCCAATTCATTCATTCATTCATGCAAGCACATGGTTTTAAAGAGCTACTTATACTATGTTTGGGTGTTAGATTTGAATGCAATTCAAGACTTCCTAGTTTATTCTGATGTCTGACTCACTTTTGCCAATCTTGGAATGAAACAGTTGCTCATGAACACCTGTGTTATAATAACTCAGTTCCCTTTGTTAGGCCTGAAGAAAAAGCAGTCCAACCTGCCTCTCACTTTAGTCTTTAGCACTCCAACTTGTTTCTCGCTTTAGATTCTAGTATTATATCCATACAGTGTGATCTTGCTTCAACTGGCTTCCGTTGAGAATGTCAACCAGCCTTTTTAAAGAGTGAGAGCAGAATAAATAATAAAAATGTACTCAACATATAAATGCACCACTTCCCCCATACTCTCGTAGCCATGATCACAGAAGCTTGTGGTTTTGTCTTAACTTCCTGCAGCTCAACGTACAAGATAAATGTTATGTTATTCTCTCCTCGCAGGAAGAGAGAATGGGGGGAAGGGGTGAAAAGAGCAGCCACTTCTACAAGATAGTAAGAACCTGCCATTGTTCTCCATTGATCTGAATCTGGTCATCATTCTTGGTTGTCACTGTCTTACATTTCTCATTGTATCCATGAGAGCCTCAGTGTATAACAGACCACCATCATTTAAATTTTTCATGTTATAAGTCTCCCTCAGAACTCGGTTATAAAGTGGCCTATAAATACAATTAATTAAGTATGCATGGGCACATACACATATGCACATGCTAGCATCACTACACAAATCAGGATAAGAACTATTAAAGCTATTTAACCCAGGACAAGTTTCTAAAAATAGAAACCTTGCAAGCACAAAGTCCTTAACTGAGAAATTAAATGGATGTTATTATGCCAGTAATAAGAGTCTAAGTATGTAGTTTGCAAAGCATCTGGAATTAATTTATAGGGAGAAAAGGGAGAAAGAAAGTCAATTACTTTGATTGGAGAGGTCTCCAAAAGGAAGAACAGCAGCTACTTTATTAAGAGGATTACTTCACTGAATCAGTGATTGGGCTATTAGAGATTGTAAGCTAACCCTTTCTGTTACTAGAAAGCCCTACCTACATGTTCTGTTCCATTTAGTTGTGTTTTTCCCTTGTGCAACAGATTCACTTACCGTTACTGCAAAGCAAACCAAATAATACACAACATTGCAGAGGTACCCTTAGTACACTTGTCTAAAACTTTTATGCAAATAATGTAGCATTTTGGAATCCATTGGTTTCTGAATGACAAACAGCCTAGGGTTTCACACCAATAATGAGTGTGTGCTCTCACCCCATTGTGAGGTTTTAGGCAACCAGAGAAGCAGCAGTTTGATTTCAGTTATACAAATACCTTCTTGCCCATGCAGTGGCAAATAAGAATCACTTCCAGACAATCAGGAAGAGAAGCTTTTGTAAACTGAAAGCATGATGGTCCTTTCTTTCAAGCTATCATTTCTCTGGAATGACTAACTCAAGATATGTGTCGACAGGCAAATAACATTTTGCATGAACTAGTATATATAAAGCTGCCTTATACTGAGTTAGACCATTGGCCCATCTAGCTCAATATTGTCTACTCTGACTAGCAGCAATTCTCCATGGTCTCAGGCAGGGATTTTTGCTAGTCCTGTTACTCAAGATTCTTTCTTGCTGGAGATACCAGGGACATTATGAGAAGGGAGCCCAGATCTCAGTTTTCTGCCAAAAGGCAGTCATACACATCAAGCCCCATCTTCAAACCTACACAATTTTGGCTTTCAACTCCCATCAGCCCAGCCAGCATGGCCAAAGGTTCGGAATGCTGAGGATTGTAGTGCCAAACATCTGGAGGGCCCCATGTTAGAAAAACTGGTTTTAAGTGTGCCAAAAAGAGGGGAGATGCACCAGAGCAAGGTGTTGGCATAGCAAGCAGCTCCAGAAATAATCTCCTGTAAGCATGCCAAAACACATAAAGAGCAGGGTTACAAGCCAATGAACCTGGGGAAAAAGTCCTTCCTGTTACCAAATATGGCAGTCAGACAAAACCTAAGCAAAGCCCAGGCAGACTCTTCCAGAACAAACACTGATGTAAATAAACTGGTACAAGGAATTGAAGCCTCATTCCTTGGCTCCAATCCCTTCAAGTGAAATTGCTGTTCATATCCATAACAAGCTGTTTTTCCTAAAGCACCTGTCCATTGCGACTTATGCTATGGGACACTCCACCCAAATGAAGAAACAGAAGTTACAGAGAGACCTGCTCTGTCACCATTCCTTATTTTTTGACAATACTTTTATCACTTGCTAATCCAACAAAACATAATCCACCTGACAATTACGGTGTAATCCTATGCATCTCTCCTCAAAGGAACCCCCAATGAGTTCAATGGGACTCACTCTCAGGTATAACTTATAATGAGCACAACTGGGTGCAACTGTACT
Source organism: Anniella stebbinsi (assembly GCA_029215795.1). Lineage (NCBI taxonomy): Eukaryota > Metazoa > Chordata > Lepidosauria > Squamata > Anniellidae > Anniella > Anniella stebbinsi. The sequence continues at coordinate 261,714,444 of JARDYH010000001.1, forward strand.
GGATACAGTTCTGGGAAAATAGGCAGGCTATAAAGTAACTTGCCTATTCATTCTATGCCTCCCTGCCCCTCCTTTCCAGCCCACTTAGTTGTCCTAGACGTTCAACTTTCATTTCTCTAGGGTTCTGGTAGCTTTCAATAGCTGCAGTTTCCGAACACAAAAGAAATACTGTGACAGGAAACCCTCATCTCTACGTTTGTATTAGTTTTATATCTATTATTAATTAATTAATATTACTACTACTACTACTCCAGTAAATCCAGTGTTTATTTTAGTGTATCTTAGTTATCCCCCCCCTCTTCTTCTCTCTTTTTGCGATGGGAAAACCTGCATCATTTACATTGTCAAGCAGCTGCGGAAGGCCCAGGAAAAGCCCTGCCCAGGGAAAGGTGGCGGGAGGGGGGGAGGCAACCCTCAAGCGCCGGCCACGGCCCAGGCGACCCCGCCGCGCAGCCTTCCGCCCCGCCGCTCTGCCCGGCCGAGGGAAGGTGTGTGGGGTCAGGATGGGGTGTGCGGGGGAGAAAGAAAGGCGATCCGACGTTGGCTCTTACCGACCGGCGGGACTCCGGGGGCGGGGCTGGCGCTGCTGCTACTGCTGCTGGTGCCGGCGGCTCCGGAGCTGGTGGGGGCAGGCGCGATAGGCTTGTAGGACATCCCCGACTCCGCGCTCTCTGGTGCTGGCTAGCCCGCGATTGGCGCGCTGCTCCGATTGGCGGGGAGGCTCCCACAAGCACACCCCTGGCTGGCAGGCTTCTTGTCTCCGCCGTCCCCGATTGGTGGGAGACCCCCTCAGTCCCACCTCCCAATTGGCTGCGTCTATCTCCCCCTTCCTCTCGTCTCCTGCCTGCCCCGGCTTGGTCCCCGGCAAGTGAGGGCTCTTCTTCCTCGCGCCCGAGGAGGTGCGCGCGCTTCACAGCTCAGTCCCTCGAGCGAGCCTGCCTGTCCTGCCTCTCCTCGCGCTCACTGTTCGAGGGGACTGACCCTGGTGAGAACGAGCACGCGCGCCTCCGACCCCCTTCTACTCGTCTTCGCCTCGCGCTCAGAGCACAGCTGAGCCCCGCGAGCGGCCACTGCCGATTACGCCTTCGCCCCGCGCCTACGTGTCCCGCTCCCTCCCCCTGTGACCTCACTGCGCAGCATTACACCCTTCTCGTCTGTCTCCATAGCGACGTGGGGGCCCGACTGTGGCCTAGTCGTAGCCTTTCTCGTCCCGGTTTCCGCGTTGTTAGCTCCGTCTGGCCGTGATGCAGCCGTCGTCTCTGCTGCTTACTCATCCCAATGTCTTGGGTCAGCGAGAGGTTGCTAGTTCACATCTTCGTGTGGACCCTTGAAGAGTTTGGAGGCTTCCAAATGTTCCAAGGGCCCAGTGTTACTTCTTGGGGGAAAGCCAACTCTTGTCCAGAACGTTTGAATCTGAGGCCTTCGTGTGACTCTTAAATCGGTTTTTGCGCTTCCTATGCATGTAATTGCAGTTAAAATGTCTATATTGGGTTGAATAAATGTAAAACAGTTTTCTTTGGCGTTATCTCAGGAGCAACGTGATGTAGCAGTGCGGTGTTCGAAGGCATTCTTTGTGTCACTTGTGAAAATACCATTTTGCTGCAGCCATCAGTACTCTATTAGTCATTGTACGTTTCCCCCCCCCCCCCCCCAAAAGCTGGATTTGTGAATTGGGATAGCCTGTAACACTGCAATCCTATGCATCTTTAGACAGAAAAAAAGTCCTACGACTCCCAGCATTCCTCAGCTAGCATGACAGGCTGGGGAATCCTGGGAGTGGTAGGTCTTTTTTCCTGTCTAAAGATGCATAGGATTGCATCCTCAAACAGTTTGCCACCCCAAACAGCTGCGCCACATAATTCAGTAGTCTTATTGTTTTAATATGATGCGTCATTTGTATACATATTTGTTAGCCATTTGTGAGGCCCTTTATGAGACTGAAAATGAAGGATAAAAGTGAATGTATGAATAAATGTGTGTGTGGATGCGTACATATATATCAAAACAACAAACTCATGGCACCTTAAAGACAAAAAAATCTGTTATAAGCTTTTCTGGTCTATAGCCAACTTATTATCGAGAGTTTCAGGTTTTTATACAATAGATGGTAGGGGCAGGGAAGAATTATAAACAGTGAGGGCAGAAAGAAATTAAATGCAGGAAATGAAAACCACATTATTAATAGTGGTCATTTACAGTGCAGTTGTTACTGGTAACCAGATGTTCTGGCACTAGGCAAGCCAATTAACACAAGTAGTGTGATAAAAATCTATTATCCCAATTCAAGCTTCTGATAATAGAATTGAACCTCTTGATGAATTCTACCTCAACAGTCTTTCGCTCCAATCTTCTTTTGAAATTTCTTTGCTTGATAATGGCATCTTTAAAGTTGATGACAGAATGCCCCGGGAGACTGAAGTATTCCACTGTTTTCTGAAGATTGCCATTTGTGATGTCAGATTTGTGTCCATTTTTTTCTCTGCAGGAAAAAAAGAAAACCTTAAAGTGGCCAGTACAATAGTTAAGGGTAATTATAGATTCACCCCACAGAGGAGAGCATGGGATCAGGAGCTTAGCTGCATATTGTCTCAGGTTATGGGGTCTGCAGATAGCAGTTGTTTTTGTTTTGTTTTGTTTTTTGCTAGCTTGATCACTGCAAATGATCAGTTTTGAGAAAAGAATGTTAGGGTATTTACTGATGGAGGGGTTCTAGTGCTAACAATCAGAGGGCATGCTGCTATTTTGCCTTTTTTTTCTTAACGGATTTTCCATAGTAAGGAAAAGATGGAAGAAGCAATCAGGAAACATGGAAGGGGTGAGACAAAACATCTCACACGCACACCCATCAAATTCTATGAAGGTCTGATAGGGTGACCATATTTCAGGAAAAACCAGGACATGTCAGGATTTTTGGTAACAAATCCGGGAAGGGGGGAAATTATGAAATTTGAAGAAAAGTCTGGATTTTTCCCATCCTCCCCACGCCCAAGGGGCAACTCTATAGTCAATGGGAATTAACAAAAATGCTTATAGCTCCGTCATTTTTAAAGATAAAGAGATGAAACTTGGCAACACGATAGCCCTTAGGTGGTTCTTTAGCTGTGCCAAGTTTGAAGCAGATCCATTCATCCGTTGATTTTTAGGAATTTATTTAAGTTTGAGGCTTTAAAATATATTTTTTAAAAACTGTCATTTGTAAAGATAAAGAGATGAAACATGGCAGCAAGCCCTGTTAAGCAGCAGTTTGCAGCAGAGTTAGGATACAATCAGAAAAGATATTTGAGGGAAGGGGAGAATGTATCACACAGAGTATAGCAACAAAGTAATAATAATAATAATAATAATAATAATTTATTTCTTACCCGCCTCTCCGTCCGGATCGAGGCAGGAACAACAACATGATAAAATACATAAAACTGATTAAAACATAACACATATTATTAAACCTGCATTAAAACATCCTAAAAACATCCTAAAATTCCACTGGATATGCCTGCCGGAAGAGAACAGTCTTTATAGCTTTCTTAAATTCTAAAAGACTGTTAAGTTGACAAGTCTCCTCCGGCAGGTCATTCCACAGTCTGGGAGCGGCAGAAGAGAAGGCCCTCTGGGTAACGGTTGTCAGCCTAGTCTTGGCCAACTGCAGTAAGTTCTTCCCAGAGGACCTGAGTGTGCGGGGCGGATTGTATGGGAGAAGGCGATCCCGCAGGTAACCTGGACCCAAACCAAGTAGGGCTTTAAAGGTAATAACCAACACTTTATACTTCACCCGGAAACTAATTGGCAGCCAGTGGAGCGATTTTAAAGCTGGCGTAATATGGTCACTCCTAGATGTACCGGTGACCAACCTGGCTGCCATATTTTGAACTAGTTGAAGTTTCCGGACTAGGCACAGAGGTAGCCCTATGTACAGTGCATTGCAGAAGTCGAGCCTTGAAGTTACCAGCGCGTGCACCACCATCTTTAGGTCTTCCAACTCTAGGAAGGGGCGCAGCTGGCGTATCAGCCGAAGCTGATAGTAGGCACTCCTGGCCGTCGCATCTATCTGGGCTGTCATTTGGAGCGACGGATCCAGGAGCACCCCCAAGCTGCGAACACAGTCTTTCAGGTAGAGTGTAACCCCATCCAGAACCAGTTGACACACCTCCAAACCCAGGTTGCGGCCTTTGACAGCAAGCACCTCCGTCTTGTCTGTATTCAGCTTCAGTTTGTTTTTCCTCATCCAGCCCATTACCGCCTCCAAGCATTCATTCAGAGGAGACACACTATCCTTAGCTGGCACTGTTATCGATACTGATAGCACCCCGCCCTATGCCTCCGGATGATCTCTCCCAACGGTTTCATATAAATGTTAAACAGCATTGGGGAAAGGATGACACCTTGCGGTACGCCACACAGCAGCTCCTTCTTTGCAGAGCAGCTATCCCCAAGCATCACCATCTGGAACCTGCCCGAGAGGTAGGACCGGAACCACTGAAGCACAGTGCCCCCAATTCCCAATCCCCTCAGGCGTTCCAGAAGGATACCATGGTTGATGGTATCGAATGCCGCTGAGAGGTCCAGAAGTACCAACAGGGACACACTCCCCCTGTCAATACTCAGGCGTAGATCACCACTAAGGCGACCATAGCAGTCTCAACTCCGTATCCCGCCCTGAAGCCAGTTTGAAATGGGTCTAGAAAATCAGTGTCATCCAAGACTACTTGGAGTTGAAAGGCAACCGCCCTCTCAATCACCTTGCCCAAGAATGGAAGGTTTGATACCGGTCTGTAGTTATTAAAGTCCAGGGGATCCAGGGAGGGCTTCTTTAGAAGCGGCCGTACCACCGCTTCTTTTAAACATGATGGAAAACTCCCCTCCCTGAGAGATGCATTAATAATATATTGTAATTGCGATCTAACTGCATCTCCTCCCTGGACGACCAGCCATGAAGGACAGGGATTGAGAGGGCACGTCGTCCTCCTCACTCGTCCAGGCAGCTTGTCCACGTGCTCAGTACTCACCAACTGAAACTGATCCAGTGTAATTCTACTCGCGGAGTCACTGGACACTCCATCGTCAGCCTCTGCTATAACGATGGCATCTAAGTCGGCTCTTATCCGAGAGATTTTATCTTGAAATGATCGTTAAAGGCATCGCAGCGAACTGCCGAAGGCTCTAAAATCAGATTCAGGGGGGAAGGTGCCCGGGTTAGACCCCTCACCACCCTGAACAGTTCTGCTGGACGCGAATTCGCAGACACAATGAGCGCAGAGAAGAAAGCTTTCTTTGCTGCACGTATTGCCACCCCATAGGAATGAAGATGTTCTCTATGTCATGTCAGCAAAAGCTACAAAAGTTGGTGTGAGTGATGTTAATTTCAGATTCATTGGATGTCTCACTTGTTATTTCAGTGATTTTAACATTAAGATGTTATGTAGAACAGTTTTGTCTTAATTATGTGCTGTAAAATCAGACGTGTGACCAAGGCTATGTTCAGGTGAGCACACCCCCTTGGTGGTGGGCACCCCTCCTGGGAGTGGACATGTTGGTGGGGACTGCCCCTTGGAGGCCGACCATGTTGTCCTCCCTTTTGGTTTCCAAAATATGGTCACTCGAAATTAGTTGGACCAGGGGATGGAGGGAGAGCACCACAAAGGTTGTTCTTTACCAGTCTATTATAGGAGTGTCTATTAATTTGCATACAATATGATCTACTCTTTAATTTGTAGATAAAACATATATTGCAAAGACACGGTAGGCTTCTAGCGCTATCCCAACCCAAAGGAAACTAGAGTCCCCAAAATTTGAATAGCTATGAATTATGCCTATGTATACATAGAACAAACGCAGTCATTTCTGGGAAGATGAACGTGTGTTAGTTCTTGTAAGTCTGATAGGACAAAAAGTAGCTGTGCTTTGGTCAATGTACATGTCAAAACTAATATTGAGAATACACATTAGCCCGTTTCTGTTAGTTGTTCCATTTTGATCTTTCTCTGACCCAATTTGACATTTGCTCATGATGCTTTAGAGGCATGACTGGTACCTAGCATTCAGAGGACTACTTTTGAGTAGGGTCATTTTTGTTGCAATGTGTTGCGTGACATGGTTGTACAGTGTCATGGGCATCTAAGAGGTTATTACATCTTTGTGGTTTGTTTAAGATGGATGAGAGTTGGGGGTACTCCCTTGATCATCTGATGGATCAGTTCCATAGTGTAGCACTGGGTGACTGCTGCTCTGTCTATTGGGCTTTGGACTGTGGTGTACTATAAGGTTCCATCATCTCCTTGGTACTTTCAACATCTATATGCAACTGCTGGAAAAATCAGTTTGTAATGTGTCATCAATTTTATTTTTGTGTGTTTGTTTTCATGAAATCCAGGAGCAGTGATTCAGCCCTTGAATGAATGCCTGAGTGCAGTCGTGGACTCCACCATGACTAATGAGTTGAAGTTTTATCCAAACAAGGCAGAGATTACAATGATGGGCCAATCTAGTGCTTGAGAGATGTTGGTTTCCCTTGTCCTTGGTAAAGTTACATTCCCTTTAATGGAAACGGTGTGAAGCTTGGAGGTTCCCCTATAGAACACATATAGGCCATATGTGGCCTTTGGACAACTTGCATATAGTCCATAGGCCCTTCTCTCTGGCCTATTGGCTCTGGAAACAGCTGAGGAATATGCTAATTGGGTTGCTGCTCAGCTTTCCCAGCTACAGTCAGTGAGGGGCACGTAATGGGATTGCTCTACTCCCAACTACAGAAACTTTCAAAGCTCTTTCTAAAGTACACAAAGGTCCTGGCAAGCCTGATAATCCTGGAAGGCTCTTTTAAAATACAAACAGAAGGGGATAAACAAGTACCAGGCAAGCAAAGCTACAGAGAGCTGCACCTCTTTTTTTAAATGTGCAAAAAGGAAAAGCCTGCACACACCTCATAAATTTAACAGTGACTGCAGAGAGGTGGCTGTATATGTGTAATGCTGTGGGAGTGGGGAGGCAGCCTGTTCTGGCCATAGCTATCACTGATATGAGGCTCACCCTACCTGCTGCATGTGGCCCTTGGGGGCAAAAAGATTGCCCACTGCTTCATAGATACTGCTTTGCATCTGGATTTTCAGGGGGTTCTTTTATCGGGTCTGGCTGGTGAGCCAGCTACAACTACTTCTCTGAGATAAGGATGCTCCTCAATCTTCCCCATGTTTTAGTAAGTCCTCCTATGGACTACAGCAGCATGTTCTCTGTGAAGCTGCCTTATAAAGAAAGCTTTAGCTAGTGTAGTATGTACCTCACAGAACTTATTACTCCTATTCTGACCCACAACTCTGGCTTACAGTCCAGTTCAAAATGTTAGGCTTCCTCTAGACAATCGATTTTACGCCTCCTTTACAGCACATTACCGGTTTTACCTCTTTATGAACAAAGCTTAAATCAGGCGTGCAGGCAATTTTTATCCTCATTAATGCGCATTTTCAATTTTGCATTAAATGTTACAGCGCCTTATCTTAGTGTAAACAACTTCAGAGCATTCACATTAACGGTGATAGTGGCCGTACTTTAGTGGTGATGTCATGCATGAATAACTGCCCCTTCACTGGGAACACCTCCCAATTGTTCTGTCTCCTCCCTCCCATTTCCTTCTTCTTCTTTGTCCCTCAGGATGGAATCTCCAGGAATGGCTGACCTAACCTGTACTGAAAATAAAGTTACTTTTAAATCCCCTACCGGAATATTTATTTCATCGAGACGCAGGGCCAGATGGAGGTGGTTTCACAGGAAGCAAGGGGGTTGGAGTAAGGATGTGTGGATGATTAGCGATCCGCTAAAACAAATCGTCCCCTTCCTTGCTGGATTCCTGACATTGAGCTGTGTGTGTATATGTTGTAGATCACCAAAAAGACAAGTTATTACTGAGATATGACTGGAATATCTTTATTCTACAAATGCTGTTTAAAGGAGGGCAGAAGCCGATCGCAAAGGAAAGCGTGGCCGGAGGAATCAGAAAGGGGTGGGCAAGACATCCCGTAAGAGCCTGTCCGAAGCCATAGGCTTGCATTTCCATTTACTCCTGAGCAGTTGGGGGGGGGGACTACTACAAATGGCGATCGGGCACAAAGGAAGAGGTAAACCAGGTGACCAACAGCAGGTAACCCAGGTAACCAAAGGTGGGAGATTCAGGTGGGCAGGGTTAACAAACGGCAGGAAACTGAGGGGGCAGTTCCACCAGGAAACAGGGCGGTGCTTTCATCAACATTTCCTCGTTTGAGCCTAAATCTATGCTTCATTTATAATACGATTCTATACATATAAACAACTTTAAAGCGCATTGTATAGAGCCCGTAATGCCCGTCATTCTCTTCCACGTCTCTCGTCTATAGGTATTAGGCATAAACTCGACTGTAGGCTTATGCGCATATTCGGAGAATCAGGCGTAAAAGCGACCTCTTCTAGAGGGGACCTTAGTGTTGACCTTTAAAGCCTGTACATAGTCTGGGGCCTGTGTAACTAAAGGAGCACCTCCTCCTATACAATATGCCTCGCAGTATCAGTTGCAGGGGTTCATATCCTAATTGTGGACTTCCTATTAGAGCCACTGTAGGAACAGAATGCTGAACTAGATAGTCCTTTGATTTGATCTAGCATGGCTCTTCTTATGCTCTTTTCCCTGTAAGGGGAGTGTGGTTTATTACTGGAAAGTCCTGGCCTGGCCAGTTACTTTGCATGTACAATAAATTCAGACTGAAGCAGCAGTTGTACAAAGGGAGGCATAGATGATTTGTTCCAGAGACAGTAGTTTACCAGTTCACAACACATGATCATATCATTAGGATTCCATGACACTCCTGCCTGCCAGAAGGGAAGTATGAGTTGAGCAGAACATTTTGAAAGACAGTTCTCCTGTCAGCACAAGATGGTTCTTGGGGAGCTCTTTGCTGGCAGTTATTTATTCTTTCTACTTATCATCCATCTTTTCAAAGTGTTTAATGGGTACGTGGCAGACTCTCTCAGTTTTAAAGAGGGTAATATAGGCATACTAATCATTTGTTGAAAAAGTCTAAACTGCAACCCTGCCCTTTGCTGGTCAGGGGGAAATAATAATTTCATTATTTTTCAGAGCCTTGTTTTTTTTTATATGCTCACCGGTTTTTCTCTATATAACAAAGGAGTGCAGTTTTGTAAAATTGCAGTGTTGTATTGATTTTAGATCATAAAGAGATTGCATTATGAAACGTTTAGCTCCTGACTAGTTAGAATTAAACCTTTCAGCAAATGTCTGCAAGCTTCCACTTGTTAAGCATAATGGAGAAGAAATGCTGCTATTAGATAAGGATGCCAAAACTGGGCAGTGGTGATGCAACAAAAACAAAAAGGCCAATATACCAGGAATGTTTTTGATCTGTATTTATGTTACAGTAATTAATCGGAGACCAGTCCAAAGTTCAAGTTCCAAACAGATAGCCTTTATTTGCTAGCAAAGACCACGGTCTGGAATCGTTCCACAGACTGCAGCCCCCCCCTTTGGGTGACCCAGTCTCTTATACATTTCAAGCAAACAGGAAAGAGCATGTCATACAACAGGATGATGCGCGCGCAACATAACGGTATGGTAGCAGGTGTTTCTCCTTATATGGTCTGGAACGGTCTGTTACTTCTTACTAGGCCAGGTCACATGGTCTGTGGTCTGCTGCCTGCATACAACTAAGCATAGGAGCTGCTTATGAGAGAGACAAAGAGGGGGGGGGACATAAAATCACTTTAAGGCCATCCAAAATGGAGTCAGTTAGGTTCAAGTTCCTTCTCATTCCCCCCTTTGAAACTCTTTTGTTAATTACTAAGGAGTTTCACTATCTTCATCTGCCATAGGACAGGGCAGGAATCGCGCAAGGCCATTAGGTGGACAGCTGTGCGCCGGTCTGCTATCTGTTCCACCATTCCGCGGAAGCTCTGTAACAATAAAGGCATTAAACAGGGCAAGAGGATACAGATCAGGAGTCCTACAATTACTATCGCTATAATCCCTTTCAGCCCCCCTACCCATGTAAACCAGGAACCCAGCCCTTGGGCCCACTCAAATCCTTTCCAGGTTTGCACGGGAACATGAGCAAGCTTAGTCATTTTACTGGTGATCTCTTCAATAACTTTTCTATTATCATCAATATGCAGGCAATAATTAGTGAGATTAAATTTTCCACACACACCGCCTTCAGTAACAAGCAAATGGTCAAGAGCTAAGTGGTTCTGATACACAGCATTTCGCAGTTGGGTCTGGGTTTTGGATAGGACATTCAGTACTCTTGCAGTTTCATTGGTTATTAATTCCAGCAATGCTTGCAAGCGTATGATTCTATTAAGCATATAAATGGGGGTTCTGTACCCCGACATTCTATCTTGTGCCAGGTGACAGGGCCATAATACTGAACAATTCTCTCAGGGGGGCCACTTATCATCTTTCCAGTCCCCAATTTTAACATTAGGGGATATGCTGCGCTTGTTGTACGCTGGGTGGCCCAGACGCACACCTTCTGACAGGGGAACCAGAAAGAAGGAGGGGAGGATCTCTCCTAGACTGCATGTGCCTGCCCAGGGTTCAGGGAGTTCAGAATGAGCATACTGCCCACAGATCCAATACAGTCCCTTGGGGGCCAGCCAATTAGAGCTCTGACGTCAGGTGGTGTTTATTCGGGACTGGAGACTCGCTGGCCACAACTGATTGTTGGGAATTACGGACTGGTTTGGCCAGTAGGAGATTTCGGAGCCATTCAGGGTGGTGAGTGATTCACAGGGGGTTTCTCCAATTTTGGGGGCTGATGGATGTAGGCACTGGAGGCACCACCGACCTACAACAGTATCTTTTAACATCCACTGGCTGTGAGGATTTGGATCCTTGGTCTCGTTATAAGGCTGGCTGACATTTAATTCAGCTGCCTCCCATGGCCACTGGTCTCCCAATTGGGTACCTCCGCATACATAACAGTTACTGACATTGAGGGAGCTAACAACAGTCTCAGCAGAGGTGAAAAATTACTAGATTGCATCTCTGGGCGGTGCAGGGACTTAGAACTGGAACTTTGGTGAGGCGGGCATGTGGATTCCCTCGTGTTCTTTTTCTCACGTGGCCTATCATACACAATTCTAATAGGGACATTCATTGTAGTACTGTCCCCTGTCCACTGGGGCCTCTGACCTCGAGACTCCACTGGGCAGGGGCCTCCTTCGGGTTGAAACAGGTGATGGCACTGTCTTGTATGCAGGCGGAGTAAGTGACGTTCTGAAAAGTGCACAGTTGCACTTTGCTCTTACACTGGAGCCTATTCTGATAAATGAGCATCTGTTTGATCTGGTTATGCAATTTGACAGTCTGAATACATGACTGACAGGGAGTGACATCACTTGAGACAGGGGCAAGGATTAATAGGAGTATTGATACTGAAAGTCTTTCAGGAGTCTTCGGGCGGTGTCCACTTCCTCTATCCGGGATGGGAAGGGATGCAGCGCCCCCAGTCACTTCGCTCCCTCGGGCACCGGCCCTGGGGAGGCTTCTCCCGTCGCATCCAGCGACGTAGGCAATTTCTTCAGCATCATGTTCAGTCGGTGTTGCTTGGCAACTTGCCATTGGTTTGTATGGGCAGCTGCTGCTGCTTTCACACGGCTCCAATGGATCCAGATGGGGTTCTTTTAACTTTTAAGGCAGTAGGAATAATCAGTAAAACTGTGGAGGGGCCATCCCAAGTTTTTCTTAAAAGATTTTTCTTATAACTTTTGACATGTACTTGGTCCCTGGGCTTAATAGACCAGTTCATAAGGGGTCAGTCTATTGGTTCTTGATGTACAACGCATGTGGAGCAGGGCCACGGACAGCAAGGGACTTCTGCTTGAAAGGCTGCTCTGTTGTCACTGTTTATCTGCAGGTTTTCTAATAAGTGCTTTGTCACTTCTTTCGAGCTTCTGCTTTTGCAGGCCAGCCTTCCACCCAGCCAGAGAACCAGCAGCTGGTGGCATATCTGTTAAGTCTAATTGAACAACTTGGAAGGGACAGCTGGGACTGGCCCTTTTCTTGGGTTGTTTTTTTACACATATGATGCATCTTCTGGAAATGTCTGCGCAGAGGCTTGCCAGCTTACACGGTTTTCTCAATGAGGTGGCGGAGAGCTTCTTTGCTTAAATGGCATTGGTGATGCATCTTCTGGAAAACAGATGTTCTGGCCAGACTTCTGAGTACCCAGATTCGGTCATCTGGGAGGACATTAATTCTGGCTGAGGGCTTCCTTCTTTTCTTCTTCATTTTAAGGCACATTTCTGGTAAAAGGATGTGGTTTCAATGTAATACGCTGACAGGAAACGGGCTTTGCTGCAGTTTCCTTTTTGATCTTGCTCTGCAGTAGATAACAACTCTGGTTTCCAGATAGCTTGGAGGAGCTTTCTGCTGTAGAATGGGTTTTTCTCAGCAGTCAAGAATCCTCGCTCTCGGACTTGGACAATCAGGTATGACAAAACTGCTTCTCCTTTGCCCATTCTGGGGCGGCTACTAGTTCTGCTTTCTGGGCAGACGCCTGGGGGCAGGGACTCTGTCAGTAGAATCTCATTTTCAGTGACTACTGCGTAGTCAGAGTATCTGGTTTCATTTCGGACAAAACTTCTTCCTTCTGTAAACAGGGTGACGCTTCCAGGAATTGGAGTGTCTTTAAAATCAGGTTGGCTGGAATGCACGGTTTCTATAATCTTCTGGCAATCATGGACAGGGTTTTCAGGCAGAATCATTAGGTGGCAGGGTTCAGAGTGGCACAGTCTTTCTTTATGGCCTCAGTCAGGAGCAGGCATGCAACAGCAATGCAGCGAAGACAGCCGGGCCATCCACGACTGACAGGATCAGTATCCTTACTCAGATAGGCGACGGGCGGTTCCAGGAGCTTGTGCGCTGAGTTAGGACTCCGACAGCAGTTCCTTTTCTTTCATCTACATACAAGTGAAAGGGCTTGCTGATATCAGGCAGTCCTAGGACTGGGGGGCTGGTAAGAGCAATCTTCAGGTCTCGGAGGCTGTGGGTGGCTTCTGTTGTCTACTCGAGCGGGGCTGACTCAGGTAGGTTGGTTTTCAGGAGTTCATAGAGGGGCTGTGTTAAGGCTGCATGATTCAGGATTCAGATGCAACAATAGCCGGCCATGCCGAGGAAACTCTGAGTTCTTTTTCGCTGTTGGGCTGTGGTACGCAGTTGATGGCTTGGGTTCGGCTGGAACTTAGGAGGCGTGTGTTTTTACTTCTTGACTACAAATTTGTGAATCTCATGGATTTTCTGCATGTTCATCATTGTACGCCTGCCTTTCTTGATGGCATTAATAAATGCTTGCTGGTAATCACGCTGATGTCTGCGTCCTTTTGTAGTCTGTATGTTCCATTGAGGGTCTAATCTTGGGGCATAGGCGGTGTTGCTCTGGTTGGGGTCGGGGATGCCTTCTCTCTGGCCCCGTTCTGTGGCTGCATTTTCGAGATTAGCCTGGGTCTGTAGTCTCTGTTCAGTTGTCAGGAGATATCCCATTAGTTGTTGGATATCAGTCCAGGTTGGATTATGGGCAGTTATTACATCCTCAATTATGTCTACAAACTTCTCGGGCTCTTCTTCTTAGGAGGGTCCGTGGTTCTTCCAGTTCAGGAGTTCAAGAGCTCAGTTCAATTCAGGCAGTTCAGTTCTGGAATTCAGTAGGAGAGGGGACGTAGGTCTGGTACGTGGACATATTCGTGGCAGGGTCGGTGATGGCAGGAACAACGGTGGGACTCTCACATCAAACAAAGAAGTGGGGTCTACAGGTGCAGAGGTGACGGCTGATGGCTGGGCAGTGGAGTCTTGGGACATCGGAGAGGGAGCCAGGATGTCTGGTCCGGACCTAGGGACGTCTGGGACATCAGGAGGTGGCAGTCACAGGAGCCTTGCGTCTTGGGGTTTTTTTTACTTGGTTCATCATGATAAGGGCTGCATCTTCGGCCAACTTTTCGTGCCTATGGTGGGGGGTGTTTGGCTACTTTCAACTAGCTCTCTGTGCTTGGATTGTCCTCTGAACTGAGGGGCCCCCCCTTTCTATGATGGCAAGGTTCTAAACTCGGGAAATATAGGGTTCAGAGGAAATACCTTGGGGGGGTAATTTTACAAGGGGTCCTAGAGCAGGCCAGTCATAGTAACACTTAGCTTCCATAAAATCTACATTGCACTTCGTTTGATCAAAAACTTTACTGAAATGCTTAATCATCAGGTTCAGTGGGGTCGAAAAACCTCCCTCCATCCTTTTCCTGACTATACACAATATAATCAACCAGACAGACAATACACAGCAGGGAAGATTGACAGGGAACCGTCTGACTGTAGGAATTGGGGGAGTCAAGCGGCTGATACAGAGGAATACAGTCTCTTCACTACCAGCCCACGCTGCCGGCAATTCAAGACACCCAGAGGCATCCCAGGGCTACTGCCCAACGGTCAGCAGTGGAAATCAGGCAGTCATACACACATCAAACATCCAGGACGACACCCGTCCTCCCAGACCTCCCAGTTCAAAGAAACAGAAACAGTCTACCGTTAGGGGAGATGATCAGGCTCCCCCTTCGACTCTACTGAGTCGGTCAGTACAGACAGAACGCGCGTTTCCAGTTACGAGGGTTGATCAGGCCCTCCTTCGACTCTACTGAGTCGGCTGATACAGAACAGAACAGGAAGTTTCCCCTTATACTTGCCTGGTTCAGATGTCCCAGCGCTGGGCAGAAGGGTATCTGCACTGAACTTCCGCTCAGTCCGTTTTTGTTCCGCACTGTCCCCGGACCTGCCGCAGAACCTGTATGGGCACCAGCTAAAGGCTGGAGGCGCGCTCCCAAGGAGGGCCACAGCCGGCTGGGGGCCGCGGGGAACCAAGCGGAAGCGGGGGAAATCTCCCTGGTATGGTTCTCCGATTAGCGGGTCTCCCAGTGAGGGATGATTCCCGGCCAATGCACCAAAATGTTACAGTAATTAATCGGAGACCAGTCCAAAGTTCAAGTTCCAAACAGATAGCCTTTATTTGCTAGCAAAGACCACGGTCTGGCATCGTTCCACAGACTGCAGCCCCCCCCCTTTGGGTGACCCAGTCTCTTATACATTTCAAGCAAACAGGAAAGAGCATGTCATACAACAGGATGATGCGCGCGCAACATAACGGTATGGTAGCAGGTGTTTCTCCTTATATGGTCTGGAACGGTCTGTTACTTCTTACTAGGCCAGGTCACATGGTCTGTGGTCTGCTGCCTGCATACAACTAAGCATAGGAGCTGCTTATGAGAGAGACAAAGGGGGGGGGACATAAAATCACTTTAAGGCCATCCAAAATGGAGTCAGTTAGGTTCAAGTTCCTTCTCATTTAGAAAGGATTAGGATGATGTATTCGTGTTCTGCGGTGATAATGAAAAACTACACGTTCCAGCATTGAGAAAGCCAAAGGTTAAGCAGCATCTACTAAAACTACACAGTTTTAAATTGCTGGGGCTTGATAGCTTGTACTGAGGCAGGATTCTATTTTTAAAGAGAAAACGATCTGAGAAACTCTGAGAACAACTGATGTTGATTTTTGAGCCAATTTCTGTGATGTTGACAGCATTTGGCATGGATTCAGTAAAAACTAAGTATGTACAGTATGTAGGTACAGTAATGGGACTGTTTCAACTAAGGCACTTATACCTAGCTGAATGTTTTATTTGTAGCTACACTTGTTATATAATATGTTCTACTGAAGAAGGTATATATGACCTAAAATACATTTGGGGATATTGAGTGTTTTGGTGATTCAAAAAATCTGTGTGTCTTTTAAAATCTTAATGCCATCAGTGATTAGTGACATTGCTACTGTCAGATGCAGGCTTTAAATGTTTAGGGGGGGGGAGAGTTGGCCTCAAGAGGTACCCCTTCCTGAGTAGCCCCATCTCTTCCTCATCGCTGTTGCTGCGGCCCATTCAGTTGAGCTGTTCTAGACTCCACCACCCTATGCTGACTAGGGCTGATGGAAGTTACAGTCCAAGAACATCTAGAGGGCCATACATTCCCCACCCCTGGATTAAACCCTAACTAGGGGCTTCTGCACATTTAGCAAAAATCCTGTAGCCTTACAGGGCTCTGACTTTCAGAGTCTTCAAGTGTTTAAGGATCAGCACAATACAGACACTCCCTTCCCCCACAGTTTTTGAGGTTCCTTCCCATGTTTAAATTTTACCACCGGGAGATGGTGCTGCTTTATAGTGCGATTTCCATTTGTTACCACATTTTTGGGGGTTTTATAAAATGGCGGATTCCCGCTTGAAAATGACAGGAGAGGCATCAGATGTTGATGACATCACGAGAAGTACCCACAAAAGTCCATGAGTGACCAATCACGAGTGTGCAATAAATCACTCATGTGGAGAAGCTCTCTAACTGGAAAGTGCAAGTTGCTGTCACTCAGAGCTGAATGGGAGCCAGGCAGATTTGACAGAACTCAGCCCTAGAACATGCTGAAGGGGAAGTAAAATGTGCCTCTGAACATGTCCAGCATGCATTTTTTAAAAATCTCTAAGCAGTTGTAGCTTATCCCAGATTCTTGGGACTTCTAGAAGTTCTTCCAGAACAAGCGATATGACTGCCAGAAAGAGTTGAGCCCACATTCCGTTTTTAGAAATTAACAACTGGAGGAAATCTTGTTATCTAGGCTGCAACATTTAAATGATTGAATCTTAGATTCATCATTTAAAAACCTTTTGATTTACTAAAGAAGTGTCCCTGATTAATCAAGTAGATTTCTTTTTAAAGCATAATAATTTAAAATACAGATTGCAAGGGGCAGGCAGTCCTTTTCTTTAAGGCATTTCCAGTTTCTCTCACATAGGAGAACGCAGAAGCCCTGCTCCATGTGCCACTGCAAAATAAAATGAAGTAGGTGGCTACCAAGGAGAGGGCCTTCTTGGTGGCGGCACCCCAGAGCTTTATGCTCTTTTTGGTGATGAGTGAAGACCTTTTTATTCACCCAGACAACAATCCTTGGGCTTTCACTGTATAAATAAGGAGTTTAATCCAAGACACAAATTGTCTTATGCTGTCTTTATTAGAAAGGAAAAAAATGTTGCTTTTTACTCTGTTATTGTATTTTGTATGTTAACATTTTATCTTGATCTTTAAGCTTCCCAGAGAAAACTTGTTGATAGAAAGCCATATAAATCTAATAAACCAAATCAATCAAATTAAGTTTGGAAGTAATGTCTGTTCTAGGAAAACATATGAGGAGAAACTAATCTGAAAATAATTAAAGTTATTTTTCTTCACAAGGAATTGTTGCATTCATATGCAAATGTTTGCAGATTTAGCTGAATAATCAATTAGAACTCATACGATGGACCTGAGAATATATATACACGTGTGTGTGTGTGTGTGTGTGTGTGTGTGTGTGTGTGTGTGTGTACACACACACACAAGGTAATATTCCTTGTATAGATAAATAGACAAATAGCAAAGGGGGCGTGTCTTTGTACGACTATCTGTTCATAGCTGAGGTTAATTATGTCTCAGTGACAGAAAAATATAATGATAGAGTTGTAAGATTGCAGAATAGTGAAATGGTCAAGAATAATATGCATGAACAAATACACAGTGAAATCTGGTTTTACTGAGCTTCTTTGAATATGTATTCAGATACAACCAAATGCATGATATTCCATCTGTAAGAAAAAGAATGGTGATCACATGCACAATTGTGGGAACAATAAGCTTGAGGTGTACCATCTTACCTGAATCATATTTGCCTTCTCAATTAGGAAATGGAACTGAGAAAAACAGCAACAACCACCACCAGTTTTCAATGGGAAACTAAAAATCTGTTCCCAATAATGGGACAGAGGGATTTTCTAGCTACAGAGAATCCTGTCCTCATTGATTTGTCTGCTGATGAACTCTTGTGTGTTTATCATGGAACCCTTTGTGTTGCAGAAGATTCTGGGAAGTCTTTGGAAGTACACACTCATTCAGGGCAGGATGGTAGGCCAGGGCTGTTGGGTCTCACTACCATTCTGCATGGATTTAAGAGTGCACCATAGAGCTCACCTATCACTACCCTGCGTTGTGCATTTTAGAAAATAATTAAGAACGTTAGTCTGTCATTACTGATTTTCTCAATGAGAAACCCCTAGTAAGCATCCAAGAGACCCCCAGGTTTCTCCAGAACAGTTTGAAGAAGACACGTATATGGGAATCTGAGTCCAACTATGGATGGGAATGTGATAATTAAATATGCTTTATTCTCCTAGTTAAAGGGCAATTGATAAAGCAGCATGACTTCAGTGGAGTCCAGGAAAACAGAAATAGGTCCTGGGAACAGGGCAAAGAGGCAATAGTTTTGCCGTACAGAGTCCCAGCTCTATCAAAGGAGAACCTCTGGACCACAGCCACCACTTCCAGTAGTTCTAATGAAACAGTCACATACTATATAGATCCCACTCTTTTGCTAAGTGTGCCTCTACAAGAGCGATTTAAAGCTCTTTCAAGGCGCATTACAGATTTTACCTCTACAAGAGCAGAGCGCAAATTGGGGGTTGAGGCGCTTTTTATCTCCACTTATGCGCATTGTCAAATGCGTGTTAAATAGCGACTTAAAATTTACCGCGAGAGTTGAAGCGCCTTCTGGCGTATAAACAACTTTAAAGCACGTTTCATACAGCCCATAATGCGCTTCACCGCCTCTCGTGAATAGGTATTAGGAGTAAATGCGCTTATCCGTAAATGCACATAATTGGGCAACCGGGCATCAAAGTGAAATCTTGTAGAGGGGACCTGAGGCTGTCTTAAGCAGGCAGTGGCCATCAGCCTATAAGCTCCTGCAACCAACTATGTTCTGTTTGGGGCCACAAGCCAATCCCTTGCCACTACTGGGCATTGTTCTTGCCCGTGCACTGTGCTTACAAACAACAGAAATGTATGTGACATGATTTACAATGATATCCCAGAGATTGGTGGTGGGGAGGGGGGGATATGTTTCAGAGCACAAGGAGAGGGACGGGGAGATATGTTTCAGGGCACAAGGGGGGCATTTTAAACACAAACACCTTTTAGAGGAGGAAAAAATCAAGAGAAGAAGCCGCTCTTGGAATAGGACAGAGGCATTTGGAATATCTTACACAACTGCATGCAGAACAATTTGTGGGTTTTGTTGGTTAAGCCTATTACAGCAAACATAGTAAGGGTGAAGTATGACGATGTTCAGAGTTTGGGGTAGATGCTTGTGGCTGTATCTAATAAAGTAGATAGGGCATTGATCCAGGGGTCTGGTCCAATATGTTATTGAAGGTTCTGAAGCTGTTGTGAGTCTGGACTGTAGGAGTGGTTGTTTGGCTCCAAGCAGGGCGTGTGGGAAGTTCTTGCGTGCTGCCCTAGTTTCCGGGGATTAGATCCATTGCAAGTTGGAATACATGGCAGCTGGAAGTCTCCTCTCAATAAGGCACATCAGCCTTAGGCTGCTATAGCTGCTCTCAACGAGACATCATCCGTACAAACTCTGCAAGAAAGAGATCCAAAGATGTCACCACATGTGTGAGAGACAACCTTTGGCCGAAGGGCCAAAGTGACTCACAGCCAAGACATCAAAGGTGGCAAGAGCATAGTGGGTTGAGCTACTGTTCTCATGCATACTCCACATTTTCTTACACATTCACACAAACACTCTCCCCAGCCCCACCTCCTTAGCTGATCCATGCAGATCACCTGAGGGATGGCATCTTCCCTGCCTGTGCTGAAAGAGGCTCCGGTCCCCTCTAGAAGGATTCGGTTTGGCGCCTGGCTGCCCGATTATGCGCATATTCGCGGAAGCGCATTTACTCCTAATACCTCCGTACAAGAGGGGGCGAAGCGCATTACGTGTCCAAAACGGGCTTTAAAGCTGTTGACATGCGGAGAATCGCATGTTTACACGGCGGTAAGGCGCTTTAACTGCCCCACAAATTAAAAATCGCGCTTTAACGAGCATTCGATAATGCACATAATCGGAGGTTAAAAGCGCCTCAACCCCCGATTTGTGCTCCACTCTTGTAGAGGTAAAAATTTTAATCAGCCTTGAAAGAGCTTTAAATCACTCTTGTAGAGGCACCCTCCCTTTCTCAGTGCTGAGCAGGGGACCTCCACAGGCTGTACTTAGCCCACAGGCCGGACATTCTTCATGCCTGCCATAATAAAAGGAAAGGAAAAAAGCATCCTAATATTCCTAGTTCCTAATATTTCACCTTATTCTTTCAACATTCTATCACACTCTACTACAAGGATGTTGAACTTTCAACCTGAGACCCAAATTCCATTTTGGAGAAGCTCTTGGAACCCGCATTCCAGTGGAGGATGGGGCTTAAGACAAAAGGGGCATTGCCAATATACCAACAATGTCAGCAAATTTTAGCTTAAAGCTTGCTGCCAGTAAGGAGAGCCAGTTCAACCTTTTAGAATGGGGGGACGGACTGCATAACAGCCAGGAAACCACCAAACAATTGGTAGTTAAGGGAAAGGCGGCTTGGCCAAGGGAAGAGAATATGGCCATCAAGGGAACCCCAGACAATCAGATTTGGCTCCCAGGATGGCTAGATTTGGTTCCTGGGCTTGATGTTCTGCACCCCTGCCCTGGTATGACCCAAAAATAGACTCCAATGCAGGGCTAGATCAGAGGTCAGCAGCTGATTTGGAAGGGGGTTTGAATGACCCACCCACCCCAGCTCTCCATGGGCTGGATGACACCATGACATGACCATTGGCAACACAGGATTTGGCCATGCCCCATCACATCATTGTTCCCTTGCTGTTGGGACTGCTTTGCATGCTCTATAATATCATTGATGGGAGAAGATATGGCACAAGGAAGCTGCCCAGCCCAGGCCGGCTGTGGTCTCAACTGGGTCACCAACT
The DNA here is from genome assembly GCA_029215795.1 of Anniella stebbinsi. Lineage (NCBI taxonomy): Eukaryota > Metazoa > Chordata > Lepidosauria > Squamata > Anniellidae > Anniella > Anniella stebbinsi. The sequence continues at coordinate 261,735,340 of JARDYH010000001.1, forward strand.
GGGAAGGCGAGCAGCATGCTAAGGAGAATCCCCCAGACACTGATTGGAGATAAAAGGAGGATTCCCCTCTTTGCTCCTTTCCTAAGCCTCCAGTGGATTCCTAAAATGGGGCTTGCACAGGGGACGGGGCCCAGGGACAGAACCAAAGCCTCCACAAAATGGATGGAGAATGCCCATGGGCCAAAGATTCCCCTTGCCTGCACTAATTTTCAGTTCCTATAGGGTTTAATGAGACAAGGTGAATGGGACACAAGAACTGAGAGGGCAAAACCTGCCCCTGCTGGAAAGATCTTGATTCACCGAGTACAGATTTAAACCTCACTAGATGGATGTCTCTTGTTGCTCACCGTTATTTCCCCCCCCCCCATATATGGGAATAGCTGCCACCCCAGTGGGGAAAGGTAAAGTGCTACTGTTGGAGTCACCATCACAGGAGGGGCAAAACCTGATCCTGCCATTGGAGTGCAGCTTCCATTAAAAGAGAAGCCATGCAGGTCTTGCAATAAATATATGGGTATATTGATAGGTATTTGCCTGTTAGCAATAAAATCTAGGCATTCTGTTTCCCAAGCTTTGCTTAATGATCTGATTTCCCATGATCATCCCAAAACTGGGACTAACAGAAGTGATTTCCCCCTTTTATTCCTCTAACCAAGGGTGCCTCTACAAGAGCGATTTAAAGCTCTTTCAAAGCGCATTACAGATTTTATCTCTATAAGAGCGGAGCGCAAATCGGGGGTTGAGGCGCTTTTTATCTCCAATTATGTGCATTATTGAATGCGCATTAAATAGCGAGTTTTAATTTACCGCTGGAGTTAAAGCGCCGTATGACCATGTAAACATGCGATTCTCCGCATGTAAACAACTTTAAAGCGTGTTTCATACATCCCATAATGCGCTTCGCCGCCTCTCGTAAATAGGTATTAGGAGTAAATGCGCTTATCCGTATATGCACATAATCAGGCAACTGGGCGTCAAAGCGAAATCTTGTAGAGGGGACCCAAGCTTCTTTGGGAGATCTGGGGGCCATTTTCACTCCACAAACTCCTGCAGGCCACACTCTGCAGGATGCTGGCAGTGGCAGCAAAAACAAACCCCTAATATGTTGTTGATTTTTGGCGGCAAATGTCTACAGAATGCTACAGTGGCCAAATTTAGCCTACAAGCAAAATAAATTTGGCCATTTTAGAACCTATCTACACTACTGCTTTAAAACAGTTTATAACAGTTTTCAACCAGTTAATAACTGTTATTAACCGGTTTAAAACTGTTATAAACCGTTTTAAAGCAGTAGTGTAGATAGGTTCTTAGTGTTTCATAGCAGTCTGCTGCTGATTGTCAGCAGCAATTGGTGATTGATTGATTGATTTTGCTGTTGGGAGGAGCAGGAGATATGCAGGAGGGGGACTGTTGCAGGGGGACTATTGCCCACTCCTGCTTTAGATCCCCTACACTTTCAAAACCCCTGAACAGATCCCAAGTATTCTCCCAGCCTCAGTTCTCACATCCCACCCCAGTTGGGAAAGACAAAAGTGGAGCACAAAAGAAAGAGTTCTGTCTTCTGTGGTACCTTCGAAGTCCACCAGACCGTCCCCATTCAGGTCGACGTCCTTGAGGATCTCGTCTACCTCACGGTAGTTCAGCTGCTGCCCCAGCAACTTGCGCATGGCTTCTCGTAGTTCAGCTGTGCTGATCTGCCCATCACCATTTGCGTCAAACTGGAAGAAGAAGAAACCCTAATTCCAACACCTTGTTTAGCTGTCTGCCACATTCACACAGTTCTCCAGTCGTCTGTCATACCTCACCTACCTGAACCTAATGGATAGCAATCGTTGTCCTCTTGTTCCTGCTCTTGGTGGGCCAATAAAAAAATGGCAGTGTGGTGCCTGGCACTTACTTGAAGTACAGACTGCCCTTGCCCAACCTGGTGCCCTCCAGATGTGTAGGACTGAAGCTCCTATTATTCCCAGCCAGTATTGGGAATTATGGGAGTTGCAGTCCAACAAATCTGGAGGGCATCAGGTTGGAGAAGGCTGCCACAGACATTCCAGAAGCTGCACACAGCCCAATGAACAGGGGAGGTTTGAGCAAGGCTTTCCCCTGACCAAGTCAGTCTCACCAGAGAACACAGAAGAGGAGTGAGCAAAGGGAGTGAAAATGGAGTGGAATGGAAGAAAACCAGTGGAATTACAGAAAAGGAACCGTGAAGAAAATTTGCACTGGTGAGACTGGTGAGGTTTTGCATACATTTAGGAGAGGTTAAGATGAGGAAAAAGCCATTCCCAAATATGTACAACTTTAAGGAAAAAATGGTGAGCGAAGGATTAAAAATGAACTCTAGTCAGGTCACACAAAAACTTCAGAAAGGGCTTTCACACATGTATACAAATAGCCAAATAGCAGGAGAGAAGTTCAAAGGCGCTTTAAGTGGCATACCTTAAATCAACTCTAATAGCAGAAAGCTGTTCATGCTACCTGAGAATACCAATGTATGGGGAATTGGGGTAGCAGATAGCAGGTGAAGATTAATCAGTATACCCAATATCAGGGCTAGGCAACCTAGTGCCCTCCCGATATTTTGGATTACAGCTCCCATAATCCCTGGCCATTGTCTGTGGTGGCTGGTGGTTTGAGGAGTTGTCCAAATCATCTGGAGGGTGTCAGGTTGCCTAGCCTGATGCTACCTCCGCTGATGCTTAGAGATGGGGTGTGCAGCTCTCACCTCTCGGAAGGCATCCCTCAGTTCTTTCACCCCAATCATGTCTGCTGTCTCTGCCAGCATCTTGGGGCCCATCAGTTCCACAAAGTCATCAAAATCCACTTTCCCTCCAGCTGCAGATAGAGAAAGACCATTTCAGCCAGAAGAGGGCTGGGCAGCACCAGGTTAAGTATTTTATACGATAGACCAAGAGCTTCTTTAGATCAAAGGGAAATCGCATTTGCTTACCAGCACTCTGCTTCCTGATTTTCTTTTGCAATTGTAATGAGCTGAATTATATGGGAGAGGGGCAACCATGGGTCTGTAATTGAAAACTTCCCTGCTCATTTACTTGAATGGGACAGCGCCCTCCAGTGGATGTTTCGTAACACAACTTCGGCTGCACATGGCAGGAAATCCCAGGATATTTCAGAAGAATCAGGATATCCAAGGGTTTCTTTTAAACAGAACAACCAGAGGAAGGAGCAGGAGACATGCAGAAGGCTCACAATGTCATCAAATTGACCCACAAACCTCTGTGAGTGGGCAGTCCCATGCAAGCTTTAAATTGCTCATTTAAAGAAGCCCCAACTCACAACCCACAAACTGAGCCTCCTTCTATCTGTGTTGCCTTTTCCTTTCTGCCCCCCTCCACCATCTTCTCTTGCATGCACGAAATGTGCTTTTAGCAAACCAAGAGGGTGAATTGGCCCCTATGAATGGAAATGATCAGTATGTGAACTCTCTGAGCTGCGGTAGAAAAATCCTGCAATTGATGGCTTGTCCTCCTATCAGATGAATCACACTACCATTTTGCACATTCAATCTGAGCAGGGAAAAGACCATCTGCACCAATGAGAGAAAAAAGCCCCAAAGTGGTTATGTGAATTTTCCTTGAATATACTAGAGCATAGGAAAATAATGGATTCTGTTTGATCTGTAAGTCTTTCTGAAGCGCACCTGTTATTTGCGTGGCATATGCTCTCTGAGTGAATGTGCATGGGGGGAGTCATGGGTGGATAGTTTTCATGCCTTTGTTCAGGAGGCATTCCCTTCCTGCTGATGGTTCTGTGCAACTATGCTTATGCTCCCAGCAGAAGTCCTTTCAGCATGCAACATTGTGACTATTCTCCCTCACATGACTGGGAGGGAAGTAGCCTTATCAATGTGAAGATGAGCAATATGGAGACTTTTTTAAAAAAAACTTTTGTTTGTTTGTTTACTAGGGGAAAGGGACCCTGCCTCTGTGCCTCAGTACCAAAGTCATGCCATTCCAGCAATGGAAGATAAAGGGACGGGAAGAAAGAGCACAGGGTCTATGGCAGATGCAGATGCAGCCTGCTAAGCTGCAGCAATTCCCCATGCATCTTTCAGCAGTCACATGCATCTTTCAGCAGTGTTGCTTGAGGCGCTGTGTTGACTTAGTAATACTAGGCACGTACTGATCTGCTGAGACAACTCAATGAGCTCCATCTCAGTAGGCATGTAGCCCATGGTCCGCATACATTCTCCCAGATCCTTGTAACTGATGTAGCCATCACGGTCTTTGTCAAACTCCCGGAAGGCCTCCTTTAGCTCTGGAAAGAAAAGAGATGCTATAAGCCAAGGATTCCACCTACGTTCAATAGGATATTCTTCCTACTGAGCACATTTAGGATAACAATCTAAAATGACTCAGACTTCTGAGCCACTTTTAATCACAATCCTTCCAAATTGGTTCATTTACTAGTTTCCCTTGGAAACCAGGCCATCCACTGTGGGGCTGTCTTCACAGTGCTGGGTTGGTACCACCTCCCTCTGAAACCCCAAGGTTTCCCTTCCCCAGGGTGGCATCAGGTAATCCCGATACTGAGGAAGGAGCATGGGGCTTCCTGCAGCCATCCAGGTACCTGAGCCACCCTCCGTCCTCCTCCTGGTGGAAGGTGTCCAGTTGGATTGGCCCTGGAGTGACATCAGATGGCGAAAAAGCCGTCCTGACATTGCTCCAATTGAAAAAGTGGGGCAAGTCCCTGACTTTTTCAATCAGCAGCTTCACAGGAAAGCCCCACATTGGCTGTGAAGCTGCACCTGTATCATATAACTGACGCAGCATAGATCCTCAGTCACTGCAGGGCTTTCCCCATGTATAGACAGCCCTGCGTCTTGCAAACACCATGTAAATGGGAAAGCAGAGACTGGGCCATGGACGGAGGTATATCAGATTTGTTGTATAACAAAAAAGCTTCTGCATTTTCACCCACACCCATAACTCATTTTGGAGCTCTGCTCCAATGGGATAATAGCAATGGATGTCAGTAGAGGAACATTAGGTCAGAATACTCAAATGTTTATCTTAATAGAGCTTTCATGCAAGGGCTGAGTCCATATTTATAGCCAAGGAGATCAGATAGTGGGCCAAAGAGATATGAAGGAACAAAGCAAAACATGGGGTCCAAAAATTAGGCAAGGTATAAAGTAGGACGGGCTGAATCTGTCAAGCTCAATGTCACTCAGGTTCTCATTTTTCCACTTTGAAGTTTGTTCTATCTGCAAATGATTATTATTTTGCTGTGCATGATAATTCATATATATTTTTGTTCATATATATATATATATATATATATATGCATTTTTTTCAAATGAACAGTTTTCAAGCCTATTTTCCACTAAATTAAATAAAGCTTTTTTGTGCATTTTCTAAATGTATGCATTTTTGTATGCTGCAAATGTTTGGAACGATGGACCCAGGAAAAGATGTCACATCATTTGGCATGTTGTGTGTTTTTCCTTCAGATGGACTGAATCACATGCACCACTCTTGAGATTCCTCCATTTTGCTATGTGAACTAGCAAGGAACAAGCAGAGTGATGCACATCTGATGTGATGGGGCTCACTGGATCACAGCTCTGGAAATTGGAGGAGAAAGACATGATGGGATGCTTCATTTTACCTTCAATTTCCTCTGGTCGCAGTTCTCTGTCCTGGGAAAAGAAGCAAAATAGAGACCAATGAAAACAAGCAATGGCTGCTTTGCCCGCTCACACCCATTCTACTGCCTTTTAACCCTGATCTCCCAGTCAGAAACGTTGTCCCAGTATCAACCTCAAGGAAGTCTTCCTCACTCAGCCTATTCCTTCTATGAACTGAGAATAGCCTTTTTTTCCTTTGTGCTGCCTGATGCTATGCATATTTCTTGTAAGTAAGACTCATTATATTTGGCAAGGCTTCCACCCACGTAAGTTGGCAAAGGATTACAACCCTGTGCTGCATCACTGTTTGATTTCATGCAAGCATCATTTCAGGACATAGTTGCTGCAGATTACCCTAAGGATAGGCTGACCATATGAAAAGGAGGTCAGGGCTCATGTAACTTTAACAGTTGCAGAGAAAAGGGAATTTCAGCCAGTGTCATTTGTATGAAATTAGTTCCTGGTGAAATTCCCTCTTCATCACAACAGTTAAAGTTGCAGGGGCCCTGCCTTCTTTTGTATATGGTCACTCTAGTATAGTGCCTGGAACTTTAACTGTTGTGATGAAAAGGGAATTTCACCAGGGACTAATTGCATACAAATTACACGGGCTGAAATTCCCTTTTCTCTACAACTGTTAAAGTTACATGAACCCTGTCCTCCTTTCCATATGGTCAGCCTACCTAAGGAGAACCCCTCAAACTCCTTGTAGGGAGAAAACGGTTCTAGTGTGGAGCTGGGCAGTGAATGAGCTACTCATCAGGAAGTCCCCAGTTGGAATATAGTCTCTGCCATGAACACATTAGATGACCTTAGGCACATCACTCTCTCTTTCTCTCAGCCTCAGCAGCCCCATCTGTGATATGAGAATAATAATAATCTACATTACAGGTTATTGTAAGGATTACAAGATAATGTATGTGCAGAGCTTTGAACCTTTTAAAGCCAAACTAAAGCCATACATACACATGTGATTATAATCAATCAATCAGTGCCTTTTATTGCCTGGCTCTTGACGAGTGGGAAATGGACTCAATGAAGCAATTTTGTCTATAGAGCTGGGGTGGGCAACTTCTGGTTCTCCAGATATTTGGACCTGCAGCTCCCATCATCCTTCACCATTGGCTATACTGGCTAGGCCTGATGGGCACTGTAGGCCAAAACATCTGGAGGGCCACAAGTTGCCCAAGCTTGTTATAGAGTTAAATGTTTGTAATCTACAAGCTGTGGCATGAATGATTTATCTTCCACAAGTACATAGACCGAACGATCGATGGGCATGCATCAGCTGCCCAGTTAGTATACCTGTGGCAGAAAATAACATGTTATTCCTAAATGGAGATGATCAGTCTTCGTGGAGGAGAGAGTAATACATACGTAAAGCAAACCTGAGTCATGCTTCAGTACATGGTTATATGGAGGGGATGAGTGGAGCAGGACAGTGGCACAGTAATTCCAGACTGGATTATGGAGCCTACAGTGCTCTGGTGTGCTGTAGGAATGGTGTGTTGGCGGAAGCGCAGTACGTACGATCTGTGTGATGGCGATGCTCTGGCGCAGGAAGATGCAGGCTGGCCCCACCAAGCCATGCAGCACTGAGTAATTCTGCAGTGGTGGATACTGTGTGCCATCCGCCAGTTCGTCCAGGTCGTTGCTGGTAGAGGCTTGGGAGCTGGGTGCCTCGGAGGGCTGCTTATTCTCCTGTAGCATAGCTTGCAATTAGCTAAGTATGATTAGAGAGCCCAATTTCCCCACCTGACAGGGCCTGGGTGCTTAAGGGCCTGGCTCCTGGGAAATTCTAGGAAAGTGGTGGACCTGGGGTGCTTCCAGGTGGAAGACTACTAGCGCTACCACTCAGAAGGTATCATGCAGCTGTTCCGTCTTTCCCTCCTTCATGGATTTTCTGCGGTAAGGAAAAGGACGGAAGAAGCAGTGGGAAAACAAGGCAGGAGTCAGAATGGAGGATGGTGACATCACCTGGACCCCCCCCCCCATAAATATCCATGAATGAGACAGGAGGAGGGTGCGATAAAAGCCTCATCTGGAAGCACCCCTGGTGATGGAGGGTATGGGAAGGAGAATGCCAAAAGTGAAAAGTAGAGGTGTACTAAGGAAATAACACGAGGTTGTTTGGAAAAAGCCCCATGTTTCTCATCCATAAATTCATCTCAGTAGCCCAATTAGGTAAAATCCACAGTTAGACTTGCACAGTCTCCGACCTTCTGATGAATCCTCAATGGCAGACCCTAAGCATTGGTTGAAACACTGACTAACATGCCAGACAGACATCTATGCTAAGTCCCTGTAACCTCACACACCTGTATTCATGGTATTCACACAGATGCACAAGTGTGACCTGGCAGTGGCAAGAGATACATACTGCAAATTGCACACACACACACACACACACACACACAGATACCAAAGGACATCTCTCTCTCTCTCTCTCTCTCTCTCTCTCACACACACACACACACACACACACACACACACACTGGATTGGATCCAGGATCTGCCTTCCACAAGAGGAAGGGGCTCCACTTGCAGAAAGTCACTGCCTGAATTTTGGGGATCCTCAGCTACCCACCACACACACACACACACACACACACACACACCACAATTCACCCCCTGACTCTCCATGTAGCATTTACAGGGGGCTGGAGGAGCTCTTGAGGGATGGAGGGGGCAGTGAAGTCTATTTCCACCAGTGCCATTGATCCAACATAAATCTGAAGACAACCCAAAATAGTCAAATATAGGCTCAAACAACACCAAACATACAACAGCACAGATGGTACATGCACATTTCTTGGCAGCCTGTCTGCTTCTTCAACACCACAGATTCAGACTGATTTAGTAGGCATTCTCCCTTCCAATCCTGGAACTGTGGTTTTATGAGAACTAGGGATCTTCAAGAGAATTCTCAGCCCTCAATCAAATGACGATTCTTGCAGCCTTGCCCCAACCTGGTATCTTTCATGCTGCCCAGGAATGATGGGAGTTGTAGGCACCAGGTTGGGGGAAGGCTGCTTTCTGGAAAGTAATTACTGTTCAATTGGAATAAATCTGTAGTGTAAATATGCCCTAATTCTGAGTCAATACAGTCGACCCTGTACCAAGTGCTAACTCACGTACAGCTATGTGCGGAGCTAGTCAGCTGTATCATCTGGCCACAGGGAGATGTTCTGATTTCTCAAAACAAACAGACATGTAATCAAATTCTACACACACACACACACACAGGCACACACAATACATACATCTACTGCTATGCAAAAGAACTATTTCGCCTTGAGGCCCGGTTGCCCGATTATGCGCATTTACGGATAAGTGCATTTACTCCTAATACCTATTCACGAGAGGCAGTGAAGCGCATTACAGGCTGTATGAAACACGCTTTAAAGTTGTTTACATGCGGAGAATCACATGTTTACATGGCCATAAGGCGCTTTAACTCCCGCGGTAAATTTTAAGTCACTATTTAACGCGCATTCAATAATGCGCATAAGCGGAGATAAAAAGCACCTCAACACCCAATTTGTGCTCCGCTCTTGTAGAGGTAAAATCTGTAATGGCCTTAAAAAAGCTTTAAATCACTCTTGTAGAGGCACCCTATGACACATACAAAAATTGGGGGATATATTTCCTAGCATTGACATACATGGCCAAATCTCTCTAGAAACACACCCATTCCTTGATATTTTCTTTCTTGTACAATCATGCATCAGTGTCTTCACCAATATGCCATGGAAGTGGCAGACAGGGTCTGTTGCCAACAAGATGAACAAGACAGAGACAGAAGCGTAGACATCCGTCCCAACACACATACCCCAATGTCCCAAGTATACAAACACTCATATGTTCCATGCACATACATGACTCCTAAATATATCCTGGCATTTATAAAAGCCCACAGATCCTGATCCCATCCCTCTCACCTCAGAAAAATGACCCTGACATGCAGCACAGAGAGAACATGCCCACACCAGCACACACTCCCTGAGAGATGAACACATCCAAATACACACAGAAAGATGCTATTAACCCCACAGTTAATGGTGTGTGTGTGTGTGTGTGTATCATATCTTCTGGTTCAAGGACAGTGATAGGCAAGAATATTTTATAATGATCTGAAAAGTCACATTAATGCTAGTTGTGGAGGTTTGAGATCCTTCCTGCTCACACTTTCTATTGTAATTGGGTTGGCAGGAACTAAATCATGGACTTGAGGCCCAAATCTGGACTGTGCCTCACCCCAATTGCTCATTCCTGTTCTAGTGCAACCACCATCTTGAGTTGATTTAAATAACCCAAGTTATTTAAAGTATACAAAGGCCTGTTTGGATATAACTGAACAGATGCAACGTCCATCCAGGCTTATTTTCCTTCCTTGGGACAGGTGGCAACATGATTTCCCTCGCATTCTGTCTCCAACACCTACGACTTCAATTGGACCACCCTCCAACCTCCACTTGATAGTCCTAAACTTTATACACAGATGCCACATGCCCAAAGAAAGCACCCAATACACAGAACTATGGCTCAAATATATACCAAGGTAGTACATACCATTTAAGAAACCCACCCAACCCTCAGGTATTGAGAGGTTGACCATTGAGGATATACAGGAATCTGGGAGTTACCATAATTAAGGTTCCCGAGTTCCCATAGGCCCAATATTCCTGGATACACGTGAGGTCCACCTGGTTTGTGCCTCCATTTACCCAACTCAAACACAGGTCTTGTACACTGGGAGGAGGGAGAGCACATTGAGCAGCATTTAGGTTTTTGCTTCAATACAAGAAGAGAGAAAAGGATCTGGATGCTCCTCTGGGAAGGACTAAGTAAAAGGGATGGAGAAAAAGGGACCATTTCAGCCTTCTGTATACTCTGTTCTGTGAAACACACCCTGGCTTCATTCTAATAATCCGGTACAGTATTGCATATGTCCCTAACAGGCCCATTAACCTGAGCTTGGGTGGACAGGGGAATGGAATGACAGGGGCCTAGATGGAAGCAGCCACCAAGGGGAGGGTGCTTGCTAGGTCTCCTGGGAGAACCTCAGCCTAGGGCTTCTCTTACTGATTCAGGCACTGAGGAAGGAGGAGAGGAGAGCCAGACAAGCACATAAAAAACCACACACACACACACACACACACACAGGGCCCAACACAAAGACATGCAGATATAAGGAGGAAAGGGGACCACCCTCCTCTCCCGTCCCCTCCCTCCTCTCTCCCTACCTTGGACAGCCGCCTGCCTGGGGTTTTGGTGCAGTTGCCCATGACTGTTAAGGCCCCCCCATCCCACAGAGCATGGTATGGGGCTGGAGGCAGCTGGCGCTGGTGGCAGAATTTTTTTAATAGTAACAAGTGATTCTCTCCCTAGGAGGTTTAGACGCTTTGGGGATTTTCAGGGTTTTTATTGTTGAATATCTCCAGAATATTAAGGGAAAGTGAACAGGGGTGGGGGGAGGGCGTTGGCCAGAGCCGTAATCCTCAGGATTATACGCAACTCAATCATAGATGGTGCTAAAGCAGAGAATGGGGGACAGGCAGGAAGCTAGCTCCTGCCTCAACGCACTTCAGCTCTGCAGTGTCCCCAGCAGGAAAGCCCCAGCCCTGCCTGGTCCTTTCTTGCCTCCCTCCCAAAGCCCCTCTCAGATGCTGCCCTGTAGGCGGGAGGAAGGCCTAGTGGCCCACCAACGTCCCCCCTCCCTCCCAGAGAGAGCAGGCAGGCCATAATCTCCCGTGACAATCAAAGAGATTTTCAAATCTTTGTTCCAGGGAGTGGCTGCTTCCACTGAGCTCTGATGCTGCAAGAGGCTGGTAGCATTACTGGGCACATGGGATGGCCCAGAGCGGGGGAGAGCGCGCATTACCAAGATTGTCAGTCAGACTTACTGGTTGGCTACAAGATGTGAACCACTTAGCAGATCACACTCCATCTTTAGACTCGTGGGGTCTCGTTTTCAGAGATGTTAAGAATTCCTGTTCATCTCAAAATGTTAGTAAAGGGGAGGGAGGGCATTTTAAACTCAAAGGCAAACATTTGATCGTTGGAGCTCTTGCTTGTTTTACAGATGTGGGAAATGAAATTCCGGCCTGGTGTTAGTTTTGAAAACGTGTATGGATTTTAAAGGCTAATTTTAAAACAACCATTTCTGTATTTAAATTTTTTATATAACCCACCATTTTACCAGGAAATGGCAGTCAATGCAGCTATTTAGGTCAGCTAATTGGATTAAGTTCACACTTACCTGCCCACCCTTTTCTTGAAAACCTCAACAAAGAGTCTGCAACTTCCTTGGGCAACAGCAGACTGTAAAAGATGTCCAAATACTTTTATATAAGGCCCTTGAAACACACAGAGTCAAAAGGCACATGGGGATGGTGTGCCAGAACAGAAATGGGCAGAAGGTAAATTTGGTACAGATAGATCGCTGGATGATTTGCAGTAGAATGCCAGTCTACTGATTCCCAATCGTCTAACAAAACCAGCCATGAAAAAGCTCCCCTCCCCTAAATTATGTTTCTAAAAAAGAATGCTTGGACAGAAACCAGGAGTGGATTTTTGTGCAAAAGACTTTGTGAACTTTTGGTTCTGATACTGATCACAAATTCCTGGCCTCAGCATACCCTGTTACTAATTCATAGTTTATATTTGCCCACCTAAGCAACCCTTTTGCACCTCAGCCCAGTTAGCAGAACTCAGGCTTCTTGTAAAAAACAAACAAGTAGATCTTGCAAGCCTGAAGCCTGACTGCCCCCCACCCGTGTTAGAGTAATCATTGCGCAGAGCATTCATATCCATTGCTAATACTGTCTCACCATTGTACCTGGTCAAATAGACCAGAAATGACAGCATGACAAAAGAAATTAGTGTGTACACCACCATCAACCATGGTTTGTTTCATCATTCTACTTTCAGCTCTCTTGAAAGAAAACATTCAGTCTCAGAAATAAAACTCAAGAAATTACCCACCTCACAGTTTCCCTCTTCTACTTACCAGTTAAGTAGGGTGACCAGATAAAATCCAGGTCAGGGCTCCTGTAACTTTAACAGTTGTAGAGTAAAGGGAATTTCAGCCAGTGTCATTTGTATGCAATTAGTTCCTGGTGGAATTCCCTCTTAATCACAACTGTTAAAGTTGCAGGGACCCTACCATCTTTTGTATCTGGTATAGTGCCTACGCCTTTAACTGTTGTGATGAAGAGGGAATTTCACCAGGAACTAATTGCATACAAATGACACTGGCTGAAATTTCCTTTTCTCTGCAACTGTTAAAGTTACATGAGCCCTGACCTGGATTTTATCTGGTCAGCCTACAGTTAGGTGTTCATTTTTATATTACAACAACTGCCACATATCACACAATCTGCTGCCCCAATACTCCCTTTGCACAACCGTGTACCAGTGCTGACACAATTATGGTGAAGAGAAATATATCATGGTGGACATGGTTGGAACACATATTAACCCAGTTCACATATCAGAACTACCCAGGTTTTAAACAAGCTGTGAACAAGTGGAGTGAGCAAGTGAGCAGATTTGCTTTCTCTGCTCCTATAGAGTTAAACAATCCAGAGACATTCCATCCGTACAACCCTGGGTTGTTTAACCCAGCAGGAGGGAGCCAACACGCTTGCTCACTTCTGCTTCATTATCAACAACCCACAGTTAACAAACACCTAAAACATTACAAATGTTTGCAGATGTTTGAAATTTAATATTACAAACTTTGAAATTTGACCCCAAATTTTGAGATATGAGTGCTTCAGAATAGTTGTCAGCCTCTTGTGTTTTGTGTTTGTCTGTTTGTGTGTTTTCTGTCAGATGTCAAATACCAAATTCTGTAAGATGCCAACTACCAAAAATTGTCACTTTGGGAACTGCGTTCTGCTGCCCTCTGTGATTATCTCTACCTATAAAGCCGAAAGTATGTGTGTGGGTTTGTATATCCGGAAATGTTTACCCTGTAGAAGCCTGAAATTTTTGACGCTAATAGGTAGGCTGACCAGATAAAATCCAGGTCAGGGCGCCTGTAACTTTAATAGTTGTAGAGAAAAGGGAATTACAGCCGGGGTTGTTTGTATGCAATTAGTTCCTGGTGAAATTCCCTCTTCATCACAACAGTTAAAGGTGCAGGCACTATACTAGAGTGACCATATACAAAAGAAGGCAGGGCCCCTGCAACTTTAACTGTTGTGATGAAGAAGGAATTTCACCAGGAACTAATTGCAGACAAATGACTCTGGCTGAAATTCCCTTTTCTCTGCAACTGTTAAAGTTGCAGGAGCCCTGACCTGGATTTTATCTGGTCGCCCTACTAATAGGTCTTTATGTACAAAGTCCCCCCCAAAAACCCATTATTTTTGTGGTTTAACTATTTTTGTATATGATTTAAAACATATCTTAGGCTGACACCTACAACTACCAGCATGCCTACAATTCCCAGCGACTGAAGGCATGCTGGAAGGTGTAGGCATTACAGAGATCTCGGGGATTATGTGCAGTCATGTGGGTGATCTCACGAGATCTTTGTAATGGCTATACAGCCCAGCATGCCTTTGCCGGAGCAGCCTGCATTGACGAGATGAGGGAAGCACCTCTCAGAGAATGTGGCAGTGGCCTGCCAAAGGCATGGTAGTTGATAGTTGGTTGTCCGGCTGTGACTGCCGCCCGCCACTGCCACCTCAGGAGCCAGGCTGAGGAGAGAAAACTGAGCCGAGGAAGCAGGTGCTGCCCGCCCACCCTCCGGTGCCCAATCTCAACGCTGCAAGTATGGACAGCAGAGCGGTGGCAGTTGGGCAAACCCTTGTGTCTGGTGCGGAGACCTATCCACTTGGCGTCAATGGTGGGGATGATGGTAGTGGCAGTGAGCATTGATATGTTGGACAGGTGAGGGAGAAGAACATGAGAACTGAGGGGACGGGGGCACTCTTCCAGGACCTGGGCAACGCCAGGTATTAACAAATATGGGTCCCATATTTGTGCCAGAAAGTCTTACTGGCTTTAGGATTTTCTCTCTATTTCCCTTCCGTTTACTTTCTTTTTCAAGCCTGAAAATTAAAGATTGCTTTCTGTACCTTCAACATATCAACCCCCTCCCTCCTGAACACAGTTGCCTGCTTGTATGACCTTGTGTAAAGAATTCCAATCTATGCGAGTCCCTTGTTCTGAAATGTAACATTTATTGTGTAATACAAAAAGAAATGTCCCAGCAAGATCTCAGATGTAACTCAATTGTAAATAAGTTGATTGTCTCTGTGTTACTGAAACATGTAAAAGTTGATGGGAAAAGTATGATGACAGAGGTCCCAGGAAGCAAAGGTGCCAAATGTTCTTTTGCCCCAAGTCAGCCTGGCAAAATCTGGGGAGGCAGAATTTGCTGCCAAGAAATGATGTTAGTCCATTGAAATATAGCATTCTGATTCAGGACTGGATATGATGTATAATAACAAAAAAGCCCAGCCAATCAGGAAGCGGGGAACAAAGCTCTCTGGATCGCAACCCTGCTAACAGTGGGCAAAACTGTGAGGCACGCCAGAGCCACTTTTCTAGCCCCTTCCTGATCAGTAGCACAACCCCATTGAGTTGCACCAATCGAGCCAACATCAGAGCTCCCTGGATCTCTCCTTGTTTTTAACAGGCAAGAAAGAAATTCACACCAGAAGATCCCTCTTCTCACCCTTCAGTTGGTAGTGCAGCTCCTAAGGAGCTTTTATTTTGCCCCTGGTTACCGTGGCACTGTTTATCCAGTTGTCGTGGCCATAAGCCCCAAGAGGAACTAAAACTATAAAAAGCCCAACCTTCCTTTAATCTAGAGAGGTCGTGGCATTTTTTGGGGGGGATGATTCTCAGGTGCACCTGTGAATATAACTTCCATCCAAACCTTTTCAGCTCTTGCTTCCTTTTTGGGCCAAAAGGGAGAGTTATCTGAAAGAAACCTGTGAGTATGTAGTGGGTGAATCTCAGGGGAGACACTCATAGCTGGGGGCAAAGGTAGCGAGGTACCGCCTTGCCTCTGCCATACTGCACAAATTACTATACTGAATTATACATCCAACTGAGAATCAAAGGGGTATCCTTGTTGGCGTGAATCCTACCTGCCTCTGGGCAGGCTGGATCCAAGAAGTGCCACCCTGATGCTCAGTTGGCAGAGATTGTTAAGTGTCCCTTGGAAAAGAAAACCAGGAAAATGGGTTAGGAGAAGAATGGAATGACCTACTTGGGTGAATAGCCGCACTCCTCTTAGGAAGGAGATGTTGCAGGTCCCATGTCTTGAAATCAAATGCCAAACACCAATACTAATATCGAATACTCAAAACTTCAGAGCATGTTTGGCATCAGAATTCACAGTAGAGATTTTTGGCAAGCAAATTCATTTCAGCTTAGCTGTAGAATATGTGGATTGTGAGCAATAAATTGAATATTTCATAGTGGGCAGCATGGAGAGCATCATGGGTAAGCATGGTCGGGCATCTGGTGAGGGGCCCCACCCCAGAAGGGGCTCACTGACAAAAGCCCCCTAGAGTTGTTGTTCCTCTTCACTATTGTTCACCTGCCCCTTGCTCTGGCCCAGAGAATGGTGGTGGTGAGAAGGAGGACCAATAGATAAGGCTGACCAGATAAAATCCAGGTCAGGGCTCATGTAACTTTAACAGTTGTAGAGAAAAGGAAATTTCAGCCAGTGTCATTTGTATGCAATTAGTACCTAGTGAAATTCCCTCTTCATCACAACATTTAAAGTTGCAGGCACTATACTAGAGTGACCATATACAAAAGAAGGCAGGGCCCCTGCAACTTTAACAGTTGTGATGAAGAGGGAATTTCATCAGGAACTAATTGCATACAAATGACACTGGCTGAAATTCCCTTTTCTCTACAACTGTTAAAGTTACATGAGCCCTAACCTGGATTTTATCTGGTCACCCTACAATAGATGCCACGGTCTCCTTGCTCATTATCTCTCTGTCTGCCAAGCAAGCAAGTGGCAGAAATAATTAGAAGGAAGATGAGAAGCAGTAGCAGCTGGGGACAATGTCAGTGAGAAGGTAGACTCACTGATGGAGGCAGCTTATGGCAGTTATCTTGCCCAAGGGCTGCAGAAATCTGGAGCCAGCATTGCTCCTAGGCCTAGAAATGCTACACATGAAGGCAAAGGTAAACCTATGGCAATCTATAAGAGGGGTGAGGAAACCAGCAAGAGCTTTGTGATTCCCCAAGCTTTATATTGGTCATGAACCCCTGGTTTCATCTTGTCATGGCATGTGGCGGTTCTGGCTTGCATTAAACCTGGCTCTCATAGCTATTTGTCTGTCATTCACTTGAATATCACCTAAGCCATGTTTGTGAAGCCCATGCTGTACCTCAACTAAGTGATGGAAGGATTAGCATGCTTTCCAACTGAAATGGAAGTTCTCTGATGGACTAGAAGATTTGTACTTTTCGTAACCAGAAGTAATTTTTGTGAATGCAGGTCGCCAATTTTGAGTCCTCTGCCTTTGAAACTTTTACAGTCTTTGGCTTAGATCAGTGCAAGTCAGCAACTGCACTTTTATGTATTTCTCATGTATGTGGGTGTGCGCACAAAACTTTTTCCGTTTCCATAATAATTCACATTTTGTTAAATAACCGTGTGCCTTGCCCTGGGAATTTAGAACGTTATGACCATAGTGGCAGTGGGGGAGGGGGGAATCTTCTTAAGGGCAATAAAATCTCTCCTTTTGGAGGAAGTATCTTCATGTTAATCTGTATTTGTCAAAATCTGGGAAATGCTTTAACTTAACTCCCAACTATAGCACATCTGACAGGAACAAATTTCATGCAGTCACAGGGCCTGCATGTGGAAAAATCATTGATGGTTTACTGCCATAATTTGGTGGGACAACATAACAGAGGCTGAAAAGGACCAAATTTAGCTTTAAAACAAGCTAAATATGGTCATTTTCAGCAGCCCTGGCACAAGCTCTCCCACTGCTTAAGGTGGCAGAGCGCACGTGACACGGCGTTGCACTCCCCCTTCCTGCTGCTATCTTGCACCCACTGATCTGCTGGAGTCTCCCACGTGGTACAGGTGATCTCCTGGGACACCCTTCCCAGAATGCCTGGCTTCCATGGACAAAGGAGCTCTCCAGAGAGTCTGACTGCCTGCTCTCTAGCTCACAATGAGAGGATTCCCAGCACAAGCCTGAGGACAGGGGGCTGAGAGCAACTGCTTACCCTCAGTTTCATTCAGAGTGAAACAAAGAGTGGATGGCTACTCTAGAGTGCCCATAGGTGTGCGGAAGAGGTGTGCCAGGTGTGCCCAGGCACATGCTAATGTCTCAAGCAATAAGCATCAAATTGAGGGGGCCAATGAGTAGGGATACAGAGGGAGATCCAGAAACAGTGGGGATGGTCCTCCAGCTGCCCGGCAGCAGGAATAAAAAGTTATTATTCTGCTGGGAGCAGCGCTTCAGAGAGGCCTGAAGGAGGGCCCCCGAAGGCTAACATCACCTTGTAAGCCCCAACAATGCTGGGGCTTGAGGAGCGTCTCCTCATTCCCCTCATCTGCAATGGCCCTCCCGCGGTCAGCAAGTCAGAAGTAGGGCATCAGTGTATACAGTGTTTAATAAATAAATGAATAAAAATAATGTACTTCACGACTGAGTATTAAATAGATGTTTGCCTTAAAAAAATATCCCTGGGTGCACACCCCAATGAAATGAGCTGCACACACCTATGAGGGTGCCTGGTGGGACCCTCCAGAGCACTCACTGGAGACAGCAGCAGGCCTCCTGATGGAAGTTGCGCAATTTCCACTCCTCCTGCCCTGACTTCCGCCCAAACCCTTACTGGTGGGCATCAAGAGGCAGGAGAGGCAGTGGTGCCATCAGGGAAGGGCTTTGGAGCAAGATGTCCAGGAGCGTCATCAGACGGGGTGGGGGTGAAATCATGGTTCCCTACCATCGCTTTGTCTCCTGCTGTTGTCCCACAATAAGGATGAACAGCTTCCTCTTTCTTCACATGGGGAAGAAAGAGGAATCAAGCAATGACCATGTGGCCCATTCAGTGGACGTTTTTATCACACTGCTTCTCCTGCACACAGCAGGAAATGGTGGCAAGTTTCAGTATAGCCCCAAAATCGGGTTTTCTCTGTCTTATTTTATGATGGAAAAAAGACCAGAAGGAATGGGAGACACGTGGGAGGCAGACAGCATCGTCAAAAGGACCCTCGAAAACCATGAGTGGCCAGTAACGAGCATGCTATAAAACACTTGTCTGATGACACAGCAGGCCCCTACAAAGTAGAATGAGCAAGAGGACTCCCAAATACAGCAGGGCTGGCTCACCCCTTTTTCAAGTAAGTGAAGCAATACAGCCCCCACTCCCCCAGCAGACCATTAAGTTCAGAGTCTGAGACTATCTGACTGCACCACTGAGGACCGTGATGTTGCTGACTAGCCAGTGGCACCCTGTGTAGGTCAGGATATCAGCAGTCCTCAGACAGCACAGCTGACCAGTCACCAGCTGAGCACCTGCACTGAGCAGCCCCAGCCTCCCTCAGCCTCCAGCACTGCCTCGCGATCTTCCCCCTCCCTCTCTGCTCAGCAATAGTGCCCCCTCCATCCTACATCCAGAAGTTGACCAGAATGATATCATACGTCAACAATGGCAATGGTACAGCTTCTTCCCCCCCACACACCTGACGACAGCATGATAGCTTAGGGAGGGCAGGGCAGGATGTGCAGCACCCACAGTGTTGTCCTCCAACACCTTATTGGTGCCCCACTGCATCTGCCACTTCACTCTGCCTAATAGTAGGGCTGCCCATGCTCCTCAAAGACTGTTGACACACATCATCTCTGTAAGCTTTAGAAGAACCATGTCAAAGAAGCAACAACCCAAATCCTCAGATTAGGAATTTTGTTCCCAAGGCTTTTCAGGAACTGGGTTGACAGTCAGCAATGGACCTGAAAAACATAGATCCTAAGCTTGGGTAGCTTCTGCACTTCCTTCTGCTGACTTGAGGGGAGTTGACAGGAGGATGTTATATGTAAAGGGCATTTGGTGGGCCTCTTCTTGCTAGGCTCATTCCTCCATCTGGAACATGTACTAGGTGTTGGGGTGCGAAACTATAACCTTCAGCCATGTGTCCAGTGACACAGTGGAGCATGGGTTCATAAAGATGCAGCGCTGGTACTGCTTTATTAGCAGGGGTGCTGACATCACCTGCCAGCCCTTTCAGACTTCCCTGCTCCCTCTGAGCTTAGCTGCAGTCCTCACAGTAGCTGGGCCAGGGGATGGATTTTCCCAGGAACAATATATTGACCCCTGTTGTACTGCAAAGTATTTGGGGGTGGCTTGATTTTGAGTGGTCAATTAAGATCCATTAGCTTTACAAAGGACCTGCTCCTGTTAGAGATGCTATAACTGGTTTGTTGATATGGATCAACCCAGCTGCTGGAAATTGTGAAGGCATGGCTATGTCATGGTGAGTGTCTGCATGATGAGTGCTCGCTGTAGGTATCTGAGAGGAAGGGAGAAGACAGAGGACTAGTCTTTTTTATATATTCAGGAAAGGAAGGTGGAATCCTCCAGGGATGCCACAAAAACCCTATCCCCACTGGGGAATCTCTCTTATTTCACGTCTTGCCTCCACAGGAACCCTGGTGCAGAGACCCTCGCTAACCACTACTTCTTTCTTCCCCATGCCCCCCAAGTCACGTTACCTGCCCAAAGACAGAGGTAAGGACAGGCTCCATCTCCCAGATGCTTGGGCATTCCTCTTCTGCAGGAGCCAAAGTGGCCCTTCCTGATGCCGTCCCTTGTATTGGTTGGTCCATGGCACTAGCTCCAGTGAAGGCTCCTCCATCCTCCAGCCTATGGTAGTTGCCACTCAGGGCCACAGAGGTGGCCGTCATCTCTTCCCCTGAAGTGCTCCTGGCCCTGGGCCGCTCCATGGTCCGTTGGTCTTCTTCCCGGGACCGGCTGCCTGTCCTACGGGAGCGTCCGCTCTTGGACCGCTGGTGAGACTTGTTCCGGGAAAGGGCCCGGGATGCCCTTGACTCTGGCGTCTCGCTGCTCAGGCGCTGGGTCTCCCGGAGAAAAAAGAACATGTTGGGGGCTGGAGAAGAAGAGCTGCACTTCTCCCTCGGAGCTTTTCTCTCTATATCTTTCCGTCTCTCCAGGAGACACGAGTCCCAGGCCTTCTCTTTCGTAAGGCCTAATTCCTCTCCACGCTGCCTCTGCCTCTCTCTCTGGATCCCATCCTCACACACACAGCCACTAAGGCCCTCTCCTGAATTCCTGGATGCTTTCTGTGCCCTCCTCCTGGTGCTGAGGCTTCTGTAGGGCTCCCTCTTGCTGGTTGCTTGCCACACTGTGCTGTGTGGGGAAACTTACTCTTTCATGTACACCCTCGTTCTAGCTGGACTGCCAAGGTTCAAGGTACCTTGTTCTGAGGAAACACAACCCCCTTTCTGTGTACCTTCCCCTTTCACTTCCTGCTCCATTGCCCTCTACATCCTCCCCTCAAACTGCTTCCCCTACTGCTCCCTAAATGCCCCCCTCTTTCTCCCACCCCTCCTCCTCCTCCTCCCATCCACTTGCTTTCTCCCCTTATCTCCTCACTCCTGGAGACACCTTTCCTCTTTGCTCTCAGACCTTTCCCTTGTAAATCCGCTTATAACGGATCAACCCTTGTGCTCCTCAGGTCCAGGAACTGCCGTGGGAGCGGGAGGGGTGTGTGCATCTGCTGCTTCCCTACTCTCCATCCATCCAAACCTAATCAAGTCATCTTGTGATTTGCAGGGAGTGAGATTGAAGCAGGAGGAGTAGCGAGAGAGTGAGGGAATCTGAGCTTATCAGGTCAGACACATGACCCGGCCTGGATCTGCTTTTCACTAATGAATCAAACAAGGTAAAACAACCCCCCTGGAGCAGGAAACCCAAGAGGTCTCGGAGGCTGCAGGACACCGATTGAGCAATGGGCTTCCATGGTTTTCCTTGTGTTGTTCACAGATCCTAGGAAGGAATGTTGTAAAGGAATAAGGCAGGAGAGATGTTCAGGGAATAAAATGCTCCTTCTGACTTTGTCTCCACCAGTACCCTGTTTTTTAAAATAACCCACCTCGGTTATCATGATCACCCTTCCCTTGAATCCCCCACCAGACCCCATCCAGTGATGTTCTGGCATTTGCAAGAGCCTTCCCTCTGTCTTGCCACTCCTTCCCTCCACATCCACTCCCCCGGTCTTTTTCTCCTATCCTGCTGCTCCCTGAGGGCCTTTTCCCCAAGATGTCCTCCACAACCCTCCCATTTCCAAACAGAAGCCGGAGCAGCTTGGCAAACCACGTTGGGCCCCCACCTGTGGTACTTGGCAGCTCCCTGGCCCCCTGGATGGCAGCGATGAGGCTCCTGGCAGCACTGCTGGCCACCGGTGCTGCTGCGCAGGCAACTCATGGTTTATTCAGTGCCTAGCTGGCAGCGTTCCAGGGGCAATGGTAATTAGACCCCCACCTAGCTAGCTCAGACAATGCCAAGGCTCTTGGGCTTAGTCTTATCACTCCCTGGCTCACATCTGAGAAAGCAAGCAGGGAGAATGATCTGTTATGGGATACAAACACCATTGAAATCAAGGGAACTTTTTATTTGTGATTATATAGCCCCACTAAAATCATCCACTGCTGACTTTAACTGGATTTGGGCCTGTATACCTGTGTGTGTTTATGAATCCAATTAATTAAGAACATGTTTAAAGTAAATGTAATGTCTAACTTTGCAATAGCATTGTTTGTGTGTACATATAAAAGTGTACAAATACCCCCAAATAAATATACATAACACAATAATTAAACATGTTTATTTGGCACAATAATCAACCAATGATTTTTTTGACCAGGAATCTCCCCAGCTAGCAGTGCAATATATATGGAGTATTCTGTTTTAAACATTTTAATGCCAATGAAATGCTGCCTGTTGTTCTCCTTTTTTCTTGTTACAGGTCCAAATGGAAAAATAAGTCATTAGGTGAATAAATATTGCCACCCATCCCACTGGAGACACCAACTGCAAAACAAGGAGATGAAGTGAATGGAAAACAATGCCAAATGAGGCAGCGACAACGCTCAGGAGAAAGCACATGGCAGCCAAAGGGGACCCATGAATGATGAGTCACTTCTCTCACAAGGGGCAGCTCCTCTCCACAGTCTAGGCTTGGGCCATGCTATGGCATGGCAATGGCTTTTCTCTCCTTCCATGTCTTCAAATGATATTGCAGCACAGCAGCAGTCAGCCACTTCCTGTTCAGTCCTACCCCGCCATTTAGCAGATTTCCCCAACTTGGTGCCTTCCAGATGTTTTTGACTACAACTCCCAGCATTCCTGACAATTCCCCACCCCTGGATTAATCTGCTAGTCCCAATGCCTGAGGAGGAAAGACATATGCTGTCGCTCCTCTCACTGCCATCGACCACCTGTCCCCCCACCAAACAAGAGATTGGATGGGCATCTTCTTCAGAGTTACCCAGGCCTGAATGCCTTGCTTTGAAGGGTCCTTCCTCAAGACAGGCATTGTGAGGAGGCCATGGAGACCGTCTGTACAGACTCTCCCAGAGAGAGGATGGGCGGACTCTCCAGAGAGCCTGCTCACCTGACAAGGCTGCCCACTTGATCTCTCACTGGGAGAGAAGTGAGGGATGCTGGGTGTGCGTGTGCTGCTCCTGCACCTACAAGGCCTATTGGCCCCGCTCCTAAGCTTCAGCAATGCCGCCATGTGGCAACAGCAGTACCTGCAGAGGCCCTCCCAGCAGGGAGTGGGGACACAATCCACCAGCCCTTCCTAGCTGTTGGCCCTCCTGATCTGCGGCTTGAGCAAGAGATTCACCTTGCCTAATGGAAGGGCTGGCCCTTCCTTGCTCCATATCCCCACTCAGCCCTGAAGCTCACTGGAGCTTGAAATGATGCAAATTGTAGTCTTACAGGCCAGGGAAGGCAATGCTAGCAAATTAATTATTATTCACCGTTGGCTACCTTGGCTAGAGCTGTTGGGAGCTGTGCATCAAAAAACCTGGAGAAGTACAAGTTGCCCACTTCTGCTCCAAAGCAATCTTGTTCGAGATAACGCAAATACAAAACAAAGGTTTAGAAAATTATAAGGGATTTGCTAGCACAGCCTTCCCCAGCTTGGTACTCTACAGATGTGTTGGACTGCAACTCCCATCATTCCCAGTCCAACACATCTGGAAGGCTGAACCTATTTTGGGGGTAGGGGTTCAGCACTTTGGATAGCTCCTTTAGAATTCTGACTGGGTCTGGCTGAAACCTAGAATGGATTCACAGTCCCACCAAACTCGGAGCCACCAGCCTGCATTGATTAAGACTTCAGAGGCCTCTAATGGCATTACCAGGATCTTGGGACAGGGTCGGGGAGAGGGGTGGGGATGGGATTTGACCAGCCTGCAGTTAGCAGAAAAAGAAGGTTGCCCCCTATACAGGTTTTTTGTGGTTCCTGTCCCTTTAAGAGGGACTTGTTCAAGGAATTGCTGACACCTCGTGACGCAGCATTTTCTCGGTCGGGATTGATTGAGGTGCTTTGTTCGGAGTGCAGAAAGTAAGAACCGTCTGCTGTCGCCTTTTGACCGGTTGGGGTTCGACAGTGAGTACCGTACCCCTCAGCGGCGTTTTAGAAGATATCCTTTTCCCGCTAGGCTATGGAGACAGGAAGCTTGGCTCCCGTTTTTCCGGGGGAGAGGGGGGTAGCAATCGTTGGGATCGAATTGATGAAGTCATGCCCATTGAGTTCAGTCGGGCTAAATCCCAGGTCAGGGTGTATAGGGTTGCAGCCTATGGGTCCCCTGGCAGAAATGAGCGCCACGTGCAAAATTAAGCGGAGAGTGAAGGGGGCGGCGGCGGCATGCTAACCATCCTATCCTATTTTCTCCTCGTTTTCCTTCTAGTGCCTGGCAAATATACCATCACCTACTTCCATGTTCGCGGTGAGTGCCGGAAAGCCACATAACAGAAAACGGCGGAACTCAGAAGCACTTCCCGTTAATTTTGCTGGATGGGGGCAGTTAAGGAGAGGAACCAGTTGTCGCTAAAGCTCAAGGGTTTGGGAGGCGCCCCAGTACGAGAAATTCAACTGGAATCTTAAAAAGAACGATAGATTTACAGCCCAATCATGTCTTACATGTATTCGAAAGTAAGCCCTGCTGAGTTAAGTGGGATTGACAGTCAGAGCACTCACCCTGCATGGGGTTGGGCCTTCCTAGGGGAGGAGCGCTTTGTTGGCAAGAGCCTTCCAATCAGACTGAGCAGCCAAATGGGTGCCTAGAAAGAGCCGGATCCCACAAATGCTTCACCTGTTGAGTTCCCAATGTATTATTTTGGAATAATTTGAGATTTTTTAAAAGTTGTATTTTATTGGCAAAGTGAATGGGGAAATATCCAGCTCTCCGAAGAATGAGCAGGAGGGCCTGCTTAGCAGATTTTGAAGTCAGGCCCATCAGATTGTTAAATCCAGAGTCCAAAGTCACCTAACCACACCACTGAGTTTTTTACTTCACCTATTAACTCAAAGCCATGTGCTACATACTCGGAGGAAGCTCATCCCGTAGAGCCCAGCAGTTTAACCATAATTTGGAACCAAGACTTGCTTGTCAACTTTGAGAGGATGGAACACCTCTGAAATCTTTATATGCCTAAAGCAAGGCTTGCAGAACTTCAGCCCAGGGGTCCAAATGCAGCCCTCTGGGACACCCCTTCCCTCCACTCCCTTTTCCTGGCTTTTTTGCAGCCCCCCCAATTTTAAATGTTTGAAAGACTTAGTAGCTAGGTCTTTCAAACAGTGAGAGCCTAGCAATGAGAGCTTTAAGCTAAAATATGCAGATTTTTTCATCTCCATCCCTTTTGGCTTTGGCTCTGCCCAGCACTGGAATGTGCTCCCCCCATTTCTCCAAAGCAGAATTTGGTCCTTGTGCTGAAAGAGATTCTGCACCCCTAGCTGAAAGGGTTGGCAGTATTTTTCTGGAAATTCCCAACCGCTCACATGTAATAAGTCCCTACAGAGTAGGAATAAATGGTAAATTCTTGTCTTTCCAGAGGTCTTCCAAGTAATCCACAAAGCTTTATTCAACAAATAAAATCTCTTCGCACCTCAAAAGAGTTTAAATCCTAGGGACTTTCCTCTAGGCTAACACTTGGCTAAATAAGTGAGACAATTGTCCTTTCAATAAAGGAAAAGCCTTTTCCCTGAGCCCCTTTACCTTCAAGGAGGATTCCTCTGAGGAAGCCTTAGAGGAGAAGCTAGCAGAGCTGATAGTCCCTCACCTTCTTTTAGCTCCACACGTTTGAGTCTGTGATGGACTTGAGGATCAGCCAACTCTGCACACAAAGTTTTCCTCTACCCTCCTCCCCATCCCCCAGAAGTTGATTTTCCACACCTAAAGCAGCCATCAATATTTAAATGCATACTCAGATGTGAAAAAGAGGGACCCATGTTCTGTGTCACAAACATAGTGGAGGTAAGTCAGCTCAGGCCTGGAATGACCTAAAATCTTGCATTCTAAATTTCAAAAAACTTCTCTTACATAGTAGCTGTAGTGGCAAATTCTGAAGTGCAGGCGTCCATGCCCCAAGGAGAGTCCCCCAAAATCAGGCAGCTGTGTTTATCCATATCAACAAACTGGGTCTATCACTTTTCATCACCAGGAACAGATCTATTGTAAAGCAAATGGATCTTAATTGTCCATTCAGATGCTGTCCTGGGCTTAATGAGTTTCTTACATCCTGATTTTACCCAGATTTACTCAGAGATAAGGCCTGTTACTGCTACTGAGACAGACTTCATAGCAAGGCTCACAGCAGATGTGATGGTAGCAGATCCATTTCCGTTTGCTTCCAATAAGGGGGATTGAAAGCACCGAATGGACTGATGGGGGAGAAGATGTGCTGAACCTTTCTCCCTTAGTGAGACGAGCCAGTGAGTAGGACTGGGGAAACTCGAGTTCAAATCCCTGCTCAGCCATGTAATTTTCTGGGGTGACAGTTGTTTTCGCTCAGACAGATCTACCTCACAAGGTGGTGGTGGTGAGCTCCTTGGAAGAAATATGGGATATAACTGTAACTAAATAAATATGTTCTCCCCCCCCCCCAACACACACACAAACAAAATGCTTTTCCCTCAGCTGGCTTTCGTCCAGTTGGGCTCGGAGGTCAGCAATAAGCTCTACCTAGAGAAAAACAACTAGGCAGAAGGGCCTTCAAAGAGAAAAAAGATAGTTTGGAGAAGGATTCAGCGCTTATAGCTCTGGAACAGAAGATTGTGCTGCTGTATCATGTAGCCAGAGTCTAAATATGCTTAGGACTCTATATCTGCAAGCAAATCCTAATACCAAATGAGTCAGATATTGGAGGACTATACGAGGAGCTATTTAAAAAATAAATAATAAATCCTGCAAGTCTAATGTTGATATGCCCTAACGGCTAATGTTGAACTGTTGTATTAATAGTGCCCTTGCAGCCAACCCAGATTTTAATTTTTCTTCTCTTCCTCCTCTCTTTCCTGCTCTAGAGACATGTATGAATTCTCATCTCAGATTCTGTCAATGCTCTGTAGTTATTATTTGACCCATGGTTTGGTTGAACTGAGGCCTTTTCCTTAGGAGCAATATGGCTGCCTGCTCCCCCGGTCTCCCCACCGCATTATATCTGAGTTGCAGGTAGAGCCTGGGTTCTCTTGCTGGGTGTTCGGCCATGATGATTTCGGCTTCTTTCTCACAGGGCGTGCGGAGGCCATGCGCTTGCTGCTGGCTGATCAGGGGCAGGAGTGGACAGAGGATGTGGTGACTGGGGAGATCTGGCAGAAGGGAGATCTCAAGAAATCATGTGTGAGTAACGCTGGCGTGAGAGTTAGGTTTTATTTTCGGGGTTGGAGAGATATCTGTTTGAAAAATTGACTCTGCCGATCTCTTCAGACTGGGCCTTAGCTCCTCCTCCTAACACACTAGAACAGGGTTGCAGGACCTCTTTCAGCCTGAGGGCTGAATTCCAGTTTGGTGAAGCTCTCGGATGCTGCATTCTGGGGCAGGAGACAAAAGGGGCGGGGCCAAAAAACACCACCATATATTTTAGCTGAAAGTGTTTACTGCCAGCAACTAAGTCAACCATTTAGAATGGGAAAGTTCTGGGAGACCACCAAACAATCAGTGGTTTGGGAGAAAAAGAGTGGGGCCAAGGAAAGGGTGTGTGGCTTTCTGGGGAACCCCGGAGGATTGGATTTGGCCCCCAGTCCTGGGGTTCTGCACCCCTGCACAGTGGTTTAGTGGTAAAATTTGAACTGTGGTTGCTCATCATGACAGTCCCTCATAACCATGTCCCCAATGAGAATCTAAAATTCCAGGCACCTCTGTTGATCCATATGGACAAACCGGTTCCAGCAGTTTTCATCTCCACTGGGAGCAGGTCTTTGGTAAAGCGAATGAGTCTTTATTGCCCATGCAAGACCAAGCTACCCCCACAATCCTTTGCGTCACAACAGGGAACAAGATATTGTTGCTGGGAAAATCCATTCCCCCCACCCAGCTACTGTGGGGATTGCAGCTAAGTTCAGAGGGAACAGGGAATTCTGGGAGAGAAGGGTGGCAGATGGCATCATCATCCCTGCTGATCAAAAAGTGCTGGCGCTGTGTCCCTGCAAGACTTGGCTCTACTACACCACTGTCCCTGCTCTAGAAGTTACAGCCTCTCTTGCCCCGCAGGCCCCTACCTCACCTTATAGGAGCAGACGTAGAATGTTCAACCACTAACCCTTTCCCCCCCACTTCTCCTTTCCCCACCAGGTCTTTGGCCAAGTGCCCCGATTTAAGGATGGAGATTTTTTACTGTACCAGTCAAACGCTATCCTGCGCTACCTGGCTAGGAAACATGGTGCGGTTTGGAGATGTGGGGTGCTAGAAGTGATTGCGTGGAGCTGGGTCTGTGGCAAATCTGTCTGCATGTTGCCTCTGCAAGGGGTTGTGTGAGCTGTATGAGTAGGGGGAAGTTGTGTGCATGCTTAGTAATTGTAATGTAACTTATCTCCCTAACTCCACAAAAAAAGCAATGATTAGGTGTGAGAACTGTATGTGTAGGCTGACCATCTGAAAAGGAGGACAGGGCTCATGTAACTTTAACAGTTGTAGAGAAAAGGGAATTTCAGCCGGTGTCATTTGTATGCAATTAGTTCCTGGTGAAATCCTCTCTTCATCACAACAGTTAAAGTTGCAGGCACTATACTAGAGTGACCAGATACAAAAGAAGGCAGGGCCCCTGCAACTTTAACAGTTGTGATGAAGAGGAAATTTTACCAGGAACTAATTGCACACGAATGACACTGGCTGAAATTCCCTTTTCTCTACAACTGTTAAAGTTACATGAGCCCTGTCCTCCTTTTCAGATGGTCAGCCTATGTATGTGTGCACATAAGAGTATGTGATTGAAAGCACCCAAGTGTACACAGATGCTTTTGAGAGAGTCTAGAAGGACATCAGGATATCCCTTTTCCAACCCCGTTTCTTTGGCGTTCAGGACTCTATAGTCAGGATCCACAGGAAGCAGGACTGCAGGACATGGTGAACGACGGAGTGGAGGACCTGCGTCTGAAATACATCCGCCTCATCTATCAGAACTATGTGAGTTGGGATGGCAGGAGGGCTTGTCTTTGCTTCCACCCATTAGAATTGAGAGGCGTGTCCCATTAACGGTCTGTTGGAATCTTTTGACAATGACAAGAAGGGTGGGGTGAGGAAGGCTGAGGCTTCTCTTATTGTGTGTGATTATTGGAGGTAGTTTTATTGGGAGAATGCCTTAGGACCACCTTCCCCAACCCGGTGCCCTTCAGAAGTTCTGGACTTCAGTGCCCATCAGCTGCAGCCAGCATGGCCAATAGGTAGGAATGCTGGGAGTTGTCATATAAAACCTCTGGAGGGCACCAGGTAGGGGACGATTGGCCTAGGTCTCTGCACTTCAGCATTCAGGCTGAAAAGTATGAGGCAGAAGCCAACTAATGGAATGTACAGTTGCTCTCCCCCTTGGAATTGGGGAAGGGTTTGGCCCCAAGGGTTCCTGTAAAAGGGGCAGTGAAGCTGAGGGAGAAGAGATTCCAGTTTCCTCCACCATTGGACTCCGGTTCTTCCTTTCCCTAAGGGCGTGGGGGTAAGAAAAGAGCAGATGAGGGAGCCCACAGAATCTAGGTTCTTAGCCTGCACTGCAGTGAGTCCTGTCAGTCAGGGCTCCCTTCTGGCAGAGGGGTAGGAAGTAAAAGCCAAATGATTCTACTCCACCTCTGCTCCTGCAGTAGGCATTGAGCTTTGAGCCTAGCTGTATCGCTTCAACTCAGGCTCCCAATTTTCTCTAAGGGTCAGATAATTGGCTTCTTTAGTAGGGAGGAAAGCTTGGTAGCAGAGGGTCTTTCTCCATGCTGACTGTTTTCCATTGACAGGAGGAAGGCAAAGCTGCCTATATTGAGGCCCTGCCAGGGCAGCTGCGCCCTTTTGAGAATCTTCTGGCTCAGAATGATGGAGGAAAGGCCTTCATTGTAGGCCAAAAGGTGAGGCTGCTGTCTTGTTGGAGACAGGATACTGGGTTGGTTAGATTATTAGTCTTGCCCCGTAGAGTGCTGATACTTAAATTCCTTTGTTTTTGTCTCATCACATTCTAGTCACGCTTTCTTTGATAATGGAGGGAATATCTTCTTGCCCTTCTTCTGTATTTGGAACACACCAGCTCTATTTTCTGCATTACCCACCCCCTTGGGTAAAATAGCTTTCATGCCCCCCGCTTCACTGAGGCTGAAAGATACCAAGTAGTACTGCATACTGTACAGTTACCCTGGATATCCTGCTTTTGATTTTGGGGGCACACTTCCTAACTTTCCTACCCATAATCCTTTCTTTCAATGCCTTATATTTTGTTTTCTACCCTCTACCCTTAGACACCACCAATTCTATTACACCTGTGCAATTCCTTTGCACAAGCAGCCCCCAGTGGGCGCAATGGTGGTTTTGTGCTTCCAGGTTACCCAAAATGAGTGGTAACACTTATTTCTGGAAGGAGGCAGATTGGCAGAGCATTTCTGTTTGTTTCGGAGCTTCCTCCAGGAAGCGTTAAATCTCTCTTGCGTAAGTGGTGGGACCCTCCACTTGCAGAAGAAAATCAATAGGGCGGAAAGGAATCGGCGGAGGTGTAAGCACTCCACTGGATTCTGCCCTCTGTGTCCAATCCTGCTCTAAAATTTAAACTTTTTCACCCAGTAATCTGAATTTATCTCATTTGCATAGTCATGGAGGAACAAACATTTATGCAAGGCACCAAAATTGCACATCCAATCACCATAAATCGTATTCAGCCATTTCAGTATGTGTTATCTGCACAATCACCACAACAATGGGCAGAAAATTTGCTTTTTTAAAAAAGGGTTTTAATCTTTTTATTATTTTATTGAACATGACATGTTCAAAATATATAGGAGTGAAATGAGTTCACAAGACCTTAATAAGCATGTACACACCCAAAAGGTCTACATCAAGGTTATAGTGACTTTTCTAACAGTTAAACTAGAGTAGTGTCTATTGAAACTCAGCATCACTGCTTAATTTTTTTATATATGTAAGCTGTGATGCTCAGGAAGCTGGATTCCATGTCCAATTCCACATTCTGCATTTTCCTGCAGTCCCACAGAATCATCACATCATAAAGCCCAGGCTCTAGGCTTGCCTTAGGAACATAGAAAGTTGCCTTCTATTGAGTCAGACCATTGGTCCATCTAGCCCAGTACTGGTGACACTGACTGGCAGCAATGGCTCTCCAGGGTTTCAGGCAGGAGTTGCTGGGGATGGAACCTGGGACCTTTAGCATGCAAAGCATATGCTTTACCATTGAGACACAACCCCTCACTATTCGTATTGAGTTAGCCTTGTATTCCATTTGCACACATGCATACAAGCACATGCCTATGCACAAAACATAAGTCAGGAAACTATTTCATTAGAAGGTTAAAATACTCACCTGATGCTTGCAGGTTTACTATGGTATGCCATGATACAAATGACAATGCAACAATGCAAACCTCCCCCCCCCCCAGCCTAAACTAGCTTTAGTGTATCTGATAATAATGCTGCTGCTGTTTTACACTTGCTACCACTTGCTCTGGTATGTGCATCTTCTGCCCTCCTCTTCCAGATCTCCTTTGCAGACTATAGCCTGCTCGACATTCTACATTTGCATCTGGTCCTGGCACCCGACTGCCTGGCTTCCTTCCCCTTGCTGGCTGGCTATGTGAAGCGGCTCAATGCCCGGCCACTCCTCAAGGCTTTCCTGGAGTCGGATGCCCGCAAGCAGCGTCCCATCAATGGGAATGACAAACAGTGAGACCCATTCCTGCTCCAGGATCCAGTTTTTGTGATGACCTCTGGGGTCTTTGTAGTTTCTTCTACTCTGATACTAATAAAGCTAGTTTCTAGAAGGACTCCTGCATCTCTTTGCTGGGGGGAGAAGAAAGTAACCGAAGCCTGCAGAAGACTACAGCAGTCAAGGGAGAGGTGTTTAGAGCCTAATATCTGATCTCTGTTGTCGAGCCATACACTCTGATCCCAGCTGACTGACTGATTGGTGTCTCTTGTAGCAATAGCATTCCACCACTAGAGCTACAACTAGACACAATGATCACGGGTCTCCCATGAATCTCCAGAAAGGTTAAATATAGTCATGGGAAGCCCTGATTTAGAGTGGGACTGTGGCATGGGGGTTAATCTTCCCATGCTTATTTTCCCACTGGAATCAAAACCCCACAGCTCAACGTACCCTGACCATAAATCCTTTTCCATATCATCCAGATGCACCCTAGCACTCCATTCAGTAGAACTCTGCACTTCCCTCCTTTTGATTTTGGTGGTTCTGGATCTTGATCTAGAAACATCTGAGCCACCATACTTGTGGCTGAGTTACTATAGTCTGCACTGCATTTGCCGATTGAAAGGTGATAGAACTGTTCACTGTTGGTCCCCAGCCAGGTTCAATGCTCTTTGAATCTTCTTGGGGAAACAATGAGCAAAGGCTCCCATTGGGCCAGTTTGGTTCAATTCCCTTCTCCACCATGAAAGCCTTGAGCAAATCACTTTCATAGATTAGCACTGCCTTCTGGTACTCTCCAGATTTTTAGGGTTACAACTCCTATCATCCCCAGCCGGTGGAGGCAAGGGTCAGGTCTGATGGGAGTTGTTGGATTACATCTGGATGGTACCAGGTTGGGGAAAGCTGGGGTAGCCTATCTTAGAAAGGTGTAGATAAGTAATGGAAGAATGGGGAATTTTTTCGCAGGCTGCAACCATTAGATTTTTTTTAAAAAATAAAACAAATCAGAATGCGTTAGATTGATTTATATAAAATTATACCCTGTTGTTAGTAACACTTGTCTGACTTATGCCCTCCCTAAAGAAGTTTGACTGATGCCAATGCTACAGTATTTTCAGTGTCGTTTCATGACATTTCTGTTTTCACAGGCATTTTAAATTGGTAATTCTGCCTGGTAATAATAATAATATTTATTTATTACCCACCTCTCCCTCCGGATCGAGACAGGGAACAACAACAAACACAAAATACACAAAACTAATTAAAAGCACATAAAACCAATACATCATTAAAATACCAATAAAAACACCAATAAAAACACTTAAAATTCATCTGGGTAGGCCTGCCGGAAGAGATCAGTCTTTATAGCTCTTTTAAATTCGTGAAGACTGTTGAGTTGGCGGATCTCTCCCGGCAGGTCATTCCATAATCTGGGAGCGGCAGAAGAAAAAGTGCTCTGGGTAACGGTTGTCAGCCTAGTTTTTGTTGACTGTAGTAAATTCTTCCCAGAGGACTTAAGTGTGTGGGGCGGATTATATGGGAGAAGGCGATCCTGCAGGTAACCTGAACCCAAACCAAGTAGGGCTTTAAAGGTAATGACCAACAGTTTGTACTTCGCCCGGAAACTAATTGGCAGCCAGTGGAGAGATTTTAAAGCTGGTGTGATATGGTCACCCCTAGGTGTACCAGTGACCAACCTGGTCTTATGGTCCGGCTTCCTTTTATCTTGTTGCCATTTGCTGTAGTTTTTATTACGTTCTGTTTTTATTGTGTGGGTGGGGCCCTGCAATCAGCACGGTTTTAAATACATGCACACATATTCAGTGCAGGGGAGGTAGAATTCTCTTTTCTAGGTTATTGCTTTTATGCACTCAGCTGAACCAGCAGGACAAACAAATGAGCTTGTTCATCTTAACTCATAAAGCAGGGGTGAGCAACTTGTAGGCCAAAAGAGCTGGAGGACCACAACTCTCACCAGTCCTTGGCAGAATAACCAATGGTGAGGGACCATGGGAGTTGTAGGCCAAAACATCTGGAGGCCATAGTGTTTGGTCAGCAGAACAATGCCTGGCTCCAGTGGCACTCATGACAGCCCCTATAGCCAAACTCCCAAGGAGAGTTCAAAAATGCAGGTGACTATGTTGATCCATATCTGTGTAATGTGTGTGAGGATTTTAGCTAAGCTTAGAGAGAACAGAAGAATCTGAGGGCGGTGGCAGATGATGCCATTGCAGCGAATAAAAATGTCCCGGTGTTTTGACCCTGCGAACCCAGCTCCATTACACCACTGCCTGCTCACTTGGTCAGATTCCTTTTTTTAACAGCACTGGTCTGTCATGCACTGATGAGAAAGCAACTGGGGCTAGATCTACGCTACTGCTTTATAGTGGTACTGAAGTCCACTGGTAACTGTTGGGGCACAGGACACATTCCATATACTGCTTTCATAGTATTATTTCCTGCTTTTTATTCCACATTCATAAGGATTTGACACAAGGTGTAGATCTGTCCTAGGTCAGCCAGCTAGCTAGCTAGCTCAGACCAGTAACAAGCAAACCCAGGAGGATGGGAGTGCCCAGGGCAAACATCTGGAAGGAGGGCTCAAGAGAACCAACCAGGGGGGCCATCGTTGCTCCTGTCTCTCAGCATCTGCAACCTGAAGCAGCCCTCACTCTGCCTAATGGTAAGGCTGACTAACCAGGGGCCTCCTGCAGCACACTCCAATATAATGGGATCATCTTCTCAGACCAAGAATCAACAGGATCAGAGAGATCAGCTATGTAATCCTGCTCCTGGCAGAGCAGTTCAACAGCTGTTTGAAAATGAGGCAAACTGGCAAAAGCCAGGCCATTCTGGAACTGAAGGACATAGAGGGCTCTGGGACCCCCTAATCCATTCTCTTTCTAGTCCTCCCCTTTCACTATGGAGAAGCTTTTCAATATCATACTGGCTTGTCCAGCACCAGATATGTACACAATTGTACTAAGCACATCCTCTGTGAGCAGGAATCACAGAATGAGAAGATAAGGGAAATAAAATTATGCACATGGAGCATTTTTTCTCATGGAGAATGGAAGCAGTGTAGGATTTCTAGCTTAGAAAACAGATACGGGGAGGATGACAAGTCTATAAAAATTATGAACAGCATTGAGGAAGTGTATTTTTAAAAATCACTCAAAACTCTAGGAGCTGGGGACAGCTAATGAGATTAGGCTCAGGATACACCTACAAGTACTTCTTCTCTTACTACATAATAAACCTATGGGATTTATTGCCACAGTATGTTCTGATGGGCAGTAACATTTTTAAAGGACTAAACTGGTGACAAAAAATAAGAGATGGTTACCTGTCTCCATCATATACTTGTACACTTTCCTGAGCCATCTGTTTGGTTACAGTCAGTGTCAGTAAACTCATATTTTCTCCTGTCCTATGTGTAAACCAAGTAGGGAGATGTGGCCAATCCCAGCTCCCTAACAAATGTACCTGCATAATATATGTTGGTCTTGTTTATATGCTTAAAACATTTAATAAATATGCCAAATGTGATATCTGGAACAGCCCTCATAGATGGAATCTTGGAATGTGAATTTTTTTGGTCTAATCCAACATAGCAATTAAAACAACAGAATCTTGTGGCACCTTGAAGACTAACAAATTTATTTGGGCATAAGCTTTCATGAACACGGTCCACTTCATCAGATGCATGAAGTGTTAACTGCAAATTGGCAGATTTATATATACATGTTTAGTAGGCTGATCATATGAAAAAGAGGACAGGACTCATGTAACTTTAAGAGTTGTAGAGAAAAGGGAATTTCAGCCAGTGTCATTTGTATGCAATTAGTTCCTGGTGATATTTCCTCTTCACCACAACAGTTAAAGATGCAGGCACGATACTACAGTGACCATATACAAAAGAAGGCAGGGCCCCTGCAACTTTAACTGTTGTGATGAAGAGGGAATTTCATCAGGAACTAATTGCATACAAATGACACTGGCTGAAATTCCCTTTTCTCTACAACTGTTAAAGTTGCATGAGCCCTGTCCTCCTTTTCATATGGTCAGCCTAATGTTTAGTGTCTCTTGAGGAATCCTACTTCAGCAATTTATACAATTTACTGCTTGTAATTTATAAAAATTCCACTATGGGGAGCAATTGGAGAGCAAAATTCCTCTAAAGGTTATATGTGCAAAGCCAAGTTCAGCAACCAGTGGTAGAATCAGGTGGAGAAGAGGCTTGTAAACATGCATTCTTAACAAGCTTCATTGACGTGGTGTGATCTATCCACTCAGAAAGAGCCCTAAAACTGCTATGGCACTGTTAACCCATAAAGTAGACTTAAGGAATCTTTCCACATTTCCTGCATCTGTAATTCGAATATAATTGTTGAGCAGGTTCATTTAAGAATGACACAATGGGGCATACTTCAGTTTAGTGAGTATAGGATTGCAGCCTTAAAATGCAATCCTATGCATGTCTACTCAGAAATAATCCCTATTGAGTTCAATGGTTCTTACTTCCAGGTATGTATTAACATTCACCTATAGACACCACTGAAGTGAGAAAAGTCGTCAGGGGCAAGTGTGAAAACACCCTCAGCTTGTACAAAATGGACTGCAGATGTTCAGTGGTGATACAAAAGCAACCTGCACATACTCAGAGCCACTTTCATTGCCGCCTTGGGTTCCTTGCAAGAAGAAAAGGGGCAGGATATAAATAAATATTATTTATTATATTTCAGGACTTGGTCCTGATATTGAAACCAGATTCCAGGACTGAGTTCCGACACAACCGCTGAGCTAATGAAAATGAATGGTTAACAGAGCAGGCTCAAAGGGAAGTAGGGTAATATTCAATGTTAGTCCTACTTAATGGGACTACAGTTAGTCGATCCAAATGGAGAGGCGGGTAAGAAATAAATTTATTATTATTATTATTATTAGTCATGACTAACTGAAGTCCCATTTATTTCAATGGGTCTACTCTAAGTAGCATTAACAGTGGCTACTACCCTAAGTCTCCTCGAGTGCTTCCACCGTCATTTCGTTCGGCTTTGCTGCATCTCGAAGCCGGCCTTATATGGGACTCCGCCGTATTTGATCCGTGGGCTCAAACGAGACGCCCAGCCGTCAAATAGCCCCGCCGCAACTGAACTACAACTCCCATCATCCCCCGCGCCTAAGGCGGTTGCCAGAGGGTCTTTTTCCGCTCTTTACTTCGGGTTGAATGTCATCAATACGTGGCGCCCAGCGTCGTGACGTAGAATCACTGCGCGGAACAGGTGAAGGTGACGGGGTCGGTTAGAGAGGCTGGGGGGACCCCGCCGACTTCCCTTCAGCGCTATGTTGGTGGCGCGGCCCCTGTTGCTGCGCGGGGCCTGTGTTCAGGCGCGCTTCCTTTCCGCCGCTGCTGCTCCGGAGTCGGTGAGTTCTTGGTAGTGTTGCGAGCCTCTCAAGCGAGGTGTGTGGGGGAGCGGGGAGTAAGGAGGTGTGTACAAATAAAAGACGGGTGGTGAAGCGGAGGGATCTTGAAAGGTCTATGCTTTGGGTCCCGCCTTGATTCCCCCAGCTAGCGCATTTTCCTGACCTCCTTTGACAGTTTGCTGCTCCTTCCTGATTGTTGTGAAGACTGATAGTTGCAGAAGAAGGCTTGTACCCCTTCCTGCTGTTGCCAGCTAACCAGGTTTAGGATAGGCTCAGGCAGGCTAAACCTCTTTTAGACTTTAAGTTATTTCTTTCCCTTCTCTAGGCGTCCCCTAAGAAAACACAGTTTGGGCCCCTTAAGGATGAGGATCGCATTTTCACAAATCTTTATGGACGCCACGACTGGAGGTGAGAGTTGAGAATGTGAGGTGTGTTTTGTGCACTGATGAAAAGGAATGAGAGTGCATAGACTGTTTTTAACCTAGCAGTGGAAAGTCAGTGCATGAGAGAAATTCGAATTAGAAAAGCAGCAGGTTTTTTTGTTTATGATGATGATGATGATAGGCCACCAAAAAGACTTTCCTATACAGCCACCGTATTATGAACAGGTACTTCTCTAAAGGTTTTGCTTTTATCAAGTTCTGATTAATATTGTAATTACTTGGGTTTC
Source organism: Anniella stebbinsi (assembly GCA_029215795.1). Classification (NCBI taxonomy): domain Eukaryota; kingdom Metazoa; phylum Chordata; class Lepidosauria; order Squamata; family Anniellidae; genus Anniella; species Anniella stebbinsi. Next base: position 261,773,463 of record JARDYH010000001.1, read on the forward strand.
TCTGCTTGGAATTTATTTGGATGGCCCTTCTTACCCAACTTTTTTGTTATTTCTAGGTTGAAAGGGGCTTTGAGCCGTGGTGACTGGTATAAAACCAAGGAAATCCTCCTCAAGGGTGTTGACTGGATCTTGAATGAAATAAAGACTTCAGGCCTGAGAGGCCGTGGGGGAGCTGGTTTCCCCACTGGCCTCAAGTGGAGTTTCATGAATAAGCCCCCAGATGGCAGGTGTGTTATGGTGGGGGAAAACTACAGTCTGGTTTCAGATTATGCAACTTTGTGTTGGCAAAGGCTTCTGTTCACGTTCACATTGGGAATCAGAATTTGAGGGAATCCTGGTTTCTAGTTCTGTCTTGGACCTTCCAAACAGTGTGTCTTAGCTGCTGGGAATGCCCACCTCTATTGCAGAGCTTTCTAAGCCTTTCTTTGTAAGTTGCTTTTTCTAAAGAGACTGGCTCTGTGAAGTAGCTGGTAATAATAAACTTTCTCCAGACTTTTTTCTTTGACCATAAGAACCACTATTATGTGGGATAGAAAGCCAGTCTGACACAATGAATAGAGTGTTGGATTTGGACTTGAGGGGCTTGATTTTAAATCACACTTCAGTCGGTGATCTTGTTGAGCAGATCGCTATTTCTTGGTGTAACCTACCTCATGATATTGTTGTGAGGCTAAAATACTATTCTCAATTTAGAGAGAGTGGGGGGGATACAAATGTCACAATAAACAGGATGCTCATGGGTTTCCTAAGCCTTGAATTGCTTCAAGCTGAGGCCATTGTACTCCACCATTGACTTGAACCAGAATCCTAAACTGCATGAATTGTTGGCCTGACTAATTGATCTATCTCTAGCCTTTAATGTGAAGTAAAACAGGTTTGCCAATGACACCAAATTATTTAAGGTTGTTAAAATACAAAGGGATTATGAAGAGCTCCAAAGGGATCTCTCCAATCTGGGAGAGTGGGCATCCAAATGGTAGCTGCGATTCAATGTAAGCAAGTGTAAGGTGATACACGTTGGGGCAAAAAAACCCAACTTCAAATATAACCTGATGGGATCTGAGCTGGTGGTGACCGAACAAGAAAGAGATCTTGGAGTTGTGGTAGACACCTCGATGAAAATTTCAACCCAGTGTGCTGCAGCTTTAAAGAAGGCAAACTCCAGTTTAGGCATTATAAGGAAAGGAATTGAAAATAAAACTGCCAGTATCATACTGCTTTCATACAAATCTATGGTGCGACCACACTTAGAATATTGTGTACAGTTCTGGTCACCATACCAAAAAAAGATATTATACAGCTGGAAAAAGTGCAGAAAAGGGCAACTAAAATGATTAAGGGGATGAAGCATCTCTCCTATGAGGGAAGGTTACAACAGCTGGGATTGTTTAGCCTGGAAAAAAGAAGGCTAAGGGGAGACATGATAGAAGTGTACAAAAATATCTCAAAATACTAGAACCTGGGGTCATCCCATGAAGCTGATTGGTGTGAGATTCAGGACAAATAAAAGGAAGGATTGCTTCATAAAGCGCATAGTTAAATTATGGAATTCACTACCACAACATGTAGTGATGGCCACCAATTTGGATGGTTTTAAAAGGGGGTTAGATAAATTCCTGGAGGAGAAGGCTATCAATAGCTACTAGCCCTGATGGTTATGTGCTGCCTCCAGTATCTGAGGCTTATGTGCTGCCTCCAGTATCTGAGGCTGTAAGCCTGTGTGCCCCTTTTGCTGGGGAACATGGGTGGGAGACTGCTATTGCACCATGTCCTGCTCTGTTGGTCCCTGGTCGATAGCTGGTTGGCCACTGCGTGAACAGAGTGCTGGACGAGATGGACCCTTGGTCTGATCCAGCATGGTACTTCTTATATTCTTATGATTTCTGACTGCAATAGAACAGACGCTTGCTAATGAAAGTATTGGTTTCCCAGGAATCTTTGTTTCTTGGTGACAGGCATAATTCTCCATTTGTTTCAGACCCAAGTACTTGGTGGTGAATGCAGATGAAGGGGAGCCAGGAACTTGTAAAGACAGGGAGATCATGCGTCACGACCCCCATAAGCTGGTGGAGGGTTGCCTTGTGGCAGGACGAGCTATGGGGGCCCGAGCTGCCTACATCTATATACGTGGAGAGTTCTATAATGAAGCCTCAAACTTACAGGTGAGCCAATACTCTCCTGGTTATGCGATAGTGAACAATGCCCTTGTCCCTGTTTCCCTTTGCAAGAATTGCTAGTGGAAGGGAGTTATTGGATTCATCTCTTAGGCTTTCCTGTGGTAGCCTTTATCACCTTGTGAACCTGCTTATTTCTCTGAAGTTGGAAACAATCTCCCAGATTGTTAGGGCTGGATCTCAGCTGCACTCCTGCTGTCTCACTAGGTGGCAATCAGGGAGGCGTATGAGGCAGGACTGGTGGGCAAGGATGCTTGTGGCTCTGGCTACGACTTCGATGTCTTTGTGGCAAGAGGGGCAGGTGCCTACATCTGCGGCGAAGAGACAGCACTTATCGAATCCCTTGAGGGCAAACAGGGCAAGCCGCGCCTAAAGCCTCCCTTCCCAGCTGACGTGGGTACGCCATCTGAAATGCTCCATCTGTGATGGTTGGTCTGGGTATGGTGTTTTTGTGCATTCCCAACCTTGTCCCTAGATGTCCATCTCAGTCAACATGGACATCCCACCCCAGTTGCTTTGGGACCCTTGCTGTCTATCACCATCTTTGGACATTACATCTTGGATTTCTTCCTGATGTTAGCTACATGACCTTTATCCTACTAGGGAAAAAAATCCCTTTAATATTGTGGTTGTTGCCACTGCCAAGTGGTGGTTCTTCTTGAACCTCCAGTATTGACGTAAATTACCTTTCTTGCCCACTCTCCTTCCCGTTATCTTTATCCAGTAGCTATTTGTTAAAGCTGACTCATTTTTCTTTTTGCTTTTAGGGGCTTTTGGTTGCCCAACCACGGTAGCAAATGTGGAGACTGTTGCTGTGGCACCTACCATCTGCCGTCGAGGAGGGACCTGGTTTGCTGGCTTTGGACGTGAGCGCAACTCTGGAACCAAGCTTTTCAATATCTCAGGCCATGTCAACACACCTTGTACTGTGGAAGAGGAGATGTCAATACCACTACGTGATCTGATTGAACGACATGCAGGTGAGGATGAGCAATTCTTACTTTCCATAAGGAAGAGGCTATTAGTCCCCTTCAAATACCTTGCATTTGTGGGGGAAGCTTTGCATCTCCTGTTGCTTTCTATTGCTTGTGAGACAGACAGGTAATCCATTGAGCCAGGCCTGTGTGTCTGCCTTCTAACTAGGGGGCGTTAGAGGTGGCTGGGATAACCTGCTTGCTGTGATTCCCGGAGGCTCATCTACTCCTCTCATCCCTAAATCTGTGTGTGAGACGGTGCCGATGGACTTTGATGGGTTGGTGCAGGCACAGACTGGACTTGGGACAGCAGCTCTCATTGTTATGGACAAATCGGTAAGTATAGTCCCTTGGCCCTACTTCTCTGTGTTCCTGCTCAGTGGGTCTTCATTGTCTTTTTCTTCCCCAGACAGATATAGTTCGAGCCATTGCCCGCCTCATTGAATTCTACAAGCACGAGAGCTGTGGGCAGTGCACACCGTGCCGAGAAGGTGAGTGTGAAGCCTGCAGGTACTCCAGAGTTTTTCCCCAGAATGCGGGATTTGGGTGGATGGCAAGGAAAAGATTTAGTGCATAATTCCAGACCACATGCATATGCCAACACTATTAAAATTGCAGGGGGGAAACAGATGTCTAAAGGTCTTTAGAAAGGGAAGATGTGACTTATCTAGGATGAGATCAGATCTCAAGCTCAGTATGCAAAATCCATTAACTTTTTTTATCTAGCGTTGTACTGCATGGCCAATTTCTCCTCCCCATAATTCCCTTCTTGTAATCATTGACATTGCATTCTATTATTTTGACATTGGTTTCCTTCCTGCAGGTGTTGACTGGATGAATAAGGTGATGTGGCGGTTTGTGAGAGGCAATGCACAAGTAGCAGAGATAGATGCACTGTGGGAGATTAGCAAGCAGATTGAGGGTCATACCATCTGTGCCCTGGGCGATGGAGCTGCTTGGCCTGTACAGGTAACTTCCTGACCTTCTTATCCTTACTTAGCTTGTCAGGAACTTATGGAAGAACTTTGTGGTTTTGCTGATAGAGGGTTAGAAATGAATGGATCTGGATAGGGTGTAGACAGGCTGTGGCAGAGGGAGTCCTATGGATGAATGTTCTGCTAATTCATAATGCCTGGTTCCTTCCTACAGGGACTGATTCGTCACTTCCGTCCAGAGCTGGAGGATCGGATGAGACAGTACAGTGAATCTAAGGTGCAGCAGGCATCCGGATGAAAAATTAGAACACAAACTGCAATGAAGTCATCCTTTTGTACATTGGGTGGGATCTCTTGAGCTTTAGGCCCATCTCTGCTTTTGCTTGGGCATTGGGAACAGCATCTACTTGATTTTGTTAAGTAACACTGTACTCTCTTACAGGGCATATTATCTATTAAATTGTTGTGACATCTCTGTTATGTACTTTCTGATCTTAGGGAAAGTAAAGTGGAGAACACTATGTTACCCGAAAAGCTCCAATATTTCTTGGAGTAGATGGGAGTGCCTGCTGTCTGCATTCCTTTGTAGGAAAATAATCTTGCCAAAAGGACAGGATTCTAGGTTCTGAGGCTCATGCACACAAATTCTTTGGTTGAACACATCCAAATCATATTAATTTCCTTATTGCATACCACTCCTGCACATCAGAATAAGGTGGTAAAGTGGATTGCACCACTTCGATTGCAGTTTAGGAAACATTCAAAATTCCAAAACTAGCAAGTGAGAGAGAAATGGACTAGCTCAGCTCATTCCTTTATGCTAAGGAACATTCAAAAGTATACCACCATTAGTCTGTTCTTCCACTTGAGAACTACACCTCACTTTTACTTCATTCTGCTGCATATGTACATCAGGGCTGGCATCTGTGAGCATCAAAGTGCCCCCAAACAACTTTTTTGGTGCCTGCTCAGGTGCCATACCCTTCTTTTTATTTTTAAATAATTTCTTATTGGCAGTTGGGATCACTTCAGAGCAAAGTGAGGACCTCTAGCTGTGCCCATCTTTTCCATGAATGTCTCTAGGCCACATCTGGGGCTTAAGAGACAATGGCTGAATTCGGACAATACAATAGTCAATGGTGGGGTAATAATCAACTTTACAGTTGTTCATCTGGGGGTACTCCCCACACACATGGTAATAAATAATCAACTGTAGTGTGGATTAGAATCAGCGCTGAGTCGACTATGGCAGCATTCGGATGACATGATAGTCAATACAACTGACGATTGTTCCCCCCCCCCCAGTTGACTATTGTGTTGTCCGAATTCAGCCATTCTTAGCAATGAAGATGGTAAGTGGCTGCAGAGCTATGCTTTGATCTGCAGTGTGCTTATTTTATGGTGATGCCCAGGAGGTTCTCAAATTGCCAAATATGCCCACAGGCCCAAAATTGTTGCCTACACCTGCCTGAAAGGATTAATATAGAAGAAGCAGTGATGTACCCAAAGAATATATATCCTTCTGTATGCTATCCATACCTTGTCATCAGCTTTTGGTCAGGGGATACTTATTCATGACTCAGATTGAGTTGGGGGGAACAGCACAAAGCTGGAGTCCACAATTCTGAGATGCGAAACACATGAAATGTACAGAGGAAATACGGAGATAGGCCATGCTGTCATCCCAGGACTAATACTATACTAAGCTGGAATGGATATTTATTGCATTCTTCCAAGGAATGTGTAGTCTGTGGGGTTTGCTATTTTGTCTTAACAGTTTCATGTTAAGCTGGGGAATCAAATCCATCTCTCCTGCCTCAACTAACATGACCAGACGTGGCCCTCTGCCTTCCGTTATGTGCATCCGTGGCCTTTCCCATAGCAGCCATGGCTGCAAGTAAAACAAGAGAGTCCTGCTGGCAGGGGTAGGGTGTGTGTGAGGATGGGGGGGGGGGGGCAGTAGGATTGTAAGGGTTGTGGGATAGTAGTGATCTACTACACCAGTTCCTCTCTCAAGAAGGAAAAGTGTCTGTGGTTTTTGTTCTGCCCCCATCTACTGCTGGCATGTCTTTTCCAAGAGATTGCCTGTGCAGGAAAGTGGCTGTGGCTTTAGTTCCAGTTCAACAACTTTAGAAATTTAATTTGGGGGGATGCTGTTCATTTTCCTTTTTAACAACAGGCAGGGGAAGAAGTCCTTTTACAAATCACCGTATTATTGCATATCAGTGTGTGCTCAAATTTTGGTTGATCAGCTTCAGTTATTTGATTTATTATATCTCACCTTTAAATACACATCCAAGTAAAGTAAAACTACAAGAATAAAATCACAATGATAACATTAAAATAGAAAATGATCAAGGGTTGGTGCTTTGCTATACATTCTTGTGGTATACTTCCCTGACATTTAAGTAGGATGGTGCCAGTCTGGTTTTGGCAGCTGTCTGTATCCCATAAGCTTTCATGCACAGACTAATGGTCATCAGGACTTTTCCCTGAGTTTACTGGTTCAGGGCATTGCCACAGGCATCATTTAAGGCTGGAGCTGGGAACCTGTAGCCTTCCAGATTATGATGGACTATAACTCCCATCAGCCCTGACCATTGGCCATGCGGATGAGAGTTGGAGTCCAACAACATCTGGAGGGTCACAAGTTCCCGAGCCCTGATGTAAGGAGAATTGAACCGCCTTAGAACTAAATGGGCATTTCCTTTCTCCAATCCGAAAAGGGGCAGGCATGGAGCGCAAGCCACACTTTCCTCGTTAAACTGTAGCCGATATTATATGGAGAGATGCACGCACGCACACGTGTGAGCCTGTCCATTGCCCCGCCTCAACTCGGAAGGGCTCGGAGTCTCTCAGCCTTGGGCGCGGCTTTCGCGCTCCGCTGGTCTCCTGGCTGAGGCGAGCGGGCGCCTCCCTCAACGCTTGTCCGCCTGAATTTGGAGGGGAGAAGAACCTTGCCTTTTGAGCGTAGAACGTCCGCAAGAGCGTGGGAAGGTGACCTCCATTGTGTTGCCTGGCGGAAGTGCGCCTGCCTCCGCAGGAGCGCCCGCCCTTCTCGCATTGTGGAAAGACGGGCTATTCAGTCCCGCCATGCTTGTTGAGGGGACTGGCGAATAGCGGCTGGGATTTGCCTCCCGGCTTTTTGCGGCTAAGGGAGTGTTCTAGTGTGGGCGCTGTTGGCACCTTGTTTTTTGGGGATAGAAAGCCGAAGCGGAGCTGTGCGTGCTCCTTGCACTGAGGGCGGCGAGCTAGTGGCGGGGTGTGTGTGTCTCTTATTCCACAGGTGATCACGAATGAGGCGGCCCCACCTAGACTACATCAAAGTCCGCCGTCTTGGTTGACCTTCCCTCGGTGGTTCCCTTCTCCGGTGACGCGCGGACAGCTCCGACCTGCGCCGAGGCGCGTCTCCCAGTGCAGTTTCTTATGACTTTCTTCCAAGAAAGACTCGATTCCGGCCTGATAGGAGAAAACGGTAGAGAAGCCGTGTCGAGGCAGGGCCGCCTGTCGTCCTCCGCCTCCCTTTCCTTACGATCACGCACACGCACAACTCTTAAGTCGGGTCCAGGCTATGGCGAGGACTTAGCAATATTTATTTTATTCATATATTTATGAAGGGTGCAAGCTTATGCATGTTTAGTCAGAAAAACTCCTACAATTCCCAGCATGCCCCAGTTCAGCCCCCCACCCCCAATGATCTCCCAGAGAGCAGCAGGTCATGAGGGTAGCAGAAGCAAACTCCGTTTCATTCCTATCGTCACGGTGATACTATGATTTAAGTGAGTTTAAAATGCAAAACTATGCCCTCAGAATATTATTTTTAATCTGGGTTGGCCAATAGTTTTGTTGTCATTCTAACATTTCAGGAATGTAGCATGGCATGGCGGTTGGACAGGGGAAGAGAATTGTTAGTTGTGTACTTCACAACTGGAATATTACAGATGGTCATCTGAAAGGGGTTGACCAATAAAGCCATTAGTTCCAGGGGCTAAAATTACCTAGCTGCATCGCTCTTCCAGGGTGATGCTGCATAGGGAACTCCGCATCTTCAGATTGGCCGGGGGGGGGGGGGAGGAGGGGAGGGGAGGGGAAACGTTATGAGTAAAAAAGTCATTTTCTATGGTATCGATATTGAGAAATTTCTTAATATTTATTGGTGGCTTCTTGAAAATACAGTAAAAATATCTTGAAGTGTGGGGGAATGGATGTTTTGAAACCTAGGATTCTGAAATGATTGACATTGACCTTGTCTCAGATTTGGCAATGGACATTAAAAACTAGAAGGGTGCATGGATTCAAACTTTAACCTTGGCCCTTGACTGCTGCTTTGCTGAGTCAGGCATTTCCTGACAAAGGCCTTTTCCCCACCCTTGTGCTCTAGCAGACCAACATGTAGTATGATCTAGCAGTAAAAGCATTACTAGACTAAGCAGTAGGAGGTGAGTTGATTGTGTGTGAGTATTTAAGTAATCAAGCTGTTTGGGCCCTGTGCTGTTCAGAAAGATAACTTTCTCCAGCGGCCAAGCTGGCTGCTAATTTTTATATCTTGGCTATTTCAGCCGAGATGGAGAGCACCACTCAAGACAGCCCTCCCCCCTGTTTTCCCTCCATAGGGCATTATGTTTCCTGCTCTTCGCCACCTCTGCCAGGGTATGGCCCCGTCACCCATAGCCAGCATGGGCCCAGTTCGTAAATTCTTATCCTGGGAAAATGAAGAGCGGTGCCGAGGGCTGCTAAAGGCATCTACCAACCGATACAGACAAGAAGCGGTATCGGCTGCTGTTCTGGTGTCCTTGTGCTCTGTGGCAGGGGACCCATCCATCTTGTACACCCTGCGGTCCAGCTCCCTGACTGGTTTGCACAAAGGCGATGTGAGGTACCTGGTTACCCAATCTTCTTTTCTAGTAAATTCAAACAAGCTGGAAACCAGCTAAATAATTCCCAAACAGAATTGCTGTTTGCGCTTTCCTTCACTCCAGAACACTCTGGGAGCAGTAGAATAATTCTTTGTGACAATGTAATTCTCTTGCTATCTTAGATTGATCTCTTAGAGGGATCTGGAAACCATATCCTATGAGGAATGGTTGAGAAGATTAAGGGGAGACATGATAGCAGTCTACAAATATCTGAAGAGCTATTTTACAGAAGATGGAGCAGACTTGTTATGTTGCTCCAGAAGGCAAGACTAGAGCCAGTAGGTGAAAATTGCAGGGAAGGAGGTTTTGGCTAAGCATTAGGAGAATTTTCCTAATGGCAAGACAATGGAACAGACTGCCTTGGGAGATGGCAGTCTTTTGCTGGAGGTATGTAAACAGGAGCTGGAAAGCCATCTGTCAGGGGTGCTGCAACTACCTCCTACATTTGAGGATGCAGTTGAATAGAGGGTTGAACAGGGGGTTGGGCTATATGACCTCCAAGTTCCCTTCCAGCTGTATGATTCTTCTCAAGGCTGCCAGTGCCCCTCAGTCTCAATGAATCTGAGAGTCCTCTGGCTTTCCAGTGCTGAATTTCCCTTTGAAAAGAACCGTAATTTGCTCATGCAGTTTCCCAGGTGGTAAGTGTGACGACTCTGACCGGGATGTCATCGCTACAGCCCTCAGAGAGACTCATGAAGAGCTGGGCCTGCAGTTAAGGGAGGACTGCGTCTGGGGAGTCATGAGATCTCTGCCTGATAGGGTAATGTTATATTGGGGTCCCAGAATCTTTAGATTTATTATTAATCTTGGAAGGGGTTTCTATAAGGGAGCACTGACTAATAGAGGGGTCGCATGAGGAAGGGATCCTCATGGAGCAGTGTCTGATAGGAGAAAAATGGAGGACTTTCTGGAGTCTTGCTGTGAGTCAGGAGGCTTGGCTGGGGCGGGGGCAGGTTAACTTAAGGGGTTTATCACTTCCGGGCATGCCTTGCAGAAAAAAGCATGGGGTGGTCTGAAATTCATTAGTATTTAATTCTGGTTCCCTTTCAGACGAAAATGTTAGTAGTTCCTGTGATAGCAAATTTGGGTCCTCTGGAGCACCTGACTCTGAAGCCAAACCCCCAAGAGGTGAGTTCAATAGTAAAAAGAACACAGTGATATCTCTTCATATGTTCATTTTGCTAGATGTGCTACCAGGGAGATGCACAGGGAAGGCATGGTTTGGCACCAGCCATGCCTTCCTGTAATGTCTAGCTAGGCCCCAAGTGTCTGGGTGGAAAGCTTGGGAGTGGCAGTGTGTTCCTATAGAAGGGTGGTGATCTTTGTTCTTTGATTTCCAGGTTGAAGCTGTCTTCACACTGTCCGTTTCCCACCTGTTGCAAGAAAAGAACCAGGGCTACACCCACTTCTGCCGTGAAGGTGTCTACAGCTATACCATGCCCATCTTTCTGCATGGCCCTCACCGTGTTTGGGGTCTTACAGCCATAATCACTGAGTTGACTCTGGAGTTGCTGGCACCAGGGAAATACCACAGAAAGACTCACTTGGTGGCCAGGCGCTGACCTTTACAGCCAAGGTCCAAACCTTGGCTTTCAAACTCTGTTTTCCTTCTCCGTGTTTGCCAAAGGACTTTGATTCAGGTGATCCCACCAGCCAGGTGCTGATCCTTTTCCTATTCATCAGAGTCTTCAAAAGCTTATGCTAGCTCTCGTTCAGCACAAAGAAAGTAGTTTGCCCCACCCTCCATTCTGCAATTGTATTGCATTATTAGGGGTAGAAGGCAAATAGGAATCCCCTACCCCACTTTTTCAGTCTGCTGCTGTAGGGCCTATTTTTGAATATAACTCTAATAAACACACACATTGAGAATCCCACACAGGTTTTTGTGTCAGCATTCAGCATGTGTAGGTGTGTTACAGACAACATGGCAGTTTTGAACCAAAAGAGTTCCTGTGCTAGCATCCAGTTTTGTGTCGGTACTGGACTGTAGCTTAGCTCAGTTCAGAAATACTTTATTGACAGGCCAAGTTAAACATGCATTTGCCAAAGATGGCATGCAATAAGTGCAACTCACCCAGGATAGGCTCAGATCTGTGGATGAATTTTAATACTACCTTGGTGTTGCTTATGGTACCCAGTCTGTAGCAGAATTCAATCTTGGGATTGTATGTAATGTTAGTCCTACTTAGAGTAGATCCATTAAAATGAGTGAGACAAGTTAAACTAACATTGGATACAATCCTTGTCATTTTTCTGGAACTCTTATACTCAACATGCTTCTCACACAGCTATGGTTAAGGGTTAAGGCATTCTTTGTTAAAACTGAACATTCTGTTCTTTATAAAATCAAGATGATTTGTCCTGTCATTGTAAAATTTGGTATGGGGACCTGAGTGAGAAGTGCAAGCTGTCCAAAGTTCAAGGATATGGGATGAAAAACAGCAGAATTGTAATGGTTTAAATTGAGAGTGGGGAACTATTTAGCCTCCAGGGGACAGATTGGTCTCTAGCTCAACCTTTGGATGCCAGATAACATCAGGGGCCAGATCCTTACCTGAAGCCCCATCTCCTGACTCATAGCAGAGCTTTTTTTTTTGTGCAAAGAAGGGCATGGATGTGTCTGTACACTGAGAAACTGCTTTTCTAGGGAGCAGAATCTCCATGGTACCTCTGCTCACTGATTAGAGCCATATAGGGTACTTGTGCAGGCTGGATTAAGCCTGTAGGCCAGATGTTCCCCATCCCTGAATGAAATACATGATTATCTAGTACCCATTCACTCCTTTCATACGTGCAGCATTCTGATTAACTGAATACGGTGTTGCCCTTTATTAGCAGATACCTGAGGCTTTAGCAGGCCAAGCTCTGCTCAGTGTAATGGATAGCTTCTTTAACCTGCTTCCTTGGCATCGGTTAGCTAATTTCTGCAAGTAGCTTTCTGGCCCTAACTTGCTACCCTTCATAGCAAAGACCTAGCAATTTCTTGCCAGGTCATTTCAAAACCAAGCTCTGCAGAGGACCACTAGTGCAGCAGACAAGCGCAACTTGAAATTGTAAGAATAACAACTAGCGCCCACCATTGAAGAGGATGACCCACAACCTCTCGCTTCCAGTAAGTTAAGGGCTGCTTCCCACAGGTTTATATGATTCAGTTATTTGTACCCAGGCATGATATCCATAAGGCCATTGCCTCTTGTAAAGTGTCATTAACTAAGGTAGCATGTGTCTTGTATTTTACAAATATGTATTCCTAGTTTCAGTAGGGCTTAAAATTGCAGTCCTCAGTCACTAGGTGGTGCTGCTTCTTTGGTGGATTACTGGCCTGTAATTTCTTGGATTCTGATGTGGAGACAGCTGGGACATCAGGGTGACTTGCTCTGGAGAGAGCAGCCTGCTCTTCCCAGTGACACTTGGCCCTTAGAGGAATGCAAGTCTTGACTACCTCCTGCAGAGGAAGAGGCAGGCTGGCCTTTCTGTTTGGAGGAAGTCACTGGGGCAGAAAGTCGAGAGGCATGTCTCTGGAGAGCCCAGGCATGGGAATCCCCTGCCTTCACTGACTAATTCCAAGAATGGGCTTCTTTTGGCTCATGGGGGGAAAACAAACAAACAATCAAATACCTAAAAGTCCAAGGGAAAGCTCTGTGTTGGGTTTTTCAACTGCTGAATGAACTGACAAAAACCCTGTAAACAGATGCCTTAAACCTTTTCAACATTTTGATCTCATCCTCGCCTTTTTGTGCTTAGTGCCATCCATCTCTTAGTGCCTGAGATCAGCTTTCCCCAACTTGATGCCCTCTGGACATGTTGGAGTGTAACTCCCAGCATCCCCTGCCTGCCATGCTTCTGTTGATTTTATACTCAAGTGATTATAAGTATTCTTCCACTTTCTTTGCTGTTTGTTAACTTCTCCTCTTCTTTTCCTTTTTTTTTTTTTTGGTTAACTGCCTAAATATCAGATGGTAAACTCCTTAAGGGCATGCTGGGAGCTGTCTTTTTTGGAATGTGTTACACTATAAAATACCATGTACATGGATGGTGCAATATTAATGATTTATGATCCCATTCATAGTAATACGTCGTCTTTAATTCTGTCTAAATTATCTTTGATCTTTATCTGTTTAAGTTTTTCTCAAACATTACGAAATGGCAAAGCCTGCGGCAACTTTGTGCACAGTTCTTGCGGAGTTTCCCCATAATGAGTGTTGAGGACTACAACTCTCCTTGCTCCATGTAAAGGTGTTTGGATCATGGTGCCAGGCTGGCATGTTTAATAAGACATAAGTGCCATGTTCAGTGGAACAAGGAAGAACAAATGGCTCTACATTCTTGGTTGCCAGACAGTGTTTCTGCTAAGAATATGTCTATCCAAAATAGCAAAAGATACAGTATTTGTTCTGTTATCTTTAGTGCTGGCTTCCCACCCGCTCACACCCTGGCATAACTGCTCCTTGCAAGAAAGTGCTTGCCTTCTTAGCCCGGGAATGCGTAGATGCAAACACAGCAAATATTTACTTGCTCTGATTCTGCTTATTTGGAAGAATAGCAAGGAGGCTGTCAGCTACAGCAGAGCGGAACTGACATTATATCCCTAAAGGGGTTTAAAAGCTTCCACATAACACATTCCTTGAAGGAGGGGGATTTAGGATAATTTACACTATAGAACTGCCTGGATCAATTCCACCTACCCTTAAAGAAACATTCCACACATTTTTCTTACAAAGAAGCTGCCTTGCAAATTCTTAGGTGTTTGTTAAGCTTTGTGAGTATGGGGTTCTTTGTTGTTTAGGGTGGGGGGGGGGGTTGATGCTGTTTTATCATTAAGTGGGAGCATTAGTATACTCTGAGATTAAAGCCATGACAACTCTGCAATAAGGAAAACAACTTTTGCAAGTTAACCATGCTGAATGTACTGGTAAACTATATTAGCTATTCATATGTATGTAATATGTATGTATACTAACAGCAAATATTCTCTAAATGCCAGTCCTTTATGTAGCGAAACAGCATGCACCAGACATAGGAGGGAAGAAACAGCAGGCTTTGGGGACCCCTAAGGTTTATAAAAGTAAAAAAAAAAAGGGAAGGAAGTAGTTCCTTCCCCAGAACAACTCAGTGAAGACTGAGCATGGCTGGTGGGCACAGAATGCTGGTCATCGGGCTGAAGGGGCGGAAAGAAGTCATGACACAAGCACTCTGCAGTGCAACATTTTGTTGCAAGCCCTGATTGTATATGCTAAGAGCAATCTCAGTTGTCTGACACTTATGTAGTCAAAGTGGCACTGTTTGTGCACAAAAGATGGTATCAACAGCCGTACTTTGGAAAAGTACCCCAAAATGTTTTTCTTTTAAAAAAAAAAACCACGAATGGCAAGGGGAACAAAAACAGTGTAATGAGGAGTGAGAATGGTCTGTGGGCATGCAAGAGTGACTGCCTTTGGGGTGTGCTTGTGGGTGCGAGGGATGAAATGGGGTAGCCCGAAGAGGAGCACTCCACGCTAACATTTTTGGGAGGTTCCACTGGCTTGATGTAATTGCATTTTAAGTTTAGCCACACCATCAGCAGTGGAACTGGTAAAGGCTTTGATCATCTATGTAATGTTGGTGCTCTATGAGGATGCGGCATGCTCATTGCAAAACAGTATGGTGGTAGAGAAGGGAGAAAGAATGCGATTTGGAGATGCTTGTGGCACTTGCTAGGTGTGGGTAATAAAGGCTGGAGTACATGGGTGAATGGTGGGAAATTTGTGTCCTCTCCAGTTGAAAACACTTCCAGAGCATTTCCTGGTTTTGGCTCCTTAGTCGCGGCTGCCTTCAATTCTTTTTGCTTGTCTCTGTCATGAGCACTAGAAATATGCTCTCAGGAAATGACAACTGGGATTCCGAAGCATCAGAGTTGAAATGAAAAGTGCTCTGAAACAAGCCCCCACAATTTGGGGGCCTGTGTCCTGATGACAGTCATCTAGTAAAAGTAAACTCATGTTCCAGACATTATTAGGCTGGGCCTAACTAATCCCCAAATTCTGATGACTGGGGTTAAGAACTGTCATGGCTCTTGAAGTCCAAGGCTTCCGATTCTAAATTAAAATGATAATTTCCTCATAGTGGGGAGCAGCAGCCTGTTGCCCACTTCAACTGACGGGATAGATAAGCTTTGCTTGACTCTCAGCTGCTTTCATTGTGACTGGGATCCACCTTCCTCAGTTTCTCCTCCCCAAAGCAGCCATCAGTATTTTGAATTGGGCTCAGAAATGCATTGGCAGCCAGAGCAGCTGGCACAGTATTGGTGTTAGATGAGCTGACTGCCCAATGTCATCAATATTCTCACGGCCATATTCTGTACCAGCTGAAACTTCCAAACTGTCTTCAAGGCAGTCCTACGTACAACATGTTACAGTAGTCCATCCTGGGCGTCACCAGAGCATGAATAACCGAGGTCCTCCATCTCAACTGGTAAAAAGTACTCCTGGCCATCATTGCCACCTGTGCTATCCCAGTTAATGCCAAATCCAGAGAATTCCCAAGCTGTGCACTTAGTCATTCATGGGGAGTGCAACCCCATCTAAAACCAAATGTAATCCTCTGTTTAGATTAGTCAATTTCCTTAATTCATCTTTTCTGGATTAAGTCTCAGGTTTTTTGCCTTTATCCATCCCAAAAGGTACAACATCCATGTGCTGTATATTTCTAGATGACTCTGAGAAGCACCGTTATATTCTTCCTAGTTGTAAATATTAATCAGAAGCTCACCATGCCACCTGCCATTACATTTACAGGCCCAAGCTGTAGATAATCTATCTCTGGAATTCACAATTGAAGTTTTCCAATCAGAATTTCCCTCCCTCCCTTATGCAACACCATTTAACAATGGAAGGTAACAGAAAGAAAACTCATGTCTATACATCTGAAAGATTCCCAATCACGAAGGATTACTAGAACTATGGGTGGTCAATCCGAAATAGGATTTGGGTGGTAGGCTTAAATTTCATATACACCATATGAAATTTATTAATTCTTTACGGATGTTAGAAGTCATGGGCTCCAGGAAGAAATGTATGATACATTATGTAGAGCAATGCATCAAAGATTTTTCCTGTTTGTAAATCAAAAATATTAGTAAACCATTTGAATTAAATTAGTTTTCAAGGATGTAGATTATGTATTTTGAATTTGGATTGCTATTTATCTAAGCAGCGAACAATAGGATTCTATCTAAAATTCAAGTTGGATACCAATATGGCTATTCTAAGTGCTAATGAAGTCCAGACTAAGCTGTATGAAGTTAAGCATGTAGCATCCAGGTGATGAACCCCATAATCATCCCAGTTTATGGACAATTCAGTTGACAAATGGATGAGATTCAGCAGTTTAGCATTTCCCCTTGTTTGCCCCCCTCCCCACAACCTCTTTTGCCACATACCATAACCTTTGTGGTTGTTCACCCCACCCACCCCCTTATCTCTTTAAATAGGTCCAAAGAAGAGCACAGGACTTGCCTTTCCCATTTGGATGGCTACTTTATTATGACATTGCACATTGTATATTTCCCATTTAATTCATTGATTTTTCAAATGCAATTGACATTATTTAATCCATCTGGATGCTGACAGTTCATTGCATGGCCAAATTAATGTGTTAAGAGCTATAAGTTTGACACTGAATTTGAAACAAAGTTATTGAAATTTAGTCCATGTATAATAGGAAACATTTGCACCATAACACAAATTAAGTGTAATCAGTATGAGAGGCAGTTGAGGTATAAATGCCATTGAGGCAGTTATATTAATCAGCACTCTGTAGTAAGCCTCTGCTATAAGAGAATCTTGGTGTTTCCAGGTTTTCATCAAACCCCATTGCCCTGGTTCATTCATAGAAGTTTGTGGGGGGTCCAGATGTCATCTACTTATTACGCTCCATGCCTTTTTACTGCTTTCATATTTTCCCCCATACTGCAGGGAATCTGTTAAAGAGAAAAGGATGGAAGAGCTGCACAAAGCCTTTTAATTGCTAGCACTAGGAGCTCTCCATCTGGAAGCACCCTTGAACAAGTGATTTACCAGTTTCATGTACTTGAGCCCCAGTCTGGAGTGGGGAAAGATGAGTGTGTGTGTGTTTAGGCAAAAGATGCACGAGTCAAGCTTGTGGGACATCGTTGTCCCCACAAAAAAGGAACAATTAAATAGCATTTGGGACTTGCTAGCTTAGCCAAAGGACCAAGGGGAGGACAGAGAACATTTTTCTCCCATGATTCTAGAACCTGAGGTCACTTAATGAAACCTATTGGATGCAAATTCAGTACAGACAAGAGCGTTTCCTTCTTCATATCATGCATCATGAATCCTATATAATATGGTGATGGCCACTAGCTTAAATCACTTTAGAAGGGGCTTAGACACCCGTGTGCCTATGTAAATTGCCATACCTGATTGAATTGGTTAACTGGTGTGAGGCATGTCTGCCCAGGGTTTGCTTCAGCTCACTGATTCAGTGCATCTAATCTTTGCAATTCACACGGGCAACTACGCCAGTTCCACACTGATCTCTGCTAGGTCACAAAAGAGATGGATGACACAGTCCAGTCAAATGAATGTTGTACAAAATGTTCCACAACAGAGTACCTTTTGGAGGATTCAGCTTCCAACATTACCAGTTTCAGCGCTGAAAATGCTAGAGGGACAGAACAGCATCTGCCTGCCTGAACATACTTTCTCAGAGAGTATGGACATGTCTGTAAGACCATGTATAAGAGTGCCATATGAAAACAGTCCGTGCATGCACATTATTTGACTGCAGCCTATGGAACAAACCTAAATCATAATAAAGCCTCATCTCCCTGCCTTCCCCAACCCCAGTCAAAATAATTTGCATATTTTTGGTCTGGGAAGTGTAATATATTTTATGGGCGGTGTCTTACCTCTAAGCCATCTGACTCCTTAAGCCTGACAATTTCTGACTCAATTTAGCAGAATGCTTCAGCATCTACATTACATAATTTTAATCCTGGAAGCATCCTGTGGGATTAGTGAGACTAGTAGTTATATTTAAATTTAATATACTTTGCTGAATCAGGAACTATTTGACATTTGTTAGCTGGACCAGATGCTCATAATAATAACCTCTATGAATAACTGTAGCCAGATTTTAATACTGAACACTCTTTAACGTTTAAATATGTTTATTCTAAGTTTAGTTGCTTTGGAGTTAGAGTCTCGGGTCTGTTGGGAATGCACTTTTTTCCCCAAGTGGAAAAGCAGCTCTGTTCCTAGGCCTGCAGCACTGCACTTTTATGGATAAATAAGCAGCCAGAGTACTTACCCTGAACTAGGTTGCGGTTATCCTGGGATGCAGGCAAGCACAGAAAGTGGCATTATGCTGCACCGGAGGAGAAAACATTGTCTGGGGGGATTATCTGCATCAAAGTTGATTTGAAGTTGCATGCAGACTGCTGTGTATTGTGGCTGAGAATTTGGGAAGCCTTTTCACACAAATCTGAATCAGTGTGTTTTGCTTAATGTGGCACAAAGCCCTGTCTTAAATATAAGTATCACTTCTTTTGATTACCAATGTTGATTTATTGTCTGGCTTCCAATGAAAGTATCTGTTGACTCCATAAGAGATCAGCTTGCCTGACAACCACACAACCCTATGAGTTATAAGAAAGCTTGACACCTATTCCCTCTTCCTTTGGATCCATTAACCATTTGTAGTCTAATACCTATGTTAGTTTAAGGGTACAATCCTATGCATGTTTAGACAGAAAAAAGGCCTACAACCCCCAACATTCCCCACCCAGCCAAACTTGCTGGGGAATGCTGGGAGTTGTAGGAGTTGTTTCTGTTTAAAACATGTATAGGATTGCACCCTTGGAGTGCCTATGTAATCTAGACACTTGCAGTTGGATCCAGATTTAGCCAGAGTAGACCCATTGAAAATCAGTGGGATTGAAGTTAGTTCTGCCTATCTTAAATTCAATGGGTTTCAATGGGTCTACTCCAGGTATGGCTGAGTTTGGATCCAAAGCACTGTCTTTTCCCTTCCAAGTCCCAATTTATTCAATATTTGGTTGTTTAGGGTTATCCCAAGATGCTGCTTCTGACTATAGTAATATCTGAACATGGGAAAATCTCTTCTCATCAGATTCCTTTCTCTGGTTAGAAGGGTCCAGTTCTACTCCCTCTGGAACATAGGTGCTGATTGGACAAATTGTTCACGGATAAGTGGCAGAACTGAAGAGTAGCTTTCTACCCATAGAAATTGATCAGCCTTTCCAGGATGAAATTACTGCTGTTCACTGGAATATGTGGATTCGATCCCACCCAGGTTTTCAAATGTATAGGTGAGCTAGTATGTACTTCTGTTTTCTGTTAAACTGTCTTGCCTTGAACCCTTTCCCCTCTCTGTGAATTATAATAGTTGTTTAATTGGAACCTAGGTCAGTCAAATTGGGCTCTACCACTTGATGCAACAGTTTTAGGTCCTGGTGCCCCTAGGGAAGAAGAATGTGGCAGGCAGTGGTTGATCCTCCATTTTTGAAAATATAAAATCATGCAGTTAACTCAAAACTGTCCTGGGTGAAGCTGTTTTCCACTAACCAAGGAACTTGTCTAGTTTCTCTTTCTGGCTGACCTCTTACATTTACTGCCACTTCCATTTGTTAACAGCTGGCACAATAAACATGTATGAATGCATGACCAGTGCATTAAATGGCCGTTGTACAGGAACCAAATATAGTCACCTCCCTCCCCCCAAAAAAGAAAAGAAAAAAGATTTGGCAGTTTAGATTCAGTTTTACCCAAAGAAACACACATGTGCACACCTTCTCCAACTTTGTTAGCTGTTTGTGGTTGAACTGTGAGTTGAAAATTACATTTCTAATAAGCTGCATAATATAGCTTCTGGCCAGTGGACCACACCAGCAGTCAGTAAATCAGGGGGTGGGAAAGTGGAAGAAAGTACTTCCAGATTCCATTTCAACTTTCTGTAATAAAAGGTGTGTCATATTTTATGTTTGGAAACAGGCATAGTTTCAAATGGCTTTGCATTTGAATTCTTTGCGTTAACTTTGCATTAATTCTTTACATTAACTTTGGCTAAAAGAAGCAATGGGGGGCAGATATTAAGCATGTCATTTTGCATTGTTATGCCAGCATTTAAAATGGTTCCATATGGTGGGCATGGCTTTTTAAAAAAAGATGTGAGTAGTCGGAAGCAAGAGAGGGAAGCACAAATTGCAACACCCCCAGTCCCAAAGCTGTAGGGACTGGCTGTACTACTGAAAAGAGAAAAAAAGACAGAGAGTGAATCTTTCTACATACATACAGTGTGCAGGCTAAGAGCAGGAGAAGTAGAACTAGGTAAATATTTCAAGGATTATGATGATGTTAAAAACATTTTCCAGAATCTTTTTGAAGCTATATATAATGTCTCTTAAGATGGCACGTAGTATGCAGCACTGGGCATGAATTAGATAATAATTGTGATTCAGATGTCAAGGTCTTATGTCCCACATTCTCAAGCAAGTATTATGAAGCTTGAGGTGAAAGACAGTTTATTCCAGTGCTGTGCTTATTGGTATTACCCATGTAATGCCTTCTGGTGTAAGCAGCAGTTTTCATTAGGCAAAATACCAGTCACCATTTCCTATAGATGGGCATAGGCAATGGCTATTGCTAATTGTTACATCTACCAACTTCTATGGATGGCAAACCAGTTTACACCAGCTTTCCTCAACCTAGTGCCTGCTGCATGTTTTGGACTTCAGTTTCCATCAGCCCAAGCCAGCATAGGCAGTGGTCAAGAATTCTGAAAGTTATAGTTCAAAACAGCTAGAGGGTGCCAGGTCAGGGAAGGCTGGTTTTCCGTGTTTGGAACTCAAATCACCCTAAAGTCAGTGTGTGTGTGTGTGTGTGTGTGTGTGTGTTAAGTATATAAGATCCATGCTGGATCAGACCAAGAGTCCATCTAGTCCAGCATTCTGTTAACACAGTGGCCAGCAGTAGTGCATGGAAAAACCACAAACAGGACATGACTTCAACAGCAGCTTCCCACCCATGTTCCCCAGCAACTGGTGTACATCAGGACACTGCCTCTAATACCTGGGAGTCTCCTTGGTAAAGGGGAGGGAGAACAAGAAAACTCCTCAGACCCCATCACCACCAGTGACCCTGAGCAGCCATTGAATAAAGATATCCCTGCCTTAGGATCTGAGGAGTTTCTCTACATGAGTGATGTATTGCACACTTATGATGGGTCACTCACAGAAATTTGCAGGTCCTTTACATGGTGTCATCAACCTTTAGGACGTCTCCCATGCTTTCCCCCATTATCCTGCTTTGAAATAGATCGGAGATAAGCTGTAAGAAACGTTAATGGTGCTACATGCTGGTGTAGCACTATAATGCAGCCCCTAGATGGCGCTGTTTCATTGAACATATAAAGGAGCTTTTTCCATTCCAAATTACATGTCCGCCAACTAAAGGAGCCCATCGTAAACCTGGAAAGTCTCTGGAAGAAGAAAACCCAGTAAGGAAGTGGGATTTTTACTTAATGTAGAGGAGCTCGAGGTCTCCATGTTGGTTCCCTAGGTTCCTGGCCAGCTCTCAGGCACCCCAGTCACTCCCAGGACCACAGAAGCAGACGGCATGGTGAACTAGGCAGGAGTTTCAGAGTCACTGGCAATGTGCTCAGCTAGCTGCAGCTGAGTCTATTTGGGAGGAGGAGAAGCATGTGTATACACCTGCTTGGATAAGAACATATGAAGAGTCATGCTGGATCAGACCAAGGGTCCGTCTAGTCCAGCATTCTGTTCACACAGTGAGTGTTGTGGGGAGACCCACAAGCAAGGCATGACTGCAACAACAGCCTCTCACCCCTGGTCTCCAGCAACTGCTGTCCAGAGGGACACTACCTCTGAAACTGGAGCTAACATTTAGCCATCATGATTAGTAAGCATTGATAGCCTTAGCCTCCTTGAATTTGTCTGATTCCCTTTTAAAGCCATCCAAAGTAGTGGCCATCACAACATCTTGTGGCAGCAAATTTTATAGTTCAACTATGCATTCTGGCAGAATGACAACGAATAGACTTAATCAGCATTGAGGATCTTAAGCATTAAAGAGGAAATGGAATCCAGATGTGATATAGGAAATAATAGATCAGCAGGGACATAGATATCAAGAGGTGGATGATCTCAGCCATAGTCTTCAGCTTCTTACTCTGTGCTTGCCAGTTTCAATATGGATAACAGGGTGGGTGGAAAGCTTTTCAGGTTCATACTAACTCTTTGTCTATTCAGGTGTTAGATCCACCAAGAGAAAGCAAATCCTCCACTCTATAATAATTTAGGATGTGCACTGCACTAACCAATTATGTAAATTGTCAGTTCTTATTCTAAAGCAGGGCAGGGTAGAAAATAAATTGCCAGATATTTTGGTCTTCAACTCCAGGAGCATAACATTTAACAAACAACAGGTTCCATTTTTTGTTAAAAAGAAAGTCTATCTTTAATACTTTCTTTTTCAAAACTCAAATAGTTTCAAAATATCAACAAATATTACCTTAATTCTAGATCCCTAAGTAATCAACTAAATATTTAATTAATCCACCAGTTAATCCATTTATTTATTCTGTATGGAATTTTTTCTTCATATGTTGATACTGGATGATTGTTTTTGTAAACATTGGGTAGTATCCAATGTTAATCCTACTTAGAGTAGACCCATGGAAGTGAATGGCTAACTTAAGTCCCATTCATTTTAATAAGTTTACTCTTAAGTAGGACTAACACTGGATACTACCCCCCAAAATAGATTTCATATAGTCTCTGTCACCATTACTTCTACGTCCCATGTTTGCTGTTCCTGCTCTCTGCTCATTAGCAAAATGGAAGCCGTCATGTGTCACTTGTTGCTTCTGCAAATTAATGTTGCTAGTTCATATAACTTTGAATAACCAGTAGGGTAACATCTCTGGCTAAGACTTAGGGCTTCATCACACCAGTGTTTTATTGCACTCTTGTCCTGCTGGGTTTGCCGTTTCCCCTTCATTTCACATCTTTCTAGGGTGGGGAAAGTGTAATTTATTTTCTCCAGCACGAAATAAAAGTGCCTTTCTATCCTGTGTATTGCTGTCCTCGTGCTATGTTGCTTTTGTTGAGGGTGGTCCTGCTGATGAAAAAGGAGGATGGGGTTGTCCTCCAGCTTGCTGAGTTTGTTGGTCAAACAAACAGACTTGTGCTGCTCCAACCCCACCCTCATTGCCCGCAGAAACGGCTCCCAGCTGATTAAACGCTGAATCGGTTAAATCCTAAACAACAAAACCAGAGCGGGGGGGGGGGGGGAGGCAACCATATCCATCATCCGACAAGAACCAATGAACTGCAGGGGAAAGGAGAAGGGGGGGCGGGTACAATAGTGGGAGAGCAAATAAGTGAAAAGAGAGTTCACCGGTACAGCTGTGATCATGAAAGGGACCAGCGCTTGCGGTGCTAATGAAACAGAGGTCAAAATTGCAGGTGAGTACCAGGAAAAAAAAAGGAGGTGTGATAGAGCTGTTAGGTGACTACTGACTACTGACATGTGCTGATAAAAAAGACATAAATATCTCTCCATACAATCATTTATGGTTATTTTCTGCAGATCTGGGTGCCAGAAGTAGGGTTATAGTGTCGTAGGACATACCATACTTCTTTGTTCAGGAGCAATGTGGCACATAAAGCCCCTGCCTTAAAACAGTGTAGCTGCTGATAATGTGGTTTAGGGATGTCAGCACAATCTGCACTAGAACCAAATGTGTTCAAGTTCTTATGAATCCAACCCTTAGATTCTGCAGTGAACCAACTTTCCCCCTGTCAGGTGGAGTCTGCAGACTTGTGGACTGTTTTTCTATCTTGGTAGATACAAATACCCTATTTGTATAGAAAAATATACAAAAATTAAAAAACATGCCCCAAAACTGCACATTTCCCCCATATGCTAAAGTGTGAAATGAGCATTTTGGGCGCATTTCCCATGTGTGAATTTGTATTTACGTAAACCCGGAAACTAAAAAAAATCTGATTTTGTCGATGGGCAGACGATGGAACAAAAGATGCCTGACAATCCACGAAACAGATAGAGTGGATTTTGTATATTTGTACAATCTGTACATTCCTACTATGGATATATCTTTTCAGTGCAAACAGGCATGGACCAGATATATTGCATAGTGACTAACACCTTGGTTTGTTATGTATTCTTAATGGACATCAGAGGTGCAGTCTAACTTAACTGCAGCAACCAATCACCAGCTGAAGCCATAACCTGTTGTAATTCAATTACTTTGTCCAGGCCTGCACCCTGGCTCTTACCTCACTGCCAACACCATTTTCTCACTAATCCTTTTCACTATTACCACTAGTTTCTCAACTTTAGTCCTAGTAGTTGCATTTTTTAACAATGCACAGGGGAGCACTTGCATACTTAAGCTATGGAATTCACTACCACAAGATGTTGTGATGGCCACCAATTTGGATGGCTTTAAAAGAGCATCATTGGCTACTAGTCAGAGACAGTATGCCTATGTACATTAGTTGCATTTCCTGCTTGTAGGTTTCCCACAGGGAGCTGATTGGCCATGATGTGAACAGAATGCTGAACTAGATAGATCCTTGGTATGATCCAGCACGGCTCTTCTTATGGTCTTATGCATGATATCTTTAAGAAATGTGGCGACAAGGCCATTAAGATGATGGCCACCAGAGAAAGGAAGAGTTTGGGGAAGAAGCAGTGACAGTGGGTTGAAGTGCAGACCACTTATTGAGGATTATCAATGGCTGCTAGTCCTGATGACTATGTGCTTCTTCCAGTATCAGAGGTAGTAAGCCTAAATATAGCAATTGCTGGGGAACATGGGCAGGAGGGTGCTGTTGCACAATGTCCTGCTTGTGGGTCCCTGGTTGACTGCTAGTTGGTCACTATGTGAACAGAGTGCTGGACTAGATGGACCCTTGGTCTGATCCAGCATGGCACTTCTTATGTTCTTATCCAGTAAAAGATATTAGGCACAATGCAGAGAAAGTTAAAATACGGTTGAGGTTTTGAGTCTATGCACATTTTCTTGACTAACCTCCACTGAGAGCAGTGAAGCTTACTTCTGACTAATCATGCCTATACTCAAGATGTGCACCCACTGAAATCAATGCAGCTGTCAAATACCTTCATTTGGAGGTGCACCCAGTTTGGAATTGTCTGTGTATATTGTAAAAACTTGCTAGGCTCAACCAGCTGTAAAATTTCCCACCAACAATTTTACAGATGCAGCACGGAAGCGGGCAGGATTTATTTATACACACAGCTGTAAAGCAGAACTAACCAACAATGTGCCAGAAGTTTGTAAACCGAATAGATGAGACACTAAGAAAGTATTTTCCTATTTACTTTCCCATGAAGTTGTTTTTTTTAGCTGTTCTTTTTATACTTGCAAAAGTATTGATTTTCAACAGTATTTAATGAGTCGCAGGAGCAAGGAAAGGAAACAGTTGGTGGTTAATTATTACATGAAAATGTCATCTAAGCATGCATGTTTAGAGGCGGAATGAGGGGTAAAGGGATACGATAATAACAAATGAGTTACCTTCGAACCTTATCTACTCTAATCCTCCATGTTGATAGGATTTCTGAGATTTACACCACCCCCAACAGGTGCTCATCAGTCATGCAGGGTCCAGAACTGAAATTCTTCGTTCTTGTCCAAAGTCACATGGAATGATCCATTAGGCCCATTTTCAGGTGCCCATTTCTTCACTCACATTTTTAGGCTGCTTTTATTCCACCCCCTCCTCCTGCCAGTGCCAGAAGGGCCACAGCTAGCGTTATTGCACAGATGGATATGACTGTTGCGAAGATGCTACAAAAATCTTGCCTTATTTTTATTATTTTATTTATTTATTTCATTTCTAACCCGCCTCTCCATCTAGATCGAGGCGGGGAACAACACCAAATACAAATATAAAAACAATAAAATAGATAAACCGCTAAAGTCTTGCTTACATACGTACTTCAGAACCTGCTTACGTACTTCAGGTCTAAATTATCATAGTGAAGGGGATGGGATTATCCTCCAGGGGGCTGTCTTCATGGCGCCAAGTTGGCGCCACCTCCCTCCCAAACTCCCTGGTTTTATTCCCCCGTGGTTGCGTCGGGCAATCCTGATGCCAAGGAGGCAGCACGGGGTTTTCAGTGGCCTCTCAGGTACTGGACCCTTCACCCTCTTTCTGGTGGAAGGTGACCAATTGCCATCTACCTTTCACTAGGGACCGCCCCCGGATTGCCCCCAAAGCGACGTTAGACGGTGGAAGAGCCATACTGACCTTGCTCCCATTGAAAAAGTCAGGGTAAGTCCTTGAGTTTTTCAATGCGCAACTTCACAGGAAAGCCCTGTGGTGGTGTGAAGCTGCTTCTGTGTCATAGAACTGACACAGCGCAGGCTCGCAGCCACCATGGGGCTTTCCCCATGTTGAGACAGCCCCCAGATCTTACAGGCTGGTGATTCTATTGGGATTTTGCTTCCCCCTTGGGTATCTCAATTAGGGGGTGCCAATTGAAAAGGAGCCAAAATTGGCCCATTGAAAAACAGGGAGGAAGTAACTCCATGCTTTGGGGAGCCCTCAGTTGGGCAGAAGGAAGAGAGATGTATGTATGTATAGGTTTGGTTTGAGTGACCTTCGGAGTCCCTTACAACAGTGCCTGTGATTGCAAAAATATTCAGAATCCCATCCAACTGTATAATCCTTTAATCTAAGATTTCTGTAAGTAGAACTATCAACACGAGTGACTTGAGGCAATATCTCTTAAAGGACAGTTGATAGCCACTAACATACTGATGGTGTGCTTCAGTGGGAGCTAAAATGGCCAGGAAGGCATAAGTGATGGACAGCGATGATTCATCCTTCTTCTGCCGCTAGACAAGAAGAAGGGGTAAAAGAGTCTGTAAATTGCACATGTCATGCTGCAATTCCTGGGTTGTTTAATCCAGGAATTGCCAAGAACAAGCAAATTACATCACGATATGTAGTAGGAAATCAGTCTTCGGTGGAACTGGGTCTGAGAAATTTGTCTCTGCAGGGAATCCTGTGGTACTTTGGGTTCTCCTGGACATCTGATGGGGAACAGGAATCTGTTGGAGTGCAAATGCTGTGAATCCTTATCTTGTGCTCATCTTGTATATGTGTAAGTGTCTATTTACCTCCTTCTAAGGAAACAGAATGATGGGAAGTACGTGAACACACACAGAATTTAAAAAAGATTAACATGATGCAAAACGATAATGATCTCCAGCACCATCT
The DNA here is from genome assembly GCA_029215795.1 of Anniella stebbinsi. Taxonomy (NCBI): domain Eukaryota; kingdom Metazoa; phylum Chordata; class Lepidosauria; order Squamata; family Anniellidae; genus Anniella; species Anniella stebbinsi. The sequence continues at coordinate 261,800,781 of JARDYH010000001.1, forward strand.
TTATTTCCAAGAATGCCTCTGGGGCACAAGTTATTGTCTCTGAGCCTCATCAGTTGCCATAGAAAACTGTGAGTTCACAATAATGGTTTTGCGTTTTGAAGCTCAGATCCCGCCTCTGCCTTGTACTTCTTCTTAGGTAAGTTACTTTTCGTTTAGCCTCACCAGTGTGCCTTCTAGGATATTTTGTGACTAGTCACATCAACCATTGCAGCCATTTTATAAATGGCTAACTTCCTACCCCCACGGCAGCCATTTTGTGAGAGTGCCCATGACACAGTCTCAAAAATTCAGAGAGTGCCCACCAATCCAAAAAGGTAGGAGACCCCTCACCAGGCTCTGATTTTGAAAGTACAAAACTGATTTTGATTGTCTTGTTTAGATTTAAACTCCCACCAATATTTTAGCTCTGCTCCCAGCACTGCTTGTCTGCTCTCGTCTACTTTATTGCCTTTGTACTAAAATGAGAAACTGCACCTGCTCTGAGGAGCTGGAGAGTCTAAAGGCTTTTTGGAGTCAGTGCTTACTTCCCGACATACTGGCTGCATTACAGTAAGCAAGTTGCATTGAGTTAGCTTTCTTTTAAGATAGAGGCTACTTTCTTTCTAGTACAAATAGGGCTGTTTCTCCAGGGTTGTCTTCGGTTCTGTTAAAAAGGTTTTTCATGCACCCATGATCTTATTTGTACATCTGAAAATAAATGCAAAAATCCTCTTTGTTGCAAAGGGGGAGGGGGAAAACCCCCACAATAATCCTTATGTAATGCTCCTGGTGCTCCTCCCTTGAGTCCCAACTTAGTATATAAATCACAGCCAATGATAACAAACAGCAGGGCAAGACACAAAAGCAAGGTTAAATAGAGAATGTCTGAGAAATAGACAGAGACTGCCTGCCAGCACTGCAGGGGAGGGTTTGGAGAGAGACAAGCCTCTATTCCAGTCCCCCTCTGCCTCTACAGCTCACAGCAGGGCCCTGGTGTCCCTTGATGCTTCAAGTTATTAATACCACAGTATTTTAAATATTATTATATTAGACCACCGGCACAGGAAGTTGGGAGCAAATGCCTTTCTCTGCACATCTACAGTGTCTAGCACAACAGCAGCAGGTTTGGATCAGAGTTCTGAGCACCACTATAAAACTGGTATATCATCATCATCATCGTTAGGTTTTCGTACTTTGTATAGTGCATTTAATGGTTTTTAATTTTTAACTTTTTGTGAACCACCCAGAGAGCTTTGGCTATGGGGCAGTATAGAAATGAATGAATGAATGAATGTACCCCCCTACTATTCCACATTCAGAAGCTAACTGGTCTGGCAGCTGAACCTTACTTCAATATTGGTGATGGGACAGGATCCTTCACAGCACCCAAGGGCAACAGACTAGCTTAAGGGGCGCAGGGCACATGGATCTCTGTCCTCCAACACTTTACTACTGCTCTCTCACCATTTCGCTCAGTGTCTGCTGGCTGCCTGGGGTCAAAGCAATGCTGCAAAGCAGCAGCAGCATCACGCATCACATGAATAGACCACTGTTTGTCCATGCATAATAATGCCTGCTGGAGTGGGTAAGGACATAAAGAACATAAAAGAGCCATGCTGGATGAGACCAAGGGTCCATTAGTCCAGCATTTTGTTCCCACAGTGGCCAACCAGCTGTCGATCAGGGACCCACAAGCAGGACACAGTGCAACAGCACCCTCATACCCATGTTCCCCAGAAATGGGTGTATACGGACTTACATAGTGTATACAGGCCCAGGGCAGCCAGGGCTGGCTGCCTCTTGGCCCATTTGTTTAGTCAGATGTCTCTCCCACTAGCACAGTCAGTTTGGGACATAGTGATGAGAAGGATGAGTAGGTCAGACAGACAGCCCAGCAAGCATCGCTGCCACTGGGGCAACAGCTCAGAAGGCTGGGAATAGCCAAGGGCTCAGGAGACATGGTCATGGCGTGTGGTCTGCTGTTGTGCTGCTGCTGCCACCACCACCACCACCTACCTCTCTGCATCTGCTGCCCCAGGCAGCCACCTCATTCTGTGCAATGTTAGGGCTGGCTCTTCGGAATTCATGGCTGAACTAGGGCTGCAGTTTGAGATACATTTGGGTGGAGCTGCTGGTGATTTTTAGTCAGTTGCAGGTGGATTGTAGATTTTGGTAGATCAGTGATTGGGGAATGGTGGATTTTGATGAGCCAGCACATGGAATTAACTCAAAGCACAGAGATAGGCTATAAATTACACATCTTTTTTTAAAAAAAGAAGAAAAAACTTCCAGTTTTCTTCTCTTAAGTGATAACGCATTCACCTATTAGTTCACCATTCCTATACAAAACATGTAAAGTTAAGCTGGAGATAGATAAGGTGGTATTATTATTATTATTATTATTATTATTATTATTATTATTATTATTAGCTTGTAGTGGGTACACTTTTCCTCTGAAAAAATGGGTATGTAGGTTTTATATAGTGTTTCAAAAACCTTCAAAACCTGTTTGACCAGAGGCAACAGAAGAAATGTGTATATACACCATGGGAAGTCAAACTTTTCTGAGATCCTTTTTCAGTTTTCTCAAAAACTATTCTCTGCCTTGATTACAATTATGCTCTGAGCGATTTTATGCCATTGAGGCATTGCAGACACAATCTTACAGAATCTCCTAGCCCCAGAAAAGGAACAGTAGCAAAGTGAATCCTACCTACCTAAGGGGTTGTTCTGCGTGCTTCAAAACATTAAAATGCTTGTTCTGTAGCAAATCTTTCATGCAAAAAGTCATGGATGGCAAGTTACTACTGGTGGCCTATGGCCACCTTATTGTGTTCTTTCTTCTTTAAACAACCATGGGCCCCATTCAGCACTGTCACTGCTGAGCTCAGTGGATTTTATTTGGGTGCAGCCAAATAAATACTTCAGTTGGTTTGGAGTGGGCTGATGAAACAGACCTCCCTATCCTCCCCCAAAGTAGAGGGTTAGTAGTAACTCCTCTTCTTGGAGCTGCTGCTCCTCTCCTCAGGCAATGTGATTTACATCTGAATAGCTAAGGATTAGGTATCAATTGTCCCCAGGTGCCTGTTCTTTCTTCATGGAAGACTGTGTGCACCAGGGTCTACCCCCTTTCACAACCTTTAGCATTTGCTTAATTGTTCTATGTTGTTCAAGTGTGGCCGGCTTCACAAATCTTGCACATTCTACTTAGGTTATAGCACTGACCCGCTTTCCCCATCTCATACTAACTGGTGTGTTCTTACCGAATGTAGATCTTAAGTAGAGATAATATGCAGAATCAAATGTAAAAAATAAATACACAAACAGGAAAAAAGACATTGTAGGTTGAGAAATACATGTGGTTCAAGAAGGACAAAAGGATTTGTACAAAATTTGCTTGCATAAGGCATATTACAGTAATGATGGTAATTATTTTTGAAGGGATTCAATTTTCATATTTTAAAAGTTGAGCATAAGTATAGAACACGGAGCATTAAGTGAAAGAAGATATGTAAGATTTATCAGCTGTAGCAGTTCCAAAATAGAAGAGGTTGTGTATTACTCACAGGCAACTTAATCCCATGAAACCTGGAAATAATATTGAAAGACATGCCAATTAGGTGGATCCATAAGAAGCATACCTGACAGGAGGTTGCATTACATGAGAATAATTTTCAATATGAGGAACAAAAGGGATACCACAGCATGAAAGACATCAGTTTCATAACTGGATCTACAAGGGTTTTCATTTTCAATTTAAAGCAGCTGCAGGGTGCTCCAAGTTTGACTGGAGCAGCAATACTGGGGAGAGGTCATCACCCCCTTCCCACTGCTATTTTCCCAATCTAAATTCCTCCTCCCAGAAGTTGCTGTTAGTCCTGTAGAGGGCTGGGGGACCTATTCCACCTGCACCACTGCTCTGATCAGATTTGGAACTCTCTAGGGCAGCTTTGTATTAAACATGGCATATCCCAGCCTTCCCCACTCTGGTCCCCTCTGGATTGTGCAACTACAATTCCCATCACCTCCAGCTAGCATTTAGACATGGGCAGCCCAGCATAGCTAGCTGGGGGATTGTGGGAGTTGTAGTCCAACACATCCGGAAGGCACCAGTTTTGGGGAGGCTGGGATATCCCATCACAGTGGTCTCCATGGTTCCTTCAAAGAGAAGCAGTTGGAACAGCCATACCACCTGCAGAAGCAACAACATCTAAGCCTGGTTTATAGTCATTTTCCATCATCACTCCTACAGAACCTCCATAAGCCACCATTGCCTTTGGAAGAATGTTACTATGTTTTGTTATGTAGTCATTTTCACATTATCAGCTACCTTGGGTGCCTGTTGTTATGCAAAAAGATGGAATAGAAATATTTATAATAAACAAACAAATGTGATAAGCCATTTTTATTCATTGTTAGGATTACTGATATAACACTTCACAGGATCAACAACAGCAACAACAAAAATAGGTCCCTGCTCCAAGGTGCTTACAATCAAGAGCTGTCAATCAAGTTACAGGAAGTCAGATTCTGGCTGGACATCAGGAAAAAGTTCCTGACTGTTAGAGTAGTACGCCAATGGGACCAATTACCTAGAGAGGTTGTGGGCTCCCCCACACTAGAGACATCCAAGTGGCAGCTGGACAATAATCTCTCAGGGATGCTTTAAGGTAGATTCCTGCATTGAGCAGGGGGTTGGACTCGATGGCCTTATAGGGCCCGTCCAACTGTACTATTCTATGATTCTATGACCCCCAACCTGGTGCCCTCCAGATGCATTGGAATGCAACTCCCATAATCTTAGTCAGCATGCATGCTGGCATGCTGGCTGAGAATTATTGGAATTGAAGTCCAACACATCTGGAGGGTGCTAGATTGGGGAAGACTGGTCTAAAGAGAAGAACAATATTTTTATTCTCTCCAGCCCACTAATAATGCTGAGTGTCAGACAAAGGCTGGCTCTATGTTATTTATTTATTTATTTATTAATACATTCATATCTCACCTTTTTTCCTCCTTAAGGGACCCAAGGCAGCATACATAATCCTCCTCTCCATTTCATCCTCACAACAACAACCCTGTGAGGTAGGTTGGGCTAAGAGTTTGTGACTTGCCCAAAGTCACCAGGTGAGCTTCATGGCCGAGTGGGGACTAGAGATACCTATCATGTGACAGCCTGGTCATTTGACATTATCATCCTTGGTATCAGTGATAGCTTTTTCAAACTCTGCCAGTATGGTGGATGGAAATTTGCATATGTGTTTTATCATTGTATAAATAGGTTATCTTAGGGTTTTTCCTTCCAGATGTGACATTAGCATGCCATCATCCTGTCTCATGAATAGAATTTTATGACAGCGGGGAGCTGGATGATGATGCCTGCTGCTCATAACCCTTCTGTATTTTCCAACCACTTCTGGGTTTTTTTTTCTTACCAAAGAAAATCCATTAAGGAGGGAAAGAAGAAGAAAGAAATAACTCAACAATGTCTTTTGACTGTTATTGCTGGGAGCCCCCAATCTGGAAGCAACCCAAGGAGTTCAGGAGCAAGGCATTTTTCAAGCATATGCTGGGCCTCCATTTTGCAATTTGTCGAGTCTGAGGAAGCAGCAGGAAGCTTCATGTTTCCCTCCTATCAGCCCATTGCAGCTGCCCCTTCTGTCCATACCAGAACTTACAGCAAGGGAGAAATTCTATATGGTGTAATCCGGAAACAAAGTAATCCCTTCCTTCAGACATTGGACTGAATGGAGAAACTTCTGTCTCCTCAGGTTATGGCAACAGCTACTGAAAAGGAAATCTGTGGAAGGCATAGAGAGCTTTGGCCTGACGGTTTCCTGTGTGGGAAGCTCTTAAATGGCCACCAGGTCCTTTCTTATGTAACCAAAACACCCTAATCTGTAACTGGAAAATACATCCACTCCCACACACCGACTGAACATTTAAATCTAAAAACCAGAAGTCAGAGCATTGCCTCGCAGATCTAAAGCACCAGCATTTTCACTAAGTACACGTTTTCCCCATGCAGATTTGTAAACGAATCAGTTGCCTCTGGACACATTTTTTGCTCTTTGTCAGCATAAGCTTTTCTCAGTTTGTTTTAAGGCACTGCTGCCATACTTTAAACTTTAGAGGGGGGGGGGGAACCTGCACCTTCCCCAATTAATCATGAGCTCAGGCTTGTAGATACAGGCCTCTCTCTGGGTTTTAGCCATTCATACCAATTAGACAGTGATTTACAACTAAGTAACCCAGTCAGGAAGAAAGCTTGTTCCCTGAGAGATGGTAGGAAAGATATTCTCTCAACCAAATATGCAGCAAAGATGGAATCAAAAGGGCCCCAAATGTTTCAGAAGACAACATTGACCTAAGAGCCGAGCTATTCATCATGCTTAACTTTCTACATTCAGGGAACACTTTTCATATCCAAGTGTCTGCTGCAAAACCTGTGCTGCAGAGGATTTGGGAACATTTTGTAGGGTGCATTGTCTGTTCACTTGAGCACTGCTTTACCTGCTGTGAACTTATTCAGGGTGTGTCCTACCTCCTCTCACATTCCCCTGTGGCTATGCATTGTAGAGTGGAGGGTAGGCTGCAGTGGAGGCTGGTGACTCCAATGTCAGTGAGATGGTGAATCTGCTCTTGGTTTCAGTCAGAACCAGTTAGAACTAATAAAGTTCTTATTTTGGAACAACTGAAATACTATGGAATTCTAGGATTCCCTAGAACACAACTTTGAACCACAATGCTATATAGCCTAGGGCAGCCTTCTCCAACCTGCTGCCTTCCAGTTGTTTTGGACTTCAACATCCATCAGCCTCAGCCAATGTAGCCAATGATCAGGAATGCTGGGAGTTGAAGTCCAAAAGCATCTGGAGGGCACCAGATTGGGGAAGGTTGGCATAAAGTTATGGCTAACTCCCCCACTCCTTTTATGGTGCAATTATTAATGTGGAAGATATTTCTCTCCAGCTTTCTGAATACGTGACTTTCGTCTGGCATCAGGTCTCAGCGTTGTTGGGCACCTTCTAAGTCCCACACCCCAGCAGGGATCTGACTACCAAATCCTGGAAACCCCTAGCATGGCTCCTCCTCCTTGACTTTGCTTCCGCTGCTTATTCGAATGTCCTGCCTCAGCAAGTGAGCAATGACAGGAGGAAGTAGAAGCAGCAGAAGTCTCTGCTCACATTGTCCTCTCCCTCTGTACAGTTGTGCTCCTATAGGGCCCAATGAGAAAAGGGAACTGCATGGGCAATGGTGAAAGGAGGGAAGCCCCCCCTGCCACCCCAGGGGAACTTGCCCAAAGCGCCCCCCCCAAAAAAAAACTGGAGCTAACACCAGTTCTAAGTCATCCTACCTTCATCTCTCATCAGCCTTCTTAAATTCCAGTCATTCTTAAACTCAGTCTCACCAGGCTTGCAGAGCAAATGGAACGTGGCCAAATGTGGGAAAATAGGTAATTTCCCATTGCAGAGAAATTGAGAAATGAATCTCAGACTATGAAAAGTGAAAGTATCCCATTCTATATTAGACTCGTGTGTCTTTTAACTCCCCAGTAATGGCATGTGGAGAGAGGGAAATGGTAGACCATGCAATTAAAGTAAAAGTGGACTTAGACAGTTCTATTGGTATCATTCACTAGACTGGATTAAATATTCTTTTCAGGGATGTTTTTTGTGTAGTACGTTATTTGTTATTCATCCTCAAGGGCATTCTACTTAGGCTGAAAGGTATGGCACAGATCACAACAATGGTACTTCTGCCTAACATTTTGATGTGCTACCTAAAAAATATTTAACTATTGTGTCACAGCAATTGGCTCTCTGAGCTTCAACTGGGCCTCAGTTTCAGAATCTGGCTAGCAAAATCAGGACATTGCCTAGATTCAAAAGCCTTATTGACGTTAATAATGCTCTTCCCCTTTCCCCGTCTTTATGCCATCCTTCTGTAATTTGATTTATTATTTTATCCCAAAATTCATATTAGATATATCTATGTAATTATATTGGCTTTTTGCCTTACTCACTGTGGTTAAAGCTGTGGTTTAAGGCGTATTCTGAACAGGGCCATTGTATATCACAGACATAAAAATAAAAATCCAATTCTATAATGCTTGGACTATTTTCCATCATCTGTTTTTTATTTTGTTGTTAAAATTGGAATAATAACATGAACAGTAACTGTTGATTAAAAACATATACATGCTCTAGTTTGTATATTCACTGTAACATTACCACCAAGGTGGTTTACGTCTTGTTGAAGTAAAAGAGCATTATTTGCAATAAAATAGATAGTTTGGCTATTTGTCCTGTGCAGTCTGAACACTATTAAACCAATAGGCTGGGTGTTTCTCTTCAATTCCTGTACGAAATCATTTATACCAGGAAAGAGAGTGCAAAGCCACATCAACCCACCCAAATCACGACTTGAAGAATTCAGCACTTTCATTTTGCAGGGTGACTATAATGGCTATCTGAATGGCCAAAGTTAATAAAGAGAGTAGCAGGCTTTGACCTTCTTGCTTTGATGTTTTGTATGAGTCTTAACATTTCATTGTGCCAGAGAAGTAAGGGAAAAGAGGTGGGGGAGGCAGAGGAAGGATTTGATTTTAGCTTAGCAGGGCTTGGAGTCCTTTTGGTATGAGTTGGCACATTCTGTGATCAGCTCAGGGTCACAATGACAATTATTATTGTCATGTAAAAAAGCTTCCATTCAGAGTTCCTAGGCAAGCACTGGCCTCTCTTGGATTAGAAAGGAGGGGATTAAAAATTATAGGAGGGCACATGTGTCCCGGCCATTGGTTAGTGGGACTCAGTGTGATTCATTGCATTTATACGATGCAGTCACACTAACCAACCAGTTGTGGACAAGCATTATTGCAGTGAACATTGAATTAATCTGAAAAGGACAATTTGTCACACTGCAGGGAATGTTGAATATCTAAAGTGAGTATATATGGAAATCCCACAAATTAAAATCAATGAACTGCCTGTGGCACCTTAAAGACGTTGATTATGCCATAAAATTTCATGGATTATAGACAATTCATTACATCAGATGCATGAAGTGTTATGAAGTGTTTCAAGTATATATATATATAGTACATATAGTGGTGGACATGGGGAAGTCAGACTAACAGTGACAATCACATTATTAACAGTGGCCATTCACAAAACAATTGCTGCTGCTAACACAAACATCCTGGCATAAGTTAACAGACGTAGTGTTGTTGTTTTTTAATCCCAATTCAAACCTCTGAGGATAGAACTGAACCTGTTGATGAATTCTACCACAGCAGTCTTTACACCCATGTAATGAGGACTTTGCGGCCTCTGTAACTGGGGAGTTTCTTTTTACCTATTGATTATGTGAAAATTATCTTTATGTTAATTTCTTCATCCATTAGTGTTTTATTGAAGTGTAATCTTTTCCTGTAATATAAAAAACAGTATAAGGGTGTTTGGTGAAGTCCTGAAGCTAAAAAAAAAGTAACCTCAAAGCAATATTATTTACGTTAAATTGGTGAATGGACCCCAAAATCAAATTTAATCTTCATTTGCCTTTTCTGACACAGCAGAGTTCTGTCACTGCTTTAGTTGGACTCTTCTGGCAAGAATTCTTTGGGTTCTTTTCTGCTTCTCAGGACAAATTGTTGTAATAAACCTTTTTCATCACATGCAGAAGAAGGACCCTGCCAGCAGATGTCACTGTAATAAATAGCACACCAAACCAGGACTTTGTTTCTAAAGCTAAAAGATACTAGAGAGGTTGCCATATTGATGATTCTGGCCACATTTTGTATGCTTGATGCACTGAGTTGATGCTGTAGTTGTCAAAAGTGGTTTGGTGATCATATATATCCATTCCACATATATAACATTACATATCTGCATAAAACGAGACTGTTCCAAGCAGCTGAATGGGGAGGAATAGGTTCTGGGCTGGACTGAAAGCAATGCATGTAGTTATTCCCAGAGTGAGAACTTTGAACAATATTCTTAACAACTGCCAGGCCTGATATTATCAAATTCAAGGCAAGGAAAACACCAACAGTGCCCCCTTGTTGCTCAAATAAGTGAGCAAGCATTACCATATGATCAGATCTGCTCTGTTGCTTTCAAAAGGCTTCCTTCCAGATCTGGATGGCTTCACTCTAGTTCTCTCCTTTGACAGAATTTGATGATGCTCATAAACTGAATCTCTCATTGAAACCCCTCAGATTCAGGACCTGCTTAAGTATGGATTCCTGTCATCAACAAAAGCTGCTGTTAAGATAAACATCTTCTCATATAACAGGATAAAATCAGGCTGTAGTCTGTCTGCATGTCCCTTTCATAATTTGCTATGTTTCTATGATGTCATGGAATGTTAAAGGACATTCTAATTGCTGAGGAGACTCAGAAATAGTATGTTGACAAATAGTGCCCTTTCTGTGTCAGATGTGAAAGATCAAGTTAGCTAGGAAAAATCTTACACAGGACCTATTAACAACAGTGGCATTGCAATTTTGGCAGGATGGAGGGAGAACAGAGGCAGGAGAGCTGGGGAGTCACGGATATTGAAGGAGGGGAAGCTGAATGGGAAGAGAACCCAAGAGGTAAGAAACTAGGGGCTATGGGGGGTCAGTTCAGAGTGGTTTGAACAAAAATAGATAGAGCAGGTAAAGGGAAATAGTGGGCTGAGAAATACTTGTTAGATTGAAAACTTGCTAAGAGAGTATGAAACTTTTTTTTTCGTAATAAGAGAAAGTACACCATGATGTCTCCTAAAAATCTTTTTTGGGACAGTGCAACTGAACTTATTTATAAATTGTCTGGAAACAGACAGCCAAGCAAAGTAGCAAAGATTGGACATAATGCCTAATTATTCAGGATGATAAAATTTAAAGCAGAAAGTGGGGGGGAAAAACATTGAAGGACCTCTTTCCAAAATGGGTGAATGGGCAACAGAATAGCAGATAACGTGCAAAATGATTCAGGTTGTTGTTGTTGGGGAACATTATCAGAGACACCAATTGACTATAATTTGGAATATGGACATTTCTGATCACCCCCACCTCAAAGAGGGGAATCACAGAGCAGGAGAATGGACTGAAATGGTTGACTGTTCAGGAAGATGGAGTGCAGTCCCTATGAAGAAAGACTAAAGTGCTGGAAGATTCTAAATTTAGGGGGGGAAAGTATCATATTAGAAGAGAACATTAATAGAGAAAAATGGTTCTCTCTCTCTTTCTCATACACACACACAACCTAAGAACTTTAGGTCATGCAGCGAAACTGATTGGCAGGAGGCACAATACAAGTGAAGAAAATAGTTCTTCACACACCACAGAATCATCTTGGGGCTCAATCCTATGCATGTTTAGACAGAAAAAAGTCCTACAACTTCCATTGTTCCCCAACCAGCACGGCTGGCTGGGGAATGCTGGGAATTATAGAATTTATTTTAGGATTTGTGCCCTTACTGCATTAATTGCTGCATGGTGTTGCAGTGCCCACTACGAGCATAGATGCGTTAAAGAATTAGAGAACTCTATGGTCTACCAATAGCTATGAGCCATAAGAATGGAACCTACATGTTCAGAGGCAGTATAAACTTCAGGCTATTAAACGCTACAGACAATGAACAGGGGCTGGGTATCTCCATCAGCGGTACAGTTAAATAATTTTACACTCTGGATTTAATGGTCTAACAGGGTCTCCATGGAGAAGGAAATGTGTATTACCTCACTTCAAACTGTGGTGAGCCAGCCTGGCTGCGTTTGGTAGCCCCTGCCCCATGTGCATTCTGTGGATTGAGGCCTGGAGTTCTGTCCCAAAGTCCTACCTATTTGCTAGCTTTTCCTGTGGTTACCCATTGCTGAAGGGGCAATGCTTGACAGAGCACCTCTCCTGACATGAACCTACCTATACACTATGTTCAGTATCTAAGGCCCACCACTTGGTGTCTCTTCCAAGGGAAGTTCTGACTTGGAGGATGGCAAGAAGGGAGAAGGTCTTCTTGGTGGTAGCCCCTCAATTCTGGAATGATCTTTCCGATGAGGCCCACCTGGTGCCAACGCTGTTCTCTTTTCAGTGCCAGGTTAAGACCTTTCTCTTGTCTCAGGCATTTGGCAGCATAATCGGGCCAAAATGCAGATTGTTTGAAATTGTTGTAGATATATGTTGTCTCTCCGTGTGTGTTGTCTGTTTCTATGTTTGTCTGCAAATAGATTTACAGTGTATATAATGTATTTTTAATGGCTTTAATCTTTGTAACCCGTCCAGAGAGCTTCCGTTATTGGGCGGTATAGAAATGAAACTATGGTTCTTGCGGCTTGGCCCAACATCTCAGCGTCCGGTCCTAGGAGCAACTATGCAGATCCGCCCCAAATAGCCTTAGCTGTGCGCGAAGGAGAGAGAAGACTCCAGAGGCACCCGGTTAGGTCTATTCTAGAAGGCGCTAGGACCTCGCGGCCGCCGGACAAGCTGAGCGCGCCCTGAGAGGCGGCGAGTCCTGTTCCAAACTTGCTGCCCGGGCAAGCGGCGGGAGCGGCGGTTCCTTTTTGCCTTGGCGCAGCGCAGCCACGACCATGCACGCCAGGTGAGCGAGGCGAAGCCAAGCGCGGGAGTGCCGGCGGCTGGGCTGACCGGTCCGGCTGGGGACGTCTCTTAACCTGTTGCGCTTTCTCCCTTTGCTTGCCTTGCAGGTGCCTCCCGCGACCGCTCCTGCTCGGCTTCTTTGTCTTGCTGGCTGCGCCCGCGTCCCCTCAGCGAGGTAAGAAGGCGAGAGGTGCCGGGGGGCGCCGTTCTTTCCGCTCACGCCCCGCTCCTCCTCGCAGTAAGGAGGAGGAGGAGGTTTGGGGCTGCCTGCCTAGCGGAGGCGAGGCGCGTCCTTCTGCGCGTGGCTGGGGGGCTTCCAGCCGCTGGGCTTGGGGATGCGCGTCGAAAAGGACCCGCCGCGGGGCTGAGGAGGGCAAAACGGCGGCGGGTCTCTCCTCGTTCCCGCAGCCCTGGCGGCGCGCCCTGAGGTGCTGTCAACGCACAAAGGGGGCTCGTTTGCCTCCTGGAGCTCCAGAAAGGGAGCTCCAGGAGGCAAACGGGGGAGGGGGGCTGCTGGGAAGTCGCCCTTCAGCCCCAGCCTGTCCTTGGAGCCTCTCTGCGCTTTCTCCTCCCCTTTTCCAGAAGTCGCTTTGGAATTTCCTAAAGTTTCGGCTGGGCTGATGACGGGTAAAATCCAACCTAGGTCTTACTTAGAGTAGACCCATTGAAGTAAATGGGACTGAAATTAGTCAGGACTAATTTAAATTTCATTCATTCCAGTGGGTCTACTCTAAGTAGGATTTACGTTGGATTTTACCCAATACGACTAAATGGCTGCAATTCTCAACACGCTTACTCGAAAGCAAGACCCATGGAAACGAGTGGCACTTCCTTCATTGAATACACGATTGCGAGTCTCTGGCTCCCCTATCATCGACATCCTGTATGATCAGTCTGAATGCGCTCTTGAGCACTTGAGGTGCTAAAGTACTAAATCAAATCTTTCTTAGATTTCTTGAGAGGGTTTGTTCCGTGTGTTGGTGAATGACTTTAGTGGCAGTACTACAGTGATCTAGTTTGTTTGGGCACAGAATTCGGGTGATTTTTAAAAAGTTATGGAGTAACTTACTCCTTTAGAAAAGTGTATTGGGGCTAACACTGGAAGAAATGCTAAGTGGCAGGGGCACTGCCTGTTTTGTATGTGTGTGTTTTTAATAATGTGTTGCACTGTGCAACATTTAAAGGTGTTCTACTCCCCTGTCTTGCCCAAAAACAAAAGCAAAAACATCTTACAGCTCTTGCAATGGACTGTGATCAGAGCTAAAATTAAAGATTTGTCTAGAAGCCGCTTCCTGCCAAACCTAGGGAAGACACTAGCAAGCACCCTCCTATCTTCTGATATGGAACTGTATTTCTTAGTGAACACACTGGTCCAGAGATTCACCTTGTAATGCCTTGGTTCAGAAATAAATATATTCATTACAGTTTTCATGTTAACTCTCAATGCATCTTAAGACATAGGCATGAGCATTGTGAGGCCACTCTCCTGAGTGTTGATGCTTAAAATGTCCTTTTGCATTTCCCATCTCTCTGCTGTGGATCTAAAATGATATTGGCTAGATATTGTGTACATTTTGTTTTTGAAATTGATTCTCTTCTGCTCTCTGACTTGCATTACCAGTATTTATAAGTGACTTATTCCATGCTAAAAGGCATTCTTAGCGTCACTTGTGAAATGTTTTCTCTGCATCTTAGGAAGCGGTCCTGAGGCTATAACTGAGAAGATACTTTGCTTGTATAAGTTCCATTGAAACCCAAGTTAAAACTGCAACTGCAGAGGAGTATCTTGTGCCTTGACAGGATACATACCTTTAAATACCCACCCCCACCCCATCAAGTACCGTGATGTACAGAAGAACCTTGTAATGGCATTGCAGGTTCCATTATGCAGACAGCACAGCTCACAGTCGCCTGAAACAGGTGGGGAACCAAGCTCAGGCTAAAAGTACAGATGTGTGGATGGTGTTTGTGTGGGTCAACTGGACATTGGATGTGCTTCTGATCTTCCCTCAGAAAACTCCATGTAGATGTGCCCTAAATGTGTTAGGAGTTGGGGATTCTGTAGGACTAATATCCAAAGTTGGCAGGATGAAATAAATATATGTTTATTTGAAACTCACTATTTTACCCTGCAATTTTTGTGACACCTGTTGGGAGCAAATCTGCATAGCTATTGTACTGGTAGATGAAGGGATTTTCCCCTTTTACAACAGGAGCCTGGTCACACACTGATGACTAGAAATCTGTATTTTAGATCTTTGACAGTGTAAAATGTGCAAAAAACTGTGAGAGGATACTTTCTTCGTTTCTTTCCATTTACAGCTGTGAAGCATGAGTCAAAAATACTGAGGCATTATTGGTTTTTAGTTTAATCCTATCATGTAAATTTTGTTAGCCATTAAAGGACTTTGCCAAGGCTAATAAAGTGGATGGTGCACTTTAGGTGAACAACTTCCGTATCATTTTACACACAGTGATGAGAAAGAAGTCAATTGAAGTCAAGGAGACCTCATGACCACAAGTGTTTGCCAGGCAGGTGTTCTGGGACACTTTAAGATTTCTTTAACATGTGTTTGTCTATTCATGAATCATAAGTTAATAAAAGTCTTGTGTATCCGCACTATTAGTTAACCTATTAAATATGAAACATTCCTTGACTTTAAAGGTCTAGAGTGCTTAAATGTGATCCACATGTGCTGTCTTTGAGTGGCACTTGAGTGACACATTCTGTCAACAAATGCACACATTCCATTAAGAGTAGACCCTACTTGTATTGACTGGTAAGTGGGAAAAGGGGACCTTTTTAACACTGCTTAATAGGAGCTTTAGGACTGTTTCATTCTCTGACTTCTAAGGCTAATGTCTATTTGATTACAGTGAAGCTAACATGTTAGGACAAGGAGAGGAAGGCCAGATGGAGTTTTCCCGCTCTCTCTCTCTCTCTCTCCATTGTATGCAGTCTATCCAAGGAAGAAAAACTGTGGAACTTAGCATATTTTTATGGCAGGTATCATTAATACAGGTGGTAAACTCCTGGTGCTGAGTGGCACACTGTTGTTCAGCAGTTCTCTGCTGAATTGACCTAGTCAGGCAGTGCAGAATGAGTGATCGCCTCAGACTTGAGCCCATTGCCTTTCAAAGACACAGCTCTACAGGGCTACACCACACAGATGTATGCACCATTCATAACTCTAGTTTTATTTCATGGGATTATTGGGGAGCATGTTTTTATGTGAAACCAACTGCATCAATTAGTTGCTGGCAGTACACTATGTATCTGGGAATTGATCTTGACTTGAACATTCAGGATAGAAAAGGAAATCCTGTGTGTTAAGAAATGAAAAGAAAAGACAGTAAGATGAAATCAGCCCTGTGATCTGCTGAAAAGATAGCCTAGTCATCCAGGGAAATGTCTTTATATACTATGGTGTTTAACAGAGTGGTTGCTGAATTTGGTCTCAGAGGGTATGAGCCAAGGGACCTAGCCTGGTCATTCAGTTGGTTCTAAGTGTAAGTGTGTGTATGTGTAGCAGGCAAGGTACTTGTTTTAACATTACACATCTGTAATGAAATGGCATTACATGGAATTATAACACAACCTAGAGATTTTGCAGAGACAGAAATAAAGCTTTCTATTAAAATTGATGTCAACTTGATGAGCTTCACTTGTTGTCAAAGGAAAGCAATACAAGAACCACAACATTTTCTTTATTGTAATGTGGCAACTGTTGAAATACTATATTGCATGCAGTATTTCAGCCAATGTCTACATGGTTCAAATGGGCATACCTCATATGATGAGAATCATATGAAAATGCTTGATGGAGATCTCGTCTCAAAACAATGCTGGTCAGTCTCAAAATAATGCAGGTCATTTGGGTCAATTTGGACTTCTTGGAGAAACAATTAAATAAAAATGTGATTCATAATAAGAGTGTGTTTTTATTTCTAAAGATTAGTTTGCCCTTGCATTATCTTAATTGGGGCTGCTGTACAGCTATCCTCTAAGTTTGCCCAAAGTGGCACTTAGTTTTGTATGTTCTCTGTAATCTTGATTACAATCCATCCTGCATTGCTTTTCTCTCCCTGCACCTCTGATTTCTCATGGTTTTGTTGGGTTTTTGGTCAACTATGGACATAAAGTTGACTTTTGTCATAACTCTAACTGAGGTGAGGAGCAGCATAAAACCTTAATTAATCCACCTTCAGGTATTGGTTTAGCAAAAGGCTTGATTTGTATTGACATCAGAACGCAGGAGAAAAGCATTGTAGCTAGATACATGCATTTTATTTTGAAGGTATTTATTGATTTAGCACTTTATACAAGATGTCAAATGCTTCTAGGTCTAAATCCCAGCGTTTGTATACCTTTGTTACACGTGGGGAATTCCCCTTCAAATGATAGTTATTTGTTTGTAAGTAGCATATCTGTCAGATACAACCATTTAGCCCTAATAGCTAGATCAGCCTTCCCCCATCCTGGTAAACTTCAGATGTTTTGGACGACAACTCCCAGGATTCCTGACCATTGGCCATGCTGGCTGAGGCTGATGGGAGTTGAAGCCCAAAATATCTGGAGGGCACCAGGGTGTGGACATATGAGCCTAGTGGAACCTGCTAGTTCTGAGTACTTGGATGATGTGGAAGACTTCCAGCTTCTTTTCTCAATGTGGAATGGAGGTAGAGAGATGGCTAACATTTCTGACCTTAAAGCTGCAGAAATGCTGGTAAGATAGCCCACTGGAAATTGCTTTAATGTTTCCCTTTCTTTGGATGATTCAGGGGAGCCAGTCTTGAAGAGAGAATTTGGAAGACTATGTTATTTGCAAATACACAAGTAAGCACTCTAGCAGTAGGAACTGCCTTAAGATGGTGGGCTCATTGCAGCTTCCTCAACCTGATTACCACCACCCCTACCACCCCAGCAATATGGTATAGTCCCAACAGATCTGGAGGGTGCCAGATTTGGGAATGCTGGTTAGTCATGTGGTTTGCCCTCTAGTTATTATACTATCCTGAAAAAATTGAATGGAAGGGTGTTATAGATAATTATAAAATAGACGGGGTGTCTTATTAACCTGAAACAAATAAATGTTTGTGATAGAAAGGATCTTATTGATCCTAGAGCTCCTTCTTGTCTCTCTTTCTTAGCATAATTGTGGGTGTCTATTTGGCATGGGGTTGCTAACTTCAGAACTTTAACAGCAGTTTGATGTACAGCAGTTTGGTGATTTCTGTGCCCTGAAAATCTTCACCTGCTGGCTTCTGCATGTAAAAACCTTTTTTAAAAAAAAAAATACAGAAGCAAGTCAGGCTGTTCTTATTTTTATTTTAATTGTTCCTGGCATGTTGACAACTTAATTCAGCTAGAAGGGGGAATCTGAGTAAGCTTCTGTTTGATGTGGCATTGGGGGCCAGACCTCCATTTTTCAAAGCTCCCTTGCTTCCTCTGTAGAACTCAATGAACCCATAGCCTGACCTCATGCTTTACATTTAGTCTAGTTGCCCCCTGTCCAAGTTTGAAACTGATTGCTCTCTCACTTGACACTTGATAGGAATACTCCATGGGAAGAATTATCCTTTGTACATAAATCCCTATGAATCTTGCATGTAGTATCATATACTTCTGTCATTTGTTTGCATGAAGGAATTTCATCATGTGTGGTGACTTTTAATGTATGCCAGGAAGAGTTGAATAGTCTCTCTCCCCACCAACAATCCATCATGGGGAGGCTTTCTATGGGTAAATACCTGCTTACATTAGTTACCAATTAAAATACACTTTAGAACTGCTGTCATACTCATAAATATAATGGTCGATGTCTACTCACTCCTTTTAAAGTATGCTTATGAATGAAAAAAAATATTCTGATTGAACTGAATATAAAAGCAAGTAATAATTAGTATGGGTTAAGTAACATGAGGTACAGTGGTATGATCTTGAGCCTGTGTAAAAGTTTTTAAATATTTTGATACAGAACTCCCTGTCCTAGGTTTATTGGATTTATGTAGCAAGTCATGGAACTTGTTAATACATATAGAGCACATAGCTTTGTATGTTAAAAAGTGGATAAAATATCCCTCCAACAGCAGCATATATAACTGTAATAAATAAGAGTTTAAAATAAAGGAATTGGTTCTCCTGTTTCGTGGTGGAAGATGATGAGGAAGCTTCTCTTTGTAATGTGCTACTGTACAGACTGGGTTCAGACAGCACAATAACCAGTGGTGGTTTAAATAGTCAACAATTGGCTATTTAACCTACCGTGGGTTATTGTGTTGTATGGTTGGAGTTTTTTTAACCAACGGTTGGTTATTTATCCAAAATAACCAATACAAATAACCAGTGCTGGGCAGAGTTGGCTATTTGAACCACAGTTGGTTATCGTGTTGTGTGGAGGGCACTGTTGGTTATTTCCTCAGCTACCATTGGTTATTTTGTCAGCCACAGAGTCGCAAGGCAAGACTGGTCAAAGCGGTGGCTGCCTCTCTAGTCCAGCCAGCAGGATAGGTTTTTGGCAGCAATGGCTGATGGGATACCAGCAGGAGGACTGAGGGTGGAAGAGAGGGCAGGGGATGAGTGAGTCAACTCAGCATGGACTAGTAGTCAGCTCAATGCTTATCCTAATCCACACCATGGTTAGTTATTATGTTGTGTGGGGAGAACCCCCTAGATAAACAACTGTCGAGTTGATTATTATTCCACCGTTGACTATCGTGTTGTCCGAACACAGCCACAGTGTGCATGTGAGCTAATTTTAAAATTTTGCTTTTGAAGAGCTTTTAGTTTTTGGAGATAGTTTCCTGTGTTGATCAGTTTAATCCTACCTCTTCACTCTTCTTTGCTGTTGCTTCAAATGAGTTGTACTGTCCCAGTTTTCCTGCTAGACAGTTATCAATAATGACTCATTTCCATTCTGAAGCTGATTTTAGACACTGTAGCTCCTGCCCTTTTGTACAAAGGCTGTAATGATGGTGTATTTGAATCAAAATTATTTGGCTGTTCAATATGTGTCATGACACTGTGAAATTTAAGGGACCTTAACAAAAACTGCTTCGCTGCTGTCTTTAAAGACTTTTTGTTGACTTGATTGTTTGGTTAGTTTGTTATCTTCTTGATGCTGAATGGGTGTGGTATTATTGAATTTGATGTATTTTTCATTTTATTTAATTAAAAGGCTCTCAGATGTGAATATGTGCAAGGATATGATCAGTTTGCTTCCAAATGCACATTTGGATAAAACATTGCAATGAATAAGATCTTAGGCATTGGTCACTGGTTTCTTCTTTCCCAATGGGATAAAATTAAATGGCTCCTGAGAGATTTCACTGAGTACAATATGAGCTTTGCTTTTGTACTGATTTATTGCAGTCTCAGAACTCATAAGAAATCAATTAAAGAACCACTATAGTTCCTTCTATACTGCTGAAGCAGAACAATGTTCAATTTACCTTGAGAGTCAGTAGAATTATGCTCAGAATAGACTGTTAAGATCAGCCACAAAATGCCTGGTTGGTGATGTAATGGTCACCTTGTCAGTAGAGTCTTCCCAGATTGTATTTACACACACACACACACACACACACACACACACATGATTGTGTTGATTTTTGGGAGGAAAGTGTTTTTGCAGCCAAAAGGTATTTTTATAATTATGATCAAATAACTGGCAAAAGGCTAATTGCATGAAACATAATTGGGTTGCTATACCTTTTTAACGCCCTTGCACACATTCTAATACAGGGCTGTGTTGTGCTGAATCTGGGCTGGAAAGAAAACATTTGAAACAACCAAGCACAGGAAAGAAGCTTTAATTTTTGTCTTGTTATGTATATTTTCTTTCAAAATAGACCCAATCTATTAAAAAAAATGGGTTGGGTTTATTTTGCAAGAGGAGAGTGAATAAAACATATGTAGCTGCCTACTCATGTCTAGTTTGGCCCTCATGGAGATGAACAGATAGTGTCTACTTAAGGCACTTGGTGTCAGCTGCATGTCTAGGGCTTGGTTATTAACAGTAAGAACTTTAAGTTACAATATGCTGGTAGTTTTGGTATTTTTTTTTCATTTTTGGCTCCACCCTGTTTGCATTCAACCCTGCCCACTTTCCCTTTGGCCCCACCCATGACTGGAATGTGGCACTCGGTAACTTCTCTGAAATTGAATTTGGCCCTTGGGATGAAAGATGTTTCCCACTCCTGGAGTAAGGGATACCTTCCCTTCCCTTAAAATGACCTCTCCTTGCAACATGGAGGCTTTCTGTCACTAGTGTTAACCATTCGTGAGCCTAGGACTATGGGTTTGTGTTACAGTTGGGAACAAGCACATTGACACTTGTGAATAATTTTTCAAGGCATAGAGGCAAGTATAAGCAAAGCTTTCCACATATCTGGAAGTCTAAAGTATAAGCTCAGCATAGGACTCCTGTGCCAGCTGTGCTGCTAACTTAATTTATGCAACAGACAGTGGAGATTGGCTCTTTAGTACAGTGGTTCTCAAACTATGGGGTGGCTCTCCCTTGTGGGTGTGGTGGGAACAAAATTCTAGAGGGATATAGGATCCTCACCAGCCATGGGTTGGTTGAATGTACGCTAGCAAGTGTTCCTCATTCATTCACATTGGATTTGTGCAGTGATTACTCCTAGCCGCTTGCCTAGGGTGACCAGATAAAATCCAGGTCAGGGCTCATGTAACTTTAAGAGTTGTAGAGAAAAGGGAGTTTCAGCCAGTGTCATTTGTATGCAATTAGTCCCTGGTGAAATTCCCTCTTCATCACAACCGTTATAGGTGCAGGCACTATACTAGAGTGACCATATACAAAAGAAGGCAGGGCCCCTGCAACTTTAACTGTTGTTATGAAGAGGGAATTTCACCAGGAACTAATTGCATACAAATGACACTGGCTGAAATTCCCTTTTCTCTACAACTCTTAAAGTTACATGAGCCCTGACCTGGATTTTATCTGGTCAGCCTACGCTTGCTCTGTTATCCCAAAACCACTTGGGAAAAAAGTACTGTTTGTCATGTTAGAAGAGGTCAGTCTTATCTATCTACCTAATATTATCTCTAGGCTGCCTTGATATCTTGTTTTATTTTCCTTTCTAAAGCTGTAGTCGAGTGAATACCCCAATCCATTGATTTTTGCAAAGAGCAGCAGGTTGCATGTACAAAATTGTGTGTAAGGATCTCTGCATGTTTTGCTGTAGAATGGATAGATGGTTTGTGCTGGGTTGGGGGTGGGTAGAAGGTAGAATAGGTATAGAAAGGAGGCACAAGCTTGCACAGTTTGAGAAATGTGTCTGAGTTGTTTGGAGCAGTAGTGCAGCTATGTAATTTTAGATCCTGGATTTAAAGGTCTTTTGCTCTCCCTACTTTGGATGGCCATGTGTATTATTTCATTTGTGAAGCACACAACTAACATTTCTCTTCTCCCCACCCCCCATTTCATGCTTTATAACTGCTTTTACATTGCTGATATATTAGATAAAAACAAAAGAAAACTGTTTTCCAACCCTGATAATAAAAGAAATATTTTGAGCATGTGGAGTTTTCATGACTATAGGAATCAAATGCAGCTTGCTTCTGCTGCTCTGATACTCAACACAATTACTTGGGAATAAGAATCATTTTGTTATTTAAAGTTAAAATAATACAATTAGCATTTGTTACCATGCACATGCCCAGCTAGCCACCCCTGGGCTATAACATGTTTTTTTAAAAATAAATAAATTAAGAAAGGATGCTATGATGAACAGCACTAGCTCCAGTGGGCTCTGAGCCTGTTTGCTTTTGCCCCCAATTCCTACCACTCTTGGGGGCAGGGGGCATTTGTGTCCCACCTGGGCTGCAGGGTGAGGAGATTCAGGACAAGCAGAAAAGTTGCTGTGGTGACCCAGCATCAGACCCAGGGGCACTGGCATGCCCATTTCAGCCCAGTTGCTGACACTGGGTCCGTTTGCTGCAAGTCCCCATCACTTGCTGCTCTCTGGATGGCCCCTGGGTTGCAGAGCTCTGAGGTCTAGCCCTTGCTGCATCACTAGCTTGCTGTTTGTAAATACTGGGATGAAAATCCATGCAGAAGTTTACTGGGAGGGTTAGTTTATGTTTGTTTTAAATGCAAACACAACAGTAACAACAACAGCAACAAAAAGGGAAGAAAAATTAAGAGGAGGAAGAAAAGAAAAAAGGAGGGGGAAAGGTTTAACACTTCCATTTCAAATATGTTAATATAAGCAGACCATAAATAAGCATCCATAGGAAATTGATAGCCGTAACAGATGTGTTCAGATGTATCAAGACAGGGAGGGTTAGTCTGCTCATCAAGGAATGAAGGGTTATCCATCCCTGTTTATGACTGCTTCCATGAAAAGTAAATACCTATGTCTTCTTCTCCACCCCACCCCCTTCCCACTGTGGTTCTTTCTTTATCTGCAAATGTTTCCTCCCACAAAACATCCCATCCCTTGGAGATCATGTACTCTCAAAACTTTTCTTTAGGGCTTTGTGGGTGGGAGAAGACCTATTCGGGGTGTGGGGGATTTGTTCTTTCCGTTGACATTGAGAGTAACTTTATAAGGGTGCATCTGTGCTGACTGTTTTGATGACACAAATTAAAAGAAATTAGTCGGCTGCCATGTCAGTTTCTCCAATGCTAGATAGGTTGTTCTTGGCAGAAACAGCAAGTTTATTTTTATATTGAGTAAGGAAATATCAGCTTGCTGTTTGACGTTCACATTAGATTAAGAACTTGAACCTGTGCCCCTAAATAAAGCTTGTAACTCAGCCTTCCCCATCCTGCTAACCTCCAGATGTGTTAGACTACAACTCCCACCATCCCCAGCCAGTATATGTGTATACCTGCATAGATTGCATATCTGAAACCTGCATAGATTGGACATTGTGAAGTGTAGTTGTTTCATGCCTAATACATTGGAAGCAAATTTAGGCTGTTCAAGTTCACCCTATCTTCTCAAATAGTGAAATTCTCATGTAGTAGCATAGATGTCTAAAGTCTTCAGATCTCTTTTTAGGGCCACATGATAAGGATGTTCAGTGTACCAGTTTGAGAACAATTCAGGAAAACATTGGATAACCACGTCACGTGTCTAAAACATGAAGGGCACATTATGGGTAAAGCAGAGGAAATGAGCAAAAAGACTCAGGTTTGCCAAAAGACATGTGGAAATGTTTGTTCTGTTTGTTTGTTTATGTCTTGCCCTACAATGTAGCAAGTCCTAGAAAAGCTTACAAAAATAAATAGCAGCAGAATTAAAACCAACACAAGAAATATTTTAAAAGGCCTGGGTGAAAAAGTGGATTTCATCTAGTAGTGCTGGAAAGACATATGGTGAGGTGCCAGGCAAGTGTCCCCGGGGGAGCATCCCAGACATGGCATCACCACCTGCCTAGGCTCCACAGGTAGGGACACCTGGAGAAGGGCCTTGGGTAACGACCTCAACATGCAAGCGGTCCAGATATATGGCTTCCAAACCATGTAGGGCTTTCAAGACTAAGACCAGCACTTTGAATTATCAAGGCAACCAGTGAAGTTGTTTAGGAACTGGCAAGATATGTTTGGTATCTAGCACTAGCAGTAATATTTTGGACCAATTTTAAAGTTTCCAAGGCAGCCGTATGATAACATTTTGTTGGCTTTGTGTACAACTGAGTCAAAGACCATTTTTGTGAGGACTATACTATATAACATGTTGCAAATTACTGTTCGCTCAAATCAAAGGAAACTTCCATTAATAGATATAATGTGTTCCCCGCCCCCTTTTTATACACTGGTACACATATTGAATAATTGTGGAACTACAGAGAATCCAAGCCCTTATTTGCTTGATGTTTTGTGTCACAGAGGATTGTGACATCTTTAGCATGTGATTGGCTGAGTTAATAATTCAGTAAAAAAAACACAGTTGTTATTAGGATTCCTTAGGAAGGAAATTATAAATTCTTGGGGCCAATGTACAGAATTGGGGTGAAGCTGATGAATAGAACTAGAGTAGACGTTCTGTACACCGGATGTTTTGGGTGACCCTGTCAGTCTTTTCAGCATAAGCAGGCATAAACTGTAAGTAGGGGGGATTGTTTGGTTCATATTTTAATATGAATTTACCCAGTTTCACGCTTTTGAACAAATATGCAAACTGAAACACAGCTATCTTTCGAAATTCACATTTCTCCAAATGTTGTGATGCAGTTCTCCAACCAAACAATGCACACACAAAATTGTGTTTATTAGAGGGAGGTGTACACAAAAAAATCTGTTTGCTTGTGAAAACAATATATAAAATTGTATCATTTTCCTTGCAAAAAATGTGTATATTAGGCAAAATTGCCTATAAAATGCTAATTTGTTAGAAGAAATGTGCATGAAAATGCATATGAATTTCCATGCAAAGTTTTTTTAAAAAATAATTCCAGTTGTAAGTGAGAGAAACATTTTGGCCACAATTAGTTTCTCTGATTATTGCCACATGTGAATAGAGTATTTGTGTGACTTCAGAAAACCATCTTGATCTAGCACCAGAAGTAAGCGGTGTGTGCAGTAGGCTTCAGTCATTGTTGCCCTTGATGATTGGTTTATATTTTATAGGTTTGCTGCCTATAGTAAGAGTTTTGCTGTGTCAGCTTCTCATCAAATTGGTTGTATCCTTACCTGTATCATACTTGGCCTAATGGTTAATCAATTTTAATTCAGCTTGATTTATGTAGTTGCCTTTTTCTTTGAAAACTCCCATGGTCCTTTGACAATTAAATTGAAAGTGTATGAAAGAACCCTGGACTCCCTTTCTTGATTATAAAGTAGGGAGGAATCTTAACCAGATAACATTCCTAGCATCTTCCTCACCTCAGCTTTCCATACTATGTAATGAGATAGTATGCTCCAAACCCTAAAAAACTTCAGTAAGAGATAAAAGCGAACTGAATGCTAAGATGTAGATAAAAAATTTGCGGACGAAGGAAGTAAATAAAGAGACGAGACACGAAAAGTGGGATTAAACAAGGGCCACATTTATTGAAAAGGATCTGCAAAGGGGGTGAGTCCTAAGGGGCATCCCTTATAGGCCTGTCCACAGGCCTCTGTTTTCCCATTTTGGGCGAGCCATTCTAGCCCGTGTGTAGGCGGAACAACTCCGCCTCACCACGTGCTGTCCCTTACGGGAAGGGGGACCTTCCTGTGTCGCCTCCCCCCATGCCGCATGGCTCTGAGTAGGTGAGAACGGTTGGTCCCACCAGTAACCCTTATCTCCCAAGCCAGGCCGCGGGGCTCAAAGCTGGGAGCCTCAGGAATTACCAGTCACCATAACAGTGCCTGTGAATGCTCACCGTTTTTCCCTGCCTCTCTGGATGCCCCTTCCTATCCGCCAATCAGCAATGTGACCGAATTGAAAAGCCAATGTACCTATTTAAACACCCTGACCCGTCTCACAGTATGGAGTAGGCGAAAAAACTCATGCACAATTCAGAACATGAGTAAAAAATTCCTACTCGGTCCCAATAGGCAGCCAGCGAACCCACACTGAGTACAGGGAGGGAGGGAGGGAGCCGCGCGGAGAAAGAGAAGGCCGGGAAGGGTGGCTCCTGCCTTTATAGCCCTCTAGCCCTTCCCGACCGAGGGCGCCCTTCTGCCCGCTCACCAATCTGGAGCAAGCACGTCTCCTCTCTTCCCCCCTCCTGCCCGCAAAAACTTCCCCGCCCCCAGGCCTTTGGCCGGGAGCGGCAGAATGGCGCGTTTCATTGTTTCCTGGCTTTCAGTACTTAAGGTGATGATCTCTTGTTAGATTGTTCAGGGACCGTCCATAATCTGATTACTTAAATATCCATATGTCATAATTATTTGTTTCTTGTTCCTGCCCACCTGGTATCTCTCCCCCACCCCTGGGAACACAACACATGTTTGTCAGGATTTCAGTGGCAGAGAATTTTGTTCGACAATATTGGGAAGCAATTATACATCTGTGGAAGTCCTCAAAGATCTTGTGTATATCATGGTTGAAAAAGCTTCAAACTATGCCCAAGTAATGAGGAGCTTTTGAGTAGGGATGTCTGCAGAATCTGGTTCGGGGGTGGAGCTTGGTGGGGGTTGCCACTCCCCAGCTCGCATATCCCAGAGCTGGTCCGACTCAAGTGCATGCTGAGTTGGGCAAGCTTGCAGTTACCCACCTTTTTCTTTTCCTGCAAGTCGCTATTTCCTGCAAGCCATCTTTTGCACAAAATTGCAGGTGTACATGGTCTAATTAGACCATTTGCATCTGAAATTTTGTTGAAATGGCACTATTTATGCCTGAGATTTTACGCAAATTGCAATTTCCGTAATATTTATTCCTACAATTTTTGCACAAAATGGTGCCTCACAGGGAAAAAGTCATGAGCTCTCACTTGTCGTCCGCAGACCACCTGGTGGCTTGACTCATGTACCTGCCAGGCTTGGGCAGCCAGCGGGAGTCCATTGAGCAGACCTTGAACAGTATGTGGGAGAATTTGTCCATCCCTGGTTTTGAGCGTCTTGGAGCAGGAATGTAGACCCTGGTGTAGGGTATCTCCCATCTGCTGAAGTGCATTAGTTGTAGGAAGAGAACTCCAGTAATGCTTTGTATATGATAGTGGTACCAAACTGCTGGAGCAGGGTACATTGTTGTTGTTTTTAATATTTATTATTTAAAGCATTTTTACTTTGCTCTTCAGCCAGAAAAGACTCTCAAAGCAGCTTACAAATATTAATAGTAAAACAATCCCTATGATACAGAAGGAAAAGGGAGAAGGAGGGAGAAGGAAAAAAGTAAACTCGGGCACTGGTTCTTTGTTACAAAGGTCTTATAGGCATTTTTTCTTGCAGCGAAGGTTGTTTCTTCTCTGGCTGATATATGGGCCCAGAGTTGTCTCCACCTTGCCATTATGTTCTTCCTTGGAGGTAGGGTGTGCAACCTACAAAAATGGTATTTCCTGTCCAGATGCTTCCATTGTTTCTTCTTCTGCTTTGACCCAGGCTGGCTGTGAGTTGCTCTAACTGGAAGGAGAATGGACCAATATGGCTACCTTCAAATTTTTATGGGGGAAGTGTAGATTGGATAAAGGAGTGCAATAGCAATGCATATTGACATTGAAAGACAGTAAGCAAAAAGAAGTTATCTTAAGGTTCCCTTTCCTCCCACCATCCTTAAGCAAGCGCCTTTCTAGGTTTTTAAAAGTAATTTCCTGCTCCCAGACATCATAGATGTGCTATGTATTCTTCACCATGCATAGTTCAAATTCAGGTACTAGGGAGCTTGTTCGCTACACAAAAAAGGAGTGGTTGCACTTAAACTGATTAAAGTAAGTAACTCTCTGTGAAATAATACATTTCAATGTGTTCTGCTGTCAGTTGCTTTCAATCTTCCAGCACACTATGTAAATACTTCAGGAGCAGGACAAAAGTGGAGCTGAGCAAACTTAAGAGGTGCCTTTAAAGTGGTGACTTTCTGCTTAAACAAGCTTCAGGGCCTGCTGGTTTTAAGAGCTCAATAAAAGCTAACAAATTCACTTGCCTCGTTAGTCAAACCAGCCAAAACATTTTGTTTTATGGAGCTCATATTCTCAGATGGTAAGAAGGAAACAAATCTACGGGAAAGGACTGATAAAACACCTATTTAGGGCCTAGAGTGTACTAATGCAGTGAACAGACTTGATTTTGGATCTTGAAAAATGTGTGTGTCTAATAACACTTAATTTTCGGAGAAAATTTTATGATGGGCACGGCATTTGAATATATAATCAGATAATATGGAGGAAGTGTGCGTGTGAAGAGGGAGCAGCTCTGTGTTTCAGCTTCATTTTAACTTTTGTCAAAATTAATCATTTGGATTTTTAAGGTGTCAAGCCACTTTTTGAAAAATAATCTTTGTGTAGTAGAGTAGTACACCTATTGAAGAATTTACGTTGCATGTGCGAGACGTGATATTTTATCAGCTTTGTGGATAGATTGAGAGGTTTGACTAATTAACACATTGGCCAGAAACATATGAACACACAAACCAGTGCATTTAGGATTGGGACTGTAAGGCTTGTAAAAAAAGGGGCAGAACTCACAGCTTGAACGGAGCATGCAAAGAGAACTGACAATAAGGCTGCTGGCACCACTTTATTTTTGCTTAGAGATCTTGCTTAGAATTGTGTAGTAATTGCTCTTGTTTCTGTTTCACCATTAACAGCTTCTGAAGTAATTGATTATATTAAGTAAAAAAAAAAATGGCACCATCCTTCTGTGATTCCCATCACCCTCTGAACTTGGAGGATAATGGGAATCCTATACAAAGTGGGATCAGTATAGAAGCGATCTTTGCCCCTCCACACTCCAGCCCGGCCTGTATTTCTGCTAGACGAGCCATATCGCCTGTCTAGCAGTGGTGCTAGCAGAGAGGGAGGAAAGGTGACTGGGACAGCCATAGAAAGCAGTGTAACACAGCTGCCCCTGTCTCTTCTCCTCCTTGCCCCCAGGAATTCTTCCTTTTCCCTATCTCTGTGCTCCGTTTTGCGAATGCGGAGAGGTAGCCAGCATGGTTCTCTCCATGCCAGCTACGAGTGGGAACTGGCAGGAAACACCGTTTGTTGGCTCCTAGTTTGGAGCCCTGTCTATGAGCTCGGAGCCAAGAAACTGAACAATCTTTTGTCCTCCCAGATGCTGTCTAGGGGATATAGATTGCTCCCTAAGAATAAATTAATGTACAACAAAGTCACTCTCCACTTGGCCATAGAGTCGGAGATAATATCATTGTGGGCATAGGGTTAACTGAAAACTAGCTGCTCGAGCCTGAAAGGGTTCATGTAGCCTACGACCATGGCTTTTATGTCACTTCTTTTTGATGATCCAAAATATCCATCAGTAGCACATACCAGGAGCCAGATTTTCATGCAAGTCAGCTCACTTTTTTGATACATACACCGAAGTGTAGCTTATTTGATCTGCTTTACCAGAGGTGGGAAGGTGGCGATGGGAACCTCCAACTCTTTTTGCTTTGTGATCTTGGTTAATAATGGGGATTATGACTTACTAGGTACAGAATTGGCTAGATGCTGGTTCAAGGCCACATGTTTAGATCCGTTGTGTTGTGCTTACTGAGGCACTTAATTTTCATGAAGTGGCTCAGTGAGCAAAACACAACCCCTTGCTAATTTATTCTTTTAGAAGTGTGATTTTAGCAGTAACTGGACTTAATCTTTGTAGTAAGCAACCAAATATGAAGCAGTATCTGTCTGTCTGGCCATGAATCATGGGAAGACAACATTTTCCAAAATTCGTCAAATGTAATGCAGGGTTTAAGGGGTGAATATATTGAATTGGACAGTTAGAAAGATCTGGCATGGGAACATTGTGAGTGGACATACCTAATTACAGCCCCCCCGTCCCCAGTTATGAAGCACTGTGTTTCTCTAGCGATAATGTACAATCGAGACTTAACACACAACCCAGTGTGCCATCAGGCATATAATAATGCACAATCCTGTATGCTACTGAGCCAAGTTTAAGGTGTTAGTACTAGGTTAGTAAGTTACTAAGTTAGTACTAAGTTACTAAACAACTTAGTATTAGGTCATTTGAGAGACTGTCTAGGGCCTTAAACTCTTGCCCTCTTCCTTAGCTTGTTAGGGGAAGCCCTTTCAGTGGTTCTGCATGCTCTTAGATTAGTTTGGCGACCACTCAAAACAGGATGTCCAGTTTAGTTGCCCTGCCCTCTGGAATGCCCAGCCCCTGGAACCAAGGCATGCAACAATGATTGTGAACTTTAGGCACATGCTAAAAACATTTCTTTTCACCCAAGTTTTTCCAGATTAATTTTGTTGATCAAGTATGTTGCTGGTTATTCTTTAAGATACGTGTATACTGAAACTGACATTTTCCTATATTATATTGTACTTTATTGTGTTTGGGGTTGTGTATTTGTACATAATTTTGGTTAATTCCTTTGTTAGGCAGTACATACACATATTATTGAATGAATCAATGACTAAATGACGGACTTTAGATTTCTAGGGCATTAGCAGTTTCAGGTGGGGATAGCTGCTTTCAAGCAGTTCTTTCCCTCCCATAATTAAGAAATCAGGGTTATCCAATGAAACTGATTATCAGTAGATTCAAGACAGAGCAAAAAAAGTAAGTCTCACAACACACAGTTTATGAAATTTGCTGCCATAGGAAGTGGTGATGGTCACTAGTTCAGATGCCTTTAAAGGGAGGTTAAAGAAATTCATGGAGGAAAATTCTCATCAGTGGCTCCTTACCAGTCATCATGGGTTTAATGAATTTTCAGATACTATATGTCTTTGAGTACTAGTTGTTGTTGTGGAATAATAACAAGAGATGGGGTCTATTACCTTCAAACCCTCCCTGAGGACTTCCCAGAGACATCTGGATTGTCTGTCCTACAAAAACCTCAAATATAGCATTTAGAATCAAGCATGTAAACTGAATAGCTTTACCCAAATGAACAAATATTTTTAGATATGTGTGTAATATATGTTGGGTGCAGACGCTGAATAACATCCCACAGAAAGATATTGGGGATTTGCATATAGTAGTCTGACTGTAACGGAAGTGTGTAACAACCTGGACTGAACCTGGTGCAAATTCTAGGGGCTGCTTCACATGATACAAATGGAGAAGTAATTGCAGTGTGTCCACGGCATCATACCACAAACTGAATATGTTGTGAAGCCACCTGTTTATTTTGTAGTTTGCCAATCATGTTCCTTCAAATGTTGCAGTGCTCACTGAAGGCACAAGTGATGGATATGCTGCAAATGTCCCTAGTTTTTCAGTCTTGTGAAGCAATCTTTGGAACCTGTTGGAAATTAATTTAGTGAAACAGCAGTAGAAGCTGGTGGAGAAAGAACTGAGTTAGGTCACAGTGCTGTTGTTTGCTTTTTTTATCCTGGATCATGTGTGTGGCATAGTGCTGTTGATGGATGCTATGCAATTTAGCCATCAGAGAGTTGAACATACCACAATTTCTTCATCCTTCCCCTCTTTTTAAAGTTTCTTTAACTGCTGTTTTTCCTGTGTACACATCAAATTCTTTCCAAACTAATCAGTTTTTGATGGTTTCGGGGATTACATTTAAATAACAGTTTCAAAGAGTTTGTTCTGCTCCTTTTAAACATTTGAGAGCCTACCAAGAGAGGAATTACAATAGGCATTTCAAAGGAGTTCAAAGTGATAAGGGAGACATTTGTGATTAAACATCGGATACATATCAGTGGATTGAAGCTCTATGATTAATAAAAGCATTTATTAAATGATCCTTAAATATATCTCATGACATAGTAGTTTTGAAAAATCACGTTACTTATCTTTTTTTGATAAAAAAAACCAAGATCTTCTTTTAATGGGAGAAAATACTTCCTTCCATCCTGTAGATTGCCAGTAGTTATTAGATTAAATGTATAAAGTTAAATCCAATGTTATGCTAATGGAAGACCACTAGTGCAAAGGCTTTCCCCTCTCTCCTCCCCTGCAGCCCTCAGTGCTACTGAACGGGGGGAATTACCTTGCCTTCAGTTCTGCTGACAGAAGGAGTACCATTAGTGAAATGACACCACTGGATCCAACATAAAGTGTATGCCAATTATCTCTTCCCATCCTCATAAAGAGGATCCCGCTTTATGACAGGATCACCCAGAGATCTACGAGTAGATTCTGATCTACCTTCTGCCCACCTCTGTTATAATAATAATTGTAACAAAAGCAACCTATGATGTTGAGATTCATCAATAAAGACCTAGTAAATGACAATTCTAACAGCTGCCTTACTGTCCCTATTCCACTTCCATGTATTAGTAGATAGTTATTTTAATGGTTTTGAACTTTTACATCAAGTATACTTTAAAAAAAATTGTATATCCAAACTGTTGTCAGTGTGTATCTTGTGTGATTGATCCACAAATCCTATCTGCATTCTGTACTTTTTGATTAGATTGTCCATAAATTTGCTTCAGAATCTGGATACACGCATGCACGCACACCCCCACCCACCCACCCACCAGATTCTCAGATCCCATTTCAAGTGTATTCACTAATTGTTTAAAGTACAAAAGTTCTACTGGTGTGATTATGTAGAAATCCTTAAGGACTAGGCGTAGCCTTCAAGAGGTGAGATTGGTTCTCCTGATGTTAGCAAAGAGGCAGATTTTGGGGAATTAGTTACTCAAATTCCTGCAGTATGACTGTAGGAAGGGAAAGAAGAAACTATATAAGGTATAAGTTTACTGCATGTACTGTACACTGCTCCAAGGAACTACAAAATCTATTTCTAGCTAGCTAGTTTATTGAAAATATTTGTGACTTGTTTGGCAAAAACAAATGTGATTGCAAATGCAATCCAGGTGAAGGTGTTTTCCTCTTCAAGCATGTGAAATTCTTTGATGTGGAAAATTTGTGGCTTTGAATCTAAAAAGCATGGAGGTACTGCTGTTTAGCCTTCATCTTGTGCCTGATGAGAATTTTCATGCTTAGGATGCAATCCTATGCATGTTTTAGGCTGATAACTGTCCGAAGGACTTTTTGTCCGGTCTAAACATGCATGGAATTGTGCCTTTAATGTTCTTTCAGGTTTCCTCTTTATCCATTTAATGTTTTTTTCAGGTTTCATCATTTTAAATAACACATAAGTCATCCAATAGGGTTTTTTTTAAAAAAATGTGCCACTTTTGTTAAAAAGTCTTGTATATCACAAGATACAGGTGCCCCCCAAAATGTCACTTGAATCTGATACCTCATATAATGTGGGATGTTAGTAATCATTCAGTTTATTTTTCTATCAAAGTTAAATGAGTAGATATCAGTTTGCTAACAGATATCTTTGGAATAACAGTAACAAAAATACTATCAGTATTCAAATTTCTTTGAAATATTATTCAGAATGGCTGCATTTGCACGGAATGATAAAGCCTATTCATTCCTACTTTGCTCCTACCTGCTAACAAGCCATTAAACAAACTAGGAAGACTTTATTTAGTATGTCTGAATTTGGGAATTCTGGCTTGTTGGACCTTTGACAAGCCAGAATTACAAACCAGGTGTTGTTCTTGGTTTAATATTCTTTGCTTGTTTTGGAGCAACAGGCCAAGTACATTGATTCTGATGATATGCTAAACAAACCCTTCCTGGTAAGATAGGATCAAATGGCTATGTGCACCAGCATGTAACTTACTCACAATAATCCAGCGTACACTGTAATTCTGGCGTATTGTTAGGCGCAAATACAGTAATGTAGTTTCTGTGATTGTCAATAGCAAAATTCAATGAAAACCTTGACAAGGGACATCGGATAAAATTACCTAATTAAGGCCTCTCATTTCTGGACTGGCCCCCTCACTTTGTTCCATCCTGGGCTTTTGGCAATAACTCACCCTGTGCTGTTTCTCTGGCTCAGTGGTTTTCAAAACATATAGTTTCAGAAAACCCTCACATCAACTTATTTGCTGAGGAACCCCTGCATATTTTCTATTGAGCTCCTTTGTGTTGCAGGGTATTCTGGGAATATGCTAGGGTATATGCTTAGTTCATGCAAGGTGCTGGCCAATCCTGCTGGGCTTTGCTATTGCTTCATGTGAATAGATTTTGCCCAGCCCATTATTTCCCAGCAGCTGTACCTCTTAGGGAGTCTCTCTCTCTCTCTCTCTCTCTCTCTCTCTCTCTCTCTCTCTCTCTCTCATCTATCTATCTAATCTCTGTCTATAATATATGAGAGAGAGAGAGAGAGAGAGAGAGAGAGAGAGAGAAATAAATAATAGCTCTGGTCCCTCAAGCAGGCTTCTCATTCTTCTGGTGAAGATGCTGCCCCTTTCCTTCAACATATTTCACAGAAAGTACATCTTCATTTTCCTAGTATTTATGGACTGTAGCTTATACCTGCCAATAGATGGTCACAATTGTAAATTGTAGCTCCTGCTTATACTTTTCGCATCTTATGATGGGCAAAATTAGGTTCACATCCACATAAGGGAACTTCCATTTGTGCTAGTGACAAAAATATTATTCTCCACTGTGGGAGAGAGGTAGCTTCTGATCCTATTTGTGTAGCAGAGGGACAACACAGCGGCAGGTCCAAATTCCAGTGCTAGTGACCCATAAATAGTCTTCTTGTTCTCATGGGTCATATTGTAGAACAAGTCCTGTGAAATTATTCTTAACGAGGATGACTCATAACATGAGCCCAAGAACAGAGACTGACCTTGGGATGGGAATGTGCAGAAACTGTGGTTAGAGAAACACTTTTTTATTACTCTGACTGAAGCAGACAGGCCATGGAATTTCTGAAATGCATCCATGTAATGAAGATAATAAACCCAATGATTCCACATAAGGCAGAGAACATGGGCTGGTTCTTACAAGCATACCATTATTTTATGACTACAGTTTCAAGTGGTGACTCCTGTGATGGATCATTCACACTTTCAGACATTACAGGGAGTATTATGTTTCAAGCATAATTCTTAGTGGAGTCAGTTCACAAATACAACTACACGTCATCAAGGACTAACTTCAAAGGGTAAAAAAAGAATTGACTCTGAGTGGGATTTGAAGTGGACTATTGCTCAGGAGGGGCTTTTCACTGGAGCATGGATTTCTAAGGAAGCTTATATTGAAGCTGGAGCCCCCATGCCTTCCTCACCCAAGATTATACTCCTTTTATACAAATCGATGGTGTGACCACACTCAGAATACTGTGTACAGTTCTGGACACTGCACCTAAAATGATATTGTAGAGTTGTAAAAAGAGCAGAAAAGGGCAATCAAAATGATCAAGCAGCTGGAGCAACTGTCCTTTGAGGAAAGGTTACAACATTCTTTAGCTGTGAGAAAAGGCAAGCAAGGAAAAACACAACAGAGGTGCACAACATAATGCGCAATGTGGAGAAAGAAGATAGGAAGACATTTTTCTCCCTCTCCCATAATACTTAAACCCAGGGTCATCCCATGATGCTGATTGGTGGGAGATTCAGGACAGACAAAAGGAAGTACTTCTTCACATAGCGCACAGCTAAACTATGGAATTCGCTACCACAAGATGTAGTGATGGCTATCGATTTGGATGGCTTTAAAAGGGGGTTGGTTAAATTCCCGGAAGGAGAAGGCTAGTAATGGCTACTACTCCTGATGGCTATATACTACCTCCAGTATCGGAGGCCAGTATGCCTATGTGTATCAGTTGCTGGGGAACATGAACTGGAGGGTGTTGTTGCACCTGTGTCCTGTTTTTGGGTTTCCTGTGGGCAGCTGGTTGGCCACTATGTGAATAC
Organism: Anniella stebbinsi; assembly: GCA_029215795.1. NCBI lineage: Eukaryota > Metazoa > Chordata > Lepidosauria > Squamata > Anniellidae > Anniella > Anniella stebbinsi. The sequence goes on from JARDYH010000001.1 coordinate 261,836,625, forward strand.
AATGCTGGACTAGATGGACCCTTGGTCTGATCCAGCATGACTCTTCATGTGTTCTTATCCAAACAGGTGCATACACGTGCTTCCCTTCTTCCCAAAAAGACTCACCTGTAGCTGGTTGAGCACATTGCCAATGATCCTGAAACTCCTGCCTAGTTCAGCAGCACATCTGCTTCTGTGGTCCTGTGAGTGACTTGGGGGAGGGAGCTGAGAGCTGGCCAGGAGCCCAGGCAACTGGTATGGAGGCTTCGAATCCTAAGGCAGGAATTTCTGGATTGAATGGCTCCTCAGAGTCACTTTGGAGGTCTCCTGAGGTTTGTTCCTCCTTCTCCAAGGAGATTTCTGGTCTAGGCAGGGCTGAACACTGACAACTTCCTACATCCCAGCCCAGGAATCTCTTGGAGCAGGACCAAAATTTCCAAGGAACTTTCTAATCTATGTTCCAGTGTGAATTATGCTTCATTTGTGTAACTTTATTTTTTTAACTGAAGTTTCCAGGATATGGAAATCATAATGAAAGAAAGCCCTCCTCATCCTATGTTATGAGAACATACTACAAGGATAATTTAATGGAACATGCTTAGATGCCTTGTTCATTATAAGAATATTGTAGCCGAGGGCTATTTATGGGTGCATCCCAACTTAAAAATATAGGTCTAGTCAGGCCAGTAACATATGTTAAATGGCTTAAATACTTGCTAACTGATAGCTTCAGCAAGTAGTTCTGTCAGAGTGGAGCATGATAGTCCAGTATGATTGCTTTCCCAAGGGAGCTTGAAATGAATGAGGTGTTGGATGTATACTATGAAATTCTTTCACCAATTGCATGAAAAAAGCATAACATATTTCAGGATGGAGTTTGCAGATTGTCATCTGCAAACTCCATCCTGAAATAAGTTATGCTTTTTTCATGCAATTGGTGAAAGAATTTCATAGTATACATCCAACACCTCATTCATTTCAGTGGTGCACTGAATTGATGGTTGTTTAGTATTGCTGCTTTGTCTGGTTTGCTTCATCAGATGGGCCCATTCCTATAGCATGTACGTTAGTATCGATGAAGTCAAAGACATGCACCCAGGAACAAAGGATGTATGTCTGACCTGCAGAATAGCAGAAAGCAATGACACTGATAAGGACTTAACATGTGTGCGTGTGCGCGTGCGTACAACATGGCTAAAAATGCTAATGCAGTCTTTCAAGTGCATAATTGATAAAACAGGAATGGGGTACAGAGAGGCAATTTTCCTTTTATATACAAGAGGGGTGGGCAACTTTGGGGGTGGCTGGGGAGCACTTTTCATTTCCTGGAGCTTTCCCCCTGTGGGTATCCCTTCTGCCGTACCGCTAAACTTCAGCAGTGGAGAAAACACACACACACACACACACACACACACACACACACACACACACAGATGTTTGCCACTAAATTTTGGCAAACTACAACAAAGGCTTAAAAAGGGACAAATATAGCTTGATTTTCAAATGTTGGGGGAGGGGACTGCCTTAGAGGCTAGGGAGGATGTATCACATGCAGCCCATGGGTTGGATGTAACCCACCACTGATATGTACCAATATATATGTGTGTGAACTGCTGGAGAACTCTGGCCTGATGTTGAGGTGAAACCCACATTTATAAGTGGGTGGTATGAAATGGACAGAACGCAAAGACGAGCTGCAGCAATAACTGGCTGATCAATTCCTTGCATTGTGTCTTCTCTGTCTTCCTCCTCTCAACAGGGGTGGTCTCTGATACAACAGGGCCTGATGGTGGGATCATGGATATAAGAATATGGTGTCCCACCTTCCTGTTCCAATCTTTATGGTGAGGGAGGGAATGGGAGGACATAATGGGTCAGGATACATGGACAGTGCCCTATTACTAGTAATGCAGTGGCATGTACATGAATATTGCCCTATGGATCAAGCTGGTATAGTGATAACTAAAGGTAGTGGTACCTTTCCCAGGTATTATGGGGGCAAAGAAAGAAGAAGGTACAGGTGGGGATTTGGCTGTAATATGAAATAGCAAAATCTGTGAGACTCTGGGGCAATGAAGTACATATAAAACAAAATGTCACATGGTGGGAAGTGCTAATTAAGCCTCTGATTCCTAGAAGGGAAGCACTGGATACATGAACAGTTTTAAATTGAGTTGACTGCATGGTCTGTCCTGCACAGAACGTTAAATGATCTTTCTTAGTGGCCATTTCTAACTTTTAAAACATGTATTATTCTCATGTGAATTCAATGACTAGAAAAACCTGGTTTGCACGATCAACAGCCCAATTACTGATGGGCTGGTGTTGGATTATTTGAGGCCTGTTTCCCCCTCTTCCAAGCCATGCCATCTTGGGTTGGACACCATGACAAGCCACAGTGGGGCGGTTGATCTTGCAAATTGCTCCTGACACGCACTGTGGCCTAAGCAAGCCACTGTGGCATGTTTAGCCTATGATGGTCGTACAAACCAGGTCTCAGATTCTCCCTTTTCATGTTGGAAATGCCCCCAGAAGTACTTTGCAGGAACGTGGGTACAGCTTGAAAATATTTAGGGGCTAGAGGCAAGTAGGCTGAAGTGTCTGTTCCCTGATAATCCTCTGAGTTTATCCAACCACACCACATATATTGAATTTGTAAGCATTATCCACCTTTATTCTGTCATCACATATCCAGCTTTCAAAAAATGCATTTAATGCAACTGGTATATTACCCCAGATAATTTCATACTGCTTTTGTCATGAAGTAGCAGGAACTGCTGTCAGTGAATTGACTGTTCTCATTTAGATTAAGTCTAGGAAAGAAAGCATTCACTGTAGCAGGTATCAAAAAGGGAAAGGTGTGTTGGAGGTATTAAAGAGTTTAGATTTCACCCCAGGCATTCTGAAGGACAAAGGCTGTGCTGTTTGTGAGTATCTGATGTTTCACCAGCTGCTAGAATCAACTGATGTTGGATGCAGCTGCGTTATTGGAATATTGCTTTCTGACAGCCCTGATTTGGTTATAGACTTGTGTGTTTGTTGTCCCTACTATAATATAAAAGAAGCTAAAGAGTGTCATTGTTACCTCAATGTATTTTAGGTAGAAGCTAATTTTAGGTATGCCAAAGAGAATATGATAGGGGGGAAATCCCATCAGCCAATTTGAAAAAGCACGGTGTGTTTGAAATGTGTTTAACTTTTTTTTTGTTAGCTCATTCTCTGCTATGAAAAGTGGCATCATCAAAAGAGAAGAACTCAGTGATGTTAATAATTCTCCTGGAGCATATGGAGTTTGTCCCTGAAATTCCTCCTTTCTAATGTTTGGGTAACTCCACTGTACAGTAACAATATTTTCAATAATCAACAACCCATTGTTATTTATTCAACTCTCCAGTCAACTATCAAATTTTCAACAAAATCATTGCTCTGCTTCCACTTCTATACCCATGCAAAAGAAGTCCGAGATAAATAGAAAAACTGTTGCATTCAATACAAAATAAGTTTTTCCCTGCAGTACTGAAAGTAACTGCAACAAAGCAGTACCCCTCTCTCCCTTCTCAGTGACTGTAACTTTAGATTGCTTAATGTTTGATTAAAATGCATGGTACTGAACCTTTGGGAGTCCAGGAACACCAGGCTTTTGAGCCCTGGGTTTTTATACTATTTAGATAAAGGGAAATATGTCCCTGAGTGAAATGGATATTAAAAGATTTCCTCTATGGACACTTTGGAGTTCTTTTGTCTAACTCTAATGAGGTTGGGACTTCCCTGGGATTGCTGTACTTAAGAGTGGGGATCACCATGCTTACCAGATTGTGGGGGGTAGGCAACGCTTTGCCTGGGGTATATTCATGCCTACCTCCTGATTTATGTGCCTAATTCCATTATGAGCCATCAAATTTTAGTCATATTTCTACATCTTGACCTTGGTACATGACCAGATGCTAATAACCTAGGAGGCACTCCCTTGCTGGGTGTTCTTGCCCATTCCAGCTGGAGATGCAAGCCTGCTGGGCTTCTTAAAGCAGCAGCACATAATATCTCAAAATACTCAGGTGAAGTCTCTTAAGCTTTTATGCTAGGCAGTCTGCCAACATCTATTAATCAGAGTACTTTAGATATGCTTGAGGAAAATTGTCTGAAAATACAGATGAAATTACATCACCAAGAGGTTTCAGAGTATTAATTAGCAATCATTATCATCTTCTGTTAGGTCCACTAAGGTGTTAGCCAAACTGTTATGTTTTTGGGATTATGCAAAAAAAGATAAGGCACAAACAGATAAGTGGACAATGCAGGTATTCTGCTTTCCAAATCAATTGAAAACATTTCTTCCTTTCCTCCAGGAGATCTAACAATGTGTTTATTTACTTTTTCACAGGTAAAGTAAAAGTGTGTGTGTGCGTGTGAGCGTGCGCACGCACGCACATACACCGGCATATGGAAGCTATGGTTTTAATTTCAAGTAGAATTCAATTTGAAATTAATCTTTTGAAAGCACTTGCAAGTTAGTATCCATCACCCGCTGAAAATGAATATGCGGTCAGGATTAATATATCTTGTTTATACATTGCCTTCATTTTATTTATTTATTTATTTATGAATCAAGGATTTATTGTTTTGTATCTGTTCCAGGAGATTTTAGAACAAAACTAGTGATAATGTTAAATGTGTGAATGCAGTTAATGTTCACGCATTTTGTTATACATATAACAGCAAAAGAGAAACTTGACCCTCACTATCTTTCTCTGACCTGGTCCCAACAAAAATTCTCTCTCTAAAGCTATTTGTATTTAAAGGAAAGCTTCCACTGGCATATAGCAGCAAAAGACAGTTAGGCCAGGTTTGGATGACACGCTGACCCACAATGGGTTATTTTCCCTGCCCTGCGGCTTTGACAATCCCAATTTTCTCCCTCTTCTTGTAAAGGTGGAGGTACAGCCAGACATGATCCAGGAGCTTCATTCTGAAAAGTGCCTGAAGTCATTTATTCTGCCTTGGATAAACTGCCTTCCTCCAGGATTAGTCAGCTTTCATTTTATATTGGCTGGTAAACCTTCCCAAGCTTCAGGGGAGGGTGCAACCCAACAGGATCTTCTGCCAGACTCTAGGAACTCACCATTCTGAGTATTGCTGAAAGTCCCAAGTCTAGCCCCTGCTCCAGTGAGACTCCCAGAAATTGAAAGTAGTGGCTTTCAGACTACACAACCTATTTTGTTTTTATTTTATTTTTTATTGTATTCATTACATTTATATTCCACTTTATTTCCTCCAAGGAACCTATGGTGGTATACATAATCCTCCTCCTCTCCATTTTATCCTCACAACAACAACTCTGTGAGGTAGGTTGGGCTGAGGGTCTGTGACTGGCCCAAAGTCACCCAGTGAGCTTCTATGGCTGAGTGGGGACTAGAACTTGGATCTCCTGACTCCCAGTCCAACACTCTAACCACCACACTACATTGTCTCTTTATGGTTTGGGATTGTCTCTCTCTCTGTGTAAATATATACAATACATAAAAGAAGGAGCAGCACACTGAAGGTAACAGTGAGAGACTACAAATGAATGTTAAGTTTTCTTGCACTTTTTTTTAGTCACATTGATAAAAAGAGTTAATGAAAATGTCAAGGGGGGCATTCCCCCCTCACAGCACTGGAGGTAATAATCTTCTTTCAGTTCTTTCTTTGCTAATTGAAGAGTTGACATTATCCCCTTCAGTGAAAGAACCCTTTGTCAGAGTTGGTTGCTGGGCAAATGAAAATCTTGGCAGTTGGACTGCAAGGCCTGAAATTCTTCTTTGCACATCACTTCCCTAAAACAGGTAGTTTAATGGGCGTTTCAGATGCAAGAATGTATCTGGGCCTCCCTTTTTCACCCCCCCCCCCCCTCCATCCCCAGTCTTGTCCTTCAGGAACTACAAATAATTTACTTTTCTTGAAATGGCCAACTACTCATGAGCTCAGGATTTTTGTGCCAATTATATCCAGAAAACCAAGGGAAAGGTCATGCAGTCTAGACACTAATCCGAAAGTACTGCATTTCTTCCCTAGCTAGTTGCCTAGCAACATGGATTAATGTTTGAGAATGACGATGACAGTCATTGAGTCTTGCTACGGTATGTGGTGCCAGTGCAGTACACCTCCTTGGCTCCAGCTTGTTCTCTGTTTGCAAAGGGACTCCAGAAAGAAGGGTCTGTGTGTGGGGAAAAAATCTGTCTCCTGTAACTGATCCTATGTACTGGTATTGGAGTAGAGCAGGAAGGTGCTCAATAAATTGTCAGTGCAATAAATTGTCATAAAGTGTGTGTGTGTGTGTGTTATTTCAGTAATCAAGTTTGTAAAAAAATCATAGTGGCATTGCAATAACTATACTAATCTTGTGCTTTGGTTTACTGTCCTTGCATACATGTTCCCTAATAGTATAAAACTGGCATCGCATGCTTCCTCCTTTTGTACTATTATAAATGACTTCATTTATTGGCATTATTAATTACCTCAATTCTTTTAATTATTTCTTATGCTTTTCCTTGTCATTTCTATGTGTACTGGCTTGGAAAAATGTTATTCTCTGAGAGAATGGGTCACAGGCAGGTATTCTACAAATGGTCATTAACCTTGTTCAGAAATCAATTTATGTTGAATGAACATGTGCCTGCGTGGTGGAGGGTTTTTTCTTAAACCAGATCTCATCTTGAGGTCCACTCAGTGCAAAATAGTGGTGGGTGGGTGGGAGTGAGTGAGTGAGTGAGTGAGTGAAGGGCATACACAGAATTGAGGAACATGGTGTCCCTGAGCACATGCTCTGGAATTTGTTTCACTATCGGAACTGAGCTTGTGTCCAATAACTCATGGTGCACACATTTAATGAAGTACTGATTTTCTTTTAACAAAACATGAAAGTGGAGCACCAACTGGAAAGATTATTGGGAGCAGGTGCAGCGTGCATCAGCTGTTCCGGGGAGCTATCCCAGGAAAAGTAAGCTACAGCAGTTGTAACCCAACAGCTAGCACACACTTAACCCCATAAAACAGCCTGTTCTCATTGTATCTCTCATTCTTAGGCATAATTTGTTGATCTTGGTGTGGGGCTCCCTGACTTTAGTGGCTATGTTGCCATAGCTACCTGGAGGGAATGGAGAATTGTTTCACTCTGAACTTGATCATGTTAAGTTTACCTGCTCCTGCTTTTGGACTTGGTATTCCTTCTTTTAAGTTAAAAGCAGGAGGGTGGGTGGCGGCTTTATGCTGAAGGGGGTTGCAGAATGCAGCAGATTCGAGAATTGATTAAGATCCAGTCTTCGTCTATAAGCAAATAGATATGTGAAGTCCAGCCCAGAGCATTAGGGCATCATTTTGACTTTCACTTCATTGTGAAAATGTTGAAAGCCAGCACTGCAGAAGCATATTTGATTATTGGTTTTTTTTGTTGTTCCAAGTATTAGACCTTTTCACTTCAGGCATTTATTCGTGTAGAATGAATACATCATGGCCCTATATGTGTTCTTAGAATGTATGGGCCTATGCCCTTGAGCCTATGCGTGTTCTTAGAATGTATAATAAGGTGCTCCCTATAGAACAGTCTCTCTCAACCTGGTGCCCTCCAGATGTTTTGGACATCAACTCCCATCAGCCCCAGCCAGCATGGCCAATGGTCCAGAATCCTGGGAATTGTAGTCAAAAATAACTGAAGGATACCAGGTTGGGAAAGGCTGCATAGATGTTCTAATAAACACATCACAGATAGGAGGGATGTCGAGACTGCTACAATCCCCCACTACATGTGAATCATTCTGTAACCCTAAAAAGGGCTTTCTGTGAAATGGCTTTTTTTTCTTTTCTTTTTTTTTGGAAAAAAATGTTTGTTTGTTAAATTTCCTTAATTTCTTCCCATTTTAAATAAACTAATCTTGTCATCTGAATAAATCAAAATAAAGTAAATAGAGGCCAGGGTTGCAGCTGATGGTCCCCTTTTGAGTTTAAACAGATTTTCTGTCCTGTACTAGCGTTTATCAGGGTGATCAGATGCAGCACAATTCTAATTTTCAGACTGCTGTACACAGCGGTGTCATCATGAATGCTTTTAAAGGCATATTATGTACTCTAGAAGAAGTAGCTAATTTGAGATGGAGTATTTGAGTACATACATAATAAGCTCAAATTCTTATTGTGATTAGTCACGAATTATTAATAGAGCAGTCTATTAAAACAACTTTAGCATTTATTTCTCTTGGTCAATTTAATGTTTGATTTAATATTAATTCCTTTGCCATTATGTTGTTCAAAGTTGCTTAAATAACAAAGTGAAATCGCCTCTGCTCATATGCGTGACTTAAGAACATAAGAAGAGCCATGCTGGATCAGATCAAGGGTCCATCTAGTCCAGCACTCTGTTCAAACTGTGGCCAAACAGCTGTCAACCAGGGACCCATAAGCAGGACATGGTGGAACAGCACCCTCCCGCCCATGTTCCCCAGGAACTGGTAAAATGGATTGTTAATGCTGAGCAGTGTCTGTTTGCTTTAGCAATTTGTCGTCACTGTATATATTTTATGAAACGCTTGGAATTGCAAGTGGGAGAACACTTGATCTCATATGGGAGGAGAGTTCTTTCTCTTCCACTTCTAAACAATGTCTGTATCAGTGCCTCTCTGTTGCAATTAATTTTATTTTGTGTTGTCCCCAGTTGCTTCTTGATGACTGTGTACCCTTCCTCCTGCTCATATGTGCTTTACCTTCTTGGGACTGTGATCTGTCGTTTGGATGGTACAATTATTAAAAATAATGCTGAATATTCACAGAAATGTATGTGGACCCTGACACATGCACCAGTAGCACTAAGTGGGGGGAAAAGGGAGAGCAAACACTCAGTCTCTGTGGGGTTGAGAAATAACTGGGTATTGGGGGGAAATGTGTACGTGAGGTATTGATTTCGTGGTGATGGCTGAATAAGTGGGAGTGCATATATTCAACATTACTTTAAAGAAAGAAAAATCTGTAATAGTAGCGGAGATGGAGTAGGAGCAGCAGGGCAATGACCATGGTGATGAGCATTACAGGTTGTCTAAGGAAGCAGAAGAGTCATTACAGGAAGGCATGTTTAATAAGGCACTAACTTTTATTCTAACAAAGGGAAGAAGAGCACTAATCAGGACATGATGAAATGCATCCTATATAGCCAGACTAATGACCAAAGAGCTGGTTTTAACAAACAAATAGTATTGCTTTTCAATTATATTTGAGAGCAGCGTTTCATGGTTTGTGCATCTGAACGAGAAATGCTAATGTTGCCTATTGAATAGCTCTTTTCTTACATGGGTGCTTGTGAACTATTGGCAACCAAACCTTGTTATTAGTGAGTGCCTAAAAAGAATAGCAATGTTGAAATGGCTGGTGAAATACTGTGTAGATAGATAGTGTTCCTGCTGGAAAACTTTATGGTATGCTGTGATTTGTCTAATGGTAAAATTCTTCCCCCTTTCTATCATATCATTCTAATTTACTTGCCATTATAGGTAGCAGATTTGTAAACCCACCTGCTCAATTAATTTTGTGGACATGGTACACATGCTGCAAATCTCTCTTTTCTAAATCCATGTTGCTGTGGCCAGAGCTTCTAGTGTATGTTTAAACAGCTATCTATGAGCTAAAAATGGTGGAGAGATGCACTAGAAAGTAATTGTGCTAGCTTCAGGATTTGTACAGAAAACAAATTAATTGTAAACATTTTCAGTGAATCATAAAAGAGGGAACAAAGTTCATCTAGGTATTACAGGGGAAAACTTGAAACAGGAGATTGCATATCTGATACTTTTAAATAGTGTTACTCAGCACTATCCAAGAACCTGTTCACACATATCATTGTTATGCATTCACCATTCCAAGATGTATATGTAGGCACCATCAAATGTGTATGTCTGAATGTATTTTGACTTTTGTTTGGTCAAAATTCAAATAGTCTGCATATTCAGGGTGGTGGTGGGGGATGTACTTGCATTTAAAGTCTGTGCCTCATCCTCATAAATGCTACAGAACTTGTAGTAAGATGAACACTCATAGTTGCCAAGGCATCTGCATAGTCTAATGGGCTCTGTTCAGACAAAGGAATGTGCTCGTTTAGAAGTCAAACAGCAACATGTTGTCTGAGTCATACTACAGTAAATTATAGAAGAAGATGGAGCAATCCACAACCCATGCTGTGAGCTCTCACATTTTTTCTTTGCTATGGTGAATTTGTGCATTGCGCTTCAGAAGTGTTTTGATGGATTAGATAAAGTGGACACTCATGGATTTTCGCTGGTCCTTCTCATGACGTTGTCTACATCTCGTGCGCTACTTCTAGCCTTCTTTGCGACACAAAAAAACACCCCAGTAAGTCCGACTTATTTTTAAAAAGATGGAAGTTGTCACTATCTCCTGCTGTGTGCAGGAGACAGGTGAGATCAAACTGGCCCACTGAATGGGCCACATGCACGTTGTTTACTTCCTCTTTCAGAAGAGGAAGTAAAGAGGGACAATCACATGGGTGGAGAAGTGACAGTAAGCAAATGCGATTTCCCCCATGGGATGACACTCAAAATGTTAATCTAGTTCAGCATTTTGTCTGCAGTGGTATCCAGCCAATTGCCTCAAAGTCAGGGGAAGGCAACCTGGTGCCCTCCAGATGTTTTGGGGTACAACTCCCAGAATCCCTGACCATTGACCATATTGTCTGGGGTTTATGGGAGTTGTAGTCCAAATGATCTGGAGAGCACCAGGTTGTCTACTTCTGCTATTTTAGTCTAAAACATCTGGAGGGTGCTCTAGGTAGTCCAAAAGGAGGACATGAAGGCAACAGCTCTCTCCATTTCTCTTGCAGTGGCTAGTATTCAGGACTTTCACATCTCTGATCACAGAAGCTCCATTGAGCTGTCAGGTTAATTTCATCTGCTTTTTTGTGTGTGTGAAAAGTAGCTAAACCTGGATACTTCATGGTCCCATCTCAGCATTTTCTCCTTATTTGGTCCCTCTTTTCATCTCACTGCATGAAAATGATCAAAGGGTGTATTGTTGGTGCACAGGAGCTATATAACTTTTTATTAAAGGGAACAAATATTGAACCTGCAGGGTCAAGAAAAGGGAAGTACCTTTGTATGGAAAATGTACAAGAATTAGTACTGGGACAGTAACAGTTTTAAGTAAAATTAAATGAAATGCAGCAAAATACTAATCTGGATGCACAATTAAGTTTGGGTCTTATTTAGAACAGGCCTGCTACTGCTAGGTACCTAAAAAAGGAGTAACCAGAACACATCACAAAGGTAAAACAAAGGTAAAAGAAATATTATGGAGGATCCTGACTTTTACAACAAGAAAGATGATCCATATCTTGTTTTAAACCTGAATTTCAAAATTTTAAAGTCGTAGGTTCTTCTGACTATCATAGTTGCAAGGTTAGGTTTCATAACATACCCACAATGCGGAATTTGACAACCAGAAGACTTAATTAATTAATTAGTTTTGAGGTTTATATATTGCCTTTCCTCCAAGTAGCTCAGAGTGTTGTATTTGAAGTTGTTCTATTTTGTTTATTTATTTAGATATTGTTTGGATATTTTCCCACCAAGCATACAAAATACAGCTCAATTGTGTGCATGTCTACTCAGGTGTAAGACCCAGTGTAACAGCTTTCAAGCCTGCAAAAGCACATCTCTATACAGAGCGTTTAAAGTTCAATTGAAGATAACAGCATAAGAAGCTTGTGAACTGGATGGGGAACACAGGGTAGAGGGGGTTGGGTTCCCTATCCCTGTTTTACACACACACAGATGCTTTCTCCTTCCTTTTGTGACCTGTGCAAGTTCCTTGCTGCTGTGCACAAGGTGACATAACTTGATTAGGACCAGTGTGCCTTTTCTTGTTATGACATTCTCTAACATGATCTCCTATACTGGAGTGCAAATGCTGTCTTTTATGCGACTGGAAAAGATGATATATCGCATGTAAGCTCATAGTGAATCTGAATCATTGTTCTTCTAAAACATTTAATTCCTTTTGCATGAGGCATAGTTCAGTGTTCTGAACATAATGCACCAGAATAGCCGTATTGTCCAAAGCATCATTAGAAAAAATATCTGGGAGGAAAACATCCCTAGATTCATTAATTTGCGGTGTTGGGCCAGATGCCATCATCTAGCATTCAAGGGAGGTGATGTCTGTGACCTACGTTTATGTGAACTTTCTGCGATAATCTTTTTTTCTGGGCACAAGAGGGGCGGAGGGAGCACACAGCTTATTCCTAGTCCTCTGAACTATGGTTTAATCTGAACTGAGCTAGTGAATTGCCTGAGGCCACCCAATGAACTGCATGGTAGAGTTGACATTTTTGAGCTAGGGGCCTCCCCTGTCCCATTGTGGTGAGGTGGATTGTGTGTTGTACTTGAGGTGCATATTTGGTGTAATGCATTGCATTGCTAGGTGTAATCTGACATCTGAAACACCTACTACTGACTAATTCCTTTAGTGTACAATCTCCATTTTGAGACTGGGCCTATATAAACTGTAGGCCTAATGGCCACATCATCTGATCAAATTTTTGGACTTGTTTGTTCCTCTCCTTCCCACACCAAATTATTCATTGATTTGATTTGTACCCTGCCTTTCTACCAAGAAAATGGCATTCAGGGAGGCTTTTTAGGTACCTTCATAGCCTGATAAAGAGTTCTGGAAAACTTGAAAGATTGCTAATTTCTGTGGAATTTTGGTAGGTCCTAACAAAGGTATTGTCTGACTGTGGATTTTTCCCTTCATGGATCAGCACGACCATCTTTGCTTCCTTATTTGTTGAGTAATGATAACAGATCTAATGATTCATTTAATCCCTGAGGTGCTGAACCACATGATCTAGAATCAATCTGAATTCTTTTCAAGTGTAATCCAATCTTTTCTGGTATAGGCTTCTGAGTTTCCCATAAGAACAAATCCCTAATGTTGTGAAAGGATCCTACTCGATGTTTTACTAATGGTGCTCCTTCATCTTTGTTATCACTAATTTGTCAATTACTTCTCTTTTTAAGATTCCTGGAGACTTTACCTATATATTACATAGTTTATTTATTGATTATTACATTTATATCCCGACTTTTTTCCTCCAATGAACCCAAGGTGGCATACATAATCCTACTCCCCTCCATTTTATCCTCCCAACAACAACCCTGTGAGGTAGGTTGGGCTGAGAGACTGTGACTGTCCCAAAGCCACCCAGTGTGCTTCCATGGCCGAGTGGGGACTAGAACCCGGATCTCCTGACTCCCAGTCCAACACTCGAACCACTACACCACACTGGCTCTCTAGTGTATAGTGTTATAAACTACATAGGCAATATTACAAGAGGTACAATTTCTGAGTTCATACTTTTAAAAGCTAAGTGAGTCCAGCCTTTTAAGACTGCTAAATGGGGGATTGCTTGGGAACCAGTGATAAAAGTGTACATTTTTATCAGTGTTGGGCAATATGTAAAAAATAGGTGCCCAAAGTTCAGAATTATGGATATAAATCCATATTCATGTGGGTGATATGTAGCCTAAAGCAAGAGTTTTTAACCTTACAAAAAGGCCTAGAGATAGTCTTAAGGCACAAAACACAGCTTTGCTGCTGATGCTCAACAGGTTTGGCATTTAAGAAGTCTGGATGGAACCTAAGAGCTCAAAGTAGTTTGTGCCTGGGGGAAGTGTGGGATATAAATGTAATAAACAGTCAGCTTCTATTCTGGTTTCAGATTTTTTTTTTAAAAAAAGAAGCATTCTGTGATATATTTAAGACTTTCTGGGAAAGCTTTCCATGGGATACACTAACATAAATATGTGGATGTGCGTATAGTTTGTTTGTTTTTTAAAGACACCTTTTTGGACCTGTTGTTGTGCAAACCTGTGTGGCATTATTGACTGATGCAGTGGCACCCTCATCAAGGAAGTAGGACAGCAGGCAGGATCTGTTTAACTCCAACTTAGAAGGCATAGACACAACCAATTTTAATATCCCTTTTTGCATAGGAATCCCTCCCAGTGTTTGGTTCTGCCTTCTGAGGAAGGGCAAGGGTGGATGGATCTATAATGCAAAAAGTAGAACCCACACCATTTCATATCTAAAAAAAACCTTCCTGTTGCCTCCCAATCTTGGTGTCTTAGCTGAAAGAGGGGGAAGGACTCACGGCTTTTTGCAGGCAGTTGCTTCACCAGATTATTTTAAGTATTGCATGATGAAAGCAGCATTCTATTTTTTGTAGCCTTGGAGCAAGAGACTCCCAAGGTTTATGAGTTAATTATTTAGCAAATTCTCCCCAGTCACCCTTGAGGTTGAATCCAATCTGTATTTCCCTTTACTTTAACCAAGCCTTAGCACTGATGAATGACTGGTGTGTGTGTGTGTGTGTGTGTGTGTGTGAGTGTGAACTATCCTTGAGAAATCAAAACATGCAGTCAAAGCCAGGATTCTGAATTATTTTTTTTATTAAGTTTAAGCGTAAGGGGGAAATGGAGAAATCAAGTATCATATCAGAATAAGCAAAATTATAACTCTCTGAATGATCTACAATGAACAGTCCCTATGGAGAAGTTACAAAACTTATGTGTGAGTACATGAATCCCTCCTATGAGATTGCAAAGGCATATCCAAAGAAATGAGTGATGAGGAGAATTTGCGGCAGACAGCATCTTGGCAGGTAGCACCTGTGGACATGGGCAATTAATGCTTTTCCAACCCAGGAAGGTATAAGGATGAAGTGAGACTACAGGGATATCTCCCCTCTTCTACTGGTAGACAGAACTTAGCAGGGGAAATTCATAGCTTGTGCATGTTTGGGATGTGTTCTGACAGTTATTCTGGAAAAGTGGAGCCAGGTGCACTGGATTCTTAGAAGGCATAGGCATTTTAAAATCAAGCCATCTTCACCTATTTTTCAGTGGGCGTGTCTATCCTGGCTCCCAGCCCAGAATGTGGAGGTACTTTGGAACATCTGTATGTTGTCTGCCTGTCCTGCCAATAGACAAAAAAGTGGTGTTTGACTGATGATGATTTGCATTTTTATCCTGATCTTCCTCCAAGGTGCTGAGGGACATGTTCATGGTTCTCCTCTCTGCCCATTTATCCTCACAACAACCTTGTGAGGTAGGTTAGTTGAAAGAAAGCAACTGTCCCAAGGAATCCCATTATGCTCCAAGGCTAAGTAGGTCCAGATCCAAGGTCTAACACTGTAACTACTGTGCCATACACTATTTCATTATGACAATCCCTTCTATATAGTAGATGGGACATCAAACAGACACACCCAGGAGTGAGTCAGAATGTAAACTTGGGGTTGGATCATATTTGCATGGTTCTCCGCTAAAGAAAGTTATTTTTCTGTGGATATTTTTGTTTTTTCAATTTCTTCCTATTTATTTCTTACTCTTTCAGGGTTTTGTAGTTCTTTTGCCTTTTTCTTGTTATGTTTTGAATATATTAGTTGTTTTGTTTGAACACTGGGAGATAAATCCTCTCTGAAAGGGGATGCTAGAAATGGTTGGCTTTGTCATCTGAGTTGGAGGAGGAGTTAACCCCATCCTACCTGCCCTTCTATCTATTAGACAGAAGGGACCTTCACCGTAAGTCCAACTTCACATTTCTGTAGGCTGGGAATACCATTGCTTTTCAGCTTGTAGATAATTAACAATTGTTGGCAAAACAACGACGGCATTGTAGCACTGGAGAAGAAACCCTAGGAGCGAATTCTTCTGAGTAATACTAAGATTCCATTTATGCTGGCATGTTTTACATTGTGAATATCCTTCCATGCACACATCATTTCTTAAAAATTAAATTTGAGGACTATGTCTTCTTCTGAAGACAGCTAAGCAGTATGCAAGTTGATATGATGTGCGTAACTATTATTTACTTAAACAGCATGCAATGGCTAGATTCACATAACATGACAACCCACACTCAAGTTGAGTATGGGTTGTCATTAAACCATGGGTTGTTGTGTTATGTGAACCCAGCCACATTAACAAATCATGGTTTGTTAACCACAAACAACCCATGAAGAGAACTCATGGTTATTGGATTATGAACTGTGAGTTGTTTGTGGTTAACAAATCATGGTTTGATAGTATGGCTGGGTTCACAACCAATGTTTCAACGACAACCCTCACTCAACCCATACTCAACCTTGAGTATGAGTTGTCATGTTCTGAGAAGCAAGACAAATGCACAGTGTATATTTTTATCGCTTTCAGCCTCAACAAAACTATGTCTTAATTATCCTTATCTTACATGTGGGGAAGTGATGGATTGTGCTGGAGTTTGGAACCAGTTCACCTATTTGCACATTTTATCTTTTGAAGCAGATTAACTTCATTTTAATTTAGCATTGAGGTAATCTAGGATGATAGTATGGGCTTCTGATACTTTTATTTTATTTATTTTATTTATTTAAAACTTTTATATCCTCTCTTTCCTCCAAATAACTCAAGGCAGCTAACAACTGATATAAATTCATAATTTAACAATTTTAACTGTAGCAGGAAATAAAAGAAGTACAGCAGCAATGGAAATTATTCAAAAAACCAATTCCATAGAATAGCAGTTTACAGCCCAAATATAAAAAGGAAGGTTTGATGTGTTTTGTAACCAACTTACGAAAGTCCATTAGAGAAGAGTTGAGACTCTTTTCCACACCCCCATCTTCATTCACCACTCACTTTCACATCCCTTGTTAAAAAAACAGAACCTACAGTCTGAATTCATCCCTTCATGAACATCGTTAACCAAAAGAAAGTGCAATGTTCCTTATGAGAACTTAACCAGTACCTTGTGTGTTGGTACTTGCTGTTCCTACTGGAAACATTATGCTTCATTCATAGTAATATAGTATTTGCTGCTTTTGCAGCTGTATTATGTTGCAGATTTGTATAACTGTATGGTTGAATACTGTCCCAATAGCATGTTTTCCCCTCAGCCATATCCAGCTAATGTTTTGAGAGTCATAGAACTGGAACAAAAGACCGTCTCCCATCAATCTGCCTCAAGGCAGGGTCATGTTTATTATTAGTTCCTAAGTATTTAACTTGGTATTTGTACTGCTGGATTTTGAACGGAAAAGCAGCAATAGGAAATCTTTATGCTGAGCATTAGGTATTGACAGCAGGAGAGTTTAAAGTAGAACAGCAGTCCATTTTATTTGAAATCTTAGCCCCACTTTTTGGTTTTGTGTTTGACAAGTTAATTTTCAGACAAATATATAGTTGCCCTTTAATGTGTTAACAGGAATAGTTATGTAAGGAAAAGTCAAATGACAAGGAACTTTAGTGTTCTCAACTGGCCTTCTATGTTTTATAAACAGTTCTTTACGTATATATGCCTCTTGTGTTTGCTGGGGAATGTGACTAACTGTGGGAACAGAGAATGAGTGTTGTGCAAGTCTGTAGGCTGCACTTAGAACAAGAAGAGCTAATGGAAAACTGTGATGATTTAACATTATTCTTTACTCAATGAACTTCTCACTTAAAGTCATGACAGCAGTGCTACACCCTGTTCTTGGCTGCCTATATAACTAAGTAACAATTCTGCCTCATTTCTTAACAGGGTTCACTTGGTATAAGTGAATTTGTTTTGGTCATTCAAGCCAAACCAAACCAAACCCTGGCTCAGTTCAGACAACACGTTAGTGAATGAAGTGTGAAAACTCCACTCAACAGTTGAGTTTTTAGGGGGTACTGCCCATACAACATTTTCTAACTCCACCGTTGTGGAGTTGAATAAAATCCATCTCAACATTTGATTGACAGTTCCTCCACCCTCTCTCCTCCCCTGATCCTCCCGATGGTATCCCATCAGCCATTCCTGCAAAGCAACAATCTTGACAGCTCTCCTAGAACGTCACTCCCTCCTTTTGCTGCTGTTGCCAGGGTACTCTGTAGCTAGTGGGAAAAGTTAACTCAACGCAGTGGAAAACTCCACAGAGCCCTCCATACAACACGCAACACAATGGTTGTGCAGGAACTCTCCTCTGCACAGTGTTGATATACTGCGTGGACACCAGACAACACATTTCTCAACAGTGGTGTAAAAACTCCACTGTGAAGTTCTATAACCACCGTTGAGAAATGTGTTGTCTGAACTGAGCCCCTGTCTCTTTGTGATTGTTCATCTCTTTAATATTTTTACTGATTTTGATACCATATTCATCATATGAAGGAGAAGTTGGGATCCGGCTACTTATAGAGAATTAGTAATTCAACTGGATCTAAAAATATGATTTTTGGCACAATGACCTAATAATGAGTGAAAAAAAATGGTTTTAAAAATAATCTTCAAATGTGATGTTCATGCATTTTTATTTCATTCATATGTCTCATTTTTACCACCTGCACAGCATTACTTTTTAAAATAAATATCCTGTGATGCATTGTCAGCTCCTATAAAGTTGCTGTTTCCTGCTTTTAATCTCGTTTGTCTGTTTTTGTTATTTGCTTCCTCTCTAAAACTCTCAAGCGAAACTCAAAGCACTTGTGTTGCTATAGTTCTTCCTCCACTTTAAATTATTAAACTCCTCTTATTAACTTGGGTTTTGTTTTGTTTTTTGTCAATGAGTTGTAGATCCAAAATTTTATAAAGACACGGAAGACTTTAATTTGCTTGTGGCTTGTTGGAGAGTCTTCTTCCGTTAGCATTCAGCTTCACATCTTCTGAGTAGCTTCCTTTCATCAGATGGGGGGTGGGGAATCATGGTTCCCTACCATCGCTTTTCTGCCCCTGCTCCTGTCCCACATGACTTCCTCTTTCTTCCTGGAGAAGAAAGAGAAAGTAAACAAAGACCATGTGGCCCATTCAGAGACCGTTTTTATCACGCTGCTTTTCCTGCACATAGCAGGAAATGGTGGCACATTCCGTTCTCCCCACAAAAGTCGGATTGATGTTTTTAATAATGTATTTGTTTTTATCTGTTTTAATGGTTTATCTATTTTATTGTTTTTATATTTATTGTTGTTCCCCGCCTCGATCTGGATGGAGAGGCGGGTTAGAAATGAAATAAATAAAATAAATAAATAAAAGGGGTCCATTTTGTGATGCAAAAAAGGCAAGAAGGAGTGGGAGGATGCGTAAAAAATTGTGAATGGACTGTAGTGAGTGTGCGATAAAACACTCGTTTGATGAACCCCTTGGGTTTTAATTTGATACATTTTTTTTAAATAAAAGGTTTGCACTTGTGACTGTTGGCTTATATTAACTTCTTTTTTTCCTTTCATCTTTATCCCTGTTCTTTAAATTTATATTACTGAGAAGCAATTTGGTACTGACAGTCTAGAGAGGTCTCTGGTTCCAGGCTTACATTAACTTCAGTTAATTTCCTTGTGACACCTTGGCCGGATCTACACGTCGTCCTCGATGCGCCCTCCCTGCGCCACAAGCCACTTTGGAGCACTGCACTTCGTCTAGTGTGGCTCAAGCCTCGGAGGCTCTGCTTACGCTTTCGCCGCCGCTGCCCTTTCATCCCGGCAGGTCCCAGGGAGGGAGGAGGGAGGGTTGTAAACAAAAGCTAGCAATTGGAAATCCCTCTCCCAATCGCTGGCTTTTGTTACAACCCTCCCCCTCCCTCCTCCCTCCCCGGGACTGGCCTGGATGAAAGGGCGGCGGCCGCGGCGGCACGGGTGCGGGCAGAGCCTCCGAGGCTTGAGCCACACTAGGCGGGGTGAAGCGCTACGAAGCGGCTTGTGGCGCAGGGAGGGCGCATCGAGGACGACGTGTAGATCCTGCCCTTAAAGACTAACGAATTTATTTGGCATAAACTCTCCATAACACTGCATGGAGTGTTATGGAGAGTTTCAAATATATATACTGTACATGTGGTAGTGGTGGTGAAAATTGTCACAGTCAGAAAGATATTCAGTGCAGAAAGCATTGATGGTGATAATAACAGTATAAACAGTGTATTAGCAGTAGTCATTTAACAGTAGTGCTGCTGCTGCTGATAAACATTTTGGCTCTAGGTAAGCTAATTAACACATGTAGTGTGATAAAAAACCATTATCCTGATTCAGGCCTCTAGCAATAGAACTAAATTTATTGATGAATTCTAACTTAGCGGTCTCCCTCTCCAGTCTCCCCTTGTAGTTTCCTTGTTCCGTAACGTCCTTTCATAAAGGACGAAAAGCAAAGCTGTGATAAAAGAAATAAAACATAATCGAACTGAATAATATCTAAGTCAGACTTACAAATCATCCTATGCATATTTACCTGGGGATAAGCTCCATTGAACCCAACATGGCTTACTTCTGAGTACGCATGTATAGGATTGTGCTGTAAGTAACTTATAAAGTGACTTCAGGTGACATTAAAATTGTAGAAGGCATTCCATGGAATGACAAAGCATGAGAAAAACATACTCTTTTTATCTCTGGAGGTTCAGCACAGGGGCTGGGAGGAAGGGGAGGACTCAGCCTGTCAGTTGAGAAGTACGGTCAGCATTTCTTGGGATATCTTGAGGAACATCACAGTAGACAGGGGAAGCTGCCACTAACACCTACCAATGACTCATAGGGATGTGAATTGGAGCAATCTCCTCTTTGTTTCCTCTGTGTTAAATGAATATCTAAAAAAGAAAGAAAGATCTTCTATGGAATCATGTGAACAGAGCCTGGTGCTTGCTTTGTGCAGAAATGAGGAATTAAGTCTTTGAGTGTCTGTTAAAATGTGTTACAGCAAAATATGGATTTCCATGTTTCCACAATGGGTTGACTAATTTCTGTAGAGTTTGAAGGGCATTCCTTTTAAAATATATGGTAATTCCTCTCCAGAGAAGCCTTACAGTAGCTGTCAGGGGCATTTTCACTGCATGTTTTCAAATGCACAAATGACCTTCAAACATTACAGAAAATAATATAGTAGGCTTGCAGGCACCTGTGCTCTCTGTAATGTCTGAAGCATTCCTTACAAAGCCTGCTGTGCACCAGGTTTGTTACTCACTTCACAGTCACTGTGGTTATTCACTGCAATGCTACTGCTGAATGCAAACATGATGATCTCCTTGTATGCGTTTCCTTTAGGCCCATGGCAGTATATTTTCTAGGTTGGCATCTCCTACTGGGTTGGTTCAGAAGTTGCAAGGAAAGGGTATATAAGGCCAAGGTGGTCCTGTAGCAAGTGCAGTAAAAGGTGGTCCTATAGCAAGTGCAGTAAAAGGAGGATGTTTTATTGAGCCTTCCATGGCTGGTGAGCTGTGTTTGGTCTGTTGGGTCACAAGTTGGCCAGGTAATATTTTGGAGAACTTAGGCACCTGAGGGTGAAAAATAAACAGTATATTTGGAGGTGTGGCACACCCTGTTGGTTTCACGTTCAGATCTGCACCAACCCATCTCTCAATAATCCCTGTGTCTGTGGAATGCATTACTCATATGCTCTCTGGATCACTGCACAATTTTGCTTTGCCACATAGTTCTCCTCCCAGTAAGTGGTGAATTCCTTTTGCTCCCTTTCACTGGGCCTTCAGACCTTCTTCAATGACTTTCTACATCCTGAATATTCTCTCCATTGTATCCAGTTTGTTAATAAAAGAAGGAAGATAATTACCATAGAGGTGACATGCTGTTCTATTCAGCTCTTGGATCGAAGGCAAATGCTACTTCATTTTGCGTGCAGTGATCTACTGAGTACATCCAACTTTTTTCCCAAAACGATTTGCTCATGAGTTTATCCTTGGAGGTCAGAGATGATAGTCAAGTAGAGTATAATTACCAGTGTTGCAGCTATTTGTGATTGCACTTCTAATTCCAAGAGAAAAGAGAAAAAGGCTTGGGTATATTCTCTTTAGGGCTGGAGATAAAAATAGTTGGATCTCACCAATAAAGGATCCTTTTAGTGCAGGAAAACAACAAGATTGGGCAAGTTGTATAAGTTGCCTTCCTGAGGGACTAACAGTCATTTGTCCATCTCAAACCAAATACATAATGGGCCAGCAGTCCTAAGGTGTCAACAGGAACTATCTGTTCAAAGTTCTCGCTGTGTTGATTGGTATAGGCACGCTATTCTCAGACGCACTTGCCTTCAATCCTATTGCCTGGCTCTTGTGCAACATCTGGTTCATGATTCTGTTTTATTACCTCCTCCTTGGCTTAAATCTAAGTACCATGTAACTGGTTATGACCAAGGTCTGAATTAGGATAGCAACACTGACAGGTATCTGTAGTCAAAGTTAATCTAAACTGGCAAAATTTCCTAAGGCTAAGTAATCCCCTCAGTGCTTTAGCTAGGATCGCCATCTGTTCATAATTTGAATGGAGTGCTCATATTTTAGAAGTGCTGTTCACAAATACAGAATTCATTGGCCTCATTTGGAAGTCATGTTAAACCAGATATTTTTCTTTAAAAAATCATACAAAACCGGGGCCACAACTTTGATATTTTTGGGGGAGAGATAAACCAGAGTTCCCCATTTGGATATAATGGTAACCAAGCCAGGGATAGAGAGTCCCTGGCTTGTTTAGCTGCTCTCACTAGCAGGAAGAACCAAGAGGGAGAGATTGAGCCACATGCACTAATCAGGGCCATGCAGAGCTGGTAATATGCCCAGGCCAGATGGGAAGTATGTGCCCTCATTTCAAAAAAGGAGAACAACATGGCCACCCCAAGGGGGCGTGCCCACCAACATGTCCATTCTACATAACACCTTCATATTAAACCTGTTCTACAACACCTCAAGGCACATATATCCCTGCCCCGCATGCGGCATGGCCCTCTGGAGCTTGTAGTCTGTCTGTGGGATTCATGACGGACAGCTTCTGTGCTATTTTCACAAGGTGGGCTCCTCGCTTCTCGATGGGCTGCTTACGCTACGGAAGCAGTAGCGTAAGCTAGGGGGGAACTCCTCGTCGGAGTGCCTCCTCAAAATCGTGGGCCTCGGGCCAACTGGCCCCATTGACACCCCCCCCCCTGCACGGCCCTGACACTAATACATTGGTTCTCTCATGGTAAGCCAGATATAAAAAAATAAAATAAAAAAATAAAATCTGGTTTACCATGACATCTGAATGCAGCCATTGTGTGCTCATTGTGTTTATTTTATTTATTTGTTTTTGCTGCTGTCATGAACTGCTTTTAATAAAAAACAAAATCACATGGATAACATTACATTTCACGTAAATGATCAATCATGGTTGATATATTTCTAGTATTGATAGACCAAATTAATTGATATGTATTTATTTAGAATATTTATATCATACCTTTCCATTGGATTATCAAATTGATTTACAATAGTTTATAATCTCTCTCTTTCTCTCTCTCTCTCTCTCACACACATACACACACACCAGGAGCCCTTGGTCGCTTGACTAATGGATTGGGCCAGAGTGTTCTTTCCCTTACTTCTGCAGTCCCAGAGCAGCTAACGAAACTGAGTGTTCTTTCTGGAAAGCAGGGGCAAGCAAGCCCTCTGCAGCGGCTTCATATCTGGCCTATGGATGGGGCCAACCTGGTCTCCACCTTGCTGTGATGTTCTTCCTGGGAGGCAAGGATGCAACCTACCAGAGGCCATTGGTCTCCTTGGTCAATGGCAGTTGACAGAATGTGCTTCTCTTCAGCTCTGCAGTCCCACAGGATGTGCAGGCTACATCACCATCAGCCTTCTGTCACTTTGATAGAGTGTTGCAAGGAAAAGAGCTCTAATGAGAGTCTAGCCGCAGTGTCCTGTTCTTTGGCTCCATATTGGAGAACTAAATTAACTGTGTGATTGGATACTTGGGTTGCAATAAGATCTTTGATACCTGTTTCACCCTGATTGTACCCTACTGACAAAAATAACTGGACTGTCCATAGCTTACCAGATGTGAAAATGGTCATGAAGATGGCATTTTCATAAAAGAATAGAATATTAATGCTGTCTTAATACAAGTTGCTGCTTGTTCTGTTTTATCCTCAGCTATGTTGCTGGTCCTTGAGAGTGGTGGGAGGGGGAGGGAGAGAAGAAATAAAATGTTGAGAGAAAGTAAGTGCTGTTTCTATCTGTTTGCTCTGTCTGAGAAAGTGGGCTGGCGGATTGCTTTTGCTTCATGCTCAGGCTCTTATTGTCCTAACCGGGGTTGTGGGGCGGATTTCCTCCCAGTTCTCCTTGGATCAACCTTTGGTAGAACAAGGACTTTTTCTTAAAGTGTGACTCAATACACTTGCTTAATTCATCTGGATTGTTTTGCTGAGCTTTTCCTTGCCTGTAGGCAATACTGGCATATGGTGCGCTTTATTTGAGCTTGCCCTGTACTTGTTGCATGCTGTAGTCTGCATGATGTGATCTGCAGATGTTGATGTAATCTACTAATGTGTAGAGCTGACCATGCTGGCTGGGGATGATGACAGTTGTAGTACAGCACATCTGTAGGGCACAATTTTGGGGAATTTTGGTGTGGTGGATTCAGTTTTATTTATTGATTTATTATTGCATTAATATCCCACCTTTTTACCTCCAAGGAAACCAAGGCGGCATACATAAACCTCCTCCTCTCAATTTTTTCCTCACAACAACCCTGTGAGGTGGGTTGGGCTGAGAGTCTGTGACTGGCCCAAAGTCACCCAGTGGGTTTCCGTGGCTGAGTGGGGACTGGAACCCAGCTCTCCAGACTCCCAGTCCAGCACTTTAGCCACTACACCACACTGGGATACATGGTTGAATTACAGACTCCCCTAAAGCTGATCTTCTAGTGTGATTATCTCAATCTTCTAAAAAGGTAAGGATCACAAAAATTATATTTAAATTGAAAGCTGCTAAGCTTGTTCCCTATTGTTCCCTATTTCCCTTGTGCATGAATTAGAAACATGGGATGAAGCTAATAATATTACCAGTGAGGAACAGGCACAATTTCATAAAGGTTGAAGCATGATAGATTAATGTTTCATTCTTTATTACTTCATTAATAAAACCGTGCAAGGGGGAATCTAAGAGTTTGTCCACAGTCTTTATAAATCTCAGTTTTTGATTCTGTAAACATGACCTGCATTATGTAAGCTTTGTGGTAAAAACATTAATAAAAGATTATTGTGGCAACTTCAAAAGCTACATCAAAATAATGTTATGCCAGTGTTGATGTGTCACTTGCTGAAGGGTCTTTTGACCCTTTTTTATTTCATTTCTTTATTAATAATATCACAGGTGGTATTTTCTGCTCTACCTCCCATCCACATGCTCTTAAATAGGGCAAGGTGATGATTTACTTTTGCTGCCCATCAACCAAGTAGGCTTGTGAAGGATGTGTTCAGCTCCTTTTATATTAAGGAACACCTCTGGTATAGTGGAGTAATTCAGTTTTTCACAGCATAGGAACATCGGAAGTTGCCCCATATTGAGTCAAAATATTGGTCCATCTAGATCAGGGATGGGCAACCTGGAGCCCTCCAGGTCTGTTGGCCTAGAACTCCCATGATCCCTCACCATTAGGTATACTGGCTAAGGCTTATGTCATGACCAGGCCTCTGCCCCTTGGTGTGGGGGAAGGAATTTGAAGCTATCCATCAGAATCAGATTCTGAAGCTGAAGAAACAGGACTAGAAACATCCCAGCTTACACAGAAAGTGGGGGGAGATGATTCTCCCAGGCTCTTCATCCACCAGGGAAGAACTTTCACTAGACCTTATTAGTGAAAATACTAACAACTCGCAGTCTGTGGGAACTCAGGAATCCTTCGACGGGGAGAGGACTTCAAAGCTGGCCGATCCCAAGGTCCGCCGTAGGTTCAAACTGGCAGAGCTAAAGGTAGATGAGAGGTGGTTAGCTCAACTAGCCTTTCGCCAAAGGCTTCTTCGAAGAAATCCTCCTTGAAGTGAAAGGGCCTCAGGGAAAAGACCTTCTTCCCTTTTCTTGAAAGAACAATTGTCTCACTTAGTTAAGCCAAGTGTTAGTCTAGAAGAAAGTTCCTAGGCTTTAAACACTCTTGAGGTGCAAAGAGATGTTTATTTACTGAATAAAGTTTTGTGGATTACTTCTTTATTGTCTCGCACTTCGGGGAGGGCAAGAAAACATGACAGCTTATGGAGTTGTAATCCAAAACACCTGGAGGGTCACAAGTTGTCCACTCCTAATTTAGACCAGTATTGTTAACACTGACTAGCAGCAGTTCTCCAGGCTTTCAGACAGGGGTCTTTTTCCAACACTGCCTGGAGATGCCAAGGATTGAACCAGGGACCTTTCTGTATGTAAAACAGGTGCCCTACAACTAAGCTATGACCTCTCCTACAGTTGTGCACTTTTTTCAGAAAAGCATCAAATTTACACCAGTAGTAGCCTAACACATGGCGAACATTTTCAGGTATGGAAGCATGTGGTATTGCACATGTGTGCATATCCATAGCCAGTTGTTCTTCCTATAAACATAGTGACTTATATAACAATTGTGCACTCTTCATAAAGGCACCAAATTTATACCACTTATAGGCTAAATACATGATGGTCATTTTCATAGTCATGTGTGGGCATGCACAGCTGATTGAGATCTGGAGCAACGTAGCTTTATTGGAAGTACTCCAGGTTGGATTTTAAAAAAAGTCTTAGCATTATTCCTGGGAACATTATCAGCACTTTCAGAGCACAGACAGGTCTATCCATTATCAAATCAACAGTTAATAAGAGTGGGATGAAAGGATACATGCATCCATCTTCCTTGTAAAGTAGGACACACAGGGAGGTGCCCTTTGTATTATTTACTCATAAGTAGAGCTGCCACCATCCATTTATTGTTACCTTTAATCTGAACATGTGGGAATCCAAACTTGCAGTATTGTTGAGGGCGAAGAGATAGACCCAAGTCTGCTCCCTTCTCTTGACCAAGTAGCTTAAACCTTGAGCAGCCATCCTGTGGATGAGACCCATGATCTGGCTGCTCTTTCATCTTTTTAATAAAGTCCAGGTTTCTAATTTATGGTATTTAGGCTATGTATACTTACTTGGGAGTACGCTCCATTGATTCAGTGGGGCTTATTTCTGAGTAAACATGCATACAGTTGTATAGTTATTGAATGATCCAAGATAAAGCAGTAAGAGAAACCAGAAACTGCATAAAATACCCTAATTTCTAGCTAATTCTTCTCTGGTGCAATTCCTGTTAGTTTGATCAACATAGTGGAAAGCACATTCTTATCTGTGTCAAGAAGCAAAGGACTCTTAATCTAGGGGAGCAAGCAGAAATCTTGCAGCAAATGGAGACAAAGGTCTGCTCAAGCCATTCACTTTTATGATGTGTTTCAGAGGGGGCTATAATGGACAAATGGAAAGCCAGTATCCAGTCAGTTAGGGTCCTGGTCTTGTTAGGTTCAGCATGTATGCAGGTTAGCAATACTTAGCAACTTGCTTAACTCATGAAATAGGTTTAGGAGATCTAAACGTGAGAAGATGCCTCTCTTCTCTATCTGCCAAAGCATACTGTTATGCAAACTAAATTAAATGATTGATTCAAGACTCCTCAAGAAATGTTGGTATGAATAAATATTAGGGGGTTGGGCACAGATCTGTCAGGACAGAATGCAGCAATATTCAATTTCTATAGAGTATGTAGCTGTCCATGGTCTTCAGTCTGGCCTATGTGAGCAGATTGCAAACTTCCGTAATTCATGGAGAGGCGAATGATGAATAACAATCACTCTTCTCAGTGGTATGCTGCCATACTAAAATATTAGGGCATTTGTGGAATATTACTTTCCCATAGCTGAGAAAAGCCTTGACAAAATGTTGGTCTCATCAGATGCCCACCTCTAACTTGGATGGCATGTATTTACATATTTATGTAAACTATGTGTAGTAGTACAAATGCAGGAATGTCTGAAAGAACTACAATTCGTGAAGAGAAGTCCCAGGGAGCCACACTCACTTTGCTGCCCAACTGATCCGCCATCAGCTGGGTGGCAGAGAACAGACTGCTGTTTCAGCACGCTGTGAGCAGCACAGAAACATCCACTTTGAACAGGATCGTTGGGGTCAGGGTCAAGGGAGGCTTCCTAGTGATCCCAATGTAGCCAAGATAGCTGTTTCCTTGATGCTGATAGTAGTAGGAAAACAGGCCCTTGATCAGGATTGCTGTGGGGAAGAGGCTTTAATTCCCCCCCACACCCCACACCCCCACTCCCAGTAATCCCGATGCAGCGGAGAAACAGTGATCTTGAACAGGATTGCTAGAGGGGGAAAGAGGCTTTAACCTCACTGCACTCAAAGGTGTCTGTGAGAATGGGTATGTGTCAGTGTGTGCGTGAGAGAGATATGATTAATTAATTTGAGCAAACTAAGTCAAGAAAAATCTAACAAGGAGTTAATAAAACAAAAATGAGAATTGGGAAGCTTAATCACTCGTATTTTATGTCTTGCAGACATTTACTTTTTATTTATAATGTATGCAATAGCCTACAGCTGCATGCAATAAATATAATTGTACCAAATTAGACATCTTTCAGTTCCTTCAGGTGCATTTTGTTTTTTATAATTCTAACTGGAATGGCAGTTTTCTCTCTCTCTTTTTACTTAGAAATTCCCTTTTGGAAAGTGATAATTATGGGGATTAATGTAAGTCCCAGCCTCAAACAAAGATCTTATTTTATCCACTAACTACTGCTGTCAGGGTATAGAAGCACCATGCAGATGTCTATACTATTTATTTGAGGGATTTTTTTTTAAGGCCACCTTCCCTGGAAACCAGTTGATACTTTTCCATTCTGGTACAAATTCTTTCCATAAAGATGTCCAATCACTCCGATTTCCTTGTCTGTTGAGAACAAAGAAAATGGATCAAATGCCTATTTTGAGTCTGTCTAAAATATTTAATGCTTGAATGGAGCCGCACAGTGTGGGCAAATAGACTGAAGGTTAAACAAACCATCTCCAGCTATCCTAGCAAGAGGGTTAGTTGAACATTCCCAAATCCCATTCTGCTTTTCGTAGTCTTGAAGGTAATGTATTAATGGGAAGGGGGGGCTGGTGGGCACTGTGTGAGGAGGTCACATTCCGATCATATCCTCCTGTCACCTTATCTCTGAATTGTCAATTAGCCCTAGGTGAAGTAAAGCAGAGTCAATTTATCATTCCTCGAAAATTTAGAATAGTGGAATTCTTCTCCCCGCTCCCCAAACCTTCTCAATACCGCTTTAATTAAATCTGTAAAGGATGTCAGCAAATATTCTTTCGAAGCTGCTCAGTGAAGTAACTACAATAACCCATTAACTCAAATTGGACCTGTAAAAAGCCTGTTGTCTATCTCCTATCCATTGGCTCTACAATGAGAACTGCTGTCTCTATGCAAATCTTTGAACACAACGTCTTTTGAAGGCAACTGCCATTTGACATGGTTCCACACAGGGATGTGCACAAATGCAGTTAGGGATTATTCATATAGTTTTAAAGTATGGTGCATGTTTAAATAGTATTGAGCATATAATTTTCTTTTTGTTTTGTGTGGTACATGCATGTTTAAATACTTGAGTTTCTCCACAGTAACAAATACGTATGGAAGCGAAAGCCTAATCCATTCCCAATTAGCACATCATGTTTAAACCAGGGGAGCATTGCCATTTAAACTCAACATGTAGAAGTCACAATTCATGACACCAGGCTAGTGTTTGCTATTGTAACTTGGGTCCTTTTTCTATCCAAGTTAAATATCCATTAGCTGTCAGTTGCATTTGGGAGAACTAATTCATTTGCAGTATATAATGTATTGATTTGTGGCAATTCCCCTTATTGCCTGTAAATGTTTATTAAAGGTTTTATTAAATTTTAAGGCTAATGCTTGCAATATACATTTATATAAGAATACCCACTGAAGAATAATGAAGAATACAGTTCTGATTGGATAATGTGAAATCAGTAGAGAAAACAGTAAATGTTAGTAACAAGGTTACAGGTTATAAAATACCTCTTTGACAAGTTGGTAACTAGCATAGTAAAGCAAAGGGCGACAAATAATGAGGGAAATAAACATAGTAGTGTGACCAGATAAAATCCAGGTCAGGGCTCATGTAACTTTAACATTTGTAGAGAAAAGGGAATTTCAGCCAGTGTCATTTGTATGCAATTAGTTCCTGGTGAAATCCCCTCTTCATCACAACAGTTAAAGGTGCATGCACTATACTAGAGTGACCATATACAAAAGAAGGCAGGCCCCCTGCAATTTTAACAGTTGTGATGAAGAGGGAATTTCACCAGGAACTAATTGCATACAAATGATACTGGCTGAAATTCCCTTTTCTCTACAACTGTTAAAGTTACATGAGCCCTGACCTGGATTTTATCTGGTCACCCTAAAACATAGCAAAGAAGTAATTAAATTTAGCTGCCTGTTTAAGGTACAAGTAAGACATTTAAAATGAAATTATAGGTGAGAGCGCACATCAGGGGTACAGAACCTGGCGGTAAGAGCTTTGAGATGAAATAAGTTGGAAATTTGGCCCCACACCTTTGGCTTTCTTCCCACCCACCACTGGAATGCGGCCTTCAAGGGCTTCTCTGAAATTGAATTTGGCCCTCAGGCTGAAAGAGGTTTAATGCCCCTCTTGTATATAGTTAAATACGGAGATAGTATACAGAGAGCTGGTTTGGCATACTCACTGCAGAACTCTTGGCAGAGGTGAGATTTGAACCAGGTCTTAGGCAGGTCACTCATTCTCAGCCTCAGTTTCTCCATCTGCAAGAATGGAGATGATAAAAGTGACTTATCTTACAGGGTTGTTGTAGGAGTACAACTTGATAATGCTCTTTGAACGCTTCAAAATGCTATAAAAACACTGTGTTAAATAGTGTTATTGTTATCAAATAATTTGCTCTGATGTTTTCCTAGGGAGATCAATCTCGGCTAGATTCAAAATGGATGACAGATTGGCTCAAAACCGCAAATTACTAATTTACACCTTTTAGATATGTAGGTATCCTATCCAGAAGAGTTAACCATTTCGTGACCCAAAAGAGGTTCTTGCAGTTACCTTCAGCAGTGGCGGGTTTAATGCCAGCAAGATCTTTTAATTCCTAACAAAATGTCTGAGCTGTATGGATGCAGAAGTCTTAGTGACACTGTGTCTTACTAATTTAGAAGGGTAGAAAAGAGAATATATTCAACATTCTGCTCCAGCAGTAAGAGCACTGCTGCCTGAGGATGAGCCCCATGATGCATTTTTTTAAAAAAAAAAATGCAAAAAAAAAAAGAAGAACCAACCACAAGCACAATTGCTGGCATGCAGTTTTTTTGAGATTGGTTGTTGTAACAAGTTTGTTAGTGTGGAATGACCTTCTACCCAAGACAGGGGGGAGGGGGGAGGGTGGAATGGCTTGTACAATTTATGTATCTGTTGGGAATTGGAAAGGAAGCAATTAAAAAAAAAAATCTTGCTCTGAGTTATAGCAATAGTTACAGCAAGAGTGGAATTTATTTTGATTCACACAAATCCACACATCCAAAAAAGGTGGAAGACCCCAAAATCTTTAATAAAGGCTTTTTGCGGACTATGGGACTAGCTGCTGGTTGCAGTGCTTGGTTGCAGTGATTTTGTGTTCCAGCATCAAATGACCCTTGTAAAATAGTCACTGGAGTTAAAAAGGTACCTGCTGTCCATACAAGTCCCAAAGTTGTATTTTACATGAAGTTCACAAGGGATGCCAAGTAGTTTTAGAAGCCCTACTTCTTTAGTTGGCATCTGTATGGCAAAGGGACTTGAAATGGGTCCCCATTTACTAACTTCCTAACCCGTAGGAAGTTTTCCTATGAGCTCAGCTGCTAGTTTTTCCACAAAGGATTTCCCCCTTTTGAATGCCTTACTCAGCCCTGCTGCTTAATGAGTCCCAAAGTCTACATCAGCCTTTTCTAACCTGGTGCTCCCCAGGTATTTTGGACTACAACTCCCAGTATTCTTGACCATTGGCCATGTTGACTGGGCTGATGGGAGTTGAAGTCCAAAACAGCTGGAAGGCATTAGGTTGGGGAAAGCTGGTCTGCATGATCTCTCTTGTGCATCTCAGTACAGAAGTAGTATCACAGGAAATTCATTCCTACATATCTTGGTTTTAAAGGCTGAAAATATTTTAATTCTGGTAAAACAGCCACATATTTAGGTGATAAATGGAGATTCCTAAGTCCTGGCCAGCCATTATAACTTGTACAATTTCATTGTTCCACAATGAAATTACATATATTTTATCAACTTGTGGTCAGTCAATTTGAGATGTAGCAACTTTCTCCAATCCCTGTGAATTAACAAAGGCTGGTCAATGGGTGTCTAAACTATCATTTGCTGGCTCTGCTCAAACTGAGATTGTAATTGCAAACAGTTGTAAAGTTTAAAGATACCATCTGCTTCCAAAAGTCAGCTAATTCTTTTAGCCTTCCCCACCTCATAAACATGTTTAACCTCCAGCATTTGTTTTAGCTGTTTGACTAATTGGTTTATTGGTTTCCCTAGAGTGTAATGGAGGACAAGAAACAAGGTTCTGCAAATTGTTACTTAATTATTTCTCTGAGCAGTGTTACAAATTTCAGCCAAGAATGTTTTGGAGATAATGGAAAATACATCTGTTAGTCTTTAGGGTGCAGCAAGACCCTCTGTGAATTAAGACAAATGTGGGGTATCCCTGTGGCATTTGGAGCAAAGGCTTGGTTTTTCATTTGTTGAGAAAGCATACTATTCTCTGACAAAAAATACTGCAGGTAGGGAAAAGTTCTGGATGACTTTGAGATGATAATGAGCCTCTGTTGACAAATACATTGGTTTGTTTAATAGTGTGTTGACTCTCCGTCTGTTAAAGATAGCTGTATGACAGGAAAAGGAAGAAAGCGCACCTACCCAGAATTAAGTCAACATTTAAGGCTCCATGAGGTGCCATAGGATTTGGTGTAACTGAGTTTAAATAAATTTGATTCTCATTAACTTACTAGGTAAACATACTAACCACTTTTGGAGACATAAAAGACAGTTAGTGCTGTGTGTGTGTTTTCTTCCTTGTAAGTTTTTCTTGAACTGGGGTGGGAAATATTTTTGTGCCCTGTATATTTTGAGAGAAAGATGGGGCACCATCTTTACCCTTGTCCCTGTGGGATGAACATTAGTACTGAGGAATGATAGTGGATCATGTAATTCCCATTATTGTTTTCTCTTGCTTGGGGTGCCTGACATAGCATGCCAGTCTGCTGAGATCCAAAAACTAGGGAATAAGAGCATGTGATCCACTTGCTTTCATTTTGCAGTGCTTGGGTACCCTGCAGTTTACTACAAGGAATGGGGCTTTTACCTCTACCTCAGCACTGAGCTAAAGGGAAGGGAGCTCTCTTCCCTGCCCAAGCTATGCAGAGCCTAGATATTGGGGGGAATGACAAGGTTCATTCTGTTTTCTCTTTGATGTTCACAGATCCTGTGGGCTGGTGTCACAAGGACTTGTTGTCTAAGTTGTCCCCGCTGTTACTCTTCTGTGTTCCTCCTAAACCTGCAGCTCCCATCAACACCTATGGATGTCACAGAGCCTTGGGAAGTTAGCACATCAAATCATTAAAAACAAACTGCCTCAAAGCTTTCATCAAGGCTTATGTAATAGATGGTAAAGCCTTTTGTCAATTCCTAATGTTAATAAAGGGATATGATTGGCAAATCAACACCTGTTATTGAAAATGGGTAAAGATATTGCTCTGTTATTTAAACAGCTGGTCCTTCTTTTCCCTCCTATGCTATCCTTTAAGTTTGAATTAAATATCCTAAATGAGTTGCAAAGTGATAGGTTCCATTACCAGAAACTGCTGTTTCACTTTTGGTGGTTGACAAAATGAAAAGTCTGCTTTAAGTGGAAGCATGGAGTTTTATCCAGTGGCATCCATCCAGCAGTGAAACAGACAGCACTGCAGGAATTGGTTTTTCTAGCTCCTGCATGTCCCCAAATCTTCTACAGAGAGTTAGTTGGAGTGGCTTTGCCTGCCCCAGATCTTCTCCCATCGGGTGAGGACATGGGGCAAGTGAAGCCTTGGATTGAAGGAGTCGGAGCCAGTCTGGCTTTGCTCCTTCTAGGCTTTCCCTAACCAGGGGTACCTCTACACGGTCACTTTTCCCCGCAGTAGCTTCGGAGCGGCGGCAGGTGGATTACATGACGCAGCCACCACTCTGAAGCTACTGCGGGCTGAGCAGGGAAGGGAGTGGACCAGCGAGCCGTAAGCTCGCTGCACCACCTCTGCAGTCCTCCCTCCTATTTTAAAAAATGAAAAAAAACCCCACTTACCTTGGAGTAGGGGGGCTGATGCTTCCAGCTGGCACTCCAGCTGCCCTTGGGCAGGCGTGGGCGCAGCACTGGCAGCGGCGGCAGAAAAACTCGCCATGGCACTCCTTCCGCTGTAGATGGGTGGAAGGAGCGTTAATGCGGCCGCCTGCCGCTGCTGCTGCGCAGCGGAAGAGGCACCATGAAGAGGAGGGCCAAGAAGCACTTTGTGTGTCCTCTGTACACCAAGTAAGGGGAATCCCTGCTACTATCTTTGATCTGTACTTGGGAGGGGGAGTGACATGCAGTGGAATCACCACTTTATCTCCATTCATAGACTGGGGATAACAACGGAGATTCCTCTCTCTGCCTCCTCTCCAAGCTCTGGTAGCATCCAGCAGGAGGGGAGGGGGCGTAACCTACTAAGAGGGCCCAAGGCTGCACAGGCTGATGGAGAGCTTTATCAATACCTGTTATAAACAATACCAAAAGGCCTGCCTCCTCCCTTAATCATCCTGTTGTTGTGGAGGGCCTTTTCTGTGTCCCAAGCAGGCTGATGCTTGGTTGGTTGGGGCCTTTTCTGTGCTTGCACCCCAGTTCTGGAATTCTCTTCTACAGGATGTTTGCTGGGCCGTTCGATTTTTAGTCTCCACCTAGTAAAAACTGTTTTATTTAGGCAGGCCTTTTATTAGCCTTGATTTTTATGCTCACTGTGATGTTCTTGATTGTCTGCCACTCTGATTAGGTTCCCATGGGTTGTCAGGGTTGCATGGCAGTGCATGTGCACACTGCTCCCACTTCCATTTTGGATCAACAACCCAGCAACACCTGTGGATTGGGAACCTAGAACTCGTGTGAACTCAGAACTCTGGTTTGTTGAGAGATAAACAGCTCAGAGTTAGAACCTGGTTCGCAAAACCAGGGAATGCCATATCCACCTTTGTTGATGAAAGTGGATACAAAGTTGAAGCAGCGAGCACATGGGAGGCAGCATGTTCACTTGCTTTGATGAAGCTCTGCCAATTAATGGGTTAAACAACATATGAATTAGTGTTATATGCGAACCAGGTCAATATTTCTCTTGTTTTCTGGATTTTTATTGTTGTATTTTTCAATATTTTTTTAATATTGTTAGCCAGCTTTGGATCAATTTTATAGCGGAAAGGCAGGATCCTCCTTATCTGCTTGTTTGTCCAATTTATGAGGATATAAGAACATGCTGATTCTAGTGGCAGATCTAAGATTTAGATCTGCCACTAGGCAGACCTGATGGGTATTTGATTGTTTTTTTTTATAGGGAGACAAGTCACCTGAGATTTCTGAAAAGGTGGCCTGCTTTGCTTTTTAAAGCAGCAATTTTAAGGAGGAAAGTTTGTGATAAGTTGAACTGTCTTGATGAGTAATCCTCTTTTCCTTAGATTGCTAGGTATTCGTATTCTTATTTTAAACTCACCAATGTATTTTACTTTGCTTGTATGCATTCTGTTTCATTGTAATGGCTTCTGCTACACAAATAAACTATATTTGATTTGATTTGATATGTTATAAATAAATAAGAAACCATAACATAAGATCTTTTACATTTTGATGTAGAGCTTATCGACCTCGGTGACAATGTGCTTCTCTTTATGACAGGGATGTTGCCCCCAAGATGCTTTTTTGACTTCAACTCCCATCAGTGTCAGCTAGGTATGTCTGTTGTTAGAAAATCTGGCCCTTTTGGGGGTCTGGCGGATCCCCATTGCCCTCCTGCCCCAGCCAGTACTTTGCTCTGAGGACACTTCTCTGAGGAGCCGTTTCAGCCGCTTTCCTGTTATGGCAATGGTAGCTGCCATGGCTCTTTAGAGCATCCACCAGTCCCCAGATGCTTTGCTGTGAGGGGTCCTAATGCAGAGCGAGGCATGAGGGGAGAGCGGTGGGGTGGGGAGTGGAAGTGGCGAGAGCAGTGGGTGGGTGTGGTTGTATGTGTCCTCCCACCTTGGGCAGCAAGGCGTCTTGTGTCGCCCCTGCTTCAAAGGTACTAAATAATCTCAGCCTCTGACTTTATGAGAGCTTGTAAACTGGGGAGTTTACTTATTGTTTTTAGAATAGCCAGTGATCTAAAAATCGTCGATAGTTGGTCTAGGGAAAAAGGACTCCTATTTCTCCCTCAAAGCAGCAAACAAAGGTTGTTCTGATTTGGGCTTACATGGCTGCCTCTTATTCTAAGGATCTGGACTATCCCAATGCTGTGAAGGAGGAGTGTATTTTAATGTCCCCTTGAACTACAGGTTTTATTGCATGAGCATTTTGCACCTTTGATAGGGCTTCCTGTTTTCTAGGTTTGATTATGTTTCAAACACTCAATATCCCAATAAATTAGTCCAATACACCAACAAATTATTATTGGTCAAAAATAATCAGACCAATGTTAATACAGTAAGTTTAATGGTTAGTAGAATAGTTATTTATAGCAAAGTGGTTACAAAATGTTGCAGAAGTTCTTAAGTCAATATTTTTTTACTTTGTTTATTTTAAAAACTTATATTCCACCTTTTTCCCTGGGAGAAAACTCAAGGCAGTAAACAGACAAATTCAGCAATTTTAAACAATCTTAAAAACCCAAGTGAATAAACAAGAATAATTATAAGAACAGCAGTTAAACGTAAGAACTAAAAACACCCAAGGGCAATTAGAAAATTTAACCAAACAGCTTCTTAAAGAGTCATTTTTTTTTTTTTTTACATGCTGCCTAAAATTATACAGTTTTGGGATTTTGACTACAACTCCCCAAAATGAAATAAATTTAAATAAATTTAAATGATCAAAATAAGAAAAAAAGATCACAAGACAATGTAAGCAGTTTGTAGATAAAAATTTAAAGTAAAATTTCATTAACCCAAGGCAGGTTCCTACCTGTAAAGTTAAAAGAATAAATTAGATTCTGTCTTGGTTTGGCCCAAACCACGATTAAATATAGTTGAGTTCATTGGTTTCAAATAGACAGCTGTGTTCCACTACCTGGAGGGATCTGTCATGTGAGTAAACTAACCAGTCCATCCTTTTGATCCTCCTTTCATTATTATTATTGTTGTTGTTGTTATTATTATTATTATTATTATTTACATTTATATACCGCCCCATAGTTGAAGCTCTCTGGGCGGTTTACAAAAAATTAAAACATTGAACATTTAAAAACCAATATACAAAATTTTAAACCATAAAAGCCTAAAAACAAACTACATATCATTTAAACTATCCAAGGGTCAGATTAAAAAAACCTCAAGATATGCTGTTAAGTGCCTGGGAGAAAAGTCTTAACCTGGCACCGAAAAGATAACAGTGTTGGCGCCAGGCGAGCCTCATCGGGGAGATTGTTCCATAGTTGGGGGGCCACCACTGAAAAAGCCCTCTCCCTTGTGGCTAAACATTCATTTATAGAAGTTGACCGGATTTATCTAAGGTAACATTTCAGAATTTTCAGTGAACATGTATGGAGTTTTATCTCCTACAGTTACCAGCCAAAAGAAATAGCACAAGACAGGGCCAACTTTCCTGAGAAGGAATTACGGAAACCTGAGGCAATTTCAAATCGCTAACACGGAAAGCAACACACACTTGATATCATTTAGTTGCTGTGTAACACAGGAAGGCAGAGATATTGCTAGCACAGCACTCAGAAGAGAGCCACTTGTGGTTAGGATGTTGGGCTTGGCTAAAGGAGATGGATATTTCAATTCTAGCTCAGCTATGAATCTCATTGGCAAAACCCACAAATTAGAAATTTAAAAGTTAAACGAAACTGCCCAATTTCTTGGACCACCCCACAGCTCTCCTTACGATTGTCTGTTAACTTACTAGGAAAAGGTGAAAAGGCTGGACAGCAGCTTGGTGACCCCATTACACCTAGATCCCTGTCTGATTCTATATATAAACATAAGAAAAGCCCTACTGGATCAGGCCAAAGGCCTATCTAGTCCAGTTTTATATTAATCAATGGGCATTGATTAAGTAACACTTCATACTGCCTGTTGTCCTTGGATAGAGAGGTACAGAACATAGTTTTTGCACCTAGCATGAATCATCTTATCTCTGTCCTCCATTTTGGTATGTATTAAGCTAACAAAAATTGCAGCTGCAAGATAAGCTCTGCTAAAATATCCTGAAGTGGCTGAACAAAATTGTCTCGGTCAGCAGTTTGCTGGAGACTAGAATACCAACCCTAGACTAGTGTTAATACCACCAGCGCCAATGACTGATACAGAGCTCAGACAGTGTAGTTTCCTGCCCCCATTAGGGCTAACATTTTAATTGGAACATTTAGACACCAATTCCTGCCTTTCTTTGCTCTCCCTTCAGCCCTGGTGTCTCCTGAAACTGAGGCTCTCATAAGATCATTCTTGTAACACTAAACTTAGGTTTTGCATTACGTTTGAAGAGGGCAG
Organism: Anniella stebbinsi; assembly: GCA_029215795.1. NCBI lineage: Eukaryota > Metazoa > Chordata > Lepidosauria > Squamata > Anniellidae > Anniella > Anniella stebbinsi. Next base: position 261,875,220 of record JARDYH010000001.1, read on the forward strand.
TAATTTACCCTTGGGGCTAGGAATGTAGCCTCTGGCTTTGTTAGGAGGTGGTAAGGGGGCTCTGCTGCTGCTCTTTGACCCTTTGAAGTGACTGCTGGAACTGCAGCTGGCTGGGTTGCTGTTGGTCCTTTTCACACTGCTGTGCCCTGCAGTCTCAGAGACGGGCAGAGAATGATGGCAGGAAATAAGCCTTGGTGATGGTGTGGGGAGGGAGTAGGAGCTGAGCCTGGGTACTTGCATGCTCAAGATTGGAAGCCTCATCTGCCCTGGAATGGGAACTGCATCATTTCCATTTCCAGTGTTATTGTACGGAAAAGAAATGGTGAACCCCCATGAACCCAAAGAAAGTGATTCCAATTCCCATGCACCTGTGAGGCTTCAAATCTTAGCATGTAGCACCTAAGCTGCCTGCGGACCATCACCATCCATTGGCCATCTCATCTCATCAACTTTCCAATACCCTCCACCCCAACAAAATCACTTTTATATTTTCACTACTTATACTATCTCTCCTAGTTTTACTGCCCCTTGCTGAAATCTTTTGGCTGTTAGATTTACGGAATGGCTGGAGTTTCCTGGTGAAGGTTAAATCATATGCAGGCCAAGGCTTTCTTGCTAGAAGCCACAGGGAATCTTGTTGTAGTCCTAGTTGCTTTAAAAAAATCCTTTAAGCCACAAGCAGTTTAAAAAAACCTGTTGTCAATAAACAACAGATTGTGAGGGTCTAAGATGGCATTTAATTTCACTTATGAGAGCTGCACATAGGCAGGGCACCCTATTTATTTCTTTTTAAAATTTAATGGGGCAAGTAACTGAAGGGGGAATTATTTGGGAGCAGGATCTGGTTTGGGTAATCAATTGGGGGTAATTTCATTGAAGAGGAGCTGCAAGGGAATGGATTGGTCACGGTACATTCACCGTGGAAGCCTTGTGGGCATCTGACTCTGCCCTAATCCAGGACTCCACATGTGCACATGTTATTCAAAACAAGTCTGTTTCAGCTCCAGCTGGGGAGGGGCCATGACTCAGTGGTAGAGCATCTGCTTTGTGTGCAGAAGATCCCAGATTCAATCCCTGGCATTTCCAGGTAGGGCTGGAAAAAATCCTGCTTGAAACTCTGGAGAGCTGCTGCCTTTCAGTGTTGACAATACTGGGCTAGATGGACCAGTAGTCTGATTCAATAAAAGGCAGCTTCCTAAAATTCCATGTGCCCTACCAAGAAATTTTTTTTAGATAACCCATGTGTTCCACACCTCCCTTGTTCCTCTCCTTATTCTCTCTTGTAGTGACTGCTTTTCCCGGAGCAGGAAGCTAGCAGACTCATTGCCTTCCAGATGTTCAGGATGGAACAATGGCTCTGAGAGAGAATAAGGTAGCCTTCCCCAACCTGGTGCTCTCCAGACGTGTTGGATTGCAGTTTCCATAATTCCCAGCAGGCATGGCCATTATGGGAGTTGCAACTCAACACATTTGGAGGGCACTAGGTTGGGGAAGGCTGGAATAAGGAGCTGGATCAATGGAGTGAGGCCTTGCACAGTGATGCTGCCAGCATGGGTGAGAGATAGTTCGTTTTTGAAAGTAGGAGCAAGGTACAAGTCCTGCTGAAAAAGGATCAACACGGCTTCCACAAAGGCAAGTCCTGTCTCACTAATCTTCTAGAGTTCTTTGAAAGTTGGTCCCTGGCCAGGGGCAACTACACGTCGTGGTGGAGGCGCCTCCTATCGATGTTATTTTAACTGCAGCAAAACGTCACGCGCCACACTTACCTTTTTCTACAGCTGCTTCTACCGCTGTGTTCCATCTCTCCAGTCCACACTTCTTTCAAATCCCGTCTTTTATCGTAGCATTACTGTGTTCTCTTACTCTTCTTGCAGGTAACGTCATCAAATTTACCCGCCCTTAAAAATTGTTTTTTTTAAACTTGTTCTGCGCATGTGCGTTTGTGCGCATCTGGTTGTTCCCTCCATCACTGCATTTTCCTTTGTTTCATGAGGATGGATTCTCTAGACCTGCTCCTTGAAATTATTAGCGTCATTTCCGTGTCTGTTAATGTTTTACTATCAGCTGTTCGTGCACCGGTTGTGCTCGAGGACGAACACCTTGAATGCCGGAAAGTCCTTTTCCGTAGAATGAGAAGCTGTTTCAAAGTTCTCAAGTGTGTGTGTGTGTGTGTGTGTGTGTGTGTGTATGAATGTGAAAGGAGGGAGGGGAATTAGCGGAGTCGATGTCCAAAAAGATGCCCTTTTCCGTAGAATGAGAAGCTGTTTTCTGCCAATACTGGGTCCGTCCCAGTAGTCAGGATTGGTGGGAGAACCTTGTTCTCAAAGTCTCAAAGTTTTCAAACGTGTGTGTGTGTGTGTATGTGAAGGGAGGGAGGGGAATTAGTAGAGTAGATGTTCAAAAAGACTGCGAATGTGCGCACGTGTGCAGATGTTCATACATTAATTTTTAAAAACAATTTTAAAAAGAATAAGGATGCAAATACTTCAGTTTTCCCCCATTTACATTGCAAATGCTGGGCCCCAGCTTGCCCAGCTTAAAACAGTCAATAGAGCTGCTTTTTTAAAAAAAAAGGAAAGGAAAAAAAAAAGATAAGCCTTGTATTTGACCCTTTCTGACATTGAATTCTAAAGGTCAGGTGTACAGTGGAGAGAGAAATAATTCCCTTTCTGTTGAAATACATTTCCTTTTATCTCTTTTTGTGGTGGTCTCAGGTTACAGTACAAGAAGGGTTAAAATGCATATCTGCCCTTGTAGTCCAATATCTTGAAGGCACCATATGGGGGAGGCTGCTGCTGCTGCAGTAGAATCTCTTTTCTAAATGGAGAAGAGCCCTTGCCTTCAAATACACTCCAAGCTCTTGCTCAGGATGTTAAATGTCATCATTTCACTTGGTCTGTGTTTTTCCTATGCCTCTTGTTATTATCTTAACTCCTTCAAATTGTGGTCTTTAATCTATTTTGAGAGGAGGTAGATAATACTGTTATTTAACAGACCCCCATGCCTCCCTCCGAATGGGAGAACATGGGGAGTCCGTAACACTGCCGGTTGCCAAAAGGATCAAAAAGGTAAAAAAGGGATGAGACAGTGGCTTATAGCAGAGGTGTGTATATGTGTGTGTCCATGGGGCAAAAATGACCTCCAGACCTCTTGTAGTTGCCCATCCCTGTTTTACATGGTGTGATTGTTGTTTTTCAGTGTGATCTTCTTTATAAAATGATGTCCTAGCAAAATTTCTTTTAAGAACACAAGAGCCCTTCTGGAGTCAAACCAATGGTCCTCTCCTAGCATTGTTCCCCAGCAACTGGTCCTCAGTGGCATTCTGTCTTTGAACGTAGAGAGGTTCTATATGGCAGTTATGACAAGTAGCCATTGACAGCCTGATAAGAAAGAACATGAGAAGCCAAGAAGAACCCTGTTGGTTCAGACCAAGGATCTATCTAGTCCAGCATTCTGTTCAAACAGTGGCCAACCAGCTGCTGACCAGGGACCCACAAGCAGGACATGAGTGCAACAGCACCCTCATACCTATGTTTCCCAGCAACTGGTGTACATAGGCTTACTGCCTCTGATACTGGAGGTAGAATAGAGGCATCAGGACTAGTAGCCACTGATAGCCTTTTTCAGGAATATGTCTAACCCCCCTTTTAAAGCCATTTAAATTGGTGGCCATCACTACATCTTGTGGTAGCGAATTCCATAGTTTGACTATGCTCTGTGTGAAGCAGTATTTCTTTTTATCTGTCCTGAATCTCTCACCAATCAGCTTCATGAGATAAGCCCAGGTTCTAGTATTCTCCACACCATGCATAATTTTGTATACCTCCATCATGTCTCCCCTTACCCTCCATTTTTTCAAGCTAAACAATCCCAGCTGTTGTGAACTTCCCTCATAGGGGAGATGCTCCAGTCCCTTGATCATTTTAGTTGCCCTTTTCTGGACTTTTTCCATTATCTTTTTTTAGGTGAGGTGACCAGCCTCATAGTGACATTTTAATTGAGCTGTCATCTACAACCCCAAGATCTCTTTCTTGTTCAGACATCACTAGCTCAGATCCCATCAGGTTATACCTGAAGTTGGGTTCCCCCCCAATGTGTATCACTTTGCATTTGCTTACATTGAACCGCATTTGCCATTTAGATGCCCATTCTCCCAGCTTGTAGAGATCCTTCTGGAGCTCCTCACAATTCCTTTTTGTTTTCATCACCCTAAATAATTTGGTGTCATTGGCAAACTTGGCCACTTCACTGCTTACTCCTAATTCCAGATCATTTATGAACAAGTTGAAAAGCATTGATCCCAATACAGATCCCTGAGGGACCCTGTTATTCACATCTCCCCATTGGGAGAATTTATCATTTATTTCTACTTTCTGCTTTCTGTTTGCCTTCCATGAATTTGCCCAAATCCCCGTTAAAGCCATCTAAGCAGGTAGGCATCACCACATCTTGCATGAGCCCATTTTGTAAGTTGACTATGTCCATTTTGTCAAAGGACAGTAAAAGCACTGGTATTAGTCACATTTGCTGCCCTCCAAGAGATCAGGCTTTCACTCAGTTTATTAAGGGTTAATTCTCATGGCTGTTTGGATATTGTGATCAATGCAAATTTAATCAACAGAGGCCTTTGAATCCTTTCCTTCTCCTCTGCCTCACACTCCCAGGCATACTAGTAGTTTGGTTGATAGCCTAACAGAGTGCAGAGCCTATAGCTTTTGGCTATTGCATAGCCCAAATTCCTGATAGTTTTCCATTTTTTAAAAAAAAAAGAATTCCACTAACCTGAGGTCCAATACAATGGGGGAAATCTCCAGATAAACTCCATTGTGGGCTGGTAAACTTGTTCTGCCATGAATTAACTAATGTAAATGCACCTTAGAAATATATATTAAATTGTAGTTGATGTATCATAAAGTAGACTTCATGTTTTGGAAATAAAAATGAAATGAACTACTCCCATATTAACCTTGATTGGGCTTATTTTTGGGGGGTAGGGAAAAAATGAAATTGACACAAGGTATGATGAGAAGGGAATGTTCTGCCCCCAGTCTTCTCAGCGTCTTGAAAAGGCTCTAACCAATGGCTCTGGGTATTGGGTAGCATCCAGGATATAATGTGTTTGTTTTAAATGGAGACGTACTGTTGTTGTTAAAATAGTTAGCATAAAACCTAGAATCTCACAGAAATGAGACTGTGACATAAGAATTCTGTCTTGCCTTTTTCTCTCCTGTCACTAGCATTTTACGTAGGCAAAATCTTGCTGTCCCTATTGCCCCAGTAGCACTTTCCCAATCTTTATCTTTTAAAAAAAAAATTATGAAGACAGTGCTGATGTGTGTGTGTGTGTGTAAACAGACTTTTGTCCAAAGCTGCTTTTGAGTATAGTTCTTACTGCTATAGTGCTATCTTAAACTTGTGCTCCATCCATTGAAAAAACTGATTGTGTAATTACTTTAAATGCCCATGTGTAGGCAGAGCCTCTGCATTCTTTTATAACACACTTAAAATTTTGTGCTCTCTCTCTCTCTCTCTCTCCCTCCCTCTCTCTCCCTCTCCCTCTCCCTCTCCCTGTGCATGAGTATGCATGCAGCCCTGTTGATTTGCTACTTTTTGTAGTTATGTTTCTTTTCAAGGGCAGTATTATCTTTGCATCACAGAGTTTATAGCTGAACTATAAAGTGCTTTTAATTCTGTTCAGAGTTCATGAGAACTGGGACTCAATATACTCATCTAGTCTGGGCTCAGCTGTTGCCAATCAGCTGATTAGCCTAAGCACAAATGGCCAGATCTCCTACTTGGCAGTGGGTGTTTTTATAAGCAGATATTTTCCAGGACATCATGCAAGCTGAAGGACCCTGCAGGCCGGGCCAATATGCCTGAGTTATAGAGAACCATGTCTCTTTCTCACATATTAATGAAATGCCTATAATTTTGATGGTTTGAGTGGCATGGATTCTACCCTCTCTTTCCCACTCCCTTACTCATTCACTGTGTCAGCAGCCTGCACAGGTGGAGGGTGGGAAGAAGGATCTCTGATCCATGAGGCCAGCAGTGGCCATGTGTGGCTTAGAATGGGCAGGAAGAGAGAGAGAGAGAGAGAGAGAGAGAGAGAGAGAGAGAGAGAGGGGTCTGTTTTTGTCTCACCACCAAGACTAAGCTTGACTTGGACCCTCTCTAGAAGGATTCGCTTTGGCGCCTGGCTGCTCAATTATGCGCATATTCGTGGAAGCACATTTACTCCTAATCCCTCTGTACGAGAGGCAGCGAAGCGCATTACGGGACGACTGAAACACACTTTAAACTTGTTGACATGCGGAGAATCGCATGTTTACACGGTGGTAAGGTGCTTTAACTGCCGCCGTAAATTAAAACTCGCGGTTTAACGCGCATTCAATAATGCGCATAATCGGAAGTTTAAAGCGCCTCAGCCCCCAATTTGCACTCCTCTCTTGTAGAAGTACAATTTTTAATCAGCCTTGAAAGAGCTTTAAACCTCTCTTGTAGAGGCACCCTAAGTCATTCCCACTGGAGTCTGTTGAGAGCAATGGAGGTGGGGAGCAGTGTGGGATAGAGTTGAACTGTTATTAGAATGGAAGCCCCAAGAATAGCAGCCGAAGAGAAGGCCAAAGGACATTGCAGGACACTGGCTATGTTCAGACCATACCTTTATTTTAGAACTGGGATGCAGCTGCCTTTCTTTCAGGTAAGAATCTGTAGGAGTGTGTGCAACTGTCATGGGCACATGTTGGATAGTGTCTGTGAAAACACTTGTGAATATATATATATATATATATATATATATATATATATATATTAAAAACATGATTTAAAAGGTTGAGTGCCCTTCAAGGGCATTTTCTTTTCTTTTAAAAATTTCCTTTGGAAGTGGAATTGACTAGACTAAACAGTAGTGATTATATGGTCTGAGCAATTTCACATTTCCCCTGAATGGGATTAATGGAAACAACTGCAATTAAAAGAAACCACCACTGGATGTTTTCTTCCGTGATAAAGCTCCTCATGCTGTCCATTACATTTGTGAAGTTAACAAGATGCTTGTGCTATAATAAGGCTAACAGGAAAGCCCATCCTCCCTTTTTGAAAATAGTAATCTGTACATGCCGCAGAAGCCTTGACTATTGAAAGAACTGTCCAATGTTCCTGTGGCTTCTAATATTTCACTCCACCAGTCTTCCTCAACCTGGTGCTCTCCAGATGTGTTGATGTACAAGTCCCATCATCTCCAGCCAGCACAGCCAATTGCCATGCTAGCTGTTGGTGACCGGAGTTGTAGTCTGTCAGATTTGTAGGACACCAGGTTGGGGAAGGCTGCACTAGAATATTGTCTAGCAAGTTAAGAAGCAGAAGAAACTACATTCAGTTCTTGCATAGGAAAAGCTTAGTTGCATGGAATAAACAGAGGTCTTGAATACGCATGATGATTCTTTAGTTACTCAAATTGAATCTCCTTTCCAGAAGTGATGCTCATGTTGCTTAAGAGACCAACATGGTAGAAATGCTCCTTATCATGGCACTTGTCTCATTTTACATTGTCTCATGCTGCCTTCAAGCAATCTTGCCACGAAAGCTTAACTTTTGTTTATTTCTGTTGCAGGCGATGTTGACAGTTGTCATCAGTTTAATGTTTTCAGTGTTCTAGTTTCAGAATGTTTTGAAATTGAGTATTTAAATAAAGAATACTTTTAGCATTTATATAGTATACTTCAAATGTTCAAAAGACTCACATACATTATATATTAGTAAAAGTTGTTTCTTAGATGTTGGACCTTGCCCAATGTCGGCCTTCTTAATTTTAAATCCGAGAAGCACTGAAGTTAGCCCGAACACTTCTTTGTCACGTAGATCAATCAATCTCATTCCTGAACACAAGTGAACCCTTTTACTTTAAGTTCTGGGAATCAGCCTCCAGGCAGAGAGCACAAGTACAAAACAAGGATAAAATGAGCAAGAAGAAAGGCTATATATCATCAAAGCTGTAATTCTTGAAATACAGAAAAATATTGGCCAGTTTTCATAATGGGCATCTTTCCGGACTGCCCACTAGAAGATGTTTGCTTGAGTTTTAGTGGGACATTTTTCCAGTGTGACTTTGAAATTATATTTTGCAACAAGTTTTCCCTTATATTCACAGTGGGCTTTTATTTAAAATGATGGCAAATGGCTTAAATGAATAGCTTGAATGTCTTTGATTATTCTTTTATTTTGGGAAACAGCACATCTTGATTCTATAAGGGAAGTACAAGAAAGCTGATTTCAGCTAACCTTTAGGAGAAATTTCCTGATGTTAAGAGTTAATTGTAATAGTCTGCCTGGAGAGATGGTGGGATCTCCTTTGCTGTGGAAGTATTTTAAACAGAGGCTTGACAGCGATCTGTCAGGGATTGCTGTAGATGCACCTTGCATTGAAGATGCTGCATTGAATAAGTAATTGAACTAGATGACCACCAAGGCACCTTGCAATTGTGATTATCTGTGTAACCTTTAAAACATTTTTAGACCATATGAAGTCCAATTGGTGGGCCAGTTTTACGTTGAGAGTAGAGACACTCACTGGTCTAGTGCTGGATTTCAGTTCTCCATGGTCTTAAACGTAAGTGGATACAGTGTGCACTTGCTAACACTGAATTTTTAAATTACTTACCTCTCCCAACCTCATTGGCCACTGTGGTGAAAGCCCAAGGTTAGTGGTGTCTTCTTTAGCCTGGAGGATCATAAAATTTACACAGGGCGGAAGCTGACCTTATGCATCCCCGTTTGCTGAAGACTACATGTGCTGAAGATACCAGTCTTCAAGCCTCAGTTCCAGATTCAGTAGAATAATTGTTTGTTTGGTTCACTATTGTCCAAAGCACTACCCAGCTCAGATCTACTGCCTCCCCTTCTCCTTCCCCAGGACATTGGAGGAACTTGGTTATAGCTACACATCTAGTGGGTTCTTGGCTGCATTGAGATCTTGGTGACCTGCCTATGACATAACATTTTGCTTGTGCTGAGATTACCATAATAATATTGGCATCAATTTTAAATATATGAAGTTAAATATAGTTTCATGTAATTTGGTTTTGTCCTTCTTCTGTATTGTGCTGTGTTTTGCAACAACAACAACAACAACAACAACAGGCAGAAATAGTTTTAGACCGGGCCCAACACTTTGCATCTAGAGGTGGAATTATCTTCCACAATAAACACTGTTAGTAGACATGCTCTTACTTTCTGTGTGGCCAGACAACTGCTTGAGTAGGAGTATGTTATGGTATGATTATGAATATATATAAGCTCTGTCCCACCTGCTGAGATAAAAGCAGGGAAAGAGTTGCTGTAGATTTGCTAATTTGGAGTAGTTATATCTAATCTTCACTTTTAAAATTATATTTGGAAATACGTGACCTTTCCAAGGTAAAAGACAATGAAAAAAGATAAGACTATTTAAACAACAACACGAAAATAACCTTCCAGTCCATTCCACTGGTAATATGATACTAGTGCTAAATGTTCCTTCCATGTGAAACAAACTTTTAAAATTCATGAATGTAGTACTCTAAAGTGTATTGTACAATTCTGATCAACACTGCAACTCCCTCTGGTGGTTTGGAATATGTTGCAACCATTCTAAAGAGAGGTATCTTAACTTCTGTCTTTCTCCCTACTTTAATTTATCCCATGAAGTGCAGTACGAGAAAGCCCTTTCAAAATAATTTGGGATAGTTATTCTAAATGGACTATGCAGTTTTTCCATTAATAACATTTTAATTTTTCCTTAATACTTCCGTCCTTGTCTATCCCCTGCCAAAAAGAGGAAGCCTACACACAGCATGTTGTTGAAGTAGCTGTCTGCTTTCGTCTCCAGCAATAGACACCCTTGGCCTAGAGGACTGGAAGTTACTTCAGTGGCCTTTCCAGAAGATGAAAGACCTTGGGTTTTCACCTTGGCAGTATAGGGACAGTGGCATTGATCCAGCATCATTGGTATGGTAGTCCTGGCCATCCCCATGTGGTGGATTGGGATGGTTCACCTTGCTGCAGTCTTTTTTGCTTTTCTGTGTAAAAACAAAACAACACTATTGCAGAAAGTGCAGTTTAGATGGACTGACAGATAATGTTTAGAGAGCAAAAGGTTTAACAAGTGTAGTGGCTTTACAAAATGAGCATGCATTTGCCATGTAGGCAGGGTGCACCTTGATTGTGTTTGCCATGTTTTCGGTTCTTTTAAGGGCTGTGTGAATTCTCTTATTCTTAAGCAGTATGACAGAGCAGTATTCAGCTTCTGAGAATTAAATAATATGGCGGAACGTTTTAAAGGGCCACACAATGAGATGTGTGTAGAGGAAGGGAATTGTATCACTAGTGATGCAACAGGGACGATCGAATAAGGGCCTGCAATGTTTGTGAAACCCCACTGAACACAGTGCTCCAAATCATGACTTGGTGCCACGAGGTGAATTTCACTTTTTCAGTGTAAAAAATATGGTCGAGTGCTATAAAAATGTGGTGCCCTTGCAATATTTATTAATACCATAAAAATAACCAAAGTGACCTACATAAGGAATTTTTAAAACAATCCGAGTTAAAACAGAATATAAAGAGATAGGTAACAACACTTACAGTGGCTAAGGCTGAGCTATGCATCAGAACATCCCTGGTTTGAATGTTGCCTCTGCTATGAACTCACTACCTGGTCTTGTACAGGCCACACTTTCTCAGCCTCAGTTCTTCCATTTGCAATATGAGGTATAATAATAGTGACTTACGTTACAGGATTGTTGTAAGGTTTACAACAAGAGTTATGAACACTTAAAAGTACTACACAAAAAGAAGTTGTTACTAAAAATTGATATCACGGCATGAGAGAGCCAGGCATAATAAAACCAGGCGCAAACAAAAATGTCTTCAGTTGGTGACAGCAGCTTTCCCATGAATTCTGGCCAACTGCATTTTTGATGGTGGCAGGATGTACAGAAGAGCCTCCCCAATTTATCTCAATGGGCTACCATCAGAACTTAACAGCCACTGCATTTTGACCTTGCTGAACTTTCCAGATACCTTTTGAAGGCAGCCCTGCCTACAAAAGGCATGTTGCAGTATTCCACATTTGACAGAATGAAAGCATCTGTGACCATGGCCCAAGTCCATCTTCTCCAGAAATGGGTGCAGATGACACACTAGCCTCAGCTGGGCGAAAGCACTCCTGGCTGCAGCAAAATCTAGGAGTATGTCCAAGCTGTGAACCTGATTTTCCAATGGGGGAGGGGTGTTCAACCCTGTCTCAAATAGGCTGCATCTCCATCCCTGGTCAGTAATCCTACTGACCAAGAGCACTTACGTCTTATTTGGCTTAAAGTTCAGTTTGTTAGCCTGCATCCAGTCCATTACTGAACTCATGCACAGATTCAGACCCTTCAGGGCCTTCCTGAGTTGAGTATAATCACCTTACTAATGACATTGAACCCCATATTTCTGGATGATCTCTCCTAACATTTTAATTGAGATCTTAAAAAAGCTTGGGGAACAAGATGGAAATTTGCTGATGGAAATAAAGATATTGAATCTCTTTCTGCCCATAGGCCAAATTAGATTTCAGAGCAACTCTAGCTGGCTACATTCCAGTGGTGGGTAGGGCCAAAAACAAAAGGGGTGGCTCCAAAATCCCAAAAATACCAGTATATTTTAGCTCTTACTGCCAGTAACTTACTGCTCTTGCTGTTAGAACCTTATGAGAGGCATTTCAACCTTTTAGAATGGGAGATCACCAAATAAAGCTCTCCACCACAGACCCTCACCCTCTACATGGGAAGGCTGATGAGGATGCAATGGAAAGGGGTGGAATTTGGGTGCCCATCCCTATTTCCCCCACCACCCACTTGTGTGTGTACAGGTTACATATGCTTTGTAACTGTGACCTCAGACAAGGGCTGTGCACGGATCCGGATCCCGAATCTGGAGCGAATCAGGCTTGGATCGGGACGGATCGGATCCGGATCTGGTCACAGCATTCCCTCCCAGTCTCCCCCTCCCTCCCCCCACTCTCCCCCTCCCTCCCCCCACTCTCCCTGCTTACCTGCTGCCTCCTCCGCGTCGTTCTCTCTCCTCGCTGTGTGCTGCCGCATTTCCCGCTCGCATTGAGTGATGATGTCACCTGCCGTGACCGGCAAATGTGGTGCTCTAATTGATTAGAGCACCACATTTGCCGGTCACAGCAGGTGACGTTATCACCCAATGCAAGTGGGAAATGTGGCGGCACACAGCGAGGAGAGAGGACGACGGCAGGATGATGTGGAGGAGGCAGCAGGTAAGCAGGGAGAGTGGGGGAGGGAGGGGGAGAAGGGAGAGTGGGAGGGAGTGCTGTGCACGGATCCGGACCTGACAGATCAGGATCCAGACTGGATCGGGGGTCCGTGCACAGCCCTACCTCAGACCCCTTCCTAGCCAGGTGCTTCAGAAGCATACCAGGGTTGGTGATATTAAATGCCACTAAAAGGCCTAGACCAGGTGTGGCAACTTGTGGCCCAGCAGATGTTTTGGCCTTGAACTCCAATCCATCCATCACCATTGGATATGCTGGCTAGGGCGGATGGGAGTTGTAAGCCAACACATCTGGAGGGCCACAAGTTGTCCACCCTTGGTATAGAAGAACCAAGAGAGTCACATTCTCTGACTCTCAGTGCAGATCATCCACCAGGATGACCAAAATGATCTTGGTCCCAAAACCAATGTGGAAACCAGAAACATTAAAAGCACTATCTTGAAGATTGAAATAAGGATATCCTGCATTAAATGAGTACTAATTTCACTTTTATTGCATTAAAAACACATTGTCTGGTACTGCTCTAGATATAGGTGACCATTCAGCTGCTATTCCTGCCTCATTCAAACATGTTTGTCTAGTCTGCTCTGAATTAGGAGTGCACCCTAATTCCATATCTATCTATCTATCTATCTATCTATCTATCTATCTATCATCATCTATCTCTATCTATCTATCTATCTATCTATCTATCTATCTATCTTATTTTTTACCCTGCCCCAGTATGGGCTAATTACTTTAACCAGAGTTAGTTTTATATGGTTTTATTTGTCAGGTAACACACAGATGTTCTTGTATTGTTTTGCCATTAGCTAAACAAAAATGTGTGACTTTTCTGTAACTCCACCCGGTATGGATTATTGCTGTCCCAAACATTAGTAGATATTTTTGCTTTTCCAGCCTCAACTTTATGCAGCTTGATTATCACTTGTCTTTTCTTCCATTAACAGAGTACAGCAGTTGCCCAATAATATTGTGTTTCTTGGATCTGCCCAGTTCCTCCTTCTCCATTCTCTTTGCTTTTCTTCTTTTATTTGCGATGACAGTATGCAGTTTCTGTCTGAATTTAGATGATTAGAGGATTAATTATTCTAAAATTTGATGTGGCAAGTTGCATTTTAGTAAGGTGCTCTTGACAGGTGTGGTCCCCATGCCCTTAAGGGCTCTTGCCACACTCATTCTCTCCCCATCTCTATAATTTTACTGCTTCATGAATGTGTACTGACTGATGTTAGCTAAGTGCAATAATATAAGAACATGTACGCTAGCTAAGGGCAATGATATAAAATCGTGTACTCAAGAACTTTTCCACTTGGGTTTTCACATTTCATGTTTGGGGAATCCTAAATCATTGTTGTCAACCAATATCATGGTATTTTTGCTTATTTGACTACGACATTGTGACCATAGTTAAATAAAACATTTCAACCAATACTGGGCAAATGATGGGAGACTCCCACTGGTGTTCCATTCATTTTCTTTTGCAAGCTACTGACACTCCATGAACTTTGCATGACAAAGTTGGCTGGCCACTAGATGGTGCTGAATGAGCTCAAAATGGGAAATGTGCTTAGCAGCAGAGGCTAGAGAAAACCTATTCACTGGAAGATGAATGAAATTGTTCTTATTCTTTTGGTGAATGGATTTATTTATTTGTTTATTATTTTATAGCCCTACTTTCTCCCCAAAATGGTTCTCAAGGGGGCTAACAATAAAACACAGTTTAAAAACAAAATCACAATTAAAACATAACATAAAACAAATTAAAAACATAAAAGCATAACAATAAAAGAAAGAAACATCACCCAACCAATTAAAACCCACTTCAGCAACAGACCAGCTTATATACCAAAGGCTTTCCTGAATAAAAGGAACAATCTCCCTTAGCAAGGACTTCCAGAGCCTGGCAGTGGCCACTGAGAAAGTCCTCTCTTGTGTCTCTACCAATGACACCCCTGATGAGGGAGGTACAGAGAGAAGGGCCTCCCTTCAGTGTCTTAAAACCCAGGCAGGCTTATATGGGAGAAGGCAGTTTTTCAGGTAGCTAGGCCCTAAGCTGTATAGAGCTTTACAAATCACATTGCCTGAGTTCTGGAAGAGCTCCCCTATTAGGCTGACCATATGAAAAGGAGGACAGGGCTCCTGTAATTTTAACAGTTGTACAGAAAAGGGAATTTCAGCCGGTGTCATTTGTATGCAATTAGTTCCTGGTGAAATTCTCTCTTCATCACAACAGTTAAAGTTGCAGGGGCCCTGCCTTCTTTTGTATCTGGTCACTCTAGTATAGTGCCTGCACCTTGAACTGTTGTGATGAAGAGGGAATTTCACCAGGAACTAATTGCATACAAATGATGCCGTCTGAAATTCCCTTTTCTCTGCAACTGTTAAAGTTATATGAGCCCTGTCCTCCTTTTCATATGGTCAGCCTATCCCCTATCCTCTCAGTCCTCATGTCCTTCTCCCTCACCTGTCCAATGTCTCCATGCTTGCTGCCACCACAGCCATAGGCCCCACCATTGACACCAAGTGGGTAGGTCTCTGCAATGGACTCGGGCTGCTGCCGCTGCCTTCCACAGTGGCTTGCCCCACTGCCGCGACTGTGCCATTCATATTTGTGGCACTAAAATTGGGCGCTGGTGGGCAAGCGGTGCCTGCTCCCTCAGCTCTCTTTTCTCTCCTCAGCTGGCTTCTGATGTGGCAGTCATAGCTGGGCAACCAACTATCAGCTGGCAGTGGACGTGGGAGCACATGGCTGTGTGTGATCCACTGAGATCTTTGAAATGCCTACAGTTACAACCATGCCTTTGGCGGGCTGCTGCCTACGTCCTCTGAGAGGTGCTTCCCTCCTCTCCTCAATACAGGCATCTCTGGTGAAGGCATGCTGCGAGTGATCCCCCAAGATCTCTGTTATACCTATACCTCCCAGCATGCCTTCAGTTGCTGAGAGTTGTAGGCATTAGCCTAAGATACGTTTTAAATTATTAAAAAATAGTTAAACCGCAAAACAAATCTGGATTTAAGATTTTCTTTGAACTTTGTACACGGAAACCTATCAGCGTAGAAAATTTCAAGCTTCTACCTCTTGAAGAAGTGCATAAACATTTCCGGACATACAACCCCCCCCCCCCCCCCCCCACACACACACACTTTCAGCTTTATAGAAAGAGATAACCAGCATTTTCAGTTGTGCCTGGAAATACAGCCAGGGAAGCCATTGTAACAACTGAGTTTTGTTTTTCCTGAAACTGCCTTGGTCAACAATCTGGCCGCAGCATTCTGGACCAGATGAACTTTCTGAACAGTTTTTAAAGGCAGTCCCATGTAGAGCAGTAGTCCAAACTGGATGGAATTGAGTGAAACCCTGTCCAACAGAGGTTGACTCCCTATGCACTGATCTGCCTTTCAACTAAATTAAACTGGAGCATTTCTGTCTTCTCTGGATTCAACTTGTTTCCATTCATCCAGTCCATTACAGCATTCTGATTCCAGCAACAGACAGCCATATGCCCCGGGAAATGCCAAGCAAAGTAGTTTAATGGAGATAACCATCCCCTGTTGTTGTTTTTTAAAATCCACAACACCTAGTTCATTTCTCCAGTTGATTCTAAAGATTTCCTTATAATTAGATCATTCAGTAATTGAATGGATGTGATGTGGTATTGAGACAGCTAGGATTGGGAGAGCCAGAGATGCTCAATATCACTGAAATTCTCTGTAGATTACTTGAAGGTTTGGCTCGCTCCTTTTCTCTTTTGTGATGAAAATATGCATTTTGAACAGGAAAAGTGTGCATTTTGGGGAAAGTGTAGGAGATATTTTCTGTGATGTATATTAGATTGAAGAGAGAATTCTCAACATCTCTAGTATTCTAAGCAGCATGTTGGTGGCCTTGTATTTGTATGAAAGTCCCCCCCTCCCTTGGGACTTCATTGCAGTGGCTCCTTAATTTTAATCCTCTGTTGTGACTGCCAATAACAATAACATTGTGTTCCACCCTCTTAATTGTTAAACAGTGGAGTGGGGCCACCAAAGCTCTTAAGCTGAATTCTGGGAAGTATGTTGTTGGCCCAAACTATACACAGGAAACATTTTTTTCTCATCAGCTAGTAATTTTTTTTTACCATTTCAGAATCATTGGCAAAATGAACAACAATGTATTTATTGTTTTTGTTTAGATAAATAAACAAGAATTGGAGGCAATAAATTGTACAGATGAGTAAAACCTCAAGAACAACAGCAGCAACAAACCTTCCTGGTTGGAGGTGACCAGATGTGAACTGCGTGGAGCAGTAAAAGCTTGTTTGGTTTGATGTGGAGAGGCTCCTGAAGGAAAATAATTTTCATGTTGATTGATCGTTTCTGTAGATACAGGTGTCACATACTGTATCAATTCAAAATCTCAGCTATGTGGCCTGAATAGCCTTTTGAAGCTGGATGCTAAATAATACTGTCTAGAGTTTAAAGCTTTGTGGTCCAAACTTCCCATAGCACATGTGAGAAGAACCACATAGGAAGTTTTTTGACTTCTATTGAAGCAACTGTGAGGGTTGGAAAACAAAGCAGGGGTTTGCTTGATTCTAACAAGAGCTTGTAGACAGTGGAAAATGAACCTCGGGGTGTTGAGCACGTACAAAGCAGTAATAGGTTTTGTTTCTTTCTTTAAGAAACTGAAGCCTATAGTAGATAGTAATGACAAGTTACTACACAAGTAAATCTTCTATATTTGCATAATTGCTGTACTTATAAAGTATACTTCTGAAGTAATTTTATTTTGATGTAGCTGAGCATTTATGGAGTGTGTTTCAGTGAACTCACTGCTCTGCACTGAACCCATTTATCCTCTCAAACAACCTTGGGAAGCAAGCTAGAGTGAGCAATAGTAATTTGCCCAATGTTACACATGAGGCGAGTCTCTGTGGGTTTCTGTCATTTTATTTATTTATTTATTTATTTATTTATTTATTACATTTCTATACCACCCAATATCCAAAGCTTTCTGGGCTGTTTACAACAATTAAAACCATAAAATATAATAGAAAAATTTAAAACTGCAGTATAAAATAAAAACCAAAAGAAAATCTAGCAGCAGTGCAATTTAAAATACAGTGACAGATTTAAAACGAAAGACTAAAAGGCCTGGGAAAATAGGTCTTCATGTGGTCTTCATGTGGCACCAAAAGTCTTCATGTGGCACCAAAAGGTCTTCATGTGGCACCAAAAGTCAGGAACAGAGGTGCTGAGCAAGCCTCTCTGGAGAACTAATTCTGCAACCAGGGTGCCATAACAGAAAAGGCCCTCTTCTTAAGTAGTCACCCACCTCACTTCATTTGGTGTGGGTTCCAGGAGAAGGACCTTTGAAAGTGATTTTAGGGTTCAGGCAGTCATAAATGGGAGGAGATGATATTTTAGGTAATCTGCCCCCAAGCCATTTAGAGCTTTGCAATGTTAATACCAGCACTATGGGTTGGCAGCCAGTATAGATGAAAGGTACTGGCATAATATGATCACATTGGGCAGTCCTCATTAATAATCTTGCTGCCTTATTTTGGACCAGCTGAAGTTTCCAAATCCAACTCTTTGTCCATGGTACTCTGCTCCCTTAATTGCAATAAGTTGTGGAAATGGATGGCTGTTGGGCTAACATGCTTTTAAGAAATGATGGATAAGTAGGGAAGCAGACCACTTGCTAACCTGGCTACTAGAAGCCCATCTGGACTTAGTCTGGTTGCTTAGACGTATTTATACGTTGCCTGAACATTTGCAGATTTTTCTCCTCAGCCCTGAGAATTTCAATAAAAAAAACTGAAAGAGTCTCCAGTTAACATTGCCATATCCCACACCTCACAGTTTAGTCTCAAGCCACACAGATTTCAGAATTCCCTGTTGCTGATAGTCAGCATTGAGGTGGGAAGATGGCATGCCTGTAATTGCATTGGAATAGATGGAATCTTTCTGTAGCAAAGCCTACCTTGTAAGCTTCCCCAAGTAACAGGGTGTTATTCCTGTCCAATATACATGTACTTGATGAAATTTCTTTCCACTCTTCGTCTCTTTCTAAAATGTAAGATAGAGATTGCTGGATTATCCACACTGCACATAAACACACACACACACACACACACACTCATACACACTTGCATGTGAAATTACTTTGACAGGTGTTTTTTTACAAACTGAATGTAAAGAGAGTAGGGCTATGAAGAAAAGCAAATTTGTTCTCAGGCCAGGATTAAATTTCAGCATGGCGGCACACTGCCAAAGACTATGCGCACTTACAGAGCTTTCTCAGTATTTAGAATAGGCGTGTCAGTGGTTTTTGGAGAGCGATAGTGGGTCTTATCCATTGTTCCCAGGATATGTGCCATACACTGATCTAACGAGTGAAGCATGTTACTCCTGTCTCTGCAAGACACGGCAGTGCAATGCTTGTTGCCATTTCAGGCCATGTCATGTTGAAGTAAGGGCAAGATGGGGAAGAACATGAATTAACCTAGCTTTAGGGAATAAGAAAATCAAGGTTTGTAATGATGAAATAGAGGAGTATGCATGTCAAATTAGAATGAAATCAGTGGGCACAGTCAGCTAAAGATGAGCACTTTTAGATCCCACTGATTGTAGTGGGAGGTTTAAGCACTTTCTTTACACTCTCTGGATTTCAGTTAGACTTCTATAGGCTTAATTGTGTGTGGATTGTTCCCATTAGGGCTGTGACCGGATCCGGATCCAGATCTCGAATCTGGAGCGGATCGGCTCGATCCGGCCCGGTCTGGGCCCAATCCAAACCGGATCGGTCCTGGATCGGATCCGTGATCCAGATCCACTCTGGGTCCGTTCAGAGCCCTCCCTCCCGCTCTCCCTGCTCTCTCTCTCTCTCTCTCTCTCTCTCTCTCCCTCTCTCTCTCCCTCCCTCCCCCCAATCGCTCTCCTTACCTACAACTTCCTCCGTGGCGTTCTGCCTCCTTGATGTCGGCCGGCCACTTTCCCGCTCGCGCCGTGTGACGACGTCACCCACCGCGACCGGCAAATGCGGCGCTCTAATTGGGATCCAGATTGGATCGGGGGGGGGGGGGGGTCTGTGCACAGCCCTAGTTCCCATGGTAGGGAAGTTGCTAGCGAGGGTTTCTTTCTTTTCTCCTTGTTGTCTTTTCTTCTTGTCTTTCCTTTCTTTGTATCTGACACACTGAGGATTTTGCCCAGTCTTCTCAATGCTGCAGTTTGAAGCCAAATTGTTGTGCACCATCTAGTTATTTTTTCTTTGTGAAACTGGAGCAAGGCACCAAGTTAAAGAAATATAGATTAAGCAAGACTCTAGCATATTTCAGTTTAATTGTATGCCTTGAACAATAGGAACCTCACTGTTCCCTTGTACAGAGGATTTCAACCTTTATCCGCGGAAGCTTATCCCACTGCAAAAAAAAAAGGGGGGGGGGTTAACATTGAAACTGCCCTCAAATGCAGATCAACAACTCTGCAGCCTTGGTAAAGAACATTGGGTCAAGTGTGTGTCTTGCAATATGTATGGAGCCATTGATAAACTGGGGAAAGTCCATAGTTGTAATAAAGGCCCAAGCATCTCTCAGCTACAATGTTTCTGTTTTCATTTGCTTTTAAAATTGACTGTGCAACCTCTAGATTAATGCTATTGTATTTTTATTGTTTTGTATTTCTATTACATTACATGATTGTTCATTAGATTTTTAGCATTCATTCATTCATTCATTTCTATACCACCCAATAGCCAAATATTTTATATTATGCTTTTAACATGTTGTATTTTAGGTGATAATTTTTGTGAAGCACCCAGAAATACAACATATTAAAAGCATAATATAAAATCTTATATTACATACAAAAAATTTAAACAATTTAAAACTAAAAACTACCAACAGTAATACCAGGACCTGATAAAATAACTGACATTAAAAGCTCCATCATATGTGATCAAATACTAAAAACCTATAATGTTTTTAGTATTTTGTGTTTTAGTATTTTAAATTTCTTCAGGAGATATTTCTTGACTGAGTAATGGAAAATGAATGAATTAATGACAAAGGAAGGGCAGCTTTACTGGCTAGCTGTATTTGTGATTAACAAGTGTTATGTTGGTTGGTATATAAACATCCTGAATGTGTAGAAGCCCATAATCCTATCTCCTGCTGCTCTCATGATATCTATAAAAGCTGGGGGTTGTGTTGTGTGTGCAAGTTCTCCAGGAAAGAGCTCTTGCTAACAGTATTCCTCATACATAAAGCTGCCTTGCACTTTTTGAGAATCATAGATTTGACCACTATAAGACTGAGTAATATATATGTGTATGGAGTCAATTCCCTCTCTTTCCTTTCTTCTTTTCCTTCTTGAATATGGAATCTTAATTCAATTTTGCAAACAGGTATACAATTTTAGGAGACCCCCACCCCATCACCATTGTGAAGCAAAATCCACAGAACAGCTTGAATTGGAGAATAACATGGACCCCAGTTATGTTTTAAGACTTTTAATTTTTAATTTTAATATGTATTTTAAACGTTGAAATGTTTTAATATTGAAACCTATTTAATTTATTTTTAACTTTTGTATGTCTCTTATTTATAGCTTTTAACTGTATATGTTTTAATTTTGTAATGCTGCCTTGAGGCCCAGCATTGGGTGGGAGATTATATATATATATATATATATATATATATGTAATAAATAAATAATAGATTTAGCAAACTATTTGCCTGGAAGGAACGTCTTACTTGTTAATTGTTGCGTGAGTGAGTGACTAATTGCTGGGCTGCCAAACAGGCAATTGGCACACTAGTCAAAACATTTCTTCTAACACACCCTTCAGTTCTTTTGTGGTACACATTTTCTAGTAGCTTTACTGGTCAGTTCTGTTTTTTTAAGAGTAGAGAGGGTAGGTATAGCAACTTCTACAAAGTGCATGGGGTGCTAGTACAAAGAGGCTGCATGAGAAATGTCAGATTTCAGGGAAAGGAGAAGATAATTTTGTGTTTGAATGTGTGTGTTTTAAGACAATTCTCTGCAAGGTTGTAAGACACGCAGTCAGATACGTTCAGGGTTAACTGTATTAAGACTCAATTTGTCTTGTGATGAATTGGCCAGAGTTACAGATGGTGCTCCTGAACAATCATTCCATGGGGGTCTAAAGCTAGGGAGAAGAGGATCCCCTCTCTCTTCCTAATTATGCCCCATGAGAAATAGTGTTCATATATATTGAAGATGGTTTAGACTAGGGTAAGGAATCGGGTGTCCTCCACATGTTTAGGATCACAAGTCCCAGCAGCCTCAGCCAGCACAGCCAATAGACAAAGAGGATGATGGGAGTTTAGTCAAAAACATGTGGAGGGCACTGGGCTACCTACCCCTGCCTTAGATATTCAGGAATATAAAATGCTTCCAGTAAAGTCAGCTTTCATCAGGAGGTTATATGGGATGGTCAAATGTAGCTATCCTGAGGAGAATTTTCAGGCCCAGTGTAATGTCCGAATGCAACATTTTTGGGAAGCTACCAGAGCCCAGGGCCAAAGCAGGGCCTACTCCAGAAGCCTGCCCTGGGATCCCTTTCTAAAAAGCTTCTGTTTCTGGAGCCACAAATTAAGTTTTCCCTGGTGCTTTGGAGCAACATTCATTGGGGGTCTTTATGGAAAATTTAAATGGCAGCAGTTTTGTGATGCTAATTTAACGTACTACTATTGCCACTGTCAGAAGCTGCCAAGGTAGCAGGGCCCCCACCAGGATGACATTCTGCCAATGTCCCCCTCAGAGATGAAGTAGGCCAGGACTTTGCTTAGGAATTGCTTGAATAATGAAATTACAGCTTTTTCCTTTGATGGGGAGAGCAAACCTGCATCCTGACTGCAGCTCATTGTATACTTTTCTCTGAAAATGTGAAAAGATAACTGCTGATACAGACATCTGTGTATTCCTTTGTCTTATCCATGGCTGGCTCTGTGGGGAAATGTTTAATTGATATACATGGGAAAGGTATGCTTGGTATGCTCACACAGAATCTGTCATGGTACTGTGGCTGATAAGTCCATTAAACTGACTTTGTTGTTTAGGTACCAGCCATTACTCAGAAATGTAACATAACAGCAGTAGCGAAATGAGTGCAGAGTGTTTGTAAACTGACAACCTCATAAAATAGCTATTGCCATTAGTGTTGGAACAGGCTGAAGTTATCATTAACCATTTGTGTTAGAAAAAAATCCATGAAGCTGAGAATTTGTGGTTAGGATTACGAACAATCAAGAGAGTTTGGAAGGAGAAAAGAAGTGAAGTTTGGTGAGGAGGAATGCCTCACTCTTGTGACTGGGTTATACAATATGGAAGCCATTTTAAATAAATCAAAGTGGTCACTGGTTCCACATGATGCACCATGCTTGTGCAAGTTGCCCCCTCCCCTCTCCCAAGGCTGTAGTGGAGTAAAGAAAATATCCAAATCCATATGGGCAGCTACAGAGCACACATGACTCAACTTTAGTTTGTTTATTTATTCACTTTTATACTGCCCCATAAACAAGATTCTTGGGCGGTGTGCAAGTAAATAAAAAATCATAACAGATAAACTCACAACAATAATAAAATTGCATAACATAAAGTAAAATCAGCAGCAGCAAGGGGTAAAAACAGTGCAGCACATAATAACCAAAGTAAGACCATCACCACAAAATAAAACTGCGCAGATGTCAAAAAAGATGTCTGAAAGCACTAAAATATTTTTTTGAAATGTCTGGAAGAATACAAATATTTTTACCTGGTGCCAGAAAGACTACTGTTGCCTCACTGGAAAGGGCATCCTACAAATAGGGCACCAGTACTGAAAAGGCACTATCTCTCATAACCATCTGCCTTTGCTCATTTGGTGGGGGCACCTGAAAGAGGTTTAAATCAGGCATTTTGAATTGGGCATGAAAGTAGCCAGTGCAGATGACACAGCACTGGCATAATATAATGATTTTGACCACTCCCAGTTAACTGTATAACTGCCCTGGTCTGTTTTGAACTAACTGAAGTTTCTGGACAACTTTCGAAGGCAGCCCCATTTACAACTCATTTAAGTATTCCAATGGGAGGTTACAAGAATGTGAATAACAGTTGCAAAACTTTCAGTGACAACTTAGAAGTGATTGCTATATGGTGGCCATAATGTGTGAAGCAGCACTCAGTTGTGTTGAAATTTTACTAAGTTGCTTTCCACTTAGACATCTACAGGTGATGTCTATCCAGATGTTTCTGCTTGGCACAGACCAATTTAAGACAGTTTAATGGGGATTTAAGGTTAAAAGCGTTATATCAGGATCCCATTGTTTTTTATCCTCAGTCCAAGTTTCTGCAGTAATAAACCACTTGGAAAAAAACTTCTCTTTGAACACTTTTGGGCATATACATCTGGGGGCTGTCTTTATGGTGTCGGGTTGGTGCCACCTCCCTCCTCAACCCTGTGTTTTCCCTCTCTCAGAGTGGCATTGACTAATCCCGACACTGAGGAGGGAATGTGGGGTTTCTGGGTGTCCATCCGGGTCCTGGATCCGCCCTCTTCCTGGTGGAAGGTGACCAATCGCTGGTTGCCTTCCACCAGGCTCCATCCTCAGGTTGGCCCCAGATTGGTCGTGGAGTCATGTTACATGTTGATGTTGCGGCCTTTGAAAAAGTCAGGGTAAATCCCAAACTTTTTCAAATCTCAGCAGCGCAGGGAAGTCCCATGGTGGCTGTGAACCTGCGCCTGCATCATCTAACCAACGGGGTGCAGATCCACAGCCACTGCAGGGCTTTCCCCGCATGTAGACAGCCCCCTGGATAGCAAAAGAACTTTGTCTTGTTGGATCAAACCAAGTTCCATTGGCAATCAGTGTTCCAATAGTAGTTAGCCAGATTCCTCATAAAGCAGGGTCTGGTGATGGTGGTCCTTCCCTGTTGCTTCCGCTATTGAATGTAGAATATGCTAGTTCGTTGTAGATATCTAATTCTTCCTAGCTGTCATTTATAACAGTTTCTAGCAGTCCTATTCTTTCAAAAAGCCAACTTAACCTAGAGACATTCACTGCATCTTTATCACAATGAATTTCTTAAGTGAATTGTGTTTTGAGAAGAAGGACTTGCTTTTTCCACTTGTGAACCTATTATCAGTCAGCTGAATTGTATGAATGAGTATCACAACCCCTGTAGTTGTCTTTTTCCCTCTAAATTACAAATTTTCAAACACTTTAGACTTCCTTTACAGGGAAAATACCCTTTGATGATTTTCCTGTTTTCCCCCCAGCTCTGTGATATTTTTGAAATGGGCTGACCAGAACTATGCACAGTATTTTAAATGTGGCTGTGGTGTAGATGGAATATTCTGATACTTGTTGCTTCTCACTGCCACATCTTCATGACTCCTGGATTCGTTTGGACATCTTTCACTTACAGATTCAGATGTTCTGTGAATGCTTCATATATATTTAGTGACTTTTAATTGCAACAATAAAGAAGATGTTATAGAAATATGAACTTACTCTAAAATTTATGAAGTCATTCTTGCCTGTTTTAAATATAGCAAGTTTAGCACATTCCCAGATTGTAAGCAAGGCTGTGTGTGTGGCCGCCACCAAGCATGTGTCTCTGTGTTGTTCTAATTCAGAGCATTGATTGACCACAAAAGACATGAAAAATACATTTTTGAATTGCAATTACGTTGCATTTTCTGGTAAGGTTGGTGTATGGCAGTGACCAATGATCAGGAATGCTTGGAGTTGCAGTCACAAACATCTGGAGAGTAGCAGGTTGGGAAGGCTGGTGTACAGAGAAGGAAGCATGACTGAATGTGAGAAGGAATGAGTTGGAACCCAGCAGGGCAAAGAGGTCTTGTCCTTTCCTTAAACACTGGAGCCATTTGCGGATGCTGGTTGTGCTCAGAGTGCTAACTCAGTGGATCTGTGACAAGTGATTACACATTTTTAATACATTTTACTATTATGAGGGCTAGAAGCACACTTTTAGAAGTGATTGCTTTGATTTTTCAAGAATCAAGATGGGATCACAAACAAGTATCTTCATTGTTGGTCATGCTCAGCCTACTGAATCTTTGCTCCATACCTTCAAAGCATGCTTTGTTGCTGTATCCTAGATCTACGGGTCTGGATTCTGTAGACTGATTTCTGTAGCTGTGTCTTTTATGCAGTGAGTGGGTCTTCATAGGCTTTTAGGGTGGAGCTACATATAAACAAGTGGCAGCTGCCCAAAATGCAAATTCTATGTTTAATGACCCCCCCTCCATAAAGTCTAGGGCAACTCAACCCCTATGTATTGACATCATGATGCTGTGCATTTCACCCCCGCTCTGCATTGTTGGCTAGTGCTTGCAGAGGGGAAATGCACCATGCTTGGACACTGTAAAATAGTCCTAATTATTATGCTGGGGGAGGAGAGAATCAATGTTCTTGTTTTCAGCAGGAAACCCACATTTAATTACATTTGCATTTCTACAGTTAGACCTCTGTTCCAACTCTGTGGTTCTATAATGGCTCGTGCTATTCCAAAACAGCATCCCAATAACCTTCATATTTGGGATTTTAAGTTTAATCATTTCACAAGGGATTGGCTTAAAAACTCCCAGACCTCCTAGCAAATGTTGAGACCCATTCAAGTTCCTTCAGAGCATTCCTGTTGTCCAGTAGTTTATTCTCAGGCTTTGTCTTTAAAATAGAAATGTTTTTTAGACACTGCGAACTGCATTAGGCTGATATAGTTTTTTTTTAATGCCACAGAGAGAATGGGAAGAAATACTTTGGAAAAATGCATGTAGAAACTGTGCTTGTATTAGGCAACTTTCCACCAGAGTCACAATATAACGTTGTTGCTGACATTTATAATAAAGAGGATGTGTGTCTGACTCTCTGTCCATCTGTTTGTCAGTGCCATAGCTCCAAGACTGTGAAACCTAGACATCTGAAATTTTGCATGCATACTAAGGGATCATAGGGTTGTGCAGCTAGGGGTTATTTTTTTAAAAAATGCATTAACTACTTTTAATTAATTAAAATGTGTCAGTGTGTTTGAAACCTGCCTAGGTGGCAGATTTCCCTAACTAGCACATAACTTTGGAGTCGATACAGTTTTAAACCATGGGAGATTAGTAGGATGAGGGACAGAGTTATACACCTGCCTGTCCCACCTGCTATAGTTCCCCCAGGAGAACAGATGAAACAGACTATTCCTTTAGAGGGCTATAGAGCTGCACCATGGCAGGGGCCATGTCTAGAGGTGCCAGCAGGCATGCCTACACTCAGACAAGGTGGACACAATGGCTCAATTCGGACGACACGATAGTCAATGGTGGGGTAATAATCAACTTTACAGTTGTTCAGCTAGGGGGCACTCCCCACACAACATGGTAATAAATAATCAACTGTGGTGTGGATTAGGATCAGCGCTGAGTTGACTATGGCAGCATTCGGATGACACAATAGTCAAAACAACTGACGATTGTTTCCCCCACACCAGTTATTTATTGTGTCGTCCGAATGGAGCCAATGTATGTCCAGCTCTGACAACCAGTAAGTTTGCTTGAAGGCTTTGCTTAACAAACCAAGGCTATTCCAACCCGGGTCCATTTGCTAGTGAAGAATAAATTAGTTTCCTAGAAGACCTGACTTTGGAAGGCGTGTGGATATGTTTGTGCATGAAAGTGAATTGAGAGTACAATTTGCAATACTTAAAATTTATTAATTAATTTGCATATGAGTTAGCTACTGATTTAGGCTTCAAGCTTGCACCCAGCTACATGACATTAAGGTTGCAATCCATTAACCACTTACCTGGGAGCAGGCCACATTGAACTCCGTACGAATTACAGTACAATCCTATACATGTTGACTCACAAGTAAATCCTATGAATGCTGACAAGATTTAACTGCACATGATGTGGCAGGTTTGCAGCTATAAGGTCCACACTGACATTTTTGCATATCCTTTGAAGTAAAACAGAGCGAATTTAATAAACAGTGGAAGATAAAACAGTAGATCCAGTGGGGACTACTGGCATTTTTTTTATTGTGAGTAGCTCCACATTAGAAGCAAGTTCTCCTGTGTTTGTGAATAGAACTCTCCATTTCTCAGGAGAAGTAACACTTCTCCTTTCATCCAAATCTATGTGCTTCTGGGTACTACGTAAGAACAGATATGCTGCAAAATGTACCCATTAAACAGGCATACTACTGAGAAACTCCGTGCTGCCTAGAATCCACGCACTAGAGGTTGTGCAGCGCATGGAGGGGAGTTCTCTTCTGCAAAAAAATCAATGTGAATGTGAGGCAGCTGTCCAGAGTAAAGTCTAGCTAGGGTTCTACTGATACATATCAAATGTGATTAGTGTGGATAAACACTGTGTTCAGACAAGTTGCCACAGACCTGAATTTGGTAATAAATAAAAGCAGAGAATATGAATGTATCCTTGACAACCACAGAATTTACCACAACAGCGATATTGGTTCAGTGCCTCCTTGCGCGATATAATTCTAAATATCAATACCTCATTTCTGGCAAACTAGTGAAGCTCTTTTGATATCTGAAAAACCCTCCCTCGTGCTGTTCAGGATATGGAAAATGTAACATGCTTTAAATGCCTCCTGAAAACACACTTTTTCACACAGGCTTTCCCTGGACTGTAATTGTAGTTTGGTTTCATATTGCCTTTTTAACTTTTAACATTTTAAATTTATTTGTATACTTGCTGTTTTTATGGTTTTAATTGTTCACTGCGCAGAGAACCTCAACTAATGGGCAATATAAAAATGTAATAAATAAAATAAAAATAAAATCTAAAACTGGTGTGCTGTTAATTCCAGCAGAAAATGCTGAATGTCTGTGGAGTCCCTCCCTTCCCTCCCAGGGCAATAACACATCCGTATTTTGGAATAAGAAATTGGTACAGCTGGAGATTTTATTTTACAACAGTGGGCAACAGCTGTACAGCAGCGATTCAAAATATTTTCCTTATAGCAACTGAGACGGCAGCAGCTCTCCCTTTGGTCTTTGACTCACCAGCATGAGAAATCAATTTTGGCTGCTCTTTCTGAAGAAAGGCCTCCTTGTTAATGCTTTTGCATGACCTTGAGAACAACTAGCTCAAATGTTCACAGCCTTTTCTTTTTGGCTCCTCTTCCCCATGCTTATGTATTATTCCAGTTTTTAGAGGTTGCATTTCAATATTATTGCATGATTTATTGCAATATTATTGCATGATTATTGTGATCGTTTAGGCTGGTGGCATTTAGATATGTACATTGGGCCCTTGACAATCCACTCTTGGGATGCTGCTTCTAAGAAACGACATTCCTGTCATTCATCCATATTAAACAGACTTAAATCATATGATTCATACTGAATAACTGAAAAGGAAAATCCCACTGCTGGGGGGGAACAATCCAAACCTTAATCTCTTGCTGGTTGAGCCTCAGTCCATCCTTCCCCTTTAAGTCTGGAGCATAACTCAAGCAGTATAGGTGGTAGGAAGAGAGCTCTCCTTTGGGTTTGTTAGAAACTTTCTCCAAAACCTCTGCTTCACATTGAAAGAGAGCTTTTTATTAAAGGGATTTAGTAAGGGAGGAAGGGAAAACAAACAAACATTAAGCATGCTAGCCAATGTTAAAACTCTTGAAGGAGAATTACTCATAAAAATACAGGGGTCTTTTGGGTAAATTCAACTCACAGCATCCTCAGATGTTTCAAAGAGGTAGCATTTTGTTATTCCATGTTTATGGTGTTTGGTCAGGGGGCTACTCATCACTGGCAAGCAGGTTTAACCAAGGAAGTGAATAATCACTGTTCCCACCTTTTGGATCTAGGAGACGAGCTAGAAAGGTGTTAATTAAAAAGGAATTTGCTCTGGTTATCTCTGGCTGACTGGATACATCTGAAGGGCAGCACCCCATTAAGCAGGGCGAGGTGGAGGAGAGAGCTGTTGTACACATGGACTGCATTGCACCTCTGAAGCTATCCTGCTGCCTTTGGCTGTGGTGGGCCATCCTATCCCATTGCCACTGTTGAAGAAAGATTCAACTACCAGTCAAATTTTCTACATGGAATGGGAGGCAATGCCATCTTGTCCTTCGCTTGGGCAGCAAAATGTCTTGAGCTGGCCCTGACTGGGAGCAGTGGTCACAATGGAGCTGTCCATTTAGCCACAGTTCCTTAGTTGGCACTAAGATGTCTATAGAGGAATTAAGATGTGTGCCGGAAAGAGGCTCTTGGCAGATTCCCAAGACAGCAATAGTGTCTCTTCCATTGCCATGTTATCTGCTCCCTAGTGAGTCCAATTTCACTACATTTCCTTTCTTATGGAAACTGGTCCAGAAATCCAAAATACAATAGCTCCTTAATGCATTTCCAGACAGGAAGCAATTAATTGCACTTTCAAGGATATGTCTGTTTGACTGCAGGCACTGCATTCCCTGGGACATGGCTGTATAAGGACATCCAGACGCATCAAGAGATTTGCTAGGTCAGAGTCCATTGAGAACAAGAAGAGGAATATATGAAAACAGTTATTTGGAGAGAAATGTGTTCTCACTGGGGGTGGATGAGGTCCTTTTTATCTCTAGGACTGAAAGGAGTCTCACACACTTGGAGGGATTGTTGCCCTAGCTGTTGTTTTCAGAAAGTGGAATAGAATGGAGAGGTGGATGTTGTCAGGGACAACTGCCAAGATTAAGACATGAAGAGATAGGTTGTGAAGTCTGGGAAAACAGCCAGAAGAAAGAGGGAAATCTATTTGCACTGGATCTTTGTGAGGCGGAAATTGAGAAATACATCAGAAATATCTGTTAGTTAAATGAATAATTTTCTGACTTGGGACCTACCTTTTAACTTCAATCTGCGATATAAGACTGATTTTCAATTTACCCCCCCCCCCATGCATCCAACTTCTTTCTTTCTGTTCTCCCCACCCAGTTTCTCTCCTTAATTTTTTATTTTATTTTTTACAAAAGATAATAAATCCTGTTGAATTCAGTGGGTCTTATTTATTTTATTTATTTACAACATTTGTAAACCACTCCACATCTGAACAGAGTCTGGAGCAATGAACAACAAGAGATAAAATAGTAAAAAGATGAAAACAATAAAACATGATATTAAAAGTTGTTATTTTTAAACACACAATCCCAATAAAAACTGTGGGTGGTCAAAGAAGGCTTCCTGCAAAAGAGCTGTTTTCAGGAGGTGCCAGAAACAACACAGTGCCTGCCTGATCTCCAGAGTCAGGGAGTTCCATAGGAAGGAGGCCACCACATTGAAGGCTCTTCTCCTGATGGACTTCAGTCAGGCCATAGGTCCATGTGGAACCACCTGAAGCATGCACTTTGATGACCTCCGTGACCGGGCAAGTTGGTAAGGGAGCAGGCACTCTCTTAGGTATCCTGGTCCCAAGTTGTTTAGGGCTTTGTACATTAGTGCCAAAACTTTAAACTTGGCCCAGTAGCAAATATGCAGCCAGTATAGTTTCCTCAGCAAAGGAATTGCTAGCTATAAAGCTGAGCTGCTGTGTTCTGCACTGCCTCTAGCTTCTGGAACAGCCTTAGGAGCAGCCCCACATAGAGTAATCCAGGTTACTAGTACCTGTACCACTATCGCCAAGCTATCCCTGTCCTGGAGAGACCGTAGTTGGCAAACCAGCTGAAGCTGGTAAAAGGCACTCCAAGCTGCCATGGCCACTTAGGTCTCCAATGACAGTGATGGATCTAGGAGAACCCCCAGACTATGAATCTGATCTTTCAAATGGAGTGCAGCCCCATCCGAAACAGGCAATGAGCCGATCTCTCGGATTCGGGAAGCACTCACCCACAGGGCTTCTATCTTGGCAGGATTCAGTTTCAGTTTATTGGCCTTCATCCAGCCCATTTCTGTGTTTAGGCCACTGTTCTAGGACTTGCACTGATCCAAAACTAGAGTAGATCTACTATACTTCTGAGTAGACATGCATAGGATTGCGCTGTAAGAGTCTTAGGCACTTGCATAACCTGTAAGTGCTGTATTGACATGTTTTTTTAAAAAAATAACACCAGGAGGCAAAATTCATTTTAAACAACACTCATGTAAATACATGTATAGCTGGATTCTTCAAGCTGTTCCTTTTTATATAATTATAGCTTTGCACAACAAATAATAATGCACCATGGGGTTTTCTTTGTGTAGAACATTAAGAAGTCCTGCTTTTACTTGGAGCTTTGTAAACATCTGAATCTTCCAAGTGCTGTGACAGATATTTCCCCCCAGCTTTTTGCTGCTGGGAGAGATCCGCCAAATCACTAGTCTTCAAGAATTTAAAAGAGCTATAAAGACTGATCTCTTCCGGCAGGCCTACCCAGATGAATTTTAAGTGTTTTATTGGTGTTTTATTGGTATTTTAATGTTGTATTGGTTTTATGTGCTTTTAATCACTTTGTGTATTTTATGCTTGATGTTGTTCCCCGCCTCGATCTGGAGGGAGAGGAGGGTAATAAATAAATATTATTATTATAATCTTAAACTGTTTCTAATGTGGTTATTATGGTGTTTAATGTTCATTCAAATAAAAACAGCAGAATCTTGTGGCACCTCAAAGGCTAACAAAATTTCTTTAAGGTGTCACAAGACACTTTGTTCTGCAGTAGACCAGCACCGCTACCTTCTGGAAACTAAAATAAAATGTTCTTATGTGAATGAAACTTACCAAAACAAGTTGATGATGTCCCTTTTCAAAACACATTGGTTTTAGAGGCTGGATTACATCCTGATTAACAAACCAAGTTACCTGAAGTATTTGAACCTAAATCAGTCTGGCCCCACTGAAATTTAGATGTGAAATCACCTTAAGATTGCAGTCCTAAACTGCTTACTAGGGAATAATTGTCACTAAACTCACTGAGACTTCCTTCTGAGCAGACATAGTACACACTATAGATTCTGTGTGTACTACTTCATTTAAACTTTTCTGTTTTTTTAAAGTATTTATTTATCATATTCTCTTCTTACTGAGTGTGTCCACAGCCACTTAGTTTCAATAAAACTACAGCATTTGTTGTTCTCAGGGTAGTCAATGGCTCTGATCCTTTCTGCTTTAACCTGATTTTAGATTGGGTTGGCTGACAGAAAGAACATATGATTTGATTTATTACAGTGCAATCCTATGCATGTCTACTTATACCCAGGTAAGTGTGTATGGGATCACAACCTTAAGCAGTTATGACTGTATGGCTTGTGAATTTGTTCTTTTATTCTAGTTTAAATGGTCCAGCAATGAGTTAATTTTTAAGAGCTAAAGGTGTAGCCCCTGAGAATAGTTGAAAGTGTAGCCCATGTGGAAAAAAGTGGCCATTGATTGGTCTCCAAAACAGTAGAATTTGTGTGTGAAATAATAAAGTTAAGTTTTCAGTGACATGAAGCTGTTTGAAAAGAGAAAAATCCGGGTTTGAAGTAGTGAAGAAAAGAAATTGACAACCTTGTCCCAGGAGATGGGGCAGTTTAGTAGACCCACAAGATTCTGAACATACACAGATTGAAATCCAAATTTGAACATTTGTTAGGCAAAATGGTCAGGGAGAGAGAGCAAAACCTACTGTTAACAGTTCTCTGATAAGGCAGCACAATCCCTTCACTCTCCCCCCCCCCCCCCAATCTTCCACAGCCAAACAGCTATTCACTATTGTGAAGAGGAGTCAGAATTAGCTGATTCATTAGAAAGGCAGCCCCTACACAATGGCCCATGTTATACAGTTGAAAAACAGAAGCCACTTTGTTTTAAAATTCTGTTGGAATTGTAAATATGAAAATGCTCCTTTCTGCTAGTGGCAAGATGGGTGATTGGTCAACAGTTACAGCAACACCAGACTGCAGGATGGGGTCTGCCAACCTGCAATAAATTGCTCACTATTTTGTTGGGAGAGATTTGTCCCTTTGCAGACTTGCACTTTACTTGCATCTTGCCTTAGCCTTTAGGTACTTAAGACCATAGCCATGTTCAATTGTACATGCCATAAGAAGCTATTCCTCTTTCAAACTGTCTTCAGCAATCTATATGCCTCCAAATTTAGCATTTTAGTGATACATTTTTAATTTTTTTGTTATTTATTTTGCTGAAGAACATGCCTCATTAATATGAAAAGACTATTTGTCATAACCCTTTAATAAGATTTACAGATAATGTAAATCTTGAGTGGCTGGCTGCAGTTTTATCAGAAATCTGTTTCTTTCTTTTTTAAAAAACAAATAGTAATTATTTTAACTTGAGTGTTTTTATTGTTTTATCCTATCTGTATTGTTCACTGCTCCGGAATCTGTCTGGATGTGGAGCGGTATACAAATGTTGTAAATAAATAAATAATAAAATAAATAAAATAATGGATTTATTAAATTCTGGGGCCAGTAAACAGATTAAAGGAAGTATGGAATAAAGGTGTGGGGGGGTCTACACGACATCTCTTTGGTGCCTGTTTATGATAATAAGCGCTTTTTCCTATATTCGTATTTACATCTAATAGCGGTAGAAGAGAGCCGTTAAGGCGAATTACAGGCATCATAAAATGCACTTTACAATTGTTTATATGCGGAGTTTCGCTGCAGAGTCGGTTCAGGGGTGTATGGCTGAATGTTCAAAAATTGATGAAAGCACTGCCTTGTCTCCTGATGGTACCTCCCCCGGACTTTCTTGCCGTTCATTAACCCTGCCCACCTGAGTGTCTTGCCGTGGATTACATGTTAGCCCCTGTCCAATCACGATCGCATGTGGATACGATCTCTAAACATTGGATGTGCCTACAATTAGAGTTTTTAGCAGGGGTGCATTGGCTTTGGGACCAAATGTAAATCCATAAAAACATCGTTTTTCCAGGTACTGGATGGCCCTGGTGAGAACCTGCCCGCGGAGCATCTGCTCCCTATTCCTCCCACCAAGAATCCGCCGCTGTACACTCCCACCTCACCATGCCTGCGGCAGCTGCCCCTTATCTCCTGCAAGCTGGAAATGTGCTGCTTCAATGGCAAATTGTTGTGTTGCCTTTCCGTTACAGTGTTGCATTTCGCACTGATGTCCCTGTTCCATACAAACTTCCCATTATTCTGTCTGTCTCTGGACCCTGAGATGCCAGCTAGAAACGGCTCTGGGATGCCCATTGCTGAGCGGGCTACAGGGCAACCTTGCTATCCCAGCAGGTCTCTGTGTCGCAGAGGTGGGTGACTGGGCAGGCTGGAGTGTGGGAGGGCTGGACGCTGCCCCCCCCCCCAAACCCCTGGCTGGCACTGATGTCTCTTTGTCCCCTCTTCCACACACAGTGCAGTTGCTGTCATTCCGCCTAACTGTACTCAAGAGACAGAATGGTTGGTTGCAGCTGTGCCTCTGCGGTACAGTGCACTCATTGCGTGTCCTTCAGCATTGAATGAGGAGACTCGAGCGTATAGTCTGGTATGCCAACTGGCAGTGCCATTAGAAGGACCGGGCAGGGACCCCCCCCCCAACGTGTGAGCAGCGGCTGTGACGTGGCGTCTGTGGACTGACATTCCTTCCTATGCAACTGTTGCAATTTGCCTGTGGTTCGCCGCGTTCCACCCATTCCCGTGTTTTCCCAACCTGCCATGTGCCTTTCTGATTACTTCACCCATGCTTTGCAATGGGCTTGTGCCCACATGTAACCATTTCTAGAATAAAGATATTGCAGTCGGTTCTCAGTACTAAATGGTCATTTTGGTGCGATACATACACACATACACAATAACACACACACACACACAACTTCCTGGTAACAGGAGTAGATACGAAGCGCGGTCCCTGATCCTGCACCATGCTTCCAGTGGAGCTAGTCCCCCCACCTGCTCAATGCCCCTTACTCCTGAGTAACAGTGCGCACGATGACAGCTCAATGGCAGGAACACGCCAGTGCCTGCAGGAGGAGGGGACTATCATCACCCCACCCAGGGAAGAGGGAGAGCTGTCTGCTGCTGCTGTTGCTTTGTTGCCATCACCCCCTCTCCCTGTTGGACTTCTGCTCGAGTGGACTGCCATGCCCTGCAGGGCCAGGCCCCCAGGTTCTCAGCCAGCCGCTGCTGACATTCCCCACCTGTCCCTCTCCTGGAAGGGGATACATAAGCCGGCTGGCTAGGGTGTCCTGGGAGAGCCAGTGCCTGCAGGAGGAGGGGACCATCATCACACCACCCAGGGAAGAGGGAGAGCTGTCTGCTGCTGCTTATCTGTTTGCTGCTGCTCTTTTTTCCCCCTCCCCCCACTTTTTTCCTTTTCCCTGCCTGGCTTTTTCTGGGTCTTGAGCCATGTGCCTGGGAGGGAGGATACAGAGCCAAGTGGGGGGATTTGAGGGGGTCCCAATCAGTGTAGTGGCGGGTAGAGGGAGATATGACATTGTGAGGAGGACGTACCAGGTAAGGGGAAGGCGGCTCAGACAGTTAAAGGCTGTGCCATGTTCCAGTCCTCCTTGCAACTGCAGGTTTGTTGGTTGCCCTATCAGCCAACCCTCGGGCCTCCGGATGCTGCTTTTAAATGCCAGATCGGTACATAATAAGACCTCCCTCATCCACGACTTAATTGTGGATGAGGCAGCCAATCTGGCATGTATAACCGAGACCTGGGTGGGTGAGCAGGGAGGAGTCAGCCTCTCCCAGTCATGCCCACCAGGATACTTGGCTCAGCATCAGGGTAGACCTGAGGGCAGGGGAGGGGGGTTGCTGTGGTCTATAGGAACTCCATCTCCCTCTGCAGGCTCCCTGTCCACGTGACTACTCGTCTGGAGTGTTTGCACCTTGTGTTGGGTCAGCGGGACAGATTAAGGATTCTTTTGGTGTACTGCCCACCCTGCTGCTCAATGGACTCCCTAGGTGAGCTGATGGAGGTGGTCTCGGATGTACTGCTGAGATCCCCCAGACTGTTGGTTCTGGGGGATGTCAACATTCATGCTGAGGGCACCTTATCCAGGACAGCTCAGGATTTCATGGTCTCCATGACAACCATGGGACTGTTCCAACATGCCATCGGCCCAATGCATGAAGCAGGGCATACTCTAGACCTGGTTTTCGCAACTGGACATGGAGATGGTGATCTAAAAGTAGAGGACATCAGTCCCTTTGTCATGATCAGATCACTGCTTGCTGAAGTTTAGACTTACAGCGGCTTTTCCCCTCTGCAAGGGTGGGGGACCTATTAAGATGGTCCACCCTCGGAGGCTAATGGATCCAGATCGATTTCAGAGGGCTCTGGGGAGTTTTCCGGCTGATAGGGCTGGCTCTCCTATCGAAACCCTGGTTGATCTGTGGAATGCAGAAATGACCTGGGCGGTTGACACGATTGCTCCTGATCGCCCTCTCCTGTGTAGAGCTCATAAGGCTCCATGGTATACCTCAGAGCTGTGAGCAATGAAACAAAATAGGAGACGGCTTGAGGGCAGATGGAGACAAACTCCTGATGGATGCAACCAAACACTGGTAAGTGCCTATAGTTTTGTTTTTTTTAATACTTCTTTATTACATTTTCTTATCCAACAACATATAAATCATTTTAATAATAACCACCAATATCGAATATAATTTCCCCTCCTTCCCCCTCATCCCCCCTGCAGTTTTTCTTCTGTCTTGTCTTGTCTCTTCTTTTCTTTTCTTTTTTTCCTTCTTTCTCTCTTCTTTTTTCTTTCTTTTATTTTCATAAGTCCCATAACTTTTTATATGCTTCCACCATATTTTCCCTATTTGGTTCTTTTTTCATATACTCTATATATACTTTCCAGTCCATTCTGAAGGTATCTCTTTTCTCTCCCCCCCCCCCCCGTAAACTGTGTCAATTTTTCATTTATTGCAATGTTCCATAATTTCCCCCCCACATTTTAATTGTCAACATCCTTGCTGTCTTCCATTTGGATGCTATCAGATGTCTTGCTGCTGTCAACATGAACCCAATTAAAATTTTATCTTCTAACCCTCTATTTTCTTTAATATACATATTCAGTAGAGCTAATTCTGGCTTTATTTTTATCTCCTGACAAAAGGTATATTCAGGGGCCACTATCAAATCATCAATTTGCCGCCCAGCGGAGCTTTTCAGAGTTGTCCGGAGGCTATTACATGCAAGCCCCAAGGATGTGGTACAACCATCTGAGGCCCGCTGTACTGAATTTGCTAGGCACTTCCAGAATAAAAATTTGGGCATCTGCCAGGACTTAAACTCCAGTGTTATAGTAGGTGAATCTAGCGAGGTCCAGAGCACAGGCTTGTCCTGTCTTCTTGGATGAGTTTCAATTGATACAGCTCGGGGATGTTGACAAGGTGCTAGGACAGGTTTGTGCAGGGACAGGGAAGTGATTAATGCCTCTCTACGAGAGGGAGTGGTCCCAGGCTGTTTGAAGGAGGCGGTAGTGAGACCACTCCTAAAGAAAGCTTCCCTGGACCCCGAAAATCTCAATAACTATAGATCGGTGGCATATGTTCCATTCCTGGGCAAGGTCCTTGAGCAAGTGGTTGCGAGCCAGCTCCAGACACTTTTGGATGAGACTGATTATCTGGATCCATTTCAGTCCGGCTTCAGGTCTGGTTTTGGCATGGAAACAGCCTTGGCCGCCCTGTATGATGACATATGTCAGGAGAACAATGGGGGAGTGTGACTCTGTTGATTCTCCTTGACCTTTCAGCGGCTTTCAATACCATCAACCATGGTATCCTTCTGGGATGACTGTCTGAATTGGGAGTGGGAGGCACTGCATTGTGGTGGGGTGGCTCCAGAAGGTGGTGCTTGCGGGACTTGCTTGGCCCCGTGGATTCTGCAGTATGGGGTCCCACAGGGTTCCAGTCTTGTTGGCCATGCTGTTCAACATCTACATGAAATCGTTGGGCGCAGTCATCCGGAGTTTTGGAGTGCGTTGTCATCAGTACGCTGATGACACACAACTCTATTTCTCCTTTTCATCTTCAGCAGGTGAGGCTGTGGATGTGCTGAACCAGTGCCTGGCTGCGACAATGGACTGGATGAGGGCTAACAAACTGAAACTCAATCTAGACAAGACTGTTAGTGGATGGTTCCACTGACCGGATGGAGAGTGTTCAACCTGTTCTGGATGGAGTTGCAACCCCCCTGAAGGAGCGGGTACATAGCTTGGGGGTTCTCCTAGAACCATCTCTGTCACTTGAGTCTCAGGTGGCCTTGGTGGCATGGAGAGCCTTCTACCAACTTCAGTTGGTGGGCCAGCTACCCCCCTATCTGGACAGAGATAATCTGGCTACAGTTGTCTACACTCTGGTAATCTCTAAATTGGATTACTGCAATGCACACTACATGGGGCTGCCTTTGAAGACGGTACAGAAGCTGAAGCTTCTGCAAAATGCAGCAGCCAGATTGATAACAGGAACCAGAAGGTTCGAGCATATAAGATCTACTCTGTCCCGCTTGCATTGGCTGCCTATACGTTTCCGAGCCCAATTCAAGGTGCTGGTTCTAACCTATAAAGCCTTACATGGCTTGGGACCACAATACCTGATGGAACGCCTCTCCCGACATGAACCTATCTGTACACTACGATCCACATCTAAGGTCCTCCTCTGGTTGCCTACTCCGAGGGAAGCATGGAGGGTGACAACAAAGGAGAGGGTCTTTTCAGTGGTATCTCCCTGACGAGGCTCGCCTGGCGCCAACATTATTATCTTTTTGGCACCAGGTCAAGACTTTCCTCTTCTCCCAGGCATTTAACAGCATATGTTGAGGGCTTTGTGTTGTTGTTGTGGTTGTGCTTTGACCCAGAATTGTTGTTTTTAAGGATATTGTAATTATAACTTGTTTTTATGCTTTTTATGGTTTTAAATTTTGTATATCGGTGTTTTTTAATGTTCAGTGTTTTTAATTGTTGTAAACTGCCCAGAGAGCTTCGGCTATGGGGCGGTATATAAATGGAATAAATAGTAATAATAATAATTCACTGCATGGAGACAAGTTTCCCTTCCTTTTTCCAGGCACGATCCCAGCAAGGGAGCGGGGGGGGGGGGGGAGGGAAGCCTTAGCAGACCTCAAATTATACTCAAAATGAGCAACACACATCCTTATTCCAACCCCTTGCTTCCTGTAGAACCAGCTCCATGTGAGTAGCCGCACGTCTCGACGAAAGAAAGATTCCAATGGGGATTTAAAAGAATCTTTACTTTAAGTACCGGTAACTTAAGTTCAGTCATTACTGAACAGTCCAGTCAAGGGAAGAAGTAGAAGGAAGTAGGAGGGAGGAGACAGGATATGACAAAGCAAGCATTGGGTCAATCCCCTCCCACCTTGTCCACAACTTGGGAGGGGTAGCCAGAGAAGAGGCAGGCATTCATTCATGACATCACAAGCCCTGCCCACCAAACTATGCCCACGATTAGCATTACTCCGAGTGGGCAGTGGAGGGTTACACGACCAAAATGCGAACAAACACTGGCGAAACATTAAAAGTCATGTTTAATCGACACCTTGGAAACGGGCGTTAATGGAGGCTATAAGTCGCATACATGTCTGATCTGCGCCCCGCTCGTGTGTACAAAATGATGTCAGAACGAAGTAAAGGCGACCCCAAAAAGCTGTGAAGAGGTACCCAAGAGCACTTCTTCCTCTTGAGTATGTGAATAATTTTTATCTTGGGCAGATTTGGATGCAAATAAATTGGAAATATAGGGCAAGAAACTGTTGGGAAACTATTATGTTGTTCTTAGAGTGGCTGGATGCAAAAGAGAGCTTTGTCTATTGGACAATATAGAAAAGTAACAGGGCTTTTGCACCATATTAGAATAGGTATAGCTTGTCATGCAGAGTACACCTGCTGTAATTCGCACCTGCAGAACTTACCTTTTCTAGATAACAATTAAAAGTTCAGAAGCCCTGTCTTCTTCTGGATCTGGCCACCTAGTAAGATACAGGAGACTGCATAAATTACTTTTGACCATGAGTGAAATCCACTGAAGTAGTTCCATTGATAGAACTGAAATGGAGATGATTCCCCCTTCCCTGTAGTTTAGGGTGACCAGATAAAATCCAGGTCAGGGCTCATGTAACTTTAACAGTTGTAGAGAAAAGGGAATTTCAGCCAGTGTCATTTGTAGGCAATTAGTTCCTGGTGAAATTCCCTCTTCATCACAACCGTTAAAGTTGCAGGGGCCCTGCCTTCTTCTGAATATGGTCACTCTAGTATAGTGCATTCATCTTTAACTGTTGTGATGAAGAGGGAATTTCACCAGAAACTAATTGCATACAAATGACACTGGCTGAAATTCCCTTTTCTCTACAACTGTTAAAGTTACATGAGCCCTGACCTGGATTTTATCTGGTCACCCTACTGTAGTTCCCTTTATGCCTTCAAAATCGGCTCTGGAGGTTGGGGGTGTGGGGTCTGTACAGGGGAAGAGGGAGGGAGAAAGTCCCATCACACGAGCAGATGCCCACTCGGGAGATATTGGCTTCTGCCTCCAGTTTTTACAAAGCAGTAGAAAATTGTGATAATGAGTGTGGGATTGAATTTGGAGCCCCCTCCCCTAGTGCATTGTAAGGTGAAGTTTTGTGCTTAGCTTTTGAATTTATTTTATTCCTTGAAAAAGTTAGAAAAGCACCATGATTGAGTGACTGTAGTACGGCTAAAGGTTTGTGTTAGACCTGACCAAATTATTTAATTTTAAAAAATCATGCAAATTTGTTTTACATAATTAGAAGTTTGAGTTAAAAAATAGAGGGCTTGGCTGCAGAACTTGGAAAAAATATTTGGTGCAGCCTGACAAGGAAGGAGTTGCTTCAGTGCAAAATGCACTTTAAATTGTGGTGCCTGTGCCAAGATTTTAAGCTTGAACTATCAAGTCATTGGATGAACAATGGAATGTTGATTTTTAAACTGGATCAATCCGGCACCAAAATAGCAACACAAGAGCAAGCACATCAGATATCAGTTCTGCTTGGCAATGCAGTCCTAGGTATGTTTACTCAAAAGCAAGTCCCACTAATTTTAGCAAGGCTTGCTCCCATGTAAGCATGCATAGGGACACAGCCAAACTTATATTCTGAAACTGTATGTCTTTGCCAGTGGAAAGACTTAAGAGAATGGGCCTGAAATACATCTCTGGGAAGCAGATTTCAATCTGCATGTGCTAACATAGAAAAGCTTTATTCAGTTCTCCAACGGATACTTCAGTAAAGAAGGGAATTCTGAACCAAGCTGCATCCAAAAGATTAAGTATCAGGAAGGAATATATATGAGAAAATACAGCTACCAATGCATAGGGCTCAGGCTTTTATGGATGTAAACCAGCCGTCACTGGAGAGGGAGGCTTCAGGCCTTGGGAAGAGAGGCAGGGTTTTTTGCTGCTCTCCATTTTGTTTTAAACAACCCCAAAGACAAGCCATGAGGTTGGCTTGTTGGCCAAAAATAAGCTATCTTCTAACCTAGGCTGACCAGATAAAATCCAGGTCAGGGCTCATGTAACTTTAACAGTTGTAGAGAAAAGGGAATTTCAGCCAGTGTCATTTGTATGCAGTTAGTTCCTGGTGATATTGCGTCTTCATCATAACAGTTAAAGTTGCAGGCACTATACTAGAGTGACCATATACAAAAGAAGGCAGGGCCCCTGCAACTTTAACTGCTGTGATGAAGAGGGAATTTCACCAGGAACTAATTGCCTACAAATGACACTGGCTGAAATTCCCTTTTCTCTACAACTGTTAAAGTTAAATGAGCCCTGACCTGGATTTTATCTGGTCACCCTATTCTAACCACCATTGTCACCAGCTGCTATTGCTCTTCATCCTCTTCCTCATCATTGCCACCATGTGTTTGCTTGACTGGCAGAGAGCCAGTGAGCAAGTTGACTGTGGCATCTACTGCTGGAGCCCCATTGCAAAGTCTGTTTATTCTCTTAAAGTATGTAGATAAAACAGAAGAGGATGGGTGGGGAACTGGTTTCACCCCTTGCTTTTATGGCAAAAGGCTCCAAAAGAGCAACACAAAGGACAGTGTGGTACAATGATTTAGAGTGCTAGACTAGGACTGGGGAGACCCAGATGCAAATCCTAACTCAGCAGTTGTGAAGCCCCTGGATGATATTAGGCTAGTCACTCACTCCTAGACTAACCTACCTCACAGGGTTGTTATGTGGATAAAATGCATGTGGGAGGAATACCATGTAGCTACTCTAAACCCCCTAGAAGAAAATTGGGATATGAATGTAATAAATATTTTCCTGGTCAGTTGGAAGCCCTACTTTATGTAGTCTGTGTTGCTAGAGGGAAAGCCAGTATTTTAATTTGAAATATAAACTTTCTGCTCATTTTGTGTACACACTTGTGAGACGGAGTAATCTATGAAGTTTGTTTTATCAAGCTTGGTGTGTGGATAGGGAGCTGGTATGTCTGGGCAGCATCCATGTTAGCTGGCCCTTTAAGAATCCCAGAGTTGTTGTTCTTCCCAATTATTTGTGTGTGTATGTGTGAATCTACAACTAAAGTTCTAGTTGAATATTACCGGTTAATTGATTTAAAGCTTGCAGACCTACCTTTTCATTTATGCCTAATGCTAGAGATGTCCAGCCGGTGATGCACAGTTGCCAAATCAAGAGGTTTGTAGCAAAGATGTGTTAGTGCAGCCTTCCCCAGCTTGATACCCCACAGATGTGCCAGACTACATCTCCCATGATCCCCAGCCAGCATGACCATTGACTGGGAATGATTGGAGATGTAAACCAGCGTCTGGAGAGCCCCATGTTGGGGAAGCTGCATTAGTAAAATAAATAATAAAATAACTTAGTGCTATAGAAAGAAATACTTTATTTATGAAGGGCAAGTGGTATTTTCCAATGTTAATATCTGCTATCATTAACGCTGTAATGTTTGCAGAGGAAGCTCCCAGTGGAATGTGTGTGGTGTTGTTTATTTTGGAGGAAGGTCCTACTGTCCATCTTTTCACTCTCAGGGAACAACTTATGCAAGGTAGTCCCATATCTCTGCCCTAGTAGAAATTAGAAGAACCCCATGCTACATCTGGCCAGGGGCTGGAATGGGCAGGGCAGGTTACATTTAGACAAGTTGCTCATAAATCCAGCTTTGATCGTTAAAAAAAACCACCATAGGCTTTCAAATGTAATACCTGCACTGAGACTTTCGGATGTTTGGGGCCGCAATCCTATGCATGTTTAGCCCAAAAAAAAACAAAAAAAAAGTCCTAAAACATTCCCCAATCAGAAATTCAACTTTTGTTATGAAGGCAAGAGATATTAATCCCACTCCCCACTTTTTGTGTGTGTGCCAGTCTAATAAATATTCTATCGCTTACTCACATTGGCAAAACAACAACCATGGAAAGCATCCACCAAAGGACCACCAAAAAGCTAGAGCATGTCCCAAGATGCTGTTAATTTTTTTTTTTTTTGGAACTCACAATTAACAACATCTTTGGATGTGGTTACTCACATTGGCCAAAGGGCCCTTTTAAATGTGGATATGACATTTATTTCAGTCTTGAGAACTAAGGACATGATCTAACTAAACATTTTAGACCTGTTAATTTGAACGACAAGCAAGTATTTAACTCTCCCATTAAACCAATTGAGTTCAAATGTGCTTAGCTTTGGATGGATTAGGGCCATGTTAACAATTTAACTCCCAAGTGTAGCCTCTGGAATAAACCTGTTAATTATGAATCTTTTATGTAGGTCTTGTGTGACTGGGAGCATATTTACTCTCCAGCAAGTTTTCTGCTCTGTTTCCCCTCCTTTAGAAATGAATTCTCTAAAGAAGAGAGTCTCTCACTGCTGATGTTAATGATTTTGGAAATCAGCTGTAAACTGCCAGGAAAGGGGAAAGACCTCTGCCTTGTTTTAGTATCAGTTCAGGGCAGGGAGGAGTTTAATGTGCCCAAATACTTTTGTAAGCTTCGGTAGGGGGAAAACCTAAATTATAGAGAAGTGGTGCAGAATTGTTGGCTTCCAGGTATGCCTTTTTTTGTTTTGTTTTGTGCCTTGGGAAAAAAGGGAAGAAAAAAGGAATAAATCTTCAGGTATGCTTTTATAACATGCACCTCTGTTGCATTACGGGCTCTGCAGTTTGATTTTAATGGGAAGCAGGCTGCTAGAGGGGAGGGCTCTGTTAGCCACACCTCCAGTAGTTTTATATCTACTTGGAAGAGAAGCTGCATGCTTCCTAACTCTGGAGCTCCAGAGGACAGATCAATGTGAATTCTTTCATTCCCAACTTACTGCTACGCAGCACATTCCCCCCAAGCAAATTTTTAATGGCTCGAGCTGAGCTCGCTATTGGGCTTCTGCTGTTGTTGACCTGTTGCTTAGCAGATGCACAGGGCTGGAGGTGGTGGAATTGGGGGGATTCGGAGAAAACAACCCTCCTTCCCACAAAAGCTGCCAGGACTGAGGAGCAGACGGCACAGCATTCTGCCACGCCTGAGCCTACCACCTCCCTGAACATCCCCCT
This sequence comes from Anniella stebbinsi, assembly GCA_029215795.1. Taxonomy (NCBI): domain Eukaryota; kingdom Metazoa; phylum Chordata; class Lepidosauria; order Squamata; family Anniellidae; genus Anniella; species Anniella stebbinsi. The sequence goes on from JARDYH010000001.1 coordinate 261,919,976, forward strand.
TGAAAGCACTACCCAGCAGAAGGGAAGAGTGTGGACTATATTTACCCTTAAGAGACCAGATGTAACTGCAGCCACGACCATCCCTACGACTTCATCACCTTCTCAGCCGGAAGGCAGAGAAGGAAACATTGCAGGGGTAGGGGCTGAGATACTAAACGTAGCTGAAGGAATCAGGAATTTGGTTCAACATTGGGACGAAAAGACTACCAAAGGGATAGAGTGGACTGAGGCACCTGCAACAGCTGATCCTCTGAAAACATCGCCTCTCCCTGTTACGGAGCCAGCAAGCATCCAGAACATTACTGCCAACTCTACAGGTGATGTGCAAACCTTTCTGGAACCTGGGCAGCCAGAGACTACAAAGCCTGCTCTTCTGTGGAACAAGACTCGAGTCCTCTTAAAGAAGCCTGAGATCCCACTCCCAGGTAGTGCTTCTTTCTCATTTTCACCAGATGATCATGACAGTGGCACCATGTTGGCTTTTCAAGAATCTACAGATGTGGGGCAAGAAGGTGCTGCCACCCCAGAAACAAGGGCAGCCCAGGGATCTCTCTCGGAAAGACAAGGAATTCTATCCAGAGCAAATATTTTGGAGTTGCAGGAGCCTCAGGCTAATAGCAGCAGCATGCATGTTGGAATTCCATCCAAGGTGGTGGGTACTTTAGACAACTGGCTATTCCACTTTGTTGCAAATTCAAATGAATCAATCTCTCATGGCAATGGAGCCCATCTCCGCCATAAAAACCATCCCTTTTTTAAACATTCTGGGATAGTAGTAGCTGATGCAAATAAGAACCACACTAGTGATTCTGCTGCTTCTAATTCCAATGCAACTAATTTTATGGATTTTCCTCCTGCCAATAACTCTGACTCTCTTGAGTTTCTACTAACCTACACTGTGCAACATTTTAGCAATAGTAGTGCAGGGCTTCCTTCCTTCTTTCCTGGATTGACTCCAGCAGCTGGCCACTGCTTGCCCTTACCAACCAAGCTGTCATATTGCAACAACCTGGGCATGAAGCATTTCCGAGTGCCGAATTATTTGCATCATGGCAGTGAGGAGGAAATTTGGGCTGCTTTGCATGAGTGGGAGGGGCTTCTTAAATCTCGGTGTCACCGCTACTTGGAGTGGTTTTTCTGCTTGCTACTGATACCTGGGTGCAATGATTCTCTTCCAATCACACCTCCACCATGCCGGGGATTTTGTGAGGCCCTCAAAGATCTATGTTGGACTCATTTGAAAGAGGGGCAACTTCCAATATCATGCGACTCTCTCCCAGCGGAGGATGGTGCATATTCATGTGTATTTGTTAATGTTTCAGCAGGTAATGTAGCAGGGATAATATGTCTTACCAAATCTGTCTCTCTGCACCACCAGGTAAGCTAATTTTGTGATGGATGCCAGTATTAAAAACAGACACTTTGTCAAGCTATGACACAAATATACTTCTCCATCTGTCAGGAAAAAGGGCATGAAGGAAGCTACCTACCACTTATCTTCTCTTTAATGGAGGGATTTATAGTCTCCATATGGTCCAGGTGCCAAGCTGCATTCTGATGTGGGCCATGCATTATAGCATGGGTTACCGTCCTGTGGAATAGATACCACTAGCAGCACAGGTAAAGACTGGGGAAGCATTGTGGAATTCTGGGCAAGAACAGGAGGCCCCATAGACTAGAAACAAAGCTGCGCCAACACATGAAAGGCTACATATGTATTGTAGTGTGCATTAGAGTGGCACTATGGATCTGACTTGTGACAAACTTGTCAAAAATGTGTGTCTTTGTTACTTTATATTCTAACCATTTCATTATTTCATCAACACTAGAATGGGATGTGAATGGAAACCAGAGAAATTGATTGAAGGCATTCTTACAAATATTGAAGCAGTGTGTGTGTGTGTGTGTGTGTGTGTGTGTGTGAGAGAGAGAGAGAGAGAGAGAGAGAGAGAGAGAGAGAGATTCATTCACTCTTCTGCTCCCACTGAAGTTATTCAAATCACTGGGCTGTCATTAATAACTTTCCCCCCTTCAGTTGCTTCATTTTAGCAAAAATCTTTCAACCAAAATACCTTATCTTAATAATGCATGTAGTCACACAACATACGTGATGATAGTCTGTTGGTCCTTAAAAATGCCTAAGAGTGCTAATACCATAGGGCAGCCTTTTTCAACCTGTTGCCCTCCTGATATGCTGCGTTGCACCTCTCATCAGCCCAGCTAGCATGGCCAGTGGGCATGCTGTTTGGGGATGATGGGAGTTGTTGCTCTCCAGGAGTCCTGGAATACAGGATGGGGAAGGCTGCAAAAGGACAATTTTACTTGTCAAAGAGAGTGTCCAGGTTTGCATGATTGGAGGGGGGGGGACTAGACAATATGCTTTGTTTCCTTCTCCCCAAAGCGTGTCCACCATTTGCTTAATTACCCGCACTGCATTGTGTGTTGTCATGTCATCCAAACCTGGTGACATGGTGGGAGTGGCTTCTAACCCACCCCACAACCCATGGCTCATAGCATGGATTGTGGGGTGGGATAGAAATCATCCCCGCTATGCCGTGTGGTAGGTTCGGATACCACAGCAACCTGCAATGTGGTACAGTTAATTAGGGATGCCAGGTATGTGAGTGGCACATGAGGGGGAAACTACCCATATTGCGAAGTTTCCCCAAATGATTGTGCAAACCTGGCCAGTGTGTGAGAATTAATGAATGGATAAAAAGTCTTACACATTTTTTGAATTATATTGTATCCCAACGGTATGCCATTTTCAGTGTGGCATTTGGGGAGAAATAAAGGTTATGGTGTTCCCTTTCCACCTTCACATTCAGCACCTGTACATTTTCAGCTATGCATTATAATGCTCCTTTCCTTCTGATTTATCTGGGCTGCATTCAGAATGCATTTTAGAACCCAAAAGGAAGCACACCCTATCAGACATTTCTTTGCCAAGTTGCCTGGCACTGGGCGTTTCCATGTTTCCCATATCTTGGAATTTCCCATTCTCTGAGCCATGTGCCCAAACTGTAGCATTCTAGAAAGCAAGTTCTTACAAGACACACATACTTCTGGGTGTCTCTGTGATATCTCAGATTTCTGCTGGTGGAGAATCACTCCCCCCCCCCCCCCCCGGTCTCTGTCTCTCTCTTTCTCTCTTTCTCTCTGTCTCTCTCTCTGTCTCTCTCTGTCTCTGGCTGCCTCTACAAGAGAGGTTTAATGCTCTTTCAAGGCGCTTTAAAAAATTTACCTCTACAAGAACGGAGCACAAATCGGGCGTAGAGGCGCGTTATCTCTCCGATTATGCGCATTATCGAATGCGCGTTAAACAGCGAGTTTTATTTTGCTCTGGCCGTTAAAGTGCATTTTGCCTATGTGAACAAGCGCTTATGCACATTAACTACTTGTAAAGCGCATTTTGGTCATCCCTTAATACGCTTCGACGCCTCTCGTGCAGAGGTATTAGGCGTAAATGTGCTTCTGCGATTATGCGCATAATCGCCTAACCAGGCGCAAAAGCGAATCCTTGTAGAGGGGGTCTCTGTCTCTGTCTCTGTCTCTGTCTCTGTCTCTGTCTCTCTCTCTCTCTCTCTCTCTCAGAATTTTAGAACTTGGGGGGCATCCAGTGTAATTTCTTGGCAGTAGATTCAGGAGGATAGAGAAAAGGGAATACTTTATGCAATGCATAATTAATCCAGGATGTAGAATATATTGCTACAGGATATTATGATAGGTGTTGGCATAAATGTCTTTTTATTAGACAGATTCATGTTAGAAAGATCTAATAATGATTATTATCTATAACAGTTAAGAGTGGAACTGCAAGGCTCTGAGTCACTCTCTGGCTTAGATATTAGATTTGAAAGTGGCTTGAGAGAGGTTTCACTTCCTGTGATACAGCTATATATTTGTTTTGTCCCACCAGTCAAAGGAGTTTTGCAGATTACTGGCACAAGCATAAGACCCTACAAAATCCGTTTACCAGAGGTGGAAGAGGGATGAGTGAGTTGTCATTCCTGTTTGAAATTGCTTTCAGCTCTCAGGAAATGGCCTCCTGCCACTGATCACCAGGTGCTGGGGACAAAAAAGCAGGGATAGTTGTTACCATTGTGACTTGTTACCCAGGTACATCTGGCTGGGTGGACCAGCAGGGCAATGGTAATGTCCTTTATGTTTCTCCCTCTCCTTTACCTAAGAAGAAGGAAGTTGTTTGCCCACTACTTAATAATCCAGATTGGGGACAAAGTAACCAGTATTCGATGCTACAAAAAGCTAAAGAGCTTTTTTATATGAGGTTGTTAATTTGCTGTATCTCCTTTTGGTCTTTGCAGATTGAGATTGGAGCACTACACAAAGAGCATTTCCTTTCCTGCTTTTCCACCACATAAACTCTAGATAGCACTGTGTGATAGCGCAATAGCAGAAATACACATAAGGAAATCATGCTTTCCTTCTCTTTCACATTTAATTGCTGGATTTTCCCTGCTCTTAAAAAAGCTCACCAAAAGGGCTGTTTAAAAACAAAAGCAAAAGTGGAGGTTCATGTCATCTAAAGAACCTGTAAACAACCATGAGTAGGGAATGACGAGTGCACAATGCATGCCTGGTGCAGAAAACTTTAAATCTGCAGCCTGTACAAACTGGAGAGACCAGAAGCAATGCAATGCAGTGATTTTTTTTTACATTAATATCCCACCTTTCCCCAATAGAATCAGGGTTTTCAGACAGTTTGCCACCCAGGCACAAACTAGACCCAGACTTGCTTAACTTAGGAACATAAAACATAGGAAGGTGCCTTAAACTGAGTCAGGCCCTTGGTCCATCTAGCCCAGTATTGTTGACACCGATTGGCAACAGCTTTCCAGGTTTTAGGCAAGATTCTTTCTTAGCCCTACCTGGAGATGGCGGGAATTGAACCTGGGACCTTCTGTATGCATGTGCTGTACCACTGAGCTATGCAGCAGCATTGTCAAAGTTGCTGCATCCTGTGCCTCCAGGCTAAAGTGAAGCCTGCTGCTTGATACCTGGAAACCCTTGTTTTCAAGTTTCAGTAGGCATTGTCCACATACATTTCAACACACATAGTGGTGTCTAGTGGCTAGAATGTTGGGTTTGGGTCTGAGGATCCCAGTCTCCCTTCTTAGCCATATGGTTTTCGGCTACTCACAGTCAGTACTTCCAGATGAGGTTTTTAGCCTGCAATAGCTCTGCCTCAACCAGGGGTCCAGATGACATCATCTTCAATTTCTAATCCTCCCATATTTCCCCACTGCTCCTTTGGAAAAAAAAGTCAATTTAGGAGGAAAAGTCAGAATAATTGCATGATGCCTTTTGATTGGTAGTGCTAAGAGCCATCCATTTAGGAGTTATCCATCTGGAAGCACCCCATATCTCAGCTTGTTTATTGTGATGGGAATGAGACTAGTCTCTCTTTGGGCTTAAGCTCCCTCTCTCCTCTCCTTCACAAGTATGGTTGTGAGGATGAGTTTGGAAGCTTTCACTTCCATTTTAAATTAACCACAGTTTAGTGTGTCATCTGACAAACTGTAGTTAATTTTGACTAATTTTAAAACAAACCAACTTCAAATCATGGTTCAGCACTATGTCCAAACACAATCAGTTTCTAATTCTGTGCATAAGTAGCATTTGCATGAGTCACAAACTGGGTCTGGACAACCATTTCTCAGTTTAATAAGCCACTATATGAACAAACCTTTTGACTTCCCTTTACGTGAGTTAGAGAATGAACAAAATAACCAGGAAGTTTTAATTAACTGTAGTTTCCTGTTTCACTCAAACTGAGAAACTATAGTTAATTGCTTCAGAAAAGGCCAGGATATGAAGCCATTCTCCAGGGTTTTCTCGAAGGCATTAACCATTGTTTCTAGACTTGGACAAAATGGGAAATTATAATTAAGTGAGCACATCCTGGTTAGCTTGCTTCAACCACAGACAGAGGAGTAACAATGCTCCATGTGCCCCCATCAGGTTTGTTCATATATCAACTTGTTAAGCAGAGTTATGACCATCCAAGCAAGTCCCCAGAGGACACACAGGCTTGTCTTTTAAAAGCTGGGAAGCAGTGTGGGCCAATCTGTAAGGGGAATGGAAAATCACAGAGCTTTTTATGTAAAAATGTCTTAGAGAGGATACATATTTATAGCTAGATAAGTGTAATCAACTTTGGATTTCTCTTCTTGTATGCTTCATTGTCCCTTGAGATATTAGAGATGAAAGGTTCTCTTGATTTCCCAAAGAATGCACAGACTAGTTTTAATTTCTGCCAAATAAAGTGAGTCTACCCTTTCCATTTCTGACCATCCTGTGTAATATGAAATATTAACTTCCAGTCTCTGGTTTTTGTTATGTCTTTGACAGATCAGGATATATTTTGAGCTTGGAAAACTGTGATTCACTGTCCAGTTGGGCAGAAGGGCTTGGATTGACTAAGTATTTGTAATGTTAGTAAGGGCAAATCATCTTACATCCAAGCTCTTGAGCCTAATTGGGTAGTATACAGGAGCCTAGAATAGAGCAGGATATATGGACTAGACTGGTGTTTGTTCAGTCTAGATCACCATTCTTGGTATCATCCCAAGCACATGGAGAGTATGCTCTTAAATGCACCTGCTGTTGCCTTACTACTATGTGTTCCAGTTGAGATGTTTGACAAGTTTTTATTCCTGGAGGTTTTTCTGCTATTTTTGATCTTCCATGTGACCCTAGATCTCTCAAATGCAGTTTGAAAATCAATAATATAGATTTCTGAATATGTAGCTCGTTTGATTCATACTCAAGTTCTATGCAGTGCATAGGAACACACAGGCTTGTTGTTGATGAAGGATGGAGTGAGTGTTTTTGTGAGCAGGTAATTTTTTATCTGTACTCATAATGCTGGTCTGAGTACTGAAGTAAGAGAAAGCAGCAAAAGTGAGGGGAACCTGACACAGTGACCCTGCTCAGATGACACACTGAGCTGTGGTGGTTAAACATTTTGAGCCAAACATTATGGCTTAGTGTGTTATGTGAACCATGGACTTAGTGTGTCATGTGAAACATTCCTAACCATGGTGGCTACATAACCATGGTTTAAACACACTCATTTGCTGCAAAAAGGTTTAGCGGCCTAACCATGGCTTAGTGTGTTGTCTGAACAGGCCCAGAAATAATTCTCAATTCAATCTCCATTTGTGGCCATGCTTTGCTTAAGATACCAACAACTATTACTGTATCTTCTTGTAAGCCTTTATGAAGCCAGATTCTTTTTATTACTACTATTTAGGTCACTAGGAATTGTGCATAATTCCTGACTGGTGTGACATTACAAAAATCCACATCTTTAGCTATTTTCCCGTTTCCCTTCATGCATCTAAAGCTGTGCATAGAGCTAATTTCAACATAACTTTCTCCTAATTTACAAATGGAAAATGAATAGTGGGTGAGGATAAGCTGTAAAAAAAAATACAAAAACTAGGGGGTATTTGAAATTGCCTTTTATGGGATCAACCATAAATTAGATATCACATATTACTACATTTAGAATCAATAAGTGTTGCCTTGGGGCAATTGTGCTATGACCTCACTTTAAAGAGTCACATCTGTGTGTAAATTTACATGTTTATTTACTGTGTATAGCAAGAATCTCGAAATAGCCCCCAGAATTCACAAAATCCTCTTTTGAAAATTAGTTATGTATACTGTACTAGTTCTCACATTACATCCATGGGCATTTTTTCTCTACTGATTTGATTTGTGAAAACATTCCAGTGTCTTTTAAAAAATAATGTATAGAGGAGCCATCTTTCTCTACTAAAATGCTTCTATATTTCCTGGCAGAGTTAAATTATTTGGCTTTGCACTCAATCATGCTCTCATTTCCTTCAAGAGGAGTTTCCTTTTAAATTTTGGTATAGTTCTATTAGTCTGTGAGTACTTATCAATGAACTTAGCCAGAAAAATCCACATGACATTCTTGAGTGTCTAAATGCCTGATTTTCTTTCAGGAGAAAACTTTACACAAATAATTCTGAGAATGAAGTGAAATTCATTAATACTTGGCAGAATTCCAGACAGCAGCATCTGCATTGTCACATCAGTGGCTGCTTGGCTTTAAACATCGTCATTGCCTCTTGTCAAACCAACCCATCCTGAATGAATTTCTTGCTTGATAAATCAAAACTCTCATGTAAGATAAATAATTTTGCAAGAGAAAGAATGTATTTTGATAGAGGCAACCACTTTCCTAGATACCCATTTAGCACAAGAGAGCTTAAGCTCGCATTATTGCATTAAAACTAAATACATTATATGGAACTTGACAGAATGAGAACATGTGGAGCAGAAGTCTTTTGAGATGATCCCAAAATTCACAATGACATGTCAGATGTATTTTGTTTGAGCATCTAGGACGACGATGATGATTTAAAATATTTCTTGTACACCTTTTAGTCTAAAAGCCCTCACAAAGTAGCATAATTGTTCTGCATGCATCCAGTGCTTTGTTCAAATTAATCTGCATATGGCAGGATATACGCAGTAAGGGTCTGGCTGCATTGCAGCTTCCTACACTCCTGCGTTGTTATTTTAGAATAGCCTCCCCCAACCTGGTGTCCTCCAGATATGTTGGACTACAGCTCCCCAAATCCCCAGCCAGTATGGCCATGCTGACTGCCAGATTGGACAAGCCTGCATTAGAACAATCTTGCAAATAAGTATTCAAAAGATAAATATGCAGCCAGCTTAGTTTGCTCCATGCTTTGATCCCAGCTGCTGCCACAACTATCCACTTGGTGCCACTCTGTGGATACTTCAGGTACATGTTTCCATCCATGACTAGCAGCATGACTGAGTTGTGCACACATCTCTGCCATGTAGGTTAGAAGGTATTCACAGTATATATTTCAATGGGAGTGCTTACTCTTTTATTTCCTGATATATAAAAGACATTTGTCTTTGCAAGGTGTGATATTTGTGCATAAAAGCCCCCTTTTATAGCATAGTTGATGGATGTCTGAACCTGCTTTAAGGGATGTGTCAATTAGATGACAAATGCACCACTTGACAGTAAAATTTATGTCCAAGAACCTCTTCCCTCAAGGTTCTAGGCATGTGCCTCCTTCTTCGCAATGTGTTCCTGAATGCTTCACCTTTCAGGTGCGTATGGGTTGTTCCTGACATTAGTACAGTTTGGGGAAACAACAAAGAGTCTTGTGGCACCTTAAAGACTAACACATGCTTTATAACATAACTTTTCATGGACAAAGATCCATTCCCCCTCCCCCACGTGTAGGCATATATACTTGGATCTCTAGGATAAACCTTGCATCTCATGAAGTAGACCGTAGTCCACAAAAACTTATGCTGTAATACATCTGCTAGTTTTTAAGGTGTAACAGATTCCTTGTTGTTTCTGCTGTAGAAGTTTGGGAAAAGTTCACAGAAAACAAACAGGGCCAAATGTTGGCCAAGCAACTTGTGTCCCCAGAACCTCAGCCTTGAAGGCTGGGAATTTAATTCTTCCTTTTCCTTTTTTCTCCTCCTTCTCCTCCTCTTCCTGTCTGGATCCTCTCTTAGTTGGGAAGTCTGGCCTTTTCAAGCCCAGAGAACATGGTGGGAGAGTGCAGCAATGCTTTTTCTAGCTGAAGGAAGGAGCACATAGGATTACTGTAGTTTCATGTGCTGCCTCTCTCAGCTTTAAGGGCCAAGAGAGGGAGAGAGAGAACATTCATAACCATGTGATGTAAAGAGCATAGCAGGGGATGTCTTGGCTGCTTCTCCTGGTTTTAAGGAGCCAAGAGAATCAATTGTGGATGCTCTGTGGGACTCTTTCCAGCTTTCAATTATAGTTCATGGCTTCCTTAACATGAATTTGGGTTCCTTTATAACCCAATGCATTGGGACCCCTACTTTCCTAGCCACTAGGAAATCAGCTTTCTTAGGGTCATTTCATCCAATGCATCTTGAGCTCTCACTGGAAGATTTCATGAAAATGTTTGGGGGGACACTGTGATTCCAGTCCTGTCCCCATGTTACTTCCTATGTAGTGAAAGGGAGTAATTAAAAAAGCACTTCACCCCTTCCAGTCCTTCTTACACAGCTTCTCCTTGACCTAACCTGAGAGAGATTGATCTCTTTTCTGAATGAAGATGACGGTCAAGAGTACATTTTTGCTCAGTACTGAGCATTTGTTGACTATTACGCCACTCTGTTCTGACACCCTGTAGTGACAAAATGTTTCTTTATGTTTGTGGATCAATATCTTCCAAAGGTTGCTTTGACTACGGTCAAAATGCAGTTGGTGGGTTTGGGTTTGTTTTAGTGCATGGGGCTATTCTACACTGTACTTCAGGCTTCCCAAACCTGCCCCCATCCAGACGTTTTGGATTTCAATTCATGTCAGCTGCAGCCAGCATGGCCAATGGTCAGGGGTGCTGGGAATTGTAGTCCAAAACATCTTGAGGGCATCAGGTTGGGGAAGGCTGCTATGCTTGATGAGAATGCGACAGGGCAGGATGGGGTGGAGGCTTTCATCAGTGCTTGTAGTAGAAAGAACAGAGGACTGTTTTCTTTCTCTTTCTCCTCTTCCTGAGCGCCTATGTACAGCAGCAGCAGCAGCACTGTGCTTGGGTATATTGTACATGACACAGAAAAACTCTCCGAGGGTCAAACTACACATTACGTTATCCATGTTTTTTAAAGTGTGCTTAAACTGGGCAATCCTGTTCTGTAGAAAAAGGTTGCAGCGCCCTGATCCAGAAGGTGCTCCCAACGTGAATGAGGGCTTCACACCAGTTTCAGGCTTGCTCTTTGCCACTGAAGGTGCTGCTTACTGCAAATAGCAGCCAAGAGGATGATTTTCATCAGGAAATTGATTCATGGCCCTGATCCAGATGTGGAGCACATTGTGGATCAAAAGCCCTGACAGTGGTTTTTTCCCTTCAAAATAAAAGTGCACAATTTAAGCACACATATTAAAAAGCATGAATACAATAACATGCAATTAGGGCATGACCCCCCCCCCCCCAACCATCCAGGTTCATGGATATGTTACCTTGAATGTCTGGAATGTGATTATAGCCGATATCTACATGTTAGTAGTGACAACGGTGGACCAAATGTGGATGCCAGCAGTCCCTGATTTTTGTTCTTACTTATCTGATAATACACTGGTGAATAATGACCGCCTAATTTGTGTGACTGCACATATTCACTGGTGTATGTTTGTGGACATTCACAAAATTCATCATGGATCTGGAAGAAATCAGAAAGGATTGTGTTACCCACAATTATATATCTTGCTTCTAATTTGCCATATGGGCATAAAAGGTTCAGCAGAGAGTTTGGCAATCTGTAGTAGGGCTGTGCACTGTTTCAGTAGTAGGGTTGGGATTGGCCTGATTCAGCCTGAAGCAGGTCGGGGTCAGTCTGAAGTGCTGCCCAGCTGCACGAGCCCCCTCCTTACTTGCTGTCCTGGTCCTGTCGGAAGAGTGCCTACAGCCATCATGGTCTTTGAAGGCGTTGCCATTTTCTTTTAAAATGGTGACTCCTGTTCTTCTGGAAATAAAAATTTTGTATATTGTGGCCATAAGGCCTTAATGTATGCAACCTTACAGGTGTAAATGGTGTGGTGTGTGTGTGTGTCGGGGGGGGGGGTTGGCTGGCAGTTCAGTGGGAGGGGGATTTGGATGTCCTAATCCTGCTTTGGATCTGGATTCGGAATAGGGTTGGACTGGGTCCAAATTGGCCTCCAAAGCGGGTTGCAGGGTCCATGCACAGCCCTAGTCTGTAGGTGGTTTGTAGATGTTGGAAATGCTGAATGCCGAATCTGGGTTGTTGAATTTCTAAAAATGCTCCTGTTAGAAAGTAGAATTGTGCAAATGCCAGCATTCACCTACATTTTAGACATTGAATGAAACAGCTAGTCAGGAGGAGAAAGATCCAACTTCCTTGAACTGGGGAACCAGCAGGGATAGATATTACTGCTTGGTGTGAGTTGCAGCGACCTTGGGCTTTTTCAAGGGATACATGCAGCATCAAGGCATGTGAAAAATGTCCTGGAATAAAGCACATTCCATTTACCACCCCGCACTTCCACAATTGCTACAAGAAGTGAGAGATGTGGACTGCTCAGTCCATGCTGACTCCTAACAGCCATGTGGACAAGTGGGGAATCAAACCAGTGGATGCTAAAGCCACTGTCAAGAATTGGAATGTGCTGTGACACGCTAACAAAATATACTGGTTTAAGAGCATGAACTGAGAGCTGATTTAAATCTCAGCTCAGCAATGAATTTACTGAGTGACCTCAGGCAAAACCATTGTGTCTCAACTTTCATGAAGGACAAAAAATTATGCAGCTCAAATTTACTCCATTTGTGCATGCTCTTTATTTTATGATGGGTGAAAGCCAATATTGTGTGAATGGATGTGCACATGCATAATGGGACTTTTTCCTCCTCTCCTCCCCCGCTGGAACCCTCTGCACTCCACTCAGCTCTGTTCCAGAGGTTCCCCAAACCCTCCGGAACACATTTTGAGAGAGTGCAGGGGCTGCAAGGGGGAAAGGGAGAATCCCCACCACTACCTTCCTGTACTGCTGACAGAAGCAATTCCATCAGCCGGAAGACTTCCTTGGAAACCACTGTATAGGCTACGTGACAGGGTCCAAAGCCAGTCGTGTCTTTGTCACTGAGAAGAGTTCTACAAGTTGAGGAAGAATTATTGTATCCCTGATATTATTTATTTATTTGTTTATTTATTTGTTTATTTGTTTCCACTGTAGTTTGCTGAAGTGCTTAATTTCATTTTATTGCCATAAAATGCTCATTTTCCTTCTGCTCTGTTCGAAAACATTGAGAGTGGAACAATCATGAGGAAAATATAAAGTGGCCCCTCTCAAGCATTCTTCACATGCACAGAGAACAACCTAGAGCTCTAGCTAGGGAGCTTGCACTCTGTCGTACCTCTCCCCCTCTAGAGGAGATACTTGACATGCTTGCGAGTGGGGACAGGACAAGCGGCTTCTCACTCAGTTCTCTTCTGATTTCTGCAATAGCCACAGTAGCATCTCTGGGAACCTTCTCCCTGGAGTTTCTCTTAACTGTGAGCTTTAGTTATTCCCCCCACCCCAATATGGAAGGCTCCTAGCGCTAACAATCAGAAAGCCTTGTGCAGCTATTGCATCTTTTTCACTTTGATGGATTTTCTGTGAAAAGGAAAAAGACGGAAGAAGTAGTGGGTAAACACAAGAGAGTTACAAGTGAAAGATGATGATGTTTGGATCCTCCATAAAATTTTGTGAGTAAGGCCAGGCGATGGTGCCATAAAAGTCTCATCTGGAAGCACTTAAGGAGTCTTCTAAAATGTATTTGTTTCAGCTTTAATTGGACTTCATTCCATACCCTTTTGTCTTGGCAAAGAACACATTATCCCAAATACATTAAGCAGGCAAATTGTCACCAACTTTCGAGACTTGGGGCGGGTTTGTGGAGAAAGGTGATGGAATCCCAGAATAGTGAGGAAAATTTCTGCTGTGTCTAGGTCCTTGTGACACCTTTGATCAATGAGAGAAACTCTTTGGGTGCTGGCTACTCCAATAGCTCTGGTTCCCACCTCCACATTGATGGAAGGCCTGGTCCTGAGAGTCCATCTTTTAAACATTTTCTAAGTAACCCAAGTATGGTGGCCAACTGTGCAGAAAAAAAAAAAGACAAAAGGTTACATTGATTTGCATAACATTTGTATATGCTAATTTATAGATGTATAAATGCAAATGTAACATATTGTGATAATTTAAATACAAATACCACGCATCTCACCCTAGTGGGGAATGACCTGCCCTGTGTGCCTGCTGCTCAGTTTGATGACCGAGTGCTAAGTATTGCTGGACAATTCCAAGGCCCCCTGCTCTCTCTCCTTATTGAACTGGACTTGGACTGGATAGCCCTACAAATAAAGGACATCTTCAAATAGAGGATGTCTTCTATTTTATTTTATTTTTAATTATAACCTTCCTGGAGGAGTGTGATTATGATTCTGAATGAAGAAAAATAAATCCATTTTAAAATTGAACAGGTCCAGCCACTGTGGAAGAAGTGATTAAGCACACACTTTTTCTTATTTTAAAATCCCTGGCAGGAGTAATTTGTTTTCCTTGTTTTAAAAATGTCCATTCTGCTGGAATGCTACTGAAAGAAAAACATTAAATAAACATTAAAATAAAAAGAAACAGCTTTGTGCCAGGAGGCAACCTAGTCTATGGCAGTGGTCTTCAACTGGTGGGTCACGACCCAAAACTGGGTCACGAGATCAGTCCAGATGGGTCACGGCAAATCTGTTGCCGCTATGTTGGGCAATTGTGAAATTGTGAAAGTGAATCCCATGTTGTAGTTTGGGAGCCCAAGGTGGGTCTTGGGTCTGGACCAGTTGAAGACCACTGGTCTATGCCATCTCTCTCTCTCTCTCTCTCTCTCTCTCTCTCTCTCTCTCTCTCTCTCTCACACACACACACACACACACACACACACTCTCTTCTGCAATTGCACAATTGCACAGGAACAAAATTGTACTATTTCAGAATTGTTTCTGATTTTCTTGTTAGCCAAGATGTTGTCTGTCTTGTTCTCCCCCCACCTTCCCACAATTCGCAGGACAATAGTGGATAAATCCTGTATAATTTGGATGTTCACAGAGCATTAGCCTATTACTTGAAAAGAACATGTCATTTCACAATGGACAACCAGTCTCTTGGTCAATTATACTGTCCTTGGAAGAGTTTGCATATCTTCTGCTACTGCAATAGCTATTTGCTTATGAAACTGCAAAGCAATTTAAGAATATAAGAACAGCATGCTAGATCAGACCAAGGGTCCATCTAGTCCAGCATTCTGTTCACACCATGACCAAACAGCTGTTGACAGGAACCCACAAGCAAGACATGAGTGCAACAGCACCTTCCCACCCATGTTCATCAGCGACTAGTGTACATTGGCATACTGCCTCTGATACTGGAGGTAGCACATAGCCCTCAGGACTAGTAGTCATGGGAAGCCTTATTCTCCATCAATTTATCCAATCGCCTTTTAAAGTCTTCCAAATTGGCAGCCATCATTACAACTTGTGGCAGTGAATTCCATAGTTTAACTGTGCACTGTGTGAAGAGTCCTTTTATTTGTCCTGAATCTCTCACCGATCAGCATCATGGGATGAACCCAGGTTCTAGCATAATGAGAGAGGGAGAAAAATGCCTCCCAATCCACCTTCTCCACATCATGCATAATTTTGTAGACCTTTATCATGTCTCTCTTTACTTGCCTTTTTCCCCAAGCTAAACAATCACAGTTGTTGTAGCCTTCCCTTGTAGATGGTCATTTATGTGGGAATGTGATCACTTCTTTTGTCTTTTCAAGTGGCATTTCCATTACTGAGCTATACAGGGTGGTCACTTGGTCTACCATTTCTACCATCTGTTAAACACTTTGTCTTGGACGTGTACACAAGAGCTTATGTAGCATTTGGCAGAGCAGTTTCTTCCTAGTCTTATTTTCTTTCCACCAGAACCCTCTTCCACATAGGCTAGCTATCTAATCAATCACCCATATGTACAACTGCACAGAAGAAAATCAGGTTGCTTACCTGCAGTGATGTTCTTTAAGTGATCATCTGTGTACTTGCCCACCTGTATCACTGCAGGCATCAGTCACTTTCTAGAGTTAATACTTTGTTGCAGCCATAAGGTGCTCTCCACATCCTTTGATGTATGTGCAGATAGCCGAAGAGGTGGGGGCTTGGGCACAAGCTTCCTTACTTGAGAGTGCTAGGATGTTCCTGGAGTTGGTACTGTATAGGCACCACATGTTGGATTATGCCCTCAAAGAACATCAGTAATAGGTAGTTAACTTCCCCCCTTCCCCCCTTCCCCCCCCCCAACGTTAGAGATATGTACTGAAGAGGATTTCTTAAATGTTTCTCTTTCTTAAGGAGTATGGATAGGAATTTCATCAGCTTCATAATTTGAAACATCTGGTACTTTTTTTCTTTCTTTTAATGGCACCAGTTCAGGGCATAACATTTGCATCATGTCCCAAACTTGCTGGCATTCATACCTTGTAATTTTTACAGCTGTCAAGAGGATATAGTATAATACACTATTGTAGTCAGCAACCCGAGGGAAAAAACGATCTCTTTGGTTGGGTCTGGACATGAATGCAATTTGTGCAATCTGTTTTGTAGAGTGCAATGTATTTATTTGCTGAACCCAATGTTCCTGTGCGCTCCCCTACCACTGCCACCATGCACACCGGCACGTTTTCGAAACAAATGAAATAATTCTGCTTAGTTGCTAATTTTGCAAAATCATCATCTGCAAAAAAAGTTCTGTATCAGGTGTGAAGTGCCCACACAGTGAACAAGATGCAATACCTTTCATATAAGTAATATGGAGCCCTGGCACATGATTGTGTGTGTGTGTGCGCGTGTTGTACATGGAACCACCTCAACCTCCATTACATTGCTTAAGTGAACAGAACACTCTAGGATCTGTATATGTAGTACAATACTTCAAGCATTAAGGGCATTCCTCACCATAAGTCGTCATCCCCCTGTCTCAGTTTCTATAGTGTTAGACCTATACTTACACACAACTATTTATTTCATTTGAAAACCTAATCTTCCTAAACTCCATGTAAGAGTTTTGTCAGCCATCATTGATAGAACCCTAAATGGAAACTGACATAGGATATATTGCATTGAACTGGATGCGTTCCAAGGAAACTCCCTGTTTGCTTTTTGGCTTCCCCTCTTCACAGGACTTTCTCATAACACTCGATTGCACTGGAAGGGCTTAAAAAAGTTGGGGAAGTGGGGGAGAAGTAGCTCCAATGGAGTGAGTTTCTAAAGGCAGAACAGGATAGGGCAGGGCACGGTCTTTTGCCTTTCTGATGCTGGTGATAGTAAAGTCATTTCTCTAAAAGCCTGACTTCCCGGGGGCTTGAATTTTAAATTCTTTTTCGTTCTAAGCCTCAGGGCTGTTAATCAGAGCTGGGAACAATAATTGGAATTACTGTGTAATACACATTCGTTCATAAACTGGGATTAGAAATAAACTGTGAGTTTTTGGATGCAACCTTAATTGGCACCTTGTTCCCTCATGCAGTTGTTCCACTGCAATAGTGATATGGTAAAGGTGTCAAGGGCATTGGTGACCAGTCGTCTTCGCAATACGTCCCGGTTCAACCTCTTTTCCTAAAAGATTCCTTGGATTGTGTTAGATAAGTGTCGGAATGTTCACAAGCTGATTACAATTCAGGGCAGTGTAATCACATTATCCACCACATAAAAAATTGGAGAGAGGGTCTTTTCTGTGGTGGCTTTTAGTTATGGAGCCCTCTCTAGATATGTTTGCCTGCTGCCGTCATTGCTATCTTTTAGGTGCCCGATGAAATCCACTTGCAGATCCTTTTATCTATCGTTTTATCTGCTACCTAATTTGCTTTGCTTGTTTCAGTGACATATTACATTTTAATATTGTGCAGTATGTGTGTTGTTTTATATTGCTTTGTAAACTGCCTTTTTAAGTTGGGGGATACTTGTCTCAGCAATACTGCAAGCAAGAAGGATCTTGAAATTGTTGTAGATCACAAGCTGAATATGAGCCAACAGTGTGATGTGGCTGCAAAAAAAGCAAATGCTATTTCGGGCTGCATTAATAGCAGTGTAGCTTCCAAATCCTGAGAGTACTGGTTCCCCTCTATTCAGCACTGGTTAGGCCTCATCTTGAGTATTGTGTCCAGTTCTGGGCACCACACTTCAAGAAGGATGCAGAAAAGCTGGAGGGGTTCAGGGGTCTGGAAACAAAGCCCTATGAGGAGAGACTGAAAGAACTGGGCATGTTTAGCCTTGAGAAGAGAAGACTGAGGGGATACATGATGGCACTCTTCAAGTACTTGAAAGGTTGTCACACAGAGGAGGGCCAGGATCCCTTCTCAGTCATCCCAGATTGCAGGACACGGAATAATGGGCTCAAGTTACAGGAATCCGGATTCCAGCTGGACATCAGAAAAAACTTCTTGATTGTTAGAGCAGTATGACAATGAAAACAATTATCTAGGGAGGCCGTGGGCTCTCCCACACTAGAGGCATTCAAGATGCAGCTGGACACCCATCTGTCAGATAGGCATTAAGATTCCTGCATTGAGCAGGGGGTTAGACTTGATGGCCTTATAGGCCCCTTCCAGCTCAATTATTCTTTGATTCTATAACTTGAAGGGTGGTGAAATGGATAAGCAAATAAAAATGATGCCTTAAAGTACGCTACTTTGTACTACTTCTCCCCCACTTCCTTATCTCTTTTAAGCCCTTCCAGTGCAATCGAGTGTTATGAGAAAATCCTGTGAAGAGGGGAAGCCAAAAAAACAGGGAGTTTCTTTGGAACGCATCCAGGTCAATGCAATGTATCCTGTGCCAGCTTCCATTTAGGGCTCTATCCATGATGACTGACACAACTCTTACATGAAATTTTGGAAGAAAGTCCCAAGTAGAATCTCTAGAATTTCCAGTTAAAAGGATCTTGGGCAGCAAGGATGAGCAGGGACTCTGCTCAACACCCTTGGGAGCCACTGCCAGTCACGACTGTGAGTTCTGGATTAGATAGACTGATCTTCTCACAGAATAAGGGTCAGAGCGGTCATGTGAGCCATCCCTTGTTCTAAAGTTGTCTGTATGGTGGAAGAGTACTGGCTGGCCATTGCTATGAGGTCTACTGTGGGGCACTTTCTAAGATTTGCTGTATATAAAGAGGGAGGGGGAGCATCTGGTAATCTCCTTTTGACTGCTCATCCTTTGGGAGCCATTAATCTTCCTGGTGGCAGTGTGTGAGTCACAGCAGATACAGGGTTATCTTTGTTCACAATGTAAGCACTGGTCAGGGTCAGAAAGGAGCATGGTCCTGGAGTCGTGTGGGGTGTCCCTGTGCTATTTCCTGTGGGATGTAGGCCTGACAGCCTCCCTTTATGTTACTTACTCAAGCGTGGGAGTGAAAGATTGTTGACTGCACATTTTATCTATTATCTCAGAATTTGCTCTTCTGTAGAGTTTTGAGCACCCTATGGATCCAAACATAACATCTGCGGCGGCCAAACGGCAACATTTTGTGCACTTGAAAGAATGAGGGGTTGTTTGTTCATTTGAAGAAGAAATGGTCTAATTTTCACTGTCTTAATTTTTCAGCGAAAAAGAATGGTTTTTTTTTGTTGGCTTCAGTTTTTCCTCATCTCTGCCAACGTTTTATAGAAACACCCACCATATGTCTGATTTTTACTGGCCAAGCACATTTTAAGTTTGCTAAGCTAATGTCTTCTGGAGATTGTACAGCTTGTGCGTACACTAACATGCAAATGCACACAAGACTGGGTCAGTTTGTTTGCTTATGAATCAATGAGTTTAGGTACTGTAGTTAATGTTTTTCTCAAAGGTTGCAAAGTGTTTCTGTTGCAGGTGGCATTGCTAAAGGGAATACTTGCTTCTTGGCCTGTGACATTCCCCACACAGCATGATATTGCTGAGTTTATATAGTGCAAACTGAACTCTTTTAATGTGGCATTTTCTCCCAATATATAGGGAGGGTTCTAAAAACAAAATGACCTTTTGTGACCTTGAGCTGCACGAGAAAACCTCTCCCACAATGGTATCAATTAATACAGCTTTTAAATGTTATTTTCCCCACAAGTCTGGATTTGTTTCAAGCTGTACAAAATAATGTTTCTTTCCCTCGACCCTGGATTCTTTTTCAAATGTGGGAAACAAAGCTTGTTCCCATATTTTCACCAGAGTACTTGGGAAAAACATTACTGTTTTTTACTTCTGATTTTTTTCTACCTGTTTTAGTTTTAATACTAGATTTATCCTTTCTTCGAGCCCTCTGTTCCTATCTATATCATCATTTAGCACAGTAGTCAGTTCTTGCTTTTCAGATTTGCAAACCCTTTTGGTTTACATTTTTGCCCCCTTCTACTCCATTCTACCCATGCACACTCCTTGCCTTTGAAATTGTTTTTTTAGTACTTTTACTCCCCCCAATTATGTTTAACTTCTTGAAAACACATGTAATTAAAGGATAGTATTTTTTCATAACAACATTTTGAGTTAAAATGTTTCACATAGTGAAGGAGCTTATTTGCACTAGTTGGCTACAGCTTGAAGAGCTGACATACGTTAGGAAAAAATCTCACCCACTGTGTGGGTGACTGAGAGGAGATGCAGAACAATGCCAGAAAAATAAGAATTTATTGTGAGGGTCAGCATGCACATTGCCAGATGTTCTGCTGGGGCTGGTAAGAGAATCCATTCTGGTTAAGAATAGTCCAGCATGCCTTGAGAGAAACTCTGTGAACAGTTTTTTATAATTACTTCCATTTGCATTCAAAATGTAAAAATGTACAATGAAATTGGGAGGCATGGAATGATGATCTAGGAGACTTTCCCATGAAGCAGAGGAAGGGAATTTGCAGGACTAGGAGGGGCTTATAAGAGAAAAGTGGTGTGGCTTTGGGCTTAGCGTGATCACATTCAACTTTTAAAGCCTTTCTCATTGCAACATTATGCATATTTAAATCCCACTGGGACTGGACTTAAGCCAGTAAACTCCACTGGGTTCTGTGTAGCTTATTCCTAAGTTAGGGTGTATAAGACTGTATACTCAACGTTGCTTTGCACTTTATATTTCCATTTGGTTTAGCATTCCAAAAATGAGCTTAGCCTCCCCACTCAGGCTTGTGTGCTCCCTCTCCTCCAGTGTAGCTGTGAGAAGGAGGTGGAAAGCTCCCATTTTCATTTTAGATTAACTGCAGTTTAGAGTGCCCTCCAAACTGTAAACTGCAGTAAACTGATTAACTGGAACATGCCAGCTTCGTAGGGTTGGAGCCAGACTTCCCATGATCAGAGTTCCGCTCATGGGATGCTCCTGCCAGAGGAAGAGATGAGGAAGAGATTTTCACCTATTCCCCCCTAGCCCCCTATGCCCCCTGAAAACATGCTCTGGGGGTTGGGGGACCTTCCAGAACAACATGTGAGGTGGCTCTGGGGGCTAAAGTGGGGAGGGTGAATCAGCAAAAATACCTTCTACCCTGTTGCACTGTGTCTTGTCCCTTCCACAAATGTATGGAGCCCTTCTATTTATGGAAGAGCATAGTATGGAACCATCCCAGAAACTATGGTTTGAAGTTGGCTTCTTACACTTACCATACTTATGATTGATAATATGGTAAGATGGTGAGTAAATTTACAATGGAAACAAAAGCTTCCAAACACCTCCTTGTGGTCGCCCCAGAGGAGGAGGGGGAGTAGCATAAGTGGGTAGGGGCAGAAGAGGCTCATTCATGGCCAGCAGTGGGATTTGTCATCCTCTTGCATTGCCAAGTGTCCCACAAACTTAGTGAAAGTACAGCCAGGAAAAGTTTTCAGTTCAGGATGACTGTAGTCCATGTACATGGGAATAAAGTTGTGGGTGGGAAAATGAAAAATATGAGTCATAGTCTTCTTTCTGCTAATTGTCATTCATATTCTCATATACAGTACTTGCCTGGCTTTGTGCTTGAGCAGTGCAATGTTTTCCTGCTGTAAAAACCTGAGCTCTACCTCATCTTACAAATAAACTTACATAAAGTTGAGAAAAGGTTACCATTAAGAACAGAGCACTGAACTTGATAGACCTCCAAACGTCTGCCCCTCCTAACCAGAGTCTGCTGAGCTTGCTACAGACCTTTCTCACATCTGTGTACATCAGTTGGAAAAACATTTTCCGGAGCCTAAGCAAAAGGGCTGTGAACTGTGCGGGGTGGTGGTGATTTTGGATGTCAGTTTTTTTGAGAATATTCTCATGTGATATTGAAAAGAGAGTTTTTTTGCAGTGCAATGGTTGAAGGGGAACATGCCCGCAAATGGAAACATGCATCACGTCAAGCTCCCAGCTATTTACATTTCAAATATTATGGAGCAACCTTTCTTTTTTATGTTGTGCAAAAGGCTTTTAAGCCTAGTTCATGTGAGTGGATGTTTGGGTCTGAGCTTGGTTCCGTGCAAATGCAAGTGGAATTCAAAAATTATATTGGAGTTTGAATATTACTATGTGCAACACCAGGTGCATGTAGCAAAGGTTCACTTGCTTTGACTTCTTAGTGTGTGTGCTTGTATTTTTAATTTAGCAGATGGTTCCAACCATCCCCAAAGACTGAGCTATGATGGTTGGGGATGATGGTAGTTGCAATCTAACACATCTGGAGGGCATCAGATTGGGGAAAGTTGAACTATACTATCTCCCAGCATTGGCAGAACCTCTTTAATGGTATCTATGTGAATCCTCTCTCACACACACACCTCACCCTTCTTTAATGAATGGATAAAAAGGTACTGCCTGCCTCAGTTCTCTTGGGGGTAGAGCAGAAAGGGAAGCAGTCTTTGCTGAGTTCACATTCTCAGAATGAGCTTTCCAACATAAGCTCTCAGCAGAGCCGCAAGAGACTTGCTGCAGGGATTTCCAGTCGGGCTTCAGGAAGAATCACCCCCCCCCCCCCCCCAAATCCAAATAATACAAATCGAAGCAGAGCAGATCCAGTTGTTGGTGCAAATTAGTCCCTATTGTCCAGACACTGCCAGAAAGCAACAGATGCTGATCTTATGGTATGCTCCATGCAAGCCTTGAAAATTAGGAAAATACTATATCCCTATGGAACAGGGAACCATCTGAGTCAAGATTTTGGACAATTGCCTTTGATAACACAGTTGTCAAAATGAAGTGCTAGCAGCATCCAGGGCTGTAGTTACAGGGGGAAGAGGTTATTTATTTATTTTATTACATTTGTATACCGCCCCATAGCTGAAGCTCTCTGGGCAGTTCACATCAGATTAAAACAAAAACAATATACAAAAATTAAAACAGCAAAAACATACAATATACACACACATTAAAAACCACTATAATATATTTAAAAAGCTATAAGCCTAAAAACAAAACAAACCCAGGCTCATCATATATTGCTAAATGCCTGAGAGAAGAGGAAAGTCTTGACCTGGTGCCGAAAAGATAACAATGTTGGCGCCAGGTGGGCCTTGTCGGGGAGATCGTTCCACAATTGGGAGGCTACCACAGAGAAGGCCCTCTCCCGTGTTGCCGACTTCCGAGTTTCCCTTGGAGTAGGCACTTAGAGGAGAACCTTAAACGTTGATCGTAGTGTACGGGTAGGTCCGTGTCGGGAGAGGCGTTCCATCAGGTATTGTGGTCCCAAGCTGTGTAAGGCTTTATAGATTAAAACCAGTACCTTGAATCGGGCTCGGAAACATACAGGCATCCAATGCAAGCAGGCCAGAGTAGGTCTTATATGCTCGAACCTTCTAGTCCCAGTTATCAATCTGGTCGCTGCATTTTGCACAAGCTGAAGCTTCCGAACCGTCTTCAAAGGCAGCCCCACGTAGAGTGCATTGCAGTAATCTAACTTGGAGGTTACCAGAGCATGGACAACTGAAGCCAGGTTATCCCTGTCCAGATGGGGCAGACTGGTCCCCTCAGAGATATTCCTGGCTGTTTCCTCTGAATTTTCAGCTTTACTATTTTATATGATGGAAATATACGGAACAAAGAGCAGGGAGTGTTCAGCGCAATTGCTTAGGGAAGAATTAGATATTACCTTGACTGCTGTAGCATGTTGTATGTGGGGCTGCCTTTGAAGATTGCCTGGAAACTGCAGTTAGTTTCAAATATGTTTTGTTTTGTTTTTGTAGTTTTTTTGAAGTGTTGAAGTGGTTTTAAATGTACAGATTGTGTGTATGTTGTATGTTTTTGCTGTTTTAATTTTTGTATATTGTTTTTAATTCTTTTTAATCCTATGTAAACCGCCCAGAGAGCTTCGGCTATGGGGCGGTATACAAATGTAATAAATAAATAAATAAAATAAATAAATAATATAGTGAGGTTGGCTACATACTGGGAACAGTCCTTGGGAACACATTTTAGCAGTACTTAGAGAACTTCAGTCCTCCCAGTCTGTTTCCAAGCACAATTCATAGTGCTGGTGCTTATCTTTTTAAAGCCTTATTGGCCTGGGAAACCAGTTACATGAAGGATTGCCTGCTCCTATCTCAATCTGCCCATGTATTGCCTTCTTCAGACGCTCTCTTCCAGGTACCCCACCATCTAAGGTGAGGTGGGTGGTGACTGTAGAGAAGGATGTCTTCGTGGAATTCAGGGGGAATTCAAAAGTTTAATGCTTAGAAAAAGCATGTTTGCCTGATGCCTGAAGGCAACAATTCTTACCCTATGGGGGACAGGGTGGGAATTGCTGTCCTTTAGGCATCAGCCAAACATGTTTTATTTTTCTAGGCTTTAAACGTTTGTTTGCTTTCACTGCTGCTTTTATTGCTATCTATCTATCTATCTATCTATCTATCTATCTATCTATCAATCATCTATTTATCTATCTATCCATCCATCCATCCCTATGTGAGTGTTTGCCTGCATATGAGTAGAGCTAAAAACACTGTAGGGAATACAAGCATAAACTAAACCCTGTCCTTCATAGTTCTAATGTTAATACTTTCATAGTTCTAACATTAATACTTTCGTAGTTCTAATGTTAATACTTTTACATTTCATTTTTTATTAAAACGATTTAAATTAAACAGTTTTATTTTAAATGCATTAGGCTACTTGTACGTTTTTGCTGTTCTGTAATGACTCTCATAATGGATCTTTCTCCCGCCATCCCAAAATGTCTGGGCATGGGCCTGTAGACAGTCTGTACACTGGGTGTATTACTTTAATTGCTTTAAAGAAAAGGAGCTTGTCATGGGTTGAGTTATGTATTTAAGCCCTACCAGTAATCTAATTAAAATATAGCTGCCTTGAATGAGAAAGGACTGTTCAGCTGTCTTTTTAAATTTGCATTTTTCTGAAGCATTGCTGGCTTTAGTTTTTTGTGAACCTTTGGACAAGTGAATGTCAGGGAAGATTATATCTATCTATCTATCTATCTATCTATCTATAGCTCAGAGAAGTATCACCAGTTGTGAATGGCACATGAGAATAAATGGGCACATTTTCCTGCAATACTGTATCTTTTATTAATTTATTTTAGTATATTTATCAAATAATAATAATAATAATAATAACAATTTATTTCTTACCCGCCTCTCCGTCTGGATCGAGGCGGGGAACAACAACATGATAAAATACATAAAACTGATTAAAACATAACACATATTATTAAAACTGCATAAAAAATCCTAAAACATCCTTAAAACATTATATTCTACTTTACTTCATGGAACTCAAGGCAGCATACATGGGGCGGCAGGTTCCCATGTAGACGCCCATCCAGGCACTTACCAGACCTATACCTGCTTAGGTTCAGCAAGGTAGCCCTCAATTGATGGGCAAACATCATGTACATTTTGCAGCGCCTGTGCATTTTATAGGGCTGTCCGCTAATCAAAGAAAAGTTTGTCGATTGGTCATATGAGTTATAGTTCATTAATTGATTTTTGTGTCTCATTATTTTTGCTTATGGGGCAAAAATGTCTAAAGAACATGCATATTTTCTAAAGCTGCGTTCCCCATTCTGGTGCCCCCCGAGATGTGTTGTACTTCCACTTCTATTATCCTCCACCAACCTGGGCATTGGGGAAGGCTGTTCTAAAGCATAGTGCTAATGAATGCATCCACAAGTCACAGCAGGCATTACCTTAGAAAAGTGATTGTTGTTCTCTCACATATAAAAAGTATGTCTTTTCCTAAGATGGCACTTGCACTCTGCAGTTTTGATCAGTAGCAATATCAATGAATCATCCTCATCATCAGTCTTCTGTATTTCGTTGTGAGCAGCATTTCAGTTGATTAAAATGTTTTAAATTGATGAATCTAATTGATATTACGTTGATGAATCTAATCAATTAAATGCTACAGCCCTAATAGTTTGCCTTTTAAACTCTGGTACTCCTTGCACTTGAGTTTAAAAACTAAGTGTGGGTCAGCTCTGTGTAGCCTCCACCTCAGCCCTCCAGACTTAACACAAAAGAAAAATATACAGCATAGTCCCTCCCAACTGAGGGTGCCTCTTCACGAGAGGTTTAATGCTCTTTGAAGTCTCATTAAAAAATTTACCTCCACCAGCGGAGCGCAAATGGGGCGTAGAGGCGCGTTATCTCTCTGATTATGTGCATTATCGAATGCGCGTTAAATCGCGAGTTTTATTTTGCTCCGTCCGTTAAAGCGCATTTTGACTGTGTGAATATGCGCTTATGCACATTAACTACTTGTAAACCGCATTTTGGACATCCGTTAATGCGCTTTGCCGCCTCTCGTGCAGAGGGATTAGGTGTAAATGCGCTTCAGCGATTATGCGCATAATCGGCTAACCAGGTGCAAAAGCGAATCCTTGTAGAGGGGACCTCAGTAACAGATTGGTGCTGTAAGAACTCTGGAGGAGGAGGCTTTCAATGGCTATAGTCCTGAGGGCTATGTGCTACTTCCAGTATCAGAAGTAATAAGCCTATATACACCAGTTGCTGGGGAACATGGGTGGGAGGATGCTGTTGCACCATGTCCTGCTTGTGGGTCCCTGGTCAACAGCTGGTTGGCCACTATGTGAACAGAGTGCTGGACTAGATGAACCCTTGGTCTGAGCCAACCTGGCTCTTCTTAGGTTCTTAGGTTCTTCGAAGTCCCTGCCATGCCAAAGAGTGGCGGCAGTGAACCTTCTGAGACTTCTCTACTTTCAGTAGAGGGAGGGGCCATAGCTCAGTGGTAGGACACCTGCTTTGCATGGAGAACATTTTAGGTTCAATTCCTGGCATTTCCAGGTGGGCCTTGCAAAGAACCCTGCCTGAAACCCTGGAGAGCCTATGCCTGTCGGTGTAGACAATACTGAAACAGATGGATCAATCTTCTGAGGATGCCTCCAGGTGGAGGATTTCTTAGCACTATCAGTTAGGCAGTATTATTCAACAGTTCTGTCTTTTGCTCCAAAATGGATTTTCTGAGTCCTTCCCCTCCAGAGGAGATTTTCTTATTATTTGCATACGTTTGAGGGTGGGGGTAGCACAAATGCCTTCTCTCACAGTTCTCTTCTGATCGTTGCAACAGCCGTAGTAAAACCTCAGAGAATTTTCTCTGTGAAATTTCTCTTCACTGCAGGCTTTAGCTATTGGTGTCCCCTGCCTCCATTTTCCCCCTGAGACTGGCTTGGTGGTGGGGGTACTTCCATATGGATGGCTTGAGCACCCACAGTTGGAAGGCGTTGTGCAGCTGTTCCATCTTTTTCTCCTTAATGGATTTTCTGCAGTCAGAAAAAAAGATGGAAGACGCATGAGTGGAAAATGACAGTGTTTGGACCCCCTCGTAAAATTCTGAGTGAGACAGGGCAATGGCACTGTAAAAGCCCCACCTGGAAGCCCACTGGCTCTCTGTAAGGCAGCTGCCTATGTCTTGCTCACAGGTGGGGCTGGAGTGGAATAAGGATTGTAGACTTAGGTTCTCTATGATTTTGAAAATTCACTCAGCAAAAACTTTTTTTCTTACTTAGGTTCCCATTTCTGTAGTCACTTTCCCTTGACAAGAAAAAAAATCTCAGGTGACACAATTTAGGGGCAGTTAGTAACTTCTACCGAAATTATAGTTATTTTCCCTCCATGGAAGAAACTATTCATTTTGAGAGAAGCCATATCAATGTACAATAGTTTTTAATGACTGTGAAACTGGTCGTCCAACTATTCTGAAGTTTCATTGTGCTTTGTTAAATGAATGCCACAGGCTCCCAGAAGCAACAAGTTTTATTGGTGGGCTGCTTAGAATGGGAGTGGAAGACCAAGTCTGCCCCCCCCCACCTCCACCAAAAGCACAAGTCTACTGCTATGAAATGCAGAGCCTGCTGTCTGTCTCTCTCTTTTCCTCTTCCTCTTCTGAAATGGGTGCTGGCTTTAGACTCTCCCTTCCTTCCTGTTTTCTCCTCAGAGAGAGAAGGGAAACTGACCCCACAGCATACCTGCAGAAGCACTCCCCTCCCCCGCTCAACTTTCATGTTCTAGTCTATGCAGCTCTGTGTTTCATAGAATCATAGAATTGTCGAGTTGGAAGGGACCCAAGGATCATCTAGTCCAACCCTCTGCAATATGCAGGAAAAACAATTAAACCATCCATGAGAGGGAGCTGTCTAGTCTCTTCTTTAAAATCTCCAGAAATGGAGAACCCACAACCTCTGTGGGTAGACTGTTCTATTGTTCTACAGATCTTACCGTCAGGGAGTTTTTCCTTATATTTAATCAAAATCTAGGTAGCTGTAACTTATACCCATTATTTCAGGTCCTAATTTCTGTGGCCATGGAAAATAGTTCTTGACCATATTCACTGTGGCATCCTTTTATGTACCTGAACATTGCTAACATGTCTCCTCTCAGTCTTCTTTTCTCAACACTGAACATCCCAAGTTCCTTCAGCCTGTCCTCATAAGGCATGTCCTCAGTTCCCAATATCATTTTTGTTGCCCTACTCTGAACCTGTTCTAACCTGTTGATGTCCTTCTGGAAATGTGGTGCACAGAATCGTCCACAA
Source organism: Anniella stebbinsi (assembly GCA_029215795.1). Lineage (NCBI taxonomy): Eukaryota > Metazoa > Chordata > Lepidosauria > Squamata > Anniellidae > Anniella > Anniella stebbinsi. The sequence goes on from JARDYH010000001.1 coordinate 261,948,561, forward strand.
TACTCCAGGTGTGGTCTCACTAGTGCTGTGTAGAGAGGAATAAGGACTTAATGCAGTTTCTTCTTCTAATGCAGCCCAAAACTGTGTTAGCCCTTCTAGCGGCTATGAGTTGCACTGCTGACTCATGTTCAGATTGTGGTCATTGACAGTTGGGGAAAGTGAATGTGAGTGTTGATGTGTGGTACACCAGTAAGCTTCCTCCTCTCAGTTGAGCACTCAAGAAGTACAAAAGGGAGGGTGAGAGGAAATTGGCAGCTGGATGACCAATCATTATCTCTCAAAGGGCTCACTTGAACCGGTCAGGTACTGGTGGAGTATTCCATTATAGATCTGTTCTCCAATACACTGGATGATGCTTCACATATTTTGTGTACAAGTAAAATGTTTTACATATAAAAATGCACTGTGTTCATGTGCTGAATATAGGTTTGCAAATTAACTATTAAACCGATACACCTACCAGGTAGCCAGAACTGACTGTGGTTCTTCTTTGTGTAAAATAGGCCTTCAGTGGTTTCTTCCCTCTCCTTCTCACTGTCTGCCACCTACACTGAGTTATGAAGATTACCATCCTTTTCCACAAAGTACTGCATTAAAACAAATCCCATTTAAACTAATTTAAACTAATGGGATTTGTACTTGAATAAGGCTGTGATGAAATGCTTTGCTTTATTATTTGTTGAAACTGGTTTGCTAGGCTGCAATAGGAATTAGTTTACTGCCTATTAAAAATAAGGTAGTTATTTTTTAAAAAAATAAGTCTGCAATCCTATACACATTTACCTGGGTGAACATCCTGCTGAACTCAGTGGGGCTTACTTTTGAGTAGACATGCATAGGACAGCACTGCATGAGTCAGTGTGGTGTAGTGGCTAGAGTGTTGGACTGGAAGTTGGGTGATCTGGGTTTTAGTCCCCATTCATCCATGGAAACCCACTGGGTGACTTTGGGCCAGTCACAGACTCTCAACCCAACCTACCTCACAGGATTGTTGTTGTGAGGACAAAATGGGGGGAGGAGGAGGAGGATTATGTTTGTTGCTTTGGGTTCCTTGGAGGAAAAAAAGGTGGGCTATAAATGCAATAAATAAAAACAAACAAACAAATAAATAAATACATGAGTCTCTACAGCCCGAATAAATTAAAATCCATAATTTAATGTTATATCTTTAGCCCAGTATGTATTTGTTATTGTGCAGTCTTTATACCTCTGCTCACTTTGGAATGGAAGGCTTGCTTTTGTGCTAGTAGTGTATTCCAGCATTTAATGTTGATGATTTTGTTTTCAAATGCAATTTTTTTCATATAATTGACTTAATTATAATGTTTATAATTTGAATTTGAAAAAAAAAAGTAAGGGAGAGCCTCAGGGTAAATAAAATAGGTGAGCTAAACTACTGCATCTATGTTGTTCTGTTATTTTAATCTGATTACCAAGATTTTCTATCTGGATGATCCAAATAGTATCATAAGATGGAGGTTCAAACTCAAAAGAAAGATTTGTATTTTCAAAGCTGATAATTATAGAACTAGCAATAGGACTAATTGCTCCACAAAGTATTACAGGGGCACATATATTCATCTAGTAAAAGTTTCCCAGATAGAGACAGAATTGTTGAACTGTGTTGTTTTCTTGGGAGTTTTGTTTTGGCTTGTTGTTCTTTTGATAAATTGAACAGAAATTCAGAAAATCTGAAACGTGAAGTAAGGTGAGAAGACTGGCTCAGACAGGTGCAGAATCGCAGGTGGTTGTCTATGCAGTGAAGCATGAGGGGGTGCTATATTCTCAGACACTTATGCCTTGCTGCATGTATAGTCTTTAATGAGAACTCAGCTTAGTATGTGTAGGATCTACTTGTATGTGTGTTGTGGTGTCCTTTAGAATTAAACTCTCAAATAGGTACTTGTAGCAGGACAGTCAAAGATCTAGGAGCAAAGTGTTGTGGGCAGACAGTAGCTACTCTGTTCAGCTTTGCAACTGAAGACATAGCTAGACTGAATATAGTCAATATACTCTCTTACCTCTGCAATAATATACACCTCACCAGCATTTCTTGAGAAATAAATGTGCTACAGATGAGAAATTTGAGTCTTTGTAGATGAGCAAAAATGCCATGCTAGGTACTATATATAGAACCCCAGTTGTTTTCTGCTTTTGGATATGGGTTTGGGCTACATAATTCTCATCCTGTGATTCTTGGGAGGTTCTCCAGTATGAGTGAATTCATTATCGTGCAGAAATGCTTTGCTTGTTTCTGAAATTCCCATTTTCTTTTCTTAACAGAAAATTTCAGCAGAGAAGTTGGTCTCTTAGAGCTGATTGGGGACCCCCCACCAGACCAGATCACCAAAGTGTATGGCCCAGACAACAGCCCTGGCTATGTGTTTGGACTGGATGCCAACACTGGACAAGTGGCCCGTTACCACCTCCCTAGTCCTTTTTACAGAGACTTCTCACTCTTGTTCCATGTGCAACCCACCACAGACAAAGCAGGAGTGCTTTTTGCTATCACGGATGCCTCCCAATCAATCATCTATGTTGGTGTGAAGCTATCTGAGGTAAAAGATGGGAAACAACAGATCATCTTCTACTACACGGAACCTGGCTCTCAGAACTCCTATGCCGCTGCCACGTTCACAGTGCCTTCCCTGGTTAATAAGTGGACTCGCTTTGCCATCAGCGTGGAGGATGAGGAAGTGGTTCTCCACGTGGACTGTGAGGAGTTTGAGCGGGTCCGTTTTGAGCGCTCTCCTGATGAAATGGAGCTGGAAGATGGTTCAGGACTTTTTGTAGCACAAGCTGGAGGAGCTGATCCTGATAAATACCAGGTGAGCATGACTAATGCCAAGGTATTATTTTCAGTAAAATGATGATCATACATTGATGTATTTTCACAAGAACAAAGAGAGAGAGTTGAAAGGAGTTGTCCAGTTTTGCATGATTCAGAAACACAAGAAAATAGCCATGCAAGTTTCCTTCCCTTATTGATGTAGCCTTGGCCGACCCAACTTTCTCTTTAGCCTCATCCTCAGGTGCCTCATCCTCCACTTTTCCATCAATATATACATTTTTCTCTGGTGAGAAAGGCAGCCCAACAAGGAGCTGACAATTCAGAGGTACAGGAATCATGAATCACCTCTTTCCGTGACTCATGAGTTGATGGAACCCTACCAGAGATCTTTTGGGCAATGATCCGTTGAGGTCACCCACTGCGTTTTACATGAGCATCAATTATTCCGAGATGATAATCCTTCAATTTGCTTATTCTTTGCTTCATACAAATGGGAGGCTAACCAGAGCATGGAAAAGAGAGAGCCTGAGCTAAATGGGGACTATTAACACGCTTGTGTTTCCATATATGTAGGCTAAATTCAGCATATATTATCTTTATTGCATGCATAGAGAAATGTGTGTGGTGTGCAGCCGACAGCTCGTAACCCAGTTCCCTATCCCAGTAGAACACAGCCATGTTACAGAAAAGGATTCCTGGGTGTTTCTGCTGCAGAATATAGGTCAGCTTGTTAGGGGCAAGGATGTCTGGAGTTTTAAATCTGTGTTTCTCCCCATTTTGCTCTGATGTATGTGTTTATTATGTACAAATATCCAAGTATACCAGGGATATTTGGAAGTTTCTTTCTTTTTTTGAGGAATCAGTTGGGATATATCCAAGGGATTATAACCAGTACTTCTGAGGGGCAGTGGTAACTCCTTTTCTTTTTCAACTATAGAAAGTTCTCTTTCTTTTGTGTTGGATCGTAACAACAACGTAACAACGACAACAACAACTTTGAGAAGCTTTAAAATGAATCTAAATAATAATTTCACTGTGTTATCCAGAGAGAAAAACGAAGTGGAAGTAATTAACATTTTTCATCAGCAAGTTCATTTCCAGACACTGGCTTAATTTGTCAATCTAGTGACCCCTGTGATTTATACTGGGCCTCCCCACTGAGATCAAATCCACTGCTGCATTCTTCTTTTTTTGGGCAGCGGACAGAGGCAAAAATCCCCTGGAGCTGATGTCTGCAGACAAAGCATGGTCTTTTTCTACCCAAGTCTTGATTTTCAAATGTGATAAAAGCTGTTTTTGCTTGTTTTCAGTGCTGTGACCCCCCCTTGGGGAAGATTCCCCTACCCACTCAGCAGATAACTTATTTAGGTTGCTGCTATTAGAAATATGCAAGAAGGAGGAAATGATAGACATTAGTATTAGGCGACTGAACAAGTATTACAACACTTAGTGGGGACTAGTGTAGACCCTGAAAAGAACAAGATGGTAGCAAATGCCAGCAAGCATGGTTTTGAAACATGTTCAGTTTGAGTCAAAGAACAAAATTGGGAGGAAACTTTATTTTACGGCATCTGCAAAACAGTCATAGGAATCCTGCCCATAAGTTTCCCCATCAGACTCCAGATGGGGAAACATTCCACATAATAACAAGTATAAACGTGGTTTTGAATTCAGGTCAAGAAGAGGATTAAAGTTATCACATGCCCTGGAACTGAATCTGGATGGAAAATGCAAAAACTGGGTTGACCGTGCTGTTGAGTACACACAGGTCTTCATATTTAGATTTTTAAAAATGATAAAGACTCATTTTGTTGTGAGGAATCTGTCTGAAGTAGTTACTTGCAATACTGTGGTTCTGGTGTAAATCAAAAGAGTTCAGAATGTGCAATTCAGGATAATCCTCCCCTCTTCCCCACAAGCCCTATGCTAAACCTGCAGTGGCCACATTTTGAAAGGTCCAGTTCCTAGCTCTGTGCATTTTAGGGACTCCTTCTCCATTATTTGCTATCCAGGACATGCTTGGCATGGCATTGCAATTCCCATATCAGCTTTCCCTTTGTGAATGTTTGGAGAATGAATCCCCAGTTAGCTTGGAGTAAGATAAAATTAAAGAACATGGTCCTCATCCTTACCAACGCAGAATCAATGTAGGCACAGGGAATCTCCAGCACACAAAAACAGACAGTGTTACCTGGGGTACAGCAGAAAGTATTTTCAGCCCAGTCTAAGTTCCCCATGTTTGTGTTAATGCTGCTCTTAATTCTAGAAGAGTTGGCTTGATTCACTTGTGCTCTTTACTTGGGACAGTTATGACTGAGCCCTGATCCTAAGCATTTTAGCCTATATTTCTACCTGAAATGCTTTCACATTGCTGGTGCAATAGCAGAGTAACATGTTTTATGATGCACTGACAGAATAGATGATAACCAAAAGCTGTCATGGGTACTAGTCATGATAGTGCTATGCTACCTCCAGTATTGGAGGTGGTATGGCTCTGTATACCAGTTGCTGGGGAACATGAGTGGGAGAATGCTATTGCATTCATATCCTACTTGTGGGCTTCCCACAGACAGCTGATTGGCTGTGTGAACTGAATGTTGGTCTGATTCAGCATGGTTTTTGTTCTCATGGCCATGTTCTGCAAAACTGGTGAATGGTGCAATTGGTTTCTCATGGGGCATATTCTCAGTTTTTGCTGGATAATAGTGAGACCAGAAAGTGATAAATAATGGTTTATCACATCTGGAATGGGCCAATGTGAACCAGACTCCTCAGTGCCATCACAGAGGCTTGTGGGATGACCTTTTAATTCTCATTGGATTGTAGCCATGTCAGAAACTTGTGCTTCTTCAGGCATGGGAGATGCTAACCCTAAAACCAGTACTGCTTACGCCAGGGGTGGGCAACCTGGTGATGTTGTGAACTACCAACTCCCATAAGATCCAGACAGAATAGCCAATAGTCAGGGATTATGGGAATTGTAATTCAAAACATCTGGGGGCCACCAGGTTGCCTAACCCTGGGTTACACATTTATTCCATTCAGGTAGTGTACCAAATAGTCCAGTTCCATGAAAGGGCATGTAGTAGGTCTCATCCAAAGCACTTATTTGCTGGTAAAACAGGTCTTGGAATCTGGCTACTAGATTGCCCTTGTTGTGGCGGTTTTTGTAAAGCCTGGGAGTTCGCAATCAATCAATTTTATTTTACAGTCAATGGACCAAAATGAAAAGTGTTACCGATTCAGTTACAATGGCAATATAAAATAATAGAAACAAGAGATGTAATACAGTATTATATGACTACAACAACTGCAACCCATGAGAACCCACACAAAGATAATTTCTGGGACAGTAAATATCAAGCCAATTGTTTCACCAATTACTTCACAGTCTTCTCTGCAGCTGCAGAAATTGTGCCATCACCAAAGAAACTCTTGTCTGCTAATAGGTAACTTACGAAAAACTCACTGACTTAACAGTAGGGTTTCCAAATTTCTTATTTTATAGAGGACAGTCCCCTGTTTTGGAGAGTCACATATTTGAAGGTTTCCTCTATTTGATGGGCTGTCCCACCCACATCCGGTTAAAAGTCAAAGAACCATTAAAAGGAAAAGCTGCAGGGGCTTTGAAGTTGCCCATCAACAGTTAACACATAGATGGCAGGCTGAGCAGGTACATAAGTTACTTGGTCAGCCTTCACTATGATGAAATGCAGCATATTTCTATTTAAATTATAGTTAAACTTTCTAAATTTGCACCTATACATATAGATTTGCATATGTAAATGATATGCAAATTTGTGTTTTCTTTTGTCCCCTTTTTTCATGCTGTAGCTCTTCTTTTTGGGGGCAGTGTGTACGGGAATGGACAGTTTACCCACCAGGCAACAATGTCACAATTGTGTGTGGGGAGCACTTTATTTTTAAAATGACCAATTATATTTTATGTTTTTGTTTGTCCTGTTCTTTGGATTTTAGGAAAGAATTTGTTGTGCTTCAAATGTATACAGTAGTTGTTGAGAATAAATAAATGCTAAGGAAGTGTAGATTATACTGAGAAATATAAACACGACAGGTTACTGGATGAAAGTTTGTTTACACTGGATGCTGTAGTTAAACAATGTAATAAACACACAAAGTTTTCCTTCTTTAGAGGGGGCAAAATAAGTAAACCAATATTGAGCATTGTCTGCTTCTTGAGGCCAAGGATTTGTCTTGGAAAGAAACTGTAAAGCCTGACCCAGAATAACCTATATGGACTGTAATTTTTAGATGTTTAAAAGCAAAACTGGGAATGTAGGTTTAGCATCCATTTAAAATACAGTTAATATAGTGCTGAGCTGAAACAGTGGGGTGTATTTCACAACCCTCTTTCCTGCCCATGAAATGCACCCCTTTTATTTTGATAATTGTTGTCAACAAAACCATTCAGAATGAGGACAGGAAACATTCCCCTCATTCTTATTTGGCCTCATGACATCATCACATAGTGAAATCTGATTGGCTACATGGCATCATCAGGAAGCCTTTTCAGAGGGAGGGCAATCCTTCTTGGCCTTGTTCTAATTTGGCTTCATGCATTGTTACATAGCTAAAACCAATGTACTACATGGTGGTATAATGACATAATGTTGCCTACATAACCCTGATTGTCTGGAATTGCTTCAAGAAGAAGCACAAGGCTGTGTGTGTTTTTTATTGTGGCTTTTATTGTTTTTAATTGCTATTTAATTGTATTTTATGTTTTTATTGTGTTTAATGTTTAAACTGTTTTATGTATTCTATTGTTTTAAGCTGCCTTGTGAGGGCTTCTGCCCTAAAAGGCAGACAAGAGATGTTTTAAATAAATAAATAAATAAAACTGACATCAAGGAAAAAAGAAGCTGCAAGGCCTCTGTAGTCCACATTGACTTCTGTCCTTTCTATCTGCCCCCAGTTTCCATGATCTCTTAGCCCTCAACACAAAGATTGGAACAATGAGCGGTGGAAAGCCATGGCAGAGTTAGGATCTGAGAGACATCAAAATAAAATGCTTGCAGATTGTCTCACAATAGGCCAGTCTGCTCTTCTCTCCTAGGATTATGGAACACCTGGAGATCTTTTGTATATCTGCCCTCCCACTTTTGGTCATGCAGCTACTTGCAGCCTCTGACCTGTCCCTGCCTGGCTCCTATTTCCACTACCCTGTCCTAGGAGCATGACATGATACATTGTGTAGTTTGTTTACAGTGAGATGAGATACATAAATTTTCTCTTGAACCTACAGGCCTGGCAGTTTCCCAGATCAAGATCTCGCTGTGTACAAAGTTTTTGCAGTTACCTGGCAGGAGTTTATACATGTATGGGAAGTGTTGCTCGAGGGGGCAGAATTGTGCCAGGATATGGTGAACTGTTTCTAGCGTTCTGTTCAAAAGGCACCATGAATGTGAATGTGGGAGAAAGGGATGGTGGTATTCATTGTTTCATTCATGCTCATTCAAGGGCTCAATGAGTCCTTGTCTCCCACATTCACATTAATGTTCAAAACAAAGCAGTGCCATAATCAGGTCATATTTATCAATGGGGATCCGAGTGTGAGGAGTGGTTTATATATGATGGCTGCCTCTTTAAGTCCTGTCCATCCACTGCAGTGAGTGTCCTCCTTGTTCAAGACTATCTGAGCTAAGATTTGAATTCAGGTCTCCCAGGTCCAAGTTAAAGCACTGTTTGTACTATTAGGTTGCTAGATTTGTAACTTCCTGCTGTTGTGGATTTGAATAAATCAGGAATAAGCAATCTGTTGCCCTCCAGATGAGTTGGACTACCACCCCCAGCTAGCATGGCCACATCATAGTTTATTCAGTAAACTATTATAGTTTCTGACAGCCCCATCATAGTTTATTGAATAAAGTATGATGGGGCTATGCTGGCTGGGGATGGTGGGAGTTTTACTTCAACTAATCTGCAGGGCATCAGATTATGGAAGGCTGATTTAGAGTCAGCAGTTCTCTGCCTGGTTTGCATGTAACGAGAAGCCACTGTAGGTGAATTTTCTTGAGGGGCTTCTTGTTGCAGCAGCTAGCATCATTTTAAATATTTGGGGTGTGGTGGGGGTGCATCATAGCTTCTTGTTACATGCAAATCTGGCAATGGTGGGTTGTTGGGGAGGTTGACAAACAAACAACGCTTTTGCTTTGGGTGGCTTGTCAACCACCCTACTAACCCAACTTTGCTGGGGTCGCATATAACTTGTCATTGCCATGCTCTGAATATTCAAAATGGCGGTGGCTAAACTTACCCATGGTGGCTTCCTTTACTTGTGAACCAGGTCTCTGTTTCACAACCAAGGTGGGCTTGGGGGCAGGTGAAAGTTGTACATTTAATTTAGAAATCATGACTGGCATGCATAATTTCATAACTTCTGACCTAGGAGGCCTGACAATAAAGAAGTGCCATTGGCTAATCTACAGGCAACAAACTGGCGGGAGAACAGAAAGATTGTAAAGTCACCTAATCCATAATTATCAAAGAGGTAGTAATACATTAGTAGTGGTAATAGCTGGAGCTATAGCAATGTATATTTGCTAGGAAAGTTTCACACATACCTCACTGAAACATGTGAATAGAAACTAAGCAATAGATGGCATTGTTTCATAGTTGATAGAAAATCAATCATAAAAGTTCACTAGAAGTCTTGCTTTGTATCAGTGTCCATAAGTTAGGATAGAAGCTACTGATCTGAGCTGTATTTAAACCTTCATTACATTTTGCTATCCCATGTAAACACTTTCAATAGTCTACAACAGCCATGTAAAAAGAAAGAAGATTAAAAAAGCAAATTAAAATTGTTCAATTTAAAACAAAGGAACCAGAAAAACTGTGGCTTGTCAGTTGAGGAAGGCTTCTCGAAACAGAGTTGTTATCAGGAGGCTCCGGAAGCAGCCTAGTGTTGGCGCCTGTTTGACCTCCAGGGGCAGGGAGTTCCACAGAGAAGGGGCCATTATGCTAAAAGCTGTTCTCCTGGTGGATTCCAATCAGGCCACAGGTCCATGTGGAACCACCAAACCACGCCCTCCAATGACCTCAGTGATTGGGCAGGTTAGTAAGGGAGAAGGCACTCTCTCAGGTATGTGCGTGAATGCATGCATTTGTAGTCGTTTACAGATGTATGGTTTGATGTATGGGACTAGCCCTTTTTCCTGCAAGTGGGAATGTTCTTGCCTATGCTATGTAAAAACTTGTGAGTTCTTGCTCCAGAGCAGCTTTGCAGGGCAGCTGCACAAACAAAATTTTGGATAAAAATCTTATCACGTACTTCTCCACGATTTTTGTCAGTGACCCTTATTAAAACAGCTCAATCAGAACGCTAGAACAGGAATGTTCTCACCATCAGATTCCAAGGGGCAGGTTGTCATGCTTCACTCTCAGCTTTCAAACTATTAACTTAGAAGGAAAGTCCTCTAGAGAAAGGATTCAGCTTGAAGATGATACTTTTGATAGGTGCCTGAAGCAGCGTACCCCAACCCATCCCTTAGCTCTGTAGCACTGATATTGCTTAAAAGTAGCTCCTGTGTGTCTTTCTAACAGTCTAATTACCTGTGCCCTTGACTCTCTGAAAACCCAACCACTGGAAAGTAGAGCCACAGACCTGGAATAATAATAATAATAATAATAATAATAATAATAATTTATTTATTTATTTATTTATTTCTAACCCACCTCTCCCTCTGGGTCGTGGCGGAGAACAACAATAAATAAATATAAATACAAAGACCATAAAACTGATAAAACATTCAAAACAAATAAAACTGATATATTATTAAAAACATCTTAAAATTCAACTACGTAGGCCTGCCGGAAGAGATCAGTCTTCGTGGCTCTCTTAAATTCAAGAAGGCTGCTAATTTGTTGAATCCGGAAGAGACCAGAAAGATATCAAATCCAGTTCCCTACAACAATGCATGTTTATTGTAACATTGTCCTCTTACTCTGCTTTGAATTTTGTTTTCCTGTCTTAAAGATTTAACATTCAATGCTACAGTTCTGATCAGTACAGGTATTTTACCTGTCAGCTACAACCAGAGATCAATGAACTCTTTGTTTCAATGATGTGTGATACTACAGCCATCGGTGTTGCCAGGGGGATTTTGCAAAGTATGATTTTTGCCAATGAAATATGAGCAAATTGTTATTTGTGTCAGAAATAAATCTTGACTTAAAATCAAGTGGGGGAAGTAAACAATTATTAGGGTGTAGGCCTGGGGGCTGTACTCCCACACAACTGGGAGTGGTGTTCTCTACTTCTGGAAAACTGAAGACTTAATGTTTGCGTTTCTGATTTTGTAGGGTGTAATTGCAGAATTGAAAGTCAAAGGAGATCCTCAGGCAGCTGATATCCAGTGTGAGGAAGAGGCGGATGATTCTGATATGGTGAGTGGCTCTACCGTTGGCAGGTTTTGAACAAATGAACATATTGAACCTGCCTTATACAGAGCTGGTTTTGTCGTGGCTAAGTATTTTGAGGACGGGTCTAGCCTTCCTTTGGAATTGTACACTCTCTAATCCCATCTGGCATGGCAAGAAGGAGAAATTGGAAGTTTTCCCATTTTCGATTAACCACAGCTTGCTGTATCTTCCTAACACAGATAAACTGTGGTTAATCTTAACTATGGGTAGTGGAAACCATCCAAGCAAGCCATAGTTAAGATTAACCATAGTTTATTTGGGTTACAAAGGCAAGCTAAAGTGCAGATAATGTAAAATGGAAACAAAGGCTTCCAATCTCCTCCTTGTGACTGCACCGGAAGTCCCCCACCCCTTTGTTTATTTCCCTCCCATTGGAATCAATAGGAAGGAAAATATTAATGCCAGCTCTACAGCTGGCATACACTTCACCACCATGTTAGGGGCTAGTTAACATGCTTCCTGATCTGCCCCCTTTTGGCTCTTCCAGCATTTGAACTTTGACACTGGAGAGGCAAATGCCTTGGAGGCTTTTGTGGGGGCTGGGAGGATGCATTTAAGACTGGATCTCCCCCTCAAATGGTGGACCACTGTCTCCCAGGGACCATAGGATTGCACCCTTAGAAATCAGTCAGTTATATTCTGCCTTGAATAAAGGCATCTTCATTTGCCTCCAGAAGGCCACTAATGTCTGATGCCAATGGGTTCCAATGGGAGGGCTGGTATTAATTTGATAAGGGATAGGAGCCTGTAGCATAGGCCCTCCTTGTCCACCTAAGAGGATGAGTGAACTCCTGTGAAGGTAAGAGCTTCCCAAAACATGAGAGGTCACTTCTCACAGCAGTGTGTGCCTTGTGTTAATTTATTTTGTGGTCTAGTCCAACACATATTAATATGAACTATGCATGTTAATGTATTTCTAGAAAAAAAAACTTCTACTGGTATGGGCATATCCCAGCTTTTGTGTTGCACAGTGATTTCAGGGAAATGGATTGTTAGAATAAATACATAAATCAAGCGAGTACAGCCAGCCTTTTTTCATATAATCTGCTGACCTAGAATATTGATTTCTTTCTTTAAAAAAACCCCCTCTGTAGATGTCTGGAGATGGCGGAAGTGGAGTTGGAGAAAAGCCACAGCCACCAGAAAAGGAAAAGGTGAGTCCAAAGCCATTTTCCCATGTAGAAATGTACCTTGTGAAATGCTTCCTGTAAATGACCCTCACAGTTAGGTTTGATAAATGTGGGCTGGCACTTCTTCTCCTCCTTCTCTGATACAACTTCTTTCCTCTGGATGTGGCAAATGTGTAGTCTGATTACAGAGTGTCACTCAGTCCCACACTGAGGAAGTTAGGTATTTTGCAAAGCTGTAGCACCTGCTTGTGATGATCCATCAACTTCTCACATGGAATTGTTACAGACAGAGCAGAAAATGTCCATTGTAAATAGCTACTTCATTATGTAAACAGTCCTACATTCTATCCAATAAGGAAATATAAATGATGTATATAGTGTAGCACAGACTTCCCCAAGCTGGTGCCCTCCAGATGTGTGGCACTGCAACTCCCATAAGGGTACCAGGTTGGGGAAGGCTGGTGTAACAGATGAGAGCTGATTCTCTCTCTCTCTCTCTCTCTCTCTAATAATAATAATAATAATAATAATAATAATAATAATTTATTTCTTACCCGCCTCTCCGTCTGGATCGAGGCGGGGAACAACAACATGATAAAATACATAAAACTGATTAAAACATGACACATATTATCTATCTGCCAGTAATTCTCCACTTTATTTGTCACTTTATGGATAGAAGCTACATCCATTCAGTCTGTTGTACCATTATATAGTGAAGTGGATAAAAAGTAAGGGTTTGGGTGAGTTAGAAGGTCAAGATTACAATCTCCATTGAGTCTTGAAATTCACCAAAGTGTTTAGGGCACATCGTTATCTTCCAGTTTAAATTACCTTGCAACAGAATAAGAAAGCACTTAATACTCTGAAAGGTGCATTAGAAATAATAAAATATCAGTTTCTTCGGAAAGGGAAAAACAGCATCTTTAGGTGCCTCTATAAGAGAGATTTAAAGCTCTTTCAAGGCGCATTAGGAAATTTACCTACAAGAGCGGAGCGCAAATCGGGCTCAGGCGCGTTTTCTCTCCAATTATTCGCATTTTCGAATGCGCGTTAATTAGCGAGTTTAAATTTACGGCGGGAGTAAGAGCGCCTTATGTCCGTGTAAACAACTTTCTGAGGAGGCGCATTAACAATCAGGGGTCGGACTGTGGTCGTAATGTCATGCATAGAACTGCCCCTTTGCTGAGAAAACCTCCCACTTTTTGGTTTACTTTCCTTTCCTCTCTCCTCCTGGCAACTTCCTCCTTGTACTCCTTCTCTCTGGATGGAAGCTCCAAGAAGAGGTGACCCAACGTGAACCAAAAATAAAGTTTCTTTGAAGTACCCTGATGAAATATTTTTAACATGGAGACACGGGGCCAGATGGAGATGGTTTTATGAGATGTAAAGGGGGTAGGAAGGATGTGCGGATGTGCGTATAATTAGCCATCAGCAGACATAACTTCCCCTCGCTTCTTGCTGGGTTCCTTAGCTGAGTTGTGTGTGTGTGTATGTGTGTGTGTATGTTGTACAATTGTTGAGCTCGCTGGGAAGTGGAGGGGGAAGGAACGAAGCAGCATCCCCCTGTCTGTTTTGGTGTGTGTGAGACACATTCCCATTTACTCGTGAGGAGGTCATGGCAATCGGGCAAAGGAGGGGGGAAGTCAGGTAGCCGAACATGTTAATCAGCTCATTCCTTTCAGGTAACCTAGGAAACCAAAGGCGGGAGATTCTGGTGGGCGGGGAGAATAAAAGGAGGGAACCGGTTTGGGGAGTTTCTCTGGGACAAAGCCCATTACTTTCAGCAACATTTGCATGCGATTCTCAGCATGTCAGAAACTTCAAAATGCCTTTCATACAGCCCGTAATGCGCTTCAACGCCTCCCATGTATAGGGATTAGGCGTAAAAGCGATTGAGTGAAGATGCGCATAATTGGGGAACCAGGCGTCAAACCGAAATCTTGTAGAGGGGGGCTTTATTAACTGAGAACTCCTTTTCTGAGAGCAAAAACTGTTTTTTTTTCTGCCGTTCCCTTTCTTTGGCAATTTTCACAAGTGACAGTTGAATAATTTTTTGCATTTCCCACATTTGCAAATTGAATGTAAAGGCTTGAATATACACTTGAATTAAAATGGATTACTTTTGCTCTCAGAAGTGCATCAAGCCAGTCTAAAAAAAATGTTCCCAGTGGCACTTGTGAAAACTCCCTCAGTTACCTGGTTCACTCCCCATGGGGAATGCATGTATTTGGGGCAACAGCCTGCATTATGTCAGACACCTCTCTCCTCTTTCCTCAGCTAATGCTGTGTTAGCAGAAGCCCACACTGGACCATACATTTGTTTTAAATAGAAAAATCGCAAAGGCTGCAGGGAACCTTGATCATTTGGTAAACATGTGTTGCCTTTCCTTTGAGCAGTGACGCATGAGGTTGTTTCTATAGTGCTAACTTGGAATAGGTCAGGTAGCCTGAAAACTGAGCAAGATCACCATGTGATGACCTGATTGATGCATGTCCTCACCTCCTCTCAGCCCACAGACTGATACTCTTGCAAGAAACGTGATGCTGAGCTGCCTTGTTTTCACAAGGGCCATTTTGACAAGAAAAGGGATTTTTGCCCAGAACTGGAATTATTTTGTTTTTAAGATAATGATCTGTGCAAGCCCCGTTAGAACATGTATAATGCTCTGATTTTATTTCACACTACTACCTTGCAGACATACAGCACCAGCGGTGTGCTTTGAATTTTGTGGAACATAGAAGTGACATAGAACCCTTGTCTAGGGAGACTAGAATCTGCAGTGGATGGACAAGCTTGAGAGAGGTCAGGGCTTGGCACGTTAATAATGGGGATGGAGCAGAGAGGGGTTGGATGTTAGTGGAGGAGATGGTAAAATGGGATTAGGGTGACTCAGAGAGTGCTCTGTTAAAGACTTGAATGTCAGCTCAAACCTATGATGTATTGCTATCAGGAATTGTCTGAATCAAATGAATGGTTCAGGTTTAAATCTCAGGAAGGAGTCTTTCCTATCCCTGCTACATGAGATCCTGTATAACAGGAGGAACCTGTTGCTCCCCAGATGTTGTTAGACTTCAACTCCCATCAGCACCAGCCAGCTTGGCCAGTGGTCAAGGATAGTGAGGGTTGTAATCCAACAACATCTGGAGTGGCACAGGTTCTCCACACTGGCTTTATAACCAGCTTTGCCAAAGGTTGAAATTTGGCACCTTCTGCATGCAATACTTGTGCTCTACCACTGAGCGACATATTCTCCCCCTGTTATTATTGGCAACTTCTTTGTATGTGTAGAATCTTAGTGAGTTTCATTTTCTAGTATGCAATTAATGTTGCTGTTGTATCCTATGAAATTTCTGTCAATTCCCTGTACTTTAAATTTATTTCGTGATCAAGGAAGTCAAAGGGAAGCGCTGGGGAGAGGACGCTCATGTAGGAGAAGGCGCTGGGTCAGGCTTTTCAGGATTTTATAAGTGGGAACCAGCATCCTGATTCCTGCTTGAACACAAACTGATGGCCAACTTTGAGAAGTAATCTCTGCCTGTGACACAGTTCTCTAAACTTGGCTGTGACTAAAAAGCGGGTAGTGACCTTTTTGTAAGCAGCAGTTTATGGAGAGTCTTCAAGTGTTCTCCACATGCACCACATTACAGTTATTGAGAGAGGTTATCAGGGTATGTCTGAATTTGGCAAAGTTTCCTGGCTTCCAAAATAGGGGTGCTGTTGGCAAACCCCATTGCATATATTGCACATGCATGTGGTTGTTGTTTCTGTACAGGAGAAACATGGTTTCAAGCATTCTACATTCCAGTTCCCCAAAAGAAGATTTCCCAAAGTACCAAAGAGTCCAAGGGTGATTAGCTAATTATCTTCTTTCCACCAGATGTGCAGTACAGCCTGGAAACTTGCCCCTTTGTGCTTATCCAAACCATGTGTCCAGGCTTAGTTATTTGTAGCGTTGCGGATGTGAGATTGCTTCAGGGCAATAAGGCTTTGAGGCAGCTGGTCAAGCTGGACTCCTCATTTCCCACTAATGGAGGTCTGCTGCTCTTGGTTTTTTGGCAACGGTCAAGCGTTTGGCTAGGCTCCCCTGGCGTGCTACTGACTGACTGTTTCCAGTGGTGCATCACATAATTGCAGACTCTGTTCATTTTTCTTTTTCAAATGTCTTCTGTGTCAGATTAGCCAGACTTGATCACTGTTATTGGCCACGGTTGATAATATCACCTATTTTGGTTCTCTGCTTTTCTTTTTCTTACAAGAACCGGATTAGCAAAAGTGGAAGTGAGCAGGTTGGGGTGGGTGGGTGGGATTGCACCTGCTACACCAATCAAACGTTTTGAATAATAAGATATAGGCAACCTTAGCAAGCTTGAGAGAGAGAGTATGTGTATGGAAATGTGGACAATTTTTGGTGCAGTCCATTGGTCTCAGACTCCAAAATTCTCCTTTTTGGATTAATGCATATCTGTATGTTCGCTCTCCAAAAAGATATCTTGATACCAGCTTCAAATGTTGAATAAACAAAAATATTTGAACCTCGAAGAAACTTGCTCTTCCTGAACCTCATGGCCACTATGTGCAATAGAAATTTTAAAAAGCACTGCTTTACCTAACTACGTTCCTGCTTCTTTTCTAAAAGGAAGATTTTTTTAATGAACAGTTTTCATTCTACCAACAGGTGTTACTACTGCAAAGAGACTGCATATCTTATCTTATCAAAAATGGGTAACAGGATCATTGAAATGCAACTTCTTGCTCATGCAGTTCTTTTTAAAAAGATAGATTCATTAATAGATAGACCCACCTTTTGACTGGGTTAGCATGACATAACAATCCATTGTGGGTAACAAGCCACAATGGGTTGTTGTTTGATCCAAACCCAAACTGCTTCCCACAGGGTGACTTGTTTGTGGGCAACAAGCCTCCCTGACAACCCATGGCTTGTTCTTGGGGTTGTTTTACCCAGGATGGGTTTGTTGTGTCATCTGAACTGGGGACACCCCATCCATCATGGACTGAGGGAAGCAGTGACAGAGCTGCTCAGCAAGAGTGGAAAATCTCTTGCCACACTTCATGATCACAGCTGAGTCACCTCAAGCCTACCTCACCAGTGACAGCCCCTCCAATGGTAGCACTTTGGAGGGGCTGTCACTGATCCCCTAGCATTTTTTTTTAAAAAAACTGCGCCCCCCAAAATATGTGCAAATGTGGCCAGAGATGATGATGATGATGATGATGATGATGATGATTTCAGCCCCGGGAATTTGCTCAAAAGTCTTTTTTTTTCTTATTGGGTTTTTGTTTTTACACATTTTTCTCTGTTGCCTAAGTGCGCAATTGTGACTGTCAAAAATATATAGACCCACCTTGTCTATGTTTCAGCTGTTGAATAGAATGAATGGTATCGACAACACTGCGTATAGGCTGTTTGGACAGATGTTGACAGATGGGGAAAAGGGGACAAGGTGATTCCTAGGGTTTTAATGGGGGGGGAACAGTTGAATCTGCTTGAAAAATACTCTCTTTGTCATAGAGAGCCTTTTCCAAGCAGATCCAGTCATGTTACCCCTTTCCATCCTGCTTTCCACTAGCCAAGCCAGAGTTTGAGAGATCCTTTGATCATATCCGAAATTATAAAATCCCTAGAAACAATCAAGTAAGATTGCAGAATTGGTACTAATGGTCAGTAACTGACTGAATAACCAGGGGAGGGGAGGATATTCCAGAGGGAAGGGGCCAACACAAAGAAGGGCACTATCAGCAAAGCCCCTTCGAAGTTCTTAGATATCTAATGGGTCTGTTCAGGGGATATTCCAGAACTGCACAGTAAGTGTTATGCAAAGATTTGTCTTCACATTCAAAACAACTTTGCATTGTATACAGTGCAGAGTTAGTGCGTGTGCATGCACAAAGGGGGCTTTTGATTTTACCCACATTTAATGCCTCATGTATCCCACCCCCAGAGCTCACAAGACGTTGATCTCAATGAAGCCCATTTTAAATGCATATATTAAAACTGAGGATAGCAGACAGAAAACAGCAGCAAGTATTTATTTCTTGCATTTTTATCCTACCCTGTTTCTAAGGAGCCCAGGACACATACAAGTTTACTATTTTATCTTCACACAACACATGCTACTCTTGAATTTAGCTAAAAGGCCGAGAAATGATTATTCTATTTTCACAACAACCCTGTGAGGTAGGTAAGGCTGAGGGATAGTGACAAGCCCAGAGTGGGCTTCACAACTGAATGAGGATTTGAACCTAGGTGTCCCTAGTCCTGCTCTGACGCTTTTAAGCACTGTGTTACATTAGCGTACAATAGCTTTCAATTGAATGAAAACAGAGAAAGAATAGCAAAACTAGAAGCTGGTGGGAAACAAGTTGATAGTAGAAAATACCCCCTAAGACAAAAGATGTTAACATAGCAGTGGCTCTAGCTTAGCTTGAATTGAGAGCACTGGAGTTTGATGTATATAGGAAAGGAAAATCCAAGAGGTTTCATGGGCTAGATGTACACTACTGCTTTATAGCAGTATTGAAGTGCACTGATAACTTTTGGGGCAGAATTCACATTCCATTTACTGCTTTCATAGTGTTATTTCCTGCTTTTATTCCACATTCGTAATGATTTGACACAAGGTGTAGATCTTTTCTCATGTATTTGGTTGTGGAACACACATGCCACCCAGTGGCCAGAGGTGTAATAGGCCTAGATTATCTGTTCCTGCGTGTTCTATTCAGAGATGTAACATTTCCGGTAATTATGAAGCCAGGTATAATTGATTTTATTCAGAAAACAAACCCAGAAATGTTTGGAAAAAATTGAAATATATGCACTTAGAAAGTATGTACACATCAGCAGATCATGCAGAAGCAGAAGAAATTAAGAAAAGATTTAGAGAATAATTATTCCTATCTATGTAATTAAGGAATAAGAATAAATGTGGATATTCAGTTACTTTATAACAACATTGAACACTTCAATAGTATATCATCATCGTCATCATCATCATCACTATCTGTTATTTGGCTGCTTTTTCATCCCATCTCTGGAGTAAGCTCCATTAAACTAAGTGGGACTTGCTTTTGAGTAAAGATGCATTGGATAAGGCTGCAAATGTCATAGTAACTGTAAATAAAAATAGTGACACTGAACCTACATTTATTTGTTCATTTTATTCCCCTGCCCCATTTCATCACAGTACATATACCTTTGAAAATACTAGCATGACTCAAAGTTATTTTTACAACAAAGCACCACTAACTTAATCTGGATCCAACCCTAATAATTTGTAGGATCAAAGAATTTGCCTTAGGTTGACTACTGCAGAACAAATGAAAGTTTGCTCCAATCCTGTTGTCTTGGCCAGGTGACTTCGATCTCAAGTCTTCCGGAAGCTCCACCTGTCACTTCTCCTCCCACTGTCAAACAGCCCCCACAGCACGAAGAGAAACTCCTTTTGCAAACTGAACTTACCAAACCAGAAGCGGCGCCGACATTTGCTTCAGGAGGTAAGGCTAGTTTTTCTAACATTGGCAATTACCTTGTTAAAAAATTAAAGTTGAGTATAATTACAGTTCTGACCATTCAAGTTATCTTGAAAGTGCTGTGTGGAAATGAGTGGAACAGTGAAACCCGGGATGTCATAAATCCCTCATGTTAAGCTTAGCCTCAGGGCAAACCTTTGTGGTGCTTGCCCAGAGAAAGCAGAAACATAGAAATCAGAGTTAGGGCAATGGGCAGATTTAATTTACAAATTCTTCATGGTTTTAGAACTGGCTGAGGATAGCAATGATTGGCTAACACCTATAAGGTCACCACCTTCCTATCTGTGGCACAGTTTTGCAACTATACTTTAATCAGGCAACAAATAAACATGTAAATGAATTACTATATGGCCCCTGAAAAATGCTATACAAATCTGCCATTTCAGTTGTGAAGCAGGACTTAATCCTCAGCTGAGGAAACCTCAGTGAGGCGCCTTTTATGTGACTTCTGTCATTGTCCTTATGAGGTTTTGGAAGAGATGGTCTTGTGATAAATATTAGGAGAGTTGTTATAAAGGCATCAGTAGGCCTTGTTATATTTATTAATTTAATGAAGAGGACATTGTTATAAGTGTCATGCATGTTAGTAAATCATTGTAAACCAGAAAAACTCCCTGATATGTCATTCACAATAATAAACAGGAAAAATGTATTTCTTTGCAAATCCAGTTACCTATGACAGCCTTTTTAGGTTGGCTCTGATTGCCAAGCATCTGATTTTCGTTCTCCCATTTTGCAGCTATGTCCCCCCGTATTTCAGAACAGTTTCTTGTATCTAATTCTTTCTATCTCTATTTCCACCATAGTTGGAGCCAAAGGTGAAAAGGGGGACCCTGGTGAAAAAGGTGAACGTGGCTCTAAAGGGGATTCTGGAGTGGGTGGAGTTTTGTCGACAAATGACGCTAAAGGTGAAAAGGTAAAGCTTTCCTTGGCTATTTTCATCCAAAGGTGACAGTTACGTCTGTGCTTGCCAAATGAAGAAATAGACCCCACTCCTTTCTTTTGCTTCACTAAAAGCAAAAGAAGCCCTTCTCACTCTTTGCCTTGAGACTTGTCTCCTCTCAGATGTTCTGCTGGCATAAAGAAAAAGGGTGGTTTTTTTTTTTTAAATGAGCAGTGAAGTGCAACATCACCCAAATGGGTCATTGAATTCAAGAGTGTCTACTGTAATGATTCTCCACCCTTGATTCCCCTTGGTTGAGTGGGACTGGAGAGAAAGAGAAGGGAACGCTAGCACAGAGAACAAGAGCATGTAGAAGGGATGGAAGTGGGGCAACGACTTCCCCCTTGTGGAGGGGGATCAAAGGTCATCAGAACATTCCACCTGCTTATGTTCTGCGGCTGACCATAGATGACACCATTTCTTACCTCCATACCTTTCCATTCTCCTTAAGGGAGTCATAATTTCATGGTTGTATTTCATGCTGAAGAAATGAATTTGGACCAGCAGCTGCAAAGTGGAAAACGACTTTCTTAGCGTCATTGCTTTTCCATGGGAGGAGTTAGAAGGCAAATGTAGAAGTTTGTGAGACTAGGAAGGCACAAAGTTTCTTGTGCAAGTCATAATAATGTGCCTTCATTTCGAGGTAGCTGTTCCTTGCAATGCCTGCACATTGAAGATCTTTTTTAGTTCTTGGACAAGACCTGAGCTTTACGGGAGGCAAGCTTTGGATTATTTGTTCATGATATACATATTCATTAATTCGTCCTTTAACCCATGACTCATGAACAGAACGCTGGAGTAGATGGACCCTTGATCTGATCCAGCATGGCTCTTCTTATGTTCTTAATGAGCATTTGTTTCCAAGTACAGATAAAGCAACCTCATTTTGCTGCTTGTTGGACTGATTATAGTTATGCTGTGCTGAAAAGCTTGGTATTTTGTTTTGCAGGGAGAAAAAGGAGAGCTGGGCATTAAGGTGAGTGCAGTTGCTATATTGGTTGCTTTTAAAGGGGTTCTCAAAGGAGTACCATGATGAGAATTCATTCCGGTAGATTTCTAAAAAGGAACATAGAACCTAGCTATTCTATATGCGGCCAAACATCCTCATCCACATATAAGAGGGAGGTATCAGCAGGCTCAGGAGAACTCAGGAATGGGGCAGGCGCATCCATCCTGTCCAAGGCATGGGATGGAGGAGCGCTTCTCTATCTGATGCCTTGGCTTTCCCTAGCTGGGGAACATTTGTTTGTAGTGAAGCTGGGGTGGATGACGTCAGGGTGTGTGACCCGGATATCTTCTTGCTTTGGCAGGGGGATTTCAGCCCCAAGACCAGAATTGTTCCCCAGTCCTGATGTAGAACAGGATACACAAATATGAAAAGAACTGTTCGTTAAAAAATAAATAAAAGAACTGGGTTATCAGTGTGAGATCAAGCAGAATGTTGTTCAATTCAACACCGTGGTGGGATGCAGCATTTTTGTTTTAGAAATTGGAGAGTTCAAAGGGTACCAAAGGCCCTAGTGGAAGGAAGTAGGCTCATTCACAGATCAACATATGCAGGCTAGTGTGGCCAGAAGCAGCTGGAAACAAGTGACCCCATAGCGCCTGTCTGCAGTTCCCTTTAATTTAATGTATCACTCCTTCCCTTCCTTTTTTCCTTTTTAAAAAGTGTTTCTATATCTTTGATTTATATTCTAAATAAAAACGTATATCCCAGATTTGAGCTAGGGGTCTCAGGTTGGAGAAATACTATAATAATAATAATAGTAGTTGTTGAGTTCCAGGTGGCTCAAGACCTAAGCAGATGACCCAGGCATTCAGGGAACCAAGTAGATGAAATAGAACGGAGGAACTTCCTAGAGCTACTCCAATCCCAACACGGAGGCTTAACATATCTTGTGCTCTGGCTTCCTTTGGCTTTCCTGGATTTGCCTTCCCTTGGCCTCAGAGATGGAGGGAGGGGATTAACAAGCATCGGGGTGGTGGTCCTCCTCCTCTGCCACCTGCTCAGTCTTCTATCCCAGCAGTGGAGTAAAGGCCTCAGCGGTCTCCTCCTTAGCCTCCCACCGACCCACATCTGCCATATATAATCCTGCAGCTAACACAATCTCGTGAGATTTCCCTGGCTTCTCACAAGAAGTTGGGGTTGTCTTGGGTGGGGTTGTCACTCATGTGTGGCTTCAAAGTAGGAGTGGGGAACATTTGGCCCTCCAGATGTTGGACCTCAACTCCCATCAGCCCTAGCCTGCATGGCCAGTGGTGGGCAACATGGGAGTTGCAACCCAACAGCATCTGGAGGGTCAGACATTGCTCACCCTGCTGTAAAGGAATGCCCGGCTCCTTACAGGGGCTGCATGTGTACTCCTCGGTAGTTTGTTCTTCATGCTGCCTGCAATGGTGAGTGGCTGGGCTGGAGAAGCAGTCTCCAGATCAGCCCAACATGGGCTGTAAGGGCATGATGCAGGTCACATGGCAAGATTTTATGCAGAATTAACTGTTGTCCTTTGCCTTGGAACTAACATGTGTTGCTTTTGTCCACGGGAGTGCAAAACTGTATGTACTTTGTTGATGTAGACAGTTTTCAGCAATATGCCAAAAGTTGTAGGAAGTGCTTCCTTCCTCCAAAGACCTCCTCATCTAAAGCACTAGTGTTGAGTTGCCTGTAGCAATTATTTTGAAGAGGACAGGGATTTGAGGTTGGAAAAAGGACGAAGAAAAATATACATGTAATTAATTCTCTACTGGTTTGTCAGAGAGGAAAACAGGAAGGTCTTCATAGCAAAGAGAGCCAATAAAGGGATTTAGTTATTCACATCTAGCAGATGCCCACCTCCAGCTTCTATAACTTAAAAAAATAAGCGATGTTTGGCTTGTTTTAATTGTACACATTTCTCCCCCACCTCTAGGGAAATGCAGGCTTTGGATACCCAGGCTCTAAAGGACAGAAAGGCGAGCCTGGTGCTCAAGGGTCTCCGGGCCCTGCAGGGCCCCCCGGCCCCCCTGGAACCATCGTGCAGCTCCCTGATGGCTCTGTGGTAGAGCACATTGCTGGGCAGCCAGGCCCCGTGGGCCCATCAGGGCCGCCTGGGAAGGATGGCTTGCCTGGAAAGGATGGAGAGCCCGTAAGTGAACATTTCAGGCAATGGCTGATTTCAACTGATGGGCTTGTCTTATGGAGGAAAATGCATGTGGTGGTTGGAAAAGCTTGCCTGTTCTAGGTTATTGTTATTAACTATTAGAGTGAGAGAGATGTGATTAAATTCACTATACACAAATAGGACCACACAAGTTGCATTCTTCAGGCCCTCCATGTAACCAAGTGGCCTTTTTAGATGTCAGAGGAGTCTGTGCTTATATGCTGATTAAAGGGCTTGTTGCATTAGTAGCAGATGTAGAAATGACTTTCACTCTTTGAGTCTTTGCTATTAAAATAATGTCTAAAGGACTGATGAATGGCCAATTTCTAAAATGGCCTCTAGAGTTTGCTGTTGTTGAAATCCAGGAGGCTGCCTTGGTAGCACTGGCTTGCCCCTGCTTTAGGGGGAAAAACCCGCTTTCCTGCTGTGGAGTGGCAGTGGGTAATCCCGATGCAGGAGCCAGTGCAGGCTTTCCAGCAACCATTTGGCTCGCTGGGCCCATCCCCTCCCCCTCCCCCAGCTTCTGGTGACCAATGGGAGATCACCTTCTGCCCAGAAATGCCTGCAGCGTGATGCTGGAGTGAGGACAGACAGTGGAAGAGCCGTGATAACCTTGCTCCAGCAGGAAAAATCAGGGTAAGCCCCTGACTTTTCCAATGCACATCTTCATCTCTTTGCCCCAAGGAGGCAGCGAATTGGCGGCTGTGTCATATAACTGATACAGCAATGATTCACAGCAACGATTCACAGCCACTGTGGGGCAATGACGGCATATGGACAGCCCCCTGGTGTCAGAGCTACACTTTTAAGGGGGTTCTAGTACGTAAATCATTCTCACCTCAGTAAGAGCAGGAAATGCCCTTTGAAGGCACCCTCATTTGCAGAGACCAGTTTGCCAGGCAAGTGGGAAAAGGCTTTCTCCTGTGTTGTTCCCAAACTCTGAAAAGCACTCCTCTGTGTATTTTCAACTGGTCCCACTGCGTTCAGGTGGCGGGTGGTGGTGGTCAAGACACATTTTTTAAACTTGTTTTTTTAAAAAATAATAATTGTTACGGTTTTTAAAGCTGTTTTGAATGTTTGATTATGTTTTTATGTGTTTATGACTTTTATGTTCTGCAATTTTTTAAACCACTTTGACTGGTTTCAGGAAGGCATTTATTTATATATTATATATTTATAATACGTAAATAATGGCATCTATCCATCCTGCTAATAATGTAATGTCTCTTCAGTCTTTCATCCATTAGCAGTTTATGATTCATATAATTTCCTCTGTTTTAGCCATTTCCCCCCCTTTTCTTCTGCTTTTCTTGTTGCATACTTCCTTTCCCCCACTCTCTCTGAGGTCTGCCTGCCTGCATACTGAGTACCTCCCTTGATTGGTGTGCCTGCTATTTTTTTTTTAAACTTTTTTTTATTACTTTGCAGAGCTGGCCCAAAATAACTCCCTCCCTTACCAATTCTATAACTGCATTTTTTGACTAATCTTCCTCCC
Organism: Anniella stebbinsi; assembly: GCA_029215795.1. Classification (NCBI taxonomy): domain Eukaryota; kingdom Metazoa; phylum Chordata; class Lepidosauria; order Squamata; family Anniellidae; genus Anniella; species Anniella stebbinsi. Next base: position 261,974,054 of record JARDYH010000001.1, read on the forward strand.
TCCCTGGACAACCTTATCTCTAAGAGTGCAATTGTATGCAAGTGTAAACTGAAAAAAGTCCTACAACTCCCAGCATGTCCCAGCAGGCATGTAGTAGAGCTTTTTTTGGCCCAGATAGTCATAGAATATTGCCCTAAATCATTTTCAGCATAGACAGGGTTAAGTCCCTTGTAAATGCTGAGAAGGTACTAAGGAAAGAGGACCTGGGATGTAGGGATGAGTTGAAATGAAAAAGTGTGAAAAAAATCTGGCTTCCACTAACCTCCTGCATTTTATTCTTGCTAGGGAGATCCTGGTGAAGATGGTAAACCAGTAAGTTCTGTTGTTTGCATCTCTCTTTTTGAAAATATATTCTTCATGTTTAATTGGGATAGTTGTAGACAAATGTATTTGACTGCTATGTGATGCTGTCCTGTTTTTGGAATATAGAAAGTTATTTACAATGCAACCTTATGGATAGTTACTCAGAAGTAAATCCCTGTGGGTTCATTTGCGCTTATTTCCTAATAAGTGGTTTTAGGATTGCACCCTAAATGAGGTAGGGGGAAGAGATCAACATTTGTGTGTAGATGTTTTACCTGGTCTTATATAGAAATTACAAGAACAGCTTTTTGTACGCCTTAAAATAAAAAAGCAACACCCCAATTCTGGGGTCATCCACCCAAAACTGTATATTAGTTATTTCTTTAACCCATCCTATGCCATAGCTGAGTTACTGCATTTTCCCCAAATTAGTCATAATCCCTAAAGGGTTAACAACCTAACGAATGGGGAAATAAGGTTGGGCAAATCAAAATAGTAAATAATCAGAATCTTTTCAATTTAATTTATTGAGGTTTTATAATATTTCTTCCAAAATATTTTCTATTGCATTACTTTACGCACAAGCATGTCCACAGGCATAGGAATGTTTGTTTCTGAGTAATCAAAATACCGTTATCTGATACAGGATGCTTCCAGATGAGGCTTTATCCTGTAATGGCCCCACTTCAAACATGGAATTTTATGGTGGGGATCCAGCCATTGTGGTCTTTCATTTGTAACTCTTCTGTGAATTCCAACTGCTTCTTCCTTTTAAGAGGAAAGGCCAGAATAGGCATACAATGACCGTTGATTTGTAGTGCTAGGAGCCTTCCATCTGGAAGCACCCATAGACTACATTCTTGTTGATTTTAGGCAAAGTTCTTGATGTGAACCACTGGAGGCAGATGGCAGTACAGTTGTTTCTTAGAAACACCCCATCTTGATGTGACTGTTAGGGCGCAATCCAACGCATGTGTAGATGGAAAAAAGTTCTACAACTGCCAGCATTTCCAGGTAGCATGGCTAGCTGGGTAATGCTGGAAGTTGTAGGAATTTTTTTCTATCTACACATGCATTGGATTGCAACCTTACACAATATTTGTGTGCATGTATCCAGCCCATCATGGGTGGCCCACTGTTGCCTTGCCCCTACCCCTGAATTCCTCCCCATGCTGCTGCTATGACTGTGCTGGGGAAGGAAGCATGTGGAGATGTTTCTCCATATGCATCTTTTCCCCCCAGTGCAGTTGGGTTCCTGGTGGACCACCACAGTTGTTTGCTGAGCTGTCAGCGGTGCTATTTAAATGTGGGAGACAACACATGGAGAGAGTAATCCCTCCGTGTAATTTCCCCATTGAAATCACACGCCTCCCGCACTGGAGGGGAGCATGAAATGATTTCAGCAGGTTTGGGGCAGAGGTTTAAATTTCCCCAAACCTGAGCTCTGAGATTGGGGGCGGTGGAGTGTGCGTGCGTGCATGCTTGCATGTGTGCATGGCATTGTGCATGTCTATGCATGCAAGTCTGCATGCAGGTGTGACCCTCACTTGCCACGCATCGCTGGATGTGAGGGCAAAAAGGTTGCCCCCACCCCTTTTTCTTTATGGTTTCCGGAATCACCAGTCTTCACGTCAATTATTTATTTCCTGTGCAGGGTGATGTTGGCCCCCAAGGATTCCCTGGGACCCCGGGTGAGCCTGGTCTGAAAGGTGAAAAGGTATGAGCTGAATATAATTAGGCGTGTTCTCCTTGAACTTTCAAGTTCACTGGGAATCAGCATTTTCTGAGCAGGGCTCTCTCTGTGGCTGCCTTTTGGATGTGGCTAACAGTTTCAGTGTTGTAATTTGCTCTCTACATCTAGGGTGATCCAGGCGTTGGTGCAAGAGGTCCCGCTGGACCACCTGGGCCACCAGGGCAACCAGGACTTGGTTCTAAATTGGACAAGTTGGTGAGTTCCAGAGAGTCACAATGAAGGGATGGGGAGGAGCTTGTTTTTTTGCCACTGCCCCCGCTGGGTCTCTCTTAGGCAATACTGAAATATGGTGCTGCCAGTGCAGTTATCTGCCGTTCTCTGTAGGCAAATTTTCCCCTTTCCCTAATATTTATTTAGGTCTGTCTGTTTATTTGCTCAACCTGCTCTTTTTTTAACACCATGCAAAACCTTCTTAGTTGCCCAGACCTTTGAGATTTTGGGTTTCATGCTGGTTTACTGCTGAATTTATTATCTGCTCTGCTGTAAGGTGTCTTCATTAGTCTGTATTGTTTTGTACTGATGACATGTTTTATGGTAAGCTGCCCTGGGAGCTATTGTGGCTGAAAAAGGGGGGTAATAAATGTCAAAAGAAATGCTAGGCAATGCTAGCACTGTTCTTTTTGGATTTATTTGCATGCCCTGTACAATATCTGACTGTCTCTCCTTTCGGACAGTCTTAACTCCTTATAATTGTAGCCCCCTTTCACCCCACAGTAGGACAGCCAGAGTTAGGCAGATATACTATTCTGAGCCGTATAATTCTTTGCCCCAGTTATAATTGCAGCACCACAATTTGGAAATCCCTCCCTCATGTAAATCGGAAGACAGAAAATGTGACATCTTTTAAATGCCTCCTGTAGACACATTTGTTCACCCAGGCTTTCCCTGGGCCATAAGTAAATTAATTAGGCCACTCCATTTTACTGCTCCATTGTACAGCTTCTTTATTGTAGTTGGAAGTGTTTTAAGCCCTACGAGGAGAGACTGAAAGAATTGGGCATGATTAGCCCGGAGAAGAGAAGATTGAGAGGAGACATGATAGCACTCTTCAAATACTTGAGAGGTTGTCACACAGAGGAGGGTCAGGATCCCTTCTCAATCATCCCAGAGTGCAGGACATAGAATAATGGGCTCAAGTTACAGGAAGTCAGATTCTGGCTGGACATCAGGAAAAACTTCCTGACTCTTAGAGGAGTATGACGATGAAACCAATGACCTAGGGAGGTCGTGAGCTCTCCTACACAAGAGACAGCTGGATAGCTGGATAGCTGGATAGCCATCTGTCAGGTATGCTTTAAGATGAATTCCTGCATTGAGCAGGGGGTTGGACTTGATGGCCTTATAGGCCCCTTCCAACTCTACTATTCTGTGAGTCTGTGATTCTAATGTTGTGTTTCAATACTGTATTTTAATGTTGTGAACTGCTGAGAGATTCTGTTCTATTAAACAGTATATAAATGTTACAAATAAATAAATACAATTAAACGAAGCTGTATGCTTTTCTTCCAGACATTTATTGATATGGAAGGCTCTGGTTTTGGAGGGGATTTGGAGAACTTGCGAGTAAGTACCTAAGCAATGTGAGGAGCTGAACCGGTGTTGCATTCAACATGCTTCTTCTTGAGGGCAGGGCGGAATATAGCATGCTGCTCAGACATGAAAAGTGCAGAATATGCTCAGAAAGTGGCTGTTTCCAGCTCAGTAGGGTCTCTTGGGTGATGTGTTCAGACTAGAACAGATTGCATACACATCATATTCATTGTATTTCAGGGCCCCAGAGGACCGCCCGGGCCCCCAGGCCCACCTGGTGTGCCCGGCTTGCCAGGACAACCTGGAAGATTTGGGACAAATGGTACTGACGTTCCAGGACCACCTGGCCTCCCTGGAGTGCCGGGCAGAGATGGCATCCCTGGACTTCCAGGACCTCCTGTAAGTTAAATGGGATGCTGGTAAAAATAATCACAAATGATATAATGTGAATTTGTCTCCATAAGCTTCCCAGTGCCTCCCAGTATCAATTGGATTGTGTTTGATTATCAGTTCTTCAGTTGTCATTGCATGGACAGGATGCAGCTGAATGTGGATAGGAAATTCAAACCTCTGTTCTTCTGTATACATGTAGATCACAAATACTCCAATGTACATGCTTGTGAGCATCACCAAAAACTAAAATAATATCCAAAATATGACTGTAAGATATAATAATGTGGATATTGCATTTGTGAGCCAGAATGTGTCATAGATCCTGTAGCCAAAATGTTGAATTATGACTGTCTAAACTAGTACCTATGGGGAAAGAAACATTTTACATCACCCTTCCTCATCCTGGTGCCCTCCAGATATTTTGGACTTCAGTTCCCATCAGCCCACTAGCTGGCCAATGATCAGGAATGCTGATGGTTGTAATCCAAAATACTTGGAGGGCACCATCTTGGGGAAGCTGCTTTACAGAACCTAAATGGCTGCTTTCCCTTGGGGGGCTGCAATAAGCTGCCCCATGTTGCTACTCGACCCACCACCCCTCCCCAAGCAACAGATTTCCAGGCAACATGGCTCTTTTGTGAACTAACACAGATCTGGGGCATAAAACACACAATGTTTTATACATCTCTGATCTTTCTTCAGCTTCTCTTCGGCTTCTGCTGTGTAGCAATGTTGTTTCTTTCCTTTCGGTGTGTGTGCACTCTGCTCATTGATTGTATTCTGAGCTAAGAAAAATATACAAAATGTTACTTGCCAGCAGAAGTTCAGTTTTTGCGGTCATTTCCAAGGGGGAGGGATCCATATCTGTCAGAAAGATGCTTGACAACCTGCAAAACACAGACTTTAAGAAACTCTGTCCATCCCTAATTGGTATCAAGCATTTTTAAAAGCTAATGGCAGAGCCAAACATGAGAAGCTACAGGTGATTCCGCATCCCTAGTTTAATGGACGCAAACTGGTTGCTGGCTGCTTTAAGAAGACTTCTTAAGCTTTCCTTTTGTAATGTTTTCCAGGGCCTTCCCGGTACTCCAGGAAGAGAAGGGATCCTTGGTCAGCCTGGGCTGAATGGAGCAAGCGTATGTATCTCTCTTCTGTGCAAGTTCTTTTAACAGTGTTGCAATATCGCCAAAACAGCCAGCTCCTTAGGAAGAGCCTGTGAAACTTGGCTGCCTCTGGCCTGCATTTACTTTGTAAAAATGTCTTTTAGCAGTTCAATATTAATTTACTAGTCTTTTCCTTTCCAGGGAGAACCGGGAGAACTAGGCCTCCCAGGCGCACCTGGACCTAAGGTAGAATAGCTCACTTTCTGAATAAATAAATGGTTACTGTGGCATCTTTTGGTTTTGAGTTGGCAGCAATATCATTGTAAGGCTTTTTCCCTGAGCAACGAGCCCTTTTGAGTGTGGGCCATGGATAGGCCACTAACCCATTTGCAGCAAATGGTTAGCGAGTGTGTTTAAACCATGGTAATGTAGCCACCATGGTTAGGAATGGTTCACATGACACACTATGTCATGGTTCACATGACGCACTAAGTCATGGTTCACGCGACACACTAACTCATAATGTTTAGCTCAAAATGCTTGACCACCATGGCTTAGCATGTCATCTGAAAAGGGCCTGTGTGTATTTACTTTCCATTCATAGGGCACTTTTGTACTATAAACACATATAAATGAAGCCATTTCAGAGATCTCCCAGTGTTCTTTGGGGAAAGCATCATTTTGAAACCCATTTCAGGGTAATGCTCCCCTACAAGGAACACTGGGAGTTGTTATTTTGTGCCATTAAGAATACTGTGTTAGAGATCCCTAGTACCTTTAGAGAAATGGGCTCAAGTTACAGGAAGCCAGATTCCGGCTGGACATCAGGAAAAACCTCCTGACTGTTAGAGCAGTATGACAATGGAACCAATTACCTAGGGAGGTCGTGGGCTCCCCCCTACTAGAGGCGTTCAAGAGGAAGCTGGACAACCATCAGTCAGGTATGCTTTAAAGTGGGTTCCTGCATTGAGCAGGGGGTTGGACTCAATGGCCTTATATGCTTCTTCCAACTCTACTATTCTATGATTCTATGAAATGCAGTTCCCCAGTTTCCTTCTTAGGGGTCACGACAGGCAAACAGGTCTGAAACTGGTTTACATTTTTAGTGTAGGCATGCTACAATGTAGGACGAACATTATATTTACCGTATATTCTTTATGTATTTGGAGACAGATTTTTTTTTATTAAAAAAAGACAATTCCTCCATCACTGAAGGCATCTTGGTTTGGTGTCTTGGTGTACTAGAAATTGGGACTTGTTGGATTGTTTCTAACTTTACATAACTCTGCACATTATTATCTCTTCCCTGTGTGTTCAAGGTATGTGCCAGAGAGCATAGCTACTTTTTAAATATAAATTATAATACATTCTTAACATCCCTTACTGATGTGCAGTTCATACCATGGAAAAGCCTGCATGTTTGTAGGCTATTGTAAGATGTCAGTAAATTATATCTAGTCTGCAGAGTCACCCATCACCTCCCCAGATCATTGCTGGGGCTAGAACTTCCTTTGTAGTAACACCCTTCTTTAGCATACACAGGTGAGGAAATAAGCCAGATGAATACTTTAAACAAGTTTTAACCTCTCCCCCACAATACTGTAGTCAAGATGCTATCCAATGTCGCAGTACATAGCTGCATTTCCTCTGACTGTATTACCCACTGTTCCTGGTTACATTGTTTTTCTAGTCTATATTTTGGCTTCTCTGGTTTTCAGCCATTGCCTCTTACTTCTGTTCCTGTCAAATATCCCCATCATTTTTTCTTCCTCTTTACATCTTATGTGACTGTTTTTAAAGACTGTTTCAGTGGAATTGCTATTGCAAGTTGAGAGTCTGAAGCAACAGAGTGGTTAGGGAAACACCTCCGGAGCCCAATTCTTGGCCTTCCCTGTCTCTCTACCTAGACATTTCTCTCCCCCATAAGCGTGCGCAGCACATTTCATTAGGTGGTGCCCCCAGGGATTTTTTAAGGTAAACTTGGGAGTAAATTCCATTTCTAGGGTGATCATATTTTGGAAACCAAAAAGGAGGACATCATAGCCGACCCTCAAGGAGGCGTGCCCACCCCAACATGTCCAGCCCCCAAGGATGTGTGCCCATCCTGACATAACCGTCCCCAAGGGTGTGTGACCTTGGTCACACGTTTGATTTACTGAACTGTAAACCAGAATCTAAAAGTCAATCAAATATGATATCGTTGAGCATCTCTTAATCCTACAACTAAACCATTACTGTTGTGAAATGCAGTCAGAGCTTGGAAAAAGGGGGAAAGGGACAGAACTACAACATCACCACTTCCCATGTTTATTTTACAAACATGTCTCTCAAAAACAAAAGTGGGTTACATCACCATCAAAGAATACAAATGTTGAGATTTCAGCAGGCATTATGGCACACTTCCAATGACATCTTTGCAGCCATAAAGGCTAGAATCCTTTTTTAAAAGAAAAACTCAGATTTTCAGGTGGCTGAACTCTGGGTCTAGCAGTATCACATTCTGCATTTCTGGCTATTACAGAAATAGATCAGATCACCAGTCCAATTGCTAGTCCCCACCAGAGCAAACACATTGAAGCAATGAAACTTAGATAAGTGTGGACTTAACAAGTTCCCATTGATTCACTGTGTCTATTCTAGTTAGGAGTAGCAATTGGATTTAGGCTTCCAAATTGTATGCATCTCTCTTGAAGTGTGGTGCCCAGAACTGGATGCAATATTCAAGATGAGGCCTAACCAGTGCCAAATAAAGGGGAGCCAGTACCTCATGCAATTTGGAAGCTATACTCTATTAATGCATCTCAAAACAGCATTTGCTTTTTTTGCAGCCACATCACACTGTTGGCTCATATTCAGCTTGTGATCTACAACACATGCAAGTGAAATGATCCAAAGTCATTCCCTTGTTTGAAAAGCTATGTAGGAACATTGAGTAGCTGTAAAAGGCACGGGGTCATATGTTATACATCATAATGTTGTACATTTTGATATATACATGAAAATACTTGCAGGTAATATATAAAAGAACTGGCAAGAAAGTTCAGAGACTTGGGCACCTGGGTAAGCAGAAATAGGAGCAATAAGCAGAGGTGGAGTCTGAACATCCAAAACACAAAACTCTGTGTCCTTTGAATCCACATTTGTTTGCTCCTGCAGAAACCCATTTTTAAAAAGGCAAAGTGAAGCATATTGGCTGGTAATTAGACCGAGGTTCTGTGTGCAAAGCAGAAAACCACTCCTTTGAGCCTGCAGTTTGAGCCCCCACCTCACCCCTTGCACCTTCATCCTTAGGCTTCCTGCTGCTCAGCTTCCAGCAGCCCACCTGCGCTGCCCACCGCCTGCCCACCCGACCTGCCCGCTACTCGCTCACCCACCGTTCGCTTGCTCGCTCGACCGCCACCCGCTGCTCGACCGCCCACATGCCCTGCCCTCTGCCTGCCCGCCCGCCCTGCCTTACTTACCCCCAGGCCCACGCCGCTCGTACTCAGACCCCGCCTCTCCCACAAGTCTCGCGAGATGGGGATGAAATGTCAGAAGTCTCATCCTGAAGTATCGTGAGACTGGGGAAGAGGAGAGAGCAGGTAAGCTGTGACTGTTCCGTTCCCCCCCCCCCCCCCGGCACCTTTCCCAGTATGAAAGGGTCCTTAACACTTGAATTAAGAGGCCATTTCATACTGGGAAAGGTGGGAGGGGGAGGGGGCAGAGGAGGCCACACATTGTCCGAAGCTCCGGAAAGTGCGCAGGTGGCCTACGCTATTAGCGTGTTAGTCATGCTAATAGTGTAGGCCATCTGTGCACTTTCCGGAGCTTCGGACAACGCAAGGCCTGCTTCCCACCCTTCTCTCCGTGCCGCACCTTTCCTGGACTTTTCATTAGGTGGTGCCTGGGCACCAGGTGAACCACCTGTGCGCACACCTATTCTCCCCCACACCTTCCCTTTTGTGTACAGGTAGATGTATAGCCTAGCACCAGGCTATTATGCAACCAGCTTGCCTTCCACATGGGAAAATGGGGAAGTGTTGTTCTAAATCCACAGTCAAAGTTCCTTACATAAATTTACAACTTCATGTAATATTTCATTTTTACTACCAGTAATAATCAGATGTGGGCACAATTTATAATTTACATACCAGCCACATGACTTCTCATCATTTCAACACCAATGCACATTTATCTTGACCCAGGAAACGTAAGCTGTGACTCTCAGTGTTTTGTGTTCAACCTGGTCTACGCATGCAGCAGAATTAGGCGGCAGGGTCCTGAGATGGCAGCGTGGGCTGTACCACTTCAGACTGCTGGTGGTTGATACCATTTGAAAACTCCACTATGTAAATATCCTGCAAACGAAAAAAAGAAAACGTTAACAGAACCTAGTACATCAGAGGATGAAACGTGCCCAGCCCCCACTCCCCCTTGTGCTAGAGTTCTATTTGCAACATAGGGGAGCATTCAGAAATGTGATCCAGTAAGACTGCAGGTGTCCTCCATCACAGATCATTAGGGCACTTATTCTTCTCCTCCTTTCTTCCTGTCTTCATTCACTTTTTCCATCTAACCAGAACACTCTGCTTCCTATTCCCCCTGCCGTACTAGAGCTACTTTCTTACTACTACACAGTCCCATATAGGGGGAAACCAAGAACAGAGGTAACATTTGTGTGCATGTTTCTGTGTGGCACAGTCTAGTTATATGCTGCAGTTGTCTCCTTTTCAAAATAATATGATCTGATATATGTATGGAGACATAATAGTAATAACAGCTGAAAATGCAGTGAGCTCCTGCATGTTGAGTGTCTTGCAAGAATTGTTGTGCTGGACTAGAGCAGGACGGGGGAGACTGAGGCCCTCCAGATGTTGTTGGACTCCAACTTCCATCAGCCCCAGCTTGCATGAGAGTTGCGGTCCAACAGCATCTGGAGAGAAACACCTACCACCACATACTGCATCTTGCATTACTATAGCTCTAGGTATTCTTTCAACCTTATTCTTGGATCTGGTCTATTTGATGGCGGTAGCCCTAATTCTTACAACATCTTTTATAAAACTTACATGTAAGGTTTTGTTTCCCATGTAGACGCATCTAATTAAATATAATGATCTCATTCTATTTATTTTATTAACCCAGCATTCTTAAGAGCTGTTATAGAAAAGGAGGCATGTTTTACTTCCTCCCATTTTTAGAGTTAATGTTTTGCATTATTATTCAATTTAGGGTATGCAAGAAAACAGTTCAAACGAGAATGCCTTTTGTTATTGAACTCTAATAGCATATGTCTATTAAATAAAAGTGGTATGTGTTTTCTGTAAGCTATGTTGCCAATAGACCATAATTACTTTCTCTTTTTATTGCACACATATTCTGTAAACAACACGCAGAAACTTTGGGCACAGTCCTGAAACCAGTGTTTGTTGTCAGGTGTCTGGACTGAAGCAGACTATCCCCACATATGCCCAGAACCCTTTGCTTATGCAAGATATATTTATTTGTGTGAAGACCACCAGTTTGGGCCACACAACCCTAGTGATGAACAACAGTGCAAGGAAGATGTGTGCTCTGAGTACATGTGTGCACTGAGGTTGTGGGTAGTGTGTTCTATACATAGGTGTAGACACACTTCATAGGCTGCGGATCGACAACTTCAAAACTCAAGATACATCGGCAGGGTTCATTTGTCCAGTTATGCACACTTATCTCAATAATGTGAAACGTTACACTGTAACCCCCATCGGCCCCTGCCACCATGACTGATAGTAATGCTTGGGCTTGTAGTCTAAAACATCAGGAGGGCACCAGGTTGGGAAGGTGGCTGTAACCAGTGTGAACTTCAGGCTACAGAGTGCAAATAAGCAGCATATGCAATTCTGGACTGGTGTATGTACAAATATGCTGAATGCATGTAGTGAAAGAGGCAGCATTGCAACATTTTTTTTGAGAATACTATGCATAATATTCTATTATCAGGGACGCATTGCTCAGATTTTGCATTTGTGTGTGCGAGTGCCCAGATATGGCCCTTTATGGCATGCCATTGGCTATTCTTTGGCCAATTTTTACTTTCCAGCTCTTTCCTGTATTCAAACATTTCTTCCTGTTTACTTCCAGGGCAGTAAAGGAGATGCAGGGCTGCCAGGAGCACCAGGGGAAACTGGCCTAGCAGGCCTTCCTGGGCCCATGGGTCCCCGAGGACAGCCTGGGCCCCCAGGGCCCCCAGGGCCAGGCCTTGTGGCAGGATTTGTGAGTACCAGATTTGATATATCACTGTTGGGTGGACTGGAGTCAGACCCAGAGGCGCAAAATGCTGAAAAACGGAACAGTTTCTTATTGTTGAAAATGATGATGTTATCAGTGTGTGTGATGCTTTACAGAGTAACAAGCAAAGGTCAGGTCACTTTACAGTCTAAAGTTCCATGCAGAGGGAAGAAAGATATATATAGAGAGAGGGGCAAGGGTAAACAGGAGGAGGACAAGCATGCAATTCAGCTCTTGCACATAGAGAGGCTTAGTTCACTGTGGAACCGGGAGAAATGTGCTTGGTTCACATTCTAATGTGAACTGATCTAATTTTGCATATTCGAACTAATATATGGCCCGAAATTCTGTTATTTCTTGAAATTCAGACTTTTCCCAATTTTGCAATGGATTTCTCTGATTAAAAATAAAAGTGTAAAAAAATGAGTATATTAAGGAAAAGTGCACACTTCCTCGGTGTCTGCATTTGAGTTTAATTAAACCACAATAAGCCATTATGCCTGAAATGAAGAACTGGTGATTTCATGTTAGTTTACTAATCATCATCTAAACCACAGTTTGAAGTTGGTTTAGTAAACTGACATTAAGCCACAGTTCTCCATTTTCGATGTAACAGCTAATTGTGGAGAGGAGGGTTGAGGAACAAACATATGCCCCTGTTATTTGTTCCCAACTGTTCAACAAGCCAGGAATTGAGCATCCAAACTGGGCCACTGTCAGGGCTGTACTCTAGCCATGATTGTTTGTTTATTCAAAGTTTTATAAGATGCTTTTTGGAGCCAAGCCCTCACAAAATGACATACAAAGAGAAAAGTTACAAGTTACATACTTGTAGAGTAACTAATGACATCCACTATTATTTAGGATGATATGGAGGGCTCAGGACTGCCATTTGTTTCTGCTGCCCCTGGAGCACGTGGACCAGAAGGACAACAGGTAATTCCTCACTCCTTTGTTTAACCCTTTCTTTCTCTGAGACTACAGGACTCTGTCTAATCACTTGAGACCAAGCATTATTGAATAATACAGTGGGTGATATTTCTTAGCAAACATGCATAGGATTGGGCTGCAAATCATTTTAATATTTTCATGGGGCATCATGGTTACTCTTTCAACACTGCATTACAGAAGTGTCATGTGTTCCTGCTAGTGATAAAGGGATGCAGTCTAAAGAAAATGATGCACACTTGAAATCATATCCTGATCCCCTCAGCTGCAAGAAACATATAGCATAACAGGGTCTATACTAGATGTGCATTGAAAGCTTTTTATGTTGCCACTTCTCAGTTAGAGAACCCTATTACTATCCCTCTTGCAGAAACAAACATGCTAGTGATGAAGTACATAAACCACAATCAACAGTGCACTGTCAGGTTTGTAGGCTGTGATATTTAAAGATTTGCATAACAGATCTTGTTTGCACTGTAACAGAGGATTCTGCTATGTTAATATTGTTAACTACTGCTAAATACACAAAAAAGCACAAACACGTCTTTGAGGATGCCATATTCTCACGTAGCTCATGAAATCAGAAACCGGGTTGATAACTTACTCTTTCTTTTTATAGGGTCAACCGGGACTTCCAGGACTCAAGGTCAGGAAATGTTTCGATCGTTTGTTTGTTAGTATGGCTTAGGAGTTTCTTCATTGTGCTATTCAAAATAGCATAGTTTTCCTACCAGGCCATTCATATTAATTATATAAGGCAAAAAAAAAATGGGTAGCAGTAGATGCAGGCGCTAGTGGTCCAGTCTTGTGAGCTGCAGTGTTTTGTTGTTATAAGAAAAACTTGCTGAGGCCTGCACTAGTACAACTTAGGAAGTTGCAAATCTGTCATGCAAGGCCTTGTATAAGTCAGTTGTGGGTAGAGAAAGGTTATCAAGGGTATAAGATGAGCCTGTTATGACACGAAGCTCCGTCCTATCTATGACGAGGATACAATATTCTCATGCCAGCGCCTTGCAATTCTCAGGAAAGATGAATATTGGCCAAAAATATGAGTGCCAATTGCCAAGAATCATTGCTCCGATAGCCTAGCTGAGCACAGGCAGACACACAAGTGACAATTTTATGTTCTATGTAGATCATTCAGTGGATGCTTTGTCTTTTGTTGTTGTTGTTAACTTTCAGGGAGATGCTGGAAGCACTGGTCTCCCAGGTTTGCCAGGAGAGAAGGTAAATTTTAAAGATAAAGGAACAATACTTTGAAACCTTTGCCTCCCCTCTCATGGGTGCTGTTTTTTGAGGAAGGTTTTATGGCATTCTTTGCAATGTTTGACTGGGGGTTGGACTGGATTGGATTGGTGACTGGCATTTGTGGTGAAGTTTAGGGTTCCTTATTATACTGTTCATCTGTTTTACAGGGAAACATTGGATTTCCAGGGCTGGATGGTCGTCCTGGACTAGAGGGATTCCCTGGACCCCAGGTGAGCATATATTTCGATGCAGTGATTCCTTCAGCAGTCTATAGTTTGGTATTCATGATATCCTGCCTTTCCGCCAAAAATGGTGCTCAAGCCGGTTCTTGCTGACAAACTCACAGAAAGCCACATTCTAGTCATGTTTCTTTTCAAAAGGCTCTGGTCCTTGGAACCAGAATATGAAGATAATCCTATGCAACACATATGCGTAAGAAACACTGCAGAAATCACTGCTGAAAATGGACTTTGACTCCATAGAGTTACGTTCTCATCTCCCTTGTATGGTTTGTTCCCCCCCATACAGTTGACTCACAGTGACAGTGTTGCTCTCCTCATCTGTAAGTGATTACACACCTCAAATATTTGTTGTTGTTATGTGTAGCTTTCGCTACGCGCAATATTGATTGTATTAATCCATGAGAGAGAGAGATCACTATTCTCCTTTGGTCATAAATGCGGAACAGATTGAGTGTTGCTAGCTTATCCCAAACCACCCAACGAGTCCAGGGCTGAAGTGGGAATTCAGCCTCCATCTGCTGGACCACACTGGCTGCCGTTTGCAACACATTCCATCATCACCACACACAGTTCTCTGTTGTGTGAAATTGTCTCCTTTCCTGAAAATGTGTTTATCTCCCCATGCTTCCCATTTCAGGGTGCAAAGGGTGACCGTGGGGACCCAGGGGCTAAAGTAAGTACCCTCCTGGATTTGAGAAGAAACTACTGTTTGTGTGTGTGTGTGTACATGTGATTTTTAAAATGTTGATTTGGTTGTGGTAACAGTGGTTGGTTTTTAAGATTGTGCTTTTCAAAACTTTTGGGCAATATATTCCTGTGCCATTAAGATATTCTAACATGTACCCCCTATTTCCTTCTTTTCCAAATGTGCCCCACTCTCCCCATTGTTTTAGTTACCACCATAGATCTGTGGAGGAGAAAGATTCTCTATGCCAGGGCCTCTTATGGGAAGTGTTGCTGGGCAGGGGAATGTATGACTGCCATTAAGTTTGTTCCTTGTTTGAGCTCTTGCTCCAGACAGTGGTAGAGGCCTATGTAGAATTTTAATCTAATCACATTGGGATGCTTCCAGGCAAGGCTTTTATCATGCAGTTGCCCTGCCTCATTCACATAATTGTACATGGGATGGGGAGGGGTGTCCAGACATTGTTGTTTTTAGTTTCAAATCCTCCTGGGTTTTCCCACCACTTCTTCCAACTTTTTTAAAAACACATTACGGATGGAAAGATGGAATAGCTTCATGATGTATTTTGATTGGTAGCACCAGGAGCCATCTGTCTAGAAGCACCCTAAGAGTAGGGCTGGAAACTATCTCATGAAAGATGACGAGAGCAATTTGACCTAGCATGATTGACTGTTAAAACCAGAGCATTCTACTATATCCGGACATTTTCTCTTAGTGGCACAGGAGTGGCATAAGTTGGCTAAGATGTGTGCAGTCAAGAAGGTTTGTAACTGAACTCCCTAAAACCTTTTCTCTCCTTTCTTTTGAGGGTGAACAAGGTCGAGATGGGATAGGACTGCCAGGTCCTCCTGGCCCTCCAGGACAAATCACCTACTTGTCCAGTGATGATGTAAGGATACTTATGGTTTTTACAGACCCTTTTCTTTTACGCTTTCAGAATCCTGTTATCTCCTCAAGATGAATAAAAATTATAGGATTCACTATAGAAATGTTTACTTCTAATTTTTAAGGAGTTAATTTTATTTTGAATGGCTTCTACTAGCAAGTAACTATTATTGCATGACCACGAAGGTGTCTGTGGTGTTGAGATACTATGGGAGAAAAACAATATTTTCCAGGATCATGAATAAATTCCCATGTCTTCAACAAAAGCCTTACAGATAAGTTTGAAAAAGGTTTACTACAGATAGCACAAGTGGACATACCTGAGTCTTGCATGATTTAGTTTTTTTTATTATTAGAACCCATATGTCCACTGATAGGTTTTAAGTGTCCAAAGCATGAGTGTCTGCTCAGGATCTTTTAGAGCATAACTAATCTGTGTTCAGTGAGTGTGAGTATGTACCCTTGTTGGATCAGATCCACATCCATTTGTCCTTTATTCTTTGCAAGAATCCCGGCAACCAGCAGGCATAGTTAATCTACCAGAAATTGTCAGATGACTATGACCTGACCCAGAGCCCTCCAGATGGGTTGAACGTCAAAACACATCTGCACCAACCCCAGCAGCATATGCCAGCTAGATGGGGATGATTTGAGTTGTAGTTCAGCACATCTGGAGGCCGCTGGGCTGGGGAAGGTTGCTTTGACCTATACACAACCATAAAACTAATTTCTCCAGTAGAGATTGCCATTTCAGTCTGTTTTTTCATTGTTGTATTTTCAAGTTCAGCATTGACCATGAAAATGTTAACACACTAAAGTTCAAAGAGACAGTTTGCAATTTCCTTCCAGCCAGAAAATTGCTGCTAGAAAATGTTCGAAGTGTTCCTCAAATCTATGTTCCTTGATGGCATGGCTGGTCTCCATAGGGTGCTAAGAGAGGGTTGATATGCAAAAAAACCACCACCTACCCATTTTAGTTTTCAGCCAAGGAAACCCAGAACTCTATGGGATCAGTTACTAGAATAATCTTTTAAAACATTAAAGAGGTTCATAGTGAATGAGATATTTTGCAGGAGGGGGAAGAAAAAGTTCAAAGTTAATAGCTAATAGATGATGTTGATTAAATTAAAATCAACAAATGGTGCATATAATTGCTCTTGGATATCAACTGAACTATGCTAACAATGTAATAAAGGAGATTACAGCTGTTACCTTGAAGATAATCACACACTGAGCTTCTGTAAGCTAGTTGGGTATAAGGTTTGTGATGTATTTGTCTAAATGACCTAGGCTGCAATCGTATACATACCTAGGAGTAAATCTTGTCGAGCTTAATGGGATTTACATTTGAACAGACATGTGGTAAGATTGCATAGTCAGAGATTCTGATTTAGGCCAGTGAGTCCTCACACTCTGGAAATAAGTATTGCAATATTACATTTGAGTTCAAGTCTATGCCCCATTCCCTCTCCTGTAGTATGAGGGAGTAAGCAGCTAACGTTGATTTAACAGAAATGGTAAAATTAATGGTAGAAATACTACCTGGATGCAGATTTGATTATGTTGTCTGATGAAACTATTTAGGGTCATTGGTAAGAATTTTGTTGAGCTTTAGTGGTCTTTGGACCAGCATTTAGCTTGTCCTCTTTAAATGCCCTGCCAAGGAATGTGAGGAAAAGTCAATAAAGACCACATTACAAACATATGACTTTTTTTTTTTTTTTAGAAAACCTTGTCTATTTTGCCAGGCCCACAGGTAAGTAAAATGATATCTCTAGTCCAGTGATTCAATTCACCCAGGCTTTGTGATAAGAGTTTTCAGTTAGACATAAACCTTAAGAACAAGAATAGGCTTGGTGCACATTGAAGACTAAACAGTTTATTATTGCTTAAGCTTCTGTAGACACTGTCCATTTCATCAGATCCAGCGGACAGTGTCCATGAAAGCTTATGCCATTATAAACTGATTAGTCTTCAAAGTTTCACAAAGCCCTT
Source organism: Anniella stebbinsi (assembly GCA_029215795.1). Taxonomy (NCBI): domain Eukaryota; kingdom Metazoa; phylum Chordata; class Lepidosauria; order Squamata; family Anniellidae; genus Anniella; species Anniella stebbinsi. The sequence goes on from JARDYH010000001.1 coordinate 261,991,388, forward strand.
TGTGGTTTTTTGCTGCAATAGGGCTACCATGGCTACCATTCTGGAAATAAAAATACTTGCATGACAGATTACTTGCATGACATAATGGACACCCCATCCACAGATATCTACAAAGACAAGCAAAAATGCTGAAGTTGTAAGTAATTTCTGACCAACAGCTTCAGAAACCAAGAGCAGAAATAGATAGAACGTCCTCATTATCTTTCTCCCTGCTTCTTAGTTTGGCTTGCCCTGCGAACAGCCTCTTCCCTTGGTTCTTCCCCCTCTCCCCAGGTAGGGGAAAGTTTTGTTCAGCAGCTAAACCAAGATAAGAGCTTTCCCCTGCTGTGTGGTAAAAGGGGCTTCCCTTTTCACCAAATAGCAGGGAAAAGGAGCATACTTCCCATGGAGAGAAAGATTACTCTCCCTCGCTCCCTCCCCCTCCCCCTCTTCCTCCCCTCCCCCTCTCCCTTCCCCTCCCCCTCTCCCTGTGGAGGCAGTTTGCTGACTTTGTGAGGAGTCTTTTCCTTCCTGCACAGAAATGCAGCAAACTGTCCATGGAGGAAGAGAGCTCTCTCTCTCCATCCATGGGCAGTTTGCTGCCTTTCCTTGCAGTGTGTGTGTCCTTGGAAATGCATGCTTGTGGGGGGTGGGGGATGCAAGCAGTGGATGTGACCCCACTCACTGCCGGCATGGCTTTCATCAGGGTTGCCTGGAACCAATGCGCCCCGTCTAGCATACAGGAAAGAGAGGATTTCTGAATGCTTATTTCAGTTCTAAACATTCTATGCTTTTAGTGCCATTTGCTTAAAAATGTAATTAGGCTGCATTCTAGGCTTAACATTTAGAATATGAAGTTTGCCTCTTGCAGATAAATATGGTCTTCTCTGAATTTTTAGTTACTTCATTTAAAACAAAAACAATTTAAAAATCATCACCAGTTGTTTGGCGTCTCTTATATTTTCTGAAGCCATTTCCTGTAAAGGTAATGTTACCTTCTTCTTTTTCTTGCAGGGCAAGCAAGGGCATGCTGGCTTCCCAGTAAGTAGTTTTGTTCATCATCATCTGTCACAGTGATATCACAGTGCTCATAATATAAGATTTCAGCTGCTATAAATCCTTGTAGCTACTCAGGGCTGGGGTTGGGGAATGACAAGAGGTTATCTCTTATAATACACCTCTGTTGAAAGCAGGAGAAAGATTGCACCCCATGTTTAAATCAGCATTACAAATAAGACCACAAAGGTTGCTGACTCACCCTTACTACAGTGTGTTCTTCCTCCATGTGTAAGTGTGTCAGCATGCATGCGTGCGTGTGTACGTACATGTGAAGATATACCATCTAGATAGATGATAGATAGATGATGATAGATAGATAGATAGATAGATAGATAGATAGATATCAGCCTAAGCTTTATTCTAAATACCTCCATCTATTTAAAAGTCTTGTAAGCAACTCTTGGCACTGTGACTTGCGCTTGCTTTTCTTTTCTTTTTTAAGGACTTACCTACTTATACGTTCTGAAAAAGGGCTTGCCCCACTTTTTGCCTTTCCCCAATGAGTCATAATCTACTGCAGACTTGGCAACAGTACTATTTTGTTCTGGAAAGGGGCCATTTGAAGACTTTCCAGAATAAATGTGTGCAGACTATGGAGTGGTCCTTCAGAAGGCAGTGCAATAGGAGGCAGGGTGACCCTGCTCCAAGCCTTTGTGAGCTACTCTCACTCCTAGAGGGCTTTTCTGACTGAGAGCTTCTCTACAATAACCCTGATGCGAAGGAGAGCAGCGTTTGAGGGCTGATAACGAGGTGGCTGCTGTTGTTATTACTTGTTTTATTTGTCAGGGGTTACATATGTTGCACAGGGAATGAAACAAAATGGTGCAACCCAGGGAGTTTGTGCATGATGGTGGGGAGTTGCCATGCTGTCCTCCTTCCACTTCTTTCTCCTGAGTATTACAGGCAGGGACCAGCAACCCTACAGTTCTGCTACAGATCTCTTGCTGCACCTGCATTTTGGAAATTTAAGCCTTCATGAATTTTTAGACTACGGAAAACACTAAAGAATTTTCCTCTGGCACTTTCCTCAGCCCCATAGCCTCCCCCCACCCCCCGGTACTAATTGTTCCTTCTTTGTAGTTCATTCCACCTGGAGAGGAACATAGCAAACCATCCATAATTCTACAAGAGGGAGAAAGTATATATGGACTAAGTATTATATGGCCCCAGATACCCAAACTCTTTTTAGAACTCCCAATATTTTAAAAATGAATATGCAGGGAGGCCTGGTTGGTCTTATAACAGGTTTCTCCAGCTTTTCTCAACATCAGCTTTCCCAAGGCAAGAAGACAACTAGTCCAAGGCTGATTATTTGCTTGGTATTATGCTTAGACCAAGGCAAGCAGATCAAAGAAGAGAAGGAGGGTCGTGTTGGCTTGCAGCATGCTTTAATATCCCCAGGGGAAGGGCCTGCCCTTAGAAACGCACCCACCCCCACACAAAAAGTGGATTGCTCCACTGAGCCCTAGCGCTGAAAAGAAGTGCGTGTGTTGAGGGATGTTTGGATGGTCATCATATGTATTCTTCCATGGTTGCATCTACAGGGGCCAGTGGGACCAAAAGGTGACACCGGACCCTCAGGTTTTCAAGGCAGTCCAGGACTGAAGGTGAGACAATACAAAATGCTAAGTTGGTCAGCGCATTGGAGATTTCTCCGTCATCAACAGGATCCCTGCACTTGCTTGCTGTCTTCTGTCCAATTCCCTTTCCATCATCAGAAGTACCAACTACTCTGTCTTTGATCTCCTTCAGCATTAGGATGATTTATTGGGGGTATAGAAAGTATAGCATGTAAAGTTTCCATGACCTCTCCCCAACCAGCAATCTTCCTCTATGCTAGAGGAATATTAACTGGCTGTTTTATTGGTGGGAGACTGGGGGAGAAGCTCTTCTGGGAATGAGGCATTTGGCACCAGAGAAAAATAATTAAATACTCATGCTGATGTTCTCATGAAACTGAATGAAATTTGGGGTGTCAAAGAGAAGCTATAAGTGTGACTGAAAACAGCCAATCATCTCAAATGACTAGCCATACCAGTATTTTCCTTTTCCTTTGCCTAAAACATCCTTTATAAGATTTTTTTTTTATTACCTTCTTTGGGGAATGACAGGCAAAAGACCTCTCACTGTTCTAGCAAGAACACAAAGGACAATAATCTGTGCATAATAAAGCCTAATGTGGAGATAGCCATGTGTTATCTCTTTAGAAGAAGTTAACGGGAAGGATGTACAATAGTACATAGCCATTCCTAAATGAACTAGAAAAGAGCACATTTAGAACCAGTTCAAACCTTACGTTACTTGCTCTCATGAATCATCCCAGTGTCTCTGCATGCATGTTGGTCCAGAAGTAGCGTCCTCTCTCTTAAAGACTGGACACATCTTGGAGTTTTCTGTTATTTGCCTGGATCAGACATTGCACCTGTACATATGGGAGTGGTCGGAACATCTAAACCAGCTCTTAGTCTTTGCAGGGCAACTTGCCTCCACCCTCCCACCAAAATCGTAAGAAAATATGCTGAATCTTTCAGTCAGGCCCCCTCCACAAGGATGCGCTTTTGCGCCCGGTTCCGCGATTATGCGCATTATCGCGGAGGCGCTTTTACTCCTAATCCCTCTGCACCAGAGGCGGCGAGAGGCGGCGAAGCGCATTAATTCATGTCCAAAAAGCGCTTTACAAGCAGTTAATGCGCGTAATCGCTTGTTCACACCGCGAAAATGCGCTTTAACGGCCGGAGCAAAATAAAAGTCGCTATTTAACGCGCGTTCGAAAATGCGCATTATCGGGGAGATAACGCGCCTGTACGCCCGTTTTGCGCTCCATGCTTGTGGAGGTAAATTTTTTAATGAGCCTTCAAGGCTCATTAAACGTCTCGTGTGGAGGAGGCCTCAGAGAGCCTTGGGGAAATAGTGTCCTGTACTGATGTTGGGGCAATGAATGCACTGGATAAAAGACAACACTGACTTAGGTGGGGAATTGGGATGACACCAGCTAGTTGCTTCCACAAGTGCTTGTGCAATAACATGGGCAGAATAATAAAAAAAGTACCATTAGAGGATCCAACTATGTTTGCCACCTGCTTCAACAAGATCATTATACTGTATAGTTTCTTGTGATACGGGATACTTTTGCTCTGGAACATCACTTAAATCATTTTTGTAAAGTTTACATTTTGATGAGGTTTGTCTTCGTTCTTGCCCTTTGTCTCTTGGATAGGGTGAAAAGGGAGAGCCAGGAGTTATAATTGGCCCTGATGGAACAATCGTGGCAGCTAATGCAAAAGGAGAAGAGGTAGAAATAAGCACATTTTGTTCTCTTATGAAAAATGTTGTGCCCATATCTAATTCTGTTCTTGTGCAATTAGGAGTTGAAGGATTTCCTTAACTTAACTTCTGTAACTTAAGGACAGAGCCCCTCTGAAAAAGAAGGAAAGATTGAGGGCCCCTGATCCAGTTGAGCTCTTGCGATGAAGCTTTTTCTTTGGTGATCTGGTGATCTGGGAGAGAGTGTCCCTGAGTCTTTGGATGTGTGCACTCCATATACTGTGTGTTAGCAACCACTTACATGGGATTCCCCAGATGATCTGAGGGGGGGGGGGTGTTTAAGGCCGGGCACTTGCATCATTCAGTTCTTTTCCAGAAAAAGGAGACTGTAGCCTGTAGTGAGGCCGTGAAGCTGATAGAGAGCAGCAGCGGTTGGTGAGGTGTTTCTCTGGCAAGAACCACTTGCAGTCATTATGGAATTGGGGAGGGGAAAGTCTGTCCTTCCTGGTAACCATTAGGAGGTGGCAGTGGAGGCAGCAGGCACCTCGGTCAGCACCATGCAAGCACATGGTAGGTGACAGCTCCTACTCACACCAGAGCCCATGCTGGGGGCTGACGGTAACAATGTGTTTGAACAGAGCAATCTAAGATGCCTCTTGTCTTTAGTCTGGTGTGTGTGTGTGTGTGTGTGTGTGTGTGTGTGTGTAGGGAGGTTCCCCTTCCCCCTTGATCACTCTACAGGAGTGACAGGTGGAGAGAAGCACCGATAGCTGCTGACAGAAAATAATAATAATAATAATAATAATAATAATAATAATAATAATAATAATTTATAACCCACCTCTCCCTCCAGATCGAGGCGGGGAACAACAACAATATAAAACACAAGAATCACAAAACAGTTAAAAAATTTAAAAACAAGAAAAAATACATCATTAAAAACACCTTAAAATTCATCTGGATAGGCCTGCCGGAAGAGAGCAGTCCTCATGATTCTCTTAAATTCATGAAGACTGCTAATTTGTCTAATCTCCTCCAGCAGACCATTCCACAGTCTGGGAGCAGTGGAAGAGAAGGTCCTCTGGGTAACACCCGTCAGCCTAGTTCTGGCTGATTTGAGTAAGTTCTTCCCAGAGGACCTAAGTGTGCAGGGCGGATTGTACGGGAGAAAAGATGTGGAAGAGAGGGCACTACTGTATTTTTAGGGCTGGAAAGTTCTGGACACCCCCTCATCTACAACCAATTGCTCTTAATATATTAGCCCATCTCATGAAATAATTAATTCTCTGATCACCTAAGCAAAATAATGTGGGATTCTCTGAATAGTTATATGTCTGTCGAATCACCTTTATGTTTGTCTGCAGGGTGAACCAGGCTCAAGAGGACCTGTGGGACCAGCAGTAAGTTATAAACGGTATCTTTGCTTTTATGCAAGGAATTTACACAGATCTAAGCATTCATCAAAAATTGGTCATTGTTTTGATTGTTTGATTGATCAAACGTTTAACATATTCCTTATGGTAGGATCAGTTCTCATCTTCCAATTGTTGTAGCGCGCAATATTGAAAATACAGCAGTGCTTTTGTCCCAGTCATTTCAGTGGGACTGCTTAGGAAAGCTTATTGATCGATTGTGCCCATGGAACCTGCAACAAAATGTGTCAGTGTGTCCCTACATCCTTATAGGAGTGCTCTGGTTCAGGATTCCTGCTAGCCAGCCCTGCCCTTCTCTGGGATACTATAATTTGGGAAGAACCCAAGCGGGGTGGCATTTCTCTCCACTTGTTCTGTGACTGCTGAACATGCTCAGTCCTCATTGGGATGTTTTCTTGTGAGTGATGCCCTTTAGGGTTTGAATGGGCTGGGGGTTCTTGAGAGTTCCTTGAGTGCGCTGATACCTCTTGTTCCCCTATTTTTGCCTCATTTTAGTCAAAACTCATCACCTGAGTTAGCTATTTGAAGGAATAAGGATCTTTTGGGCTTCTGTTTCTATTATGAATACTACAACACATGGTATCCTATTACAGCCATCACAAGAACTCACAATTTAAAAGTGCTTAGCATCTTTCTAATCCAGACTACTGTTGTTTACCCTCTTTTTCTTTTAGGGGCCACCTGGGCGGCATGGACAGAAAGGAGAAATTGGTTTTCCAGGAAGAGCTGTAAGAATCTTTATTTTAGATTTCTTCTGGTGTATCATCTCTTCTTATCAATAGGGTGGGAAGGGAAGAGGGACATCCTTTAATAAATACTCTCCACATGGTAGGGAGTAGAGGGGTGACTGCAGAAATAAAAATTCCAAAAGACCTTCAGTATTAATTCACTTGGGACTGACCATGAAGAAATGAAAAATGAAATCCTAATGAAAGGAATGCAGTTTCCTTAACACAGTGGCTTTGCATTCCACCGGCACTGGAAGTATACCTGTAGCTCCACTCTGGGAGTCACTCCTCCATTCTCCCTAAAGCAGAGGTTGCTCTGCATAGACATAGAGGTTGCTCAGGCTCATGCCTGTCTCACATTCTAGTGTGACTTCCTGGCCATGCCCCCCCCTCCCCCCTCCCCAGCAATACCAGGTTTGCCCATGTAGTGGTTGCCTTTTTTCCAGCCAAGATGCAACTGTCTACTAAAGGAGCTGCTTTCCACTACTGTATGCATAATAATAATAATAATAATAATAATAATAATAATAATAATATATTTATTTATTTATTTCTTACCCACCTCTCCCTCTGGATTGAGGCGGGGAACAACATTAAAAACAAATGATATAAAATACACAAAACTGATTAAAAACATATAAAAAGTAATACATTGTTAAAATATCAATAAAACTCTTAAAATTCGACTGGGTAGGCCTGCCGGAAGAGATCAGTCTTTATAGCTTTCTTAAATTCTGGAAGACTGTTAAGTTAGCGAATCTCTCCCTGCAGGCCATTCCACAGTCTGGGAGTGGCAGAAGAGAAGGTCCTCTGGGTAACAGTTGTCAGCCTAATTTTGGCTGACTGTAGTAAATTCTTCCCAGAGGACCTGAGTCTGTGGGGCGGATTGTATGGGAGAAGGTGATCCCGCCGGTAGCCTGGACCCAAACCATGTAGGGCTTTAAAGGTAATGACCAACACTTTGTACTTCTTTAGGTCTTCCAACTCTAGGAAGGGGTGCAGCTGGTGTATCAGCCAAAGCTGATAGTAGGCACTCCTGGCCGTTGCATCTATCTGAGCTGTCATTTGGAGCAACGGATCCAGGAGCACCCCCAAGCTGCGAACACAGCCTTTCAGGGGGAGTGTAACCCCATACAGAACTGGTTGACACACCTCCAAACCCAGGTTGGGGCATTTGACAGTAAGCACCTCCGTCTTGTCTGGATTCAGCGTCAGATTGTTTTTCCTCATCCAGCCCATTACCGCTTCCAAGCATTCATTCAGAGGAGACACACTATCCTTAGCTGATGCTGTTATCAAAGGCATAGAGAAATATATTTGGATGTTATCAGCATACTGATAGCACCCTGCCCCATGCCTCCAGATGCTCTTTCCCAGCGGTTTCATGTAGATGTTAAACAGCATTGGGGATAGGATGGCACCTCATGGTACACCACACAGCAGCTCCTTCTTTGAGGAGCAACTATCCCCAAGCATCACCATCTGGAACCTGCCCGAGAGGTAGGACCAGAACCACTGAAGCACAGTGCCTCCGATTCCCAATCCCCTCAGTCATTCCAGAAGCATACCATGGTTGATGGTATCGAAAGCCGCTGAGAGATCCAAAAGTACCAGCAGGGACACACTCCCCCTGTCAATACTCAAGCGTTGATCATCCACTAAGGCAACCATAGCGGTCTCAATTCTGTATCTTGCCCTGAAGCTGGTTTGAAATGGGTCTAGAAAATCTGCATCAGTTGGAAGGCAACCACCCTCTCGATCACCTTGCCCAGAAATGGAAGATTTGATACTGGTCTGTAGTTATTAAGGTCCAGGGGGTCCATGGAGGGCTTTTTTAGAAGCGGCCGTACCACCGCTTCTTTTAAACATGATGGAGAACTCCCCTCCCTGAGATATGCATTCATAATAAGTTGTAGTTGTAGTCTAATTGTATCTCCTCCCTGGACGACCAGCCAAGGACAGGGATCGAGAGGACAAGTTGTCCTGCTCGCTTGTCCAAGCAGCTTGTCCACATCCTCAGTACTCACCAACTGAAACTGATCCAGTGTAATTCTACTTGTGGAATTGCTGGACTCTCCATTGTCAGCCTCTGCTATAATGATGGCATCTAAGTCAGGTCTTATCCTAGAGTTTTTATCTGTGAAATGTTCGTTAAAGGCATCACCTTGAACTACCAAAGGATCTAAGATCAGTTCAAGGGAGAAGGTGCCTGGGTTAGACCCCTCACCACCCTGAACAGTTCTGCTGGACATGAATTCGCAGATGCAATGCGTGCAGAGAAGAAAGCTTTCTTAGCTGCACGTATTGCCACCCCATAGGAACGGAGATGTTTTCTATGTCGTGTCTTGTCGGATATAAGTCAAGTTTTCCGCCATCGGCACTTCAGTCATTGTCCTTCCTGCTGGGTGCTGCCCAGTTAGAAGTGGGTCGGAGAGGACGTTTGGGGGCAATCATGCCGATAGCACTAGTTAGGTCTTGATTCCACTTATTGACCAGGGCTTCTACAGGATCTTTGACGATACCAGCCATAGAACCCTTAAGGCTTTCTGGAATCCAAGAGGATCCATCAGCCTTCGAGGGCGGACCATCTTAGTAGGTCCGCCACCCCTGTAGGGGTGGGTGGTAGTTGTGATACTACCCCTGACCAGAAAATGGTCTGTCCATGACAATGCAGAGGTATTTGTCACCTCTGCCCACAGACCCGGAACTGAAAACAGCATCGAGGGTGTGACCTGCTGAATGTGTAGGTCCAGAGATCAGCTGGGATAGGCCCATGTTTGTCATGGATGCCATGAACTCCCAAGCTGCACCTGACAAACTGGCCTTGAATGGGATGTTGAAGTCGCCCAGGGCCAAAAGCCTGGACGACTCCAACACCAGCTCCGAGACCAGTTCTGTGAGGTCAGCCAGGGAGTCTGATAGGCAGTGGGGTGGCCAGTACACTAACAGAATCTCTAGTCTATCCCTAGTCTTCAGACTCAGGTACACAACACTCGATGTGATTCAATTCCTGGACAGGAAATCTGGTCAGGTTAAGGTTATCTTTGTAGACCACAGCTACTCCACCCACCCCCTGCCCACTTTCCCTCATCTGTTTATCACATCTTCTATAGCTGCCATGGAATGACTCTCATGTTCACCCCATGGCTTGGTTATTAGTGCTCTCTCTTACAGGACAGAGGCTGTTGTGTCATACTAACCACAATCAACCAAGGATCTATGATAGCTGATAGGTTGTGTGCACCCGTTAATTCTGACCTAATGCAGACTACCCTGGCCTACTCACCTATTCAAGACATAACTACAATATAGCTCTTCCTGCTCTTGAAGCTTTTAGATGCAGGAGTGTCATTTAGGAGCTACCCACAGACACATTTGGAGATATCATTAGTTTCTTGGTAATTACAGGGGCCCGTGAAGCTGATTCTGCTGTTTTGTTTGTCACTTGCAGGGTCGACCTGGTATGAATGGCTTGAAGGGAGAAAAAGGTGATCCAGCAGACTCAAGTGGAGGGCTGGGCGTAAGGGTAAGTGGAAAAATGAGCATCCCTATCTGTACACTGCAGTCTGCGCTGAAGATTCACATGCAGTGCTGGTGGCTTTTATACTATTTGTACTACTTTATCACCTAGAGCAAGGGTCGGCAAGTTGTGGCCCTCCACATGTTTTGGCTTATAACTCCCATGAACCCTCATCATTAGCTATGTTGGCTGGGGCTGATGGGAATTGCAGGTCAAAACGTCTGGAGGGCTACATGTTACCCAAGCTTGACCTAGAGTGAGGATTAAAAGGGGATTAGACAGATTCATGGGATAAGGCTATCAGTGGCTATTAGTCATGCTGTGTCCTGTATCAGAAGCGGTACAGCCATGTGCACCAGTGGGAGGGCATTATTGCACTCATGTCCTACTTGTGGGCTTCCCAACAGTGGCTTCTGGTTGGCCACTGTGTGAACAGACTGCTAGACTAGAGATAGACCTTTGGTCTGATCCAGCAGGGCTCTTCTTATGTTCTTATGCTCATGCTCTGTTATTGTGAGAAGAAGAGAAAGAGCACAAGCCTTCCCAGGATGCATGTAAAAATAATGTGCCTGATAACATCTTAGTCAGCCTTGTCCTAGTAGTGAAAAGGAGGACAGGGCTCCTGTATCTTTAACAGTTGTATAGAAAAGGGGATTTCAACAGGTGTTATTTGTATGCATGCAGCACCTGGTGAAATTCCCTCTTCATCACAACAGTTAAAGCTGTAGGAGGCCTGCCCTCTTTTGTATCTGGTCAAGAGGGCAGGGCTCCTGCAGCTTTAACTGTTGTGATGAAGAGGGAATTTCACCAGGTGCTGCATGCATACAAATGATACCTGCTGAAATTTCCTTTTCTATGCACTGTTAAAAATACAGGAGCCCTGTCCTCCTTTTCATATGGTCCCTCTAATTTTGGCAATCAAACTCACAGTGTGTGAGTGTAGCACACTACGCTGGATCTAAATTCTCTTTGCCTTGGAGTGATTCTGTGATTGTTCTTCTGAGAGTCAGGGAGCAGGCAGCAGAATAGCCTTGGGGGAGAAAGGCAAGAATGAAGGCCGGATTCTGTGCCATAGTCAGGTCTTTGGGTCCTCATCCAGGAGTAGCAGAACTTCCACTGGTCATGCCACTTGGTCTTTGAGAAAGGGACTTAGGTTAAATGATATAATCTCTCCACTCTGCAAGAGCAATTTCCTAAATATATCGAGTGCATCAACCATGTGTCAGTGCAAACGAATGAAGTCTTTGAAGTCTTTGTGCAAGTTCAGGCTTTGCAAAGGTGGGGGAAGCAAGTATTCTTTTCGCCTGTGGGTGGTGGAAGGAAATGAAAATGCGTTTGTTTTCATTATTGCTGGTGCTTTGTGTGATAAGGAGGTGGAACGAAGTATAGCATTTATATTCTGGTGACCATATTGTCTTTGAGTTCACTGTGACTCTTAGTTTATGGTCAATGCCATACCACAGGATCATGTGTTCCACTAAGAGCAGCTGTAGAGCACGCACAGATACAGGCTCACTACAGAACTGCTCCTGTTGAATGGATATTGGCCAGTGGCTTATTGTGACTCTCTCTTATTGCATTCTCTCTAGCCCCAACAAATGTAGTGGATGGCCTATTTATTTCTCATTTATTAATTACATTTATAACCTGCCTTTTTTCCTTTTGCAAAGAACCAAAGCAGCTTACGTAATAGTCCTCCTCCTCTTCTTCTCTATTGTATCCTCATACAAATATGTTAGGTAGGATGGGCTGAGAGTCTGTGGTCCCCTCTAGAAGAATTCGGTTTGGCACCTGGTTGTCCGATTATGCGCATCTTCTCACAATCGCTTTTACGCCTAATTCCTATAAACGACAGGCGCTGAAGTGCATAACTGGCAGTATGAAATGCACTTTAAAGTGGTTGAAATGCAGAGAATCGCATGTTTACATGGACATAATGCGCTTTAACTGCCGAGGTAAATTAAAACTCGCTATTTAACGCGCATTCGATAATGCGCATAATCGGACAGAAAACGCGCCTCAACTCCCGATTTGCGCTCCGCTCTTGTAGAGGTAATTTTTTTAATGCACCTTGAAAGAGCTTTAAATCGCTCTTGTAGAGGCACCCTGTGACTGGCCCAAAGTCACCCAGTGGGCTTCATGGCCGAGTGCAGACTAGAACCTGGATCTCCCGAGTCTCAGTCTAGCACTCTAACCACTGCACCACACTGTGCTTCTCTTTCTCTCTCTAGGGTCCTCCAGGCTTCCCTGGCCCTCCTGGCCCTCCAGGTCCTCCGGGCAGCATAGTGCCTGTTTATGACAATAATGTGAGTAATGGACTGAACAAACTTTGCGTTCTGGAGAAACATGGAGATGGGCCCTGTGCTTGGGGCCAAAAATGGAATGCATAATGATCTTTAAAACGATGAGGTGACAATCTGTTTTTAAAATTTCAGGCATTTGGTGATACTGGCCCTCCTGGACCTCCAGGATTGCCTGGTAAGCATGTTGTAGAGCTCGTTAAAGTATGGGATGGGGTAAAAAATAGTGGGTTTTACCATAAGATTCCAGAGGCAAACCCTCTGCAAACTACAGGAGCAGGGAAGGATAGATTAAGAAAGCTACAACTGGGAAATGTATGAACTGGGGAATTTATTGGTTTCCTACACTTGTGGTAATGGCTGAAAGCCAAGAGAGTAGCCTTCCCCAAAGTGGGTTCCTCCAGATGTTTTGGACTACCGTTCCCATCATCACTGACCATTGGGCACGCTCACTGGAGCGCATAGGAATTTTAGCTGCAAACATCTGGAGGGCACCAGGTTGGGGAAGGTCGCAATTGAGAGATGCTAACATTCCCACCGCTGTATGTCTGTCTCTGTACAGAACCATGTTATTGTTCCTGTCCAAGTTGCATTTAAAATAATTTTATTTTAAATTGAACTTGAATTTATGAATACACTTGCACGATAGTTTGAATCAGCAGTTTCTTCCAGGGATTCTGGAGTTTTGGCTGTGTGCTGAATTCAAACTATGGTCTACTCTGCCTTCCCAGAGACACTTGGGGATTGTCAAGACTTATGTCTGTGTTCTGTTTCAGGTTATCATGGTACTCCTGGTCAGAAGGGAGAAAGAGGCGAGATGGGTCCTCCAGGGCCCCCAGGTAAGATGTCCTGAAATTCAATACTTTCGTTCAGCTTCCACCTTTTTGCCAACACTTAACAAGAGTAATTCATGAGCTTATTGCAAGCATGGAAGCCCCTTGTGGCCTGGCTCACTTGCTTGAGCCATCCAGAGCTACTTCCTTCCTAAGCACTGATGCTGTAGTACTGCTTAGTGCTCCTGCCTTAGGCTTGTATCATGCTGTGGGTTAGGTGGGCTGATTTGTGGGAGGCTGCACCACACAAGTTCTTGCTTCGCAGCAGATTATCTTCGCTGTTAGCCCATCTTCCCACTTTTATGTACTGCTGTTCTAGGCCACCAGTTAGGCACAGCCAAACATTTTCTTGCACCTTTTTCTGCAGGCTGTATTTTATAACTGAGGTTGTCAGAGGGCATACTCCTGGTAGTACCACATGGATCTATGGCGCAATTGCACAGTACCAGGAGAAGAGCCTTCTGTATGGTGGCCCCCTTTCTGTAGAACTCCCTGCCCCTGGAGGTCAGGCAGGTGCCAACACTGGCTCAATTTGGACGACACATTAGGCAACGGAGGAGGGGGGGAACAATCGTCAGTTGTGTTGCTTATTGTGTCATTTGGAGGGCAACACACAACACACACACAACTGACAGTACGTCAATCAGGCACTTTAAACAACGGAGCGAAACAACGGGCTTGCACGTTGTTTAGCCCAAAGCCCCGTTGTTTAAAGTGTCGTCCGAATTCAGCCCCCCTCTCTCCGTGGACTATTCTGTTTGGGAATAGAGTTCTGCTGCCTAGAGCAGCCAACCTCCCCCCCCCCCCCCCCCCGCTCTATGCAGCCTGCAGAACTCACGGTGCCTGCTGGGATATGGCTGGAGGACACAGGGAGGAGAGGCTGCAACCAAAATGGCCACCGCAAGTTCCTTGCAGCCGGGGCGCTTGCCGGTGCCGAGCAGTGCCAGCTGCAGCATGTCGTCTGTGGAGCTCCTCTTGCCTAACGCACGGTCAGTATGTTATTTACCCCTCCGTTGCCTAATACGTTATCCAAATTGAGCCACTGTGTTCCTGGTGCCTCCTGAAAACAGTCTTATACCAGGAAGCATTCCTTGACTGACAGCCAAGGTTTTTATCGGCATTCTGTGTGTGTGTGTTTTAGTATAATAATGGTATTTTATGTTTTGTATCTTTTATTGTTTACATTTTTATGTTCACTGCTCTGGAATCTGTTTCAGATATGGAGCGGTATACAAATTTTATAAATAAATAAATAACTACAGTGCTTGAAAGAAATGTTGCTCTTACAGTGCTTTTACTACGGAGTGATTTCATCAGATGCACAAAATCAAAGAACTGTAGGGCTGGAATAACTCTGGTTTCATCTAGGCTGGTTCTCTGCATCTTCACTGCATTGGCACCTCCCAAACACATTTCCAGCCCCTCTCCCCACCTCCCCCTCCCTCCCTCCCTCCCTCCCTCCCTCTCTCTCTCTCTCTCTCTCTCTCTTTCTCTCTCTCACACACACACACACACACACACACACACACACACACACACACACTGCCACAGAAACAGCCAGGCAGAAGCTAAATGATGCACTTGCAGCAACATTTAACTTCAAACTTTTATCTCGGAGCAGTGATAATAGCAACATGCTCAGCCAGACTCCACCTCTCTGTTCATGCAGCCAGTGAGGACTCCTCACCTCTCCATCGCATACCTGGCTGTGTGACCAGATTGACTGAGTACGCTGCCACTCTCAGTCAGAAGGAAATGTTTTCAGTTAAAATAGTGTGTGGCTGCAGCATTGGGATCAGTGCTGGACTTTGCTTTCTAGTAAGTGCCAACCAGCAGCAATCTTTTGCATTTTGTCAGGGAGGGGTGCCCTGCTTTGCCCAGGCCCACGAAGTTGGGGAAGGGTGCTTTAGAAACTCATGAAGATGCATGTTTACAGGAGAATGACTTCCAAAAAGGTCTTCCAGTAATACATAAAGACCCTTTTCATAAAATCATAAATGGGTGAGTTGTGCCTTGAAGGCCTATCGAGAGAGAGACCCCCTCTAGATGGATTCCGTTTGACGCCTGTTCTTCTCGGAAGCGCTTTATCGTAAATGCTTGTATGCAGGAGGTAATTGAGCACTCAACAGGTGACCTTACTGGTTGTTTCAAATGCGCTTTACAAGTAGTTAATGCGGAGAGTCGCTTGTTCACATAGTCAAAATGCACTTTAACGGCCGGAGCAAAATAAAACTCGCTATTTAACGTGCATTCGATAATGCGCATAATCAGAGAGATAAAGCGCCTCTACACCCGATTTGCGCTTTGTTCTTGTAGAGGTAAATTTTTTAATGCGCCTTGAAAGAGCTTTAAATGCCTCTTGTAGAGGCAGCCAGAGGGAGAGAGAGAGAGCACCAAACATTACAGAAGAACTGAGCTCCTCAGCAGAGTGCATTCTTTGCCATTAGGAACATCTAATTCCTCTTTTTCTTCTTTCTTCACAAGGCCAGTTCCCCTATGATTTCAGCAGATTTGGCTCCACCTTTAGGGTAAGTGTTCTTCATTTGGGAGGAATATCTAGACTTCTAAGGATGCCAAGTACAAAAAATGGAGGATCACTGGGGAACCATTGCAGTGAATCTAGAAGAGGGAAGACAACCTTCTTTTGCCTGATATGTGTTTACTGAGGCAGGGTAACAGCCGTAGGGGGAGCTTTTTGGTTCCCAGGATATTTCTGTTTCAGGTTTCATAAGTGATAGCATTTTCTCCCTTCTACTCAGTTTTAGCAGCATTCAAATTTAGAGCCCCTGAACGTTGCCAAAGCCCCAGCTAGCAGTTGGATTCGCCTGTCACTATGGTGGCTGGATGAATAAAATTCAGCTCCTGTGATCAGAGCTGGCAGCAGGAGACAGGAGAACTTTGTCCAAATATTCCCTGATGTGATGGCGCTGATTTCCATATGAACTGAGACCTTCTCCTGCAAGACTGATTGCGACTGCTCTGCACCGCTGAAAGCTGGGCCTTTTGGGCAAACAAGCTCAGATCAGCTGGTTTTCGTAGCAGTCTGCCCAGTATATCATTCCCTGTTGTGCTGCGTCTCCATTCACAATTCTCCATTCTGTTATTATTAGGAGTTAACCCTGTAACTCACTTTAGTCCCCAAATGGGTCTTTCTTCACTCCCTCATATTCCTCAAGGTACTCTTCCCAACACAGTACCCAATATAAGGATCCCTTTCTGTGCATGCAAAGTACAACTAGCTGCTTTTCTGCCCTTGGGTCTGTGCCGGTCAAGGCGTCCTATCCCCCATGCAGTCTTGATTGGCATGTGATTGGTATTGAATTGAATGAGATTGCCTCTGAAAATGTCAATGTCAAGCAAACAGAGCTTGCAGTGCAGAGATACAGGAGTAGAGTGACACTCCTGTATGCACTGATAGAGCATCATGGCCAATGGCAGTTTTCAGTTTGGTACCAGACTTTTGGGCTGTAGCTCACTGAGCCTTTTTGTTAGCTCTGTGTCATCAGTTGGGTGGTTTTATTTATTTCCTCCTAGACCTATTTATTTCCTCCATTTCAGTCGGGTTTCAGGCCTGGTTTTGGTACAGAAACAGCCTTGGTCGCCCTGTATGTCAGGAGAAAGACAGGGGGAGTGTGACTATTGATTCTCCTTTGATCTCTCAGCGGCTTTCGATACCATCAACCATGGTATCCTTCTGGGATGACTGACTGAATTGGGAGTGGGAGGCACTGCATTGCAGTGGTTCCGCTCCTACTTGGGGGGTCAGCTCCAGACGGTGGTGCTTGGGGAACATTGCTCGGCCCCATGGATTCTCCAGTATGGGGTTCCGCAGGGGTCAGTTTTGTCCCCCATACTGTTCAAACCATTGAGTGCAGTCATCCGGAGTTTTGGAGTGCGTTGTCATCAGTACGCTGATGACACGCAGCTCTATTTCTCCTTTTCATCTTCATCAGGTGAGGCTGTGGATGTGCTGAACCAGTGCCTGGCTGCAACAATGGACTGGATGAGGGCTAATAAACTGAAACTCAATCCAGACAAGACTGAGACGCTGTTAGTGGGTGGTTCCGCTGACCGGATGGAGGGTGTTCAACCTGTTCTGGATGGGGTTGCACTCCCCTTGAAGGAGCGGGTTCGTAGCTTGGGGGTTCTCCTAGAACCATCTCTGTCACTTGAGGTGCAGGTGGCCTCAGTGGCACGGAGTGCCTTCTACCAACTTCGGTTGGTGGCCCATCTATGTCCCTATCTGGACAGGGATAACCTGGCTTCAGTTGTCCATGCTCTGGTAACCTCCAAGTTAGATTACTGCAATGCACTCTACGTGGGGCTGCCTTTGAAGGTGGTTCAGAAGCTGCAGCTTGTGCAAAATGCAGCGGCCAGATTGATAACTGGAACCAGTAGGTTCAAACATATAAGACCTACTCTGGCCCGCTTGCATTGGCTGCCTGTATGTTTCCGAGCCCGGTTCAAGGTGCTGGTTTTAACGTATAAAGCCTTGCATGGCTTGGGACCACAGTACCTGATGGAACGCCTTTCCCGACACGAACCTACCTGAACACTACGTTCAACATCTAAGGTCCTCCTCCGAGTGCCTCCTCCGAGGGAAGCTCGGAGGTCGGCAACAAGAGAGAGGGCCTTCTCTGTGGTGGCTCCCCAATTGTGGAACGATCTCCCCGACGAGGCCTGCCTGGCGCCAACATTGTTATCTTTTCGGCGCCAGGTCAAGACTTTCCTCTTCTCTCAGGCATTTGGCAATATCTGAGGAGCCTGGGTTTGTTTTGTTTTGTTTTTGTAGCTTTTTGAAGTGTTGAAGTGGTTTTAAATGTACAGATTGTGTGTATGTTGTATGTTTTTGCTGTTTTAATTTTTGTATATTGTTTTTAATTGTTTTTAATCCTATGTAAACCGCCCAGAGAGCTTTGGCTATGGGGCGGTATACAAATGCAATAAATAAATAAATAAATAACCCTAATTTTGGAGGTGAGGTAGGTGCATTTTGTTTGATTGCTATATATATTTGCTCATTGAATAACTTCCCGCAGGGAGAAAGAGGAGACAAAGGTGATCCGGGAATGAAAGGTGAAAAGGGTGAGCCAAGCGGTGGAGGATTGTTTGGATCAAGCGCTGTCGGACCTCCAGGTCCCCCAGGATATCCTGGTCTTCCGGTGAGCTGTCTATACTGCATAATGAATGGGGTGATGGCCAAAGTCTTTGCACAGTGGCTTATTCTTCTGCATTCTTTGATATTTTCCAAGGGTGAGGGGGGAAGCTGAGCCTGGGTACGTAGCAACTTTGACGAGGATTTGGACTAAGAAGGAAAAGCCGAGAGCATAAGCTCTTAAGTGCCCTTGCTCTGTAACCAGAGCTTGTGTGCTTTACTGTGAAGCCATGATGTTCCGGAGCAGGTTGGTGACACCTTTGGAACAGCCTTGGGGCAAGATTTAGGGAACATCACAACTAACCAATCTGAAGGTAATTTCCTCCCAGCATGGTCCAGTGTACCTTGTGTTTGATGCAGGGCCAGATAATAATTCTCTCCATCTTCCAATGCTTCTCTGCTACCCTTTGCTCAGCCCATCCAGCCCAGTTGGCAGCCGTGCTTTGCCTCTTGCTCAGGCAGTTTGGCAGGTCCAGTCCTACCATTGGGCAGAGTAGAAATAGCTGCCTTAGGTGGCGAATTTCGTTTTACATCCTGAGATTGATAAAACATATTGTTGAGAATTTGAATTTTCTTTTTACCAAATGTAGGGAGGAGTGTCATTTAGATGGGGCTTGACCTGAAAATCGCAATACTTTTCTTCCTCCCATGAGGCTGCTTACCATTCCAAGCACTTTGTCCGGCGGGGCAGTGGAAGCATCAGTGCAGAAAGAATGGCAGTGGTGGGGGATGGGGGAGCAAGGCAAGCGAGAGAGGAGGCAGTTTGCAATGTAGACACCATCTGCAACTGCAGGGGATCTCCTTGAGTGGGAGGTTGTAGCTATAGCTTTGGAGCATTTGCCTGCCCCATGGCCAACAACGTCTAAAAGGAGGGTGTGTCTGGATGAGAGGCTCAAACAAGATGCTTAGAGCATGGAGCAAAATGGTGACACTAGGGACATAGGAAGCTGCCTTATACTGAGTCAGACCATAGGTCCATCTACCCCAGTATTGTCAGCACTGACTGGCAGCAGTGGCTCTCCAGGGTTTCAGGAAGGAATTTTTCCAACCCTGAAAATACTGGAGAACCTGGGACTTTCTAAATCAAAGCAGGTACTCTAACACTGGCTTGTGGCTCCTCCCTTGGTATACCAAGGGGCCCAGGAAAGAGGAAGGAATAGAAGGACAGAGTGGGGTGGGTGGGAGGGTTTGGACTATGCACTTAACTTTAGCCCAAGCAATTTCATTACATTCGTCAGTATTGGTGGGTGGATGATCCTGGCTTTGGGCAAGGGGTAGGTCTAGATGACCCTTCAGTTCACTCCCCTTCGATGGTTCTATTAACATGTGTGTCATTTGTTTTTCAGGGCACTAAAGGGGACAGTATAAGGGGTCCACCTGGCCCTCCAGGACCTCAAGGACCTCCTGGTGCAGGATTTGAGGGACGCCCAGGGACCCCAGGCCCCCCTGGTGCTCCTGGTCCTCCAGGGCCACCTTCTTTTCCAGGGCCTCATAGACAATGTGAGTAGATACCTGGTTCCTTTTCACCTAGTTCTTGCAAGTTGCCTTACTTCTTGTGTTAGGTCCATAACAAACCAGGTCGCATAGTTTAATTCCAGTTTGGTTCCTTTCCAGCCATCAGTATTCCTGGACCACCTGGGCCACCAGGACCACCAGGACCTCCAGGCAGTAGTGATACATCCCACTCTTCTGGGGTAAGAAAATAGGCTAATGGGATATCATCATGCATGTAACGCAAGATACATGAATGCCAGGAGTAGGGTGTTTGGGTGCTGGGGGTGGGGGTGGGGATAGGAGGCTAAATTCCTGCAAGTGGCCCAGATCTCACATGAGCTTATTTGAATGGAGAATTGGCTAGAGCTTATCATTGCCAAGGTGTTGTTGAAGCAGTGTCTACAAACATTGAGAAATACTTCTAACATTACAGGATGCTGCTCTGAAGGGTAGGTAGCAGTCGGCACCATCGCTATACTAAGTTCCTAGAGATTACTCCAAATTATCATTGTACTAGATGTAATACTAGCATAAAAGTGATGGCCAGGAAATTTGGCTTTGGCCTCTGGCATTTATCCAGTATATCTGACTGTAACTGTGACCATTGCAAGTGAAGTGCTCTATATGTGACGAAGCATCTTGCATGATTAAAGCAAGAGCTATCAATATGCCATCAGAATACAGAGTATACCAAATAAACAGGCTTCACACAGACGCAAGAGAGGCCAAATAAATAGGCTGTATTCAAACAGGAATGAAAAGTTAAATTAGCTGGTTGAGAAGCCCTCTATACTGCTTCATTGACTTTAGCCAAGGCTTGCAGGTTTAGAAACACATAGTATTAATGGGGCATCAAAACTTAGCACTTGAACGGCAGCAAAGATGCACTTTTTTGTTTTCCTTTTTTCAAACGCTCTGTTTCCCAGCAGCTGCGTATCTTGCCAACCTATCAGAGTATGATCGGCAGAGCTCATGAAGTGCCTGAAGGACAGCTTGTTTTCATCCGAGAGAGGGAAGAGCTCTACATCCGTGTACGCAATGGTTTCAAGAGAATCCTTGTGAGTACCCTAAACTGAGTTACAGCATCATTGGGGACTTTACTATAAAGCTTTATGGGCAATTACCTTGGAGCATCGCTACTTTTCTGTGTATCGCATATCTTCTGTTTATTTATTATTAACATTGATATACTGCCTTATTTGCTAAAAAGCCACCCAGGCTCCTGATTGTCAGATACTGGCCTATAACATAGCTTCTTAATAAAGGTCTCTACATATAGTGATGGAAGATACACTCCTCCATTAATAGGCTGTTCCCAGTGTTTAAAAGGTAGGTATGTTCTTTAATTTGGTATATCTAACTTTAGCCTCTTCATCTGTTTTGTTTTTGTTCAGAGGTTCTTGTCTCTTTTAGATGTCACTTTTGTCATATGGCCAAGGTTGAGTAGCCTTCTAGGATACGAGGCTCCTCTCCCATTGGTGGTTCAGCTATGCATGCATTATGTTGGTTTGTTAACTAAGGTTACATATCCACTTCGATCATGCCCTCAAATGCATTGGATGGTCCTTCAGTAAATCCATAGAAAGCTGCCTATTTTAGAGTAGCACGTTTTTTTTGGTTTACCCAAGTACTGCATTTTGCTTTAAACCTTCACTGGAAGCTATCTTATAATGAAGAATGGTTCTAAGACACTCTTCAAAGAACTCTCTTCTTTTTCTGTTGAAGTTGTCCCCTTACCAAACCAAAACACCAATTAAGAAACTATTTGCAGCTGTTATCACTCAGTTCTTTGCTGAATTTCATGTCAAATTAAGTCATAGACATTGTGCTCCAAAAGTGTCCTTTAACTCATTTCATGGGAAGGAAGCATATAGGAACTGTGAGCTGGGAATTCCCTAGTTCCAATCTTACTCCTGCCATGAATTCACCAGATGGTTTTAGGCAAGCCTTGAGACCTTCCACAACATGTGGATAATAATACCAATTTATCTCACACAGTTGTTGTGTTACCAAAATAAGCAAAGAGCACTGTATAAATGCTAAAACAATGGTCCTGGTTTAATTTCAGCTTGAGGAAAAAGTATCCATTTCTGGCCCTGGGCTGGTAAGTGAAACACTAATATATTGCATTGTATTATGGGTGGGGCCTATTATGGGTCATTGACCCTGTTCAGACGACACACTAAGCCATGGTGGTTAAGGATTTTGAGCTAAACTTTATGGCTTAGTGTGTTGAGTGAACCATTCTTAACCATGGTGGCTACATAACCCTGGTTTGAACATGCTCGCTAACCAATTTGCTGCAAAAGGGTTAGCGGCCTAACCATGGCTTAGCACGTCATCTGAACAGGGTTATTATAAAGTTGCTAGGACATTTGTGTTGCTGAGATTTTCAATCTTCATATGAGACTTTATAAAAATTCTTGTCTTTCAATATATGTACTAGAGACCCTGTTTCCTCTGGGATAGATCAGAGTAGAAATCCAAACAAGTTACATTACCATAGGGGAGGGCAAGTTGAATGATTAGGCCATGGAGTGTGTCCTGGCAGGCACATTGGACTATGCTGGTAATGGTTTGCATGGTGAGCGGCAGAAGATGTGGGCTTGGCATGCTCTGTGGCATAGACTACGTACGAAAGCACTCAGAAGATGGTCTAGGAATAGGATTCTTCATTTCCTTCTAGGACAACGAGGTGCATGATCGGCTTCCCAGCGTCCACTACTCGCATGGAGGCCCAGCGCCCTCTGGATCCCAGCGCGTATTCCAGCACCATTTGCCTGTGCATTCGCACCGAGAATATAGCACTTACTCCACGGCTAAGCCCTGGAGAGGGGACGATAGCGTTGCCAACCAGCACCGCCTTTCTGAGCAACCAGCCATCCACCAGCCCCATCAAGGAGCACAGCACCAGCAAGAGTCACTGAATAACTTCTTTCTCAACAACCGCCAGCCCGAGACGGCTCCTTCTGCTGTCCATACACACCATGATTTCCAGCCTGCTGTGAGTGCCCTGTACATTTTTTCATAGTGTCTTCACTCTGGCCATGGCTATAGAGTATTGCTATAGAGTATTGCTATAGTGGTGGTCTCAACTGGCCCCACAGAAAGAGATTTAGGACAGGGTCATAAAAGCAGCTGGCTCCAGTAAACAAGTGGTGCAGCAGAAATTGGGGAACGTGACACAGATTATACTTGTAACAGAGCTTGGGGGAAGACAATAAGGACTGGAAACCCTGTTTAGTTATCACATGGAGCAGCACATGGTGTATTGGGACCATAACTGAAAACAGAAATTGTGGGGACTAGAATTCGGGGAGGGGTCCCTGGATCTCTAATTAGAGCACGGGTAGGAAACTTTACAGGTTGGCTGGCCCAGCCTCATCCATGGCCCATATTAATCAAACTTTAGTTACTTTTGGCCTGACTGTAAGTGGTTTTTTTTTAAAAAAAAAGTATGCCATGCCTCTCAAGTGAAGTAGATAACAAGGCAGCTAAGTAACAAGGGTTTAAAATTATAAAACGGATTAAAACCATAAAGCACTTACAGTAAAGTCACAATGAAAGGAAGCATCAGAAATAACATCCATGGTTACAAGCTGGGGAAGCATAGGATACATGGGAGGGTGCCTCCTGCCTTCCATCCCTGTAGCAGCTTGAAGAGTTTCGCTGCATGTGTTTGAACCATGATGATGAAATGGGGACTTTTTTTTTTATGGGTGCCTGCATACTGTGCTGCATACCTTGCTGGGTCACATCACCGTGTCCACCTAGCTTGGCTTGCAGTCTCTATATTCTGTATGTATGTGTGTCCTCGGGGATGCCCTGCTGGTCAATTCAAATATACAGGATGGTACCCAGGCAAAAATATTCCTCACACATTTTATTAAAGTTTGCCTGTAGGGTGGAAAACATTGGTCATTGTTATGATCCTGAAAGGTCTTGTTCTAAATGGTATACTGTTACCTTTGCTAACAATAGGGATAGGTAAGCAAAAGGCTGTTTGCCCCTAAAATGAACCTGCCCCCTCAAGTAACCTTATCACATATTAAAGCCCTTGGGAGGGTGGGGGTTCAAGGTTCAAAATGCCTGAAGGGGCCCTGTCCCTCTTCCACCTAGGAGAGGGTGGCTGCCTGCCTTTGTAGGTGAGGATCATGTCTACCCACGCAGACAGATACCTCATCTCAGGCTTCGCTGGTATGAGTGGAGGGTTTTTTAACAGCCTCATTGCAGTTGGGGAGAGAAGAGGGGAAACTCCTCATCTCCAATCTCTTATGAGGGCCTTCCACTGGATGAGGGCCTCCCACAGGTTGTAACTGGCCCATGTGCAGGAGGTTCCTCATCCTTATCATAAAAAGACATGAAAGGAAAGCAACTATTCCCCACCCCACTCCAAAAAAGCCACAAAAGAAAAAGGGGAAATAAGATGCCTTCAAGGAAATATTTGTTTATGTTAAAATATTTATCCAAACAAGTGTAAATATTTTTTCACTGTTTGCATGTTTGTACTTGTTCAGGTGTCATTTCTAAAAAAATATATGTTTAGTATATCCAGTGTTTATTTTACAAGATGCATCTTAGCTCCAAGTCATAGTAGTTGTGATGAGATGGAGGGTGGTACTTTATTGTTATTTCCAGGAAATAACAATAGGAACCAACCAAGGTGTGAACAGACTGGAGCCCCCATTGCTCACAGGTTGCTTGACTTGTGACCACACTACCTCCACACTACATCTTAGTGCGTCTGTCAGTCGCACCAAGAAAGTGGCACTTGATTGCTCCATGAAGCATTGATACTGGCTCTTCCTCATGTGTGGTCTTCTTTTTCCTTTCTCAGCTCCACCTTGTAGCCCTGAACACTCCCCTGACCGGCAGTATGCGTGGCATCCGAGGAGCTGACTTCCAGTGTTTCCAGCAAGCCAGGGAGGTTGGATTGACAGGCACCTTCCGAGCATTCCTCTCCTCCCGACTGCAAGATCTTTACAGCATAGTGCGCAGAGCAGACAGGAACTCAGTGCCTATAGTCAATCTCAAGGTAGGTCTACTCACGTAAGAACTTACGAAGACCCATGCTGGATCAGACCAAGGGTCCATCTAGTCCAGCATTCTGTTCATACAGTGGCCAACCAGCTATTGACTAGGGAACCACAAGCAGGACATGGTGCAATAACACCCTCCCACCCATGTTCCTCAGCAACTGGTGTATATAAACTTACTGTTTCTGATAAGTACATAGCCCTCAGGACTAGTAGCCATTGATAGACCCCCCCCCCCCCCCGGGAATTTATCCAACCCCCTTTTAAAGCCACCCAAATTGGTGGGCATCACTACATCTTGTGGTAGTGAATTCCATAGTTTAATTATGCGCTGTGTGAAGTATTGAGCAATCAAACTCCTATGACATGGAAGCCATACATGAAGTTCAGTGTGACCTATATTAGGACTGTTATAAGTGACATTAATTGTGGGCTTTGATTGTGCTTTCAGAACTTAACTTCTTGAGACTTGTTTGCAAAGACAATAGCTACAGAAGTGGGGCATAGCTACAGGGCAGCATCCCTTCACTCACCATCTTCTTCACGGCAGTATCCAATAGATAGCTTCTTCAGAAGTTGTTGAAGTGGGTCAGTTTTAAAAAAAAGGGGGGGGGGGAGAGGATCCAGGCAACTACTAATGAATCAGTTTGACATCCATACCTGGAAAGGTTCTAGAAAAAATCATTAAGCAATCAGTCTGTGAGCGTTTGGGGGGAAATGCTGTGATCACAAAGAGCCAGCATGGGATTCTCAGTAGGGGTGTGCATCAGATCGGGTCCGATCCACGATCCAGAGCCGATCTGACCGAAATCGGATAAAATTATCCGGTTCCGATCCCTGCTTCTGGATCGTCTGATCTCATCCGAACCTGTCCGAAAGGACCGGTTTGGATAAGATCGGAGGATAGGACCTCCTCCTCCCCCTTGCACTTCTTACCAGCTGGGGCCATCCGTTGCCATCTGCTGGCGCCCGCGGGCTGCAGCGTATGGCAGCAGATGACCCTAGCTGCGAAGCCTGTTTCTCAGTAGAAGGGGGCAGCGGATGGCCCTGGCAGGTAAGGACCGCGAGGGAGGAGGCAGGAGGTCCCCCAACATACCTGCTGGGGCAGCCGCTTCCCTCCGGTGCTCGGATCTACTGAGAAACAGGCTTTGTGGCCTGCCTCTCAGTAGCGTGCCAGGTGATCATCACCTGGCGCGATACTAAGAGGCAGGCCGCGAAGCCTGTTTCTCAGTAGATCTGAGCACCGGAGGGAAGCGGCCACCCCGGCAGGTAAGGAGCATGAGGGAGGAGGAGGACGAGGGCCCCACTTACCCTCCGCGCTGCTGCGATCTACTGAGAAAAAGGCTTCTCAGCCAAGTTCTCAGTAGAGCGCCGGGTGATGACCCGGCGCTCTACTGAGAACTAGGCCGCAAAGCCTGTTTCTCAGTAGATCGGAGCAGTGGATGGCAGCAGATGGCCCCGGCAGGTAAGGAGCACAAGGGGGGGGGCTTACCTGCTGGGGCCGTCTGCTACCATCCGCGGGCGCCAGCGGACGGCCCTGGCAGGTAAGGAGCGCGAGTCCGGGGGGAGGGACAGGGAGGGGGAAGTTAGGGCCTCACTCACCCACCGCCATGTTTTCGCCATAGGCTTGCATTGGGGGAAAGCTTTCTTTCCCCCAATGCAAGCTTATGGCGAAAACACCCCAAATGGCGGCCGATCCGAAAATCGGAAGTCCGATTTTCAGATTGGGATCGGGTCCGATCCGATGGACCTTCGATTTTGTCCCTGCACATCCCTAGTTCTCAAGAACAAATCATGCCAGACTAACGTTATCTCTCTTTTTTGATAGAATTACTAGACTAGTGGATCAGAGAGTGTTTTAGACACAGTATATCTTGATTTTAGAAAAGCTTTCAACAAGGTTGCCCATGATGTTCTTGTTGGCAAGCTGGAAAAACAAAATTACTGTTGTCAACCTAGAGAGAAGTGACAAGTGGCGTGCCACAGGTTTGTGTCCTGGGCCCGATTTTGTTCAACGTCTTTCGAAATGACTTGGATGAATGCGTAGAGGAGATGCTCCATCACATTTGTAGATGACACCACACTGAGTGGGATTGCTAATACTTTAGAGGACAAACACTGTTTCAAGATAATCTTGACAGGATAGAGAACTGGGCCAAAGCTAACAACATGAATTTCAACAGAGATAAACGTAAAATTCTGCATTTGGGTAGGATGAATCAGATAAACAAATACAATATGGTTGGCACATGGCTTGACAACAGTACATAGTAAAAAGATCGTAGGGGTTGTAGTAGTCAGCAGTGTGTTGCAGCAGCTTAGAAGGCTAATGCAATTCTAAATGGCATCAACAGAAGTATGGTGTGCAGAAGGTAATAGTTCTGCTATTTTCTGCTTTGGCCAGATTTCAGCTGGAATACTATGTTCAGTTCTGTGGGCACTACAGTTTAAAGATTGGAATATATTTAGAGGAGGGTGACAAAGATGGTAAGGAACCTGGACATTAAGTTCTATGAGGAATGGTTGATAATATGATAACAATCTTCAAACATCTAAAGGGCTGTAATAGAGATGATGGAGATTCCCCCTCCCATGTTTCTCCAGATGGTAGAACTCAAACCAACAGGTTCAAATTCCAAGGAAATGGATTTAGAATAATCATGAGGAAGAATGTCCTGACAGTACAAGCTGTTTGACAGTGTTACGGCCTGCATAGGCTAGATGGCCACTTATCAGGGGTGCTCTAATAGTGGATTTCCTTTAGTGACAGGAGGTTGGACTAGATGACTTTTGAGGTCCCTTCCAATTTTGTGGTTCAATGACTTCTGGGAAAGTGTTTCCTACTGGGTCAAGAGGGAGGAGCTTCCCAGGACTCACAGACCAGAGCTTGCCTAATAAGATGTTGGCAGGGTCTTAGCAGAGCTCATAATTGAGATTTCCTATCTTATCCCCCCTACACCTCCTCTCTCTCTCTCTCTCTCTCTCTCTCTCTCTCACACACACACACACACACACACACAGAGAATATTCTCAGGTGCTATCTTCATTTCATGGCTGCAAAGAAATACTTTACCTCCTTGGGCTTAGTTTGCGGCATCCCATTTCTTCTGAATCCAAAATGTGCAGAAAATGTAATTTTTTAAAAAGGCAGCTCATTTTAAAGCTAACCGCGTAGTATTTAGAGATCTTTAGCAAAGCTAAATCAACTGCATAATTAACATGGCAAATAAATTTCAGTTCTGAGAAGTACAAACCACAACAGTAAGTTCAGTATTTATATCCTGCTTTTCTGCAAGACAACCAAAACGGATTACAATAAAATAGCTGACGTATTCCCAACTATTTATACTCACTGTATGGGAGCATCTGCTGCTCAGGAAAATCCATCGTTAGACATCTCACCCAAAGCACCAGGTCAATCTATATATCCTCTAAAAAGGTTTAAACAAATGCTGGAGACTGGTTTGGGAAAAGATAAAAATAATAATAATGAAAATAGTGTAATACCTGTACACAGATCAGTGATGACTCTCCACCTTGAATACAACTAGTCATTCCATTTCCAAAAAGAATCAAAAGGACTAGTCATACGAGCTGCCTGATATGGAAATAAGATACTTAGGAAATGATCTTTCCCATACCTGTTACCTAGGATTCTTTAATCAGAAACACCAGAGATTGGATCTGGGACCTTTGACATACAAGATATGGGCTCTACCAGTGAGTTGTGGTCCTTGTAATGAAAAGGACAGATTTCCTCCAGCAAAAGAAAATGATCACAGACCGGCAGAAACTGTTCTTGGATAAATGTTTATGCAAATCCTTTCCCCTTCCTTTCCAGGATGAAGTGCTGTTTAATAACTGGGAGAACCTCTTCTTGGGCTCTGAGGCGCCATTCAGAAGTGGGGTTCGTATCCTCTCCTTTGATGGAAGGGACGTCCTGAGAGACTCTGCCTGGTAGGTGGGGAAAAATGTTGCCCTGTAGATGGAGATCTGGGAATGTGCTTTGGTTGCATGTTTGCTTTTCCTCCAGCTGGGCCTGGCCTCTCCATAGCCCCACAACTCCAAAGGCATCAAACAAGATCCTCCTCTTTGCCTGATCTTTATAAACAGAAAAATGCTACTATGATTTCCAGGTTGTATTGTTTTCCAAGCAATATGTGTTGTTTTACTTGGAGCAGGTTTGCAGCACTGAAATGTTTACATATCAACCTATGATCAGGCTGTAGGCTATTTCTCCCCCAATGGGGAACAATTCATTTCTAGAAGATGCATCAACCCCCTCTTACCTTTACATGAGGCGAACGGGTGCCCACGACAATCAACACACCATTTGGCACAGCAAGCCCTGTACAAACCATGATGCATCTGCCCCAGAGAGTAGTTGCCTGGGAACGTGGAGTGTTTTTGTGTGAAGTGGCCCTAACGCTCAGGTGCTTTTCAGGCCTCAGAAGTACGTGTGGCACGGCTCCAACACCCAAGGACGGCGGCTAACAGAGAGCTATTGTGAGACATGGCGGACAGACGACACTGTGGTGACAGGCCAGGCGTCCTCACTGGCATCGGGCAAGCTCCTCGAGCAGAAGAACAGCAGCTGCAAGAACACCTTTGTTGTCCTGTGCATCGAAAACAGCTTCATGACTTCTTCCAAAAAATAAAAGCGGCACACAACCGAAGGCGCTGACTGTAAGTGGAGGATGGGAGCCCGCACGTTTCCCTTAAGGCCTGGAGAGCGGGCAGTGGTTCCCCCGTCCCACCCCCAACCAGGATAATGTCTTCAGCCAGTTCCATAATATATCAATCAAGCAGATCAATGAGTGAAAAAGCCAAAGAGTGTCTTCCTATGATTTCCAGTGCAGATCTGGTGCTGAATATTTGTGTGTGTGTTTTCCTCCTGGCGTGGCTGCGGTCAGCAATGCATGCCTGCTTTGGAGGGGCTGGAGCAGAACAGGCGTGTGTGCAAGGCAATCTCCAGGCAAGCGTGGTGCAGGAAATGGTCTCTCTTGCTCTCCGTATTCCTCATGTTTAACCCTTGACTTGCATTTTTCATTAAGCTGTCCTGTTTGACTCTCTTTCCCCCCTGCCTTTCTAAATCACTCACTTGTTCCTTTTGAAAAGAAAACCAAAGCCAAGTGGGGGTACATCAGAAATTCTATTTATTGTGGTTGGCGTAACATAAGAAGGCCATCCTAAAGCAAAGAGGTGGTGAAGGTGCTGCTCTTTGGAGTTCGCTCCTGTGAGTGTAGCCTGCAGCTGTCTCTGCTAGCCAGGCACTCTTGGAACGGCCTACCTGTATATTGGGAGCATAGTGCTAAGGACATTAACTAGACCCTGGTGGACAGTGTATGGCCACAATTAAGGCAGTTGTAAACACAGAGCTGGCTTTGCTGTGATTGTCCAGGACAGTAGCATGGACAAAATTCCTGCCTCCCTCTCCAAAAAACAACCACCCAGGAATTTGATGGTCTGTTCCTCTGAAAACACTTGCCATATATGGGCTTGTCAGAAAGCCTTTCCCCCCAGCTTTGCCTGATTCTCCAGCAGGCTTAACTGTTTGCTCATGTCTTATTATTCCCAAACACAGAAGAGAAAAACGCTGTTCTCTTCATAGCCTGGTTACAATTTCTGTTGCTGAATTTGCAGTATCCTCTGCTGAGACAACATGCCCAGAGCAGCGAGGACATGATTACATCTCATGCTCTGAAGTTCTCTCCTCCCCCCCCCCCCCCCCGCATGCAAACTTTCTGCCTCTTACCGTGTCTAGTTCTGTAAGAGAGCCAGAAGTGTACAGTGACAGCTTTACAAGTGGTTTTGCCAATGTGTTTTCCTTAGGGGCTGTGACGGAAGTAGAAACGAAGCAAAGTTGCCACTAAAAGAATCTGCATTTGTTCTTTAAAGTGTTTTTAAAAAACATTTTTCTTATCTTCTATGCTTTCACAGAAAATGGGTTGGTGCCAAAGGAAGGGGCAGGCCCTGGCTGAACTCCTGTAGTTCACATTAATGTTCAGATCCCTAGAAACACGCCTGCCCACACTCCCTGTCCTTTAACCTATTGGGAAGGGGGCGTAGCTCAGTGGTAGAGCCCATGCGTTGCATGCAAGAGGCCCTGGGTCTAAATCTCCAATCGGAAGTATCCAGTAACAGACAATGTGAAAGGTCCCTATCCAAGACCCTGCAGAACTATTGTCAGTTAAGAGTAGGCAGTAGAGCTAGATGGGCCCCCAGGAAGCTGCCTTACACTAGGTCAGACTGTGATCCTCCATCCATGGCTATTCTCCCAAATCCTTACTGAACCTTGGCCCTAATCTATGTCCTAGACCTAGAATCTGTAGTTAGCAACTGCTCCTGAATCAGAGTTAGAAGAGGCCACCTCTATCAAATCTGTCACCCCCCTCAAGCCCTCTCCAGTGGCAGGAACCACTAGGCTGAAGCCATTCCTAACCGCTAACCATTCAGCCACACTTCCAAAGCATTAAAGCAGGATGGTGACTGGCCTTGTGCTGTTATTTCAAGGTCTGGAAAGGACTGCAGTACAGGCAACTAAGCACTGTCTGGGATGGTGTATCCACTGCTTTGTTCAGCACCCAGAAGCACAGGTAGGCAGGGCCATGGCCCAGTAGCATTGAAGCTCGCTGAAGGCCGAATGCACAGTGAAGGAGAGCCTGGAGGCCTTCCCTGTCCGTAGGCTCAAGTGTGACTGAGGACCTGCGCCCCCCGTCACGGCCCCTCCCACTTCAATGTCACAAGCCTGTCAGGTGGATGCTTGTTGCGTCCCAATTCCGTTTTAAACACTGATCTGTGAGCGTTTGAGTTGGTTTTAAAAAGGAACGGTGCTAAATTTCTATACCTAGCTTTTTGTTGTCGTCGTGAAATTTTATTACCGGGGGTGGGGTGGGGGTGAGGATGAATCTGTGCAAGTCACACAGTCAGTTTCTGTCTACTGTATTTTGTGAGGGAAATTATAATAATAATGCGATTTTAAAAGCCTGTGGATTTCTATATCTTTGTCAGTTGTGTTGTGTTCTATAAACTGTTTTCTAAAGGCACTGAATAAAGGAAAGTATCCTCTTTTAATCTTTTGTTGTTCCTATGTATGAAAGCGTACAGGGCTCTCTGGCAGCCTCAATTGAAATCCTGGCTCAGCTCAGGCCTGGAACATAGGAAGGACTGAAGAGATCCCTTCTAGGATGTGCACAGTGTCTTTCAACCCCTGGTTTGGGGAGGGGGGAAATGGGGGGAGGGGAGCTTTTCCCATGTTAAAGGGTGTGCCCTCCCCAAAATGTTGTTTGCAGACCTGGTACCTTTTTCAAAAGGTAGAACTGGCTGTTTGGCCCAGGAGACCCACTTCCTCTTTCCTGAAGGCTAGTTTAGAATCTCATCAGGGCTGCTGATTGGACATGACCTCTGCTGAAGACCTGACCTATCCTCCTCTCAAATGCTCACTGCTTGACCCCATTGGTCAGCCTGGGGCAGTGAAAGTGACTCAAAAATAAACCTTAGGGTGGGGGAAGGCAAAGGAGAGGAGGATAACAACTGATGTCAGAGCAAAATGCAAACTTTTGAGGGCTTAAGAATGAACAAAATCTGAAGTGACTGTCAAACACACCTTGGTCCCATGTCTCCCAGTCGTTCCCTCCCCCACCCTGGGGATTTGAGGGTATATTTTGGGCAGCCTGACTCTCAACAGTGGGATTCCTGAGCATGGCGGGAGAGTTTGGAACCCTCAAAGCCAAACTTAAGAATGAACTCATTTTTCTTGGAAGAGGGGAAAAAGTTAACACAATGGGTAGGAACCAATGGTGCCCTACTGTTAGCAGCCAGTGCAGATGGTCCCATTGGCGATGGCAGACGGGCAGCCTCTACTGCTGGTGGCAATGTAGCACTTCCAGGGGCAAGGGCCCAAATGACTGAAAATGCACATTTCTGAAAAAAGCAGGTCGCCCCTTCCAGAAACCAGAATTTCTGGTCATTTGGGGGCTTGCCCCTAGAAACGCTACATCACTGCTGCCAGCAGAAGGGGCCGTGCACATACTGGAACTAGCGGTGCTAGCCACCAGCAGTAGGGCACCGTTGGATCCTACAGTAACGTCCCAGCAGTGTATATTTACTAGTATCAAATTAATAGGTAAGCTTTATAAAAAGGTTGGAACTGTTCTTATTTTAAAAAATAACTGCTTGTATCTACCTTGCTCGGTTGGCTCATTTACAGGCTAGGAGGGGAACGTCCGAGTTTAAAAACATTCTTACAATCACTGGGTTGCCCAAGCATAACAGTGGTAAACGTCACCGTAATCACCGCTTGGTTCAGGAGGTGGTGCATGCAGAAGAGAGTGTGCAGAGCGCATGCACAAGATCCAGAGTGAGCAAGGAAACGCTGGTCTGCCAGGAACACGTTGCCTGTTCACAAGTCCCAACTTAAAATGAAGCAAGACTTTTCCCGCTCTTGGTCCCTCCAGTGTTCTGATATTCTGGAAATCAAAGATGCGGGGACTTTGTAAGTGCTGATTGTCATGATAGTTCCACTGATCATCTCCCAACAGGGAGTGCGCAGGCTGGTCCTTGTCTTTCCTCCACCCAACTGCATCTCTCAGGCTTCAGAGCTGGCCAGCTCTGTCTGTCTGCCCTTGCCTATGACTTCCTCAACTGGGCTGCTGAGCTCATTGGCTGGTGCTGCCGCTTCAGATTTCCTGCATTCCTGGTGCCTCACAGCCACACACACAGACGCTACGAAATACACCATGGTCAGGAGTGTGAAGTAGCCAAAGTAAACGTAGAACTGGAAAAGAAAGGGGGAGGGAGAGAGATGGTCCTTAAATGAAAACAAAATGCAGGGTCTCAAAATATCAAAAATTACAGTTGTTCAGCAGCCCATAGAACCACAGACATAGAAAGGATGTGTAAGAATGTAAGAAGCGTCCTGTGCAGTGCAATGCTATAGATTGGCAGGTGTGTGGGTGTGTTGGGAGGCAGGATGCTAGAGCAGATGAGCCTTTGGAAAGCATCCTGTCTCCCAAAGGCCCATCTAGTCTAGCATCCTGCCTCCCCCAATGACCAGCCGGATGCCTCTTGGGCACAAGGGCAACAGCCTTCCCCACTTTTGTTCCATCGCATACCATGTTTGAACACGGACATTTGATCCAGCCATCCTGAGTCAATGTCTCATCCTCCCTCTGCCAGCAGCAGGAATTCCACCTAATGGGGCGGGTGGGGGGAGAAATCCTGCCACCCTCAGCTGCGGTGATGTATACAGAGCTGGAAGGAAGGAGGCTAAAGAAACCATCTGCTCTTCCTGCCTCACTGGTCAAGCCCACCTGCAGTAAGAGAACCACATGTTTCTCCATTTGCAGATTTCCAGTCCATTGCAATGCACTGCCCCCCTTATTTCATAACTTTTCATGTGGCTGCAGGTAATTACAAGGCTTTCTTAAGCCCACTGTAAACATGTGCCAGCAGTGGCAACCCTTATGAAAACAGATTATGTTTGCTCTCCCTAACCTGCCCCTTTTCCAAAAATGTGTATGCTTAATCCTTGCACCATGGATGAAGTTTTTGTTGAAGGCAATGCAAGATAAATCAGCAAGTGGAGAACATTCAGTAGTAATCTGCATGTTTATTTGGGCTAGCTGGGTTAATTTAGCAGAAGCTGCCTGCAACAAGTTCCACTAAAATCATGAGACCGTTTAGGATAAGGTATAAATTCTGGCACAAACCCCTTTATCTTTTGGAAGGGATGAAACAGGGCAGAAATTAAAGAATAGAGAACAGAAATGCTGCTTTGTTGATTTGCCTTTGGCGACCCACCTTCCACTACAAAAAAGAAACTTACAGTACAAGCTGGTTCAGGTCTACTCAGAAGTAAGTTCCATTGTTTTCAATGAGGCTTACTCCCAGGCAAGTGTGTACTGGATTGCAGCTTAGGTTGCAATGCTATACACACTCACCTGGGAGTAAGCTCTGTTGAACGCAAGGCATGGAATGGTGCTGTTCATGAACAATGCACAAAATGAAGTATAAGAACAGCAAAATAGTCCCAACAAAGCAAGAGAGGTCACTGCTGAGAATTCTACACTTCCCCTGAAGTTTACCTGAGCCCATTCCCCACTATGATTACCCATACGACTGTCAGGCAGCTGTGTGAGCCCTGTCTAAAAGGCAGCTGAACAAGAGCAGGTGACCACAACCACAGTGTAAACATGGGCCCCTCACCTGAGGGTGAATTGAGAGAGCCAGGCCTCTCTTGTCTGTTATGATGATGGTGATGATAGTCTTGAGCACAGTGGCAAGGAAAGTGTTGATTCCGAACACCAGGGCACAAAGTTCTTTGGACAAGGAAGTGGCAATCTGGAAACTTCAGGCAAAGAGAGAGGAAGGCAAGTCAGCTCTGCTGGCAAGGGCAGAAAGGAAGGTCACTTTATGGACGACACGCTCAGCTAGGATACCGAAGCATCCCTGATCAAGAGGGGGCACTTGTCAGTGCTGGTGAGGCTTTGTAATTTAAAATCTGAAGGTGCTGTTACAGCTTTCCCTAACCTGGCGCCCTCCAGACGTGTGGGACTACAACTCCCATCAACCCCTGCCAGCATAGTCTGTGGGTGATGGGGTTGTAGTCCAATGCACCTCATAGGTGTCAGGTTGGGGAAAGCTGTGCTACAGCAATGCAGTGAATGCTAGAGAGTTTGTGTTGGACTTGGAAAGCGGGTTGCTGGGGTGGGCACGTTCTGAAAGACAATAACGCTTTATCATCATCATCATCATCATCATCTGCAACATATTCTAGGACTAGATGCGTATAGATGTTGGTCTGGAAGGGTACTGAAAACCACCTGATCCAGTCCTTTGTATTCAGCTAAACCTCCAGTCGCTATCCCTACCCCTCTGGAATTTCCAACAGATTAGTTCACACCATTCGGAGTATTAGCAGTCAACACATTTTTCTAACTTATTAAAATATTAAAAGCCTTCAATGACGAATCTGCCATGGAGCCAAACAGTCAGTTATTCTTGCCAGTTCTGGCATCCTTACAGAAAAGGATTAAATACTGCCGTGAGAAGCCCTCCTTGAGGAAAGCAAAGGTAGTTGAAAGTCAAGCAGCTCTATGCTATTCATTGGTACAGATAACAGCACTATGAACACTTGCCCAGTTCCTTCCCCCATGCTGAAACAGTGAGGATTGCAATCCATTTGGAATCCATTTCCAAAGGTTGAGGGGGCTTCTGTATGTCATGTGAACCTGGTCATCAAGTGGTTCCCCCCACTCACATGGCTATGGGCACGAGAAACTGGTAGGAGCCTCTGAAAAGGACGTAGCCCAAGTAGCACAGCCAGATATTGGTGGTCGTGTTCATCAGGAAAAGCAGGCCTGCCTGGAACGCCGTTATGACAGCAATCACCAGCTCTGACCAGAGCTTCCAACGGATCTTCATGTAGCCGGCAGCAAAGGAGGTGATGGCACCTGGGAGAAAGCGCACCGTGTTATCAAGAGGTGGCAGCACCGGCCCTTGTGTTTCCGAGGTAGAACTCTGCCAAGGGGTGTTAAGTGTAGGAAATTAGCAGGTTTGTCCAAAAGCTACTGTAGGGAAACAAGATTAGGGCAGATACTAGACTTGGTGCCATTCAGATCCAGTGAAGTGCAACTCTTGTGGCCTCAATGAAAGACAAGAGAACCTGTCCCTAGGCAGCCGGCTGGAAACGTTTGGACAGCAGGTTGCTATGGGTCCAGTTCCTTGTGCAGCTGATGCATAAAGGGGTGGGAGGCTCAGCAGCATTTATGCATTTCCGCTTTCAGGCACCACCCTTTTGCACTAAGGATGTAATGAACCAAGCGAGTGCTGCAATTTAAGCTTGGTTTGAGGAATGATGTAAATCAAGCAGGCTTTCCAGGGGTGGGAACAGAGTAAACATTTAAGAGGCTGTTACGACTGCAGTAAAACGTATTACCGGTGGGGAAATTGCAGTGCAAGGCCCAGAGAGTGGAAGAGGCTGGTACACATCTTCCTCAGAGAGCCAATTGATAAAGATGGTAAACATAAGACTTTGGCCAGCCACTGGTGCATCTACTTCTCTTATAACCCCGCTTATACAAAAAAATCCAGGTAGACCGGATGAATTCTACCTAGAGTATCTCTTGTTGGACCTGAGCTTTCAGGTCACAGCTAAAGTGGCTGGATTTTGTGCAGCAGCCATCATCTGTCGTAGAGAGGTGATAAATTAACACCATTGAAGGTTCTACAATTGGGTTTCTCGCGTTTCTTCTGTTGGTACTTGTATAGTCCCACTTTTAATATCTCAATTTTAGCTGTATTTTACTGTTCATTTGTTCTGCTGGTTATTTGCCATAATAAACTTGAACTTGAAAGCTTCCATTGGTGCCTGCTCTGACTGTGGCCCTTCCCCTGCCCTGTGGAAAATGAGATCGCAATTTTCTGTGTGCAGAACATGCCCCCCACCACTCGGCTCTCTCTTGCACGCACACACACACAGGGCTGTTGAGCGGTGGAACAGTCTGCCTTGGCCGGTGGTGGATTCTCCTGGGCTGGAGACATTTCAGCAGAGGCTGGATGGCCATCATCTGTCAGGGATGCTGTAATTGCCCTCCCCACACCCTGTACACCGGGTGCTCCCTCTGGCTAGTTGACAAGCTTGATACTTATTATAAGTCCTAGGATTGTGACCAGACAACCTCCAAGGCCCCTTCTGACTCCATGATCCTATGTCTTATAATATGCATCAGTCTTATGAACTAGCCAGAGGGAGCACCCTGTGCATTGGGCAGGGCTGAGGGTGGGGAGTGGAAGCACCTGAGCTCTTATGCAAATGATAAGCACCCAAATGTGCTGGAGGAAACAAACCACAAAAATGTGCTCGCTACCCCTTAGGCTACGTTTCCATTCAAATTTCCATGGTAAACATCTGCCCCAGGCTATCTGACCACCTCCCAGTGATTCCCATTAAGGGTGGCAGCACAGCTTTTAGTGACTGTAATAATGGGAATCACTTCCAAATGGCTACAGAGTACTGGGCGGGGGGTTGGGGTGCTCCGTTGCACGTGACATTCTCCATGCAAGGGGATTCCTGGGGTGCATCACACATGAAAGCCTTTTTGAATAGCCAAACCAGCTGTAAGTCCAAGCAGTTTCAGGAGATCTTGCCTTTGCACCAAGGTGCTTAGGTCATCAGCCTAGGGCAGTCTGCAGAGCTGACAGCAGGGCTCGCTTTTGTTTCATGTTTGAGTCACAACCATGCAGGAACAGAGAAAGAGAGAAAACACAGAGATGCATCAAGCACACAGAGAGCGAGGAGGGGAAGGATCAATATACCAAGGAGCGTAGAAGCAGCTTCCACACCTCCATTGTAGACTTTCCTGTAATCGCTGGTGGGGTCGATCTCTCTCCATAAAATCTGCACGTAATACAGCATCAAGTAGTAGCCCACGGAATTGAAGATCCACCAGAGGGACCATAGCCTCAGCTGCGGCAGCCGTACAATGTGGGCCAGCTCCTTGAGCATCCGGAAAAAGACCAGGTTCTTCCAGGCAGGGGCCTGGTGCCACCCTGGCTCCCCGGGGCTCCCCGGGTTCATTTTGTCCAGCTCGGCCGGTGAGCTCCCATTGCACACAGGTTCGCTCCTGTTGAAAAAAAGGCTGTGTTTGGGGCGCTCCAAGAAGAGAGTCAAGATCAGCCCGAAGCACATGAAGCCCAACGAGATGTAATTCAGGGTGGTGAAGGTGATGCCCCCCACCGTGACACAGAGCTGCCCCAGCACCGAGCTGGTGAAGACCCCCATCAGCACGGCAGAGCGCGAATAGCTGGCCATGCGCTGGTAGCTGGAAGGGGTGACCAGGGAGAAGATGTAGGAGGAGTAGGCGACCCGGGCAGCCATGGTGATGCCGTAGAAGAACTCCATGAACTGCATGGTGAGGACGGTGGTGCCGAAGATCAGCAGCAGCCAGATGGCGATGTGGCTCACGCTCTGCAGTAGCAGCACCGGCTTGTAGCGCAGGTAGTCCGTTAGCAGGAAGATGGGCACCAACACCGCCATGTAAGAGTAGGAGAGCACAGGGGTGATTTCATTGGTCACCTGCAAGATAAAATCAAGCCACCTGCAATGCTTAATAGAACATGGAACCATCAGGACTCTGGG
Organism: Anniella stebbinsi; assembly: GCA_029215795.1. Taxonomy (NCBI): domain Eukaryota; kingdom Metazoa; phylum Chordata; class Lepidosauria; order Squamata; family Anniellidae; genus Anniella; species Anniella stebbinsi. The sequence continues at coordinate 262,030,329 of JARDYH010000001.1, forward strand.
CATCCCTCTTCTGTGAACAGCAAATCCATGTTGGGAGGAACTCCAGTGTAGCAGTTTTCAGGAATGGATACACTCACCTGCCTCTGTAGTATAACCATGAAAGGGCCTCCTCCACCACCACCAATACAACCATCCCCTGATTTTGGAGCTCCCTCCCCACATTCCTCCTCTGGAAGGGTGTGTGTGTCAAAGCTCAGAGGTCTTTATGATCAACATATAAACCAGTAACCATTTGAGTCTTCCTATCCTGGAACCAAAACAGACCACCCACATGAGAGAGGTATCAGCAGAGTCAGGGTAACGCAGCTGAGGTTCGCAGACATGCAAAAATTATTTAGAGGAAAACCCTTAAGGGGGCAACTCCTCCTCCTCAACAACTTAATGGCTTGTTGGGTGAGGGAGGTCAAAATTGAATACCGGATGGGAGATGAATGGAATAGAATGGAATGGCTGTAAAAAGAGGAAGAACCTTATAGATGTATACGCACACACAAAAGTGTAAAAAGAACCATCTCAGTGTCTGGATAAGTTAGTTCCTGATACACGTTAAGAAGCTATGTTACAATGTCCCCAGGGACGAGTTAGAAAACTACCCATAGACATCAATGGAGAAACTGAATTACTAAATGTAGCTAGGATTGGACACAAGTGTGTCCAAGCCCTCCACCCAAAACTCAAACGGAGCGGGGAAGAAACAAAAAATCCCACAAAGATAGGCTAACGAGGACTGAGCATGCTTAACAGGCACTGAATGCTGACCTGACTGTAGGATGGGGGAAACGAATACTAGGGTGGGGGTGGGGGATGAGGGATGGAATGGTTGGCTGGAACCCTGAACAAAAGCACTGCAACACGCCATACCCTGATGGTGATGACCTTGAGGAATTTTAGCTTAAAGTAGAAGCAAACTGTAATCACTGAGGCTGCAACACAATCACTCCCCAGTGCCCACACTAGAAGCTTTTACAGGCTGGACTCCATGCATGCTCTGCCATACTGCAAAGAGGCAGGAACGCAGCATGCAGAACCTATAGAGCCCTTGCTCCTCAATCCAACCCCCCAACCCAACACCTCACAGGTGATCTCACTGATGGATAGGGGAGAAGGGAGCTCCACAAGCAGATTCAGACCATCAGACCTGTGTTCCTACACCAGCCGTCCCCAACCTGGTGTCCATTAGATGGTTTGGACGATAACGCCCCTCAGTTCCAGTCCACAAACATCTGGAGGGCACTAGGTTGGGGGAGGCCGGCTAACACTAATTGGCAGCAACTCTCCAGGATTCCAGCCAGGGACTGAATCTAGGATTTTCTGCATACAAGACAGGTGCTGCTCCATCATTGAGCCACGGGCCTTTGCAGATCTTCGGATTGGGTCCCACACACTTAGGCCTACCCTGTAAATCTTCTGTTCCAACCCTTCCAAGCCCACTCTTTCTTCAGCAATTCAATGCTCTTAAGCTGCATATACAGGATCCTACTAGCAGAGGCAATGTTAATTTTTAGTTCAAGTATTTCAGAGTGTCTTTCTGGAATAGCACCCTCAATACTTGGCTTACTCTCACTGCTTGTCCTCCTTCAGCAAACCCACATTACATGCTATGGTTCACGAGCCACAGTAGGTACAACCTACACTCCTTCTTCCCACATGCAAGACCTGATGTTTTACTGTCTGATTGGCCCAGATTACGAAGCCAACAGGTCCCTTGTGCTCAGTGAAGTTCATATGAGGACTAGCAGCACTCAGCTCTCCTGCCTGCCCTTTTCATTATTGTTGAAGAAGGATACAGGAACAACTTAGGAAGTTGCCTTATACCAAGTCAGACAAATGATCCTTTTAGCCCAATATTGTCCACACTAACTGGTAGCAGCTCTCTGGGGTTTCAGGCAGGAGTTTTACCTGCCCTACCTGGAGATGCCGGGGATTGAACCCGGGACCTTCTGCATGCAAAGCAGGTGCTCTACCACTGAGCCACAACCCCTTCCCGTGGCTCAGTGTGGAATAATTCTTATAACGATCTTGGTGGTGGTGGTGGTGGTAGTGGGCGGCTCAAACAATAATTAGACAGGCACTCACCACAATGAATTTGAAAATCATGACCTTGCAGAGTTCTCTTTGAGGACAAGGGAAGTGGACATGTAAGTATCAGGTGGAGGAAGAGTTCTTTTTCAAAACAGCCCATACACTATTTTGACTATTTGTTTTGCAGCACACCAAGAACACTTCCGTAGGGCCTGTAACTGTCAAGCATACTAATACACACACACACACACACACTGTGTTGGTTTGGGGGAGGCAAGACTCTAGTGCCACCTTAATCTGCTGAATTATGTCAAATGTTGTGGAGCCCCATGGTTTTTAAAACAGCCACCTGCTGGTCATAGCTGCTTAATTACAAAGATCTGGTCTTTTAAAAAGAATAATAATACTAACAATAATAGCCTTGGCTTCTCGTGTTTGCACCCAGCAGTTAAACCCCCATCTGCATGTCTTGCCAAGGAGGTCAGCTAAGCCTCTTCCAGCCTCTTTTGATTGGAACTTGCTGTGATTCAGCCATGGGAACAAAACAGGACACTCTGATCCTTGGCCAGACAGAGCTGCCCTGGCACACAGACAAAACCTGCACCCACAGGGAGTGGGGGGGGTACAGGGGAAGAGCCTCTCCAACATACCAGTGGGGGTGGTGGGATTTAAATTCACTTCCACTGACAAGAGATCAAAAAGCATCCCTTAAAACGGGGGGTGGGCAACTTCAGATGTTCTTGACTACAAGTCCCATCATCCTTCACCATTGGTTATGCTGGCTGGGGCTGATGGGAGTTTAGGCCAGAACACCTGGAGAGCCAGAAGTTGCCCACCTTTTGTTTTAAAGGAAATTCAACCCAATCATCTTGTCAAGGGTTTCTTCCCCCCTCCCCAAATTGTTATCCAAATCATAAAAATGCAGGTTTCCCTGTACATTCACATGTAAATCTTAAATAGCTCACCGTCCAAACTTAAATCTGGTCTGAAAGTTAAAAAAAGAAAAGAAAAGCCACAAGCCCATTTTGAATTAATGCTTGATCTTCTCAAGACCATTTTACTATAAGTACAGATCCTGAAAGCTTGATGAGCCACAGGAGCCGCTGCTGAATCCCATCTGGTTGATCGTTCTAGATTCGGAGAGGGCTTCGGGACATCAGGGCTAGGCAGCAGCTTTCCCCAACCTGACAGCCTCTGGAATGTGGACTACAACTCCTATCATCCCTAGCCATTATGCTACTGGGGTTTCCAGATTGTCTCCACCCAGGCACAGACCAGACTAGACCTACTTAGACGCTGTACCCAGTGTGGGTTTCCATTCGATACAGGAGCCCTTTCAGAATCTGAACACACAGCCCTATTTAACGGGTGAGATGAGGAGCAAGAGAAATCGAGAAACAAACTTCACACAGAATGAAAGCCCCATCAGCAGGAGACCCACATCAAAGAGAGAAAAAGTAAGAGACTTTGACAATAGAGCGGGGTAAACTCAGCACCTGCTTACAAATTAGCACTCTATGTAAAGGCAGCAGATTTAGGGTGCAATCCTATGATCCTTGGGAAGACGCCCCAATGTCCATAGGATTTTGTGGGCCTTCCTCTCTACGGGCCAAGGGGGACGTTCGCTCTCAAAAGCCTCCTCCCGCTGGCTGCAGAAAGGCCCACTAGCACTGCTCGGGCAGCAGGGAGGGAAAAGGGGGGTTTCTAGAGGTAGTTCAGGGCAGATTGGAGGAGCTCTGCCATTCCCCCAAATGAGGGGAAAGTATGCCAACCCTGGTGCTTGGGCGCTTATTTGCCCTTGGCTCTTCCGCCCACCCCCATCAGCACAAGCCCTGGTGGCTCCTCTGCTTCTGCTCCTCCCTCTCCTGCCCTCATGGGATCACCTTCTAAGTCAATTTGAATAATTTGCATAAGTATAGCCAGTTCCAGTCTGGTTTTCTGATCAATGAGTTCTGGATATTTTAGCAAAGGCATCTGAACACACAGCTGATGGGTGGAGCCAATGCACAGGGCAGTGGTCTCTCTTCTGGGACTCTTCATTATAAATTTCTCCTGCCCTGGGAGGACACTGGTGGCCACTGGCATCTGTCAGAAACATGTTTCCAACCTGTAGTTCCTTGCCCTGCAATGTGTCTCAAAATGCCGTTCAGATGCTTTGGACTAGGATTCCTGACCACGGCTGGGGCTGATGGGAGTTGAAGTCCAAATCATCTGGAGGACAGCAGGTTGGGGAAGCCTGTCTTAAGCCATCTATTAGAATTCAATCTGCAAACGTGTTGGCTCATCCCTACCCTAATAACCTCTCCCCACGGCCTTTTATCTTTGAACTGGAATAGAACGACTCCCTCAAGGTCTACATCAACAACAGAGGTCCCCTCTACAAGGATTCGCTTTTGCGCCTGGTTAGGCGATTATGCGCATAATCGCTGAAGCGCATTTACACCTAATACGTCTGCACGAGAGGCGGTGAGAGGCGGCGAAGCGCATTAACAGATGACCAAAATGCGCTTTACAAGTAGTTAATGCACATAAGCGCTTGTTCACATAGTCAAAATGCGCTTTAACGTCCGGAGCAAAATAAAACTCGCTGTTTAACGCGCATTCGATAATGTGCATAATCGAAGCGATAACGCGCCTCTACGCCCGATTTGCGCTCCGTTCTTGTAGAAGTAAAAATTTTAAAGCGCCTTGAAAGAGCTTTAAACCTCTCTTGTAGAGGCAGCCAGAGAGAGACACGGCATAGCACTTCCTGCTTCACACCCTTACTGCCCCCATTGAATGAAGGGAAAAAAGAGACTTCAATGGAGATTTTAATCCCCGTAGTTGTAGGGGAATTTAGGGATGCAAAAGGGGTGGATGGGGGAAGGTTTAATCCACCCCACCTGGTGCACATGGGTCCCAATCTGAATCTCTGGAGCACACAGTTACTCTCAAGTAAAGAAAACTGCAAGGCTCCATTATAAGCTAGGCAATTAACACAATAGCCTGGTTTGCATGACCGGGGGGGGGGGGGGCGGTTAGTCAGCCATGGTGGCTTGTTAACCACCCTCGCATGTTCCAGGTACGTGACCTGATTTCCCTAACTACCCTTGCCGGGCACTGGTTGTCATGACAGTCGAACTCAGCAAGGGGGTCTGGCTGGTGTGGCTTACACACCACCCAACAACCCCAAAATAAGCCAAGGGTGTCAGGGTGATCTGTAAGCCACCCCAACCACCCGCCCTAACTGGGTTCAGACATCATGGCAAGCTGTGCCTGACAAGGGTAATTATGTCAATTAGGCAGCATGCGACCGACACCCACGGGGAGGGAAAATAAGCCACTGTGGGTTATTTACCCTCTGTGGTCACCTTGTTGTTTGACCTGGCTTTACTGCTCCACTTGTCATTGAAAAGGTTATTATTATTATTTTTAAAAAGAGCTTCTATATTCGGGGTAGAATCTCCTCACTCGTCCTTGCTCTATATATGTCAAGGAACTACTGATCCAACAAACGGGAGGCAGTGGTTGGAACAATGTACAAAGTGAGGGTTCTTTTCACCCTTGTTTTGTACAAGGAACTACTGATGCAATAATCAGCACATCAAAGAATCTGAGCTTTGACCCTTCCAAAGGGCAGAGCTGGAAGGCAGAACTAAGTGATCAGTCGTTGCCCGGCTGCTACCTCTGCCAGGGTCAGGCCTGCGTGGCATTACTTTTGTCAGAAACAACACGAGCTGCCCATATCCCAGAGAGACCTCTGGGGAGGATCAAGGGGGGGAAATATAAATTACTCATTACTAAAGAGGAAGATTGAAGGTTTAAACATAAACCACATGGAAGGCAGGGCAGAGCTAGGTCAGTAATGCTCTTGCAAAATCCTGACTTAGTTTCTTTTGTGCAGTTCATAGCTGACTAAAATGAAATAATTTCTTCTTTAAGGCCAGTAAACAGAGAAATCTATATAACATTTTTTAAAATTCCCAGTTCTTAAACTAGAGGTATCCTGCCTAGTTGACCCTCTATCAGATTATTTAAATAAAAACAGTACTTTCTTTATTTCTATTGGATATTTACTAAATTATTTCAGGATAAGGGCTTATAATATTTGAAATTGTGATTTGTCAGCTTGCTTAGCAAATGCTGAAACATCTTGATCAAGACTAATTACTCAATTTGATTTCTTGCTCTGGACATATTACCTCGAATGTTCAGTTCTTCCCTTGTGAAAAACATCCCAAATCTCTCTGTCTCTCTCTCTCACACATACGCACACTTTGTGAATGCACAATTATCCAGTAAATCTTCCTGCTCCAAAACTGAGCCACTGTAATTGTAACTAAGCAGAAAAAAGCCCTGCTTGGTTAAGCTCCAGCAGTTGCTGCAGCAAGACCAGCAGTACCCCATCTCTTGGAGCAGAAATATTTATTTCCTTGCTGCTTGATCCCTGTCCCTGAAATTGTGCAAAGCCCAAAAATATTTGGTTCTATTCATAAATCTTGGACTGAGTCCAAGTGCCTTTTACTGGAAGTGACAAATAAATAACACTTTGTTATCTGAAAGAGCCGCCTGGGTTAACACAAAGCCATTCCCAACTTATTACTTCTACATAAGAGTAAATATTTGCAAACTGTGAAACTTCTGGTTTTATTGAGCGATGAAAGTGAACAAGCCTAGACAGAATGGGGCAGTTCAGACATGATGGCAAACCAGGGTTTAATGTTCTGCAACTGAACACTCAAGAGCCTTGAACTTGCGTCCTCTGGCCTCCTCCCCTTGTACACAGCAATTCCCTGCCTCCAAGCTGGATTGAGACAAACCACAGCTTCCTATTTAGTCCAAGAAGTCATGCTTTGGTTGGAGTTCACCCTACAAACCAGGGATGGAAACCCAGTTTGCCAGTTCGGACTGAAATTGTTTAACTGAAAGGAGACAGGGAATTGCCACTCACGAGATGAGGTGAGATGACTGTTCATTCACGTAGCATCAAAACCGTGGCTTGGTGTTGTGGCTGAAGCACCCCTGGGCAAGCTGAATAAACTGATAAAGGAATTTCATTGGTTTTATGAGAATCTGGGCTGCTCTAGACATCAAGAGTTGGATCCATAGATCTGCCCATGGAATGGAGCTGGTCAGATCGTATGGGGTAATGATCTAATTGGATGCGTTCACCCATCAAGAAGAAACTTTGCCCCCATTTCATGGACCCCCCTCCCCAAAGCAGTAATTTTCAAAGCAAACAAGACAATGAACAATGGAGAATGAACATGAAACCAGGACCAGGAGAGGGGTGGTACAAAGGGGTAGATGGACAAAAACAACAACAAAGAGTGGAAGGGAAACCGCAAAATGTTCATTTTGAAGATTAAAAAAAATTCAACACATGCGGCACTGTTCAGGGGCAAGAAGATGGCACCTTGTTGTAGCAGTTCCTTTTGGTGCATGATTCATGGGCTCACTGCATCACCAAACAACTCACTTCCTAAAAGGCTACACTTTGAGTTGGCATCTCAAGTCGCCAAGGCAATAGGAAGCCAGCAGGTCATGTTGGTTTTGTTTTTGATTTCCCTCAAAAAGGAGCAGATCGCCACACTGCAACACAATTGCCAAATTGCGAAGTATGTTGCAATCATTCTCATTATGATATTAATAATTTGGAGTACAATGCATTCCTCTGCATCCTCCTGCCGGCAGGTGCTGCTGTACACCCAGGAGTGAGAAGGCACGGGCTCAGGGCCTCCTCTTTCCACGCTGGCTGTTTTGTAGGTGCATGCAGGTCCGTACTTGAAACAGGAGGTCTATGACCACCTGCCTATGAACACAGCCCAGCCCAGCACTCCACTCCTCAAGGGCAAGTTACTCATGCTCATAAGAACATAAGAAGAGCCATGCTCCTCAATCCAAACCCCCAACCCAATATCTCACTGATAGGTAGGGAGCTATGATGGATCAGACTAAGAGTCCATCTAGTCCAGCACTCTGTTCACAGAGTGGCCAAACAGCTGTCAACCAGCAACCCACAAGCAGCAACAGCATCCTCCTGCCCATGTTCCCCAGCAACTGGTGTATATAGGCTTACTGCCTCTGATACTGAAGACAGTACACAGCCATCAGGACTAGTAGCTAGTGAAGCCTTCTCCTCCAGGAATTTATCCAACCCTTTTAAAGCCATCCAAATTAGTGGCCATCACCACATCTTGTGGTAGCGAACACCACCGTTTAAGGGCCAACCTTGGTGAAGAAGGGAAGAGGAATCCATCAAGCCATACACCAGCCTTCTCCACCCTGATGTCTTCCAGATGTGTTGAAATCCAACTCCCATCATCCCCGCTGTAGCTGGAGTCGTAGTCTCAACACATCTGGAGGGCACCAGGTTGAGAAAGCAGCCATAACAATCTTCTCCCACATGCACAACTGTGGATAGATCATGACCCACCCTCCATTTTCCCAGTAAAATACCAGGAAGAACATGGGGGAAAGCATCCATGTGTGGATCCAAAACTAGGAGAAAAAAATAATAAGCAGCAGAATTGCCTGCTGCAGTCCCCTGCAACTTTGACCCCCTGCATGCTGAACCGTTAGATGAGCTCACCTCTTCCTTGGTGAAATTCTTCTCCGTTCCCAACAGGTAAGGTGTGATGAAGCTCTCGCCAGGTCTGATTTGGTTCATGAAGCCATAGAAGCAGAGGTAGAAGACAAGACGTTTCCAGCGTGGGTCTGGGGGAGGATCGGGGGGCTGCTCCTCCGGGGTTTCAGCCTCAGCAGACATCGCTCACCAGCATCACCCGGGTCACTTTTTGAAGGCAGCAGTCTTTGTTGCATGAGATCTCCAACAGGCAGAGGTATGTCCTGCTGGTGTGCCTGTAGAAAAGGGAAAGAGTCTGGCACCACATCAGGTTTCCTGGTGAGAATCTTATAAGCTAAATACCTACCGTCATCTTGCCAGGAATTTGTTTACTTCAATTTCACAGCGGCAAAGCCTGCTTGGCCTCCCCCAGCCACTGTCATGTCATTTAAGGCGCCTGTTGCTTGTTTGTACACAGTGCCAGTGACCATTTCAAAGGAATGTTTTAGGGCTGCCAGATCAGAACTTCAAAACAGCCAAGGGACACTGGAGTGCCGTGGAGTTTACTCAGGGGGATGGCTGTGTTTGGAAGCAATGCAGGACTAGTATATATCTCATCCCTTCATTTACCTTTGCTCCAGGGAGCCTAGAACACAGTTTTCTTTAATTTCACAGCAACCCTATGAGGTAGGTGAAGAAGAGAAATACCCAAGCTCATGGAGAAATACCCAAGATCACATAGGTTGGAACACAGCTGAGTGGGGATTTGAGCCAGATTTCCTCTGCATACAAACCCAACCCTATAGCCACTATACTACAATGACCCTCAATAATAGTAATTACTGGCAGAATCAACAGTCATTAACAGCAATTATTACTACAGTTACACAAGGTCTAATCCTGTCTATTTTAGAGTACTCTTAAGGACCAAAGCAGACATTAATTTCAATGTGTGCTTAGCAGCAATGTCTTTATTTATTTATTTTATTCTACAGGGTACCTGATTAGCATTTTAAAAGCCACTCCCCAATTCACATACTAGGGTCCCAATAGGGACCCATTTTACTCTAGAGTAAAATTTTAAAAAATTACATAGTTGCTAGGCACACATTTAAAAGAATGCCTGTTTTAACCCTAGTGCATTATGCGTCAAACTGCCTTTCAAGACTACTTGGAAATATTGGCTATTTCAAATGGAGAGACAGCGTGGTATAGTGGTTACAGTGCTGGACTGGAACTCAGGGGATCCAGGTTCTAGTCCCCACTCGGTCATGGGAGCTCACTGGGTGACTTTGGGACTGTCACTGACTCTTAGCCTAACCTACTTCACAGGGTTGTTGTGAGTATAAAATGGAGAGGAGAGGGGACTATGTAAGCCACCTTGGGTTCCTTGCAAGAGGGGGGAAAAGGCAGGTTATAAATGTGATAATGACAATAATGATGATATGGCTGTGATGAGGAACTGAACAGGGACTGAGGGCAAGGAACATATTATGCTGGACTGAAAGAAGGGCCTTAGTTCAGTGGTAAGGCAGCCTCTGCTTTGTGTGCAGAAGGTCCCAGGTTCAATCCCCAGCATCTCCAGGCAAGGCTGAGGAAGACTCCCACCTGAAACCCCTGGAGAACTGTTGCTAGTCAGTGCAGGCAATGCTGGGCTACAAGGACCAATGGTCTGATTCTGCATAAGGCAGCTTTCTGTGTTCCTAAGATCTACATTGGCTCCCAGTTTGGGTTTTGAGTAGCATTCAAAGTGCTGCTTTTGAGTAACTTATAAAGTTCTGTGGCCTGGGGTCAGTCCCCCAGCATAGGCAAGCCAGATGACCAGAGACAAGGCCTTTTCTGTGGTGGCCCTACAGCTTTGAAACATCTTTTCCCAAGATGTCCACCTGGTGCTATACTGGTATCATTTAGATGCCAGGTGAAAGTGCCATTTTCCTGTGCTTTTGGCACCAACACTCCTTATTTAGTCTTGTTGCTCTTTCTGTTGTTGCTTTACGTTTTTACAACACTGAACGTTTTTCTGCTAAACCAATTTTGTAACATTTTGCAAAATGTTGTGTTTATTTGTAAGTTGATTTGACCAGTTAGAAAAGTGGGGCAGAAGTGTCTTAAATAAATAATATTGACTAGTTTCTATGGGGCTCCACCAACATCACCACATCACACTCAGAGTGGTGGTGGTGGTGGTGGTGGTGATGATAACTACTACTACAATGCTAATGTTTTGTGACTGTTACTGTGTTCAAAAATATGGTAAAATTCAATAAGCTGAGGAAAATCCAGCAAGTCTCTTCTTGATTATATCCAAAGGTACCACTCAACTGGCATTAACTCCTCTTTGTATTCAGGATCAAACGAGAAAATTTTGCCATTCTGCTCATTCAATAGTAGTACAATGTTGCAATTTCAGAGATGCGAACAGAACAAACCTCACCAATCTTTAACAAGCTTAAACTGTACTGGGAAATTAAAGTTATCCATGAAGAGAATGATCTATCAAGTTGTTTTGCAATAATGGGGGGGGGGGGTGTAGAGAGAATCTAACATGAAAAATGGCAGTTGTTTTAAATCAAGAAAGTGTCCCATCCACAAACCTATTAAGCTGCATTTTCTTTGGGTTGCTGCACCAGACGAACAATGCAAACCTATCAGTGCCTATTCAAAAGCAAGTTCCCCTGATTTCAACAGGGCTTACTGCCACATACGTGGGTATAGGATTAGAGTCTACATCCCATTAAATCCAAATGTGTTGGGTTTCACAGATTTGTGGTTAGACTGAATAACTTTTCTACCAATAAGCAAGTCCTACTTTTTACAGCATAGCGGAGTCTGTCTTTAAAAGCTAGTTCTTAGCATAGTTAAGAGACCTCACTCTACCGGCAGAACACAGCATCATAAAACCATCATACACAAGATTGCTCTAATCTGCTATGACGATGTCCGAACAGAGAAGTGATACACTTCTCTGCAAACCTGTCAACATAGCAGAAAAACCTGACTGCCTACTGAGTTGGAGAGAGATTTCAGAACAGTGTATGGTTAGCAGAATGTATAACTCTCCATTCTGAGAGTTTGGGTACAAACTTTTTATTTATTTATTTACAATCTTTGTATACCACTCCACATACAAGTTTTCAGAGTGGTGAACAGCAGATAGGATAAAAACAAACAAACCACCATGTTAAAATAATAACTATTTTTAAAAAGAAACAGATTTCTGATAAAACCGTAGCTGGTCACTCAAGGAAGGCTTCCTGACATAACAATGTTTTCAGGAGGCATCAGAAGCAACACAACATTGGTGCCTGCTTGACCTCCAAAAGAAGGGATTTCCATAGGAAGGGGGCTACCACATTGAAGACTCTTCTCTTGGTGGGTGCCAATTCAGACATAGGTCCATCTCGAACCACCAGGAGAATGCCCTCTGATGACCTCAGCGACCGGGCAGGTTGCTCTCTTGGGTATCCTGGTCACAAGTTGTTTAGGAATCTGTACACTAGCTCTAGATGCCTTAAATTTATACTGCTACATCTATACTTCTGTTTCTCTTATATAAAGTGAACCTCGGTGCAATCCTGTATATACCTGCTCAGAACAAAGTGCAAATGAGTTAACTAGGGTATACTCCCAGGTAAATGTGCATAGGATTGCAGCCCTAACCTGCACTTCTATGCATATCATACCTGAGAGAAAGTCCAATTGCATATAGCAGGACTTACAAATGAATAAACATGCAGATGACTGTGATGCTAATTGGTCAAAACCAGTTTAATTACAGGACACTTTCTGTAACTTCCACATTTGTCAGTCCAGTAGCTAGTGAAACTGGCATTAAACCTGGTAAAAGAGAACAATAATACTAGACCACAATCTGGGTCCAGATTTAGTCATACATTGGAGAAGACCCACAGAAATCAATGGGACCACTCAAAGTATGACTGATATGACTGAGGGAGCAATCCTATGTCCCCTAGACAGTGTCTGGGGAGACATGGGATTGCTCAGTTTCCTGCCTCCGCTCTCATAGACAGGGCTCTGAGCTGGGAGCCCTTCCCCTTCCCCCTCATAGGCATGGAAAAAACTGTGCTGATTACCTCTCCACACTCACAAAACGAAGCGTGGTGATGGGGAAAAGGAGGTAAACCTGGGGGCGTGGAGGGGAGGAGACTGGGGACATGGGGCTGCAAGCTATCCCCAGCCTCCTTTCCTCCCCCTCCTTGAAGTCTCCACTAGACAGGCAAAATCACCCATCTAGCTAAAATGCAGGGTGTTCGGAGAGCAGAGGCGAAGATCACCTCTGCGCTATACTTGGCAGCCTCTGAGTTCAAAGGCTACCAACTATTTTCATAGGGCTGCATCCACCATCTGGCTCCAACCCAAGAGTAATATTCTGCCAAGTGAAATATCAGAGTTAAATGAAAAGTTGTTTGTTGCACTGAAACACAAAATAAATGTTCTGTATGTAAGTGCTGCATATATAGCAGCCTTCTCCAACCTGGTGCCCAGCAGATGTGTTGGAAGTACAACTTCCAATCATCCCCGGCCAGCATGGCCATTGGCTGACATATAGGCTACTTCCAGTGGTCAAAGGGGAAACTCTTCTGTGAAAGGATAGGAAGGTAGCACCGTCTTTACTGTATTTCTTCGATTCTAAGACACCATTGATTGTAAGACGCACCTTAATTTCAGTACCACCAACAGAAAAAAAAGCTTTGATTCTAAGAAAAATTTTAAAAAATAAAACCTTTGCCTTGTGCAAAGAGCGGGAAAATTCAAAAACTGTGATTCTAAGATGCCATCGATGCTAAGACGCATCCCGTTTTTAGAGACGTTTATATGGGGGAAAAGTGCATCTTAGAATTTAAGAAATATGGTTAATATGTCAAACATGGGTGGAGACTCAGATGGGCATGCAATGACAGGACTCTTCAGACTTTTCCCTCCACAATTATTTTCAATATGCCACAATAATAAAACCACCGCAATGCAAACTAAAGGTATACTCCTGAAAGAAGTGGTGGGGGAACAGGACCCATAACATTTGCACTGATATTTTTGATCACAGATTTTAATAGCTGGGAACTTAGCACACATGCAAGTTAATAAGAAGACCACCACCACATGTGCACTGTGGAACATTTTATTCTGAGAACCGGGCAGGCTGATCTACGGTTCTGCTATGGTGGCAGCTGCTATGGCATTCAGATGGCATATTATTTTTTCAGGGCATGTGAGTCCTCCTCTCTTATATCAGCTGCACAGGCTGCCAATTCATTTCTGGGCCTAATTCAAAGTGCCTGACATTACCTTTATAACCTTTATACAGCTTGGGACTAAATGCAGGGATCGGCAGAAAGTAGACCTCCAGATGTTTTGGACTTCAACTTCCAGCATTCCTGACCATTGGCTATACCTCCAGATGTTTTGGACTTCAACTTCCAGCATTCCTGACCATTGGCTATGTTTGCAGGGTCTTCCAAGAGTTAAAATCCAAAACATCTGGAGATCTACCTTCTGCCTACCACTGGGCTAAAAGGAACAACCATCTTCGCCTGCACAGTTCTACCCATCCACTATGCCACCACTATCAGAAGCACAATTGGTGGCCATGAGGGAAGAGACATTCTCTTTAGCAGTAGCCAAGATTCGAAACTCCCTGCCCATTCACCCCATCAATAGAGCTTTTAAAAATGTTGTTTTGAAGACTTTTGTGCTTTTCCTTGACTCCCTCTGTAAGTGTCTCCTTGGTGTTTGTTTGCTTTTTAATTTGTTTTTTTGGTCTCATCTTCCTTCTGTCCAAAATGCTCCTTATTTCACCACTGTCTCTATAAACACGTTTCATGAACTCTGTACTGAAGAACAGGCCCTCCACTCATTTTGCAAGATTTAGAGATCTATTGGCTGTCATATGACTTCTAGTTTAAACAGCTGGGAAGGCATTCATTCAGCCCCAACCAAAATGTAAAGAATGTATTTGGGCAGCTTTACTGCTCTAGAATGTTATCAACATGGATGCAATAGTCAGCCAGCTGCACGTCCGGGTCAGGAGAAGTGGCTCTAGTACAATTAAGAGACATAAAGCTAAAGGAAAGAGGACCCTCAATGTAAAACACAATCCGAACAACTCAATGGACCCCAAAAGTAATGTATTAAGTAAAGGACAAAATTGTGCACACTAAATTCAAAGGATAAACCTTTTACTATAAACATATGTGTGGTGCATATATACCCATACCATGTATAGTTTAAACAACCTCCTATTGTCTGTTATTGCTATATAGAATTATTTTGAATTCACTCTTGCGCATAGTTGGTACCATACACTTTGGTATTCTTGAGAAGCATTTGGTAAACTGTGAAATAGAGATCTTGTATATTTACATGTTATATGTGAGACTTGAGGGTCCATGCGCCACACATACGTTTACAGTAAAAACTTTATTTTTTTCAATCTGGTGTGTATGATTTTGTACTTTTGTAGAATACATTATTTTTGGTGTCCATTGATTTGTTTGGTTTCTGTTCCACTGCAATTAAGCCTGGTAATATGTACATGAAATTTCTTGCACAGTCATGCACTCCACAGTGAAAGGGGATGTGAATTTTGCCCAGTAACAATTAAAAACTGAGATGTCAATTGTGTTTAGGCCAAAGAAAAGCTTCAGTACATCCATGACTCAAACTATTCAACATAAACATCAACAGTGATGCTGCGTACATATGCCTACAAAGAAGAATTACAGATCAAACCTATCCTGGCCTTTACCTGCCAGACTACAAGTGTTGTACCACAATACTTGCAGTAGTTCGGTTTAGTTCTACTCCACTGTGACAGCCTTCTTAATCCCCTCTGTTGTAACTCTGTGCAGCAAAACCATGTGTCATTCCTGGTCTGATGAAAGGTAACAGGCAAGTTTGCACAGCCCAGAAGTTGAGGCACATGCGGCCGCTATTATGCATATCTACCCACTGCTCAGGTATGTTTCAGGCTCATGCAAGTGTTGTTTAACCCTCACATAATTCACGCACACTCACCAGGTTCACACAACACAACAACCCCTGACTGAGGGTTGGATATGCAAAATGGTGTCCATGGGCATCGTAGCTCGTTGTGGGTTAAATAACCCACAAGCTGCACTGTTTCATGTAAACCAGGTTAACGTCATTGACACCACTTTGTAACTAATATTGTCAAAAAACATTATGTAGACCAGGCCCATCTCTCTGTCCATGCCATCAATAGAACATCAGTATTGCAGAGCTATAGTCATTACAAATAGGTCTAGTTTGTACATCACGACAACCCAGATTATTTTTTAAATTTGGGATTATTTATGAGTGTTAGAGTTCCTAATTCACACTCAGTGCTAAACAACCTAGGGACACAGTGTCCCTAGATTGTTTACCTGCTTCCAGGACTGGGCAGCATGCACTAGCCTCGCTTGCAAATAGCCCAGTGTCAAAAACTTCTGTCACGACATGCAAACTAAGTTGTAGTTTTTCAGGAGAGCAGTTTTTGCAAACTTTCCAGAGGGATAGCCTGGTCTGTTGTAGCAAAACCAATAAAGATTTTTTTAGCACCTTAAAGACTAACATTTATTATGGCATAAGCTTTCATGGAACACAGTTCATTTTGTCATGCAAATCTGGTAGACAGGCCTATGGATTACAGATCTTCAACAGTTTACAGCTGCAATCCTAAACATACTTACTGGGGAGTAAGTCTCCTTGAACTCAATGGGATTTACTTCTGCATCAATATGCTTAGAATTGAACTGTAAATGAGCCCGATTCCAGGTTATTTTAAATAGGTTTCCACCAGATGGCTAAACCTTCCTACTGAGGAAGCCTTTGGGGCCATCAATTGTTTTTTAATTCCTGATTGTTTTTTTTTTACCTTGCTGTATAGAATTGTGTCACTGCTAAAAGATGCCCAATTGTTTCAATAGCTGCTTCAGAATGGTGTGTGTATGTGTGTGTGTGTTCCTGCTGTTTTAGCCATTTTAGTCATCTTATTTTACTGTATTTCTTTTATTAGCTTGCTGTTAGCCGCTTTTAGAGGAAAAGAAGGTTAGAAATTGTTTTTTTTGTTTTGTTTTTTAAAACAATTTTGGGGAACACACACACACACAGGTAAGAATAAAAACTCTGATCTCTAGTTCACACTCCCATTTGCCGATCTTTAGGCTGCCTCTACAAGAGAGGTTTAATGCTCTTTCAAGGCGCTTAAAAAAATTTACCTCTACAAGAACGGAGCGCAAATCGGGCGTAGAGGCGCGTTATCTCTCCGATTATGCGCATTATCGAATGCGCGTTAAACAGCGAGTTTTATTTTGCTCAGGCCGTTAAAGCACATTTTGACTATGTGAACAAGCGCTTATGCGCATTAACTACTTGTAAAGCGCATTTTGTTCATCCGTTAATGCGCTTCGCCGCCTCTTGCCGCCTCTCGTGCAGAGGTATTAGGCATAAATGCGCTTCAGCGATTATGCGCATAATCGCCTAACCAGGCGCAAAAGCGAATCCTTGTAGAGGGGACCCAAGTTTCCAGATCAGTTTAGGGCTCTAGCAGCACACGTGGCTAGGCACATGCCCATGTCCCCAGTACCTTCCCTTCCTCACAGAAGGGATGTGAAATCAGTCTGCAGAAAGAACAAGTTCTACACGCACACACACGCTTCTGCTCAGACGCCTGACCTATACTCCCACTGAGTGTGCCAAGCACACACAGCCTAGAGAGCACAGCGAAGACACCGGAGCATTGGCGGTCACCCCTCCCGCCCTCTCTCCCCTCGTTGAAGAGCATAGGCTTTTGCGGGGCAGAGCACTTTTTGGTCCCGTTGTCTTCCAGACAGGTAGCATGCAAGCATTTCCTTCTCATTGGCGCTCCGCAACAGGCCCGTGCTGCTGCCTCCTCCTCCTCCTCCTCCTTACCTGTTGCACTTCTTAATATTCGGTCTCAGCTGCCCAAAGGACAGAATCCAGCCACCCGCTCGCTGCTTTCTGAGCAAACGGCGCACGAGCCTCACAATGCCATGAGGAGAACCAGCCCGTTGGCACCTTCGAGGCAGAGACATTAGCAGTTTGTCGCACGCGCGAGAAAGGAGGGTCCCGCCGTCCCTCCCACGGCTACTGGGAAGTGTAGTTCTGACGGCGCACAGCCCTGGGCAAATGCGCGATTAAACTACAACCCCCATAATGCAAGTAGGGCGGAAGATGCTCAAGAGAAATAATAAGGCAATATACAAACAACACCAACGCCACCCATTTTACAAAAATGAACTCAGATAACGTGGCCCTTTGTGGGTTTTATTCGCGGGAAAGGACGTCCGATAGAAAGGACCTTGTCACTTTCGCGAAGGCTGCTTTCTTTCTTTTTTGGTCAGTTCAGCAGTTCATTCAATTATGTGGTCTCAGCTAGCAATTCGTCTTCAACATCTTTATCTTAAAACACGGGGAACCTAAAACACGAATGCCCCACGCTTGGGAAATAACGCTCCTTGTGGGATGGGACTGTGACAGTGCCACCGAATGTCTATTCTAATATTCACGGCGCAATCCGATGCCCACTTACCCTGGAGGAAGCCCCATTGAATTTACTGTTGAGCAGAGATGAGGAGGATCACCCAGTTTAGGTTGCAATCCTATGCTATACCTGAGAGTGAACGTGGTAGGATTTACTCCTATGAAGGGCGAAAGAACACCGATGTTATTAATCCTGTCCCCACAATATACCCCCGTAAAAATTTGAGGTCCGGATATTTTCTCTGCTGATATGTGAACTTGAGGTATTGGATTAACACAATAATTTGGGTAGACAGTCTGATTCTTGTGAGAAACGTTTTTAGGCGCTATTTTCAAAATGGCGGACAATTTCCTTTTAGTCTCTAGTTTTCTTCAATCACAGAAGTTACTATCTTGTGTTTGGTATCAAATTATAGGTTTTTGGGGTCAAGGAGTTCAAAGAATATGCCATTTTAATTGTCAGAGTACTCCTTCCACCATTTTCCAAGATGGTGCTGAAATGTCTAATTTTCTCATTTACTTGACAAATCAACATACAAATGTGATTTTTGGCTTTAAACTATAGTGTTTTTGGGTCAAGGAGGTCAATGTGGCATTCATTTTGATGGAAAGGCTGTCCTTCCACCATTTTAAAAAAATGGCAACTGTCATTTAATGAAAATGCGTACCTTATATGGTCATTTTTTCATGATGTATACTAAAATATTATGGTTTATTACATCATTAATTGAAAAAAGAAATTAAATTTGATTATATTTTATTTTATATACTATTGGTTCACATTTTTATCTTTTTTTTTCAGTATGAGCGTTCAGATGACACTTCAGGCTCTGTGGTTAAGGTGGCTTCTGAACAGGCTCATTATGGCTTAGCGTGTTGTGTGAACCATTCCTAACCATGGGGCTACATAACCATGGTTTAAACGTGCTCACTAACCATTCGTTGCAAAAGGGTTGGAGGCCTAACCATGGCTTAGCACATCATCTAAACAGGCCCGATATCAGCAACAGGCATAGAGAAATGGATCTGCAAACTTATTTCAGATTTGCCATGCCAGCAGGTGAAAAATTACTACAATCCAGTCATTTGACCTAGTCTTCCAGAGGCCTTCATTGTCTCAGATAATATGGATATCATGTCTCCTGATGCTAATGTTGCAAAAGCATCTACGAATGATTTTTTCATAACGCTTTTTAGGTGTGGTCTGTCAAATGAAGAAAAAAAGAAAGTTCCTACACGGTGTGGAATTAGTGCCATAATCTCCAAGGATACAGTTCCATTGTCAAGGGTTGGTTTCTTGCCAGTTATACCACATCCACTTACTGATTGTGACTGTGTATACAGCTCTAAAAAACATTAAAAATGTTTGTGTCCAACTTAGACCAGCCTGTCCTACCAGTTTTCTGTGATGAAGGATTTTTTTCATGTTGTAACAGACATTTTTTTGTCTAGTCCAGAAGAATTCACTGATCTGTATCTCATGATGGGCATGTTCCATATGACAAAAGTAGCATTAAGGTGTGCAGGAAAATATATCTGTGGGAATGGCATGGATGATGCCCTTATTGAAGCAGATTTTTTTGGCAGTAAAACTATTCAGTCTGTACTGAATGGAACTCATTATATGGTTGGTCTTTCCAAGGTATGATAATAATATCAGAGGCAATGTAAACACAGTGGGATGCTTTTTGGTGCAAATCAGTGTTTGTGAAAGTCATTCAAAGTGCAGGGTGTACTTGACCTAAGAGACCAAAACAAAATAAAAGCTCACAAAATGATGCACTAAGTGAGAAGGTTGAATATCTGAGAACGAAGTTTGAAGCTTTTGTTAAAGAGTGTGGAGAGAAATCTGAACTGTGTAAGAACTGGTAAGTCTTCCTCAAGATAGTTTCCCTAGTGAAAAGCTTGATTGTTGATTATTGTGATGGTAACTGGAATTTGCATATTGAAACTGTGCAGTCTTTGCTTCCCATTTTTCATGACTTTGACTGCATCAATTACCTACGGTATGGCAGTTGGTACCTGGAGAAAGTAAAGAAACTGGAGCATGAGAACCCCTTCCTTTACCAAAAATTCATTGAAAGGCATTTTGTTGTGAAGGTTAAATAGGGGAGATTAAGTGCTGTAGCACCTGATATGAAGTTGGAACAAACCATTCAAAGATCCCAGAAAAGTTCAAAAGGCATCTTCGGGCAAACACAAATAAGTAATTAGGTTGCTGAGTGGCAGTTAGTGTACCTCGAGGTTTTGATGATAGGCGATTTATTTTGAGAGTTTACCCATTCTGATTTAGTCGATTGATGTGATACCATATTTAGCAACCATCCCAACAGGAAAAAACATTGATCCTGGGCAATTCCTAAAGGCAAAACCAAATGTGCACTTTTCATTGTACCTTGCCAATGCACCTCAGTGCATACTGAGCTATTGCCTCAGCTGCTGCTTCAAAAGAGCTGATGAGGCTGGAAATGCAGGCCTAGAGGAGAAGAGGTGGAGTTCCATTGGCTAAAGCTAGTTACTTGCAAGATTTGTGTCTAGGTTTAAATGCTGATCTTTCCAATGCTCCAGTAAGCTTGCTTAATGTTTTAAAGCATTCCAGAAAAGGAGACTGGGTCCCACTGACCAGAGTCCAATCTACATGGATGCTGATGCAGTTTAAAAGCACATTTTCTTGAATTCACATTTACTCCTCCTGTGGAACATGTAGCCAATTAATCCGGTGTAGACTAGATATAAATCTCACTTTAGTGAGACAAACGTAATCTTAAACCACGTGAATTTGACTATGTAGGCGGAGTTGCAGGGCAACAACAAGTTTCCTTCCTTTTGTATGTATTTAACATTCATTAAGCTTGGTGCA
Organism: Anniella stebbinsi; assembly: GCA_029215795.1. Classification (NCBI taxonomy): domain Eukaryota; kingdom Metazoa; phylum Chordata; class Lepidosauria; order Squamata; family Anniellidae; genus Anniella; species Anniella stebbinsi. The sequence goes on from JARDYH010000001.1 coordinate 262,051,280, forward strand.
AAAGAATGGAGATTTGTTTTTAAAAAGTCATCCCAATAGCAACCTGCTGACTTTCTCAGAAATATAAGCATCATTGAACAGAATGCGATTTACTCTGAGGAGACATGTCTTTCAGTGTGTTTTCAGCCAGTTGCTCCTTGAGGTAAAGAAATGAAAAGAACAAAGGAGAGAATGAGGAAGACTTGAAAAGAAAAGACATTCCAAACTTTTTTTTTTAACGGTAAGGGGAGGGGAAAAGAGAGCATGCATAGCAAAACATTGGTAATACTTTTTTTGTGGGGGGGAGAATGTCAGATTTATTTATTATGGCACCTTATTTCAAAAGGATGGTTTCCTGTTGTATTACCAACAGGATTAACAAGTTCTTTATGGAGTGTAACTCCTTAGGTTAATTCCCTCCAATCACTCCCTCTACCCTAGTTGCAAGAGAACATAATATTCACCACCACCACCCTTTTAACCTGCTCTTTAGGTGAAATGCAATCTGGGAATGAATATTGTCAGTTGTCCCTTTGCAGTGTTACAGTTTATTTGTTTTATGTTATTTTTTGAGACTGGTGAACTTTGTAGACCAGAAGATCAGACTGATTTGAATGAGTGTGAAAAACTGAGAATGAATAGATTGGTAAGTGTGTGTATTTCCCGAGTACTCTCAATTATTGGCTTGCAGCTTGGGATGGGTGAGAATTTTGTTCGGTTCACATTTTGATGCAAATATCTTTTTCACACTCCCCAAACCAAAGCACAAGCCAGAATGCAGATGTGCTCTGAAATCCACATTTTCCCAAACACTGAATTCAAGTTCAGCAATTTTAAAATATGCACAAAAAATGTATACATTAAGAAAAAGAGTGCACACAGTGCACATATTAGGGGAAAAGCATGCAAAATCACTTTAGCCTATGAGGAGAATGTGTACATTTTATACATACATACTTTAAAAATGTTCATATTTAGAAAATTGTGTACAAAACATTTATGTATTCTTACTGTGTTTATATGCATACACACATATTGTGTGTATATGCACACACACATATCTATATCTATATATCTATATTCATTCGGGTGTGTGTGTGAGTGTGTATGAAGAAAATATGTTTATTTATGAAGAAATGCACATGAAAGCATGCATGAATTTTCATGCAGATCTTTAAAAAATATGTGTGAAAGTCAATGCGGAAACTGGACTGAATGAATGTACCTGTGTAAATCTGATGGCTGACCAAAAGCAAATTAGGCAAATTCGCCCATCTAGCACTCATAACCTGTTGATGAACAGAAACAGAAAAGTTCATTTTTAGCGATTACACCATCAGTGAAATAATGGGCAGCTAGAATTCTGCCTCCTAGAAACCTCAAGCTTTTCTGCACTTCCATGAGGCAATCAGTTTTAAAGAAAAGAATGACTATACTCAGATTTCTATTTTTAATGCTTATGCAGAAACGTTTGTGTTCTAGGATGAAGAAGACAGTGATGAAAAATGCCTCGCAGGAAAACCACATTGGTATTAGATTTATTGGACCAGGTTCATAGTGCTGAGGCTTCTGCTAATAATACACATGATAGTTAAAGCTGCAGGAGTCCTGCCCTCTTTTGTATCTGGGCAAGGCTCCTGCAGCTTTAACTGTTGTGATGAAGAGGGAATTTCACCAGGTGCTGCATGCACACAGATGACACCTGCTGAAATTCACTTTCCAATATAGTTGTTAAGGATACAGAAGCCCTGTCCTCCTTTTCATATGGTCATGCTTTATGGAATGCCCCCCTCGCTTTTGCTTCTCCTGATGTCATAGTGCAGATGTCAGAGAGGTAAGAAGGACTGAGAAAGTTTTTGTAGCAGTTTGGAGGGAGTTTGCAAGGGAAGATGAATCTCCCCCTCTGAGGTCAGAAGGCTCTCTGCACTCTCAGAGGGGGAGATCTGAAACATCCTATAGTCCTGGGATACCCTCCCAGGGACCACAGGATTACAGCCTTAAAATCATTTATTTAAAACATTTACAACGATAAAACAGTTAGAATATTAAAAGCAATAAAATATAAATACTATAACATTGCAATTTAAAAACAATAAAAGCCAACAATAAAACCAGCAAGAATAACAATGGCAATATCAACAGTACCAGTACTCATCATGAGAAAGCCACAATAAAATAAAATGTTTTCAAGGCCTCCTTAAAAGCCTGCAAGGATGGTGCATGATAGACCTGCAATGGGAGTTTATTCCAGAGATGTGGGGCCACTGCAGAGAAGGCCCTCTCCCATGTAGTCACTCACCTAATTGCTTTCACAGATGGGCAAATGAGAAGGGTCTCTCTTTCTAAACTTAAAGTGCAGGCAGGCTGATATGGGTTGAAGGTGGTCCTTCAAGTAACTTGGTCCCAAACCTTTAAAGATCAAATACAGTACTTTGAACTGGGTTCAGAAACACACTGGTAGCCAGTGCAGCTGGCCGCAGTATAGACATTATGTGGTCAAATCTCCTCGCCCCCACCAATACTGGGGCGGCTGCATTCTGCACCAGCTGAAGTTTTCAGCCCCACATATAGCGCATTACAGTAATCCAGCCTGGATGTGACTAGTGCATGGATAACTGAGGCAAAGTCCGTCCTCTCCAGATGGGGTTGCAGGTGATGTACCAGCCTACGGTTCTGAACACAGCAGCCACCTGGGCTTCCTCAGTTAGCTCAGAGTCCAGGAGGACTCCCAGACTGCATACTTGGTCTTTTTGGGAGAGTGCAACCCCATCTAAGAGCAGTTGTAAACCTCCATCCAAAGTAGTTCGTTTCCCAAGCCACAGTGCCTCTGTCTTGTCTGCATTAAGTGTCAGCTTAAAGACAGCCAGCTCACGAAATTTGCTTGATCAATCTGCAATCAGTGGAGACTGGTTGCTCCAATGTCATGGGGGTGAATCTGCTCTGGGTTTCAGTGCTTGCAATTTCCCGAGTTAACCACTAGATGCCACAATCTGTGTTACAAACAGAAGTTGTGCGGCATTCCTTATAGCCAAGTGTTCCTTACTCTTGATACTGTGGTTCAGATTTCCCTACCTTTTTGGAAGCTTTTCTACATCAACTAGATTGCTGAAGAATCTCTGTGCATCGTTCATGGAGCCCTTACAAGTTTCAGGGGATGTTTGGATGTGTTCGAGGGTGCACACTCATTTCACACAGAGTGCTGATCAGGTTGTTTAGGCTTCCTTTCAGGTTTGGTTCCTTTCAGATCTTCCCTCCTTTTTAACTCGGGGCTTTAGCTCACTGCTAGAGCACCTGCTTTGCATGCAGAAAGTCCCAGGTTCGATCCCTGGCTAATCCAAGGAGGACTGGAAAAATTCCTGCCTGAAACCCTGGAGAGCTGCTGCCGCCAGTTAAAACTGGGCTAGATGGATCAAGGGTCTAACTCACTCCTGTATGCCTATGTTGACCATCATCCACTGTGAGCTGATGCACCCTAGATCCCATCCAAGCACCCTTTCAGCTGTGTACTCCAGACGGAGATCAGTAAACATGAGCAAACTGTTTTCTAAGGATGCTTGTCTGCCATTTCTAGACGAGCGCTTTATCGCATGCTCGTGATTGGTCATTCACGGATCTTCGTGGGTCATTTTGACGATGCAGCAATCTTTCTGCACACCTCACACTTCTTCTGTTGTTTTTGCCGCTACAAAATGAGACCTGGAAAATCTGTTTCTTCTTGACTCCGACAAGAATTGGCGCCATTTCCTGCTGTGTGCAGGAGAAGCTGTGCTATAAAAACGCCCACTGAATGGGTCACGTGGTCGCTACTTGCTTCCTCTTTCTTACCCGTGTGAAGAAAGAGGACGCTGCTCATCCCGATTCCCATCAACATGGGGGGAAATTTAGAGTGTCTCCCTTTTGTGGGAGAGAAGCAGGAAACAAAAGGATGGTAGGGAAATGTGATCCCCCACCCCCGTCTGAAAATTGTCTTCGACTAACCCAAGAGCTAGCCTAAATTTGTGAGCAGTGGGAGGGAAATATGTTTTGGGGGGGGGGACAGAATGAAAGGAGAGGCAAATGCCACTCCTCCCTCCCTTCTGACCTGCCAGCAAGGTCAGAGCACTCTGAATAAACAATAGGATTAACCTGCCCATGTATAAAAATGTATCTGTCAGTCTGTTTTATTTGTCTTTTATCTTGTTCTTAGACACTGCCCTGAAAGCTCTGCTGAAGGATGGTAGAGAAACCTTTAAAATGCTAGAAAGAATATAGGTATGCCATCCGTTCCTTTGCCTTGAGACTGACTGAATGATCCAGTTGCATGCAATGCAGCAGAAGTTCTCTCTAACCACCCACCCTGCAGCAGAATCAGATTGGAAGGGGACTGCAGACCCAGAGCAGGGAATCACGCAGCTCAGGCTTATTCTTCCGTGGGTGGTTCTTTCGGCCTTCTGCTATTTCATGCATTTGCCTTTTGTGGCACTCCACGTGTGCCCTGGCTCACAGTCTGGGGAATGCGACGTGTCACTGCTTGGAGCCATGCTCCCTGTTCACACCTTTGTGCTACAGCATAACCAGCTGCCCTGTGGTGAAGCTGCAGGCTTCTACCCTGTGCAGTGTGGATGCATGCACATCAGCATGCTACAAACCCCCCCCCCCCCCAATTTACAAATGCTGACAAAGCCATGCCGGTTTGCCACAGCCGAGGATGGGAGCAGCTCTGTCTAAAATAACACGGAGATGATGAAGAAAAAAAGACCAGGAAATCATGATGGAATGCTTTCAGACCTCGGGGACTGAGCTTTACGCGATGCTTCAGCGGCTGGTGCTTTTTTTAGCTGCACTGATTCCATCTGTGCCTACTTATAGCTGTGCCGTTTGTTTGCTTTCCACCCAGATGAAAAGCCTGTCAGTCGTTTGGAGGAGCCCGCCTGTGTCCTTGTGGCACGGTCCCAAACCAAACCTGACCTCTCACAATTCCTTCGGTTCTGCCACATGCTCGGGCAGTGCAGCAGGGCCCCCTTTCACTTACTGCTGACGAGATCCGCGACCTGTACTCCTTCTCACCCCCCCTCTCTCTTGCTGCCTGAGCACAGATGGGCTTGCCTGCCTCCCCCCACTCCTTCCCTTCACTCTCTCTTTGCATCACTGTCAACACCATACAGTTTGCTGAGTTCACACTGAGCGAGTGGAGGGGAAGGTTTGCTGTGAGTCACCAGAGCCTTTCCTCTTCATCAAAAGGAAGACCCCTATGGGCTTCTGTCCCAAATAGCCCCCATGCCAGATTCAGCGAAACGCTGCATGTAGGTCTTGAGTCATTCTTCTTGAATAGCTCTAATTCTTTTCATACAGGGTGGTATTCACATTTGGGCAAAGGGGCCTGCGCAGAGTGCTATTTATGTCCTATTTGAAGCAATCATTAGAACTCATGGGGTGCCGATAAACTGGCTCTTGTTCGGACTCTGTGCAGCACAGAACTTCACTTTCTGTCTGTGCCTAAGCATATTTATTCAGAAGTAAGTCTTGCTGTGTTCAATGGGGCTTACTTCCTCACAAGTGTTTCTGAGAATGCAGTATGCTGGTTCACACATGTATATTTATCACTCACTGAGTGCAGCTTATGGTGATTTGCATGTCTGAATGAGCCATCCCAGATCAGTTCCCTATGGAGAGAACATCTGTATCCCGTGAAGTCCCGTGATTGTCAGTGGAGGTGGGATGCACCTTCAACTGTGAGTCATCGAAGACCTATTCGCACATTCAGTGAATGCATGGGTTGGGGTGGGGAGAGATGAGTTCCTGTTCTCCCCACTGCTGGTCTCCATGTGTTCAGCCAAAGGTGTAGCCCCTTTCGGACTATGTGAACACATAGAAGGGGGGAATGAGATCATATACAATTGGCATCCGCACATTCATGCAAGGCCCGAGAAGAACACCTCCCCCCTCTTCACACATGTACAACTTCTCCACACAAATGAGAATCTTGCTCTCCCCCTATACAGATTCACATACCATCTGAAAAGGGGTCATGAACAGAACCTACATGTAGAGTTGTGCATGTGCAGGCTCTCTCTGTGTGATCAGGTTAGGGTTCTGCTCAATCACACATAGAGAACCTACGTGCACAGGGTTGTTCACACATAGGCTCAATTCAAACCTTTGGATTAATGCATGATTGTTGGAGGCAGGGCCAATGATCCTGCTGTAAGCTTATTTATTTTATTTTATTATTTTGATTATTGCGTTTATATCCCACCTTGATTCCTCTCACAAGGAACCCAAGGTGACCTACCTGGTCCTCCTCCTCTTCATTTTATCCTGACAACAACATTGTGAGGTACGTTAGGCTGAGAGTCAGTGGCTGAATTCGGACAACACGATAGTCAATGGTGGGGTAATAATCAACTTTACAGTTGTTCATCTAGGGGGTACTCCCCACACAACATGGTAATAAATAATCAACTGTGGTGTGGATTAGGATCAGCGCTGAGTTGACTATGGCAGCATTCGGACGACACGATAGTCAATACAACTGACGATTGTTTCCCTCCCCCCAGTTGCTTATTGTATTGTCCGAATTCAGCCAGTGACTGGCCCAGTGAGGTTCATGGCCAATGGAGGACTAGAACCTGCAGCTCCCATGTCCCAGTCAAACACTCTTATCACCACACCACACTGCTTCTCAACAAGAACCTTTACCACATCTTATTTAAGGAAAATTCAATGTATGAAATATCTCCAGATTACTTTGCATTTAATCTTCATCCTCCTCCTCTTAATTTGAGTTAATCTGGAAATATCACAACTTGTAGCTCTTCTTGCTGTTGGCAAATGCATACAGCCAGTCGTGCAAGTATTTCTTGGTGCGGTACTTCAGGTACCTCTTGGAAACAAGGATGTCCAGGGACGCAGTCATTTTGCTTCTCTCAATGGTCTCCATGTCTCCACTAAGGTTCCTGGCTTTCCCATTCACTTTGATCCGCTCCTGCAGAAACGGTTTGAAGAGCCATAATACCACATTCTCCCAGGTGGATACAGTCCACCAGTTAAGCCCTACTGCTTAGCCCACCAGTTACGCCCTTCCAGTAACTGATTCCTCTCCTCCTATCCACCAACCAGCTCTTCTTGTTTCTACTCTTTCCAGTACCTACTGAGCATTTGATCTAGATCCAGCTGCCTGCATCATTGTCCAGGGCTGGGCAAGTCTGTACAGACGCATAAGGGCAAATCTTTCAGGCTCCCATGAAGCATCCAGACAGCTCTCCTACAGGAAGCATCATGATGGAGGCTATCCACAGGTATTTATTTATTTCATTTCTAACCACCCAATAACCAAAGCTCTCTGGATGGTTCACAAAAATTAAAACACAAGGTCCTCACCAGAATCCAGCTTCTTACTGCTCCCCAGCATTTTCCTGTCCCAGAAGGAGAGGAAATTTAGTACACACTTACCAATGGAGGACCTGCTCTGCGGCTCGTAATTTACTTCAAACTACCCAGTTTTCTGCACTGATGTGATTATGGCACACCATGCCCTACTACTCCCTATGTGACAAGGTGAATAAACCAACCACAAGTCATTCCTTGTTGGCGGGTCGATAAGTGGAGATGGTGTAGATGTTACCAAATTCATGAGTGGCAACACTCTGGGCAGACAGGGCTTTTGTATGATCCCATCCAATAATTTCTCTCTTGCGATAGCTGCATCTGCACATTCTATCGCCATAATTCCCACAGAAACTCTGCAAATCCCTGCATTGATTCATGTGGGAGAAAAGGAGAATCATGGGATCAGTACAGGTGGCCTCCAGGGGACTCAAGCAAACAAGATGGACTCTGGAACAGAGAAAGGCGTCCTCCCCATTGCTAGCCACTAACTGATTGGATTGACTTGGGTATAGCATTGTTTTCCAAACTAAACATATATCAATCAGTTCTTGACTAAATAAAAGCAGAACCTAAACCCATTATCTAACAGGAATTTGGGAGATACAACTCATGCCTTCCCCACCCCAATAACCAAGGACCTATCTAGAGAGGTAGAAGTCTGTGTTTAACACTGCATGTTATGAAGGTAGTCTGTCTAGCAGCATGTATATATTTTTAGGAGCGGTGGTGTAGTGCAATGTTACTTCTAAAAAGCAAAGAATAACACATCTTTCCTCACAAAGAGCAACTAATGGAATCTGAAAATGTTTTCTATTATAGCTAAGTACCTTTCATGAAATATTGGCTAAGTGTCTACCAAAGCAATCCTAGCATGTATCTTTAATGAATGGAGACATTCAAGGAAATGGTTATTTGTCTGGGATCAATTTGCAGCCAAATTAACCTATTACATGATCACACTCTTTGATTTCTATTATCTTTGGAAGCCCTGACGTGGCTCTGTGGTGCTGCTGCATCGATTATACGATGCAGCAGCCACCTCGAAGCCATAGCAAGGTTTTCCAGAGAAGCTCCACATTTTAAAAGCCAGGGACTTGCCCCAACTTTTCAGGATGGAGCAAGGCTAACTTGACCCTTCCACCATCTAACCTCACTCCATTCATGGTATGGAGGTGTTCCTGGTTGGAAGGCAACCCCCGATTGGTCACTGTCCGCCTGGGCAGAGGGCGGGGCAGCGAGCCAAATAGCTGCCGGAACACCCCCGGGCTGTCTTCAGCATGGGGATTAGCCTCTACCACCCCACAGTAGCAAAAGTGCGAGGTTTCGGAAGAAGCGTCAGCAACCAGTGCCATCAAGGCAGCCCCCTTGTCTCCACCTACTGAAACTTGTGTAGTTGAGCTACAGGTGGGGCAAAATCCCTCCGCCCCATTTTCATTGGACCATTAAGGGGAGGGGAGATTGCCAACTTTTAGACAACTATGTGGCTAACAGGAGTGCATTTCTCTCTGTGTCTTCCTCTCTCTCTCTCTTGTTCATTTTTGGCACTTTAAAAACAGTCTTGTGGCCAGTTGTATGGACCACAAGGTTCTCTGCATCTCCCCTGCCATGATCCCCTTAGTCCAGAATTTAGTGGGAACTGTGCTACAATTCTCTTTTGTTCCCTAGGGATAAATGAATCTTTCAGTTTTAGTTTCTCCCAGTTTCTTGGTTTTCCAGTCTTCAATTCTGTTTGTCCAAACTTTGAGATTTTGTTAAAAGTTTGAATGACCGTTCATGTGCATTTGTGTGCATATTTCTCATAATACACACATTTTTTGTATTCAGTTTTGCCTAATAGACACATTTTCCTAATATAATGCATTTCAATGTTATTTTCACTAATATATGTGTGTGTGTGTGTGTTTCCCAGCCCAATAAGGCATTTTAATTAGAGAACTCCCCCACAAAACTCAGAGATGTGCACATTACCCACATATGCATGGGGGAGGGGAAAGGAAAAGTGAATACTTAATTCACTCAAAATAATAATAATTGAACACTCACCTTCCACAAGCCAAGCTGCACCAATCTTTCTGCAGTTTTACAAGGATAACTGATTTTTGGTCACATATTGGTTCAAAAGTGTAAAATTAAGTAAGTTTGCACTAAAATGTGAATTGGATGAATTTCTCTTCTATCCCTAATGTTCACACAGTTATTTCATTTGCCAAAACACTAAACACACTTTAACTCTTGTACTGTTTTGAGGGTGTTTCCATGAATCTATGTAAGTGGTTTTTCTGTGGTTGAGTTATAGAGCTCCATCAGACTTTTGAGGGGCCCTCTCACGTAGTCGTCTGCCTCCTGAGCACCTCCCACCCCTTCTAGCCTTCTTCACAAAACAAAACAAAACATCCCTGTAAGTCCAACTTATTTTTAAAGATGGAAGTGTGTGTAGGAAAAGCAGCGCGATCAAAATGGACCACTGAATGGGCCATGTGCACATTGTTTACTTCCTCTTTCAAAAGAGGGAGTAATGAGGGACAAACACAGGGGTGGAGAAGTGATGGTAAGCAAATGCGATTTTCCTCCATGTGATGATGTTCATAGTGCAGTCTTCTGTATAAATATGCATTCTTTTATGGAAGTATTTTCCCTACTTTGGGCCAATGCTTTTAATATGTTTTCAATATCTGACTGATTTGGTCAGATTTGGGAGATGTCCAAATTGAAGTGAGTCTCTTCTGGAGCAGACTGAAACTGATTTTGAATACTAATGAAACTTCAGGATTTAATTTTTCATTTCACTGTTTTCCATTCATTATTCCTCCCTAGCCCATGCACTTGTCCTTCTGAAATTTTGCAGGTTTTTTTTTTTTGCCTCTGTGACATATGCTATTTTCATACAATTGCCAAACAAAACCCATCGAAGGCAGAGTAGTGGCTGTAAGAGAAAGTAAAACACTTAACCCACTCAAAAAAAATTAACACTCCCTTTTCATAAGAATTGCTGCACCTACCCTTCTGAAATTTCCAGGTTTCTTAACAATGGCCTTTTGTGGTGTATGCTGTTTTCATAACAATTGCCCACAAAAACATAAGGGGATAAGCACATCCTTTTTTGGAAATCCCCAAACTGTAAATGCTGTTCCTACACAAAGGTAATCCAAAAATTGGCAGATGTGATGCCCTCAGAAGGGGAAACTGTCTCTGAAAATTTCATTCAGTTCTGCCAAGAAATAATAACATGTCATTGGCACTTCCCTTAAAAAAATCAAAATGGAAAAATGTGTTTAGAACAAAAATCCCTGCATCCATTTGTCTGAAATTTGGCAGGCATAATCCCCTCATAAGGGGCTATTATGCCTGCAAATGTCATCCAAATCTGACAAGTAGAGAAAAGGTTATAGCCATTTGTTGATTGATGATATTAATCAATGGGAGGCATGGAAATTTCGGTTTCTGAATGGAGTTTCAAATTTGAGCTAGAGTTGAAGTGGAAAGTCTCCAAATCAGTCCAAGAAAAATCAATCTGTTTTATACACTGGCAAATCTTGTGCTTTGATTCACTCCTAGTTTGCTGCTGACAAGTATCAGCTCCACCTCACAGGCTCTTCCCGATAATGTCTAATCTAGTACTAACAAACACATGTTGTCACATTAGAAATCACTTCATTCCTTCAATCAGGAGCCAACTACAATGGAGCAAAACAGAACAACTTGCAACAGAATGCTGTATTGTTCACTTTTAGTACTAAACGTTAGAAGGTGAGGGGTTACTGCTTTCAGCAGCAAACATGCAATGCCCACAAAATTTTGTTTGAGCCTGGATGCAGTCATACTTGAGGGGAAGCCGTGGAGAATGTACTCCTGTACAATAGAGTGTGTTAGAACAACACAAAAGTAAGACATAAGTAAGATAACCAAAGATCTCCTGCTTCCTCAAAGGATTCTTCCCCTTCTCCTGTGCTGCTCCCCCCTGAAAACACCTCAGGGGGCCCTTCAAATGTCTCCTCAAAACCCACCTTTTCCCTAAAAGCCTTTGGTCAGGCTTGGCCAAGACAGCTGCCTGAGGTGAAGAGCAAGATGGGATCTCTCCCCACTCCCTTATACAGAAGCTGACTGGATTGGCAGTTGAATCTTACTTCAGCACTGGTGACAGAATAGTGTCCTCCACCACACCTGAGGGCAGCAGGCTAGCTTAGGGGACTGAGCACACACAACTCTAACACCTTGCAGCTGCTCCCACCCCTCAGCACCTACCTCTGGAGGCATCAATCTCACTCTGCATAATCATAAGGCTAGCCCTACTCTTGGCTCAACTCCTGATACCACATAGGGCTCCATCACACCTACTTCCCCCCCCAGTTTGCATCCACATTTTCCCCCTCCATTTCCTTAGGCTGCCTCTACAGGAGAGGTTTAAAGCTCTTTCAAGGCGCTTTAAAAAATTTACCTCTACAAGAACGGAGCGCAAATCGGGCGTAGAGGCGCGTTATCTCTCCGATTATGCGCATTATCGAGTGCGCGTTAAACAGCGAGTTTTATTTTGCTCCGGCCATTAAAACGCATTTTGACTATGTGAACAAGCGATTATGCGCATTAACTACTTGTAAAGTGCATTTTGGTCATCCCTTAATGCACTTCGCAGCCTCTTGTGCAGAGGTATTAGGCGTAAATGCGCTTCTGCGATTATGCGCATAATCGGCTAACCAGGTGCAAAAGCGAATCCTTGTAGAGGGGACCTTAGTGAGTCGAGCACTGGGCACTTTCACATCTGTGTGCTGTTACGCTATTTCAGCTCATGTATCTCTTTACCTGCATTGCTTCTATGCTGGCGAAATCTCCCACCCCACCCCCTACGTTCTCCTTCCCCCTGCAGTTAATTTTTTTAAAAAATTAATTTGTTTTTATTTCTGTGCAATTACAATATTACAGCAGCCTGAAACTGCGCAATTAGGGTAAAGCAACACACTATGCTTTTCCCTAAGATCATATTTTTTTAAAAAATATTTTTATTATTTTCAACATATAATCCAAACAATCATACAAATAATATATACTAACATAACCTTAACAACCCCCCAGTGCTCCCCTAACCCATTGAGACCTTCTTTTATTCTATTACGTTATATATTCTTCCAAAATTGTAAAGAATCTTTTAATGGTGTACAGCCTTTCCTCTTTATTAAAACAAACTCTAAAATGGCCCCCATATATTTTCAAACTAATTTTTCTTAGATAATCCCCTCTTTACTTTTATATTACATGTTAATTTATCATTAATCGCGATATCCCATACCTCTTTATACCATTCTCCTATTCTATAATTACCTTGTATTTTCCAATTCTTGGCTATCATTAATCTAGCGGGTGTCAGGAGATTGTTAATCAAACCCTTCATATTTTGATTCCCATGTGCTTTATCAAAAATTGAAAATAAAGACAAATTTGGACTTGCTTCCACACTGCTTCCCATTATTTCACTTATTTCTTTAAAGACCCTTTCCCAAAATTTTTGTACATACTCACATGTCCACCACATATGAAAATATGTTCCAACCTCCTGACAACCCCTCCAACATAACATTGAAATTTTCTTGTCTATCTGATGTAATCTTACTGGTGTTAGGTACCACCTCCAAATTATTTTGTAATAATTCTCTTTTATCCTTACTGATAATAACTTTAGCATTCTTGATTCCCATATCCCCCCCAGTTATAATCACTAATTTGTTTTGTTAAATCATCTTCCCATAATATTTTAAGAGAATCCTGTTGGTCTCCATCCTCTATCAATATTTTATATATTTCACTTATCATACCTATTTTACATTTATTTCCCCCCTCCTTTTCTCTTGATTCTATTAATTTCTCAAATATTGTATTATCTTTGCACTCCTTATTTTTCTTTTTCCAATCCTGCGTCCATTGTTCCAGTTGTATACATTTGAACTAAGAGATCTTTTGTTCTCTTAATACTTCTTCTATTTGCTCCTTATTAATCATTCTTTTCAACCAATCTTTCACTTTAATAATTTTATGTTCCCTCAATACCCCTTTCATATCTCTTCTTAGATTCCCTGGGAAGTTCTCCAGTAATACCACTGGAGTCAGAGGAGAAATTCCTGGTGCTATTTTTTTTATATACTTTTCCCAAATCTCTACAATATTTTTTAAAAGGGGATTTTCCATTTCCTTCAATTGTTTCTTTTGTATTTTGCTAAAAAAATTTTTTTGCAATTCTAACTCTATTTCTCCTGTCTGTGTCTCTAACCATTCTAAATCCTCTTTTCCTACTATGCTATTTATAACATGTCTTAATTGATTAGCTATGTAATACATCTTTATATTTGGAAGTTACATGAGCCCTGACCTGGATTTTATCTGGTCACTCTACACAGAGGGGAAAAACCAGACTTCCCCCGCTCCAAAATAAGATGGAAAATGGAGGGGAAGAGGTGAGATGAGAGCAGGACAGGGACGACATTATGTAAGTACCGCGCTGCAAAAACACATACCAGGCATGGCGAGAGTGTGATAAATTGCTGGAGTGATGGAGCTCATACTTTCTACTATAATGAAGTCTAAGTATGTAACTGAAATAAATGCATATGGTTTCCCTGTGCCTCCATTTCCCTTCTTTTCCTCTGCGGTGGATTTTGAAATGATAAACCCATTGGGGTAGAGACTGTAAAGTCAAGTGCCATGCACACTGTGGTGCTATATGAATAAACAACAAGCCTTCTTGTTTGGAGCAAAGGGGAATCCCTTTGTTATCTCCTGTTGGAAATAACATGGAAATTCCTCTTCCCACAAGTGGGGTGCATGGGGAAGGCAGAGGGAGGGACCTGCTGAGTTTGCTCAATCCTCTGTGAGCCGGATTAGGCCCCAACATGGTCCAAATTAGGCTAATGGGTCAGAGGTTGCAGTAGCAGAGTAAGCTTTTAAGTAGATTTAGGCTCAAATCCTATACACACTTACCTGGGAGTAAGCCCTGCTGAAACTCAATGGCCCCATCCAGAAGACACCTTAAACCACAGCTTTAAGCATTGTTAGGGTGACCAGATAAAATCCAGGTCAAGGCTCATGTAACTTTAACAGTTATAGAGAAAAGGGAATTTCAGCCAGTGTCATTTGTATGCAGTTAGTTCCTGGTGATATTCCCTTTTCATCACAACAGTTAAAGTTGCAGGGGCCCTGCCTTCTTTTGTATATGGTCACTCTAGTATAGGCATTGTGATGAAGAGGGAATTTCACCAGGAACTAATTGTATACAAATGACTCTGGCTGAAATTCCCTTTTCTCTACAACTGTTAAAGTTACATGAACCCTGACCTGGATTTTATCTGGTCACCCTAACCATGGTGGTTAAGTCAGCAAGCCAGATTGTGTTCAGAAGACACTTTAAACCATGGCTTTAACCGCAGTGACTAAGGCAAACAGCCTTAGTCACCGTGGTTATAGCCATGGTTTAAGATGCCTTCTGAACGGGGCCAATGAGAGTTACTTCTGAATAGACATATATAGGATTGCGCTGCTGGTTGATTATTATTTTTAAAATGCCTTTTACTGCTGTTATGAAATGTGGCATTTTATTGTATGTTACATGTAGCATTATGCAATATTGTATTTATTGTGTTTTAATTAAAGGTGTGCTAAAAATAGGTCCAGTTCTGTGGGTCCATTTGTTCCCTACATTAATGTGGGGCAGTTTTCTGAAGCTTTCATGGAGGGGTGTGTGTGGCAGAATCTGAGAAAAAAAATAGTGGCAGGATAAAACGTTTAATTTTTAAAAGTTTTGTCCCGCTTTCTGGAATCTCTACAACCTGTGTGGCTGGCATGCTTCCAGAAATGTCTATGGGAGTACATCATCACCTAACATCCAGCAATGGGCATTTCTTGAAAATGTTGTGAGCAGTTTACTGTTGTTGTTTTTAAGGTTCAAAATAAATAATACATTTAAGAATAACAACCCCTGGCCACCTCCTACTCTTATTAAGATCGATAAATGACACTCCACCCCAAATTTCTCTGCAATTCTTCCACCCCTACCCAATTTTGGGTGTCTGTTTCCTCGCCTCTGCAAATGGCTGAAATGAGCAGGACCAAAAATATCAGCCCAGATCTAGTTTTAATTGTTAGCTACTTTGCGTTCAAACTGGCATCTGTTAATCATAGCGCACGGGTCAGATGATAGGATACATTTTGAAAATTCCCTTCAGCATGAAGGGTCTAATTAAAACTTATGTTTAGCACTGAGACATTGTGCCTGAATGACTTCATAGTCCTCGTTACTCAGCAACCATACAATGTGTGTTGGGTGTGGGGGAGATTTCAACTATTTTTGAGGTTGCCATGGAAATCTTGAATTCAAGAATATCACGAATCACCTTCACATCCCTTATGCAGAATATGGACTTGGATTATTATTTAGAGCTTTGCTCTACAACTATCTATTAGAATTTAGCTTATTTGTAATAGCAGTGTTTCATCTTATCTCAAGAGCCCCATTCATGTGTTTGCCTGAACTCGTGAGTGCCCAAATGTGCAGCCCCAATGTCTCTATGCACAGTGACACCACCCCTTCCACTCCCAACTTTTGCATGTTCAATCAGAAGTTCTGAAGGCAGGTTATAAATGTGTTCTGCTGAACTGGCTTAGAAATTCCCTTCAGACCTTTGTGCTGAATGTGTGAAGGTCAGGAATGGAAGGGGCGAGGTCAACGCCTGTGGGGACAATGGGGTAGGGCTGGAACATGTGCTCTCATGCATAGGCGTGCGTAAGGGGTGTGCTGGGTGTGCCCAGGCAAACTGTAATGTCTCAAGCAATAAGTGCTGAATTGAGGAGGCCATTGAGTAGAGATCCAGAGGGGAATCCAGACACAGCGGGAACAGCCCTCCAGCTGCCCTCCAGCTGCCCTCCAGCTGCCCTGCCACTGCGCTGAAGAACCTCTGCCTCCGAGAGAGCATCATTGCTCCCAGCAGCAGGAATGAAAAGGCTAGTGTCACCACAAATCCCCACCAATGCTGGGGCTTGAGAAGCATCTTCTCATCCCCCCCCCCAATACCTGCAACAGCCCTCCTATGGTCAGGCAAGCCGAATGCAGAGTAGGGCATCAGTGTCTACAATGTTTAATAAATAAATGAATAAAAATATCCTTTATAATTGAGTATTCAATAAATGTTCACCTTTAAAAATGAATAAATCCCTGAGTGCACACCTCAATGAAATG
Source organism: Anniella stebbinsi (assembly GCA_029215795.1). Lineage (NCBI taxonomy): Eukaryota > Metazoa > Chordata > Lepidosauria > Squamata > Anniellidae > Anniella > Anniella stebbinsi. The sequence goes on from JARDYH010000001.1 coordinate 262,067,841, forward strand.
TGCTGTGCACGCCTATGCTCTCATGCCCCATACATGTGTTATCCCTTCCACATGTTCTTTGAATATCGAATAGGGCTACAGTCACTGGACCATTTCTTATGTTGTTATTTTTTGCTTGTTTCTGTCTAAGCAAATGTTTTGGTGATAATTTTCTCCTTTCGTTTTGGTATGTTTATACTAGTGAGGTGTCTAAGTCCAGAATTTGGAGGGAGTGTGTGTGTCAGGCAGTGAATTTATGGGTAGATTTTGAATTGGATGCAGATCTCTTCGCAGCTCAGGTTTATGGTTGCTGTCAAACCTCCCTGCTGCTTTGGTAAATTTGGAGAACGGGGGTGGCAGAGAGGGATCATGTCCAGGTTTGGTGTGGAAAGGGTGGCTGCCAGACCACATCGTATTCCTGACACTCAAAAGCAACTAACCGGTAGAGCAGTGATGAGGAACCTCTGGCCCACAGGCTAGATCCACCAGCTAGGCCTCTCCATCCATCCTGTCAGCTCTCCCGCCAGGCCAGGCCCTCTCCCCTCAGCCATGCCTGCATTCAGCAAGACCCAAGACCCTCCTTCCTGTGCCCTTCTCCTCCACCACCATTATAAGTCCATTGTCAGGGACTAGGTGGGACTGTAGCAGCACCAACCTCTCAATGTTGTCCCCTGCTCCCGCTACCACTAGGAGCGGTGGGGAGCACTTGGATCTTTGGGAAGCATCAGAAGCACTCAGCACTTCAGGAAACATCAGAAACATTGAGACTGCTCATCGATCCTCACCAATGCTTCACTTCAGGAAACACCAGGAGCTTCCGGTAACCACAGAGGAGTGGAGAGGAGGCAGACGGTCATCAGGAACTCCTGGCTCTAAGGGGCTGCAGCAGCACTGTGTGTGTGTGTGTGTGTGTGTGTGTGTGTGTGTGTGCGCGCGTGCCTAGGAAGGGAGTACTGCTTGAGGGGGATATATTGAGCTCTGTATGTGAGGTGTATTTTAGGCTGACCAGATAAAATCCAGGTCAGGGCTCCTGTAATTTTAATAGTTGTAGAGAAAAGGGAATTTCAGCCAGTGTCATTTGTATGCAATTAGTTCCTGGTGAAATTCTCTCTTCATCACAACTGTTAAAGTTGCAGGCACTATTCTAGAGTGACCAGATACAAAAGAAGGCAGGGCCTCTGCAACTTTAACAGTTGTGATGAAGAGGTAATTTCACCAGGAACTAATTGCATACAAATGACACTGGCTGAAATTCCCTTTGCTCTACAACTGTTAAAGTTACAGGAGCCCTGACCTGGATTTTATCTGGTCACCCTAGTTTTGCATGTATCAATGTATGGTATGTGTGTGTCAGAGATGCAGATGGATGGGTGGGTTGTGTGTGTGTAAGGAGTGTGTGAATGGATGGGGGGAGGGTGTATATGGTCTTGGCCCCTCCCATTCTTCACTTTAGCTTAGCCCACGACTGTCATGCGGCCCCCGGAAGGTTATGCACGAGGGAAGAGAACAAGAGAGTCAAAAGGGATCCAGCTTCCAAGTTCCATCTTCTCACCCAAAGACAGGTTCGCATTTGCTCCATTCAACTGGAGGAGATACAGTCAAGATTACCACAAGCAGAAAGCAGAGGCCCTGCAGAACTCTGCAGGGGACACAAGCAAGAGAGCTGAGCCACAGACATTGGGGCAAAGCAGGGCTGTGACTAATGCTGCCATGTCTGAACAGCACAATTTAATCTCACACAGTGGTGAAACATACCTGTGTGGTCTAATGGCAAGAACAGTGGACTAGGAAGGCCCAAATTCAAATCTCCACTCAGTCATGAAACTCACTGGGTTGTTGTGAGGATAAAATGTGTGTATTTTTGGAGCAGGGTAGGGGTGGGATAGGGTGGAGAGAAGACTACATACACTACTGTGAGTTTCTTGGATGAATGTTTGTGAGTGAGATATATATATATATATATATATATATATATATATTCATTCATTACATTTCTACACTGCGCAATAGCTGAAGCTCTCTAGGCAGTATACAAAGCTTAAAAACCATTAAAACATATTATTTAAAGAGTAAAACCCTTTCCATAAATGTAAACATACAGCACATACACAGACAATATATATCTAAAAGAATTCCAAACAATCAACAATAAGACAAATCCAGGACTGGATTAACCTCATCATATGCTGCCAAATGCCTGAGAGAAAAGAACGGTCTTGACCTGGCATTGAAAAGATAATAGTGTTGGCACCAGACAGCCCTCATTGTGGAGATCACGCCACAACTCAGAGGCTACCACCAAGAAGGCCCTCTCCTTTGTTGCTGTCCTCAGAGCTTCCCTCGGAGGAGCTTCCCTCAGCGGAGGCACCTGGAGGACAGCCTGAGAAGCTGAATGTAGTGTATGGGTTGGTTCATGCTGGGAGAGGTACTCCATCAGGTATTATGATCCTGAGTCATGTAAGCTTTTATAGGTCCAAACCAACATTTTGAATTGGGCTTGGAAACATACAGGCAGCCAGTGCAAGGAGGCCAGAACCAGTTATCCATCTGGCTGCGGCATTTTGCACAAGCTGTAGCTTCTGAACCATCTTCAAAGGCAGCCTCATGTAGAGCACATTGCAGGAATAAATCAAATGATAATAAATCCAATCCAATCCATCAATATTTCAAGATTAGTTTACTCTGCCCATGGAGATGACCCTGGAAGCTTTCCCTTACACACTATGTGGCAGGTCTCCGGCCACTTTCTTTGTATTTCCCGTTCCTGTTTCTCTGATACCCCCATCGCTGTGACCTGTGGTTGTGCTTTCATGGGGGTTTCACCAGCATCTCCCCTCCACGTAATTCCCCTGAAATTTGGTAGTATTGTACAAAACACACACCTGCTCCTGCCCTTTCTTGCTGCCTGCCGAGAGAGTGGTTCTGGTCCAAGCAGCCTTTACCTATGAGCAGGGTAGTGAGAGTCCTCCCCCCCCCAAGGTGCCTCCCCCCACAAACACCCCCATTCTGCATCTTCTGCAGCAGCTCTGACTGTGTGTGACATCATCAGTGACAGAAGCCAATAAGACCAGGCTTTCTCCTTTCCCTCGAAGAGAGAGTGCTGGAGCTGAGCAACCAAGCTGTCATCCATGCTCAGCCTGGGTGGCTGATGCAGCGGAGCATTCAGTTGCTAGGGACCCAGTAGGCTCGGGAGCAAACACAGCAGCTCGTTCCTATGCAGGGGATGGGGACCTTCCGGCTGGGGAGAAGGACCGTGATGTACACTGTGGAAACCATACCCAAAGGGAAGAACCGAGTGCTGGGGGTGAGTGACAGAGGTGTGGGTTGGGGGCAGCACTTTGGGGAGGGAGCTGCAGGGGAGGGGGAGGGGGGAAGAGGCTGGCATGGGTTTTCCCTGAAATGGCACCAGATCTCTTAATTTAGGAGGGTTATTCTAGATTTCTCCTCTCTCTCTCTCTCTCTCTCTCTCTCTCTGAGAGAGGGTGATGTAGGGGGAACAGAGGGAATGGGGGAAGGAAATGCTGTCAGGATGTATCATCATGGTCCCTTTAACTAACCTGGGAATTTATTATGCCTTTTCTGCCTGCGATTAGGGGGAATTTATGGCCCATTTGGTAGGAATACCTTTCTGAAAGCATCTCATTCTCAGGATGATGTTGACCTGTCGCGTGTGTGTATGTTTCCAAGCTAAATATTCCCAGGGATCTGGGAATATTTGATTCAGCAGCCAGCAAGGAGAGTGGAAAATCATGCTGGAATGCCCAGTTCCCTGGTCTCTGCAGCTGGAGCACAGACTTCAGCATCAGTTTTAGGATAGCAATGAGCAGGATGTGAGCAGCATTGCTCTAGGAGCACAGTATTTTGAAAAATACAGATTTAGGCAGGATGCTGTCAAAGCCTAGGAGAATTGTTCACAAGAGAGAATTCTTGTACGGAGGGATGTGAGCTTCAATAGCTGAATCGATCCTCCACGTTCAGAGGCAGCATATCCCTGAATATCAGGTGCTAAGGACAAACAAAGGATGGCCATCGCTTTTATGTCCCCCACTGGGAGCTTTCCTGAGGCGTGGGACTGATTGCTATTGGAAGCAGAACTCTGGACTAGCTGGAACCTTGGCCTGATCCAAGCAGCACTCATCATGGATTTGGCTGATGGCGCTACGGGAACTGTTCAGGAAACTAATCTGGGAATCCTGAGCACTAATCCCAGATCTGATGTGCTTGTGGTTGTGATTACTCTGCACATGCCCAGAGGCATTCTCTTCATTATTAATCCATCTGCTTGAACCATGGCTCAGGCTCAGCTTTTAAGACGGATTCATGGGCTGAAACCTGTTGAGATCTAACTCAAAATAAGTTTTTTCCTGGAAACAAAGTTAGTTATCTTTGGCATGGTTTCCATTAAGGGCAGATTCAAAAGATGCCTACTTTGGATTTATTTATTTATTTGTTTATTTGAGATACTTATAGACCACTTGACATCCCAGGATCTCCAAGCAGTTCAGCTAGAAACAGATAATTGAAAGGGGCATCAGCATTTCCACCCCCACCCCCTGCACAACAATAACCTTCTCCTCACCCCTTCTCCTCCTGGCTCTTCATAGAGCCATGGAAGAAGACAAAACAAGAGGGAAGCATTTGGAGGAAAGACGAAGCTCTAGGGCTACTCCCAAAGACCACATTACTGAATTGACCTTCCCAATATAATGGCTGAATTCAGACAACACATTAGTCAATGATGGGTTGAGTAGCCAACTCACTGTCGGCTATTTTGTGGTTACTCCCCACACAACATATTCCTACACAACTGTGGGTGGTTGGGGCTGGTGTTGAGTGGACTAATAGTCAACCCAGCATTTGACTGACACAGCCTCCGCCCCTCTCCCTGTCCTCCCTCCTCCCTCAGTCCTCCCAGTTCTATCCCAGCAGCCTCTGCAAGTTGCACCAGTTGTAGCAGAGTGGCAGCCGCCACTTTGGTCGCTCTTGCCGCTTGCCTCTATGGGCTTGTGTTTTAACCCACTCACCACACGCCATTAACACACTCACCCCTTCACATAACACTTTAAACAACTGGCTTTGAGCTAAACAACTTGCAAGCCAGTTGTTTCTCTCAGTTGCTTACTTGGGCGGAATAGCATACCGCCAGTAGTTTGTGAGCGGCGTGTTACCCTCCACACAACACAATAAGCAACACAACTGACTATTGTTTCCCCCATCAGTTGCTTAATGTGTTGTCCAAATTCAGCCAATGTCTTTTAAAGGCTGGATTCTATACAATGGTATAGAATATTCTGTTGCTCCAAATGGACAAGAAAGTTTCTTATTCTGCAGCAGTAAGAAGGCAAAATGTACGGTGGCTTTTAAGACTACAACTTAAACACAGGCTCAGGTCTGTTTGGATGTGCATAGACATAGCTGTGTGTAACAATGGCTGCATTTGGAAAACACATTAAGCAACTGGGGGGGGGGAACAATCGTCAGTTGTGTTGCTTATTGTGTTGTGTGGAGGGTAACACGCCGCTCACAAACTACTGACGGCATGCTATTCTGCCCAAATAAGCAACTGAGAGAAACAACTGGCTTGCAAGTTGTTTAGCTCGAAGCCAGTTGTTTAAAGTGTTGTGTGGAGGGGTGAGTGTGTTAATGGTGTGTGGTGAATGGGTTAAAACACAAGCCCATAGAGGCAGGCGGCAAGAGCGACGGCTGCCACTTTGCTACAACTGGTGCAACTTGCAGAGGCTGCTGGGATAGAACTGGGAGGACTGAGGGAGGAGGGAGGGTGGGGAGAGGGGCGGGGCTGTGTCAGCCAAATGCTGGGTTGACTATTAGTCCACTCAATGCCAGCCCCAACCACCCACAGTTGTGTAGGAATATGTTGTGTGGGGAGTACCCACAAAATAACCAACGGTGAGTTGGCTACTCAACCCACCATTGACTAATGTGTTGTCCGAATGCAGCCAGTGTGTCTTAGTCTTGCCCTAAGCCAGGTTGCAGCATATGTCACATCTACAAAGGGAAATCCAGTAGTTAATTCAATGCTTTAGTGCCCACAATGGAAAGGAACTTTCCCCTACCTGCTAAAAATAGGTGCACTGTTGTGCTGGGCTTTCCTGGACCATCAACACTGATTCCCTTCATGATGAATGTGTGTGGGCTTGTGAGGCATCAGATATGCTGTCAGAGTTTTTTTGGGTCTCCATCAAAAGTCTTGTACCCAAGGAATCAGTGTCAGCACATTCTTCTGCTGTGCTAAGTTGTACCTGGCTCAAAAGAACTATATTTACCCTTCCTCCCAGATGTCCCAAGAAGTTGGCACAAATGTAATTCATATGGTATGTCTTATTTTCTCCTTTAATGCACTAATGCATTAAACTGAATATTGTGTTTAGATAAAAAATGAAGGACAGATAATTTTGTTCAGTTAATTAAAAAAGGAAAGAAAAAAGGAGGCTGTAAATAACAGGTTTGTTTTAAAGCCAATCTAGAAATACTGGCCAGGGTTGTCTCAGTCAGTTGTTCCAGTGATAGCAGCTCTGTGTGTGTGGATGCAGCTGGTAGTCTCCTGATGGCAAACTCTGCTTATTTTTGAGCTGAACAAATGGATACTCCACCAAATGGGACTGAATTCACCAGCAGTGAAGATGTAGCTAGAGTGGCCACATATGCATTGCTCCCAAAAGAGGAAATGCATCAATGAAAAAGAGGGCTCAGGTTTCCATATGCTAATTTATATGTATAAATGCAAGTGTAGAAACAATTACTAGGATTTAAATAGAACTGCAATACATCTCACCATAGTTGAGGAAGATTGACCAGGTGATTTGTGTGAATACTCAGTCTGCTGGCCAGGTGGTCACTCTTGACGGCCGACTGCCCCTGCTGCTCTCCGTTCATATGGCTCTTTATCTTTAAACCTGGAAGGCCCTTTCAATAGTGGATTGTCCCTTGAGAGCCCTTCAAATAGAGGTCTGTTCTCTGTAAAGTAGGGCACATGGCCCCTTTAGGGATGAGTGAATCTTCCACATTCACATTTTTAAAATCATGTTCTTTCTCTCCTAAATATGAAGAACTTTGGTAAATTCCAATTTTTTAAAAATGAACTGAAATGAAATCCCACCCGTACCAGCCAACATACTGCTATTTGAAGCAGGGAGAGGATCATGATGTACCTGCCTACCACAGAGCTGTTAAAGATGAGGAAGGAAGCGTGCCATAAAAAAGCCAGTGGCAACTCTAATTAAGTACTAGCATGGTTAAATACACTGGGATCCTTTTCAAAACCAGACTCTCAAGAACTAAACACTCAAAGTCCGGAGCCTGGATGGATAAATCTGTCAATTTTGGTTTCTTCCGCATTTTAAGTGTTTTAAATCTCAAGTTCTTCTGTATGGAGAAATTTGGGGATTTTGGTAAATTCTTATCAAAATTGAACTGAAGCAGAATTCTCACCCATCCTTTGATGTGGCCAAACCAGTTTATTATGTATGGTATGTGCTTTTGTAGGCATCTGCCTACTTCATCAGATGCATCAGTGTCCCCTAACTTTTTTTAAAAAATGATCAAGCAACACACAGTGGGGCCATTCAGATGACACAGTAAACCACATTCAATTATTGATTGTGGGTTGTTGTTGAACTGTAGGTTGTTTGTTGAACCGTGGGGTAGCATGTTGTGTGAAATCCCACAGGGTGGCTTGTTAACCATGCAGTGTGACTTGTTAACCACCCTGAACAACCCAACAAAAATCCATAAGTTCTCAAGAAGGCTTGTTCAAGGAAATAAGCCACACTGCATATGTAACAAGCCACCTGTAGACATTCAGACAACGCAGTAACCACGGTTCAATAAGTAATCCATGGTTCAACAACCACCACACTCAACTACTGAGTGTGAGTTAGCATGTTGTCTGACTTTAATTATGTTTAGCTTTTCATATGTTACCCTGAGGATAATTAAGAGAAATGTAGTACACACACACCCATACAGACTCACAATGTTTGGTGGTTTTTATCACGTTACTCAGCTGCCTTCTGAGGATTATCACCCACTTATATAATTGTCCTCCTTCCTCCTTTCTGTTTTTGGCCCTTTACCTTCAGCTGCTTTTCAGTTGGTGCCAGGACAGGAGAAGAAAGGTCCCCATATACCTTAGGCCCCAGGAGACAGGCAGCCCCCTGCTTGCTCCTTAAGAAACCTTCTGCCTCTCCTGCCTTCTGACTGGCTCCAAATAGCTGCTTCCGTCTTGTGTGGGCCTGTACTACTGACCAAAAATGCAAGAGGCTTATGTTAGTATACTGCTGCTGTTTCTTCAGCTAGAACATGGTGACAACATTATTCATTCCCTTCTCTTACAAGTTGAGAGGAATAATATTTGTATAATCAACACTGTTATTAGCTGAAAAGTGGATTTTAACGGTGTCCTTTTCACAGGTACCACATTGAATCTATAGCGATGGTAAACCAGATAAAAATATTCGAAGATGCTGCCTTTGTGCAAGTGGGGAATGGGCAGGATACTCCCCAGTGCCCCATTCTAGCACAAGTTATGACCCAGCTGGGGACATACCCCATCAGCTAGATAATGTTGTCAGCCAGGTCCTTGACATTTTTGCTGTGTCAAGGAGGAAGGAAAGCCTGGATGGTTATAGAGTCCCCTGATGGGCTGCTGTACCCAGCTTGTTGGTCTACCTATTTTGCAAAGCTGTCCTATGACCTCCCATAAACTGAGCTAACCTGATGATTATACAGTCAGGAGTTCATTGTACACTTGGTGACCTCAAAACACTCAGGGCCATCCAATCAAATTTTCTGGGTAATGGAGATACCTACCCCCCAATTCCCATTCCTCCTTACTCATAGGCTGACCTTGATCAGCTTGGTCCAGTATTAGACTTGATTGAGTGCCCTCCTGTCTGCTTAGCAACTGAGCAGTATGGATGTGTTAATTAGAACAGATTTGTAAATGTCAGATTTCATTCAGCTAGCAGATGACATTAACTATTCCCATTAATGTTTGGGAAGTACTTAGAACATAAAGATCTCATGAAACACAAAGTCAATAGTAACACAGGTGAAGATTGTAAAGCACTTTCTCTGGGGAAAGAAGCTATGGAACAAAACAAACGGTAGTAACTGTGCAATGAAAAAGAGCAAGCTGGCAGATTCCCTGGTGTCAACCCTTTGGAGCCAGTGTCATCATTGAGGGATGTGTGTGTGTGAATTTAATCCATCAAGTGCCGAGTATTATTCCCCTGATTGTTCCCACAGACCATCCAGATCATGACTGGCTTCATACACATTAGCTTTGGGATCATTCTCAGCACCTTGACCAGTGTATATGCCTCATTCTTTGTGTCTGGAGAGATCCCCTTCTTGGGAGGAGCATCCGTGAGTATCACACATGGAAATGGACATATCCCCCCTGGGGTAGATGGGGAGCGAGGTGAAAGAGCAGGCAGGCAAGAGGAGAGAGAAATGAAGAGGGAGTGAGGATACTAGCCCTTTGGCATGCCATGTGTGAGAAGGAGATAGCTGTTGTAGGAAAACTCTGCTGAGCCATCAGAATGCTCTAGGACCAGTGTAATCTGCACTGCAATCCTCTACAGGTTTACCCTATTGAGTTCAATGGAGCTTACATCTAAATAAGCAAGTATAGGGTTGCAGCCTTAATGGAGATTTCAGTGAATGCTGTGGAGTGAAACCTTCAGATGCCTGCCCGGCTGGCTTCTGATGACAACACAGATGATGTCTTCCATCTTTCAAAAGTGTGTAATCCATTTTGAATCTCATGAAGTGTTTTGCCTAAAAATGTCCTATGTGCTTGAAAATATATTATAATGTTGGACTTGGACCGCCTTCCTCCTTCTTGAAGTGTCCAAAATTCTGTTCTTTATTTTATTGTATTTTTGGTGTCTTCTCACTAAAAATGAAAAGTGTGTTTTTAGTACATGTCCTGTTCCATAAAAAAATGCAAAACATTATCAGAGAAGTTGAAGAGAATATTGTTCTCTATTTTCTAGAGAAGGGAGGGATATCTGTCTGTCTGTCTATCTATTTATCTATCTATATGTGCTAAACTGAGTGATCCGTGTAGTGAATTTCTTGGAGCAAATAGATTGTGTACTTCTGTTCTGAGATGCCAAAATTAGGGTTCTGCATCAGTTTTATGTTAGAGCAAATAGATGCAATCTAGAATGTATGTGTATGCTTCCCACCTCCTCTTGTTTACATAAAATCTATGTGCTGTTGGGATGTCAAGCGGAAATGCTCTAAATTCCCAATGCCCTTTCTACAGAAAGGCCTGTTTTACATCCTGTCACCCAAGGATGTTTTCTTTTGATGGAATTGTTATGGGTCGCCATGCAGAATTATGCAAAAAAGCATGGCATGCAGTGCAGGCCTTGCATTGAACCTCTGAGGTATAAACTAAATGAAAAGCAGTCTGAGAAAGCTAAAATTTCAAGTGGGTGTGTGGCAGGGGCAGGTAAAACAGTGCTTAACCTTTTCCCTGCTGGCATTACAACTGTTAAAGCTGTATCTGGTCACTCTAGTATAGCTCCTGCTGCTTTAGCTGTTGCGATGAAGAGGGAATTTCAGCAGGTGCTGCATGCATACAAATGACACCTGCTGAAATTCCCTTTTTTATACAGCTGTTAAAGATATAGGAGCCTTGTCCTCCTTTCCATGTGGTCACCCTACCAAATGGAAATATATAAATGGAGCCCTGTGGAGGGAGGAGGGAGAACCCCTCGAGGGGGGTGATTTTGAGTAGAAAATAGGCTAGCATGGGAAGGTCAGGCTCATTACCTCTCTCACTCCTCTGCTCAAAATTAGAGCCTCCATTTTTAAGAACTTGAACAAACAACCAGGGTTTTGTTGCACACACGTTTGTGTGTAATTTATAGTTTCCTTCTGAGTCAGAATCTGAAATCTGTTATGAGTATTGACCTGTGCAAAAGAAACTTGGCAGCAAATTGATCAGTGGTTGTGTCACTTTTGGGCAAGGCGACCACCAAGAGAGGCCCCCCTTCTTCCATTCCTTTTGCTCCAGGACGAAAGAATTGTACTCCCAAACATGATTTATAAATCAGTTCAGAGATTCAGATTGGATACCCAAAGTGGCCTCATCTGGGTTCAGCGTTATCTGAGGGTGTTAATGCTTTTAGCATAGAAATACAATGCCTACTGTGAAACTGTAAGAAAAATGCATGTTCAAAAGTCAGGTGTGCTGGCACAGAAGATGTGTATATGTGGCAGAGAGCCCACAATTGGATGGGGCACCTTGCCATCTTAAAAAGCACATGTTTGCGTGACAGGGCCCTGAAAGCCATTTGCACATCCCTAGTGATTATGGCAGGGTGGTTTTTGCCAAGACGAAAGAAGACTTCACCCGAACAGCCTGCTAGCCACTTGGTTCCTCCACACCAAGGACTTGTACACATACACATTCCACTGGCCACAGGGATTCCCCTACGAACAGTTTCCCTGGGACAAGTTCTTTGCATCTCAGCTGTAACATTAATGGTGTTTTTACACATGATGCTTCAGGCCAAGCCAGGGATGCTGTGCAAGACCTCTGTGATGTGCATCTTCCAGCATGTGGTTTGTATTTCTCTAATTAGTGGCTGCATTGGCAGGCTTTGAAAATCAGGGACATTGTGTCCTGGCTGGGAGAAGGCGGTTCATCCTTTCTGACCAAGCTCTTCCCTCAGCATAAATCCCACTTGGCCCTCAAAATGGCATCAATCACTTTGTAAGATGAATGGGAAGTGTATATACAGGCAGAATGCTCGCTCACGTTACAAATGCTTCTCTTCCACATTATCAACTATTAGATATTAGCATAAATGGTGCAAGAGAAGCTTACAGGCAGATTAGGCCCTTGCACATGGAAACACTTCTCTGCATGTTTATTCAGAAGTAGTTCCACTGTGTTCAATGGGGCTACTCCCAAGAAAATGTGGAGAGGATTGGAGCCTTAGGCCCTTTCCACACCATAGGGGTGAAAAGGGCGGGAAGTGGGCAAACCCGGAAGTAGCCACTTCCTGGTTCGGTGCGATGAAGCTGCAATGCAATGCGATGGCCCAGGCTTCTCCCAGCCCGTCGCAACTCGCGCCTGCCATTTTTTTGTTTTTGTAATGAAGAAGAGCGCAGGAGCGCTCCTGCGCAACAGGTTAGTTCTTAAAAAAAAAAAAACTTGCACGCGATCACGCCCCCTTCCCCCCCGCCATCCTGGGGATGGGGAAATCGGGTCTTCCCCTCCTGATGGCCTTGGTGGCTGCACCCAGGATGGGCAGCCACACCAGCAGCCCCTCTCGCTGCCCTCCTGGGAAAAGGGAACAACCCGGGATAATAGCGTTCCCTGAACTCCCGGGAAAATGGAGGGCTGGCCCCTGCCTGCTTGCTGGATGCTCTGTGTGGCCTGTGGACTCTCTGTGAGCAGGTAGGGGCAGCCCCTCGAAAAATGGCTGATGCGGAATGGGCCTTAGAGAAATAACAATTTGCCATCATTGAATTGAAAGTCTCCAGTTGGTTGCTGGCAATTACTGGGGGTGGGTGAGGGTATAGAGTCTCTCATAATGGTGATAAGCACCACGTGATGGTCAGGTATAATTTCCATGGTAGCATTTTAAAGTACTATTTAATAACCCTGATTGTTGTACACAGAATGGCTACAGTATATTAGATTTCCCAAAGTACATAATAACAAGTTATTACATTGTAGGGTTGTCATAAACTGCACTCTCTCAGCCTCAGTCTTACCCCTACAATTTGGTAATAATAACGCTGGACTATACTGCAGGGTTGTTCTAAACCATTCTCTCTTTTGACCTCAGCCCCACTTTTGACGTGCAATATTAACAGTGGACTTTGGGCTCCATCACACTTAATTTCCCCCCTGGTTTGCCTCCGCATTTTTTACCTCCATTTCATAAGCGCTGCCAGTGCTCCTCCCTTTCATAATCGTAGCTATACCAGTGAACTCTCTTTCCACTTGTTTGCTCTCCCGCTGCTATTGTGCCCGGCCCGCCTTGCCCCACCTCGCCCCTTCTTCTTCCCCCTCCAGTTCATTGCTTCTTGTCATTGATGGACATTGTGATTAACGTGGCAGCCCTTCCCCCCTCGCTCATTGGAGCTCCTATGGGAATTAACCAAAATGCTTACAGCTCCCTCATTTTTAAAGATAAAGAGATGAAACTTGACATGGTGATAGGTCTTAAGGAGCGCTTTAGCCGTGCCAAGTTTAAATTAGTTCAGTTCATCCCATGAATTCTTAGATTTTTTTAAAAAAAATTCCCCCTTAAACCATTTCCCTGATACTCCACCAATGTGAAATTCCATCTGTTTGCATTTGTGGAGGATCTGTTTTCCTTTACTTTAATAATGGGAAGCTGAAAAGCTGTGCACCTGCAGTTCATAAAATAGAGATCTGCTGGTTTCCTTACTCAAGAGTAAATTCCATTGCTTTCAACTGCATTTACATCCAAGTCATACTAAAATTCGATGCATGATTACCTTTGAGGAAACCCCATTGAACAGAGAGAGACTTACTTCTGAGTAAACAGAAATAAGACCTCAGAAGTAAGCATAGGGTTGCAGAACACTTCTTTCCAGTTTGTTGTTTTGGACTTTTTAAAAAAAGCTTCTGAGTGACCACACTATTAAAAGTCAGTTCTATACATGTTTACTCAGATGTAATGTGGGGATGGCAGTAGATTGCAGCACAGGGCTACCACAACCCCCCTCTCTCAATTGCAGCCCCCACCTGTAATATATGTATAAAAGCTAGGAAGTTGTATTTGTATTTTCATTGCATTTACAAAGTGTGTAACAACAATAATAACACATTTGTACTTTCCACATGAGATCCTTTCCAAGTTAGAAAGAGCACAGGCCCTTGCATTTACTTCTACCTCTGGGTGACAAAGGTCATGCCATGCTGCCCAGTCACAGCTATGCTAAATTCCTGGATGTTTCTGTGGTCTCCTAAAGCCAGTAGTCTTCGAGCCAGGACCAAAATCCGTACCATCTGTGATGCATAATACATATAGTGATTTGTGCACTGAGTTGCAGCAGTAACTGGGTTTTGTGTGTAACCACAACCTAAATAAACCTTACCTTAGATAAACCATGCAGCAGGGTGTAAACTGATCTGCATATGGCAGGACCTTGGGGAGGGACATGGAATACAAAACACAGAGTGCTTTGTGTGGTCACTGGACAGCCACCATGATGAGATGAGTCTGGTGGCTCCAATTTTGGTGGGACTATGAATCCACTCTGGGTTTCAGCCAAAACCAGCCAGAACCCTAAAGGATTAGGGTTAGGGTTAGAACAACAAAACCATGGTGTAGAGATCCCCACAGTTTCAGAAACTCAAAGGGAATGGCAGCTGTAGCAGCCAGATGTTAGTCCCTCACATGGGGCGGGGCTTCCTCATCCAGGCTGACATACCTGATGCCGCTCACAATTTTGTCTCCTGAGGGCAGACACACTTGGCTGGGAGGGGGAGCCCAGTCTCCCTCAGATGTTCCATGTTGACCCAGGGGAATAGGCCTTGCCCTTCTGTATGATGTTCACAAGGAGAACTGGGAATATGGGCACCTCCATGCTTTTCAGTTAATGATCCCAAAGTGCTTTGCCTTTGACAATCTAAGGCTGCCTCTACAAGCTCTTTCAAGGTTGATTAAATTTTTTACCTCTACAAGAGAGGAGCGCAAATTGGGGGCTGAGGTGCTTTAAACATCCGATTATGCGCATTATCGAATGCGCGTTAAACCGCGACTTTTAATTTGCGGCAGCAGTTAAAACGCCTTACCGCCGTGTAAACATGCGATTCTCTGCATGTCAATAAGTTTAAAGTGCATTTCGGTCATCCTGTAATGCGCTTCGCCGCCTCTCATACAGAGGTATTAGGAGTAAATGCGCTTCCACGAATATGCGCATAATCGGGCAGCCAGGCGCCAAAGCGAATCCTTCTAGAGGGGGTCTCAGCTATGCAAGAGATCTGCCAGTATGTTCTCCACAAATGACTAATTTTGCAAAGGAATGTCCTGGTGTTTTTGGAGTGTTCAAGGGAGGCACCTGCTCCATTCTGATCTCCAGCAATCCTCACTTTGCATGCATCCCTTCAGATCCAGCCTCTGAAGTTACGGTGAGCCAGGACACAAACTCCAGGGGTCACCTCAGGTTTTAGCCTCACATCTGGTGCTGTTAAAAGGTCAGACTGCAGTCGAATGCTTTCCTTGGACAACTGAGGGAGAGGGAAAGGGAATCTCATGACTGCAGACCTTGAGAGATCAAGGCTGCCAAAGGACAAGGAAGCCATGATGCCAGCAGCTGTGAGCCCTTTACAAAGCAAGGGAAGCCCATTTGCTGAAAACCAGAATTGTAGGAGCACCTCTATAGCAAGGCAGCTTGCTAGGGACATTGCTCTGATTTCATGAATGCCTTTCCCATTGGGGAGCAATGCTTTGCCACCTTGCAATGTAAGAAATTGGAGAATGACCCACAGCAAGGAAATGTCATGAGCAATGAATGTGAAAAGGAACAGGCTGAAAACTTTCAGCACCATGTGCAAGAGAGGAAGAGAAGGAAGGGATGTGAAGTCTAAAAGGAGAGAAATTTGGGGTGGGGGGGTCCAATAGGTCCTGAAGTGTGGTGGTAGGTTACACACTACTGTATTTGACCCCCTCTACAAGAATTTGGTTTGACGTCTGGTTCTCCGATTATGCGCATCTTCTCAGAAGCGCTTTATGGCAAAAGACTGTACGCGGGAGGTAATAGAGCGCACAACTGGTGTCCTTACCGGTTGTTTGAAATGCGTTTTAGGGTAATTAATGTGGAGAATCGCTTGTTCACATAGTCAAAATGCTCTTTAACTGCCGCAGCAAAATAAAACTCTATTTAACGTGCATTTGATAATGTGCATAATCGGATAGATAACGCGCCTCAACTCCCGATTTGCGCTCCGCTCATGTAGAGGTAAATTTTTTAATGAGACTTGAAAGCGCTTTAAACCTCTCGTGTAGAGGCAGCCTTTGACATCAGGAAAATTGGGTCAAGTCTAGGCAGACATGTAAGTAGGGATATAAAGCAGAGCTGGTTTAGTGTAATGTGTAAAAGACTGAACTACAAATCAGGCAGTCTATAGTCCATTCTCTCTCAGCCTCTGTTCTCCTATTTGCAGAAGGGGGATAATAATACTGACTTACTTTTCAGGGTTTTTGCAGGAATTATAACTTGATGATGCATGTGAAGCCCTTTGAATACTTGGAAGTGCTAATTCTACTTCTAGTCCTGGAACACGTGCATTCACTGGATGGTGATGGTGTAAGTGCACTCGGTGGCAAAGGGAAGGCAAATGCCCTTTAAATCTTAACGAGCGATAAAGGAACACAGACCTCTTATATTGAATTGGGGCAACTGTGGAATCTGTCTTCAGTGTTAATGAACAATCTGAGCTTTTCCACATGCTTTCTGTAGGCACTGAAAGTTCCACAGTGAATGTCAATAACCTGAGATACCACCTGTTCTGGGCAAAGAAAGGAGAGATAGATAGCAACTAACTGCAACAGTGAAGAGATGACCGTGCTGAAACATGCCCAAATGTGTAAATTAGGTTGCAATGGGGAGATGTTCAACAGGGAGGGCACTCCAATCACATAAAGAAAACAAGTGAGACGATCACAGCAGTGCCTGTTGTGACTTCCTCACTTTTTCATTTCGTAGTTTGGAGAAGGTGCCAGGAACAGGACCCAAAAGACACCAAATCCTGTTGGCAGAGGATGGAAGTAGGAATTCAAAGATGGGAACGAGTAGCCGGTTGGACACTGGACGGAAGGTCCACCAGCAGTTCAGGCCTTGCTTAATCTACTAGCCTGCAGTTGCATTAAGAAGTGTGGGCTGCTAAAAGGTGTCCCCTTGAATAATACGTTCATGTGGGTATGGTTACGTACAAACGCCAAAATGTGGAAATAGACATCAAGTTCTGAGAATGGTGAACAAGTAACTGAGCAAGTGCTGGATGATGATTATTACAAGTAATTTGAAGATAAGAACATAAGAACAGCCATGCTGAATCTGATCTAAAGCTTATCTAGTCCAGCATCCTCTTCCTACAGTGGCCAACAAGCTGGCTGAGGGAAGCCCACAAGGAGGATGTGAGTGCCTCCAATGCAAGAGATGAACAATATGTAACATGACATGTGCTCAGGACAAAGTAACTAACTAAATATACCTTTTAACAAGTGACAAGTACAGGTTTCTGAGGAAAGTGCTATGTGCATTGTTACTATGTGCTCGCTTGTAATGTTGACAGGGATATTTATAAAACACATATTGAAGCATACCTAGAATATTCCATGAGGGTCGTAAGTAAAGTTTGACTTGTAGAAACAATGTCTAAGAACAAGATGTATCAATTTTTTGAAGAGATAAAAAGTACAGAGCCTATCTACACTACTGCCTTAAAATGGTTTATAACAGTTTTAAACTGGTTAATTAAGGTTATTAACCGGTTTTAAACTGTTATGAACTGGTTTAAAGCAGTAGTGTAGATAGGCTCTATGTAGTGACTGCAGGAACTTAGTCATTGTAGTTTGCGCTGAAATAAACAGCTATAGGGAAGATTTTCAGTGTAACTGTAATGAAGTAAATACATTATTGTATAAATGTCTCCAAGTCTCACATGTAGTTCTTATTTACAAAAAAGGATAAAAGGCACCTTCACCCTTGCTGAATTTAAGAAATTCTCAGTCTGTCTTTTGCAAAGTAGTTACCCTTTGATAAAAATTCACCTCCATAGCTTTGTAAAATATTTATTAACAAGCATTTCACATACAGAAAACTTGACAAAACAAAACAAATGGAAGGGGGATGGTTAAAACTGTGAGTGCACACAAAACCCAATGAGCACTTAAGTGTGCCATGTGTTTTCCGTGTTTTCTCTTGAGGTAACAGGAATCATTTTCAACATTCATCATCACTGGTGAGAATGTACCCTTTTTTGGTATCATGGCTCGAGAGCTGCGTGTGGGGTGCGAGGGAACCCCCCAAAGTGTCAAAAGTGTTCTTTGTTTCCAGACAATGAAATTGTCTAGAACTTTAAAAAAGTTTGTGGGCAAGACAACAGTTCACTAGGCCCATGCAGGGCTTCCAGGCAACACCAAGGAGCCAGGCCCGAGTCGGTAGTTATATGGCAGGGGTGCAGATCCTCAGGCCCACCTGGGGTCCGAATCTGGCTCTTTGGCATTACCCAGAGGGCCCTGCCCCCTTTCCTCTGACACTAATCTTTTAGTGGTTTCCCAGCATTTATGCAGTTCTTCCCCCCCCCCCCCATTCTAAAAGGTCGAAATGCCTCTTCTAAGCTGTCGTTATTGACTATAAGAGCTTTAAGCTATACAATGCTGGTATTTTGGCCCCACCCACCACTGGAATCCTCTGTTGGGGGAGGCCTAGTCAGACAGCAGAGCAGCTGATTTCGAACTGGGAGTTCTCTCTGCTTCAGTGGTGCAGAGAGCTCGATGCCTGGAGCCCCACTGGCAGTGCCCCAGAAGTCTTAGAGGAAGTTGGCTTTGGCAACATCTCAAGAATAATGTGCACTCTAATGTGCATCCTATCCAGGGCCGGCTCAAGACGTTTTGCTGCCCTGCCACTGACCCACCCAGCCAAGTCAAGATGCACAGTATCCAAATCCAATCCAGTTATTTGGGCATAGGAGTCTGAAAATCCCACCAGTGTCTCTCTCCATCTCTGGCAGTAAAAATACAATCACAACAAATTAAATAACTCAGCATGAGCAGCCCAACATCTGCTGCCTAAGGCAGCAGCTCCACTCTGCCTAATGGTAGGGCTGGCCCTGATCCTAGCCTGTCCCCGTATCTCTTTCCTTGCCCATTCTGTAACAGGTATTTAAGAAGACAAGTGTTCTCTGGGACTTGCCAGCATCTCCTTTTGCTGCCAGGGGAGAAGGAGCTTTAACACATCATAGAGACAGCAATTGCACCATCTGTCCAGGGTGCACGTTGGGCTACCGTCGAGCTCTGCCACTGCAGCACTGACTCCAAACTGGTATATGCCATATGTCCTCTCCACAGTGGTTGTTGTACCAATGTATAACTATCCCAGAAAAGCCACCTCAGTGTGCATCTTTCCCTTGTCTCTTCGCTTGTCACCCTTGGATGTAAAAGGAATGACAGCATAGTTGACCATGTGTTAGGAGCACCTTATGCTGCAGCCCTAAACATATTTAATAGGAAGCAAATCCCCAATGGATTTAATTCT
The DNA here is from genome assembly GCA_029215795.1 of Anniella stebbinsi. Lineage (NCBI taxonomy): Eukaryota > Metazoa > Chordata > Lepidosauria > Squamata > Anniellidae > Anniella > Anniella stebbinsi. The sequence goes on from JARDYH010000001.1 coordinate 262,087,104, forward strand.
GTGTAAATATGTTTAGGATCAGGGCGACCAAACACATTTTGAGGCCTTTCCAGATTTTCCTGCTATGTCTGTACTTTGATACATTCTCAACGTTGATTCAGGAAGTGTCTGTTTTATCCGAGGACTAAATCCAATCAAGTCTGCAATGGTTTACATATTTATAGCAGAAACCCGAAGGTGGCAAAATGTAGACTTTGTCAATCTGTGCTTGGCGCATTCCAACCTGGGATTGGCATACTCTGCCTCCACAAACAAACAAACAAACAAACAAAGTAAATAATAAGCATTCTCAATTTCTTGACAAAGTAACCAAAATTCATCCTGTGCTCAAAATTAGTCGTGTGATGAGTGTTCCCTATCTGTTCTGATCTGATTACCTTAACTGGATTTTATAGAGGTGGTGGTGGGGGGTTATCCTAAGAACTCCAGTGATAAAAAGACATGGCACTATGCGATGGGAAAATAGGCATTGGGAGCTATAGTTCAGCTTATGCAGAGCAAAGCACTCCCAGCTGTTGACTGGCAAAAGTCCTTTTCATCATGTGCCTCCCATTTCTCCTTTTCGTCCAAGAATGTTTGCATATTTTCCAAAGTCTGTTTACAGCTATGAGGACTAGAAACTTGCTTTCAAACAGGAAAGCTGTGATTCTCACAAAGTTGCATGCTGCTTTTCTGTTTCCAGTGCAGAGCTTGGAGTTTTTGTTCCGGAATGTGCAACCCTTGGGGTTTTTGTTCTTCTGGTACCTTTGCTGCTGTTAGGGCCTAATTAGATGTTAAGGCTGCTGCTAACTCACCCATCCTATCCCCAGTCCATATATCACCAATAAAGCCTGATCAAAGGAACCTGTGAGGTGATGTCAGGCTTCCCAGCATTTCCTCATCTCCTGCAGTAGTTAATCAACTGGAGGGTAGGTGGGGAAATGCAGTGCACAACACAGGCTTCTTTTAACAGACGTTTAGGGGAGATGTGGGTCAGCATCCATCAGTCTAAAGTCTAGTTAAGCCCTTACAAACATGGTAAAACAACAACAACCGTTTTTATTCTCAGGGGTATGTCCATATTGCTACTTTGGTCATGGTCCATTTTTGTTTCACTTTTGTCCTGCACTGTTTCAATCCTCACTCCCTGTGCATGCATGCCTCTCCCTCCTGGAAATGCCGTCTCAGGCAATTGTTCTTTAACTGCTGGATATATGTAATTGCACTCCTGTGCACCCTAATAAATCGGATGTTGACTGATTTTTTTAAAAAAGGGGGAAACGATGATGAAATAGCCCAGTTTGTGAAGCAGGCAGGTTGAGCTTCTGATAAAAATAATTAGCTGAAAGGATGACAGAGCTGTCTCTGGATGGATGCAATGACACCAACTTAGCAACCGAAAGAAACCAACCCATGCCAACAGTTCACTTTGGAAGTGGGGGTGGGCAACAGGCCACAGAAAGGGAAGAAACAGCATGAAAGCTCTATTCAGACCATGGGTGGAAAAGTCTTTATTTCTTCAATGAAACCCGTGTGTTCACAGTTTTTTGTTTTTCTTAAAGGAGTGGAATGCTACACAGAGGCAGGTCATGAAATGCTATCTGGAAAATGCTACCTCCTCATATGATTTTCTTTAGCCAATCATGCAAAAAATAAATAAAAAACAAAAACAACTGGGTGCATCCTCACCTAACTTTAGGGCAAATGCATGCAGCGAATGCTCTTTGGGGATGTGTGGGCTGTGACTGTCTTTTCTGAGCAGCTTCATCAACTTCTTCCTGTTATGTTTATCTTGCTGTCTGTGTTCACACGTCTTCCTGTTGCCATCTGCCTCATACCACTTGGATCCCATTCCCTAGCTTTGTTTTCATTCGTTTTCTACCTACATTCTTCTGTATTGTCTTACGTTTTCATGTCTGAGGCTTAAAGAGATTCTTGCATAAATTGGTATGCAAGGTGTATATGAAACCTAAGTTGGGCAGAATGTGCATTCTTATTACAAAAGTCTCTCCTCTGCTTTCCAGCAATTAGCGACAGTAGGGTGACCATATTTGGGAAACCCAAAAAGAGGACTCCTGGGGGGGGGGAGGAAGCGTGCTTTCCAGGGCCTCCAGAAAGCATGTCATTCACAACCACCACGCTATTGGCAGCTGCCATTAGTGTGGTGGTTGTGAATGACATGTTTTCCAGAGGCCCCAGAAAGTATGCTTTCCCTTTCTCCATTCCAATCAGGGCCTTAAGGGCCCAGATTGGAGAAAAGGAGGGGAACATGTATAATTCCTGCCCACCCCCACTGCTCCAATAGGGGCCTCCAGAAAGCACATCATTCCTCCCCCTTCCACACTAATGGCGGTCTTAAAGGGGAAAGTGTGTCATTCCAGGACATTCTAGAAAATGATAGAAAATCCCCCGACACCCATGATAGAACAAAAACCAGGACAAATCTGGGAAAATCCTGACAGTTGGTCACCCTAACAGAGCTGGCTCCAAGTTTGAGGGGACCCATGTCCATGGGACTCTAGCTGCAGACTTACCTACTGGCAGTGATGGGCAGCCAGAAGCCACCATGCTAAATTTCCCACAGTGCCCCTGACCTAGCATAGGGTGACCAGATAAAATTCAGGTCAGGGCTCATGTAACTTTAACAGTTGTAGAGAAAAGGGAATTTCAGCCGGTGTCATTTGTATGCAATTAGTTCCTGGTGATATTCCCTCTTCATCACAACAGTTAAAGTTGCAGGGGCCCTGCCTTCTTTTGTATATGGTCACTCTAGTATAGTGCCTGCAACTTTAACTGTTGTGATGAAGAGGGAATTTCACCAGAAACTAATTGCATACAAGTGACACTGGCTGAAATTCCCTTTTCTCTACAACTGTTAAAGTTACATGAGCCCTGACCTGGATTTTATCTGGTCAGCCTAACCCAGCATTGCACTGATGCTGGGCCAGATTAAAATTATAGTGTGTTTACAAAGAATAGCATGGGAAAAGGTCAGGGATTATTTAAGCCTCACCCATGAAAGCATCCTTAAGCGAAGCCCACAAAACGTCTATCTCAAGGTGCATTTTTTTCTCACACCTGATTAGGGCTGCAATGAATATTCACCTTGAAATTAGCATAGAGAAACAAAAAATACACACCTCACTGAATGATTGCATTGTTCTGATCCCTTTTGCTCTCACTGCCCTCAGTTTCATTTACCACCCTGCCATTTCATTGGGTTGGTGGTGGTGATCTCACAAGTTTCCATGACGTGGTCACAGTAGGTGTTTTCTCCATGACACATTGATGAAACTGTGGTTCAGAACAGCTAATTGGATTAAACAGTGGTGTGGGAAAATGGAATTGAAGTCTGTGGGGACAAAGAAGATGGAAAATGGCACAGAGAAGGAGTCACTACAGAAAAAATGCAAATGTGTTCACAGCAAATATTAAACGTTGCTGAAAACAGCACCCTGAATGATTTTGACACAACTCTGAAGCAAGGCAAGGAGTTTCATCTCAGCCCTAACATCAAACCCATCAGGCTCATCACTGCATTGTTCTGTGGCTCCACAGCAGAGAATCCTTACATAGCATGGCTAAGGGCAATTGCTTGAGCGATCATGTGCTGGGGGAGTCGACATGGCATCGGAGCAGAATGGAGGTGTCAGCCTTCATTCATCTTGTATCTCCATCTTCTTTGGGGGTGGGTGGGAGGATGAGATGCCTCATCACTACTTCCTGCCAAGGGGAAGTGCAGAAACAGTCTTAGTTTTGAGGCCCAGCATAGAATATTGAAGTAGAAGATTGGGATGTTAACAAATGAGATGGAAGAACATTAATGTCCCAACAGTAGAGGCCTCTTACTGTTGGCCAGATGCCAAGACGCCTCATTGCATGGTGTAAAGATATAGTAGCCTCCCTTTCTTGATCAAACCATCTTCCTCTTCATTTTTAACACAGTCATCTGAGGTGGGTCCATGGATGGTGGGATGGGAGATTATCGATACTGTGACAGTCAATGACATACTTGTTTCCTTCTTCCCAAACAGTTCATTGTTTCTGGATGCCTCTCCATTGGTGCTGAGAAGAGCCCTACAGAGTGTGCCGTGAGTCACCCTGGTGTTCTTTCCTCTTCCTTAACTCCAGTTTAACTCTGTTCATTCCACCTGGAATGAACCCAGAAGGCGTTGCATGTGTGGAACCATCGGAATGCTAGTGTGGTGTAGCGTGATTAGAGTGTCGGAATAGGACTGGGGAGTTCCTGGTTCAACACCCCCCTCCTTTTCAGCCATGACACTCATTGGGCCAGTTATGCTCTCTCTCAGCTGAACTTACCACTCAGAGTTTTCTTGAGGACAAAACTGGGTAGCAGGGAGGAAGAACCATGATTCCTTGGAGGAAATATGGGATAGAAATATAATGAATAAATAGTGGGGACTTTGTTTTAATCACATCAAGTGAAAGTAGACCATGAAGTTGAGGTAGGCCCATGATTTGGGCTCTGATTGGCTTAGATGAAGCTTAGACAGTTGGCTTAGATGATTGCTTATAGCCAGATTTCAATGATTTTCCACTGCATTATGTACAAAGTTTGTATCCTGTATTGAAAGGAAGTGCTCAGTTTATTTATTTATTATTACATTTCTAATTTATGTAGAAGGACAATTGCCCAGGGCACTGTCTGGGGGTACATTATGCAGACACTTTGCTATAGCTTCGTTTTATATTTATTTTATTCATTTATTTATAGTACTTGTATGCTGCTTAACATCATAAAACCTCTAAGTGGTTCAGAATACATACAATGTATTATAATGGGAAGTAGGGGTAGTAGGACCTGGCGAAACATACAAGACATGCAAAGGATACTCTGGTGGATAGTTATCAAACCAAAAAGTAACTTTAAGCAAAAGTAGCCTTATTTCTTATGGCACAAAACTTATATTCTTTGTTAAGCTTATTTCAGACCCTTCTGTCTAACTGAGCTGGCACATTTTCCATATGGACTAGCCATGAACTGGATTGAGCCAAAGGCCATTGCATGTGTGTGTACCACCTGGAGGAGGATGTTGCGGGGATGGAACGTATGTACATTGCTTCTTCTTTCCCGACAGCAGATTACACATTCAACGAAAATCACACTACCTGGTTGCCCAGGATTTAGCGATCCTTCTTAAAGTTGCCCTATAGAATGGCTGCTGCAGGAGTGAGAATCGCTCTTCCTGTTTATAGCCGGCATTGCCAAGGGAATTCCAGTGCCCCCCTGTGAATGGTTATTAATCAGGAGAGGGTAACCGCTTCTGGCACAAGGGCCAAATTAAATTTCAGAGAAGCTCTCAGGGGCCACATTACAGTGATAGGCAGAGCTAAAGGTGCTGGGAGCAGAGCAAAGTGCAAAATAATACCAGCATGCCGCAGTTTAAAGTTCTTACTGCCAGTAACTAAGCTGTAGGAGAGGCATTTCGACCGTTCAGAATAGGGGGGGGGGGGAAAGCAGCACAAAAGCTGGGAAACCCAAACAATTGGTGCTTAGAGAAAAGAGTGAGGCCAGGGGAAGGAGAGGGACCATCTGGGGAACCCCAGAGGGCTGGATTGGGACCCCCGGGTCTGAGGTTCCCCCGATCCGTTATAAAAACTAAGTTTTAGGTCTGCTGGGTTAAGGCAACAATTCTATGCATACTCCTTAGGATTCCCCCGCGTGGAATTCAGTGGGAGTTGTATCCGAGGAAACCTCCGTAGACAGGAGCTGCAATGCTTCAGTTCATCCAGTTTCTCGCCCCGTCTTCATTCCTACGGGAAGAATGATGAAGAAAGCCTTTGTAGGGAGGTGTTGGACCTCTAGGGTCCCAAGATGAAGCCACAATGGAAAGGGTGAGGGACTCAGACTGAGGGAAGCAGCTGGTTCATTATCAGACACAGGAGACAATCACGGTTGCTCACAGTGTGTGCATGTTCACCCCACTATTGTCTCTGTTCACAGATTTTGCAGCTGTGGGGAGTGTTTTGGAAACCTGCCATACCTGCTTGAGCAGAGATAACCATGGGACAGAAGAAATGATGCCTCTATCATGCCTCCTTCGGCTCTCTCAATAGCTGTAACGTCTGTCTCCAGCATAAGCAGCTTTTGTGGGTGGCAGCCGCAGTCACTGAACGCTTCATAATGAAGCATCATGACTTGACATTTGAATTGAGGCACAGAGAGTCAGAGCTCATTTCCAAAGTCTATAGAAGCAGAACAAGAGAAGCAAAATGAGAGATTACGAAGGCTGTCCAATTTGCCAGTACTCTAAAACGGCCTTGCCTAACCTCATAATGGCCATGGTGGGGATGATGGGAGGTGTAGTCTTGCCAGGGGCAATGGGAGTTGTAGTCTGAAGGATGCTCTAAGTGTTTATTAGAATTTCTCCTCCCACCGTTCAATGTTTGTGCTTTTCAGGTGAAAGGCTCCCAAGCCATGAATATCATCAGTGCCATCTTTGCGTTACTTGGAATATTGGCTTTTATAGTCGATCTGAGCATAAATGTGCCATTTCATTCTGATGATAATCATCAGTATTCCCTGGTGATGGTAAGTTTCCATACCTTAGCAACAACATAATGCTTGCAATCTTTTCACGGTGGTTAAGAGAATGGGAGCGACCCACAGAAGTATATGTCCCCTCTCCCAGCCCTCCCCTCTCCAGTATGCCTTTTCCCTCACCTTCCTCCACCTGCCTTAACCATGGTGAAGGTGTTACCTTGGCACTATTAAGCATCATGAATGCTAGTAACCAGGTTTACCTCTTAACCAGGGTTTGCTAACTAGCTTCTGATCCTGATTTGAAATCCTAGTTAAGAGGTAACCTGAGAACACTGACATTGTGGTGCTGCTAATTAGTAATGAATCTTGAAAGGTTCCAGCTGAGACTGGAGCCAGACTGTGCTGGGAACAACAGACGGTCTGTCTCTCTTCCCCCTGCCTTCTAACATTTTCTCTTTCCTTCTCCCCCTCTCGTTCACACACACTCACAACCAAATAGCATCAAAGTGCTTGCATCAAGCTGAAATCAAAATACAAAGGAAGATGCTTTCTCAAGCTAAATAATTTGGATTAAAGACACATGCAACCAGATTCTATGCATGTTTTCTGAGAAGTAAATCTGAGTGTGTTCAGTGATGCATACTCTTGGATTAGTATGGGTAGGGCTGCAGCCTTACAACTGGAGCATCACCTCCTGTCAGCAGCTAGATTCTCATGCTACAGTTAAATCAAAGTTGATTTACTCAAGATCTGAATGCTGCCTCTTAAATTAGGCTACCTGCAAGAAGGAAGATGTGACATTCGCTTTACAGCTTGAAATGCCTTCTTCCTACATTCACAAAAAATGGACCAAAACAACAACCCCCCACACCCACAAACATCCTGTATGAAACATGGGAGCAGATAAATGGATAGTTTTCAATGTGGTGATTGGCTTGTAACATTGCATATGTTTTCTTTTGGGAGAAGACAGGCAACAGGATCGCCATTGTATTGTTGACATTCACCATCGTGGAATTTTGCATCGCATCTGCCACTGCATACTTTTGGTGCCGGGCAACCCGCTCTGACTCCAATGAGGTGACTGCATGATTCTTACCAGGATGATAATAGTATCTGTGTTTGGTAGGGTGACCATATGGAAAGGAGGACAGGGCTCCTGTATCTTTAACAGTTGTTTAGAAAAGGGAATTTCAGCAGATGTCTTTTGTATGCATGTAGCATACAATGCGATTGGATGGGGAAAGGGGAAGTTAAGGCCTAATCTATTCAGTCACGTTTTGACATCAGTCCCTCATAGAATGAATTAGTCCCTCAGAGGGATTGTGGGAGATATGGGCCATACAAGCAAAACTAATATATTCTGTTTTCTAGGCCATATTGATTGAACCAAACACCATCCGAACAGATACTGAGGTTCCTTCAGTAGACTCATCGGTAACCTATCCTCCAAATTCCAATGATGTAAGTTACGATCTAAAAGTAGAGACTGTGTAGAAGACTCAAACGGAGGAATCTGTATGGAGAAATCACACCAGCCACACCTTTTTTGAGGTGTAAGAGCTGGCCCTTTCCTGCATGATGGAGTTCCTTCAACTACTGCCAGTATTCCAGCTGCCAGGCCAATGAGGTCAAAGGGACTTATCTCTCCTCTTTCTCCAGTACAGTCTCAGTTTTAGGCTGGGCTAAAAAGCATGTGGCTTGATATGCTCTGCCTTGGACTAGGAGGTTACACTTGGACTCCATTTTGGGTAGGCTGTGTACGGAACGAATCGTGTGTGTCAGGCACATGGATTATTTACACGTCAAAGTGTTTTTGAAGACATTCTTGATATAGTGTTCAGGGTGGTGGTAACAGGACAGCTGGGGACTCAAAGAACACAGTACAGAAGCAGGTAGTAGCATGGTCATTATCTTTCCTGCCTCTGCTTGGCTCCACGGCTGACCATGGTACAAGTTGAAGGAGAAACCAGTCTGTGATGTTGATTTAGATGGGTCAGTGTGCCCAGTTTTGCAGCTGGTTTAGAATGACTCTTGACCAAACATGAGTCCCCAGAGATATAGCTAATGTGGGGAACTGCCTTGGCCCCAATGTCTATAGTGGTCTCCTTTGTGCTTCTGTATGGAAGTAGGAGTTCAGTGCAGAAAGCTGCATCTCAGAATGAATTTGAAGTGCACAGCAAAGCTGATCAGCAAGGCTGGATTTTCTTGAGCACTGCCCACTGCTTTCTCCAGTGCAGTCTGTTTTCATTTTCAATTAACTGTACATACATGCCCATTAAGGATATTCATAGAACAACTCCTGCTCTGGGAAATGTTCTGGTAGTTTGTTCTCTAGAAGCATCATCTCTTTGTGAGATGATTGCATGCAGAGATGGTGAGCTAAAATTGCAGTTTGTATCTCTCTTTTTCATTAGCCGTGGTCTTGCTCCAGTCACTGGGCATAAATATTACACACTCTCAGAGAAAAGATGATAATGTCTGGATTACACACTCCAGATCACTGAATCCTATTCCAGCTTTCATCATTTGGGAGCTGGACACCGCCATCTAACATCTGGAGGTCTTGTAAGAAATTACATCCCCTTTTTAGCGGATGTCAGAAAGCTTTTGGCAAGATTTTGCAGTCATTATTTCTCTTGATGGACCGTTAGCATTTCTTCATACTATACAAGGTCAGCGAGCAGACCTGAGGTAGGCCCCAGGATAAAAGATGACCTGGGTTCCCATGGGACTAATCTCTGCTTCTACACAGGCAGCTAAGAGCGGTGAGCCCTGATGGCTTAAGCCAGCCTCTAAGATGTTTTGGACTGTAATTCCCACCAGCCAAAATGGCCAATGGTCAGGGATTATGGGAATTGTAGACAAAAAACATCTGGAAGGCCCCAAGTTGGGGAATGCTGATTCAAAAGAAAATGTCTGCTGCAAGTTGGAAGGCATTTAGATTGCAGTCCTGCACCTAGTTGTGTGTTTAAGAGTCTCACTGAATTAAATGCAACCTCAGTGTGCCTAAGTGAATGCAGGGATGCAGCACAGTCCTCCAGAAAGTCTTCTCGCTTGAGCACCATCCAAATGGATAGGAGCTACATAGAAACATGTTGTGCTTTTGAGAGAACTTCCTGGTTGATCCTGGTCTCTTAAGAGCACTGGGTTGGGTTTTTGTTTTGTATTTTTTTCCAGCTGCATATTGTATAAGTAGTAGTTGGCATTTTTAAGATTTTTGTATTGTTATTAAGGAACTGGGAATGGCTGAATCGGGATCAATTCCCCTGGCTTCTGAGCATCTTGGTTTCTTCTGAGCATGTTTTCATGGGAAATTTCTACTGACTATTAAATGCCTGTCTGTGAAACAGGGACACCTAATCTTGGGTGATGACCTCACAGAGGTCTGATTCTTGTAGCTGTTTATTTGGTCTTAGACGAGTTTAGGTTTTAGATTCTGCAGTTGATTTACTCTTTCTAGGTCTGATCTTGCTTTTCATGGAAATGATTTTTTTTTAAAAAAAAATTCAATAAAACATGTACCTGAAACAATGCATCTGTCTTTTGATTGTTCTCTGCTGTCTAACAGAAGGTCCCCTGTCCTCCTACAGTTACTTACTCCTTTTATCTATCCAGAACAAAATGGGCCTAGGAAAGCAAGTTCCCCATTTCATTGCAGCCAGGCAGCTGCCCCATGGAGAGAGTGCCAATGAATTTGAGGGGGGAAGGTTGCATTATACAGCCATAGCTCAGAGGTACAGCTCCCACTTTGCATGCAGAAGATCCCTGGTTCCACTGCTTACATCTCCAGGTGGTGCGAGGAAAAGTTCCTGTCTGAAACCCTGGAGAGTCATTGTTGCCAGTCAGTGTCACCAATACTGGATCCATTTCTACACTGGCCTTTTGAGCTGGGATAACCCCTGGGTGATCCCTGTGAGTCCAAATGATGCACAGGGACTCCCGGGAGCAGGGGGGATAGGCACGGGTTTCCCCTGGGATAAGGGATCCCTGGGGAAACCCGAATCTTCTCGCAGTCCCAGGAACATCCCGAGACCGTGGGAGATGTGGCTGCCGGTCCGGGCTGCTGCTGCGCTTACTCACCAGTAAGTGCAGTGGCAGAAATGGGCATGGAACCACACCGCGTGGCTCCATGCCCATCAGGGGAGGGGGTGGCAGCAATTTCACCACCCCTGGGATGGCAGGGAGGGGGGTGGCCCCCCGATTTCATGCATTTTAAAAAAAAAACACCTTTTGCGCATGAGTGCTCGTGCGCTTCCTCCGCCCGGGAAAAAAATGGCGGGTGAAACATGCGACGGCCTGGGAGGAAGCTGAGTTGTCTCACTTTTATTTTCATTAGAGCGATGAGCCCAGAAGCAGGTACTTCCGGGCTCGTCCCCCCACCCCTCTACACCCGTATGGTGTAGAAAGGCCCTAAGCTAGATGGACCAAATGTCTGACTCAGAAGAAGACAACTTCCTATCTTCCTGTCTCTTAAATTTCTGGTGGAAGTTCGAAGTGGAATAAAAAAGAAAAAGAAAGGAAGAAAAAGAGCAAAGACATGCTTATTAGAAAAGAATAAAACCCTAAAACATGCCTTCAGTTTCTAAAACGCTGAAAATACACACTGAAATCGAAGTCTCTGTATCTGAATTTCAAATTTTGAAATCCAGCTGTTAGACCAAAACCAGACATTTATCCTGTAGCTACTCATGCCAGATGATGAACCAAAGGTGCAACCCTATGCCTGTTTAGGCAGACAAAAGTCCTACAACTCTCAGCACTCTAAAGCCAAATACAGTGATGACTGAAATGGTTTACATTAGACTGATGCAAACGGCAGCAGAGGCTAGACAAATCCTGTTCAGCTTAAAACCATGACCCAGAGGAGAGTGCAAGGTTGTAAAAGCAACTAATGCACTGAAAGAGCTTTTTAAAAAAAATCTGTGGAAGCAGTAGAAGCCTGGCTCTCTTGTCTACAGTGAAATGAGCTGATTTATTGTGATTATTAGACTGCTTTGACTGACATAAAGGAAGGTATGGGAATCCTGGGAGCTCCAGCAAAGGGGTGTGTGTGTGTGTGTGTGTGTAGGAGATACTCATCTGAACCAGTAGCTAAAGCAATAGGAAGCTGCCATTGTACAATTCAGCAGAATGAGTCCACACAGAGCTTGCAAGAGGCAAGCGGCAAGGCAGTTTCTAAGGCAGCATTACATAACAACTGGATATAGAGCAGTGCAGCAAGTGAAACATAGCACTGCTGAACTTCTCTTAGTGATTTTTTTTAAAAAAAAAAACCTGGCATAATTTGCTGGACTTGGAGACAGCACCATGCATTAGGAATCTGTCTGGCATATCTAACAGAATGATATATTTTGAAAAGGGAATAAGGATAACAACAAGATGTTCTCTAGTTTGACCACATATATGGCCAAAGGGTTCGAGAAAAAGAAATTGCTTTCCACCTTTAAGACCTAACTGGTCTTCATGGTGCCCTCTTTTCAGAGAGGGGTTGAACTTGCTGAAAAGGGGGCTTGATATGATATTTAAACTTGGAAGCCCAAATCTCAAATAAAGTTGCCGATGTTTTTGCTAGCCCCATTTCTTTGCGTTTAACACAGTCTGGCATGCAGGAATGCTAGTGGGTGAAACATTTCCTGGCCTAGAGTTAAACGGATAGGAAAAAACTTTACCTGTGCTTCTTTCAGCCTGTTCAGGCTGCTGCTAAAGACACAGGAGCAGCTGGGCAACCTCAGTCACTAGACGCGTTGTGCATCTTCACCTTATTTATTTATTTAGACAATTTATACCCCACATTTCTGGTTCAACAAATAAACTCAAGGCAGCTTATACAGCATCATACTAAAACAACCACCACAATAAGAATAGAAATACATATAAAACCAACAAGCCATTAAAAAGACGCAGCATCAAAAAGTGAAGCAACTTTACGGAGCTGAAAAAACAAGAACAAATTAACACACCAAATGATTGTTGTAATAAAACTGTCTTCATGAAGTGGCAAAAGACCATCAAGGAGAGAGTAGGCAGGGCTTCTTAGGTACGGAGTTATATTGCCTTGGTATGGCTACAGAGAAGGCCCTCTCTTGTCCCAGTCAAACAAACCTTGAAAGTTGACTTCAGAATAATTCCTATTCACTGGTTAAAGTCAGAAACATAAAAGACACAAAGCAAGAAAAATAAAAACAATCTAGGATCAGGAATTGAAGCTGAGAGTCTTTCTCAAGAGCCTTCTCAGTTCCTTCCTATTGAAGGGCTTCCCCCTACTCCTCTCTTTCTCTCTCTCTCTCTCTCTCTCTCTCTCTGCCTTCCCCAGTGAATCAGAAAGTGAGATCAATGCTGTTTCCCGCCACCACCCTGCATCCTTTGGGGGGGGGGGGGAAGAATTTGGATTGTCTTCTCAAGACTTCCCAGTCCCCCCTCTTTTTTCTTTCCCTTCCCTTGTCTCAAAAAAATAACAACAACTAGTAGCTGACAACACAATGGCTCAATTCGGACGACACGTTAAGCAACGGAGGGTTAGGGAAACAACCGTCAGTTGCGTTGCTCATTGTGTCGTCTGGGGAGTAACACACAATGCACACACAACCCACAGTATGCTAAGCGGGAGAATCAAACAATGGAGGGAAACAACGTGCTTGCACGTTGTTTAGAGCTTTGTCAATTGACTAAAATGTCGTTTGGAGGGTGCGTGCATTAATCCCCTGCGACGAGTGCGTTACAACGGAAGACCAAAGAGGGAAGCGGCAAGAGCGGCCAAACGCGGCCGGCCGCCCAGCCACACCCCCAACAGCTCGCCGGCCGCGCCACCATAGCAACCAAAGACACTTGCCCGCCCACTCCTGGCAGCCTCCACAGAGTGCAACAAGGGGCTGGATCCTGCAAGCACGCGCCCCGTGCGTTCTGTCAGCCACCCAAATGGGAAAGGGAGGACGCCAGAAAGGAATCAGGGCAAAGGAAGGGGGAGGCAATGGGACACACAATACCCCCAGGTGCCCCCAGGTGCCCAGGAACAAGGGGCACCGCCCCCCCACCCACCAGGGAGCACAGCAACCCAGGCGACCCCCACCCACACGGCCCAGCCATCTCACCCCTCACCTCGCCCGGAAGCAGGCCGGCCAGGGAAGCGGCAATTGCCGAGCTCCCTCCCCTCAACCACCCTACACAACCAGACAAGGAGCATCAGCCATGCGCATCCCCAAGACGCACAGAACGCCAAGACAAAGGGCACCCGCAGTCGCCGATCGGCCACCTGCGAATGTTGTGGGAAACAGCTGAAAGTATGCACAACAATCCCAATGACACGAAGCGTCCCCGACCAGCAACAACAACAACGCCTCCACACAGGGCACATTCCCAGCAAGCACATTGGCCCACCAGCACCCACCATCCAACAAGCACACGGGACGGGGAACACCAGGCCAGGGCAGGGACACCCGGCACCACCGTAATGCACCCTCGCCAGCATCATGGACCCAGATGGAGAGAAGAGGCGGACCTGCCAGCCCGAAGACACTGGCTCCCAAACCCCAGGGGAGGGAAGCAGCCAGGACCTGCTGGAAAGACGCAGAGTGCAGCACTGGTCCGAGGCAGAGATTGGGAACTTCATTGAACTGTGGGGCAGCCTGGAAGCCAGGAGGATCATGGCCACAGCCAGGCATGGCCTGCTCTACCCATGGCTATCCACGCAGATAGGGGAACAGGGACAGAACCGCAGCACCAAGCAATGCAAGGACAAGCTCCACGGACTCAAGAGGAAGTTCAAGGAGATTGTCACGCACAATAAAAGAACCACCATCCAGCCATACACCATGCCCTTCTACGACGAACTGACATGTCTGCTGGTGGAGCACCATGACGTCGTGCTGGGACACACCACAGGCAGCGGGGTCACCACCGTGGCACGCACGAGACAATGAGCCCGGCAGGCGCAAGGGCTCCGCTGCGAGGAGGACACTGCTACCTGGGAACCACAGCCGCAGCCACGGAGGGACGCCCCACGATCACCACCCACCGGCAAGCAGGCGGCGAGGGCAGCACTGGAACCAAGGCCGGGCGCTGGTTCCAGTGGGATCCCAAAGCCCATCTCTACTGCCGCGACCGCCATCCGTGCCGCCCAGGACGGCCCGCTCCTCAAGGAGTGCCTCCCCCACGACAGCCTTCTCTAGCACCAACAGCCCCATGGCCTTCCTACGGCTGATCTGTGCGGAGTTGCAGGTAAAGGACCCCACACCCATCCCGCTAGTGCCAGAGACGCAGCAGGAGGACGATGGACCAGGGCTGTCACGTCCAAGGGCGCTGGCCTCGAACACACGTCTGGCTGGCACCCCAAGGGGAGCAGGGTGGGCACAGGCCGCACCGCTTAAGCGGCTGGTGTCGGCAAGGCCCAGCACCATGGTGGAGGGGTTCACCTGCAACATCATGGGTGCCGTGACGGAGACGGGGTCAGTGTCACAGGAGGAGCAGGTCGAAATGGAGCAGCTTGTGGAACAACAGGTGGGCAACATTCTGGAGCCAGAACTGTCTCCATCCCAAGAAGAGCTGCTGGACATTGATACGCAGGCCACCGATGACACCTTCGTGGAACTAGAGGCGATGGAAGAGGACGCGCCTCTGGAAGCCGAGCTCCTGGTCGGGGAGGCTGTGCTCAAGGAGGAGATCGAGGGCCCCCTGCAGGCGGAGGTCGCGGAGATGGAGGGCACAGCCCCCCTAGAGGAGGAGCCCCCCCCATGTGCCGGTGAGGACGTCGCAGCCCCGGCTGCACAAGCCCGTCCCCCGACCAACGCACAGAGGTGTGCCCGTATGCGCAACAGGCGCAAGGCAGACTGGCTGCAGGTGGCGAGGGACCTGGTCACAGCCACGGAGATGACAGGGGGATGAATCCACGAGCTATTCATATGCATGGCAGGTGAGAAGGAGACCAGGAGCACCAAGGAGCGTGTCCTCACCGTGTGGGCCACGCGCACAGCCACCCAAGCCGTGGAAGATTGCACCCAAGCCATACGGGAGGCGGGACGGGACGTGCGCCGTGGTCTGCAAGCTAATGTCAATGGGATGACCAAGGCCATGGTGGCCACCGACGCCATCATAGACCAAAGCATGCACGAGCGCACAGCAGCCATCGACCGTCAAACTGAGATGCTCAGGGAGCTCACCCAGTCATTCCGGGAAGCGTACCACACCCCCTGCAACCCACCCCCTACATGCCGCCGTACGGATACATGCAGCCGCCGCCTTAGCAGTACCTGCTGGCGCCAGCGGCCGCACCATACCTGGCCCCACAAGGAATGCTGGCAGCAGCAGGTGCCTCAGGGATGGCAGTGGGGGAGGCCAGAGGGCAGGAGCAGCGATGCTTAGGCAGCTGGGCAAAGCGGACCAGGGACTCCCCACCAGAATCCGACGGGGAGGGAGAGGCGGAGGGGGTGGAGGCAGAGGTGGAGTGGGCGGTGGTGGAGGGGGCGGAGGGCCCCTCCCACCACGACATGTACTGAGTCTCAGGCATGCTACGGGCCCCTTGGCCCATCCGTCGAGGGCCCCTGGCAGTAGACAGTAGACGTGTCACCCCCACCCCATGGCATGCTAAGCCCTCTCTCGCTTCCCATTGCTCTGGCAACCACCTCCTTTGGCCCGTTTTGGCCGCTCAAGGCCATGTAGATGCAACGTTCCCCTGTAACATTGTTGCAAACCCTAGATGCCATTCTGTCCCGGCCCCATTTCCCCTCATTGCAGCCTGCTCCTGTTGAGATGGCAGCACCCTACAGGTCCGCAGGGCTCTGCGCGAGCCGCACCGCCTGATGCCGCAGGGCCCTGTGCCGAGGAGGTGGTGTACGGTTCATATGGGCCAGGTGCAGGGGAACGGCTCTGGCCTCCATGTCACTGATGGCTGTCCTCCTCCCTCCCCTCCCCTTCTGTTCCCCCCCTCGGGAGGCTTTGCTCCCTCCGCCATGCCATTCGCCAACGGCGGAGGGCCCATATGGCACGGCACCTCCACACTATGGAGCTGGCCCTGGGAGAAGTCCTGCGTCACATTCGATGTCTGCAGCGGAGTGTCCGCCGTTGCTGCCATTCGAACAATGTCTGGCCGTAGCCCCTTTCGCCACCATGAGAGGCCTTCGCCCTTCCCCCCTCTGTAGTGCCATTGCCTCCTCCTGCAGCGGCGAGGCCCCATCGCTCTCCCCCCTGCAGCCACTTCCTTTCACTCCCCTCACTTGCAGGTGCGCTTCAGCCATAACACATCCCGCCTCGCCACCCATTCCCACGCTCCCGTAATGGGCAGTCCCCCTCCCTCCACCCTGTCGCTCCGTCACGCCCACCGTGGACACTCCAGCACTGGCGACTACGTCCCGGAGGGAGCTCACAATGACCTGCTTGCAGGCGGTGATCCAGGCGGCCCCGCTGAACCACGGCGATGGTGACGAGGAGGACGTGCTATGTATCCCCCTGCAGCGCCTGGGTGGTGCCTTGCCCGCAGAGCCGGTGTTCGGGATGGGCAATGGCCGATGGCCTCTTGGAGCTGCGGAGGCCTTGCCCTGTTTGCGGGCCACCATTATGCCGCTGTTTCACCGCCGCGGGCATGGCGACCACGGAGGCGTTGGCCAGTGGCACGGCTGAGGAAGCCCTGCACAGCGGACCCCCCTGGCGACGTTGGCCGAGCTCCTTGATGAGCGCGAGATGGTCCGCCGCTGTGTGCTCCCCCGGACGGATGCCGTGTGGGTGGAGATGCAGAAACTGGAGGACTGGGACGACGAGCGTTTCCGTGGGAGCTTCCGTGTATCCTGTGCAACGTTCGAGGTGGTGGTGGCCAAGGTGACCCCTGTCCTGCAGAGGGAGTGTACCGTCATGCACCCGTGCATCCCGGTCTCTCGCCATTTGGGCCTCACGCTGTACAAGCTGGCGTTCAACGTGGGGTACCTGCTGTTGTCGATGATCTTTGGGGTGGGTGTGTCCACCGCCTGCGAGATCTTCCAGGATACGGTGTGCATGCTAAATGAGCTGTACCTGGCCGACATCATCCGGATGGGGGACAAGGAGGAGAATATGCGTGACTTCTGTGCCCTGGGCTTCCCGCGGGCGGTGGGGGCACTGGACTCGACCCACGTGCTCATCCTGGCCCCCCCTCCCATGGCGAGGAGTACGTCAACTGCAAGCATTTCTACAGCATGGTTCTCCAGGTGGTGGTGGATGCCAAGGGTTGATTCCTGGATGTGTATGTGGGCATGTCCGGCCGGAGCCACGACATGGCCATCTTCTGGAACTCTCCCTTGGCTGCCAAGCTGTTGTCAGGTCGCTTCCTGAAGTCCGGCCCCGCTTCCGTGTGCGTGCATGCGGTGGGTCCATTGCTCCTGGCCGACCAGGCCTTCGCCCTACAGCCGTGGCTGATGGCCCCGTACCGCTACCCTCGCACCGCTGTGCAGCGTAAATACAACTACTACCACTGCCATGCCCGCCTGCCCATGGAGCGTGCCTTTGGGCGTCTGAAGGAGCATTGGTGCTCCCTGTTTAGCTCGCTGGACTTGCAGGCCAACATCATCCAGGATGTCATGGTGGGTTGCTGCTGCATCTTGCACAACATCTGCGAGTCCCATGGGGACGTGTTACTGGCTGATCACCTTGACCTGCCCCGGGCAGGCAAGGATGCGGATGCCATCGCTGTTGACGGGCATGACGTTGTGCTGTTGCCCGGTCCTGTGAATCCCGTTGGGGAGTGGCACACCTGTTTGGAGGCATCCCGGGTGTGCGAGAGCATCAGTGACTGGATCTGGCAGCACTACCCCCACCCCGTGTGACCTGGGGCTGTTGTGTCCCATTCTGTGGACTATAGTCGCTTCCTGGCATGGCGCCCCTCTCTGCCTTCCCTTCGTCCCTTTCCGGCGCTTGCTGCTTGGAGATGCCTGCCCTGCTGTGCCCTCGCCGCTGTGCCTTCCCGGTCACCTTCTCTCATCCTAGGAGTGCCTGGCCTTCCCGTTGACTCTGCCCTTGCTTCGCAGTGGCCTTGTGCCCATGTAACCAATTTTATACTCCCCACTGAATAACGTTTTCCCACTTTCCCCCTCTCTTGCCTTCATTCCTGTGTGTGCAGATGGTTGACCGCAGGGGGGGTTGTTATGGATGAGGGCTTAGGACATGGGTTGCCCTTGCGGCTGTCCCTCCTCCCATATAGGATGGGCATGGTGCGAACCCTGAGACGGGCCGCCTGGCGTGCGGTTGGGGCGCTGTGGTGGTGGCGGGGGGCAGGCGCTGTGTCGGTGTAGCCGCTCCTTCTGCCTGCTTCTCCAGCTGGGGTTTGAGAGGCGTGTCCTCCTGCAGCTTCAATGGCGGCACCCATCGATTTCGAACAGCAGTATGTTCTGGGATACCTCTGGGAGGACTCGCAGAGGTTGCTGGGCGGGCAAAATGGTGGGTGGACTGTCCATCATGGCCGCATACGTTATTTGCAGCCAGTGCGTTTGCTGGTGCTGAGCAGTGCCGGCTGCAGTGTGTCGTGTGGAGAGCTCCATCTTCTTAACTCCTGGTCAGTACGCTCCCCCCCCCCCCGGTTGCTTCATATGTCGTCCAAACTGGGCCAATGATATGCATTGCATGTCATTCAGAAGTAAGTCACATTGACTTCAACAGTGTTTTCTTCCAGTAGTATGACTCCAAGCAGGATAAGGGAAAACTGTGTTTGAGTACGTAACAACAGGATAAAGAACATAAGAACAGCCATGCTGGATCAGACCAAGGGTCCATCTAGTCTAGTTCACACAGTGGCCAACCAGCTGTCGACCAGGAACCCACAAGCAGGACACGGTGCAACAGTACCCTCCCATCCATGTTCCCCAGCAACAGGTGCATATATGCTTACTGTCTCTGGGTTTTGTGCAATTTTCAAATATGCCCATGTTGTTGAATGCTTTTCTCTTTCTTTCTTTCTTTCTTTCTTTCTTTCTTTCTTTCTTTCTTTCACAGACTGCATCATAAGCCCGGAAATGTGCTAATGTCCACACTTGCTTCCAGGAGGTGCAGACTGGGTAAATCTGTTAAAACAACAAATCAAAATCTGTTGTCTTTCTGTGGCTATCTGCATCCGCTTTCTTCCTTGGATGGTGATTGGCGGCATTAAAAGGGCAGCCACGTGGTTTAAAATTGTACACTTCCACTGTCTGCTGCTCCATGTGCTCAATTGACTTTACTGAGACAGCACCATCTGGTGGTGTAATTATAGTAAAATGCTGAGATTACACGTTGGGAGATGGTGCGATTGCCCAGATTCCCACATTATCTCTGTTTTTTAAAAACCTGC
Organism: Anniella stebbinsi; assembly: GCA_029215795.1. Lineage (NCBI taxonomy): Eukaryota > Metazoa > Chordata > Lepidosauria > Squamata > Anniellidae > Anniella > Anniella stebbinsi. The sequence continues at coordinate 262,106,870 of JARDYH010000001.1, forward strand.
AATTTCCAGGGGATAGCATGGGAAGGGCCCTGGATGCTGATGAAGACATGAAATGAATCCGCAAACTTCCATGAGTGGCCAATCCTGATTGTGTTACAAATTGCTCATTTAGAGAAGCCCACAGTCATCACTGAGCTCCCTGTTGTCTCATCTGACACGATATACCTTTCCAATGGAGGTAATCCTTGAGTGACGATGAGACATTGAAAGGTGTGTGAACAAATTATAGACATGTGCATGTGAATCAGCCCTCAAGTAGAGATTATTGGCCACAACATTTAAACTTGGGACCTTTGGCATGGCAGCAGAAATCACTGTTACCTGAAATAAAAACACAATGGCAGTAAACAGGTACCTGTTCTTTGATTAATGATGCACTAGACATCATAGCTGCATTTGTTGTAATCAATGGGCTACCACAGGCCTGTCAGGGTCCCATCCAACCCAGACCTCTTCAGAAGAAAAAGGTTTGGCATCGATTGAAAAATCTGTCCCCACAGAAGGCTGGGGAAAACCAACAGCAGACCCAAAGCAGTCTGAGGATGCCTCACTGCCTCCTCTCCAAGAATCACTTTGACTGTATCCCAAGCCCTGTCTCAATTCCTTACTTGTCACCTTCAGTCCCTGGATCTCCAGTGCAAAGATGGCAGTGGATCCCGGTGGCAAATGCGGAACTGCTGAAGGAATACTACTAGTTAGGCTGACCATATGAAAAGGAGGACAGGGCTCATGTAACTTTAACAGTTGCAGAGAAAAGGGAATTTCAGCCGGCATCATTTGTATGCAATTAGTATCTGGTGAAATCCCCTCTTCATCACAACAATTAAAGTTACATGCACTATACTAGAGTGACCAGATACAAAAGAGGGCAGGGCCCCTGCAGCTTTAACTGTTGTGATGAAGAGGGAATTTCGCCATGTACTAATTGTATACAAATGACGCCGCTGAAATTCCCTTTTCTCTTCAACTGTTAAAGTTACATGAGCCCTGTCCTCCTTTTCATATGGTCAGCCTAGGAGTACCCTTTGGCCACCAAGTAGACAGCTCTTGCGCAAGGAGACTATTCAGAAAGAGAGGGCTTACTCAGGAGGAGGAAACAGACCCAGATGTGAACAATGAAGCCACAAAGGTCCAGGAAGAGGAGAACCTGGCAGGATGTAGATAATGCCTTTAGTCTCTTCTGGATCTTTGCTGGGTTAACAGCTTCCCTTAGAGCAGCTTTCCCCAATCCGGTGTCTTCCAGATGTATTGGACTACAACATCCAGCATTTCCAGCCAGTTGTAGTTCAACATAACTGGTGGGCACCAGGTTGAAGAATGCTGTCCTTAGAACTCCTTGCTTCAGTTTCCACACTAGGAGGTCATGAGTAAGGCCTTTTAATGGGAGAGTTTGGGCTGAGCAGATCCCATGAATTTATAGCATATTATTATCCTGATATCAATAGTAGGCTGACCATATGAAAAGGAGGACAGGGCTCATGTAACTTTAACAGTTGCAGAGAAAAGGGAATTTCAGCCAGAGTCGTTTGTATGCAATTAGTACCTGGTGAAATCCTCTCTTCATCCTCACTAAAGACGGTAGTGCACATGCTGGTAACTTCGAGGCTCGACTTCTGCAATGCGCTGTTTGTGCCTAGTTCGGAAACTTTAACTTGTTCAAAATATGGCAGCCAGGTTGGTCACCGGTACACCTAGGGGTGATCACATCACACCAGTTTTACAATCGCTTCATTGGCTGCCAATCAGTTTCCGGGCGAAGTATAAAGTGTTGGTTATTACCTTTAAAGCCCTACATGGTTTGGGTCCAGGGTACCTGCGGGATCGCCTTCTCCCGTACAATCTGCCCCACACACTTAGGTCCTCTGGGAAGAACTTACTCAAGCCAGCCAGAACTAAGCTGGCGAGTGTTACCCAGAGGACCTTTTCTTCCATCGCTCCCAGACTATGGAATGGTCTGTCGGAGGAGGTTAGACAAATTGACAGTCTTCATGAATTTAAGAGAGTGATGAAGACTGTCCTCTTCCGACAGGCCTATCAAAATGAATTTTAAGATGTTTTTAATGTTGTATTGTTCTCTTGTTTTTTAAAATTTTTAACTGTTGTGATTTTTATGTTTATATTGTTGCTGTTCCCCGCCTCGATCTGGAGGGAGAAGCGGGTTACAAATAATAATAATAATAATAATAATAATAATAATAATAATAATTATTATTATTATTATTATTATATTATTATTATTATTCATCACAACAGTTAAAGTTGCAGGGGCCCTGCCTTCTTTTGTATATGGTCACTCTAGTATAATGCCTGCAACTTTAACTGTTGTGATGAGGAGGGAATTTCACCAGGTACTAATTGCATACAAATGACTCCAGCTGAAATTCACCTTTGTCTCCAACTGTTAAAGTTACATGAGCTCTGTCCTCCTTTTCATATGGTCAGCCTAATCAATAGTCCAGATGGTACTAATACATTTTAAGAATCCTGTTGCTTAGTGATCAAAACATTCCCTTCAGACTTGCAATCAAATACAGTATTCATTCTTTATGGGTCAACGGGAATTCCTGTGATTATACAATTCATAAGATGTGAAAAGAGTGTGTTTGAATAGAGATTAGCTGATCTTGAATCTCCTGCATACTTTGTGTTTGTGTTAAGGTGCATGATTTGCATATTTATTTGTGTTAGGATGCTGTTAGGGGAGGAGGAGGAAGAAGAGGGAAGGAGGTATTTTGATATTGTTAAATAAACTTCACACTTAATTATCTGTGGACTTCCGGATAAGGCTGTACAATCAGACCTGGACAGAGAACAGGAGGGGATACAGGTATGTAATATGCTTATGTGGATTGTTTTATATGGGGTGTTTTAAAATGCTGGGAGGGGAATTAAGGCATTCACTCACTGCTTATTGATTTCAGCTTATATCCTGCTGAAGACTTAAACAAGTTTTAAAAACAGTTAAAAATTAGAATGTCACACTATCACAGCTATGCATAATGTGCTGCTGCCTGCCTCTGCACTACAGTTCCTATATGGTATTGCAAAAAAGTTCATTATGAGCCAAATTAAAATGCAAAGATTGTGATCTTTTAAAAAAAATAATTGCAGGGAAAGCTCTTAAATAGTGGCCCAGATACAGATGGAGCAGAGTGGGATCACACATTCCCATGGAAGTTACTTTCCATTGGAATGGCTCTTTTCAATGGAATTGCTAAGAGCTTCTCTACATTATGGCTTTTTGCTTTCAGTTTGTTTGTTGGATTACAATGGACTCCTTCACTGTTTCCGTGTGTTTCAATTTACAGTCACTACATGGAGGTGTCATTATAGCGCTACATCAACATTTTACACAGCTAATGTATTGGAATAAAGTTCCTTTTCGCCTTATCTCTGATCTTTTTGAAAGCAGGATTTATTTATTTATTTATTTTATTACATTTATATACCACCCCATGGCCGAAGCTCTCTGGGTGGTTTACAAAAATTAAAACTTTGGACATTAAAAATCGATATACAAAATTTAAAAACATAAAAACAGACATCTAAAAAGGGGGAGATGTCCTGGAGGTTGAGGACATCATGTAAAGGATCTGCTAACCTCCGTGAGCGACTAATCATGAGTGTGCAATAAATTGCTTGTGTAGAAAAGCCCGAAGACATGAGTTTCAAGTTACTGTCTTGGCAGTCATCCATGTAGCTACATTCTGATGTGACTCCATCACATAGTTAATGAGGCAAGTGTGAATTAAAAATAAAAATAAATAACTTTCAGGGTCAGGTCTTGATAATCCCCACCTCCACCCCACCCACACCGCAAAGCCAGGCACTGAGGTAAACTGGAGAAAGTTGTAGATTTATTAAGGATGTGTCTGTCTATACTGTGGAGTTAAGCTGGTTTCATTGCCATAGAATCACAGAGTTGGAGGGGGCTGTGCAAACGATTAGGATTCCGTTTGATGCAGGAAATCCTGGCATGGCTTTGGGCTGCCTTAGAATATGTCCAGGGTTCTTCAAAGAGATCTCTCTTCAACAGAGATGTCATCCAAACACAGCTGGCGTTCCCTCTCTCCAGTGATATTTCTTCTCAGTAGCTCTGCCTGAGTGCTTCCTTTGCATCAACATAGGTGAAAGAAGGAAAGCAGATGGAAGCTTAGCAGTGCAGCAGGGGCTGTAACAGAATCTAATCTCTTGCCATCAAGAGGAGTTGAAATGTGACCTGAAGGTATGACAAGGTGTGAATGGAAGGAAAGGCAAACTATGGGATAGCTATTAAACTGGGATATGCATAGAAAATGGTTTCAGACCATTTAGATCTGGGGTGTGTGTATGTGGAAATCTACCTGTTGCATTGTACATGTACACACCTGAGTGCCACTCAGTATATATTGCATGGGGATATCTGTGAATTACAGTACTAAACACATGAAACAAGAATGTAAATAAATAATACTTCAGAGCATTTGGCCCAACGCTCTTGGTTTTCATTCCTTTGTCAGTTCTGTAAAACCCTGATGCATAATGCAAAACCCTCCACTTGCCCCATTCTGTCTTGAAATTGCATCTGGTTTCCAGTGACAAAAACATTGTAAGGCGATAGTTTTCATTATGCCAGCTGGTTTTCAGATATGCAGTGTTCATTATTGGGCTTCTAGGCGTTTATGTTTTTACAGATAGGCAGTATTCATTATTGGCATGCTGTGCGTGTGTGTTCAAATAGAATAAGCATAATATACAGAATAACAGAAAAGTAAAGCACAGTGTAAAGTACAGATTTATTTTCCCCCACCCAGAGCACCATTTCCTATTGAAGGTGACAGGATTTTTAAAAATTAGTTTTTGAAAGCTGAACAATGAAATTCCCTGGCATCCTTATAAAAAAGGCCCTAATCTTTTGTTGCGACCTGATGAATGTCACATAATGGTAGTACTCTTAGTAGAGCTTCCATGGATGATATTAAAGCACTGGAGAGAACTGAAAAGAGATGGCGTTCTTCCAAGTAATCAGGACCTAGGCCATACAGGTTTTAACAAAATGGTTACTTGCAACTGTGCCTAGTAACGAGTGCAGCTCTTCTTATCTTTGTAATATGGTCCCTTTGGCTAGACTGAATTTTTTAATTTTTGCTTTTTTTATTGTGAATATTAACAAAACAGAACAAAAATAAAGTGTGAAAAAGAAAACAAAGAAACATTACATATATAGGAATATCATCATTTCCTCCCATCAGGTATACCATTCATTTTAAAAAAGAAAAAGGGTAGGGTGACCAGATAAAATCCAGGTCAGGGCTCATGTAACTTTAACAGTTGTAGAGAAAAGGGAATTTCAGCCAGTGTCATTTGTATGCAATTAGTTCCTGGTGAAATTCCCTCTTCATCACAATAGTTAAAGGTGCAGGGGCCCTGCCTTCTTTTGTATATGGTCACTCTAGTATAGTGCATGCACTATACAAATTATTATGTTTGTGAAGCTGCCCCTGCATCCTCTGAAGAAACCTACAATGTGGGACAGATAAATCAATCTTTTTCCAGTTCATGCCGCTCCTGGATGTATGCCCTCATGAGTCATTTCCATTCCATTCCATCCTGTTTCCACATTATTCTATCATTTAAAAAGAGGGGAAAATTCAAAATTTATATTTAAATATGTATTTTTTAATATATTTTCTCTCAAAATATGCATAGTAAATGCACATTTATACATGTTTGAACTATGAACTGCACTGGAAATTTGGAAAGTACAAAAGCTGGTGGATTACCAAGTTCTGATCTGCACATCAGCAGCCCTGGAAGGGGCTAGAGCTCAGTGGTAGCCCAGGAGCTGTAGCTGAATGGTAGAGCACATGTTTTGCATGCAGAAGGTCTCAGGTTCAATCCCCAGCATCTCCAGGTAGGGCTGGGGAAACTCCTGCCTGAAACCTTGGAGAGCTGCTGCCAATCAGTGTTGACAATACTGGGCTAGGTAGGCCAAGGGACTGACTATGGCAGCTTCATATCCCTCCTTAGAGTACAATTTAGCACTGGCAGCAGCAGTCCCGCCCTGACACCATGAAGAACCTGGGAAAGTGGCATGGATTGGATGGAGTTTAAGCACTGCCTTCCTCCTCACACTGCCTGACCACTGTTGGAGGCTATGAGGAATGGATAGAAGAGGCCACCCAGCTATTCATTGTTTGAAGTGCTGTAGACATGCTTAAACTTGCTCTTGTTTGTCAAGATCAAAACCTTTCAAGAGCAGTGCTATAGTTCTTTCAATGGCGCCATCTTGGCAAATTGCCAGGAGAATAATCACTTGACTAGACTTTTTCATCTGTCTATTTTAGCCTGTCCAGTATGGCAGAGTCAAAAGCTTTCATGTGAAAACTTTTGGCTCAGCTTTGCAGGGTAAAACATGATAATGTTGCCTTTTCACTTCCAAATGTTTAGCTTGGCTGAGCCAAGCTGCTCAGGGGTTTAAAAAGCACTCAATTTATTAACCAACACACACACCAATAGCATTTTATTGGGGGGAAATATTGCTTTTTTGCTCTTTGATTATTGGAGTCATGTAGAAATTTCTCACAGAGAACGAAACGTCAATTTTGTTTATACCTGGTCGATTTTAATAGAATTTTGGCATGGCAAATTTAAACATGATATATCCCATTTATATTGGTAGGATTAATTCATTTATCGGTGTATGTATTATATTACACTCTTTCCTTGTTTGTTAGTTTCTTTTTAATCAATGTAGTTGTTATGATCAAGGGGCTGAAGCATCTCCCCTTATGAGGGAAGGTTACAACAGCTGGAATTGCTTAGATTGGGAAAAAGGAGGCTCATGGGAGACATAATAGAGGTGTACAAAATTATGCATGGTGTGGAGAATGTGGATAGGCAGACATTTTATCCCTCTCCCATAATACAAGAACCTGGGGTCATCCCATGAAGCTGATTGGTGGGAGATTCAGGACAGATAAAAGGAATTACCTCTTCACACAGCACATAGTTAAACTATGGAATTCGCTACCACAAGATGTAGTGATGGCCACCAATTTGGATGACATTAAAAGGATGACGGATAAATTCCTGGAGGAGAAGGCTATTAATGGCTACTAGTCCTGTTAGCTAAGTGCAACCTCTAGCATCAGAGGTAGTAAGCCTGTATACACTAGTTGCTGGGGAACATGGATGGGAGGGTGCTGTTGCACCATGTCCTGCTTGTGCTTTCCTGGTTGACAGCTGGTTGGACACTGTGTGAACAAAGCGCTGGACTAGATGGACCCTTGGCCTGATCCACCAGGGCTCATCTTATGTTCTTAGGCTTTCCCCCTCACCTTAACAAATATGTTTTATAACAGACTTTCCATTTTTCTATTAACAACAACAACAATGATTCTTCTCAGGTAGTTCCTCAAAACTAGTCCTGCGACTCCATCAGCAAAAAGTGTAAAATGAGGGGCACATGGGGTGGGGACAAAGAACCCATTCAGAAAAGAAAACTCCACTGAGCATGGGTAACGTCAGTGTACTCTTCCCTTCAGTAACTTAAATGCCCATATACCAAGGTTACATACAATTTATCCACTGTGCCTGAATTCAAAACAAGGAATATACTGATCACAGTCACCTGTTACAGGATGTGTTTGTAACTGAATCAAAATTATACCCAAGAGCTGGAATCTGTGCTGTGAATCTTTGCCTGCCCCCTCGCTCAGCAATGTCTGAAACAACATTTTTGCATTCACATTGGTTTAATTATTGTGGGGATAACGAGAGGCAAAGTCTCTATCATCTCCCTTCCAACAAGCAAGTGTTTGTGCTTATGTGTGCATAAAACCAATGCTTCCAAAGAGCACCAGAGAAATTACTTATGAATCAATCGCTCATTGAACCCATGAACTGAATCCAAATAGAGCGCTTCAATTCCACACGTGTGTGTGTGTATGTGTATGCACGCGCGTGTGAGTGGGAAGGGATTTGTAATGTTTGGCCAAATGTAAGGCAGAGTTCATTTCCTCCCCAGTCATCTCAGCTATGACAACAGTGATGTTCGTTCTCCCCAATGTTGGCAACAAAATCCAAACAAGTCAAGGGATCCCTGCTACTATTATTCAACCGCCAGGGATGGGGCAATATGTCCAATATGGAGGCCAGCAGTTTACAAGCCCCAGCAATCCAAGAGAGGGGGTGTTGGAGATACTGCGTTGGGCAGAAACCAAGACTCTGGGGGTAAGTTTATTTTGATACCTGCTTACATTCCAGTCTTTGGGCCAAAAGGGTAGTACCCAGCAAAGGATCATCTAGTATCAAGAATGTACTCTGACTTTTCTCTCTTTTTCTCTCTTTTTCTCTCTCTCTCTCTCTCACACACACACACACACACACACACACACTTTGGCTCCACTGACTGATTGATAAACCAACAAACCAGATGAAATAAGGCACATTCATGACTGTCCACTCACGGAAGTTCATGGGTCCTTTTTACAAGGTCGGCAACTTCCTGCACATTTCCTGTGCCTTCCCCCAATAATTCCATTTTTTTTTTAAAAAATAACCTGTGATATTCTGATTCTGCTGAAATATCTTGTGATTTCCTACCACATACTGTGGAAATTGCACTACAAATCACCCACTAGAGGGCGCTGTCCATTCAGGGCTATGAGCAGCGAGAGGAGGGGAAGATTTCCATTACAGACTACGTGGTCGCCCCTCTCCGACTGTGTAAAACAACCCCATTATGATTGCACAAGCGAAGCAGGGAGCAAAGCCCCAGTAAGGTAACACAACTTCCCCTTAAACTAAAGAAGCCCTGAATGGGGCTGAATTATTTGGGTACTTCCTGATGAGCTGTAGCCCTGACATTTGGCAGTCGGAGACAGTCTGGTTATTAGAAGGATCTGAAAATGATTTCCCCCTCCCCTACCTCAAAAAGTGCACCTCAAAATGCTTAAGTTACCCCCATACTAGCTGGTGAGTTGAGTTTTGATATATACATAGTCCAAGAAGGCACTTGGATTATTCGAAGCTTGAACAATTACATGTGCACATCTCTCCATCAGAACAAGGGAGAAATGGTGAAGCTACTTCCAGACTACCCAAAATGCTTTTTTTTTTTTTTTTTAGAAAATCAAGCAATTATTACTATAACAACCTAAAAGAGCAGAGACATGTGTAAGCCAGGGGAGCGTGGCTGCCACTGTAGGGCGAGTGGCACGGCCAATGCCAGTGCCACGCACGTGGCTAGGGTCATCGAAACACGCAACTATGGTGCAGGGCATACCACACGGGATCCTGGATGTCGTGACGGAGATGAGGCCTGTGTCCCAGGAGGAACAGGACGAAATGGAGCTGCTCGTGGAACGACAGGTGGGCGATGTGCTCGAGGCTGAACTGTCGCCGTCCCAGGAAGAGCTGCTGCATATTGATACGCAGCCCTCCGACGAAGCGTACGTGGAGATGGAGGCGATGGAGGCGGAGGCGCCGTCGGAAGTGGAGCTCGAGGCCGGGGAGGCCGTGCTGGAGCAGGAGATCGAGGGGTCCCCACAGCCGGAGGACGAGCCGATGGAGGGAGCGGCCCCCCTACAGGAGGAGCCGCCACCACCGCACGTAGGTGAGTACGGTGAGGTCGAGACTGAAGAAGCCCGTCCCCTGACCAACGCGTAGAGGCGTGTGCGTATGCGCAACAGGCACAGGGCAGACCGGCTGCAGGTGGTGAGGGAGTTGGTCTCTGTCACAGAGACAACTGGGGAGCGCATCCACGACCTGTTCACACGCATGGCACCAAGGAGCGCGTCCTCACCGTGTGGGCCATGCGCACAGCCGCGCAAGCCGTGGAGGAGTGCGCCCAAGCCACACAGGAGGCGGGGAGGGATGTGCGTATAGGTCTGGAGCGCCATGTCACCAGCATGACTGAGGCCATGGCCGCCACCGATGCCATCATCGACCGAGGCATGCGGGAGCGCACAGCAGCCATCGATCGCTAAACCGAGGTGCTCAGGGAGCTCGCCCAATCCTTCCGTGGAGCCTACTATGGGCCACCGCAGCCTGTGCCCTACACGGGGCCGTACGGATACATGGCGCCACCGCAGCAACAGCGGTACATGCCCCCACAGATGGCCGCACCGTATCGGGCCCCACGGTCGGCGGCGTCAGCAGCAGGTGCCTCAGGGAAGGCAGGGGGGGCGACCGGAGGGCAGGTGCACCAGAGCATAGGCGGCCGCCCAAAGAGGGGCCGTGCCATCCCACCTGACACCGACGAAGAGGGAGAGGAGGAGGGGGACGAGGAGGCAGAGGAGGAGGAGGGGGTGGAAAGGCCCTCTCAGGACGACATGGCCTAAGGCGAGGTCGTCCTATGAGCCCCTAGACCCATCCCCCATAGAACCATAGGGACGTGCAGTTGTATACTCTCCCACACCCCTATACGCGATAGGACCCCGTTAGATATGCATCCCTCTGTCCGCCGCCTCCCTCAGCCCGGTCTAGACGCTCAAGGCTATGTCCATCAGCATCCCAATGCAACAATGTCGCACACGCTGGATGCCTCTCGTTCCCGGCCCTATCTCCCCTCATTGCAGCCACAACCAGTCGAGATGGCATCACCCTACAGGTCCGACGGCCACCAAGCAGGGCGCATTGTCTGACGCCGAAGGGCCCTTCAGCGTGGAGGTTGGTAACTGGGCTGTTGGGTGGACTGCAGTGGTGTTAGTGTGGCCTCCGTGTCACTGATGGCAGTCCCCCCTAGTCGCAGCGTAGTAACGGCCCGCTCTGCTGATTCCCCATCACGCGCCCCACTCCGGCCGCTTCCTGTCACTCCTCTCAGCCTTGCAGGTGTGCTTTAGCCTAAACAAATCCTCCTGCCCTCCCATTCCCACGCTAACGATGTTGACGGTCCAATGCTCCACCTCTAGCCCCACCTCCCTCCACCCTCCTGCTCCATCTCACCACCGCTCCTCTTGTCCTGTCTGCCCCCTCTCCAGCCCGCCCGGCATTTGCAAGGATGTCCCGGAGGGAGCTCGCGACGGCCTGCTTGCAAGGAGCGATTCAGTCAGCCACACAAAACCACACTGACGAGGAGGACCTATTCCGTGCCCGCCTACGCCAGCTAGGTGGGGCCATGCCCACGAGGCCAGTGTTCGGGATGGAGACCTTCTGCTGGCCGCTCGGGGCGACGGGGGCTGTGCCTTGTCTCCGGGCCACCGTCCTGCCACTGGTTCATCCCCGTGCGGCCTCCACGTTGCTTGCGGAGCAGTTGGCCGAAGGCGCGGCCGAAGGGGCCCTGCACCACGCCCCACCCCTCTCGACGTCGGCCGAGCTTCTTGCCGAGCATGAAAGCATGTGCCGCTGGGTGCTCCCCCGGATGGACGCCGTGTGGCATGAGATGCAGGACTTGGAGGACGACGAGCACTTATGTAGGAGCTTCTGCATGTCTCGCGCAACGTTTGAGATGTTGGTAGCCGAGGTGACCCCTGTCCTACAGCGGGAGTGTACTAATATGCGCAGATGTATTCCAGTCTCCCGTTGCCTCGGCCTCACACTGTACAAGCTGCCGTTCAACGTGGGCTACTTGCCCGTCGACCATCTTCGGGGTGGGTGTGTCTACTGCGTGTGAAATCTTCCGTGAGACGGTGAGCATGCTGAACGAGCTGTACCTGGCCGACGTCATCCGGGTGGGGGACGAGAAGGAGAACATGCGTGGCTTCCGTGCCCTGGGCTTCCCACGGGTGGTGGGGGCGATGGACTCGACCCACGTACGCATCCTGGCCCCGCCCATCCGTGGGGAGGAGTACTTCAACCGCAAACATTTCTACAGCATGGTTTTGCAGGTGGTTGTGGATGTCAAGGGCCGCTTCCTGGACGTGTATGCGGGTGTGTCTGGGCGGAGCCACGACACAGCTGTCTTCTGGAACTCCCCCCTGGCTGCCAAGCTGACATCGGGGCGCTTCCTGAAGTCTGGTCCTGCTTCCGTGTGTGGCCGTGAGGTGGGTCCGCTCCTCCTAGCCGACCAGGCCTTCGCCCTGCAGCCGTGGCTGATGGCCCCGTACCGCTACCCACGCACCAACGTGCAGCGTAAATACAACTACTACCATTGCCGTGCCCGCCTGCCCGTGGAGCGTGCCTTTGGGCGTCTGAAGGGGCGCTGGCGCTCCCTGTTCAGCTTGTTGGACTTGCAGGCTGACATCATTCCAGACGTGATGGTGTGCTGCTGCATCCTGCACATCTGCGAGTCCCATGGGGACGTGTTACTGGCCGAGCACCCAACCTCCCTCGGGAGGGCGAGGACACCGACGCCATCGCTGTGGATGGGCGTGACATCGAGCCTTTGCCGGGGCCGGAGAATCCCGTTGGGGAGCGTCGCGCCCGTGCGGAGGCGTCCTGGGTGCGTGAAAGTATCAGTGCCTGGATCTGGCTGTGCTACCCCGACCTAATGTGAGCGTCGGCTGTGTACTCCCATCTGTGGACTGGCATCTCTCCCTGGCATGCCGCCCCTCTCCACCTCCTCCCCTTGGCACGTTACATGCTTGGCCCCCTGGGGGTGTGGCCTCGGCCGTCCCCTCTTCACCGCTGTGCCTTCCAGCCGCCTCCTCCTCCCTTCCCGGGGGCGACTGTCTTTTCCGTAGGTTCTGCCCTGGCATAGTGGTGCCCATGTGCCTTATTGCCCATGTCTGAGCTCCCTGCTGAATAAAGTGTTCTACGCCACCCCACTCTTGCCTTCTTTCCTGTGTGTGCGAAATATGCTCTAGGAGGGAGGGGGGGGTGGGGGCTGGGGCGTGGGTGCCAACGTTGGGATTGCAGCGCTGAGCGCGGGGTGCGAGTGTTGTATTGGTGCTGCCATTGCTCCTGGCTGCCTCTTTGTCCTAGGCTGCTGAGTTCCGCCCAGTGACTGCGGCAGCCAATGGGGTTTGGGAGGCGTGTCCTGCATCATCTAAGATGGCGGCACCCATGGTTTTCAGCCGCATTGCGTGCTGGGATACCTGCTGGAGGACTGCCGGAGTTCGGTAAGCAGGGAAAATGGCAGCCGGGCTGTCCGTCAGAACTGAGTGTGTTATTAACCACCAGGGTGGTTAACTTAACTTTGCATCCCCTGCTGCAGCGTGTCGTCCGAATTGAGGCCTCCTTTTTAACACACCGTCAGTGGGTTAAGTCCTCTCAGTTGATTAATGTGTCGTCCGAACTGAGCCATAGTATCTAATCCAGAATCACTCCTTGGGCATCATGGCTGAGTAGGAATTTGAAGCCAGTTCTTCGTGGTCAAAGCCTGACAATTTATCCACTACACCCCTGTGGGCATGAAATTAATATGAGCAATTATTGTCATCCATAGGCTTCAGGTAGGTTACCTTACTTTCTCACGACAGGGCTCTGTTTTTTGTTTGTTACAGATAAGGATGAAGTCTCCACCACCACAAACTTTTTTTTGGTCAGCAGCAACAAATTTTCTCTCCCTGCATCTTTTCCATCAAATAATAATGCTTGAATGCTCACACTTCCTCTGAAGCCTCAGCCCTCAGAAAAGGGTGCACCATTTTCTTTCTGTGTTCTGTTGTCTGCTGTGTGCATGGACAAATGATGAGGGAGAAACATGTGTATGAATTGTGTGTGTGAGAGAGAGAGATGAGGGATATCTATATGTGCCAAAAGCCCTGCAGTAACTACACATTTCCACGGTGTCAGTTATATGATGCAGCTGCAGATTCGCAGCCACTACACAGAAAAGAAGTCAGGGACTTACCCTGACTTTTTCGGTGGGAGTGAGATCACCCTGGCACTTCTGCCATCTGACCTCACTGCGTGGCCGATCTGGAGGGGCAGTCTTGGTGGAAGGTGACTGGTGATTGTTTGCTAGAAACCAGGAAGAGGGTGCAGGGTGGGGTCCAATACCCAGTTGACCATCAGAACCCTGCGCTCCCTCTCTTTGGCATTGGGATTACCTGACACCACCCAGGTAAGTGAAACCGTGGGTTTTGGGGGAAGGGGGTGCCAACTCGAGGCCGTGAAGACAGCCCCTGTGTTCAGACAATCATGGAGTTCAGGGGGGGGGGGGGAAGAAGCCATCATGGCTTCTGTCTCTCTCCTGCGAATGCTGTGCCTGCATCCGTTGTTTACAGAATTACCTGTGCAGCAGTGCAGGTTGGCGAGTTCTCTGAACCCAGTGCAGGGGGCTTTGTACCCATCCTACAACTTATGATGTGCAGTAGGGATCATAGGGTGGGTACAAAGCCACCACTGCTGTGCTGCACGCTGGGTTTGGACATAATTGCTAACCCATTCCTGCTGGTAGTTTCTGAGTTTTAAAGTGAGATTTCTCAACTGGTCAGAAGATCTAATAATTTTCAGGATAGAGGGAATTGTTTTACCTTTGCAGTATTTTCTTTCCACAGGCCATCCAGATCATGATTGGACTGACACACATTGGCTTGGGAGGTTACCTGCCTTTTTTTTGGCTTTGTTTCGGGTTATCCTTTCTGGGGTGGAATATTTGTGAGTAGCAAATTCCTGTTCAGCTGTTGACTTTCCATATGTGAATAAGTATTGGCCAGAAAACAAGCAACGAGCTCTTTCACCCTCTGTTTATATTCTATAAAATGGAACCAGAACCAGAAAAACATTATTGTGCTGATGTCAGCATCTTGCATATGTTCTAGTGCAACCATGCGCTTAAGAACATAAGAAGAGCCATTCTGGATTAGACCAAGGGTCCATCTAGTCCAGCACAGCTGTCCGCTGGGAACCCACAAGCAGGACACGAGTGCAACAGCACCCTCCTGCCATGTTCCCCAGCAACTACTGTACACAGGCATACTGCCTCTGATACTGGAAGTAGCATAAAGCCATCAGGACGTGTCGCCATTGATAGCCTTGCACAAGACTGGATCAGGACTCCCCCAACCTCATGCCCTCCAGATGATTTGGATTGTAACTCTAATCAGCTCCGGTCAATATCATCAATGCCCTGGGATGAAAGGAGTTTCAGGGCTTCTTCACATGAGTCAAATAAGGCATTCTCATTACAGGCCACTCATGGAAGTTTGCAGGTCCTTTTGATAATGTCAGCAACCTCCTGCACATCTCCTGAGCCTTCCTCTGGATTTCTGTTTTTTAAAAAAAACCCTGTGATATCCTGATTCTGCTGAAATATCTCGGGATTTCCTACTGTGTACAGGGGAAGTTGCATTACAAATCACCCACTAGAGGGCACCGAACCATTCAGGGTATGAGCAGCGAGAGGAGAAGAAGTTTTCCATTTAGATTACATTGTTACCCCTCTCCTGCTGTGTAATGCACCCCCATTATGACTGCATAAGAGAAGCAGGAAGCCAAACCACAGTAAGGAAATGTGATTTCCCCTTGATCTAAAGAAGCCCTTGGTCTAAAACATCTGGAGGGCACCAGGTTGGGGAAGACTACCCTACACTTTACCCATCATGACAAACAGTTTACTAATCCTAAGTAAACAACCAGATTAACTAGAACTGGAGGGATCTTTCAAATGATGCCAGATCCAGACTGAATCCTCCACAGCTCAATGGTGGCTGGTGGCTCTGATTTCAGTGGGGCTGTGAATCCAATGTGCTGAACTGATTTTGGATCTGTGGTTCAGCATCTCGAATAGCACCTTTAGAGTTCTGGCTAGTTCTGACTGAAACCGATAATGGATTCACAGCCCCACTGAAATCATAGCCACCACCATCCACTGAGCCTTGGAGGATTGAATTTTGAATTTAATTTGTCTCCAATAACAATGCATTTGCTTGAGAAAAACAAGCCCCCATTGAGGGG
Source organism: Anniella stebbinsi (assembly GCA_029215795.1). Lineage (NCBI taxonomy): Eukaryota > Metazoa > Chordata > Lepidosauria > Squamata > Anniellidae > Anniella > Anniella stebbinsi. Next base: position 262,122,635 of record JARDYH010000001.1, read on the forward strand.
AGCCCGGGCAACACCCTTGCAGTAATGGTGGTAACTCAACTGAATTAACTACGTAAGGGGTAATATTTATATTTTAAACATTTTTTGTTTTCGTTTTCCATTCAAGACTCCGAGGAAATCTACATATAAGCTTAAAACATTTCAAAATGGTGATTAAAACGTTGTGAAAAGAAACGTTATAAAACATGACAGGCCACATTAAGTTGAACTTACATTTTTGTTTATCTTTTCTGTGGTCTCCACTGCGGTTGAGTCGGTTACACTGAGTCTTTTCTTCATCTCTTCCTGTAACGTTCTTTTGTCATTCTGTACTTGCCACGCCCACTTCCTCCTTAGCTCCCTTCCTTTCCTTTCCTTTTAATGAAGATTTGAAAATGAAAGCGAATGCGTGGAAATTGGAATGGTTAGGGCAACTTTAAAACGGTAAAGAAAGACACATGTTTCTTCCTACAACGATTTATATGAAGAAAAGAATGGAATATATCTAGGATAATAGTAGAAAACAACAACTGCTATAAAACATTAAAGTAAGTGCGTCATGTGGCCCAATGAGTGTTAGAAACCCTTTCCTAACGTAGCAAAGCTACAGTGTAGATCCCTCTCACACTCACTCATTCAAAACAAGGCAGGTTTAATGCAATCTATTTGCCACATCTGAACACACTTCTGTTGGAGACAGAGTTAGAAAAAAAACCTAAGGTACACATGAGCAATATTTCTTTCTTTAAGAGAAAGACACTACTTGTCCTTCATGGGAAAATATGGTATTACCTGACATTGCTCATATTGCACCCAATTTTTCAGAGCACAGAGAATATTTCTGTACATTTTAAGTGAATTGCAGTCAAATGTATTTTTCTTCTTGTTTTGGACAGTTCCTTATTTCAGGATCCCTTGCAGTTAGCTTAGGCCTCCTCCACACGAGACGTTTAATGAGCCTTGAAGGCTCATTATAAATTTTACCTCCACACCAGCGGAGCGCAAAACGGGCGTACAGGCGCGTTATCTCCCCGATAATGCGCATTTTCGAATGCGCGTTAAATAGCGACTTTTATTTTGCTCCGGCCGTTAAAGCGCATTTTCGCCATGTGAACAAGCGATTATGCGCATTAACGTCTTCTAAAGCGCTTTTTGGACATGAATTAATGCGCTTCGCCGCCTCTCGCCGCCTCCCGTGCAGAGGGATTAGGAGTAAATGCGCCTCCGCGATAATGCGCATAATCGCGGAACCGGGCGCAAAAGCGCATCCTTGTGGAGGGGGCCTTAGAGAAACATCAAGGCGCCGCCTTGGTAAGACAGCTAACATTTCCTCCTCTTCCCTAATGCTCTTCAGGTCAGGTGTATATCATAATAATATATGTTCTATATAATATATGTCAAAGCTGCAACAACCTGCAGAATGTTTGTCTATAGAGATGAAACATTTCTTAACATCCTTATATTCTTGAACCATTCTTTTGAGGCTTGTCTTATATTGGGAATCTTTCTAAGAACGTGGCTATGATGTACGCATCACATGCTACTTGCCTGTAAGTCTATATTCCTACCCACGTACACCTGGGCATGAGAACAGGATTGGAAGGAACAGGAAGGGACAAATTGGAGGAATTTTGGAGGGTTACAGCTGTGAGTATAAGATGCTAGGCCAGTTCAGGTACAACAATACCAGGGTAAAGCTTTCTCACTTCGCTGTTGGCCTGCTTGCCCCCACAATTCATTGCTCCCCACTAAGGGGGAGGGGGAACTTGGCTTCCACCTTCAAAGCCTAAGTGATCTTCAGGGTGTCTGCTTTTCAGAGGGGAGGTGAACTTGCTGAAAATGGGGCTTAACTAGGTTGACCAAATGGAAAGGACAACCGGGCTCCTGTATCTTTAATAGTTGTTTAGAAAATGGAATTTCAACAGGTGTTATTTGTATGCATGCAGCACCTCTTCATCACAACAGTTAAAGCTGCAAGAGCCCTGCCCTCTTTTGTATCTAGTCTGTCCAGCTATACTAGACTGACATTTTCATCGAGTAGTCCACCACAACCCCAAGGTCTCTTTTTTTGGTTGGTCACCGGCAACTGAGATCAGGTTATACTTGAAGTTCAGATTTTTTGCCCCAACATGCATGGAAGAAGGGTGCATTGGCTTTTGTGTTGGTTGAAGAAAGAATTGGAGTTTTTTTTTGTTATTGTTTTGGTGGAGGGGGAGACGGGGGTGTAAAGGTGGACTTTATGTAGTTGCTGTGTAAATCCCCCCTGGTTAATGTAATGTGGACCTCCATTGGTGCACCTGCATTAAAACAATGTCAAAATAGTCACCGGGGCTCAACTTACAACCATCCCTCCTACTTCTACCATGATGCAAGTGCTACAAAGCAACATGTGGCAGAAATACACGTTACAAAGGCTGCATCTAAACTAGTACTTTAAAAAAAAAAATCAGTACTGAAGTGCACTAATAACTCATGAATTTAGAGTCTATTATTATCATGATGCCAATAGTCCAGATGCTACTAATGCATTTCAATAGGCCTGTTTAGTGATTAAAACATTTTCTTCAGACCTGCATTCAAATACATTCTTTTCCAGTTGCTGGGAATTCCTGGGATTATACACCTCACAATGTGAAAAGGGAATGTTTGAAGAGAGATTAGCTCTACATGCTTTGTGTTACAATGCATGATTTACATCTATATTTGAATTAGGATTCTGTTAGGGGAGGAGGAGGAAGAGGTATTTTGATATCGTTAAATAAACCTTGCACATAAGTTTCTATGGACTTCCGGATAAGGCTGTACAATCAGACCTGGACAGAGAACAGAAGGGGATACAGGTTTGGAATACACTTATGCTCATATGGATTGTTTTATATGAGGTGTTTTAAGATGTGGGAGGGGGAATTAAGGCATTTATTTGTTGCTTATTGATTCCAACTTATATCCTGCTGAAGGCTTAGACAGGTTTTAAAAACTGTTAAAAATCAGAATGTCACACAATGCCACATAGGAATTGTAGTGCAGAGGCAGGCAGCAGCCCATTATGCAGTATCTATATAAGGTGCTGCTGCCTGCCTCTGCACTACAGTTCCTATGTGGCATTGTGAGAAAGTACATTATGAGTCAATTTAAAATGGGAAAGATTGTGAAAAAATCATTTGCAGGGGAAGTTTGTAATTAGTGGCCCTGATACAGTTGGAACTGAGTGGAATCACAAATTTCCATGGAATTTACTTTCCATTGAAATGGCTTCTTTCAATGGAATCGCTATGATTTCTCTACATTAAGCAAAAACCAAAAAAACAAAACCAAAAAAACCCCTCACCCTTATCAGGGTTTTCTACTTTCGGTTTCTTTGGGGGATTCCAATGGGCTTCTTTACACAATTGACACACGATTTGAATTGAGGAAAGTCCTTCCTTTGCAAGTTCTATATGTTTCTGTGTATTTCAATTTACAACCAATAGATGGCACTATTATAGCACTACACCGGAATTTCACACAGCCGATAGGGTGGAATAATCATAGAATAGTAGAGTTGGAAGGGGCCTATTATTGTCCCTTTTCACCTTATCTCTGACCTTTTTGAAAACAGAATATAGGGGGAAAGAATGTGAGACATCCATGTAAAGGACCCTGTAACCTCTGTGAGTGACCAATAAATTGCAATAAATTGCTCGTGCAGAAAAGCCCTGAGTTTGAAGTTACTCTCTTGGCAGTCACACATGTAGCTACATTCTGATGTACCCCATCTCATGACTAATGAGGCAAGTGATATGCCTCCCTCAGACTCCTCACCATCAGAGGATGAAGGGGAAGATCAAGCTGCAGCAGATCCTGGGGAAGGAACTAGCAGCAAGGTGGGACAAGACCCCTTACTTTCAGGGGACAGGCAAGACCCAGCTGAAGCCCCTTTAACAGAGTTCAACAGTGATGAAGGGGATCAGGAGGCTCCTCCAACCCCAGCTGAGCGCAGGCTAATTAGAATCAGGGACCAGGGTTGCCAGGCTCCCAGAGCTTGGAAACTACAGGGCTAATTACCAGCACCAGGTGTCAGGTTGTTTAGAGTTAAAAGGTTTTAAGCAGCCCAGGGAAGACACTGAAAACAATCTGCAACCCCCAGTGTCTGGCCCATCCAGCTTTCCTTGTGTTTGCACACCCTGTGAATCTAGAACCCTTGGACTGCGACCCCCAACTCTGCCTGCGTCTAAAGCCCTTCTCTGTGACTGCGTTATTCAACTCCACCAGCACCCCAACCAAGGAATTCCAGCAATTTCTCTAGCTCGGCCTTCACATTTGATAAGGACAACCATAAATCTCCACTTGTAGCAGCAACCACAGACAGTAAGCATGAATTAAAAATAAAAATAAGTAACATTCAGGGTAAGGTCTTGAAACCCCCCCCCCCCCCCCGCCTGCCTCACAAAGCTAGGCACTGAGGTAAACTGGAGAAAGGTGTAGCTTTATTAAGGATGGGTCTGTCTATATTGTGGAGTGATTGGTTCCAATAGTTGGCTTGATACAGAAATCCTGCTGTGGCTTGGTGCTGCCTCAGAATGTGTCCAGGGTTCTTTGCAGAGATCTCTACTCAACAGAGATCTCATCTAAAGACAGCTGATGTTCCTTCTCTCCAGTGATATTTCTTCTCAATAGCTCTGCCTGAATGCTTCCTTTGTAATCAACATAGGTGAAAGTAGGAAAACAGATGAAAGCTTTAGCAGTGCAGCAAGGGGCTGCTAGGAATCTAATCTCGTTCCATCAAGAGGGGTTGAAATGTGACCTGAAGGGATGACAAGGTGTGAATGGAAGGCAAACCATGGGATAGCTATTAAACTGGGATATGCATAGGAAATGGTTTCAGACCATTTAGATCTGGTGTGTGTGTGTGGGGGGGGAGAGGAAATCTACCAGTTTCGTTGTACCTTTTCAATGCATGTACATGTACACACCTGAGTGCTACTCAGTATATATTGCATAGGGATATCTGTGAATTACAGTACTAAATGCATGAAACAAGAGTGCAAATAACACTTTAGCCCGATGCTCTTGGTTTTCATTCCTTTGTCAGTTCTGTAAAACCCTGATGCATAATGCAGAATCCTCCACTTGCCCCATTCTGTCTTGAAATTGAATCTGGTTTCCAGTGACAAAAACATTGTAAGGCGATAGTTTTCATTATGCCAGCTGGTTTTCAGATATGCAGTGTTCATTATTGGGCTTCTAGACGTTTATGTTTTTACAGATAGGCAGTATTCATTATTGGCATGCTGTGCGTGTGTGTTCAAATAGAATAAACATAATATACAGAATAACAGAAAAGTAAAGCACAGTGTAAAGTACAGATTTATTTCCCCCCACCCAGAGCACCATTTCCTATTGAAGGTGACAGGATTTTTAAAAATTAGTTTTGGAAAGCTGAACAATGAAATTCCCTGGCATCCTTATAAAAAAGGCCCTAATCTTTTGTTGCGACCTGATGAACGTCACATAATGGTAGTAACCTTAGTAGAGCTTCCATGGATGATATTAAAGCACTGGAGAGAACTGAAAAGAGATGGCGTTCTTCCAAGTAATCAGGGCCTAGGCCATACAGGTTTTAACAAAATGGTTACTTGCAACTGTGCCTAGTAACGAGTGCAGCTCTAAGCCGTAATTTGGAGTGTCATCACACTGGAGGTTTAATGCACATCTGCCGCGACTTTGATCCACTTTTTCAGAGTTGGACTCGCTCAGGGCGAGAGAACAGCATGACAGGGACGACATGCTAGTCCAACGCTGAAAAAGTGGATCAAAGTCGCAACAGATGTGTATTAAACCTCCAGTGTGATGCCGCTCTTGGTCTCTTTGACTAGACTGCCACATGAATCAGCTACCCATAAGATCCAGCCATACCATTAGGCAGAATGAGGTGGCTGCCCCAGGCAGCTGATTTGAAGTGTCCTGAAAGAGCAATGGATTATTGGTTGTTGTAATTTAGCATTACTGTATATTTACTGCATTACTGTATATTTACTAGCATGGAAGGAGAGAGTTGCTTGTGGGTTTTTCTGCCTCAGGTGCCAATGTAACCTGGGTGCTGTGCACAATGACTTAAGAGGGGGGGTCATTTTACTGTTCTGCCTCAGGCAGCAAAATGTCTTGGCAGCAGCCTAGACAACTCTCAGGTGATCCATTCTGTCACTTCCTGACCGTGTCCATCAAAAGGTAAAGAAAAAGATGATGCCTGAAGTCAGTCCAAGCGACCCCTCCTATTTCACTTGCTCACCTACATAACGTGTTATTTCTGTAATCAGGCACTGCCTCATCTAGTGAGACTGTTTGTTTATTTGTTGTTTCAACCATCATGGTCATATCAACTTTACAAATGCAGACACCAGCAATACAGATAAGCACACAAAAACTCTATAATACAAAGAAGTAAAATACAAATTGATACTAGCAAAGGTTTAATCACATCATAGATCCTGGGGAAAGGGGAGCTGCATTCTGAACCCACTGTAATTTTCAAACAGTTTTTTTTAAAGACAGTCCTTTGTAAAGCATATTACAACAATCTCGACTAGAGCTTATACCAAGTAGACTTCATTAAATTAAATGTGTGATAAATCAATGTATTTCCAGTTCATGCCACTCTTGCTGTATGCACTCACGAGTCATATCCGTTCCAGCCAGTTTCTGCATTATTCTATCATTTAAAAAGAGAAAAACACTTAAAAAGCTATATTTAAAAATGTATTTTTAAACTGTTTTTCTCTCAAGATATGCATATTAATGCCGTTTGAGCCACAAACTGCATTTGAGAAACGCAAAAGTTGGTGGATTATCAAGTTCTTATCTGGTGTGAATCAGTTAGCTCATATTGGAGTTCATGAACAGTAAATACTCCAAGCAACCCTGGAAGGAGCTGGAGCTCAGTGGTAGCTCAGGAGCTGTAGCTGAATGGTAGAGTACATGTTTTGCAGAAGGTTCCAGGTTCAATCCCTGGCAGCTCCAGGTAGGGCTGGAGAAACTCCTGCCTGAAACTCTGAAGAGCTGCTGCCAGTCAGGGCTGACAATACTGGGCTAGGTGGACTAAGGGACTGACTCAGTATATGGCAGCTTCATACCCCTTCTTAGAGTACAATTTAACACTGGCAGAGGCAGTCATGCCCTGATACCATGGATAATCTGTCGTGTAGATGGGAAGGGACGTGGACTGGACTGTTTATAACAGTAGTGACAACTGTTGGGGCCCAGGACACACTTCATATACTGTTTTCAAGGTGGTGTTGGAAGCTATAAGGAATGGATAAAAGAGGCCACCCAGTTACACATTGCCTGAAGTGGCGTAGACATGCTTAAGCTTGCTCATGTTTGTCAATATCAAAACCTTTCAAGAGCAGTGCTATAATTCTTTGAATGGCTCCATCCTGACAAATTGCCAGGTGAATGGCACAAAGCCCTTGGAGTTCTTTCAGGGGGAAATATAATCACTAGTGCTGTGACTTTTTTGTCTGCTTATTTAGCCTGTCCAGTATAGCAGAGTCAAATAATCTTTCATGTGGTAACTTACAGCTCAGCTTTGCAGGGTAAAATATAATCATATTGCCTTTTGACTTCCAAAACTTTAACTTTGCTGAACCAAGCTGCTCAGGGGCTAAACATCATTCAGTTTATTAACCCCCCCTCCCCACAAACAACAATAGTTTTTATTGGGGAAAAGTATTGCTCCTCTGCTCTTTGATTGTAGCCATGTCCAAATTTCTGACAGAGAACAATTTTGTTTTTAAAATTGTAAATTTTATAGTGTTTGGGCATGATTATTGTAGAAGAACAATTCATAGTAGTAGAAGTATACATTTTATTTGTATATAGCACAAAGGCCGTTACAACCACAGCAATAAAACAAGATGTCTCTATGACAGCCAAAATTCTTACAAACTCAGAGGAAGAGAATTCATATAAAAGAACCAAACTGAGAAAAAAAGCTGAGATTTATACAAGAGAAATAATGATACAGGCCCCAGTTGCAACGATAACAGAAAATTATAGAAGGTGGTCCCCTCTGCAATCTACGCCTGATTTCTTTAGAAAATATTGGCAGGCTTTTTGAGCTGCTGCAGCAAACGTTGCAACCTCGATTGTAATTGCTTTACTATAATCTGCGAACAGATCACAGTTGATATCAGCAGTGGACCAACCTGCTCTTGCTCTCAAAATATTTCCCAGAAAATGATCCCTAATATTTTTATACAAGCAGCAGCATAACAAGTAATGTACTACATCTTCCACCTCCCCCGCACCACAAATACATGTCCGCTGAGTGTTGGGAACCCCTTTATACTTCCCCTCCTCCAGATAAGCTGTAGGCATTGTTTGGAAAAAGAGGGCAGTAAAGGCCTTTCTGAGAGCAAGGAAAATCAGGTCTTGAAAATACTGTGGTAAGTATTGTTCTCTCTTAACATGGCTAAACCATGGGGAAAAGGCCTGCAGCTGGCTGGCAAGTACATTTTCATAGAAATCTGCCTCAAAAATTCTATTCTTGCCTTAATGGAAGGCAAGTCAATTTCCAATCTTAGTAAAGGGGAGGGTACCCCAGGGGTGGTGGTGTCAGCAGTTCTTTCAAGAACTTATTCTGTATGATTCCAGCAGTTGGGGCAAATCCCTGGCCCTATAACTCCACCCCATATAGAAGTTGAGGGAGTACCTTAGCTGTATATAGCTTCAGAACAGGGACTACTAGGGAGCCACCTCTATATTTCTGATAAGATAGTATTACTTTTGCTGTTCTCCAGCCTGAAAGTTCTGCTGCCTCTAGATGAGATTTCCAACTGCCATTATATGGAAAGTGCATCCCAAATATTTAAAACTAGCACATTGTTCAATCAGATGTCCACCTAAGCCACATTTATGAAGGCGTTTTCTCCTAGAGAAAATCACCACCTTAGGGCTGATCTACACGCTAGGTTTTAAATGTTTTATAAGGGTTATGAAAACTCTTTGGGCCACATGACGCACTCCCTATAACGTTGTATATCTGAGGTTTTTAAAAACTCACTTCAGTTATATATAACGGTTTCACTTTTAATAAATCATTTTAAGTAAAATAATGTGTCCTTCCTTACTGTTTGTGATTCATGGGGGCAGTGCTTCGTTTACTGGTGCCCAAATGCTTAGCAGTTGATTGATGGGGAAGAAAGAGGAAGTGGGTGAGTGAACTACAACACCCACAATGCCTAGCCCTATACTCATTGAAAGCTAGGGGAACTAAGGAGGAAGTGGGTGACTGAACTACAACACCCACAATGCCTTGTCCTAAACTCATTGTAAAAATGAAAGAGAAAGAGACAGGGCAGAAGCGTGTGTGACCGCACACACCGCTTTAAAGACTGAAGATTGTTTCTCCTGTAACCTGAGTACTCAGTAATGTGGCCTAAGACGTTTCAGAACGCACCTATTTAAAACGTTCCAAGGGACTGTGTAGACTCCCCCTTAGTTTTGGAATAGTTTATTACCAATTTCCCCTGGCTACAAGTCTTGCCTAGTCTATTTAGGAGTCTCCTCAGGCCCACCTGAGTAGTAGATATGAGGGTCATATTGTCAGAATATAGCTGCATCTGAATCTTACTGGTTCCAATAGAAGGGGGAAACAATCCAGGGCACTTAGATCAGAAACTAAATTGTTCACATAGAAATTGAACAGGAAAGGTGCCAGTAAACAACCCTGCCTAACATCTCTTCTGGTATTAACTTTATCAGAGAGAGCGCCAGACAAGCCTATCCACATTTGTAGGCCAGTATGTGAGTAAAATTTCCAAAACAAAACCAATAAACACTTGTCTACATTAGCATGTGAGAGTTTATCCCAAAGGCGATCTCTATCAATTAAGTCGAATGCAGAGATAAAGTCCACAAAGTCCACATACAAACTTCCTCTTGCTTGGCTATTCATCCTATCAATATCTATATTGATAGGATGAATACATTTATGGGTGCATGTATTATATTTCATTCTTTCCTTCTTTGTTAGTTTCTTTTTAATCAATGTAGTTATAAATGCCTTTATGATTTTTTTCCTCATCTTAACTAATACATTTTATAACAGACTGTCTGTTCTTCTATTAACAACAACAATAATTCTCAGGTAGTTCCTCAAAACTAGTCCTGCGACTCCATCAGCAAAAAGTGTAAAATGAGGGGCACATGGGGTGGGGACAAAGAACCCATTCAGAAAAGAAAACTCCACTGAGCATGGGTAACGTCAGTGTACTCTTCCCTTCAGTAACTTAAATGCCCATATACCAAGGTTACATACAATTTATCCACTGTGCCTGAATTCAAAACAAGGAATATACCGATCACAGTCACCTGTTACAGGATGTGTTTGTAACTGAATCAAAATTATACCCATGAGCTGGACAGTAACATGGTGCTGTGAATCTTTGCCTGCCCCCTCGCTCAGCAATGTCTGAAACGACATTTTTGCATTCACATTGGTTTAATTATTGTGGGGATACCAAGAGGCAAAGTCTCTATCATCTCCCTTCCAACAAGCAAGTGTTTGTGCTTATGTGTGCATAAAACCAATGTTTCCAAAGAGCACCAGAGAAATTACTTATGAATCAATCGCTCATTGAACCCGTGAACTGAATCCAAATTGAGCACTTCAATTCCACGTGTGTGTGTGTGTGTGTGTGTGTGTATGTATGTATGTGTATGCACGCGCGTGTGAGTGGGAAGGGATTTGTAATGTTTGGCCAAATGTAAGGCAGAGTTCATTTCTTTGGATTTTTCCTCCCCAGTCATCCCAGCTATGACAACAGTGATGTTCATTCCCCCCAATGTTGGCAACCAAATCCAAACAAGTCAAGGGATCCCTGCTACTATTATTCAACCGCCAGGGATGGGGCAATATGTCCAGTATGGAGGCCAGCAGTTTACAAGCCCCAGCAATCCAAGAGAGGGGGTGTTGGAGATACTGCGTCGGGCAGAAACCAAGACTCTGGGGGTAAGTGTATTTTGATACCTGCTTACATTCCAGTCTTTGGGCCAAAAGGGTAGTACCCAGCAAAGGATCATCTAGAATCAAGAATGTACTCTGACTACTCTTTCTCTCTCTCTCTCTCTCTCTCTCTCTCTCTCTCTCTCTCACACACACACACACACACACACACACACACACACTTTGGCTCCACTGACTGATTGATAAACCAACAAACCGGAGCGAAATAAGGCACAATCATGACTGGCCACTCACGGAAGTTCATGGGTCCATTTTACAAGGTCGGCAACTTCCTGCACATTTCCTGTGCCTTCCTCCAATAATTCCATTTAAAAAAAAACAAAAACCTGTGATATTCTGATTCAGCTGAAATATCTTGTGATTTCCTACCACATACTGTGGAAATTGCACTACAAATCACCCACTAGAGGGTGCTGTCCATTCAGGGCTATGAGCAGCGAGAGGAGGGGAAGATTTCCATTACAGACTACATGGTCGCCCCTCTCCGACTGTGTAAAACAACCCCATTATGATTGCACAAGCGAAGCAGGGAGCAAAACCCCAGTAAGGTAACACAACTTCCCCTTAAACTAAAGAAGCCCTGAATGTTGCTGAATTATTCGGGTACTTTCTGATGAGCTGTAGCCCTGACATTTGGCAGTCGGAGACAGTCTGGTTATTAGAAGGATCTGAAAATGATTTCCCCCTCCCCTACCTCAAAAAGTGCACCTCAAAATGCTTAAGTTACCCCCATACTAGCTGGGGAGTTGAGTTTTGATATATACATAGTCCAAGAAGGCACTTGGATTATTCAAAGCTTGAACAATTACATATGCACATCTCTCCATCAGAACAAGGGAGAAATGGTTAAGCTACTTCCAGACTACCCCAAATGCTTTTTTTTTTAGAAAATCAAGCAAATATTACTATAACAACCTAAAAGAACAGAGACATGTGTAAGTCTCTCCCTAGAAATGGTGGTGGGAGAATTATACCCCCAAATGTTTAAGGTTTGTTCATGCCATCCAGAAAGCTGACATTGTGTACACCGATACATCCAAAAGTCATTCATTGTTAGTCTGAAATAGGGATATAGTTACATCTGAGAGTGAAAACTTGGAGCATGAAGTTTACCTCATAATAAAGGCCAGTATTACAGCAAAGAGTAAGCCAAGCCTCACATGGGAAGAGTTTTGGCCTTTGAGAGTTGTGTTCACCCACTTCAGTTTAAGCTTGGCTATACATGACTCTCATGTTGTGGAAGCTCTGCCTGTTGAGCATGCTGAACAGTCCCTTACCAACAGGCAAAGGTGAAGGGGACACAAATCGCACCCAGGATGTCAGACTATTCTCTCAGCAACCCTTTTCACTCTCCCCTGTTGCTGGTTATAGCTGCTGGTAGCCAACATTTTCCTGTTAGCCAAGTAAGTCAATCATATATCCAACATGATGGCATATATATATTGTATTAGGACTGTGGAGGGAAAGCCTCACCCTGGATAACATATGTAACACTACCTGGGGTGTGAGGTTCTGGCTCTTCTCACTGGAAGAGTTACTAGCCCGGATACGTGTGGAGAGATGTATTCCCTTGACCTCTGCTGGTCCTTTTCTGGGGGCTTCTGGAAATGAGTGATTTATTGCACACTTGTGACTGACTGCTCATGGAAGTTTGTAGGTCGATTTCATGAGGGCATCATCGGGCAGAATGTCTCCTATGTTTTTGATCCCTTATCCCGTTCTCAGCAAACACAACCAGCTTAAATAAATAAATAAATAAATCTGCCAAATTGGCCACTTGTATAGGTGATGTTGTGCTTTAATTCCACCACTAGATGGCAGTGTTTTATTGATTTGAATGGAAATTTAAACTCAAGGCTGAGATAGGAAGTATTCCATTTAGATCACGTGGCTGTCTGTATAATTGGCTGATTGCAATCCCAGAATGATCCCAGAACAAAAGCAGAAGCAAAAAGCAGTGTGGGATTTTGTTTGTTTGTTTTATGTTGAGAAGCTCTGGGTCGCAGGCAGGTTGGTGTCCCTCCAGCAGGAGGAGATGGAAGTTACCACTTAGCTAGGCAGATTGTTGAGTTTTAATGTGATATTTCTTGACTGGTAAAAAAATTGAATAATTTTTCAGGATAGAGAGAATTGTTTTATCTTTGCTGTATTTTCTTTCCACAGGCCATCCAGATCATGATTGGACTCACACACATTGGCTTGGGAGGTGTCCTACTTTTCCCTTTTAGAGTCATCATTGTTTGGGGTTATACTTTCTGGGGTGGAATATTTGTGAGTAGCAAATCCCTGTTCAGCTGTTGACTTTCCATATGTGAATAAGTAGTGGCCAGTGAAAAAGCGACGAGCTCTTTCACCCTCTGTTTATATTCTAGAACTAGAATAACTAGAACTAGAATAACATTATTGTGCTGATGTCATCTGTTCTAGTGCAACCATGCTCTTAAGAACATAAGAAGAGCCATGTTGGATCAGACCAAGGGTCCATCTAGTCCAGCATTCTGCTCACACAGTGGCCAACCAGCTTCCACTGTTGGGAAGCCCACAAGCAGGACACGAGTACAACAGCACCCTCCTGCCCATGTTCCCCAGCAACTATTCTACATAGGCATACTGCCTCTGATACTGGAGGTAGCAATAGCTATCATGACTAGTAGCCATTTATATCCTTGCATGGGACTGGCTTAAGACTCCCCCTACTATTGCTGCCTGGCACAGGAATGATGACCCTCTCCTTCATCTGTTGCCAGTCCATGGTTACCAATGGTTCCATCTAGCAAACTGCCTTTCTGGCTGCTGCTGCCCCACAGGTAGTCTGATGGAAGTCAAGCATCCTGGAAACCTTTTGCACTTCTCAAAAGGAGGAGAAGGATTGGAGAGGTGTTTGCCAGATGGACAGACTCCAATATAAAATGATATTACGTGTGCATGTCTGTGCACATGCAGGCAGACATTCATGCACACGTGCCCAAACAATTAGTCTCTCACACACATACAAATACAAAGTCCATGCAATGTATGACTCTTTCCTCTACCTGTACCAGCGTTCCCCAACCTCACGCTTTCCAGATGATTGGGAATGCAAGTCAAATCAGTCCCAGTCGGCATCGTCAATGGCCAGTTATGATAGGAGTTTCAGGGTGTCTTCACACGAGCGACGTAAGGTGTGCTCGTGACTGGCCGCTCATGGACGTTCGTGGGTCTTCCTTTTGACAAAGTCGGCAAGCTCCTGCATGTCTCCTGCACCTTCCCCCAATAATTCCGTTTTTTAAATAAAAAAATCCTGTGATATCCTGATTCTGCTGAAATAACTCAGGATTTCCTACTGTACAGGGGATGTTGTGTTACAAATCACCCACTATATGTCAATGTCCCATTCAGGGCTACGAGCAGCGAGAGGAGGGGAAGTTTTCCATTATAGAGCACGTGGTCGCTCCTCTCCACTCATGTAATGCACTCCCATTACAACTGTGCAAGAGAAACAGGAAGCAAAACCCCAGTGAAGAAACATGATTTCCCCTTAATCTAAAGAAGCCCTCAGTCGAAAACATCTGGAGGGCACCAGGTTGGGGAAGACTGGCCTACACTTTACCCATCATGACAAGCAGTGTACTAGTTCTACATAAGTAAGCAGATTAAATCAAACTGGAAGCATCTTTTAAATGACGCCAGATCCAGACTGAATCTTCCACAGCTCAGTGGAGGCTGATGGCTCTGATTTGGGTGGGGCTGTGAATCCATTCAGTCAGAACCAGCCAGAAGTCTAAAGAAGCTATCCAAGGTTCTGAATCCCATCCCCAGAATCAGTTCAGCACCTGTGGTAGCTCCTTTAGCATTCTGGCTGGTTCTGGCTGAAACCCAGAATGGATTCACAGCCCCACTGAAATCAGAGCCACCAGCCTCCACTGTCACAGCTTTCTCAAAAAATGCAGAAATCAGTGCTTTGAATTTCACTCATCTTCAATGACAATGCATTTGCTGGCAAGAAACAAGACCCCATTGAGGAGAGCCCGGGCAATACCCTTCTGAACACACCTCTGTTGGAGAGAGAAGTAGAAGAAACGTAAGGCCAATATTTCTCCTTCTTTAAGGATACATGACACTCTTTGTCCTTCAAGGGGGGAAATATGGTATATTACCTGCCATCGCTCATTTTGCACACAGAATATTTCTGTACATTTTAAGTGAATTGCAGTCAAATGTATTTTCTTCTTGTTTTGGACAGTTCCTTATTTCAGGAGCCCTTGCAGTTAGCTCAGAGAAACATCAAGGCGCCGCCTTGGTAAGACAGCTAACATTTCCTCCTCTTCCCTAATGCTTTTCAGGCCATCATCATCATCATCATCATCATCGTATATGTAATATATGTCAAAGCTGCAACAACCTGCAGAATATCTGTCTATAGAGTTGAAACATTTCTTAACATCCTTATATTCTTGAACCATTCATTTGAGGTCCCCTCTACAAGGATTCGCTTTTGCGCCTGGTTAGGCGATTATGCGCATAATCGCAGAAGCGCATTTACGCCTAATCCCTCTGCACGAGAGGCAACGAGAGGCGAAGCGCATTAACAGATGTCCAAAATGCGCTTTACAAGTAGTTAATGCGCATAAGCGCTTATTCACACAGTCAAAATGCACTTTAACGGACGGAGCAAAATAAAACTCGCGATTTAACGCGCATTCGATAATGCGCATAATCGGGGAGATAACACGCCTCTACGCCCGATTTGCTCTCCGTTCTTGTAGAGGTAATTTTTTTAATGCACCTTGAAAGAGCTTTAAATGCCTCTTGTAGAGGCACCCTTTGTCTTGTCTCATATTGAGAGTCTTTCTAAGAATGTGGCTATGATGTACGCATCATATGCTACTTGCCCATAAGTCTATAGCCCTACCCACGTATGCCTGGGAGTGAGAACAGGATTTGAAGGAACTGGTCAAGAAGAACAATGGGAGGAATTTTGGAGGGCTTCGTTGAAAATCATGATCTGTATCAATACGCTGGCAACTCAATATAAGATGCTAGGCCAGTTCAGGTACAACAATACCAGGGTAAAGCCCATGTCACCCAGCCCTGCTCCTTTCCTGCTTTTTTGCCCCTCAGTCCCCTCATCACAGAGGTGCTCATGAATAGTACAAATGTGGCTCATGCATAGTAAATCCCCTCCTGAAATTTGCATGTGCCAGAGCCCCACTCCTCCCTCACCTGATCATTGGTTGCCTCCATCCTCTCACCTGCTGGCAGCAACAGCCTAACTGTGTGGCTGTGCCTGGGGCCCTGTGTTCATGCCACACTGATTGGCTGACCAGGACTGTCTGTCATCCTGCTGGTGAAGTGGCTGCCCTGCCCTTCTGGCATGGAGGAAATGAATTGCTATTAAAGCTTGAGCTTTGAACTTTTTCGACGTTCCAAAATTGTCTGCATGTCTACACTGTTCAAGCTTTAGTTTAAAACAAAAATGAGCAAAATTGGTCTGGTAGATCTCGAGTAATTAGCTTACTCTCATGAAGGGCCATTGACGGAACACAGAGTTTGCAGCATTGGAGCATTGCATTATTATTCCTCCTTCTCATAATGTCTTCTTGGCAGCAGTACAGCAGTGTCTTATTGCTTCATTATTGGTTTTAAGTAGGGCTGTGCATTGCTTCGGATCTGAATACCAAATCTGAGGTGAATTGGGGTGATTCAGAGTGCTCTGAAATACATCCGAAGCAAATCGAAACAGAGCCGAATCAGCCTGAAGTAAATTGGCATGATCCGAATCAATTCGGATTGATTCGGACCTTTTTTCAAGTGCAGATAGCCTGTCTGTGGTTGCAATGTCTCTTTTGTTAGAGTAGGAAGAGTGAGGAGTTTGGAGGGGGAAATTGGCTGTTAAGTGACAGCTTCATCCTCCAATCCTCCTGAAATCTCCCAATTCTCTCCAGTAGCCTCCAATCACAATGGTGAGGAGGGCTTAAGGACAATGAGGAAATCAAACTTCCTTTGTCCTTGCTCATTGTGGGTTAGACTTGGTAGGAGTAGGCTGTTTTGGGCTGGCTAGTTTCTTGTTGAAATGTTTTGGGGCATTGGTACTTGGATATTTCTTGAGCCTTCCCCCTTCTTTCACTGTTATCTCTTGCCTCCATTTCTTTTTCTGCATGTCTTTTTAAAAAAATACTATATATTCTTTTAATTGTTAGACTTTAGTGTGTTTGTTCCACTCCTTCCCCCTTCCTTACCCTTCCTCCATTTTTCCCTGAAAAAGCAAATTTTACCAGTTGATTATACAAATACCACTGCACCAATCTGTCTTAAATTTGGAAGACATGAGCACCTCCATGGTGTCTGTAAAGTTTCCAAATTTTATGTTTGTATCATGAAAAATGAAAAAAGTTAGAGCACTTTGCTTTGAGTAGTTTTCCTTAAAAAACCAAATTTTACTAGTTGATTGCACCACTACCACTGCACCAATATGTCTGAACATTGGCAGGCTTGATCAGCCCAACAGCATCTATAAGGTCTCCAAATTTCATGTTTATATCATGAAAATCAAAACGTTATAGGTATTTCTTTTTTCCAATGCAAGTCTATGGGAAAATGAGAAATCTGAATCTTGATTCAGAAATCCAAATCTTGATTTGGAAATCTGGATCTCGGTTCAGATTTGGATCTGAAATGACTCGAAAAAAGTCCGAATTGGTCCAAAGTGAATCGGGCATTCTGTGCACAGCCCTAGTTTTAAGCTTCTTTGTCATTATACTAATGGTATTTTACTTACATGGAAAAATCATTGCCCAACAAACATAATATCTGTTTTAAGATAACACTTACATCAGGTGCATTGCAACTAGACAGTCTTTTTAGTGTGATTCTAAGGGTTGTTTCATTTCTTTAGATTTTAAAAACATTTTTATTTGAAGCAAGTTTGATCAAAGGTATTTAACATCCTAATGCAGATGTTAACATTACTTATAAGACAAACAAGAATGTGAGGTTTAAGAAATCACTCAGAAGCCTGGTCTTCAAGCTGCTCCAGTCCTTCATGGGGGGAAATTTAAATCCAAAGACAGAGAACAGGAAGCTGCAGATTTACAGATCCCTCCACAGTGCTCGGAGCTTCTTCAGATTTGTCTTTCGATTTACATTTCCCCTGAATATTGATTGAAATGTGGACTTCTTACTGAACATGTATTTTTTTTCCACATTTACTGGGTGTGATGTCTAGGTCTGCAATTGCCAGGTGGTTGTATTCCACCTGGGGAGCAGGGAGAGGTGGGTAGTCCTACCAAATCCATTCGTAGTGTAGCCAGAATGAAGCATGGCCTGGGGCCACGTGGCAGATGGGGGTATAGTTCAGTCAATGATGCTGGTTGGTTTCCAGGAGTTGCCCTCTAAGGTGCAGACCTAGGAGAGGAACCTCCCTGTCTGGTCCACTCCTTGGCATATAACAAAGCCTCTCACATAGCTTTGGCCATTGCCATTGCTGGCTTCCCCTCCCTCCCAATGTTTATTGTATTTTCTATTGCTGTGGATGTAAGTTGGCCACCCGTTACTGAGGCCTGTGTGATTGTGCTTGATGTAATGGGTTTTTGCCTTCCTTTTATTGGACTATTTTATTTCAAGGGGATCTGTGTAGTTTTTGAGCTCTGTGTAAGTTTTGCTAGCCAGGTGTTTGTCTTTTTCAGATGAATTGCAGTGTGGGAATGAACATCACAAGTGCTATAATATCATTCATTGGCATCATCCTATATTTCATGCAGCTGAGTATAAATGTATCTTATTATTACTATTATTGACATTATAACGATTTGATAAGAGAAAAAAATCAACACAGAATGTTGACTTTAGTGAGCAGGATCCAAAGAACAAGCATACGAATGGCAGAAACCTGGAAACTCCTTGAATTGTTTTGCTCTTTTTACTTCAACAGTTTTCAGTGCCAAAGAGACTAGCCATGTTCAGTTTGGAAGGTGGCTTATCTCTGAGGCTATGAAAACTGCTGTGGAGAAAATAGTAAGATGTGATAAGAATATGAAAATCTTTGGGGGAGGTTTCACATATCTGTAAATTGCCACAGCTTTCAGCTTAAAGCAAAATTGGAGACAAATTTGATAATTCCTTCCCAGGTGTAATCTCTGTAGGAATATTAAGAGACGTTAAAAGAGAGGAATTGCAGCATTTTTCAGGAAAGTTTTGCAAACCTCTAATTAAATGGAAAATGACATAACTATTTATGCTGGTCTAATCACTACCCATCAATGACTGGGTTCACAATAACCAATAGTGAGTTAAATAGTCAAGGGTTGGTTTTTGTGTTGTCTGTCAGTACTTTTTCACACCATGGTTGGTTATTTAGCTGAAATAACCAATACATATAACCAATGCTGGCAGAGTTGATTATTTGAACAACTGTTGGTTATTGTGTTGTATGTCGGGCACTGTTGACTATTCTGTCACACACAGTTAGTTATTTTCAGTGACTAGTGAGTCCCCTGGCATGAGCGACCAAAGTGGCGGTTGTCATTCTAGACCTGCCAGCAGGACTCACAATGGCTGATGGGACACCACCTGGAGGACTGAGGGTGGGAGAGGGTGGGGGATGTGTCTATCAAACTCAGTGTTGACAGTCAACTCAACATAGTCCTTAATCCACACCACAGTTGATTATAATCATGTTGTGTGGGGAGTAGTCCCTCAATAATCAACTGTGGAGTTAACTATTAACCCACTACTGACTATTGTGTTGTCCGAATGCAGCTGCTGAGAACTCTGTACATGCAACTTCTTGTGTGCTGAGTTAAGATTCATTCCATTAATCTATAGCTCTTTAATAATCTTAGTCAAAAATGTCTAACCGTATTTGTTCATGCCTTTCCAAGTGCCAAAGTCTGAACATCACAAATCCAAGAAATGCAGAAGTAAAAAGCAAACCACATTCCCATTCAACAACATATTTACTCTCTTCCAATACATAGCGAACAGAAGAGCTCCCTCAAACCACTGGCTCTACTACTTTTGTGCCTCTTCCATTATGCACAAGTCCAGTGCTCAAAACCACCCCAAACTACATAATCATAACATTGGAATGGATGATGGGTTGTATAATAACTACATGGCTGCTACTAAGCAATGCAGGGACAAGCCATCTCGTCTCAAACTAGTACTTTTATCAAACTAACACTGCATTTCCCCAGGATTCCCATTGTAGTATTTTGTAGATTTCTATCAGCCGCCCACCCCACAACTAGTACATCCCTTGGGATTATGAGTGTTGTGTGGAGTGTGGTTGTGTGATTGTCACAGATCTCTATTGGATAGTGCCTTTAGCATCACTGGTAATGAAATGCACAACTCCTTCCTAAAAAGCTCCTCCCTCTTGGTAGTGCAATAAATCAGAACCCTGGGAGTAGTGATGCTGATAGTCAGAAACAAACGCTCCAGTGATGATTAAGAAAAGCTTTATCTGAGAAGACAAAACAACTTCATATAACTTGGGACACCCCTTCTCGAGGGCCATGGGTCATCACACTAGTCCAAGTGCTTCACTGTACAAGTCCCATGCTCATCAGGTGTCGCTGATGCAGTTCCCTTGGTAAGGGCTTGGTTAGCACAACTGCCACCATCTCTTCAGTCGGGCAGTATCGTAGCTCGATCACTTCTTGTTCAACAAAGTCTCTTATCAGATGATGCCTTACATCGATGTGTTTAGTCCTTGGTCTTAACTTCTCACTCATTGCCAGCTTAATGCACCCTTGATTGTCCTCGTGCAAGACTGTGGCCTCAGTGATTTCCAGCCCCAGGTCAGCAAATAACTGTCTCAGCCAAATTGCCTCCTGACACATGCTGGCCGCTGCCACATACTCTGCTTCCATAGAAGACATCGCCACAACCGTCTGCTTTTTGCTGGCCCAGCTGATTGTCCCGCCATGGTACATGAACAGACTTCCTGAGGTTGACTTATGGTCTGTCTCGTCACCTGCCCAGTCTGCATCCACAAACCCGGTCAGTCCTGTGGATGCACCTCTTGGTAGTTCCAACTTAACATCCCAGTGACTTGCAAATATTGCATCACGCGCTTTACTCCATTCCAATCGCGCTGCGATGGGTTGGCCACCTTTCTGCTTAGGATGCCCACTGCTGCGGCAATGTCTGGCCTAGTTACTGTGGAGAAGAACAACAGCTTACCGATAGCTTTTTGATATGGCTGGTTATCTGGGAGTGCAATGTCGTTGTCTCAGCCCTTGAGATGATCCGTTGTCATAGGGGTCTTCACTGCTTTCGCCTCTGACATTCATTTTCTGGACACACTTCCAGCACTGTTATGAGTGATTCATACGAGTCATCTAGGCTGCATAGGATTATGGCTATGGTATCCTCCTCTGAGGTCTCTGACCCAGTAGCCCTCAGCTCTTCAATCACTTGCAGAACCGCATTTGCATGGTCTGGCAAGCTGGCTCCCTTTTCAAGCCTCATTTTAAACAGCTTCCTCTTCAAAAAGAGCTTCGTGTTAGTAGTGGAAGGTTGATGCACCCTCTGCAGCTCTTCCCAGATTCCCTTAGCTGTTTTTTCATTTCTTATGTGAATCAGCTGGCCATCTCGGACAGACAGTGCGATTGTTGCCCTTGCCTTACTGTCCCTCTTGTCCCAGCCCTGGGGGTTTTCAGCAGGCCTAGCAGTTTCCAAAACCTCCCACAAGTCTTCCTTCACAAGCATCATCTCCATTTTAAACTTCCATGTTTGATAGTTTCTGGTGCCTAGTTTTCCCATGGCTGCATATGTGCTACCTTCAACCATTTTTCCCGCCTTCTGGGGTTTTATTCTTCGTTAGCCTATTAGCTGTACTCACTAGGAATGTGCACAGCTGAAATTATCATATCGTATCATTATCGGAAATTCCAATATAAAAAAATTTCAGATCCGATCATATTGGGGGGTACCCGGATTTGATCGGATTAGAAATCCAATAAATATCAGAAGTTCTGATACGATAACAATGTTTTCCCCATAGGTTTGCGTTGGGGGAAAGAAGAAAGCTTTCCCCCAATGCAAGTCTATGGCGAAAACACTGGGCCGGCACTCCCTCCCTCCTGCCATTCGCTCTCCTTACCCTCTGTCTCCGCCTCCACCACTGCTGCCGCCTCCGCTTCCGCCTCCACTGCCGCCGCCGGTCCATACAGTACAGAGAGGTGCCGAGTGACTCGGCACCTCTCTGAACTGACAAACAGGCCGCAAAGCCTGTTTAGCAGTACTACGGACTGGTGGCGTCGGGGAAGGCCGCAGGTAAGGAGCGTGAGGGGGGAGGGACTGGTCCCCAGGGGTCCCCCCCTTAACTGCAGCCTTCTGGGCTGCCGTCCGCTGTCCTCCGCTGCTCCAGACTACTGAGAACTAGGCTTTGTGGCCTAGTTCTCAGTGGAGCACTGGCGCACCGGGTGATGACGTCACCCTGAGCGTCGTTGCTCTACTGAGAACTGGGCAACAAAGCCTAGTTCTCAGTAGTCCGGAGCAGCAGAGGACAGTGGATGGCAGCCCAGAAGGCCGCAAGTAAGGAGTTCAAGGGAGGGGGGAGTTAGGGATCCCCCCTTCTCTGAGGCCTTCCGGGCTGCTGTCTGCTGTCCTCCACTGCTCTGGACTACTGAGAACTAGGCTTTGCGGCCTAGTTCTCAGTGGAGCACTGGTGCGCCGGGTGATGACGTCACCTGGAGTGTCGTTGCTCTACTGAGAACTAGGCCACAAAGCCTAGTTCTCAGTAGTCCAGAGCAGCGGAGGACAGCAGACGGCAGCCCGGAAGGCCCAGGTAAGGAGTGCGAGGGAGGGAGGGAAGGAAGGAGAGCCGGCCCTAAACTGGCGGACCGATAATCCAATATGTCTGATACTTATCGGACATATGGATTTTGGATCGGATCAGATAGGACCTTCTGGAATGTTTATCATTATTAATCGGATGTCCGATAACGACCTTATCGGATCGTTATTGGACATTTGAACGATACGATACACATCCCTAGTACTCATAGTTTTTCTTCTTTATCTCTGTGTTACTGGGCCCATAACCTCTTGGCAGTGCAATAAATCAGAACCCTGGGAGTAGCGACGCTGATAGTCAGAAACAAACGCTCCAGCGATGAGTAAGAAAAACTTTACTTGAGAAGACAAAACAACTTCATATAACTTGGGACATGACTGCTGGTGTTGGCCATCTTCCTCAGCAGTTCACATAACACACACCCTCTCACTCTCATTACCTGAGCAAGAAGAAGGAGGGAGGAGACAGGAAGGGGCAGATCAAACATCCCAACAATCCCTCTCACCTTGCTATAAGACGCATCAACCCCTTAGTTACATGCTTGGTGTCCTATAGCCCGAGTATTCCCAACACTCCCTCTCTGTGTTCCTCATGCTTGCTAAATGGTGTCTTGTTGCATATAGGAGAGGAATCCAACACCCAGGTGACTCAGTATCCTACCAGCTCCAACTCTCTGTATACTTTGAAAGTGCACCCTGGGTGCTCCAGATGGAGTGTTTCACTTTGCTAACCCTTTAAATAATAATTAATACTTAATATGCATATGTTGCTTTAGACTAGAGTATTTAAAGCTATTCAGATGTTATCTCAATCCTTCCAACGGACTGGTGAGGTAGATGGTGGGAGTGAGGCTGAGAGAACACCATGCGAGTTCATGGCAGGTGACCTTTGAACCAGGGACTTCCTGGTTTACCACTTGGTCTCATAGACTCTATGCTCCATAAGCCCTTCTAAAGTAGACTGTGAAATTTTCTTAGACATTGCACCCCACCACCTTCATGTTTTTGTAGACCAAATGGATGAGGAAATTGGGATGTCTCTAGCTAGCGCATATTCTGGGGAACGTATTCCAAGATGGCTTCCTGTCATTTAATGTAGAGTATGCAGCTGTGATATTATATTTGTTAAGAGGTGGACCACTCACTGGTTTAAAGTGAATAGTTGAGGAAATTGGTGATGCCCAAAGAGCAGGATATTGGCTTCTAGGAGGTATCCAGCACTAACTCATGTGCCATAGGATGTGTGTTTCTGATGTTGGGAACCCAGGAGAGTCTGCAGTTTTTTATTTCAGCTACTCAACAATCCTGTCATTGGGTTTCCTCATTGATCTTGTCAAATTTGTGAATCTGACAACTGCCGGACTCAAGACTGTCTATTGACACATGTATTTTATTTTTAAAATGCCTACTTCAAAAAAGAATAGTTACTCCCAGTTATTCTCTCCAGCTGGTTCCTTTGCGCAGGTCCCAAGGTTCTAAAAAGACATGCAACAAATGACACAGGAAACTTAATAATGAGGACACGAGGATTAAATATTGCTTTTCACTCAATTGGTCTATCACACTGATGTAAAAATCATAATCTAGAATGTATATTGGATCCTTCTTCGGTGTTCTATTTGATTTTGGGCCTGTTCAGATGACACACTAAGCCTTGGTTGGACTGCTAACTCTTTGGTAGTAAAAGTTTAGTTAGTGTGTTTAAATCATGGTTTATTTTATTTATTTATTTATTACATTTATATACCGCCGAATAGCCAAAGCTCTCTGGGCAGTTCACAAAAATTAGAACTAGGGATGTGCATCGTATCGGATCCGATACCGATTAAAATTGGAGGAAATTGGACATCCGATTCACAATCCCAATGCACTCCCTTGGGCATCCGATTTTTCCGATACAATATTTTGGTCTCCGATTTTAATTGGAGAAAATTGGAAAATCGAATACCATTTTGAATGATTCCCCCCATAGCCTAGTATTGTGTTACAAAAATGCCTATTTTTTATTTTTAAAGATAGAAGCATGAAACTTGCCACATTGCAGACGGGTTAGAATTACTTCTGTGTGAGAAATTTCAGAAAGTTAGCTCCAGGCATTTTGTGGCTATGAATTTTTTACTAATGAACCAGAAATACCTATAACTTTTTATTTTTAAAGATCCACACATGAAACTTTGCCACATTGCAGATGGTATGTTGCTAATCATGTGTGTGAAAATTCAGAAACATAGATGCTTGCTTTTGGTGGCAATTAATTTTTGAAAAATGGGTAGCAGTGGGGGAAAGACAGTTATGCCTTCAACTTTTTTATTTTTAAAGATAGAAGCATGAAACTTGCCCACATGGCAGATGGGTTTGAGGCACTTACAGGTGAGAAATTTCAGAAAGATAGGTCCAGGCATTTTGTGGCTATGAATTTTTTACTTTAAAAGTTCCAAAATGGTGGGTTTGACAGCTGTCAAACCACACCCCCTCCCCCACCTTTCCCCCCCTGTTATCTGTCAAACCCACCGTATAAATGACATATATATATATATATATATATATATATAATATTTTATCTGTTGTAGCTCCTGAGGAAGGATTGCAAAATCTGAAATGTTGAGCTTTTTATTCAACAATAAAACAACAACAACAACAAAATTTACAACTTGATTAGCACCAGAGCTTGTATCTTTTCCAACTCCTCCTCCTGGTAGCCACCTGCCTCACTTCCTTTGGCAGGGGCTCACAGAGAAGGACCCTGAAGATGTTCTTAGGGTCTGGACAGACACATATGGGAGGAGGTGTTCCTTCAGATAACTGGCCCCAAGTTGTTTAGGGCTTTGAATGTTAATACCAACACTTTGAACCAGGCTCGGACCTGAATGGGCAGCCAGTGAAGTTGGAAAAGGACTGGCGTAATGTGGTCTTGTTGGCCAGTCCCAGTTAACAGTCTGGATGCCCTATTTTGTACTAGTTGAAGTTTCTGGACCATTTTCAAAGCCAGCCCCTCGTAAAATGCATTGCAGTAGTCCAGACGAGAGGTTATCAGAGCGTGGATAACTGTAGCTAGGCTATCTCTGTCCAGAGAAGGGTGCGGTGGGTGTATCATCCTAAGCTGATAAAAGGTTCTCCTTGTCACTGAGTCTACCTGTGCCTCAAGTGATAGTTCTGGATCCAGGAGCACCTCCAAACTATGAACCTGATCCTTTAGGGGGAGTGCAACCCCATCCAGAACAGGGTAAATATCATCTAGCTGGACAGATAAACTACCCACAAACAGTACCTCCATCTTGTCTGGATTGAATATCAGTTTGTTGGCCCTCATCCAGTCCATTAACATGCTCAGGCACTGATTCAGAACAGCCACTGCCTCACCTGGGTTTGATGAAAAGGAGAGGTAGAGCTGGGTGTCATCTGCATATTGATGGCACTTCAGCCCACATCTCCTGATAACCTCTCCCAGCGGCTTCATGTAAATGTTAAACAGCATAGGGATAAAATAGAGCCCTGTGGAACCCTATGGGCTAGGTGCCATGGCCCAGAGCAATAATTCCCAAGCACCACCTTCTGGAATTGGCTATCCAAGTAGGAGTGGAACCACTGCAACTCAGTGCCTCCAACTCCCAGCCCAGACAACCTATCCAGAAGGATACCATAGTCGATGGGACATCCAAGAAAATCAACTGGGTCACACTCCCCCTGTCCCTCTCCCAGCAAAGGTCATCCCACAGGGCAACCAAGACAGTTTCTGTTCCAAAACCAGGCCTGAAGTCCGATTGAAATGGATCTAAATAATCTGTTTCATTCAAGAGTGCCTGGAGTTGTCCCGCAACCACCCGCTCAAGAACCTTGCCAAAGAAGAGGATGTTAGCCACCAGCTCATAATTGTTAACATCCTCCAGGTCCCGGTTAGTTTTTTTCAGGAGTGGACTGATTACCACCTCCTTTAAAGAGGCCAGCACCACTCCCTTTCCAAGGAGACATTTACAGCCTCCTGGATGCAGTCGGTGATCCCCTCCTTATTTGATGTAATGAGCCATGAAGGGCAAGGGTCAAGCACACAGGTGGTCAACCAAACTTGGCCAAACACTTTGTCCACATCCCCAGGCCTCAGTAACTGAAACTCATCCAATAGAACTGGACCAGATGGTGCTCTGAATGCCTCTACTAGTGGAACTGTATTAAGCATGGTGTCAAATTCTTAACTAATCTGAGTGACTTTATCTTCAAAGTGCCATGCAAACTCGTCACAGCATGCTACCGAGGGTTTTACCATCTGTTGCCCTGGCCCAGAGTGTAACAGGCCATGAATCACCTGGAAATGCTTCTTTGGACGACACTGAGCAGATGCAATGCTGATGGAAAAGAACTGTCTCTTTGCCACCTTCACCGCCACAGAGTAGGCTCGATAGTGAGATCTAACCCATGTTCGAGCAGTCTCAGCCCGAGTTTTCCTCCACCTGCGTTCTAGTTGTCTCCCCTCTTCAGCTCAGGCATATACCAAGGTGCTAGCTGGGCTTTGCTCAGAGGGAGAGTGTGCTTGGGCACGATCATGTCAACTGCCTGAGTCATCTCTGCATTCCACAGAGCAACCTGGGGTTCAACAGGCGCACCAGCCATATCAGCAGGAAAATCCCCCAGAGCCATCTAGAAGCCATCAGAGACCATTAGCCTCTGCGCGTGAACCATTTTAATGGGCTCCCCACCCTTGCAGAGGGGAAAGGCCGCCAAGAGTCTAAACCTCAATAGAAAGTGATCTGGCCAATGCAAGGGGGTAGATGTTAATCCCCCCACTTTCAGATCACAATCTTCCTGCCCAGTTGAGAAAACCAAATCAAGTGTGTGTCCTTTTGCATGTGTTGGGCCAATGACATGTTAAGACAGCCCCATGGTTGTCATGGTGGCCATGAAGTCCTAAGCCGCCCTGGATGCAGGAGCTTCAGCATGGAAGTTAGATCCCCCAAAACCACCATCCTGGGGGTCCTCAACACCAGGTCTAAGACAACCAGGTCTGAGACAACCTCCGTCAGCTCAGGCAGGGAGTCTGTTGATCAGCGGGGTGGGCGGTACACCAGCAGAATCCCCACTCTGTCTCAAGTACCCAACACAAAGTACAGATACTCAAGACAAGCTCTCGAATGAAC
Organism: Anniella stebbinsi; assembly: GCA_029215795.1. Lineage (NCBI taxonomy): Eukaryota > Metazoa > Chordata > Lepidosauria > Squamata > Anniellidae > Anniella > Anniella stebbinsi. The sequence continues at coordinate 262,150,529 of JARDYH010000001.1, forward strand.
ACAAAGTATAGAAATGGAGATCGTATTTCTATAGACCATGGCAAATCATGGTCATGTTGCCACAATGGTTAGGAATGTTTACACAACACGCTAAGTTATAACGTTTAGCTCAAAATGCTAAACCACCATGGCTTAGCATGTCGTCTGAATAGGGTCATAAACAGCCTTCAGATTGGCTTAAAAACTGTGAAAAAGTTAGGTTTATTGATGCATTCCAAGTATCCTTGCCTATTAAATAATGTCAGTGATCCTTGCCTTGTAGCGCTATGTCTAGCAGACCCCTTGACCAATTGATTCAAAATGCTCGATTTTTGTATCCAGCTCTTCCCGAGGTGAATTTTTCATTGATGTTTACACCCACAAGGGGGTTCTTGGAGCTCTTTTCAATGTGCTGTGGTGCAAGTCCTCAGCTAAGTAGCCAATACTAGGAGGAATATAAGATATGTCATTTCAGCTGCTCCTCTGTTCTGCAGGGTCCAGGTGTTAATGTCCTGCTCCTCTTGTTCTGTATGCTGGAGCTCTGCATCACCGTTTCGACAGCGCATTTTGGATGCCAGGTGGCCTGCTGTAAGAAAAAGGTGGTAAGCATTGGATACTTTGCTCAGAGTGTAAACAGGTTGTGTTGAAATCCAGCGGAGAAAATTATAAGGGACATATGTTGAAGTTATGCATAAGAACAAAACATGTGTAAAAATGACTTCAGGCTACTGTGGGGTTCTTGAAGCTTTCTCTGGATGTTCTGATGGTACCCACAGTGGGATACAGAATGCTGGGACTGGATTAGGATTCTGACCCAATCAAGGGAGTCCTCTCTTGCTTATACATACATCTGAGTGTCGGCAGCCTACACTGATAAAGACTGAGACTGCAACTGGCCCCGATCTAAAGGACAACTGACCCCCATCTTAAGAGCTTAAAGAAATGGTGATGCCTTGGGATCTCTCCATGGATAAACTTACACTGTCCAATAACAAGAGTTCTCTTTCCAGCATACAAATTACAATTCACAATTGAAACAAGACAAATTAAGAAAGAGAAAACCAGACAGCTATGAACTAGTTGCTGGGTGGGGTGGATAGTATTTTCTAAATGTTTCAGCAACCTGTTTCTTTTTCCCAGCCAGTCTAGTTGTTCAGCCTAAAAATGGGGGTGGGAGTAGGGGGTGGAGACTGTAATAGTGATGGGATTGGCAGATTGCATTAACAGAGTTCTGCTTCAGAAGAACTTGGGAGCAATTACTATGATGAGAGAAGATGGTGCTCAAATAGATCACCATGATGCTTCTTTAATTCTTGCAGTGAATAATTTCTTCTGTATTTCAGGCCTCGAATTTTCTACCATACAGTGTGACTGTTGCAAGTGTGACTCCTCCTGTTGCAAGTGTGACTCCTCCTGTTGCAAGCATGGCTCCTCCTCTTCCAGACTACAATATTGCGTCTCCTTCTCCCAAGACAGAGGCTTATTAATGAAGAGATGAAGACATAAGTGATGGGTGATATCCCGCCAGTAATCTCAACAATCCCGTACCTCTGGAATAATTTATTATTCATTTCCTTAAATTTTGGCAAATATACCCATTCTCCAACATGTGTTAGAGCTGCAAATGTTAGTAGATCAATCAGATAGAATTAACCATTTTGAAAACTGATCCAGTCGGGCCTCAAAACAGAGGGTGTGTTGCATGGTGAGATGTGATTGTTCTGTCCTCTTGGAAAGACCTTAAGTTGGTTGATGAGAGGGGTACTTGTTGGCAAGTAATCATCACAATTTTTTATACTTACATTTAAATAATAAAAATGATCTTCTGCCCCCTGCTGTTCTTTTTATACTACCTGTTTTCTCCATCAGACCCACATATCTACATCTTAATCTTAATGAAAGCTTTTACATTTAGAACTGAGGAGCATTTAAATTTGGTATTGGGGAATTTAGGGTGGCCATATTTGGGAAAGCAAAAAAGAGGACACCCCGTGGGGAGAGGGGAAGCACACTTTCCAAGGCCTCCAGAAATCATGTCATCCCCCCCACCAAATTATTGGCAGTTACCATTAACATGGCGGTTGTGAATGACCTGCTTTCCAGAGGCCCCAGAAAGCGCACTTTCCTCTCCTCCATTCCAATCGGGGCCTTAAGGGCCCCAACTGAGGAGGAGGGGAAAGTGTGTCATTCCTGCGCCTCCCCACTGCTCCAATAGGGGCCTCCAGAAAGTGCGTCATTTCCCCGCGACACTAATGGGGAGGGAAGTGTGTCATTCCAGGACATTATACAAAAGTACAGAAAATCCCTTCTGACACCCAGGATAGAACAAAAACCAGGACAAATCCGGGAAAATCTGACAGTTGGTCACCCTAAGGGTATTGGGCTATTTACTAGACTGCACTTTCAAATGATATGCTCTGACCAAAGGGAGGTAAAGGGGAAAGAGGATGAACTTGCACAGCAGTGACTAGGGAATGAGCTTGTGGTTGCCCCCTCCCAGGTTGAAAACTAGCCTGCAGCTCATGAGTTCCTCTCCCTCAGGAGCTCAGGCAAATCGAGAGGCGATAGGAGGTTTAAGGGTGTATGTGGGGAGGGGGGGTGCAGTCTGGCCTGGCATTTAAGGAAGATAGGTATCTCCACAACATCTTCCTTTGAGACCACATGCAACACAACCCTAACTACGTCTTCTCAGAAGATAATTCAGTGGGATCTGCTATCAGGTAAGTATGCATAGGACTGCAATCTTGCTGATTATGAGGGATCTTGGCTTCCTCCTACTCTTGTTAACATGCAGAAATCCTTTGGGAACTGTTTGAAAACTCCTACTGATGCAGAAAATGGAATAAACAATATTCAATTGGGGGGACATATAAAGGAGTATTATCAACATTTTATTTTCGATGAGAGCTTTCCAGTACTTGTTTAAAAATATTTTAAAACAAAAATGGGAGTGAATGCCGGGGAAAGTAATTACAGGATCTGAATAAAATATCCACTGAACTGAATCAGAGTTAACATGAAGGAAAGTCACTTTAAATTCTCTACAACTGCTATTTAACCTCAGATAAATTAGATAACATATATATGGACACAATGTAGGAGAGATCACACATTATTTGCGGCGATTAAATGGTAATATGTGGTGATCTTGTCAAAAAAATAAAACCTTTTTGGATTAAAATACTGAAGGAAATAAAATGGACAACTGCAATTTAATGGTTTTTAATTTTTGTGGATCACCCAGAGAACTTCGGTATTGAAATATAATAAATGAAATGAAATATGTGATGCTATTGGAGCTACTGATAGTTAGAACAAGCGGTTAAAGCTAGACATATATTATTAATTTCTTAGATCCCATCAGGTCATAGCCAGGCTCGAGATGGTTGAAATATGCAAGTTGGATGGTGGAGAGCTGACTTCAATCCATTGGGCTAGGAGAAAAACAGGCAGGGTTCATGTTCTAAGGCAGCCATCAGGGCAGAGACCCTCAGTCAGAATCCCCTTCCAAGAGACAAGTTGTGTAGACTCAGGAGCAAACTCTGAGGCTAGGGTTTTATAGGGCCTGCTGGACAAGGATTGGTCCATGGGGGTCAGCTGACTGAGTGCTTAAGCAGGCAGGCTGGTACTGCAGCTTAGATGGTGTCCTGAAAGCACAGAGCTCAGGCTTGCAGTGGAAACAGTGCACTGATGATACAGGAACTAACCCCCCCCCCCCGCCCACCATGCCCCACCCACCATGCTCCACCCAGTGTCTGACAACTCCTACCAGGCACAATGCTGTACTCTTGAAAAACTGGCAACCTCAATGACTTGACAGTCGAGGGTGCTACACTTTACATGTTTACACAGAAAAAATTCCCACCGCTTCTAGCATTCTCCAGAATGCAGGGAGTTGTAGGACTTTTTTCTGTCTGAACATGCACAGGAGTTCACCTTAAAAATGTGAGAATGCAGCTGAGTTTTTAGAATTAACTGAAAAGGAATGGTTAGAGCTGGGGAAGGAAGACAAAAGGATAGAACACTCTACTGCCAATTGGTGTCCATTTACTGAATTCAGGAAGCTAAAATATAGTTGTCATATTAATCTTCATAATTGGTTTCTGTGCTTTTTCTTTTAGTTTTGTGTCAATGTATAAAATTGCTGGAACAAAGCAATGTTTGGAGATCTATTTTAATAAGAAAAAAGATACATACTTTTTAGTGCTTCCAGTAAGTGAGCTTTACAAGTGTCAGGTGTACTGATTCACTGTGCCAGATATCCACAGACTGCAAGAAGGGTCAGATGATCTTGGTACTGATAACCAGTCCAAGTTGCAGGCCTATGCAGGATCAGCACTAGGGGTGTGCACTGGATCAGGTCCGATCCACGATCCGGATCTGATCCAGGGGAAACCAGATACAATTTTCCAATTTCCGATCTCACCGCTGGATCGTTCGATCCAATCTGATCTGATCTGGAAAGGTCCCGATCCAGATTGGATGGATCGGAGGATCAGCGTGCTCCCGCTGGCGCTCACCGCCACTTCCATTGGTAGGCGCCAGCGGGTGCCCGCCGATGGAAGTGGACAGCGGGGGGGGGGGGCTTCCCTGGCAGGCCTGTCTGCTTCCATCGGCGGGTGCCAGTGGACGCCCGCTGATGGAAACGGACAACGGGAGCAGGGGGCTTACCTTCCGGGGATGTCTGCTCCCGTCCGCCGCTGGCGTGCTACTCAGGAGCAGGCTGCAAAGCCTGCTCACAGTAGCGGCCAGCGGCGGACAGGAGCGGACGTCCCCCAAAAGTAAGCAGGGGGGAGGGGGGAGGGGGGCCTGTGGCCCGCGGCCTGCGGCCCGTGGTCCACTTACCTTCTGTGGCTGTCTGCTCCCATCCGCCGCTGGCCGCTACTGCGAGCAGGCTTCGCGGCCTGCCCCTAGGTAGCGCGCCAGGTGATGATCAGGTGATGATCACCTGGCGTGCTACTCAGGAGCAGGCCGCAAAGCTTGCTCGCAGTAGCGGCCAGTGGCGGACGTGAACAGATGTGGCCCCCCCTCCCCCCTGCTTACCTTCCGGGGCCATCCGCTCCTGTCCGCCGCTGGCCACTACTGTGAGCAGGCTTTGCGGCCTGCTCCTGAGTAGCACGCCAGGTGATCATCACCTGATCATCATCAGGTGATCATCACCTGGCGCGCTACCTAGTGGCAGGCTGCGAAGCCTGCTCGCAGTAGCGGCCAGTGGCGGATGGCCATGGAAGGTAAGCGTGCCGCGTGCCCCCCTCCCCCCTGTTGTGTTTAACCCTCTCTCTTCTGAGCAGTAGAAGCAGCTGTCAGAAAGCCCAGCACAAGCAGACAGCGATCTTGATCTTGATCAGGATTCTGGTGCTAAGGAGGAAACAATTCCCAGTTCCCCTCTTCCAGCTGCGGAGAATCAAAGCTCAGAAAAGAGTGCTGACTTTACAGACTCACCAGCAGGTGTGACAGAGCCCTTATCATCTGAGGAGGAGTCGGTGCAAACTTTAAAAGACGCGAAGGAACGCAGGCGGTGGAGGCACACAGAAACAAGAGGCATTCAACGTTGGTCGGAAAGATTACATTTACAGCAAAGGCAGACCTTGGAGACGTAGGTTTGAGGTCCCCTCGGAAGAAGACGCTAGTTCGTTAGCTATTGTAAAAGTTTACTTTGCTTTGTTTAATCTTACCTTGGGGCTACTGGGTAAATCTCTGTTTAATTATTATCCATTTTGCTCAGCTTTGTTTGGCCTGAAGAAAAGGCATGGTTTGGTTCACATTTGGTGTAGTCTTTTATCAACCAAACTGAAAGAAGTTGTCTTTCACAACAGCTTGAATTTTACAATAGCTAACGAATGATCGGCCGCCATTTTTGTTTCCCCCATAGACTTGCATTGGGGGAAAGAAAGCAGATGAGAGTGAGGTACTTAACTGTGAGAAATTTCAGAAAGATAGGTCCAGGCATTTTGTGGCTATGAATCTTGTACTTTTAAAGTTCCAAAAGTTCAAACATGGAGGTTTTGACAGCTGTCAAACCGCACTCCCCCTCCCCCACCTTCTCCCCCCTGTTAGCTGTCAAAGTAAAAAAAAAGTCATAGCTACAAAATGCCTGGAGCTATCTTTCTGAAATTTCTCACAAATAAATAACTCTAACTCATCTGCAATGTGCCCAGGTTTCATCCTTCTATCTTTAAAAATAAAAAAAGTTATAGGCATTTTTGTAACACAATACTAGGCTCTGGGAAAAAACATTCAAAATGGCGTCCAATTTTCCGATTTTTCCCGATTAAAATCAGAGACCATAATATCGTATCAGGAAAAATTGGATCACTAAATTTCAATATCGGAATTGTGTATCAGATGCTGATATTCTCCGACATATCACCACGGACTAAAGCAATAGTACAGAAGGTTAACTCGCTAGGACTTTCTCCATCCCATCTACTATTTATGGATGCAGATACTGCTAAAAGGATGATAGGGCAAAGGATATTAGATATCGATTTTCTGCAAATAATAAGGCAGAGGTGTTGGTAAATGATGGCCTAACACAACAGATTACCTTAGCCCGGGGTACTAGACAAGGGTGTCCTCTCTCCCCGATATTATTTGCAATAGTGATTGAAATGTTAGCAAATTGTATTAGGGAAAATGAGAAATTAAAAGGGATAGGAGAACAGGATAAAATAAAAATTAATATGTTTGCGGATGACACTTTATTGACACTAGAAAATCCGGGGGGGAATATAGAAGGACTCCAAAAACATTTGAGGGAATTTGGAGAGGTTACGGGGTTGCAGATAAATTGGGGGAAATCTAATATGATGCTTTTTAACTATGATAAGGTAGAAGAGGATGAGTTGAGTTTAAGGTTAGGTTTGAAGATTAAAAATATATTGAGTTACTTAGGAGTTTTTATTTCTAAAGAGTTAGAAAAGTTAGAAGAAATAAATTTTAGTAGATTGAAAATTAAAATATTACAGAAGTTAGAGGCTTATAGGAAGGTTAAGCTATCGTGGCTTGGTAGAATAGCGGTAATTAAAATGAAGATACTACCAATGATTAACTTTTTGTTTAGGATGTTACCAATTAAGATATCGGAAGTAGAAATTAAGAGCTGGCAGTCTATGATAAATAATTATTGTAATGGGGATAAGAAGCCAAGAATAAATAAAATAAATTGGTATAAGAATCAAAGGGAAGGAGGCTTAGGTTTACCGAATATAAAGATGTATTATATTGCTAACCAATTAAGGTATGTTATAAGTAGCATAGTAGGGGATGAGGATTTAGAATGGTTAGAACTGCAGACAAAGAAACTAGAGTTTAAGTTACAGAATGTTTTCTTTAGTAATATAAAAAAGATTCAGCTGAAAGAAATAATTAATCCCATCTTAAGAAATATTAGAGATATTTGGGGAAAATATAAGAAGAAATTAATGCCGGGAATTTCCCCTCTGTCCCCAGTGGTTATAATGGATAACTTCCCAGGTAATTTGAGAGGAGAATTGGAGGGGTTATTAAGGGGGAAAAAATAATTAAATTGAAAGATTGGGTAATGAAAATGACCAATAAAAAACAAATAGAAGAAATATTAATGGGTCAGAAAAATTTATGGTTTAAGAGTATGCAATTGGAACAGTGGACAGTTAAATGGAAGAAGCAAAATAAGGAGTGTAGAAAGGAAACAAGCTTTGAAAAGTTAATTGAGGTTAGACAGAAGATGGGAGGAAATAAAATGGATAGTAGAAGTAAAAAAGGTTTAATGAGCGAGATTTATAAGATATTAGTGGATGAGGATAAGGGGTATGAAAGCTTGAAAATTATCTGGGAAGAGGATTTGAAAATTCAGATCAATGGGGACAGCTGGAGAAAGATCTGGGAATCAAGAAATTTAAAGTTATTTTCTATAAGGATAAAAGAAAATCAGTATAAAATTATTTGGAGATGGTATCTCACTCCGGTAAGATTACATCAGATAGATAAGAAGGTGTCAAGTTATTGTTGGAGGGGTTGTCAGGAACTGGGGACATATTACCATATGTGGTGGACTTGTGAACATGTTAAAACATTTTGGGAGAGAGTTTTTAAGGAGATAAATGAGATAGTGGACAAAAAGGTAGAGGCAAGTCCGAAGATAGCTTTATTGGGTTTATTCAATAAAGAATATGGTAATAATAATATTAAAGAATTAATAAATAATCTCCTGACACCGGCAAGACTTATGATAGCCAAAAATTGGAAAACACAAGGGGATTATTGTATGGAAGAGTGGTATAAAGGAGTGTGGGATATTGCTATTAATGACAGATTAACTTGTGCAATGAAAGTAAAGATGGGAATAACTAAAAAGAATGATTTTGGAAGGATTTGGGCTATGTTTCTAGAATATGTTTTAGAAAAGGGGAGAGGCTATACACCGTCTAAAGAATCAATGCAGTTTTGGGGAATTTATAAGCAATAGGGTTAGAAGGTCTCGGGGGGTAGGGAGCACGGGGGGTTGTTGAGGCTTTTGTATTGTGTATTGTTATGTTATATGTAGAAATTAATAAAATATAATTTAAAAAAAAAGAGAAAAAAAAGATATCGATTTTCAAGAACAGATGACAAAAGCTTGGGGCCCGTGCTCTCCTTACTCACTGGGCCTAACTGAGTACAATGGTAGAAACGGAATGCTATACTTGAGCTGGCTATTTGTGCCTAAATATAGGAGAGCTTTTACACTAGCCAGACTCAACGTTCTCCCCTCTAAGGGTGCCTCTACAAGAGGCATTTAAAGCTCTTTCAAGGCGCATTAAAAAAATTACCTCTACAAGAACGGAGCGCAAATCGGGCGTAGAGGCGCGTTATCTCCCCGATTATGCGCATTATCGCATGCGCGTTAAATCGCGAGTTTTATTTTGCTCCGTCCGTTAAAGAGCATTTTGACTGTGTGAATAAGTGCTTATGCACATTAACTACTTGTAAAGCGCATTTTGGACATCTGTTAATGCACTTCGCCACCTCTCTCCGCCTCTCGTGCAGAGGGATTAGGCGTAAATGCGCTTCTGCGATTATGCGCATAATCGCCTAACCAGGCGCAAAAGCGAATCCTTGTAGAGGGGACCTAAACTGACGGAAGGGAGATATAAGAAAATTCCATTAGAAGCCAGACGATGCCCCTGTAACGATCTGGATGTGCTATTAGATTGCAGTTTTTACAAAGAAATAAGAAATTCCATATTAGGCCCAATAATATAAGAACTAGGTATGAATGGGCAGCAAACTCTGATAAGCACTTTATTACAGGGTAAGGACAAGAAGCTTACTCTGCAAGTGGCAACGTTTGTATACTGTATAATAGTCTGCAGAACTCAAATATTTAATAGCCAGCCTTTATAGATTTTAGGTACCTCTTCCCCTCTTATGATAGTTATATATTTTACTCTTTTATAAATTTTAATGAGTGTAAATGAACATTGTATCAATGTCTAAATGCGATTTGCTGATGTTTGGCCTATCGGCTGTGAATAAAGTTGTTGTTGTAATCAGTATCAGATATTGGATCTTTATGTATATTTTCAGAAAACTGGCCACTGAGGAAGACATTGTCAAAACGCGTTTGGCCCGTGTACTTAATGCAGTGATTAAGCACGGTTTTGAATACACCATTTTTTGTTGAATGTGTATAGAAAGTGCTATTTGTATTCTGTAATTTGTATTAAATGTTATTTACTATTTATTTCCTTAAATTCTTTGCAATCAAATACCCCAACAGTACTACAAAAGTGAGCATTTATCTGGAAGATCCTTGTGGTGAGAAGGAAGAAGGAATACCTCAAGTTAAACGAAAGAGCCCCTGCCCCTACACACACACACACACACACACACACACTTTCTCTGCTTATAAACATCAATCTCAAGTCCAGACACAGAAGAAACTGGAAAAATATACAGAACTCCTTGGCAGGAATAAAAAGAATATTTGAAGTGTAAGAAGTCAAGAGCAACATAGCAGAAGGAGAAAACAACCATAGGGGTGGGGTGGGAATGAAGAAGGCAAATATCAAAGTCCAACTCTGATAACCCTCCTCCTATATTGCTCTTATTACTCCTTACTGCCTGGGGTGAGTTGATAGATACACTGCGAGGCAGAGAACAAGCGCATTGAAAAGTGTAATGTAAGTACTTTTGGAGGGAGTTCGGGAACAGCGTTTGAAAGGCTTGCAGGAATAGCAGGAAACTTCTGAACATGAGTAAAGGGCTTTCCCCCTTACTACTGAATAACCAACCTGCCTTTTAAGAACAGAAGGCACACGGTCTTGTGTGGACAGCTTGAGTCGTTTCTCTGAGAAATCAATCACTGGGAGAGAATTATCATTCTCACACACCTCACTTTGAAGTCTTGATCAGCAAAGAATAAGACTGGGGGGTGGGGGTGGAAATAGACATTACTTTAAACCTGTCGGATGTCAGGTGTTTCATAAACAATTCACTAGGCTGGCCTAGTGAATTGTGAGTTGAAGGCTTGGCAATTGTTGTGAGAAAGTTTGTCTCTGTCGTGTCCTTATCTGCAGCTGCTGGCTGAGGCCTTGAGTTTCCTTGAGAACAAGAGAGTCTGTTTTGAAAAGGTGGGGGGCTATCTTGTATAGGGTGACCATATTTTGGAAACCAAAAAGGAGGACAACATGGCCGCCCCAAGGGGGCATGCCCACCAACATGGCCGGCTCCCAAAGGGACATGTCCACCCAAAGATGGCCTTGGTCACATTTCTGATTTCACAGCACACAATTAAGGCAAACATGTTCTACATAACATCTTAATGTTAAAATCACTGAGACATTCAATGTATTTGAAATTACCTTCACTCCTACTTTTGTAGCTTTTGCTGTACTTTAAAGATTTTGCTATACTTTGTGTGATACAGTCTCCCTTTCCCTCAAATATCTTTTCTGACTGCAAATCCTTCATTGGATGACCATAGTCTCACCTTTCCTAACATTTAACACTCTTTCCCCATCACTTTTCTCATATTCATACTCACAGCTTCAGCATACTGCTACCACTGAACAAATGAAGCAGTTGACAAGTACAGAAAAAGCTAGTACAACAAACTAGCAACCTAGCATTAAGAAAGAGTACAAAATACTATTACCCTGCAAGCATTAGCCATGGAATAAAATGGACTAAAGGGTTGTTGTTGTTGTTGTCACTTCTCACTAGCACCTCTTAGCTTGTTTCAACTTCTGATTTATCAATGAGAAACTAATCTAACAATGTGTCATTATATCTCTGGTTCATTAGCCATGTAAACAAGACCATGGTCAGTAGCAATACAAAGAAAGGCCAGAACAGATGCCCATTATCACAATGCTAGACAAATATCTCCTGAATTTACACTGTTTCAGTGTGCAGAGAACAGAAATCTCAATCAGGGACCCAAAGAAAACTGCCCAAAGAAACCTCAGAAACAAGTCCCATTGATTTCAATAAAGCTTACTCCCAGATAAATGAATACAGGATTGCAGCCACTTCACATATGTTCAGCTTACTCTAGCAAGTGCAAGGCCCTCCTGTCAAGAAGAACTATGCACTCATGAGAACCTGGCCTCATGGATCATGCAACCAGCAGGTGCTCTCCAGAAAGACGCTTTTAGAGCCTAGGAGATCCAGACACACTCAGACAAGCCAAGACAAGCCACACTATGCACTCACATGTTATCTTGCTGGGACAGAACAATTTTGGGAAAAGACAATACTTTGTTATCGACCAGACATTACAGTAATAAACAAGAAAAACACACCTACCTCATTGATTTAGCAATACCTAATGGCAAAAATGTTGCAGAAAAGGAATAGGAAAAGAGAGAAAAAAATGGCTATGGAAATTAAAGAACTGTGCAGCAGGAAAAGGTTACAATTATTCAGTTAATCACATCAGTCACCAGCAACACACACACACACACTACAGAAAACCTTCAGAAACTGGGCCTACCAAAATAAATCCACACCAACATCCAGAAAGCAGTCATACTTAAAACATTTTTAAGAAGGATGAATAAGTATCAGCAATTGTTACAAAATATACATCATGCCAATTATCTCAAAGCAAATTGGAGAGGAAGGTCTATGGGTAAAAATGCATTATTAAAAAAATGAATTGCTATCTTCTAGCACCAGCTAGAGACCCACCTCTTCCTTTGCACTCTGGAAGCAGGTGGGCACAAACAACTCAAGCAAAGTAGGTGTCAGCCAGACCTCTCTGTGGACAGTATTCCACAACAGGGGGCTACTACTGAAAAGTCCCACTCCCAAGTAGCCCTGCACCACACCACAGCGTATGAGGGCACTTGGAACAGGACTTCCAATAACCACCAAAGGTAGGATGACCATATGAAAAGGAGGACAGGGCTCCTGTATCTTTAACAGTTGTGTAGAGAAGGGAATTTCAGCTGGTGTCATTTGTATGCATGCAGCACCTGGTGAAATTCCCTCTTCATCACAACAGTTAAAGCTGCAGGAGCCCTGCCCTCTTTTGTATCTGGTCAAGGGGACAGGGCTCCTGCAGCTTTAACTGTTGTAGTGAAGAGGGAATTTCACCAGGTGCTGCATGTATACAAAGGACACCTGCTGAAATTCCTTTTCTATGCAACTGTTAAAAGTTACAGGAGCCCTGTCCTCCTTTTCATATGGTCACCCTAATTTAAATGGAATTTGCTTCTTTCCATGCACTTAAGCATGCTTAAGGAACACTTGCTAACCATAGTGAGGTCATATGGTGGAAGGACCATGGTGTCCTCGCTTCAAGGGAGAAAAGTTGGGGAGAGTCTCTGACTTTTGTAATGTGGAGCTTCGGGAGAAAGCTCCAAGATGGCTGCGAGTTGGCAGCTGCACTGTATAACTGGTGCAGCACCACTGTGCAGCCACCATGGAGTAAATAAGCCATGTAGGCAGCCCCAGGCAAGGTAAGTTGCCTTGTGTCCTCTCCGCCTTCAGCAGCAGTAGCAGAATATGGGGAATATTATTTTATATTTTATATATTTTATTTTATTTATTACATTTATATACCGCTCCATAGCTGAAGCTGTCTGGGCGGTTTCCAAATATTAAACTGCCTGGAGAGGGATTCCTTCCCTTGCAGTATGTCTAGGTTGGATTTGGCCCTTATACAAGAGTTCGGAGCAAACATGAGAATGCGGAAGACTTCAAACAGATCATTTGCCCACACTTGTTATTACACATAGAGTGGTTGTTGGGAGTGGAGAAAGTCTATAATGACTTGACCTTTCACAGGGTTATCTGAGCCGACAGGAAGTCTTAAGGACAAAGGCTGCGCACACACCTTTCCCAGTTTCTGAGAAAACAGTGATATCAGGAAAGGGTGTCTTTGAGCATGTTCAGAGTTCAGACTCTCAAAATCATGCTGTTGTATCTAGTTATGATTTTAAAACTATGCACGGCGGGCAGGAGGAGGCACCACAAATGGACACAACCCATTTATGTGGGTTGTTTCCTTTTATATGGAATTGGGTTGACTGCTCAAGACAGTCCTTAGGAGTCTGGGTTGTGAAAGGCACACAGCAGCCACACACATGCACACTCACAATGGCCACCAAAGGCTGGTAAGTCTGGCCTCCCACCCAAGGCATGCTGAGAGTTCCACCCAAGGGATGCTGGGAGTTGTAGAGGCATAAGCTTAGTTTTTTTTATTAAATTCTTTAACAATACTTTAAACCCCAAATTTTGTGTTTTTAGATTTTTCTGGTATATTATACTGCCAGACCTATCAGTGTGCCAAATTTCAAGCTTCTAACTCATCTGGAAGTGGGTAAACATTTCCGGATATACATCCCACACACATACTTTCGGCTTTATAGGTAGAGATGACTGGAGATGTGGGTGGCCTTGAATGCCATCATGATGTCAATGGGGATGATGACAATGCTGTGTCAATGACAACAATGGTCATCATAAGGACACTGTTGGTTATATTGAATTATTCTTTTATGTTACAGCAGGAAGTGGTTAGTGTGCCCTATGCTGTCAATGGAGGTAACGTGATTCCCACTGAAGGCAATCTTGCTTCTCCTCCAGCCTATGAGACTCTGAATTATTTTCACAAATGAAGGTGAAGAAGGCAAGGGAAAAGCTATGGCAAGTGTCACACTAGCAGTCCTGGCAAGCCAGCTATCTCAGGAGGAGTGAAATGTTATTGATTTCCTTAGAAGAAAATGAAAATATAGCCATCTATCCACAAGATGTGCTAGAACAACAGCTTTTAGTCAGTTAATCAATTCAATTGAGCCATTCAAAATGATGGAGAGGTCTCCCTCCTTCTGTCCCACATGGGAGAAAATGGCTCTTCTGTGCTGAGTTTTGCTATGACATATGCATGGCTCTCTAAAAGCAAAGAAATGAGAAATGTTCCTTTTCTTCAGAATTATTATTTTATTAATATGCAAGTGTATTTAGCTGGCAATGACTGATAATCATTCCACTGCAAATCATACAAGTAATTCATTAGGAATTCTTCACTCCGGTCATATCACAATTCTGTGCCCTTCCAAGATAGCTTTGTCAATAAAACTTTGAAATGAAGTTCTTTCTTTCTCTGACTTGTGAATCTGAAATGTGTAGATTGGGGATGGGCGAATCAGACTATTTGCCTTCTATTTCACTTTTGCACGTGTTCACCCTTAACTTTATTCCATCTGCACAAAAATGTGCTTAATGCATAAATCTGTATATATTAACATATTTCGAATAGGTACATCGCAGACCAAATATGTATGTGTATTTTTTAAAATGAATTTGCGCTCAAAATGCACGTTTCTCAAAACATTGAATGAAATAAATTTCAGAGGAGCGAAAAATCCATAAATAGCTAAGTTCCAATCCATACATTAGACCAAGAGATTAAAAACAGGACAGTTTATATCACAATTCTCAAAGATTGCATTCCTCAAGGATCCCCAATGTATACCCACAGGGTGTAGTATTGTACTTATACAGACATTGAGACCATGTTCACGTCCACAGACAGAAAGTGTGGTGTGTAGGGTGACCAGATTTTGAGCAGCAAAATCCCGGTCCCCCCTGCCACCCCCCCACCCAAAACAACCCCCCCACTGTGCGCCCGCCCCCCCGCCCCGCGCCGCCCGCCCCCTGCCCCGCGCCACTCCACCCCGCCCGCACGCCCCCCGCCCGCGCCGCGCCGCACGCCCACCCTCCGCCAGCCCTGCGCCACGCCGCGCTGCCCGCCCGCCCACGCCGCCCCGCTCCGCCCCGCCCGCATGCCCCGCCCGCGCTGCTCCACTCCGCCTGCATGCCCCCTTCCCGCGCCGCCCGCCTGCCCCGCTCGCCCCGCGCCGCTCGCGCTGCCCGCCCGCCTCGCGCTCCTTACCTGCTGGGGCAGCCGCTTCCCTCCGGTGCTCGGAATCTACTGAGAAACAGGCTTCCTGGCCTGTCTCTCAGTAGCGCGCCGGGTGATGATGTGCGAGGTGCGAGGGAGGGCACTTACCTGCTAGGGCGACCGCTTCCTGGGCTCCTCCACTGCCACCGCCAGGTCTACCGCCGCTCATCGCTCGCTGCCACCGCTGCGTGACCCCCCGCCACCCCGGTTTGCCCCCGCTGCCCCCTGGTTGGCCCAGATCGCCCCAGGTTTCCTGGTTAGGACCGGGAAACCCCGGGCCATCTGGTCACCCTAGTGGTGTGGTATTATCCACAGTATTAGGAAATCAGATTTGGTCCATCTGTGTTCCACAGCAGTGGATACTTCCTCCTCAAAACCAACGATTCACCGCTTTGTGTATTTTAACAGCTGAAAAGTTGGGTTTTGAGGGGGTGGTATCCATTGCTGTGGAACACAGATGGACCAAATCCGATTTCCTAATACTGTGGATAATACCACATCCAGGTGTGGGGGGAGGAGGGTAGAACTACAGGCTCCATCACACCAATTCCCCCCTTGGGTTTTTTACCTCCATTTCAGAAGTGCTGCAAGCGCTCCTCCCTTTCACTATCGTAACTATACAGGTGAAGTCTGTTTTTACTCTCCCACTGTTATTGCGCCTGCCCAACTCCACCTCCCCCTTCTCCTTCCCTCTCCAATTCATTGGTTCTTGTCTTTGATGGACATTGTGATGGATGGGGCAGCCTTCCCCCCTCGCTCATTGGAACTCCTATCAGGATGTACAAAAATGCTTACATCTGTGTCATTTTTAAAGCTAAAGAAATGAAACTTGGGATCTTTAGAGCTCTTAAGTAGAGCTTTCTGCACGGTAAGTTTGAATCAGATAGGTCCATGCCTTGATTTTTAGGAATTTTTAAAATGCAAATTAACCAAACTGCTTACATCTGTGTAAATTATACAGATACAGAGATGAAACATGGCATAGTGATAGGTCTCTAGGAGAGCTTTCGGCATGCCAAGTTTGAATCAGATTGGTTCATCCCTTGATTTTTAAAGAATTTTTTAATTTGCCTGCTCTTTAAACCTATTGCAGGTAGTTCACCAGTGCGCTCTTCCACCTCTTTGCATCTGTGAAGGATCCCTTTTCCTTTCCTTTGATCATGCAAAGCTGAACATCACCAGTTCAAAATAGAGAACCACTAGGAAGATTTATAAGGCACATGGAGGGGGTGTTGTAAGGGGACAGAAATAGATGTATGAGGACGGATCAGAATGGTATGAAAGGTTAAGGTGGATCGATGCCAAGGTGAAGTTCTGCAATTCCAACAGGACAGGGTTTCAGCAAAACAAGGAAGGAAGCCAAAAAAAGAGGGAGTTGGAGCACTGAAATCTTCCTTCCAACTCCTAACATGTCCAAAGATGAAAAGGAGGAAGTAAGTTGTAAAACAGCCCTGGTCAATTAAAAGTACGCTCTATTCTTTCATCACTGAAAATGGCCTTCAAGACACCCCCCTCAAATACCCCCCAAACACAGAAGCGGATTTACTGGTTTACATTTGGGTTTTCATTGCGCGCTTCCAAGATGAAACAGACTTTTCCAGGTACAAAATAAGCCACAAGAACGGAGGAAAAAAGCGAGAATAGTGCAGGACAGGGACGACACCATGTGTGTTAACAGCACCAAAACCGGAAAGGATGGGCTCTGGGATTGCAATAAACACAAAGTGTGATGGAGCCCTTAATGTCATCAACCTTGCGGGTGCTGCTCAATGAATGAGAGAGGCTTCCTTCCTGCCACTGTCTAGGCTTCCCATCACCGCAATTTCATCCCATTTCAGCAAACTATCACAAAACTATAGCTTCCTATGAGTTTTTACTCCAAACATCAAAGAAACGAAATAGCACAAATATCAGAGAAGCTCATTAGCACAACTTCGGAGAAGCGAAGTAACTCAGCAATAAGGAAGCACATAAACATGGTTCTCAACAGGAACAGGCTAGGAAAAGGACTGAATGGGGAGGGGGGAAGGGGCAGCCCCCAGGGTTCACTACGTCACAGCCAGGTCACAGAGATACATCGAGGATTTAATGCAGGCACATTGCAGACGAAGTGCCTGGGAGTCGCTTTAACTAAAAAAAATGGAGGAAAGCGATTCGCCAGGACTGCAGCTTTGCCAGATGGAAGCGGCTGGTTGGGAGTGTGCTGGCCATGATGTCATACACCACAAATGACCTCATAACATGCCAAGCCGCAAGAAATCCCCCATGAAGGCAGCCTCATTGTCACAGCCAAAATCACAACTCATAAGAAGCTCAATAGTAATACTTTCTGAGGCTCAAAATAGGCATTGCATGAGATGAATGAAATAAATTTGTTTTCACCCTTCTCTGTTTCTGATCAACCCCACCAGAAGTAGTTTGTCATAATTTAAAAGATCTGTCAGCTCAGGGTTACATATATTTGCACGTAACATGTACTTTGGGCTCAAAGTTTCAAAGAGATTAACTTACATTATCTTGGGAAGCTTTACAATAGTATTATCTGTCAGTATCATCCCCATATAATAAGCATATAATTAATAGAGAATTGGTAAACAACCTCCTGGCACCCGTTAGAATAATGATTGCTAAAAATTGGAAAGGGCAACGAAGTTATAAAATAGAAGATTGGTATAAAGAAATTTGGGATATAGCATTGAATGATATGTTGACATGTAAAATGAAAATAATGAGGGGAATGTCCAGTAAGAGTGATTTTGGAGATATATGGACTCCCTTTTTGGAATATGTTTTAAGATCGGGAAAGGGACAGTCGCCTTCAAAAGAATCATTAAAATTCTGGAAGGAAGGTGGATGAATGTGAGTAGGTCTCGGGGGGGGGTGCACGGGGGTAGTCGAGGGAGTTAGTTTGTTTATATATTATGTACTATGTGTATGTTTGTTTTGTTTTGTTGGAAAATTAATAAAAAATTATACAAAAAAAAAAAAAGTATCATCCCCATATTGTCATGGCATATGTGTGCGCATGATGAGGAAGGTGGGATTGCCGGATAGTGGGTTGCCTCATGCTCCATACTGAGTTTATGCCAGAAGTGATATTAGAAATGTGGGTTTTCTGCTTCACAGTTCCATCTTTCATATCTACTACTCTACACGAGCATAAGAGCTCCCAAAGATCACCATGAGCTAATCAATCTAATTAATGAATGGCTCTGGGCCCAGAATCTTCTCCTGGCTAGACACTTGAGACTTCTCCAGTGAAAATGAAATAACAAAGACCAAGTTATACAATGTATTTTGGCTTGGCTAGAACTGACCAATACAGGCTTGATTTTTAATCGAGGTGGAAGCATCCAACAGGATGATGAGCAAAGACTAATTGGCATGTGGGTTGAGGTCTCGAATTGGTGTATTATCAGGAATATATCTACCTGCTCTGCTCCACACTGTTTTTCAGAGCAGAGCTCTGATTACCTGGTTCTCCGCTCTGATTTTCGAAGTGGCTGCCTTGCTTCATCCTGTCGGATTATCCATCGGAGAACTGCTCCGTTTTCAGATAACTGCTCTATTATACTCTATGGAAATTAACCACAATGCTTACAGCTCCTTCATTTTAAAAGATAAGGAGATGAAACTTGGCACCGTGGTAGCTCTTAAGTAGGGCTTTATCCATGCCAAGTTGGAAGCATCTGTGTTCATGCCCTGATTTTTAGGGAACTTTTTGCAGTTCAAACTCAGGTTGTGAAACCTCCTTTTTGGGATCTAGCACCTTGGGCAGTACACAATTTTTTTTTTTAAAAAAATGAAATTAAAGCTAAAGAGATAAAACTTGGCACCATGGTAGCTCTTAAGTAGGGCTTTAGCCATGCCAAGTTGAAAGCAGATGCATTCATGCCTTGATTTTTAGGGATTTTTTAAAGTTGGAATAAACGGCCCATTATAGCCTATGGAAATTAACGAAAATGTTTACAGCTCCATTATTTTTAAAGATAAAGAGATTTTGTGTGTGTGTGTGTGTGTGCATAGTGGGGGACAGTAGACTTTAAACACACACACACACAAAGTAACAGCAGGAACTAGGGTGAGTGGAGTGAATGTAAGGTAAAAGGATTGGAATGAAATGATAAAGATATTTTTTTGCATAAATATATATAGTGGGGTAACAGTAACACACACACACACCCACCCAACACAAGGGGAGTTGTGGGTTGGGATGCTTGGAAGGAACTTGGATTTTAGACCCAACAAGAAGAAACTACTCCACTGACTGAGACAGACAGACTGGGAATTAAAGATTATATATATATATATATTAGTGGGAGTAACAAGAACACTCACTCACTTACAATAGTGTGGGGGTGGTACTACAAGGTGCTTGGAAATTGGGGGTTGGAATAGAAGAATTAACACACAACCAAAGAAAACCAGACAGACAGACACTGACAGAGACTCCAAACTGCAAAGTAAACAAACAGCAAAAACAGCAAGCAGCCCTCTGATTCTCTCTAATTCTCTCCTCCTTCCTAATGCTCCAGGTCCAGGTGATAGCAAAGGAATAAGTTCCAGGCCAAGGACAAATGGGTTATATATGATTTGCAATCCCACCCCTTAAGCACTGTGATTGGAGGGGAGGACAAGAAAGGACACTGTGGCTAGTTAACCACAGATGTAAATCTCAAAACTACTCTCCCTCACCCCTCAGTGTCTTCCTAATATGGAAAAGTGTTCAGTTAATCCATCATCAACATGAAACGGCCACTCACGAAACCTAACAAACCTTCAGATACCATTGGATACCTGCAGAGCTCCGAACAATCTCCGCTCTGCACTGCAGGTATCCGACGGTTTTTAAATCGTCCAATATCTGCTCCACGAGATCAGAACTCTGATGGAGCACACACCCCTAATATATATTTGTTCCCATATTTTTTACCTTTCCTGGTTTTCCTGGTACCCTTTTATTTTTATTTATGCGCTGTCTCATCTTCTCCTGGACATAGAGAAGGTACTCAGATTTTTACGCTTCATTTTTCTATTATTCTACCACCCCCCTCCCCAATTTCTACACAGGGTTAGTTTATAGAGAAGCTTTAATTAAACTTTCCCCCCCTGTGATGAATTTTCCATGATCATTTTCACAAATTCTTCTCACAACTCTGATTGCCTTCTTACTGCTTCCCTTTTTACATTACATTGTTACCAAGGAATTCAGCTGCACTCCGTATGTGTGTGTGTGTGTGTGTGTGTGTATTTGAGCTATGCCTCACACACCTTGAGTTTAGAATCTCCATTCATGAACCACTGTCACTGTACCCCAGGTATCTGGTTCCCTTTGACAAATTCCTGCATCACTGTGAATCTTTGGGAAAGGCTCTCCTTAGACCACTTTCCTCTGAAACAGGTAAATTACTTCTATATGCCTTCTTTCCTTATTCTCTGACTAAGTTGTGTCAGCTCTTTGTTCACCCCTCATGCTTCCTAACTCTGTGTGATCTTCCTACCAAGGGTGTCCCATTGCATCTTGGCCTCCAATGACACCTATCAATTCCCTAGCATCCTTTTGATTGCTTGATTTCGTAATAGGAATACTCGCACCTCTCTTGCTCTTTCTTTCCTTCTCCTTCTTAGTTCTATATATCGAGAGTAATAGTTGATGGTCCACATTTTATTGTGTTAATCTAACCATCTTTATTCTATATTAAAATCACATTTTTAGTAATACTCTGTAATAGGGGTGTGCACGGACCCCCCCGGATCGGATCGGGACCTGGATTGGGACCTCCAATTTTGTCACAGATCAGATCGGACAAAATCAGAGCCCCCCCCCGGACCGGATCAAGTCCGATCCCGATCCCAAAATCGGAACTTTTTGGATCGGCCGGCATTTCCCCCCCCCCCCAATAGACTTGCATTGCAATGCAAGTCTATGCGGAAAAAATGGCGGCGGGTGGGTGAGGGGGGGCCTAACTCTCTCCCCCCCGGGGCCGTCTGCTGATGACGGCCCCGGCAGGTAAGCCCCCTCCCCCTGCCCCCTGCTTACCTTTCCTGGCCGTCCGCCGCCAGCTGCTACTGCGAGCGGGCTTCGCGGCCTGCTCCAGAGCAGCGTGCCAGGTGATGTCATCACCTGGCGCGCTACTCAGGAGCTGGCCGCGAAGCCCATTCACAGTAGCAGCTGGCGGCGAACGGGAGCGGACGGCCAGGAAAGGTAAGTGCACTGCGCCTCCCCCTGCCCACCTTATCCGATTTCCCCCTGGATCGGATTTGGATCGTGGATCATCCCTACTCTGTAATACTCGATGCTCAGAACCTTGAGTAGGACAGCACCATCTAGTGGCTGCTTCATAGCACAACTTTGACTTTAGACTCTGGGAAAACCTGCCCTATTTCAAAAGAACCGGAATGTCTCAAGCTTTTTTCTCAGAGTGAGATTTCCAGAGGAAAGAGTGGTAGATGTCCTGGTGGTTGACAACATCATCTGAAGGATCCACAAACTTCTGTAAGTGGCCAATCACGAATGTGCTGTATAACACGGATGAAGAGACACTCTAATTCTATCGCTGTCCGAGGTGAAGCAGTCTTCCCTCCAAAATGATTGGAACTGACTCTGGAACTGAATCTGTCACCAAACTTTGTGTGCGATTTGGCACTTGGGAGGGTTGCACAAAGTCTGTCCTTGAGGATTCCCTTGTGTGATGCTATCCCTCCCAATGGATTGGGATTGGGTGGAGTGGCAGCTTCGCTTACCCTTCATCCTCTCCCCAGTGGGAGAAGGCACAGGGCAGAAGAAGTGGTTTGCTGCAGGTAGGCCTTCTTTGATGGGGCATGTAGCGAAACATGATTCTCAACAGAGATTGGGAGACAATGCTTTATATGGATAAGGAAACGGGTGGCAGAGAGACTGAAACACAAGAAGGCGAAGGCTGTACTGCACTAGTGAGTTTGTTAGAGCTGTTCTGTAGTTTGTAGTGAATAAAACAACTAATATCAAGACGCCGCGGTCTCTAGCATTCATTTAACAGGACGTGTCAAGAAAATCAACTCCCCAACATGCCTGGCAGGTACCAAATGACATCAGGGGGTGTGGTCACACACCCCTGACATCATTCAGCCTGAGGAGGGCTGGGTTTGAGGTTCATCCAGCCCCACCCCGGCCATTTTGGTTGCCTGCCCCTCTTGTATAATATGGGAAAACATCAAGGAGCAAAAGTTTTAGAAGTGGAAATTCAGAAACCAAAGTTTAAAATTGTACCTTGGCTCAGCAAAAGAAAATGTTATTTAATTGGTGGCACATGAAGCTACTTGAGCCACAAACAACACTTTTTACTGTTAGTATGACTGCCATCCTTGGGGTGGTTGGGGAAATGGAACATCTCAGGTTAAAAAACAGCAAGAAAAAGCCTTCCCCTTTCTCATAAAGGCCGGTCGCAAATCAGGGCTCAGAACATGTCAGGACATAGAAGAAGACAGAAAGAAATAGGATCTCCTCCTTGGCAAGAATGAAGAGAATTTCTGAAGTGGAATAAGGCTACACCACCATAGCAGAATGAGTCAACAGGGGGCGTAGGGTTAGCAAGAAAACTCCTCCTTTATTGCTTTCACTTCTCGTTACTTCCTGGTGAGATTTTAAACTTGCTTGGAAGGTGAGAACGAGCACATCACAGAATGTAAGTATCTCTGAAAAGAGGGAAATTAATTTGGAGCCGAGGTTTAATTTGATCCAGAACTCAGTTCTGAAAAGCTTGCAGGAATAAGACGGTGCTCCTGAACATGAGCAGAGGGCTTTCCCCTCAGTATTGAATAAGGAGAAGATAGAACGACAGAGTGTAACGGCAGAGGTGTCTTTATGTGTACTCCAGTTCAGGCTAATTAATGAGGCAGCATTTTCTGGGAAATATTAGTGGTTAGGAAGAGGCTGCTGATCCTATCCTGTGGCTGCAACTTCTCCCATGCAACCCCCTCCATGGTAATTTCCCCCTCAAAGTGGGCTTCCCCAGTTTTGGATCCTGCTTGGGGCAGGGGGAGCTTAAAACCCAGATGGGGACTCAATTTTAGTGTTGAATTAGTGGACAAAAGAAGAGGAAAGTACCAATTCTTCCATTCTATTCCCCTAGATAAAGACACCCTGTCCCTTAGCTTTATATAATAATGAATTTTATTATGTGAATACAGAGCAATTGCTCAAAATCTACAAAGCTGAGCACAGAGATATATTTCAGATAACTTGTTGCTATCTTCGGAGCGAGTAAAAATCTGGGTAAGATTGAAGTGTTGGGCAGTTAAACAATTCACGTAACCCTTTATAGAAATTACCCTGAAAAAATACATGCGTCATATATTCCACTTCCTCGTACCCACAGGGGCATTGATGTTTTGCAACAGAAGTTCTTAATGCACGTTCATTTAAGAGAACAAATG
Source organism: Anniella stebbinsi (assembly GCA_029215795.1). NCBI lineage: Eukaryota > Metazoa > Chordata > Lepidosauria > Squamata > Anniellidae > Anniella > Anniella stebbinsi. Next base: position 262,174,299 of record JARDYH010000001.1, read on the forward strand.
GTTAGGCAATAAACGTAAGCAATCTAAAAAGCTCACCGAAATCTTGCCGCCATCAAGTTTAGCAGATAGGGTACTAGAAATGAGGAAGGAAAAGATGGGGGTAAGTATAACGAGGAGAGCAACTTCCTGAGTGAGGCCATGGTTTGTTGATGCCTGTTAGTGTGAGGAGGGAGGCACGTGGCTGAGAGGCAGGCGTTTCATTCTTCTTGTTCCCGTTGCCATGGTGCAACAGGCAAGGGCAAAGTCTTCTCTTGTCCCAGGATAAAAGTTCTATATGGCATGTAAACAGAGCTCCGTATTAAGATCTTTACAACCAGGTTTAAAAACAAATGGTGGGTTTTTGTTCCCAGCCGTGTCGCTGGAGAGAAAATGGGAAATGCTTAACTACTGCTCTGCTGAAAATTTCTTCAGTCTTCTCTCCCGCCCCCATCCTCATTCAATTTGATGAGAAAGAAAATTGCTTTGGAAAATTGCCTCATACCTGGAGGTTTATGTAGCTACCGCTCCTGGTAAAAGTTTGAATGGAGCAGGAGAAAGGCGGTTTATAACAGTTTTAAACCGGTTAATAATTAACCGGTTTAAAACTGTTATGAACCATTTTAAGGCAGTAGTGTAGCTAGGCTGTGCCCCTAACAGGAGAGTCCAGTTTCTGAAAACTGAAATCATTCTGAAATGTGATCCTAAATACGGATTACAGGGGAGGGAGAGAATGCCTCCTTGTACAGAATGGCATGGAAAGTGGACTCAAAAACAAGGAAGTTCCACATTAGCAGTGCATTGGACTGGTGTGTAATTTTAGGGGATCCCCAGACAAGGCTTTTGTTGCGCAATTAAACTGCTGTATTCCCAGAATATTATGGGCATCCAGACGTCGTTGTCTTCAGGGTTTTTTTTAGCCCTTTCATATTTTTCCGCCACTACTTCCTTCATTTTCTTACCAATATATATATATATATATATATATATCTGTTAAAGAAGAAAAGATGGATTAGATGCACAGTGCCTTTTGATAGTTAGCGATAGGAGCCCTGCTTCACGAAGCACCCTTAGGCTGCAACACCCTAAGCACCCTAACTAAGCCTTGGAGTAAAGCTGTTTCTACACCTGCCTTTTCCCCAAATAATGCTTCCAAATAATGCACAGGGACTCCTGGGGGCAGGGGGGGATGGGCACGGGTTTTCCGAGGGATAAAGAAACCCTGGGAAAACCCAATTCTTCCAGTGGTCCTGGGACCGTCCTAAGACCGTGGGAGGCGTGGGCGCTCGTCCCACCTGGTGTCTGTTACTCACAAGTAAGCACGGCACCAGAAACAGGAACAGCTCCGTGCCCATCAGGGGAGTGCCCCCTGCATTTTTGCCATCCATAGTCTGCACCCAGCTGCTGCTCCCCCCCCCCCAAAATGGCGGCCGCAACATCCCTGCTTTTTCCCGGGACCTCGCACACCACGTGTGCATGCTGGGGGACGCTCTTGCAATCAGGATATCGTAAGAGCCTCCCCCCTCCTGGAATGCCGGGAGGTGTAGAAAGGGTTCTCATTGAAAACCATGGCACTTCCCATAGGATATCAGTGTCAAAACATCATGGAGTCACTGCACTCACTAGCATCCATTAAACAATTACTGTGAATTATAGGCTTCATAAACGTCCATTTAATTCTGTCTGGGGCAAAAAGAGGGCCTTGTCCAGCAATTTCCTTTGTTTTTCTTTGTATGAGCACCTAATACTGCAAAGAGCAAAACAGCGATTCTACTGGTAAGTATTTACCCTGTTGTCTGCTTACATGTCAATCCATTGGCAGGGGACTCAGTTTAGGATATATCATGCACGTGCGTAGGATGGTGGGGCTTTCTAATTGATCAACTCTGAGAGTGGGTTTTTCATTTGTTTCTCTGAATTGTTTGTTTGCAGATAACTGAGCTGTGGCAATAGATCCAATGAGAATGGCTAGTGGAACAGTAGTGTACATTCCTCCCAATGGTGGCAATGTAATCCAGACAGGCCAGGGGGTCCCTGGTACTTTTGTTCAACCAGCAGGGATGGTACAATATGTACAGTATCTGCAATATGGAGGCCAGCAGCTTGGAAGCTCCAGCAACCCCCCTGAGCAGAATCGTCAAGCAGGGCTACTGGAGAAACTCCTCAAAGTAGAGACCAAGACTCTGGGGGTAAGTGTGTTCGATATTTGTTTAAGCAAGCCAGGGTTCATAAACCAGGAACAAACCCCATTTTGTCATCCTGGTTTTCAAGGAGCACAGCAAGCCAGGAACCCCTGTCTAGGACAACAGTTTACCCCTCTCAGTAAACTTCATTGCGATAAGGATCGTTTCTCTTTGGTAGCTGGGTTGAAGTCCTTTTCAACTTTTATTTCATGGATGGTTCTGGGTAACAAAGGAGCTGTCTATGCACCTCTTCTGCTCTGCATTGGCTGCGCAATGGTGTTGTGTCAGTTGTATGACGCAGCCGCCAACTCACAGCCACTGCAGGGTTTTTCCTGAAGCTGCCATTTTCAAAAGTCGGGGACTTACCCTGACTTTTTTTCCCCTTTGAAGCGAGATCACCAGCGTCCTTCCACCATGTGACTTTGCTTCAGCATCGAGCTGGGGCTATTCCGGGGTAGATGACGACTGCTGAAAGGTTGCCAGAAGCCAGGCAGAGGGCAGGGGGTGGGCCCGATGAGTCAAATGGGAGCCAGAAAGCCCATGTTCCCTCCTGGCATGGGGAGTGCCTTCCCCCACCCTGCAACAGCCATGAAGACTCCCCACAAAATATCCTTGTTTCAGTTTTGTATTTCCCAAAGGGAACAGATCATGTGCGGGGAACCTTTTTTCTCTGAAGGGACCTTCACCCACAGAAAACAATAAATCAGGGGAGAAGCCAGCAGGAGATAGAGCCACAGGTAGCCAAGATGACCAAATATGCTGTCCCGAGCTTTTTGGAGGAACAACGATATAACGTGATAGTCTCTTGCTATTTCCTTCTTCCCTGTGGGTGTAGCAGGAAGGGACACACCCGCCTTTGCTTTACCTTACATGCAGCGTATCAGCAGTGTGACCTCTCCCTGGGCAGCAGTAGCAGCAGCGGAAGTGGAATTTTGCATGACCCAACAGGAGGCTACAGTATAGTACCAGACCTATATCCCCAAGGAGGGGGGGAAATCTATGCTCATTCCCACATTCATCCCCTAGAAGCCAGATTCATTCTTGGAGAGTGATTTTACATCTCTCTCTCTCTCTCCCACACCCCCTCTTTTTTGCATAGGGAAGGGATTCTGAGGGACCATTTCCATTTTGGGGGGACATTTTTAGAAATCCGATTGTGGGCCAGATGACATTGCATGGAGAACCAGATCCTGCAAATGGGCTGGGGATTCCCCACCCTAGATTGAGACAAAATAGGCTAGCGGGATCTTTCTGGATTTTAAAATGACATTTCCAGACTTTGCTAACAATTCAGAATTTTTGCAGGATTCAAGGAATTGTTTAAGTGGGTGGTTGCAGGACAACTCCAGGCACTCTTGAATGAAATGGATTATCTAGATCCATTTCAGTTGGGCTTCAGGCCTGGTTTTGGAACGGAAACTGCCTTGGTCTCCCTGTGGGATGACCTTTGCCAGGAGAGGGACAGGGGAGGGCAACCCTGTTGATTCTCTTGGACCTCTCAGCGGCTTTCGATACCATTGGCTGTGGTATCCTTCTGGATAGGTTGTCTGGGCTGGGAGTAGGAGGCACTGGGTTGCAGTGGTTTCGCTCTTACTTGGATGGCTGATTCCAGAAGGTGGTGCTGGGGGATTATTACTCTGTGCAATGGCATCTAGACCATGGGTTTCCACAGGGCTCTATTTTATCCCCTACGTTGTTCAATATCTACATGAAACTGCTGGGAGAGGTTATCCAGAGATGTGGGCTGAGGTGTCATCAATATGCGGATGATACCCAGCTCTACCTCTCCTTTTCATCAAACCCAGGTGAGGCAGTGGCTGTTCTGAATCAGTGCCTGAGCACGGTAGTGGACTGGATGAGGGCCAGCAAACTGAGACTCTATCCAGACAAGATGGAGGTACTGTTAACAGGTGGTTCGTCTGTCCGGTTAGGTGATGTTCACCCTGTTCTGGAGGGGGTTGCACTCCCCCTAAAGGATCAGGTTCGTAGTTTGGGAGTGCTGCTGGATCCAGAACTGTCACTTGAGGCACAGAAGAACTCAGTGTCAAAAAGCACCTTTTAGCAGCTTAGGCTGATATACCCACTGCCCCCTTATCTGGACAGAGATAGTCTAGCCACAGTTATCCATGCTCCGGTAACCTCTCGTCTGGATTACTGCAATGCGTTATACTTGGGGCTACCTTTGAAAATGGTCCGGAAACCTCAGCTAGTACAAAACAGGGCAGCACGTTTGCTAACAGGGACTGGCCAATGAGACCACATAACACCAGTCCTTTTCCAGCTTCACTTGCCGCTGGTCAGGTCCAGGCCCGATTCAAAGTTCTGGTATTAACATTCAAAGCCCTAAACGGCTTGGTGCCAGGCTATCTGAAGGAACACCTCCTCTCATATGCACCTGCCTGGACCCTAAGATCATCCTCAGGGGTCCTTCTTTGTGAGCCCCTGCCAAAGGAAGTGAGGCAGGTGGCTACCAGGAGGAGGGCCTTCTCTGCTGTGGCACTACGGCTGTGGAATGAGCTCCCTAGAGGTTCGCCTGGCACACCTACATTATACTCTTTTAGATGCCAGGTGACGACCTTTTTATTTTCTCAGTATTTTACCAGTTTATCAACTTAATTTTTAACTTTGCATTGCTGCTCGGTTTTATCCTGGTTGTGCTTTTATATTGCATTTTATACTATGGTTTTGTACTGTTTTATATTTTGAATGGTTTTCATGGTTTTAAGTTTTGTAAAATGCCCATAGAGCTTTGGCTATTGGGTGGTATAAAAATGCAATAAATAAATAAATAAATAAACAAATAAATGCTTTTTTTTCTGTGTGCATTTCCTTCCTGCAGGCCATCCAGATCATAATTGGACTGATACACATTGGCTTTGGTGCTGTTTCACTCGTTCTTTTAGGACCATTTTATTTCATACCTCTGGCTGCTCTTGGAGGTTATCCATTCTGGGGTGGAATATTTGTAAGTAGTTTGTTATTACTTGCCTTTGAGAGGTGATGTTTTCCAGCGTCTATGAGACTGAATTTAGACTTTTAAGAACTACGTTGAAATTCCTGCTCAGATCTTAACTTCTTATGTATAGAGAACCAGTGAGTGGTAAAAAAGCATCTTCAAAATGGAATAATGATAGGATTGGTATGAAGATTAAGCAATACATCAATGTTATTTGTTCTGAGCTTTAAGGATGCACACATATTATACTAAGTCCACCACATCACCAAGAAACAGAATCTAGAGCAGGGCTATGAAGAAAGGCAATGGCTTCTTTGTCAACCGCTGGCATCACCAGAAACAGGGAGGAGACTAATTTAGCCTCTACCCCAGTCCAGTGCCTGTTTTTTCTTTATCTTATGAGTGAATGGTTGCCATTCATTGTTGTGAATGCAAAACCTGTCCTCTGCCTGTGATATTAAGTGGCTTGACTCTCACTGATAGGGATCCAGCAAAGGGGTGCCAAATGTTTCTATGTGCAAAGTCTCTCTCTCTGTCTCACACACACGCATACACACGGCCCCCACAATGCCTACCCTCTACACATAACACTTTCCAAGTTACATATCCTCCCTAGGGAAGCCTGCCTGGCCACATCCTTAAATGGATTTCGTTGCCTGGCTACGATATGGCTTTTCTGGGAACCATTTGGATAGGCTGATTCTATTTGCTGTTTGTTCTTTTATTTAATTTATTGATTTATTGTTATTGGGTTTTTTAGTGTTCCTTTTCGTTGTTAGCTGCTTTTAATTCCTTGAGGAAATAGGGGCTTAATATTTTAAACATAGAAATAAGGAATAGTCAACAAACTGGTACCTAGAACAAAATATTACAGTGTGGTGTCTCCTGGTCATGTTCCACTCAGCAAGACTTATTCCATTCTATTTCCCTTTCCCTGCCTCCTGGTTTACTGGGCTTTAGGGGGGTGGGTATCCCAGCAGGATTTTTTCTCTATTTTTTTTGCTTCCACAAACCTAGGGGGTGGGGTACCCCAAACATGCTTGTATCGCCCTCTAGTTCTCATTTATCCAGTTTCATTCCAACCAACCACCCCATTTTTGGTTTCCCTATCAGCCACTATTCTGTGACCACTGAGCATGTTCAGTCCTCATTGGGTTGCTTTGAACTTCCTCTCGAAGAGATTTTTGTACTTCTTCAAACCATAGTTTTCTCGCTTCTCTTTAGATGGTGCCATTTTGGCTACATGAGTGCTGGTATTTGGAGAATTGAATTCACCATGAGTAAATGATGCTTCTCTTCATTTAAGGGTGACACTAGTTGGTCTTCAAAGGACAAATATGCTGTTATTTAGCATTGTTCCTATAGAACCCAGTTTTTCTGAGTAGAGAGATTTTTCCATAATTTTGAAGTGAACTTCTGTCAAATTCCTCTCTTTTCTTCTTTTCCGCAGTTTATAGCATCTGGATCCCTTTCTGTGTCAGCTGAGAAACATCTAACCTCCACTTTGGTGAGAGACATAGGTCCCCTCTACAAGATTTCGCTTATTTATTTTTATGGCATGTCTGAACAGCCTATTCCATTCAGAATTGTCGTTACCATAATTCAACGTTTTGGCTCAGGATGCTCACATAGTTCCATCATGCCCCATTCCCCTGTTCCCATCAACAATCAATGCTTGAACATACCAAGCTTTATCTCAAAATAAGACCTTCTTGAAACAATGCCAGTCTTGTGTCTGCCATCATTCCCTGGCCTGGCACCCTTCTTTCAGGGCTCATGCAGGTAACTGAGTATTCCCAGAGCACTTTCCAATGTTCCCTGGATGGTTTTGGAGCTACTGAATTGCAGCTTATATCTGCACTGTGCAGATAATGTCAGAAGCCTCAAGCCCATGGGAGATGACTACAACATGGCTTCTTTTTATTTATTCATTTATTATCTTTATATACCACCCTATAGCTGAAGTTCAATTAGAACCATAAAATACAACACAATAAAATTTAATATAACAGTTTAAAACTACAGTATAAAACCAAATAAAAATAAAATACAAACCATCAGCAGTACAAATTTAGTAACAGAATTAAAAACAACAGAACTAGGAATCAAGGAGTAGATTTATGTCAGTACTTCCCGGCTTTTTAGGAGGGATGGTAGTGATGATGAGCAAGGGAGCAATTTTGTGTATTCCTCTGATGCAACTTGAGGACTTTATCCTTACTATTCTGGGATGGAAAAGAGCCATACTGCAGAAATGACCATGCTGTAAACACAACTTTGGAAGGGACTCTGTCTGGCATTACAAAATCACTGTTAATGAGGGAGAGGGTGGATCAGGGTGGGCATCTGAATTATTTAGGAATCAAGGAATAGATGCAGAGCAGAAGGTCCATCGGAAGATAGCTCCTATCTTTCTTCACCCTTCCTTTTGGGCTGCACTAATATAATACAGTAGTAGCATTGCGGTGGATTTTTCATTTTTGAAAAGGGCTCAGTGCTACAATAGTAGAGCATATCAGTCCTTGGAAAAAGAAATGATAAAAGCTTTGATGGTGAGATGGGAAAAATTCTGTAAGCACTCTAAGGGCACAATCCTATCCTAGTTAGAAAAAAATCCCTACAACTCCCAGAGTGCTCTAACCAATCATGCAGGCTGGGGCATGCTGGGAGTTGTAGGACTTTTTTCTGTCAAAACATGCAAAGGATTGTGCCTTGACTAGTTTTTTTCTTAGTAAATCTCTATGGGACTTTTCATTCCTGTGTATGTATGTGCATTTTTATTGCCAACACTCTTCTAAAGGTTAGGTAGGGCTTTAGCCATGCAAAGTTTGAAGCTGGAGGCTTTAGTTTGGTTTGGTTGCAATGACTTAGAGAGAGAACAGAGGCTGCACAGACAATCCAGAGACACCTGTTGTAACTTAGGGTGCCTCTACAAGAGGCATTTAAAGCTCTTTCAAGGCGCATTAAAAAAATTACCTCTACAAGAACGGAGAGCAAATCGGGCGTAGAGGTGCGTTATCTCCCCGATTATGTGCATTATCGAATGCGCGTTAAATCGCGAGTTTTATTTTGCTCCGTCCGTTAAAGCGCATTTTGACTGTGTTAATAAGCGCTTCTGTGCATTAACTACTTGTAAAGCGCATTTTGGACATCTGTTAATGTGCTTCGCCACCTCTTGCCGCCTCTCGTGCAGAGGGATTAGGCGTAAATGCGCTTCTGCGATTATGCGCATAATCGCCTAACCAGGTGCAAAAGCGAATCCTTTTAGCCTCATGGTGCTGGCATGTAATGCAGGGCATTAGAAAGAGGGTCTCAGAGTCATGTGTTTGTGCGGGAAGTAGACAGGAGTTCAAACACTGGATGTGAAAAGTGGTGTCAATGCAAAAGCTTTGAGAAGTGTGAATGGGCGATGTAGTGTCTGCCGCCCACAACATCCACCCTAATGTTAGAGTAGAGAAACTTGTAACAATCATATAGAAGTTTCAAAAAAAATATTGAACTTTAAAAATAAAAAAGCCAGCAAGCCGGCAGCAAGCCCTGTTAAGCAGCAGCTTGCAATGGAGTGAGGATACAATCTGAAAAGATATTTCAGGGAAGGGGAGAATGTATCCCACAGAGTATAGCAATAAAGTACAGCAAAAGCTACAAAAGTAGGGGTGAGTGAAGTTAATTTCAGATACATTGGATGTTATTTCAGTGATTTTAACATTAAGATGTTCTGTAGAACAGATTTGTCTTAATTGTGTGCTGTAAAATCAAATATGCGACCAAGGCTATGTTCAGGTGGGAACCCCCCCTTGGTGCCAGACATGCCCCCTTGAGGGCCAATCATGTGGTCCTCCTTTTTGGTTTGCAAAATATGGTCACCCTAACGATGCTGCATAGTTTCATAATTACAGATCTTTCCACAGTCCCCAGAGGTGGCTCAAATTTGCCTTAGGATTTCAATTTCCTCTCAGGAAAACATCAGTGCAGCATGAAACTTGGGTTCTTTGCTTCACATTGGTCGAAGAAGGGGCAGAAGGAGACAGCTTTTATTCAATAATTTCACTTTAGAGAGATCTGTGTCCAGTCTATATATTTGGTGGCCTGATGTTTCTGTCCATCTCTTTCAGGTGAAATGCAGTGTAGGACTGAATATCACAAGTGCTGTAATGGCATCAGTTGGTATCATCCTATACATAACAGAACTGGCTATAAATCAAAACCGCTATAGTTATAATCATGATGATTCTAGTTGGACAAAGGTAAGTTAACAAGTTTCATGCAGAACTTTGACTTTATAGGCAGGATCCAAGAAGAAGGATATGTATGAATAAGAGAGAAAACCCCCATGCACCTTAGGTTTTGCTTGCTGCTTTTATAACAGCATTTCCTATACCAGCGAGTCTAGTTAGTTTGAAAGGTGGCTTCTCTCTTAGACAGCAGAAAGTGCACCAAAGCAAACAGCAAGCAAACAGCAAGTTGCACACATGGTTCTTATATCCATGCATGACCATTTTCATTTCCCTTCTTTTATTATTATCCTTATTACGAATCTGAAGCAGAGTGGATGTTGCAGTTTACCAGGCACTTGCAGGCACCCGGGAAAGCTGGGCACGAGGCTGACCAGGAACCCATAGGACTTCCTTCCTCTCCTGCTCATCCCCTGAAACCAGCAAGCTGCTGCCCCCCCCCCCCCCAACCACAGGACTTACCTGAAGCCTCTGCGCATGCTGATGAGCTGCCCATCCTCCAGGAGAGCAGCTCTGACCTGCTATAGATCTATTGTTGTAAACTATGGCAGCCAGAAATGGCCTTTTCCAGCCACCATAGTTTACAACAGTAGATCTATGGCAGGCTGGAGTGGCTCTCCTAGAGGATGGGCGAGTCACCGGCACAGGTGGAGGCTTCAGGAAAGTCCCATGGATGGATGGGCAGAAGGCAGTGGCCTGGCTTTAGGCTGAATCAGCCTGCAGTGCTTTAGCTGCTTTGGCCCAAGGTGGCCCAATCTGGTCCCGAATTGGATTTGAGTTGAGGCAGGCCAAATCGGCCCACTTCATCTTGGATTTGTGATTCAGGACCAAGGCGAAGCACACCCCTACTCCAGAGGTTTTCTACATTTTAATTAAAAGAAAAATATAAATACTCATGCTGGTTCCCCAAAATATTTCCCTGCCAAAGGAGGAGAGCTCGGTACATATAGTTTATCGAGGTCTGAGCAGAGCTCCATCTGAATCAAAATTAGTAATTGTAGCATCATTCATAAACACCTTTGCTGATCATATCAGTTGTAGTGTCCCAGTATTCACTCTTGCCTTTCCAAGTAGAACAAAATATTCACATCTGAAAGTTGGAAAATATAGCCAGTCCAAAACTACTCTCATCTTTCCTGAAAGCAGGCATTCCATTATTAGATAAATTGCATTTTCCCACTTCCAGAACTGTAGTATTTTGTCTCTGGGAAAATGCTGCTTCTCCATACAGCTATAGTACATGCACTTTGATTGTGGAACATTATTTGGAACGTTGCTATACAAAGTTCACGGACCCCTATTGGATAGTACCTGTGATGTCATGGAAGATGAAAAGCCCATCTTCTCTCTCAGCGGCTTTCTGTTTCACAACTTAGTCTCCCAGCCATTATATTAGTGCAGACTTTTCTTAGAAACTCCTGCCCATCTCTTTTGGACAAGTGGATGAGCAATCAGGGATGACTATAGCCTTTTTCAGGCTATATGGGGAAGTGTCTGCTGGCCATGCCCCCCCTCCCTGATTATGCCAAGTTCTCATTCTCAAGGAGCACTCTAAATGCGTCAGCCAAACACGGTTGCAGGTCCTCTGCAGACTTCACCCGTCAACACAGGGAGGTCCCCACTTCTTCCCACTTAACATTTTTTGAATGCCCAAATAGGGCTTTTTGTAACCTTGATCCATACCTCTAATGGTACAGTTGCCCCTGCCACATAGGAGTCTTCTGGCTTCTAAAAGGAGGTGAAGCAAATGATACAGGAAGGTTGAAAATGAGTGTATTTTCACATGTGAGGCTTACTGTGAATTTTTCTTTAGTCTAATACAAAATGTAAAGCCAGTTAACGAGAATGTACACTGGATTGCTCTTCTGTGATCTAGCTCATATTAATAGCCCTTTAAATATGACATTAATAGCATGAATGATGCTCAGATGAGATGTTTAGCCTTCTGTATGCATCCCAGTTTTCATTGCCTACCAAACAGGATCAAGTATGTGTGGAGGTTTGCTTTAAGATGTTGCAAAACACAAACATGTTAAGGAGCCTGCCCACATTCTCCTACCCGCTATGATATGTTCTCCAGTTCTTCTGCTCCAAGAGACATATGTGTCAGGAAGGCTTCTTGAGAAAGCAATTTTAAATTGTCCACCCTGCCTCCTCGCACAGCTATTCCTGAGATGAAATTTTGCAACTGAACTAATTTGCTAGTATTGAGAGGTATATAACAACTGTCTTCCCATATGCAGTCTGTAGGTACTGGTCTCTCTGTCCTGCTCTTCTTGTTTACTTTGTTGGAGTTCTGCATCACTGTTTCTGCAGCGCATTTTGGGTGCCAAGCAGTCTGCTGCAAGAGTGACCAGGTAAACATTTGATATTGTGCAATCCTATGAAGTAGATTAGGTGGTTAAAGTTACAGGTCTTAGGATCTCCTATGGTGGTTCATAACTGATTAGGAATTTAGGAAGTGAGTGTACAAAACAATGAAGAATTATAAAGAACAAAAAATTGCAAGGATAGGTATAGTGTGGAAGCAATTTATGAAAGCGCCACTTATTCACAAATGTTGCCAAACTGCAAGAATTCTTGTATATATCTGATAATCCAGGGTCTCTATAAGAGAATTCAGGTTGGCTCACTGCAAGTTTCCATTCCAACAGCTCTGGTTGTTTAGCCACAAAGCAGAGGAGAAACGACTTCAACAGTAAAAGGATAGACAGATTCTGTTCTGCCCTAATGCGATAGCTGGTGCTCTAGAAACATTCTTCTTCCTAGGTACTATTGGGGCAGCTCCTTTAATGGTGATGACTCTTCATGCCACCAGCATGGTGATGATGATGATGGTGATAATGGTGGTGACAAGGAAATATATATTTTATAGTGAATTCCTCTTTTGTGTTACAGCCAACAGTGATTTTTGTGCCCTACGCTGCCAGTGGAGCTAATGTCGTTCCCACTGAAGACAACCCTGATCCTCCTCCTCCAGCCTATGATGCTACAGTTTCTTATTCCAAGGGACAGTGAAGAACCCAAGGGAAAAGCTATGGCTAATGTCGCAGCAGCAATCTCTGCAACTATGTCAGGAAGAATAACATGTTATTAACTTCCAAATTTGTTTTCAAATATATCTGCCTACCCAGACTATGTGCTGGGGTAGCACTGCACCTCCTGCTCTGTACTGCATCTCCCGCTCTGCACTTCCTGGCCCTGTGTTGCACCTCCTGCTCTGCATTTCAGCTAGATGGGCATTTTCACCTGTCTAGCAGAGCCTTCGTGGAGGGGGAGGGAAGGAGGCTGTGGACGGTTTGCGATAGCTCAGATCCCCGTGCCCCCAGTCTTCTCCCCTCCCCTCCCTGCCCACCAGCCCAACCCTTTCACCCCTCGATGAGCTTGTGTCTGCGTGCTCATTGAAGCAGCCCTGCCCTGTCCAAGCCAACACGGGGGAAGGGGAGGGGAGCTCGGTTTCCTGGCTCCAGGTGCTGAATCTGGCCTTGGATCCAGGAATCCAAAATATCCTGTTTCACCCAGATGCTGTCTAGGGTAGGGTGACCAGATAAAATCCAGGTCAGGGCTCATGTAACTTTAACAGTTATAGAGAAAAGGGAATTTCAGCCAGTGTCATTTGTATGCAATGAGTTCCTGATGAAATTCCCTCTTCATCACAACTGTTAAAGTTGCAGGGGCCCTGCCTTCTTTTGTATATGGTCACTCTAGTATAGTGCCTGCACCTTTAACTGTTGTGATGAAGAGGGAATTTCACCAGGAACTAATTGCATACAAATGACACTGGCTGAAATTCCCTTTTCTCTACAACTGTTAAAGTTACAGGAGCCCTGACCTGGATTTTATCTGGTCACCCTAGTCTAGGGACCACAGGATTGTTCTGTATTACATTCAATTCATACATTAAAACTAACCGAGAGGTGTCTGTCCTTCTTTCTCAGATAGGAGAAAATGCCTCTCCTATGATGGGGCTTGCTGTAACATGGGAATGTACCCCCTAAAAGCATTGAAATGTTCTTTTTCTGCAGAACTTTATTTTTACTAATATGCAAATGTATTCCAATCACATCGACTGATAATCATTCAGTTACAAATTACATAATTATCTGCCTGAGCATCCTTTGATAGAATAGCACCCTTACTCTGTGTCCATTCAAGATGGCTTTGTCAATAAAACTTTGAATTGGAGATCCTTCTTTGTCTGATGGTGCATTTGCTAACCTGTGAATGTGAGACTACAGATGAGCAAATCAGTCTACTTGGAGCCTGCTTCACTTTCACACACGTTCATATATAAATCCATTCTGTCCCCATTTCCACATTAATCTACAGTATTTAAAAATCTGCATGGAAATCTTCACTTAAAACGTATTCAAATATGTGTAATTTTATATGTGTTTCTAAATGTCTTTTCCCTTGAGATACACATTTTAAATGTATTTCGAGACAATTAACCTGCTGAGAACTGCATTGCATTGCACTGGAAGCACAAGATTCCAGTGGAGAGCTAAGTTCAAATCCACACATTAGTCCAACAGAAACAGATCACAACTGTTTCTACTTGTGAAAGACTGTGTTTGCAGCTTGGGGGTACTCCTGGATCTGTCGCTCCAAATGACAGCCCAGATAGATGCGACGGCCAGGAGTGCCTACTATCAGCTTCGGCTGATACGCCAGCTGCGCCCCTTCCTAGAGTTGGAAGACCTAAAGACGGTAGTACACACGCTGGTAACTTCGAGGCTCGACTTCTGCAATGCGCTGTACATAGGGCTACCTTTGTGCCTAGTCCGGAAACTTCAACTTGTTCAAAATATGGCAGCCAGGTTGGTCACCGGTACATCTAGGGGTGACCACATTACACCAGTTTTAAAATCACTTCATTGGCTGCCAATCAGTTTCTGGGCGAAGTATAAAGTGTTGGTTATTACCTTTAAAGCCCTACATGGTTTGGATCCAGGTTACCTGCGGGATTGCCTTCTCCCGTATAATCTGCTCCACACACTCAGGTCCTCTGGGAAGAACTTACTCAAATCAGCCAGAACTAGGCTGACGAGTGTTACCCAGAGGACCTTCTCTTCTACTGCTCCCAGACTGTGGAATGGTCTGCCGGAGGAGATTAGACAAATTAGCAGTCTTCATGAATTTAAGAGAGCCGTGAAGACTGCTCTCTTCTGGCAGGCCTATCCAGTTGAATTTTAAGATGTTTTTAATGTTTCTTTTAAAAAAATGTTTTTAATATCTCAATTATTTTGTGGTTTTTCTGTTTTGTATTTGTTGTTGTTCTCCGCCTCGATCCAGAGGGAGAGGCGGGTTATAAATTATTATTATTATTATTATTATTATTATTATTATTACTCAGTGATGGAGCCAAGTGGTGGGGCAAGGAGAGGCAATCCCCCCCCCCCCCCCAATAAGGAGCTTGCCACCCCAGTTTCTGGACTCTTGTAACTACTGGAAGGAAAGGCACTTCTTCATATATATATCTATAGCACTTCAACAGTTCCGCTGCAGCCCTTGACTGGGCCAACAAAGGCTATGCATTTTGCAGCACTGACATTCTCTTCAAGATGCCAATGGACCAGTGGCAATACACTGAGGGAAAAGGGGAAGCATCTCACATGCAGAAGAGAGAAGTAATTGCGGAGATGTGGCAGCTGCACTGCTGGTGGGGGTGGGCTAGAGCCCCTGCCTGTTGTTTCTCCTCAACCCGACAGGCTGGGAATTCTTGTTGTTATGCTAGGGTGACCATCTGGAAAGGAGGACAGGGCTCCTGTATCTTTAACAGTTGTATAGAAAAGGGAATTTCAGCAAGTGTCATTTATATGCATGCAGCACCTGGTGAAATTCCCTCTTCATCACAACAGTTAAAGTTGCAGGAGCTATAGTAGAGTGAAACTAAAAGTATCTTAGCATTCTGAGTTCCCTTTTTTTTTTTTGCTATACTAGAGTGACCACATACAAAAGAGGGCAGGGGAAGAGAGAAAGAAAGCCTCTTCACTTTGGAATTAAGGGCAAGACAGCTTGAAACACATGATATTGGCTTTCGTGTGTGTGTGTGTGTGTGTGTGTGTGTGTGTGTGTGTGTGTGTGAATGTGAATGAACAGCACTCCCTGTGGGTAGATGGAGAGGCACATTTTGGTGTTTCAAGGAGCCTTTTCAAATTTACAAAGGTCTCTGTGCCGCCACAGCCTCAAACACTAGGCCTAGACGAGCACACCCCTCCCAGGCTAAGCACCACAAGCACCACCACTTAAATACCTGAGGGAAGGGTAAAATAATAATAATAATAATAATAATAATAATAATAATAATAATTTATTTCTTACCCGCCTCTCCGTCTAGATCGAGGCGGGGAACAACAACATGATAAAGTACATAAAACTAATTAAAACATGACAAATATTATTAAAACTGCATTAAAACATCCTAAAACATCCTAAAAACATTCTAAAAATTACACTGGATATGCCTGCCGGAAGAGAACAGTCTTTATAGCTTTCTTAAATTCTAAAAGACTGTTAAGTTGACGAGTCTCCTCCGACAGGTCATTCCACAGTCTGGGAGCGGCAGAAGAAAAGGTCCTCTGGGTAACAGTTGTCAGCCTAATCTTCGCCGACCGCAGTAAGTTCTTCCCAGAGGACCTGAGCGTGCGGGGCGGATTGTACGGGAGAAGGCGATCCCGCAGGTAACCTGGACCCAAACCATGTAGGGCTTTAAAGGTAATGACCAACACTTTATACTTCGCCCGGAAACTAATTGGCAGCCAGTGGAGCAATTTTAAAGCTGGCGTAATATGGTCACCCCTAGATGTACCGGTGACCAACCTGGCTGCCATATTTTGAACTAGTTGAAGTTTCCAGACTAGGCACAAAGGTAGCCCTATGTACAGCGCATTGCAGAAGTCAATCCTCGAAGTTACCAGCGCGTGCACTACCATCTTTAGGTCTTCCAACTCTAGGAAGGGGCGCAGCTGGCGTATCAGCCGAAGCTGATAGTAGGCACTCCTGGCCGTCGCATCTATCTGGGCTGTCATTTGGAGCGACGGATCCAGGAGCACCCCCAAGCTGCGAACACAGTCTTTCAGGGGGAGTGTAACCCCATCCAGAACCGGTTGACACACCTCCAAACCCAGGTTGCGGCCTTTGACAGCAAGCACCTCCGTCTTGTCTGGATTCAGCTTCAGTTTGTTTTTCCTCATCCAGCCCATTACCGCCTCCAAGCATTCATTCAGAGGAGACACACTATCCTTAGCTGACGATGTTGTCGAAGGCATAGAGAAATATATTTGGGTGTCATCAGCATACTGATAGCACCCCGCCCCATGCCTCCGGATGATCTCTCCCAACGGTTTCATATAAATGTTAAACAGCATTGGGGAAAGGATGGCACCTTGCGGTACGCCACACAGCAGTTCCTTCTTTGCAGAGCAGCTATCCCCAAGCATCACCATCTGGAACCTGCCCGAGAGGTAGGACCGGAACCACTGAAGCACAGTGCCCCCGATTCCCAATCCCCTCAGGCGTTCCAGAAGGATACCATGGTCGATGGTATCGAATGCCGCTGAGAGGTCCAAAAGTACCAACAGGGACACACTCCCCCTGTCAATACCCAGGCGTAGATCATCCGCTAAGGCGACCATAGCAGTCTCAACTCCGTATCCCGCCCTGAAGCCAGTTTGAAATGGGTCTAGAAAATCAGTGTCATCCAAGACTACCTGGAGTTGAAAGGCAACCGCCCTCTCAATCACCTTGCCCAAGAATGGAAGGTTTGATACCGGTCTGTAGTTATTAAAGTCCAGGGGATCCAGGGAGGGCTTCTTTAGAAGCGGCCGTACCACCGCTTCTTTTAAACATGATGGAAAACTCCCCTCCCTGAGAGATGCATTAATAATATATTGTAATTGCGATCTAACCGCATCTCCTCCCTGGGCGACCAGCCATGAAGGACAGGGATCGAGAGGGCAAGTCGTCCCCCTCACTCGTCCAAGCAGCTTGTCCACGTCCTCGGTACTCACCAACTGAAACCGATCCAGTACAATTCTACTTGCGGAGTCACCGGACACTCCATTGTCAGCCTCTGCTATAACGACGGCATCTAAGTCGGCTCTTATCTGAGAGATTTTATCTGCGAAATGATCATTAAAGGCATCGCAGCGGACCGCCGAAGGCTCTAAAATCGGATTCAGGGGGGAAGGTGCCCGGGTTAGACCCCTCACCACCCTGAACAGTTCCGCTGGACGCGAATTCGCAGACGCAATGCGCGCAGAGAAGTAAGCTTTCTTCGCTGCACGTATTGCCACCCCATAGGAACGAAGATGTTCTCTATGCCGTGTCTTGTCGGCTAGAAGTCGAGTTTTCCGCCATCGGCGCTCCAGTCGTCGTCCTTTCCGCTTCAACTCCCTGAGGTCTTCCGTATACCAGGGCGCCCTGTTAGAAGCGGGTCGGAGAGGACGTTTGGGGGCGATCGTGTCGATAGCCCTAGTTAGGTCTCGATTCCATCTATCAACCAGGGCTTCTACAGGATCGTTGACGATACCAGCCATAAAACCCTCCAAGGCTTTCTGGAATCCAGCAGGATCCATCAGCCTTCGAGGGCGGACCATCTTAATAGGTCCACCACTCCTGCAGGGGCGGGTGGTAGCCGTGATACTAACCCTAACCAGAAAATGGTCTGTCCATGACAACACGGAGGTATTCGTTACCTCCGCCCACAGATCCGTCTGTTTGGAACTGAAAACAGCATCGAGGGTATGACCCGCTGAATGTGTGGGTCCAGAGACCAATTGGGATAGGCCCATGGTTGTCATGGATGCCACGAACTCCCGAGCTCCACCCGACAAACCAGTCTCGAATGGGATGTTGAAATCGCCCAGGACCAAAAGCCTGGGCGAATCCAACACCAGCTTCGAGACCAGTTCCGTGAGCTCAGCCAGGGAGTCTAATAGGCAGCGGGGGGGCCGGTACACCAACAGAATCCCTAGCCCTATCCCTGGTCTTCAGACTCAGGTACACACACTCGATGTAATTCAGTTCACGAACAGGAAGTCTGGTCAGGTTAAGATTATCCCTGTAGACCACAGCTACTCCGCCCCCCCGCCCACTTTCCCTCACCTGCTCACTAACACAGTACCCAGCTGGGAGGGCCTGCGCCCATGTTGGTCCACTATCATCTCCCAACCAGGTCTCAGTGAAGCATGCCAGGTCAGCCTCCTCATCCGAAAGAAGGTCATGGATGACATGTGTTTTATTTTTAACTGACCTGGCATTACATAGGAGCAAGGAGAGGTTCTGTGGGTGGCCTGGTTCGTTCTCCAAGTTCCCCGGGATAGCAGAGCAATCAGAAGGTAAGATAGGTGTTAGATAACTATCTCTCCTTCCCCTGTAACGGCACATCGCCCTGCCAACGCCATATCTCCCTTTGCCCAGCACAACAGAAATTGCCGCTCCCCTACACATTGTGGACAGCTGGAAGGAAGGGTGGGGTGTAGGTGTAGGTGGCTCTCCTCTCTTGTGCTCTTCATTGATGGCTGCAGGTTTGATTCCACGGCGTCGCTCCCATGGCTGAGAGCCCTTTTGCTCTCGCCCACAGGCTCGCGCCTTCAGCAGCCTGAAGGCTGAAATACCTGTGGAGATGGGTGGGGCAAACAAACACTTCCTCAGGCTCAGCCAGCAGCACAGCACTCCCAGCCAACCAACGACCACCCTTCCCCTCAGTCCTCAGCAGCCTGAAGGCTGAAATACAGGAGGTGTGGCAGAGGGAAGGCTAGGTAGTCAGGCCAAGGCAATCAGGGACCACAGTTGATGATATTGTTCCAGCCCTCCCTGCTGAGAATTGAGGCTTGTGAACTGAAACTTGCAGAATCCACCACTACGCACTACTTTTCCCTTTGAATGAGGTCCTCTTGTGGGTATGTTGGCTGAGAGTGTAATGATATTTGTTTCTTCATTAAACTTATAGAACAGGTTACAAAGCCAAGCTGACATGTGGTTTGTGGTAGCAAAAATAAAAGAAAACATTTATTGTTGTTAACAGTTCTTTTCAAATCAATTTCACACCTGCCTATTCTTAACACTTCTAATAATTTACTAATAATCCTAAATCCTAATAATCTCTTCACACGCACTCCTGACTAGATCACACACAGCTATCTTTCACACAACTACCCTCCCCCAACCAAGACAGTAAGATAAACTAAAACACTCCGGCCTCCTCCACACGAGACGTTTAATGAGCCTTAGAGGCTCATTATAAATTTTACCTCCACACCAGCGGAGCGCAAAACGGGCGTACAGGCGCGTTATTTCCCCGATAATGCGCATTTTCGAATGCGCGTTAAATAGCGACTTTTATTTTTCTCCGGCCGTTAAAGCGCATTATCGCGGTGTGAACAAGCGATTATGCGCATTAACGTCTTCTAAAGCGCTTTTTGGACATGAATTAATGCGCTTCGCCGCCTCTCGCCGCCTCCCGTGCAGAGGGATTAGGCGTAAATGCGCCTCCGCGATAATGCGCATAATCCCGGAACCGGGCGCAAAAGCGCATCCTTGTGGAGGGGGCCTCTGTCACCCTATATATACTCCTCCCCCTCCCTTTCCCAGCATCATCAGCCACAACCACTCAGTCCAACATTCCACACTCTCCACATACTAAGCCAGACATACATAGGGAGATGGAAATGTGGTGTATCGCCACAGTCTCCCTCCCCACCTTCTTTTAATTCAGTTAACATTGTTCTGTTGCATTAGAAATCTCTGCGTCCCTTTTTCTAACCACTCCTTGCCAGTGAAAACATGCAAGGAAAGTTACCTTCATATTATAAAGGTGGAAGCTTTTGCTTTGCTCTCTCTCTCTCTCTCTGCTTCAACTCTGTGCCACGCGACAGTAGGGAAACCATATGAAAAGGAGGACAGGGCTCCTGTATCTGTATCTCCTGTATCTTTACTGAAAAGGGAATATCAGCAAGTATCATTTGTATGCAAGCAGTACCTGGTGAAATTCCTTCTTCATCAAAACAGTTAAAGCTGCAGGGGTCCTGTCCTCTCTTGTATCTGGTCACACTAGCTATACTTTACCAACTTTAGCTGGTGTGATGAAGAGGGATTTTCACCAGGTGCTGTATGCATAGAAATGACACCTGCTGAAATTACTTTTTCAATACAACTGTTAAAAGATACAGGAGCCCTGTCCTCCTTTTCATATGGTCACCCTACGCATCATGAGTGAACGGATTTGCTGGACAACTCCAGCAATTCCAATGACTTTTCCTACCTCCACCACCTCTCCCTCCCCCTCCCCCTCCCCCTGCTGCTCATTTCTCAGAAAGAAACACACTTTCCCGGAAGAAAGCCCCATTGAACTGGTTGAGACTTCCTTGTGAGTAGACTTGTCCAGGATTGCCCAGTTGACGATCCTGCTTTCTTCTGTCAACCCCACCCCCACCCCCACCCCCACTGATCTGTTAATATTATAAAGGCAGGCTTTGGTTTTGGTTTTAATTGTTGAAGCCTCCTTGCAGTGCAGTCCTAGCCACGTTTAACGGGGAAGTAAATCCCATAGTATTCCATGGGCCTTACTGACAGGTAAATGAGCATAAATGAGATGGCAAAAGGTTGGAGTGCTCAACGCAATCCTAACTCTCGCCAGTCAACACCCCAGTTTATAGAAAATCCCTCCCAGATTTTCCTCCCCCTCCCTCCCATGGACTCCTCTTCCTCATCACACCGTGAACCCCTCTTCCTTCTCCCTCCCCCCAAGAAGCACCCACTCACTCACCCCCTGCCACACCTCCATGCCCCAGCTCTCAACTCTGCAAGCTCATGAGATGCAAACCCACTGGCTGGTGGTAAGGGCTTTCTTCAGGAGCCATTTGGCGCCTGTGTGACAAGATAACTTGGAACAGCTGATGGCCAAGATTGGAACAGTGGGGCAGCGGCAGAAAAATGCAGTTTCTGGGGCGTCCAGGAAGCACGTTACCCCTCATTCCCCATGGCGAGGGGGAATGAGGCACTTTCCAGAGGCCCCAGAAGCCATGCTTTCCACTCCTGTGCTGCAATGGGGCATTAATAAAGGCCTCCATTGGAGCGGAGGAGGAGAGAGGAAGTCATTCCTGCCCCCACCCCCACTGCTCCAATCAGTGGCGGCCCTCTCACATGCCCAATCATCCCCCCACACCTGGTTGTCTGCAGCTGCACTGCAGCGCAACTTGCATCTCCCCGCCAGCGGTGTGTGGTGCCTGCACATCTGACAAGCTATCGCAAGAGATCCCGTGATCCCTTGTTGGACGGATGTCTTGCAGGGTCAAGAGGCACGGTGCCAGGGCGCCGTCACCAGGGAGATGTGAGTCACGATGTGGCATGGCCTTGTGTGATGAGGTGTGGAGAGGTGAGTGGGTGTGCGAGGAGTGGGCTGTGGCTGCTGCTTGGTCCTGAACATGACCAAAAAGTGTTATCCTTAACCAAAAAAAGCCAATACAAAATTATCACAGAGTTAAGGTTTTCAAAATTTAAAGGTCATTTTATTCAGATGTATTAAAACATTTAAGCAGAGCAATTAAATGTACAGAATGATAAAAATGCTGAGTAAATACTCCTTCAACACTTATTAAGACAATTAGCTCTGTATGGTTGAAATAGAAGATAGGCCAAACGTGTTTCGACATGATGTCTTCTTCAGTGGCCTATAATGGAGGCTGTTATAGCCTGTTAGCACTTTCTGCTGGTTTGTTTAAAAACATTTTATATTTGTGGTAGATTTGTTCTTAATTATAAATTATGTTACGAGGAATGTTTTTATTATTGTTACAGGTTTCGTTGTCTTGGGGGAGTGATACTACTGTCCTATTTTAGGGATATTGATAGTCAGCCCCAGATTCAAGATATCTGTTCTTTTATTTCGCAAGTCTACTATATCAGCTTGTGCCGGGTAACAAAAACATCTTTGTACATATTTTGTAAATAAATTCCATAGTCGTGAGATTTTGAATTGTGTATAATCTGCAAATAACTGGTAATTATAGTAGTGTATATGCTTGTTGTAGTACAGAGGCCACTGAAGAAGACGTAATGTGCTTAATGCATAAATATGTATATATTTACACTAGCTGATATACTCGGCATTGCTCAGGCCCCCTAAGATATATGTTTGTGAGGTAACCATCTTAAAGTAGTAGGCCGGTGCTTTTTTTAATCAAATTACATTTGTTTCCTTTTTCCTCTCTCACCTTCATGACAACCCTGCAAGGTAGGCTGATGCTAGGCCTGTGAGGTAACTTTAAAATGAATTAAATTGGTTTCTTCTCTCTCTCCCTCTCCCCTGATGCATGGCCAGGGCCACCTTAAAGCCACCACCATGATTGTCCTTGTCCCCACAGAAAACAAAAATTACAACTTCCAGCATGCCTTTCACTGCAGTGCCTGACTTACCCAATGGGAATCCTTCCACTGAGGTCCCCTCTACAAGGATTCGCTTTTGCGCCTGGTTAGGCGATTACGCGCATAATCGCAGAAGTGCATTTACGCCTAATCCCTCTGCACGAGAGGCGGAGAGAGGCGGCGAAGCGCATTAACAGATGTCCAAAATGCGCTTTACAAGTAGTTAATGCGCATAAGCGCTTATTCACACAGTCAAAATGCGCTTTAACGGACGGAGCAAAATAAAACTCGCGATTTAACGCACATTCGATAATGCGCATAATCGGAGAGATAACGCGCCTCTACGCCCGATTTGCGCTCCGTTCTTGTAGAGATAATTTTTTTAAAGTGCCTTGAAAGAGCTTTAAACCTCTCTTGTAGAGGCAGCCTGAGACTCATGGGAAGTGAAGTCTGGCTGAGCTGGTCCACACTGCACTGTTCAATCGGTGCCTGTAGTTAGGCCGTGAGGGAACCAGCCTGCTGACTGACTGACGGTTAGCTTGGTTGCGGGCCCGGAGCTGCAGCCTCCTTCCCTCCTGCTCTCAATGGAGCCTAGCTGGCCCCAGGCACTCTCCCTTTAGGCCCAGGAGGGCGAGCCTCTATCATATGATGGCCACCAAAGCCTGATAAGTCTTCCCTCCTGCCCAAGGCATGCTGGGAGTTGAAGGCATAAGCCTAAGTCCCTGAGTAAATTGTTAGTCTTTGAACACTATCTGAGGTGTGGTGTTCAACTGGAGAGCGAACCTTATTAGTTGTGGCACCCGGTTTATGGATTTCTTTTTCCCAGGTAGGCTGGCCTAGTGACTGCATTAATAGCTTTCCAGTTCCAAGTGAATATTTTTCCCCAAGGCCTTTTAACTTGATGAGATTTTTTTATGCTGCAGGTTTTGGGGGGTTGTCATAACTAAACCACAACATTCCAAGACAGTTGCAGTAATTACTGAATAAAGTTCAAAAGTTTTATGTAAAAGCCTGACTATACCAGTGAAACAGAAGTATGAATGGAGGAATGATTGCTAACTGAGGCTAGAATGGAATGGTGGGCAGGGTTAGTGGCAGTTGGAGAAAGTCAGGTAGAAGGAGAACAAAGACAGTTAGTGAGTTAGGATTGAGAGATAGTGACCTGGATTGCACATATTTGGTTTACTAACCCATGCTTTATTTAAAACTAACCATTCTGCATGCCAGTACTACACCTCCCAGCATGCATTTCATGGCCGTCCTCTGAGAGGTGCTTCCCTCCTCTCATTGCCGGTGCTGCTCATCGATAGAGCATCGAGAAGTAGCATCACCAAGGAGGGGAGTTAAGAGGCTGTCAGTGGACTTGCCTAGCTCCAGCTTAATCCTGCTGGGACTGCCTCGGCCTGTGCTTCTTGCCCACCAGGTGCTCCATCAGGAGCCTATATTGAAGGGCCAGTGCCGGCCATGTATTTCTCCCCTTCTTCAGGCCTGTTTCTGGGCATGCACAGAGTGCCTCCTTTCTAGGGAGGTGTATTGTATCATTAAAATGTATGATAATGATACAATATGCTCTTTATCATGCATACGATTAACATTAACAATATGATACAACGTCCAACGATAATCATCGGAGACGATAATTTTCAGCCCGATTATATTGGATTATTGGACTGCCATATAAATAAACCTATAACACCTGTATTTTCAAAGTTAGAGACTTGAAACTTGGTCACAGGGCTTATGGGGTATGCCTAAGTATGTGTATGAAATTTGAGATCGATCCCTCCAACCCTCGATTTTATATGAATTTATTAAAGTTCGTTTCAGTTCTAACAGGTATGAATGAACGTACAAGGCGAGCTGTCATTCTGACCTGTCAGAACTGAAACGATCTTTAATAAATTCATATAAAATTGAGGGTTGGAGGGATCGATCTCAAATTTCATACACATGTCTAGCACATGTTTGTTGCCCAAAAGTAACAGGCTCTTTTTCCTAGGAGATATGCCAATTCCCACTAAGAAGCACAGAGTCCAAAGATCCGATCCAACACACTTTTATTACGTTCAGCTGAGCGGGTGCACTCTAGTAAGCTGCCAACTCACCAGAGTCACACCTAGGAGCACCCAAGCCCTCCCTTTTATACTATACAGCATAAGATCTACGTCACTACTTTATACAGCGCAAGCAAAACCCAATGCATTCCAACGAGAGAGTCACTGCCCTTTGACACACTGTTGAAAGCTACTTTGCATGTTTCAATTGTTGCTGGGGTAAATTCTGTAGCTTCTGATTAGGTGCGCTGATGGCCTTGCGTTAGGACAAATGCTATAACCAGATGAAACCAGGCTTGTGGCAAGGCCTTCCGCATACGCACTTTGAATTTTCCTTCAGCCTTGAGCAAGCGTTCCCAACATTTTGTATTTGTAAACAAAGATGACTACACTTTGGCTATTATGTTGCTACACGTATGTGCCAAATTTCTGATCAATCCCTCCACCCTTGTATTTTATATGAATTTTTGAAAGATTGTGCAACTTTTGACATGTAACAGCAACCCACTCATGCACTCACAATGGCTTCCAAAGGCTAGTAAGTTTGGCCTCCCACCCAAGGCATGCTGGGAGTTCCACCCAAGGCATGCTAGGAGTTGTAGGCTTAAACCTTAGTTTTTATTAAATTCTTTAAAAATATTTAAAACCCCAAATCCTGTGTTTTTGGGTTTTTCTGGTATATTGTACAGCCAGACCTATCAGCATGCCAAATTTCAAGTTTCTAACTCATCTGGAAGTGGGTAAACATTTCCAGGCATACATGAAAATACACATATTATTTCCGAATACCTTGGATAATACCATATCCAGGTGTGTGTGGAGAAGGAGAGTAGAACTGCATGTCATCAACGTTGCAGGTGCTGCCCAATGAATGAGAGAGGTTTCTTTCCTGCCGCTGTCCAGGCTCCCCCTTGCTAGTACATTATTTTGAATGGAAAGTAACTAACACATGAGAAACAAGGGTTTCTTGAAGGAAGCGATATTAGAAATGTGGGTTTTCTGCTTCACAGTTCCATCTTTCATATCTACTATACACTAGCATAAGAGCTCCCAAATATCACCATGAGCTAATCAATCCAATTGAATGTCAATACAATTATGCTATCACTAGCAAAGTAAGGCTTGAAGGATGCAAGAGGGAGCGCTTGTTAGTCTGATCTTGCTGAACCAGAGTTTGGTTCATACGGCTATAATTGTCTTCCAGCCTGGGTAAAAGATTCTTGACATTGGTATGGAAATGTGAAGAGGACAGCTTTATGGCAATTAATAGATCGTGCTCAGCCATGGAGACCATCTGATAGAGGTGAAAGAAGAAAAAACTCTGATTCAAAGGAGAGTGCCTTAGTTTGTACTATTTATGGCTCTGGGCCCAGAATCTTCTCCCGGTTAGACACTTGAGATTTCCCCCATGAAAATGAAATAACACATTCACACATGTACATATGAACAACCCCCCCCCCCCCCTAAGCTCTTCAACTCTTTCCCACATATTTTCCCTTTCCTGGGCTGCCTCTACAAGAGAGGTTTAAAGCTCTTTCAAGGCGCTTAAATTTTTTTACCTCTACAAGAACGGAGTTCAAATCGGGCGTAGAGGTGCATTATCTCTCTGATTATGCGCATTATCGAATGCGCGTTAAACAGCGAGTTTTATTTTGCTCCGGCCGTTAAAGCGCATTTTGACTATGTGAACAAGCGCTTATGCGCATTAACTACTTGTAAAGTGCATTTTGGTCATCCGTTAATGCGCTTCGCCGCCTTTCGCCGCCTCTCGTGCAGAGGTATTAGGCGTAAATGCGCTTCAGTGATTATGCGCATAATCGCCTAACCAGGCGCAAAAGCGAATCCTTGTAGAGGGGACCCTGGTTTTCCTGGTGCCTTTATATTTTATTGATGCCCTGTCTCATCTTCTCCTGGACATGGAGAAGGGACTCTGATTTTTAGGCTTCATTTTTCTATTATTTTAGCCCCCACAATTTCTA
The DNA here is from genome assembly GCA_029215795.1 of Anniella stebbinsi. Classification (NCBI taxonomy): domain Eukaryota; kingdom Metazoa; phylum Chordata; class Lepidosauria; order Squamata; family Anniellidae; genus Anniella; species Anniella stebbinsi. The sequence continues at coordinate 262,201,050 of JARDYH010000001.1, forward strand.
AACAGGGTTAGTTGATAGGGAAACCTTCTTTCCCCTGTGCTGAATTTTCCATGGATCATTTTCACAAATTCTTCTCACAACTCTTCTTACTGCTTCCCTTTTTACATTACATTGTTACAAAGGAGCTCAGCTGCACTCTGTGTGTGTGTGTGTGTGTGTGTGTGTGTTTGAGTTGTGCCTCACACACCTTGAGTTTAGAATCTCCATTCTGTTTAGGGGACTGTCTTCACGGTGCCATGTTGGTGCCATGTTCCTCCAAAACCCAGCGTTTTTCCCCCCCACAGTGGTGTCAGGTAATCTCAATACCACAGAGGGAACATGGGGTTTCTGGCAGCAATCTAGGTACTGGAGCCATCCCCCTGCCCTCTTCCTAGTGGAAGGTGACCAATTGCCAGTTGCCTTACACCAGGGACTGCCCCCCAAATTGACCCTGAAGGGACTGCAAACGGCAGAAGAGCCATACTGACCTCGCTACCATTGAAAAAGTTGGGGTATGTCTCCAACCTTTTCAATGTGCAGCTTTGCACGAAACCCCCGCAGTGGCTGCAAAACCCCGTATTCCTGACACAGCACAGATTAGCAACTGCTGTTGGGCTTTCCCCGCTTATAGACAGCACCCTGAAAGGCTGGCCAACCAAGGGATTAGGAGCAGCGAGGCAAGAAAGTTGTGATTTACACTTCCTCACCTCTAACCTTCAAAATGTTTTAATTTTGTATGCTGCCTAGAGTATTTTGTATATAGGTGGTATATAAATTGAACAAATAAATAAACATAACCCAATCCAAGTGCCGGGAGCAACCCTTCCTGATATATAAAGCATGTAAACTCTAGATCTTGCAAATGTCTCTTTGATTACTGGCTCTCAAATCTAGCCAGGCTACCCAAGGTAAATTATGAATTGGCCAGTCAAGGGCCTTAGTGGGGAAAAATGCTCCATTCATGCACCATTAGCTGTAATTAGCCATAATTACAGAAAACATAGGGACCTATATCCAATGTCTAGACATGAAACCCATGAGAAAATAACCCATTTTTTCCTTCTATCCTCAGATAAACATTTTTCCACAATTCCTCCACAATAGCCCAGGTTTTAAAGACTTGCCCAACAGAATGGTTGTGTTCATTGCTTGACTTCTTCCAAGCCAGTTCATCTTCAGCCAAGTGGCCAATCGCTTCTATCTTTGACTTGGTTAGGGGAGGGTTCAAGTGGATCCCAGGGTTGTTTGTTTGTTTGTTTGCTTGTTTCAATTGCCACAGTATGTGGAGATCAAGGGGTTCTAACAAGGTGTACCTACCTTGGATCCCCATCACAGCCATTGTCTTCATGAGAACATAAACAACCTGCGGATTATTTTCCTAAAAGCAGGGTAATTTCTTCTCATCATTGCTTCATGAACCACTAAAACTGTAGCCCAGGTATCTGGTTCCCTTTGACAAATTCCTGCATCACCATGAATATTTGGGAAAGGCTCTCCTTAGACCACTTTCCTCTGAAACAGGTAAATACTTTCCATATTCCTTCTTTCCTTATTCTCAGACTAAGTTGTGTCACATCTTTGTTCTTCCCTCATGTTGCCTAACTCTGTGTGATCTTCCTGCCAAGGGTGCCCCATTGCATCTAGGCCTCCAATGACACCTATCAATTCCCTAGCATCCTTTTGATTGCTTGATTTCGTAATAGGAATACTCGCACCTCTCTTGCTCTTTCTTTCCTTCTCCTTCTTAGTTCTATATATCTAGAGTAATAGTTGATGGTCCACATTTAATTGTGTTAATCTATCCATCTTTTCCATTCTGTATTAAGCCACATATGTAGTAATACTCTGTAATAAACCCTATATTCTTTCATTCAAGCCCTGGTCTGTATTAATTCACTAATATCTCCATGGCATAAATTAGGAGTGTGCAATAGGTTTGGCTATTTCAAACCAAGAGTATCTCTCCATTAAGAGAAAATTGTGCTGCCTTACTGGGGTTCCTTTGTGCGATTGTGATGGACTCCATTACATGGGTGGACAGGGGTGACCACGTGGTTTGAATTGCCAACCATGTGGTTTGTAATTGAAAACTTCCCTTCCTTTTGGTACTCAGAACCTTGACTAGGACAGCACCATCTAGTGGCTGCTTTATAGCACACCTTTAATGTTAGATGCTTTGATAACCTGCCCTATTTCAAAAGAACTGGAATGTCTCATGCTTTTCTCGTGAGATTTCAGGAGGAAGGAGTGGGAGATGTCCTGGAGGTTGACAATGTCATCTGAAGGATGCACTTACTTCTGTAATTTATTTATTTATTTATTGCATTTGTATACCGCCCCATAGCCGAAGCTCTCTGGGCGGTTTACATAGGATTAAAAACAATTAAAAACAATATACAAAAATTAAAACAGCAAAAACATACAACATACACACAATCTGTACATTTAAAAACCACTTCAACACTTAAAAAAACTACAAAAACAAAACAAAACAAACCCAGGCTCCTCAGATATTGCCAAATGCCTGAGAAAAAAGGAAAGTCTTGACCTGGCGCCGAAAAGATAACAATGTTGGCGCCAGGCGGGCCTCGTCGGTGAGATCGTTCCACAATTGGGTAGCCACCACAGAGAAGGCCCTCTCTCTTGTTGCCGACCTCCGAGCTTCCCTCGGAGGAGGCCCTCGGAGGAGGGCCTTAGATTTTGAACGTAGTGTTCGGGTAGGTTCATGTCGGAAAAGGCGTTCCATCAGGTATTGTGGTCCCAAGCCGTGTAAGGCTTTATAGGTTAAAACCAGCACCTTCAACCAGGCTCGGAAACATACAGGCAGCCAATGCAAGCGGGCCAGAGTAGGTCTTATATGTTCGAACCTACTGGTTCCAGTTATCAATCTGGCTGCTGCATTTTGCACAAGCTGCAGCTTCCGAACCACCTTCAAAGGCAGCCCCACGTAGAGTGCATTGCAGTAATCTAACTTGGAGGTTACCAGAGCATGGACAACTGAAGCCAGGTTATCCCTGTCCAGATAGGGATGTAGCTGGGCCACCAACCGAAGTTGGTAGAAAGCACTCCGTGCCACTGAGACCACCTGCGCCTCAAGTGACAGAGATGGTTCTAGGAGAACCCCCAAGCTACGAACCCGCTCCTTCAAGGGGAGTGCAACCCCATCCAGAACAGGTTGAACACCCTCCATCCGGTCAGCGGAACCACCCACTAACAGCGTCTCAGTCTTGTCTGGATTGAGTTTCAGTTTATTAGCCCTCATCCAGTCCATTGTCGCAGCCAGGCACTGGTTCAGCACATCCACAGCCTCACCTGATAAAGATGAAAAGGAGAAATAGAGCTGCGTGTCATCAGCGTACTGATGACAAGGCACTCCAAAACTCCGGATGACTGCACTCATTGGTTTCATGTAGATATTGAACAGCATGGGGGACAAAACTGACCCCTGCGGAACCCCATACTGGAGAATCCACAGGGCCGAGCAATGTTCCCCAAGCACCACCTTCTGGAGCCGACCCACCAAGTAGGAGCGGAACCACTGCAATGCAGTGCCTCCCACTCCCAACTCAGCCAGTCGTCCCAGAAGGATACCATGGTCGATGGTATCGAAAGCCGCTGAGAGATCAAGGAGAATCAACAGAGTCACACTCCCCCTGTCTTTCTCCCGACATAGGTCATCATACAGGGCGACCAAGGCTGTTTCCGTACCAAAACCAGGCCTGAAACCCGACTGAAATGGATCCAGATAATCAGTCTCATCCAAGAGTGCCTGGAGCTGGCTCGCAACCACCCGCTCCAGGACCTTGCCCAGGAATGGAACATTTGCTACTGGCCTGTAGTTATTAAGATTTTCAGGGTCCAGGGAAGATTTCTTTAGGAGTGGTCTCACTGCCGCCTCTTTCAGGAGGCCTGGGACCACTCCCTCTTGCAAAGAGGCATTAATCACTTCCCTGGCCCAGCCAGTTGTTCCATCCCTGCTAGCTTTTATTAGCCAAGAGGGGCAAGGATCCAATATGGAAGTGGTTGTATGAACCTGTCCAAGCACCTTGTCAACGTCCTTGAGCTGCACCAACTGAAACTCATCCAAGAAAACAGGACAAGCCTGTGCTCTGGATACCTCACTAGATTCATCTGCTATAACACTGGAGTCTAAGTCCTGACGGATGCCAGAGATTTTATTCTGGAAGTGCCCAGCAAATGTATTACAGCGGGCCTTAGATGGTTCTACCATGTCCTTGGGGCAGGCATGTAAAAGCCCCCAGACAACTCTGAAAAGCTCCGCTGGGCGGCAGGTTGATGATTGAATAGTGGCAGCAAAGTATTGTTTTTTTGCTGCCCTCACTGCCCCTGAATACAGCTTACCATAAGCACTTACCAGTGTTTGATTGCATCCATCAGGAGTTCGTCTCCATCTGCCCTCAAGCCGTCTCCTGTTTTGTTTCATCACTCTCAGCTCTGGGGTATACCACAGAGCCGTTCAAGCTCTACACAGGAGAGGGCGCTCAGGAGCAATCGTGTCAACTGCCCGGGTCATTTCTGCATTCCACAGATCAACCAGGGTTTCGACAGGAGAGCCAGCCCTATCAGCCGGAAAACTCCCCAGAGCCCTCTGGAAACCATCTGGATCCATTAGCCTCTGGGGGCGGACCATCTTAATGGGTCCCCCACCTTGCAGAGGGGAAAAGCCGCTGTAAGTCTAAACCTCAGCAGGTGGTGATCTGACCATGACAGAGGGGTTGATGTAAAGTCCCCTACTTTCAGATCCCCATCTCCATGTCCAGTTGAAAAAACCAGGTCTAGAGTGTGCCCTGCTACATGCGTTGGGCCGATGGTATGTTGGGACAGTCCCATGGTTGTCATGGAGACCATGAAATCCTGAGCTGCCCCAGATAAAGTGCCCTCGGCATGAATGTTGACATCCCCCAGAACCATGAATCTGGGGGACCTCAACAGTACACCAGAGACCACCTCTGTCAGCTCAGCTAGGGAGTCTGTTGAGCAGCGGAGTGGGCGGTACACCAACAGAATCCCTAATCTGTCCTGTTGGCCCAACACAATACAACACAACACAAGTTGCCAATCACAAATGTTCTGTATATCACTGGTGTAGAGACACTCCAATTCTGTTGCTGATCAAGGTGAAGCCTGTGGAGAGCTGGGTTTGGGTGCCATCCAACCTCCCCCCCACCTTTCTGGTTGCCTGCCCCTCTTGTATAATATGGAAAAACATCAAGGAGCAAAAGTTTTAGAAGTGGAAATTCAGAAACCAAATATAAATATTGCACCTTGGCTCTGCAGAAGAAAATGTTATTTAAATGGTGACACGTGAAGCTATCTGAGACACAAATGACACTTTCTACTGAGAGTATGACTGTTACCCTTGGGGTGGATGGGGAAATGGAACATCTCAGATTAAACAACAGCAAGAAAATCCCTTCCCCTTTCTTCCTAAAAAGCCAGTCGCAAATCAGGGCTCAGAACATGTCACTACACAGAAGTAGTCAGAAAGAAATAGAATCGCCTCCTTGGAAAGAATGAAGAGCATTTCTGAATTGGAACAAATCTACACCATCATAGCAGAATGAGTCAACACCAATGAGGGGGAAATTAGGAAGGCACAGTGATGTTGAGAAAATGCCGCCTTTATTGTTTCCACTTCTTATTACATCCTGGTAAGTATGTCTGGTAAGTGTAAGCAGCTCTGAAAAGAGGTAAATTAATTTGGGCCTGGGGTTTAATTTGATCCAGAACTCAGTTCTAAAAGACTTGAAGGAATCAACAGGGTGCTCCTGAACATGAGCAAAGGGCTTTCCCCTCAGTATTGAATATGGAGAAGGACAGAACAACAGAGTGTAACAGCAGATGTTTCAGTCAAGGCTAATAAGGAGGCAGCATTTGCTGGGAAGTATTAGTGGGTAGGAAGGGGCTGCTGAACCTATCCTGTGCCTGCCAATTCTCCCATGCAACCCCCTCCATGGTAATTTCCCCCTCAAGGTGGGCTTCACCAGTTTTGGATCCTGCTTGGGGCAGAGGGGGCTTAAAACCTAGGTGGGGACCCATTTTTAGTGTGCACTTAGAGGACAAAGAAAAAGTACCAATTCTTCTATTCAATTCCCCCACACAAAGACACCCTGTCCCTTAGCTTTATACAATAATGAATTTTATTATGTGAATACAGAGCAATTGCATAAAATCTACAGAGCTAAGCACAGAGATATATTTCAGATAACTTGCTGCTATCTTGGAGTGAGTAAAAAATCTGGATAAGGCTTTGGTGTTGGGCAGTTAAACAATTCACGTAAACCTCTATAGAAATTATCCTAAAAATATACATGAGTCATATATTCTGCTTCCTTGTACCCACATGGTTAGGGTTAGGATCTAACCCTAACCCTAATCACAGATGGTTAGACATTAAATCTAAGTAATTAAAAAATCTCACCTAAATCTTGCTGCCATCAAGTTTAGCAGATAGGGTACTAGAAATGAGGAAAGGAGCATAATGCATTGTTTGTTATTCTGTCTCTAGGTGTCAAATTCATAAATGTTTAGTTACGAGCATCCTATCTTTCCCCCCTCTGATACACACCATGCCAAAACCATTTTATAACATTAGTGTATATTGCCCTCTCTAAATTAAAAAAATACTTTGGAAGCTGTGCAATACTTGGGTGGGTGCACACTTTTAGTGTTTTTTTTTTTTTAAGTGGCATTCTCCAGGGTCCCTAGACAACAGCTGGTTGGCCACTGTGTGAACTGAGTGCTGGATTAGATGGACTCTTGGCCTGATCCAGCAGGGCTCTTCTTATGTTCTTATGTATAATTGCTCCTGATGAATTGTGCCTTCCCTCCACAGGGTCATCTACCATCAACTGTCCTTTTTTCCTTCTTTTTAAAATATACATACATGAATTTTTATATGTCCCTAACAACGAATACATATGAATTGCATACAGATGAAAATACAACTTTCTAGGAATTATACATAGGCTTCAACAAAAGCGGAACAGATATCCAAATAAGTAACCATTTGAAGGGGGGGGGGGAGGAGGCCCGAGGTCTGATCTTTTCCGAACTGGATCGGGTCCTTTTGGATCGGATCAGATTAGATCAGACGATCCAGCTGTGGGGGATTGTAATCGGATAATTGTATCTGATTTCATCTGGATTGGGTCTGGATCATGGATTGGACCTGATTCGCTTCACACCCCTAGTAATGGTGGGGTGACGACAAACTGGCTTGGATGTGCTACAAGTAGAGAGAAAGAACTAAAGATGGACGCAAGCAGGTGGCTCCAGATGACAAAAGGAGTTAGGCAAGCCACACACGGTGCACAGTGTGTCACATACAAGAAATGGATTTATATGGGCTGTCAGGAAATGGCCGCTGCTTATCACCACAGCCACCCTGAGTGGAAGTAAAGAGGTGAGAGGTGAAAGCACAGTGCATTCTGGCATTGCCCAGCAGCCAAGCAGCCCTGCATTTCTGCACTCCCCCAGTCAATATTTAACCTACAAAGTAGGAAAGGCTGGGGAGAGGAGACAAGACGAGTCAGGGCAGGAAAGAGGCTGAAGAAGCCTCATTGTTCTGGCAAAGGAGTGGAGGGAGTGGTCACCGGAGGACTGCAATAGGAGGATCTGCCCTCTAGAGGGTGCTCCAGTGTAATACATGGATTTGAGTCACAAGCATGAGCACAAGAAACCAAAATAAAATGTAAAGCCCCAAGCTGTTTACTGTCCCCGTAATTGGCCAGACTTCCTGTTCCCTAAAGTAAAACGGGAAGGATTTAGTGAGGTATCTGTCTGAGGGGGGGGGGGGGTTCAAATCCACCAAGCTTTTAGCATGAGCTGGCCCAACTTGACCTGTGAGATGTGGGATAACTCATGGACTGCCACAGGAAAGCAGGAGAGTTTCCTACAGCAGCAGGTGATAACGGTGGCTACAGCAGGGAGGGAAAGAGGCCTTGGCGCTGTTCACCCTTCTTGTTGCTGCCATCACCACATCACCCAGAACATCATTTGAAGATACATTGGCTCAATTTGGACGACACGATAGTCAATGGTGGGGTAATAATTAGGGATGTGCACGGATCGGGACCCGGATCGGGACCTCCAATTTTGTCACGGATTGGACAAAATCGGAGCCCCCCCGGACCGGATCGGGTCTGATCCCGATCCAAAAATCAGAACTTCCTATTTTTGGATCGGCCGCCATTCCCCCCCCCCCCCCATAGACTTGCATTGGGGGAAAGAAAGCTTTCCCCCAATGCAAGTCTATGAGGAAAAATTGGCGGCGGGTGGGTGAGGGGGGGCCTAACTCCCTCCCCCCTGGGGCCATCCGCTGTGGACGGTCCCGGCAGGTAAGCCCCCTCCCCCGCGCTCCTTAGCCCCCCTGGGGCCGTCCGCTTCCATCTGTTGGTGCCCACGGGCGCCAGCGGATGGAAACGGATGGCCCCGGGGGGGTAAACCCCCTGCCCCCTGCTTACCTTTCCTAGCCATCCGCTCCTGTCCGCCGCTGGTCGCTACTGCGAGCGGGCTTCACGGCCTGCCTGTAGGTAGCGCGCCAGGTGATCACCTGGCGTGCTACCTTTGGGCAGGCCGTGAAGCCCGCTCGCAGTAGCGGCCAGCGGCGGGCGGGAGCGGACGGCTAGGAAAGGTAAGCGCGCCACGCGCCCCCCCTCCCCCCTGCCCCCTGCTTACCTTTCCTGGCCGTCCGCTCCCGTCCGCCGCTGGCCACTACTGCAAGCGAGCTTCGCGGCCTGCTCCTGAATAGCGCGCCAGGTGATGTCATCACCTGGCGCACTACCTAGGAGCAGGCCGCGAAGCCTTCTCGCAGTAGCGGCCAGCGGCGAATGGGAGCGGACGGCCAGGAAAGGTAAGCGTGCCACGCGCCCCCTCCCTCCTGCCCCCTGCTTACCTTTCCTGGCCGTCTGCTCCCATCCGCCGCCCCCTGCGCCCGTTGTCCACTTCCATCGTCGGGCACCTGCCGATTGAAGTGGACAGCCCCGCTAGGGAAGCCCCCCCCCACTGTCTGCTTCCATTGGCGGGCGCCCGCTGGCGCCTGCCAATGGAAGCAGCGGTGGGCACCAGTGGGCACCCGCTGATCTGCCGATCCGTCCGATCTGGATTGGAACCTTTCTGGATCAGATTGGATCAGCCGATCCAGCGGTGAGATCGGAATTCGGATAATTTATCTGATTTCCCCCTGGATCGGATTCAGATCGTGGATCAGATCCGATCCAGTGCACATCCCTAGTAATAATCAACTTTACAGTTGTTCAACTAGGGGGTACTCCCCACACAACATGGTAATAAATAATCAACCGTGGTGTGTATTAGGATCAGCACTGATTTGACTATGGCAGCATTCGGATGACACAATAGTCAAAACAACTGACGATTGTTTCCCCCATACCAGTTGTTTATTGTGTCGTCCGAATTGAGCCATTGATGGATTTGTCATCAAAGAAGCAGTAAATAAAAAATAAATGGACTGGTCAGCCTATGCAGAGTTTATGCAGACGTGGCATCCTCCTTTTATGGGTCCTCTTTTTTGGTGATGCATTTCCTCTTTTCATCTGGAAGATCTTTGTGGTGGGAGGGAAGAAGGAATACCTCAGGTTAAACAAAAGAGCCCCCACCCTTACACACACACACACACACACACACACACCAGAAACCAGAAAAATATACAGAACTCCTTGGTGGGAATGAAAAGAATATGCGAAATGTAAGAAGTTGTGAGCAACATAGCAGAAGGAGAAAATAACCATATGGATTTGGAAGAGGGTGTGAGGAGGCAAGAGTCAAAGTCCAATTCTGAATTCTCCTCCTATATTGCTCTTATTACTCCTTACTTCCTGGTGAGTTGATAGATACACTGCGAGGCAGAGAACAAGCGCATCGAAAAGTGTAATGTAAGTAGGCTGACCAGATAAAATCCAGGTCAGGGCTCATGTAACTTTAACAGTTGTAGAGAAAAGGGAATTTCAGCCAGTGTCATTTGTATGCAATTAGTTCCTGGTGAAATTCCCTCTTCATCACAACAGTTAAAGGTGCATGTACTATACTAGAGTGACCATATACAAAAGAAGGCAGGGCCCCTGCAACTTTAACTGTTGTGATGAAGAGGGAATATCACCAGGAACTAATTGCATACAAATGACCCTGGCTGAAATTCCCTTTTCTCTACAACTATTAAAGTTACATGAGCCCTGACCTGGATTTTATCTGGTCACCCTAAATGTAAGTACTTTTGGAGGGAGTTCGGGAACAGCATTTGAAAGGCTTGCAGGAATAGCAGGGAGCTTCTGAACATGAGTAAAGGGCTTTCCCCCTTACTACTGAATAACCAACCTGCCTTTTAAGAACAGAAGGCACACGGTCTTGTCTGGACAGCTTGAGTCGTTTCTCTGAGAAATCAACCACTGGGAGAGAATTATCATTCTCACACACCTCACTTTGAAGTCTTGATTAGCAAACAATAAGACTGGGGGGTGGGGGTGGAAATAGACATTACTTTAAACCCATTTGAAGCAGCTTCCTTTTTTGTTTGTTTGTTTTTTAACTTCAGAGCAGGGGGCAGATCAAGATATTAAAAGCCCCCCCCCCATCCCTTACGCTAGGGTCCCACTCTAGATTGGGCCTCCTGCACCTACTATATACTGTTCTATTTGAATATTTTACTAATGTTAGTAAGGGGTGTGCATTCGTTTTTTTAAAACCACCTGCTGAAATCCCCTCTTCTACCCCACTGTTAAAAGATGCAGGAGTCCCATCCTCGTTTGCATCTGCCCACCCTAGCTGACCCTGCTGTGCTTTGGAAACTTGAAACCATTCCATAGTGTAACTGGGAAGGAGGAGCATCATTCAGCAGTTTATTTGGGTGGAGAGTGAAAAAGAGGCAAACCATCCCATTTCCTCTTGTCTAGCAATTTCTCTGCTTCTATGCAATCTCTAGGGTACAAAGAGCAGCACAGAAATTACCCACACATGATTGCCCTACTGTACTAGTTCCTTACTCGTGAGGCCAGAAGCACAGTTTCATAGCTTCAGTTTTAGTATATTTCAAGGATGTCTGTACGAGCATCTTGGTGAGGATTTGTAAGATTTGGACAAATCTGAGAGTGTTTTTCATTTGTTTCTCTGATTTCTTTGTTTGCAGATAACTTAGCTGTGGCAATAGATCCAGTGAGAATGGCTAGTGGAACAATAGCGTTCATTCCCTCCAGTGGTGGAAATGTAATCCAGGCAGGCCAGGGGGTCCCTGGTACTGTTGTTCAACCAGCAGGGATGGTACAATATGTACAATATGGAGGCAACCCAGCTCAGCAGACCCCTCAAGGGGGGACAATGGAGAAATTTCTCAAAGCAGAGCCCAAGACTCTGGGGGTAAGTACGCCAGACATCTTCTGCTCACTTTGACGTCCATGGCGATAATAACAGTGGTTTCTGGGCAGGAACGATATTGTTGAGGGAAGGACTAAAGATCAGTCACTTCACTGATTGAACGTGACATGCTAATAGTCATCTGTGGTGTACAATAGGCCCACAGGGTTGACTATTTGTCTCTCCCTCCTCCCCTCCCCACTGAATGGCAGCACTGGTTCCCACTTTCCATATCAGGGCACCACCATTCTGTGGGGATGGGCAGAAGGAGGGGAGAGACGCAGAAAGCCTCCTTCTTGTTACGGAGACAGCCGCGATGCCATCACCATAGTAACAAGCGGCAGAGTGATCTCATCTCCAGTCGGGAGATGGGATCAATCCATCGCCACCTTTTTTAAAAAATAATATTTTTATTATTTTCAACATATAATACAACACAAACATACAAATAATATATACTAACATAACCTTGACAACCCCCCAGTGCTCCCCTAACCCATTGAGACCTTCTTTTATTCTATTATATTATACATTCTTCCAAAATTGTAAAGAATCTTTTAAAGGTGTACAACCTTTCCCCTTAATTAAAACAAACTCTAAAAATGGCCCCCATATATTTTCAAAATAATTCTTCTTAGATATTCCCCTCTTTACTTTTATGTTACATGTTAATTTATCATCAATCGCAATATCCCATACCTCTTTATACAATTCTTCTATTGTATAATTACCTTGTATTTTCCAATTCTTCACTATCATTAATCTAACGGGTGTCAGGAGGTTGTTAAGCAAATCCTTCATATTTTGATTCCCATAAGCTTTATCAAAAATTGACAGTAAAGCCAAATTTGGACTTATTTCGACACTGCTTCCCATTATTTCACTTATTTCTTTAAAAACCCTTTTCTAATTTTTTTGTACATGTTCACATGTCCACCACCTATGAAAGTATGTTCCAACCTCCTGACAACCCCTCCAACATAACATTGAAATTTTCTTGCTATCTGATGTAATCTTACTGGTGTTAAGTACCACCTACAAATTATTTTATAATAATTCTCTTTTATCCTTACTGATAGTAACTTTAACATTCTTGATTCCCATATCCTCCCCCAGTTATACTCACTAATTTATTTTGTTAAATCATCTTCCCATAATTTTTAAAGAGAATCCTGTTGATCTTCATCCTCTATCAGTCTTTTATAGATTTCACTTATCATACCTGTTTTACTTTTATTTCCCCCCTCCTTTTCTCTTGATTCTATTAATTTCTCAAATCTTGTATTATCTCTACAATCCTTATTTTTCTTTTTCCAATCCTGTGTCCATTGTTCCAATTGTATACATTTGAACCAAGAGATCTTTTGTCCTCTTAATATTTCTTCTATTTGCTCCTTATTAGACATTCTTTTCAACCAATCTTTCACTTTAATAATTTTCTGTCCCCTCAATACCCCTTCCATATTTCTTCTTAGATTCCCTGGGAAATTCTCCAGTAATACAACTGGAGTCAGAGGAGAGATTCCTGGTGCTAATTTTTTTATACACTTCCCCCAAATCTCTACAATGTTTTTTAAAAGGGGATTTTCCATTTCCTTCAATTGTTTCTTTTTTATTTTGCTATTTTTTTAAATTCTAACTCTATTTCTCCTGTCTGCGTCTCTAACCATTCTAAATCTTCTTTTCCTACTATGCTATTTATAACATGTCTTAATTGATTAGCAATGTAATACATCTTTATATTTGGAAGTCCCAACCCTCCTTTCTTTTGAATCTTATACCATTTCCCTTTATTAATCCTTGCTGTTTTATCTCCATTACAATAATTATTTATCATATTTTGCCAACTCTTTATTTCTACTTCCGTTATTTAAATTGGTAACATTCTAAACAAAAAATGTATCTTAGGTAATATCTTCATTTTAATAACCGCTATTCTACCAAACCATGAATGTTTTAACTTTCTATAAGCCTCTAATTTTTTCATTATCTGTTTCTTCAAACTATTAAAATTAATTTCTTCTCACTTTTCTAAATCGTTCATAATATTAACTCCTAAATAGCACACTGTCTTTTTAATCTTAAGACCTAATTTTATACTACACTCCTCCCTTTCCTCCGTGTTAAACTGTTGACTATTGTGACATCCATACCCAATCTGAGTAACAGGGATTGGCTCAAAAAGGGTGTGCCAGAAAGATCTTCAAGATTACTCCCTGAATCAAAATAGATTTGTTATATATATTTAAAGATAGTTGAGCAGCACTGGCTAACTGAATGAGCAGCTGACTGGCTGACTCACCGGAAGTCACTCATTCATGGGGCATTGGAATTTTTAGAGTACTTCCTGATGAGCCAAAAGCCCGACAATTCACCAATTGGTCTACGGTTCTCACTCTACAAGATAAATTTAAGAATATTTCTTCCCCTAAACAGGGGACTAAAAATGTATCCCCAAAGTGACTGAGACTGCAGTCCCATACCACTTAACTGGCAGTAAGGCCCATGAAACTCAATGGGACTTATTCCGCTACTAGCCAGCGTGATGGTGGGATAAAATGTTCATCTGGAAGCACACTGCACACTTTCCCCATTTCTCTCTTGAAGTACAAGTCTCAGAGTTCCCTAGTTCCTGTTGGCATTTCCCATTCACAAACGGGAGAAGGCACCAGGATGTTGCAGCTGAATGATGTAGTCTCTGACGCTCTTTCCCTTAATTTGTACTTATTTCACCCACATTTCCTATAGTGGTGTGAAAGCTAATTCTAATTGTAGGCAAAAAATGGGCCTAGGTTTTCTGTAACTGGTACTGAGCATGCTAAGTAACATTAGAGTGGGAAACATCATGAGGTGGGCTTTGAGTTCCTTCACAAGCAGCAAGAGGGTGGGATAAACGCCTTAGTCATCAGGGACTTCTGAGATTCTAGGGACAGATGGAGCCTGCCATGTGAGCAGTAGACCCAGGTGCAGTCTCACCTGTTGTGCTCCCTTTCAACTAAGCTGCCAGGCACAGCGAATCTGTGATTTCTGGTGCACCAATCATTAATAAGATTTATAACTTATGTTAAAGTACAGAGCAGCACAATCTTGAGCATGTGGAACAGGCCAGCAAGTTATTAGCATTATTGGAACCAATCTTGCAAGGCTAACTTTGCTCTGCTTGTAAATTCTAAAGATTTCTGTAATTTATATCAGACAGAGCTAAGTTGTGACAAAGGCTAATCCCAAGCATGTTTTCTGAAAATAATGCAAGATTCGCCTCCTCCCTCTTGCTGATTTGTGTGTCACCTAATGATACAGACACTTGCCCCAGTCTCCATCTGCCTATAGTCTTAATCAATCGATCGATCAATCAATCAATCAATCAAAAATACAGTCTTAGATCCCTCCCCGGTTGGAGGTGAGCACATTATGAGACACTAGGGGTGTGCAAAGTGGGTCTTCTCCACTTCAAAATTCAAGCCAGAGCTTCATTGAGGAGATTCTCTGCTCCAATTTCAGAGGGCTCCCCTTACACCACCCTGTTAGATTACCCGTCGGGGAATCGCCCATTTTTGGATAACTACTCTAGTCAATGGAAATTAAACAAATGCGTACAGCTCCCTAATTTTTTAAAGTAAAGAGATGAGACTTGGCAAGTTGATGGCTGTTAAGTAGTTTTTTTAGCCATGCCAAATTTGGAGCAGATCCATTCATACCTTGAGTTTTTAGGAATTTTTAATTTCCCCTCAAACCATCACCCCCCTTAAACAGACACACATGGTCAGAACCAGCAGCAAGTTAGAGTTTCCCACTCCCCCGAACACTGCGATTGGAGAACATAGTCATGGACAGTGCTGTGGCAATCCCTAATTGGTTAGCCACAGATGTCAATACCAAAGCTGCCCCTCACCCCACTCAGCGTCTTCCAAATCTGGAGATTGAGACACACATACACCCCCCCCCCCTGAAAAACAGTTGGATAATTTCGGAGACATTAGAAGCTCCGATTGGGCACGTCTCCTCTCTGATATTAATCAATGGGTTTGGAAGCGGCCAATCTCCGCTCAGGAAGATTGAATGCTCCACGGATGTTCGCGGTTACCAGATAATTCCGAGGCGGAGAGCACACATGTTTAATGAATGAATATCTGGTGTGGATATTAACTTTAGGTGCCTAAACTTAGCTTTCTATGGGTTTGGCACATTCATGAACTTTGAAGTGCCTTAACTCTTCTCTGAAGATTGAAAGAAAGAAAAAAACAATTTTTAAAAATGTCTTTTTGTTTTTTTAAAAAGTATTATCTTAGTAATTTTTACATGAATCTTGCAAGGTAGGCAGAATCAAGCAAATGAAAACCCAATGCAGGCTCCCTTAGAAGTGATGCTGCAACAACCAATCCTCATCCAGCGGAACATGCCCTGAGCATGTACAGAAGGCCTTTCCCTCACTATTGAGTAGCCAAGTCCTTTCATCTTACTTTGGATCAAGGATCAGAACTTGCAAAGCAGACAGCAGGACTCTGGAGCAGGTGGTGTATCCTAGTAGTTATAGGCACTTCCTTATTTTGAGTTGTTTAGGGTTTTTTCCACACTGGTAGAGTGGAGGCAGAGACCAGCAGGAGAGAGGGAGGGAGAAGGAAGGAAGGAAGGAAGGAAGGAAGGAAGAAGTGAGTGGAAGGAAAAACATAGTAAATAAGAGTTTAAAAATAAAGTGATGTTCTGTTTACATTCAAAACTTATTTCTGGGTCCTCCTTACTGGGAAAAAAAATACAAAAGCAGGTTTCAGACTTATTAGCTCTCTGTGGGAATTGAGTAGCGACTGACCTTCTCTTTGGAAAAAGCAAGAGGCCAGACTAAACCAACCAATCAACAAACAAAAAGGTTTGCCATATACCAACACGTCAATCTAGCGATGGGGCGAAAATCTGCCTGGGCCCACAAGGGCAGCGGACACCCACATGTCCAGCCTTCCCAGGCCCCAACAGACGCACCCAGAGAACTTTTGCCCCATCACTGGTCAATGGACAAAGGGGGTGCTGGTCCAAGCAGAACTCAGTACTGCCCTGACTTGTGCCCACCCTTTGTCCTTTCCCAAGCCATTAACACAGTGGGGGGAATTACACAATGTCTCCAAGGCTCTAGTGGAGGTAGAAAATACACAATTTCCCCAGCCTTGAGGAAATGGTGTTTCTTCCCCCACCCCTTGCTGATGGGGGCCTTAAAGGCCCTATTAACAGTCTGAGCCCTAAAATAAGCAGATAACTTAAAAAGTGAAGTGTCCCCTGAGAATGTGAAGAATACATTTCCTAGATCTCTGAAATACTCCTCTCTTCAGAATGCAGACCAGACCAGACTTCTTGGGGTGGTTGAGAGCCCTGCACTTTTCTCCTTAGTAAGTTAAGTGTTTCTTGCCCTTTGAAGGCAGGACCCGCACCGGGGGGGAGGGGGGAATGTTACAGAATATGACTTCGTACTTGCAGGGATGTTGCTAGACATCCATAGGACAGAATTCCGTGTAATATTTGAATATGCTAATTTATATTTATATATGCAAATCCAGAAATAATTAATAGGGTTCCTGTAAGTTTCACAGATGGCTAAGCCAGCCAACTCATTTCTCATCCAAATAACCTCAAAATAAATTCTTTAATTAATTTGCACCCCAGCCTAGATAATCCCAAATCAGTAGTTTCTCTTCAATTACAATGAATTTGCCATCTCTGGGTGCCTCTACAAAAGCGTTTTAAAGCTCTTTCAAAATGCATTACCGATTTTACCTCCACATGAACGGAGCGCAAATTGGGGGTTGAGGCGCTTTTTCTGTCCGATTATGCGCATTATTGAATGCGCGTTAAATAGCGAGTTTTAATTTACCGCGGGAGTTAAAGCACCTTATGACCATGTAAACAAGCGATTCTCCGCATTAAACACCTTTAAAGTGCCTTTCATACAACTGGTAATGCACTTCACCACCTCCCATGTATAGGGATTGGGCGTAAAAGCGATTGTGAGATGCGCATAATCGGACAACCGGCATCAAACCGAATTCTTGTGGAGGGGACCTTTGTTTATCCCATCCGCACTTCTCTCTCTCTCCTTCCTTTCTCTTCTCTCTTCTCAGAAAACAAGAAGAGCCGACCAGGGTCAGCCCAAGGGTCCATCTGTTCACACAGTGGCCGACCAGCTGTCAACCAGGATTCCACAAGCAGGAAATGGGTGCAACAGTACCCTCCTACCCATACTGCCCCTGATACTGAAGGGAGCATATAGCCATCAGGACTGGTAACCTCCTCTAAGAAAATTGTCCCCCACCCAATGAAATTAAACTTAAAGGACAATCTTCCATTGATTTATGACCCTGCGTGAACAGAGTGCTAGACTACTGGACCCTTGGTCTGATCCAGCATGGCTCTTCTTATGTTCTTATGACTCTTGGGAACAGATCTGGGGCCCAGGGAAATAGGTTTGGGGCCAGGGGCCCCTGAGCCCAGGCCTAGCAATGCCCCAGCATACTTGCATTGTCATATTGCTTTCTGTTCACGGGTGGCTTCAGATGTAGGAGGGAGGGGGCATACTGATTGGCACGTATCCAATTTTTTTGTCGTAGGCATCTTGGTAATTTTCATGAATGGAGTTCGGAACTTTTAGCTACGGATGTTAAGATGGTAGTGTCTGTTGTGTCTTCTCTGGAGAGACAATGGAAGTATTACTAAGGTTAGAGCCTTAGATTATTCTCCCAGAAGAATGGACCACCAGTAAGTTTCATTGCGATAAGGACCAAGCCATTTCTCTTTGGTGGCTGAGTTGAAGTCCTTTTTAGCTTTTGCATTTCATCTTTGCCAGGAGTTCCTTTAGTGCATTCTGGGTAAAGAGGAGATCCTGTTTCTGTTTTGTATTAGACAAGGGGAACAGATCAAACACTGCAGGGTCTTTCTGAATTTTCAAGTGACATTTTCAGGCTATAATCATGAGCCAATATTTTAAAAAATTCCCAGGACTCAGGGAATTGTTTGACCTTGTTTGTGCATTTTCTTCCCACAGGCCATCCAGATTTTAATTGGATTGATACACATTGGCTTTTCCTCGGTCTCAGCTGTACTTTCTGGCCCATCCTACTGGATTTTGGCTACTATGTCAGGTTATCCATTTTGGGGGTCACTATTTGTAAGTAGTATTATGCCTTTGTGTCACGTATGCTTTAAGGTGGATTCCTGCATTGAGCAGGGGATTGGACTCAATGGCCTTATAGGCTCTTTCCAACTCTACTGTTCTATGATTCTATAAAGTTGCCCATCCCTAGTCTACAGTTTTGAATTTAGACTTTGCAGTTCTACATTCAAATTGCTATTCAGACATTGATTTTTGTGGGGCCAGGAACCACCAATTAGTAAGGAAGCTTCTTTAGAATCAGTAGAGGTTTGCTATGAAGAACAAGGAAATCAAGCAGCCCTGTAGCATGTTTTGGACTTCAGCTCCTAATCAGCTCCTAATCAGCCTTAGCCAGTGTGGCCAATGGTCAAGAATGTTGGGACTTGTAGTCCAAAACATGAAGGGCACAAAGTTGGGGAAAGATGAAAAGAACAGTATGTGCTCTGAGCACTAAGGATAACTGCAGTTGAGGCTGGTGGCTCTGATTTCAGTGGGGCTACTGATCTATTCTGTGTTTTAGTCAGAACCAGCCAGAATGCTAAAGGAGCTATCCAAGGTGCTGAACCCTATCTCCAAACTAGATTCAGAAGTTTGGATAGCTCCCTTTGAATTCTGGTTGGTTCTGATTAAAACCCAGAATGTATTTGCAGCCCCACTAAAATCAGAGCCGCTGGCTTCCACTGGATAAACTAGAGGTATATTTATCTATCTGTGCATTAAGACTGTCATCTGAGACCTTGTCAAGGTGCACCCTCTAACTGAGGTGAGGGCTTTTTCAGTGGTGGCACCCTGTTTGTGGAATTCTATCTTGAGAGAGGCACACTTGGCACCCATGTTATGGTTTTTGGGCACCAGGTGGAGACCTTTTTATTCTCCTAGGTGTTTAAGGAACTTTATTTTGTGCTTTTAGTACTGCTGATGGTTTTAGTCTGTTTTCATAATGTTGTATTTTTTTAAAAAAAATGCTGCTCGTTTTATCTCTGTTGTATTCTGTGCTTTTTCAATTTTTTGTTTTAATATTTGTGCTGTTTTTAATGTATGTACACTACCCTGAGAACTTTGGTTATTGGGTGGTTTAAAAGTACAGTAAAATGAATAAATAATAAAGGCTGAATCTTTCAGTCCACAATTTTCATCAGTCAGTGAGTAGCTGGGAGGAAAACTCCCATGAAGATTTGGAGGGGAGGGGGAAAAATGTTTTTGGGTGGGGAGGTTTGGTTTTCCTTGATTAGACAAGGTGGTTGGGGCTTCCTAAATTCTTTTTTTTTACATGCAAAAAAGCCTTGCAGTTATTCATAGCAGCTGTAAAAGTCTTCACCACTTTTGTGGCTGTGTTTCCTTGGGGCAAGACCAGAATGCCCGAGAGAACAACACTCTTGGAAGCGGTGAAACTTTTCAGCATGCCTTTAAGGTATACATACAGAGAGAGATCCCATATTGGGAAAGCTCCACCACATTCTAGCATGACCCAGAAACAGAACTTAGAGATGAACTGTGAAGAAAGGCAACAGCCTCCTTTTCAGTAACGGGAGTCACCAGCAACAGGTATGGGGGCAGTTTTGTCCCCATCCCCGTGATGTTTATGGTTGGACAAGTCATTAAGTTTTGCTTTCTTTCACATTTGCTTTTTTTAAAATGTTAAGTTTTCTCCATCCTGCTTTGGTAAAGACTTTGGGTAAATTCTTATCAAAAACCAAATCATATTTGAATTTGTACTCATCTGCACCAGCCAAATACAGCAATTCCATGTATGGAGAGAACCACATTGTGCCTGCCTGCCATATTGCTCTTAAAGATGAGGAGCCTGTCAGAAAAAAAAGATGGCAGCCTTAATTCAGCATCACAAATATGGTTTGAATACACCAGATTGAAACCCAGAAAATCAAAGCCCTCACCCTGGATGGATGAATCTGCCCATTTCCGTTTCTCCCATATTCAAAAGTTCACCATCACATTTATGGAGAAATTTGCGAATTTCAACACATTTGCTCACAGAAATGTGTGGTAGCCCTTTGTGGGATCCTGTTAATGACAGTCAGGCCACCTAGTATGAAGGTTAGATCTAGCCAAGGTTAGTGTCAGCAACAAGGAATGATAGTCAGTTTCAAACCTGTGACAAAGAAAACAGGTGGTCTCAGGGACACCTCTTGGAATGAATAAGTATAAGGTATCCCCAAGACCACCTGTTTTCTTTGTCACACATGTGAAAATGACTATCATTCCTTGTTGCTGACACAAACTTTGGCCTGCATCTACCTTTCATATTAGACAGCCTGACTTTCATTAACAGGGATCCCACAACGGGCTACCACACATTTTTGTGAGCAAAGTACACCCTCCACACAAATAGACATGAGATCTGACAATTTACACACATTCCTAGTTCTAAATAAGCATGCAAAGGAGACAGAAGGCTCTTCAAAATTATGTGGAGGCAAGATTCAGTCATACATTTCCTCAAGGGCTTTCCCAATGAATGTAGAATTAGTTTTTGAAGGCATTATTATTTTTATCATTATTATTACCACCTAATTGTATGTGTCACTTCTCACTGCAAAACATTTTTCTGAGTAGAGAGAATTTTCCTGTGAATTTTAAGTTGACTACAGTCAAATGCATCTTTTCCTTCTTCTTTTGAATAGTTCATTGTTTCTGGATCCCTGTCTGTGTCAGCAGAGAAACATCGAACCTCAGGCTTGGTGAGAGAGAGATACATAACAGTTTTTGAGCTTCTCTGTATTTTTTTTTAAAATCCTGCTATCTTACTGGGTTTTTTTGCTTCCACTTTCTTCTGGGATTACAGTTGGCTCAATTACAATGGGTGGCCACATGATTTAAATTAAATACTTCCTCTCTTTGCAGGCTCCATTCAATTTATTGAAACAGCGCCACCAGTGGAGGAATTATAGCACAACGCCAAGTTTATATGGGGCTGATTTTTTAAAAATAGTGATTATCTCTGTGTGTTTTTAAATAGGATAAGGGGCGGGGAAGCACAGCAGACATCCCAGAGTTTGACAAGGCTGAGGCAGACAACTGCTGATCACACACTGCTTAGCACCTTTCTTTCACTGGGTTCCTTATGATGGTCGCTTTTCATTTGAGAGCTGCTGCATTGCAGCTCATGGGGGCCATGAAAGTAATGTCAGAAGCCTCAGGTGGCAGATGACTACAGTGCATCTACATTTTATGCCAGCATGTCCCCAGTTTCTGGGAGAGTTGGCAGTGGCGATGGGCAAGGGAGCAATATTGTGTGGCCCTCTGATGTGACATAGGAGTTCTGTGGGATGGAAACTGCAGAAATGTCCACTAGAGCAAGAGTCTGGCATTCCAAAATCACTGTTAATGAGGATGATGGCCAAATGATATGTTATACTTGATGGCTGTTAGAACCACAGCATGTGGGAAGGGATGATTTACCCCTCCCCAGTCAATATCTGGACCCACCTACCCGATGCGGTTACAATCTTATAGCAGTACAGGGAGGGCGGAACTTTTATCTGGATCGCATCTGGGGAAGGACGGTATAAACTCCACTTCCCTGCATGCTGGAGTCCTAATAACAATTGGCTCCTCCCTGATCTGAGATGAAGCTGCACACTATAAATTAAGCATAGCATGTAGTTTGGCTTTGTGTGTGAATCAGGGGTAGATATGTAAATCAAGTTTAGAAATCAAGTAAAGGGTTTAGGGCAGGTGGCATTCCACTTGAATTTATCCTGCTCAGTCCTTGACTCAGTGCTCTTCAAGGTTTTTATTAATGACTTGGATGAGGAGGTGCAGGGAATGTTTATCAAATTTGCAGGTGATACAAAATTGGGTGGGATAGCTAATACCCTGGAAGACAGAAACAAACTTCAAAGTGATCTTGATAGGCTGCAGCGCTGGACTGAAAACTACAGAATGAAATTGAATAGGGATAAATGTCAAGTTCTACACCTAGGACAAGGAAACCAAATGCACAGTTACAAGATGGGGGATACTTGACTCAGCAATACGACAAGCGAGAAGGATCTTGGAATTGTTGTAGATCACAAGCTGAATATGAGCCAACAGTAAGATGTGGCTGCAAAAACAAAACAAAAACAAATGCTGTTTTGGGATGCATTAATAAAAGTATAGCTTCCAAATCATGTGAGGTACTGGTTCACCTCTATTCAGCACTTGTTAGGCCTCATCTTGAGTATTGAGTCCATTTCTGGGCACTACACTTCAAGAAGGATGCAGACAAGCTGGAGGGGGTTCAGAGGAGGGCAACAAGGACGATCAAGGGTCTGGAAACAAAGCCCTATGAGGAGAGATTGAAAGAACTGGGCATGTTTAGCCTTGAGAAGAGAAGATTGAGGGAAGGCATGATAGCACTTTTCAAATATTTGAAAGGTTGTCACACAGAGGAGGGCCAGGACCTCTTCTCGATCATCCCAGAATGCAGGACACAAAATAATGGGCTCAACTTACAGGAAGCCAGATTCTGGCTTGACATCGGGGGCCTCATCTACAAGAATTCGCCTTTACGCCTGATTAGGCGATTATGCGCATATTCGCAGAAGCACATTTACGCCTAATACCTCTGTACGAGAGGCGGCAAAGTGCATTACTGGACGACCGAAACGCGATTTAAACTGTTGACATGCGGAGAATCGCTTGTTCACACAGTTAAAATGCACTTTAACGGCCGGAGCAAAATAAAACTTGCTATTTAACGCACATTCGATAATGTGCATAATTGGAGAGAAAACGCGCCTCTACGCCTGATTTGTGCTCCGTTCTTGTAGAGGTAAATTTTTTAATGCGCCTTGAAAGAGCTTTAAATGCCTCTTGTAGAGGCAGCCCAGGAAAAACTTCTTGACTGTTAGAGCAGTACGACAATGGAACCAATTACCTAGGGAGGTCATAATAATAATAATAATAATAATAATAATAATAATGATTTATTTCTTACCCGCCTCTCCGTCTGGATCGAGGCGGGGAACAACAACATGATAAAATACATAAAACTAATTAAAACATGACAAATATTATTAAAACTGCATTAAAACATCCTAAAACATCCTAAAAACATTCTAAAAATTACACTGGATATGCCTGCCGGAAGAGCTCTCCCACACTAGAGGCATTCAAGAGACAGCTGGACAACCATCTGTCAGGTACGCTTTAAGGTCGATTCCTGCATTGAGCAGAGGGTTGGACTTGATGGCCTTATAGGCCCCTTCCAACTCTACCATTCTATGATTCTATGATTCACCGTCTCCTTTTAGCTACACTGTTATATTCATCTTTTTAAATCAGGCTAACAGCATGTTCCCATGTTCATCTTTTGAAGGGGCTAAACATGATATACCTTCAATATCAGGAAAGCAAACCTGCTGATAGTACAGGAGGAAGGTTAATAATGCTATAGAAGCAATTAGGAAAACCTTGATAGGGAGAAGGGAAATATACACACACACACACACACACACACACACTGTTTTTTTATTAGTGTGAGTCTATGGGTCTTTGTGTGTGTGTGTGTGTGTGTGCACGCACACTTAACATTATTGTTTCTGGCAGTCTGCTAAAGTGTGTTTAATATTCTATTTTATTTTTTGCATTATATAGCTGATTGGGAAGAAATTTCATGGATGTTCTCTATAGATAGATTTTCTTTTCATACCTTAGATCAGCATTAAGGTGCTCAGAAAAGTGTGAACCTTCCTATGAGGGAAATATTCCACTTCCATGGGTTTGGTAGAAGAACTATATTTACATTTAATTCAGGAGACAAAATTCCTTAACCGTTACTTTTCTTTCCTTAAACATCAACAATTCATAGTAAGAGAAACATAATATACAACCAACAATGGATGATTTCATAGAATCATAGAATCACAGAATAGTAGAGTTGGAAGGGGTCTATAAGGCCATCAAGTCCAACCCCCTGCTCAGTGCAGGAATCAACCTTAAAACATAACTGACAGATGGTTGTCCAGCTGCCTCTTGAATGCCTCTAGTGTGGGAGAGCCCACAACCTCCCTAGGTAATTGGTTCCATTGTCGTATTGCTCTAACAGTCAGGAAGTGTTTCCTGATGTCCAGGAATAACTTGAGCCCATTATTCTGTGTCCTGCACTCTGGGTTGATCAAGAAGAGATCCTGGCCCTCCTCCATGTGACAACCTTTCAAGTATTTGAAGAGTGCTATCATGTCTCCCCTCAATCTTCTCTGCCCAGTTCTTTCAATTTCTCCTCATAGGGCTTTGTTTCCAGACCCCTGATCATCCTTGTTGTCCTCCTCTGAACACGCTCCAGCTTGCATCCTTCTTGAAGTGTGGTGCACAGAACTGGATGCAATACTCAAGATGGGGCCTAACCAGTGCCAAATAGAGGGGAACCAGTACCTCTCATGATTTGGAAGCTATACTTCTATTAATGCAGCCCAAAATAGCATTTGCTTTTTTTGCAGCCACATCACACTGTTGGCTCATATGATCTACAACAGCTTGTGATCTACAACAATTCCAAGATCCTTCTCGCTTGTCGTATTGCTGAGCCAAGTACCCCCATCTTGTAACTGTGCATTTGGTTTCTTTTTCCTATGTGTAGAACTTGGTATTTATCCCTATTAAATTTCATTCTGTTGTTTTCAGCACAGCGCTCCAGTCTATCAAGATCACTTTGTATCGGTCTTCCAGGGTATTAGCGATCCCACCCAATTTTGTGTTGTCTGCAAATCTGAAAATCATTTCCTGCACCTCCCCGTCCAAATCATTAATAAAAATGTTGAAGAGCACTGGGCCCAGGACTGAGCCTTGCGGTACCCCGCTTGTTACCTCCCTCCAGTGTGAAAAGGTACCATTGGTAAGCACTCTTTGAGTCCAATTCTGTAGCCAACTGTGGATCCACCTAATAGTTGTTCCATCTAGCCCACGCTTCACTAGTTTGTTAATCAGAATGTCATGGGGTATTTTGTCAAAAGCTTTGCTGAAGTCAAGATATACTATGTCCACAGCATTCCCACAGTCCACAAGGGAGGTTACCCGATCAAAAAATGAGATCAGATTAGTCTGACAGGATTTGTTCTTGACAAATCCATGCTGGCTTCTAGTAATCACTGCATTGTTTGCAAGGTGCTTACAGATTGACTTCTTTATAATCTGCTCCAAAATTTTCCCAGGGATGGATGTCAGTTTCAGGTTCCTCCTTTTTGCCCTTTTTGAAGGTAGGGACAACATTAGCCCTCCTCCAGCCATCCAGCACTTCATCTGTCGTCCATGATTTCACAAAGATAATAGCCAGTGGTTCTGAGAGTTCTTCTGCCAGCTCCTTTATTACTCTAGGATGCAGTTCGTCGAGCCCTGGAGATTTGAACTTGTTCAAAGAAATTAGGTGTTCCTTGACCATTTGTTTATCAATATCAAACTGCAATCCTGCCCCTTCAGCTTGTACTTCACTTTTTCCAGAGGGGTCATAGATCTGCTTTTGGGAGAAGACTGATCCAAAGTAGGAATTGAGCACTTTGATCTTTTCTTTGTCATCTGTTATCAATTTGCCATCCTCATTAAGCAGTTGAACCACCATTTCTTTCCTCTGTTTTTTACTATTCACGCATCTGAAGAAAGCCTTTTTATTGCTTTTAGCATCCCTCGCTAGCCTCAGCTCCTTCTCAGCTTTAGCCTTCCTGACACCATTCCGGCACTTCTGTGCTACTTGTTAGTACTCTTCTTTTGAAGCCTGGCCTTCCTTCCACTTCCTATATGTATCCTTTTTTATTTTTAGGTCATCTCTAAGCTTTTTGTGGAGCCACATTAGTTTCTTCTGTTGTCTTCTATCTTTTTCCCTTGATGGAATTGTTTGTAATTGTGCCTTTAAAATTTCCTTTTTTAAAAACTCCCACCCATTTTGGACGCCTTTTCTCATTAGGGTCAATTGCCATGGGACCTTACTTATCATAGTTCTGAGTTTATTAAAATCGGCTTTCCTGAAATCCAGAGTACACTTATGGCTACTTTCAGCTTTTGCTTCTTTATATGACGTGGTCACTTTCCCCCAGAGTTCCTGAAACTGCCACTTTATCCACTAAGATGCTTGATTTAGAAACTTACCACAATTATTAGAACAAAAGACTAAGAAAGAAAGAACTGAAGCATTCCTAACTTTTCTTTTCAGAATCTAATGTTTATGCTACGAAGTCTCATGATTTAGCAGAAAAATCATTAAAAGACATGTCCATGTAACATTTTAAACAATACACTATATTCTCCATTTCAAAACTATCATGACCTAAGAAGGCAATAGCATTTTCTTTTTTGAGTTATTCATGTTCCTGAGCTGGATCATAATTGACATCTTGTACCCTATATAATGACACAAGTATCGATTTCTTCTTTCCAGACCCTTATTTCTGGCTAAATAACATCGTATTGACCTCTTCTAAGTAGGTTAGAAGGTTAAAAGGTTAAAAGGTTGCCAATTGGATTTCTCACTTCTTCACGGAAAACTGAGATCCAAAGATTAAAAAAAAAAGATGTTTCATGTTATTTACTGATCCTTCCACAATGCCCCAAGTTGCTTCAGATTTTTCTTTGGATTTCAATTTCCCCTTGGTGGAAGGACCTCAGTACAGATTGAAAACCAGGCTTCTTACTGAATACATGTTTTGCTTCAGTTTGACTGGGTGAAACTCCTTTTATTCAACGATTTGAATAAATCTGTGCACTCTGTAGTTTTTGGCATCCTAATTGGTTGTCTCTCTCTTTCAGGTGAAATGCAGTGTGGGAATGAACATCACAAGTGCTGTAATGTCATTCATTGGCATCATTTTATATTTAGTAGAACTGGCTTTCGGTCCTTTGATTTCTTCTCTAAATGAGTCTCCATATAAGTATTATTGGTCAACAGTAAGTAAATAAATTCCACACAAAACTTTGATTTTATAGGTTGGACCGAAAAGGTGGGTGGGATGTGTATAAATGGGAGAGAAACTCCATAGACTTGTGCTTAGTATTTTCACTACAGCAGCTCCCACCAGAGACTGGCTTGTCTCTGAGATGGTGCTGTGGAGAAAACAGCAAGCAAACCTCAAGCTGCACATGTGGTTCTCCTAACCATACATATCCCTTCTTTTGGTTTCTGGCTTTCAAAGCCTGAAATCCTGGCAGGTTCTGGCATTTCCATTTGGCATAAAGCATTCTCATCCTGGAAAAAAAATGACTGATGTTTGAGTCCGTTCAATGATTCAACAATAAGCATTCATAATAAAACATATTCCCCTTCTTTTATTACTTCTCATTCATATGGTGCTTTAGATGAACTCAATAATTCTTAAAACAGACCTTTAAAGTTGGCTAATATTATCTTTACTTGCAAATGCAGGAAGAGATTTGTCTGAGGGAATAACACACTGGCTGTGGGTCCGTGAGGATGATTTGAACCCACAGTTTCCTGTTTCATAATTTAGTCTCATTGATGGGAATTATTTGGTATTGCTTCCTCCTGTTAAAAAGGCAGTTAGCAGAGAAAAACAAAAGGCAAAACAGAATGAGTGTTGACCAGCTCCACATGCACATAAACTAGCTAACTGCAACACTGCCCCCTTCCTGCAACTTGCAATATTCCCAATACTCATAATCCTTACATCAATGGGGCCTCTTTCTACACCTATGGGTGTAGAGGGAGGGTGATCCCAGATGTACCTGCTTCCGGGATCATCTTCCTTTTTCCAAATGGAAGTGTGACATCCCGGCTTCTTCCCAAACATTGTGCCATTGCGCCCACCATTTTTTGGGGGAAAGGATCCGGAGAGCACACTTGCGCTCTATCAAAAAAGATAAGTGGGGGGAAATGCCGAAAACAGTCCTCCTACCCCACCCCCACCATCCCATGGATGGCGAAAATGCAGCCCCCCTCTCCCCTGATGGGCATGGACCCATGCCCCGCAGGTCTGTGCCTGTTTCTGATGTCCGCTTACTCGCTTACCAGCCAGGACGGGCACCCACACCTCCCCCAGTTTCAGGACATTCCCGCAACCACAAGGAGAATCAGGTTTCCCCAGGGATCCCTTATTCCGTGGAAAACCCGTGTCTATCCCTCCCCCGCAACTGGGAGTCCCTGTGCATCATTTGCACACACAGGGATGGCCCTAGGATGGCCCCGGGATATATTCCCAGTGTGGAAAGGGCTGGGGAATCTTCTTAGAAGCTCCTACACATCTCTTTTGGACAAGTAGATGAGCGCATAAGATTTTTTCCAGGTGTGTGGCCTCTGGGGCTTGGTGTTACAGGAACCATTCCTCAGAGGTCTCATGCCATCTTATGCGCAAACAACTCACAAATTTGTCGTTAAGATATTAAACTGTAAAATATAGCTGACCCATATTGTAGGTTAAAGTTAGTACCTAGGAAAGTGAGGTGTAAAGATAGTTTCACTTCCAGAAAATGTGTGGTACCTATCTCAACTACTAATATGAGATAGACGAGAACTCAGAATAGTCTTAGGTACTTTTTCTGCTGTACCAGACCCAGCAGTGGGGATTTCCTGGCTATTCATGACAATTTTGTGGGTTTGAAGAATTCCAGATAAGTTTATCATGCTGTAGCTCCACTCAAATCTAGTTAGTCATGACTAACATAAACCTCATTGATTTCATTGGACTGAATCCAATGATTAACCTAAGCCCCATTAATTTCATTGAGTCTATTTTAAGCATGAGTTAGCTGGATCTAGCCCAATGGGTTTGACTGTAGCCCTTTTCCTGCGATATGGGGAAGTGTGGAGTGGCTGTGCAGTCTCCACCCCCAATCACATGGTGATCCTGACTACAGAGAGAACATGAACCGAATTCATCTGAATGCAGTTATATTTCCTCTTCGGACTTTTCCCATCAACACAGGAAGATCAAGGATGGAGGGGTCTGGAAACAAAGCCCTATGAGGAGAGATTGAAAGGACTGGGCATGTTTAGCCTGGAGAAGAGAAGATTGAGGGGAGACATGATAGCACTCTTCAAATACTTGAAAGGTTTTGTCACACAGAGGAGGGCCAGGATCTCTTCTCAATTAACCCAGAGTGCAGGACACGGAATAATGGGCTCAAGTTACAAGAAGCCAGATTCCGGCTGGACATCAGGAAAAACTTCCTGACTGTTAGAGCAATATGACAATGGAACCAATTACCTAGGGAGGTCATGGACTCTCCCACACTAGAGGCATTCAAGAGGCAGCTGGACACTCATCTGTCAGGGATGCTTTAAGGCAGATTCCTACATTGAGCAGGGGGGTGAACTCGATGGCCTTATAGGCCCCTTCCAACTCTACTATTCTATGATTCTATGATTCTATGAGGGGTGAGAACATCCCCATCTCTCAGCCACACTTCCAGTTTTTGAATGCATGAACAGGGCTCTTGTTCATCTCCATCCAATCCACTGCCTTTCTCTAATGGTGTAATAGCTGCTTCCCAGGTATTCTCTTTAGCTGCGTTCTTTACACAGGAAGCTCCTGGCTTCTAAAATGAGGTGAGGCAAAAGACATGGGGGAGGGGGTATCTTCACAGTGCCAAGTTGGCACTGCATTCCCCCCAAACCCCATACTTTCACTCCTGCGGGGTTGTGCCCCATTATCCCCATGCAAAGTAATGAGCACAAGATTTATGTGAATCTAGGGGTGGGGGGTTGCCACTGCTGCCACCGCTGCCATCCATTCCTGGCTTTTCCTCCCTTACCTCATGAAGACTGTAGCCAGGGGAAGGGAGAACCTTTCCCCCAGCAAAAGGGAGACTTTTCTCCCCACGGAGGCAGCACAGGGGTGTTCCAACGAACATTTGGCTCAGTGGCTCACACCCTCCCCAGTCCTTGCCACACTCCAGACAAAAACGTTTGCTTGTACTGAGAGGTGAATAACAAGTGTCTTTCCATACGCAGTCTGTAGGTACCGGTCTCTCTGTCCTGCTCCTCCTCTTCAGTATGCTGGAGTTCTGCATTTCTGTCTCTACTGCACATTTTGGGTGCCAGGCAGCCTGCTGCAAGAGTGACCTGGTAGGCATTTGATACTGTGTTTGCTTGGAATTTAGGAATAATTTATGAAAAAGTGTAAGGCAAAGATTACTTTTTTATTTATTATGTTTATATCCCTGCTTTCATCTGCATGACAACCCTGCGACGTATGTTAGGCTGAGAGATAGGGATGGGCCAAAGAGTCTCCCAGTGAGCTTCACATCTGAGTGGGGATTTAATAAGAAAGAAGGCAGAATACGCATCCCAGAGACAGGTGTTAGAAGGCGAGCAATTTTGAAAAGAGAAGCTTATTAACATCTCCCATATATATCTGATAATCCAGGGCCTCCATAAAAGAATTCAGGCTTGCTCAGTGCCAGTTTTGGTCCTGCCCCCCATTGGGAAGGCAAGAAGACATCAGTTTCTGCATGGGTCGTTAGTTCGAAGTAACCATGAGAGTGGCAGAGAGTGATGGATGGATGGAGACCAGGCAGGTTTCTCTGTCTCTAGTGCCTTTTTTGCTACCTGCAGTTTCACTGCTGCAGGCGGAGGCAGGAAATCCCATGGCAGGAGGGAGTGCAGGGTTTTCTGGCAGCCATCCAGGTACTTGATCACACCCCCTGACCCCTCTGCCCAGCTTCTAGCGACCAATCAGTGATTGCCATCAACCTGAGAATGCCTGCCAGCTCAACGCCAGAGTGAGGTCATATGGTGGAAGGACCGTGGTGTCCTCGCTCCAAGGGGGAAAAGTTGGGGTGAGTCCCTGACTTTTGTAATGTGGAGCTTTGGGAGGAAGCTCAAAGACGGCTTCTTGTTGGCAGCTGCACTATATAACTGGTGCAGGGCCACTGCGCAGCCACCATGGAGCAAATAATAAGGATGTGCACAGACCCAAAAAATCGGATCGGAATTGGAATTGGAACTTTAGTAAATAAAAAAAATTGGATCGGAAAATCGGAGCCCCTCCATATTGTATCGGCTATCCGATTAAAATCGGACGTCTGATTTGTATCAGACGCCATTTTGAATGCTTTTCCCCATAACCTAGTACTGTGTTACAAAAATGCCTATAACATTTTCATTTTTAAAGATAGAAGGATAAAATGTGGGCACTTTATAGATGGGTTAGGGGTAGTTATATGTGAGAAATTTCAAAAAGATTGGTGCGGGCATTTTGTGGTAATGGATTTTTTAAATAATGAACCAGGAATGCCTATAACTTTTTCATTTTTAAAGTTCCACACATGAAACTTTGCCACATTGCAGGTGGTATGTCGGGACTCATGTGTGTGGAATTTAAGAACCATAGGTACTTGCCTTGTGTGGCAATTAATTTTTGAAAAATGGGTAGCAGTCGGGGAAAGACAGTTATGCCTTCAACTTTTTCATAGGTCCAGGCATTTGGTGGCTACGAATTTTTTAGATTAGAAGTTACAAAAGTCTTTCCACAGAGGCTTGAGCTGTCAAATCGCACCCCCTCCCCCGCCTCACCCTCCCTCTGTTATCTGTCAAAACTCCATGTTGTTGTAACTTCTAATCTAAAAAATGCATAACCACCAAATAAGGAGATTAAAGGAATTCAAGTGGGTGAAAAGGAATTCAAATTAAGTTTATATGCAGATGACATTATGATGACATTACAAAATATAAAAAAGGGAATAATAGAAGTGACCAGAGAACTGAAGGAATTTCAACAAGTAGCAGGGCTTAAAGTAAAGAAAAAGAAATTGGGATTGATGTGTTTACATATAGGGCCTCAGGAACAAGTAGAAATATCTAAAATTACAGGGATCCCTATAGTTGCAAAAGCATTTAAATATTTGGGAATACAGGTCCCTAAAAAACAGAAAAATATACTGAAACTTAACTATGGAAAATTGTGGAAAGAAATAAAAATGACATAAACAGATGGGAGAAAAAGGATCTATCCCTTTCAGACCGGATAATGATCATAAAGATGATGGTGATACAAAATTTTACTTACTTATTTAATGTATTACCAGAAGAAATCCCAACTAATAGGTTCAAGACATGGCAAAATAGGTTAGAAAAATTATATTTAAAAGTAAAAGACCATGAACGGCGAAAGCGTTCAGATATAGGTTTACACAAGAAGGAGGATGGAGAATACCACATTTAAAAACATATTATGAAGCACATCAATTAAGACACTTATTGGCAATAACAAAGGAAGAGGGAAATTTGTAATGGGTAGAAATAGAGAGGGAACT
This sequence comes from Anniella stebbinsi, assembly GCA_029215795.1. Lineage (NCBI taxonomy): Eukaryota > Metazoa > Chordata > Lepidosauria > Squamata > Anniellidae > Anniella > Anniella stebbinsi. The sequence goes on from JARDYH010000001.1 coordinate 262,233,748, forward strand.
GATGGGATTTAAAAAAGAAGAAACACAGTGTATGTATCATAGTAATATATATATATATATATATATATATATATATGGAAAATAAACAAAGCTCAATAAAAGGTATGATGAAAATATGGTATTACAAAAAAGAAAAATTAATGCCATATATATCACCATTAACACCAATTTGGATGCACCCAAAATTCAGAATTCAAATGAAAGCAATAACTAAAAGTAAATTAAAAGAAATAGGACTGATACATATGAGATTTTTTTTAATGAGCAAAATAATCCAATAACACAAGCAATATGGAACAAGTAAACACAAAATATGAGGATACTATGGACGGCATGGATGCAGATTAGTAAATTTATAAGAGATAGGAAGATAGAAAAGCAAAGTACAAGGGAACTAACAGAATGGGAAAAAATTGTTGACAAATATAAAACTGGGGATAAGGGTATGATAACACAAATCTATAAAATTTTAATAAGGTATGAGATTAGCGGAAAGTGGACAGTAAGGCAGATATGGGAAGGAGATTTGGAAGAAGGAATTGAAGACAAAAAGTGGGAAGGTATTTTTGAGAAATTTCCCTTCCAAACAACATCTGTAAAAATTAAGGAAGGGGCCTTAAAATTGGCACAAAAATGGTACCTTACACCAGTGAAGTTGGCAAAAATTAATAGGGATTTGACGTCAAAGTGCTGGAGGGGATGTAAAAGGAAACCAAATGCATATGTGGTGGGAATGCAGAAGGGTTAGGAAATTTTGGGATAAGGTATTTCAAAAAAATAGAGGAAATTACGTATCAAAAGATAAGCAGAATGTCAGAGTTGGTTCTGCTGAATATGTATATTAAAGAAAATGAAGGGATAAAAGAAAAAATATATTAATTGGGTTTATGCTGACAGCAGCGAAACAATTGATAGCTTACAAATGGAAGACAGCCAGGAGGCTGACCACTAACATGTGGGAAAGTAATTTGTGGAATATTGCAATAAATGAAAAACTGACGCAGAAATTAAGAGTTTATAGGGGAAAGAAAAAAAGAGATATTTTTAGAACGGATTGGCAAGCATTTATAGACTATATGGGAAAAAAACCGAACAAGAAATCTATGTCAGAAGCATATAAAAAACTATGGGACTCATGAAGGAAACAGTAGGAGAAAACAAAGCCAAGGAGGGAGGGGGGAGGATTAGGGATGTAAATAAATAAGAGATTGTTGTTAACACTGTTGTGTTAGATGGATGTTTGTTAGGTATGAAAATGAAATAAAGATTATATTACCCTCTTAAGGACACACACCTTTCTCAGTTTCTGAGAAAACAGTGATATCAGGACAGGGTGTCTTTGAGCACGTTCAGAGTTCAGAATCTCAAAGTCATGCTGTTGTATCTAGTTATGATTTTAAAACTATGCATGGTGGGCAGGAGGAGGCACCACAAATGGACACAGCCCATTTATGTGGGTTGTTTCCTTTTATATGGAATTGGGTTGACTGCTCAAGACAGACCTTGGGAGTCTGGGTTGTGAAAGGCACACAGCAGCCACACACATGCACACTCACAATGGCCACCAAAGGCTGGTAAGTCTGGCCTCCCACCCAAGGCAAGCTGAGAGTTCCACCCAAGGTATGCTGGGAGTTGTAGAGGCATACGCTTAGTTTTTTAAAAATTAAATTCTTGAAAAATACTTTAAACCCCAAATTTTGTGTTTTTATATTTTTCTGGTATATTATACTGCCAGACCTATCAGTGTGCCAAATTTCAAGCTTCTAACTCATCTGGAAGTGGGTAAACATTTTTAGATATACATCCCACACACATACTTTCGGCTTTATAGGTAGAGATGACTGGAGATGTGGGTGGCCTTGAATGCCATCAAGATGTCGATAGGGATGATGACAATGCTGTGTCAATGACAACAATGGTCATTATAAGGACACTGTTGCTTATATTGAATTCCTCTTTTATGTTACAGCAGGAAGTGGTTTTTGTGCCCTATGCTGTCACTGGAGATAACATGGTTCCCACTGAAGGCAATCTTGCTTTTCCAACAGCCTCTGAGTTTCTGAATTCTTTTCACAAATGAAAGTGAAGAAGGCAAGTGAAAAGCAATGGCAAGTGTCACACTAACTGTCTTGGCAAGCCAGCTATCTCAGGAGGAGTGAAATGTTATTGATTTTCTTAGAAGAAAATGCAAATATAGCCATCTATCCACAATATATGCTAGAACAACAGTTTTTAGTCATTTAATCAATTCAATTAAGCCATTCAAAATGATGGAGAGGTGTCCCTCCTTCTGTCCCACATGGGAGAAAATGGCTCTGTGCTGAGTTTTGCTATGGCATGTACTTGGGTCTCTAGAAGCAAAGAAATGAGAAATGTTCCTTTTCTTCAGAACTATTATTTTATTAATATGCAAGTGTATTTAGCTGGCAATGACTGATAATTGTTCCGCTGCAAATCATACAAGTAATTCATGAGGAATTCTTTACTTGGGTCATATCGCAATTCTGTGCCCTTCCAAGATAGTGTTGTCAATAAAACTTTGAAATGAAGTTCTTTCTCTGACTTATGAATCTGAGATGTGTAGACTGGGGATGGGCGAATCAGACTGTTTGCCTTCTATTTCACTTTTGTACGTGTTCACCCTTAACTTTATTCCATCTGCACAAAAATTTATTTATTTATTTATTTATTACATTTGTATACCGCCCCATAGCCGAAGCTCTCTGGGTGGTTTACATAGGATTAAAAACAATTAAAAACAATATACAAAAATTAAAACAGCAAAAACATACAACATACACACAATCTGTACATTTAAAAACCACTTCAACACTTCAAATGCTTAATGCATAAATCCGTATATATTAACATATCTCAAATGGGACAGTTTATATCAGAATTCTCAAAGATTGCATTCCTCAAGGATCCCTAATGTATACCCACAGGGTGTAGTATTGTACTTATACAGACATTGAGGCCATCTTCACGACCACAGACAGAAAGCTTGGCATGGTATTATCCACAGTATGAGGAAATCGGATTTGGTCCATCTGTGTTCCACAGCAGCAGATATTTCCCCCTTAAAACCAAGAATTCAGCACTTTGTTTATTTTAAGAGCTGAAAAGCTGGGTTTTGAGGGGGTGGTATCCATTGCTGTGGAACACAGATGGACCAAATCCGATTTCCTAATACTGTGGATAATACCACATCCAGATGGGGCGGGGGGGGGGGGAGGAGAGTAGAATACAGGCTCTATCACAGCAATTCCCCCCCTCCCCGGGTTTTCTACCTCCATTTCAGAAGCTCTGCAAGCACTCCTCCCTTTCACTATTGTAGCTATACCAGTGAACTCTCTTTTTGCTCTCCTGCTGTTATTGCGCCTGCCCAACCCCGCCAGCCCCTTCTCCTTCCCCCTCCAGTTCATTGGTTCTTGTCGTTGATGGACATTTTGATGGACGGGGCAGCCTTCCCCCCTCACTCATTGGAGCGCCTATTAGGATGTACAAAAAAGCTTACATCTGTGTCATTCTTAAAGCTAAAGAGATGAAACTTGGGATCTTGAGAGCTCTTAAGCAGAGCTTTTCGCATGCCAACTCTGAATCAGATAGATCCGTGCCTTGAGTTTTAGGATTTTTTAAAATGCAAATTAACCAAACTGCTTACATCTGCATAAATTATATAGATAAGGAGATGAAACTTGGCATAGTGATAGACCTCTAGGAGAGCTTTCGGCATGCCAAGATTGAATCAGATTGGTTCATCCCTTGATTTTTAAAGAATTTTTTAATTTGCCTGCTCTTTAAACCTATTACTGGTAGTTCACCAGTGCGCTCTTCCACCTCTTTGCATTTGTGAAGGATCACTTTTCCTTTCCTTTGATAATGCGAAGCTGAGCATCTCCAGTTCATAAAATAGAGATGGCTGGTTCCCGTTCTCCAAAGTAAATCCCATTGACTTCAACTGTATTTACATCCAAGTCATACTAAATTCGCACACACACCCATAGCACTGTTTTACTTCAAAGTTACATTGTGTTCTTTTCCTGTCAGATCAATTGCTCCTATGTTCTTTCAGATGTTAATCTGTTGCCAAGGAGAGGGCTAGCAATTCACTAGTCATGACTCACTGGAAAGGATAACCTTTTGTCTTGCAAATCGGGTCTCCTTGGAAACATCCTGTAGGCTTGATTTTGTATTAAACTGCTTTGCTGAAGAAGATTTCAGGCAGTAAAAGGAACTAGAACATGAAATTCACTAGCATCAGGAAATGTTTTCTCCAGCCGTATAGGATAATATTATATAGGATAATATAGGACAATATAAAAGAAAGAATAATTACAAAACGGAAGAGAACCACTAGGAAGATTTATAAGGCACATGGAGGGGGTGTTGTAAGGGGACAGAAATAGATGTATGAGGACAGTTAAGGTGGATAGGTGCCAGGGTGAAGTTCTGCAATTCCAACAGGACAGGATTTCAGCAAAACAAGGAAGGAAGCCCCAAAAAGAGGGAGGTGGAGCACTGAAACCTTCCTTCCAACTCCTAACGTGTACAAAGATGAAAAGGAGGAAGTAAGTTGTAAAACTGCCCTGGCCAATTAAAAGCACGCTCTATTCTTTCGTCACTGAAAATGGCCTTCAAGACACCACCCCCAACACCCCCCAAACACAGAAGCGGATTTATTGGTTTACATTTGGGTTTTCATTGCGCACTTCCAAGATGAAACAGACTTTCCCAGGTACAAAATAAGCTGCGAGAACAGAGGAAAAAAGCTAGAACAGTGCAAGACAGGGATGACATCATGCGCATTAACAGCACCAAAACCAGAAAGGATGGACTCTAGGATTGTAATAAACACAAAGTGTGATGGAGCCCTTAATGTCATCAACCTTGCAGGTGCTGCCCAATGAATGAAAGAGGCTTCCTTCCTGCCACGGTCTAGGCTCTCCGTCACCGCAATTTCATCCCATTTCAGCAAACTATCACAAAACTATAGCTTCCTACAAGTTTTTACCCCAAACATCAAAGAAATGAAATAGCACAAATATCAGAGAAGCTCAATAGCACAACTTTGGGGAAGCGAAGTAACTCAGCGATAAGGAAGCACATAAACATGGTTCTCAACAGGAACAGGCTAGGAAAAGGACTGAATGGGGAGGGGGGAAGGGGCAACCCCCCGGGTTGACTACATCACAGCCAGGTCACAGAGACACATCAAGGATTTAATGCAGGCACATTGCAGATGAAGCGCCTGGGAGCCGCTTTAACTAAAAAGAATGGAGGAAAGCAATTTGCCAAGACTGCGGCTTTGCAAGATGGAAGCGGCTGGTTGGGAGTGTGCTGGCCATGATGTTGGTTTTAAAATCATCCAATATCTGCTCCACGAGATCAGAACTCTGATTGAGCACACACCCCTAATATATATTTGTTCCCATATTTTTTACCTTTCCTGGTTTTCCTGGCATCCTTTTATTTTTATTTATGTGCTGTCTCATCTTCTCCTGGATGTAGAGAAGGTACTCAGATTTTTATGCTTCATTTTTCCATTATTCTAGCCCCCCCCCCATTTCTACATAGGGTTAGTTTATAGAGAAGCTTTAATGAAATCTTTCCCCCCCGTGATGAATTTTCCATGGATCATTTTCACAAATTCTTCTCACAGCTCTGATTGCCTTCTTACTGCTTCCTTTTTTACATTACATTGTTACCAAGGAACTCAGCTGCACTCCGTGTGTGTGTGTTTGAGCTTTGCCTCACACACCTTGAGTTTAGAATCTCCATTCATGAACCACTTTCACTGTAGCCCAGGTATCTGGTTCCCTTTGACAAATTCCTGCATCACCATGGATATTTGAGAAAGGCTCTCCTTAGTCCGTTTCCCTCTGAAACAGGTAAATAACTTCCATATTCCTTCTTTCCTTATTCTCCGACTAAGTTGTGTCAGCTCTTTGTTCACCCTTCACATTGCCTAACTCTGTGTGATCTTCCTGCCAAGGGTGCCCCATTGCATCTAGGCCTCCAATGACACCTGCCAAATCTAGGCTGACCATCTGAAAAGGAGGACAGGGCTCCTGTAACTTTAACAGTTGTAGAGAAAAGGGAATTTCAGCCAGTGTTATTCATATGCAATTAGTCCCTGGTGAAATTCCCTCTTCATCACAACAGTTAAAGGTGCAGGCACTATACTAGAGTGACCATATACAAAAGAAAGCAGGGCCCCTGCAACTTTAACAGTTGTGATGAAGAGGGAATTTCATCAGGAAGTAATTGCATACAAATGACACTGGCTGAAATTCCCTTTTCTCTACAACTGTTAAAGTTACAGGAGCCCTGTCCTCCTTTTCAGATGGTCAGCCTACCAAATCCCTACCATCCTTTTGACTGCTTGATTTGGTAATAGGAATTCCTGCACCTCTCTTGCTCTTTCTTTCCTTCTCCTTCTTAGTTCTATTTATCTAGAGTAATAGTTGATGGTCCACATTTAATTGTGTTAATCTATCCATCTTTTCCATTCTGTATTCAAATCACATTTTTAGTAATACTCTGTAATAAGCCTATATTCTTTCATTCAAGCCTTGGTCTGTATTAATTCACTAATATCTCCATGGCATAAATTAGGAGTGTGAAATAAGTTTGGCTGAATCGGGCCACTTCAAACCAGGAGCGTCTTTAAATCAGGGAAAAATTGTGCTGCCTTACTGAGGTTCATTTGTGCGATTGTGATAGGCTCAATTACATGGGCGGACAGGGGTGACCATGTGGTTTGAATTGCCAGTCATGTGGTTTGTAATTGAAAACTTCCCTTCCTTTTGGTGCTCAGAACCTTGAATAGGACAGCACCATCTAGTGGCTGCTTCATAGCACAACTTTGACTTTAGACACTGGGAAAACCTGCCCTATTTCAAAAGAACCGGAATGTCTCAGGCTTTTTTCTCAGAGTGAGATTTCAGGAGGAACGAGTGGGAGATGTCCTGGAGGTTGACAACATCAACTGAAGGATCCACAAACTACTGTAAGTGGCCAATCACGAATGTGCTGTATGATGTAGAGATGCTGTAATTCTGTCGCTGCCGAGGTGAAGCAGTCTTCCCTCCAAAATGATTGGAACTGACTCTGGAACTGAATCTGTCACCAAGCTTGGTGTGCGATTTGGCACTTGGGAGGGTTGCACAAAGTCTGTCCTTGAGGATTCCTTTATGCCATGCTACCCCTCCCAATGGATTGGGATTGGGTGGAGTGGCAGCTTCGCCTACCCTTCATCCTCTCCCCAGTGGGAAAAGGCATAGGGCAGAAGAAGTGGTTTGCTGCAGGTAGGCCTTCTTTGATGGGGCATGTAGTGAAACATGAATGAGTCAACAGGGGGCATAGGGTTATCAGGAAAACTCCTCCTTTTTTGCTTTCACTTCTCGTTACTTCCTGGTGAGATTTTAGACTTGCTTGGAAGGTGAGAACGAGCACATCAAAGAATGTAAGTATCTCTGAAAAGAGGGAAATTAATTTGGGGCCGAGGTTTAATTTGATCCAGAACTCAGTTCTAACAGACTTGAAGGAATTAACAGGGTGCTCCTGAACATGAGCAGAGGGCTTTCCCCTCAGTATTGAATGAAGAGAAAATAGAACGACAGAGTTTAACGGCAGATTATGTGTGCTCCAGTTAAGGCTCAAGAGGAGGAAGCATTTTCTGGGAAATATTAGTGGTTAGGAAAGGGCTGATGAACCTATCCCATGCCTGCCAATTCTCCCATGCAACCCCCTCCATGGTAATTTCCCCCTCAAGGTGGGCTTCACCAGTTTTGGATCCTGCTTGGGGCTGGGGGAGCTTAAAACCAGATGGGGACTCAATTTTAGTGTTGAATTAGTGGACAAAAGAAGAGGAAAGTACCAATTCTTCCATTCTATTCCCCTAGATAAAGACACCCTGAGCCTATCTAAACATGCAGGATAAAACACTTTGAAAACGTTTTGAAAACTGTATATGGAGTGTGTCCTGAGCCCCAAGAGTTCTCAAAACTCTATCTACACAACTGCCAGTTTAAAACGGTTTATAACAGTTTTGAGGACTGTTGAGGCCCAGGACACACTCCATATACAGTTTTCAAAACGTTTTCAAAGTGTTTTGTCCTGCGTGTGTAGATAGGCTCCCTGTCCCTTAGCTTTATATAATAATGAATTTTATTATGTGAATACAGAGCAATTGCACAAAATCTACAGAGCTGAGCACAGAGATATATTTCAGATAACTTGTTGCTATCTTCGGAGCGAGTAAAAATCTGGGTAAGATTGAAGTGTTGGGCAGTTAAACAATTCACGTAAACCTTTATAGAAATTACCTTGAAAAAATACATGCGTCATATATTCCACTTCCTCGTACCCACAGGGGCATTGATGTTTTGCAACAGAAGTTCTTAATGCACATTCATTTAAGAGAACAAATGGTTAGACATTAAATCTAAGCAATCTAAAAAGCTCACCGAAATCTTGCCGCCATCAAGTTTAGCAGATAGGGTACTAGAAATGAGGAAGGAAAAGATGGGGGTAAGTATAACGAGGAGAGCAACTTCCTGAGTGAGGCCATGGTTTGTTGATGCCTGTTAGTGTGAGGAGGGAGGCACGTGGCTGAGAGGCAGGCGTTTCATTCTTCTTGTTCCCGTTGCCATGGTGCAACAGGCAAGGGCAAAGTCTTCTCTTGTCCCAGGATAAAAGTTCTATATGGCATGTAAACAGAGCTCCGTATTAAGATCTTTACAACCAGGTTTAAAAACAAATGGTGGGTTTTTGTTCCCAGCCGTGTCGCTGGAGAGAAAATGGGAAATGCTTAACTACTGCTCTGCTGAAAATTTCTTCAGTCTTCTCTCCCGCCCCCATCCTCATTCAATTTGATGAGAAAGAAAATTGCTTTGGAAAATTGCCTCATACCTGGAGGTTTATGTGGCTAGCGCTCCTGGTAAAAGTTTGAATGGAGCAGGAGAAAGGCGGTTTATAACAGTTTTAAACCGGTTAATAATTAACCGGTTTAAAACTGTTATGAACCATTTTAAAGCAGTGGTGTAGCTAGGCTGTGCCCCTAACAGGAGAGTCCAGTTTCTGAAAACTGAAATCATTCTGAAATGTGATCCTAAATACGGATTACAGGAGAGGGAGAGAATGCCTCCTTGTACAGAATGGCATGGAAAGTGGACTCAAAAACAAGGAAGTTCCGCATTAGCAGTGCATTGGACTGGTGTGTAATTTTAGGGGATCCCCAGACAAGGCTTTTGTTGCGCAATTAAACAGCTGTATTCCCAGAATATTATGGGCATCCAGATGTCGTCTTTAGGTTTTTTTTAGCCCTTTCATATTTTTCCGCCACTACTTCCTTCGTTTTCTTACCAAATATATATATATCTGTTAAAGAAGAAAAGATGGATTAGATGCACAGTGCCTTTTGATAGTTAGCGATAGGAGCCCTGCTTCACGAAGCACCCTTAGGCTGCAACACCCTAAGCACCCTAACTAAGCCTTGGAGTAAAGCTGTTTCTACACCTGCCTTTTCCCCAGTGGTTGTCCCTGGATGCTCCCTGTGCTTCCAAATAATGCACAGGGACTCCTGGGGGCAGGGGGGGATGGGCACGGGTTTTCCGAGGGATAAAGAAACCCTGGGAAAACCCAATTCTTCCAGTGGTCCTGGGACCGTCCTAAGACCGTGGGAGGCATGGGCGCTCGTCCCACCTGGTGTCTGTTACTCACAAGTAAGCACGGCACCAGAAACAGGCACAGCTCCGTGCCCATCAGGGGAGTGCCCCCTGCATTTTTGCCATCCATGGGATGGTGGTGGGGGGGTAAAGGCATTGATTTCGGGGGGGGTACTTGGTTTTTTGATGGAGCACAAGTGTGCACCCAGCTCCTGCTCTTCCTCCCCAAAAATGGCAGCCGCGACGTCCCTGCTTTTTCCCAGGTCGTCGCACACCACGTGTGCATGCTGGAGGACGCTCTTGCAATCAGGATATCGTAAGAGCCTCCCCCCTCCTGGAATGCTGGGAGGTGTAGAAAGGGCCTTAGTCTCATTGAAAACCATGGCGCTTCCCATAGGATATCAATGTCAAAACATGATGGAGTCACTGCACTCACTAGCATCCATTAAACAATTACTGTGAATTATAGGCTTCATAAACGTCCATTTAATTCTGTCTGGGGCAAAAAGAGGGCCTTGTCCAACAATTTCCTCTGCTTTTCTGTGTATGAGCACCTAATACTGCAAAGAGCAACACAGCGATTCTACTGGTAAGCATTTACCCTGTTGTCTGCTTACATGTCAATCCATTGGCAGGGGACTCAGTTTCGGGATATATCATGCACGTGCGTAGGATGGTGGGGCTTTCTAATTGTCCAACTCTGAGAGTGGGTTTTTCATTTGTTTCTCTGAATTGTTTGTTTGCAGATAACTGAGCTGTGGCAATAGATCCAGTGAGAATGGCTAGTGGAACAGTAGTGTACATTCCTCCCAATGGTGGCAATGAAATCCAGACAGGCCAGGGGGTCCCTGGTACTTTTGTTCAACCAGCAGGGATGGTACAATATGTACAGTATCTGCAATATGGAGGCCAGCAGCTTGGAAGCTCCAGCAACCCCCCTCAGCAGAATCGTCAAGCAGGGCTACTGGAGAAACTCCTCAAAGTAGAGACCAAGACTCTGGGGGTAAGTGTGTTCGATATTTGTTTAAGCAAGCCAGGGTTCATAAACCAGGAACAAACCCCATTTTGTCATCCTGGTTTTCAAGGAGCACAGCAAGCCAGGAACCCCTGTCTTGGACAACAGGCTAAACTTTCCACTTCAGGTTAGTTTAGCTTAGAGGCAGTGGTAACCTTTTGGGGCCTGTGGGCACATTCAGCAATTTGAGAAACTGTCCTGGCCATCACCACAAAATGGCTGACATGGGAGGCTTGGCTAGTCGCAAAGGACAAGTAACATGTCCAAAAGACTGAGTACAAAGTGGGAATGAGGGTGCTCTTTTACACACACACACCTCCCTTCTCTTACTCACTGCAAGCATACAGAAATGACCTTCTACTCTTTAGGCCATGGAACAGCATGGCTTCCTTGGAAGGTGTGAGCCCTGAGCTTTTCGCCTTACAGATGTATAAACGTCCCTACCCTTTGAAGACAGGAATAGCACTGGGTGGGACAACTCCATAGGTACTTGCATTGCTCCTTTTGCCCTGAGTTTAGCCAACCTCAAGGGGGTGGTGCCTTCAGTTGGAGGGAGGGGGCTAATTTCATTTACTGATTGGCATATAGTATCCCAAGCTTTGGCTAATTGTCACAAATAAAATTAGCACTTTTAGGAATGAATGTTAAGATGGTAGTGTCTCAGCATGCTCTTCTCTCTTATTATCTCATAGAAACTATGAAAGTGTTACCAAGGTGAGCGGCTTTTAGTCTCCCAGAAGAATGGTTCTTTATTTAGATTATTCTCCCAGTTTACCCCTCTCAGTAAACTACATTGCGATAAGGATCAGATCGTTTCTCTTTGGTAGCTGGGTTGAAATCCTTTTCAGCTTTTATTTCATGGATGGTTCTGGGTAACAAAGGAGCTGTCTATGCACCTTTTCTGCTCCGCATTGACTGCGCAATGGTGCTGTGTCAGTTGTATAACGCAGCCGCCAACTCACAGCCACTGCAGGGTTTTTCCCTGAAGCTGCGATTTTCAAAAGTCAGGGACTTACCTTGACTTTTTTCCCCCTTTGAAGCGAGATCACCAGGGTCCTTCCACCATGTGACCTTGCTTCAGCGTCGAGCTGGGGCTATTCCGGGGTAGATGACGACTGCTGAAAGGTTGCCAGAAGCCAGGCAGAGGGCAGGGGGTGGGCCCGATGAGTCAAATGGGAGCTGGAAAGCCCGTGTTCCCTCCTGGCATGGGGACTGCCTTCCCCCACCCTGCAACAGCCATAAAGGCCTCCTCCACACGGGACGTTTAATGAGCCTTGAAGGCTCTTTATAAATTTTACCTACACACGAGCGGAGCGCAAAACGGGCGTACAGGCGCGTTATCTCCCCGATAATGCGCATTTTCGAACGCGCGTTAAATAGCGACTTTTATTTTGCTCCGGCCGTTAAAGCGCATTTTCGCTGTGTGAACAAGCGATTATGCGCATTAACTACCTGTAAAGTGCTTTTTGGGCATCTTTTAATGCGCTTCGCCGCTTCTCGCCGCCTCCCGTGCAGAGGGATTAGGCGTAAATGCGCCTCCGCGAAAATGCGCATAATCCCCGAACCGGGCGCAAAAGCGCATCCTTGTGGAGGGGGCCGAAGACTCCCCACAAAAGATCCTTGTTTCAGTTTTGTATTTCCCAAAGGGAACAGATCATGTGCGGGGAACCTTTTTTCTCTGAAGGGACCTTCACCCACAGAAAACAATAAATCAGGGGAGAAGCCAGCAGGAGACAGAGCCACAGGTAGCCAAAATAACCAAATATGCTGTCCCGAGCTTTTTGGAGGAACAATGATATAACGTCAGAGTCTCTTGCTATTTCCTTCTTCCCTGTGGGTGTAGCAGGAAGGGACACACCCATCTTTGCTTTACCTTACCTGCAGTGAATCAGCAGTGTGACCTCTCCCTGGGCAGCAGTAGCAGCAGCGGAAGGGGAATTTTGCATGACCCAGCAGGAGGCTACAGTATAGTACCTGACCTATATCCCCAAGGAGGGGGGGAAATCTATGCTCATTCCCACATTCATCCCCTAGAAGCCAGATTCGTTCTTGGAGAGTAAATTTACATCTCTCTCTCTCTCTCTCTCACACCCACCCACACACCCACCCACCCTCTGAGGGACCATTTCCATTTTTGGGGGGCATTTTTAGAAATCCGACTGTGGGCCAGATGACATTGCGTGGAGAACCAGATCCTGCAAATGGGCTGGGGATTCCCCACTCTAGAATGAGACAAAATAGGCTAGTGGGGGCTTTCTGGATTTTAAAATGACATTTCCAGACTTTGCTAACAATTCAGAAATTTTGCAGGGGTCAAGGAATTGTTTGAGTGGATGGTTGCAGGACAACTCCAGACACTCTTGAATGAAAGGGATTATCTAGATCCATTTCAGTTGGGCTTCAGGCCTGGTTTTGGAATGGGAACTGCCTTGGTCGCCCTGTGGGATGACCTTTGCCAGGAGAGGGACAGGGGGAGTGTGACCCTGTTGATTCTCTTGGACCTCTCAGTGGCTTTCGATACCATTGGCTGTGGTATCCTTCTGGATAGGTTTTCTGGGCTGGGAGTTGGAGGCACTCCTACTTGGATGGCCGATTCCAGAAGGTGGTGCTGGGGGATCATTACTCTGTGCCATGGCATCTAGACCATGGGTTTCCAGAGGGCTCTATTTTATCCCCTACGTTGTTCAATATCTACATGAAACTGCTGGGAGAGGTTATCCAGAGATGTGGGCTGAGGTGTCATCAATATGCAGATGATACCCAGCTCTACCTCTCCTTTTCATCAAACCCAGGTGAGGCAGTGACTGTTCTGAATCAGTGCCTGAGCACGGTAATGGACTGGATGAGAGCCAGCAAACTGAGACTCTATCCAGACAAGATGGAGGTACTGTTAGCGGGTGGTTTGTCTGTCCGGCTAGGTGATATTCACCCTGTTCTGGGGGGGGGGGTTGCACTCCCCCTAAAGGATCAGGTTCGTAGTTTGGGGGTGAATACCCACTGCCTCCTTATCTGGACAGAGATAGTCTAGCCACAGTTATCCATACTCTGGTGACCTCTCGTCTGGATTACTGCAATGTATTATACATGGGGTTACCTTTGAAAATGGTCCAGAAACTTCAGCTGGTACAAAACAGGGCAGCACGTTTGCTAACAGGGACTGGCCAACGAGACCACATAACGCCAGTCCTTTTCCAGCTTCACTTGCTGCCAGGCCAGATCTGGGCCCAATTCAAAGTGCTGGTATTAACATTCAAAGCCCTAAATGGCTTGGTGCCAGGCTATCTGAAGGAAGCATCACCACCCATATGTACCTGCCTGGACCCTAAGATCATCCTCATGGTTCCTTCTTTGTGAGCCCCTGCCAAAGGAAGTGAGGCAGGTGGCTATCAGGAGGAGGGCCTTCTCTGCTGTGGCACTACAGCTGTGGAATGAGCTCCCTAGAGGAGTTTGTTTTATATTTTGAATGGTTTTCATGGTTTTAAGTTTTGTAAAACGCCCAGAGAGCTTTGGCTATTGGGTGGTATAGAAATGCAATAAATAAATAAATCAATGATATTTTCCTTCATGCATTTCCTTCCTGTAGGCCATCCAGATCATAATTGGATTGGTACACATTGGCTTTGGTGCTGTCTCACTTGTTCTTTTAGGACCATATTATTTCATACCTCTGGCTGCTCTTGGAGGTTATCCATTCTGGGGTGGAATATTTGTAAGTAGTTTATTATTACTTGCCTTTGAGAGTTGATGTTTTCCAGCGTCTGTGTGACTGAATTTAGACTTTTAAGAACTACGTTGAAATTCCTGTTCAGATCTTAATGTCTTATGTATAGAGAACCAGTGAGTGGTAAAGAAGCATCTTCAAAATGGAATAATGATAGGATTGGTATGAAGATTAAGCAATACATCAATGTTATTTGTTCTGAGCTTTAAGGATGCACACATATTATACTAAGTCCACCACATCACCAAGAAACAGAATCTAGAGCAGGGCTATGAAGAAAGGCAATGGCTTCTTTGTCAACCGCTGGCATCACCAGAAACAGGGAGGGGACTAATTTAGTCTCTACCCCAGTCCAGTGCCTGTTTTTTCTTTATCTTATGAGTGAGTGGCTGCCATTCATTGTTGTGAATGCAAAACCTGTCCTCTGCCTGTGATATTAAGTGGCTTGACTCTCACTGATAGGGATCCAGCAAAGGGGTGCCAAATGTTTCTATGTGCAAAGTCACACACACACACACACACACACACACTCACATGGCCCCCAAAATGCCTACCCTCTACACATGACACATTCCAAGTTACATACCCTCCCTAGGGGAGCCTGCCTGGCCACATCCTTACATGCGTTTCTTCGCCTGGCTACGATATGGCTTTTCTGGGAACCATTTGGATAGGCTGATTCTATTTGCTGTTTGTTCTTTTATTTAATTTATTTATTTATTGTTATTGGGCTTTTTAGTGTTCCTTTTCTTTGTTAGCTGCTTTTAATTCCTTGAGGAAATAGGGGCTTAGTATTTTAAACATAGAAATAAGGAATAGTCAACAAACTGGTACCTAGAACAAAATATTAGGGGTGTGCATCGGATCGGATCCGATCCACGATCTGAATCCGATCCGCCCCAAAATGGGGAAAATCCAATCCGATCCAATCAACCTCCGATCCGATCCGATCCGCCGAGGTCCGATCCGGATCGGACGCCATTTTGAATGCTTTTTCCCATAGCCAAGTATTGTTTTACAAAAATGCCTATAACTTTTTCATTTTTAAAGATAGAAGGATGAAACTTGGGCACATTGTAGACTGGTTAAGGATAGTTATCTGTGAGAAATTTCAGAAAGATTGGTGCATGCGTTTTGTGGCAATTAATTTTTTAATAAATACACAGGAATGCCTATAACTTTGTCATTTTTAAAGTTACATACATGAAACTTTGCCACATTGTAGGCGGTACCTTGGGACCCATGTGTGTGAAATTTCAAAAACGTAGGTGCTTGCCTTGTATGGCAATTAATTTTAGAAAAATGGGTAGTAGTGGGGTAAATACATTTACGCCTCCCATTTTTTTATTTCTAAAGATACAAACAGGAAACGTGGGCACATTACAGGGAACACTTCGCTTGATATGTGTGTAAAATTTCAGAATGATAGGTCCAGGCATGTGGTGGCAAGGTGTCTGCACACACCACTTTGAAGACTGTAGAAAATTTCTCCTGTAACGATCCGTTCTGCTTGAGTAAAAGTGAAAGTATCAAGCAGACACGAGCCAAGTGCTTTAATGTAGTTACTTTGTTTCTCCTTTTGTAATGGATACTAGCTCAGTTGCAGCCAAGCGTGCAAGGATCAAAGAGATGGAGAGAAAGTGTTTTCTTCTTCTTCCCCGGAGGCGGGAGGGTGCAATTGACAGCCCCAGCCTCTGTGGAAAAACGTTTATAACTTTTAATCTAAAAAATTCGTAGCCACCAAATGCCTGGACCTATCATTCTGAAATTTTACACACATATCAAGCGAAGTGTTCCCTGTAATGTGCCCATGTTTCCTGTTTGTATCTTTAGAAATAAAAAAATGGGAGGCGTAAATGTATTTACCCCACTACTACCCATTTTTCTAAAATTAATTGCCATACAAGGCAAGCACCTACGTTTTTGAAATTTCACACACATGGGTCCCAAGGTACCGCCTACAATGTGGCAAAGTTTCATGTATGTAACTTTAAAAATGACAAAGTTATAGGCATTCCTGTGTATTTATTAAAAAATTAATTGCCACAAAACGCATGCACTAATCTTTCTGAAATTTCTCACAGATAACTATCCCTAACCAGTCTACAATGTGCCCAAGTTTCCTGTTTGTATCTTCACAAATAAAAAAGTGGGAGGCATAACTGTATTTCTCAATGGGAAAGTGCAATGCAATGATTCCCTATGGGCAAGTGCTTTCCAATGATTCCCTATGGGCAAGTACTGTCCAATGATTCCCTATGGGCATTGGGCAAGTACTGTCCAATGAATCCCTATGGGCAAGTGCTGTCCAATGAATCCCTCATTGTTTCAAAAATTAATTGCCACACAATACAAGCACCTACATTTCTGAAATTTCACACACATAGGTCCCAAGGTACCGCCTACAATGTGGCAAAGTTTCATGTGTGTAACTTTACAAATGACAAAGTTATAGGCATTCCTGGGTATTTATTAAAAAATTAATTGCCACACAAGGCAAGCACCTATGTTTCTGAAATTTCACACACATAGGTCCCAAGGTACCACCTACAATGTGGCAAAGTGTCATGTGTGTAACTTTAAAAATGACAAAGTTATAGGTGTTTCTTTCCTCATTGTTTCAAAAATTAATTGCCACACAAGGCAAGCTCCAATGTTTCTGAAATTTCACACACATATCAAGGCAAGTGGTACCTGTAATGTGCCCAAGTTTCCTGTTTGTATCTTCAAAAATAAAAAAATGGGAGGCATAACTGTATTTACCCCACTACTACCCATTTTTCTAAAAATTAATTGCCACACAAGACAAGCACCTACGTTTCCGAAATTTCACACACATAGGTCCCAAGGTACCAACTACAATGTGGCAAAGTTTCATGTGTGTAACTTTAAAAATGACAAAGTTATAGGCATTCCTGGGTATTTATTAAAAAATTAATTGCCACAAAACGCATGTACCAATCTTTCTGAAATTTCTCACAGATAACTATCCCTAACCAGTCTACAATGTGCCCAAGTTTCATCCTTCTATCTTTAAAAATGAAAAAGTTATAGGCATTTGTGTAAAACAATACTTGGCTATGGGAAAAAGCATTCAAAATGGCGTCCGATCCGGATCGGACATCCGGTCCGATCCGATCCGACCATCCTCCGATCCGATCCGATCCGACCCCCCAGGTCCGATTCCGATCCGCTATCCGATCCGATCCGGGGGGTCAGTGCACATCCCTACAAAATATTACAGTGTGGTGTCTCCTGGTCATGTTCCACTCAGCAAGACTTACTCCATTCTATTTCCCTTTCCCTGCCTCCTGGTTTACTGGGCTTTAGAGGGGTGGGTATCCCAGCAGGATTTTTTCTCTATTTTTTTTGCTTCCACAAACCTAGGGGGTGGGGTACCCCAAACATGCTTGTATCGCCCTCTAGTTCTCAGTTATCCAGTTTCATTCCAACCAACCACCCCATTTTTGGTTTCCCTATCAGCCACTATCCTGTGACCATTGAGCATGCTCAGTCCTCATTGGGTTGCTTTGAGCTTCCCCCGAAGGGATTGTTGTATTTCTGCAAACCATAGTTTTCTCGCTTCTCTTTAGATGGTGCCATTTTGGCTACATGACTGCTGGTATTTGCAGAATCGAATTCACCATGAATTAATTATGCTTCTCTTCACTTAAGGGTGACACTAGTTGGACTTCAAAGGAGAAATATGCTGTTATTTAGCATTGTTCCTATGGAAACTAGTTTTTTTGAGTAGAGAGATTTTTCCATAATTTTGAAGTGAACTTCTGTCAAATATCTCTCTTTTCTTCATTTCCACAGTTTATAGCATCTGGATCCCTTTCTGTGTCAGCTGAGAAACATCTAACCTCCGCTTTGGTGAGAGACATAGGTCCCCTCTACAAGATTTTGGATTGACGCCCGGTTGCCCGATTATGCGCATTTACGGAGAAGCGCATTTACTCCTAATACCTATTCACGAGAGGCGGTGAAGTGCATTACGGGCTGTATGAAACACGCTTTAAAGTTGTTTACATGCGGAGAATCGCATGTTTACATGGCCATAAGGCGCTTCAACTCCGGCAGTAAATTTTAAGTCGCTACTTTACACGCATTCGATAATGCTCATAAACGGAGATAAAAAGCGCCTCAACCCCCGATTTGCACTCCGCTCTTGTCAAGGTAAAATCTGTAATATGCCTTGAAAGAGCTTTAAATTGCTCTCGTAGAGGAACCTATAACTAATAGTTTAAATAGCTATTTTAATGGAGACGACAAAAAATAAGCTTATTTATTTTTATGGCTTGTCTGAACAGCCTATTCCGTTCAGAATTGCCATTACCATAATTCATCGTTTTGGCCAAGGGTACTCACATAGTTCCATCACGCCCCATTGCCCTGTTCCCATCAACAATCAATGCTTGAAAATACCAAGCTTTATCTCAAAATACGACCTTCTTTAAACAATGCTAGTCTTGTGTCTGCCATCATTCCCTGGCCTGGCACCCTTCTTTCAGGGTTCATGCAGGTAACCGAGTATTCCCAGAGCCCTTTCTGATGTTCCCTGGATGGTATTGGAGCTACTGAATTGCAGCTTATATCTGCACCTTGCAGATAATGTCAGAAGCCTCAAGCCCATGGGAGATGACTACAACATGGCTTCTTTTTATTTATTCATTTATTACCTTTATATACTACCCAATAGCTGAAGTTCAATTAGAACCATAAAATACAACACAATAAAATCTAATATAACAGTTTAAAACTACAGTATAAAACCAAATAAAAATAAAATAAAAGCCACCAGCAGTACAAATTTAGTAACAGAATTAAAAACAACAGAACTAGGAACCAAGGAGTAGATTTATATCAGCACTTCCCTAGTTTCTAGGAGGGATGGTAGTGATGATGAGCAAGGGCGCAATTTTGTGTACACCTCTGATGCAACTTGAGGACTTTATCCTTACTATTCTGGGATGGAAAAGAGCCATACTGCAGAAATGACCATGTTGTAAACACAACTTTGGAAGGGACTCCCTGTATCCAGAGTCTGGCATTACAAAATCACTGTTAATGATGGGGAGGGTGGATCAGGGTGGGCATCTGAATTATTTAGGAATCAAGAGTCCCCTCTACAAGATGTCGCTTTGACGTCTGGTTGCCCAATTATGCGCATATACGGATAAGCGCATTTACTCCTAATCCCTATTCACGAGAGGCGGCGAAGCGCTTCACGGCCTGTATGAAACACGCTTTAAAGTTGTTTACATGTGGAGAATTGCATGTTTACATGGTCAGAAGGGGCTTTAACTCCCACAGTAAATTAAAACTTGCTATTTAACGCGCATTTGAAAATACGAATAATCTGAGATATTAAACTCCTCAACCCCCGATTTGCACTCCGCTCTTGTAGAGGTAAAGTCTGTATTGCACTTTGAAAGAGCTTTAAATTGCTCTTGTAGAGGCACCCAAGAAGTAGGTGCAGAGCAGAAGGTCCATCGGAAGATAGCTCCTTTCTTTCTTCACCCTTCCTATTGGGCTGCACTAATATAATACAGTAGTAGCATTGCGGTGGATGTTTTATTTTTGAAAGCGGCTCAATGCTACAATAGTAGAGCATATCAGTCCTTGGAAAAATAAATGATAAAAGCTTTGATGGTGAGATAGGAAAAATCCTGTAAGCACTCTAAGGGCACAATCCTATCCTAGTTTAGACAGAAAAAAGTGCTACAACTCCCAGCATGCCCCAGCCGCCCACAACATCCACCCTAATGTTAGAGTAGAGAAACTTGTAACAATCATATACAAGTTTCAAAAAAAAAAAAGAACTTTAAAAATAAAAAAGCCAGCCAGCCAGCCAGCCAGCAGCAAACCCTTTTAAGCAGCAGCTTGCAGCGGAGTGAAGATACAATCAGAAAAGATATTTGAGGGAAGGGAAGAATGTATCCCACAGAGTATAGCAACAAATTACAGCAAAAGCTACAAAAGTAGGGGTGAGTGAAGTTAATTTAAGATACATTGGATGTCTCACTTGTTAGTTCAGTTATTTTAACATTAAGATGTTCTGTAGAACAGATTTGTCTTAATTGTGTGCTGTAAAATCAAATATGCAACCAAGGCTATGTTCAGGTGGGCACCCCCCCTTGGTGCCAGACATGCCCCCTTGAGGGCCAACCATGTGGTCCTCCTTTTTGGTTTGCAAAATATGGTCACCCTAACAATGCTGCATAGTTTCATAATTACAGATCTTTCCACAGTCCCCAGAGGTGGCTCAGATTTGCCTTAGGATTTCAATTTCCTCTCAGGAAAACATCAGTGCAGCATGAAACTTGGGTTCTTTGCTTCACATTGGTCGAAGAGGGGGCAGAAGGAGACAGCTTTTATTCAATAATTTCACTTTAGAGAGATCTGTGTCCAGTCTATATATTTGGTGGCCTGATGTTTCTGTCCATCTCTTTCAGGTGAAATGCAGTGTGGGACTGAATATCACAAGTGCTCTAATGGCATTAACTGGTATCTTGCTATATATAACAGAACAGGCTATTAATCATCTGCCCTATAGATATTATTATAATGATCCATATAGATCTGGTTGGACAAAGGTAAGTTAACAAGTTTCATGCAGCACTTTGACTTTATAGGCAGGATCCAAGAAGAAGGATATGTATGAATAAGAGAGAAAAACCCCATACACCTTAGGTTTTGCTTGCTGCTTTTATGACAGCATTTCCTATACCAGCGAGTCTAGTTAATTTGAAAGGTGGCTTCTCTCTATTGTTGTAAATTATGGCAGCCAGAAATGGTCTTTTCCAGCCACCGTAGTTTACAACAGTAGATCTATGGCGGGCTGGAGCTGCTCTCCTAGAGGATGGGCGGGTCACCGGTACAGGCGGAGACTTCAGGAAAGTCCCACAGATGGATGGGCAGAAGGCAGTGGTCTGGCTTTAGGCTGAATCAGCCTGCAGTGCTTTAGCTGCTTTGGCCCAAGGTGACCCAATCTGGTCCCGAACAGGATTTGAGTTGAGGCAGGCCAAATCGGCCCACTTCAGCTTGGATCACATCGGACAAAATCGGAGGCCCCCCAGACTAGATTTTTGGATCGGCCGCCATTTTTGTTTTCCCCATAGACTTTCCCCATAGAAAGCTTTCCCCCAATGCAAGTCTATGGGAAGAAATTGCCGCGGGTGGGTGAGGGGGCCCTAACTCCCTCCTCCCCCCGAGGTTCTTACCTCCTGGGGCTGTCCGCTTCCATCTGCTGGCGTCCGCGGGCACCAGCGGATGGAAGTGGACGACCCCGGGGGGGTAAGCCCCTTCCCCCTCCCCCTGCTTACCTTCCAGGACCGTCCACTCCCCTCCACCGCTGGCTGCTACTGCGAGCAGGCTTCGCAGCCTGCTCCTGAGTAGTGCGCCAGGTGATGACATCACCTGGCATGCTACCTAGGGGCAGGCCGCGAAGACTGCTCACATTAGCTGCCAGCGGCGGAGGGGAGTGGACGGCCCCGGAAGGTAAGCAGGCCCCCCTCCCCCTGCTTACCTTCCCCCGATGTCCGCTTCCATCAGCAGGCGCCCGCTGGCGCCCGCTGATGGAGGCGGACAGTGCCGCCAGGGAAGCCTTCCCCCGCTGTCCACTTCTATCGTCGGGTGCCCACTGGCACCCGCCGATGGAAGTGGACAGGCCTGCCAGGGAAGCCCCCCCCCGCTGTCCGCTTCCATCGGCGGGCGCCCACTGGCGCCCAAAAATGGAAGCGGCGGCGGGCACCAGGGCGCCTGCCGATCCTCCAATCCATTCCAATCTGGATCGGGTCCTTTCCAGATCAGATTGGATTGGATCGGACGATCCAACGGGGTGATCAGAAATCGGATAATTGTATCTGATTTCCCCTGGATCGGATCCGGATCGTGGATCGGACTCGATCCAGTGGACACCCCTAATTAATAGCCCTTCACATATGACATTAATAGAATGAATGATGCTCAGATGAGATGTTTAGCCTTCTGTATGCATCCCAGTTTTCATTGCCTATCAAACAGCATCAAGTATGTGTGGAGGTTTGCTTTAAGATGTTGTAAAGCACAAACATGTTAAGGAGGTTCCTGCCCACATTCTCCTACCCACTATGATATGTTCTCCAGTTCTTCTGCTCCAAGAGACATATGTGTCAGGAAGGCTTCTTAAGAAAGCAATTTTAAATTGTCCACCCTGCCTCCCCGCACAGCTTTTCCTGAGATGA
Organism: Anniella stebbinsi; assembly: GCA_029215795.1. Taxonomy (NCBI): domain Eukaryota; kingdom Metazoa; phylum Chordata; class Lepidosauria; order Squamata; family Anniellidae; genus Anniella; species Anniella stebbinsi. The sequence goes on from JARDYH010000001.1 coordinate 262,256,383, forward strand.
AATTCTGCAACTGAACTAATTTGCTAGTATTGAGAGGTATATAACAACTGTCTTCCCATATACAGTCTGTAGGTACTGGTCTCTCTGTCCTGCTCTTCTTGTTTACTTTGTTGGAGTTCTGCATCACCATTTCTGCAGCGTATTTTGGGTGCCAAGCAGTCTGCTGCAAGAGTGACCAGGTAAACATTTGATAATGTGCAATCCTATGAAGTAGATTAGGTGGTTAAAGTTACAGGTCTTAGGATCTCCTACGGTGCTTCATAACTGATTAGGAATTTAGGAAGTGAGTGTACAAAAAAATGAAGAATTATAAAGAACAAAAAATTGCAAGGATAGGTTCTTATGAAAGTGCCACTTATTCACAAATGTTGCCAAACTGCAAGAATTCTTGTATATATCTGATAATCCAGGGTCTCCATAAGAGAATTCAGGTTGGCTCAGTGCAAGTTTCCATTCCAACAGCTCTGGTTGTGTAGCCACAAAGCAGAGGAGAAACAACTACAACAGTAAAAGGATAGACAAATTCTGTTCTGCCCTAATGCGATAGCTGGTGTTCTAGAAACATTCTTCTTACTAGGTACATTGGGGCAGCTCCTTTAATGGTGATGACTCTTCATGCCACCAGCATGGTGATGATGGTGATGGTGATAATGGTGGTGACAAGGAAATATATATTTTATAGTGAATTCCTCTTTTGTGTTACAGCCAACAGTGTTTTTTGTACCCTACGCTGCCAGTGGAGCTAATGTCATTCCCACTGAAGACAACCCTGATCCTCCTCCTCCAGCCTATGATGCTACAGTTTCTTATTCCAAGGGAGAGTGAAGAACCCAAGGGAAAAGCTATGGCTAATGTCGCAGCAGGAATCTCTGCAACTATCTCAGGAAGAATAACATATTATTGACTTCCAAATTTGTTTTCAAATATATCTGCCTACCCAGACTATGTGCTGGGGTAGCACTGCATCTCCTGCTCTGTACTGCATCTCCCGCTTTGCACTTCCTGGCCCTGTGTTGCACCTCCTGCTCTGCATTTCAGCTAGATGGGCATTTTCACCTGTCTAGCAGAGCCTTCGTGGAGGGGGAGGGAGAGAGGCTGTGGACGGTTTGGGATAGCTCAGATCCCCGTGCCCCCAGTCTTCTCCCCTCCCCACCCACCAGCCCACCTCTTTCACCCCTCGATGAGCTCATGTCTGCGTGCTCATTGAAGCAGCTCTGCCCTGTCCAAGCCAACGCAGGGGAAGGGGAGGGGAGCTTGGTTTCCTGGCTCCAAGCGCTGTCTCTGGCCTTGGATCCAGGAATCCAAAATACCCTGTTTCCCCCAGATGCTGTCTAGGGACCACAGAATTGCTCTGTAATACATTCAATTCATACATTAAAACTAAGCAAGAGGTGTCTGTCCTTCTTTCTCAGATAGGAGAAAATGTCTCTCCTATGATGGGGCTTGCTGTAACATGGGAATGTACCCCCTAAAAGCAACGGAAAGTTCTTTTTCTTCAGAACTTTTTTTACTAAATGCAAATGTATTCCAATCACATCGACTGATAATCATTCAGTTACAAATTACATAATTAACTGCCTGAGTATCCATTGATTCAAGGTGGCTTTGTCAATAAAACTTTGAATTGGAGATCCTTCTTTGTCTGATGGTGCATTTGCTAACCTGTGAATGTGAGACTACAGATGAGCAAATCAGTCTACTTGGAGCCTGCTTCACTTTCACACACATTCATATATAAATCCGTTCTGTGCCCATTTCCACATTAATCTACAGTATTTAAAAATCTGCATGGAAATCTTCACTTAAAACATATTCAAATATGTGTAATTTTATATGTGTTTCTATATGTCTTTTCCCTTGAGATACACATTTTAAATGTATTTCGAGACACTCAACCTGCTGAGAACTGTATTGCAACATTTGGAGAAGCACAAGATTCCAGTGGAGAGCTAAGTTCAAATCCACACATTAGTCCAACAGAAACAGATCACAACTGTTTCTACTCAGTCGTGGTGCCAAGTGGTGGGGCAAGGGGAGGCAATCCCCCCCCCAATAAGGAACTTGCCACCCCAGTTTCTGGACTCGTGTAATTACTGGAAGGAAAGGCACTTCTTCATATATAGCTATAGCATTTCAACAGTTCCGCTGCAGCCCTTGACTGGGCCAACAAAGGTTATGCATTTTGCAGCACTGACATTCCCTTCAAGATGCCAATAGACCAGTGGCAATCCACTGAGGGAAAAGGGGAAGCATCTCACATGCAGAAGAGAGAAGTAATTGTGGAGATGTGGTCAGCTGCACTGCTGGTGGGGGTGGGCTAGAGCCCCTGCCTGTTGTTTCTCCTCAATCAGTCAGGCTGGGAATTCTAGGTGCTCTGTTATGCTAGGGTGACCATCTGGAAAGGAGGACAAGGCTCCTGTATCTTTAACAGTTGTATCGAAAAGGGAATTTTAGCAAGTGTTATTTGTATGCATGCAGCACCTGGTGAAATTCCCTCTTCATCACAACAGTTAAAGCGCAGGAGCTATACTAGAGTGAAAATAAAGCATTTTAGGATTCTGAGCATTTGTTTTTTGCTATACTCCTTCCCCACCTTCTCTTTCTTCAGTTAATATTGTTCTGTTGCATTAGAAATCTCTGTGTCCCTTTTTCTAACTGCTCCCTGCCAGTGAAAACATGCAAGGAAAGTTACCTTCATATTCTAAAGGTGGAAGCTTTTGCTTTGCTCTTTCTCTCTCTGCTTCAACTCTGTGCCATGCGACAGTAGGGAGACCATATGAAAAGGAGGACAGGGCTCCTGTATCTGTATCTCCTGTATCTTTACTGAAAAGGGAATTTCAGCAGGTATCATTTGTATGCAAGCAGTACCTGGTGAAATTCCTTCTTCATCACAACAGTTAAAGCTGCAGGGGTCCTGTCCTCTCTTGTATCTGGTCACACTAGCTATACTTTAGCAGCTTTAGCTGGTGTGATGAAGAGAGATTTTCACCAGGTGCTGTATGCATAGAAATGACACCTGCTCAAATTACCTTTTCAGTACAACTGTTAAAAGATACAGGAGCCCTGTCCTCCTTTTCATATGGTCAGCCTACCATCATGACCGAACGGATTTGCTCAACAACTCCAGCAATTCCAATGACTTTTCCTACCTCCCCCCCTCCCCCTCCCCCTGCTGCTCATTTCTCAGAAAGAAACACACTTTCCTGGAAGAAAGCCCCATTGAACTGGTTGAGACTTCCTTGTGAGTAGACTTGTCCAGGATTGCCCAGTTCGCTATCCCGCTTTCTTCTGTCAACCCCACCCCCCACCGATTGTTTAATATTATAAAGGCAGGCTTTGGTTTTGGTTTTAATTGTTGAAGCCACCTTGCAGTGCATTCCTGGCCACGTTTAATGGGGAAGTAAATCCTGTTGTAAAAATCTGAACAGATCTATGATTTTCATCCCAAAACACGTCCATTTCCCCTGTTACGCATTTTACACGCATCTTACATGCATCCTACATGTGTTCGCTGACACGCACACCCAAACCGTCCACACACAGCACCCCCAAAGCCCCATTCCCCACTGCCTGTCCATTGTATCCACTTCTGCAAAAGTCAAGCTGCTTGCAAGAGATTTGGTGGCGCAAGAACTAGGAGCTTGTCAATATTGCCATTGCTCCTTCTTCTCCAGGTCAGACTCCATTGTACACAGTCAGAAACACACGTAGGCTACTTGACTTAGAGGAACCAGGAGTGTGACTCATCCAGATGTGACCATGGCACACCTGGAGAGGGACAAAATGACCATATAAGGGAATGATAGAAGTGGAGGGACGTTGCAAAGCATCTCTGGGTACAAGTAAAATCGCACATGGCAATGCAACGCCACATCTGGCCACTATTCGGGACCACTAGAGAGTAAAATAGAGTTGGCCAAATGATGTCACTGGGGCTATAAACCAATGGGATGAGGGCTGATGACGTGTAACTTTTGGAGTATAAAAGCATTGTTTGAACCTTGGTGTGATGTGACTCTGGAAAGCAGCATTAGCATCCGGAGGTCACCTATTCTGCGCAGAATAATAAATTAGTTTCCAAAGCTTCAGGAGGTCTTTCGTCAAGTGTTTCATATCTGGACTTTGTACACTTGGGAATAGCATAATTTATGCAACAATCCCATGGTATTCCATGGGCCTTACTGACAGGTAAATGAGCATAAATGAGATGGCAAAAGGTTGGAGTGCTCAAAGCAATCCTAACTCTCACCAGTCAACACCCCAGTTTATAGAAAATCCCTCCCAGATTTTCCTCCCCCTCCCTCCCATGGACTCCTCTTCCTCATCGCACTGTGAACCCCTCTTCCTCCTCCCTCCCCCCAAGAAGCACCCACTCACTCACCCCCTGCCACACCTCCATGCCCCAGCTCTCAACCCTGCATGCTCATGAGATGCAAACCCACTGGCTGGCGGTAAGGGCTTTCTTCAAGAGCCATGTGGCGCCTGTGTGTCTGACAAGATAACTTGGAACAGCTGATGGCCTAGATTGGAACAGTGGGGCAGCGGCAAAAAATGCAGTTTCTGGGGCCTCCAGAAAGCACATCACCCCCCATTACCCCATGGCGAGGGGGAATGAGGCACTTTCCAGAGGCCCCAGAAACCACGCTTTCCCCTCCTGTGCTGCAATGGGGCATTAATAAAGGCCTCCATTGGAGCGGAGGAGGAGAGAGGAAGTCATTCCTGCCCCCACCCCCACTGCTCCAATCAGTGGCGGCCCTCTCACATGCCCAATCATCCCCCCACACCTGGTTGTCTGCAGCTGCACTGCATCGCAACTTGCATCTCCCCACCAGCGGTGTGTGGTGCCTGCACATCTGACAAGGTATCGCAAGAGATCCCGTGATCCCTTGTTGGACGGATGTCTTGCAGGGTCGAGAGGCACGGTGCCAGGGCGCCGTCACCAGGGAGATGTGAGTCACGATGTGGCATGGCCTTGTGTGATGAGGTGTGGAGAGGTGAGTGGGTGTGCGAGGAGTGGGCTGTGGCTGCTGCTTGGTCCTGAACATGACCAAAAAGTGTTATCCTTAACCAAAAAAAGCCAATACAAAATCACCAAAGAATTAAGGTTTTCAAAATTTAAAGGTCATTTTATTCAGATATATTAAAACATTTAAGCAGAGCAATTGAATTTACAGAATAATAAAAATGCTGAGTAAATACTCCTTCAACACTTATTAAGACAATTAGCTCTGTATGGTTGAAATAGAAGATAGGCCAAACGCGTTTTGACATTTTAAACCACCCAGAGAGCTTCGGCTATGGGGCGGTATATAAGTGTAATAAATAATAATAATAATAATAATAATAATAATAATAATAATAACGTCTTCTTCAGTGGCCTATAATGGAGGCTGTTATAGTCTGTGAGCACTTTCTGCAGGTTTGTTGAAAAACATTTTATATTTGTGGTAGATTTGTTCTTAATTATAAATTATGTTATGACTCTGTTTGAAGAGGAATGCTTTTATTATTGTTACAGGTTTTGTTGTCTTAGGGGAGTGATACTACTGTCCTATTTTAGGGATATTGATAGTCAGCCCCAGATTCAAGATATCTGTTCTTTTATTTTGCAAGTCTACTATATCAGCTTGTGCCGGGTAACAAAAACATCTTTGTACATATTTTGTAAATAAATTCCATAGTCGTGAGATTTTGAATTATATCACTTATTTCTTTAAAAACCCTTTCCCAGAATTTTTGTACATGTTCACAGCTCCACCACATATGAAAATAGGTCCCAACCTCCTGACATCCCCTCCAACAATTCTTAGACACTTTTTTATCAATCTGGTGAAATCTTACAGGTGTTAGATACCATCTCCATACTATCTTATAGTAATTCTCCTTAATTCTAATCGACAACAATTTTAACATTCTTACTTTCCATATCCTCTCCCATTTATCTTCATTAATTTTCCCCTTAACATCTTCTTCCCAAATCTCTTTTATAACATTAAGTGAGTCCTGGAATTCCTCCTCTATCAATATTTTATATATCTCACTAGTCAGCCCTTTCTTAACTCCAGCTTCTTGTTTTTTTCTTTTTAGTTCAATTAAATCTTCAAATTTAGTATTATTTCTACATTTCTTATTTTTCAGTCTCCATTCCTGAGTCCATTTTTCCAATTGTAAACATTTGAACCAAGCTATCTTTTGTCCTTTAAACAACTCTTTAATATGCTCACTATCCTTCATCTTTTCCATCCAATTCCTTAACTTAATTATATCCTGATCTTTCAGTCTCGCTTCTATCTCATCTTTTAATACCCTTGGGAAGTTTCCCACTACTACAACTGGGGCGAGTGGAGAGTCTCCTGGTATCAACTTCCCTCTAAACTTCTCCCAGATCTCTAATATATTTTCCAACAATGGGTTGTCCAGTACCTTCAATTCTTTCTTTTGGATTTTAGTAAAAAATATATTTCCCAATTTACAATCTACCTCCGCTGTTTGCGGTTCCAACCATTCCAAATCTTCCTCCCCTAAAATACTATTAATAATATATCTTAACTGATTAGCAATATAATAATTCTTAATATTCGGAAGTCCTAAACCTCCTTTCTTTTGAGCCTTATACCATAACCCTTTATTTATCCTTGCTCTTTTATCCCCATTACAATAAGCATTAATCATATTTTGCCAACTTTTAATCTCCGCTACTGAAATTCTAATCGGTATCATTCTAAACAAAAAATTAACCTTAGGTAAAATCTTCATTTTAATAACTGCTATTAAAATCCTGCATCCAACAGGATGATGAGCAAAGACTAATTGGCATGTGGGTTGAGGTCTCAAATTGGGGTATTATCAGGAATATATCTACCTATCTATTTAAGATGTGTGCACAGCAGCTCTGCTCCGCACTGTTTTTCAGAGCAGAGCTCTGATTACCTGGTTCTCCACTCTGATTTTTGAAGTGGCTGCCTTGCTCCACCCTGTCGGATTATCCATCGGAGAATTGCTCCGTTTTCAGATAACCACTCTATTATACTCTATGGAAATTAACCAAAATGCTTACAGCTCCGTCATTTTAAAAGATAAAGAGATGAAACTTGGCACCGTGGTAGCTCTTAAGTAGGGTTTTATCCATGCCAAGTTGAAAGCATCTGTGTTCATGCCCTGATTTTTAGGGAACTTTTTGCAGTTCAAACTCAGGTTGTGAAACCTCCTTTTTGGGATCTAGCCCCTTGCAGTACACAATTTTTTAAAAAGAAGAATGAAATTAAAGTTAAAGAGATAAAACCTGGCACCATGGTAGCTCTTAAGTAGGGCTTTAGCCATGCCAAGTTGAAAGCAGATGCATTCATGCCTTGATTTTTAGGGATTTTTTAAAGTTGGAATAAACGGCCCATTATAGCCTATGGAAATTAACAAAAATGTTTACAGCTCCATTATTTTTAAAGATAAAGAGATTGTGTGTGTGTGTATATATATATATATATATATATATGGAGATAGTAGACTTTAAACACACACACACACACACACACACAAAGTAACAGCAGGAACTAGGGTGAGTGGAGTGAATGTAAGGTAAAAGGATTGGAATGAAAAGATAAAGAGATTTTTTTTTGCATATATATATATATATATATATATATTGTGGGGTAACAGTAAAACACACACACACACTAACACAAGGGGAGTTGTGGGTTGGGATGCTTGGAAGGAACTTGGATTTTAGACCCAACAAGAAGAAACGACTCCACTGACTGACACAGACAGACTGAGAATTAAAGATACGGGATATATATATATATATATATATATATTCAGTGGGGGTAACAAGAACACTCACTCACTTACAATAGTGTGGGAGTGGTACTACAAGGTGCTTGGAAATTGGGGTTTGGAATAGAAGAATTAGCCCATGACCAAAGAAAAGCAGACAGATAGACACTGACAGAGACTCCAAACTGCAAAGTAAACAAACAGCAAAAACAGCAAGCAGCCCTCTGATTTTCTCTAATTTTCTCCTCCTTCCGAATGCTCCACGTCCACGAGCTAGCAAAGGAATGAGTTCCAGGGCAAGGACAAATGGGTTATATATGATTTGCAATCCCACCCCTTAAGCACTGTGATTGGAGGGGAGGACAAGAAAGGACACTGTGGCTAGTTAGCCTCAGATGTCACTCTCAAAACTACCCTCCCTCACCCCTCAGTGTCTTCCTAATATGGAAAAGTGTTCAATTAGTCCATCATCAACATGAAACGGCCACTCATGAAGCCCAACAAACCTTCAGTTACCATTGGATGCCTGCAGAGCTCCAAACAATCTCTGCTCTGCACCGCAGGTATCCAGTGGTTTTAAAGTCATCCAATATCTGCTCTACGAGATCAGAACTCTGATGGAGCACACACCCCTAATATATATTTGTTCCCATATTTTTTACCTTTTCTGGTTTTCCTGGTACCCTTTTATTTTTATTTATGCGCTGTCTCATCTTCTCCTGGACGTAGAGAAGGTACTCTGATTTTTATGCTTCATTTTTCCATTATTCTAGCCCCCCCCCGCCCCCAATTTCTACATAGGGTTAGTTTATAGAGAAGCTTTAATTAAACTCCCCCCCCCCCCGGTGATGAATTTTCCATGGATCATATTCACAATTTTTTCTCACAACTCTGATTGCCTTCTTACTGCTTCCCTTTTTACATTACATTGTTACCAAGGAACTCAGCTGCACTCCGTGTGTGTGTTGGGGTGTGTGTGTGTGTGTGTGTGTGTGTGTGTTTGAGCTATGCCTCACACAAATTGAGTTTAGAATCTCCATTCAAATTTCAAATACTTTATTGCTGAGTCTGAGGACCATTGCAGGTAAAAAGAAACAGTATCCATCATTAAAACTATAAAAGGTTTACATATTTGGGACAAACGGCACATTTTAGCATCAACACATAAAACAGGATGAATAAAATTGAGCTGAATTTAGCTTATACAACCTTAAAACATTGCAATTAAAAAGGCTAAAACAATAGTTAAAAGCTTGTCAAGGTGCAATTTTACAATGTTCAGATCTGCTAGTTACTATGGCCCTTTACAGAGAGAGATTCCGGTGAATAGAGGAACATTTCTCTACATTTTGCAGCCTTAATCACAAACGCTGCAACTCTTTGAACAACAAATTGATTTTCTGATTGTAGGAGAATGTCCAATTTGCATGATATACCCAAATATTTCATTTTCTTTAAAAATGAATCTAAATATTTTCCTCTAATGTCGGAGTATAATCTACACTCAAGCATATAATGGGCCAAAACCTCCTGGACTAGCTCTCCACAAACACACAATCTATTCTGTACTGGGATACCATAATATCGGCCCCATTTCATCATTGAATCCATTTGTTCAAAATGTAATCTAGTAAAAGCTATCGGATATTCCATTTTCATGGGGAATGACAAGCATTTTTCATATTGGTGCTGTCGTTTTGTCCTGGCTAGCCATTTTGTGGTGGCTGAGGCTGCGAGGACTGCTAAGTCTGTTTGTGCATTAACATCGGAAACTCTTTGTTTGAAAATATTTCTGCTGGTATTTGCTCTTGGATTTAATGCTTGGACCGAAAAGCCAAAATTTAGAAGCAATTTTGATAGTTTTGACCACCAGGAGCTTCCTAGATCCAATGACTTCTGTTCCTTCATACAGATTTTAGGGAACCTATCTTCAGATTGGTTATTTATTCTACACCAGAAATTAACTATCCTGGTATAAATTAATCCAGATATCTTTTGCATGCCCAGCTCAGCTCTAACAATATGGGCTGGAAAATATTTGGAAACCCCTAAAATCATACGCATAAAGCGGCTTTGGATGTTTTCAATTTTTGAAAGATCTGTAAAACCCCCAATTTCTGCACCATAGGTTAACATTGGTATCACCTTTGCTTTAAAAACATTTACAATTGGGTGTAGTGAGCCAGGGTATCTATAATTGAATAGTCTGTTCAACGATTGTAAGCAGGCAATTGATTTTACTTCATTTTTCTTTATTTGTAAAGCCCAAGAGCCTGTGGCCGAAAAAATTATACCGAGGTAAGAATAGGATTTTACCTGTTCTATCTCTTTAGAGTTCATGCACCATTTATATAATTTTTTCTTTTTACCAAAAACTACAACTTTTGATTTGTCATTATTAATGACTAGGTCATTTTCTGCACAGTAGGCACTGAACTGTTTTAAAAGTCTTCTTAAGCCAACTTGTGATGTTGCAAACAATATCATATCATCTGTGTACAGAAGAATGTTCAGAGCTCTATTTGAGATTTTGGGCATATAGAACTCCTGCTTATGGAGGTATGCTACAATGTCATTTAAGTAAAAATTAAAAAGAAAGGGAGCTAAAATACAGCCTTGGCGTACACCGTTTTGTGTTGGCGTCTGTTCTGTAAGGGCAAGACTTATTCCCGTTTGGACTTTCAGATAAGTATCTGAATAAAGTGCTTTTATTAAAAATAGGAGTCTAAGATCAATATTTGTTTGTGACAACTTTTCCCAGAGATGGCGCCTGTTTATAGAATCAAAAACTCCACTTAAGTCAATGAAAGCAGCAAAGAGCTGGCCCCCGATGCAGTGTACTTAGTTATCAGGTGATGCAGCACAAAACAATTATCCATAGTAGATCGCTCTTTCCTGAAGCCAGCCTGTTCTTCTACAAAGATGAGATTTTCTTCTGACCAATCCTCAAGTTTGTGCAAGAGGTACTTAGCATAAAGTTTCTCTGGGATATCAATCAGGCTTATAGGTCTGTAATTATTTGGGTCCTGTCTATTTCCTTTCTTATATATTGGCACAATTATACTCAGGTTCCAGCCATTTGGAATGAAACCTGTGTTGTTTATATGTGTAAATAGCCCTGCCAGTAATGGTCAACACCAATCTACATCACTTTTGAACAGTTCAGGTGGTAAGAAATCCTCACCTGGGGCCTTATTATTCTTCAAAGTCTGGATAAGCAATTTGATTTCCAGAAAGGTTACCGGGGGCCAAGATGGGAGTAAATTGATGTCTACCTCAGGGAGCTGCCTACCATACGACCTTTCTGCTGCTACACCTTCTCTAAATAAATTGAAATAGAAATTTTCCCGTTTTGATGCTGGAATAGGTATATCAAGAAATAATTTTACCTCTCTAACTTTCCCAGAAACTAAATGCCAAAAATATGCTGAGTTAGGCTGTGTGGCTGCCACTTCAAGGTCAGCCCAAAATTTTGCCTGGAATAGGGATTTTTTTAGCTAAAATTAATTTTTTAAAATCTCGCCTAAGAATCTCCATTCATGAACAACTATCACTATAGCCCAGGTATCTGGTTCCCTTTGACAAATTCCTGCATCACCATGAATATTTGGGAAAGGCTCTCCTTAGGCCGTTTTCCTCTGAAACAGGTAAATAACTTCCATATTCCTTCTTTCTTTATTCTCCGACTAAGTTGCATCAGCTCTTTGTTCTATATATCGAGAGTAATAGTTGATGGTCCACATTTAATTGTGTTAATCTATCCATCTTTTCCATTCAGTATTAAAATCACAATTTTAGAAATACTCTGTCATAAGCCCTATTCTTTCATTCAAGCCCTGGTCTGTATTAATTCACTAATATCCCATGGCATAAATTAGGAGTGTGAAATAGCTTTGGCTGAATCGGGCCACTTCAAACCAGGAGCGTCTTTACATCAGGGAAAAATTGTGCTGCCTTACTGGGGTTCCTTTGTGCGATTGTGATAGGCTCAATTACATGGGCGGACAGGGTGACCAGATGGTTTGAATTGCAAACCATGTGGTTTGTAATTGAAAACTTCCCTTCCTTTCGGTGCTCAGAACCTTGAATAGGACAGCACCATCTAGTGGCTGCCTCATAGCACAACTTTGTCTTTAGACACTGGGAAAACCTGTCCTATTTCAAAAGAACCGGAATGTCTCAGGCTTTTTTCTTAGAGTGAGATTTCCGGAGGAAGGAGTGGGAGATGTCCTGGAGGTGGACAACATCAACTGAAGGATCCACAAACTTCTGTAAGTGGCCAATCACGAATGTGCTGTATAACACTGATGTAAAGATGCTGTAATTCTGTCGCTGCCCGAGGTGAAGCAGTCTTCCCTCCAAAATGAATGGAACTGACTCTGGAACAGAATCTGTAACCAAGCTTTGTGTGCGATTTGGCACTTGGGAGGGTTGCACAAAGTCTGTCCTTGAGGATTCCCTTGTGTGATGCTACCCCTCCCAATGGATTGGGATTGGGTGGAGTGGCAGCTTTGCTTACCCTTCATCCTCTCCCCAGTGGGAGAAGGCACAGGGCAGAAGAAGTGGTTTGCTGCAGGTGGGCCTTCTTTGATGGGGCATGTAGTGAAACATGATTCTCAACAGAGATTGGGAGACAATGCTTTATATAGACAGGGAAACGGGTGGCAGAGAGACTGATGCACAAGAAGGAGAATGCTGTACTGCGCTAGTGAGTTTGTTAGAGCTGTTCTGTAGTTTGTAGTGAATAAAACAACTAATATTAAGATGTTGCGGTCTCTAGCATTCATTAAACAGGACGTGTCAAGAAAATCAACTCCCCAACATGCCTGGCAGGTACCAAATGACATCAGGGGGTGTGGTCACCCCCCCCCCCGACATCATTCAGCCTGCGGAGGGCTGGGTTTGAGGGTCATCCAGCCCCCCCCCCCCCGGCCATTCTGGTTGCCTGCTCCTCTTGTAAAATATGGGAAAACATCAAGGAACAAAAGTTTTAGAAGTGGTAATTCAGAAACCAAATTTTAAAATTGCACCTTGGGTCAGCAAAAGAAAATGTTATTTAAATGGTGGCACGTGAAGCTACTTGAGCCACAAACAACACTTTCTACTGTTAGTATGACTGCCCCCCTGGGTGGATGGGGAAATGGAACATCTCAGGTTAAACAACAGCAAGAAAAACCCTTCCCCTTTCTTCATAAAGGCAAGTCACAAATCAAGGCTCAGAACAGGTCAGGACATAGAAGAAGACAGAAAGAAATAGGATCTCCTCCTTGGCAAGAATGAAGAGAATTTCTGAAGTGAAACAAGGCTACACCACCATAGCAGAATAAGTCAACAGGGGGCGTAGGGTTAGCAAGAAAACTTCTCCGTTATTGCTTTCACTTCTCATTACTTCCTGGTGAGATTTTAGACGTGCTGGGAAGGTGAGAACGAGCACATCACAGAATGTAAGTATCTCTGAAAAGAAGGAAATTAATTTGGGGCTGAGGTTCAATTTGATCCAGAACTCAGTTCTGAAAAGCTTGCAGGAATAACAGAGTGCTCCTGAACATGAGTAGAGGGCTTTCCCCTCAGTATTGAATTAGGAGAAAATAGAACGATGGAGTGTAACGGCAGTTTATGTATGCTCCAGTTAAGGCTAATGAGGAGGCAGCATTTTCTGGGAAATATTAGTGGTTAGTAAGGAGCTGCAGAACCTATCCCATGCCTGCCAATTCTCCCATGCAACTCCGTCCATGGTAATTTCCCCCTCAAGGTGGGCTTCCCCGGTTTTGGATCCTGCTTGGGGCAGGGGGAGCTTAAAACCCAGATGGGGACTCAATTTTAGTGTTGAATTAGTGGACAAAAGAAGAGGAAAATACCAATTCTTCCATTCTATTCCCCTAGATAAAGACACCCTGAGCCTATCTAAACACGCAGGATAAAACACTTTGAAAACGTTTTGAAAACTGTATATGGAGTGTGTCCTGGGCCCCAAGAGTTCTTAAAACTGTCAGCCTATCTACACTACTGCTTTAAAACAGTTTAAAATGGTTTATAACAGTTTTGAGAACTGTTGGGGCCCAGGACACACTCCATATACAGTTTCAAAACGTTTTCAAAGTGTTTTATCCTGCGTGTGTAGATAGGCTCCTGTTCCTTAGCTTTATATAATAATGAATGTTATTATGTGAATACAGAGCAGTTGCACAAAATCTACAGAGCTGAGCACAGAGATATATTTCAGATAACTTGTTGCTATCTTCGGAGTGAGTAAAAATCTGTTGGGCAGTTAAACAATTCACGTAAACCTCTATAGAAATTACCTTGAAAAAATACATGCGTCATATATTCCACTTCCTCATACCCACAGGGGCATTGATGTTTTGCAACAGAAGCTCTTAATGCACGTTCATTTAAGAGAACAAATGGTTAGACATTACCGAAATCTTGCCGCCATCAAGTTTAGCAGATAGGGTACTAGAAATGAGGAAGGAAAAGATGGGGGTAAGTATAACAAGAAGAGCAACTTCTTGAGTGAGGCCATGGTTTGTTGATGCCAGTTAGCGTGAAGAGGGAGGCACGTAGCTGAGAGCCAGGCGTTTCATTCTTCTTGTTCCCATTGCCATGGTGCAACAGGCAAGGGCAAAATCTTCTCTTGTCCCAGGATAAAAGTTCTATATGGCATGTAAACAGAGCTCCGTATTAAGATCTTTACAACCAGGTTTAAAAACAAATGGTGGGTTTTTGTTCCCAGCCATGTCGCTGGAGAGAAAATGGAAAATGCTTAACTACTGCTTTGCTGAAAATTTCTTAAGTCTTCTCTCCCGCCCCCATCCTCATCCAATTTGATGAGAAAGAAAATTGCTTTGGAAAATTGCCTCATACCTGGAGGTTTATGTAGCTAGCGCTCCTCGTAAAAGTTTGAATGGAGCAGGAGAAAGGCGGTTTATAATAGGGATGTGCACTGACCCCCCCGGATAGGATCGGTTAGTGGATCGGAATTGGACCTGGTGGACTGGATCAGATCAGATTGGATTGGAGGTTTGGCGGATCCGATCCGATTCTGATCCAAAAATCGGATGTCCGGTTTTCAGATCGGATGCCATTTTGAATGCATTTCACTATAGCCTAGTATTGTGTTACAAAAACACCTATAACTTTTTCATTTTTAAAGATAGAAGGATGAAATTTGGGCACTTTGTAGATGGGTTAGGGGTAGATATCTGTGAGAAATTTTAGAAAGATTGGTGCAGGCATTTTGTGGCAATTAATTTTTTAATAAAAAACCAGGAATGCCTATACCTTGTTCATTTTTAATGTTCCACACATGAAACTTTGCCACATTGTAGGTAGTACATTGGGACCTAGGTGTGTGAAATTTCAGAAACGTAGGTGCTTGCCTTGTGTGGCAATTAATTTTAGAAAAATGGGTAGTAGTGGGGTAAATAGAGTTATGCCTCCAACTTTTTTATTGTTAAAGATACAAACAAGAAACTTGGCACATTACAGGTAACACTTTGCTTGATATGTGTGTGAAATTTCAGAAAGCTAGGTCCAGGCATGTAGTGGCAAGGTATTTTTGAACCAATGAGGAAAGAAACGCCTATAACTTTTTTATTTTAAAAATTAGAAGTCCCAAAGTTGCTCACTTTGTAGATGGGTTAGGGGTAGTTACCTGTGAGAAATTTCAGAATGATAGGTCCAGGCATTTGATGGCTATGGATTTTTTAGATTTAAAGTTACAAAAGTTTTTCCACAGAGGCTTGGGCTGTCAATTGCACCCCCCTCTTCTGCCTCCCCCTCCCTCTTTTATCTGTCAAAACTCCATGTTGTTGTAACTTTTAATCTAAAAAATTCGTAGCCACCAAATGCCTGGACCTATCTTTCTGAAATTTCTGACAGATAACTACCCCTAACCCATCTACAAAGTGAGCAACTTTCAGAATTCTAACTTTTAAAATAAAAAGTTATAGGCGTTCCCTTCCTCATTTTTCAAAAATACCTTGCCACTACACGCTTGAAGCTATGCTTCTAAAATTCATCACACATGTGAACCAAAGTGGTATGTCTAATGTGGAGAAAAATACCTTGCCGCTACATGCCTGGACCTAGCTTTCTGAAATTTCACACACATATCAAGCAAAGTGTTACCTGTTATGTGCCTAAGTTTCCTGTTTGTATCTTTAAAAATAAAAATGTTGGAGGCATAACTGTATTTACCCCACTACTACCCATTTTTCTAAAATTAATTGCCACACAAGGCAAGCACCTACATTTCTGAAATTTCACACACCTAGGTCCCAATGTACTACCTACAATGTGGCAAAGTTTCATGTGTGGAACATTAAAAATGAACAAGGTATAGGCATTCCTGGTTTTTTATTAAAAAAATAATTGCCACAAAATGCCTGCACCAATCTTTCTGAAATTTCTCACAGATAACTACCCCTAACCCATCTACAAAGTGCCCAAGTTTCATCCTTCTATCTTTAAAAATGAAAAAAGTTATAGGCATTTTTGTAACACAATACTAGGCTATGGGGAAAAGCATTCAAAATGGACTCCGATTTTCCAATTTTTTCCAATCTGGATCAGGGCCCATCGGATCCGATCGGATGGTTGGCAGGTCGGATCGGATCATTTTTATCCGATTTTTTGGGCGGATCGGATTCGGATCGTGGATCGGATCCGATCCGCTGCACATCCCTAGTTTATAACAGTTTAAACTGGTTAATAACCAGTTTAAAACTGTTATGAACTGTTTTAAAGCAGTAGTGTAGCTAGGCTGTGTCCCTAACAGGAGAGTCCAGTTTCTGAAAACTGAAATCATTCTGAAATGTGATCCTAAATACGGATTAAAGGGGAGGGAGAGAATGCCTCCTTGTACAGAATGGCATGGAAAGTGGATTCAAAAACTAGGAAGTTCCGCATTAGCAGTGGATTGGACTGGTGTGTAATTTTAGGGGATCCCCAGACAAGGCTTTTGTTGCGCAATTAAACTGCTGTATTCCTAGAATATTATGGGCATCCAGACGTCGTTGTCTTCAGGTTTTTTTTAGCCCTCTCATGTTTTCCCACCACTACTTCCTTCATTTTCTTACGAGAAAAAAAAATCTGTTAAAGAAGAAAAAATGGATTAGATGCACAGTGCCTTTTGATAGTTAGTGATAGGAGCCCTGTTTCACAAAGCACCCTTAGGCTGCTACACCCTAAGCACCCTAACTAAGCCTTGGAGTAAAGCTGTTTCTACACTGGCCTTTTCCCCAGGAATTGTCCCTGGGTGCTCCCTGTGCTTCCAAATAATGCACAGGGACTCCTGGGGGCAGGGGGGGATGGGTACGGGTTTTCTGAGGGATAAAGAAACCCTGGGAAAACCCAATTCTTCCAGTGGTCCTGGGACCATAAACAGGCATGGCACCATAAACAGGCACAGCTCCGTGTCCATCAGGGGAGAGGGGGCCTGCATTTTTGCCATCCATGGGAAGGTGGGGGGGGTAAGGGCATTGATTTTTTGGGGGGGTTATTTAGTTTTTTGATGGAGCACAAGTCTGCACCCAGCTCCTGCTCCCCCCCAAAAATGGCAGCCGTGACGTCCTTGCTTTTTCCCGGGACATCACAAACCACGTGTGCATGCTGGAGGACGCTCTTGCAATCAGGATATCATGAGAGCCTCCCCCCTCCTGGAATGCCAGGAGGTGTAGAAAGGACCTTAGTCTCATTGAAAACCATGGCACTTCCCATAGGATATCAGTGTCAAAACATGATGGAGTCACTGTACTCACTAGCATCTATTAAACAATTACTGTAAATTATAGGCTTCATTCACGTCCATTTAATTCTTTCTGGGGGGAAAAGAGGCCCTTGTCCAGCAATTTCCTTTCTTTTTCTTTGTATGAGTACCTAAAGGTGACGGCGTGAGTGGGGGAGAAAGGAAAGTGCAGCAGACACCATTGCACTTCCCCCACTCTTTCTCTTTCTCTCTCTCTCTCTCTCTCTCTCTCTCTCCCTCGAGAGAGAGAGAGAGAGAGAGAAAGAGACGGGACAACTTAAGGCAACTGAAATGTGTCTGGGAGCACCAATATCTCTTGTGTGGGCAGAGGGAGATATGGCGATAGCAGGGTGAAATGCTGTTACAGGGGAAGGAGGGATGGATATCTAACACCCATTTTACCTTCCGGTCGCCCTGCTGCCCTGGGGACCTTGGGGAACGATCCAGGCCACCCATAGAACCTTTCCTTGCTCCTATGCAATGCCAGGTCGGTTAAAAACAAAACAAACATAATCTATGACCTCCTCAAAGAAGAGGAGACCGATCTGGCATGTTTCACAGAGACCTGGCTGGGAGATGACAGTGGCCCGACATGGGCTCAGGCTCTCCCAGCTGGGTACTGTGTTAGTGAGCAGGTGAGGGAAAGTGGGTGGGTGGGGGCGGAGTAGCTGTGGTCTACAAAAACCATCTTAACCTGACCAGACATCCTGTCCGGGAATTGAATCACATTGAGTGTGTGTACCTGAGTCTGAAGACCAGGGATAGACTAGGGATTCTGTTAGTGTACCGGCCACCCCGCTGCCTATCAGACTTCCTGGCCGAGCTCACGGAACTGGTCTCGGAGCTGGTGTTGGATTCGCCCAGGCTTTTGGTCCTGGGTGACTTCAACATCCCATTCGAGGCCAGTTTGTCAGGTGGAGCTTGGGAGTTCATGCCATCCATGACAAACATGGGTCTATCCCAATTGGTCTCTGGACACACACATTCAGCAGGTCACACCCTTGATGCTGTTTTCAGTTCCGAACAGATGGATCTGTGGGCGGAGGTATTGAATACCTCCGAATTGTCATGGACAGACCATTTTCTGGTCAGGGTTAGTATCACGGCTACCACCCGCCGCTGCAGGGGTGGCGGACGTATTAAGATGGTCCGCCCTTGAAGGCTGATGGATCCTTCTGGATTCCAGAAAGACTTGGAGGGTTCTATGGCTGGTATTGTCGACGATCCTGTAGAAGCCCTGGTCAATAGATGGAATCAAGACCTAACTAGGGCTATCAACACGATCGACCCCACGTCCTCTCTGGCCCGCTTCTAATAGGGCACTGTCGTATTACAACAGTTTTTAGTCTGGGACTTTAGCCAAACCCCTTATCAAAGAATGTCCGGGATGGACGCCAGAACTTATTCGTTTGAAGGTTTTTATTTATACTCCAGAGATTAACCCCCTGGTCTGAGTCAAGTGCCGAACGTACACTGAAAGGCAAAGCAGTCCACAGCTCCGTTTCAGGATCTCAAAATCGCTTTAAGAAGTCCACAAGGTCCATTTACCAAAGCAAGGTCACGTCAGAGATTCAGTCAGTCCAAATGTCGAAGCCGAAGGTCAAACCAGATATGAGCGGAGTCCAGGGTCAACAGTCACGCCGGTTGTTCAGTCCACAGGTTGCAAGCCAGAAGTATGCGGGAGTGTCAGGAGCCAAATACGTCGGTTGTTCCCAACGAAAACCTTGCTTTCTGTTTTCCCCTTTTATATTCACCTGAGCCTGTACTCGCCCCTTTTCCACAGCTGTTCCACATTCCTTTGCAATCTCATTTAAGGCCTGTATCAGCTGTGCTCTGTTTTCTCAGTCTCATGCTTCGCCTTGTGGGCTTAGCTTTCTCCGCCCGTTTGAGCTGCCGCCTTTGCTGGGGAGTTACTGGACAAACTCCTTCAGGCCCCGAGTCTTCCTCATTAGAAACAGGGGGTGGAAGAGGGTGGCTTTCCTGGGGCTCTTCTGAGGACACTCCCTGCTGTTCCTCCTCCTCCGGTAAGTCCTGGGGAATGGGCGAGGCTGCAGTCTCTGCCACTTCTTCCTCCTCAGAGGAAGATTCTTCAGACTGCCTCATGACAGGCGCCCTGGTATACAGAAGACCTCAGGGAGTTGAAGCGGAAAGGACGATGACTGGAGTGCCGATGGCAGAAAACTCGACTTATATCTGACAAGACACAACATAGAGAACATCTTCATTCCTATGGGGTGGCAATACGTGCAGCGAAGAAAGCTTTCTTCTCTGCGCGCATTGCATCTGCGAATTCACATTCAGCAGAACTGTTCAGGGTGGTGAGGGGTCTAACCCAGGCACCTTCTCCCCTGAATCCGATTTTAGAGCCTTCGGTAGTTTGCTGTGATGCCTTTAACGATCATTTCACAGATAAAATCTCTTGGATAAGAGCCGATTTAGATGCCATTGTTATAACAGAGGCTGACAGTGGAGTGTCCAGAGACTCCGCGAGTAGGATTACACTTGATCAGTTTCAGTTGGTGAGTACCGAGGACATGGACAAGGTATTTGGATGTGTGAGGAGGACGACTTGCCCTCTTGATCCCTGTCCTTCTTGGCTGGTCGTCCAGGGAGGAGATGCAGTTAGATCACATCTACAACATATCATTAATGCATCTCTCAGGGAGGGGAGTTTTCCATCATGTTTAAAAGAGGCGGTGGTATGGCCGCTTCTAAAAAAGCCCTCCCTGGATCCCCTGGACCTTAATAACTACAGGCCTGTATCAAACCTTCCGTTTTTGGGAAAGGTGATCAAGAGGGCAGTTGCCTTCCAACTCTAGGCAGTCTTGGATGACACTGATTTTCTAGACCCATTTCAAACCGGCTTCAGGGCAGGATACGGAGTTGAGACCGCTTTGGTCGCTTTAGTGGATGATCTACGCCTCAGTATTGACAGGGTGTGTGTGTCCCTGCTGGTACTCCTGGACCTCTCAGCGGCTTTCGATACCATCGACCATGGTATCCTTCTGGAGCGCCTGGGAGAATTGGGAATCGGTGGCACTGTGCTTCAGTGGTTCCGATCCTATCTCTTGGGCAGGTTCCAGATGGTGATGCTTGGGGATAGCTGCTCTTCAAAAAAGGAGTTGCTATGTGGTGTACCACAAGGTGCCATCCTTTCCCCAATGCTGCTTAACATTTACATGAAACCGCTGGGAGAGATCATCCAGAGGCATGGGGCAGGGTGCTATCAATACGCTGATGACACCCAAATATATTTCTCTATGCCTTTGACAACATCATCAGCTAAGGATAGTGTGTCTCCTCTGAATGAATGTTTGGAGGCGGTAATGGGCTGGATGAGGAAAAACAAACTGAAGCTGAATCCAGACAAGATGGAGCTGCTCGCTGTCAAAGGCCCCAACCTGGGTTTGGAGGTGTGTCAACCAGTTCTGGATGGGGTTACACCCCCCCTGAAAGATTGTGTTCGCAGCTTGGGGGTACTCCTGGATCCATCGCTCCAAATGAAAGCTCAGATGGATGCGACTGCCAGGAGTACCTACTATCAGCTTCGGCTGATATGCCAGCTGCGCCCCTTCCTAGAGTTGGAAGACCTAAAGACGGTAGTGCACACGCTGGTAACTTCGAGGCTTGACTTCTGCAATGCGCTGTACATAGGGCTACCTTTGTGCCTAGTCCGAAAACTTCAACTTGTTCAAAATATGGCAGCCAGGTTGGTCACCTGTACATCTAGGGGTGACCACATTACACCAGTTTTAAAATCGCTTCATTGGCTGCCAAACAGTTTCCGGGCGAAGTATAAAGTGTTGGTTATTACCTTTAAAGCCCTACATGGTTTGGGTCCAGGTTACCTGCGGGATTGCCTTCTCCCGTGCAATCCGCCCCGCACACTTAGGTCCTCTGGGAAGAACTAACTCAAATCAGCCAGAACTAGGCTGACGAATGTTACCCAGAGGACCTTCTCTTCCATCGCTCCCAGACTGTGGAATGGTATGCCGGAGGAGATTAGACAAATTAGCAGTCTTCATGAATTTAAGAGAGCCGTGAAGACTGCTCTTCTGGCAGGCCTATCCAGATGAATTTTAAGATATTTTTAATGATGTATTTTTTCTTGTTTTTAAAATTTTAACTGTTTTGTGATTCTTGTGTTTTATATTGTTGTTGTTCCCCCCCTCGATCCGGAGGGAGAGGCGGGTTATAAATAATAATAATAATAATAATAATAATAATAATAATAATAATTACTGCAAAGAGCAACACAGCGATTCTACTGGTAAGTATTTACCCTGTTGTCTGCTTACATGTCAATCCATTGGCAGGGGACTCAGTTTAGGATATATCATGCATGTGCGTAGGATGGTGGGGCTTTCTAATTGATCAACTCTGAGAGTGGGTTTTTCATTTGTTTCTCTGATTCGTTTGTTTGCAGATAACTGAGCTGTGGCAATAGATCCAGTGAGAATGGCTAGTGGAACAGTAGTGTACATTCCTCCCAATGGTGGCAATGTAATCCAGACAGGCCAGGGGGTCCCTGGTACTTCTGTTCAACCAGCAGGGATGGTACAATATGTACAGTATCTGCAATATGGAGGCCAGCAGCTTGGAAGCTCCAGCAACCCCCCTCAGCAGAATCGTCAAGCAGGGCTACTGGAGAAACTCCTCAAAGTAGAGACCAAGACTCTGGGGGTAAGTGTGTTCGATATTTGTTTAAGCAAGCCAGGGTTCATAAACCAGGAACAAACCCCATTTTGTTATCCTGGTTTTCAAGGAGCACAGCAAGCTAGGAACCCCTGTCTTGGACAACAGGCTAAACTTTCCACTTCAGGTTAGTTTAGCTTAGAGGCAGTGGTAACCTTTTGGGGCCTGTGGGCACATTCAGCAATTTGAGAAACTGTCCTGGCCATCGCCACAAAATGGCTGACATGGGAGGCTTGGGCCTCCTCCACACGAGACGTTTAATGAGCCTTGAAGGCTCATTATAATTTTTACCTCCACACCAGCGGAGCGCAAAACGGGCGTACAGGCGCGTTATCTCCCCGATAATGCGCATTTTCGAATGCGCGTTAAATAGCGACTTTTATTTTTCTCCGGCCGTTAAAGCGCATTTTCGCCGTGTGAACAAGCGATTATGCGCATTAACATCTTCTAAAGCGCTTTTTGGACATCAATTAATGCGCTTCGCCGCCTCTCGCCGCCTCCCGTGCAGAGGGATTAGGCGTAAATGCGCCTCCGCGATAATGCGCATAATCCCCGAACCGGGCGCAAAAGCGCATCCTTGTGGAGGGGGCTAGTCGCAAAAGACTGAGTACAAAGTGGGAATGAGTAACATGGCCAAAAGACTGAGTACAAAGTGGGAATGAGGATGCTCTTTTACACACACACACCTCCCTTCTCTTACTCACTGCAAGCATACAGAAATGACCCTCTGCTCTTTAGGCCATGGAACAGCATGGCTTCCTTGGAAGGTGTGAGCCCTGAGCTTTTCGCCTTACAGATGTGTAAACGTCCCTATCCTTTGAAGACAGGAATAGCACTGGGTGGGACAACTCCATAGGTACTTGCATTGTTCCTTTTGCCCTGAGTTTAGCCAACCTCAAGGGGGTGGTGCCTTCAGTTGGAGGGAGGGGGCTAATTTCATTTACTGATTGGCATTTAGTATCCCAAACTTTGGCTAATTGTCACAAATAAAATTAGCACTTTTAGGAATGAATGTTAAGATGGTAGTGTCTCAGCATGCTCTTCTCTCTTATTATCTCATAGAAACTATGAAAGTGTTACCAAGGTGAGCGGCTTTTAGATTAGTCTCCCAGAAGAATGGTTCTTTATTTAGATTATTCTCCCAGTTTACCCCTCTCAGTAAACTTCATTGCGATAAGGATCAGATTGTTTTTCTTTGGTAGCTGGGTTGAAATCCTTTTCAGCTTTTATTTCATGGATGGTTCTGGGTTAACAAAGGAGCTGTCTATGCACCTTTTCTGCTCCGCATTGACTGCGCAATGGTGCTGTGTCAGTTGTATGACGCAGCCGCCAACTCACAGCCACTGCAGGGTTTTTCCCTGAAGCTACGATTTTCAAAAGTCAGGGACTTACCTTGACTTTTTTCCCCCTTTGAAGCGAGATCACCAGGGTCCTTCAGTGTCGAGCTGCTGAAAGGTTGCCAGAAGCCAGGCAGAGGGCAGGGGGTGGGCCCGATGAGTCAAATGGGAGCCGGAAAGCCCGTGTTCCCTCCTGGCATGGGAATTGCCTTCCCCCACCCTGCAACAGCCATGAAGACTCCCCACAAAAGATCCTTGTTTCAGTTTTGTATTTCCCAAAGGGCACAGATCATGTGTGGGGAACCTTTTTTTCTCTGAAGGGACCTTCACCCACAGAAAACAATAAATCAGGGGAGAAGCCAGCAGGAGACAGAGCCACAGGTAGCCAAGATGACCAACTATGCTGTCCCGAGCTTTTTGGAGGAACAACGATATAACGTCAGAGTCTCTTGCTATTTCCTTCTTCCCTGTGGGTGTAGCAGGAAGGGACACACCCACCTTTGCTTTACCTTACCTGCAGCGTATCAGCAGTGTGACCTCTCCCTGGGCAGCAGTAGCAGCAGCGGAAGGGGGATTTTGCATGACCCAACAGGAGGCTACAGTATAGTACCTGACCTATATCCCCAAGGAGGGGGGGAAATCTATGCTCATTCCCACATTCATCCCCTAGAAGCCAGATTCGTTCTTGGAGAGTGAATTTACATCTCTCTCTCTCTCTCTCTCTCTCTCTCTCTCTCACACACACACACACACACACACACACACACACACATACACCCTCTATATTTGCATAGGGAAGGGATTCTGAGGGACCATTTCCATTTTGGGGGGCATTTTTAGAAATCCGACTGTGGGCCAGATGACATTGCGTGGAGAACCAGATCCTGCAAATGGGCTGGGGATTCCCCACTCTAGAATGAGACAAAATAGGCTAGCGGGGTCTTTCTGGATTTTAAAATGACAGTTCCAGACTTTGCTAACAATTCAGAAATTTTGCAGGGGTCAAGGAATTGTTTAAGTGGGTGGTTGCAGGACAACTCCAGGCACTCTTGAATGAAACGGATTATCTAGATCCATTTCAGTTGGGCTTCAGGCCTGGTTTTGGAATGGGAACTGCCTTGGTCGCCCTGTGGGATGACCTTTGCCAGGAGAGGGACAGGGGGAGTGCGACCCTGTTGATTCTCTTGGACCTCTCAGTGGCTTTCGATACCATTGGCTGTGGTATCCTTCTGGATAGGTTTTCTGGGCTGGGAGTTGGAGGCACTCCTACTTGGATGGCCAATTCCAGAAGGTGGTGCTGGGGGATCATTACTCTGTGCCATGGCATCTAGATCATGGGTTTCCACAGGGCTCTATTTTATCCCCTATGTTGTTCAATATCTACATGAAACTGCTGGGAGAGGTTATCCGGGGACGTGGGCTGAGGTGTCATCAATATGCGGATGATACCCAGCTCTACCTCTCCTTTTCATCAAACCCAGGTGAGGCAGTGACTGTTCTGAATCAGTGCCTGAGCACGGTAATGGACTGGATGAGAGCCAGCAAACTGAGACTCTATCCAGACAAGATGGAGGTACTGTTAGCGGGTGGTTTGTCTGTCCGGCTAGGTGATGTTCACCCTGTTCTGGGGGGGGGGGGTTGCACTCCCCCTAAAGGATCAGCTTTGTAGTTTGGGGGTGCTGTTGGGTCCAGAACTGTCACTTGAGGCACAGGTGAACTCACTGTCAAAAAACACCGTTTTAGCAGCTTAGGCTGATATACCCACTGCCCCCTTATCTGGACAGAGATAGTCTAGCCACAGTTATCCATGCTCCGGTAACCTCTCATCTGGATTACTGCAATGCGTTATATTTGGGGCTACCTTTGAAAATGGTCCAGAAACTTCAGCTGGTACAAAACAGGGCAGCACGTTTGCTAACAGGGACTGGCCAACAAGACCACATAATGCCAGTCCTTTTCCAGCTTCACTTGCTGCCGGTCAGGTCCAGGCCCGATTCAAAGTTCTGGTATTAACATTCAAAGCCCTAAATGGCTTGGTGCCAGGCTATCTGAAGGAAGCATCACCACCCATATGTACCTGCCTGGACCCTAAGATCATCCTCATGGTTCCTTCTTTGTGAGCCCCTGCCAAAGGAAGTGAGGCAGGTGGCTATCAGGAGGAGGGCCTTCTCTGCTGTGGCACTACAGCTGTGGAATGAGCTCCCTAGAGGAGTTTGTTTTATATTTTGAATGGTTTTCATGGTTTTAAGTTTTGTAAAACGCCCAGAGAGCTTTGGCTATTGGGTGGTATAGAAATGCAATAAATAAATCAATCAATGATATTTTCCTTCATGCATTTCCTTCCTGTAGGCCATCCAGATCATAATTGGACTGGTACACATTGGCTTTGGTGCTGTCTCACTTGTTCTTTTAGGACCATATTATTTCATACCTCTGGCTGCTCTTGGAGGTTATCCATTCTGGGGTGGAATATTTGTAAGTAGTTTATTATTACTTGCCTTTGAGAGTTGATGTTTTCCAGCGTCTATGCGACTGAATTTAGACTTTTAAGAACTACGTTGAAATTCCTGTTCAGATCTCAATGTCTTATGTATAGAGAACCAGTGAGTGGTAAAGAAGCATCTTCAAAATGGAATAATGATAGGATTGGTATGAAGATTAAGCAATACATCAATGTTATTTGTTCTGAGCTTTAAGGATGCACACATATTATACTAAGTCCACCACATCACCAAGAAACAGAATCTAGAGCAGGGCTATGAAGAAAGGCAATGGCTTCTTTGTCAACCGCTGGCATCACCAGAAACAGGGAGGGGACTAATTTAGTCTCTACCCCAGTCCAGTGCCTGTTTTTTCTTTAATTTATGAGTGAGTGGCTGCCATTCATTGTTGTGAATGCAAAACCTGTCCTCTGCCTGTGATATTAAGTGGCTTGACTCTCAATGATAGGGATCCAGCATAGGGGTGCCAAATGTTTCTATGTGCAAAGTCACACACACACACACACACACACACACACACACACACACTCACATGGCCCCCAAAATGCCTACCCTCTACACATGACACATTCCAAGTTACATACCCTCCCTAGGGAAGCCTGCCTGGCCACATCCTTACCTGCGTTTCTTCGCCTGGCTACGATATGGCTTTTCTGGGAACCATTTGGATAGGCTGATTCCGTTTGCTGGTTGTTCTTTTATTTAATTTATTGATTTATTGTTATTGGGCTTTTTAGTGTTCCTTTTCTTTGTTAGCTGCTTTTAATTCCTTGTGGAAATAGGGGCTTAGTATTTTAAATATAGAAATAAGGAATAGTCAACAAACTGGTACCTAGAACAAAATATTACAGTGTGGCGTCTCCTGGTCATGTTCCACTCAGCAAGACTTACTTCATTCTATTTCCCTTTCCCTGCCTCCTGGGGTGCCTCTACAAGAGAGGTTTAATGCTATTTGAAGTCTCATTAAAAAATTTACCTCTACACTAGCGGAGCGCAAATGGGGTGTAGAGGCGCGTTATCTCCCCGATTGTGCGCATTATCGAATGCGCGTTAAATAGCGAGGTTTTTTTGCTCCGTCCATTAAAGCGCATTTTGATGGGAAGCTGCTGCTGCCGCCGCTGCCGCTCCTCACGAGTTGCGGCGGGCTCGAGCTGCCAAACTGTCCCTTCCGCTCGCCGGAGCAGCATGAGGAGGGGGCTGCTGCTCCAGCGAGCGGAAGGGACAGTTTGGCAGCTCGAGCCCACCGCAACTCGTGAGTAGCGGCAGCGGCGGCAGCAGCTTCCCATCCCCTCTTGAATGGTATTGCCGTTTGCATCTCCTCCTCCACTGCCTCAGCCCCCAGTTGCCAGCCAGTTTCCCTCCAGTCACGAAAGCAGCCACATGTCCAAGGCAGCCAAAGGTGCCTGGCAGCATCCAGTAGCTCTCACGCACCCCTCTCTCTCCACTGTCCTCCGGATCCTGCTGAGGGGATCAGGCTGTCAAAAGGCACTTGCGGGGAAGGAGTCGCAGGCGGGCGGGCGGGCGGGCACCCAGAGATGAAGCAGCCACGCCCGCCCGCCCGCCTGCGACTCCTTCCCCGCAAGAGGGGCGCCTCCTGCTTGGCACCCGCGGCGGGGGGCCCGTCGAGAGGAGGAGAGGAAGAAGAGGGGGTAAAGGAAGGCGAGGAAGAGG
This sequence comes from Anniella stebbinsi, assembly GCA_029215795.1. NCBI lineage: Eukaryota > Metazoa > Chordata > Lepidosauria > Squamata > Anniellidae > Anniella > Anniella stebbinsi. The sequence goes on from JARDYH010000001.1 coordinate 262,284,105, forward strand.
AGGAGCGCTCGCCTGCTGCCCACAGCCTACCAGCCAGCCAGCTGGGGAGCGGCGGGGAGGGAAGGGGAGGGGAGGGAAGCGCCTTTTGTCGCCGCCTCTCGTGCAGAGCTATTAGGCGTAAAGGCACTTCAGGGATAGTGCGCATAATCGCCTAACCAGGCGCAAAAGCGAATCCTTGTGGAGGGGACCCTGGTTTACTGGGCTTTAGAGGGGTGGGTATCCCAGCAGGATTTTTTCTCTATTTTTTTTTTTTTGCTTCCACAAACCTAGGGGTTGGGGTACCCCAAACATGCTTGTATCTCCCTGTAGTTCTCAGTTATCCAGTTTCATTCCAACCAACCACCCCATTTTTGGTTTCCCTATCAGCCACTATCCTGTGACCACTGAGCATGCTCAGTCCTCATTGGGTTGCTTTGAGCTTACTCCCGAAGGGATTTTTGTACTTCTGCAAACCATAGTTTTCTCGCTTCTCTTTATATGGTGCCATTTTGGCTACATGAGTGCTGGTATTTGGAGAACTGAATTCACCATGAGTAAATGATGCTTCTCTTCATTTCAGGGTGACACTAGTTGGTCTTCAAAGGAGAAATATGCTGTTATTTAGCATTGTTCCTATAGAACCCAGTTTTTCTGAGTAGAGAGATTTTTCCATAATATTGAAGTGAATTTCTGTCAAATACCTCTCTTTTCTTCTTTTCCACAGTTTATAGCATCTGGATCCCTTTCTGTGTCAGCTGAGAAACATCTAACCTCCGCTTTGGTGAGAGACATAGGTCCCCTCTACAAGATTTCGCTTTGACACCCGGTTGCCTGATTATGTGCATTTATGGATAAGCGCATTTACTTCTAATACCTATTCATGAGAGGCAGTGAAGTGCATTACGGGCTGTATGAAACGTGCTTTAAAGTTGTTTACATGTGGAGAATCACATGTTTACATGGCCATAAGGCGCTTCAACTCCCCTGGTAAATTTTAAGTCGCTCTTGTAGAGGTAAAATCTGTAATGCGCCTTGAAAGAGCTTTAAATCACTCTTGTAGAGGCACCCATAACTAATAGTTTAAATTAGGGGTGTGCACGGACCTCCCCGGATTGGATCAGGACCTGGATTGGGACCTCCAAGATTGTCCTGGATCGTTCAGGACAAATCGGAGCCCCCACAGATCAGATTGGGTCCGATCCCGATCCAAAAATCGGACATCCGATTTTTGGATCGGCCGCCATTTTTGTTTTCCCCATAGACTTGCATTGGGGGAAAGAAAGCTTTCCCCCAATGCAAGTCTATGAGGAAAAAATGGCGGCGGGTGGGTGAGGGGGGCCTAACTTCCTCCTCCCCCCTCGAGGTTCTTACCTCCCAGGGCCGTCCGCTGTGGACAGCCCCGTCAGGTAAACCCACTCCCCCGCGCTCCTTACCCCCTCGAGGCTGTCCGCTTCCATCCGCTGGCGCCCACGGGCACCAGCGGATGGAAGCGGATGGCCCCGGGGGGGTAAGCCCCCCTCCCCCTGCTTCTCTTCCATGCCTGTCCACTCCCATCCACCGCTGGCCGCTACTGCGAGCAGGCTTCGCGGCCTGCCCCTAGGTAGCGCGCCAGGTGATGACATCACCTGGTGCGCTACCTAAGGGCAGGCCGCAAAGCCTGCTCACAGTAGCGGCCAGCGGTGGATGGGAGTGAAGGGCCCCCGAAAGTAAGCAGGGGGAGGGGGGCTTACCCCCCCCGGGGCCATCCACTTCCATCCGCTGGTGCCCGTGGGCGCCAGCGGATGGAAGCGGACAGCCTCGGGGGGGGTAAGGAGCGTGGCCTTCCTAGGGGCAGGCCGCGAAGCCTGCTCGCAGTAGCGGCCAGCGGTGGACGGGAGCGGAGGGCCCCCAAAGGTAAGCGGGCCGTGGACCCCCTCCCCTCTGCTTACTTTCGGGGGACGTCTGCTCCCCTCCGCCACTGGCCGCTACTGCGAGCAGGCTTCACAGCCTGCTCCTGAATAGCGTGCCAGGGAAAGACATCACCTGGCGCGCTACCTAGGGGCAGGCCACGAAGCCTACTAGCAGTAGCGGCCAGCGGCGGACGGGAGCGGACATCTCTGGAAGGTAAGCCCTCTGCCCCCGTTGTCCGTTTCCATCAGCAGGCGCCCACTGGTGCCCGCCGATGGAAGCGGACAGCCCCACCAGTGACGCCCCCCCCTGCTGTCCGCTGTCTGTGCAGCCTATCTGTGTTTGACACTTAGACCCCAGCCTCCAGACTTAGACCTTGCCTCCAGGGCTCAGGTAGGCAACTGAGCATGCCCTGGGCCCCTGCACAGTGCTGGAGCTCATACCTGAACCATGAAGGTAATATCAGAAGCACTGAGCGAGCCTCCCATTTCTGTTACACTGCTGTATGCAACCTTTTTTGTGTGGGTAATAGCATTTTATTGCCATTTCATCTCTTGAAGGGGATAAATATTACACACTTTCACTATCAGGAAAGCAAACCTGCTGATAGTAGCAGATAAAGACCAGTTGTGTTGGTAGAAGAACTGATGAAAACCTTGTCAGGGAGAATGGAAAGCATAGGCGTTGTTGTGGTAGCTTAGTGTTTTCATTCCTGTTTTCATGTATCGTTTAGATGCCAGTAAACTGCTGGATGGTATTTAATATTCTAGTTTAATTTGTATATTATATAATTTCCTGTCTGTCTCTTTCAGGTGAAAAGCAGTGTAGGAATGAACATCATAAGTGCTTTAGCAGCATCAACCGGCATCATACTATATGTCTCAGAGCTGGTTTTCAATTATGGTCCTTATTCATATGACCATTCCCATGGCTATCAGTATGACTATCAGCACATCCATCAGCATGATTATCTGGACGAATATCCACAGGAGGACCTTACAGTTGATTATTCTGCCTTTGAATTCCTTCCTCCAGCCAAACTACATAAAACTGTAAGTCAAGAAATTCCATACAGAACTTTAACTATATGGACAGAATCCAAGAGAGAACATCCCACTCCCCATATAGCTTGATTTTGGCCTGCTACTTTCACTGCAGCAGTTCCCACTAGGGGTGTGCACGGCCCCCCCGGATCGGATCGGGACCCGGATCGGGACCTCCAATTTTGTCACGGATCGGATCGGACAAAATCGGAGCCCCCTCGGACCGGATCGAGTCCGATCCCGATCCAAAAATCGGAAATTTTTGGATCGGCCGCCATTTTTTTCCCCATAGACTTGCATTGCAATGCAAGTCTATGAGGAAAAAATGGCGGCGGGTGGGTGAGGGGGGGCCTAACTCCCTCCTCCCCCCGGGGCTGTCCGCTGTGGATGGCCCCGGCAGGTAAGCCCCCTCCCCCGCGCTCCCTACCCCCCCTGGGGCCGTCCGCTTCCATCTGCTGGCGCCCGCGGGCGCCCGCGGATAAAAGCGGATGGCTCCAGGGGGGGGTAAGACCCCTCCCCCTGCCACTGCTTACCTTTTAGGGACGCCTGCTCCCGTCCGGCGCCGGCGGCTACTGCCAGCGGGCTTTGCGGCCTGCTCCAGGGTGGCACGCCGGGTGATCACCCGGCACGCTACTCTAGAGCAGGCCACAAAGCCTGCTGGCAGTAACAGCCAGCGCCGGACGGGAGCGGACGTCCCTGTAAGGGAAGCAGTGGCAGGGGGGTGGGGTTCCCCCCCCCGGGGCCGTTCGCCTCTATCCGCTGGCGCCCGCAGGCGCCAGTGGATGGAAGCGGACAGCCCCAGGGGGGGTAGGGAGCGCGGGGGAGGGGGCTTACCTGCCAGGGCCGTCCACAGCAGACGGCCCCGGGGGGGAGGGAGTTAGGCCCCCCCTCACCCACCCACCGCTATTTTTTCCTCATAGACTTGCATTGCAATGCAAGTCTATGGGGAAAAAAATGGCCGATCCAAAAATTTCCGATTTTTAGATCGGGATCAGACTCGATCTGGTCCGGGGGGCCTCCGATTTTGTCCGATCTGATTCGTGACAAAATTGGAGGTCCCGATCCGGTTCCCGATCCGATCCGTGGGGGCCGTGCACACCCCTAGTTCTTATATTCATGCATGACCCCTCTTTCATTTCCCTTCTTTTATTCTTATCCTTATTACGATTCTGAAGCAGAGAGGATGTTGCAGTTAACCAGGCACTTGAAGGCACCCGGGAAAGCTGGGCACGAGGTTGACTAGGAACTAGGGGTGTGCATGGACCCCCCGGATCGGATCGGGACCCGGATCGGGACCTCTGCCTCCCACCGGAGGACTTACCTGAAGCTTCTGCGCATGCCGGTGAGCTGCCCATCCTCCAGGAGAGCTGCTCTGACCTGCCATAGATCTATTGTTGTAAACTATGGCAGCCAGAAATGGCCTTTTCCAGCCACCATAGTTTACAACAGTAGATCTATGGCAGGCTGGAGTGGCTCTCTTAGAGGATGGGTGAGTCACCGGCACAGGTGGAGGCTTCAGGAAAGTCCCATGGATGGATGGGCAGAAGGCAGTGGTCTGGCTTTAGGCTGAATCAGCCTGCAGTGCTTTAGCTGCTTTGGCCCGAGGTGGCCCAATCCGGGAAAATGCTGCTTCTCCATACTGCTATAGTACATGCACTGTGATTGTGGAACATTATTTGGAATGTTGTTGTGCAAAGTTCATGGACCCCTATTGGATAGTACCTGTGACGTCATGGAAGATGAAAAGCCCATCTTCTCTCTCAGCGGTTGCAGGTCCTCTGCAGACTTCACCCGTCAACACAGGGAGGTCCCCACTTCTTCCCACTTAACATTTTTTGAATGCCCAAATAGGGCTTTTTGTAATCTTGATCCATACCTCTAATGGTACAGTTGCCCCTGCCACATAGGAGTCTTCTGGCTTCTAAAAGGAGGTGAAGCAAATGACACAGGAAGGTTGAAAATGAGTGTATTTTCACATGTGAGGCTTACTGTGAATTTTTCTTTAGTCTAATACAAAATGTAAAGCCAGTTAACGAGAATGTACACTGGATTGCTCTTCTGTGATCTAGCTCATATTAATAGCCCTTTAAATATGACATTAATAGCATGAATGATGCTCAGATGAGATGTTTAGCCTTCTGTATGCATCCCAGTTTTCATTGCCTACCAAACAGGATCAAGTATGTGTGGAGGTTTGCTTTAAGATGTTGCAAAACACAAACATGTTAAGGAGCCTGCCCACATTCTCCTACCCGCTATGATATGTTCTCCAGTTCTTCTGCTCCAAGAGACATATGTGTCAGGAAGGCTTCTTGAGAAAGCAATTTTAAATTGTCCACCCTGCCTCCTCGCACAGCTATTCCTGAGATGAAATTCTGCAACTGAACTAATTTGCTAGTATTGAGAGGTATATAACAACTGTCTTCCCATATGCAGTCTGTAGGTACTGGTCTCTCTGTCCTGCTCTTCTTGTTTACTTTGTTGGAGTTATGCATCACTGTTTCTGCAGCGCATTTTGGGTGCCAAGCAGTCTGCTGCAAGAGTGACCAGGTAAACATTTGATATTGTGCAATCCTATGAAGTAGATTAGGTGGTTAAAGTTACAGGTCTTAGGATCTCCTATGGTGGTTCATAACTGATTAGGAATTTAGGAAGTGAGTGTACAAAACAATGAAGAATTATAAAGAACAAAAAATTGCAAGTATAGGTATAGCGTGAAAGCAATTTATGAAAGCGCCACTTATTGACAAATGTTGCCAAACTGCAAGAATTCTTGTATATATCTGATAATCCAGGGTCTCCATAAGAGAATTCAGGTTGGCTCAGTGCAAGTTTCCATTCCAACAGCTCTGGTTGTTTAGCCACAAAGCAGAGGAGAAACAACTACAACAGTAAAAGGATAGACAGATTCTGTTCTGCCCTAATGCGATAGCTGGTGTTCTAGAAACATTCTTCTTACTAGGTACTATTGGGGCAGCTCCTTTAATGGTGATGACTCTTCATGCCACTTGCATGGTGATGATGGTGATAATGGTGGTGACAAGGAAAGATATATATTTTATAGTGAATTCCTCTTTTGTGTTACAGCCAACAGTGGTTTTTGTGCCCTACGCTGCCAGTGGAGCTAATGTCGTTCCCACTGAAGACAACTCTGATTCTCCTCCTTCAGCCTATGATGCTACAGTTTCTTATTCCAAGGGAGAGTGAAGAACCCAAGGGAAAAGCTATGGCTAATGTCGCAGCAGCAATCTCTGCAACTATCTCTGGAAGAATAACATGTTATTGACTTCCAAATTTGTTTTCAAATATATCTGCCTATCCAGACTATGTGCTGGGGTAACATTGCACCTCCTGCTCTGTACTGCATCTCCTGCTCTGCACTGCATCTCCCGCTCTGCACTTCCTGGCCTGGTGTTGTGTCTACATCCTCTTCAGGACAAAGGAATTTCAGACAGCGATTCTGGGTCAGAAAGTGAACTGCAGTGGGAGGTTTTCGATAGGGGTGTGCACGGACCCCCCGGATCGGATCGGGACCCGGATCGGGACCTCCAATTTTGTCCCGGACCGGTTCGGACAAAATCGGAGGCCCCCCGGACCGGATCGAGTCCGATCCCGACCCAAAAATCGTACATTTTTGGATCGGCCGCCATTTTTTTCCCCATAGACTTGCATTGCAATGCAAGTCTATGAGGAAAAAATGGCGGCGGGTGGGTAAGGGGGGGCCTAACTCCCTCCCCCCCCGGGGCCGTCCGCTGTGGACGGCCCCGGCAGGTAAACCCCCTCCCCCGCGCTCCCTACCCCCCCTGGGGCCGCCCGCTTCCATCCGCTGGCGCCCGCGGGCGCCAGCGGATAGAAGCGGACGGCTCCGGGGGGGGGTGAGCCCCCTTCCCCGCCACTGCTTACCTTCTCGGCCCGTCCGGCGCCGGCGGCTACTACCAGCGGGCTCCGCGGCCTACTCTCGAGTAGCGCGCCGGGTGATGACATCACCCGGCGCGCCACCCTGGAGCAGGCCGCGGAGCCTGCTGGTAGTAGTAGGCGCCGGCGCCGGACGGGAGCCGCCGGGCCGGGCAGGTAAGGGCCCCCCTCCCCCCTCCCCCCTCCGCGCGCCCCCTCCTCCCCTCCACGCACCCCCTCCTTACCTTCCCGGCCCGGTGGCTCCCGTCCGGCGCCGGCGCCTACTACTTCCAGCAGGCTCCGCGGCCTGCTCTAGAGTAGCGCGCCGGGTGATGACATCACCCGGCGCGCCACCCTAGAGCAGGCCGCGGAGCCTGCTGGGAGTAGTAGGCGCCGGCGCCGGACGGGAGCCGCCGGGCCGGGCAGGTAAGGGCCCCCCTCCCCCCTCCCCCCTCCGCGCGCCCCCTCCTCCCCTCCACGCACCCCCTCCTTACCTTTCCGGCCCGGTGGCTCCCGTCCGGCGCCGGCGCCTACTACTTCCAGCAGGCTCCGCGGCCTGCTCTAGAGTAGCGCGCCGGGTGATGACATCACCCGGCGCGCCACCCTAGAGCAGGCCGCGGAGCCTGCTGGGAGTAGTAGGCGCCGGCGCCGGACGGGAGCCGCCGGGCCGGGCAGGTAAGGGCCCCCCTCCCCCCTCCCCCCTCCGCGCGCCCCCTCCTCCCCTCCACGCACCCCCTCCTTACCTTTCCGGCCCGGTGGCTCCCGGCCGGCGCCGGCGCCTACTACTACCAGCAGGCTCCGCGGCCTGCTCTAGAGTAGCGCACCGGGTGATGACATCACCCGGCGCGTCACCCTAGAGCAGGCCGCGGAGCCTGCTAGTAGTAGTAGGCGCCGGCGCCGGACGGGAGCCACCGGGCCGAGAAGGTAAGTGCCCCCTCCTCCCCCCCCCGCTGTCCACTTTCATCGGCGGGCGCCCGCTGGCGCCCGCCAATGGAAGTGGCGGTGGGCGCCAGTGGGCGCCCGCCGATCCGCCGATCCGCCGAACCGGTTCGGAGCTTTTTCGGACCGGTTCGGATTGGATCGGCCGATCCAGCTGCGGGATCGGAAATCGGATAATTTATCCGATTTCCCACTGGACCGGACTCGGATCGTGGATCGGGTCCGATCCAGTGCACATCCCTAGTTTTCGAGGTCATACCACAAGGCCAGGTTCCCATGGTTTCCTCTATAGATAAACCTCCGGGAGAGGTTTCTAAGATGTCAGAAAACACTCCCTCATCTGAGACGTTAGACAGGAGCCAATTAAAAGATCTTATTTTTCGCAGGAGAGTCAAACGGTCTGATTTCAAGTGATTGGCAACGCGCTGCTCAGAACGCCTGCTGGCGCGAAAGGTTTTAGACATAGATTCCTCTTAATGTGACTGTTAATTCCTTTTAGTTCAATCAACTGTGTTGCTTGTCTAGCTAATTACCCCTTCTGGCAAAACACTTCCTAAGTGTTCATTCCTCCTTGCAAAGGGAGAAAAGCCTTCATTTGTAAAAGAAAGGATTGTCTATTTCAAAAGGATCTCTTTGTTGTCTTCGTTGCACGCCAGAAGTTACAGAGTCACGACACCCTGTGTTGCACCTCCTGCTCTGCATTTCAGCTAGATGGGCATTTTCACCTGTCTAGCAGAGGCTTCGTGGAGGGGGAGGGAGGGAGGCTGTGGCCGGTTTGGGATAGCTCAGATCACCGTGCTCCCAGTCTTCTCCCCTCTCCGTCCACCAGCCCACCCCTTTCACCCCTCGATGAGCTTGTGTCTGCGTGCTCATTGAAGCAGCCCTGCCCTGTCCAAGCCAACACGGGGGGAAGGGGAGGGGAGCTCAGTTTCCTGGCTCCAAGCGCTGTCTCTGGCCTTGGATCCAGGAATCCAAAATACCCTGTTTCCCCCAGATGCTGTCTAGGGGCCACAGAATTGCTCTGTAATGCATTCAATTCATACATTAAAATAGGGATATGTATCGTATTGTTAGAAATTACGATAACGATATGATAGGGTCGTTATCGTGCACATGAGTTACGGTAACGATACGATAGAAAAACCTACGATAATCATCAGTGATGATAATTTTCAGGCGATTTTATCGTTTTATTGGACTGCCATATAAATATACCTATACTTCTGTATTTTAAAAGTTAGAGGCTTTTTTTTTATAATAATAATTTATTTTTCAACATAATACAACATAAAACAACATAAAACACAATACATAACCAACATAACCCCCGTGGACCCCTCCCCCCCAGGAGACCTTCAATTATTCATTATTCCTCTTTCCAAAATTGTAAAGACTCTTTTGAAGGTATTTGCCCATTCCCTGTTCTTAATACATATTCCAAAATTGGGCTCCATATTTCTCCAAAATCATTCTTACTGGACATTCCCCTCTTTATTTTCATTTTACACGTCAGCTTATCATTAAGTGCCATATCCCATATTTCTTTATACCATTCTTCTATAGTATATATCCCTTGCCCTTTCCAATTTTTAGCAATCATTATTCTGACAGGAGCCAGGAGGTTGTTTATCAGTTCTCTTTTACTTATATTCTCATTTCCTTTATCCCATATTGCTAGTAGAGCCAGCTTTGGGCTTAATTCCAGTTTACTGCCAATTATTTCACTTATTTCTTTAAACACCCTTTCCCAAATTTTTTGTACATATTCACAGCTCCACCACATATGAAAATAAGTTCCAACCTCCTGACATCCCCTCCAACAATTCTTAGACACTTTTTTATCTATCTGATGAAATCTTACCGGTGTTAAATACCATCTCCATACTGTCTTATAATAATTCTCCTTAATTCTAATCGACAACAGCTTTAACATTCTTGAATCCCATATCCTTCCCCAGTTATGTTCATTAATTTGTTCCTTTACATCGTCTTCCCAAATCTTTTTAATAATTTTAAGAGAATCCCGAGAATCATCTTCCTCTATCAATATTTTGTATATCTCGCTGGTCAAACCTTTTTTAATTTTAATTTCTTCCTTCCTTCCTCTTAATTCTATTAAAACTTCAAATCTAGTATTATTTCTACATTTCTTATTTTTCATTTTCCATTCCTGTGTCCAATTTTCCAATTGTAAACATTTGAACCAAGCTATCTTTTGTCCTTTTAATAACTCTCTAATTTGCTCCTTATATATCATTCTTTCCATCCAATTCCTTAACTTAATAATTTCCTGATCCTTCAGACTCCCTTCCAACTCTACTTTTAAGGTCCTTGGGAAGTTCCCCACTACTACCACTGGGGCAAGTGGAGAGTCTCCTGGTATTAACTTTCCTTTAACTTTCTCCCAGATCTCTAAAATATTTTTCAGCAACGGGTTGTCCAGTCCCCTCAAATCTTTCTTTTGAATTTTAATAAAAAAAATATTTTGCAATTTAAAATCTAGTTCCCGTTTGTGTTTCTAACCATTCTAAATCTTCCTCCCCTAATATACTATTTATGACATATCTTAACTGATTAGCAATATAATAATTCTTTATATTTGGAAGTCCTAAACCTCCTTTCTTTTGTGTCTTATACCATAAGCCTTTATTAATCCTAGCTCTCTTATCTCCATTGCAATAAGCGTTAATCATATTTTGCCAGCTCTTTAACTCTACTTCCGATATTTTAATCGGCAGCGTTCTAAACAAAAAATTAATCTTAGGTAATATCTTCATTTTAATAACCGCTATTCTACCAAACCAAGAATATTTTAATTTTCTATATACCTCTAACTTTTCCCCTACCTGTTTTTTCAAACTTGCAAAATTAATTTCCTCTAACCTATCTAAATCTTTTGCAATATTAACTCCTAAATAACGTACTATATTTTTAAGCCTAAGACCTAACTTAACTTTACATTCCTCCAACTCTTCCTTGTTATAATTAAATAACATCATTTCTGACTTCCCCCAATTAACTTGTAAGCCAGTAATCGCCCCAAATTCTCTCAAATGCTTCTTAACCACCTCCCCACTCTCCAGGGGATCTTCTAATGTCAATAATGTATCATCCGCAAACATATTCATTTTAATCTTCTCCTTCCCTCCTATCCCCTTCAATCTTACATCCTCCCTTATAACATTTGCCAAAATTTCTATCACTATTGCAAATAAGATCGGTGAAAGTGGACATCCTTGTCTAGTTCCTCGAGCTAGTGTGATCTGTTGCGTTAACCCATCATTAACCATTATTTCTGCTTTATTATTTTTATACAGTTGATCCATCACTCCCATGAATTTATCTCCAAGCCCAAATGTTTTTAAAATTGTTTTAAGTGTTGGCCATTCCACGCAATCAAAGGCTTTGAATATATCCAATGCTAACAAACCTGCTTTTAAATTCCTTTTTTAAATAATATTAATTATATTTAAAACTTTTCCAATTAAATTAGGCATTTGCCTTCCTGAAATAAATCCACATTGATCTTTTCTAATATATTTATATATAAACGTGTCCATTCTTTTTGCCATTATTGTCGTAAAAAAATTTGAGTCTTGATTTATTAAAGATATTGGTCTATAAGATGCTGGATCCGTCAGATCCTTTCCTGGTTTCGGGATTAATATAATCAAAGAATAATCCCACGATGGCAGGGTCTTTCCTCCTTCTATTATGCTATTAAATAATTTTTTCAATCTTGGCATTAAAATTCCTCTAAAAATCTTATAATATTCTGGCCACAAACCATCCATTCCCGGAGACTTCCCTCCTTTTCATTTATCAACAATTCCTTCTATTTCTTTCTCAGTGACTAATCCTTCCATATAATCCCTATCTTGCCCCTGTAATCTTATTTTCCAATTCCTCTCTACGTATTCCAATACCTTAACCTGTGGACTCATATCTGATGTATATAATTCTCTATAAAATTCCTGAAATATATTTAATTTATCCTTCATTGAATTACTACTTTTCCCTGTCTTGTCTCTAATTGTCCCTATCATATTCTTAGCCTTTTCTGACTGAGTGGACCTGGCCAGCATCTTCGAATTTTTGTTACTATATTCAAAAAAATCCCTCCTTAAATATAGCAAATCCCTTTGGACTTGTTCTAACTCTTGTTTCTCTAATTCCTTTTTCTTAGCCTGAATTTGGGCAAATAGACATTTATCTTTTTTCTCTCTTAGCTTCTCCTCTAAATCCCTTACCTCCTTTTCAATCTTTTTATTTTGTGCATCCTGTTGTTTTCTTAGGGTACACATTTCCCTAATACAAATCCCTCTTACCACTGCCTTCATAGTGTCCCATATTAACCCTTGCGAGTTTGCGTCCATTTCATTGATCTCTCATATTTCCTGCATTTCTTTTTTATTTTTCCCACTATATTTTTATTATTTAATAACCTTATATCCATTCTCCATCTCTTAGCTTGTCTATAATCCTTCTTCGTTTTAATATCCGTCGTCATTAATGCGTGATCGGTGACTTTAATTACCCCAGTTGCACAGTCTATAAGTTTAGATATCATATTCTTTGACACAAAAATAAAATCAATCCTAGAATAACTCTTAAACCTAGGTGAGTAGAAGGTATATTTCCTTTCTTCCCCTTTTAATACTCTCCAAACATCCATTAGTTCTTTTCCCTCCATTAATTTGCTTAATCCCGTCTTCCCACCACTCTTAAGATCTCTTAATATATTATCCCTATCTTTCCCTTTATTTAGTACCATATTAAAATCACCTGCCATCACAATGTTCTTTTTACCCACTTCTCCCACCGCATTAAAAACTTCATCGAAGAATTCCATTTGTTTCCCATTTGGAGCATATACATTAATCAATATATATTCCTCCTCCCCCACCATGCAAAAAATTATCAGAAATCTTCCCACTTCATCCTTCTTCACTCTTTGTATAGTAATACCACATTTTTTTGAAATTATTATCGCTACACCCCTCGCTTTAGAAGTACCGAAAGACTTTTCATAAACGCCCACATCCCTCATCCGAAGCTCATTTACACCCTCCTTTTTTTGATGACTTTCCTGCAAAAAAATTACATCTGCTTTCTCTTTTTTTAATAACATTTCTATTCTCTTCCTTTTTATAACAGTTCCTAGCCCTTTAACATTTAAAGTTGCAACCCTTAATTTATTTTCCATCTCTTCCTTTCACACAAATCTCTAAATTGGTCTCCCTCTGTGACACACATACCCCCCTCCCTTACCCTCCCCCCACACTTACCCCCCCCCCCCCAGCTTCACCCCCCTCTTCACCAGACCTTTCTGGGCAATGGCCCCAAATATTTTTAGAACTCTTCAGGGGGGGAGAAGCAACCCAACAATCCCGGAGCAAAATCTGACCCTCCCCTCCCTTCTAATCTCTTCTTATCCCTATTACATTAATATTTCTTTATTGACTACTTCCTCCTACAGCGCCTTCATCCTGCTTTGTTTCTCCAACATCTGTGGGATCAACTAAACCCAGCTTCTCCAAAAGATCCATCCCTTGCTCACATGATGTTATTCTATGTTGTTTCCCTTTCCACATAAATCTCAAAAAGACTGGATACCCCCAACTATATGTTTTCGACCTCTTCCGCAAAGCCACTGTACACAGTCTAACACTCTTCCACCACTGCACGGTTTGAGGGCATAGATCCTGATAAACCTCGATTGGTGTTGCTTGTAGCATCGGCTGGCCTTGACGTCTAATTGCTTGCATTAACTTTTCTTTCTTGTAATAATTGGCAAATTAAACAATTATATCCCTTGGGAGCATCCCCTTCTTCTTGTAGCCCACTCTGTGGATCCTCTCAATATCAGCCATCTCCCAAGTTTCCTGAGGTTCCAATTCCTTAATCCATGCCAAAATTGTGTCTCTTAAAGCCTTAGGGTTCTCCCCCTCTTGTTCTTCAAAAGATCATATGTGCCAAATTTGAGATCGATCCCTTGAACCCACGATTTTATATGAATTTATTAAAGATTGTTTCCGTTCTGACAGATCAGAATGACAGCTCACCACGTGTGTTCCTGTCAGAAGGGAAATGATCTTTAAAAGAATTCATGTAAAATCGAGGGTTGGAGGGATCGATCTCAAATTTCATACACATACTTAGGCATACCCCATAAGCACTGTGACCAAGTTTCAAGCCTCTAACTTTTAAAATACAGAAGTTATAGGTAAATTTATATGGAAGTCGGGTAAAACGATAAAATCGCCTGAAAATTATCTGATGATTATCGTAGGTTTTTGTATCGTATCGTTATTGTTAAACACATGCACGATAACGACCCTATCGTATCATTATCGTACATTTTAACGATACGATACACATCCCTACCTTAAAACTAGACCCCCTCTACAAGAATTCGGTTTAACGCCTGGTTCTCCGATTATGCGCATCTTCTCGAGGTAATAGAGTGCATAACTGGTGGCCTTAACGGTTGTTTGAAATGTGCTTTAGAAGTAGTTAATGTGGAGAATTGCTTGTTCACATAGTCAAAATGCGCTTTAACGGCCGCAGCAAAATAAAACTCGCTATTTAATGCGCATTCGATAATGCGCATAATCGGAGAGAAAAAGCGCCTGAACTCCCAATTTGCGCTCCGCTCTTGTAGAGGTAAAAATTTTAATGAGACTTCAAAGAGCTTTAAACGTCTCATGTAGAGGCATCCCTAACTGAGAGGTGTCTGTCCTTCTTTCTCAGATAGGAGAAAATGCCTCTCCTAAGATGGGGCTTGCTGTAACATGGGAATGTACCCCCTAAAAGCAACGGAATGGTCTTTTTCTTCAGAACTTGTTTTTACTAATATGCAAATGTATTCCAATCACATTGACTGATAATCATTCAGTTACAAATTACATAATTATCTGCCTGAGCATCGTTTGATAGAGTAGCACCCTTACTCTGTGTCCATTCAAGATGGCTTTGTCAATAAAACTTTGAATTGGAGATCCTTCTTTGTTTGATGCGTGCATTTGCTAACCTGTGAATGTGAGACTACAGATGAGCAAATCAGTCTACTTGGGCCTGTTTCACTTTCACACACGTTCATATATAAATCCATTCTGTCCCCATTTCCACATTAATCTACAATATTTAAAAATCTGCATGGAAATCTTCACTTAAAACGTATTCAAATATGTGTAATTTTATATGTGTTTCTATATGTCTTTTCCCTTGAGATACACATTTTAAATGTATTTGAGACACTCAACCTACTGAGAACTGCATTGCAACATTTGGAGAAGCACAAGATTCCAGTGGAGAGCTAAGTTCAAATCCACACATTAGTCCAACAGCAACAGATCACAACTGTTTCTACTCAGTGGTGGCGCCAAGTGGTGGGGCAAGGAGAGGCAAGCGCCCCCCACCCCCAAAGAAGGAGCTTGCCACCGCAGTTTCTGGACTCGTGTAATTACTGGAAGGAAAGGCACTTCTTCATATATAGCTATAGCATTTCAACAGTTCCGCTGCAGCCCTTGACGGGGCCAACAAAGGTTATGCATTTTGCAGCACTGACGTTCTCTTCAAGATGCCAATAGACCAGTGGCAATACACTGAGGGAAAAGGGGAAGCATCTCACATGCAGAAGAGAGAAGTAATTGTGGAGATGTGGTCAGCTGCACTGCTGGTGGGGGTGGGCTAGAGCCCCTGCCTGTTGTTTCTCCTCAATCAGTCAGGCTGGGAATTCTAGGTGCTCTGTTATGCTAGGGTGACCATCTGGAAAGGAGGACAGGGCTCTTGCATCTTTAACAGTTGTATCGAAAAGGGAATTTTAGAAAGTGTTATTTGTATGCATGCAGCACCTGGTGAAATTCCCTCTTTATCACAACAGTTAAAGCTGCAGGAGCTATACTAGAGTGAAAATAAAAGTATCTTAGCATTCTGAGGTTTTTTTTGTTTTTGTTTTTTGCTATACTAGAGTGACCAGATACAAAAGAGGGCAGGGGAAGAGAGAGAGAAAAGCCTCTTCACTTTGGAATTAAGGGCAATACAGCTTGAAACACATGATATTGGCTTGAGTGTGTGTGTGTGTGTGTGTGTGTGACTTGCAGTGATGGGTGTTGTAGTCCAACACCTTTGGTGGGCAGCAGTTTTGGGAAGGGCTGCTCTAAACAAAGAGAAGTAGGTGGCCCTAAGTTGTTTGTCATCAGTTTTCCACAAGCCCACAGTCACCTCTGCATATCATATTCTCCATCCTGTCCTCATGGTTTATCTGCTTTGGGAGAATGAAAATTTCACTTGCACTTTCTGCCTCCTTAGGGAGGATGTGTCATTAAGGCTTGTGAGCCTTAACTCCCAATTTCCCTGCTTTTTGGTGCTTGGTTGGAAACTGTAGAGCCTTAACATTGCTTTTTGTAAACCGTAGGTTTTTTGTTTAATGAATTGGCTTTCGTGTGTGTGTGTGTGTTGCCCTAGTGGTGGGTTCCAATGAACAGCACTCCCTATGGGTAGATGGCACATTTTGGTGTTTCAAGGAGCCTTTTCAAATCTCCTACAAAGGTCTCTCTCCCCACCTTCTCTTTCTTCAGTTAACATTGTTCTGTTGCATTAGAAATCTCTGCATCCCTTTTTCTTACCGCTCCCTGCCAGTGAAAACATGCAAGGAAAGTTACCTTCATATTCTAAAGGTGGAAGCTTTTGCTTTGCTCTCTCTCTCTCTCTGCCTCAACTCTGGGCTACACGACAGTAGGGCAACCATATGAAAAGGAGGACAGGGCTCCTGTATCTGTGTCTCCTGTATCTTTACTGAAAAGGGAATTTCAGCAGGTATCATTTGTATGCAAGCAGTACCTGGTGAAATTCCTTCTTCATCAGAACAGTTAAAGCTGCAGGGGTCCTGGCCTCTCTTGTATCTGGTCACACTAGCTATACTTCAGCAGCTTTAGCTGGTGTGATGAAGAGGGATTTTCACCAGGTGCTGTATGCATAGAAATGACACCTGCTGAAATTACTTTTTCAATACAACTGTTAAAAGATACAGGAGCTCTGTCCTCCTTTTCATATGGTCACCCTGCCATTATGACCGAACAGATTTGCTGAACAACTCCAGCAATTCCAATGACTTTTCCTACCTCCACCCCCTCCCCCTCCCCCTGCTGCTCATTTCTCAGAAAGAAACACACTTTCCCGGAAGAAAGCCCCATTGAACTGGTTGAGACTTCCTTGTGAGTAGACTTGTCCAGGATTGCCCAGTTGGCGATCCCACTTTCTTCTGTCAACCCTACCCGCCACCGATTGTTTAATAGTATAAAGGCAGGCTTTGGTTTTGGTTTTAATTGTTGATGCCTCCTTGCAGTGCAGTCCTGGCCACGTTTAATGGGGAAGTAAATCCCATGGTATTCCGTGGGCCTTACTGATAGGTAAATGAGCATAAATGAGATGGCAAAAGGTTGGAGTGCTCAACGCAATCCTAACTCTCACCAGTCAACACCCCAGTTTATAGAAAATCCCTCCCAGATTTTCCTCCCCCTCCCTCCCATGGACTCCTCTTCCTCATCGCACTGTGAACCCCTCTTCCTCCTCCCTCCCCCCAAGAAGCACCCACTCACTCACCCCCTGCCACACCTCCATGCCCCAGCTCTCAACCCTGCATGCTCATGAGATGCAAACCCACTGGCTGGCGGTAAGGGCTTTCTTCAAGAGCCATGTGGCGCCTGTGTGTCTGACAAGATAACTTGGAACAGCTGATGGCCTAGATTGGAACAGTGGGGCAGCGGCAAAAAATGCAGTTTCTGGGGCCTCCAGAAAGCACGTCACCCCCCATTACCCCATGGCGAGGGGGAATGAGGCACTTTCCAGAGGCCCCAGAAACCACGCTTTCCCCTCCTGTGCTCCAATCAGTGGTGGCCCTCTCACATGCCCAATCATCCCCCCACACCTGGTTGTCTGCAGCTGCACTGCATCGCAACTTGCATCTCCCCGCCAGCGGTGTGTGGTGCCTGCACATCTGATAAGGTATCTCAAGAGATCCCGTGATCCCTTGTTGGACGGATACCTTGCAGGGTCAAGAGGCACAGTGCCAGGGCGCCATCACCAGGGAGATGTGAGTCACGATGTGGCATGGCCTTGTGTGATGAGGTGTGGAGAGGTGAGTGGGTGTGCAAGGAGCGGGCAGTGGCTGCTGCTTGGTCCTGCCAGCAGGCCATGCAGGCAGCTAGCAGGACTAAGCAGCAGCAGTGGCCTTGCTTCCCCGAACCTATAAAAAAATCCTTCCAGACCCTCATTGCAAATGCCAATATCCAGATAAATCTGAGCAAATTTGGGCCTTGTATGTTGAAAGCATCACATGTCCATTTTCTTGGGAATCTTTACAACACCAGGGTAAAGTTGATCATTGTCTCGGCATGTGTATGCAGGTGTCATAGCGGTTTACCTAATGCGTCCTCCTGAATTTATGCTGAAAGTAAGATTAGAAATGTGGATTTCCTGCTTCACAGTTCAACAGCTGTTATTAGCATATAACACTTAAAGTACGTGAGGGGCATTGCTTGTTTCTCTGGAATTTGTGGATATTGAGAGGAAACGCCCTGCAGAGTCAGATGTGTCACAAAAAGCAGGAACAAAAAATGCATGCAAGGAGACGGTCCCAGCTGGCAAAAGTTGTGAGGCAAGCCATACACTGCATGGCAAGTCACGCACATAAAACACACATCAATGTATGGTAGAACTCTCATGTTGTGGGTTCCACTTCTGTTCAATGTCACAGCCAGCCTGAGCAGATGTTTCAAAAAGGTCAGGCTGAAAGCAAGGCAGTGGGCAGGGGCTGGCAGCCCAGTGTTCGAACAACCCCCCCCCCCCAACCAGAAGGTCTGTAAGCTGCAGAGGTGGGAAAGTGGAAGAGAGTCAAGTGGAAGAGATCAGCAGGGCAGGACAAGGGACTCACTGCCCAGAGTACTCTGATTATTAGGTAGTCAATAGCTGAATTCGGACGACACTTTAGGCAACGCAGGGGTTAATAACACATTCACCATGCGCTATTGCACTGGTAGTCTCCACACGACATGTTGCCCCTCCCCCCTTAGTGCAGCTGAAAGTCCCGGCATCCTTCTGGGCTGCTGCATCTCCTCCCTCACACATCCCTCAGTCCTCTGGCCGTATCCCAGCATGCACTGCAAGTTCTGCCGGCTCTATCGGAGCAGCCGAGGCTTTTTTGGCTGTTTCGGCTGGGAACTCTATGACCAAATGGAATAGTACACGGAAAGAGGGGGATTCCCTCCACACGACACTTTAAACAACAGAGTTCAGGATAAACAACGTGCAAGCCTGTTGTTTTTCTCCGTTGTATAAGTGCCCCAAATAGCATATTGTCAGTTGTGTGTGTGTTGTGTGTTGCCCTCCACACAACACAATAAGCAACACAACTGATGATTGTTTCCCAAGCGAGTCCCTGCAGCCCTATTGAGAATGGAAGTGGATTTTCCTTCCATCAAGGCCCGCCTACATAAGGCTTTTTTACTATACGGGGAAAAATAATGAGTATGAAGGAAGATAGTCTCCCTAGTCTATGTTTTAAGGAACAGCTTAGGACACAAAGTTTTCTGGAATTGGCGTATTTCTATTTTAACAAACCTCAAGGATTGGTAGGTCATAATAGTGTGAGTATCAGAAACAGAATTTATGAGCTAGACACGCTTGGTAATGTCCAAGCAAATCAACAACAGCGGTTTTCACCCTGGTACAGCATGGTAAAAGGGGAGCAATATCGTTCATACTACTTGCGAGAGTTAACATTTTCAAGACTGAGAAAAGCATTTATGGCCCTCTGTTTCCAAACAACAGTGACAGCTTGCCTGGAGGGGAAATACAAGGGGATCCCATACGCACAAAGAAATTGTATTTGTGGGGCAGAGGAGATAGAAGACCTAGTACATCACCTCCTCTATTGCCCATTGTATCAAAGTATCAGGGTGCGTTTTTAAAAGAAATTCTGGAAAAAAGGGAGGGCCTTACTTTGAAACTCTTGGCCGACTATGATGTGACAATTACAAGAAAAGTGGCAAAATTCGCTGTAGCAGCACAAAAGATTAGATGAAACTTTATATTGCAAGAAGGGGTTGATTGCAAAGGGGATAATTTTATTTAAATAGTGGTTCGTACAGTGTATTTTTTAACTGGCATGGAAACACTGAAGGAGGGGGTGGCCCTCGGTTATGGATGGGGAGACCCGTGGAGGTGGTGTATGTGTATTGATTGTAAAGGCCATTGTGCCATATGCAAATAAACTATCTATCTAACTGACGATTGTTCCCCCCCCTCCGTTGATTATAGTGTTGTTTGAATTCAGCCTATGTATGTAATAAACAGAAAATTAAAAAGGTGCTGAACATGAACCTCATTATTCTGGGTTGAGACCCATGAGCCAGGAAGTCACCCACCTTCACCTCCAATGGGAGCTTATTTCAGAATGTGAGGAGGAATGGGAAATGGACAGGCCATTAAAGGACTGTAATAGCAAGGTCAGGACTCTAATGTAACTCACAAGATAAAAGGCAAGCCTCTCAGAAAAACAGAAAGTGGTCTTCTATCTATACCATATAGAAGAACTTGGTTTCATTTAACAGCTAAGAAACACAGAAGTGTAGCCAATATCTCAGCCAATGTCAATCAGTGAATTCACAGCCATAAATGAGGAAGAGATTATTTCTGAGCATTTACAGAGTTCTTTCACTTCACCACTCAACTACACCATCTTTTCTTCATGAGAACTTCCTTAATGAGGCATCTGGACTGAAAGGCAGGGGATTGAAGAATCAGATTTTTCTCAGTTCCCCAAACTTGTATTCACATTGAAAACACACACTTGTGCAACTATAGATTTTTGCAAATGGGCAAATCCCCTCAAAATGTGTATTTTCACACTTTTGCCTAGGTGGCATAATGCACATTTTGGGTTGGTCTTGTGTTTAATTCCCCCCCCCCCCCAATATTTTTGTATTTATGTGTTACTAAATTTGTGAACAGTTCCATTTTTTTTTTTAGAAAATAGTCTGCAAGTCCTTGGAAATCGTACAACTCAGACAAAACCAATCTACTATGGAAGCTGTGGGTTGGATTCTCAGGAATCTGATCTCATTTTAATCTATTTGGATTACTCCACTAACTCTAATATGGATCATGGCATTTGAGCAAGTGTACATTAGCACTAATGCACACTTGTGCAAATGTGCTAATCTCTATTAGTGCAAATGCAAATTTGCACAAATCTTACCCCCATGTGAACAACCAGTCCATAAGTCCCTAGAATCTGTGTGACTCAGAAAAAGCAATTTTGCTGCAAAGTCCACAAGTTCAATTCACAGAAATCCAAACTGATTTCGATCTGTTGCAGATTTCTCCAAGATTAGGTTGAACATATGAAAAAGAGGACAGGGCTCCTGTATCTTTAACAGATGTAAAAAAAAAGGGAATTTCAGCAGGTGTCGTTTGTATGCATGCAGCACCTGGTGAAATTCCCTCTTCATCACAACAGTTAAAGCTGCGGGAGCCCTGCCCTCTTGACCAGATACAAAAGAGGGCAGGGCTCCTGCAGCTTTAATTGTTGTGGTGAAGAGGGAATTTCCCCAGGTGCTGCATGCATACAAATGACACCTGCTGAAATTCCCTTTTTTATTTAACTGTTAAAGACACAGGAGCCCTGTCCTCCTTTTCATATGGTCACCCGAGATATATAGAGTTTGTGGCAGGAAAGAGGGAATAGTGAACAGCATCTAGAGAGTCAGAGCGGAGTGAGATTGGGTGTGTTTGGATGACACTTTAGGCAATGGAGGGGTTAATAACACACTCACCATGTTGCCCCTCCTCCCGCACAGCTGAAAGTCCCAGCATCCTTCTGGGCTGCTGCATCTCCTCCCTCTCACCTCGCTCAGTCCTCCAGCCATATCCCAGTATGCACCGCAAGTTTGGCCGACTGTATCGGAGCAGCTGGGGTTTTTTGGCTGTACCGGCCGGCAAACTCTATGACCAAATGGAATAGTCCACAGAGAGAGGGGGGTTCCCTCCACATGACACTTTAAACAATGGAGTTCGGAATAAACAATGTGCAAGCCCATTGTTTTTCTCTGTTTTCTCTTTAATGTGATGAAAAGCAAGAGCAATAAAAAAATTAGTATTCTAATCAGATTTCATGACCACACTATTACACATGTTATATGTATTCCTTTAAATGTTGCCTACCAATTACTTATGGTACAGTTGTCCAGTTATACAGTTAAAGCAACTTATTCCAAAATGTTGTCCAACTATTTCAAATGTTACTTTCAAGACAACACAAAAACCTTGGATTTCAACACCACTGTATACTTACCTGTTTTTAAGCTAGAGAAACATTTTTTTACACCACTGAAAGATTGATTGAACGTGATACGGAAATATTTATAAAACATCTTTTATGTAATTCTTCACATGTGCTGAAGTATGTGCCACATTTATTCCATTCCACCAGAGAAAGTTCATTAACAACAGGGATTCAAAAGCAGTAAATATTTTTCAAATAACAATAACAGCAGAGATAAAAACCAATTCACAGGGAACACCAACTTAAAATAGGAGGGAACATTACAGTGTGGTTACGTGAAACTGCAATACCAGTGTTGTGCACTATGCAACGGAGCACTCTATACTTAATGTAATAATGTGATAATACAGCTCTGCAATGTTATAAGAATTTATTATGTGCTGCTTACAAGTTCTCTTTCCAAGTTATATAACTTAATACAAAGTTAATGAAGAATGTTTAAAATCAATAAATATAACAGTGGAATTAAAAAGTACTTGATTTTTCATTATAAGTATAAATATATACAGCACATTAAAAATGGAAACTATTCTAATCAACATACACATATTTACATGATTAAAAGTTGTGAGTTCTACTTATGGTAAACACTTCATGAGTTTATTTAATACCTTCATCCATTTGTTATAAGGATTAATACATTTGGAAGGATCACTATAACCTGATTTTCCTTATGAAGGTTTCTTAACAGAACTTCAATTAACATTCCTCAAGTCAATGACTTGTTTAATATTACTGTAATTATATATCAAAGAATTGATCCAAAAAAATTGATCACACTTCTAACAGTCATAACACTACCTTATTAAAAGGACAGATGATGGAAGTGTTCAGATATCTCACTGTCAAAGTTGATTTCAATTGTAAATATTTCACATAATGTCATATCAGAGCTGTGGATGGAGGAACAATAATGAGTCAATGTCGTAATGACAGTCATTGCACTATACATGTAATACAGCACAGAACAGCAATGTGGAGAACCACTACTTTACAAACGTATGTATTAACCCCCCTCACCCTAAACAAACCACAGGACCAAACTTCACACCCCTTCAAGAACTTCAGCAAGGCTGGAATGGGGGAACCAGATTGGACCATCCAAAGCCATACGCTAATGGACAACAGCAGACAGTCCCTACATATCATTACCGCCAGGCGGGAGGAGGAAGTGAACCCCCCCCCTTAACTCCCAAGTAGGATGTTTACCTCCGCTTCTCCAATCACATGAGAGAGTGGCTTCGCGGACTGAAGCGAGGCGGAAATAACCCCTCTGATGATGGCATCAGCCGGCACTCTACTGGGGTATAGGCCACCAAGCTTGTTTACCATAATATTAAGGAACTGCTGCAAAGCAGACGCCTCAGCATGTGTTGGCTGAGGTTACCAACCAACCCGAATCCCGCCCTCAAAAACACCCTGCACACAAAATTCCAAGCAAGGACCACAGGGTCTACATATCTTCGCGCCCGATCACAGTGAACACAACATGAAGTAAGTCACCCTTCCCGTTTAGCCCCTGCTGCCTTGTGTTTGGCACGGATCGCTACCGGTTTCCATTATAGCCGCAGTAGCAACATGGAACAGCACTGTAAACGCAAATTCCATCACACACAGTATATTGTAATATAAATTTAAAAATTACTATGGGATGCAATACCACTCTTAACCCATAAATGACAACTAGTGATAATCATGTATTGAATTGCAATATAAAAAGGCAGCAAGGGATGATATGTCCACATGCGACAGCACAGTGCAACGCACAGCAACCACAATAGTCGCACAATCCCCTAGCATGTCGGCATGGAGAAGTGCTGACTTCGGGTGCATGAGGACCCAGGCCACCACTAATGTGAGGAAAATGAAAATGAAATTCTTTATTTGGTTCTTTCTGCAGTCCCTTTGTTCAATCGGAGCACAGAGAATAAAACACATAGAAACTGAGACGGGAATTAAACAATACATGAACAAATACGACTAATGTTCGCCTCCTCCAAGAACGCACAATGGTTAAATGGTTGGTTTCAAGAAGTTTCTCTATAAAGACCAAGAATTTACATATAATACAACAATAAAATCACAGGACATATAGCACCCATGTCCCTATATGGAATGTTATTTAAATTAACAACTACAATCTTTATTCAAAACCAAGCATCAGTAATGCAAGTTCAACGACAACAAGCGGACATTTGTAACAACCAATCACAACAAAGAAAAAAAGTTTACCAACAGTCCTGAACCAATAGAGCACAAAAAAACTTGGAATGGAATTACTGCTTGGCATGGCGAGCATGCGCAGAACCTGTCCTCACTCGTATGCGAAAAGGAGAGAAGATGGACACGAGAAGGCGTTACTGGACAGACCGGGAGCTAAAGGCATTTCTAAGGTTCATCAGGGAATCTGCAGTACTACCCTTGCTCATGAGAAGCAATCCAAAGAAGAGCTCTGTGGCTTTCAATGGTATCTCCTTACAAATGAACTTAGATGGTTACTATAGAACCAAGAATGAACTAAAAATTAAATTCAGAAAAATAAAAAAACGCCTTCTACCAGACCATTATTGCCTATGGTGAAAATCCACCTCCACAGATGAGGCTCCCTTTGTTTAAACAAATGTTTCGTATGTGGGTTGCTGTTGGGAAGCCTTCCCAGAAATACAGTATGCAGAAGGTAAGTATTCCTGTTAGAATCATTCTTGACCATAGCTTCTGTTTTGTAGAAGCTCTAGTTCTTAACTTGAAATTCAACAATAAATATGAAATAAAATAACTTTTAAATTACTATTTCTGAGGTGGCGAGGAGGAAGAAGATAAACCATCTCCATCTTCTGTGTGCCAACACAGTCCAACAGTTCAGATAGGAAAAGAGACTGAAGAACATGTGGACGGTATGAAATTTTTAATTAAAATTATATATATATATATATATATATATATATATTTAGATCTCCTAACTGAAACCATCAATTGTAATTTAAAATAAGGGATATAACAAATCGTGCTGTACACATTTACAGTAATCTCAATTATTGTGGCAACGAAAATGTAATTAGTTTATTATTATTATTACAAATGAGTACCTGTTATATTTTCAAAATAACAGATTAATTCATACATTTTTAATATATTACTACATATTACGTCATGCAGACAAAATTCCAAATAAGTAACATAGTAACTTCACATAAATGATAAAATAATGTTAACGGTTTTGGGATGGTGTAAAAACAGGAACGGAACGCAAAGGAATGGACTGCAAATACACCTTTATATTAAGAAACCACACCAAACAGACAGTCCAGTGTTAGAAACACTTGATTACAATATTTAATTTAAACATTTAAACATTCCAAAAATAATGGATGGACCTGAACGGCCACTTTAGAATTACTAAAACCCACCAAATGCAAACAACCAACATGACTGGATGGGACAGATGCCATAAGCCATGAAACAACATACAATACCACTTCATGATGCCCGTTCCGGTCCAAGGTCCATATTGCGCTGAAAGGTGAATTGTATAGTTGTTTGTGTGGGTGTTCCATGGCTGGGAGTTATGGTGTTAATAACAATACAATATTCTATGTGGTTGGGACCTAACATATTGTTCTGTACTGTTTGTAATACATGGCACTGTTTTGGGCGTGGTTTTTAAAGATAAAGGTGTCCTTTCTTTCCTTTCCATTCCGTTCTCGCTTTTGCAATGTCCAAACCATATTTGGAAATAGTCTAACCAAATTGTAAAATATATATAAATTTTTAAGGAAACAAACATGGTTGAACAGTTCATTTTAACATAAATGTAGAATTCTATATATTGCTATTATTTATTTATAGCATATGACTTTGCCATAAGTGGAACAGTGAGAATTACAAATTTGTCAGACCACTGAAGTAACATGTAATATACAGCTATGTTAAATGTAATGTCTTTCCATGGTTATGTAATTAATTATGTATGAGTACTATGGAAGGATAACTATTCCTATGTTAACAATCCCTGCAAGTACCCATTCTGCATAGGTATGGCGTGCACTTTTCCAGAAAATGACCAAAGAATGTGAAAATACACAGTTCAATCTTATTACCAACTACTACCTAAGCACCATACATCTTGCATGGTGTAAAAGTCAGGTGGCTGGTGGAAGATACTAACCATTACATCTCCTTTGTCTTTAAGTGGATATTGATAATATCAGTTCCTCTGATGTTATGGAACAAACGTCTTCAACAGAATCTCTGGGAAATGATGATTCAGTCAGTGAGTACATATATTTACACACATTCTCCACAGTATACTTACTTTTCACAGCAATGTATCTGTGTTTCAAATCTGCTTTTGGTCTTCATAGGTCTTTCCTCAAGAAGCACCTCAACTGAGATAATAAATGTGACATCGACAGACCATGAAGGTGTGTATTTCAAAAATCTTTAAACCATTCTACATAGTGGAGATATCACATAACATGTGAAACCCTATGTTTACCCAAACATTTTTCCAGTAACAGCCATTGTCACACCCAAAACTTCACGTAACGGAACTTTTTAAGGTGTAGGTAGTTCTTACTAATCTCCTTTCTTTTATCTTTCTGACAAATGTGAGAACACAAATCTTTAGTTAGGATAAACTTCTCAATTAGGTTGTAATCAGTATGGAAATGTAATGTTATTAAAACTCGATTAACATCTTAGTGACATATGTAGTGTAAAAAAACATTCCAAAAGTACCACAGATAAACAGTAATATTGAAATGTATATGTAGACCATTAACATCATTGACATGTTCATTATGGCTGCAAATATGCTGAAATGTGACTTCCTTTACTTATCCCATTCAAATAGATGATTTGTCAACAATAGGATCCCTTAAAAGCTCATCGGAGACTATAATGAACACTGATGCAGAGCCATGCTTTTTAACAGTAGATGAAGAGAAGTTATTTAAAGATTCTATTGATGCCTATCCTGGTAATGTTAAACAGACCTTTTAAATATAGAAATGACATTATCAAAGCTACATTTAATGATGTTATTTATTTTTTGCTCTGTACAAAACCACAATTTAAAAGTTCAAAAGGGAATGGTAGTTAGAAGTTTTGAAATTTAGCTTACTGTGCAATCAACATCCTTTAGTACAAGTAACTTCTTTTTTGGCAAATTTAAGGAGTAATACGTGTCTTTGACAGGATCTTCACTATCTCCTCGATTAAGACCCCGTGCTGTACAAGACAATTAGGAGCTATACATCTTCTGTAGTTGTGCAGAACCCAATGAGGCAATGTCCATTCAAGCACAGTCCCTCACACATTTCTATCACCCATTGCGGTGCTGGGCCTGGAGGAGGGAGGAGGGAGGTGGAAGGTGTTAAAGCAGTCTATGACTTTGGAACATGGATGTCAACTTGAAATATGTTGTATAAAGACCACCCTCCTCCCTGCATGGTTCCCTGACGATTGTATTTGCCTAGTTGGTGAGACAGCGTGCAGAGGCTACAAAGGCTGAGGCACATCAAACAGAATGCAGCTTTTCTAATCAAATGCAGCAAAATATTGCCCACATCAAGGTCGATGTGCAGATCTGGCCTTCAGTAGTTGCAACATGCTTTAGAAATAAAACTGGTAACTAACTGTATTTGTTATGTTTCATGTGACAATGTTTTTCAAAATGAGTTTTTTATTACACTCTACTACAGGATGTTTGCATAGTGATGACAGCTGCTTACATACAAAGTCAAAAGTTAAACCAAAAATGGAGGGCAAACAGTCCCAGGACTTGATGGAGGCCTGACACACAATGCGTGTAGATATGGAGAAAGGATGTAAGACAATGCTCAAAGACTGTCACTGCTATCCTACTGTATGTGTTTTGGAAACTCTTCAAGGGTTTTGTAGAATAAATGTATGTATCTGTTAGTTCATGTAAACTTTACACAGGTTTGGTAATTAAGAATGTGGGATTAATTAGATTATTGTAGTCTGATTTAATTCTTTTGCACGGTGAATTCATGGTATATAAATAATGCTGTGTATGCTGTGTAACTGTCTTAGTTTATGCAAGTGTTTTAATGTAATAATTATTGGGAATATAGTAATCAATAACGATATGTGCCTGTCAGTACAAAGTCATTACACATTGTGTGTTATGGAACAATGTAAAAGCCGGAACGGAACGGGCCAGAACGACCCCTTTATATTAAAACACCGCTGAAAAAGCAGTGGCATGTGTTATAAACACTTGTGAGCAATACTGAAGGACTGAAATCATTGCAATATAATATTGTCATTAACCCCTTAACTCCCAGCACAAAATCCGGAACAGAATGGATGGCCCGGTATGGCCACTTCCGAAAGAGTGAAACCAACCAAACACTACCATCACACATTACTAGTTTGGACAGATACAATGCGGCATAAAACAGCCACTAAAACCACGTACCAGGGACCGTTGTGGGCCATATTCCATATTGCGCAAAACAGCCAGGAACGCCAGCTTCCAAGTCAGCCCACTCATTACTAGGTTGGACAGATACAATACGGCACATTACAGCCTCAAAAACCACGTTCCAATTCCCGATTTGCGCAATATGGACTATGGTCCAGAACGGGCATTGGAACGTTCTTTCAGTGCCTGTGTATTGCATCTCTCCCACCCAGTAATGTGTGAGTGGTGAGTTTGGTTGAGTTGGCCCACTTGGAAGCTGCCGTTCCGGCATGTTTTCCGCAATATGGTCTATGGCCCAGAACGGTCAGCGGAACGTGGTTGTCGTTGCAGTTGTGAGCCGTATTGTTTCTGTGCCACCTAGTAATGTGTGCTGATTGCGTTCAGTTGGTTTCAATCATTCTCAAGTAGCCGTTCCGTGCCATCCATTCTGTTGCGGATGTTGTGCTTGCAGTTATGGGGTTAATAACAATATAGAATTGTAATGCTTTATGTTCTAAAATATTGTTCTCAAATGTGGTTAACACATTCCGCTGTTTTCGGCATGGTTTTTTTAATATGAAGTGGTTTTTCGGGCCCGTTCCGTTCCGCCTTTTACATCTTCCCTTGATAATTCATGTCTTTGCAAGTTTCACAGTCATCTATGAACTCTAATTTAAAAAAATGACATTGGTAAAGCATACTCTTAAACCTATAACTGAAAATACAAATTGACCAACTCTTAAGAAATTTGATTTGTAACCCTACAGTTGTGGTACTGAATGTTTTACCTTGAAATATTTTTTATTAATGATTGAAATACAGGTGTTGAATAGCTCCTTGAAGTAACATTTCCAATCTTGTTTCCTTAGTTCTTCGAATGGAAAAAAAACTTCAAGGACTGGAGAGAAGATTGTTCGGTTTGGAGAGTTGGAAAGTTATGTTGGAAAGGGAATATTTTCTGAAAGAGTAGTATTCAAAAAATGTCCAGTTCTTCTGTTATTTCTCTGTTGCAGTGGTCATTGTGCTATTTACTAAATGGCATCATGTTTGTAACTTGTTGTTATTTAAGATTATGTCACACTCCTACCGTTAATGAGCATGACTTACAGTATTGCCACGAAGAATAGCACATTAAAGAATAATGTTGTTCTTGTGTTACATGTTGTTGTTAAGAAAACGGTGTTATTAAACGCAGTAGCACAAGTTCAGTAGTTATTGCATCTCGAGAACATTTCTCACTAACCACATGAAGCATACACTGTTATGTCTTGGTGAAATTGAAGCACCGACTATACTATATCTGTCATTATTGGTGTTATGATTGCAGGTAAAAGATGTCTATGTAATGTTTTTATTTTAAACAATATAACTATAATTTTGTGAAGAAGGTACTGTAAAATTGCTGTTTTTGAATAATTAGTTCATTTTGACCAGGAGAGGAGAGTACATGGATCATTTGTTAACCACCAATTATTTTGAAGATGGCCTTAGTTGTGCTTTTCAGTTTCTTCCTTAAATAATATTGTTCTCTTAACTTCAAGATGTTACCAAAGTAATACAGAAGTCAGAGACACATTACCATGTGTTACATTTTTTTAAGTATTAGGTTAAAGTATTGATTTGTTTTTGGTGGATGGTCATTCTGTTTATTGATTATATCCTGTCAAAGGTATGACTATGATGTACTCCTAATTTAAATGGTACATTAATGTGTGAGTATTCCTACAAATGCTTCTTAATAATACTTGTTGTGGTATTCCCTGTTGTAACACCAACGTTGACATAACGTAATGTAATACTTTCAAAGGAAATCAGTTATTTACCAAGTCTGTATGGAATAGTAAATAAAAATGTTATATGCTCATTTTTGGTGTTAGTAATCCTTTATTGAAACGTTCGCAACACTATTTTTCTTTAGTATTTTTTTATTTTTATCTCAAAAACATGGAGATAATTTTTTTACAGAGAAATATGCTGTTCAATGCCTTCTGGACTGATATGAGAAATACTTCCCAAACCATTTGCAATATGAATATGATAGTTAAATATCATTGTCTGTTCTAAACTACAAAACTTTCAATTTTTCCAACAAATGATATTAGTGTTGCATTATTACATTAATATATAGTATTATATAGATTACAAATGTTTGAAATCACATAACAATAACTGCTGTTTTTTTTCAAAATATGGATTTCTCTTCCTTGTTTAATTATAATGAATTTCTAAGTCTAATTTCTATGCAGGTTATAATGACAACATGAAGTACCCAACATTAGTACCTTTTTTAAAAATTTGATAACACATGTAGCAGTATATTTCTGTTACTCTCTTCACTGAGTGTAGATAATTGTTTGCAAGTTATGTTTACTACTGGCTAACATTAACAGTAACATTTAATGTCAGTAGTTCTAACAGAAGTAGTTGAAATCCTACATATTAGTTCTATGGAGAGAAATGAACAGGACGCTTTGGGTCCCGTTTTGGATGAGAAGTGTTTAAGTTTTTCTTTGAAATGGTCTTCTGAGTATTATGTTCTGATATTGTGTTTTGGGAATTTTCTACTAAGCACTCAGTAGCCCTTTCAGAGTCATTCTCATGGGTTAAAGTATGCGCCATGCACATGTGTCTAACATTAGTGGTCTGTTTGTCTTTGTCTCCACAAATTTTACTGGAAATTTTCTCCAGAATAGCAGCTGTCTTCTCAATGCAACTAAGCATAGCCTCTCTATGTTGTGTGAGAATGTCTTCCTGTGCTACAGAATGTGCAATGTATTTCTCAAAAACTTGTACATCATTATGCATAATGCTTATTAATTTACTGTTTTCTGAAGAACAGTGTTTCATGATGTGATCAGCAGTTTGTTGTCCAGCACGTCTGTGGCGTATTGTCTCTGTCCCACCTAGTAAAGTGTGAGTGGTGAGTTAGGTTGAGTTGGCTCACTTGGAAGTTGCCATTCCAGCCTGTTTTGTGCAATATGGACTATGGCCCGGAATGGGCACCGGAACGTGGTTTTTGTGGCTGTTTTGTGGCGTCTTGTCTCTGTCCCACCTAGTAATGTGTGAGTGGTGAGTTTGGTTGAGGTGGCTCACTTGCAAGCTGCCCTTCCGGCCTGTTTTGCGCAATATGGACTATGGCCCGGAACAGGCACCGGAACGTGGTTTTCGTGTCTGTTTTGTGGCATATTGCATCTGTCGCACCTAGTAAAGTTTGAGTGGTGAGTTAGGTTGAGTTGGCTCACTTGGAAGTTGCCGTTCCGGCCTGTTTTGCACAATATGGACTATGGCCTGGAACAGGCACCAGAACGTGGTTTTCGTGGCTGTTTTGTGGCGTATTGTCTCTGCCCCACCTAGTAATGTGTGAGTGGTGAGTTCAGTTGAGTTGGCTCACTTGGAAGTTGCCGTTCCGGCCTGTTTAGCACAATATGGTCTATGGCCCGGAACGGGCATCGGAATGTGGTTTGCATGGCTGTTTCCTGGCTTATTGTATCTGTCCCACCTAGTAATGTGTGACTGTCAAGTTGGGTTGAGTTGGCTCTCTTGGAAGCTGCCCTTCTGGCCTGTTTTGCCCAATATGGACTATGGCCCAGAACGGGCATCGGATCATGGTTTGCATGGCTGTTTTGTAGCGTATTGCATCCGGCACACCTAGTAAAGTGTGACTGTTGAGTTCAGTTGAGTTGGCTCACTTGGAAGCTGCCGTTCCGGCCTGTTTTGCACAATATGGGCTACGGCCCGGAACGGGCATCGGAATGTAGTTTGTGTGGATGTTTTGTGGCCTATTGTCTCTGTCCCACCTAGTAATGTGTGAGTGGTGAATTTGGTTGAGGTGGCTCACTTGAAAGCTGCCCTTCTGGCCTGTTTTGCGCAATATGGACTATGGCCCGGAACGGGCACCAGAACGTGGTTTTTGTGGCTGTTTTGTAGCGTATTGTCTCTGCCCCACCTAGTAATGTGTGAGTGGTGAGTTAAGTTGAGGTGGCTCACTTGGAAGTTGCCGTTCCGGCCTGTTTTGCGCAATATGGACTATGGCCCGGAATGGGCACCGGAATGTGGTTTTCGTGGCTGTTTTGTGGCGTATTGTCTCTGTCCCACCTAGTAATGTGTCACGGTTGAGTTTGGTTGGTTTCAGTCATTCGGAAGTGGCCATTCCAGGCCATCCATTCTGTTCCGGATGATGTTCTGGGAGTTATGGGGTTAATAATAATATAATATTGCAATGGTTTCAGTCCTAAAATATTGTTCTCAAGTGTTTCTAACACATGCCACTCTTTTTGGTGCGGTTTTTTTTTTTTTTTAAATATAAAGGGGTCGTTCCGGCCCGTTTCATTCCGTTCCGGCTTTTACACCGTCCCGAGAATCCCCATATGGGGCCAAGCTGCCTGACGGTTCTGGCTGCTGTCTTTTCTCAGCCTTCAAGATTGGGAAACATCTTGGGCTCCCTCTGCTTTTCTGTTTGTTTCGGCCTCTAATGATTGAGAGTCCAACGCTTCCTCACCTGCCCGGGCCTTCTCTCCCCTCCTCCGCATCCCTCTGCCCCTCCTCTTTAACGTTTAACATCTGTTCTTTGACATCTTCATCATTTCCTACTATGAATTTGGCTTGCGGCATTTCCCACCCTCTGGACCATTTTGAAGCATTCTCGGCTTTTAATAGCCCCGCCCATCTCCAGCCGTGCTTTTGATTCCTAATTAGTACAGAGCTCGCAGGAGGGATGACAGTGTCTTCTTTCTGGCTCAAGTGTTTTGTTCTCAAATGTTTCTAACACATGCCAATGTTTTTGGAGTGTTTTTTTAAAATATATATATATATATATATAGGGGTCATTTCGGTCCGTTCCATCTTTAACCTCGTCCCTCTTTTCTCAGCCCTAAAGGTTGGGAAACATCTTTGGCTTCCTCTGCTTCCCCGCTTGTTTCAGCTTCTAATGATTGAGAGTCCAACGCTTCCTCCCCTTTGTGTTTGTAACCTCCCCTGCCCGGGCCTTCTCTCCCCTCCTCTGCATCCCTCTGCCCCTCCTCTTTAACATTTGATGCACTTATCCCTTTCCAGAAACAAGCCTTGTTTTGGCCAGCATCTGTTCTCTGACATCTTTTGTTATTTCCAGTCAGACATTGGCTTGCTGTATTTCCTGCCCTTTGGACCATTTCGGAGCATTCCAGGCTTTAACAGCCCCGCCCATCTGCAGTCTTGCTTTCAATTCCCCAATTAGTTCGCAGCTCTAAGGAGGAATTGCAGCTTCTCCTTGCTGGCTGTTCACTGTTAGGGATCTCTGCCCTTCGCAAATTCCACAGGTAGGTGACCTCTTTGAGCTTTGTTTGCGACAGTATTCTTGAACTGATCCCCCCCTTTTATCAATCTTGGTGTGCAATCTACCATGTGCGTACCATACTTCTGCCCAGTATCCTGGTATTTCTGTGATCCTTGAGTACACTTGTATAGGTTTGCGTTTGTGCAGAAGTGTGATTGATTGCAGGTGATGAAAAGGGGGAGGGATTTGACTTTTTCTCGAAGGTGGGCCACAAAACTGAAGGGGCTGAAAACTCAGTGGTGGCAATGGCAGTGGCACTTTTTTCAATGGCTGCTAGCAAGTGACCGCCTCCCCCTGACCCTATCTATGGTCCCCTCTACAAGGATTCGCTTTTGCGGCTGGTTAGGCGATTATGCGCATAATCGCAGAAGCGCATTTACGCCTAATCCCTCTGCACGAGAGGTGGCGAAGCTCATTAAAGGATGTCCAAAATGCGCTTTACAAATAGTTAATGCACATAAGCGCATATTCACGCAGTCTAAATGCGCTTTAACCGACGGAGCAAAATAAAACTCACGATTTAACACGCATTCAATAATGCGCATAATCGGAGAGATAACGCGCCTCTACGCCCCATTTGCGCTCCGCTGGTGTGGAGGTACATTTTTTAATGAGACTTCAAAGAGCATTAAACCTGTCTTGTAGAGGCAGCCTGTTAAAGTAATGTTATGTCACGATCATTCTGGGGTGTGTGGAAGCTACAGTTCCACACTTCATATACTCAGCTTGCATTGCTACCAAACCCATTATAAATGGTCAGGAATCCCAGCTGTGGGACTTCCATATGTGGGGGTGGGGTGGATATCCTCCAAGGTCTTATTGTCGGTGCTTTTCTTTAAAAGCAAACATTCAGCATTCCCAAACATATTGCAAAGGGCAAGTTTACAGAGCAAAATATACCAAAAGTTCAGGCAAGCACTAAGATCTGTTTAGGAAAATTATAAATAGGGATGTCCCTACAAACTGCTTCTGTTTAAGGATGGTAAATTATGTGCCACGGATTCAGTGGGTTAATCCTAAGGATGTGCATCCAATTGAACCTAGGCCTGCGCCAAATTGGGCCTCTTCGGCCCATTTCTGGTGCTTCCTGCGGCAAAGGAGGCTGCCCTGCAATGTTACCAGAACTGAACCTGGATCCTCCATGAGGCTTCATTTGTAATAGGACTTTGGAGAGGCAGGCAGCGCGTCTCCAAAAACAACATCTTTAGCTTTCGTTTCTCTGAATGCTGATGAGGAGGGGGAAGGGGGGAGTCGGGTTGCGACTCTAAGCCTATCTACAGACGTAGGGTGTGACACTTTGAAAATGTTTTGAAAACTGTATATGGAGTGTGTCCTGGGCCCCAACAGTTTTCAAAACTGTTATAAACCGTTTTAAACAGTTTTAAACCATTTTAAAGCAGTAGTAGGGTGACCAGACGTCCTCTTTCCTCCGGACAAGTCCGGAAATGGGGTGCCAAAATGGCATCCGGGGGGGAAATCAGCTGATTTCCTGGAAAGTCCGGGAATTAGGCAGATCCCTGCGCCATCTGGGGCCTGTTCTTTGATAGTGTAGGCCAAGAACAGCCCCTGATAGGCGCTGGGAAGGGGCTAGAAAGATGCGTGCCGTACTTCTGGGTATGCGTTATACAGCTCCTCCCATCATCCGGGGCTTGTTCTTGGCCAGCGTGATCACGCAGGCCAAGGAAAGCACCGGTGCGGGAAAAAGGCTGGATGACACGTACCTGGAAGTGCAGGCACACGTTGTTCTAAAGGGCGGTATCGTGGAGAGGGAGGGTGGGGGGCGAAAGAGCTCACTTTCTCCCCCCTATCTCCGCGATCCGGCTCTTTATTTTGCTAAAGGTCTGGATCACGGAGAAGGAGGGCTGGGGTGGTGGTGGTGAAAGAGCTCTCTTTCTCCCCCCCACCTTCCCTCTCAGCGATCCAGCCCTTTATTTTGCTAAAGATCTGGATCATGGAGAAGGAGGGCTGGGGGGGGTGAAATAGCTCTCTTTCTCCCCCCCACCTTCCCTCTCCACGATCCAGCCCTTTATTTTGCTAAAGGTCTGGATCATGGAGAAGGAGGGCTGGGGGGGGGTGAAAGAGCTCTTTTTCTCCCCCCCACCTTCCCTCTCTGCGATCCAGCCCTTTATTTTGCTAAAGGTCTGGATCATGGAGAAGGAGGGCTGGGGGGGGTGAAAGACCTCTCTTTCTCCCCCCCCCCCGCTTCCCTCTCCGCGATCCAGCCCTTTATTTTGCTAAAGGTCTGGATCATGGAGAAGGAGGGCTGGGGGGGTGAAAGAGCTCTTTTTCTCCCCCCCTCTCGGCGATCTGGCCCTTTATTTTGGACGTCATACCTCCCAACTCTCTCCCTGTGTTGTCCTGCTCTCGGGAGACTTGTGGGAGAACAACCAGATGGTGAAGGCAGTAGTAGCAGCGCAGGCCATGATGAAGGGGTAAGTGTGTGCGGGGCACGTGGTGATGGGCGGGTGTGGGCGGCGCGGCATGGGCTGCAAGTGGTGCAAAGGGTGCGGAACGCTTGTGGTGGGTCACGAGGTGCTGGGCGTGGGGCACGTGGTGCTGGGTGGGTGGGCGCGGCATGGGCATCAAGCGGTGCGAATGATGTGGCGCGGGCAGCAGGGCGCATGGCATGGGCGGGCGGGAGGCGAGCGGTACGTGATGCAGGCAGGTGGAGGTCCTGCAGGGTGGGCGGGGGTGCAGAGCGGGTGTGCAGCGGGCGGGGGACAGGGAGCGGGCAGTCCTTGGTTGAATGTGTATAGGTGTATGGTTGGTTTTGCCCATGTGAGTGTGTGGATTTGTATTCTTGTTATTTTTATTGTTGTTATTATGCCTTGGGTGAGTATGTGGGTAGATGTTGTATTGTTTATATGATTTTATGTTTTGCCTTGGGGGGGGGTGCATGTCTGTGTGTAGATTTATTATGTTGATGAATGTTATTGGGTAGCTGGCTATGGATTATTATCATTATTATTATTTTGCCTTTGGTGTATGGGGGGAGGTTTTTTTAAAATTGTTTTGGAGAGGGTGTGGGTTTTTTCCACTTTGGGTGAGTGTGCAGGGGGTGAGGATTTAATTATTATTATTTTTTTGCCTGTGGTAAGCATGTGTGAGGTATGTGTGGATTATTATTACTATTATTAATTATTATTAATATTTTACCTTGGGTGTGTATGTGTGTGAATGAATTTTTATTTTTGCCTTAGGTAGGTGGATTCCTCACCATCAGCAGCACCATTGGTTTTTAAGCATAGTCCACAGTGAACTATGATATCTCAGCTACAAAGGGAGATGGGATGTTTGGAAGAATTGCGTTGTCAATTGTGTGATGCGTGGATTGGGAAACTGGCATGGTGATTCTCTGATGTTAGTTATTTTTTTAGCTGAGAAATCCTAGTTCACTGTGGACTATGCTTAAAATTTACATTCTTCGTCATCCATAACTTACATCAGAGAATCTCCACATGCCACTTCTGTTTTTAAGAGATGTGTTTGTAAGATAAACATGGAAAGTGGTGATGTACTCCTGCCCCTTCTTTTCCCTTTTTTCCCAACTGACTGCATTTCACAACAGTAAGGTGGTTTAACTGTAGGAGATGCGCAATGATATCTTACTTTATTGTCTTTTAGATTCTGTTCTGGTCTATAATTCAGTAAAAACTTCGTAGAAAAGCATTCAGAATGCCAAAAAGAAAGTGTAAATTTCTGATACATTGACTGTCTTACTTGTTCTTTATTTCAATAAGTTTAACATTAACGTATTATGTAGAACATATTTGTCTTAATTGTGAGGTATGAAATTAGACATGTGACCAAGGCCACGCCCCCTTGGGGGCGGCCATCTTGTCCTCCTTTTTGGTTTCCAAAATATGGTCACCCTAAGCAGTAGTGTAGATAGGCTGTCTTTAAGAATGGGACACCATATACCTGCCGCTCTCCAGATGCTGTGCGTTATGGGCAGGGGAAACAATGGAACCCAGAGATGTCCATTCTGCAAACGCTACCCGACTTCCCTATAGGGGAAACATGCTTAAACTGGTTTTCAATCATCACACCTTCCTAGCCCATGCAACTCCTGAAACTTTGCAGATTTCATGCCTGGGGACACTCCTATAACATGTGTCATTTTCATACAACTTGCACCCAAAAAACAGGAATGAGGGAAGGGGGAGCAAATCAGTCCAAAGGCCAAAATGAAAGACCCCTTCTTCTTGCACCTCTCCTCCTGAAGCGTTGCATGTTTCTTACTTTGGGGCACCTCACGGCCTCTGCCATTATTAGAACAATGGCCCACATGGAATATAGGGGGAAAAGAGAATCCTTTTGGAGGTCCTCAAAATGTCAAGGCCGCTCTTCCACAAACCCTGCTGCAGCTGTCATTCTGAAACTTGGGGGCAACTATCCCTGAAATTTCTGTTCAGTTCTCCTGGGAAATAGAAATAATGATCAAAAATCAAAATATAAAGGCACATGGCCCAACAACAACAGAACTGCACCTATTTCACTGAATATTTCTATCCAAGAGGAAAAATAATTACAGCCCTTTTATGAATGCCCGTAATACTCAATAGGAAGCATAAACCCTTGGATTTATGAACCTTGGCTCAGGTTTGCCACCAACCCAAAGCTGTCTAACTCTGAATATGCCCAAGCCAAGGTGGGCCCGTTTCCAAAAATGCCAGATCGGGGTTTGAGTCGAATCAGGGGTGGGGAAGTGCACACCTCTATGTTTTATCTCTCAGCATCAGTATTCTGCATCCGTAAAACAATCATTACTTTCCTGGGACCAGTTCTTTGTGTAGCTTTGGCATGTAATTTTTAGAATTTACTGTTTGTATTAATGGCAGTATCTATGCTATTGCATAAACATCCGTTTAAATAAAAAAAATCGATTTCAATTTCAAAAATCTGATTTTTTGATTTTTTTAAAAATAATCATTGATTTTTGTTCACCCTGATCCCAAGCCATATAGGGTTTTATAGGTCATAACCAGCACTTTGAATTCTGTCTGGAAATAGACTGGCAGCCTGTAAACCTGTTGTAACAAATCATGTGCTCCCTATAACTGTCTCTGGACCAGCAGACATTTCTGAACAGTTTATGAAGGCAGTCCCATGTAGAGCATGTTACAGTAGTCCAAGTGCATGACCATGGCCAGATGAGAAATCTCTAGGAATGGATGCAGTTGGTGCACTGGCCTCAGCTGTACAAATGCACTCCTAGCCATCACCATAATGTGAGCATTGTCATGACCCCGATAGGCGGTCATTTGACTGCTTCAAGAACATTTCTGTGGTTTCCTGTTATGTTACTACAAGCAGTTGATTCCTGCCAAACGCAGTTCATGGAGACTGATCATATTTCATTTTGCTGCAACTTGCAATTAATTGTGTTTATTTAATTATACATGACATTTTTTTATATTAAAAATAGAAAAATAGCCTAGTGCTTACCTCCAAAAAAGAAGCTTTGTGGACATACATAAACTATTGAGTTTGAATTATAGTGAAAACTGTTGTTATTCATGGAATATGCATGTCAAGAGCTTTCCATGAAGTGTGTTTCAGGTCAATAGCAAGGCAGTCAGAAAAGGATGTCCATATAACTCCCAACATTGAATTATATATAAAGATAACCTTACTGATTTTGCAGACCATTTGAAGAGCATAGGTAATAGGTGAATCTCTGTGTTGAATTATGCTCATGAAGGTGAGCTCAGAGCTCCAGGCGAGGTAAGAAAAGAGGGAACCTTTTAAGCTGATCATTTTAATAGCCTGGGATGACTGAGAGGGGTGGTCTTGTGATGCACCTTGCAGTTCTGTCAATGGCATCAACCTCAAAAGTGCCTGTAACACCGTCGTGGTGAGCCTTCTTGCCAACAAAATATATATCATAGTAGCTCTCATTGAGCAAGAATTGCAGTTTATCAAGAAGACTCATCATGTTTTGTTTTGATTTTGCAGGCGTCTTCGCTATGGCAAGAGATCCAATGAGAATGCCTACGGAAATGGCTGCTTTGGTTCCCCCAGATGGTACCAGCAAAATCCAAGGAGGCCATGGGATCCCACCACCAGTGTCAGTAAAATATGTACAGTATATGCAACATGGAGTTCAGCAGTTTGGAAGCTCCAGCAACCCACCTCAGCAGACTCTGGGGAAGTTCATCAAACGATATGCCAAGGCTCTGGGGGTAAGTGTGTTTGATGTGTTCTCATCTTGTGGTCCATGGTGATTTCAATGGTTTCTCTGCAAGAATGGAAAGATGAATTTGATCCGCAGGAACTAAATCCAAAGGGTAGCACCCAAAGAAAACCATCATTTTAGCACATTCTCAGAACGGATGTAGAAGATGTTTGGACTTCGTTGGCTTTTTGCCTCATGCGCTCAGGGACAGTGAAATTTAGGGTACCTATCAGTAAGACATTTCTCCCCAAAGTTATGGGGCTAACAGTCTACACCAAAACTGATCAAGCTAGTCTTGCACTAGCTATAAGCCTGAAATGTGATGTACACATAGCCCAAGACACTTCCTGGTTAGGGTTGTATATGGACATGGATAGCAGCATTATTCTCCTCAATACAAAGAAAAGAAAAGCTCAGTTTATTACTAGTCAAGTCAGATTGACATGGATAGCGGAACTATTCTCCTCAAAATAATAATAATAATAATAATAATAATAATAATAATAATAATAATAGTCAAGTCAGCCCCTGTCATGTCCCTGATGATGTTATAAGGAACGTGTTAAGAGTCCGATTCTTCCCAATGCCCAAGGGAGTCTTAAAGCCCTTCCCTTTTCCATCAGTCTCTCCACAGCCAACTTTGCCCCTTCCTCAAAATTGTCCAGGAACCTGCAAACTCCATCAGACCAACTCACCTGTCTGCTAGCTCTAGTTTGGCTGGTGCCAGCAGGAGATCTCTCCACCCCCACCCACTCCAGCAACTTTTTCTCATGGGCTACAGAAGCTGTCCTTCGCTCTTAGGAAATATAGTTTCCAAGCTCTGCTTTCATGATTCCTCGCCAATAAAGTGCCCCCTTATTTTGATAGCAGTGCACAAAGGGGTCTCCACTTGGAAACGTGCCTTGGACCAAATCATGAAGCACCACTTGTGTGAAGAATGGCTTGAAAGAGATCCTGTTTAGACTTTGTATGGAGTAAAAGGAATAGACCAAATGACTTAGCTGGGTTTTTGAAATGATGCTGCAAATTCATGCATTTCCAGGTCTGAGTGAACTGCTTTATCTTCTGTGTGCGCTTTCTTCCCACAGGCCATACAGATCATAATTGGATTGATAGAAATCCTTTTGTGGGTTGTCCAAGTTGCTGTTACGTTCAAGGACTACCAGTTTGGGCACACTATGTCACATTTATCATTCATGGGTGGAATGTGTGTAAGTACAGAATTATTTGCCTTTTGACAGCTGATATGTCTTATCATTTTGAATTTAGACTTTCAAAAATCTAGTCTTTTCATGTTCGAATTCCTCATCAGCTGTTGACTTTGTATGCAGAGAATTAATGGCTAGTAACTAAACCACTATCTCTGTCACCTTCCATTTGATATCAGACAATTTGATATCAGGAGGGAGGGAGGGAGGGAGGGAGGGAGAGAGGGGGGGTACAGGTACACTCTGTTCTCAGGATTCCATCACACTCTTGCACTGATTTTTAGTTTTCTGGCTCACGTGAAGAGCTCCTCACAGATTCAAGAGGCTCTCCTCTTCAGATAGTCGCTCTCCACAAGTTGAGAGCGACAAATACGGCCTGAAAGAAGGGCAGGGATGGAGCCCCTGTGTGAGCAGAGTGCTGGACTAGATGGACCCCTGATCTGATCCAGCATGGCTCTTCTTATGTTCTTCTCCTCACATATGGATTGTAACAACTTTTGAACACCTGAATAGGGCTCTGTTTTAAGGCTCATATCTGAAAAGGCATCTTGCTACGTGCATGAGTTCAAACAGATGGTCAAACAAAATGCACTTTATCCCTTCTGAATGCACTTCTGTCGGAGTGAGAGGACAAACTTTAAGGTAGTCAGGAAGCTAATATGTTTGTTATCCAAAGATAAGATTAAAAAGGTAGTGCATAAGGCACACAACTACTAACGTAGATAACAACAGATAATGTTATTTACATTAGTAGTTGTGTGCCTTATGCACTATGTATTTAATCTTGACTTTGTCAACTACTGTCTTCCGTATTGATTTATACATTATCCAAAGATAACACTTATTGGTCGTCAAGGGTGGGGAGTCCTGTTTTATGACATCACTCCCATAGCACCAGGGTTTCGTTTGTATCCTTGATTGCTTGGTATAGAGACTTTTTCTTTAAATTTTAATTGAATTACAATGAAATGCATCTCTTTTCTCCTTTCCCTTTTTGACAGTACATTGCTTCAGGATCTGTGTCTGTATCGGCTGCAAAACATTTGAACAGCAACTTGGTAAGATATATAACTTGCTCTACTTCTATAATGCGGGAGATGCCCTCAAATAAACCTCCTCCTCCATTTTACATAGCCAAGGCCATTTCCATAGTCAATACCCTGCAGATGTGCATTTGCTCTAAGTCAAAGATGTCTGTAAGACTGGTGCTTAGCAAACTCTACAGCCAACCTAAATTCGAGGGCAGCCCTGTGCTAATCAAGTCCCACTCTCTGTCCCATCAACATCTAACGCTCAACAGATTCATGCTGTTTCAGAAATGAATTTGGGGGTAGGGGGGTTTCTTTTGTTCCACCTTTTCATGGGAAAACTAGAAACCTTAAATCAAGCATACTATAGCTATTTGTCTGATTAATTATTGGACTAGGTGGGAACATAACTTGCTAGCATTGAAAGAACATCAATGGCTCCCAGTGTACTTCTGATCACAATTCAAAGTGATAATGTTTACTTTTAAAGCCAGTGGGAAGACTGCTAGGGGTGATGTTACACCTGCAGTGCTTTTCTACAGGCAAACCAGAGGCCTCCGAGTCACACACCCAGCAAGTGGAACTCCTCCCCTCCACCACAGAGGCACCTCCTCCCCATCCTAACCACTGTGGATGGCTGTCTGAGGAGGTTTGGATTGCTCTGTCCATTTAATTGTTTTATATTATTCAGATGTATGGGATGACCAAGGTGAGAGCTTCTTTTATCAGAATATTAAATTGTGGAGAAATCTCATCTCCCCCCCACACCCCTTCATGTTCAAATCCCTGGCCTTCAAGATGTATTTGGTTCTCTGTCGGGAAAATGAGACCCAAGGAAAAAGAGTAGGATGCTACCCAGTGCCGCACGGCTTACAGATTCCGCTACGGTAGCCAGAGACACTCTCGATTTGTCCTTCGATAAAATTTTTGCCTTTCTGTACTTTTCTAGATTGACTAATACTTTCTATTTCAGGTGAATTGCAGTGTAGGAATGAACATCGCAAGTGCGGTGGTAGCATCCTTTGGCATTTTGGGACACATATCAATGCTGATTAGATATGGATATAATTCATCAAATGTAAGTGAACAAATTCCACAACCAACTTTAAAGATATGGGGAAGGGATATGCATGAAAGGGAAAGAATTTTATATTTAATTGGAAAGACAGAGAAAAATCCTGGATAACTGGAAAGGAGCCAGCACATGTTTGTCTTCATTCAATAAATAGCCAATAGATGAGCTTCCATATGCCTCCAAATCTGTTCCAATTCCTCCACCATTATGCATATAAGCAATATAATCAAAGTGATGGAATGAGCACAGTGGGTCTATCCTGGTGATATTTAGCATAAATGACTGCATTTTTATTGCTCAACTGTGCAATGCTTTTCTCCAAAGCAGCAGTTCCTTTAACAGGAAAATTGCATTTCCTCAGTACTAGCATGGCAATATCTTGTCGCCTGGAAAAAGTGTTCCCCCCGCCCCTCCAGAAATACGATGCCCATTTAGAGAATGAATTCTATATAGAGTGTGGTTGTGCTGTTGCTGTAGTTTGAGTCCTATTGGATAGTGCCTGTGCCATCATGGGATATGAAATGCACAGCTCCTCTCTTTGTCTCTTTCTCATGGTTGAAAAATTGTATCCTGTGGAAGAATTAAGAAATGTGAGAAAAGCTAGAAGATTTTTCATGTGCCATAAAGAACAGGAATGCGGCT
The DNA here is from genome assembly GCA_029215795.1 of Anniella stebbinsi. NCBI lineage: Eukaryota > Metazoa > Chordata > Lepidosauria > Squamata > Anniellidae > Anniella > Anniella stebbinsi. The sequence goes on from JARDYH010000001.1 coordinate 262,328,066, forward strand.
CAAATGACATTTTTTAGCCTTATGTGTTAATTTGAAGTAGCAGTGCCTACCAAACAGTTTAAAACATGAGGTCTCCTTCTTTGCAATATCACTAAGCAGAAACCTAATCACAAACATGTTTAGAAGGCTCTACCAAGGGTTTAAGTAAAGGGGCATGGGAGTACGCCTCTAGCTAAGTTGTGTTGCCAAAAAAAAAAAAAAAAGGATGGAAAAAGGATGGAAAAAAGAATCCAGTATTATAAACCGGTATTAAAAACTGGGGTGCCTGGGTCCAGCAAAGATGTGCCATGTTGTCCGGTTCCTGTATTACCTTATGAAGCATCTGAGTGTTACTGTATTGCCAGAGGAATCCTCCTGTGAGTTTACCTTTGCCTGTTGGTTGCTGACATCAGTGGCTAGCAGGGAGGAGGGGCAACTTTGCTGGTCCCAGAACACTCCATCCTCCCCATCTAATTTGGGCCTGAAAGACCAAGGAAATGTTTGGGTGCATGGAGGGTAAGTTGTAAGCAAGCACAATTTGTGACATTACGCTACATCATTATCGATCACAGAGTGCGTCTGTGAAGACATCAGCCTTAGCTTCCAGTTTCATGGCTTTGTAGAGCTTGAGCCAACATTTAATACTTGTTTTATCATTACATGTACACCCTGCCGTTTTTCTTCTTGTACTCACATCTTTAGATAGCAAGTTTTTGATAATTGAATTGCTATCAAAGGGTTTATCATTTTATATGTTAAAAGAAGAATTTCTGTGTTGGTCAGATGCCTTGAGCAAATGAGTCAAAATTGTCACCACTGCCCCCAGATCTTCTGTAGATTAAAAAATTCCAGCTTTGCACAACTGAATCAATTTGCCTGTGCTGAATGAGAGAGATAATGTGTTCCATCTCCTTCTCTCTTCAGCTGTTTTTAGCTTTTAGCATCCTGTTCCTGTTCCTTGCCATACTCGAGTTCTGCATCGCCGTTATGGTATCGCATTTTGGATGTCGGGCAAACTACTTTACTGATGACATAGTAAGCATTTCATATTTTTTCAAAGTTTAAGCAGATCGTGTTGAGAACCCAGAGGCAAAATGGCACAGAGGAGATGCATAAGAGTAAACACGTGTGACAAATGTGTTCAGACCCCTCTTGCACATGTGTCCTTTCAATGTCTGCAGTCAGCAGTGACGAGGAGAGTGATGGGTTGTCCCATTTCAGCTGATTCCATCTTATGACAAAATAATGTTGTAACCCTTTTTTATTTCTATAAAAGTTTCTGATTGGGGATATGGTTATAGGTACTTGTGCTGCTGAATATAAAACACAGGAGCAACCACATACAGGGTGAAGGAAGGCACATTCCTTTTACTTTCTCTAAGCCTTGTCCAAAGAATAACTTTATGGTGTGAAAAATACTAATTCGTTTCTTTTTTCTTGTATACCAGCTGCAACTATTTTCTCATTAAAGACTCTCTTCTGCAGTATAATCATTTGCAGCTCCCAGCCTCCAGTACTGTCGTACGATGGAATATATGGTTGTTGTTACAGAAAATGCATTCAGTGCAATTCTGACCTCTTTGTACTCCCGTTGGATATTGTTTGTGATGTGATTAGGATGAGCAATGCGTCTCTCGACACACACTATTTAGGAACCATTAGGGTGACCAGATGCCCGGATTTGTCCGGACATATCCGGGAAATGGGGTGCAAATCCGCATCCGGGCGGAAAAAACCGTTTTGGGGGGCCAAATCCGGAAATTTAGCCCCCCAAAACGGTGACCAGATGGCCCTGGGGCGAGCTGGGCCAACCGCGGGGCGGCGGGGGCAAACCGGGGCAGCGGGGGGTCACGCGGCGGTGGCGGGAGGCTGGCGGCGCGAGGCACCTACCGGCTGGGGCGTCCGTTTCCCTCCGGTGCTCGGAATCTACTGAGAAACAGGCTTCGCGGCCTATCCCTCAGTAGCGCGCCGGGTGATGACGTCATCACTCGGCGCACTGCTGAGAGACAGGCCAAGAAGCCTGTTTCTCAGTAGATTCCAAGCATGGAGGGAAATGGACGCCCCAGCAGCAGCAGGTAAGGAGCGCGTGGGGGGTAGGGGGGCGGCGCGGGTGCTCGCGGTGGGTGGGGGGCGGCGGTGCGGGTGCTCACGGTGGGAGGGCGGTGCGGGTGCTCGCGGCGGGGGGGCGGCGCGGGTGCTCGCGGCGGGGGGGCAGTGCGGGTGCTCGCGGCGGGTGGGGGGGCCACGCGGGTGCGCGTGGCGGGTGTGGGGGAGGCACGGGGGCGCGGAGCGGGGGGGCGGCGCGGGGCACTTACCTGCTGGGGCTTCCCACCGGTGCTCGGAATCTACTGAGAAACAGGCTTCGCGGCCTATCCCTCAGTAGCGCGCCGGGTGATGACGTCATCACTCGGCGCACTGCTGAGAGACAGGCCAAGAAGCCTGTTTCTCAGTAGATTCCAAGCACGGAGGGAAACGGACGCCCCAGCAGCAGCAGGTAAGGAGCGCGTGGGGGGTGGGGGGGCGGCGCGGGTGCTCGCGGTGGGTGGGGGGGGCGGGGCGGGTGCTCGCGGCGGGGGGGCGGCGCGGGTGCTCGCGGCGGGGGGGCGGTGCGGGTGCTCGCGGCGGGGGGGCAGCGCGGGTGCTCGCGGCGGGTGGGGGGGAGGCGCGGGGGCGCGGGGCGGGTGGGGGTGCCGTGCGGGGGTTCGCGGCGGGGCGGGCGGCGCGGGTGGTGCAGGTGCTCGCGGCGGGTGGGGGGGCCGCGCGGGTGCGTGCGGCGGGGGGGCGGCGCGGGTGCACACGGCGGGTGTGGAGGAGGCGCGGGGGCGCGGGGCGGGTGGGGGTGCCATGCGGGGGCTCGCGGCGGGGGGGCGGCGCGGGGGCTCACGGCGGGGGGCGGTGCGGGTGCTCGCGGCGGGGGGGGCCGCACGGGTGCGTGCGGCGAGGGGGCGGCGCGGGTGCGCACGGCGGGTGTGGGGGAGGCGCGGGGGCGAGGGGCGGGTGGGGGTGCCATGTGGGGGCGCGGGGCGGGGGGGCGGCACGGAGGCGCACGGCGGGGGGGCGGCGCAGGGGCGCGAGGCACCTGCTGGGGCTTCCTTAGGGTGACCAAGGAGGACAGGGCTCCTGTAACTTTTAACAGTTGTGTAGAGAAGGGAATTTCAGCTGGTGTCCTTTGTATGCATGCAGCACCTGGTGAAATTCCCTCTTCATCACTGTAGTTAAAGCTGCAGGAGCCCTGCCCGCTTTTGTACCTGGTCACTCTAGTATAGCTCCTGCAGCTTTAACTACAGTGATGAAGAGGGAATTTCACCAGGTGCTGCATTCATACAAAGGACACCAGCTGAAATTCCCTTCTCTACGCAACTGTTAAAAGTTACAGGAGCCCTGTCTTCCTTTTCATATGGTCACCCTAATTTAAATGGAATTTGCTTCTTTCCATGCACTTAAGCATGCTTAAGGAACACTTGCTAACGTTCCTTAAGCATGCTTAAGTGCATGGAAAGAAGCAAACTCCATTTAAATTAGGGTGACCATATGAAAAGGAAGACAGGGCTCCTGTAACTTTTAACAGTTGCGTAGAGAAGGGAATTTCAGCTGGTGTCCTTTGTATGCATGCAGCACCTGGTGAAATTCCCTCTTCATCACTGTAGTTAAAGCTGCAGGAGCTATACTAGAGTGACCAGGTACAAAAGCGGGCAGGGCTCCTGCAGCTTTAACTACAGTGATGAAGAGGGAATTTCACCAGGTGCTGCATGCATACAAAGGACACCAGCTGAAATTCCCTTCTCTACGCAACTGTTAAAGATACAAGAGCCCTGTCTTCCTTTTCATATGGTCACCCTACCATATACAAAAGAAGGCAGGCCCCCTGCAACTTTGTGATGAAGAGGGAATTTCACCAGGAACTAATTGCATACAAATGACACTGGCTGAAATTCCCTTTTCTCTACAACTGTTAAAGTTACAGGAGCCCTGTCCTCCTTTTCAGATGGTCAGCCTACCCTAGGTAGGTGGGCGCGGGGTGAGTACAGTGCAGGTGGGGCAAGTGGGTTGTGGGGTGGGATGAGGCAGTTGTGGGGTGTGCGGTTGTGGGGTGTGCAGTTGTGGGGTGGGCGTGGGGTGAGGCTAGCGGGTGCGTGGGGGTGGAGTGCGGGGTGGGCAGGCAAACTGCAGGTGAGGCAGGTGGAGTGGTTGTGGGGTGCACAGCTGCTGGTTGCGGGGTGGGTGGGGCGGGCATAGGGTGCGGCGGGCAAGTGTGCAGGTCATGCGAGATGGGCGGGCGTGGGGTTGACGAGGCGGAAGCGGGGTGGACGGGTGCTGGGCCAGTGCAGGGTGGCACGGCCTGGCACGGCGCGCAAGGTGGCATGGCGTGCGGGCAGCACAGCTTGGCATAGTGCAGCCTGACCCAGTGCAGCCTGACCCAGTGTGACCCATGGGGCGGCGCAGTGGGGGAGCATCCTCACCCGGTGTCCTGGGGCACTCCTGGCCGGGTGTGGGGCAGTCTGGCCTGGCCTGGAGTATGACACGCTGGACTTCAAGCCCATGGGGTGGCCTGGCCCAGTCGGGAGTGCAGGCGTCTTAGCCTGGCCTGGCACTCGGGGCTGGGGCTGCCTGGATGTGATTTCATTTATCGTTGGGTGCTGCTACTGTTTAGTGAACTTTTCTTTAATATTTTTGATATATTTTGATGAATTAATTGGGGTGGTGCATGTGTGTGTGTTTTAAAATTATTATTAGGTTTGCCATGGGTGAGTATGCTGGTGTGTGTGGATATTTATTGTATTTTCAGTCTTGGTGAGTGTGTGTATTTGTTCTGTTGGTTGTTTTTTGCCTTGGTGCTTGTATGGATTTTTATTATTTTTCCTTGGGTGGGTATGTGGGTGAGTGTTGTATTTTTAATATTATTTTATTGCAATGGGTGTGTGCATGTTTTTGTTTTATTTTGCATTGTGTGGGTGGTTTATTATTAATATTGTCATTATTATTTTGCCTTTGGAGAGCGTGGGGGTGGATTTTTATCCCCTCTTCCAGTTAAGTGTGTGTGTGGAGGTTGTTGTTGTTTAAATTGCTTTCAGGAGGATGTGGAGTTTTCCCCCACTTTGGGCAAGTGTGCAGGGGTATGTAAATTTTAATTTTTATTGCCTTTAGTGAGCATGAGGTGTGCGTGGATGCTGCTACTGCTGATCTTTCCTGGGGTGTGTATGTCTGCCTTCTTTAGTATCTGGTCATGCTAGGATGGGCTCCTGCAGCTTTAACTGTTGTAATGTAGAGGGAATATCACCAGATGCTGCATGCATACAAATGATACTTGCTGAAATTCCCTTTTCAATACAGCTATTAAAGATACAGGATCCCTGTCCTCCTTTCCATAATCACTCTAACTAATGGAATAATTGTAACTTTTTTCCTGTTACCATAGTTCTTTAACTTACATAGCCAGTGGTGTATAGTTTTCTCTTTCCCTCTTCCTTTAATGCAACGTTTGTGTCATTATGTAGTGCTATGTCAATGAAGTAGTGTGTTTTTCATTTTTGTTTATGACTGTTATGTCTGGTTGATAGCAAAGTGTTGCCTTGTCCCAGAATTGTTCTGTCCCAGCAAGGTAATATATGAGTGCATAGTGTGGCTTGTCTTGTCTTGTTTGACTGTGTCTGGGACTCCTAGGCTCTGAAAGCATCGTTCTGAGAGCATCTGCTGGTTGCATGATCCACGAGGCCGGGTTCTGGTGAGTGCACAGTTTTCCTTGACAGGAGGGGCTTGCACTTGCTATATTAAGGTGAACAAATGTGAAGAAGCTGCAATCCCATATGTATCTGGGAGTACGGTTTATTGAAGTCAACAGGACTTATTCCTGAGTTGTCATAGGATAGCATTGTATGATAGGACATAGGGAGATGATAGCTTCTGAGTTATCTGCTACTCAGTTTTCTTTGGGTAAAGTATTAAACTCTCTGATTGGGATTTCTGTTCTCTGCACACTGAGGCAGTGTAAATTCAGGAGACATTTGGATAAAAGGAGGGAAAGATCTTTGTCTAGCATTGTGATAATGGGCATCTGTTCTGGCCTTTCTTTGTACCTCTACTGACCATGGGCTTGTTTACATGGCTAATGAACCAGAGATATAATGACACATTTTTAGATTAGTTTCTCACTGATAAACCAGAAGTTGAAACAAGTTAAGAGATGCTAGTGAGAAATAACTGCTACAAGCCTTTAGTCCAGTTTGTTCCATGACTGTTTGTAGGGTAATAGTATTTTATACTCTTTCTGAATGCTACATTACTCATTTATTGTACTAGATTTTCCTGTACTAGATTTTTCTGCACTTGTCAACTGCTTCATTTGTTTAGTGCTGAATCTGTGAGTATGGATATGAGAAAGGTGATGAGGAAAGAGTGTTAAATGTTAGGAAAGGTGAGACTACGGTCATCCAGTGAAGGATTTGCAGTCAGAAAAGATATGTGAGGGAAAAGGAGACTGTATCACACAAAGTACAGCAAAAGCTTTAAAGTACAGCAAAAGCTACAAAAGTAGGAGTGAAGTTAATTTCAGATACACTGAATGTCTCAGTGATTTTAACATGAAGATGTTATGCAGAACAGGTTTGTCTTAATTGTGTGCTGTGAAATCAGACATGTGACGAAGGCCATCTTTGGGTGGGCACGTCCCTTTGGGGGCTGGCCATGTTGGTGGTCACGCCCCCTTGGAGGCCGGCCATGTTGGTGGGCACGCCCCCTTGGAGGCTGGCCATGTTGGTGGGCACGCCCCCTTGGGGCGGCCATGTTGTCCTCCTTTTTGGTTTCCAAAATATGGTCACCCTAGGAACCATATTTTTGTGTGTCGGGTGAGCAGGGGAATATAAAAGGAAAAAAACCCTCTTTGGCAATTGTGCATTTTCCCAATGAACAGCACCACTTCCAGTGACCTAACACCAGAAAGGCCACCCTCTGTGATGAGTAATTCTATTCAGCCAAAACCAGCAGAGGATATCGTCCCCTTGGTGTGAATGACATAACAGTAACCGCAACCAACAGATTTTAAATAAGCCAGCTGTTTTGGAAGTCTACGAAACAACTAGGCCTGATTCAAAGTTCCATTTGGAATATTTTTGGCACATCTGGGGAGGGAGGGGCATTGGCGCAGGGAGAAACCTCCTCTGAAGTTGGGAGGGAACGGGGTCAGGGAGGAAAATGTTATATTTTCAAGGTGGCTGATGGGGCAGCCATCTTTTTTTTCTGTACCGCACTTCAGGGAATGATACTGGCTAAGAAAGAGAAACAGCCAGCAAACTGGACTTTTGAAACTTATAGTTGAGAGCCATGGCGCCATGGCCAACAGAACATTTATGTAGGCAAGAAAATCCATGATTGGGTCAAGAATGTCCTCCTACAAGTCTCAAGGAAGTGTATGAGTGGGAGAACGTACTGAAGGGCTAGAGCAAATGAGGCTGTCTATATGTCTTCTAAGCCCCACGGTGGCTGTGCGGTGTGGGTGCGTCAGTTATGCGGTACATCTGCCGACTTGCAGCCATCGCAGGGCTTTTATACCAAGCTGCACTTTTTCAAAGTTGGGGTCTTACGCCAACTGTTTTCTTCAAAGCAAGGTCACCATGGCGCTTCTGCCACGTGACCTTGCTCCATCGTCCAGCTGGGGGTGTTTCCGGGGTGGATGGCAACCCCTGATTGGTTGCTGAAAGTCGGGCAGAGGGCAGGCTCAGTGAGCCCAATGGCTGCTGGAAAGCCCACGCTGTTTCCTGCCATTGGGAAACTGGGGTTTAGCGGCAGCAGCACAGCACCATGAAGGCAGGGCCCAGGGCAGGTTTTCTCAGCTTTGGTGCAGTTGTTGCTCCAAAGCAGTGGTAGTTGGCCACAGGTCTCCCCTCTTTTTAGCAGAGAAGACGCCCTTGCCTCTCTATTTGTTTAGTATTCCCCTCATGCAGGTGTACTGAGCAAGCAATTAGAAATTGAAACTGGCACTGATAATTTCGCAGTGCATTAACTTATCAAGCGATTGCTAGGATGGGAGGGGGGAGTCTGAGATAAAGCAGTCCACAGAGAACAAGAGTTTTTGGGTAAACATGCTGGTGACAGAGTGCTTGCCTTGGTAAAGAACAAAGGAAGTTGCAGTTCAGACTGATGGTCCACCTAGGTCGGTATTGTCTAATCACTCTACTCTGGCTGGCAGTGGCTAGTAGGTGCTAGATATACGTACCGTATCCTCTGTTAGGAGCATGCTGGGATCATGCACAACTTTGCTGGTAGAACACTGCTCTGGATAACTACATAGTGGGATAGTATATTTTAAAACCGCTTCAGAAGAACCAAGTTAGCACAGGTAAAGGAGAAGAAAAGACAACCTATGTATTTTCCAACATGTTGGATCACTCATCCTGAAATGGGAGAAAAATTATTATAACTTTTAAAAGCAAAGACTGACCCTAATTCACACCATTGTGATAGGAGTTGCACTGGTAGAGTTCTGCATCAAAGACATGTGAAATTAATGCTTTGTTGTTGTTGATGATGCTGTAGTGGCAATGAAGAATATTATGACGCTGTTGATGATGATGATTCTGTTGATGATTCTGTTGATGATTCTGATGATGATGATGATGATAGGAATATTTGTTTCTTTCAGGCCATTGCTTATGTGCCCTGCACCATTACTGGAGAAAATGTAGCTCCCACTGAAGACAATCGTTCTCATCCAACCTATGTAAAGATTGTTCCCTACATGGGAGTTTAAGAAGGAACCTGAAAAATTATGAGAAATACCTCGCCAACAGTATTGAAAATCCTGCCATTTCAAAATTTCCTTTCAACATTTGCAAATATATCCATCCTTCCAAAGCTATGTGCAACATTTAGTAGATATAGTGACGGAAATATCTTCAAGGGAGAGGGCCTTTTCAGTTGTCTCTGACTCACCCGTCCCAGGGAAGCTTACCTGGCACCTATTCAGTGGTCATTTAGGCAACAGAAGAAGACTTTTTTTCTGTCAAGCATTTAAATTACTGTTTTAGTGCTTTTATATCACTGCAATGCTTCATTTTTGCTGCTGGTTTTACTTGGATTTATTATATGCTTCCCTGATTTTATCCTTTGCTCCTGTTTTTGTCCTGGTAGTGCTAAATGCTCCTTTCTAACAATTGTTTTATTGTCATTTTGTATCCTGTGTTTTAGTTTTCTTGGTCTCATAGTGTAAGAGTTAAAATAAATACATCAATAAAAGTTGAGCATTGACTGAGTCGAGCTTTAAAATGCGATGGAGGGCAAACCCACCTTCCATGGATGTATAGAGGATTGAGCCCAGTTCCCAGCTGATCCTTTTTAGTCCCCGCTCCCTGCAACCCCCTCCCCCCTTCCCAAGCTTTTCAAATGCAAGGAAAGGCAAAATGGGGTTTCCATAGGCAATACTGTATGATAGGAGCTATAGGCCCAAACGTCTGGGGCACCACAAGTTGCCCACTCCTGGACTAAGAAGGACCCCATTGCATCACCCCAATGAGACCTCTCTGCCTAGGGTGACCAGATAAAATCCAGGTCAGGGCTCATATAACTTTAACAGTTGTAGAGAAAAGGGAATTTCAGTCAGTGTCATTTGTATGCAATTAGTTCCTGGTGAAAGTTGCAGGGGCCCTGCCTTCTTTTGTATATGGTCACTCTAGTATAGTGCCTGCACCTTTAACTGTTGTGATGAAGAGGGAATATCACCAGGAACTAATTGCATACAAATGACACTGGCTAAAATTCCCTTTTCTCTATAACTGTTAAAGTTACATGAGCCCTGACCTGGATTTTATCTGGTCAGCCTAACTCTGCCACCACCACATCCAAGGAAATTGGGGAAAGAAGGTAGATGGCCAGGCTCATAGGAGAATGCTGTGGTGGGGATTAGATCTTTACCAGGCTGACTGCAGAGCTCATATGTTGCACTTGTCAGCAATCCAGTCCCCAGCAGGCCCTTAAAGCAGGGGCGTGCTTCACTTCAAACCAAAACATAAGTTGGAAGTGGACTTTAAGTAGCTTCGGTTGGCTTCCTTAAGCCCTATCCTGGTCCTTGCCCTTCCCACTACATAGGCAACATTGTTCTTTGAGATTCCCTATATGGGGCCAATATGGGGCCATATTGTGCAAAACAGGTCGGAACGGCAACTTCCAAGTGAGCCAACTCAACCAAACTCACCGATCACACATTATTAGGTGGGAAAGCTAGAATAAGCACCACGATTTCCATGAAAACCACGTTTTTATTTATTTATTTAATTAATTAATTAATTTCATTTCTAACCCGCCTCTCCATCTAGATCGAGGCGGGGAACAACACTAAGTATAAATATAAAAACAATAATAAAAACAATAATAAACCATTAAAACAGATAAAAACAAATACATTATTAAAAACATCTTAAAATTAAACTGGATAGGCCTGCCGGAAGAGAGCAGTCTTCACGGCTTTCTTAAATTTCAGAAGACTGCTAATTTGTCGAATCTCCGGCAGGCCATTCCATAGCCTGGGAGCGGCAGAAGAGAAGGTCCTCTGGGTAACACTCGTCAGCCTAGTTCTGGCTGACTGGAGTAAATTCTTCCCAGAGGACCTGAGTGTGCAGGGTGGATTATACGGGAGAAGGCGATCCCGCAGGTAACCTGGACCCAAACCATGTAGGGCTTTAAAGGTAATAACCAACACTTTATACGTTGCCCGGAAACTAATGGGCAGCCAGTGGAGTGATTTTAAGATTGGTGTTATGTGGTCACCCCTAGGTGTACCGGTGACCAACCTGGCTGCCATATTTTGAACTAATTGAAGTTTCCGGACTAGGCACAAAGGTAGCCCTATGTACAGCGCATTGCAGAAGTCGAGCCTCGAAGTTACCAGTGAGTGCACTACCATCTTTAGGTCTTCCAACTCTAGGAAGGGGTGCAGCTGGCGTATCAGCCGAAGCTGATAGTAGGCACTCCTGGCCGTCGCATCTATCTGGGCTGTCATTTGGAGCGACTGATCCAGGAGTACCCCCAAGCTGCAAACACAGTCTTTCAAGGGGGGTGTAACCCCATCCAGAACTGGTTGACACACCTCCAAACCCAGGTTGGGGCCTTTGACAGCGAGCACCTCCGTCTTGTCTGGATTCAGCTTCAGTTTGTTTTTCCTCATCCAGCCCATTACCGCCTCCAAGCATTCATTCAGAGGAGACACACTATCCTTAGCTGATGATGTTGTCGAAGGCACAGAGAAATATATTTGGGTGTCATCAGCGTACTGATAGCACCCCGCCCCATGCCTCTGGATGATCTCTCCCAGCGGTTTCATATAAATGTTAAACAGTATTGGGTTAAGGATGGCACCTTGTGGTACACCACATAGCAGCTCCTTCTTTGAAGAGCAGCTATCCCCAAGCATTACCATCTGGAACCTGCCCGAGAGATAGGACCGGAACCACTGAAGCACAGTGCCCCCGATTCCCAATCCCCTCAGGCGTTCCAGAAGGATACCATGGTCGATGGTATCGAAAGCCGCTGAGAGGTCCAGGAGTACCAACAGGGACACACTCCCCCTGTCAATACTCAGGTGTAGATCTTCCACTAAGGCGACCATAGCAGTCTCAACTCCGTATCCTGCCCTGAAGCCGGTTTGAACTGGGTCTAGAAAATCTGTATCATCCAAAACTGCTTGGAGTTGGGAGGCAACTGCCCTCTCGATCACCTTGCCCAAAAATGGAAGATTTGATACAGGCCTGTAGTTATTAAGGTCCAGAGGGTCCAGGGAGGGCTTTTTTAGAAGCGGCCGTACTACCGCCTCTTTTAAACATGTTGGAAAACTCCCCTCCCTGAGAGATGCATTAATAATACATTGTAGATGTGATCGAACTGCATCTCCTCCCTGGACAACAAGCCAAGAAGGACAGGGATCGAGAGGGCAAGTCGTCGTCCTCACTTGTCCAAGCAGCTTGTCCACGTCCTCAGTACTCACCAACTGAAACTGATCCAGTGTAATTCCACTCGCGGAGTTACTGGACACTCCATTGTCAGCTTCTGCTGTAATGATGGCGTCTAAGTTGGCTCTTATCCGAGAGATTTTATCTGTGAAATGGTCATTAAAGGCATCACAGCGAACTGCCGAAGGCTGTAAAATTGGGTTCAGGGGGGAAGGTGCCTGAGTTAGACCCCTCACCACCCTGAACAGTTCTGCTGGATGCAAATTCGCAGACGCAATGTGTGCAGCGAAGAAAGCTTTCTTCGCTGCACGTATTGCCACTCCATAGGAACAAAGATGTTCTCTATGTCGTGTCTTGTCAGATACACGTTCCAATACCCGTTCCAGGCCATAGTCCATATATGCACATCAGGTCAGAACGGCAACTTCCAAGTGAGCCAACTCAACCAAACTCACCAATCACACACTGATTCAAGGGACTGATGGAATAAGCTACCAAACATCCACAAAAACCACATTCCAATACCTGTTCCGGGTCATAGTCCATATTATGCAAAACAGGCCACAACGGCAACTTCCAAGTGAACCAACTCAACCAACTTATGAATTCCAAGAAATTCTCAGCCAGCTAGGTGAGTCATTAACTTTAACTGAAGAAAAGATAGCTGGGTTGGAGAAATTTGTCTGTGCCATGTACAGCCACCCTAGATACTCCTCTGTGAGTGAAGTAAGATACAGGCTCAATTCGGACGACACAATAAACAACTGGTGTGGGGGAAACAATCGTCAGTTGTTTTGACTATTGTGTCATCCGAATGCTGCCATAGTCAACTCAGTGCTGATCCTAATCCACACCACAGTTAATTATTTATTACCACGTTGTGTGGGGAGTACCCCCTAGATGAACAACTGTAAAGTTGATTATTACCCCACCATTGACTATCGTATCGTCCGAATTGAGCCACAGTCTATTTATGAAGAAAACAACACCTAAGATCCAGTCTAAGGCACTCTCCAAAGTTAAAGGGATTGACTCAACAATGCTGCCTCCATCTAAACCTGCATTGATCCAAAAGATTAAAAGATGCAATTCAGTGTCATGGCTTTGGAAATGAGGAGATTGTAGAAAACCTGACAACGGGCTTGAACCTACTGAACACAGCTGGTACTTGGAAAATGGCAGGTACCACATAAAATCGTATGATGGTCCAACACTCCCAGAAAATCTTGAAATGGCTGCAGAAGAGGACAGTGAAAAAGAAGATGAGGAAAGTGATTTTGACAGTGATGATAGCAGTTCCAGAACATAGTTTTATTTTGTAAATTGTAGATTTTTGCTGAAGATTTTAAAAACAATTGTTAAAAACACTTCAACCTAATGAATTGTCTTTTATATATATCATCATTCTCGTCCTATTTGAAATTTTGTAAAGAACATTTGAACATGTTCAACTGTAAAAATCACAGTTGAACCTGTTCAAAATGATCTGTGCATCAGATTGAGAGATATTTAGGGTGGATACTTTTGAAATGAAAGCCCTGTATGATAAACTGTAAAATCATACAATCCTGACACAGTGGACGTATAATGAGATATTGCTCAGAATTCCCTAAGCGTTGGGGTAAAACCCATGTTATTATACATTTTCTTAATCCTCATTCAAAAATGCAATTTTTTTGTTCATGAGTATTCTTTCGGAAGTCGTATAGTTTTTGACTAAATCATGGTTAAACGTCACACATAACCAATGTGAACACTGATTTTATACGTTCAAATGAAATTATCTCAAAATTAATGGAGTTAACAAACACGTATACTTACAAAAAGTATTTGTCATTAAATCTGAAACATTTCAGGAAAAAAATCATCTCTGTAGCATAAACGGGTGAGAAGTTATGCATATTTAAATGTGGCAACTACATAATAGTGCGGCAGCCATACTGATGATGTCCTCACGCAGCCCCCCACCACTGGAATTTTGTAAGACTCACTTTTCTGAGACACTTCTGTCATATATAAACAAAAAATATTCACAAATCTTTCGCACTCGCTGGGGTAAATAAATCCTGGTCTGGCTCTGGGACTATATATTTTGGCCAGCATCTGTTTTCTAACATCTTTTGTTATTTCTTGCCAGGCATTTGGCTTGCCACATTTCCTGCCCTTTGGACCATTTACAAACATTCCATGCTTTAACAGCCCCTTGCTTTCGATTCCCACTTAGTACTCAGCTTTTAGGAGGGATTGCAGCCTCTTCTTGCTGGCTTTCCACTGTTAGGGATCTCTGCCCTTCGCAAATTCCACAGGTTGGTGACCTCTTTAAGCTTTGTTTGAGATGGTATTCTTGAACTGATTCTCCCATTTTATCAATCTGGGTGTGCAATCTACCATGTGTGCACCATACTTCTGCCCAGTATTTCTGCGATCCTTGAGTACACCTGTATAGGCTTGCATTTGTGCAGATGTGTGATTGATTGCAGGTGGCGAAAAGGGGGAGGGATTTGACTTTTTCTCGAAGGTGGGCCACAAAACTGAAGGGGCTTAAAACTGGGGGTGTACACCGGATTGGGTCCGATCCACAATACGGACCCAATCTGGGGGAAATTGGATACAATTATATGATTTCCGATCCCTGCATCTGGATCATCCGATCTGATCTGAACCGGTCCAAAAGGACCCGATCCAGTTCAGATAAGATTGGAGGATCAGACCTCATCCCCCCCCCCCCACGCTCCTTACCTCCCGGGGCCGTCCGCTGCTATCCGCTGGTCCCTTCTACTGAGAAACAGGCTTCGCGGCCTGCCTCTCAGTAGCGCACTGGGTGATGACGTCACACATCGTGCTACTGAGAGGCAGGATGTGAAGCCTGTTCCTCAGCAGAAGGGGGAAGCAGACGGGAGCGGACGGCCCCAGCAGGTAAGGAGCGTGAGGTGGGGAGGGGGCTTACCTGCGGGCTGTCTATTACCATCTACTGCTGGCTGTGGGCAGCAGCCAATGGCCCTGGAAGATATGAAGCAAGGGAAGGGGGAGGGCCCCACTTATCTGCCGGGGTGCCCACTTCCCTCCGCTGCTCTAATCTACTGAGAAACAGGCTTTGCGGCCTAGTTCTCAGTAGATCGGAGCAGCGGAGGGAAGCGGGCACCCCGGCAGGTAAGGAGCGTGAGGGGGAGGGGGTTTACTTGCTGTGGCCGTCCGCTGCCACCCGCTGCCACCCGCGGGTGGCACTGGATGGCAGTGGACAACCCCGGCAGGTGAGGAGCACGAGGGGGCCCCCCCACTTACCTGCCGGGGCACCCGCTTCCCTCCACTGCTCCAATCTACTGAGAAACAGGCTTCATGGCCTAGTTCTCAGTAGAGCGCTAGGTGATGACCAACTGGTGTTCTACTGAGAACTGGGCTGCGAAGCCTGTTTCTCACTAGATTGGAGCAGTGGAGGGAAGCGGGCGCCCCAGCAGGTAAGGAGCACGAGGGGGGAGGGGCCCACTTACCTGCCAGAATGCCCGCTTCCCTTCGCTGCTCCAATCTACTGAGAAACAGGCTTCGCAGTCTGCCTCTCAGTAGCGCGTTGGGTGATGACATCACCCAGCACGCTACAGAGAGACAGGCCGTGAAGCCTGTTTCTCAGTAGATCAGAGCAGCGGATGGAAGTGAACGGCCCCGGCAGGTAAGGAGCGTGAGTGGGTGGAGGGACAGGGAGGGGGAGTTAGGCCCTCACTCACCCATCCACTGCCATGTTTTCTCCATAGGCTATGGCGAAAACACCAAAAATGGCAGCCGATCCGAAAATCAGATGTCCGATTTTCGGATCGGAATCGGATCCGATCCGATGGACCTCCGATTTCATCCGAACCAATCCAGGACAACCTCGGAGGTCCCAATCCGGGTACTGATCTGATCTGGGGGGTCCCTGCACATCCCTACTTAAAACTCAGTGGTGGCAATGGCAGTGGCACTTTTTTCAATGGCTGCTAGCAAGTGACTGCCTCCCCCTGACCCTATCCCTGTTCAAGTAATGTTATATCACGATCATTCTGGGGTGTGGTGGTTGGTGGTACCCCAGAATGTTGGTCATTTGGTTTAGCTCCACTTGAGCCCAAGGCCTGCCTGCCTTTGGAAGCTACAGTTCCACACTTCATATACTCAGCTTGCATTGCTACCAAACCCACGATAAATGGTCAGGAAGCCCTGCTGTGGGACTTCCATATGTGGGGGTGGGGTGCATATCCTTCAAGGTCTTATTGTTGGTGCTTTTCTTTAAAAGCAAACATTCAGCATTCCCAAACATACTGCAAAGGGCATGTTGACAGAGCAAATTATAAACTGCCAAAAGTTCAGGCAAGTACTAAAAACTGTTTAGGAAAATTAAATAAGGATGTCCCTACAAACTGCTTCTGTTTAAGGATGGTAAATTATGTGCCACGGATTCAGTGGGTTAATCCTAAGGATGTGCATCCAATTTAACCTAGGCCCTTGCTAAATTGGGCCTCTTCGGCCCATTTCTGGTGCTTCCTGCGGCAAAGGAGGCTGCCCTGTAATGTTACCAGAAATGAATCTGGATCCTCCATGAGGCTTCATTTGTAATAGGACTTTGGAGAGGCAGGCAGCGCATCTCCAAAACCAACAAAAAATAGCCTAGTGCTTACCTCCAAAAAAAGAAGCTTTATGGACATAAACTATCGAATTTGAATTATAGTGTAAACTGTTGTTATTCATGTGGTCTGCATCTCAAGAGCTTTCCAGTGAAGTGTGTTTCAGGACAATTGGTCAATGGCAAGGAGGTCAGAAAGGGATGTCCATCTAACTCCCAATATTGAATTTTAACTATATTATATAAAAGTTGATCTTACTAAGAGATTTTGCAGACCTTTAGAGGAGCATAGAGAATAGGTGAATCTCTATGTTGAAGGTTTATGCTCATGAAGGTGAGCTCAGAGCAGTTTATCAAGAAGACTCATCATGTTTTGTTTTGATTTTGCAGGCATCTTCACTATGGCAAGAGATCCAATGAGAATACCTACGGAAATGGCTGCTTTGGTTCCCCCAGATGGTACCAGCAAAATCCAAGGAGGCCATGGGATCCCACCACCAGTGTCAGTACAGTATGTACAGTATATGGAACATGGAGTTCAGCAGTTTGGAAGCTCCAGCAACCCACCTCAGCAGCCTATGCGGAAGTTCATTAAACAATATGCCAAGGCTCTGGGGGTAAGTGTGTTTGATGTCTGCTGATCTTGTGGTCCATGGTGATTTCAATGGTTTCTCCACAAGAATGGAAAGATGAATTTGATCCACAGGAACTAAATCCAAAGGGTAGCACCCAAAGAAAACCATCATTTTAGCACATTCTCAGAACGGATGTAGAAGATGTTTGGACTTCGTTGGCTTTTTGCCTCATGCACTCAGGAACAGTGAAATTTAGGGTACCTATCAATAAGACATTTCTCCCCAAAGTTATGGGGCTAACAGTCTACACCAAAACTGATCAAGCTAGTCTTGCACTAGCTATAAGCCTGAAATGTGATGTACACATAGCCCAAGACACTTCCTGGTTAGGGTTGTATATGGACATGGATAGCAGCATTATTCTCCTCAATACAAAGAAAAGAAAAGCTCAGTTTATTACTAGTCAAGTCAGATTGACATGGATAGCAGAACTATTCTCCTCAAAATAATAATAATAATAATAATAATAATAATAATAATAATAATAGTCAAGTCAGCCCCTGTCATGTCCCTGATGATGTTATAAGGAACGTGTTAAGAGTCCGATTCTTTCCCAATGCCCAAGGGGGTCTTAAAGCCCTTCCCTTTTCCATCAGTCTCTCCACAGCCAACTTTGCCCCTTCCTCAGAATTGTCCAGGAACCTGCAAACTCCATCAGACCCACTCACCTGTCCGCTAGCTCTAGTTTGGCTGGTGCCAGCAGGAGATCTCTCCACCCCCACCCACTCCAGCAACTTTTTCTCATGGGCTACAGAAGCTGTCCTTCGCTCTTAGGAAATATAGTTTCCAAGCTCTGCTTTCATGATTCCTCACCAATAAAGTGCCCCCTTATTTTGATAGCAGTGCACAAAGGGGTCTCCACTTGGAAACGTGCCTTGGACCAAATCATGAAGCACCACTTGTGTGAAGAATGGCTTGAAAGAGATCCTGTTTAGACTTTGTATGGAGTAAAAGGAATAGACCAAATGACTTAGCTGGGTTTTTGAAATGATGCTGCAAATTCATGCATTTCCAGGTCTGAGTGAACTGCTTTATCTTCTGTGTGCGCTTTCTTCCCACAGGCCATACAGATCATAATTGGATTGATAGAAATCCTTTTGTGGGTTGTCCAAGTTGCTGTTACGTTCAAGGACTACCAGTTTGGGCACACTATTTCACATTTATCATTCATGGGTGGAATGTTTGTAAGTACAGAATTATTTGCCTTTTGACAGCCAATATGTCTTATCATTTTGAATTTAGACTTTCAAAAATCTAGTCTTTTCATGTTCGAATTCCTCATCAGCTGTTGACTTTGTATGCAGAGAATTAATGGCTAGTAACTAAACCACTATCTCTGTCACCTTCCATTTGATATCAGACAATTGAATGGAAATAACATTATTGTGAAAATGAAGGAAATAAAGACATGTTACTTGCCCTGAGGCTGAAGGACTGGCCATTTCAGAGGGAGGGAGGGAGGGAGGGAGGGAGAGAGAGAGGGGGGGTACAGGTACACTCTGTTCTCAGGATTCCATCACACTCTTGAACTGTTTTTTAGTTTTCTGGCTCACGTGAAGAATCCCCACAGATTCAAGAGGCTCTCCTCTTCAGATAGTCACCCTCCACAAGTTGAGAACGACAAACACGACCTGAGAGAAGGGCAGGGATGGAGTCACTGTGTGAGCAGAGTGCAGGACTAGATGGTCCCTTGGTCTGATCCAGCATGGCTCTTCTTATGTTCTTCTCCTCACATATGGATTGTAACAACTTTTGAACGTGCACAAGTTCAATCATAGATTGTCAAACAAAATGCACTTTATCCCTTCTGAATGTACTTCTGTTGCAGTGAGAGGAATAACTTTAAGGTAGTCAGGAAGCTAATATGTTCATTGCCCAAAGATAACACTTATTGGTCTTTAAGGGGGGGAATCCTGTTTGATGACATCACTCCCATAGCACCAGGGTTTTGTTTGTATCCTTGCTTGCTTGTTATAGAAACTTTTTCTTTAAATTTAAATGAATTACAATGAAATGCATCTCTTTTCTCCTTTTCCTTTTTGACAGTACATTGCTTCAGGATCTGTGTCTATATCGGCTGAAAAACATTTGAACAGCAACTTGGTAAGATATATAACTTGCTCTACTTCTATAATGCGGGAGATGCCCTCAAATAAACCTCCTCCTCCATTTTACATAGCCAAGGCCATTTCCATAGTCAATACCTTGCAGATGTGCATTTGCTCTAAGTCAAAGAAGTTTGTATTAGAGATGTGCATCATCTCGGACCTGATACCCAATACCGATATAAATTGGTGGAAATTGGGCATCCGATGTCCGATTCTGAAGCTGGCCGCAGGAAGTCTGATTTCTCCCGATCCGATTTTTTAAAATCCGATTAATATTGGAAAAAATTGGAAAATCGGGCCTCCATTTTATGTGTTTTCGCCACAGATTGCATTGGGGGAAAGAAAACTTTCCCCCAATGCAAGTCTATGGGAAAAACATGGCGGCGGGTGACTGGGGACCTCCCTCCCTCCCTGGCGCTCTTTATCCTACTACCGTCTGCTGCCACCCTCTGCTACATACTGCTGAGAAACAGGCTTTGCGGCCTGGTTCTCAGGAGAGCGATGCGCCGGGTGATGACATCACCCAGTGCGTCACTCTCCTGATAAACAGGCTGCAAAGCCTGTTTTTCAGTAGTATGGAACAGTGGGCGGCAGCGGATGGTGGTGGCAGGTAAGGAGCACATGGGAGGGGTCCCCCCTTACCTGCCGTCATCACGTGCTGCTGTCCGCTGCTCCATACTACTGATAAACAGGATGGGACAGATCACCAGCTCCATCCGGTGGCTTATTTGAGCAAAAAGCTGCTACCCCAGGAAAAGAACTTGGCCACCATTGAAAAGGAATGTCTTGCCATTGTGTGGGCTTTGGGCAAGCTGTGACCCTTCCTGTAGGGCCACCATTTCCATCTCCAGACAGATCGTTCCCCCTTGTGCTGGTTGGCCTGAATGAAGGGCACCAATGGGAAGTTGCTGCGCTGGTGTTTGGCCCTCCAAGACTATGACTTTACAGTGACTAGGGTGACCATATTTTGGAAACTAAAAAGGAGAACAACATGGCCGCCCCCAAGGGGGCATGCCCATCAACATGGGCGGCCCCCAAGGGGTGTGCCCACCCAAACATGGTGTTGGTCATATGTCTGATTTCACAGCACACAATTAAGACAAACCTGTTCTACATAACGTCTTAATGTTAAAATCACTGAAATAAAGAACAATGTATCTGAAATTAACTTCATTCACTCCTATTTTTGTAGCTTTTGCTGTACTTTAAGGCTTTTGCTATACTCTGTGTGATATAGTCTCCCTTTCTCTCAAATATCTTTTCTGACTGCAACTGACCATAGTCTCACCTTTCTTAACATTTAACACTCTTTTCCCATCACCTGGAACAAACTGGACCAAAGGCTTGTTGAAATCACTTTTCACTAGCACCTCTTAGCTTGTTTCAACTTCTCATTTATCAGTGAGAAACTAATCTTAAAAATGAATCATTATATCTCTGGTTCATTAGCCATGTAAACAAGCCCATGGTCAGTAGCAATTCAAAGAAAGGCCAGAACAGATGCCAGTTATCACAATGCTAGACAAGGATCTTTCCCTCCTTTTATCCAAGTATCTCCTGAATTTACACTGCAAAGAACACAAATCCCAATCAGGGACTAAGGGAAACTGCCCAAAGAAACCTCAGAAATAAGTCTCATTGATTTCAATAAAGCTTACTCCCAGATAAATGAATATAGGATTGCAGCCTCTTCACATCTACTCTAGCAAATGCAAGCCCTTCCTGTCAAGGAAAACTATGCACTCACCAGAACCTGGCATAGTGGATCATGCAACCAACAGGTGCTCTCCAGAAAGATGCTTTCAGAGCCTAGGAAATCCAGACACATTCAAACAAGTCAAGCCAAGCTATGCTATGTTGTGCTGGGACAGAACAATTCTGGGACAAGACAATACTTTGCAATCGACTAGACATAATATTCATAAACAAAAAAAGAAAGGCACAACTAACTCATTGACATAACAATACCTAATCACAAAAATGTTGCAGAAAAGGAAGAGGAAAAGAGATAAAAAATATACACCATAGGCTATGAAAATTAAATAACTGTGGCAGTAGGGAAAAGTTACAATTATTCCGTTAGTCACAGCAGTCACTAGCATCATATATATATATATATATATACACACAAAAAACCTTCAGAAACTAGGCCTACCAAAACACATCCACACCAACATCCAGAAAGCAGTCATACTTAAAACATGCTCAAGTCAGGAAATGTCTGAATCAGTAAAAGACAGCATGACTTGGCAAAGCCAGTCATGTTCATCTAGAAAAAACACCAAGAAAAGAGACCAGATATAAAAGAAGGGAAGGCTCCTGCACCTCACTGGGTGACTTTGGGCCAGTCACAGACTTTCCGTCAAACCTTCCTCGCAGGGTTGTTATTGTGAGGGTAAAATGGAGGAGAAGGATTATGTATGCCGCCTTGGATTCCTTGGAGGAAAAAAGGCAGGAGCTAAATGTAATAAAATAACTAAATAACTAAATAAATGGACATCAAAGAGTTAAGAGAGGCCAGGAAAGGAGAGTAAATGGGAAAGGGTCCCTAGACCTGAGGCTCTTTGTACCTCGTGCAATGTTACTGCCTGATATTCAGTTGGGACAGGAACCAGATTGATATTAAGTATCAAATAAATTCATCACTCTTGCAATGCATGGTATTGCAATGTCTCCATCTGCTTATTATAAACTACTTCAGTGGAAAATGGAGTGAGAGTGTGGGATCTCACAATTTAATTCTGAAGTCATATACTTGCAGTTTACCAGTAGCACAATTTGGTGGGGGCTACTCTTGTCTTTTTGTTTTTATGTAGAACTTACATGACTTCTGCCAAGATGAGTGGCTTACCACAGAAAATGGAAAGGGTTAAAATAGAGATGTAAATTGGAAAGGAATTGATTGGGTAAATAATATTATTTGCACTTCGGGGAGCCATACGAAATGAAGCAATAAGCACACTCTTCTGCAGATAGAGCAAACTCTATGGAGTGATAATATATTCCTCTTAAACCTTTTCATTTCTGGGCTTTAAAAACGTTATCTTAAAATAAGGAAAGAAACTTCATATGCACCCACTGATAAATTATCAATATGATACTTTAATTTACAGTTGTGAGAAATTCATATACCACTCTCAGTATCACTTGTGGTGGGGTTGAACCCAACATTTTTTTATTTCTACATAACTGTAAGTGAGGATAATTCTTAGAACTTTCATGCTGCTTTCAGGGACTTTAGTGCAAGTCTGTCAGTATATTTATTTTGTAGACAAATGCTGACTCAGGTAAAATTTATGCTGGTTTGCATTCTTCAGTAGGGCATAATCCAGGCAAAGTAAAGCAACTTAATCAACAACACTGACAATTAATATTTTCTTTTCTTCCCCACAAAATCCTTCCTTTTACTCAGTGTGTTCACATATATTTAAAGCACAATCTTACACATGTCTACACAGAAGGAAGTCCCATTGAGTACAATGAGGCTTTCTTCCAGATAAGGGGGTACAGGATTGCAGCTTTAATTTTTAGATCCTCTTATGTTTGTCAGTAGCATTTACACTACAAACTAATCATGCATATTAAAATTACCACCACCTCTCCCCACGCTGCTGGTGTCCTGTAGCTGCTCGCCTGGGCTTCTTACCTTGCACGCTTTCGCCATGCTGCCACCAGCTAGCCAGCCCCAGCTTCTTGCCCTGCATGCTGCTGTCCAGCTACCCATCTGCCGCGCCTAGAGGGCCGCTGCGTTAGACTGGGCCGTGACTCCAAGCCCAGGCCAGGCAGATCACTGCTGAAGCAGCCCTTCTGAGGCCTGTCCATGGCAAATCTGGATTCCTAATGCCTCAATGCTATAGCGATGATGCACTAGGACCTTGGCTTTGCCATGGGTGGCCCTCGGAATGCCTGTTTCAGCCACTTCCGGAAGTAGCCAAAATAGGCCTTCCGAGGCCTGTCCATGGCAAATCCGGATTCCTAATGCCTCGATGCCATAGCGATGATGCACTAGGACCCTGGATTTGCCATGGGTGGCCCTCGGAATGCCCGTTTCGGCCACTTCCAAAAGTGCCTGAAACAGGCCTTCTGAGGCCAGCCATTAACAGATCTTTCACCCTAGTGATTTGTCGCCATGACGACAAGGCACAAGGACCCCGGATCTGCAGAGAGCAGGCCTCAGAAGGCCCGTTTCAGGAAGTGCCCCAAACGGGCTTTTTGAGGGGCTAAATTTTCGGATTTCCCCCCAAAAACAGGATTTCCACCCGGATCAGGATTTGCCTGTGATTTTCCGGTCATGTCCAGACAAATCTGGGCAGATGGGCACCCTAATAGTGACTCATATTCTGGGCCGAGACAATCTGTTGGCGGATGGGCTGTCCCGGACCCATACAATATAAGGGGTCCCATGACTCAGTTGCTAAAGATGGCCTTTATTCTGCTATCTGTGTGTTTTAATTGTCGTTGTGGTTGGGGAGATGAAAGACTTGGGGTGAACCCCCAAGTTTCATCTCTTTAAAGGGGGAGGTGTGAAGAAAGGCTACCTTCTGGGTGGCCTGCCTTGCAAGAGTGGCCTGCCTCATGGAAGCATAAGGCCTCAGAGTTGGGAGGGGGACTTCCCAGAGAGAGAGCAATGTTGTGAAACCTTGGGTTGCTCGTTCCCACCTGGGCCTCTTGCCCTTATCTCTGGAAGAACTGCCAAGGCCTGGCTTCAAGGCCAGAGTTAATTAGCGGGGAGCTACCAGGCTTCAGCTGTGGGAAACAGGGAGGGGGTCGAGTGGTTTGAGCAGGTGATGGGAGATTGGTTCCTACTGGTCATGGTACCAGTTGCCCGAGACAGGACAAAAGAAAATACCAACTGGGCATCCGCCATCTCTCCGGGGCTGGTATGCGGAACGGAAAGATCCCTTTGTGAAGTGAGGATACGCTGTACTTCTAGCTAGACTTTGTTATTTTAAGCTGGCTTGGTCCAGGGAAGTTTTGTCACCTTTGGGTGTGTGCTTGATGGTGGGTTAATGGTTTTATTGTTTTAATGTGGTGCTCACACTCCTTCCCCATCCCCCCACCCCCCACTCTCCCTCCCCTTCTTTCCTAGCTGGCATTTTATGACTTATTGCCGACTGAGGCCCTAAACCTTAGAGATTAGTGTGTTTTTTTTAAAAAATGCTTCAGTCCTTAACCATGTGTGATTATTTCCAGGGGTTGGCTCAAGCCCCTTTCGGGCTGGGGAACCAGGAGGCGGGTGCGTGAGAACTCAGGGAAGAGTTGAGTGCCTGCCTAACGGGGAAAGGGTTACTTTTCCTTGACACATGGATATAAATTTTGCCTTTCTGTACTTTTCTAGATTGTCTGATACTTTCTCTATTTCAGGTGAATTGCAGTGTAGGAATGAACATCACAAGTGCTGTGGTAGCATCCTTTGGCATTTTGGCATACATATTCATGGTGGTTTCATATGCAATGCTTCCTCCCTTTGCCTATGTTTCAGCAAATGTAAGTGAACACATTCCACAAACAACTTTAAAGATATGGGGAAGGGATATGCATGAAAGGGAAAGAAACTTATACAGCCTTGAGCTTTGCTTGCTGTTTCCCTGCAGCAGTTCCCATTGCCGAAGAGACTAGCCAATGTTTAATTGGAAAGACAATGGGAAGCGCTGCAGAGAAAACAGCAAGAATTCTAAAACTGCACACACGGTTCTCCAACACACAGATGACTCTTCTTTGCATTTTCGTTCATGGTTTTAGAATCCTGGATGTCTGGAAAGGAGCCTAGGCAAACATTTCTACACACCCCATCCAGCACACGTTTGTCTTCATTCAATAAATAGCCAATAGATGAGCTTCCATTTGCTTCCAAATCTGTTACAATTCCTCCACCATTATGCATATAAGCAATATAATCAAAGTGATGGAATGAGCACGGTGGGTCTATCCTGGTGATATTTAGCATAAATGACTGCATTTTTATTGCTCAACTGTGCAATGCCTTTCTCCAAAGCAGCAGTTCCTTTAACAGGAAAATTGCATTTCCTCAGTACTAGCATGGCAATATCTTGTCGCCTGGAAAAAGTGTTTCCCCCGCCCCTCCAGAAATACGATGCCCATTTAGTTAATGAATTCTATATAGAGTGTGGTTGTGCTGTTGCTGTAGTTTGAGTCCTATTGGATAGTGCCTGTGCCATCATGGGATATGAAATGCATAGCTCCTCTCTTTGTCTCTTTCTCATGCTTGAGAAATGGTATCCTGTTGAAGAATTAAGAAATGCGAGAAAAGCTAGAAGATTTTTCATGTGCCATAAAGAACAGGAATGAGGCTCAAATGACATTTTTTAGCCTTATGTGTTGATTTGAAGTAGCAATGCCTACCAAACAGTTTAAAACATGAGGTCTCCTCCTTTGCAACATCGCTAAGCAGAAACCTAATCACAAACATGTTTAGAAGGCTCTGCCAAGGGTTTGTGTAAAGGGGCATGGGAGTACGCCTCCAGCTAAGTTGTGTTGCAAAAAAAAAAAAAAAAAGATAAAAAAAGAATCCAGTATTATAAACCGGTATTAAAAACTGGGGTGCCTGGGTCCAGCAAAGATGTGCCACGTTGTCCTGTTCCTTTATTACCTTATGAAGCATCTGAGTGTTACTGTATTGCCAGAGGAATCCTACTGTGAATTTACCCTTGCCTGTTTTTTGCTGACATCAGTGGCTAGCAGGGAGGGGCATCTTTGTTGGTCCCAGGCACTCCATCCTCCCCATCTAATTTGGGCCTGAAAGACTAAGGAAATGTGTGGGTGCATGGAGGGTAAGTTGTAAGCAAGCACATTCTCCAGGTTGGTGTGAGGAAGGCATCCCACAATGGGTTATCTCCCCCTATCGCTCAGGAAAAAGCAGGGACCATGTGACTAAAACTTTTGAGTATTCTATTGGTCCCAGGCTACTTCTTGCCAGTTCGCCCCTGCTTTTCGCCCAGGACAGAGCTACCTTTGGCTACTCCTGCTCAAAACCTCTACTATCTTCAATCTGTATCTTAAATTTCTTCATTTTTCTTACTTCTTCAAATCTTAATCTACTCTAATTCCATTTCCTTTAAAAAACAAACAAAAAAAACCTTTATCTATCTGCTCTGCTGTGGATACTTTGCTCATGGCCTCTTCAGCAGCGAAAATTGCTTCTAAAGCCTTCAAAAAGAACAAAACAACACATATCCAGATCGTTAGGAGGCAATCAAAAGACAAAAGCCCTAGTGGCATCACCTCCCAGCAGGAGAGTGATTTCATAGACTGGCCAGGAGAGAAGGGGAAACAAGATCACCGCAGGCAGGAATTCTCCACATGCCAAGTCTTGCCAAAGATAACAGGAGCCTCAGTATGGACAAGGAAAGAAGCAGCAGAGATGGAAGGAGTCAGGGCATCTGAGTCTTCGGACCACACCACCCTCTCCTGAGACGAGGCAGAGTCGACCATCTGCCTAAACCTGGATTCAGAGGAGGAGGAATCAACTCAAATACAACCAGATACTGAAACCACCAGAATGGTGAGCTTGAGGGCGCATTCCCCTCCCCCCTGGGAAGCTTCCCACCAAATTAAGCAGGTGGCCATTTTACATAACCTCAATCCACATTGCCAAAGTGAAACCGCCCCTCCACCCACCCTTTCTACCTCCAGGAAAGGGAATAAAGAGCACCACTCCTCAATTATTCAGGACATTTCTCAGTTAAATGAATCTGTAGTCTCCCATAGGGATGTGTATCGTATCGTTAAAATGTCTGATAATGATACGATAAGGTCGTTATCAGACATCCGATTAATGATAACAATACAATAGAAAAACCTCTGATAAATATCCAATCCGAAAATTTTCAGCCCGATTATATCGGATTATCGGACTGCCATATAAATAAACCTATTACTTCTGTATTTAAAAAGTTAGAGGCTTGAAACTTGGTCACAGTGCTTATGGGGTATGCCTAAGTATGTGTATGAAATTTGAGATCGATCCCTCCAACCCTCGATTTTATATGAACTTATTAAAGATCATTTAAGTTTAACAGGTCAGAATGACAGCTCGCCATGTGCGTTCATTCAGACCTGTCAAAAAGTTGCAGGATCTTTTAAAAAATTATATAAAATACAAGGTTGGAGAGATTGATCTGAAATTTGGCACATATATGTAGCATACATGTGCTAGACATGTGCATGAAATTTGAGACTGATCCCTCCAACCTTCAATTTTATTTGAATTTATTAGAGATCGTGCAACTTTATTGAGAGTTGGTTGACTGGGCCTCCGTGCTGTCATCTTGTTGTCTGCTTCCCCCCCCCCCCCATAGGCTTGCATTGGGGGAAACGTGTGCATAACTTTTTTATTTGAAATGATAATGACATGGAACTTAGGGAGCCAGGACTAGCAAGAACCAACCTGCAATGTCCAAAAAGTTTCATGTCTCTATCTTTTCAAATTAAAAAGTTATAGGGGGTCCCGCAAAAGCCCCACCCTCGCTGTAACTTCTTCATTTTTAAAGATAAAAACTTGAAACATGTGGGACATTGAAGATGGGATGTGGCTGGCCATTTGTGAAAAAAAATCAGAGCAATTGCTCAAACCCTCGATTTACTATGATTTTTTTTAAGATCGTGCTCGTTCTGAAAGCATTGTGACAATAAGCATTGTGACCAAGTTTCAAGCCTGTAACTTTGAAAATACAGAAGTTATAGGCATTTTTTTCTTTAAAAATCAGCTCTATAGGGCACAATGGGGCTGCAAATTACCTATTGGGTTTCCAGTAATTATCATGAAGACGATACAATTAACCTACGATATTATCGGAGACGATAATTGTTTTGGTCTGAAATTCCGATAACGATACAATACGATTTTTTTGGGGCATGTACATCCCTACTCTCCCAGATCACAAAAGGTGTGCTGGAAAACTTAACTGATCACCTCTTAGACAAACAAAGTTTAAGAACAGGAAGAGCAACAAAACGTAACCATAACTCGGACATCTCTGATTCTTCTCCCTCCCTTCCTCCAAACAATAAAAATAAGAAGCAGAATAAATCCAAGGACAAAAGGCCAAGGTCTAGTACTGCTTCCAGTCCACATTCCTCTGCAGACTCCAGGGAAGTTTCACTAGACCCATGCTCCATAGCCACAGGCAACAATATTAAAACACACATTAATTTTACCAAGCATCACCCAGACACTGATTCATCCATGCATTCCCATCAGACCCTCCATTCAGACCGGGAAGAGGAATGGTGGTCAGACATAGAAATGGCTGAGGAATGTTTATCTGATAGATTCTTTAATAAAGATGATTTTTTGGGGGCCTTTACTGTCAAAAGCAATGGCTTCCCTAGCCATTAAACCTGCAGAAACAGAGAAAAAGCTATCGTTATCCAGAGGAGAGGCAATGTTCCCAGAACCCAAGCCCACAACCAGAGAAGTACCTTTTCCTAATTCTTTCAAAAAGATAATAAAGGAAGAGTGGAAATCACCTCTTCAGGGTAACAAGGGTGCCAATATTGCTCAAAAATTGTACATACTTATGACATTCTAGAAGAACTTTAAATATACCTGGTAGATGCTCCAGTAACAGCACTACTTTCAGGGGCAATAATGCCAAAAGATGGGGATGCCCTCCTTAGAGATCAGGGGGAGAGAAAGTCTGAGGCTGCATTAAAGAAAGCCCATAAAGCAGCAGCATTAGGACTAAGAGCCTCTGCTGTCTCCTCTTATTTTGCTAGGGCTTCCATTCTTTGGGGAAGACATAATAAATAATAAAGAATTAAATCAGAATTCTTTCTATAGGAGCCTAGTAAAGCTCTCTAAGTCATTTGGCTTTTTAGCTGATGCGACACAAGATGCCCTTCAGTTTATTGCCCGCTCTATGGCTGCTACTACAGTAGCTCGATGCTCCATCTGGCTCAAGCACTGGAATGTAGATGCTTCAAGAGCAAATTTAGCTTCTGTCCCCTTCACAGGAGCACATTTGTTCAGAGAGAAAGTGTTAAAGGAAGTCCTTATAGAAACAAAAAACAGGTCATGCCTTCACCAGAACTTACTCTGTCTTTTGTTCCTTCAGAAATACTAACCAATCATCCTTTTGGTCCAAAAGCTACAGATTCCCAAAACCTGCTTGGCCCAGATCACGCTTCCAACCCAAGAATGCCTCCTCCTTCAGCTACTCTGCCAGACCAACATCTTATTTCCAGTCATCAAAATCAGGAAGACAACAATTCTGACGCCAGGAGCCCATACTTGGGAGGAAGAGTCCAGCACTTCCTCACAGCATGGGAACAATCCACATCACATCGCTGGGTCCTAGATACCATCAGCAAGGCCTACAACATAGAATTCTGGGAAGAACCCTCTCCCAGGTTCATTCCTCCACCAATATCACAATCAGCTACCAAGAAACGCACCATAACCAAAGCCATTCAGCATCTGCTACAAATAGGAGCAATAGAAGCAATACCACCATGAGAGAAATTCGAAAGCATCTATCTTTGTCGTGCCAAAACGAGACGGAGTTTGGAGATCGGTATTGGAGCTCAAACATCTCAACAAGTTTGTCAGGTACAGGCAATTTTGTATGGAAACAATGCAAACCATCAGAGAAGCCCTGCACAAAGGAGAGTTCCTGATGTCAGTCGATCTGAAGGAGGCATACCTCCACATCCCAATAGCACCACACCTCAGAGGTTTCGTTCGTTTTGCATATCAGAACCATCATTTCCAATACAAGGCACTACTATTTGGTCTAAGCTCAGCTCCCAGGGTTTTTACCAAGTTCTTGGTGTTCCTGGTAGCTCATCTTCGGCTCAAAGGAGTACATATCTACCCATATTTGGACGACCTACTCCTCAGGTCCCCCTCCAGTCACAAAGCACTGCAGGGCCTGAACCTGACTATCAACGACCTCGAAAGTCAAGGATTTGTAATAAACAAAAAGAAGAGCCACCTGACTCCCACTCAGTCACTTCTACACCTAGGAGCACTAATCGACACACATCAAGAGGATATCTATTCTTCTCCCCAGAAAGAATACTCACGCTCCAAACTCTTATCAAGGAACCTCCAACTTCAAAGCACAGCAGATCTCATGAAACTAGCACACCTACTAGACCTAATGATTTCATGCCTAGGCATTGTCCCTTGGGCCAGGTTGCATTCTTGCCCACTGCATTGGTTCCTCCTTCCCTTCCAAGCTCAGATTGCACAGAAGAACCATCGATCAGTACATATACCTCACCAGGTCAAAACCTCCCTCTGCTGGTGGCGAGCTGCTCAGAACCTACAAAAGGGTACCCCTTTTCAGGAACCCACCAGAATAATGCTGACAACAGACGCCAGCCTCGAAGGCTGGGGAGCCCAAGTGACTCAAGGCAAATGGCATTCATGGGGAAAAAGACACAGCATCAATTGGCTAGAACTGAGAGCAATTCACTTAGCCCTGAAACACTTCTCCCATCAACTACAACAGTCCCACATCCTTATAAGGACAGACAGCACCACTGCTATGGCCCACATAACTTGTTAAGGAGGGACCAAATCACGTTCTCTTTATCTAGAAGCCCAAACCATGCTACTTTGAACCGAGCAGAATCTAGCCTCCATCACAGCACAACACATCAAGGGAACTCTGAATCACACCACAGATTTCCTGAGTGGGCAACAGATAGACTCAGGGGAATGGAGTCTATACCCTGCAATCTTCAAAGACATCCAGAAACAATTTGGTCCATTAATTCTGGACCTATTTGCCTCCCGAATCAATCACAAGCTTCCAAGGTTCCTTTCAAGATTCCACTGCTACGAAACCAAAGGCGTAGCTGCACTGAACATCAACTGGCCAAAGGGAAAATTCTATGCCTTCCCTCCTTTTCCACTACTAGCCAGAGTGCTGCAAAAGATCAGAAAAGAAGGAGCAACAGTAGTCCTAATAGCTCCTTTCTGGCCACGCAGACCGTGGTTCTCAGAAATCCTGGCCCTAGCTCAGCAAGGACCATGGTTTCTGCCACAGAAGTTGGATCTCCTATCCCAGGGTCCAGTGCTCTACCCAGACCCACAATGGCTCCATCTAGCCGCTTGGCTACTGAAAGGAGAATCTACACCAACATAGGCTACCCAGACTGTCGTAAACACCGTAATGGCATCATGTAGGGAGTCCACAGCACGGATATATGAAACGACATGGAAAGCATTCTACAGATGGAGCAGGAGAAAGAAATTCAATATACAAACAGCAGGCATAAAGGAGCTCCTAGCCTTTCTTCAAGAAGGACTCGACATGGGTCTTCAGCCAGGCACATTTTGCAGACAAACATCAGCCATATCATCTGTCCTCTCCAACCAGGAAGACCGCCACTAAGCTCACATCTTCACTTAAAAAGATTCCTCCGTGGAGCCTCGCTTATAAGTCCTCCTATAGTCCATAGATTTCCCTCATGGAAATTACAGATTGTCCTCTCAGCACTACTCAAACCCCCATTTGAACCACCCAAAATAATACCACTAAGCAAGGTCCTCTTTCTGGTCACCATTACATCTGCACAAAGAATATCTCTACTCTCAGCCCTCTCAGTTAGAAAAGGGCTCATCAGTTTCCAGAGGGATACGGTCATTCTCAGGACTGACCCAACCTTCATACCTAAAGTTAACTCCCTCTTTCACAGGGACAGGTTCTACCATCTTTCTGTCCCAATCCTTCCCATCCCCAGGAGAACGACTGGCACAAGTTGGACGTACGCAGTGTGCTTAAAATCTATGTAAAATGCACACAGTCTTTCAGACAATCAGATTCGCTGTTTCTATCCTTCCACCCTACAGCTATGGGGAATTAAGTATCTAGGTCCACCTTGGCTAGATGGTTAAAAGTAGGGATGTGCATGCCCCCCCAGATCGGATCGGAACCGGGATCGGAACCGGAACTGGAACCAAGGCCTCGGATCGGATCGGAGGCTTCCTGGTTCAGTTCGGACCTGATTCCAATCCAAAAATCGGACATCCGATTTTCGGATCGGACGCCATTTTAGCTGTTTTCGCCATAGGCTTACATTGGGGGAAAGAAAGCTTTCTCCCAATGCAAGCCTATGGCGAAAACATGGGGGCGGGTGAGTGGGGCCCTAAATCCCCCCTCCCTGTCCCTCTCCCCCACTCGAGCTCCTTACCTGCCAGTGCGCCTGCTGCCATCCGCTGCCGTCTGCTGGTCCAATCTACTGAGAAACAGGCTTCACGGCCTAGTTCTCAGTAGAGCACCAGGTGATGACATCATCACCTGGTGCTCTACTGAGGACCAGGCCGCAGAGCCTGTTTCTCAGTAGATTCGACCAGTGGAGGGAAGCGGATGCCCCGGCAGCTAAGAGGGGCCCTCTCCCTCGTCCCTCCCACCTCACGCTCCTTACCTGCAGGGGCATCCACTTCCTTCCGCTGATTGAATCTACTGAGAACTAGGCCGCAAAGCCTGGTTCTCAGTAGATTCGACCAGCGGAGGGAAGCAGACGCCCCGGCAAATAAGTGCCCCCCTCCCCTCTTCACACTCTTTACCTGCCGGGGCCGTCCACTACCATCCGCTGCCCCCTGCTACTGAGAAACAGGCTTCATGGCCTGCCTCTCAGTAGCACGCTGGGTCATCACCCGGCGTGCTACTGAGAGACAGGCCGCGAAATCTGTTTCTCAGTAGAAGGGACCAGCGGACGGCCCCAGCAGGTAAGGAGTGCGGGGGGGAGGAGGTCCAATCCTCCGATTTTATTTGAACTGGATCGGGTCCTCCTGGACCAGTTCTGATGAAATTGGACGATCCAGATGCCGGGATTGGAATCGGATAATTTTATCCGATTTTGGCTGGGTCGGGTCCGGATTGTGGATCAGACCGATCCAGTGCACATCCCTAGTTAAAAGCATGCATTTTCACAGCATATGAGGTCTCACACCTTTCCAAACCTGCATGTGTAACAGCACACTCAACCAGGTCAGCAGCCACGTCAGTGGCCTTAAGCACCAATACACACTTAGCAGAAATCTGCAAAGCTGCGACATGGGCAAATCAAATTCTTTCACAAGACATTATACAATCAATACATATGCTGCGGCAGATGCTACCTTTGGAAGGAGAGTTCTCCAGCAGGTGCTTGCACCATAATATATTAGTTTACTCTAAATTATACTCCCACTCTAATTGGAAGTTAGCTTTAGCATATCCCATGGTGGGATGCCTTCCTCACACCAACCTGGAGAACGGAACTTTGGCACTTACCGAGAAGGTTCCTTCTGGGTTGGTGTGTGGAAGGCATTCCAACTACACCCTACAACATTTACTGAGCCTCTTAAATTTTCACAGTGGTTACCTGCCTCTGTATCAACAGGTCAGACCTTCCTAAGGGAAATCAATAACTGTTACTGCTTTTCCTGTTCCTCTTTTGTATTTAAACACTTCATCTAACCAGGAGGTCACATGTACCCTTTTATTCTGACCTATAGCCATGGACGGAACTGGCAAGGAGTAGCCTGGGACCAATAGAATACTCAAAAGTTTTAGTCACATGGTCCCTGCTTTTTCCTGGGCAATAAGGGGAGATAACCCATTGTGGGATGCCTTCCGCACACTAACCCAGAAGGAACCTTCTAGGTAAGAATTGATGTTCTGATTTGTGACATTACACAACATCATTATCGATCACAAAGTGCGTCTCTGAAGACATCAGCCTTAGCTTCCAATTTCCTGGCTTTGTGGAGCTTGAGCCAACATTTAATACTTGTTTTATCATTACATTTACATCCTGCCTTTTTTCTTCTTGTACACTCATCTTAAGCTAGCAAGTTTTTGATAATTGAATTGCTATCAAAGGGTTTTCCATCTTATATGTTAAAAGAAGAATTTATGTGTTGGTTAGATCGCTTGAGCAAATGAGTCAAAATTTTGTCCCGGATCAGATCAGACAAAATCGGAGCCCCCCCCTGGACCGGATCGAGCCTGATCCCGATCCA
The DNA here is from genome assembly GCA_029215795.1 of Anniella stebbinsi. Taxonomy (NCBI): domain Eukaryota; kingdom Metazoa; phylum Chordata; class Lepidosauria; order Squamata; family Anniellidae; genus Anniella; species Anniella stebbinsi. The sequence continues at coordinate 262,362,289 of JARDYH010000001.1, forward strand.
AAAATCGGACATCTGATTTTTGGATCGGCCGCCATTTTTGTTTTCCCCATAGACTTGCATTGGGGGAAAGAAAGCTTTCCCCCAATGCAAGTCTATGGGGAAAAAATGGCGGCAGGTGGGTGAGGGGGGGCTAACTCCCTTCTCCCCCCTCGCAGTTTTTACCTCCCGGGGCTGTCCGCTGTGGACGGGCCCGGCAGGTAAGCCCCCTCCCCCACGCTCCTTACCTCCCGGGGCCATCCGCTTCCATCCGATGGCACCCGCGGGCGCCAGCGGATGGAAGCGGACGACCCTGGGGGGGTAAGCACCCTCCCCCCTTGCTTACCTTCCGGGGACATCCACTCCCCTCCGTCGCTGGCTGCTACTGTGAGCAGGCTTCGCAGCCTGCTCCTGAGTAGCACGCCAGGTGATGACATCACCTGGTGCGCTACCTAGGGGCAGGCCGCGAAGCCTGCTTGCAGTAGCGTCCAGCTGCAGAGGGGAGCGGACGGCCCTGGCAGGTAAGCGGGCCGTGGGCCCCCCTCCCCCCCTGCTTACCTTCCGGGGACATCTGCTCCCCTCTGCCACTGTCCGCTACTGTGAGCAGGCTTCGCTGGCACCTGCCGATGGAAGCGGACAGCCCTGCCAGGGAAGCCCCCCCGCTGTCCGCTTCCATTAGCGGGTGCCCGCTGGCACCCGCCAATGGAAGCGGCGGTGTGCACCAGCGGGCGGCCACCAATGGAAGCGGCTTCGGGCACCAGCGGGCGCCCGCCGATAGTCCAATCCATTCCGATCTGGATCGGGTCCTTTCCGGATCAGATCAGATTGGATCGAACAATCCAGCAGGGTGATCGGAAATCAGATAATTGTATCCAATTTCCGCTGGATCGGATCCAGATCGTGGAGTGTACCCAATCCAGTACACACCCCTAGTTCAGACCCCTTTTGTATACTTGTCCTTCCAATGTCTGCAGTCATCAGGAGAGTGATGGGATGTCCCATTTCAGCTGATTCCATTATATGACAAAATAATGTTGTAACCCCTTTTTTTCCATAAAAGTTTCTGGTTGGGTATATGGCTATAGTTACTTGTGCTGCTGAATATAGAACACAGGAGCAACCACTTACATGGTGGCGCAGAGAGAAACCTCCTCTGAAGTTGGGAGGGAAGGGGTGAACATTCTGTTCAGGGAGGAAAATGTTATATTTTCAAGGTGGCTGATGGGGGCAGCCATCTTTTTTTTCTGTACCGCACTTCAGGGAATGATACTGGGTAAGAAAGAGAAACAGCCAGCAAACTGGACTTTTGAAACTTATAGTTCAGAGCCATGGCGCCATGGCCAACAGAACATTTATGTAGGCAAGAAAATCCATGATTGGGTCAAGAATGTCCTCCTACAAGTCTCAAGGAAGTGTATGAGTGGGAGAACGTACTGAAGGGCTAGAGCAAATGGGGCTGTCTATATGTCTTCTAAGCCCCATGGTGGCTGTGCGGTGTGGGTGTGCCAGTTATATGGCACAGCTGCCAACTCACCACCACAGGGCTTTTACATGAAGTTGCACTTTTTAAAAATTGGGGACTTATCCCAATTGTTTTCTTCCAAGCAAGGTCACCACGGCCCTTCGGCCATGTAGCATTGCTCCGTCGTCTAGCTAGGGGTGTTCCTGGGGTAGATGGCAATCCCTGATTGGAAGTTGGGCAGAGGGCAGGCCCAGTGAGTCCAATGTCTGCCAGAAAGCCCACGCTGCCTCCTGCTATTGGGATTACCCGCCGCCACCCTGCCATGAGGTTGGGGTATAGCGGCAACAACACAACACCATGAAGGCAGGGCCCAGGGCAGGTTTTCTCAGCTTTGGTGCAGTTGTTGCTCCAAAGCAGTGGTAGTTGGCCACAGGTCTCCCCTCTCCATTTGCCTCTCCATTTGTTTAGTATTCGCCTCATGCAGGTGTACTGAGCAAGCAATGAGGAATTGAAACTGGCACTGATAATTTGCAGTGCATTCTTAACTTCTCAAGCGATTGCTAGGATGGGAGGGGGGAGTCTGAGATAAAGCAGTCCACAGAGAACAAGAGTTTTTGGGTAAACATGCTGGTGACAGAGTGCTTGCCTTGGTAAAGAACAAAGGAAGTTGCAGTTCAGACTGATGGTCCACCTAGGTCAGTATTGTCTAATCACTCTACTCTGGCTGGCGGTGGCTTACCAACATCTCAGAGACAGAGAGAGAGAGAGAGAGAAAGAGAGAGAGAGAGAGAAAGTTTTCCCAGCTCTGTTACCTCTGATCTAACTGGAGATGCGGGGGATAAAATCTGGGACCTTTTGCTTGAAAAACCATGTCCTCTTCCACTGCACTATAGCCCCAGTAGGTGCTATATATACGTACCGTATCCTCTGTTAGGAGCATGCTGGGATCATGCACAACTTTGCTGGTAGAACACTGCTCTGGATAACTACATAGTGGGATAGTATATTTTAAAACCGCTTTAGCAGAACCAAGTTGGCACAGGTTCTTGTAAAGGAGAAGAAAAGACAACCTGTGCATTTTCCAACATGTTGGATCACTCATCCTTAAATGGGGGAGAAATTATTATAACTTTCTAAAAGCAAAGACTGACCCTAATTCACACCATTGTGATGGGAGCTGCACTGGTAGAGTTCTGCCTCAGAAAAACGTGAAATGGTTGCTTTGTTGGTGATGGTGATGTAAAGAGATGTAGTGGCACTGAAGAATATTATTATGATGCTGTTAGTGATGATGGTGATGATGATGACACTGGGAATATTTGTTTCTTTCAGGCCATTGCTTATGTGCCCTGCACCATCACTGGAGAAAATGTAGCTCCCACTGAAGACAATTGGTCTCATCCAACCTATGTAAAGATTGTTCCCTACATGGGAGTTTAAGAAAGAACCTGAAAAATTATGAGAAATACCTCGCCAACAGTATTGACAATCCAGCCCTTTCAAAATTTCCTTTCAATATTTGCAAATATATCCATCCTTCCAAAGCTATGTGCAACATTTAGTAGATATAGTGACGAAAATATCTTCAAGGGAGAGGGCCTTTTCAGTTGTCTCTGACTCACCTGCCCCAGGGAAACTCACCTGGCACCTATTCAGTAGCCGTTTAAGCAACAGAAGAAGACCTTTTTTTTCTCCCAAACATTTAAATTACTATTTTAGTGCTTTTATATCACTGCAATGCTTCATTTTTGCTGCTGGTTTTACTTGGATTTATTATATGCTTCCCTGATTTTACCCTTTGCTCCTGTTTTTGTCCTGGTAGTGCTAAATGCTCTTTTCTAACAATTGTTTTATTGTCATTTTGTATCCTGTGTTTTAGTTTTCTTGGTCTCATAGTGTAAGAGTTAAAATAAATACATCAATAAAAGTTGAACATTGAGCCGAGCTTTAAAATGCGATGGAGGGCAAACCCACCTTCCATGGATGTATAGAGGATTGAGCCCAGTTCCCAGCTGATGCTTTTTAGTCCCTGCTCCCTGCAACCCCCTCCCCACTGCCATTCCCAAGCTTTTCAAATGCAAGGAAAGGCAGAATGGGGTTTCCATAGGCAATACTGTATGATTGGAGCTATAGGCCCAAACGTCTGGAGCACCACAAGTTGCCCACCCCGGTCTAAGAAGGACCCCACAGCATCACCCCAGTGAGACCTCCTCTCTGCCACCACCACACCCAAGGAAATTGAGGAAAGAAGGTAGATGGCCAGGCTCACAGGAAAATTCTGTGGTGGGGATCAGATCTTTAGCAGGCTGACTGCAAAGCTCATATGTTGCACTTTACCATGGGTTAGTTAACCCATGGTTTGTTGTTTGCAACCCAGGTCATATTTTAAAATCAATGGGACTTTTTTTTCAAGTAAAGATACATAGAATGAAACAGCTCAAGGCTTTTATTGTGTGCTTGTCATTCCTCACAGTTGTTTACAGGTGCTTTAGATGACGTTGTGACCATCCAGTTTCACTTGTTTTTGGGGAGCATTTTCACAGCCTGGGGTGGGTGGGTTATAGAACAGGGAAAATTGAATTTTATTTGTGAACGCGAAACAAAATGCATTTCTTGAGAGAATCCGTTGATTCTTGAAGCATGGGTAGGTAGCCACAGACAAGTTGGGAGTGGTAAACCGAGGAGGTTGAGCAGCTTGGGCTGACATTGTAGCTCGTATCCCTTTCCAGAAACAAGCCTTGATTTTGCCAGCTGTTCTCGGAATTCCATCATTTCCTGTTAGCCAATTGGCTTTCCATGTTTCTTGCCCTATGGACTGCACAAAAGCACACCAAGCATTAATAACCACACCCATCTCCAGCCTTATGTTCCCTCCTCGGTTAATACTCGTCTCTCAGTGAGTTTTAAACATTTGTTCATTCCCCACCAGGGACTGCGTTGACTCTCCTTGCTGACTCTCCACTTCTAGGGATCTCTGCCCTTCGTAAATTCCACAGGTTGGTGACACCTTTGAGGTTCATTTTTGTCAGTATTGTCAGTACCATACCTCTGCCCAGTAGCCAAGGGGGCTCATCAGACAAGTGTTTTATAGCACTCTCGTTACTGGGCACTCGCGGATTTTCGTGGGTCCTATTCACAACTCCTCCCATGAGTCTCCCACTCTTTCTGGCCTTCCCGTGACAAAATAAAAGACCCGGGTTAGTCTGATTTATTTTTAGAAATGGAACTTGCAGTGATCTGTGTGCAGGAGAAGCAGAGCGATAAAAATGCCCATTGAATGGGCCACATGGTCTTCGTTTACTTCCTCTTCTCAGTTTAGAAAGAGGAAGTATTGTGCGACAGAAGCGGGGCCGGAGAGGAAACTGTGTCCCCCCCCCCCCCCCGATTAATGTGTGTTTGAGGACATGTGTGATGGATTACAAGTGATGAAAAGGGGGGGCATTTTTACAGTCTTCGAAGGTGAGTCACGAAACTGGAGGGGCTTCGAACTCATTGGTGGCAATAGTGATGGCAGAAGCAGTGGCACTTCTCCCAGTGGCTCCTAGCAGGCGGCCACTCTACTCCTACCACACACAATCCATGTCCAAGTGATGCTACATCATGATCACTTGTCATTCTGGGTGTTGCTGAAAAAGGTTGGTCCCCAGCCAGTAGTTGCCAGAACAGGCACTGCTGCAAAACTGAGGTCAGTGAAATAAGTCAAGACAGGTGTTTTCAGTATCTGTACTTAATAGAAACTTGCTAACCAGTTACGTGAATGGATCACTTGCAAAAGGGAGTCTGTCTTAATTTGAAACAGTTTTTTATTCCCACTTGGATTATTGCTTTCACTGCTGATTATGTCCTGGGGCAGCTGGAGACCAACTATCAGGCAGTGTTTACTGGAGTGTATAGCGATTGTTGTACCTGAGAGACACTTCCTTACAGGAGTTGAGCTCTGGAGTGCTAAAAGTAAACCGAATCTAACCACAACTACCTGCATGACATGGGTCCCATTTCGGACCCATACCACAGGAGGAAGCAGGCAGAACCAGGAGCCGACAGAGAGGAACTGAAACAGAAGCTGTTCCTAGTTATATCTGTTTGGTAATAAATTATATTGAGCTTTTCTCCATGAGGCATTTATTGTGAGCTCATGATTCCTTATTCATGATTGTTTACAGGTTCTTTTAGATGATCTCGTGATCCTCCAGTTTTGCTTGTTATTTAACAGCAGTTTCCTGGATTTTTTTAGAATGGGAAAAATGAGATAGTATTTCAGAAAGTAAAAGAAAAGGTGTTTTCGTACTTGTGTAATTGCAATATTTCACTATAGCACAGCATCACACCCAGAGGTTATGTAGCAGAAAAGGAAAGGAAAAGCTCCTTGTGTACAGCATGGCTCTCAATTCTGCGATGAAACTGGAATTAGATACAGCAGTTAACAACCTTGTATAGGAAAGATCATAAACTTTTTCTTTGGAGTAAATTTCGTATTACATGACATCAGCAATGGAGGCCAAACTGCCTTCTAAAGCAAGAATAGGGGCAGCTGGATGCTGTGGACAAGAAAAGCACAAGAACGTGAGGTGTGGGCACTGTCTAGCAGCAGAAAGGTAATTATCGAGCTTTTGCAACCCCACTCCAGTCTATAAATGACTGGTAATGTTGCAGAAAACCAACCAGGCAAAGATATAATAATAATAATAATAATAATAATAATAATAATAAATTTATTTATTTCTTACCCTCCTCTCCCTTCCGGATCAAGGCGGGGAACAACATCATACAGACAATATAAAATACATAAAACCAATTAAAAGCATATAAAAATTAATACATCATTACAGTCAACCAAGTCTTAAAATGTGACTGGGTAGGCCTGCCAGAAGAGATCAGTCTTTATAGCTCTCTTGAATTCTAGAAGACTGGTAAGTTGGAGGATCTCTCCCAGCAGGCCATTCCACAGTCTGGGAGCAGCAGAAGAGAAGTCCTCTGGGTAACGGTTGTTAATCTAGTCTTGGCTGACTGTAGTAGGTTCTTCCCAGAGGACCTGAGCGTGCGGGGCGGATTGTACGGGAGAAGGCGATCCCACAGGTAACCTGGACCCAAACCATGTAGGGCTTTAAAGGTTATAGCCAACAGTTTGTACTTTGCCCGGAAACTGATTGGCAGCCAGTGGAGCGATTTTAAAGCTGGTGTAATATGATCACCCCTAGGTGTACTGGTGACCAACCTGGCTACCATATTTTGAACTAGTTGAAGTTTCTGGACTAGGCACAGAGGAAGCCCTATGTACAGCGCATTGCAGAAGTCAAGCCTCGAAGTTACCAGCGCGTGCACTACCGTTTTTAGGTCTTCCAACTCTAGGAAGGGGCACAGCTGGTGTATCAGCTGAAGCTGATAGTAGGCACTCCTGGCCGTTGCATCTATCTGAGCTGTCTTTTGGAGCAATGGATCCAGGAGCACCCCCAAGCTGTGGACACAGCCTGTCAGGGAGAGTGTAACCCCATCCAGAACTCGTTGACATACCTCCAAACCTAGGTTGGGGCCTTTGACAGTAAGCACCTCCGTCTTGTCTGGATTCAGCTTCAGTTTGTTTTTCCTCATCCAGCCCATTACTGCCTCCAGGCATTCATTCAGAGGAGACACACTATCCTTAGCTGACACTGTTGTCAAATGCATGGAGAAATATTTTTGGGTGTCATCAGCATACTGATAGTACCCCACCCCATGCCTCCAGATGATCTCTCCCAGCAGTTTCATGTAGATGTTAAACAGCATTGGGGATAGGATGGCACCTTGAGGTACACCACACAACAGCTCCTTCTTTGAGGAGCAACTATCCCCAAGCACCACCATCTGGAACCTGCCCGAGAGGTAGGACCGGAACCACTGAAGCACAGCGCCCCCGAGTCCCAATTCCCTCAGGCGTTGCACAAGGATACCGTGGTCAATGGTATCGAAAGCTGCTGAGAGGTCCAGAAGTACCAACAGGGACACACTCCCCCTGTCAATACTCAAGCGTAGATCATCCACTAAGGTGACCATAGCAGTCTCAATACCATATCTTGCCCTGAAGCCAGTTTGAAATGGGTCTAGAAAATCTATATCATCCAAGACTGCTTGGAGTTGGAAGGCAACTGCCCTCTCAATCACCTTGCTCTAAAATGGAAGATTTGATGCTGGTCTATAGTTATTAAGATCCTGGGGGTCCAGGGAGGGCTTTTGTTAGAAGTGGCCATACCACCGCTTCTTTTAGACAGGATGGAAAACTCCCCACCCTGAGAGATGTATGAATAATGTGTTGTAATTGGAGTCTAATTACATCTCCTCCCTGGGCGACCAGCCAAGAAGGACAGGGATTGAGAGGGCAAGTTGCCCTCCTCACTGGCTGCCATAGGGGCTGAAGAAAAGCCTGATAAAAGTAAAAACAACAACAACATCCATTTGTTGCATGTCCTGGTGGGAGAAACACAGGAGATTAATACAATTTCCACGTTGCAGAAGGGGAAAAAAAGATGAAGTTCAGTGCAATAATGACAAAATTTGAGAAGCAAAGAATGAGACCTTGGAAAGACACAGGTTCTTTACATGCATGCAGAAAACAGATGGATCTCTAGAGCAATATGCCATGGAGTTTAAACTTCATAGCAATACTTATGCTTTTGACACTTTAACAGACTCTTGATCAGACGGGATTATTTGTGGCATTAGGGTGGAGCAACAAGAGGGAGGCTGTTGCATGACGAAGAACTCACCCTGGGGTGAGTATGCCGAGTAGCATGGCTCAAGCAAAAGAATTGAAGCCATCTGAAGAGCTTGTCCATGCATTGCACAAGCAGGAATATGGATGCTAGCCAGTGCAGCAGCCACCTAGGAAAGCATGTGCGAATGGAGAGTCGTGAAACAAGCTTGCAGAAACTGTGGCACGCAGCATGGTTCCAAACAGTGTGTGCTATTTGGAAGCTGTGCTAAAACAGTGGTAAGCAAGTACAACCATTTTGCAAAATACTGCCGACCCCAGGTGCATGCTGTGGAGCAGATGCAGGAGGACTTCCTTGCGAATGTAATGCAATCAGGCAGAGGGAATGAGAAGGATTGGGGCTACCAGTGGTTGTATAAGGAACAGTGGTGGCCTTTCAACTGGACAAGGTTGCTCAGGTCAATGTATCACCTGAACAAGATCATGAATGATTCTTACTTAGGTCTAAACTCCGCCCGACACACATAAAATAACTGGATATTTTGGGGTCAGTATATCAGTAAAGGACAGTGTATTGACACAGTGCTAAATACAAAGATACAATGTATAAACTGGCATTTATTATAATACCCAAACAAGTGACTCCAAACTCCAGTTTGGCATGGGAGAGGCTTTCTCATGCAAGAACAGGGGAATCTGGAATACGAGACTTTGATGTCTGTATATTAAGATTTATTTGATGGGCTTGGCTGCCTGCAAGGCAAACATAGAATACAAATAAAGCAATTTCCCCCAGAGAGCCATCTGTTTAAAAAGGTGCCATTTGTACATCATGATAAGCTCAGGGAGGAAATCACAAGGATGGAAGCACTGCAGTCAAACAACATCCAGGAACCTACAGAATGGGTGAATGTCCATTGTAGTCATGGTAGAGAAATCTGATAGCAAGTTACAAGTATTTCTAGATCCCAGAAGCCTTTACAAGGCTATCTAGAGAGAACATTTCAAATTCCCCACTAAGGAGGAAATCATTGCACAATTTGCAAATGCCTATTTTTTCAGTAAACCAGTTACCTCTTTAGGCTTTTGGCAATTTCAGCTCACTGAGGGTAGCTCCAAACTTTGTACATTTAGTTCCCCCTTTGGGAGATGCCTCTTTCTGCAGCTCTCATTCCTCTGCCTCCACAGTGTGCCACAAACCCATCCCCATGACATCTAGGGATGTGTACTGTATCGTTAAAATGTACGATAACGATACAATAAGTTTATTATCATGCATGTGTTTAACGATAACGATACAGAAAAACCTACGATAATCATTGGAGACGATAATTTTAGGGCAATGTTATCATTTTATCTGAGTGACATATAAATATACCTATAACTTCTGTATTTTCAAAGTTAGAGGCTTGAAACTTGGTCACAGTGCTTATGGGGTATGCCTAAGTATGTGTATGAAATTTGAGATCGATCCCTCCAACCCTCGATTTTATATGAATTTTTAAAAGATTGTTTGTGTTCTGACAGGTCTGAATGAACGCACGTGGTGAGCTGTCGTTCTGATCTGTCAGAACTGAAACGATCTTTAATAAATTCATATAAAATCAAGGGGTGGAGGGATCGATCTCAAATTTGTCACATTTGTCACAGTAGCAGCTGGCACCGGACGGGAGCGGACGTCCCTGTAAGGTAAGTGCGCCACGCACCCCCTCCCCCTGCCCCCTGCTTACCTTCCAGGGACGTCCGTAGTAGCAGCTGGCGCCGGACGGGAGCGGACGTCCCTGGAAGGTAAGCGCGCCACGCCCCCCCTCCCCCCGCCCCCTGCTTACTAGGGGTGTGCACGGACCCCCCGGATCGGATCGGGACCCGGATCGGGACCTCCAATTTTGTCACAGATCGGTTCGGACAAAATTGGAGGCCCCCCGGATCGGATCGAGTACGATCCCGATCCAAAAATCGGAAATTTTTGGATCGGCCGCCATTTTTTTCCCCATAGACTATGAGGAAAAAATGGCGGCGGGTGGGTGAGGGGGGCCTAACTCCCTCCCCCCCGGGGCCGTCCGCTGTGGACGGCCCCGGCAGGAAAGCCCCCTCCCCCGCGCTCCCTACCCCCCCTGGGGCCGTCCGCTTCCATCCGCTGGCGCCCGCGGGCGCCAGCGGATAGAAGCGGACGGCTCCGGGGGGCGGTAAGCCCCCTTCCCCGCCACTGCTTACCTTTTAGGGCCGTTCGCTCCCGTCTGGCGCCGGCGGCTACCACCAGCCGGTTTTGCGGCTTGCTCTCGAGTAGCGCGCCGGGTGATCACCCGGCGTGCCACCCTGGAGCAGGCCGCGGAGCCCGCTGGTAGTAGCTGCCGGCGCCGGACGGGAGCAGACGGGCCGGAAAGGTAAGCGCCCCCCTCCTCCCCCCCCGCTGTCCACTTTCATCTGCGGGCGCCCGCTGGCGCCCGCCAATGGAAGCGGCAGTGGGTGCCAGTGGGCGCCCGCCGATCCGCCGATCCGCCGAACCGGTTCGGAGCCTTTTCAGACCAGTTCGGATTGGATCGGCCGATCCAGCTGTCGGATCGGAAATCGGATAATTTATTCGATTTCCCACTGGACCGGACTCGGATCGTGGATCGGGTCCGATCCAGTGCACATCCCTACTGCTTACCTTCCAGGGACGTCCACTCCCGTCCGGCGCCGGCTGCTACTGTGAGCGGGCTTCGCGGCCTGCTCCAGAGTGGTGCGCCAGGAAGCCCCCCCCCCGCTGGCGCCCACCAATGGAAGCGGTGGCGGGCACCAGCTGATCCGCCGATCCATCCGAGCCGGATCGGAACCTTTTCGGATCGGTTCAGATTGGATCGGCCGATCCAGTGGTGAGATCGGAAATCGGATAATTTATCCGATTTCCCCCTGGATCGGATTCGGATCGTGGATCGGATCCGATCCAGTGCACATCCCTAATTTTAATCTTCCACATTTAACCTATATCACGTTTAAACAGTCTTAGAAATGGTGCATGTGCCTATGCATTTTGTGACGTCTGAGTGAAGAAGAGGCCCTGTTTAGATTTTGTTTTATTGAATTAGTGGAACTAAATGACTTTGCTGGATTTTTCAAATGATGATGGAAAGTCATGCATTCCCAGGGCCTCATCTTCACAAGCACGGGAGCAGCGAGCATTGTTGTTATTCTCCGCAGTATGTTGGAGTCAGCTCTGCTCCATCATTGTTACATGGTGGAGTCAGCCAGCCCTAAAACCCAGCTTTTCCATGCGGGAAAATACATACTTCTGGGTGGTGGGGGCAGAGTAGAACCAAAGTCATCCGGAGAGAGGCTTGTTACCCGCCCCTCTCCAGGTTCCCCCTGCCACTACAATTTAATCAATGGGAATGGGGAGTAACTAACCCACAGTACTGGCTCCCCATAACCCACCGGTACAAACAAAGCCCAGTCCAAAAACTTATTGCACCAGCCCTAACACTAAGAGCCTATGTACACAGTCCATTGGAATGTTTTAAATAGTATTTTAAAACATTCCAAATAGATGCGTTCTAAAACATCTTAGGCCACATTAAGGAGTACTCACGTTACAGGAGAAAACTTCTTCAGTCTTTAAAGCAATGTGTGCGGTCACATACTCTTCTGCCCCATCTCTTTCTGTTTCATTTTTACAATGAGTTTAGGGCAAAGCATTGTGGGCATTGTAGTTCAGTCGCCCATTTCCTCCTTAGTTCCTCTAGGAATGCTAGGAAAAGGAGTGAATGGGGGGGCAGCCTATATCACAACCAGGTCACAGGTACACCCAAGACTTAATGTGGAGGGACGGGGACACATTGCAGATCAAGAGCCTGGGAGCTGTTTTAACTAAAAAGAAGGGATTAAAAGGACTTTTCAATAGTGTGGCGTTTCCAGGTGGAAGCAGCTGTTTGGGAGTGCGCTGACAGCGATGTCTTGTGCTGCAAATGGCCTCACAATGCAGCCACATTACAGGAAAAAAAAACCCTCCATCTGTGAAGACAGCCTCCAAGTCGGAGTGAACTTAGTTTATCTTCTGTGCATTTGTTTTCCACAGGCAATACAGATCGTAATTGGATTTATACACATTGTTCTTGGGTTTTTTCGACATTTTTTTGGTATCAGGAACTACCTGCTTTTGCATGATATTCCATTTTATCCATCCCTGGTTGGAATATCTGTAAGCACTGAATTATTTGCCTTTTAATAGCCAACATGCTTCTGTGTCTTCTTGTTTTGAGTTTATACTCCAAAAAATGTATTACTTTGATATTCAAACTCCTCATCAACTGTTGACTCTTTGTACGCAGACAATTCATAGCTAGTAAATAAATCAGTAATCTTTGTCAGCTTTCATTTGATTTCCGAAAAGTGGAATAGAAATAACATTTTTGTGAAAATGACGGAAATAAAGAAACGTTACTTGCCCTGAGAGAAAAAGGACTAGGCATTTCATATATATATATATATATATATATATACTCTGTTCTCCAGATTCCATCCCACTCTTGTGCATTTTTTAGGGTTCTGGCTCATGTGCAAAGCCCCCACAGAGTCACAAGACAGTCTCTCTCCACAACAAACATGAGGTGGGAAAAGGGGTGGGGCTAGAGTGCTCCTCTTCCTCACATATTGACTTTAACCCTTTCTTGGATGCCTGAGTAGGGTTTTGGTTTACAATTCATATTTGAAAGGGCAGCTTGCCACGGCCACCAGTTCAATCATAGATTCCCAAACAAAATGCACTTCTGAATGCACTTGTGTTTGAATGAGAGAAAGAACTGCAAAGTTGTCAGAAAACCAATACTGTTCCTTATTGAAAGGTAACACTTGTTGGTCTTTTGGGGTGTGGGGGGGAGATCCTATTTTCTGACATCACTCCTATAGCACCCAGGTTTTTGTTTGGTTATTTTCCTAGTATAGAGATTTTTTTCTTTACATTTTAATTGAATTACAATCAAATGCATCTCCTTTTTCTCCCTTTCCTCTTTGACAGTACATTGCTTCAGGATGTGTGTCTAGCTTGGCGGCAAAACGCTTGAACACCAACTTGATTAGATATATAACTTTTGCTCTACTTCTATAATACCAGAGATGCGCTCAAATGAACTTCCTCCTCTGTATTACATAGCCAAGGCGACTTCCAGCAGTGGGCAGGGCTAACAGCCTGGGGCACGTCCAAGGACAGAAGAAGCAAAATAGGCAGGACCAGATGGAATTCTTACCAATTTGGACACCAAGCATTGCAAAACTTAGCTCAATTCTAACCAAGTCTACTCAGGAGTAATCCCCAATGCAGTAGCTGTTAGATCTGCAAACAGTACACCTCACATCCCATAGAAATGCAAGTAGGTTGTATGACTGGTGCTGCTCAGTAACTTTGCATCCAACCTAGGGCCAAAGGCAGCCATGTGCTATCGAGTCCCACCCACTGCTCCCATCAACATCCAATGCTGAACAGACTGGTGCTGTTTCAGAAAGGAATGGGGAGGGAAATGGTGAAGGTAGCCCAAGGGTGGATGGAAGAAATACACCCTCGTTCACACTGCCACCAGAAGCCTCAGGGAAAACTACCACCAGAAATACTGGCACGGTAGCCCTGGATTAGCACTGCTCCAATAACAAGAAGTTAGCAGCACAGTCAGTTAAAGGTAAAAGGTTTTTATCTGCAAGGAAGGACAGGGGTTTAGGGAAGAATAAGTAAACTAAACATACAAACATGCATAGCATAGCATAGCATAGGAAACCCAGTAAACTTAAAACAATAAAACCTAGTTACTCCAAAGTAGGACCTTGCAATCTCTACCAGCAACGAACACCTCCATCAAACCTCTGCTTGGAAGGGCAAGACCAAGAGCCGAGGGGACTTCTCCAGCTTATACCCTCTGAACCATCATCCAGCCTCTCCCCTTCCTAAGGATGAGGAGAGCCCAGCTTCACACCTCTCCAGCTGCAGCATCTCCTCCCTTGCCAGCCCAGCCTATTTATGGCCTTAAGGTCCAATAAGGACTCCTCTGGAGCCAAGGCCTCAGGATGGCTGGTTTCAGACGACACGATAATCAACAGGGGTGGGGGGGGGGAACAATCGTCAGTTGTGTTGCTTATTGTGTCATGTGGAGGGCAACACACAACACACAACGCACACACAACTGACAGTACACTATTTGGGGCACTTAAACAATGGGCTTGCACATTGTTTATCCCAAACTCCGTTGTTTAAAGTGTCATGTGGAGGGAACACCCCTCTCTCCGTGCACTATTCCGTTTGGGCATAGAGACACAAGCTATTAAGATATAGGCTGTGGTATTTGGGAAGCGCCCTAAAAAGTAGGGGTGTGCATCGGATCGGATCCGATCCACGATCCGAATCCGATCCGACCCAAAATCGGGAAAATCCGATCCGATCCGATCCGATCCGGACAACCTCCGATCCGATCCGATCTGATCCGATGAGGTCCGATCCGGATCGGACGCCATTTTGAATGCTTTTTCCCATAGCCAAGTATTGTTTTACAAAAACGCCTATAACTTTTTCATTTTTAAAGATAGAAGGATGAAACTTGGGCACATTGTAGACTGGTTAGGGGTAGTTATCTGTGAGAAATTTCAGAAAGATTGGTGCATGCATTTTGTGGCAATTAATTTTTTAATAAATACCCAGGAATGCCTATAACTTTGTCATTTTTAAAGTTACACACATGAAACTTTGCCACATTGTAGGGGGTACCTTGGGACCTATGTGTGTGAAATTTCAGAAACGTAGGTGCTTGTCTTGTGTGGCAATTAATTTTTAGAAAAATGGGTAGTAGTGGGGTAAATACAGTTACGCCTCCCATTTTTTTATGTTTGAAGATACAAACAGGAAACTTGGGCACATTACAGGTACCACTTGCCTTGATATGTGTGTGAAATTTCAGAAACATTGGAGCTTTCCTTGTGTGGCAATTAATTTTTGAAACAATGAGGAAAGAAACACCTATAACTTTGTCATTTTTAAAGTTACACACATGAAACTTTGCCACATTGTAGGTGGTACCTTGGGACCCATGTGTGTGAAATTTCGGAAACGTAGGTGCTTGCCTTGTGTGGCAATTAATTTTTTAATAAATACCCAGGAATGCCTATAACTTTGTCATTTTTAAAGTTACACACATGAAACTTTGCCACATTGTAGGCGGTACCTTGGGACCTATGTGTGTGAAATTTCGGAAACGTAGGTGCTTGCCTTGTGTGGCAATTAATTTTAGAAAAATGGGTAGTGGTGGGGTAAATACAGTTACGCCTCCCACTTTTTTATTTTTGAAGATACAAACAGGAAACATGGGCACATTACAGGTACCACTTGGCTTGATATGTGTGTAAAATTTCAGACAGCTGGGTCCAGGCATGTGGTGGCAAGGTATTTTTGAAACAATGAGGAAAGAAACGCCTATAACTTTTTTATTTTAAAAGTTAGAAGTCTGAACATTGCTCACTTTGTAGATGGGTTAGGGGTAGACATGTGTGTAACTTTAAAAATGACAAAGTTATAGGCATTCCTGGGTATTTATTAAAAAATTAATTGCCACACAAGGCAAGCACCTACGTTTCCGAAATTTCACACACATGGGTCCCAAGGTACCACCTACAATGTGGCAAAGTTTCATGTGTGTAACTTTAAAAATGACAAAGTTATAGGTGTTTCTTTCCTCATTGTTTCAAAAATTAATTGCCACACAAGGAAAGCTCCAATGTTTCTGAAATTTCACACACATATCAAGGCAAGTGGTACCTGTAATGTGCCCAAGTTTCCTGTTTGTATCTTCAAAAATAAAAAAATGGGAGGTGTAACTGTATTTACCCCACTACTACCCATTTTTCTAAAAATTAATTGCCACACAAGACAAGCACCTACGTTTCTGAAATTTCACACACATAGGTCCCAAGGTACCCCCTACAATGTGGCAAAGTTTCATGTGTGTAACTTTAAAAATGACAAAGTTATAGGCATTCCTGGGTATTTATTAAAAAATTAATTGCCACAAAATGCATGCACCAATCTTTCTGAAATTTCTCACAGATAACTACCCCTAACCAGTCTACAATGTGCCCAAGTTTCATCCTTCTATCTTTAAAAATGAAAAAGTTATAGGCGTTTTTGTAAAACAATACTTGGCTATGGGAAAAAGCATTCAAAATGGCGTCCGATCCGGATCGGACATCTGGTCCGATCCGATCCGACCAGCCTCCGATCCGATCCGATCCGACCCCCCAGGTCCGATTCCGATCCGCTATCCGATCCGATCCGGGGGGGCAGTGCACATCCCTACTAAAAAGCATGTCTGGCATTTGAATGAATATATCATAAACTAAGTGAAAACATTCAAATATTTGGGATTGGTCTATTCAGAAACCGCTTCCTGGAAAGAACAATTGTCAAACATTAAAATGCAAGCCTTTAGATCAGCCAAGGCTATTCTGAAATTTGCTGGCTCTAAAGGAGGAAATTTAGTAAATCCTGCCTTAACTGTTTATAAAGCCAAAACAATGGCACAAATCCTTTACGGGGCAGAGGTTTGGGGTACCCTGAAGGTGTCAGGATTAGGACCCTCTCAGAACTATTTTCTGAGAGTGTTGCTAGGCTTACCTAAAGATGTATTATCTGCCATGATTAGGTTAGAAACCTGTGTGTAGAGTAGAGAAAGCCAAATAGACAAAAGAATAATATGCTATTGGTTTAAGGTACAACAGATGGATAATACTAGTCTACCCAAAATATGTTTGATAGAGCTATCTAATGGATTGGGTACATCATGCGGTTCAATTTACGATCAAATACGCTTTTTCACTGACTGAGCTTAAAGGCTTCCCATCAGATATACATAAAAACATTATCAAGAGAACTATAAGGGAGGTTGCTATCAAAAAGGATCTAAACTCTGTTTATATATCCTCATGTGCACCATTATATTTTAAACTCAAAGAGGCTTGTGATTGTGCAGATTACTTCAACAGCTTGACATTTGTACAACTCCGGAAAGCTTTCACAGAGTTAAGGCTAAATGTGATAGACACAGCTTATAGGGATGGGAGGCACAGGGGCATCTCAATAAACAACTGTACTTGTAATTGTGGTTGCCCTGAGCCAGAGGATATTATCCATCATATTCTTTACTGTCCACAATACAATGACCCAAGGGAACAATTTGTGGCACCCTTAATTGGAAACTAGGGGTGTGCACGGCCCCCCCGGATCGGATCGGGACCCGGATCGGGACCTCCAATTTTGTCACGGACCAGTTCGGACAAAATCGGAGGCCCCCCGGACCGGATCGAGTCCGATCCCGACCCAAAAATCGTAAATTTTTGGATCGGCCGCCATTTTTCCCCCCATAGACTTGCATTGCAATGCAAGTCTATGAGGAAAAATGGCGGCGGGTGGGTGAGGGGGGGCCTAACTCCCTCCCCCCCCAGGGCCGTCCGCTGTGGATGGCCCCGGCAGGTAAGCCCCCTCCCCCGCGCTCCCTACCCCCCCTGGGGCCGTCCGCTTCCATCCTCTGGCGCCCGCGGGCGCCAGCGAATAGAAGCGGACGGCTCCGGGGGGGGTAAGCCCCCTTCCCTGCCACTGCTTACCTTCTCGGCCCGTCCGCTCCCGTCCGGCGCCGGCGGCTACTACCAGCGGGCTCCGCGGCCTACTCTCGAGTAGCGCGCCGGGTGATGACATCACCCGGCGCGCCACCCTGGAGTAGGCCGCGGAGCCTGCTGGTAGTAGTCGCCGCCGCTGGACGGGAGCGGCCGGGCTGGCAAGGTAAGGGCCCCCTCCCCCCCTCTGCGCACCCCCTCCTCCCCTCCACGCACCCCCTGCTTACCTTCTCGGCCCGTCCGCTCCCGTCCGGCGCCGGCGGCTACTACCAGCGGGCTCCGCGGCCTGCTCTAGAGTAGCGCGCCGGGTGATGACATCACCCGGCGCGCCACCCTAGAGCAGGCCGCGGAGCCTGCTGGTAGTAGTAGTCGCCGGCGCCGGACGGGAGCGGCCGGGCCGGGAAGGTAAGGGCCCCCCTCCCCCCTCCGCGCGCCCCCTCCTCCCCTCCACGCACCCCCTGCTTACCTTCTCGGCCCGTCCGCTCCCGTCCGGCGCCGGCGGCTACTACCAGCGGGCTCCACGGCCTGCTCTAGAGTAGCGCGCCGGGTGATGACATCACCCGGCGCGCCACCCTGGAGCAGGCCGCGGAGCCCGCTGGTAGTAGCTGCTAGTGCCGGACGGGAGCGGACGGGCCGAGAAGGTAAGCGCCCCCCTCCTCCCCCCCCGCTGTCCACTTTCATCGGCGGGCGCCTGCTGGCGCCCGCCAATGGAAGCGGCGGTGGGCGCCAGTGGGCACCCGCCGATCCGCCGAACCGGTTCGGAGCCTTTTCGGACCGGTTCGGATTGGATCGGCCGATCCAGCTGCGGGATCGGAAATCGGATAATTTATCCGATTTCCCACTGGACCGGACTCGGATCGTGGATCGGGTCCGATCCAGTGCACATCCCTATTGGAAACTACTTTTGCCAGAGTCCACTGGAAGTGATCTTTTACCTCCTAGTGGACATGGATAAATATGTGACTTGGCGTGTAGCTCTGTTTGCCACAGCTGCCAAAAAGATTAGGAAAAAATACATCACAGAGATAGACACTAATTGTAAAGATGTTTGCATTTGACCATGCCCAATTTATACTACACCACTGACAGATCACCTATGACATACCAGTCTATATTTTTAAATTTTGTATATTATGTACTATATGCATTATGTCTATATACATTATGAATAACTTTTGTTTTTATTATTATTATTTATTTATTTATTTTATTTTTTTGGTGATTGTACTGTTATTGTTCGTTTTATGCAAAGACCATTGGCCAAAAGCAATAAACTTGACTGACTGACTGACTGACTGACTGAGATATACCCATCCACAGGACATCACTTGACCATACGGAGACATGGGACAAGACTTGCCCATAGGGAAATCATACTTGCTCATAGGGATCCATAGGAGAGCACTTGACCATAGGGAAACATAGGACAGTACTTGCCCATAGAGAAACCATGCTTGCCCAGCGTGAAACATAGGACAGTACTTGGCCCTAGAGAAAGCATACTTGCCCATGGGGAAAGCATACCTGCCAACAGGGAAACAAAGGACAGTATTGGTCCATAGGGAATCATAGGATAATACTTACCCATAGGAGAAATATACCACCCCATTGGGGAACCATACCTGCCCATAGGGAAAATATACTTGCCTATAGGGACACATAAGTCAGCACCTCCCTATAGTGAAACTATGGTTGCCTATAGAGACACAAGAACAATATCTTAGGACTGAAACTCTTGCAATATTACATTATTATTATTATTATTATTATTATTATTATTAATTATTATTAACTTCACAATGCCCAAAGACCAGAGTTAAGGCTTTCTCATGTTGGCTCAAGCTCCATAAAGCCAGGAAATTAGAAGCTAAGTTTCATACCTTAACTGACAAGCCCTGTGATCAGTGATAATGTCGTGCAGTGTCAGAAATTGTGCTTGCTTACAACTTATCCTCCATGCACTCACATTTTTCTATATTCTGGGCCATTTTCCTAAATATGGACTATTGCCCAGGATGGTTACTGGAAAGTTGTTTCTGTGGATATTTTGTGGTGCTTTGCATCTCTCTTCCCACCACCACCAAGTGCATTTAGAATTTTGTTGGCTTTGGTGATTTGAAAATTGCCATTCTGGGCCACACGGACTATTGCCCAGAATGGGTATCAAAATGTAGTTTCTGTGGGTATTTTGTGGCTCATTGCATCTCTCCCACACAGTTATGTGTGACTGGTCAATTTGGTTAGCTTGGCTCGCTTGGAAGTTGGCATTAGAGGCCATTCCATTCTGTTCTGGATGAGTTCTGGGCATTATGGGTTTAATAATAACATAATATTGAAAGTGTTTCAGTCTTAAGATATTGTTCTCAAGTATCTCTAACAAGTACCATTGATTTGGGTGTTTGTTTGTTTGTTAAATAAAGAGGTCATTCCAGGCCATGGTGTTCCATTCTGGCTTTTACACCATCCCCAATTGTTCAGTTGTTTATGTTCCTCTTACAACTCAAAGTTGTTCTGTATTTCAGTAAGTTATAATAAATAACTTGAGCTTGGAGACATCTTGTATGGGCTGGTGTTTCCCATACACAAAAGACCCAGAAGTCTAATTGAGGCCAATCAGTTTATTACTTGTATACTATGTTGATTCTGTGAGTCCCAAGTCTCTGACAGCCTCCTGAGAACAATTATTTTCACTCTTGAGGCTAAAATTTAGTGGGACTTTCAATCACAGGGTTGTGATTCAAGTAAACATTACAGGCTCCAGAATTTGCGGCTTGTTTAATTTCACATGAGCAAAAGCACAGTCTGCCTTTAGAAGCTAGTTTCGCTTCATATACAGTACTCGGGTTGCTTTGCTGCCAAACCCACTATAAACAGCCATGAGTGCACTGCTATAACCCTTCCATAATGGGGGGGGGGGGGGAGGAATACCCTCCAAGATTATATTGTTGGTGCTGTTCCTTAAAAGGAAACATTCAACATTGCTAAGCATATTTGAAAGGGCTCATTATAGGTCAGATTGTAAAATGCCAAAGTTCAGAGAGCAATAACATCTTTGTTTAGCAAAGTTAGAAATAAGAATGCTGCCAGAAATGGCTGCTGTTTAAAAATGGAAAATTCTGTGCCATGGATTTAGTGGGTTAGTCCCTTTTATTTCCCAGCCACAGTGTTCCTTGCCCGTAAAATTTCCTTGCCTGTAAAGTTTCTTTGGCATATAGAGATTGATGTTTAAATCCCTGACCCAGTTCAGATGTGAATTTCCACTAGTGCAGCAAGGGTACTGCAGTGGGGACATACTAAAACAATAGACAGTACTTGCCCATAGAGAAACCATACTTGCCCATAGGGATGGGTTTTCCTCTGGGCAAGTGCTGTCCTATGGATCCCTATGGCAAGTATGGTTTCCATATGGACAAATACTGCCCTATTTTTCTCTATGGGCAAGGGCTGTCCTATGGATCCCTATGGGCAAGGGCTGTCCTATGGATCCCTATGGGCAAGGGCTGTCCAATGGATCCCTATGGGCAAGTATGGTTTCCCTATAGGCAAGTATGG
The DNA here is from genome assembly GCA_029215795.1 of Anniella stebbinsi. Lineage (NCBI taxonomy): Eukaryota > Metazoa > Chordata > Lepidosauria > Squamata > Anniellidae > Anniella > Anniella stebbinsi. Next base: position 262,383,582 of record JARDYH010000001.1, read on the forward strand.
TTTTCCTAGGGGAAGTACTGTCCTTTGTTTTAGTACATCCCACTGCAGTATGTCATAGGGCATGACGAGGGAGCTGACTGGCTATACCTTGCCTATCATTTTTCTGGCCTAGTTTGAATGAAAGCCACCCTGCTTCCTTTTTAGTAGCACTTGCGATCATGGCTTTCTCTTCTCACTATTTTCTGGTGTGTCTGGCAGGGAACAAGCAATGTGATCGTGTGGGTGTACAGCTTTAAATGATCATACTAGAGTTAGTTTTTTCTTTCTTCCTTGTGGCCTTGGTGGGGCCTCTCTCTTACCGCAGTCCTGCGAGCAGAGACAATGTGCTTCCTCTCTCAGTGTGTAATGGAGTTCTTCAGGAGTTAGTGTGTGTTTTTATGTTTGGAAGCAAGAGGCCTGCTTCTAAAGTTGCCCAGAGTCTCTTCTGTGTTGCTTGGACAGAGGACAACTGAGCGGTGGACTGCAGGGTAGGCAGGTAAGCTCATACACATGTGCGCCCCATACCACCTATGCCCAACAATTACTATAGTAATGTAATGCCCAACAGTTACTATAGTAATGTAAGTACTTCGCAAATGAACTAAGGGTGCAATCGTATACGTGTTTATACAGAGAAAAAAAGCCCTACAATTCCCAGCATTCCCCAGCCAGCATAACTAGCTGGAAATGCTGGGAATTGTAGGGCTTTTTTTTTCTCTGTATAAACATGCATACGATTGTGCCCTAAATTAATTTGGAGAGCATGTTTAGTTTGAACCAGGGCTCAGCTCTGAAAGATTTGAAGGAAATCTTTCTTGAGTGCTTCTAAACGTGTGCTGACGGCTTTCCCCTCACCATTGAGTCACCAGAGCCCTTCTAAAGAAGAGAAAGCCGCTGTCCTGGGGGGGTGTCTTCACGCCGCTTCAGCTCTGCATTCCCTTAAAACCCCTTGGCTTCGCAGCAGCGGGATGGGAATAGTTAATCCCCACAGCAGGAGGGAGTGCAGCCTATCCAGGGGGCTCACCGAGGGTGCCTCTACAACAGCGATTTAAAGTTCTTTCAAGGCACATGACAAATTTTACCTCTACAAGAGCGAAGTGCAAATCAGGGGTTCAGGCACTTTTTATCTCCGCTTATGCGCATTATCAAATGCGCGTTAAATAGCGAGTTTTAATTTGCCGCGGGAGTTAAAGTGCCTTATGGCCATGTAAACATGCAATTCTCCACATGTAAACAACTTTAAAGCACGTTTCATCCAGCCCGTAATGTGCTTCACCGCCTTTCTTGAATAGGTATTAGGAGTAAATGAGCTTATCTGTATATGCGCATAATCGGGCAACCGGGCATCAAAGCGAAATCTTGTAGAGGGGACCTGAGCCCATCCTCTGCCCTCTACCCAGCCTTTCCACCCTTCTGGTGACCTATCAGTGGTCGGGATCTTTTCCAGAACATCCCCAGCCTGAAGCTGAAATGAGGTCACCACCATCAGACGAAATACAGTGGTGACCTTGCCACAAAGCAAAAAGTCGGGGTAAGTCCCTGACTTTTTAAATGTGCAGCTTCAGGGAAAAGCCCCATGATGGCTGTGAGTTGGCAGCTGCATTGTATAATAGATACAGCACCACTGAGCAGCCACCATGGACAGCCCCCTTTTGGAATGTGTGGAAGGCTTGAGCCTTCTCTTTAAGAAATCAATCACTGGGTAAGAAGGATCATTCTCAAGTGGCTCAGTTTGGAGAGGCAGCACATCCAGCAACACACACACACACACACACACACACACACCAGTACGCACAAAAAGAAAGGCAGTGTGAGGGGGGCAGGGAAACTGGTATGGGGAGGGCTAGGGAAACCAACACGGGATTGGGTTGGGTTGGGTTGAGGAAGCCAGTGGAGAGCAACTTTGGAGGCCTGGCAGGATGGAGGGGAGGTATGTGTGATGGATGAATGGTTGTGTGGGAATGGATTGGGATACATGTGTGCGAAAATGACAGAAAGGCTTTAGGGTTGCTCCTGAGGGGAGATTTTGTGTGTTGGGGAGGTGATCCTGATGAAAGCAAGTATGTAGGTTTTGTGTATTTGGTCAGGGTGTGTGCATTGGCTGTGTCTTGTGTGTGGGGTTTTGTGTGTTTGGGGAACCATCTTTCTCTTTTGGGGAAATAAATTGTATCTGGTCATGAGGGCAGGACGCCTGCAGCTTTAACTGTTGTGATGAAGAGGTAATTTCACCAGGTGATGCATCCATACAAATGACACCTACTGAAATTCCCTTTTCTATACAACTGTTAAAATACAGGAGCCCTGTCTCCCTTTTTATATGGTCACCCTAGTAGAGCCACCAGAGAGAAGACACTGTGCAACTATTCTATCTTTTCTTTTCTTGACAGGTTTTCTGCAGTAAGAAAAAAGTCAGGAAGCAGTGGGAAAATATGGGAGGGTTACAAGTTGAAGACAATTATGTCTGCCCTTCCACCCCATGTCCCCACCCCAATACAGTCCGTGAACTTAGCAGGACAATAGCACCATAAAAAAAGCCTCACCTGGAAGCACTGTTCATTTTTCTTCATGCTGTATTATGTTTTCACAATCTGCCTTATTTGTATTCTTCATACTACATTGTGCTATTTTTATCCTTGTGCTGTAAGCTGTTCTGGGTTCAATAGTAGAAGAGTGGCATATACATGATAAATTATGTTTGATAATAATGAAGATGATTTGCTCAAGATGTTACTCTTGGGCTACTGCAGAAAAAACGAAAAGGAAATGGGGAGTGGTTTAAAATAACTTGGGCGTTCAAAATCTCCACAATAATGCACATAGAATAGTTGTACTTTCCAGGGCGAGTATTTATGGTTGAACTTTCTAGGGCAAGTATTGCACCTTGCCAGCAACACTGGTTATGGTTTTGTTCGGTTTCTTTGTTTTGCAGTCAGCTTAACTATGGCGACAGATCCCACGAGAATGGATGGTAGAATGATGATGTTGGTTCCCCTAAATGGTGCCAACATAATCCAAGCAGGCCAGGGGATTTCTGCAACTGTTGTTCAACCACCAGGGATGGTACAATATGTACAATGTGGAGGACATCAGCTTAGAAGCCCCAGCAACCCACCTCAACAGAATCCTCAGATGACGGCATCAGAAAAGTGGTTCAGAGTAGAGGCCAAGACTCTGGGGGTAAGCGCATTTCATATCTGCTCGCATGCTTGTCCCTGGTTCTTTCAATGGTTTCCCTGCAGGACTGGTGGCAGACTGGCAGTGCAGTAAAGACTGATCCGATCAATGGGGACTGAATCCAAAGAGTAATACCCCCGAAAAGAAACGTCTATCGGCCTTTCCCAACCTGGGCTCCCCACCTGTTGTCGGACTACCATTCCAATCATTCTGAACCATCATGGACAGTAGCCACGGATTATAGGAGCTGTCATCCAACAACATAAGGGAACCCTAGGCTGGGAAAGGCTGCTTAATTATTTCCTGATTTGATGTAGCTTCATGATATAATAATTTGTAATGCTTGGGGCCTGTGTCAAATCATTACAATTGTGGAATAAAATGCAGGATACAACACTATGAAAGTGGTATATGGAATGTGGATTGTGTCCCAATAGTTATCAGTGCACTTCAATACCTGCCAGATCTACACCAAGCAGGACATAATACTTTGAAACTGGTCTGTAAACGGTATATGGAATGTGTCCTGGGCCCCAGTAGTTGTCAGTGCACTTCAATACCATTACAAAGCAGCAGCGTAGATCCTGCCTCAGCTATAAAGCAGTAGTGTAGGTCTAGCTCATGTCACATGGACACTGATATTCTTGATGAGCTGGAGCCTTAACATTTGGTTCTCCAAAGCATTCCAGTACTAGAAAAACCCAATCTCCCCAGCCCAGAAATAGTTCTAAAAGTGCATTCCCCAAACAATTACGCTACAACCACAATAGCTAAGAAGCTGGAATTTGGTGCACACACAGTCCAAGACACCTTGATTAGTTGGGATGGAGTGGAACGCCCTTTCCTTGATAGGCTTGTAATTGGGGTTCAGAAAACTGAACTATTTCCCACAATACTCAGAGAGTAGCTCAGGCTGCCTCTACATGAGACGTTTAAAGCTCTTTGAAGTCTCATTAAAAATGTTACCTCTACAAGAGCGGAGCGTAAATCGGGAATTGAGGCGCTTTATCGCTCCGATTATGCGCATTATCGAATGCACGTTAAATAGCGAGTTTTATTTTCCTCCGGCCATTAAAGCGCATTTTGCCTATGTGAACAAGCGATTCTCCGCATTAACTACTTGTAAAGCGCATTTCAAACAAGCAGTAAGGCAACCAGTTGTGCACTCAATTACCTCTTGCGTACAAGCATTTACGATAAAGCGCTTCCGCGATTATGCACATAATCGGCTAACCAGGCATCAAACAGAATCCATCTAGAGGGGGTCTCAGTTTATTATAAGCCATGTTAGACCCTGCCATGCCCCCCATGATGCCAATGGGAGCACAATGTTGTCTAATTCCCCCTCCAATTCACCAATAAGCCTCTGAGCCTCTCCCCTCCCCCTCCCCCTCCCCCTCATTCCCCTCACAAGCCTCCTTCCCCTTTCCTCAAACCTGCCCTTGGGGCTCCAACAGCCCCCTCCCCCATTTGCCTGTCTGCCAGCTATAGTTTTCATTGTGGTAGCAGGAGAGTTCTTCATTACCAACATCTCCAGGGCCACTTCCATAAGGACTACTGAGGATGTTCGAAGCCCTCTGGAAAACTATATTTCCCAAGTCTACTTTCATGGCTGAACAGGGATTTGAATCCAGGTTTATCCAGTCAAATAAGATATTCTTGTATTTTGACAGCAGCACACCAAGACTTTTCTCCCCACACCCTCCTCCAAAATAATATCACACAATAAAAGGATTCTCAGGAAGCAGAGGATTAAGGTGGGTTTGGGCAGACGTGTGTGTTTATGGGAAAATACACAGTGATTTGGCAGCAGAGGGAATATTGGGTTTTTACATAAGCTAGGGAGACAGATGTTTTGTTGCTTCCCTCTGGTGGTGGGTTAAAGTCATTTTTCATCTTATATTTCATCGGTCTTAGGATAAAAATATTTTCAAAATAGGGTGTACACATTCTGTTGGTGGATCTGGGTAAAGAAGAGTTCCTGTTTGGACTGAGACTTGGGAGATTCAGGTTCTAGTCCCTACTCAGGCTGAATTTGGACAACACAATAGTCAATGGTGGGGTAATAATAAACTTTACAGTTGGTCATCTAGGGGGTACTCCTCACACAACATGGTAATAAATAATCAACTGTGGTGTGGATTAGGATCAGCACTGAGTTGACAACGGCAACATTCGGACGACACAATAGTCAATACAGCTGACGATTGTCCCCCCCTCCCAGTTGCTTATTGTGTCGTCTGAATTCAGCCAGTGAGTGACTTTGGACCAGTTAGTGACTCTCAGCCTAACCTACCTCACAGGGTTGTTGTGAGGATAAAATGGGGAGGAAGAGGATCATGTAAGCCACCTTGCAAAAGTAAAAAAGGTGGGATATAAATGTAATAAATAAATGAATGATTAAATAAGTAAATGCAGTGCAATCCTATAAATGTCTACTAAGAAGTGAGCCCCATTGTCTATAATGGGGCTTGATCCCACGTAAATGTGTATAGGATTGCTGTCTTCTTGGGTATCCCCCCCTCTACTTTTAAAGTGATTTTTGATGTGTCAAAATGCATACATTTTCAGGTAGCTGGGTATTTTGTGTGTCTGCATTTTCTTCCCACAGGCTATCCAGATCATAATTGGGTTGATACTCTTCAGCTTTGGGGCACTCCCATTTTTTCTTGGAACTGTACCAGACATACATTTCGCGAGTGTTGGAGGTTATCCATTTTGGGGAGGATTATCTGTAAGTAGTGTATAGTTTTGAATCTAGACCTTTGATATTCATATTCCTGTTCAGCTGTTAACTCTTTAGATACAAAGAATGATACTAAACAAACTACGATCTCTGTCACCTGCCATTTAATTTCCGTAAAATGAAATGTGTATAAAATTATTATGAAAATAAATGAAATAAAGAAACAATGTTTACAAGGAGCCCAACAAACTGAGCATCTCCTGTATAAAATAGTTTGTTCTCAACATTCTTTCACACTCTAGTATGCCCAAGAAACAGATCCCAAGCCAGGTCTACATAGACATGTGATGATTTGGTTCTTAGGGGCTAAAGGTTGTCAGGAACAGGAAACAGATTTAGACATCTGCCAACAATGTCCCCAAGAGCAACCATTTATCTTCACCTATATAAGTGAAATAATGGACATTGAATTTTGGGGAGAAATGCTACACTTGGGAATAATATTCCACTGGCTGCAAAACATGTTGTTCATCCTTGATATTAGATGACTTGGCCCCACTGACAAATATCCCAGAAAAGAGTACCATGTGCCTCTGTGTGCAAAGCAGCATCACACAAACAATGGGCCTGTTCAGACAACACACTAAGCCATGGTTAAGCCACTAACCCTTTTGCAGAAAATGGTTAGTGAGCATGTTTCAACTCTGGTTATATAGCCACCATGGTTAGGAATGGTTCACACGACACGCGAAGCCACTGTGGCTTGGCTTGTCATCTGAACAGGGTCAATATATGTGGGGTCCCTGCGAAGTACAAGCCCATCCTCTACACACACACTCACACACCATCCATAATAACGACAAGCACGTTCCTAGTTCTCAATAAGTACGTGGACTAGATGGAAGCCTCTTGGGGATGTTGATGGAGCCAGACACTTTCCCTGGCAGGCTTTCCTAAGGAACACAGAAATCTGTATTTTGAATTTCACTCCTCTTTCCAATGTTGATGCTATTCTTTAAGAGGGACTAAACCATTGCAACAGTGATGCTTGCTAGGGAGGTAGAGTCGTGATTTAATGGTGCCCTGACTACATCTGGGGCACACTGCACCATATACCAGAGGATGGATCAAGCAGTGGCCCCTACATTTTCCCAGTCTGGTCATGCATACATCTTCCTTCCTGAAGCAGCAAGGGTACACTACATTCCAAGATCATTACAGTGGAAATTTCAGCCAAATCAATTGCCCAGGTACATATGGCTTAACATTCATATTAAGAGCCATACTCACAAGTTCAAACATAGCATAGGTTGCTAACTAAAACAATGCAGTCTCTTCTGAATGCACCTTTGTTGAAGTGTGAGGAAGAAATTAAAGATAGTCAGGAGGCCAATATTTCTCCTTCAAAGGTGACACTAGTTGCAGTGGCGGAGTATATAGTAGTAGGTTTTAAGTGAGTAGAGTAATTTGGGTGGTGGTGGTAAAATTTAAGTGAACTGCAGTCAGATATATTTTCTTCTTCTTTCTTGTGGACAGTTCATTGCTTCTGGATCTCTGTCTGTGAGAGCTGAGAACCACCCGAACACCTTGGTGAGATAGTATATGACTTTTGCTCCACTCTTAAATGCTAGAGATGCCAACAACTAACCTACTTTCTTATTACAGCTCCAGGGCCACATCTTTCATGAGTGTTATGGAGATGTACATTTGCTATAAGTCAAAGATCTGTGTATGACTGATGCTGAGAAAGACTCTGCAGCCAACGTAGAGCAGAGGGCAGCCATGTGCTAATCAAGTCCCATGCACTACTCCCATCAATATCCACCCCTGAATAGAGCAGCCATTGTCTCAAATTAAGACCTTCCTTGAGCCATGGAAAATGTTGAGGCAGCCTTTTGTCTGTCACTCCAACCTTGATCCGGTATGCATCTTCCAAGGCTCAGGCAGGCAAGCCATTGGCTCCCTTCTGATGCACTGCACTGCAGCTCTTTCCTGAGCCACAAAGGGAATATCACAAGCTGTTAGTCATATGAGAGGAGTCCACAATGTGGCTCCTTTTCACATCAGCACTGCCCCTGTATACTAGAGGAGTAGCATCAGCGTAATGAGGAGCTGTATGGTAGACTTCTCCTGTGTGATGCGGGAGGCGTCTCATCACCTTTGTGATATGGGAAGGCGCTACACTGCACTAATTTTACGTGCTATGAAAACAACATCAAAAGAGATTCATTCTTCCACTTCTATAAGGATGAGGAAAGACAGACAAGTCTTAGGGCAAGTGGAGATCCATCTGGAGATAGCTTCTGCCCATCCTCTCCTCATCCCCATATTGATTGCACAGCAAGTATAGTATTGTAGTAGGATTTTCACCAGTAAAAGGAGCAAGATGTGAACTGCATAGAGCCGCAGGAAGGCAAGCCAGATTCATCATTTTGCTGAGTAAAATGGAAAAAAAAATGTGTGGGGAAAAATAGAAACCTAAATGCATGGATGAATGCATGGAGAAAATAGAAACCTAAAATCAGGCATACTGTAGTCCTTTGTGCAGTATCTACACCACCAAGCAGGGACATAACACTTTGAAAGCGGTTTGAAAATGATATATGGAATGTGTTCTGGCCCTAACAGTTGTCAGTACCATTCTAAACTATTATAAAGCAGTAGTGTAGATCCTACCTTTGTTAAGCATTTTATAGGCTTACTGCTATTTAACATTTTAGTTGAGGTTTTTATAGTCCATAACTGCTTGGGATGAAGAAGGTAGGAGGTGTTTTTAAACAAAATATTAAGGTATGACTAAATCTCATCGGTTTTTCTTTAATTTTTATTTATTTATTTATTTATTTATTTATTGCATTTCTATACCGCCCAATAGCCAAAGCTCTCTGGGTGGTTTAAAAAAATTAAAACCATAAAAAACCATTCAAAATATAAAACAAACAACAGTATAAAAACATAATATAAAATACAGTATAAAAGCACAACCAGGATAAAACTGAGCATCCATGCAGAAATTAATACACCTAGCCCTCAAGTTGTATTCAGTTTCTCATCAGGGGAAACTGAGGTCCAAAGACACAGAACAGGATAATAATAATAATAATAATAATAATAATAATAATAATAATAATAACAATAGAGTTATAATCAACAACGAAAGGCTAGCAGAACATGAAATTCAAAAAATTAAAGAAGAAATAGCACAACAGAACACCAACATGAAAAGCACAGATGCACCAACAACAAGCACACAAACTTCCATAGAAGAAACAGCAACCCTAAACACAACAACCCCACCAGTGGAATCCCAGATCATGCCACAACCTGAAACACACAATGACACAACAAACATGAACATAGAGCAGCAACTGATGGAAGAAATTGAGACAAATTTAACAAAATGGAGAGAAACCGACCCAACGAAAAGAAACTCACTACCAAGACTAAAGTTTAACAAAGGCATGCAGAAACTTATAAACATAATGAATAGTAAATTAAAGAGCATAGGGGCGAGTACACACCCCTGTCTGACCCCCCTTGAGACAATGATCTCCTTGGTCAGATGTCCCTGTCTGCTGCAACGTACTTGTGCAGTCGTATTATTATGCAGGGCCTGTATCAAAAAGAGCAGTCTGCTTTAGATTCCATAATGAAAGAAACCCCCAAAACACTATCTTTAAAAGAAACGAGAAATTATTATACAAACAGTTCACATCAACACACGATTACCTCGCTCAACAGATCAACACAGTCATAAAATGGCCACACCTATTCCCCCTATTCCTTACCGAAGGCAAAACCTACATTAAACCAAAAACTCCAGATACCCAAAACCCAGCTAACCACAAACCCATAACATGCCTTCAAACACTCTACAAAATTATAACTGCCACAATCACACAGAAAATTGAAGCACATCTCACCCAACATAATATACTCACAGAAGAACAAAAAAAAAAGAACAGCAGAGGATGCAAAGAACAGTTAATAATAGATAGTATCATCATGAAGCAAACAGAAAAGCAGAAAAGAAACCTCCACACCTGCTACATAGACTATAAAAAGGCTTTTGACTCCGTCCCATACAGTTGGCTGAAAAAAGTACTCAAAATATACAAAATACATCCCTCGATCCAAACCTTTCTGACAAGAATCATGGAGACATGGAGAATGACAATACACCTAATAACAGACAAGGTCCATATACAGACAGAAAAAATAAATATCAAATGTGGCATATTCCAAGGTGATGCATTCAGCACCCTATGGTTTTGCTTGTGTCTGAATCCACTATCCAACACCCTTAACAACACCACATACGGCATCAACATAAAACACCAAAAACAAGCAGAGCATAGAATCAATAACCTTCTGTACATGGATGACATCAAAATCTATGCTTCAGCTTCAACACAGATAAAAGGCCTCCTGCGAATCACTGAAGAACTGACGACAGACATGAAAATGGAATTTGGGATAGGAAAATGCAAGATGCTACACATAGGAAGAGAAAAATGGAAAGAAGAAGAAACAGCAGAAACACTAAATAACGAAATACTAGATAACATGGAAGAAAATGAAACATACAAATACCTAGGGTTCCAACAAAACACAAAAATCAATCACTCCACAGTAAAAACTCAATTAAGAATGCAATATAAAACTCACCTATCACAAATTCTAAAATCTAAACTCAATTTGAAAAACATTTTCAAAGCCATCGACACCTACGCAATACCCATCTCACATACTCATTCGGAATCATACACTGGTCACACACTGAACTTGAAGAAATAAACAGACTCAATTGCACTGAACTCACAAGACACCGCATGCTCCATCCCAACATGCATTGAAAGAATAACAATCAGCAGGAAAGAAGGAGGAAGAGGTCTGCTGGACATTAACAGAATTCATGCTAAATAGACAAATCACTCAGAGAATTCTTCCACACCAAAAACACCCCCATTCATAAAGCCATAGTAAAAGCAGATAAAACTACACCCCACTCAACCTAGCACTACAAAATGAAGATCAAACACAACCACTTACACTCGCAGAGAAAAAAGAAAAATGAGCACAAAAAGCACTCCATGGGAAGTGCTACAACATAATACAGAACCCACAAATAAATAAAGAACAATCGTATGAATGGCTCAGGAAGGGTGAGCTATTTCCAGAAACCAAAGGATTCCTAATAGCTATACAGGATCAAGTTATAGCAACCAAAAACTATCAAAAATACATCATAAAAGGTAACAGTGTAACAACAGATCTATGCAGGAAATGCCATCAGTTCCAAGAATCAATAGACCATATAAATTCTGGCAGGAATGGACTATACTGACAGACACAATACAGCTGCAAAAATAATTCACCAACAACTGGCCATCAAATTCAACCTTGTCAAATAACCTACAGCATGCTATAGATAGTCACCCAAAACAATCCTGGAAAATGCTGATCATAAAATATACTGGGACAGAACAATTCATACAGACAAGACAATACCCTGCAACCTACTAGACATAACATTTATAGACAAAAATGAAAGACATAGCAATACTGAATGACAAAAATGTTGTTGAAAAGGAAGAAAAAATGAGAGTCAAATATACACCACTGGCCATGGAAGTCAAAGAACTACAGCAACAGGAAAAGGTCACAATTATTCCATTAGTCACATCAGTCACCGGCATCACATCAAAAAATATACAGAAAACCTCCAGAAACTGGGCCTACCAGAATACATCCACACTAACATCCAGAAAGCAGTCAAAATTAAAACATGCTCAATCATCATGGAAGTCCTGAATCAATAAAAGATAGCATGACTTGGCAAAGCCCGTCATGTCCATCTAGAAAAACCACCATGAGCGAGAAAGAGATAATAATAATAATATATTTATTTCTTACCTGTCTCTCCCTCTGGATTGAGGCGGAGAACAACATCAAATACAAATGATATAAAATATATAAAACTGATTAAAAGCATATAAAACTAATAATTATTAAAATACCAATAAAACTCTTAAAATGCCACCCAGTTTCATGTTTACAAATCTGCAGTACCCTGAGCTGCTTTAGATTTGGCTTTGGAATTAAATTTTCCCTGTAGACAACCTCAAAACAGCTTGAAATTTGGTCATCTTACTGGACAAGTATTTTTCTTCACACTGATTGAATGTTACTCTTCTTCTTTTTAACTGGAGTGTGTGGCATTAAGGAGTCCCAACACTATTTCTCTTTCAGGTGAATTGCAATGTGGGAATGAACATCACAAGTGCTGTAATGGCATTAGCTGGTATGATTCTCTATATAACGGAGCTGGCTTTAAATCCAATGGTTCGTTTTTATTACAAAGATCAATCACAAGTAAGTGAACATTAAGAACTTTGACTGTGTGAGAAAGATACATAGGTAGGATATGTTAAGATGGGAGAGAAACCTGTAGATACATAAGAGTTTTGCTTGCTGCTTTCAATGCAGCAATTTACACTATCACAAACGTTACTGTTTGGCAGTGGGAAGTGCCATAGAGAAAAGAGCAAGCAAATTCAGGCTCTTGTACACAAGCATGCACCTCTTCTGCATTTTGATTAAAGGCTTTAGAATCCTAGGGTTCCAGCAAACTCCGCAGTCTGGGGAAAATTTCTGCCCTCCCTACACCCCCCCATTTGCCTTCTTTCAATAAATGGCAAGGTTATGCCCCCTTTGTGTTTTTAATCATTGTAAATCGCCCAGAGAGCTTCGGCTATGGGATGGAATAATAATAATAATAATAATAATAATAATAATAATAATAATAACAATAGGGTGACCATATTTTGGAAACCAAAAAGGAGGACAATATGGCCGCCCCAAGGGGGCGTGCCCACCAACATGTCCAACCCCCAAGGGGGCGTGCCCACCAACATGTCCATCCCCCAAGGGGGGCGTGCCCATCAACATGTCCAGCCCCTAAGGGGGTGTGCCCACCCAAACATGGCCTTGGTCACATGTCTGATTTCACAGCATACAATTAAGACAAACTTGTTCTACACAACATCTTAATGTTAAAATCACTGAAATAAAGAACAAGTGAGACATTGAATGTATCTGAAATTAACTTCACTCACTTCTACGTTTGTAGCTTTTCCTGTTCTTTGAAGCTTTTACTATACTCTGTGTGATAGAGTCTCCCCTTCCCTCAAATATCTTTTCTGACTGCAAATCTTTCACTGGATTACAATAGTCTCAACTTTCCTAATGTTTAACACTCTTTCATCATCATTTTTCTCATATCCATACTCACAGATTCAGCATACTGTTACCATTGAACAAATGAAGCAGTGGACAAGTGCAGAGAAATCTAGTACAACAAACTAGCAACCTAGCATGAAGGAAGAGTATAAAACCTTCCCGGCCCGGCGGCTCCCGTCCGGTGCCGGCGCCTACTACTACCAGCAGGCTCCGCGGCCTACTCCAGGGTGGCGCCCGGTGCGCTACTCGAGAGTAGGCCGCGGAGCCCGCTGGTAGTAGCCGCCGGCGCCGGACGGGAGCGGACGGGCCGAGAAGGTAAGCAGTGGCAGGGAAGGGGGCTTACCCCCTCCCGGAGCCGTCCGCTTCTATCCGCTGGCGCCCGCGGGCGGCCCCAGGGGGGGTAGGGAGCGCGGGGGAGGGGGACGGCCCTGGGGGGGGAGGGATGGCCCCGGGGGGGGAGGGAGTTAGGCCCCCCCTCACCCACCCGCCGCCATTTTTTCCTCATAGACTTGCATTGCAATGCAAGTCTATGGGGAAAAAAATGGCGGCCGATCCAAAAATTTACGATTTTTGGGTCGGGATCGGACTCGATCCGGTCCGGGGGGCCTCCGATTTTGTCCGAACCGGTCCGGGACAAAATTGGAGGTCCCGATCCGGGTCCCGATCCGATCCGGGGGGTCCGTGCACACCCCTAATTATTACAATGCTAGATAAGGATCTTTCCCTCCTTTTATCCAAGTATATCCTGAATTTACATTGCCTCAGTGTGCAGAGAACAAGCAACCAGCAGGTGCTCTCCAGAAAGATGCTTTCAGAGCCTAGGAGATTCAGACACACTCAAGCCAAGCCACGCTACACACTCAAATATTACCTTACTTGGACAGAACAATTCTGGGACAAATCAATACTTTGCAATCAACCAGACATGACAGTCAAAAACAACAAAGAAAAAACACACCTACCTCAATGACATAACAATACCTATGACAAAACTGTTGCAGAAAAGGAAGAGTTAAAGACAGAAAAATATACACCACTGGCTATGGAAGTTAAAGAACTATGGTAACAGGAAAAATTACAATCATTCAATTAGTTAGAGTGATCATATGGAAAGGAGGACAGGGCTCCTGTATCTTTAAGAGCTGTATTGAAAAGGGAATTTCAGCAAGTGTCATTTGTATGCATGTAGCATCCTAACCCTAACCAGTACCTCACACGATTTGGAAGCTATACTTCTATTAATGCAGTCCAAAATAGTGCTTGCTTATTTTGCAGTCCCGTCGCACTGTTGGCTCATATTAAGCTTGGGATCTACAACAATTCCAAGATCCTTCTCATCTGTAGTGTTGCTGAGCCCAGTATCCCCCATCTTGTAACTGTGCATTTGGTTTCTTTTTCCTACTTGTATAACTTGGCATTTATCCCTATTAAATTTCATTCTGCTGTTTTCAGCCCAGCGCTCCACTCTATCAAGATCACTTTGAAGTTTGTTTCTGTCTTCGAGGGTATTAGTTAGGGATGTGCACTGGATCGGACCCGATCCACGATCCGAGTCCGGTCCAGTGGGAAATCGGATAAATTATCCGATTTCCGATCCCGCAGCTGGATCGGCCGATCCAATCCGAACCGGTCCGAAAAAGCTCCGAACCGGTTCGGCGGATCGGCGGATCGGCGGGCGCCCACTGGCGCCCACCGCCGCTTCCATTGGCGGGCGCCAGCGGGCGCCCGCCGATGAAAGTGGACAGCGGGGGGGGGGAGGAGGGGGGCACTTACCTTCTCGGCCCGGTGGCTCCCGTCCGGCGCCGGCGCCTACTACTACTAGCAGGCTCCGCGGCCTGCTCTAGGGTGGCGCGCCGGGTGATGTCATCACCCGGCGCGCTACTCTAGAGCAGGCCGCGGAGCCTGCTGGTAGTAGTAGGCGCCGGCGCCGGACGGGAGCCACCGGGCCGGGAAGGTAAGGAGGGGGTGCGTGGAGGGGAGGAGGGGGCGCGCGGAGGGGGGAGGGGGGCCCTTACCTTTCCGGCCCGGCGGCTCCCGTCCGGCGCCGGCGCCTACTATTCCCAGCAGGCTCCGCGGCCTGCTCTAGGATGGCGCGCCGGGTGATGTCATCACCCGGCGCGCTACTCTAGAGCAGGCCGCGGAGCCTGCTGGAAGTAGTAGGCGCCGGCGCCGGACGGGAGCCGCCGGGCCGGAAAGGTAAGGAGGGGGTGCGTGGAGGGGAGGAGGGGGCGCGCGGAGGGGGGAGGGGGGCCCTTACCTTTCCGGCCCGGCGGCTCCCGTCCGGCGCCGGCGCCTACTATTCCCAGCAGGCTCCGCGGCCTGCTCTAGGATGGCGCGCCGGGTGATGTCATCACCCGGCGCGCTACTCTAGAGCAGGCCGCGGAGCCTGCTGGAAGTAGTAGGCGCCGGCGCCGGACGGGAGCCGCCGGGCCGGAAAGGTAAGGAGGGGGTGCGTGGAGGGGAGGGGGGGGCGCGCGGAGGGGGGAGGGGGGCCCTTACCTTTCCGGCCCGGCGGCTCCCGTCCGGCGCCGGCGCCTACTACTCCCAGCAGGCTCCGCGGCCTGCTCTAGGATGGCGCGCCGGGTGATGTCATCACCCGGCGCGCTACTCTAGAGCAGGCCGCGGAGCCTGCTGGAAGTAGTAGGCGCCGGCGCCGGACGGGAGCCGCCGGGCCGGAAAGGTAAGGAGGGGGTGCGTGGAGGGGAGGAGGGGGCGCGCGGAGGGGGGAGGGGGGAGGAGGGGGCGCGCGGAGGGGGGAGGGGGGCCCTTACCTGCCCAGCCCGGCGGCTCCCGTCCGGCGCCGGCGCCTACTACTACCAGCAGGCTCCGCGGCCTGCTCCAGGGTGGCGCGCCGGGTGATGTCATCACCCGGCGCGCTACTCGAGAGTAGGCCGCGGAGCCCGCTGGTAGTAGCCGCCGGCGCCGGACGTGCCGAGAAGGTAAGTGGCGGGGAAGGGGGCTTACCCCCCCCCCCGGAGCCGTCCGCTTCTATCCGCTGGCGCCCGCGGGCGCCAGCGGATGGAAGCAGGCGGCCCCAGGGGGGGTAGGGAGCGCGGGGGAGGGGGTTTACCTGCCGGGGCCGTCCACAGCGGACGGCCCCGGGGGGGGGGAGGGAGTTAGGCCCCCCCTTACCCACCCGCCGCCATTTTTTCCTCATAGACTTGCATTGCAATGCAAGTCTATGGGGAAAAAAATGGCGGCCAATCCAAAAATTTCCGATTTTTGGATCGGGATCGGACTCGATCCGGTCCGGGGGGCCTCCGATTTTGTCCGAACCGGTCCGGGACAAAATTGGAGGTCCCGATCCGGGTCCCGATCCGATCCGGGGGGTCCGTGCACACCCCTAGTATTAGTCATCCCACCCAATGTTGTGTCAGCATCATCACCATCATCCACACACACCTCATACTCAGGCAATAAAAATTAAAATCTACACACCCCTACACACTCACTCAAGTGTGTGTGTGTGTGTGTGTGTGTGGAACACAACAACACAACCTCCTCCCATATACGTAACAGGGGAGGGGGAATAAAAATCCACCCCTCCACACACCAAAGGCATCATCATCATAATCAGCCACCCACACAAGGCAAAATAACAGTAGACATAATAAATCTACACACAAACATGCACATACCAAAGGCAATAAAATAACATTAAAAATACAACACTCATCCACATACTCACCAAAGGAAAAAATAATAAAAATCCACACATGCACCAAGGCAAAAACCAACCAACCAACCAACCAACCACACACACTTAACCAAGACTAAAAATAAAATAAATATCCACATACCCCAACATACTCACCCATGGCAAATCTAATAATAGTTTTAAAAAACATCCACATGTACCCCCCCCAAATTAATTCATCAAAATCAGTACTCAAGGAATATATGGAAAATAAGTGAAAACTAATTTCATCAATGCTGCCAATAATGAAATCTAATCTACCCCCCACCCCACTGAATTTAAATTGCAGCTAAAGCCAGTTCATTTGGTCTTCTATTAATTTAATGCCCCCCACGCAAATTGCTTTTTAAAAGTTTATAAACAGTAGCAGCAGCACTCAACAATAATAGTAGTAACAACAAGAAAAATAACATAACATCCAGCCCCAGCTCTGCGCACCAGGCTGGGCTAAGATGCCCATGCTCCAGGCTGGGACAGACCACTCTGCATGCCATGAAACCCCGCATGCCAGGCCGGGATGCTGCACGGCCAGCCAGGCCGCCCCATGCTCCATAATGCCCCACTTACCAGGCCATGCCATGCTGCACGCCAGGATAGACCGCGATGCTCATGCTGGCCGCCGGACCAGGTGCCTCCGAACATCCTGCCAGGCTGCCCACAAATTGAGCCAGGGTAGGCAGCAACACCCATGCTGTCCGCCGGACCAGGTGCCTCCAAGCAACCCCCCAGGTCGGGATGCGCCGCGCGCCGGGCCGGGCTGGGCAGTGCCGCGGGCTGGGCCGGGCTGGGCAGCGCCGCGCGCCGGGCCGGGCTGGGCAGCGCCGCGCGCCGGGCCGGGCAGCGCCACGCGCCGGGCCGGGCTGCGCCACGCGCCGGGCCAGGCTGCGCCATGTGCCAAGCTGGGCTGGGCTGCGCGCCGGGCCGCGCTAGCCAAGAACAAGGCCCGGATGGGGGGGGGAGGCTGGAACGACGCGCACCCGGAAGTGTGGGTGTGCGTCGTTCCAGCCTCTTCCCCGGCCGATCTGGGCCTTGTTCTTGGCCAGCGCAATCGCGCTAGCCAAGATCAAGGCCCGGATGGCACGGGAGAGGCCCAATTTTCCGGACTTTGGGGGATATTTTGAAATTTCCCCCCCGGACTTAAATTTGGCCCCTTTTTCCGGGCATGTCCGGGGGGATCCGGACGTCTGGTCACCCTAAATAACAACAACAACAACCACCAAATTTTCTGTCTTAGTTTCTCCTTCATTGTGCACAACTCCAAGCCTCAAAAAGTATACTAACTCCATACTCATTTAAAAACAGCATAATCATAGTGCAGAGAAGGGCTTGGTAGAGGGTCTTGCCTGGTCATTATTCAGCAATGCAAAATACAGATGACTTTTCTCAAAGCAGCACTTCTGTTACAGGCAAATTGCAAGATCTTGTCACCAGGAAAATGCCATTTCTCCATATAAGGTAGTACATCCATTACAATCATGAGTTGTGCAGATGGCATGGACTGACTTCTGTTGGATAGTACCTGTGATAGTGCCTGGCTCCTATTGGATAGTACCTTTGACATCATGGCCTATGAAAAGCATACACAACTCCTCTGTCTCTTTCTCATGTTTGAGGAGGGGATGTGTTTTTGAAAAAGGAAAGGGAAGCAGCAAAAGCCCGCTGATTCACATGGCACATGCAAGCATGAATGAGTCCCAAACAACATTTTTTAGTCTTATATGAATATTTAAAGTACCATTGCCTATCAAATGGTTTCAAGTGTCTGTGTGAAGCCATACTTTGTGGTGTTGCAAAACACCAGTATTCTAAGAAGGGCTCTGCCAAGGTTTAAATTATTATCATAGGTTTACAATTTCATGTTCAAAGAATAATTATTGTCCTTTGAATAAATGATGCAAAGTTGTCCCTACTGATCCCAGCAGTTCCCTAGGTAATTTTTATTACTGATATTTTCAACTGAGTATTAATAATGTTGCTGTGGTTAACTGTATTTCTGTAGGCTGACCAATAACATATATTAATCTCAGAAGTATTAGGACATTTCTTAATATTGCAGTGTTGCGATTGAATTAATTTGCCAGTATTGAGAAGGATGATAATATGTATTCTGTGTGTTTCTCTGCTCAGATTTCTGTAGCTACTGGTCTTAGTGTCCTGCTCCTCCTGTTTAGCTCGCTGGAGTTCTGCATCACTGTTTTGATAGCTCATTTTGGGTGCCAAGCAAACTGCTGTACCAGTAATACAGTAAGCATTTGATAATTTTGCTCAGAGTTTAAGCAGATTGTGTTGAAAAGCCAAAGGTGAAAAGGGCACAGGAGAGAGCATTTTGTCTAAGTATGTGAACAAACATGAGTAAATAATGCTTTCCTTCGGGCTACTGTGGGCTTCTTGCAGCTCCCTCTGAATCTTCCAGTGGAATCCACTGAGAAAGACAAGATGCTGGCCCCCAATTGCAAGTCTGACCCACTGTAAAAGTCCTCTGTTGCTTAAGACATACATCCAGTGTCTGCAACCTGTAGTGATAAGAAGTGATTGCTTCCAGGGCTCCTTCACACGAGGTTGGGGTTTTGTTTTTGGGTGCAATTGTTGTTCTTCATTCACTGTATTTCCCGTGTGCAAGTCATAATGTCATTGCCCTGCAGCAGCTGTCCCACTCCTTCCCCTATTCTCTCGTGATATTTCTATATGCAGAAAATGTGGTATTATTTGCAGCTACGCAACGGATATGCCATCACCCACCCACGCATTGCTGACATTGTGCTACAACATGCTTTGCGTAGGCGGGTGTTGGGCGGTGCAGTCTTGCCGTCACCTAGTGATGATGATCAGGTGGAAGTGTCACCCTCGAGCGCCTCCCTTGACCTTCTGCCCCTTTGCCATTCTGCTCCCGGGAACAACACTGTGAACTTCGGACATGCATGTACCAGCATTTCACTAGTACAGCATGGCAGGGAGCGCTGCTGCTCTGAATGTCCACGGTGATGCAACCCCTTTGTATTCATTCCCCTCTTCCAGTGTATACTCAGATGAGAAAAGGGTTACTGATTGCTTTTACAGGGACAATACTGACTTGCACACATGGGGTGTGGGGGGGAGACCAGGCTTCTGAAGTTGTGAACTTACTGTGGATTGTATAAAGAAGTCGCAGAAGCCAAGTTCCTGCCCTTAACAGGGAGCTATAAATTGTGGGGCAAGCAGGCCAGCAGCGAAGCAAGAAGGGCTGGTAAAAAGATGTGGCACAACCACCGCAGCAGCACAACCCCAGCAGCAGCATCCCCTTCCCAGGAGGGGACTGCTGAGCCAATCAGTGCAGTGATGGGGTGGGGCCAAAGAGGCGGACCCAACAGAGGGAGATCACTCCTTTGTTCTGCCTCCAGTTCAACCTGAGGTGCCCAAAGGCAAACCTCCCATGTGGCTTCGGGATTGCAGAAGTAGTCACCAGTTAATGGGGCTGGGAAGGAATTTTACCTGCACACCAACTGGCAAAGACTGTGCAGGGTTTTGGCATTTCCCACTGCAAGATTAATTCCATTGTAAATAAGTTGATCTGGACTGTGAATAAATTCTTTGTGGATGCTTCATTTGATAACATTTGTCACAACTTACGGAGGCGTGATAGGCATTGGGCTGGACCCATTGGTGAGGGGGAGCGGAATTGGGTTCTCTGCTCCCCCACGGTGAGGATTCCCATAAGAGATCTCAGGGACGTGGTGCCAAGACCAGACCAGCATGGGGGCTGTGAGCTGGCTATGTCCATAGTGGTGGCAAGGGGTTCACATTAGTGGTCTGCACTAGGGATGTGCACTGACCCCCCGGATCGGATCGGATAGCGGATCGGAATCGGACCTGGGGGGTCGGATCGGATCGGATCGGATCGGAGGCTGGTCGGATCGGATCGGACCAGATGTCCGATCCGGATCGGACGCCATTTTGAATGCTTTTTCCCATAGCCAAGTATTGTTTTACAAAAACGCCTATAACTTTTTCATTTTTAAAGATAGAAGGATGAAACTTGGGCACATTGTAGACTGGTTAGGGGTAGTTATCTGTGAGAAATTTCAGAAAGATTGGTCCATGCATTTTGTGGCAATTAATTTTTTAATAAATACCCAGGAATGCCTATAACTTTGTCATTTTTAAAGTTACACACATGAAACTTTGCCACATTGTAGGGGGTACCTTGGGACCTATGTGTGTGAAATTTCAGAAACGTAGGTGCTTGTCTTGTGTGGCAATTAATTTTTAGAAAAATGGGTAGTAGTGGGGTAAATACAGTTACGCCTCCCATTTTTTTATTTTTGAAGATACAAACAGGAAACTTGGGCACATTACAGGTACGACTTGCCTTGATATGTATGTGAAATTTCAGAAACATTGGAGCTTTCCTTGTGTGGCAATTAATTTTTGAAACAATGAGGAAAGAAACACCTATAACTTTGTCATTTTTAAAGTTACACACATGAAACTTTGCCACATTGTAGGTGGTACCTTGGGACCCATGTGTGTGAAATTTCGGAAACGTAGGTGCTTGCCTTGTGTGGCAATTAATTTTTTAATAAATACCCAGGAATGCCTATAACTTTGTCATTTTTAAAGTTACACACATGAAACTTTGCCACATTGTAGGCGGTACCTTGGGACCTATGTGTGTGAAATTTCGGAAACGTAGGTGCTTGCCTTGTGTGGCAATTAATTTTAGAAAAATGGGTAGTGGTGGGGTAAATACAGTTACGCCTCCCACTTTTTTATTTTTGAAGATACAAACAGGAAACATGGGCACATTACAGGTACCACTTGGCTTGATATGTGTGTAAAATTTCAGACAGCTGGGTCCAGGCATGTGGTGGCAAGGTATTTTTGAAACAATGAGGAAAGAAACGCCTATAACTTTTTTATTTTAAAAGTTAGAAGTCTGAACATTGCTCACTTTGTAGATGGGTTAGGGGTAGATATGTGTCAGAAATTTCAGAATTATAGGTCCAGGCATTTGATGGCTATGGAATTTTTAAATTACATGTTTCAAAAAAATTTCTACAGAGGCCAGGTCCTCCCCTCCCGCTTCCCGCGAAGAAAAGGAAACACTCTCTCGTCTCGATCCCTTTGATCCTTGCTAGTAGTATCCATTACAGGGCTCGTGTCTGCTTGAGTACAAAGTGAAAGCAGACACGAGCCCTGTAATGGATACTACCAAGGATCAAAGGGATCGAGACCAGAGTGATCCTTCCTTGCACGCATGGCTGCAAAACTCAGCTAGGCTCAGCCGTTCTGCTTGAAAGTGAAAGTAGGAAAGGAAACACGAGCCCTGTAATGGATACTACTAGCAAGGATCAAAGGGATCGAGACGAGAGAGTGTTTCCTTTTCTTCGCGGGAAGCGGGAGGGGAAGACCTGGCCTCTGTAGAAATTTTTTTGAAACATGTAATTTAAAAATTCCATAGCCATCAAATGCCTGGACCTATAATTCTGAAATTTCTGACACATATCTACCCCTAACCCATCTACAAAGTGAGCAATGTTCAGACTTCTAACTTTTAAAATAAAAAAGTTATAGGCGTTTCTTTCCTCATTGTTTCAAAAATACCTTGCCACCACGTGCCTGGACCCAGCTGTCTGAAATTTTACACACATATCAAGCCAAGTGGTACCTGTAATGTGCCCATGTTTCCTGTTTGTATCTTCAAAAATAAAAAAGTGGGAGGCGTAACTGTATTTACCCCACCACTACCCATTTTTCTAAAATTAATTGCCACACAAGGCAAGCACCTACGTTTCCGAAATTTCACACACATAGGTCCCAAGGTACCGCCTACAATGTGGCAAAGTTTCATGTGTGTAACTTTAAAAATGACAAAGTTATAGGCATTCCTGGGTATTTATTAAAAAATTAATTGCCACACAAGGCAAGCACCTACGTTTCCGAAATTTCACACACATGGGTCCCAAGGTACCTCCTACAATGTGGCAAAGTTTCATGTGTGTAACTTTAAAAATGACAAAGTTATAGGTGTTTCTTTCCTCATTGTTTCAAAAATTAATTGCCACACAAGGAAAGCTCCAATGTTTCTGAAATTTTACACACATATCAAGGCAAGTGGTACCTGTAATGTGCCCAAGTTTCTTGTTTGTATCTTCAAAAATAAAAAAATGGGAGGCGTAAATGTATTTACCCCACTACTACCCATTTTTCTAAAAATTAATTGCCACACAAGACAAGCACCTACGTTTCTGAAATTTCACACACATAGGTCCCAAGGTACCCCCTACAATGTGGCAAAGTTTCATGTGTGTAACTTTAAAAATGACAAAGTTATAGGCATTCCTGGGTATTTATTAAAAAATTAATTGCCACAAAATGCATGGACCAATCTTTCTGAAATTTCTCACAGATAACTACCCCTAACCAGTCTACAATGTGCCCAAGTTTCATCCTTCTATCTTTAAAAATGAAAAAGTTATAGGCGTTTTTGTAAAATAATACTTGGCTATGGGAAAAAGCATTCAAAATGGCGTCCGATCCGGATCGGACCTCATCGGATCGGATCGGATCGGATCGGAGGTTGTCCGGATCGGATCGGATCGGATCGGATTTTCCCGATTTTGGGTCGGATCGGATTCGGATCGTGGATCGGATCCGATCCGATGCACACCCCTAGTCTGCACCATGGTGTGCCTCTGGCCCTTCCAACCACCACCAGTGCTCCTGGCATGCAGGCCAGAAGAATCGGTCAGCAGGCAGGCTAGCCGATTACAGGATCCACACCATAGGCCACCACCAAGCCTATTCAAGTGAGTTAATAAGAACATGGCCAATTTATTAGCCCAGCCTCTGTATCTGTTTGTTCTCATCCCTTCACCAGTCGGTCCCAATTCAGCGCTGCCCATACAATTAGGGAGCAGAGGGAGTGAAAGTGAAAACGGGAGGCAAGGAAGTTGAAATGGAAAAGTCCATGCTAAGGGGGGAGGGGGTACCCCAGAGGGGGTGGAAAGTGGGTGTGCAATGCTGATGACATCCGATAACATCCTGCCAGGCTCCACCCACCAGTGTAAATGGGAGGTAGCATCATTCAGTAAAAGAAAAACCGGCTGTGCAAAGAACCAATGTGCAAAGAATCCAGAAGCAGAAGCACCAGTAAGTTGCAAGATAAAAAGCCTGGTGTGGTGAAGCCCTCAGTTTTGCTGCCTCCATTATATAACTAATGTCTGCATAATAGCAGGCCTTTGGTGTAGAGCTGTGTATCCTGGCAATATAACCAAAGGTAATTGTGCTGCTGGGTACGAAACAAGGGCAACCACTCTCAGGTTGAGGAAGGCAAGTTCCCCTCTTCTTTCTCTGAGACTTGTCCACAAAATTAACTTACTGTGCAGAGAATCTTAATTTGTTCCTCTTTTCTTGAAAATCAGTTGCACGACTTCCCTTCAAAGATTCCCTTCTGTTCCAAGGCTATAAAATTTCCCAGCCTCCCAGAAATTGGATTCTTGTTCCAGATGATGCAATCGGTACAATTGTGGGTTCTGTTTGTACCCCAGCTGGATATTTGTTTGTGATTTAATTAATTACTAGTGACACATCTCCTCCACCTGATACACACCATTTCCCCACAAAGTTGTTTATTTGTTTGTTTGTTTGTTTGTTTGTTTTTTAATGTGGGGAAGGGTTCCCTCCAGACTGCTTTCAGCTTTGGTCACCTTGGTGAATAATCTACTCCAGGACCTGGACAGGGCGATTGCGTCCTCATTAGTTCTGCTGAACCTCTCAGCAGTGTTTGAGGATGAGGTCCAGAGGAACCATTTCCATGGATTCCAGCCCTTCCTTGGAAATCAATTCCATAAGAGGATGATTGGGAACTCCTATTCAATCTTGGCTGTTAGCGTATGGTATCCCTCAGCTATTGGTTCTTCCGGTGTAACATCTACATGGAACCTCTAGGAGTGGTTGCCTGAGGATTTGGAATGTGTTGTCACCAATATGTAGATGACGTACATCTCTATTTCTCTCTTTCATCTCATGCCAAGGAAACTATTGAGGTTCTAAGCTGATGCTGAAGGTAGTAATGGGCTGCATGAGAGCTAACAAATGAAAGCTAAACCCAGATGAGGCATATGTGCTTCTAGTCAGGAGGAAAGCAGAATGTTTTAGGGATTCAGCCTACTTTGGTTGAGCTTTCACTTCTTTTACAAATCAGATTCACAATTTGATTATTATGACAATGAAAATGTCTAATGGTGAATTGTTTTGTGTGTGTTTCAGACCATAGTCTATATACCCTGCACTGTCACTGGAGATAGTGTGACTCCCACTGCTCCTCCAAGCTGTGATCCTGTGACACTTTCTCATCAGTGAAACTTCATAAAGAACCTGAAAGAAGCAGTGATGTAAGGTGGTGGTGGGGAATCCAAAACTGAAACTGAAACGGAAACTTTTCTTGTACTTAATTATTCCATGGAAATTTTACCAAGCCATAGGTTTATTAGTAACAACAAATGACAAGTTTGGCAGTTTCAAATTTACAATTTTTTTCCTGGTGATTATTCCTAGTAAGTATGTGAGAGAATTCATATATGTCATTGACGTCCATATGCGCCTTGGTGTGAAATGGAACTAATTAAGTAGTGACAGCAAAACTAAAGATGCATCAACAATTTCAGTGGAAGGGAATTGTACTCTGTTAAAATGGATGAGTGGTTGTCAGCATATCATGCACACCTCTTCGGGTTGCTAAAATGTATTAGCTTGTCAATGGCTTTTGGTACAGAATACTTCAATACGGTGAGGGCCTTACTATGTGCCTATCCAAAATGCTTCTCCAGTCAGCTTTATCAATAAAATGTTGAAATAGGTTTCCTATTGGTTGAGTGTATTCTCTAAGCCTCTGCCGTAGGGGGTGAGGATGATATTCACCTATCTTACTGGAGTATTGGAAGTGTGCCTAAGACTACCGAATGAGTGTATGGCAGAATGGAGACTTGAACGGGGGATTTTGAGGTTCATAGCTCAGTCTCATAAACCATTACACAACACTAAAGTCAGAGTTCCCAAGCAGCACAATAAACTTAACCCAGCAACCAGCTACTTGGTATATATTCATACAAATCAGCAACCAGTATAAATCAGTTAGTAGTTTTATTATAAAGTGGAAGTCATGTGAAAAGTAATTATTCGCTTAAAGCAGGGATGGGGAACCTTTTTCAGCCTGAGGTCTACATTCCCTTTCAGGAGCCTTCTGGGGGCTGCATGCCAGAGGTAGTCAGAGAACCCTGCAAATGTGTGTTGGGGCATCCTCCACACACCCTTTTGTAACACTTATGCCTTCTCACACATAATGCACACGCAACGCACAACCATTCATTCACCCCTCTCAATTTTCACACATGATACACTCCTACAGCCTCATCTCATCAACACGCACTCATATCAAAGCACACACACACATGGGGGTTATTTTTTTTAATGGGGGTCATAGTGCTGAGGTGGGGAGGATCAACCTTTGCCTTTCCAGCAATTACCCCTCTCCTCATGCTTTTTGAGACACTTCCAATGCCCACCACTGCTGCCAGATACGTCTGCCAAGACCCATCAAGGGAGGGGAGGGCACTTTGCCTGGAGCCTGTCAAATCTGGAACCAGCCCTGAAGGGGAGCTTTGTGTAGACGAAAGAAGTTTTGCATTTCTCTTTTTTTTTTTTGAAAATTTATTTTTTATTTCAACATATAATAAACATAAAATAAACATAATACATAACCAAAACCTTAACATCCCCCCTACCCTTGAGACCTGCATTGCTCTAATATATTATACATTTTTCCAAAATTGCAAAGATTCTTTTGAAGGTGTACATCCTCTCCCCTTTATTAACACATAATCTATAAATGGACCCCAAATATTATCAAAATCATTATTTTTGGATAATCCCATCCTAACTTTCATTTTACTTGTTAATTTGTCATTGATTGCAATATCCCACGCCCCTTTATACCATTCTTCTATACTATAATTCCCTTGTATTTTCCAATTCTTCGCTGATAAATAATCAGGAGATTATTTATCAATTCTCTTATGCTTTTATTCCCATATTCTTTATCAAACAGTGATAATAAAGCTATATTTGGACTTGCTTCCACTTGATTAGCCACTATTTCACTTATTTCTTTAAAAACTCTTTTCCAAAATTTTTGTACATACTCACATGTCCACCACATATGGAAATAAGTCCCCACTTCCTGACAGCCCCTCCAACATAGTATTGAATTTTTTGTATCTATCTGATGTAGTCTTACGGGAGTGAGATACCATCTCCAAATTATTTTATAATGATTTTCTTTTATCCTTATTGATAACAACTTTAAAGTTCTTAGTTCCCATATTTTCCTCCAGTTATCCTCAGTGATTTGTTTTGCTAAGACATCTTCCCAGAATGTTTTCAAAATTTCTTGTTGCACTCCCTCTTCTAACAATATATTATATATTTCACTTATTATACCTTTTTACTTTTATTTTCTCCCTCCTTCTCTCTTAACTCAATTAACTTTTCAAATCTTGTTTCCTTTCTACATTCCTTATTTTTCTTTTTCCATTTCTGTGTCCATTGTTCCAATTGTATACACTTAAACAATAAGTTTTTTTGTCCTCTTAAAACTACTTCTATTTGCTTTTTATTAACCATTTTCTTCATCCAATCTTTCACTTTAATTATTTTTTTCCCTTAATAACCCTTCCAGTTCTCTTCTTAAATTACCTGGGAAGTTCTCCAACAAAACAACTGGGGCTAAAGGAGATATTCCTGGAATTAATTTCTTTTTATACTTTCCCCAAATATCTACAATATTTTTTAAGATGGGATTTTCCATATCTATCAATTTTTTTTTGTATTTTGCTAAAAAAAATATTTTGTAAACCTAACTCTATTTCTCCTGTCTGATTCTCTAACCATTCTAGATCCTCTTTCCCTATTATACTATTTATAACATATCTCAATTGATGAGCTATATAATACATCTTTATATTCGGGAGTCCCAACCCTCCTTCCCTTTGAATCTTATACCATTTCGTTTTATTAATTCTTGCTTTTCTATCTCCATTACAGTAGTCATTTATCATGCTTTGCCAACTTCTTATTTCTACTTCTGTTATTTTAATTGGTAACATTCTAAACAAAAAGTTAATCTTTGGTAATATTTTCATTTTAACAACCGCTATTCTACCAAACCATGAATGCTTTAATTTCCTATAAGCTTCTAACTTCTTCATTATCTGTTTTTTTAAACTACTAAAATTTATTTCCTCTAACTTTTCTAAATCTTTCATAATTTGAACTCCTAAATAGCACACTACATTTTTAATCTTAAGATCTAATTTTAAACTACACTCCTCCCTTTCTTCTTTATCATAGTTAAATAACATCATTTCTGATTTCCCCCAATTTGCCTGTAGTCCTGTAGTCTCTCCAAACTCTCTCAAATGTTGTTTTATTTCTTCTATACTATCCCTCAGGTTTTCTAATGTCAATAAAGTATCATCCGCAAACATATTAATTTTTATTTTATTTTTTTCTTCCCCTCCTATCCCCTTCAGTCTCTCATCATCCCTAATAACATTTGCCAATATTTCTATGACTATCGCAAATAATATTGGGGAGAGAGGACAGCCTTGTCTTGTTCCCCGGGCTAAAGTAATTTGTTGTGTTATTCCATCATTCACCAGTACTACCGCCTTATTATTTGCATAAAGCTGATTAATCACTCCTATAAACCTTTCTCCAAAACCAAATCTCTTTATAATAATTTTTAATGCTGGCCATTCCACGCAATCAAAGGCTTTGAAAATATCCAAGGCTATCAACCCTGCTTTTAAATTCCTTCTTTTAATAACATTTATTACATTCAGTACTCTCCCTATTAAATTGGGCATTTGCTTCCCTGGAATAAAGTTGCATTGATCCTTTTTTATATACTTGTTTATAAAGGTATTCAATCTCGTTGCCATAATTGCTGTAAATATTTTAGAATCTTGATTAATTAAAGAAATAGGTCTATATGATGCTGGGTCTGTTAAATCCTTCTCTGGTTTCAGGATTAATATTATCATCGAGTGTTCCCACGATGGCGGGGTCTTCTCTCCATTTATTATATTATTATACATTTTTTTCATTTTCGGTACTAAAAGCTCTTTAAATATCTTATAATATTCCGGCCCCAACCCATCTATTCCTGGAGATTTCCTTCCTTTCAATTTATCAATGATTCCTTCTATTTCTTTTTCAGTCACTAATGCTTCCATATAATCCCTATCCTTATCTTGTAATTTTATCTTCCAATTCTTCTCTACATATTCCCGTATCTTTATCTGTGGACCCGCTTCTGATGTATACAGTTTCTGATAAAAATCTTCAAATATTTTCAATTTATCTTTCATTAAATTACAATTTTCCCAGTTTTATCTTTAATTATCCCTATTATATTTTTCTCCTTCTTTGATTGCGTTGATCTTGCCAGCATTTTAGAATTTTTATTACTATATTCAAACAAGTTCCTTTTCAGGTATATGAATTTTTTTTGGACTTTCTCTATATCCTTCTCCTCAAGTTCTTTCTTTTTTGCTTGGAGTTGGGCAAATATATGTTTATCTTTATTTATTCTAAATTGTTCCTCTAATTCCTTAATCTCCTCTTCAGTCTTTTTACTATGTGCTTCTTATTGTCTTTTTAATTTACACGATTCTCTTATACATATCCCTCTTACTACTGCTTTCATCGTGTCCCATAGTTCATCGTGTCTCCAGTAGTTTCACTTCAGTAATTGTCCCAAAGCCAATTTTAGAGGAGAACAGTGAAATGTGCTACCAACTCTACATGTGTCAGGGTTCCTTGAATGGACACAAAACCACAGCAGCTCTTACCAGAGAATCTAAGCAGCAACAAGTAAAGAAAGAAGTGCTGGTTTGGCAAACAGCACAGCATGCAAGGTTTCAGTTGCTCATGTGGTCATGTTGCGTGAGACCTTAAATATAATACTTTGCATGGCACAAAAGGGAACTGGTTTTCAGTTCCCTCATCCTAGATCATGTTCTGCTGTTTTTTGCCCAAATTACCCATTTCCCCTCTAGGCCTGCTTTTCCTAAAGATCTTAAGGAGCTGCAAGAGTAATATTTGAGTCGCAGCAGTTAAGCAAATAATCCAAAAGTCATCTGAGCTTTCCCCTCCCCCATCTGAAATCATCACTCAGCTTTTGTAGTGTGGCATACCCAGGATGTGGCTTATAGGACACATTTTTTATGATTAAATCTAGCCAATAAGGAGTCTGCTATCATAACCAAAGGTGTGAAATGTGTCTTGAATGTGGGTTTCTATTCTCCTTTGCCTTAATGGAATTTAGCATCACTGTTTCAACAGACCTTTTGGGCGCCAAACAACTTGATGTAACAAGCACCACATAAGTGTTTGATGTTGAGATCAGATAAACCATTGTCCATAACAGCCAATGCTCAGAAATACATAACTAGGAATTGCTTGGGGGGGGGGTGTATTTTCTTTTTTGATACAGCCCATACATTTTTGGGAAATGCTACAAAGTAATAGGCACAATCCAGCCAAACATAAGCACTTTTCAGCCCAATAGGATCCAGTAAGAGAGATGAAAAAGCTGCTTTGCTCTCCCATTGAAACTAATCCTTCAAACTGCTTGGTTTTGGCTGGATCATGCTCAGTGTCATGTCATATTGCAGAGAACACAACCAGAAGCATTGTGGCAGCTCTGATGCCTTCCAGCTGTAGCACCCCTTCTACGGACCCACCTGAGAAGCTTCTGCAAGCGTTGGACAAGTGCACTGCCCAGATTCACTCGTCCTTTTCCTTCCCCACCAGTTGGAAAGTGAAGGACAAGTGCACAGCCACCCTTCCCACAGGGGCCTGCCATTTGGGGACAATTCATTCCATTTGCTTTGGAATTTGCATAAGTTGTTTCATACTGAATAATAACGAAGGGCTTTTCTACACAAGACATTTATCGTGTGCTCGTGATTCCTTACTTACAGATGTTTATGGGTTCATTAGACAACATTGAGATCCTTTAGTTCCATTTCTGTTTTTTCAAAGCACTATCCTGGGTATTTTTTAGAACGGGGGAAATGGGGTATGACTTCTGAAAGTGCTGTTTCTACTGGTGTATTTGTGCTATTCTGCTGTCGCACAGAGCCACCTAGAGGTTATGTTGCAGAAAAGCAGGAAAGGAAAAGCTCTTTGTGTAGAGCTCAGTTCTGCGACGAAACTAAGGGTAGATACAGGATTAAAAGCTTCATGTAGAAAAGCTCTGAATGACAGCAGGCACTCTTCTCTTTGTTTCTACCTTTTGGATGAGGAGCTGGTAAAGTGGCAGTGGAGGAGGAGGAGGACAAATTGCTTCCAACCCCAGCTTCATTGATGTTTATGGGCAGCTCTCTCTCTCTCTCATCTCTGTGGACTCTTAAAAATAGCATCTCCGTGTGAACCATGAAGAGACCTATCCAAAATATGTTGGTTCATTCTACCCTTTATATTTAGCTATGTCTGTTCTTCTGTTCCAAACCCTCCATTCTCTTCCCTCCCCCCACTCAATTTTCAGAGGTCTCCCCCGACCAAGGGCCAAACTAAACATTCTTCCAATCATGCATGATTGGATTCTTTACTTCAGAAAAAGTACATGGGCCCTGATTGGGATGATGATGATGATGATTATTATTATTATTATTATTATATTTATTTATATCTTGCCTTTTTCCCAATAATGGGACCCAAGGCAGCTTACAAATTAAAACATGTACAGTTAAAACAAATAGCGATATACAAAAATTAAAAATAAAAATAATCATAGTACAATTTTAAAATATTTAAATCATTTAAAAACATTTTAAATACATAAATTTAAAAATCTAAACTATAAGCAGTACATCCACAAAGGTCTGAATTACTCCCCAAAGGCCTGCTGAAACAAAAGTTTTAGCCTGCCTCCGAAAACACACCAAGGAGGGAGCCAGTCTAGCTTCCCTGGGAAGGAAGTTCCAGAGACCCGGGGCAGCTACTGAGAAGGCCCTGTCCGTCGTTCCCACCAGGTGTGCCTGTGATGGTGGTGGGATGCATAGAAGACCTCATGGGATGAGCAGGCTCATAAGGGAGAATGCGGTCTTTCTGATATCCTGGACCCGAGACATATAGGGCTTTGTAGGTCATAACCAGCACTTTGAATTGTGCCCAGAAACAGACTGGAAGCCAATGGAGCTGTTTTAACAGGGGAGTTGTATGCTCCCTGTAACCATCCCAGGTCAACAGTCTGGCTGCAGCTCTTTGAACCAGCTGAATTTTCCGAACACTCTTCAAAGGCAGCCCCATGTAGAGCACGTTACAGTAATCCAAATGGGATGTAACTAAGGCGTGTGTCACCGTGGCCAGATCAGACATCTCAGGGATTGAGACTGTGGCATTCCAAGGGCTGGGATTTAAGTTTCCCCCACCTGTTTGTATCCCGAAATTCTACCTCCATTCCGGGGGAGGGGGCATTAAAAAGGGGGAGAAAATGCTTCCATCAGCAAACCTCTGGGTTACCCCAACTCTGCTAATACTTCTGTCTTGTATGTGAGTAGGATATGCTTTGGCTCTAGCTCTATGGGCACAGAAAGCCTCAGAGCTCCATCACACTTACTTTTTTTCCTGGTATGCATCTGTGATTTCCACCTCCATTTCATTAGTGCCTCAAGCGCTGGTCACTTCCATGTGCGTGCATTGTTGCGTTATTTCACCTGGTCTACCTTTTGACCTGCTACAGTTTGTGCAACACTGTGCTTGCCACACCTCGCCCCTTTTCCTTCCCCCTCCAGTCCATTGGTTCTTATGGTTGATGGGCATTGTGGTGGATGTGGGAGCCTCCCTCCCCGCTCTAGTTTTGTTTTCTACTGTTATACCGATTTAGCGTTTGATCGATTAAGCGCCTTTTCTGCCTTTCGAGGGGGAGAAATAGCAATGAGACAGCAATGAGAGTGGGGTTGGAGCAGCGGAAGTCCGTTAGAGCGACTCAGCACAAGCCTGTTCGTTCGAGCAACTCAGCACGACCTCCTCTTTTGTCAGCAAGATCACCCTTCAATGAACACGCCTCCATAAAAGTGGTTCGTTCTGACATAATGCTAGGACAGCAATACATGGGGATGGAAGAGTGGTTTGAGCCTGCATAGAGAAAAAATGCAATGCTTTCCCCGCCCTAGAAAAACATGGAAAACGGAGGGGAAGAGGCAAGATCACTGCAGGACAAGGACAATTTCGTAAGAGGGTTGCGGGGCAAAACGGTAAACAAGGCAGGATGAAGGTGCGATAAAACGCTGATGTGATGGAGCTCTCAATTTAGTCTTGGTATGATGATGCATAAAT
The DNA here is from genome assembly GCA_029215795.1 of Anniella stebbinsi. Taxonomy (NCBI): domain Eukaryota; kingdom Metazoa; phylum Chordata; class Lepidosauria; order Squamata; family Anniellidae; genus Anniella; species Anniella stebbinsi. The sequence goes on from JARDYH010000001.1 coordinate 262,416,743, forward strand.
GTACTTCAAATTTATTTAGGATTGAAGAACCAGTTCAAGTGAAAGACTACAGAGCTAAGTGGATCTATTTGTCAGATCTTAGTCTGTGGCATCTGAACATCTTTTACAGAAGGGCTTTTAGATGCAATTGCAATTTATTTTTGATTCTTTTCCTTTTCTAAATGTTATGTCTGTGTTTATTTTCATATAAAATTATTTTAAATAAAGCAGTTGCAGGTCTCTCTGCACACTTGTTTTAGAAACTAAAGTGACTTTCCAATTGTCTTGTTTCTTTCTCCTCAGTATAAACACAAAAATGAGCGATTTCCATGAGAGAGGGGCCCATTGGGAGATGTTAGAACATCAGACAAAACAATGCTACAGAGGTCAGATCCAGAGAGCCCATGGTGGAGGAACCACCACACCCAAGCCCTGCCAGGCTCATGCTGGCAAAGGCAGAAGTGGGGTGGGTGGGGCTTGCATGGCTTTTTCCCCCAGTTTTGGAGGCATCCAGGGGGGATGAGAATTATTTCTGAATCCAAGGCTTTCCTCAATCTGTTGACTCCCCTTCCCCCATATCTGCGTTTTATCTGCTGCCAAAACATGATGGCCTTGAGACGAAAATCTTCTACCCTTGACTATGGATCTCCCTTTCCACTCACATAGAGGGAAGTCTGCATATCCTTCAGCCCTTTGGATACCATCCAAGAGACCATAAGATTGTGCAAAATGAATAAACTATTAAAAAGAAGTAATTTTTGATAGAACAGGACTTTAGGAATATTAGAACATAAATGAAACATTATTTAATTATACATGCAACATAAATGCTACACAGGTCGGGGCAAAATACAAAGGTTACAGAAAGTCCATAGGGGCTGCAAATCGATTGACAGTCATAATGTGTGACACACCATATACATAATTTCTGCTTCACGTTCCATTTCAGAAATGGAATCCACCTGTCATGGTCATTTCCAATTCTATCGTTCCAGTTCTTTACAGAATAGGACTCATGACAAGGGATGAGCACAACTGAGCCTTTAGGTGCCCTCAAGATGGAAGCACTGGCCAGTGGGGAAGGTGATTGTTGACATGCAGAAGAACTCACAGACCAAGGGATGGGGATGTTTTCTTCCCCCCTAATGTGAAATACCCTACAGAGCTGGTAGGGGGAGCTTCTGTAGCCCAATAGGAATATTCACAGCTCCAATCAGCAAGATGAAGGAATCATTTTAATTGCTTGTACAGGGACCTGACTCAGGCATCTTAATTTTAGAGACCCTTCAGGGAGACTTTTGGCAACCTTCACTCAAAAAAAGCAACAACCTTCAGTATAAGCCACCTGCTAGGTTTGACCACACGGAGTTATCAGGAAAGAATACTAGGCTCCATACAGGTAAGGCTTCATACAGGTAAGGCTGGTTGCTCTGGAGATAGACTATGGAAATGTCCCCATGGTTCTATAATGCTACTGCTATGTCAGCTTAAGCTTCTCATCCAAGGAATTGCCCAGGTCACACATAGCCCTATCATGCCTGGTTTTTAAGGTCCTGAAAGCCAAATGAACTTCAGTCCATTCCCATTTTTGCTTGAGGAGACATTGCAAAAATTAGGTGTTCACAGTTGGTTCCCTTTTTCCATTTCTCTCTACTGGAATGTATCTGTTGCCATTGAAGTATGTAGCTGCATGTAAAACACTGTTGATTCAACTGCTCTAAAAAGTTGACAGTGGCAATGGGCTCAGGATGTAGGAGGAAGGTAGAGGTACAGTTTGAGAAAGAGCCCAGGAAATGTCTCCACCATAATGACTTTAAAAAACTCCTAAATCAAATGGAAATGGGGGTGGGGAAGGGGATAGTCACCACGTCTGATGAGAATACATTGTTTAAATGGCAGGAATGGTCTTCTGAATATGGTGGTGTTCTCACAAGGCAATTCTTGGGAAAAACATTTAGTGTGTGCTTATGTGATCTCAGGGCCAGCTGGGTCATTAGTCAAAGTGACACAGCCTACCTGAGGCAGAAATATTAGGGGTACTCTTAAAGACAACAAATTGCCCTATAAGACCATTTGGTTTAAATTGTATGTTTTTTTTTCCTCCCATGGTGGAATTTCCATTTGGATTTTCTGCTCTAGGCTTGGGCAGTGTCTGTGTGTTCTTATGAATCTATTAGGAAGAATCACTATCACTCACTTTACACAACAGATCAAAGCAATTAAACAACTTTGGTTTAAATTACATTATCTGCTCATAGTATTTTTGCAGAAGGCAGTGGATGAACACAGTTACTGCTGGGTACTCCGAATGACAATGATATTTGATATGTGTTTTCTGGCCTAAGAGTGCAAGATAAAACTGTGAAGAGGATGTGAGAAATGCCCAAATACTCCTGTTGACTCTATTAGGATTCACATGTTATATATAATATTTATAATAGCTGATTGACAATGAGGAGCATTCTCTTATCAGACACTTTCTGTTCTGGAGATTAGAAGATCTTATGAGTGCAAGGAACATTTTAGGATTGGGGCAGTTTCCTAGCTACATGTACTGTCAGGTGTTTAAATGCATTACATAGGTAAACTATAGAATTTGAAACACAAGCTGAATAAATCCCAGGAATGCACTAATATTACAATCTCCCACTTCAAGGCAGACACCAACGACGACACCTGCCATTTCTGGGGCTTTTTGAAATCCACTAAATGAAACTTTAGAGTAACTCCCCTTCTTGGAAATGACATCCAGTAGATTGCAGCTTCCATCTCCCATAATTAAGAAGCAAGGCTGCCATTAAACAAAGTTATCTCAAAGTGAACCCAACAGAGCTCTTCAGAGCAGTTGTGAGATTTCAATTTTCAAAAAAATAGATTCAAATAGTTTGCTGGTTTCCTTGTTTGCTTGTTTGAGTAAGTACAGGAAACTATAATGACTCTATTCAAAGAGCTTTTTCAGAATTCGACACTGTATATAAGTATGTCCTCAACTTTGGTGCATTTGCACAATTAATGTAGCCCACTATTTCTCCCAAATTAATATGTTTCACAGGGCCGCTTCTCACATATTCCAGGCATACCAATACCATTGTACCAATACCAATACATTACAAAGGTAAGCTATAGAATTTGAAGAACAAGCTGAATAAATCCCAGGAATGCATAAATGTAACAATCTCCTCCCTCAAGACAGACACCAAAGATGACACCTGTCATTTCTGGGGTTTTCTGAAATCCACTAAATGAAACTTTGAATTAATATGTTTCCCAAGGCCGCTTCTTATATATTTTAGGCATACCAATACTGTTGTTTTATTGACACACACAAAAATCAGACATCTGAATACAACAAACAACACATTTGCTGACGTGTACATTATACAGGTGCACTTGACAGATCAGATTACCTGCAGCTTTTTGCCTATTGTACATATGATGGTTTACAGGGATTTCCACTGCCTCAGATGTGAAGAGGCACTCAGATTATGCAAGCATTTGATCCACATACAACGGCAGAATCGCCAAACTAAAGCGGCTGTTATGCTTGCCCTCAGGTGCTCTGTTTAGAAAGGAATCATAATCTGCAGATTTTTGTTTTTAAAAAAACTTTTCATAAATATTTAACACAAAGCTATAAGAACAGATTTACTGACTTGAACCAAAGGTCCATCTAGCATAATATCCTATCCCATTCGTTGAGTCAAGCCCAGTTTTGGCTGCCTTAAGGAAATGCATAATAACGCACAGCGTTAATGGGGAGCATCCTTGTTCCTGATCATCAGTCTCAGGTTTTACTTTCTAGTAGGAAACAGCAGAATGTTTATCTGAAAAACAGGGGAAGAACATGTGGGGAGGGGATGTATATCCTTGAGAACCATCTCACATTGTGTCACATTCTGTGTTTTTTTCACTGATGTGATTTATTGTGCTAACTCAAAAATTTATCTGCAGTATCATAATGAGTCAATGAAAAGCAAACCACTTCCTGTACCTCAGACAATTTCTTCTGTTGCTGGAAGGCACATGTTTCACAATTAGAAATGGGTTCACAGAACAAAAGTGCTAAATGGATTTAATGGCCATTGTTTAAAGGGGTGTGTGTATGTATAAATGTGTTCACAGTGAATGTCCAAAATACAGAGATTAACAATCACAAGAGAATTTTTACAATGTTTCTGGAAGCTGACAACTTCTGTCCAACAGCTGTCCAAGCCTGGTGCTAGGTTATTGGACATCAACTCCCATCAGTCCCAGCTAGCATTGCCAATGGTCAGGAATCCTGGGAGTAGTTGTCCAAAATGTCCAGAAGATACCAGCTTGGGGGAGGCTGCTGTATAATATCAAGAAGAAAGTGAAAATTTATGCATTAACTAATGTTAATTCCATAATGGAGTTTCCTTGTAACTTTCAGCATTCTCTACATTTGGGCATTTGCAGAAGAGCAATTTATTTATTTATTAAAAAGGTTTACATACTGCCCTTCAGTATCAAATCGCAGGGTGGTGAACAAAATGCCCTAAAATAACAATTACAATAAAATACAGAGAGACAAAACATAACAAACAAAATCTAGCAAGCTAGAAATTTAAATCTCCAACTGCCCAGGAGGTATCAGAGACAGCCAGAAAGAAAGATCAGAATATTGGGTTGCGAAATGTAGGACTAAAAACATTGTTGTAGTGCTAAAAACATTGTAGTGAGTAGTATGATGTAGCCAGTATGATGTGGTGGTTAAATTGTTGAACTAGGACTGCGAAGACACAGATTCAAATCTCTGTTCAGCCATGAAGCTCATCCGGTCAGTCACTTTTCCTTAGCCTACTTCACAGGGTTGTTGTGATGATAAAAAGCGGGAGCAGCAGAGAACCATATATGTTGCCTTGAGTTGATTGGAGGGAAAGTAGACTCTGAATGTAATAAATAACAATAAGCATCAAAAATCACTACTGTGATCAGATCTGGATCTTTGCGATTATGCAAGGAAACCATCACACTCAGAATCCATTGCAATTTAATATGGATGTTGATGGAAATTGCAGGCTAAACCACATCTTGTTAAGGCATGCTTAACAGTTTCATTCATCAGTTCCTTGCATGTCATAGGGAAAATGTGATCCCTGGTGACAATTTGCAATAATGCATGGTGTTTAATTGCTCTTCTTGTAGCATTTAGTTTATAAATAATAGGAGTAGTTACAAGCACTACAGTCACCTTTTATTCTTCTGATCTCATGAGAAAATAGTAGGGATGTGCAACAGATCGGACCCGATCCAAGATCCGGGCCCAATCCGGCCAAAATCGGAACATTAATTAATGATTCTGATTTCAAAAAACTGAGGTCTGTTTTTTTCCAACCCGATTTTTTTTTCCTGATTTTGATCAGGAAAAAATGGAAAATCAGACCTCCATTTTTTGTGTTTTCGCCATAGGCTTGCATTAGGGGAAAGAAAGCTTTTCCCCAATGCAAGTCTATGGGGAAAACATGACGGCGGGTGACTGGGGACCTCCCTCCCTCCCCCCCTCACGTTCCTTATCTGCTGCCTCCTCGCTGCCATCTGCTACCGCCTGCTCCCCCAATCTATTGAGAAACAGGCTTTGCGGACTACCTCTCAGTAGAGCGTCGGGTGATGATCACCTGGCGCTCTACTGAAAGGCAGGCCGCAAAGCCTGTTTCTCAGTAGATTGGACCTGTGGGCAGAAGCGGACAGAAGCGGACAGCCCTGGCAGGTAAGGAGCGCAAGTGGGGGGGAGGGGGACCTGCTGGGGCCACCCACTTCTGTCCGCTGCCGCCCACTGGTAGAAGGGACCAGCGGGCAGCAGCAGATGGAAGTGGGCAGCCCCGGCAGATAAGGAGCTTGAGTGGGGGGGAGGGAGGTGGAGGTCCCCACTCACCCGCCCCCATGTTTTCGCCATAGGCTTGCATTGGGAAAAAGCTTTCTTTCTCCCAATGTAAGCCTATGGCGAAAACACCTAAAATGGCGTCCGATCCAAAAATCGTACGTCCAATTTTGGATCGGAATCGGATCCGATCCGGATGACATCCGATCCAATCCGATCTGACGCCACAGTGCCGGTACCAATCCCGATCCCGATTCAATTTTTTGGGACCGTGAACATCCCTAGAAAATAGCACTTAAGAATCTACTATTTCTGAAGATACATTTTCAATATACACTAAATTCAGCTCTTTAGAGTTAGCCAGTTTTAAGAACTGAGAGAGGGGATTACAGTTTACATTTCTTGTTCAAAGATGAACATTTTCCAATCTCCCATTCTGGATAGGTTTAGCACATAGTCCAGCATTTCTTGCAGATCATAGAAAAAGGGGAAAGATTTGGAATATCATAGGGCTATATCCAATGTCACGAGGTAGATGTCCACTTGTGGAATTAGGGCTTTCTTTCCCTTCCCCACCGCAGCTATCCACATGTACCCCAAATCTTTTCCAGAGAGTCCCCCAACCTTTCAGAGCAGATTTTGGTGTCATGGAGTGAAGGGGGGAATTTTATCTGCCTGTAGTGTCTCTTATCCTGACAGAAAGACACTGCTGTCCACAACTTACAGGCCAGGGAATGTGTGGCCCTCCTGATATTGTTGAACTGCAGCTCTTCATCTTCAGCATTTAATTTATCTGCCACTTTTCCATAAAAAGTGTCCCAAGCTGCTTACATAATAAGAAACCAACAGCAACTGCAATAGTACATTGTTACAATAATAAACAACCCAAACAATTCATTTCACAAATATTAAAATTATAACATTTCAAATTAATTACAAAATAGGCAAAACACATCCATTTCAACACAATATCAATTATTATTATAATTTTATAAGCCAAAGCCAAATACACTCAAACATTCCTATGCCTGGAGGGATTTATAGAAAATACAAACTGCAATCCACTGCCCCAGGAGTACAAAGTGTGGATGACAGCAACCAGATTTTTTATGGCCTGTAGCAGCTGATCTCTCTCTCTCTCTCTCTCTGTGTGTCTCTCTCTCTCTCTCTCTCTCGACTCTTTCCTGCAGGTGAAGTTTTCAAAGCTCCAAGGGAGAGCAGTGGGGTTGGGGTTTGTGTTTAGTCTCTTCCCTTTGCTCTGGATGTTTGTGCTACTTCCCATCTTTCCTCACTATTTGCTATGCTGGATTGGTCTGTTGGGAGCTGTGGTCTAGCAATATCTGGAGAAACACATTCCCCACCCCTGCCGTAGATTGTGAGCTGCTGATACAACTAGAGATGGAATATATTCCCTTTTCACTACTTACAGGATGTCTGTGCCCAGGTCATATCTCCACCCATCTTCGTAATTCATATGTGTAAAACCTATCTTGAGGACCGATCAGGTATTTAGCAACGAGGATAATGGGAGATGAAGAGCTTTCAGCATAAGGTTTTTATTATGTGCTTGTTATTGCTCACTCATGATAGTTTGTGGGTCCTTTAGACAACCTTGTCATCCTCCAGGGCATCTCTGACTCTTTGGAACTCTTACCGCGAGGGTATTTAGACCGAGGAAAGTGCAGTATTTTCTTGAATGGCGTTATATTTATAGTGTGCAATTGCACAATTCCGCTAGAACACAATGCCATCAATTGGCCGTATGATGAAACAAAGAGAAAGGCAGAGAAAGACCAACCCTGGAAAAAAGCATGTGTAAAGGAGCTAATTTTTATCCCACAAAGAATCCTGAAGCAGAGGCCCCTGTAATGGTGAAGGATGATAGTCTGATGTAGAGAAATCCCCAGTATTGCAGGTGACAGGGCTCAAGATGTTACTGGCAGGTCTTCTGTTGTTGCTGTCATCATCATCGTCATAATATTTATCTAGCACCATCACTGTGGATCATAAAGTTACAAAGTACAGACAGGTCCCTGCCCCAAGGAGCATACAATCTACCATTTGACGGAGAGGAAACAACAAAAGAGGGGTGGGGGAAGGGAGGCAATAAACAGATTTTTTTCGGTTGCACATGCTTAGGCTGAGAACATGGGAACCAGGGGGATTGAGAAGGGAGGTTTGAGGAGAGACTTGAGGGAAGTAAGAGAGGAGGCATCACTCTGGCATTCTGGGAGGCAGTTCCAAGAATGCAAAGCAGCAAGGGAGAAAGGGTGCAGCCTTCTGGAGGGTGCAGGAGTTCTTTAGACACTATTAGCCAAACTCACCCAGTGCACATTAAGTGATGATGGTCTGGCAAGTTGCACAATGGTACAGCTTAACATGGTGCCTTTATGCAAAAGCAATTGTGCTGGGACTCTGTGCCAAACATTTCAAAAACATAAACAAGAGCAATAGTAGTATTGAGCAAAATTGTGCCAAATGAGTAAGGGGCATTTTCAACACACCCCTCAAAGTGACAGATGTATTTCTACATACCAGTGTGGGAAACATAACATTCCCAATTCCTCTTCTCTATATCAGCAGGTGATGTCTAGGGAGACAATGGAAAGAGAAGGCAACAGCACTCTACTTACTGATTTCGTCTTAATGGGGTTCACAGCAGATCCACTCCTGAGGATAATCTTCTTTGTGCTGTTCCTGGTCGCTTACACCCTAACGCTGACTGGAAACGTGGGTCTCATGACGCTGATCTACCTAGATTCCTGCCTGCACACTCCCATGTACTTCTTTGTGGGCAGCCTTTCCTTCCTGGATGTCTGGTACTCCACAGTCTATACTCCCCGGATCCTGGCTGACTGTGTGTCCAAGAACAAGTCCATCTCCCTCGCTAGCTGTGCAACCCAATTCTTCTTCTCTGCTGGCGTGGGCCAAATTGAATGCTACCTGCTGGCAGTCATGGCATATGACCGCTATGTGGCCATCTGCAACCCCCTCCTCTATGCCACTGCCATGTCTAAGAAACTCTGCATCCAGCTGGTTGCTGGGTCTTATGTAGCAGGCTTTGCCAATGCCATTGTGCACACAGGTAACACCTTCCGCCTACACTTCTGCGGGAACAACATTATCAACCACTACTTTTGTGATGAACCACCACTCGTGAAGATGGCCTGTGATGATATCTGGGTCTATGAATTCATCCTGGCTGCTGTTATTGGTTGCAATATGTTGGCAACCACAGCTCTCATCCTTGGCTCTTACACGGGTATCGTGGCAGCCATTATTCGGATCCGGTCAGCCGCAGGGCGCCGCAAGGCCTTCTCCACTTGCTCTGCCCATCTCATCTCTGTCTCCCTCTTCTATGGCTCCATCCTCTTCACGTATTCCCGACCCAGTTCTCAGCACACTCCAAACTGGGACAAGGCAACTGCTTTGTTCTACACAGTCATCAACCCCCTCATCAACCCCTTGATTTACAGTTTGCGCAACAAAGATGTGAAGTCAGCCTTCAAGAAAATCTTGGGGAGATTCATAAGATCTAAATGAATCTTGTTGTCTTTATCCATTTAATACAGGTTACAGATATGGGGAAGAAGCACTGCCATTTAGATTCCTCCTTTATTGTTCCAGCACACATAGGAGCGGAGAGTACTGGGAAACCAAAGGTTTTTCTACATGAAGTTTTCTAAATGAGGCCACTCGACCAAGGCTTTTGCTTCTGGGTAGTTTGTGGGCTTTCTCTGCACTTCAATATATTCCATTAAACAACCACTAGGTGGTCTTCTAGTATAGCAGAAAAGCACAAATACACAAAGGTTTCATGTCACCATTCACTGATAATCCAAACTTTCCTCATTAGGAAAAATACAGCTAAAATGGTTGCAAAGAATGGAATAGGTCTGGGTGAATGTAAAGTACCCATAAATTACTGTGATTGAGGAATCACAAACTGACAATAAATGCCTTGTGTAAAAGGCTCCAAGGCTTTTATCATGTGATTACTTGGCCTCAATCATGGCATTTTATAGGGGATCCAGTCAAAATAAGAGTTTTCACTCATAATCTTCCTGTGTTTCCCAGAGCAACTTCAAACTTTTTTTCTTTCTATGCAAAATCTATTAAAAAGGACAGTCAGAATAGCTGCACAATGCCTTCTGACTATTTGACCATATATACCTGTGTGGGCCCTATGTTTAGAGGCCCTCTTTTGGCTGCCCACACCAAGTGAAGTGAGGCGGGTGGCTCCTAAGTGCAGGGCCTTTTCCATTTTGGCACCCCAGTTGTGGAATGCCCTCCCAAGAGAGGTTTGCCAGGCAGCTTTTCAGTGCCAGGTGAAAACCATTTTCTTCTCCCGGGCATTTTAGTTCTTCAGTTTTCAGGGCAGGCACAGGACCATCCTAGGGTTGGGCAGGTCCGCCTGGGCCTGCGAGGGCCAAATACAGGGGCATCCGCTGCCCTTGTAGGCCCCAGCAGATTTTTGATCCAATGCTAGGGAGGAGTGTCCAGATAGAACACTTCAAGTGCTCCACCTATTTCGAATATCAAAAGGGAAATGACAAAGAACCAATGGCACTGAGAGACATGCCTGCACATTGGGGCTGATCTGTTCACATGGGAACAAAAGAGCTATTTACTTTTTCTGGGCTATTATAGCCAGTGTCCAGAGATCGTAGAGTTACCAGATACAAGGGCAAGCACAGTAGTCAATGTTATGAAATAAATTCTAGCAAGACATGGAATATGTGATGAAATTGTATCTGACAATGGGCCATGGTAAACACCAGCTGAATTTGCAACCTTCACCAAGGAGTGGAGTTTTAAACACACACTCACAAGCCCATACTGCCCACAGTCAAATGGGCTAGCAGAATAGTATGTACAAATTATGAAAAAAATGATGAAATGAGCCAAAAAGGCCAATCAAGATGCATACTTGAGCTTGTTGAGCTGCTGAAACATGTCAATAGTGGGAGATGCATCTCCAGCTCAGCTGTTAATGAGCAGACGACTAAAATTCAAGTTTCCAACTGCAAGTAGTCAACTTTTAGCAAACATCCAGAAGGGAGATGAGATCAGGAAAAACATAATAAACTCAAGGCTCAAACAGAAAATATGTTGTATCAGAGGTACAAAGTTACTCAAACCACAGGAGATAGGAAATTCAACAATAAGATGAACATTGAGAACCAGCTGTAGTAACAGGTGTCAGAGGAACAGCACATTTGTACATAATGCACACAAAGAAATGAAAGGACTGCAGGAGAAACATAAGACAACTCAGTATGTGGGAAGAGAAGAAGAAAAGGATGATTACACATATGCAGGCAGTTATAGAGATAGATTCCAAGACGAAATCCAAGAGTCACAATCTACTACACAATCTAGGGTATTCTGTATAGAGATGGGGTGTAAATTGAATAGATTATTATTATTATTATTATTATTATTATTATTATTATTATTATTTCCCCCAACCCACTCAAGAGTGCATCAAAGACAGGATGGGCCCACCAGGGCCACACGTCTGTAGCAGGCCCCCAACTTTGCCTCCCAATAATGCATGACATTTGTGCATACACAGAGAGAGAGGGTGTACCATATGCAACAATAAAGCAAAAGATTTGTATCTCGTCTCTGGTACTTAACTCAAATACAAACACAAATGTCCGCTTTCACAGCTCACAGCACAACATCAACACACATCAATGCACTCTCTCTCTCTCTCTCTCTCTCTCTCTCACACACACACACACACACACTTAAGAAGGTTATAGATGGAGTCACTCCTTATTGAGACACAACGGTCAAACAGGACACACACATACACAGCCAGCCCTGGCCCAGGACATTTTGCTACCTGAGGTAGACCAGAAAATGTCTTCCACTTCTTACTGGTTGTTCTGGGCCAGTGACTACCTCTCAGTACATATGCTTTCTCACATATAATGCACATACAACACACAAACATTCATTCACACATCTCCATTTTCACATTGAATACACTCCTCTAGTCCCATCTCAACACACACTTATAACAAAGCACACACACATGGGGGTTGGGGGGGCAATATTCTGATGGGGGTCAACATGCTGAGACAAGGAAAGATCAACCTTTGCCTTCCCAGCAGTGCCCCCTCCCCACGCCCCTTTGAGGCACTGCCGATAGCCACCACTGCTGTCTCACTTCAGCCATTGCCACAAAACCAACGAGTGAGGAGGACAACTTGCCCTCTCGATCCCTACATACCCAGGGAGGAGATGCAATTAGACTACAATGACAACATATCATTAAAACATCTCTCAGGGAGGGGAGTTTTCCATCATGTTTAAAAGAACCAGTGGTACAGCCGCTTCTTAAAAAGCCCTCCCTGGACCCCCTGGATCATAGTATCTATAGACCAGTATCAAATATTCCATTTCTGGGCAAGGTGATCGAGTAGGCAGTTGCCTTCCAACTCCAAGTTAATTTGGATGCTACAGATTTTCTAGACCCATTTCAAACCAGCTTCAGGGCAGTATATGGAGTTGAGACCACTATGGTCACCTTAGTGGATGATCTTCACATTAGTATTGGCCAGGGGAGTGTGTCCCTGCTGGTACTTCTGGATATCTCCGCAGCTTTCGATACCATCGACCATAGTAACCTTCTGGAACACCTGAGGGAATTGGGAATCAGGGGCACTGTGCTTCAGTGGTTTCGGTCCTACCTCTTGGGCAGGTTCCAGATGGTGATACTTGGGGATAGTTGCTCCTCAAAGAAGGAGCTGTTGTATGACGTACCACAAGGCGCCATCCTATCCCCAATGCTGTTTAACATCTACATGCAAGCTGGGAGAGATCATCCGGAGGCATGGGGTGGGGTGCTATCAGTATGCTGATGACACCCAAATATATTTCTTTATGCCTTTGACAACAGCATCAGCTAAGGATAGTGTGTCTCCTCTGAAAGAATGCTTGGAGGTGGTAATGGGCAGGATTAGGAAAAACAAACTGAAGCTGAATCCAGACAAGACGGAGGTGCTTACTGTCAAAGGCCCCAACCTGGGTTTGGAGGTGTGTCAACCAGTTCTGGATGGGCTTACACTCCCCTGCTGCGTTCGTAGCTTGGGGGTGCTCCAGGATCCATCACTCCAAATGACAGCTCAGATAGATGCGATGGCCAGGAGTGCGTACTATCAGCTTCAGCTGATATGCTAGCTGCGCCCCTTCCTAAAGTTGGAAGATCTAAAAACGGTAGTGCACACACTGGTGACTTCAAGGCTCAACTTCTGCAATGCACTGTGCATACAGCTACCTCTGTGCTTAGTCCAGAAACTTCAACAAGTTCAAAATATGGCAGCCAGGTGACCATATTACACCATCTTTAAAATCACTCCACTGGCTGCCAATTAGTTTCCGGGCAAAGTACAAAGAGTTGGTTATTACCTTCAAAGCCCTACATGGTTTGGGTCCAGGTTACCTGCATGATCGCCTTCTCCCATACAATCCTCCCCGCATACTCAGGTCCTCTGGGCAGAATTTGCTATAGTTGGCCAAAACTAGGCTGACAACTGTTACCCAGAGGACCTTCTCTTCTGCCGCTCCCAGACTGTGGAATGGCCTGCCGGAAGAGATTCGTCAACTTAATAGTCTCTTTGACTTTAAGAAAGCCATAAAGACCAATCTCTTCTGGCAGGCCTACACAGTCGAATTTTAAGAGTTTTATTGGTATTTTAATAATGTATTAATTTAATATGTTTTTAATTAGATTTATGTATTTTATGTCATTTGTATTGATGTTGTTCCCTGCCTCGATCCTGAGGAAGAGGCGGGTAATAAATAAATATATTATTATTATTATTATTATTATTATTATTATTAAATAAAGGTGAAAACACAAGTGATCTTAGCAAGGGCTACCAAGTCCCCATATGTCAGCGTTGCTTGAATGGTGCAGAGTGGATGCAACACCACAGTAGCTCTTACCAGAGAATCTAGACCACAACTAGTAAACAAAGAAGTGCTGGTTTGGCAAACAGCACAGCATGCAGGGTTTCAGTTGTTCTTGTAGTCATGTTGCGTGAGGCCTTAAATATAATACTTTGCATGGCACAAAAGGGAACTGGTTTTCAGTTCCCTCATCCTAGATCATGTTCTGTTGTTTTTTGCCCAAAATACCCATTTCCCCACTAGGCCTGCTTTCCCTAAAGATCTTAAGGAGCTGCAAGATTAATATTTGAGTCGCAGCAGTTAAGCAAATAATCCAAAAGTCATCTGCGCTTTCCCCTCCCCCATCTGAAATCATCACTCAGCTTTTGTAGTGTGGCATACCCAGGATGTGGCTTATAGGACACATTTTTTTGTGATTAAATCTAGCCAATAAGGAGTCTGCTATCATAACCAAAGGTGTGAAATGTGTCTTGAATGTGGGTTTCTATTCTCCTTTGCCTTAATGGAATTTAGCATCACTGTTTCAACAGACCTTTTGGGTGCCAAACAACTTGATGTAACAAGCACCACATAAGTATTTGATGTTGAGATCAGATACACCATTGTCCATAACAGCCAATGCTCAGAAATACATAACTAGGAATTGCTTGGGTGTTTGTGTATTTTCTTTTTTGATACAGCCCATAAATTTTTGGGAAATGCTACAAAGTAATAGGCACAATCCAGCCAAACATAAGCACTTTTCAGCCCAATAGGATCCAGTAAGAGAGATGAAAAAGCTGCTTTGCTCTCCCATTGAAACTAATCCTTCAAACTGCTTGGTTTTGGCTGGATCATGCTCAGTGTCATGTCATATTGCAGAGAACACAACCAGAAGCATTGTGGCAGCTCTGATGCCTTCCAGCTGTAGCACCCCTTCTACGGACCCACCTGAGAAGCTTCTGCAAGCGTTGGACAAGTGCACTGCCCAGATTCACTCGTCCTTTTCCTTCCCCACCAGTTGGAAAGTGAAGGACAAGTGCACAGCCACCCTTCCCACAGGGGCCTGCCATTTGGGGACAATTCATTCCATTTGCTTTGGAATTTGCATAAGGTGTTTCATACTGAATAATAACGAAGGGCTTTTCTACACAAGACATTTATCGTGTGCTCGTGATTCCTTACTTACAGATGTTTATGGGTTCATTAGACAACATTGAGATCCTTTAGTTCCACTTCTGTTTTTTCAAAGCACTATCCTGGGTATTTTTTAGAACGGGGGAAATGGGGTATGACTTCTGAAAGTGCTGTTTCTACTGGTGTATTTGTGTTATTCTGCTGTCGCACAGAGCCACCTAGAGGTTATGTTGCAGAAAAGCAGGAAAGGAAAAGCTCTTTGTGTAGAGCTCAGTTCTGCGACGAAACTAAGGGTAGATACAGGATTAAAAGCTTCATGTAGAAAAGCTCTGAATGACAGCAGGCACTCTTCTCTTTGTTTCTACCGTTTGGATGAGGAGCTGGTAAAGTAGCAGGGGAGGATGAGGAGATAGAGGAGGAGAAGGAGAAGGACAAATTGCTTCCAACCCCAGCGTAGTGTTTAAGGCATATCTTATCAAGGCCTTCCTGGGAAACCAGCCAGCAAGTTCTTATCAGTCCTTTCTGGGAATGCAGCCAGTGGCGATACTCCTGGTTGCCAAGCAGCGAGAAGTTAAGTCCAAAAATCCTGGATGCCGAATTGTCACAGGTCAAGCAGCACAGACATTTAGCAGAGGTCTAGAGTCCAGTCCAGGGGTCAAAGGCACAGCAAATCCATAGTCAGGAAACACAGAGCAGGCAGCAAAACTAACAACCTCACAATGGTTGTTACCAGCGTCAGATTGCTTCCAGGTGCCGGCTTCTATGCAGAGTCTCGGTCTCCACCCACCCATCCATCCCCAGCTGTGGCTCATTACTGAGCCTTCCCTCAGCCTTCTATTTAAGGTCATCATCCACAGTGCTGTGTTTCTGCACCCGCAGACTTTTTCTTGCTGGCCAGACTTGCTCTGTATGCTTAAATCACCTTCTTTCCCGGGGGCTGGGTGGACAACTCACTTTGGGCTCAGAGTCTACTTCATTTGAGACAGGAGGTAGAGGAGGATGGCTTTCATGGGGCTTTTCCGAGGAACTTGCTTCCTCAGCTGCACGGCCCCTCTCTCTCTGCAATGCTCCTTCCGGCATGTCCTCAGGAAAAGGAGAGTCTACAGCCTCTGGTAAGTCAGCTTCCTCCTCAGATGAAGATTCCTCAGGAGGGGCCATGACACCCAGCTTCATTGATGTTTATGGGCAGCTCTCTCTCTCATCTCTACGAACTCTTAAAAATAGCATCTCAGTATGAACCAAGAAGTGAACTATCCAAAATGCATTGATTCATTCTACCCTTTATATATAGGTATGTTTCTGTTCTTCTATTCCATACATTCCATTCACTTCGCTCCCCACACTCAATTTTCAGAGGTCTCCCACCCTTCTGAGGGCCAAACTAAACGTTCTTCTAATCACGCATGATTGGATTCTTCAGAAAAAGTTCCTTGGGCCCTGGTTGGGACTGAGACTGTGGCACTCCAAGGGCTAGGATTTAAGCTTCCCCAGCCTGTTTGTAACCCGAAATTCCACCTCCATCCCTGGGGAGGGGGCATTAAAAAGGGGGAGGAAATGCTTCCATCAGCAAACCTCTGGGTTACCCCAACTCTGCTAATACTTCTGTCTTGTATGTGGGTAGGATGTGCTTTGGCTCTAGCTCTATGGGTTCAGAAAGACTCAGAACTCCATCACACCTACTTTTTTCCTGGTATGCATCTGCAATTTCCAGCTCTGTTTCTTTACTGCCTCAAGCGCTAGTCATGTGCATGCATTGTTGCCTTATTTCATGTTGTTTACCTTTTGACCTGCTCCAGTTTGCTCGCCCCATCCCGCCCCTTTTCCTTCCTCCTCCAGTTCATTGGTTCTTGTGGTTGATGGACATTGTGATGGATGCGGGTGCCTCCCCACTCCTGCTTTAGTTTTGTTGTCCACTTTTTTAACAATTTAGCATTTGATCGATTAAGCGCCTTTTCTGCCTTTCGAGGGGGAGAAAAAGCAATGAGAAAGCAATGAGATTGGAGCAGCGAAAGTCGTTTAGAGCACAAGCCTGTTCATTCTAGCAACTCAGCACACCCTCCTCTTTCGTCAGCAAGATCACCCTTCAATGAACACGCCTCCATAAAAGCGGTTCATTCTGACATAATGCTAGGACAGCAATACATGGGGATGGAAGAGTGGTTTGATCCTGCATGGAGAAAAAATGCCGCGTTTTCCCTGCCCCAGAAAAACACGGAAAATGGAGGGGAAGAGGCAGGATTACTGCAGGACAAAGGCAATGTCATATGAGGGTTGCGGGGCAAAATGGTAAACAAGGCGGGACGAAGGTGCGATAAAATGCTGGTATGCTGGAGTTCTCCATTTAGTCTTGGTATGATGATGCATACATGTACTTACTTCAAATTTATTTAGGATTGAAGGACCAGTTCAAGAGAAAGACTACAGAGCCAAGACAATCTATTTCTCAGATCTTAGAATCCATCTATGGCATCTTCACATCTTTTACAGAAGGACTTCTAGATGCAATTGCAATTTATTTTTTTATTCTTTTCCTTTTCTAAATGTTGTGTGTGTGTGTGTGTATTTTTGAATAAAAATAATTTTAAATCAAGCAGTCGTCTCTCGGCACACTTTAAAAAAACACACAAGTGGCTTTCCAATTGTCTTGTTTCTTTCTCCTCAGTATAAACTCAAAAGAACCAATTTCCATAAGAGAGGGGCCCTATTGGGGATGTTAGAACATCAGCACAATCCTACAGAGGTAAGAACCAGAGAGCCCATGGTGGAGGAACCACCACACCCAAGCCCTGTCAGGCTCATGCTGGCAAAGGCAGAAGTGGGGTGGGTGGGGCTTGCATGGCTTTTTTTTTCCAGTTTTGGAGACATCTTGGGGGGATGAGAATTATTTCTGAATCCAAGGCTTTCCTCAATTTGTTGACCCCCACCCCCCTATCTGCGTTTTATCTGCTGCCAAAACAAGATGGCCTTGAGAGGAAAACCTTCTACTCTTGACTATGGATCTCCCTTTCCACCCACAGAGAGGGAAGTCCGCAATATCCTATAGCCACTTGGATACCCTCCAAGAGACCATAAGATTGTGCAAAATGAATAAAGTATTAAAAAGAAGCAATTTTTGATAGAGCAGGACTTCAGGAATATTAGAAAATAAAAGACACATTATTTAATTATACATGCAACATAAATGCTACACAGGTCAGGGCAAAATACAAAGATTACAGAAAGTCCATAAGAGCTGCAAATTGATTTGACAGCCATAATGAGTGACACACCATATACATAATTTCTGTTTCACATTCCATTTCAGAAATGGAATCCACCTGCCATGGTTATTTCTAATTCTATCGTTCCAGTTCTTTAAAGAACAGGACTCATGACAAGGGATGATCACAACTGAGCGTTTAAGTGCCCTCAAGATGGAAGGGCTGGGCAGTGGGTACAGTGAGGAAGGTGATTGTTTACATGCAGAAGAACTCACAACCCAAGGGATCGTGATGTTTTCTTCGTCTCCAATGTGAAAGACCGTGCAGAGCTGGTATTCACAGCTCCAATCAACAATAGGAAGGAATAATTGTAATTACTTGTACAGGGACCTGACTGGGGCGTCTTAATTTTAGAGACTCTTCAGGGAGACTTGTGATGATCTTCACTCAGAAAAAGCAACAACCTTCAGTATAGACCACCTGACAGGCTTGTGCAAATGGAGTTATTGGGAAAGGATACTTGGCTCCATACAGGTAAGGCTTCATACAGGTAAGGCTGGTTGCTTTGGAGATATACTATGGAAATGTCCCCATGGTTCTATAATGCTACTGCTATGTCAGCTTAAGCTTCTCATCCTAGGAATTGCCCAGGTCACACATAGCCCTATCATGCCTGGTTTTTAAGGTCCTGAAAGCCAAATGAACATCCGTCCATTCCCATTTTTGCTTGAGGAGACATTGCAAAAATTAGGTGTTCACAGTTGGTTCCCTTTTTCTATTTCTCTCTACAGGTATGTATCTGTTGCCGTTGAAGTATGTAGCTGCATCTAAAACACTGTTGATTCAACTTCTCTAAAAAGCTGACAGTGGCAATGGGCTCGGGATGCAGGAGGAAGGTAGAGGAACAGTTTGAGAAAGAGCCCAGGAAATGTCTCCACCATAATGACTTTAAAAAAGTCCTAAATCAAATGGAAATGGGGGGGGGGGGGAGAGATAGTCATCATGTCTCATGAGTGTACATTGTTTAAGTGGAAGGAATGGTCTTCTGAATATGGTGGTCTTCTGACAAGGCAATTATTGGGGAAAACATTTAGTGTGTGCTTATGTGATCTCAGGGCCAGCTGGGTCATTAGTTAAAGTGACACAGCCTACCTTAGGTCCCCTCTACAAGGATTCACTTTTGCGCCCGGTTAGGCGATTATGCGCATAATCACTGAAGCGCATTTACGCCCAATCCCTCTGCACGAGAGGCGGCGAGAGGCGGCGAAGCGCATTAACGGATGTCCAAAATGCGCTTTACAAGTAGTTAATGCACATAAGCGCTTATTCACACAGTCAAAATGTGCTTTAACAGACAGAGCAAAATAAAACTCGGGATTTAATGCACATTCGATAATGCGCATAATCGGGGAGATAACGCGCCTCTACGCCCAATTTGCGCTCCGTTCTTGTAGAGGTAATTTTTTTAATGCGCCTTGAAAGAGCTTTAAATGCCTCTTGTAGAGGCACCGTTAGGCAGAAATATTAGGGGTACTAAGACAACAAATTGCCCTATAAGTCCATTTGGCTTAATTTGTATATTTTTTTCCTCCCTTGGTTGGACGTCCATTTGTATTTTCTGCTCCAGGCTTGGGCAGTGTCTGTGTGTTTGGTTTAAATGCATTAAACCAAACTTTAGTTTAAATGCATTAATCTTAAATTATCTGCTCATAGTATTTTTGCAGAAGGCAGTGGATGAACACCGTTACTGCTGGGCACTCCGAATGACAATGATACTTGACAATATGCACAATGCTAAAGAGTACTAGCAAGATAATGGGAGAGTGGGAGGAAAGAATGATAGTAAAAAAAAAGTGAGGTGTGTTTTCTGGCCTAAGAGTGCAAGATAAAACTGTGAAGAGGATGTGAGAAATGCCCAAATACTCCTGTTGACTCTATTAGGACTCACATGTTATATATTATATTTATAATAGCTGATTGACAATGAGGAGCATTCTCTTATGAAACACTTTCTGTTCTGGAGATAAGAAGATCTTATGGGTGCAAGGAATATTTTAGGATTGGGGCAGTTTCCTAGCTACATGTACTGTCAGGTGTTTAAATGCATTGCATAGGTAAACTATAGAACTTGAAGCACAAGCTGAATAAATCCCAGGAATGCACTGATATTACAATCTCCCACTTCAAGGCAGACACCAAAGATGGCATCTACCATTTCTGGGGCTTTCTGAAATCCACTAAATGAAACTTTAGACTAACTCCCCTTCTTGGAAATGACATCCAGTAGATTGCAACTTGCATCTCCCATAATTAAGAAGCAAGATTGCCATTAAGCAAAGTTATCTCAAAGTGAACCAAACACAGCTCTGTGAGATTTCACTTTTTGAAAAATGGATTCAAATAGTTTGCTGGTTTACTTGCTTGCTTCTTTGAGTGCAGGAAATTGTAAGGGCTCTATTCAAAGAGCTTTTTCAGAGTTCGACACTGTATATAAGTATGTCCTCAACTTTGGTGCATTTGCACAATTAATGTAGCCTAGGCTGACCAGATAAAATCCAGGTCAGGGCTCCTGTAACTTTAACAGTTGTAGAGAAAAGGGAATTTCAGCCAGTGTCATTTGTATGCAATTAATTCCTGATGATATTCCCTCTTCATCACAACAGTTAAAGTTGCAGGGGCCCTGCCTTCTTTTGTATATGGTCACTCTAGTATAGTGCATGCACCTTTAACTGTTGTGATGAAGAGGGAATATCACCAGGAACTAATTGCATACAAATAACACTGGCTGAAATTCCCTTTTCCCTACAACTGTTAAAGTTACAGGAGCCCTGACCTGGATTTTATCTGGTCAGCCTAATGTAGCCCATTATTTCTCCCAAGTTAATATGTTTCACAGGGCCGCTTCTCACATATTCCAGCCATACAACTACCATTGTTATATTGACACACACAAAAATCAGACTTCTGAATGCAAGGAACGACACATTTGCCGATGCGTACATTTAGGCTGACCAGATAAAATCCAGGTCAGTGCTCATGTAACTTTAACAGTTGTAGGGAAAAGGGAATTTCAGCCAGTGTCATTTGTATGCAATTAGTTCCTGGTGAAATTCCCTCTTCATCACAACAATTAAAGTTGCAGGCACTATAGTAGAGTGACCATATACAAAAGAAGGCAGGGCCCCTGCAACTTTAACTGTTGTGATGAAGAGGGAATTTCACCAGGAACTAATTGCATACAAATAACACTGGTTGAAATTCCCTTTGCTCTACAACTGTTAAAGTTATATGAGCACTGACCTGGATTTCATCTGGTCACCCTAGTACATTATACAGTTGCACTTGACAGTAGATTGGATTACCTGCAGCTTTTTGCCTATTGTACATATGATGGCTTACAGAGATTTCCACTGCCTCAGATGTGAAGAGGCACTCAGATTATGCACGCAGAAATCTAATTATGCATTAGATCCACATACAATTGCAGAATCGCATGACTAAAGCGGCTGTTATGCTTGCCCTCAGGTGCTCCATTTAGAAAGGAATCATAATCCGCAGATTTTTTTAAAAAAACTTTTCATAAACACAAGAATATAAGAACAGAGTTACTGACTTGAACCACAGGTCCATCTAGCTAGCATATTATAGGGTGACCAGATAAAATCCAGGTCAGAGCTCCTGTAACTTTAACGGTTGTAGAGAAAAGGGAATTTCAGCCAGTGTCATTTGTATGCAATTAGTTCCTGGTGAAATTCCCCCTTCATCACAACTGTTAAAGTTGCAGGGGCCCTGCCTTCTTTTGTACATGGTCACTCTAGTATAGTGCCTTCACCTTTAACTGCAGTGATGAAGAGGGAATTTCACCAGGAACTAATTGCATACAAATGACACTGGCTGAAATTCCCTTTTCTCTACAACTGTTAAAGTTACATGAGCCCTGACCTGGATTT
The DNA here is from genome assembly GCA_029215795.1 of Anniella stebbinsi. NCBI lineage: Eukaryota > Metazoa > Chordata > Lepidosauria > Squamata > Anniellidae > Anniella > Anniella stebbinsi. The sequence goes on from JARDYH010000001.1 coordinate 262,438,753, forward strand.
TATCTGGTCACCCTAGCATATTATCCTATCCCATTCTGTAAGTCAAGCCCAGATTTGGCTGCCTTAAGGATTTACATAACGATGTACATAAGCGTTAATAGGGAGCATCCTTGTTCCTGATCATCAGTTTCAGGTTTTACTTTCTAGTAGGAAACAGCAGAATATTTATCTTAAAAAGAGGGGAAGAACATGTTGGGAGGGGGTGTATATCCTTGAGAACCATCTCAGATTGTGTCACATTCTGCTGTGATCTATTGTGCTAACTCAAACATTTATCTGCAGTATCATAATGAGTCAATCAAAAGCAACCCACTTCTTTGATCTCAGGCAATTTCTTCTGTTGCTGGAAGGCACATGTTTCACAAATAGAAATGGGGGCACAGAACAAAAGTGCTAAATGGATTTAATGGCCATTGTTTAAAGGGGTGTGTGAATGCAGAAGCATTCTCTACATTTGGGCATTTGCTTCAAGAGCAATTTATTTATTACTTTTAAAAAGATTTACATACTGCCCTTCATTATTAAATCACAGGGTGGTGAATAAAATGCCCTAAAATAACAATTACAATACAGAGAGAGAAACCATAACAAAGAAAATCTAGCAAGCTAGAAATTAAAATCTCCAACTGCCCAGGAGGTATCAGAGACAGCCAGAAAGAAAGATCAGAATATTGGGTTGGCAATGTAGGACTAAAAACATTGTTGTAGTGCTAAAAACATTGTAGTGGGTAGTCTGATGTAGCCAGTATGATGTGGTGGTTAAATTGTTGAACTAGGACTGCAAAGACCCAGGTTCAAATCCCTGTTCAGCCATGAAGCTCATCTGGTCAGTCACTTTTTCTTAGCCTACTTCACAGGGTTGTTGTGATGATAAACAGCGGGCGCTGCAGAGAACCATCGATATTGCCATGAGTTGATTGGAGGGAAAGTAGATTATGAATGTATATTAAATAACAATAAGCATCAACAATTACTGCAGTGATCACAACTGGATCTTTGCGATTGTGAAAGGAAACCATCACACTCAGAATCCATTGCAATTTTATACGGATGTTGATGCAAATTGCAGGCTAAACCGCATCTTGTTAAGGCATGCTTAACGGTTTCATTCATCAGTTCCTTGCATGCTGTAGGGGAAAATGTGCTCCCTGGTGACCATTTGCAATAATGCATGGTGTTTAATTGCTCTTCCTGTAGCATTTAGTTTATAAACAATAGAAGCAGTTACAAGCACTAAAGTCACCTTTTATTTTTCTGCTTCCATGAGAAAATAGCACTTAAGAATCTACTATTTCCAAAGATACATTTTCAGCGTACTCTAAATTCAGCTCTTTAGAGTTAGCCAGTTTGAAGGACTGAGAGAGGGGATTACAGTTTACATTTCTTGTTCTAAGATGAACATCTTCCATTCTCCCATTCTGGATAGATTGAGCACATAGTCCAGCGTTTCCTAGAGTTTATAGAAAAAAGGGAAAGATTTGGAATATCATAGGGCTATATCCAATGTCATGGAGTAGATGTCCACTTGTTTAATGAGGGCTTTCTTTCCCTTCCACGCTGCAGCTATCCACATGCACCCCAAATCTTTTCCAGAGGGTCCCCCAACCTTTCAGAGCAGATTTTGGTGTCATGGAGTGAAGGGGGGAATTTTATCTGCCTGTAGTGTCTATTATCCTGACAGAAAGACACTTTTGGCCACAACTCACAGGCCAGCTATTGGAAACATGTGGCCCTCCTGGTGTTGTTGGACTGCAGCTCTTGATCTTCAGCGTTTAATTTATCTGCCACTTTTCCATAAAAAGTGTCCCAAGCTGCTAACAACACAACAGCAACACAAAATAAGAAACCACCCTACAACATCAACTGCAATAGGTCATTGTTACAATAATAAACCACCCAAACAATTCATTTCACAAATACTAACATTATAACATTTCAAATTAATTACAAAATAGGCAAAAATCCTCCATTACAACACAATAACAATTATAAGCCAGAGCCAAATACACTCAAACTCCCCATGCATAGAGGGATTTCTAGAGAATACAAACTGCAAACCACTGCCCCAGGAGTACAAAGACCAGCTTTCTTACAGCCTGTAGCAGCCTGCCTCTCTCTCTCTCTCTCTCTCTCTCTCTCTCTCTCTCTCTCTCTCTCTCCCTCTCCTCCCACTCTTTCGTGATGCTGCAATGGAGACAAGCGGGCTGGGGTTGCCAGTCTCTTCCCTTTGCTCTGGAAGTTTGTGCTGCTTCCCATCATTCCTCACTATTGGCTATGCTGGATTGGCATGCTGGGAGTTGTGGTACATTAACATCTGGAGAAATTTCCTCAGCTCTACCATAGTTTGTGAGCTGCTGATACAACTAGAGATGAAATATATTCCCTTTTCACCACTTACAGGATGTCTGTGCCCAGGTCATATCTCCACCCATCTTCCTAATTCATATGTGTAAAACCTATCTTGAGGACCGATCAGGTATTTAGCAACGAGGATAATGGGAGATGCAGAGCCTTTCAGTATAAGGTTTTTATTATGTGCTTGTTATTGCTCACTCACGATCATTTGTGGGTCCTTTAGACAACCTTGTCATCCTCCAGGGCATCTCTGACTCTTTGGAACTCTTATCGCGAGGGTATTTAGACCAAGGAAAGTGCACTATTTTCTTGAATGGCATTATATTTATAGTGTGCAATTGCACAATTCCGCTAGAACACAATGCCATCTATTGGCCGTATGATGAAACAAAGAGAAAGGCAGAGAAAGACCAACCCTGGAAAAAAGCATGTGTAAAGGAGCTAATTTTTATCCCACAAAGAATCCTGAAGCAGAGGCCCCTGTAATGGTGAAGGGTGATAGTCTGGTGTAGAGAAATCCCTAGTATTGCAGATGACAGGGCTCAAGATGTTACTGGCAGGTCTTCTGTTGTTGCTGTCATCATCATCGTCATAATATTTATCTAGCACCATCGCTGTGGATCATAGGTTACAGAGGACAAACAGACAGGTCCCTGCCCCAAGGAGCATACAATCTCACATTTGCCGGAGAGGAAACAACAAAAGAGGGGTGGGGGAAGGGAGGCAGTAAACAGATTTTTTTTCGGTTGCACATGCTTAGGCTGAGAGCATGGGAACCAGGGGGTTGTGCCAAGGTCTTCATAGAGAAGGGAGGTTTGAGGAGAGATTTGAAGGAAGTAAGAGAGGAGGCATCACTCAGGCATTCTGGGAGGCAGTTCCAAGAATGCAGAGAAGCAAGGGAGAAAGGGTGCAGCCTTCTGGAGGGTGCAGGAGTTCTTTAGACACTATTAGCCAAACTCACCCAGTGCACATTAAGTGATGATGGTCTGGCAAGTTGCACAATGGCAATTGTGCTGGGACTCTGTGCCAAACATTTCAAAAACATAAACAAGAGCAATAGTAGTATTGAGCAAAATTGTGCCAAATGAGTAAGGGGCATTTTCAATAGGGGTGTGCATCGGATCGGATCCGATCCACGATCCGAATCCGATCCGCCCCCAAATCGGAAAAATCCGATCCGACCAACCCTCCGATCCGATCCGATCCGCCGAGGTCCGATCCGGATCGGATCGGATCGGCGGATCGGATGGCATTTTGAATGCTTTTTCCCATAGCAAAGTATTGTTTTACAAAAACGCCTATAACTTTTTCATTTTTAATGATAGAAGGATGAAACTTGAGCACATTGTAGACTGGTTAGGGAAGATTGGTGCATGCATTTTGTTGCAATTAATGTTTTAATAAATAACCAGGAATGCCTATAACTTTGTTATTTTTAAAGGTACACACATGAAACTTTGCCACATTGTAGGTGGTACCTTGGGACCTATGTGTGTGAAATTTCAGAAACATAGGTGCTTGCCTTGTGTGGCGATTAATTTTAGAAAAATGGGTAGTAGTGGGGTAAATACAGTTATGCCTCCCATTTTTTTATTTTTAAAGATACAAACAGGCTCCAAGTTTTGACAGATAAAAAAGGGAGGGGGAGGCAGGGGAGGGGGGGTGCAATTGACAGCCCAAGCCTCTGTGGAAAAACTTTTATAACTTTTAATCTAAAAAATTCGTAGCCACCAAATGCCTGGACCTAACTTTCTGAAATTTCTGACAGACAACTACCCCTAATCCATCTACAAAGTGAGCAACTTTCAAACTTCTAACTTTTAAAATAAAAAAGTTATAGGCATTTCTTTCCTCATTGTTTCAAAAATTAATTGCCACACAAGTCAAGCACCAATGTTTCTGAAATTTTACACACATATCAAGCCAAGTGTTACCTGTAATGTGCCCAAATTTCCTGTTTGTATCTTTAAAAATAAAAAAAGTGGGAGGCATAACTGTATTTACCCCACTACTACCCATTTTTTTAAAATTAATTGCCACACAAGGCAAGCACCTATGTTTCTGAAATTTCAAACACCTAGGTCCCAAGGTACCACCTACAATGTGGCGAAGTTTCATGTGTGTAACTTTAAAAATGACAAAGTTATAGGCATTCCTGGTTATTTATTAAAAAATTAATTGCCACAAAACACATGCACCAATCTTTCTGATATTTCTCACAGATAACTATCACTAACCATTCTACAATGTGCCCAAGTTTCATCCTTCTATCATTAAAAATGAAAAAGTTATAGGCGTTTTTGTAAAACAATACTTTGCTATGGTAAAAAGCATTCAAAATGGCGTCCAATCCGGATCGGACATCCGATCCGCGGATTGGGATTGGGTCCGATCTGATACGACCATCCTCCGATCTGATCTGACCCCCCAGGTCCGATTCCGATCCGCTATCCGATCCGATCTGGGGGGGTCAGTGCACATCCCTAATTTTCAACACACCCTTCAAAATGACAGATGTATTTCTACATACCAGTGTGGGAAACATAACATTCCCAATTCCTCTTCTCTATATCAGCAGGTGACGTCTAGGGAGACAATGGAAAGAGAAGGCAACAGCACTCTACTTACTGATTTTGTCTTAATGGGGTTCACAGCAGATCCACTCCTGAGGATAATCTTCTTTGTCCTGTTCCTGATCTCATACTCACTAACGCTGACTGGAAACGTGGGTCTCATGATGCTGATCTATCTAGAGTCCCACCTGCACACCCCCATGTACTTCTTTGTGGGCAGCCTTTCCTTTCTGGATGTCTGGTACTCCACAGTCTATACTCCCCGGATCCTGGCTGACTGCATATCTGAGAACAAGTCCATCTCCCTCGCTAGCTGTGCAGCCCAATTCTTCTTCTCTGCTGGCTTGGCCTTCACCGAATGCTACCTGCTGGCAGTCATGGCATATGACCGCTATGTGGCCATCTGCACCCCCCTCCTCTATGCCACTGCCATGCCCAAGAAGCTCTGCATCCAGCTGGTCGCTGGGTCTTATGTAGCGGGGTTTGCCAATGCCATTGTGCACACAGGTAACACCTTCCGCCTACACTTCTGCGGGAACAACATTATCAACCACTACTTTTGTGATGTACCACCACTCGTGAAGATGGCCTGTGATGATACCCGGGTCTATGAACTCATCCTGGCTGCTGTCGTTGTTTGCAATATGTTGGCAACCACAGCTCTCATCCTTGGCTCCTACACGGGCATCGTGGCAGCCATCATACGCATCCGCTCAGCCGCAGGGCGCCGCAAGGCCTTCTCCACTTGCTCTGCCCATCTCATCTCTGTCTCCCTCTTCTATGGCTCCATCCTCTTCACGTATTCCCGACCCAGTTCCCAGCACACTCTGAACTGGGACAAGGCAAGTGCTTTGTTCTACACGGTCGTCAACCCCCTCATCAACCCCTTGATTTACAGTTTGCGCAACAAAGATGTGAAGTCAGCCTTCAAGAAAGTCCTGGGGAGATTCATATGTCCCAAATGAACAGCAGTGATCTTGTTGTCTTTGTCCACTTGATACAGGTTACAGATATTGAAATGAAGCACTGCCATTTAGAGTCCTCCTTTATTATTCCAGCACAAGTAGCAGTGGAGAATACTGGGAAACGAAAGGTTGTTCTACATGAGGTTTTCTACATGAGGCCACTTGACTAAGGCTTCTGCTTCCAGGTAGTTTGTGGGATTTCGAGTGGCTTCTTTACACATTTTATCCCAGGGCTTTTCTTTCTCTGCATTTCAATATGCTCCCTTACACAACCACTAGGTGGCCTTATAGTATAGCAGAATAGCACAAATACACACATTTTTCATGTCTCCATTCACAGATGATCCAGATTTTCCTCATTAGGAAAAAACACACAGCTAAAATTGTTGCAAAGAATGGAATGGGTCTGGGTGAATGTAAAGCACCCACAACCTACTGTGAGGAATCACAAACTCATAATAAATGCTTTGTGTAAAAAAGCTCCAAGGCTTTTATCATCCGATTGCTTGGCCTCAACCATGGAATTTTATAGAGGATCCAGTCAAAAAAAGGGTTTTCACTCATAACCCTCCTGTGTTTCCCAGAGCTACTTCAAACTTTTTTCTTTCTGCAGAAAATCTGTTAAAAAGGACAGTCAGAATAGCTGCACAATGCCTTCTGATTATTTGTCCATATATACCTGCGTGGGCCCTACAATCATCTTTAGAGGCCCTCCTCTTGGTGCCCATACCAAGTGAAGTGAGGCGGGTGGCTTCTAAGTGCGGGGCTGTTTCCGTTTTGGCACCCCAGTTGTGGAATGCCCTCCCAAGAGAGGTTTGCTGGGCAGCTTTTCTGTAGGGATGTGTATCGTATCGTTAAAATGTCCGATAACGATACGATATGGTCTTTATCGGACATCCAATTAACGATAACAATACGATACAACATCCTATGATAATTATTGGAGACAATAGAAATCATCCGATAATTATTGGAATTTTATCCTATTATCGGAAGGCTCTTTTTCATTTGGGGTCATGGAGGGAGCTAGAAGGTGGGGTGTGTTTGCTGAGACTGACAGATTCAGTGGCCAATCATGCAGCAAGGATTTCAGCAGGCTCCAATCACAATGTTGGAGGAGGGCTAAGGATATCCCTGCATAACCCCCCCCCCCCAGCTCTGTTGGGAGTTAGGCGTTGAGGGAGAAAGGTGGATTTTGTTGGAGCTCTGTCGTGGGTCTTATAGTTACTTAGTTACTGCTGGATTGATTTTGGTGGTGAATTGTTGGAGATTCATTGTAGTCTTGCATCTTTCTGTTCCCTTCTGTGTCTCAGGTTCGTTTGGCTGTTTGTTGCTTGTGTGTTTGAGTTATAATTTTTATACATTTTCTGGTTGGTTTGATTGAAGGGTTAGGTTAGCATGAGTGGGGGTACTGTGACTGAGTGAGTGTGTCGTTGTTCCCTTCCCTGTTTAACTTTCTTTTTAAAAAAACAAAAAATATAAAATAAAATAATATTTCTCCGTGTGTGTGTGTGTGTGTGTGTGTGTTTGCTTGATTGACTGTGAGTGTGCTGGTGTGTCCTGTAGCCTGCTACACAGGATAGCACTACACAATCTGTGGTCAAAGCAGCACACAAACTGTTTGCACAGGATTGTTATTAATCACTTTGTAGCAGTATGAAATGCAGCTCTAAGGCGCTCTTTGGGCGAGGTGGCTCTGGGACTAGGAGAGATGTTGTCGCTGGGGGCAGTTCTGGGGTGCCTGTCTCTCTCCCAGTGAAATCAAGTGCACGTTTCCTTGGCGCTAGCCTGGCCTGCAGTGTCAAGCCGCTTCCTGTAAGATGTATTCTTTCTTAGGCTACCCCTCTGGAATCGAACCCAGATTCCCTGTTCATTTAATAGGAATGTTGTATAAACCAAGCAACTCATTGACTTCACCTAATTCCGGTGTAGCAGCATTGGTGAGGGGCTTCAGCAGCATCCCTCACACCTTGCCTTTATTTTTTTTGCCACTGCTCTATTCAATGTGCCCAGTGTGGACTGCTTTAGTGAGGGACTGCAGTCGGTGTATGCATGGCATTCCAGTGACAGTGCCTTGACAGATTCCTGTATTATTATTTTTCATCACTACGTCCCTGGGTCTGCTCTTCAAATGCCCCGTGGACTCTGTTAGTGAGGGACTGCAGAAGCATCCCTCACGCATTTCCTTTTCTTTCTTTTTTTTTGAGACATTGCTCCATCCAATGTGCCCACCTCTACCCAGAACGTGACTATTCCCTCTGCTCCAACCAATGTGTGCAGCTCTGGCATGAAGAACTGCCAACCTGCCTGCATGGAGATGGCGGGCAGACTGGGTTGTTTTGATGGGATTCACAGTTGTCAAAGCAGCACATGTATATGCTTCTGCTAGGATCCTCCAGGTTGGTGTGCTACAGCGTTATCTCCTGCCCCAATGAGGCCCTGCCAGGCTACGGCTGGCTAAAATAAGTAACGCCGTGCTATTCCCCTACCCCCCAATCCTTTTATTTGTACTTAGACATGCATGGCCTAATCTTGAGATAAGCCAGCAGTTATGCTACTGCTAGGAGCAGCATAGTTCCTCCCAGTCCGTTCAGTTCAGTGGGGTGGGTCCACTGTGCCAGGTAGAGGAATTTCTGCAGAGCGTAATTCCTCACTGTCTGTTCGGTGCTACTTGTGGGATCATCCAGGTTGGCATGCTGTAGGGGTATCTCCTGGCCCAATAAGGCCCTGCCATGATAAGGCTGGCTCTAAAATAACTGTAATGCCCGTGCTATTCCCCTACCCTTTCCTTTGTACTTAGACATGCATTGCCTAATCTTGAGACTAGGCAGCAGTTCTGCTACTGCGGTGGAGTGCGTCCACTCACTGTGACTTGCATAGGTGTGGATAATAAGCAGATATGCTTTTACTGGGATTATCCAGGTTGGCGCACTGTAAAGGTATCTCCTGGCCCAATGAGGCCCTGCCTGGGTAAGGCTGGCTCTTTAAGAAAGGTCATATTCTACCCCTGCTCCTGTGGTGACACCCAAGAGTCCATGCACTGGTGGGCAGACTGGGTCACCCCAGAAGCGACAGGGCAGCATGGTGTGGGACCACTTTGAGGTGGCACTGGATCCCTGCTTTGCTGTCTGTCGGCATTGCAAGGCTGCCATCAGCAGGGGTAAAATTCTAGGGCATCTCACCACCTCCAATATGCTATACCACCTGAAGAGGAACCACCATGCGGTCCTAGTTGGGAGAGAGGCGGGCACCTCCCAGCTGACTGGTGGGAGTAAGGGCAAGCAGAAGGCTGCTTCTGCTAAGAGTTGTCCATCTCCCATCCCCAAGCATCTTAGGCAGGCCACCATGGAAGACATTGGGTGGGGGAAGTATGGGGCCACACGTTGGAGGTTTTCAATGCCCAACCAGCTCACCAACTGCATCAATGAGATGGGTATTGGATGACCAGCCATTCAGCCTTGTGGACAATGCAAGATTCAAGAGGGGGATGTAATATAAACAGTTAAGAATGCATTCTCTCGGGCTACCAGAGGGGGCTATAAGGAGCACTACACACACTGTGGTAAGGAAAGTACTGCAAGGCTAGATAAAGAGGTCGTTGTGGTGTCAGCCTGTTGATGGGAGACCAGAGACAGACCAACAGGGGCTTACTCTGGGTCTGGACCAGGCAACCTTAGGTACAAGCATATTTCAGCCCTGTGGAAAAAGCTCTCTCTGGGTTTAAGAGATAAGGAATTGCTATGCCACTCTTTCCTCTGGTGCTTTAAAAAACCATACAATTTGGGACACAGACCTATGAATAGCCTACTGATCATTTTAAAATGCAGATGCCATTGCAGGGAGGGGGGGCTGTGAACCTGAGTGGAACAGAGGTGGCTTCACCCTTCCTCCACAGGCCATTTTACTAATCAACCTTTCCCCCAACCCACTCACGAGTAGGTCGAAGACAGGATGGGCCCACCAGGGTCACATGTCTGTAGCAGGCCCCCCAACTTGACATTTGTGCATACACAAAGAGGGAGAATGTACCATTTCCCTGACTTTCAGATTGAACAGACAGAACACTTTCTTTTGAACCAGTGCAGGCAGAACCAGAAAGGTAGACTCTTAGGGTAAGGAAAGAGCAAACTGAGACACCTGGGCCCTGTACACCTAGGAAACCCAATGCATGTGAAGTACTAGTCCAAAGATCCAAATGATGAAGTTTTTGAAGATGAAGGTCCTTATGAAGCTGGGTTTTTTTTATTGCAATCCATTGCCTTTGTAATATGGAATAAAAGAAATAAGAGGCATTGAATATGGTGGTAAACATTCATAGGCTTGCATTGTGAGTAAATTCTTCCCACCCCATTCCTGTCCTAATTCTCTGAGGAGAAAAAAAGGAAGATATGGAGAGGGTACAGATTAATTCTTTCCTCCCCCTCTCATTTTTCCTTGCCTACTGTCCTGAGAAAAAAAGGAAGAGATCCATGGAATAAGCAAATTAATTATTCTGAGAGTGTTCTTGCTACTCTGGCAGTTGGTGCCAGAGCAGCAAGTGTATGTTTTGGTTACATAATTGCAGCATACTAAATTCCCAGAACCAACAGAGATCAGGCTTTTTTTTAAAGTGTCTTTAAAAAACAATTTATCCAGGGTATGTCACAACACAGAGAAAGGCATTTATAGCCAAGCCCACTCCTCTAAGATTTAAATTAAAGGGAGATGGGAGACCATGAAACCCATTTCACACATAGGCAAACTGAGACAGCAGGAAAATAAGAATCAATGGCTGTAAGTGAGTGAGTTTGGGTTACATAATCACAGGTTTCAGAAGAAGAAGAAAAAGGTATGCCATTCCATAAAACAGAAGGAATTTAGTCAGGAACATGTGGTAACTTGCACAATATAACTGAAATACAGCAAAACAAAATGGATTCTAGGCCATATTTACAAACAGTTGAACCCAGCAACTGTTGGAGGAACTGAAAGCAAAGAGGGGAGGGAAACCCTCATTAACCCTTTCCTTGCCCAGCAGGGCTCCTAATACCCATTGGCAGTAACTTACTTCTGAGTAAACATGCATAGGATTGTGTGATAAATCCTAAAAACTGGCACAAACCAATTCTTACAATGAAACTCTGGTCAGTTCACAACAATTAAAACCACAAAGCACATTATAGATTACAATATCAAATGTAAAAGTGTAAAAGTTTTCCCCAAAGTTCTACCTTTAAAAAATAAATAAAATGCAAATAAGTGGAAAACTGCAATTAGGAAGAGAGGAAGGAATCTTGGTAAGGGGTGTTTGCGCTGCCAGCTAGTCTTCCTTTAAACCAGTCTTCCCCAACCTGGTGCTATCCAGAGTTTTTGAAATGCCGTTACAGGGGAAGGAGAGATAGATATCTAACACCTATCTTACCTTCCAGTCGCCCTGCTACCCCGGGGATCTTGGAGAACGAACCAGGCCACCCACAAAACCTCTCTTTGCTCCTATGTAATGCCAGGTCGGTTAAAAATAAAACAAACATCATCCATGATCTTCTTCTAGATGAGAAGGCCGACCTGGCATGTTTCACAGAGACCTGGCTGGGAGATGACAGTGACCCGACATGGGTCCAGGCCCTCTCAGCTGGGTACTGTGTCAGTGAGCAGGTGAGGGAAAGTGGGCGGGGGGGCAGAGTAGCTGTGGTTTACAAGGATAACCTTAATCTGACCAGACTTCCTGTCCGTGAATTGAATCACATCGAGTGTGTGTACCTGAGTCTGAAGACCAGGGATAGACTAGGGATTCTGTTAGTGTACCGGCCACCCCGCTGCCTATCAGACTCCCTGGCCGAGCTCACGGAACTGGTCTCGGAGCTGGTGTTGGATTCGCCCAGGCTTTTGGTCCTGGGTGACTTCAACATCCCATTCGGGACCAGTTTGTCAGGTGCAGCTCGGGAGTTCATGGCATCCATGACAAACATGGGCCTATCCCAATTGGTCTCTGGACCTACACATTCAGCAGGTCACACTCTCGATGCTGTTTTCAGTTCCGATCTGTGGGCGGAGGTGCTAAATACCTCCGTGTTGTCATGGACAGACCATTTTCTGGTCAGGGTTAGTATCACGGCTACCACCCGCCCCTGCAGGGGTGGCAGACCGATTAAGATGGTCCGCCCTCGAAGGCTGATGGATCCTCTTGGATTCCAGAAAGCCTTAGAGGGTTCTATGGCTGGTATCATCGACGATCCTGTAGAAGCCCTGGTTAACAGTTGGAATCAAGATCTAACTAGGGCTATCGACACAATTGCCCCCAAACGTCATCTCCGACCCTCTCCTAATCGGGCACCTTGGTATACTGAAGAACTCAGGGAGTTGAAGCGGGAAGGACGATGACTGGAGCGACGATGGCGGAAAACTCGACTTGTATCTGACAAGACACGACATAGAAAACATCTTCGTTCCTATGGAGTGGCAATACGTGCAGCGAAGAAAGCTTTCTTCTCTGCACGCATTGCGTCTGCGAATTCGCATCCAGCAGAACTGTTCAGGGTGGTGAGGGGTCTAACTCAGGCACCTTCCCCCCCGAACCCAATTTTACAGCCTTCGGCAGTTCGCTGTGATGCCTTTAATGACCATTTCACAGATAAAATCTCTCGGATAAGAGCCGACTTAGACGCCATCATTATAGCAGAAGCTGACAATGGAGTGTCCAGTAACTCCACGAGTGGAATTACACTGGATCAGTTTCAGTTGGTGAGTACTGAGGACGTGGACAAGCTGCTTGGACAAGTGAGGACGACGACTTGCCCTCTCGATCCCTGTCCTTCTTGGCTTGTTGTCCAGGGAGGAGATGCAGTTCGATCACATCTACAATGTATTATTAATGCATCTCTCAGGGAGGGGAGTTTTCCAACATGTTTAAAAGAGGCGGTAGTACGGCCGCTTCTAAAAAAGTCCTCCCTGGACCCTCTGGACCTTAATAACTACAGGCCAGTATCAAATCTTCCGTTTTTGGGCAAGGTGATCGAGAGGGCAGTTGCCTCCCAACTCCAAGCAGTTTTGGATGATACAGATTTTCTAGACCCATTTCAAACCGGCTTCAGGGCAGGATACGGAGTTGAGACTGCTATGGTCGCCTTAGTGGATGATCTACACTTAAGTATTGGCAGGGGGAGTGTGTCCCTGTTGGTACTCCTGGACCTCTCAGTGGCTTTCGATACCATCGACCATGGTATTCTTCTGGAACGCCTGAGGGGATTGAGAATTGGGGGCACTGTGCTTCAGTGGTTCCGGTCCTATCTCTCGGGCAGGTTCCAGATGGTAATGCTTGGGGATAGCTGCTCTTCAAAGAAGGAGCTGCTATGTGGTGTACCACAAGGTGCCATCCTTTCCCCAATGCTGTTTAACATTTATATGAAACCTCTGGGAGAGATCATCCGGAGGCATGGGGCGGGGTGCTATCAGTACGCTGATGACACCCAAATATATTTCTCTGTGCCTTCGACAACATCGTCAGCTAAGGATAGTGTGTCTCCTCTGAATGAATGTTTGGAGGCGGTAATGGGTTGGATGAGGAAAAACAAACTGAAGCTGAATCCAGACAAGATGGAGGTGCTTACTGTCAAGGGCCACAACCTGGGGTTGGAGGTGTGTCAACCAGTTCTGGATGGGGTTACACCCCCCCCCCCCTGAAAGACTGTGTTCGCAGCTTGGGGGTACTCCTGGATCCGTCACTCCAAATGACAGCCCAGATAGATGCGACGGCCAGGAGTGCCTACTATCAGCTTCGGCTGATACGCCAGCTGCGCCCCTTCCTAGAGTTGGAAGACCTAAAGATGGTAGTGCACTCACTGGTAACTTTGAGGCTCGACTTCTGCAATGCGCTGTACATAGGGCTACCTTTGTGCCTAGTCCGGAAACTTCAATTAGTTCAAAATATGGCAGCCAGGTTGGTCACCGGTACACCTAGGGGTGACCACATAACACCAATCTTAAAATCACTCCACTGGCTGCCCATTAGTTTCCGGGCGACGTATAAAGTGTTGGTTATTACCTTTAAAGCCCTACATGGTTTGGGTCCAGGTTACCTGCGGGATCGCCTTCTCCCGTATAATCCGCCCCGCACACTCAGGTCCTCTGGGAAGAATTTACTCCAGTCAGCCAGAACTAGGCTGACGAGTGTTACCCAGAGGACCTTCTCTTCTGCCGCTCCCAGGCTGTGGAATGGCCTGCCGGAGGAGATTCGACAAATTAGCAGTCTTCTGGAATTTAAGAAAGCCGTGAAGACTGTTCTCTTCTGGCAGGCCTATCCAGTTTAATTTTAAGATGTTTTTAATAATGTATTTGTTTTTTATCTGTTTTAACGGTTTATCTATTTTATTGTTTTATATTTATATTTGGTGTTGTTCCCCGCCTCGATCTAGATGGAGAGGCGGGTTAGAAATGAAATAAATAAATAAAAATAAATAAATTAATTAAACTCCCATCAGCCCCAGCCAACATGTTTAATAGTCAGGAATACTGGAAGTTGTGGTCCAAACCATCAAGATAGTGCCAGGTTGTGCATGGTTGCTTTTAAAGTCATTCTCTAGCAGCTACCTGCAACCAACCCACCAAATACACAGTGGGGGGAGGGAGAGAGACAGAAACTAGTACACTCTGTATTTTCCCCAGTTAGGGCAAAAAGCAGGGTTTGGGGCGGGGGGGGGGGGTGAGAGCAGCAATAGATAGAAAGTTTTAAACATTCCCTTCCCACAAATTCTTCCCCCACTCTTAATTTCAGCCTGGGAATTTACAGGGATTTAGTAACAACATAATAAAGTCAGTATGCAGCTAATAGCCCTAACAAGTCATGATGGAATATAAAAAATACTATTACAAGTACCTGGAAAGTGTAGGTGATTATAAGCAAAAATCATCTGGGCCTGCCTGGCTCCCTGTCCCTGCTGCTTAGTGAGGGAAAAGGGCTAAGGGGCTGAAGAGAAAAGGCCACCTCTCTCTCCTCTAAAACAGCTGAACTTTGCTTTCAAGAAGGCAGCCACAAGCCTGGCCCATGTGGCTCATCTCACTCCTTCCCTGAAACCTAGAAGAACAAAGGCGACAGCGCAGGCACCTGGCTTCTGGCAAGGCTAACTGTTAACCTTTGCTGTGCCTTGCCGAGATTGCCTTGCCTGGGTGAGCCCTCCTGATAAAGCCAGCTCTGCCAGCAACTGGAGTGGCAACTGGGGTGGCAAACTCTAGTTTGGGGGGGGGGGCACTGGCCCCGGCGCCCTCCCCGGCGCCACCCCTGCACACACATGGGGGGCAATACTTTTACATGGGTCAACATGCTGAGGCAGGGAAGGATCAACCTTTACCTTCCCAGCAGTGCCCCCTCCCCATGCCCCTTGAGGCTAGGCTGAGCACATAAAATCCAGGTCAGGGCTCATGTAACTTTAACAGTTGTAGAGAAAAGGGAATTTCAGCCAGTGTCATTTGTATGCAATTAGTTCCTGGTGAAATTCCCTCTTCATCACAACAGTTAAAGTTGCAGGCACTATGCTAGAGTGACCATATACAAAAGAAGGCAGGGCCCCTGCAACTTTAACTGTTGTGATGAAGAGGGAATTTCACCAGGAACTAATTGCATACAAATGACACTGGCTGAAATTCCCTTTTCTCTACAACTGCTAAAGTTACATGAGCCCTGACCTGGATTTTATCTGGTCACCCTAATTACAAAGCAAAGACAGAGAAGTAGGGTGACCAGATAAAATCCAGGTCAGGGCTCATATACCTTTAAGGCACTGCCAATGGCCACCAGTGCTGTCTCACTTCAGCCATTGTCCCAACATCAACTTTAGAAAAGAATGGTGAAAACATAAGTGATCTTAGCAAGGGCTACCAACTCCCCATATGTCAACGTTGCTTGAACGGTGCAGAGTGGATGAAACACCACAGCAGCTCTTCCTGGAAAGTCTAGGCCACAAAAGTAAACAAAGAAGTGGAGTTTTAGCAAACAGCACAGCATGTAGGGGTTCAGTTGCTCATGTGTTCATGTTTCATGAGGCCTTAAAAGAATACTTTGCATGGCACAAAGGAGGCCGAGATCTCAAGATATTTCCTGAGATCGCAGCCTCTTTCCCAGTACTGAAGCCTTACCAGGCCGAGGCAGCAACGATCAAGGTGAGTGTGGAGGGGTGACTTTTGACCGGCCTTGTGGGGTCCCTCGGGACCCACTAGGGTGAGTCGCATGGGGGTATGCAGAGCCCTAGTGCCTTCTGCAAAACACGGGAGAAATCCTGCGATTGCAAGGCGCCATCGATTCTAAGACGCACCCCATTTTTACAGATGTAAACATGGGAGAAAAAAGTGCGTCTTAGAATCGATGAAATACGGTAATGCTAATAGTGGCCGTAGTTTGGTAGTGATGTCATGCTGCCCCTTCTCTGGCTACCCCTCCCAGCTGTGGACAAGGCGGGAGGGGATTGATCCAATGCTTGCTTTGTCATTTCCTGTCTCCTCCCTCCTACTTCTTTCTTCTTCTTCCCTTGACTCATGGACTGTTCAGTAATGGCTGTTCAGTAATGGCTGAGCTTAAGTTACCGGTACTTAAACTAGAGTTTCTTTCTTTCGTCGAGACGCGTGGCTACTCACATGGAGCTGGTTCTACAGGAAGCAAGGGGGTTGGAATAAGGATGTGCAGTGTTCATTTTGAGTATAATTTGAGGTCCGCTAAGGCTCCCCCCCTGCTCCCTTGCTGGGATCCTGGCTGGAAAAAGGCAGGGAAACTTTTCTCTGTGCAGTGCACGTAAGTTCCAGCCATTGAGCTGTCATCTTGTGCACTGTTACTCAGGAGTAAGGTGCATTGAGCAGGTGGGGGGACTTGCTCCCCGGGAAGTGTGGCGCAGGATCGGGGATCGGGCTTCGTTTCTACTCCTGTTACCTCCCCCCCTTCTGTCATTGTTTTACCAGGAAGTTGTGTGTGTGTGTGTGTGTGTGTGTATTGCACCAAAATGACCATTTAGTACTGAGAAACCACTGCAATATCTTTATTCTAGAATTGGTTATATGTGGGCACAAGCCCGTTGCAAAGCATGGTCGGAGTAATCTGAAAGGCACACCACATGGGGGGCAAGGCAGGGGCTTGGGTGGAACACGGCGACCAAAAGGCAAATGGCAACAGTCACATGGGAAGGAATGTCAGTCCACAGATGCTACATCACAGCTGTAATTCACACGTTGGGGTGGTCCCTGCTGGCCCAGTCATTCCAATGGCACAGCCGGTTGGCCGAGGGGTACCGGAGGGTGGGCACGCCAGACTATCCGCTCCAGTCTCCTCATGCGATGCTGAAGGAAATACAATGAGTGCACCATTCCATGGAGGTGCAGCTGCAAACACCCCTTCTGCCTCTTGAGTACAGCTAGCTGGAATAACATCACTTGCACTGTGTGGGGAAGAGAGGACAAAGAGACATCAGTGCCAGCCGGGGGGGTTTGAGGGGCAGCGGGCAGCCCTCCCCCACTCCCACCTGCCCAGTCACCCACCTCTGTGACACAGAGACCTGCTGGGATGGCAAGGTTGCCCTCTTGCCCACTCAGCGTGGGGCAGCCTAGAACCTTTGTGAGCTGGCATCTCAGGGTCCGGAGACAGAATAATGGGAAGTTTGTATGGAACTGGGACATCAGTGCGAAATGCAACATTGTAACGGAAAGGCTATACAAAAATTTGCCCTTGAAGCAGCACATTTCCAAGACGGCCAAGGTTGCTAGGGAGCAGGAGATAAGGGGCAGCTGCCGCAAGCATGGAAGAGTGGGAAAGTCCAGTGATGGATTCTTGGCGGGAGGAATAGGGGGGGCAGACGCTCCATGGTCAGGTGTTCGCCATGGCCATCCAGTACCCAGAAAAATTATGCTTTTATGGTTTTACATTTGGTCCCAAAGCCAATGCTGCTCTGCTAAAAACTCTAATTGTAGGCACATCCAATGTTTAGAAATCGTACCCACATGCAAAATAACGCACGATCGTGATTGGGCAGGGGTTAACATGTAATCAACGGCGAGACACTCAGGTGGGCGGGCTTAACAAATGGCGGGAAAGTCCAGGGGAGGTACCATCAAGAGACAGGGCGTCGCTTTCGTCAAATTTTCCTCATTCAACCATAGATCCCTGACCTGACTCTGCTGCAAAATTCCACATATAAACAATTGTAAAGTGCATTGTATGGAGCCCGTAATTCGCCTTCATGGCTCTCTAATCTATCGCTTTTAGACGTAAAATCGAATATAGGAAAAAGTGCTTATTTGGAGAAACAGGTGCCAAAGCAACATCATATAGGGGGACCCCAAGATTTGCTAAACAAAACCGCTGTCACGCCCAGGCAGGGGCAGAGTTGCACTTTGGCTAAAGAGTTGCGCTTTGGCTAAAGTGAGCTCTCTGTCACGATGTATTTCCTTTCTACCAAATATAAAGGTGTCTTTGAAACCTGGAAAACATCTCCATTGTGATTGGGTCACGACATTTGTTTGTTTGTTTTTTATCCATTGTTAGTTGTTGTTGTTTTCTTCCTAAACATTTTCTTTGAGAATCAGCAAACCTCAGGTTTACCCCGACTCTGCTAATAGTTCTTGCTTGTATGTGGGTAAGGTATGTTTTGGCTCTGGCTCCATGGGCACAGAAAGACTCAAATTAGTCTTGGTATCTATAGCATGAATGTACTTACTTCAAATTTATTTAGAATTGAAGGACCAGTTCAAGCGAAAGACTACAGAGCCAAGAGGATCTATTTGTCAAATCTTAGAATCCGTCTATGGCATCTTCACATCTGTTACAGAATAGCTTTTAGATGCAAATGCAATTTATTTTTGATTCTTTTCCTTTTCTAAATGTTGTGTGTGTGTGTATTTTTGAATATAAATTATTTTAAATAAAGCAGTTGTAGTCTCTCTGCACACTTTTTTTTTAACTCAAGTGGCTTTCCAATGGTTTTGTTTCATTGTTTTCACTAAAAACTCAAAAGAACCCATTTCCATAAGAGAGGGGCCTTTTTGGGAATGTTAGAACATCAGACAGAGCAATGCTACAGAGGCCAGATCCAGAAAGCCCATGGTGGAAGAACCACCACACCCAAGCCCTGTCAAGTTCATGCCAGCCAAGGCAAAAGTGGGGTGGGTGGGGCTTGCATGGCTTTTTTTCAGATCTGGAGGCATCCTGGGGGGGGGGGATGAGCATTATTTGTGAATCCAAAGCCTTCCTCAATCTGTTGACTCCCCTCCACCTATATCTGCCTTTTACCTGCAGGCAAAACAAGATGGCCTCGAGAGGAAAACCTTGTACTCTTGACTATGGATCCCCCTTTCCACCCACAGCGAGTGAAGTCCACAGTAGCCCCTTGGATACCTGCCAAGTGACCATAGGATAGTGCACAATTAATAAAGAATTAAAAGCAGTAATTTCTGATAGAACAGGACTCCTGTTATCTAAGAAAATAAAAGAAATATTATTTAATTATATATGCAACATAAATGCTACACAGGTTAGGGCAAAATACAAAGGTTACAGAAAGTCCATAGTGGCACAAATCGATGTATACAATTCCTGATTCAATGTTCCATTTCAGAAATGAAATCTATCATTCCAGTTCTTTACAGAACAGAACTCGTGACAAGGGATGATCGCAACTGAGCTTTTAGATGCCCTCAAGATGGAAGGGCTGGGCTGTGGAGGAAGCGATTGTTTACATGCAGAAGAAATCACAGCCCAAGGGATGGGGATGTTTTCTTCCTCCCTAATGTGAAAAACCCTGCAGAGCTCGTGGGGGAGAGAGAAAGCTCTGCAGCCCAATGGGAATATCCACAGCTCAAATCAGCAAGAGGAAGGAATCATTCTAATTGCTTGCATAGGGAACTGACTCAGGCATCTTGGTTTTAGAGACCCTTGAGGGGGATTTGTGGTGATCTTCACTCAGAAAAAGCAAGAACCTCCAGTATAAGCCACGCGCTAGGCTTGACCACACGGAGTTATCAGGAAAGGATACTAGGCTCCATACAGGTAAGGCTTCATACAGGTAAGGCTGGTTGCTTTGGAGATAGACTATGGAAATGTCAACATGGCTCTATAATGCTACTGATATGTCAGCTTAAGCTTCTCATCCTAGGATTTGGCCAGTCCACACATAGCCCTATCATGCCCCATTGCTAAGGCCTTGAATGCCAAATGGACGTCCGTTCATTCTCATTTTTAGATTAGGAGACATTGAAAAATTAGGTGTTCAGAGTTGGTTCCCCTTTACCATTTCCCTCTATAGGCATGTATCTGTTCCCATTGAAATATGTAGCTGCTTCATATATACCATGTTGAATCAGCTTCTCTAAAAGGTTGATAGTGGCAATGGGCTTTGGATATAGGAGGAAGGTAGAAGTACAGCTTTGAGAAAAAGTCTGTGAAATGTTTCCACCATAATGGTTTTTTCAAGATTTTAAAATATCCTAAATCAAAAGGAAGGCGGGAGGGGAGGGGGGATATTCACTTAAGCCAGATTTACACCAATCAATATATGGCACTTGAAACTGGTTTGAAAACTGTATATGGAGTGTGTCCTGGGCCTAAACAGTTCTCACTACTGTTACAACCCATTTTAAAGCAGTAGTGTAGATCCTGCCCATTTCTGATGAGAGTTCATTGTTCAAGTGGCAGGAGTGGTCTTCTGAATATGGCAATTCTTGGGAAATACATTAGGCCAGATCTACCCCAAGCAGTATATGAACGTTGAATGGTTTGAAAATTGTATATGGAGTGTGTCCTGGGCCCCAACTGTTGTCACTACTTTTATAAACCATTTTTAAGCAGTAATAAAATTAGCTGATTGACAAAGAGGAGCATTCTCTTACCAGACACTTTCTGGAGACCAAAAGATTCCATGGGTGCAAGGAATATTTTAGGATTGGGCCAGTTTCCTAGCTACATATACTGTCAGGTGTTTGCATACATTACATAGGTAAGCGTTGGAATTTGAAGCACAAGTAGAATAAATCCAAGGAATGCATTAATATAACAATCTCCTGCCTCAAGGCAGACACAAAGACAGCACCTGCCATTTTTGGGGCCTTCTGAAATCCACTAAATTAAATTTTGGATTAACTCTCATTCTTGGAAATGATGTCCAGTAGATTGCAACTTGCATCTTCCATAATTAAGAAGCTAGGTTGCCATTAAACAAAGTGAACTCAAAGTGAACCAAACACAGTTAGCTCTTCAGAGCGGCTGTGAGATTTCACTTTTCAAAAAATGGATTCAAATGGTTTGCTGGTTTACTTGCTTGCTTGTTTGAGGTCAGGAAACTATAATGACTCTATTCAAAGAGCTTTTTCAGAGTTCGATACTATTCATAAGTATGTCCTCCCCTTTGGTTCATTTGCACAATTAATGTAGCCCATAATTTCTTCTGAATTAATATCTTTCTTAGGGCTGCTTCTCACATTACATATTTCATGCATATGAATACCATTGTTTTATTGACACACGAAGATCAGACGTCTGAATGCAATGATGAGTACATTATACAGGTGCATCGACAGGTAGATTGGATTGCCTGCAGCTTTTTGCCTATTGTATATATGATGGCTTACAGGGATTTCCACCAACTCTGGTGTGAAAAGGCACTCCGATTGTGCATGCTGAAATCATTAGACCCACATAAAATGTCAAAATTGCATGACTAAAGTAGCTGTTATGCTTGCCCTCAGGTGTTCCATTTAGAATGGAATCATAATCTGCAGAAATTTTAAAAAAAACTTTGCATAAATCATATAAATATATATTCACCAGGATATAAGAAAAGCCTTACAGACTTGAAGCAAAGGTCCATCTAGCATATTATCCCATTCTGTGAGTCATGACCAGTTTTGGCTGCTTTAAGGAAATGCATAATAACGCAGAGTGCTAATGGAAAGTATCCTTGTCCTCAGAAGTAAACACAGGGGTGCAGAAAACGTCTTTCCAGTTTGCTGGTTTAGATTTTTAAAAAAGCTTCTGCATGACCACACTATTAAAAGTCAGTTCTATATGTGTCTACTCAGAAGTCAGTCTCTCTCTGTTCAATGGGGTTTACTCAAAGGTAAGCATGGATCGGATATTAGTATGACTTGAATGTAAATGCAGTTGAAATCAATGGGATTCTTATTTCATGAACTGGAGATGCACAGCTTCTCATTACCAAAATAAAGTAAAATGGATCCTCCACAAATGCGATAAGGTGGAATTTCGCATTGGTGAATTATCAGGGAAATGCTTTAAGGGGGGAAATTTTAAAAATCCTAAAAATCAAGGGATGGACCAATGTGATTTAAACTTGGCATGGCTAAAGCCCTCCTTAAGCCCCATCACTGTGATGAGTTTCAACTCTATATATTTAAAATTGCACAAAAGTAAGCCTTTTGGTTAATTTCCATTTAAAAAAAATCCTAAAAATCACAGCATGAACTGGTCTGATTCCAATTTGACCTGGCTGAAGCCCTCCTTAAGAGCTATTACCATGCTAAGTTTCATCTCTTTATCTTTAAAAAATGAGGGAGCTATAAGCATTTTGGTTAATTCCCATAGGAGCTCCAATGAGCGAAGGCGGAAGGTTGCCACCTCAATCACAATATCCATCAATGACAAGAACCAATCAACCTTATGGGAAAAAGAAGGGGCAGGGTGCGGTGAGTGGGATGGGATGGGATGGGGTGAGGTGGGGCAGGCGCAACAGCAGCAGCATCTTTATACAACACCATCACTGCATGATACTTTACAAAGTACAAACAGACAGGTCCCTGCCCCAAGGAGCATACCATCTCACATTTGACAGAGCGGAAACAAAAGAAGAGGTTAGGGAAATGGAGGCTGTAAACAAGGTTTTTTTTTCAATTACACATGCTTAGGCTGACAGTATGGGAACCAGGGAGTTGTGCCAAGATCTTCATAGAAGAGGAATTGGGAAAGTTGTGTTTCCCACAGTGATGTATAGAAACACTTCTGTCATTTTGAGAGATGTGTTGAAAATGCCCTTTACTCATTTGGCACAATTTTGCTCATTACTTTTCTTGTTTATGCTCTTAAAATGCTTGGTACACATTAACAGAACTCTGCTTTTGCTTGAAGAGGCATCCTAAGCTACACTACTGTACAAATTGCCAGACCATCATCACATAATGTTCACTGACTGTGTTTGGCCAATGGTGTCCAAAAGTCTCCTGCTCTAAAAGGCTGCCCCCTTTCTCTCTTGAAGCACTGCATTCTTGGAACTGCCTCCCAGAATGCCTGAGTAATGCTACCTCTCTTAATTCCCTCAAATCTCTCCTCAAACCTCCTTTTTCTCTGTATCAGCAGGTGATGTCTAAGGGAGACAATGGACAGAGAAGCCAATGGCACTCTACTTACTGATTTTGTCTTGGTGGGGTTCACAACAGATCCGCTCCTGAGGATAATCTTCTTTGTCCTGTTCCTGGTCACGTACACTCTAACATTGACTGGAAACCTGGGTCTCATGATGCTGATCTATCTAGATTCCCGCCTGCACACCCCCATGTACTTCTTTGTGGGCAGCCTTTCCTTCCTGGATGTCTGGTACTCCACAGTCTACACTCCCCGGATCCTGGCTGACTGTGTGTCCAAGAACAAGTCCATCTCTCTCGCTAGCTGTGCAGCCCAATTCTTCTTCTCTGCCGGCTTGGCCTACAGCGAATGCTTCCTGCTGGCAGTCATGGCGTATGACCGCTACGTGGCAATTTGCAACCCACTCCTCTATGCCACTGCCATGCCCAAGAAGCTCTGCATCCAGATGGTTGCTGGGTCCTATGTAGCAGGCTTTACCAGTGCCATTATGCTCACAGGTAACACTTTCCACCTACACTTCTGCGGGAACAATATTATCAACCACTACTTTTGTGATGTACCACCACTCATGAAGATGGCCTGTGATGATACCCGGGTCTATGAACGCATTGTGGCCATTTACATGGGTTGCAATATGTTGGCTACCACAGCTCTCATCCTTGGCTCCTACACGGGCATCGTGGCAGCCATTATACGCATCCGCTCAGCCGCAGGGCGCCGCAAAGCCTTCTCCACTTGCTCTGCTCATCTCATCTCAGTCTCCTTCTTCTATGGCTCCATCCTCTTCACGTATTCCAGACCCAGCTCCCAGCACACTCCAAACTGGGACAAGGCAATTGCTTTGTTCTACACGGTCATCAACCCCCTCATCAACCCCTTGATTTACAGTTTACGTAACCAAGATGTGAAGTCAGCCTTCAAGAAAGTCCTGGGGAGATTCATAGCACCCAAATGAATGGCAGTGATCTTGTTATCATTATCCACTTGACACAGGTTACAGATATGGGAATGAAGCACTGCCATTTAGAGTCCTCCTTTATTGTTCCAGCACAAGTAACAGTGGAGAATACTGGGAAACCAAAGGTTTTTCTTCATGAGGTTTTCTACATGAGGCCACTTGACCGAGGCTTCTGCTTCTGGGTAGTTTGTGGGATTACAGTTGGCTGCTTTACACAATTTATCCCAGGGCTTTTCTTTCTCTGCATTTCAATATGTTCCCTTACACAATTACTAGTTGGCCCTATAGAATAACAGAATAGCACAAATACACAACAGTTTCATGTCAACATTCACTGATAATCCAGGCTTTTCTCATTAGGTAAAAACACCTAAAATGGTTGCAAAGAATGGGATAGGTCCGGGTGAATGTAAAGTACCCACAAACTACTGTGAGTGAGGAATCACAAACTCACAATAAATGCCTTGTGTAAAAGGGCTCCAAGGCTTTTCTTGTGCGATTGCTCTGCCTCAGTCATGGTATTTTATAGAGGATCCAGTCAAAAAAAGGTTTTTCACCTAAGACTCTCCTGTGTTTTCTAGAGCAACATCAAACTTTTTTCTTCCTGTGGGAAATCTGTTAAAAAGAAAAATCAGAATAGCTGCACAATGCCTTCTAACTATTTGACCATATATACCTGCATGGGCCCTACAATCATCTTCAGAGACCCTCCTCTGGGTGCCCACACCAAGTGAAGTGAGGCGGGTGACTCCTAAGTGCATGGCCTTTTCTGTTTTGGCACCTCAGTTTTGGAATGCCCTCACAATGCCAGTCAGCTTTTCAGTGCCAGGTGAAGACCTTTTTCTTCTCCCAGGCATTTTAGTTCTTCAATGTTCATTGTTTTAAATTTGTTGTTGCGCTTTTTGGACTTTACACTGTTTATGGTTTTTTCCTTTGGTGTTATACCATTATTTTAAACTTTTAAACGTTTTATATTATTTATGGTTTTGGCTGTTGTGAACCGCATAAAGTGCTCTGGCTACTGAGCAGCATAGAAATGTAATAAAAAGATAAATATTAGCACTAGGACCTATTCATCTGGGAACATGCCAAGCTGATGCCTTCAGGAACCCTGCTGCCGGTTAGCTAAGGTGACCATATTTTGGAAACCAAAAAGGAGGACAACATGGTCGGCTCCCAAGGGGGCATGCCCACCAACATGTCTGGCCCCAGAGGGCATGTCCAGCACCAAGGGGGTGTGCCCACCTTTACATAGCCTTGGTCACATATCTGATTTTACAGCACACAATTAAGACAAATCTGTTCTACATAACACCTTAATGTTAAAATCACTGAAATAAAGAACAACCTATCTGAAATTCACTTCACTCACTCCTACTTTTGTAGCTTTTGCTGAACTTTGAAGCTTTTGCTATACTCTCTGTGATACATCCTCCCCTTCCCTCAAATATATTTTCTGACTATATCCTCACTCCGCTGCAAACTGTTGCTGCTGTTAACGGGGCTTGTTGTCGCTGGCTGGCTGGCTTTTTTATTTTTAAATTTCAATTTCTTTTAACCTTGTGTATTGTAGGGGGATTTTTCAGGTGACTTTTATTTAAGGGACACTGAATACAGGTACTTTGCATCAATGTTCTCAAAATTCCCCACTCCAGTAGGTGAAAAGTAGGATATGAAGACAGACATCAGAATGATTGATTTTACTCACACTCACGAACTCAATGAAACTGCTATTGCTTTAAAACATTTATTAAAACAATTTAAGGAAGTTAAAATTAAACAAACACACAAACCTCTCCATTCAGCAACGCAAATTAAAGGATATACTCATACATCTGGCAGATTTCTTGAGAACATAGACAAACATTGACAAACACATTCATACAGACTCTGTGAAGGAGCTCTACTCCACAGAGGGACTTCCATTTTTCTCAGGCCACAAAGGAATTACTGAGGCCTACATGCTAGGCTCAGAGCAACATCCTGGATGTCATGCCTCAGTGAAAGACATTGTGGTTCCTGCTGACTAGACTTAAATACCCTTTCCAAGACAAAGACCTCCCTCTTATTATATATTAATTTATTCTGAATTGGCCAAACCTATTGGTCCATGTCAGACTATCCTTCTTCCCAGAATATACCCTCCTTCTCTGATGTAGTTGTTTGTGACAACGAAAGGTCACATTCCCTTGTCTTTGTGGTCAACTGTCTGATTTACTTCTCTGTTCTTATGGACACGAGGATTTTCTAACTACAACTTCACCTGTTCTTAACCCTAGACCTTTCACTCAGTTCCCTGAAAAGGAATATATAAGGTTGATATAAGTCACAAATTTATATGACTAGTATCTTTGCATAATGCCACATCACACGTAATGTCCTTAAGCAACAAAGTTGTCACAAGTCTTATGAGTAACATCGTTGAGCAACTTCAGATCATATTCCCAAATCATTCTTTATCAGATCCTTATCTAAATCGAAGCATCCATCCCCTGATAAGAGTGTTCCATGTGGGTTTGCCTACTTGCCCCTTTGTTCTCCCACCGTAGCATTCACTAACTCTCCCCCATGTCCCTCTGCCCCAGCACTATAATAATCACAGAAAAGCAGATTATAAAAAGTTCCTACAGTATGATTGTCACAAGTTTCTCTACTCTAACAGTAGGGTGGGTGTTATGGGCATCAGACCCTACTTCGCCCATTCACACTTCTTACTTATATACATTAGCTTCTCAAGGCTTGCGCGTTGACACAACTTCTCACATAAAGTTTTTAAATTCCTGTCTACTTCCTGCACAAACATGTGACTCTGAGACACTCTTTCTACTGCCCTGCGTTGCCTGCCAGCACTGTAGGGCTAAGTTACAACAGGTGTTTCTGGGTTGTCTGTAAGGGTGTGCACGGACCCCCCCGGATCGGATCCCGGATCGAGACCTCCAATTTTGTCATGGATCGGTTCAAACAAAATCGGAGGCCCCCCGGACCGGATCGAGTCCGATCCCGATCCAAAAATCGAACATTTTTGGATCGGCCGCCATTCCCCCCCCCCCCCCATAGACTTGCATTGCAATGCAAGTCTATGAGGAAAAAATGGAGGCGGGTGGGTGAAGGGGGGCCTAACTCCCTCACCCCCGGGGCCATCCACTGTGGACGGCCCCGGCAGGTAAGCCCCCTCCCCTGCGCTCCCTACCCCCCCTGGGGCCGTCTGCTTCCATCCGCAGGCGCCCGCGGGCGCCCGCGGATAGAAGCGGATGGCTCCGGGGGGGGTAAGCCCCCTTCCCCGCCACTGCTTACCTTTTAGGGCCGTTCGCTCCCGTCCGGCGCCAGCGGCTACCGCCAGCCGGCTTTGCGGCTTGCTCTAGAGTAGCGCGCCGGGTGATCACCCGGCGCGCCACCCTGGAGCAGGCCGCGGAGCCCGCTGGTAGTAGCCGCCGGCGCCGGATGGGAGCGGACAGCCCGGAAAGGTAAGGGCCCCCCTCCTCCCCTCCGCGCACCCCCTCCTCCCCTCCGCACGCCCCCTGCTTACCTTTCCGGGCCGTCTGCTCCCGTCTGGCGCCGGCGGCTACTACCAGCGGGCTCCGCGGCCTGCTCTAGAGTAGCGCGCCGGGTGATGACATCACCCGGCGCGCCACGCTGGAGCAGGCTGCGGAGCCCGCTGGTAGTAGCCGCCGCGGACGTCCCTGAAAGGTAAGCGCCCCCCTCCTCCCCCCCGCTGTCCACTTTCATCGGTGGGCGCCCGCTGGCGCCCGCCAATGGAAGCGGCGGTGGGCGCCAGTGGGCGCCCGCCGATCCGCCGATCCGCCGAACCGGTTCGGAGCCTTTTCGGATCTGTTTGGACTGGATCAGCCGATCCAGCTGTTGGATCGGAAATCGGATAAT
The DNA here is from genome assembly GCA_029215795.1 of Anniella stebbinsi. Lineage (NCBI taxonomy): Eukaryota > Metazoa > Chordata > Lepidosauria > Squamata > Anniellidae > Anniella > Anniella stebbinsi. The sequence continues at coordinate 262,466,803 of JARDYH010000001.1, forward strand.
TTATCCGATTTCCCACTGGACCAGACTCGGATCGCAGATCGGGTCCGATCCAGTGCACATCCCTAGTTGTCTGTGCAGCCTCTGTTGTCTCTCTGTCTAAGATATTGCAGACAAACCAAAGCCTCCAGCCTCAAACAATCTTAGGGTGACCAGATAAAATCCAGGTCAGGGCTCATGCAACTTTAACAGTTGTAGAGAAAAGGGAATTTCAGCCAGTGTCATTTGAATGCAATTAGTACCTGGTGAAATTCCCTCTTCATCACAACAGTTAAAGTTGCAGGAGCCCTGCCTTCTTTTGTATATGGTCACTCTAGTATAGTGCCTGCACCTTTAACTGTTGTGATAAAGAGGGAATATCACCAGGAACTAATTGCATACAAATGACACTGGCTGAAATTCCCTTTTCTCTACAACTGTTAAAGTTACATGAGCCCTGACCTGGATTTTATCTTGTCAGCCTAAACAATCTCCCTTTCTCACTCACTCTGCCAAAGTCTCCTAATGGTCCAGCTGGGCTGCACACTTGTGGCCAGGGGTACTGCTTATTGTGTGGTCATGTCTGGTGACTCTTACTTTAAAAAATTCTGCCACCAGCTGCCTCCACCTCCTCTCCTCCTGCACACCTGCCCGACTCTGATGCACTCTTAAAACACTCTGGGTGGCAAGCCAGCCTCTCAGTGCCAAGCTACAGGTGAATCTGGGTTGCTTTCAGCCTCTCTCTGCCTTATGCCAGCCAGCCAACATCTCCAGCTTCCAGCCTCAAACAATCCCCTCCTCTCTCTCTGAAAAAGTCTCCCAACGATCCAGCCAGGCTGTGCACATGTACCCTGTGGCTGGGGTAGGGTACCATCTTATAGTTTGGTCACATCTGGTGTCTATTGTTTTTTTAAAAACTCTGCTGCCAGCCACCTCTCTCTGCACCAACACTGGACTCTGAGATGCTCTTAAAAGGCTCTGTGTGGCATGCCAGGCTCTCTACAGCCATCTCTTAGTTGTAACTCTGTCTGAAACTGATGCCAGCCAAAGCCTCCAACCAGCCAACACCTGCACCAACACTTGATTCTGAGACCCTCTTGAAAGGCTCTGTGTGGCATACCAGCCTCTCAGGGTTCAGCTACAGCTATCTCTGAGTTGTGTCTTCAGTCTAACTCTGTCTCTAAGAGATATGCCAGCCAGCCCAAGCCACAAATCTATCTATTTTTCTCTGACACACACTTCAAACATTCTGCATTGCATGCCAGCAGTGCAGACAGAGCCTAGCGCACAAGTGAACAAAGTGAAGTGGAAGGGAAGGGATAGCGAAGCAAAGCAATGACATGTCAGGGTCCAACATCCACATCAACAGGACAACCGCAAAGATGACAGCCTCTCTCTTGACTGACACTTCCCTGTTGGTTGTGAGAGGTTTTCTCTAAGGATCACCCTTCATCGCCCATGATGTGGAACTTTGAGGAAAAAGGCCTCTAGCCTGTTCTGTTTTGCCCTATGGGCTGCTTTGACTGACCTCTCCTTTCCCACATTTTGATCTGTGGATGCCTCGCCTTTGCTGAGTTCCAGGTGCCCGACTGCCCACCAAATCTGCAACAGGGAAGGTGCCCTGCTTGCCCAGCACTTCTTAGCTAAAAACTTGAGGTTTCCTTAATGCCAAGGGCTGGAAAATTTCAAGGTGCAATACCCTAAAGAGGAGGTTTGACATCCTGAGTTTGAAGGATATGGCTGCAATGGGTTTTTAAAAAAAAAAAAAAAAATTAAATCTCAAACTTTACAAATTTCCTAAAAATCAACAGATGAACCAATATGCTTTGAACTTGACAAGGATAAAGCCCTACCTGATATCTATCATGGTGCCAGGATTCATTTCTTTATCTTTAAAAATTACAGTTTTTTTTTAAAAATAAACAATTACTTTAAATCCTCACATTAAAAAAATCCTGAAAAATCAGCAGATGAACAGATTTTCCTCAAATGTGGCAAAACTAAAACTCTACCTAAGAACTATCATGATGCCAAATTTAATCTCTTTACCTTTTAAAAATGACAGTTTCTTTTAAAAAAAGAATATTTTAAAACCTCAAACTTAAAAAAAACTCCTAAAAATGAATGGATGAATGGAACTGCTTCCAATTTCGCATGGCCAAAGCCCTCCCTTAAAGCTATCATGGTGCCAAGTTTCATCTCTTTATCTTTAAAAATGGCAGAGCTGTAAGCATTTTTGTCAATTCCCATTAAAGTAGAACTGCCCTTTGGCTGGGGAGGATGGGAAAAATCCAGATTTTTCATCAAATTTCATAATTTCCCCCCCCTTCCCTGTTTGTTACCCAAAATCCTGACAATTCTGGGTTTTTCCTGTCATATGGTCACCCTAGCTTTGTGCAAGTGTTCAACACACACATTCTCTCACCCACTGGCAATTTCTCTCCTGCTCCCCAGCCTGTTTCTTCCCACAGCCATAATGCATAAGGAGGGAGAGAGCAGGATGGAAAGAAGCAGAAAAATATCACAGTGAAATCACTGCAATTCAGTCGGGAACACGAGAGAAAGCCTGGGCCCAGGGAAAGTTTGACACTCATGGTCCATCTGCTGCCCTCGCAAGCCCATGTGGTTTTTCGATCCATTGCTAAGGAGGAGTGTTCAGATAGAACACTCCAAGTGTTCCACCTATTTGGAATATCAAAAAGGAAATGCCAAAGAATAGGCTGACCAGATAAAATCCAGGTCAGGGCTCATGTAACTTTAACAGTTGTAGAGAAAAGGGAATTTCAGCCAGTGTCATTTGTATGCAATTAGTTCCTGGTGAAATTCCCTCTTCATCACAACCGTTAAAGTTGCAGGCACTATACTAGAGTGACCATATACAAAAGAAGGCAGGGCCCCTGCAACTTTAACTGTTGTGATGAAGAGGGAATTTCACCAGGAACTAATTGCATACAAATGACACTGGCTGAAATTCCCTTTTCTCTACAACTATTAAAGTTACATGAGCCCTGACCTGGATTTTATCTGGTCACCCTACCAAAGAACCAATTACACTGAGAGGCATACCTAAAAGACCATGGTAGCAATTAAGGCTGATCTGTTCACATGGGAACAAAAGAACTATTTAATTATTGTGGACTATTAGAGCAAGTGTCCAGAGATTGTAGAGTTACCAAATACCAGGGCAAGCACAGTAGTCAATGTTATGAAATCAATGCTACCAAAACATGGAATATGTGATGAAATTATATCTGACAATGAGCCATAGTAAACATCAGCTGAGTTTGCAACCTTCACCAAGGAGTGGAGTTTTAAACACACACTCACAAGCTCATAGTACCCACAGTCAAATGGGCTAGCAGAATAGTATGTACAAATTATGACAAACATGATGAAAAATAAAAACAGACCAACTCATTGAGCTACAGAAACACGTAAATAGTGGGAGACAAATCCGGGTTTTTCCCATCATATGTTCACCCTATAATACACACACAAACACACACATACACACACACACACACACATTGAAGAGGGGTTTAATAAAGGGGAAAATGCCTTCATTAGAACTAATGGAAGCATTTCCTCCCCCTTTTTAATGCCCCCTCTCCAGAGATGGAAGTGGAATTTTGGAATACAAACAGGTGGGGGAAGCTTAAATCCCAGCCCTTGGAGTGCCACAGTGTCAATCCCAATCAGGGCCCATGTACTTTTTCTGAAGTAAAGAATCCAATCACGTGTGATTAGAAGAACATTTAGTTTGGCCCTTAGAAGGGGGAGACCTCTGAAAATTGAGTGGGGGGAAGGAAGAGACTGTAGTGTCTGGATCATGCGAACAGAAACATAGCTATATATAAAGGGTAGAATGAACCAACATATTTTGCATAGGTCTCTTCTTGGTTCACACTGAGATGCTATTTCAAGTGTCCGTAGAGATTAGGGGTGTGCATCGGATCGGATCCGATCCACGATCCGAATCCGATCCGCCCCAAAATCGGGAAAATCCGATCCGATCCGATCCGATCCGATCAACCTCCGATCCGATCCGATCCGATCCGACGAGGTCCGATCCGGATCGGACGCCATTTTGAATGCTTTTTCCCATAGCCAAGTATTGTTTTACAAAAACGCCTATAACTTTTTCATTTTTAAAGATAGAAGGATGAAACTTGGGCACATTATACACTGGTTAGGGATAGTTATCTGTGAGAAATTTCAGAAAGATTGGTGCATGCGTTTTGTGGCAATTAATTGTTTAATAAATACCCAGAAATGCCTATAACTTTGTCATTTTTAAAGTTACAAACATGAAACTTTGCCACATTGTAGGTGGTACCTTGGGACCTATCTGTGAGAAATTTCAGAAACTTAGGTGCTTGCCTTGTGTGGCAATTAATTTTAGAAAAATGGGTAGTAGTGGGGTAAATACATTTACGCCTCCCATTTTTTTATTTTTGAAGATACAAACAGGAAACTTGGGCACATTACAGGTACCACTTGCCTTGATATGTGTGTGAAATTTCAGAAACATTGGAGCTTGCCTTGTGTGGCAATTAATTTTTGAAACAATGAGGAAAGAAACACCTATAACTTTGTCATTTTTAAAGTTACACACATGAAACTTTGCCACATTGTAGGTGGTACCTTGGGACCTATGTTTGTGAAATTTCAGAAACATAGGTGCTTGCCTTGTGTGGCAATTAATTTTTTAATAAATACCCAGGAATGCCTATAACTTTGTCATTTGTAAAGTTACACACATGAAACTTTGCCACATTGTAGGCGGTACCTTGGGACCCATGTGTGTAAAATTTCAGAAACGTAGGTGCTTGTATTGTGTGGCAATTAATTTTTGAAACAATGAGGGATTCATTGGACAGCACTTGCCCATAGGGATTCATTGGACAGTACTTGCCCATAGGGATTCATTGGACAGTACTTTCCTATAGGAAATCATTGGAAAGCACTTGCCCATAGAAAATCATTGGAAAGCACTTGCCCATTGAGAAATACAGTTATGCCTCCCACTTTTTTATTTTTGAAGATACAAACAGGAAACTTGGGCACATTGTAGACTGGTTAGGGATAGTTATCTGTGAGAAATTTCAGAAAGATTGGTGCATGCGTTTTGTGGCAATTAATTTTTTAATAAATACCCAGGAATGCCTATAACTTTGTCATTTTTAAAGTTACATACATGAAACTTTGCCACATTGTAGGTGGTACCTTGGGACCTATGTGTGTGAAATTTCAAAAATGTAGGTGCTTGCCTTGTATGGCAATTAATTTTAGAAAAATGGGTAGTAGTGGGGTAAATACATTTACGCCTCCCATTTTTTTATTTTTAAAGATACAAACAGGAAACATGGGCACATTACAGGGAACACTTCACTTGATATGTGTGTAAAATTTCAGAATGATAGGTCCAGGCATTTGGTGGCTACGAATTTTTTAGATTAAAAGTTATTAACCTTTTTTACACAGAGGCTGGGGCTGTCAATTGCACCCTCCCGCCTCCCGGGAAGAAGAAGGAAACACTTTCTCTCATCTCTTTGATCCTTGCACGCTTGGCTGCAACTGAGCTAGTATCCATTACAAAAGGAGAAACAAAGTAGCACTTGGCTCGTGTCTGCTTTGATACTTTCACTCAAGCAGAACGGCTGAGCCTAGGATCACTCTCTCTCGCTGGGATCGTTACAGGAGAAATTTTCTACAGTCTTCAAAGTGGTGTGTGCAGACACCTTGCCACCACATGCCTGGACCTATCATTCTGAAATTTTACACACATATCAAGTGAAGTGTTCCCTGTAATGTGCCCATGTTTCCTGTTTGTATCTTTAAAAATAAAAAAATGGGAGGCGTAAATGTATTTACCCCACTACTACCCATTTTTCTAAAATTAATTGCCATACAAGGCAAGCACCTACGTTTTTGAAATTTTACACACATAGATCCCAAGGTACCACCTACAATGTGGCAAAGTTTCATGTATGTAACTTTAAAAATGACAAAGTTATAGGCATTCCTGGGTATTTATTAAAAAATTAATTGCCACAAAACGCATGCACCAATCTTTCTGAAATTTCTCACAGATAACTATCCCTAACCAGTCTACAATGTGCCCAAGTTTCCTGTTTGTATCTTCAAAAATAAAAAAGTGGGAGGCATAACTGTATTTCTCAATGGGCAAGTGCTTTCCAATGATTTTCTATGGGCAAGTGCTTTCCAATGATTTCCTATAGGAAAGTACTGTCCAATGAATCCCTATGGGCAAGTACTGTCCAATGAATCCCTATGGGCAAGTGCTGTCCAATGAATCCCTCATTGTTTCAAAAATTAATTGCCACACAATACAAGCACCTACGTTTCTGAAATTTTACACACATAGGTCCCAAGGTACCGCCTACAATGTGGCAAAGTTTCATGTGTGTAACTTTACAAATGACAAAGTTATAGGCATTCCTGGGTATTTATTAAAAAATTAATTGCCACACAAGGCAAGCACCTATGTTTCTGAAATTTCACACACATAGGTCCCAAGGTACCACCTACAATATGGCAAAGTTTCATGTGTGTAACTTTAAAAATGACAAAGTTATAGGTGTTTCTTTCCTCATTGTTTCAAAAATTAATTGCCACACAAGGCAAGCTCCAATGTTTCTGAAATTTCACACACATATCAAGGCAAGTGGTACCTGTAATGTGCCCAAGTTTCCTGTTTGTATCTTCAAAAATAAAAAAATGGGAGGTGTAAATGTATTTACCCCACTACTACCCATTTTTCTAAAATTAATTGCCACACAAGGCAAGCACCTAAGTTTCTGAAATTTCTCACAGATAGGTCCCAAGGTACCACCTACAATGTGGCAAAGTTTCATGTTTGTAACTTTAAAAATGACAAAGTTATAGGCATTTCTGGGTATTTATTAAACAATTAATTGCCACAAAACGCATGCACCAATCTTTCTGAAATTTCTCACAGATAACTATCCCTAACCAGTGTATAATGTGCCCAAGTTTCATCCTTCTATCTTTAAAAATGAAAAAGTTATAGGCGTTTTTGTAAAACAATACTTGGCTATGGGAAAAAGCATTCAAAATGGCGTCCGATCCGGATCGGACATCCGGTCCGATCCGATCCGACCATCCTCCGATCCGATCCGATCCGATCCGACCCCCCAGGTCCGATTCCGATCCGCTATCCGATCCGATCCGGGGGGTCAGTGCACATCCCTAGTAGAGATGAAAGAGAGAGCTGCCCATAAATATCAATGAAGCAGAACTATTCATCCATTGATTTTTAGGATTTTTTTTAAAGTTTGAGATTTTAATATATATATATATATATATATATATATATATATTTAAAACTGTCATTTTTAAAGGTAAAATGGTTAAATTTGGCACCATGATAGTTCTCAAATAGAGCTTTGGCCTTGTCAAGTTTGAAAAAAAATCTGTTCATCCGCTGATTTTTAAGGATTTTTTTTAAGTTTGAGGTTTTAAATTAATTTTTTTTAAAAAAAAAACTGTCATTTTTAAAGATAAAAAAATGAATCCTGGCACCATGATAGATATCTGTGGAGTGGGGATACAGTCAGAAAAGATATTTGAGGGAAGGGGAGAATGTTGTTATGTAGAACAGATTTGTATTAAATGTGTGCTGTAAAATCAGATATGTGACCAAGGCTATGTTCAGGTGGGCACACACCCTTGGTGCTGGACATGCCCCCTGAGGCCAGACATGTTGGTGGGCATGCCTCCTTGGGAGCTGACCATGTTGTCCTCCTTTTTGGTTTCCAAAATATGTTCACTATATATATATATATATATATATATATATTCTGGATTAGAATAATGTTTTGTTTGGCCTTCACTCAACTATTATGGTGCTATTTCAAGTTTGTTTGTTTGTTTCTCCATTGTTGGTTGTTGTTGTTTTCTTCCTAAACATTTTCTTTGAGAATCAGCAAACCTCAGGGTTACCACGACTCTGCTAATAGTTCTTGCTTGTATGTGGGTAGGGTATGTTTTGGCTCTAGCTCTATAGGCACAGAAAGACTCAAATTAGTCTTAATATCTATAGATACAATGATGCATGAATGTACTTACTTCAAATTTATTTAGGATTGAAGAACCAGTTCAAGTGAAAGACTACAGAGCCAAGAGGATCAATTTGTCAGATCGTAGAATCCGTCTATGGCATCTTCACGTCTTTTACAGAATGGCTTTTAGACATTTAATTTTTTTTATTTTCCAAACATAAAAAATCATTTAACACCTACACCATACATACACCCACAAACAACAAAATTTACATAAAACAAATAACATTAAAATGGACTTCCGAATTTCCACATTTTCTTAATAATTTGTCAAAATAAGCCAAAATAAGCCTAAATAGTGAGTGAAGTTTCCCCTCCTGTATTTCTTTAACAGATGTTTTTCTTCCAAGTTACTCGCTAAATCTGCTTACAAATATGTCCTTCCCTTCTTTCTTTTAGAAAATCTACCAGCGGTTTCCATTCCTCCAAAAACCCAGTTATTGTTTTATCTTTTATTATTGCAGTAAGTTTTGCCATCTCCGCCAATTCTGTAATTTTCAACAACCATTCCTCCTGTGTTGGTATTTTCTCAGCAACCTAATCAGCCGATTTGTGAGATAACCCATAGCTCTTGCTCTTTTGGCTAGCTATTCATCATCACTATTATTACGCATATGAGTAAGTCCATTAACAATTTCTTTATCTAACCTACTCTTAGTAACCATCTAAAAAGATCAAAGTTACTTGTCTGAGCTCACTTAATTCTTGGGATGCATCTTTGGTGATGTCTGTACTCTTATTCATGAATTTCAATAAAATATCAGTAAGAGCTAGTCATCATTATTATGGTCACTGACCAGACTTTACACATACAAAGATTAGGGCAAAAGTACATACAAATTTAAGAAATATACAGCAAAATCAATTCCAGAGAGACCTTATTCTCATAGCATTCAAGAAGAATTTTGCAAAAGCTTCAACTGTGTCCACATCCACTGTGGCCCTGAAGCAGCAAAGGAGAGCATTGATTTCTAATCTAGTGTCAAGCAATAATTTCTCTAGTAAGAGCTAGTATGTCTTGATGATTTGCTCTTGCTCTATACATTGGGAACATACCTCTTAGGACTGACTCTCCCATGCTTCGTTTGTTCTGAAGGCATCTTTCTGGTAATTCAGACATTAACCCAGAAGCTCCAAAGGGGAGAAATAGGAATAGGCCTTGTGACCACATACCCAAAACATCTCTGGGAGGTCTGGATCCCATCTCTGAGCAAACAAACTCATCATCCAATTTCTTGTTATGCTAGCATTACACACTTTTATGTTTGTTTGTTTTCAAGTTTCATTGTGCAAATAGCACCACCACTTATCTAGTGATCTACTTAACTGGCTGTTATCAGGGCTAGTGAGAATCCATCTGCCTGTTTTACTGCTGGTCAAGCATGCTCAGTCAATGGCTTTCTCTCCACTTCAATTTAGAAGTATTGAAGCCAGTCAAGTTTTGAGTGGTGGGTACATCTGTGGTCACGTCTCTTAAGGAGAACGGGACTCCAATGAGAGGCGCGCCTCCCTTATGGTGGTTAGGATTGTGTGCAAATGTAACAGTGTTTATCAGTGGTTTGTGCTACTTCTATGAATTTCAGGAATGTGTTATCTCTCTACTCATGTTCAGGTTCTTTGTCAGGCAACTCGGGGAGCAACAGTTCTTTGATGAGGCTAATCAAGGCTTTCCTCTCCAGCCCTGCTGGCTGTATGCACAATACCACCCATTTAACTGATTTGCTTATTTATTTATTTATTTATTATATTTGTATACCACCCCATAGCCGAAGCTCTCTGGGTGGTTTACATAGGATTAAAACAATTAAAAACAATATACAAAAAATTGATACATCAAAAACATACAACATACACAATACACACATACATTTAAAAACACTGCAACAACTCAAAAAGCTACAAACACAAAAACAAAACAAACCCAGGCTCCTCAGATATTGCCAAATGCCTGAGAGAAGAGGAAAGTCTTGACCTGTCACCGAAAAGATAACAATGTTGGTGCCAGGTGGGCCTCGTCAGGGAAATTGTTCCACAATTGGGGGGCCACCACAGAGAAGGCCTTCTCCTTTGTTGCCGACCTCCACTCTCTTGGAGTAGGCACTCAGAGGAGGGCCTTAGATGTTGAACTTAATGTTCGGGTAGGTTCATATTGGGAAAGGCTTTCCGTTAGGTATTGACTCTCAAGCTCTACCTTTTAGATGTTCTGGCCCACTTTTTCCAGCCATCAGACTACATGTGGGTAAATGTGTAAAAGAAAGAAAGAGTCCGTTCAGTTCTAGTAGCAAGGTCAACAGGGCAGCCAAAGCCCCACCAAGTGCCACCATGCACCAATGCTTGGGAATGAGGCCCTCGAACAATGTAGGAGCGACGCTTGTCCCCTTGACCAGGAAAAGAGGGGAACAGAAGCTGACAACTTTGGACTTTGGAGGAGCACTGTCAGTTCTCTTGACTGCAACAAGAGAGAACCAGAATTAGATGATCATTGGGCCTGCAATCCGCTTTCAGGCAAAAAAATGAAACTGTCTAGAACCTCCATGGACAGTACAGATCAACAAGAACTGTGCACAGCACTCCTCCTTGCAATATTGAGTCTAATCTCTTTACTAGTTTGATGGTTTACCTGAGTCAAAGTTGAAAAATGCTACATTTGACTCCTCACATATGCGAGAGAGAGAGATGCCTGTGTAAAACAGCAGTGCAAGGGATTAATAGAGAAAAGACAAAATCCCTTCACTATCATAAGCCCTCATCCACTTGTGAGAAAAATGAGTTAGTAAATGAGTTCCCCCCCACTTCCCCAGGCTTGAGCTATGTGCCTGGGAGGGAGGATACAAGGCCAAGTGGGGGATCTGAGGGGTGCCCAATCAGAGTAGTGATGGGTAGAGGGAGATATGGCATTGTGAGGAGGACTTGCCAGGTAAGGGGAACGAGGCCCAGACAGTAATTTTTCTCTCAATCTGCTTGTGGAGGAAACGCATTTCCCCCTTTCTTATTTTGCCACTTGTTCTCTCATACCTTTTACATTCATTTTACAAAGACTTAATTTTTGACCTCATTTATGCCAATTTAAAAAATGCATTCCACTGACCTGGCAGACGTCTCTGCCTTACTTTGGCTATTTCCTATTTTAGCCAACTATGACCAGTCTACAGGGGTTCCTTTTTCATGGCCGGCACACTTAGAACCGGAAAAACCTATGGTACCATATCTCAGGAAGCGCAAAAAACTTAAAACACTCAGGACCTTTTCAGGGTCACTTTTCAAAGACTAGGTATATTTGTTTGCCATAACACAACATCTTGAGGATTAAACAGACTTTGTGTCTGAAAATAATGGAAAGTGGCTCCAGCAGGCATGGCCTCATGGCCAATAACTGCCTGTTCTCCAGGCCTGGGTGTGGACACTACAGTTTGGACCAATGGAGCCATTACAGAAGGACAAGGGTAGCTATAGGACTGTGGCAGTGGCCGCAGGAATAGCAATTGTTCCTTGTTACTTCCGCAATCCTCACCTGCCCACAAAAACAAAACAACAACAACAACAACAAAAATCTATTTGATTGGGTGCCCTTTCTTCCAGTATTTTTCTGAGATCTCATAAAGTTAAAGGATCCTGTTTCTGGCCATATAAGTGATGTTACAGGCCAGGTTTCAGTACAGAGAATAATCATTCTTTTCCGTGACAAACCAAAAGTACCAGGTACAGTTTTCCATTTCATTAACATCACATCTAACGGTGATCCTTCCGGAATACTCTGACCTCCCCACATTTCCCCCTTCTTTGTCTTAACCAGTAAGAAATCAGGACAACTCTTGTGTATAGAATTCAATCTCTTTCTTAAAGACAATTTCTTATGTCTTGCCTTAACCAGTAAGAAAGTGGAACAAGTCTTGTGTATACCTTTAAACACTTATTTTAGACTTTAATCCCTTTTTCTTAAAGACAAGGTCCCATGGGGAGGCTTACCTGATTCTCGGATCTTACCCTCTATTAATGGAGAGGGCCTTGGTTGAAGACTGCCTGCTCCACCCAGAATGGAAAAGACCCTAGGTGAAACTCACCGATGCCAGCTGGGATGTTTTCAGATGGTCAACAAGATTGACCGCTCCTGGCTGACAGCTCGCCAAATTGTTGTAAGGGGTCAGAAATGGGGCCATCAGGTCCTTGTCTAGCCACCCTTGAATCAACATTAGACATGCGGGTAAGGTCTAAACTCGAGTTTATTTCGTCTGCAGCAAAGGCTGTCTGATACAAGACAGAAGCAGCCTCGAATGTCCATTGTTCGAGGATTTATACAGTGTCCAAACAACTTGCATCACTACTATAAACTATGCATGTGCAAGCAGAACTCAATGCATTCTAATGAGAGCCAGCAACCTTGGGCACCAGTGCCAGGAACTTTCCAAATTACATAAGGTGAAGCAAATGCGCATGCTTAAGCTGTTGCTGGACAGACAGTTTGTACGCACTCTTTGAATGCTCTGGCTATGTATTGTACTTGTATACCGCCTACGCCTGGCTGATGGGACATGAAACAACTAAGCAGGTGTAGAGTATTCTCTGCTAAGATGCTTAGCTTTCAGAGTGGAAACTTCTAGCTTAGCCACACTAGCATTCCTGTTATTCAAGTGACTGGAGTCCTTGAACCGCAAATACTTTCAATATGAGATTATGATGGGTGAGGGGCCTCTTAGGCGACACAGACAAAGTATCCAAAATTTACTTGTCAGCCATTTAAACTGCTTGCTTTATGGCCTTCTTCAAATGATCAAACATGCCTGCTCTTGGGTCAAGAAGTGTCCCACCTGTTATCTAAGAGAATAAAAGAAATATTATTCAATTATACATGCAACATCAATGCTACACAGGTTAGGGCAAAATACAAAGGTTACAGAAAGTCCATAGTGGCACAAATCGATGTATGTAATTTCTGATTCACGTTCCATTTCAGAAATGAAATCTATCATTCCAGTTCCTTACAGAAAAGGACTCGTGACAATGGATGATCACAACTGAGCTTTTAGATGCCCTCAAGATGGAAGGGCTGGGCGGTGGGAGAAGCACTTGTTTACAAGCAGAAGAAATCACAGCCCAAGGGATGGGGATGTTTTCTTCCTCTCTAATGTGAAATACCCTCCAGAGCTGGGGTGGGGGGGAGAAAGCTCTGCAGCCCAATGGGAATATCCACAGCTCAAATCAGCAAGAGGAAGGAATCATTCTAGTTGCTTGCATAGGGAACTAAGGCATCTTGGTTTTAGAGACCCTTGTGGGGGATTTGTGGTGACCTTCACACAGAAAAAGCAAGAACCTCCAGTATAAGCCACGTGCTAGGCTTGACCACACGGAGTTATCAGGAAAGGATACTAGGCTCCATACAGGTAAGGCTTCATACAGGTAAGGCTGGTTGCTTTGGAGATAGACTATGGAAATGTCAACATGGCTCTATAATGCTACTGATATGTCAGCTTAAGCTTCTCATCCTAGGATTTGGTCAATCCACACATAGCCCTATGATGCCCCATTGCTAAGGCCTTGAATGCCAAATGGACATCCGTTCATTCTCATTTTTAGATGAGGAGACATTAAAAATTAGGTGTTCAGAGTTGGTTCCCCTTTACCATTTCTCTCTATAGGCATGTATCTGTTCCCATTGAAATATGTAGCTGCTTCATATATACCATGTTGAATCAGCTTCTCTAAAAGGTTGACAGTGGCAATGGTATTTGGATGTAGGAGAAAGGTAGAGGTATAGCTTTGAGAAAGTGTCTGTGAAATGTTTCCACCATAATGGCTGTCTAAAGATTTGAAACGTCCTAAATCAAAAGGAAGGGGGGATACATGCTGGTTTGTAAGGAGAGTATATAATTTGATAATGTGATTCCCAATATGTGCTGGGCTTTCGAGGAGAATGTGTGATGTGGAGGGGACTGAGAGTGCTATGTGGAGTAAACAAAATTTGATATAAGGGTCTCACGCCAAATTTATAATGTTTTATGTATTTTAAATCACGTATACAGCTCCTGACGAAGGATTGTTTTCCGAATCGTTGAGCATGTGGATATTTTACTGTTAACAGCAATAAACAGAGTTTAAGAATTTTCATAACACCAGAGTTTATCTCTTTTACACCCACGGGATATTCACTTAGGCCAGATTTACACCAAGCAAGATATGACACTTTGAAACTGGTTTGAAAACTGTATATGGAGTGTGTCCTGGGCCTAAACAGTTCTCACTACTGTTACAACCCATTTTAAAGCAGTAGTGTAGATCCTGCCCATTTCTGATGAGAGTTCATTGTTCAAGTGGCAGGAGTGGTCTTCTGAATATGGCAATTCTTGGGAAATACATTAGGCCAGATCTACCCCAAGCAGTATATGAACGTTGAATGGTTTGAAAATTGTATATGGAGTGTGTCCTGGGCCCCAACTGTTGTCACTACTTTTATAAACCGTTTTTAAGCAGTAGCGTAGATCCTGCCTTAGTGTGGGCTTAGATGTTCTCAGGACCAGCTAGATCATTAGTCAAAGTGACACAAGCCCCATTAGGCAGAAATTTTAGGGGCACTGTTATAGGACCGCAAATTGTCAGTTGTTTGGCTTAATTTGTATATTTCTTTCCTCCCTCGGTGGGACTTTCATTTGGATTTTCTGCTCAAGGCTTGCGTGAAGTCTATGTGTTCTTACAAATCTATTAGGAATAGTCATATTTACTCACTTTACACAACAGATCAAAGCAACCTAAATAACTTTGGTTTTAATGCAGTAATCTGAAATAGCTGATCATAGTATTTTGCAGAAGGCAGTGGATAAACACTACTGCTAGGTACTCCGCATGACAATGACACTTGACAATGAGCACCAGCAAGATATTTGGAGAGTGGGAAGAAAGAATGATGCTGAAACTGAGGTGGGTTTTGTAGACGGGCAGTTTCCTAGCTACATGTACTGTCAGGTGTTTGCATACATTACATAGGTAAGCGATGGAATTTGAAGCACAAGCAGAATAAATCCGAGGAATGCATTAATATAACAATCTCCTGCCTCAAGGCAGACACCAAAGACAGCACCTGCCAATTAAATTTTGGATTAACTCTCATTTTGGAAATGACGTCCAGTAGATTGCAACTTGCATCTTCCATAATTAAGAAGCTAGGTTGCCATTAAACAAAGTGAACTCAAAGTGAACCAAACACAGTTAGCTCTTCAGAGCGGCTGTGAGATTCACTTTTCAAAAAATGGATTCAAATGGTTTGCTGGTTTACTTGCTTGCTTGTTTGAGGGCAGGAAACTATAATGACTCTATTCAAAGAGCTTTTTCAGAGTTCTATGCTATACATAAGTATGTCCTCCCCTTTGGTTCATTTGCACAATTAATGTAGGGTTAATATCTTTCCCAGGGCTGCTTCTCACATTACATATTTCAGGCATATGAATACCATTGTTTTATTGACACACGAAGATCAGACGTCTGAATGCAATGATGAGTATATTATACAGGTGCATTGACAGGTAGATCGGATTGCCTGCAGCTTTTTGCCTATTGTATATATGATGGCTTACAGGAATTTCCACCGACTCTGGTGTGAAAAGGCACTCCGATTGTGCATGCTGAAATCATTAGACCCACATAAAATGTCAGAATTGCATGACTAAAGTAGCTGTTATGCTTGTCCTCAGGTGCTCCATTTAGAATGGAATCATAATCTGCAGATTTTTTAAAAACTTTGCATAAATCATATATATATGTGTGTGTGTGTGTATGTATATATATATATAATCACCAGGATATAAGAAAAGCCTTACTGACTTGAACCAAAGGTCCATCTAGCATATCATCCTCTCCCATTCTGTGAGTCATGCCCAGTTTGGGCTGCCTTAAGGGAATGCATAATAACGCAGAGTGCTAATGGGAAGTATCCTTGTCCTCAGAAGTAAACATAGGAGTGCAAAACACTTCTTTCCAGTTTGCTGTTTTAAAAAAGCTTCTGAGTGACCACACTATTAAAAGTCAGTTTTATATGGGTTTATGCAGAAGTAACTCTCTGTTCAATAGGGTTTACTCAAAGGTAAGCATGCATCAGATTTTAGTATGACTTGAATGTAAATGCAGTTGAAATCAACGGGATTTAGTCTTGAGTAAGGGAACTAGCAGATCTCTATTTTATGAACTGGAGATGCACAGCTACTCATTATCAAAGTAAAGTAAAATAAATCCTCCACAAATGCGAACAGGTGGAATTTCGCATTGGTGAATTATCAGGGAAATGCTTTAAGGACGGAAATGAAAACATTCCTAAAAAATCAAGGGATGAACCACTCTGGTTCAAACTTGGCATGGTTAAAGCCCTCATTAAGCCTTATCACTGTGCTGAGCTTCAACTCTATATATTTAAAAATTACAAAAAAGTAAGCATTTGGGTTAATTTTCATTTTAAAAAAAACCCTAAAAATCAAGGCATGAACTGATCTGATTCCAATTTGGCCTGGCTAAAGCCCTCCTTAAGAGCTATTACCATGCTAAGTTTCATCTCTTTATCTTTAAAAATGAGAGAGCTGTAAGCATTTTGGTTAATTCCCATAGGAGCTCCAATGACCGAGGGGGAAGGCTGCCACCTCAATCACAATGTCCATCAATGACAAGAACCAATGAACTGGAGGGGAAGAAGAAGGGGCAGGGTGGGGCAGGATGGGGTGAGGTGGGGCAGAATGGGGTGAGGTGAGGTGGGGAGGGTGCAACAGCAGCAGGAGAGCAAACAAGTGAAAAGAGAGTTCACCAGAATAGAAATGATCGTGAAAGGGAGGAGCACTAGCAGCGCTTATGAAAAGGAGGTAAAAAAAACATGGAGGCAAACCAGGGGGTAAAAATAGGTGTGATGGAGCGCACTGCAAACCACTACCCCAGGAGTACAAAGAGCAGAAGTCAGCAGTCAGATTTCTTATAGACTGTAGCAGCTGCTCTCTCTCTCTCTCTCTCTCCCTCCCTTCCTCCCTCCCTCTCCACTTTTTCCTGCTGGTGCAATGGAGACAAGTGGGGTGAGGTGGTTAAACTCTTCCCTTTGCTGTGGATGTTTGTGCTGCTTCCCATCATTCCTCAGTATTGGCTGTGCTTAGGCTGACCAGATAAAATCCAGTCAGGGCTCCTGTAACTTTAACAGTTGTAGAGAAAAGGGAATTTCAGCCAGTGTCATTTGTATGCAATTAGTTCCTAGTGAAATTCCCTCCTCATCACAACTTAGGTGACCAGATTTTGGAAACTAAAATCCCTGTCCCCCCCCGCCGCCCCCCCCACCCAAAACAACCCCCCCCACCAAGCCACCCCCCCAAAAAAACACCAGCCTTGACCTACCGGGTCCTCTTCCTCCGCCGCCCATGCCGGGTCCTCCGCTGCCGCCCCCGCCGGGTCAGCCGCCGCCCCCAGGTCCCTCGCCGCCGCCGGGTCTTCCTCCACCACCACCAGGTCCTTCGCCGCCGCTGCTGGGCTCGTAAGGCCAGAGGCCGTGCGGAAGAGGTGGGAGAAGGCCGATTACATCACTTCCGGATCCGGCCCTCTCCCGTCTCTTCCGCACGGTCTCTGGCCTCACGAGCCCGGCAGCGGCAGTGAAGGACCTGGCGATGGTGGCGGACCCGGCGGTGGAGGACCCGGTGGCGGCGGACCCGGAGGCGGTAGCAGCGGAGGAGCCTGGGAAGCGGCCGCCCCAGCAGGTAAGTGCCCCCCCTTGCGCCTCGCGCTCCGGAGGGAAGCAGATGCCCCTGCAGATAAGGAGCGTGAGGGGGGGCACTTACCTGCTGGGGTGGCTGCTTCCCAGGCTCTTCCGCTGCCACCGCCGCTGGGTCTACCGCCGATCGTCGCCGCTCGCTGCCACCGCCGCGTGACCCCCCGCTACCCCAGTTTTCCCCCGCCGCCCCCCGGTTGGCCTGGATCGGCCTAGGTTTCCCAGTTAGGACCGGGAAACCCCGGGCGGTCTGGACACCCTATCACAACTGTTAAAGTTGCAGGGGCCCTGCCTTCTTTTGTATATGGTCACTCTAGTATAGTGCCTGCACCTTTAACTGTTGTGATGAAAAGGGAATTTCACCAGGAACTAATTACATACAAATGACACTGGCTGAAATTCCCTTTTCTCTACAACTGTTAAAGTTACAGGAGCCCTGACCTGGATTTTATCTGGTCACCCTTGCTATGCTGGTTAGGTCTGCTGGGAGTTGCAGTCCAGGAACATCTGGAGAAACATATTCCCCAGCCCTGCCATAGCTTGTGAGTTTCTGTTAGAAACAGCAATGAGATTTGTTGCAAACAATATACCCTTTTCGCCTTTTACAGGATGTCTGTGACCAGATCTTTGTAATTCATATGTGTGAACCCTATCTTGAGGACTGATCAGGTATTGAGCAATGAGGATAATGGGAGTTATAGAGCCTTAATTGTGCTGGTGATTGCTTACTGACTGTAATTTGTGGGTCCTTTACACAACATCTACCTCCTCCAGGGCATCTCTGACTCTTATTGTGGAGGTGTTTAGATCAAGGAAAGTGCAGTATTTTCCTGAATGGCATTATATTTATAGTGTGCAACTGCACAATTTCACCATAGCACAGTGTCATGTGATGACTGTATAATGAAACAAAGAGACAGGCAGAGAAAGACACACACACACACCGGAAAAAAGCATGTGTAAAGGAGCCAATTTTTATGCCACAAAGAATCCAGAAGCTGAAACCCCAATAAAGGTGCAGGACAAAAGTCTGGTGTAGAACAACCCTTGGACTTCCAAATGATAGAGTTCATGATGTTACTGGCAGGTTTTCCATTCTTGCTGTCATCATCATCATCTATATATAGCACAATCACTGTGCGTGATAGTTTACAAAGTTCAAACACAGGTTCCTGCCCCAAGGAGCATACAATCTCACATTTGACAGAGCGGAAATAATAGAAGACGGGAGGGGAGGCAGTAAACAGGGAAGGAATACATTTTTAAAGTTGCACATGCTTAGGCTGAGAGCATGGGGATCTGGGAGTTATACCAAGGTCTTCACGGAGAAGGGAGGCTTGAGGAGAGGTTTAAGGAAATAAGAGAGGTGGCATCACTCAGGTGCCCAGACAGGCAGTTCCAAGTATACAGAGCAGCAAGGGAGAAAGAGGGCAGCTTTTGAGGGAGAAGGAGACCTTTGGACACTATTGGTCAAACACAGTCAGTGATCATTATGTGATCTTGATCTGGCAATTTGCAAAGTAGTGTAGCTTAGGATGGCCTCTTCAAGCAAAAGCAGAGTTCTGTTTATCTTCACCAAATGTTTTTAAAAGCATAAACAAGAAATGTAATGAGCAAAATCGTGCCAAACGAGTAAGGGGCATTTTCAACACACCCTTCAAAATGACAGATGTATTTCTATATAACACTGTAGTAAACTCAACTTTCCCAATTCCTCTTCTCTGTGGAAGCAGTTGATGTCTAAGGGAGACAATGGAAACAGAAGGCAACAGCACTCTACTGACTGATTTTGTCTTGGTGGGGTTCACAACAAATCCGCTCCTGAGAATCATCTTCTTTGTCCTGTTCCTGGTCACGTACACTCTAACATTGACTGGAAACGTGGGTCTCATGACGCTGATCTACCTAGATTCCTGCCTGCACACCCCCATGTACTTCTTTGTGGGCAGCCTTTCCTTCCTGGATGTCTGGTACTCCACAGTCTATACTCCCCGGATCCTGGCTGACTCCATGTCCAAGAACAAGTCCATCTCTCTCGCTAGCTGTGCGGCCCAATTCTTCTTCGCTGCCGGCTTGGCCTACACCGAATGCTACCTGCTGGCAGTCATGGCATATGACCGCTATGTGGCCATCTGCAACCCACTTCTCTATGCCATTGCCATGCCCAAGAAGCTCTGCATCCAGATGGTTGCTGGGTCTTACGTTGCGGGCTTTGCCAATGCCATTGCTCACACCGGTAATACCTTTCGCCTACACTTCTGCGGGAACAACATCATTAACCACTACTTTTGCGATGAACCACCGCTTGTGAAGATGGCCTGTGATGATATCCGGATCTATGAACTCATTGTGGCCATTGCCACTGCTTGTAATATGTTGGCTACCACAGCTCTCATCCTTGGCTCCTACACAGGTATCGTGGCAGCCATCATACGCATCCGCTCAGCCACAGGGCGCCGCAAGGCCTTCTCCACTTGCTCTGCCCACCTCTTCTCTGTCTTCCTCTTCTATGGCTCCATCCTCTTCATGTATTCCCGACCCAGCTCCCAGCACACTCCAAACTGGGACAAGGCAAGTGCTTTGTTCTACACGGTCGTCAACCCCCTGGTTAACCCCTTGATTTACAGTTTGCGCAACAAAGATGTGAAGTCAGCCTTCAAGAAAGTCCTGGGGAGATTCATAACACCCAAACGAATGGCAGTGATCTTGTCTTTATCCACTTGATTCAGTTTACAGATATGGGAATGAAGCACTGTCATCTAGAGTCCTCCTTTATTGTTCCAGCACAAGTAATAGTGGAGAGTACTGGGAAACCAAATGTTTTCCTACATGAGGCCAGTTTACCAAGACTTCTGCTTCTGGGTATTTGTGGGATTAAGATCGGCTCCTTTACACATTTTATCCCAGGGCTTTTCTTTCTCTGCATTTCAATATGTTCCATTACACAACTGCTAGTTGGCCCATTTTCTTCTCCCAGCCTTTTTAGTTCTTCAGTTTTCATTGTTTTAAATCTGTTATTTTACTTTTTGGACTTAACACTGTTGCTGGTTTTTTCTTTGCTGTTATATTGTCATTTTAAACTTTTAAAAGTTTTATATTTTTTATGGCTTTAACTGTTGTGAACTGCATAAAGCACTCTCTCTACTGTGCAGCATAGAAATGTAATAAAGAGATAAATATTAGCACTAGGAACTATTCATCTGGGTACACCCCAAGCTGATACCTTCAGGAACCCTGCTGCCAGTTAGCCATCATCTCCTGTGTGGAAGTGTTCGAAAAACCAAAAGGAGGAGAGCATTCAGTCAAGGTAAAAAAAGGAAGAGAAGCAGGTTCTCAGAATGCTAAGATACTTTATTATTCACACACATTCTCCCACCCACTGGCAATTTCTTTCCTGCTCCCCAGCCTGTTTCTTCCAAGAGTTTTAGTGCATAAGGAGAGAGAGAACAGGATGGAAAGAAACAGAAAAATATCATAGTGAAATCACTACAACTCAGTCAGGCACACAAGAGAAAGCCTGGGCCCAGGGAAAGATTGACACTCATGGTCCATCTGCTGCCCTTGCAGGCCCATGCGGTTTTTCAATTCATTGCTAAGGAGGAGTGTTCTGATAGAACACTCCAAGTGCTCCACCTATTTGGAATACCAACAGGGAAATGCCACAGAACCAATGACACCGAGAGGCATACCTAAAAGACCATGGCAGCAAATTGAGGCTGATCTGTTCACATGGGAACAAAGAACTAATTAATTATTGTGGACTATTAGAGCCAGTGTCCAGAAATTGTAGAGTTACCAGATACCAGGGAGAGCACAATATTCAATGTTATGAAATCAATTCTAGCAAGACATGGAATATGTGATGAAATTATATTTGACAATGGGCCATAGTAAACATCAGCTGAATTTGCAACCTTCACCAAGGAGTGGAATTTTACACACACACTCACAAGCCCATAGTACCCACAGTCAATTGGACTAGCAGAATAGTATGTACAAATTATGACAAACATCTTGAAAAAAGCAAAACCGACCAATCAAGATGCAATCAAGATGCAATCAAGACGGAGGTGCTTACTGCCAAGGGCCACAACCTGGTGTTGGAGATGTGTCAACCAGTTCTGGATGGGGTTAGACTCCCCCTGAAAGGCTGTGTTCACAGCTTGGGGGTGCTCCTGTATCAGTCGCACCAAATGACAGCTTAGATAGATGCGAAAGCCAGGAGTGCCTACTATCAGCTTCAGCTGATATGCCAGCTGCGCCCCTTCCTAGAGTTGGAAGACCTAAAATAGGTAGTGCATGTACTGTTAACTTCGAGGCTTGACTTCTGCAATGCGCTGTACATAGGGCTACCTCTGTGCCTAGTCCGGAAACTTCAACTAGTTCAAAATATGGCAGCCAGGTTGGTCACTGGTACACCTAGGGGTGACCATATCACACCAGCTTTGAAATCTCTCCACTGGCTGCCAATTAGTTTCCGGGCGAAGTACAAAGTGTTGGTCATTACCTTTAAAGCCCTACATGGTTTGGGTCCAGGTTACCTGCAGGATCGCCTTCTCCCATACAATCCGCCCCACATGCTCAACTCCTCTGCGAAGAATTTACTACAGTCAACAAAAACTAGACTGACAACCGTTACCCAGAGGACCTTCTCTTCTGCCGCTCCCAGATTGTGGAATGACCTTCCGGGAGAGATCCGCCAACTCACCAGTCTTCAGGAATTTAAAAGATCTATAAAGTCTGAGCTCTTCCAGCAAGCCTACCCAGATGAATTTTAAGTGTTTTATTGGTGTTTTATTGGTATTTTAATGATGTATTGGTTTTATGTATTTTTAATCAGTTTTGTGTATTTTATGTTTGATGTTGTTCCCCACCTCGATCTGCAGGGAGAGGCGGGTGATAAATGAAAATAATAATAATAATAATAATAATAATAATAATAATAATAATTTGAGCTTGTTGAGCTGCAGAAAGATGTCAATAGTGGGAGATGCATCTCCAGCTCAGCTATTAATGAGCAGATGACTAAAAGTCAAGCTTCCAACTACGAGTAGACAACTTTAAGCAAACATCCAGAAGGGAGATGAGATTAGGAAAAAACATAATAAACTCAAGGCTCAGATAGAAAATATTACTCAAACCACCAGAAATAGAAAAGTTACTCAAACCACCAAAGATAGGAAATTCTGTAAGGGTTCAACAACAAGATGTACTTTGAGAACCAACAGTAGTAACAGCTGTCACAGGAACACCACATTTGTACATAGTGGACACAAGGAAATGAAAAGAATACAGGAGAAACAGAAGACCATTTTGGCATGTGGGAAGAGAACAACAAAAGGAAGATTTTACATATATAGGAAGTTATGGAGATAGATTCCAAGGAAAATTCCAAGAGTCACGATCTACTACACAATATAGGGTATTCTGTATAGAGGCAGGGTATAAATTGGGGAAAAAATGTTGTTGTTATTATTATTATTAATAATAATAATAATAATAATCTGAACTGATAAGTGTAACAATTGAATTGGAAGACAGAGGGGAAGATATAACAAATTCCAACAAAACTATGGCTGAAAACGATGCTCAAAGATCAGAAGCCGAAACTCTCCAAATGGGCAGCAAGTAAATCAAAGTCAGTGTTCCAGATATGGCCAACTATTAAAGCCAAAGATTTAGAAGGATTAGGTAACACAGGTAAAGTGGCAGGAGCCCTGTCCCCTTTTGTATCTGGTCATGCTAGGCAAGGCTCCGGAAGCTTTAAGTGTGATGAAGCAATTTCACCAGGTGCTGCATGCATACAAATGACGCCTGCTGTAATTCCCTTTTCATTACGACTGGTAAAGATACAGTAACCATGTCCTTTTTTTCTTTCACGTACATACACTTAAGAAGGAGATAGACTGACTCAAGCCCTTTCCACACCATAGGGGCAGAGAGGGCGGGAAGCGGGGAAACCCGGAAGTAGCCACTTCCAATTTCGGCACAATGAGGCTGCACCACAATGCAGCGGCCCGGACATCTCCTGGGCCACTGCAAGTTACGCCGGCCATATTTTTAAAACAAGGATCCACACAGGAGCACATGAGCGCTCGTGCGCAAAAGGTTAGTTTATTTTTAAAAAACCCGGATGCGATCGCACCCCCTTCCCCCCCCCCACCACTATCTTGGGGATGGCAATTTCGCTGTCCCCCTTCTGTTGACCTCAGAGCTGTGCAGTGCGGCTCCATGGCCATCGGTGCAGCCACGCTTACTCGCGGGTAAGCACGGCTGCACCCGGGATGGGCGGCCACCCCAGCCGCCCATCTCGCTGCCCTCCAGGGAGCAGGGAACAAACCGGGATAATAGTGTTCCCTGACCTCCCGGGAAAATGGAGGGCTGGCCCCTGCCTGCTTGTGGGATGGTCTGTGCATCATGCGGACTCTCAGCGAACAGAGAGGGGCAGCCCCTCGAAAAATGGCTGGTGCGGAAAGGTCCTCACTGCCTTATTCAGACACAATGATCAAACAGGACACACACATGGCCCAGGACATTTTGCTACCTGAGGAAGACCAGAAAATGTCTTTCACTTCCTAATGGTTGATCTGGGCCAGTGACTACCTCTCTGTACATATGCTTTCTCACATATAATGCACACACATTTTCACACATCTCTATTTTCACACATGATACACTCCTACAGTCCTTTCTCATCAATACACACTTATAACAAAGCACATACACATGAGGAGGGGCAATATTTTTACACGGGTCAACATGCTGAGGCAGGGAAGGATCAACCTTTGCCTTCCCAGCAGTGCCCCCTCCCCATTCCCCTTTGAGGCACTGCCAATGGCCACCACTGCTGTCTCACTTCAGTCGTTGTCCCAAAACCCACTTTAGAAAAGAATGATGAAAACACAAGTGATCTTAGCAAGGGCTTCCAACCCCCCATATGTCAGCCATTTTTTCGTAGTTACCAAATCTCTTCTTTAAAAAGCCTCCTGTGATGAAACCCATAGTTTTCTGACACAGGCTTGGTTTATTTTTATCCCATATTCTCAAAATTGCTTATCTCACATAGTGGTTGTTAAAGTCTGCATTCACCTTAACTTTATCATACCACAAATACCCATGCCAGCCAAATCTTAAATCATGACCCTCTACTTCCAACAATCTATTTTTCAACAAAATCCACTCCTTCATCCAAACCATACAACAAGCAGAGAAATATGTCCTCAAATCTGGCAAATCCAGTCCTCCTCTCTCTTTAGCATCTTGTAAATTTTTAAACTTCACCCTTGATTTTTTGGATTGCCATATAAATTTAGAAATCTCTCTCTGTCACTGCTTGAATGGTACCTCCGAAGTTACAATAGGGATTGTCTGAAACAAATACAACATTCTTGGCAAAACATTCATCTTAATTATTGCAATTCTCCCCATCAATGACATTTGGAGTTTATCCCATTTTATTAAATCTTGCTTAATTTCATTCCAGACCTTGACATAATTATTATGAAACAACATACAATTCATATTTGTCAAATTTATACCCAAATACTTCACCTTTTTTCCTACTTTAAAAACTGTCTTTTGTTCCACCTTTATTTGATCTTGCTTATTCATATTTTTTGTAAGTATCTTAGTCTTTTGTTTGTTAACCTTAAAACCTGCTAATGCACCAAATTTGTTCAACTTCTTCATTAAAATTTCAATTCCGCTCAATGGATCCTCTAATTTAAATACCAAATCATCTGCAAAAGCTCTCAACTTATAGGATTCTTTTCTAATTTTTATTCCTCCATTTTTTTTTCTTTTTGTCGCACAGCTCTGTTCAAAACTTCCAAGACCAAAATAAATAACAAAGGTGACATTGGGCACCCCTGTCTGGTCCCTCTTGCAATCTTACATGGTTTATATTTATTTATTTATTTATTTATTTATTTATTATATTTGTATACCACCCCATAGCCAAAGTTCTCTGGGTGGTTTACATAGAATGAAAAACAATTAAAAACAATATACAAAAATTAAAACAGCAAAAACATACAACATACACACAATCTGTACATATAATCTGTGCGCTCTGTTCAGTATAAATTGACTTCACCCATGTTGTAAAGTTAGTCCCAAAATCCATTACTTCCAGTATTTTAAACAAAAAATCCGAATTAAGGTTGTCAAAAGCCTTCTCTGCATCCAAAAAAATCAAGGCCGCTTGTTTTTCTGGATGTTTATCCCGATACTCTACAATGTTCAATACTACTCTGATATTGTCCTTTATCTGTCTTTTCAGCAAGAATCCACATTGATCTTCATGAATAAATTCCCTCAACACAGACTTCAACCTTTCCGCACTGTAATTTTTGTTCAGTGTTAGGTCCTAATCTTCTTTAGGTATCAACGTTACATATGCTGTTTTCCATGTCTCAGGTATCCTTCCCTCTTTCAAAATAGAATTCATCATACCTGTAATGGTAATGATAGTTCTTCTTCAAAAATTTTATAATATATACCTGGAAGACCATCTGGTCCTGGTGTTTTCCCCATTTTTATTCTTTTTATAGCTGCAACCATTTCTTCCATAGTAATCTCTCTATTTATCATTTGTTTCTGTTCCATAGAAATTTTAGGCAAGTTCTGTTCCTGTAAATACATATCTATTTTATCTGTTGACATCTCGTGTTTCTTATATAAATGTGAATAATACAACCAAAACTTTCTTTGTATCTTCACATCATCCATTATTTCTATATCTCCATCTAGAATTTTCACTATTGTCTTTTTTTTCTTTTTCTTTCCTTAATTTGTATGATAGCCACTTTCCTGGTTTATTTACACCTTCAAATTCTCTCTGTTTCATAAAATTTAGCTTCTTTTCCATTTCTCTAACCGTCAAATGGACAGTTGCTGTTGTAACATCTTGATCTGGTGGCTAATCTCTGCCTTTCTTGGTGCGCTCTTTAATTCCTCTTCCTTCTTTTTAATCTCATCAGTAATTGCTTTCATTTTTGCCTGTCTTTCCTTTTTTAGTTGACTATTCTTCTGAATGAAATATCCTCTTATAAAAGCTTTACTTGTATCCCAGACAGTACTTTGGTTAACCGCTTTATTCAAATTCATCTGAAAAAAATGCCTTAATTTCTTCCGACCTTCTTCTACCACAGCTTTATTTTGTAACAAAGATTCATTTAATCTCTGTCTAAATGAAGTTATTTTTCTTTTGAGAACCATCATTATTGAATTGTGATCAGAAAAAGTCCTTGGCAAAATCTCTATAGACTTTACTTTTGTAAGTACTGTCCTGGACATCAAAATCATATCTATTCTTGAAAAAGATTTATGTCTATTCGAATAATAGGTAAATTCTTTAGAGCCTCCATTTTTATGTCTTCATACATCCACCAATCCCAGATTTTCCACCAGATCAAAAACACTTTTTGGAAGTTTCCCCTGCTGGTCCTTAATTTTTTTTCTCTGAATGTTTATCCATTTGTGGTGATATCACACCATTCCAATCACCCATTATACACCAACTATCACTTGAAATTTCCACCAGCCTATGCAACAATTGATCATAAAATTCTGCTTTTTGTTCATTGGGAGCATACACCCCCAAAACCATAATTTCCACTCCATCTACAATAATTTTTACTCCCACAAAATGTCCTTGTTCATCAGATATCACCAATTCAGGTTTTAAGTGGGATTTTATATATAGGACCATCCCTGATTTTTTCTTTGTGTTTGCGGAAATAAACTCTTCTCCCAAACCTTTGTTATGTAAATATTTTATGTCTTTTTTTCTAATATGAGTTTCTTGCAAACAAATAATATCCCATTTTGATTTTCTTAGATGGTAAAATATTTTTTTCCTCTTCTGTGGGGAATTTAGTCCATTTACATTCCACGATAAATATTTGTAATCCATTTTTAGTTTCTTAAGGTATGTCCATAAAAGACTTCCAGTACATTTAAAGCCAGAGCCAAACTGCCATATATATTCCATCAACAGATGACGCCATACATCCAGTGAACTTTTTCTTATCTGAATTCCAAGCATATTTGTGGCTGGCCGCCGAGACAGAATTTTCCACTCTCTGCTCGCAAACAAACCACTTAAAATCTTCTTTTCCCAGTTCAAAGTCACAGCCCAATCCAGGACAAAGTGCATTCTTTCCATAACCTTCACTCAGGAGTTTATTTCCACTCACCCTGGAAAGGTGAGTTGTTTATTCTTTATTTATTTTTTTACGTTGAAATCTCCCCGGCTTCCGTCAATTTTTGTTGTTATATAGCCAATTGATTTCGGGGAATGGGTAATGTAAGCTCTTTACCCGAAGAGTGACAGTGTGATTAGTGAGCATTGGCTTTGACTGATCTCTTCCTCCCCCGTTCCTCCCTCCGTCGAAGCATTTCTCCGGCGGCGTTTGAAACTTTGGGGATTTCTTAGATTACTTACAGCATGCTCCAGCCAGAACTCCTTTCATCTGGGGTCGTAAATTCCATCCAGCGACCACTCGGACGGCACAACAACATTGCTCTTCCCATCTGAACTCTGGAAAGCCTCAAGCTTCCATTTTCCCACCGGAAGTCCTGGCCCTCCAGATATTATTGGACTGCAACTTTTCATCATCATTTAATTTAATTGCCACTTTTCCACAGAAAGTGTCCAAAGCAGCTAACAACGCAACAGCAATACAAAGAAAAGAAACCACACCAGTACATCAAAGAATACATTGCTACAATAATAAGCAACACAAACAATTCATTTCACTAATACTAACATTATAACATTTCAAATTAATCACAAAATAGGCAAAATTATCCATTACAACATAATATCACCTATAAGCCAGAGCCAAATACACTCAAACTTTCCTATGCATGGAGAGATTTCTAGAGAATAGAGAACACAAACTGCAAACCACTACCTCAGGAGTACAAAATGCAGAAGACAGCAACCATATTTCTTACAGCCTGTAGCAGCTGATCTCTCTCTCTCTCTCTCTTTCCACTCTTTCTTGCTGGTGCAATAGAAACAAGCGGGGTGGGGTGGCCATTCTCTTCCCTTTGCTCTGGATGTTTGTGCTGCTTCCTATCATTCCCTACTATTGGCTATGCTGGATTGGCCTGCTGGGAGTTGCAGCCCAGCAACATCTGGAGAAACACTTTCCCCAACCCTGCCATAGATTGTGAGTTTCTGATAGAACCAGAGATTAGATGTTGCATATATATATATATATATATATATTCCTTTTCGCCTCTTCCAGGATGTCAGTGACCAGATCTTCATAATTCATATGTGTGAAACCGAATTCTTCTTCTCTGGAAGAGCAGGTGAGGTCTAAGGAGACAATGGAAAGAGAAGGCAATGGCACTCTACTGACTGATTTTGTCTTGGTGGGGTTCACAACATATCCGCACCTGAGAATAATCTTCTTTGTCCTGTTCCTGGTTACGTACACTCTAACATTGACTGTAAATGTGAGTCTCATGACTTTGATCTACATAGATTCCTGCCTGCACACCCCCATGTACTTCTTTGTGGGCAGCCTTTCCTTCCTGGATGTCTGATATTCCACAGTCACCAGAAAAGAGGCAGTGGTTGTAATACTATATCATGATAGGTGCCTAGCACCCAACCACTTATAATTACAAAGGACTCCAAAAAACTGATAAGTCCACAATATTGTGTTTATCTATATCAATGAACAACAGTGTTCATATAATTTATAACTCATTATATGCACATAAATGTTACAGATACAATTCCAAACATTGTCCTCTGTATAATATTTTACAATACTTCCAGCATATATATATTCTCTGAATAAGTATCACCGGGATGATGTGGATACCTTACTTTTGAAAAAAGAGGCAGAGTGGATCTTTCGCTTTCAAACTATGCATCCTAAAGGGTTGAATACTCAATTTGGTTTAACAGCTTTTTTAGCTTAGGCTAATAGCTGGTGAATGACAATGCTGGTTAACTAGGTCAATTAGCTTGTGAATAAAATGCTCATCAATGGTAATCACTTTACAGCTGTGATCACCATCTTTGAAACAAACGCTAAGTCTTAGAACTAGTAAGTACTCACATATTTTGGAGCAGACTACATGAAGCGTTGTTGATTATGATATATTAATATTTCATATATTTTCTTTAGATTCTACTAGGAGGCTTTTTGCCCTTTAAACAATATGATGGCAATTGTTCTTGGAATAAGGGGGGGGAGTTTGTTTGAGTTTATTACAAAATTGTATAGTAACTAAAGGTGTGAATTATGGCTGCTATAATGTCATTTATTATATTTTATTATAGCATATTCTGATGAAGTGGTTCGAAACAGGTGGCATACCGGAGTCCTGTAATATGAAATATTATATGCTATGATTATGTAAAATAATATTAGGCTGACCATATGAAAAGGAGGACAGGGCTCATGTAACTTTAACAGTTGTAGAGAAAAGGCAATTTCAGCCAGCATCATTTGTATGCAATTCGAATGTGGTGAAATTCCCTCTTCATTACAACAGTTAAAGCTGCAGGTGCCCTGCCCTCTTGTGTATCTGGTACCTGGTGTAGTGCCTACAACTTTAATTGTAGTGATGAAGATGGGATTTCACCAGGAACTAATTGCATACAAATGACGCTGGCTGAAATTCCCTTTTCTCTGCAACTGTTAAAGTTACATGAGCCCTGTCCTCCTTTTCATATGGTCAGCCTAAATAATATACAGTGGACAACGTTGGAATAGTACTACTAAATAATACTGATTGAAATGTGTTCATGAGTGTATCTCTGTATGTGGACCAATTTATTTTTAAACAATTGGTTATACTCTAAGAGAATATATATGCTGGAAGTATTGTAAAATATTATACATAAAATATTATACACTGTTGTTCATTGATATAGATAAACACAATATTGTGGACTTATCAATTTTTTGGAGTTCTTTGTAATTATAAGTGGTTGGGTGCTAGGCATCTGACATGATATGTTACTCCACAGTCTACACTCCCCGGATTCTGGCTGACTCCATGTCTAAGAACAAGTCCATCTCCCTCACTAGCTGTGCAGCCCAGTTCTTCTTCTCTGCCAGCTTGGCCTACAGTGAATGCTTCCTGCTGGCAGACATGGCATATAACCACTATGTGGCCATCTGCAACCCACTCCCCTATGCCTAGGCTGACCAGATAAAATCTAGGTCAGGGCTCATGTAACTTTAACAGTTGTAGAGCAAAGGGAATTTCAGCCAGTGTCATTTGTATGCAATTAGTTCCTGGTGAAATTCCCTCTTCATCACAACAGTTAAAGTTGCAGGGGCCCTGCTTTCTTTTGTATATGGTCACTCTAGTATAGTGCCTGCACCTTTAACTGTTGTGATGAAGAGGGAATATCACCAGGAACTAATTGCATACAAATGACACTGGCTGAAATTCCCTTTGCTCTACAACTGTTAAAGTTACATGAGCCCTGACCTGGATTTTATCTGGTCAGCCTATCAATGCCAGTGCCATGCCCAAGAAGCTCTACATCCAGATGGTTGCTGGATCTTATGTAGCGGGCTTTGCCATTGCTGTTGTGCACACAGGTAACATCTTCCGCCTACACTTCTGTGGGAACAACATTATTAGCCACTTCTGTTGCGATGTACCACCACTCATGAAGATGGCCTGTGATGATATCCAGGTCTATGAACTCATCTTGGCTGCTGTCATTGGTTGCAATATGTTGACTGCCACAGCTCTCATCCTTGGCTCTTACACGGGCATCGTGGCAGCCATCATACGCATCCACTCAGCCGCAGGGCACCGCAAGGCCTTCTCCACTTGCTCTGCCCACCTCATCTCAGTCTCCCTCTTCTATGGCTCCATCCTCTTCACGTATTCCCGACCCAGTTCCCAGCACACTCCAAACTGGGACAAGGCAAGTGTTTTGTTCTATACGGCCATCAACCCCCTCATCAACCCCTTGATTTACAGTTTGCGCAACCAAGATGTGAAGTCAGCCTTCAAGAAAGTCCTGGGGAGATTCATATGCCCCAAATGAATGGCAATGATCTTGTTGTTTTTATCTGCTTCATACAAGTTACAAATATGGGAATGAAGCACTGTCCTCAAGAGTCCTTCTTTATTGTTCCAGCACAAGTAACAGTGGAGAATACTGGGAAACCAAAGGTTTTTCTACATGAGGCTTTCTAGATGAGGCCACTTGACTGTGGCTTCTGCTTCTCGGTAGTTTGTGGGATTACGATTGGCTCCTTTACACATTTTATTCCAGGGCTTTTATTCCAGGGGTTTTCTTTCTCTGCATTTCAACATGTTCCCTTACACAATTACTAGGTGGCCCTATAGAATAACAAAATAGCACAAATACACAACAGTTTCATGTCAACATTCACAGATAATCCAAGCTTTTCTCATTAGGTAAAAACACCTAAAATGGTTGCAAAGAATGAGATAGGTCCGGGTGAATGTAAAGTACCCACAAACTACTGTGAGGAGGAATCACAAACTCACAATAAATGCCTTGTGTAAAAGGGCTCCAAGGCTTTTCCTGTGTGATTGCTCTGCCTCAGTCATGGTATTTTATAGAGGATCCAGTCAAAAAAAGGTTATTACTCATGACCCTCCTGTGTTTCCCAGAGCAACTGCAAACTTTTTTCTTCCTGTGGGAAATCTGTTAAAATCTGTCATCATCCGATGCTCTCCTGAGTGGCAGGCCACGAAGCCTGTTTCTCAAGATTTTACCTGCAGGCCGCAGTGGACAGCAGCAGATGGCCCTGGCAGGTGAGGAGCGTGAGTGGGACCAGCCGGGGCCACCTGCTTCCATCCACTGCCGCCCGCTGGGACCAATGGGTGGCAGTGGATGGAAGCGGACAGCCCCAGGAGGTAAGGAGCGTGAGTTGGGGAGGGAGGAGGAGGTCCCCACTCACCCGCCCCCATGTTTTCGCCATAGGCTTGCATTGGGGAAAAGCTTTCTTTCCACCAATGTAAGCCTATGGCGAAAACACCTAAAATGGTGTCCGATCCAAAAATAGGACGTGCAATTTTTGGATCGGAATCCGATCCAATCCGGATGACATCCCATCCCATCCGATGTCACAGTGCCGACACCGATCCAATTTTTTGGGACCGTGTGTGTGTGTGTGTGTGTTCTGGATTTGAAGAATGTTTAGTTTGGCCTTCATTCAACTTTCCGTGCAATTCAATTATTATGGTGCTGTTTCAGGTTTGGTCATTTGTTTTTTCTCCATTGTTGATTATCGTTGTTTTCTTCCTAAACATTTTCTTTGAGAATCAGCAAACCTCAGGGTTACCCCGACTCTGCTAATACTTTTCTCTTGTATGTGGGTAGGGTATGTTTTGGCTCTAGCTCTATAGGCACAGAAAGACTCAAATTAGTCTTGGTATCTATAGACAGGATGATGCATGAAGAAACTTACTTCAAATTTATTTAGGATTGAAGGATCAGTTCAAGAGAAAGACTACAGAGCCAAGTGGATCTATTTGTCAGATCTTAGAATCCGTCCATGGCATCTTCGTGTCTTTTACAGAATGGCTTTTACATGCAATTGCAATTTATTTTTTATTGCGTGTGTGTATTTTTGAATATAAATTATTTTAAATAAAGCAGTCGTAGTCTCTCTGCACACTTTTTTTAAAACTCAAGTAGCTTTCCAATGGTCTTGTTTCTTTCTTCTTAATATAAACTCAAAAGAACCCATTTCCATGAGAGAGGGGCCCTTTTGGGGATGTTAGAACATCAGACAGAGCAATGCTACAGAGGCCAGATCCAGAGAGCCCATGGTGGAAGAGCCACCACACCCAAGCCGCGGCAGGCTCTTGCCAGCCAAGGCAAAAGTGTGGTGGGTGGGACTTGCATGGCTTTTTTTCCGGATTTGGAGGCATCCTGGGGGGGATGAGAATTATTTGTGAATCCAAGGCCTTCCTTAATCTCTTTACTGCCCCCGCCCCATATCTGCCTTTTACCTGCAGGCAAAACAAGATGGCCTAGAGAGGAAAACCGTCTACTCTTGACTATGTGCAGGTAAGATCCAAACTCAAGTTTATTTCGTCTGCAGCGAAGGCTGTCTCATACAAGATAGAAGCAGCCTTGATTGTCTGTTGCTCGAGGATTTATACAGTGTCCAAACAACTTATGTCAATACTATAAACTACGCATGTGCAAGCAGAACTCAATGCATTCTAATGAGAGCCAGCGCCCTTGCGCACGGTGCCAGATACTTTCCCGAGTTACATAAAGTGAAGCAAATGCACATGCTTAAGCTGCTGCTGGACAGATGGTTTGCACACACTCTTTGCATGCTCTGCCTATGTATTGTACTCGTGTACCACCTACTTCTGGCTGATGGGAC
This sequence comes from Anniella stebbinsi, assembly GCA_029215795.1. Classification (NCBI taxonomy): domain Eukaryota; kingdom Metazoa; phylum Chordata; class Lepidosauria; order Squamata; family Anniellidae; genus Anniella; species Anniella stebbinsi. The sequence continues at coordinate 262,500,972 of JARDYH010000001.1, forward strand.
ATGAAACCACTAAGCAGGTGCAGAGTATTCTCTGCTAAGACCGTTACCTTTCAGAGTGGAAACTTCTAGCTTAGCCACACTAGCTTCCTGTTATTCAAGCGACTGGAGTGCTTCAACCGCAAAGACTTTTAATATGAGATTATGATGGATGAGGGGCCTCTTAGGTAGGCTGACGAGATAAAATCCAGGTCAGAGCCCATGTAACTTTAACAGTTGTAGAGAAAAGGGAATTTCAGCCAGTGTCATTTGTATGCAATTAGTTCCTGGTAAAATTCCCTTTTCTCTACAAATGTTAAAGTTGCAGGGGCCCTGACCTGGATTTTATCTGGTCAGCCTAGTCAAACATGCCGGCTCTTGGGTCAAGAAGTGTCCCTCACTCAAACACATCTTACTCTATAATGCTGGGCTCAGGCTAAAGACTTTAAAGATTTGCATCGCCACCCACAGAGAGGGAAGTATGCAATATCCTACAGCCCCTTGGATACCTGCCAAGAGAACATAGGAATGTGCAAAATGAATAAAGTATTAAAAAGAAGTCATTTCTGATAGAACAGGACTCCTGTTATCAATGAAAATAAAAGAAATATTATTCAATTATAAGTGCAACATAAATGCTACACAGGTTAGGGCAAAATACAAAGGTTACAGAAAGTCCATAGTGGCACAAATCGATGTATGTAATTTCTGATTCACGTTCCATTTCAGAAATGAAATCTATCATTTCTGATCACAACTGAGCTTTTAGGGGCCCTCAAGATGGAAGGGCTGGATGGTGGGGGAATTGCTTGTTTACACGCAGAAGAAATCACAGCCCAAGGGATGGGGATGTTTTCTTCCTCTTCCCCCTGCAGAGTTGGGAGGGGGGAAGAATGCTCTGCAGCCCAATGGGAATATCCACAGCTCATATCAGCAAGAGGAAGGAATCATTCTAATTGCTTGCATAGGGAACTGACTCAGGCATCTTGGTTTTAGAGACCCTTGAGGGGGATTTGTGGTGATCTTCACTCAGAAAAAGCAACAACCTCCAGTATAAGCCATGTGCTAGGCTTGACCACATGGAGTTATCGGGAAAGGATACTTGGCTCCATACAGGTAAGGCTTCATACAGGTAAGGCTAGTTGCTTTGGAGATAGACTATGGAACTGTCCCCATGGTTCTATAATGCTCCTGCTATGTCACCTTAAGCTTCTCATCCTAGGATTTGGCCAGTCTGCACATAGCCCTATCATGCCCCATTGCTAAGGCCTTGAATGCCAAATGGACGTCTGTCCATTCTCATTTTTAGATTAGGAGACATTGAAAAATTAGGTGTTCAGAGTTGGTTCCCCTTTACCATTTCTCTCTATAGGCATGTATCTGTTCCCATTGAAATATGTAGCTGCTTCACCATGTTGAATCAGATTCTCTAAAAGGTTGACAGTGGCAATGAGCTATTAATGTAGGAGAAAGGTAGAGGTACAGCTTTGAGAAAGAGTCTATAAAATGTTTCCACCATAATGGCTTTTTAAAGATTTTAAAATGTCCTAAATCAAAAGGAATTGGGGGGGATATTCATTTAGGCCAGATTTACACCAAACAAGATATGACACTTTGAAACTGGTTTGAAAACTGTATATGGAGTGTGTCCTGGGCCTAAACAGTTGTCACTACTGTTACAACCCATTTTAAAGCAGTAGTGTAAATCCTGCCCATTTCTGATGAGAGTTCATTGTTGAAGTGGCAGGAGAGGTCTTCTGAATATGGCAATTCTTGGGAAATACATTAGGCCAGATCTACCCCAAGCAGTATATGAACATTGAATGGTTTGAAAATTGTATATGGAGTGTGTCCTGGGCCCCAACAGTTGTCACTACTTTTATAAACCGTTTTTAAGCAGTAGCGTAGATCCTGCCTTAGTGTGGGCTTAGATGTTCTCAGGACCAGCTAGATCATTAGTCAAAGTGACACAAGCCCCATTAGGCAGAAATTTTAGGGGCACTGTTATAGGACCGCAAATTGTCAGTTGTTTGGCTTAATTTGTATATTTCTTTCCTCCCTCGGTGGGACTTTCATTTGGATTTTCTGCTCAAGGCTTGCGTGAAGTCTATGTGTTCTTACAAATCTATTAGGAATAGTCATATTTACTCACTTTACACAACAGATCAAAGCAACCTAAATAACTTTGGTTTTAATGCAGTAATCTGAAATAGCTGATCATAGTATTTTGCAGAAGGCAGTGGATAAACACTACTGCTAGGTACTCCGCATGACAATGACACTTGACAATGAGCACCAGCAAGATATTTGGAGAGTGGGAAGAAAGAATGATGCTGAAAATGAGGTGGGTTTTGTTAGGGTGACCAGATAAAATCCAGGTCAGGGCTCTTGTAACTTTAACAGTTGTAGAGAAAAGGGAATTTCAGCCAGTGTCATTTGTATGCAATTAGTTCCTGGTGAAATCCCCTCTTCATCACAACAGTTAAAGTTGCAGGGGCCCTGCCTTCTTTTGTATATGGTCACTCTGTTAATGCGCTTCGCCGCCTCTCTCCGCCTCTCGTGCAGAGGGATTAGGCGTAAATGCGCTTCTGCGATTATGCGCATCATTGCCTAACCAGGCGCAAAAGCGAATCCTTGTAGAGGGGACCTTAGAGTGCAAGATAAAACTGTGAAGAGGATGTGAAGAATGTCCAAAGCTCCTATTCTATGGACAATAATTAGCTTATTGACAAAGAGGAGCATTATCTTATCAGACACTTTCTGTTCTGAAGACCAAAATATTCCATGGCTGCAAGGAATATTTTAGGATTGGGGCAGTTTCCTAGCTACATGTACTGTCAGGTGTTTGCATACATTACATAGGTAAGCGATGGAATTTGAAGCACAAGCAGAATAAATCCGAGGAACGGCACCTGCCATTTCTGGTGCCTTCTGAAATCCACTAAATTAAATTTTGGATTAACTCTCATTCTTGGAAATGACGTCCAGTAGATTGCAGCTTGCATCTTCCATAATTAAGAAGCAAGGTTTCCATTAAACAAAGTTATCTCAAAGTGAACCAAATACAGTTAGCTCTTCAGAGCATCTGTGAGATTTCACTTTTCAAAAAATGGATTCAAATGGTTTGCTGGTTTACTTGCTTGCTTGTTTGAGGGCAGGAAACTATAATGACTCTATTCAAAGAGCTTTTTCAGAGTTCTATGCTATACATAAGTATGTCTTCCCCTTTGGTTCATTTGCACAATTAATTTAGCCCATTATTTCTTCTGAATTAATATCTTTCTTAGGGCTGCTTCTCACATTACATATTTCAGGCATATGAATACCATTGTTTTATTGACACACGAAGATCAGACGTCTGAATGCAATGATGAGTACATTATACAGGTGCATCGACAGGTAGATCGGATTGCCTGCAGCTTTTTGCCTATTGTATATATGATGGCTTACAGGGATTTCCACCAACTCTGGTGTGAAAAGGCATTCCGATTATGCATGGTGAAATCATTAGACCCACATAAAATGTCAGAATTGCATGACTAAAGTGGCTGTTATGCTTGCCCTCAGGTGCTCCATTTAGAATGGAATCATAATCTGCAGATTTTTTTAAAAAATTGCATAAATCATATGCATGTATGTGTGTGTGTGTGTATATATATATATATATATACACACACACACACACACACACACACATATATATAAAACCACCAGGATATAAGAAAAGCCTTACTGACTTGAACCAAAGGTCCATCTAGCATATCATCCTCTCCCATTCTGTGAGTCATGCCCAGTTTGGGCTGCCTTAAGGGAATGCATAATAACGCAGAGTGCTAATGGGAAATATCCTTGTCCTCAGAAGTAAACATAGGAGTGCAAAACACTTCTTTCCAGTTTGCTGTTTTAAAAAAGCTTCTGAGTGACCACACTATTAAAAGTCAGTTTTATATGGGTTTATGCAGAAGTAACTCTCTCTCTGTTCAACAGGGTTTACTCAAAGGTAAGCATGCATCAGATTTTAGTATGACTTGAATGTAAATGCAGTTGAAATCAACGGGATTTAGTCTTGAGTAAGGGAACTAGCAGATCTCTATTTTATGAACTGGAGATGCACAGCTACTCATTATCAAAGTAAAGTAAAATAAATCCTCCACAAATGCGAACAGGTGGAATTTCGCATTGGTGAATTATCAGGGAAATGCTTTAAGGATGGAAATGAAAACATTCCTAAAAAATCAAGGGATGAACCACTCTGGTTCAAACTTGGCATGGTTAAAGCCCTCATTAAGCCTTATCACTGTGCTGAGCTTCAACTCTATATATTTAAAAATTATAAAAAAGTAAGTTTGGGTTAATTTTCATTTTCAAAATTCCTAAAAATCAAGGCATGAACTGATCTGATTCCAATTTGGCCTGGCTAAAGCCCTCCTTAAGAGCTATTACCATGCTAAGTTTCATCTCTTTATCTTTAAAAATGAAAGAGTTGTAAGCATTTTGGTTAATTCCCATAGGAGCTCCAATGAGCGAGGGGGAAGGCTGCCACCTCAATCACAATATCCATTAATGACAAGAACCGGAGGGGAAGAAGAAGGGGCAGGGTGGGGCAGGATGAGGTAAGGTGGGGCGGGATGGGGTGAAGTGAGGTGGGGAGGGCGCAACAGCAGCAGGAGAGCAAACAAGTGAAAAGAGAGTTCACCTGAATAGCGATGATCGTGAAAGGGAGAAGCACTAGCAGCGCTTATGAAAAGGAGGTAAAAAAAACGTGGAGGCAAACCAGGGGTTAAAAATAGGTGTGATGGAGCGCACTGCAAACCACTACCCCAGGAGTACAAAGAGCAGAAGACAGCAGTCTGTAGCAGCTGCTCTCTCTCTCTCTCCCTCCCTCTCCACTTTTTCCTGCTGGTGCAATGGAAACAAGTGGGGTGCGGTGGTTAGTCTCTTCCCTTTGCTGTGGATGTTTGTGCTGCTTCCCATCGTTCCTCAGTATTGGCTATGCTTAGGGTGACCAGATAAAATCCAGGTCAGGGCTCATGTAACTTTAACAGTTGTAGAGAAAAGGGAATTTCTGCCAGTGTCATTTGTATGCAATTAGTTCCTGGTGAAATTCCCTCTTCATCACAACAGTTAAAGTTGCAGGGGCCCTGCCTTCTTTTGTATATGGACATTCTAGTATAGTGCCTGCAGGATAAAAGTCTGGTGTAGCACAACCCTTGGACTTCCAAATGATAGAGTTCATGATGTTACTGGCAGGTTTTCTGTTCTTGCTGTCATCATCATTAGGGTGACCAGATAAAATCCAGGTCAGGGCTCCTGTAACTTTAACAGTTGTAGAGAAAAGGGAATTTCAGCCAGTGTCATTTGTATGCAATTAATTCCTGGTGAAATTCCCTCTTCATCACAACAGTTAAAGTTGCAGAGGCCCTGCCTTCTTTTGTATATGGTCACTCTAGTATAGTGCCTGCACCTTTAACTGTTGTGATGAAGAGGGAATATCACCAGGAACTAATTGCATACAAATGACACTGGCTGAAATTCCCTTTTCTCTACAACTGTTAAAGTTACAGGAGCCCTGACCTGGATTTTATCTGGTCAGCCTAATCATCATCATCTGTATATAGCACAATCACTGTGCGTGATAGTTTACAAAGTACAGACAGGTTCCTGCCCCGAGGAGCATACAATCTCACATTTGACAGAACGGAAAGAATAGAAGATGGGAGGGGAGACAGTAAACAGGGAAGGAATACATTTTTAAAGTTGCACATGCTTAGGCTGAGAGCATTGGACCTGGGGGTTATACCAAGGTCTTCACGGAGAAGGGAGGCTTGAGGAGAGACAGGCAGTTCCAAGTATACAGAGCAGCAAGGGAGAAAGAGGGCAGCTTTTGAGGGAGAAGGAGACCTTTGGACACTATTGACCAAACACAGTCAGCGATCATTAATGTGATCTTGGTCTGGCAATTTGCAAGGTAGTGTAGCTTAGGATGGCCAATTCAAGTGAAAGCAGAGTTCTGTTTATCTCTACCAAATGTCTTTAAAAGCATAAACAAGAAATGTAATGAGCAAAATCACGCCAAATGAGTAAGGGGCATTTTCAACACACCCTTCAAAATGACAGATGTATTTCTATATAACACTGTAGTAAACACAACTTTCCCAATTCCTCTTCTCTGTGGAAGCAGGTGATGTCTAAGGGAGACAATGGAAACAGAAGGCAACAGCACTCTACTGACTGATTTTGTCTTGGTGGGGTTCACAACAGATCCGCACTTGAGCATAATCTTCTTTGTCCTGTTCCTGGTCACGTACACTCTAACATTGACTGGAAACGTGGGTCTCATGACGCTGATCTACCTAGATTCCCGCCTGCACACCCCCATGTACTTCTTTGTGAGCAGTCTTTCCTTCCTGGATGTCTGGTACTCCACAGTCTACACTCCCCGGATCCTGGCTGACTGTGTGTCCAAGAACAAGTCCATCTCCCTTGCTAGCTGTGCAGCCCAGTTCTTCTTCTCTGGCGGCTTGGCCTACACCGAATGCTACCTGCTGGCAGTTATGGCATATGACCGCTATGTGGCCATCTGCAACCCACTCCTCTATGCCATTGCCATGCCCAAGAAGCTCTGCATCCAGATGGTTGCTGGGTCTTACGTTGCGGGCTTTGCCAATGCCATTGCGCACACAGGTAACACCTTCCGCCTACACTTCTGCGGGAACAACATCATTAACCACTATTTTTGCGATGAACCACCGCTTGTGAAGATGGCCTGTGATGATACCCGGGTCTATGAACTCATTGTGGCCATTGCCACCGGTTGTAATATGATGGTTACCACAGCTATCATCCTCAGCTCCTACACTGGTATTGTGGCAGCCATTATACGCATCCGTTCAGCCGCGGGGCGCCATAAGGCCTTCTCCACTTGCTCTGCTCACCTCATCTCTGTCTCACTCTTCTATGGGGCCATCCTCTTCATGTATTCCCGACCCAGCTCCCAACACACTCCAAACTGGGACAAGGCAAGTGCTTTGTTCTACACGGTCGTCAACCCCCTGGTTAACCCCTTGATTTACAGTTTGCGCAACAAAGATGTGAAGTCAGCCTTCAAGAAAGTCCTGGGGAGATTCATAACACCCAAATGAATGGCATTGATCTTGTCTTTATCCACATGATTCAGCTTACAGATATGGGAATAAAGCACTGTCCTCTAGAGTCCTCCTTTATTGTTCCAGCACAAGTAACAGTGGAGAATACTGGGAAACCAAAGGTTTTCCTACATGAGGCCACTTTACCAAGACTTCTGCTTCTGGGTAGTTTGTAGGGATGTGCATGCCAGAAAATATCGTATTTTATCGTTATCGGAATTTCGGACCAAAAAAATTATCGTCTCCGATATTATCGTAGGTTAATCGTATCATCTTCATGATAATTATCGGAAATCCAATATTTAATTTGCAGCCCCATTGTGCCCAATAGAGCTGATTGTTTTAGGAAAAAATGCCTATAACTTCCGTATTTTCAAAGTTACAGGCTTGAAACTTGGTCACAATGCTTTTGGGGTATGCCTAAGTATGTGTATGAAATTTGAGATTGATCTCTCCAACCCTCGATTTTATATGAATTTATTAAAGAACGTTTAAGTCCTGACAGGTCAGAATGACAGGCCGCCACGTGCATTCGTTCAGACCTGTCAAACAGTTGCAGGATCTTTTAAAAATCATATAAAATACAGGGGTGGAGGGATTGATCTGAAATTTGGCACATATGTGTATCAACACGTGCTAGGCATGTGTGTGAAATTTGAGATTGATCCCTCCAACCCTCGATTTTATATGAATTTATTAAAGATCGTGCAACTTTATTGAGAGCTGGTTGACCTGGCTGGCCTCCATGCTCTCATCTTGTTGTCTGCTTTTTTCCCCATAGGTTTGCATTGGGGGAAACGCGTGCATAACTTTTTTATTTGAAATGATAATAAAATGGAACTTGGGGAGCCAGGACTACCAAGATCCAATCTGCAATGTCCAAAAGGTTTCATGTCTCTATCTTTTCAAATTAAAAAGTTATAGAGGGTCCCCCAAAAGCCCCCCCCAACCCACCCACACTGTAACTTCTTCATTTTTAAAGATAAAAACTTGAAACTTGTGGGACATTGAAGATGGGATCTGGTTGGTCATTTGTGAAAAAAATCAGAGCAATTGCCCAAACCCTCGATTTTCTATGATTTTTTAAAAGATCGTGCTCCTTCTGAAAGCCGAACGCGATCGCACCCCTCTTCCCACCCCCCCACCATCCTGGGGATGGCAATTTCACTGTCCCCCCTTCTGATGGCCTCAGAGCTGCGCGGTGCAGCTCCGTGGCCATCGGTGCAGCTGCGCTCACTCGCAGGTAAGCGTGGCTGCACCCGGGATGGGCGGCCACACCAGCTGCCCCATCTCACTGCCCTCCTGGGAGCAGGGAACGAACCAGGATAATAGCATTCCCTGAACTCCCAGGAAAATTGAGGGCTGGCCCCTGCCTGCTTGTGGGATGCTCTGTGCGTCATGTGGACTCTCAGCGAGCAAACAGGGGCAGCCCCTTGAAAAATGGCTGGTGTGGAAAGGGCCTCACTGCCTAATTGAGACACAAAGATCAAACAGGACACACACATGGCCGAGAACATTTTGCTACCTGAGGTAGACCAGAAAATGTCTTTCACTTCTTAATGGTTGATCTGGGCCAGTGACTACTTCTCTGTACATATGCTTTCTCACATATAATGCACACACAACACACATTTCCACACATTTCTATTTTCACACATGATACACTCCTACAGTCCCATCTCATCAATACACACTTATAACAAAGCACATACACATGGGGGGGGGCAATATTTTTACACGGGTCAACACGCTGAGGCAGGGAAGGATCAACCTTTGCCTTCCCAGCAGTGCCCCCTCCCCACGCCCCTTTGAGGCACTGCCAATGGCCACCACTGCTGTCATTGTCATTGTCCCAAAACCCACTTTAGAAAAGAATGATGAAAACACACGTGATCTTAGCAAGGGCTTCCAACTCCCCATACGTCAGCACTGCTTGAATGGTGTAGAGTGGATGCAACACCAGTGCAGCTCATACCAGAAAATCTAGGCCACAAAAGTAAACAAAAAATTGGTGGTTTAGCAAACAGCACAACATGCTGAGTTTCAATTGCTCATGTGGTCATGTTGTATGAGGCCTTAAAAGAATACTTTGCATGGCACAAAAAGGAACTGGTTTTCAGTTCGCTCATCCTAGATCATGTTCTGTTTTTCCCCAAAATAGCCATTTTCCCACTAGGCCTGCTTTCCCGAAAGATCTTAAGGAGCTGCACGATTAATATTTGAGTCACAGCCCTTCAGTAAATAATCCAAAAGTCATCTGCACTTTCCTCTACCCCACGTGAAATTTTCACTCAGCTTTTGAAGTGTGGAATACCCAGGATGTGGCTTATAAGACACATTTCTGTGATTAAATCTTGCCAATAAGAAGTCTGCAGAGGAACTTGTGAGTGCTATGAACAGCAAGACCATAGCAAATAGTATGTATTGATTAAGATTATCTCAGGCCTTTCTGTGCAGTAAGAAACTGAATTTGGTTGAAAAAGAAGTAATTAGCTTAAGCAATCTTGAGTCTGTGTATTTTCTAATATACCTGCATGCAGTTCTAAGAGAGCTTGAAGCATATAGTAAACCTGCTATAACATAAATTTGCATGTTGATTTCAATATTACCCAATCTAATATATAGATGTATAGATGTCCCATGACAACAAGCCAATTGCACCTCATGACTTAGTAAAAAGAGCTTGCACATATGAGCCATCAAATGTCTCACATGAGCAAAGAGAGAATTGTGAGTAAAATAGCTGTGAAATTGTGAATTGTTACTGGTATGAGATATTCTAAACCACAAACTAAACCCAAACATATCTATGGGTCTATGGCCTATCTTAGTGCCTGAAAATTGACTATATATATATACAGTTAGAGAGTTTAAATACTGTCTGATAACACTATGTATCTTGAATAGAGTGTTTTCCTCAGAGATGAAGAACAGATTAATTACTCTCATAACCTCCAAACACTAGCCCAAATCAAGCCCCAACGAAGAGTGTAGGTGAGCCTAGTGCCCTATAGCAGAACCAAACACACCCAAAGTTTATATGTGAATGGCATCTTCATCCACAGAGACCCGTTTCATTGTTAGAAAGAATTAGATAGTTGAGATTGACTCATGAGAAATCAGTCGAATGGAATGTGCTAACTCAACACTTTTTGCACATTATAGAACCTCTATGTGAACAATGAGTCTATTATTTTGATAAGTTTTGGGGAAATGAGAGAATAGTTTACAAGCTCAGAGAAATATCTAGGTTAGAAGATTCCCTGAGATTTTTATATTTACACCCACTAGGCTGTCATAAGTGCCACTAAGACTGAAACAGCATTAAGTTGCTTTTTAAAACAATTAATGACAGAAATTGAGAGAGAGAACTTGATAGCAATAATAGGAGTGTGTTTTGTTTTTCAGTTTGCATTCTGTTTATGGTATTTTGAGGGGCTTAAGTGAAAAATGTATATGTGCTGTGTATTGGTGATAATTCAAATAGTAAGTAGTCTAAGGCCTTCCAGAACTTCCCATCTCAAAGCCATGCAGGCTATAGCAGATGCCAGTCAACTTAAATATTGTTAGCTATGTGAAAAACTAGCTTCAAGAGAAAGGACAGTAGCAGTAATCACAGTAACCATGCCCTTGATAAAATGGACTGAAAAGTCCACCATGCTGTTCATACCATGAACAATAGCCAAAGAAAGATACTGATGTAAGATGGCTATGAAACTTGTTAAAAAGTGTAATAATTGTGATAGTAGTATTCTTTGCAATTGCTAAAAGCTTATGCTGTATTGCTAATATAATAACCATTTGTTGCAAGAAAGTTGCAAAGGTGCCAGTTGAAACAATTAAACTTTTAGTGCACCATGCCATTGAAGAAACCATAGCTCAAGAAGCTGAGATTAATGACATAATGAATACCTCTATTGAATGAGCCAGGTCAGGCTCAAAGAGGGGAATTGTGGAAGAAATTAATATGTGAGTCTCAGCCTGACTCATAAGGATGATTAGGACAAAGTACCAGGTTGGGACAGTTTGTTTAACCGAAGGTTATGAAGAGCCGAGTTGACAAGAATAAAAGTTAAACTAACTTAGTAAACAAAGTCATTAAAATTAATGAAATACACTAAGTAAAGTAGTAAAAAGGTCATTAATTAATAAGTAAAATGAATAAATATTTGAAGATAATGTTTAAGGCAAATGTGGAATTAGGTGCTGTGTGATGATTGGTTAAGTAATTTGACCTGAATTGTAGTGATTGGTCCTTTTAGATCTGTGTGATGATTGGTGTACTAAAATTTTGTATCCACCTTAAATCTATAAAAGACGTAACCCACCAATATAATGGCAGTCTCACTTGGGCCCTTGAGTAGGGTGACCATATTTGGCAAACCAAAAACGGGGACACCCTGTGGGGGTGGGGTGGGAAAGCGGCTTTCCAGGGCCTCTGGGAAGTGCATCATCCCCCCCCCTTGCTACCTTCAAGGCCCTTGAGTGGAGGAGGGGAAAGTGTGTCATTCCTGCCCCCCCACTGCTCCAATTGGGGCCTTTTCTATAATGTCCAGGAAAGACACACTTTCCCCTTTAAGGCCCTGATTGGAGCAGCGGGAGGGAAATGACCCACCTCCAGAAAGCACATCATTCCCTCCCATCATGCTAATGGCGGCCTTCAAGGGGAAAGTGTATCTTTCCAGGACATTGTAGAAAATGACAAAAAATCCCCCCTGACACCCAGGATGGAACAAAAACCAGGACAAATCCGGGGAAATCCTGACAGTTGGTCACCCTACCCTTGAGTGCAGACTCCTTGCAAATTGCTGTTGACAAACACAAAAATTAGACATCTGAATACAACGAACAACACATTTGCCGATGTGTACATTATACAGGTGCACTTGACAGTTAGATCGGATTGCCTGCAGCTTTTTGCCTATTGTACATATTGATGGGATTTCCATTGCTTTGGCCAATTATGCATGCTGAAATCATTAGACCCACATACAATGGCAGAATCGCATGACTGAAGTGGCTGTTACACTTGCCCTCAGGTGCTCCATTTAAAATGGAAATCATAATCTAAAGATTTAAAATATATATTTTCAGACTGAGAGAGAGAGAGAGAGAGAGAGGCAGAGAGAGAGAGAGAGATCACTAGGATATAAGAAAGGCCTTACTGACTTGAACCTAAGGTCCATCTCCTCACCCCATTCTGTGAGTCATGCCCAGTTTTGGCTGCCTTAAAGATATGCATAACAATGCAGAGCGTTAATGGAAAGCATCCTTGTCCCTGATCATCAGTCTCAGGTTTACTTTCTCATAGGAAACAGCAGAAGGTTTATCTGAAAAACAGGGGAAGAACATGTTGGAAAGGGACGTACTTCCTTGAAAACATCTCAGATTGCAGCACAGCTGCTTCCAAGTATCTCTACTAGAGGTATGGGGCCACATCTCTCAAGTCATGTGATGCTGTTAATTGGGGTAGCAATATGTTTCAACATGCATCTTTCCCCTCCGCAGCAGGGTGCTTCCCTTTCCTCTTTTCCTAAGTCTGCCTCCCCTTCTTTTTTTTTCTAATACACATTCTGTGTTTTTTCACTGATACAATTTATTGTGATAATTCAAACATTTATCTGCAATAACATTTATCTGCCAATCCCAAGCAAGCCACTTCCTGGACCTCAGACAATTTCTTCTGCTGCTGGAAGGCTTATGCTTCACAAATAGAAATGGGGAACAGAACAGTAGTGATAAATGGATTTAATGTCCATTGTTTAAAGGGCTGTGTACGTATAAATGTGTTCACAGTGAATATCCAAAATGCAGAGACTAACAATGACAAGAAAATTTTGACATTGTTCCTAGCAGCTGACAAATGCTGTCCAACAGCCCTTCAAACCTGGTGCCAGGTTTTTGGACATCAACTCCGATCAGCCCCAGCCAGTATTGTTAATGGTTAGGAATCCTGGGAGTTGTTGTCCATATCATCTGGACGACACCAGATTGGGGAAAACTGCTGTATAATATGGAGATGGAAGTGAAAATCTATGCATTCAGTAATGTTAACTCCAGAATGGTATTCCCTTGTAATTTTCAGCATTCTCTACATTTGGGCATTTGTTGAATAGCAATTTAATTATTGATTTATTATTTTAAAAAAGATTTACATACTGCCCTTCATTATCAAATCATAGGGTGGTGAACAAAATGCCCTAAAATAACAATTACAATAAAATACAGAGAGAGAAACCATAACAAAGAAAATCTAGCAAGCTAGATATTAAAAACACAGACTGCCCAGGAGGTATCAGAGATGATCAGAAAGAAAGATCAGTATATTGAATTGGGCAAACTATGACTAATAACGTTGTAGTGCTAAAATATTGTAGTGGGTAGTATGATGTAGCCAGTATGATGTGGTGGTTAGATTAGACTGCAAAGACCCAGGTTCAAATCTCTGTTCAGCCCTGAAGCCCATCCAGTCAGTCACTTTTTCTTAGCCTACTTCACAGGGTTGTTGTGATGATAAAAAGAGGGAGCAGCAGAGAACCATAGATGTTTTCTTGAGCAGATTGGAGGGAAAGTAGACTATGAATGTAATAAATAACAATACACATCAACAATCACTACAGTGATCACAACTGGATCCTTGCGATTGTGCAAAGAAACCATCACATTCAGAATCCATTGCCATTTTATATGGATGATGTAACTTGTTCATGTAAATTGCTAGCTAAACCACATCTTGTTAAGGCATGCTTAACTTAGGGTGACCAGATGGCCCGGGGTCCTGACCGGGAAACCTGGGGCGATCCGGGCCAACCAGGGGGCGGCGGGGGCAAATCGGGGCGGCGGGGGGGTCACAAGGCGGAGGCGGGAGGCGGGCGGGCGGTGCGGGGCCCTTACCTGCTGGGGCGTCCCTCCGGTGCTCGGAATCTACTGAGAAACAGGCTTCATGGCCTGTCCCTCAGTAGCGCGCCGGGTGATGACATCATCATCCGGCGCGCTACTGAGAGACAGGCCAGGAAGCCTGTTTCTCAGTAGATTCCGAGCACCGGAGGGACGCCCCAGCAGGTAAGGAGCGCGGGGCGGGCGGCGCGGCGCGGGGGGGGCGGCACGGCGCAGGTGCGAGTGGCGGGTGGGGGGGCGGTGCGGGTGCGCGGGGCAGGTGGGGGGGCGGCGCGGGGGCATGGGGCAGGTGGGGGGGCGGCACGGTGCGGGTGGGGCGGGCGGGCGGCCTGCGCGGGGCGGGCGGCGGCGAGAGGCATGCGGGAGGGGGGGGCGGGGGGGCGTGAGGCACTTACCTGCTGGGGCTTCCCTCCGGTGCTCGGAATCTACTGAGAAACAGGCTTCGCGGCCTGTCCCTCAGTAGCGCGCCGGGTGATGATGTCATCACCCGGCGCGCTACTGAGAGACAGGCCAGGAAGCCTGTTTCTCAGTAGATTCCGAGCACCGGAGGGAAGCAGATGCCCCAGCAGGTAAGGAGCGCGGGGCGGGCGGGGTGGCACGGGTGGGGGGGGGCGGCACAGAATGGGTGGGGGGGCGGCGCGGAACAGGTGGGGGGGCGGTGCGGGGGCGGCACAGGGGCGCAGGGCGGGAGGGGCGGCGCGGGCACGCGGTGGGGGGGTTGTTTTGGGTGGGGGGGGCCGGGGGGGCCGGGATTTTGATTCTCAAAATCTGGTCACCCTAGCTTAACTGTTTCATTTATCAGTTCCTTGCTTGTTGTAGGGAAAATATGCTCCCTGATGACCAGCTGCTGTAATGCATGGTGTTTAATTGCATTTAGTTTATAAATAATAGGAGCAGTTACACTACAGTCACTTCTTATGGCTCTGCTCCCATAGGAAATAGCACTTAAGAATCTGCCATTTCCGAACATACATTTTCAGCATACTCTAAATTCAGCACTTTAGAGTTAGCCAGTTTTAAGGACTGAGAGAGGGGATTACAGTTTACATTTCTTGTTCAAAGATAAACATCTTCCATTATCCAATTCTGGATAGATTGAGTACATAGTCCAGGATTTCCTGCAGTTTATAGAAAAGGGGAAAGATATGGAATATCATAGGGCTACATCCAAAGTCCCGCATGGAATAAGGACTTCCTTTCCCCTCCGTGCTGCAGCCATCCACATGAACCCCAATTTTTTCTCAGAAGGCCCCCCAACCTTTCAGAGCAGATTTAGGCGTCATGCAGGGAAGAGGGAGAATTTGAACTGCCTGTGGAGTTTCTTATACTGGCGGAAGGGCACTGTTGGCTACAATAGGGTGACCAGATAAAATCCAGGTCAGGGCTCATGTAACTTTAACAGTTGTAGAGAAAAGGGAATTTCAGCCAGTGTCATTTGTAAGCAATTAGTTCCTGGTGAAATTCCCTCTTCATCACAACTGTTAAAGTTGCAGGGGCCCTGCCTTCTTTTGTATATGATCACTCCAGTATTGTGCCTGCAACTTTAACTGTTCTTTATCCACTTCTACAGGTTACAGATATGGGAATGAAGCACTGTCTTCGAGAGTCCTCCTTTATTGTTCCAGCAGAAGTAGCAGTGGAGAGTACTGGGAAACCAAAGGTTTTTCTAAATGAGGCTTTCTACATGAAGCCACTTGACCAAGGCTTCTGCTTCTTGGTAATTTGTGGGATTACAATTGGCTCCTTTATACACTTTATCCCAGGGTTTTTCTTTCTCTGCATTTCAATACGTTACAATATACAACTACTAGGTGTCCCTACAGTATAGCAGAATACCCTTCTGACTATTTTACCATATATACCTGCCTGGGCCCTACAATCATCTTTAGAGGCCCTCCTCTTGGTGCTCACACCAAGTGAAGTGAGGCAGGTGACTCCTAAGTGCAGGGCCTTTTACGTTTTGGCACCTCAGTTGTGCAATGCCCTCCGAAGACAGGTTTGCCAGGCAGCTTTTCAGTGCCAGATGAAGACCAATTTCTTCTCCCAGGCATTTTAGTTCTTCAGTTTTCATTGTTTTAAATCTGTTATTGTACTTTTCAGACTTTACACTGCTTCTGGTTTTTCCTTCGGTGTTATACTGTAGTTTTAATCTTTTAAAAGTTTTATATTATTTATGGCTTAACTGTTGTGAAATGCATAAAGTGCTCTGGCTACTGAGCAGCATGGAAATGTAAATAAATAAATAGTAGTGCTAGGAACTCTTCATCTGGGAACACGCCAAGCTGAAGTCTCAAGGAACCCTGCTGCAGGTTAGCCATCATCTCCTGTGTACAAGTGTTCAGCACACACATTCTTCCACTCACAATTTCTCTCCTGCTCCCCAGCTTGTTTCTTCCCAGAGTTGTGGTGCATAAGAAGGGAGATAACAGCATGGAAAGAAGCAGAAAAATAACATAGTGAACTCAGTGCAGCACAATCAGGAGCCCGAGAGAAAGCCTGCCCAGGGAAAGATTGACACTCGTGGTCCATTTCTCTGACTCGCTCTTTGAGAAGGGACAAGCAGGGTTGCCAAGTACTATTTTTCTCAGGAAAGTGTCACAGGGATGGGAGAAGCCACACACCTCAAAAAAGTCCCCTTTGATGCAAGTCTTAGGGATACAGATGTCATATATAGAAGCTGTCAAGGATGTATTCTCTCAGGCTACCAGAGGGGGCAATAAAGAGCATTACACACTGGTAAAGAAAGTACTGCAAGGCTAAATAAGAGCTTGTTGTTACAAAGACAAGATGGTATCTGCCTGTTTATGGCCCTTAAAGGCCACATCGGCAGGGCAGTGAGAGAGAAACACAATTTCCCCAAGGACGGGGAAATTGCATATTTTCTCCCTCCGCTCAGAGACATACCTAACAGACCATGGCAGCAAATTGGGGCTGATCTATTCACATGGTAAGAAAAGAACTATTTACTTTTTGTGGGCTATTATAGAAAGTGTCCAGAGATTGTAGAGTTACCAGATACCAGGGCAAGCACAGTAGACAATGTTATTAAATCAATTCTAGCAAGACATGGAATATGTGATGAAATTATATCTGACAATGGGCCATAGTAAACATCAGCTGAATTTGCAACCTTCACCAAGGAGTGGAGTTTAAACACACATTCACAAGCCCATAGTACCCACAGTCAATTGGGCTAGCAGAATAGTATGTACAAATTATGACAAACATGATGAAAAAAGCAAAACAGACCAATCAAGATGCATACTTGGGCTTGTTGAGCTACAGAAACATGTCAATAGCGGGAGATGCATCTCCAGCTCAGCTATTAATAAGCTGATGACTAAAATTCAAGCTTCCAATTACAAGTAGACAACTTTCAGCAAACATCCAGAAGGGAGATAAACTCAAGGCTCAAACAGAAAATACGTTGTGACAAGAGGTACAAAGTTACTCAAACCACTGGAGATAGGAAATTCTGTAGGGGTTCACCAACAAGATGGACAGTGAAATTCAGCAGTACCAACAGGTGTCTCAGGAACACCACGGCCTAATCCACACCAAGCAGGATATTGCATTATGACAGTGGTATGAAAGCAGTATATAAAAGGCAGGAGCCACACTACTGCTTCATAGTGGTATTGAAGTGCACTGACAACTGCTAAGGCCCATTGGGCTCCATCACATTAGCATTTTAGTACTCTCTTGCCATGTCTGGTGTGCAGATCTGCAGCACGGTACTCACATGATGCTGTGCCTTTCCTGCTGACAACCCTAAAGTCTGGATTATTTTCCCTAAGCACATTTAATGCACCCTTAAACCCCCATGTAGTGCTGTACTCTAATGTTTTCCTTTGTTGGGGGCATGTGCTGTGACGGGAGTCTTGCTGTTGGCATGAATGGATTGTATCAGGTCCTGGCAGGGGAAAAGTGATCTTTCCCAGCAGATGGCTCCAAGCCTCAATATAAAACCCAAAGCTTGCATCCCAGGCTCGACAATGTTTTTTGAAATTGTACAATGCCCAAATCTCTGCAGAGATAGGCGGCCTGGTTGAAGTGCTCATCTGCCAGGACCTGCATGCATGTCTTGTTAAAGGTGGGGAAGGAACAACCAATGAACTGGAGGGAGAAAGAGAAGGGGTGCGGTTGAGTGTAGGAGTGGAAGAGCAAACAAGCGAAAGAGTGAAAGAGCAGTGTATTCAGGTGAAAGGGACCATAAGCTTGATGCGCTTATGCACCAGAGGTAAAAACCGCAGAGGCAAACCTGGGGAAAAATTAGATGTGATGGTGCTCATTGACATGTATACTGCCTTCATTGTGCTATATCCTCCTTGGTGTGGATTAGGCCCACATTCATACATAGTGCACACAAAGAAATAAAAGGAATACAGAAGAAACATAAGACATCTTTGGTATGTGCGAAGATTATACATATAAAAGCAGTTATATAGATTCCAAGAAAAATTCGAAGAGTCACAATCTACTACAAAATCTAGGGTACTCTGTATAGAGGTGGGGTAAAAATTGAATAACGTATATCAATTGAATTGGAAGACAGAGGGAAAGATACAATAAATTCCAACAAAACTATGGCAAAGAAAGATGCTCAAGGATCAGAAGCCAAAACTATCCAATTGGGCAGAAAGCAAATCAAAGACAGTGTTCCAGATATGGTTGACGATTAAAGCCAAAGATTTGGTAACACCATGAAAGTCTCAGCTAGGTGGTATTATTTTTCAGATAAGAAATGAGGGGTTTTCTATTTAAAAAGAGAGGGATGTAATATAATCAGCTAAGGACGCATTCTCTTGGGCTACCAGAGAGAGCTATAAAGAGCACTACATACTGTGGTAAAGAAAGTACTGCAAGGCAAAGAGGTTGTTGTTGTTACAAAGACAAGAAGGTGTCAGCCTGTTTATGAGAGACCAGAGATAGAACAACTGAGGCCTACACTGGGTCTGGACCAGGCAACCTTAGGTATAAGCATATTCAAGCCCTGTGGTAAAAGCTCTCTCTGGGTTTGAGAGATAGGGAACTGCAGCAAGATTAATATTTGAGTCGCAGCCCTTCAGCTAGGGTGACCAGATAAAATCCAGGTCAGGGCTCCTGTAACTTTAACAGTTGTAGAGAAAAGAGAATTTCAGCCAGTGTCATTTGTATGCAATATATCACCAGGAACTAATTGCATACAAATGACACTGGCTGAAATTCCCTTTTCTCTACGACTGTTAAAGTTACAGGAGCCCTGACCTGGATTTTATCTGGTCAGCCTACCTTCAGCAAATAAACCAAAAGACATCTGCACTTTCCCCTACCCCATCTGAAATCATCACTCAGCTTTTGAAGATTATGTTTCAGAAAAGCAGGAACAGAAAAACTCTTTGTGTTGAACTCAGATCACAATCCTGCAATAAAACTGAAAGTATGTGCAGGATTAAAAACCTATATTGGGTTATTATGGTGCTTTGGGGGGTTTACTTGTTGTGTCCACATTATTTGTTTTTTTTTGTTTTTTTGCAAAAGAGATTTTTTCAGTATCAATAAACCTCTGGGTTACCCCAACTCTGATAATACTTCTCTCTTGTATGTGGGTAGAACATGTTTTGGCTCTACCTCTATGGGCACAGAAAGACTCAAATCAGACTTGGTGTATATATGATGATGTACAAAGTTATTTACTTCAAATGTATTTAGGATTGAAGAACCAGTTCAAGCGAAATCCTACAGAGCCAGGAGAATCCATTTGTCAGATCTTAGAATCAGACTTATGCCATCTGAGGATATTTCACAGAAGAGCATTTTGATGCAACTGCAATTTATTTTTAGATGCAATTGCAATTTAATTTTGTTATATGTTTTTATTTTCAAATAACATTATTTTAAATAAAGCAGTTGTAGGTGTCTCTGCACACTTTTTTTAAAAAAAAACCTCAAGTGGCTTTCCAATTGACTTGTTCATTTCTCCTCACTATAAACTCAAAAAGAACCCATTTCCATGAGAGAGGGGCCCTTTTGGGGATGTTAGGACATCAAAGAGATCAGTGCTATGGAGGTCAGATCCAGAGAGCCCATGGTAGACGAACCACCACACCCAAGCCCTGCCAAGCCCATGCCGGCGAAGGCAGAGGTGGCCGGGGGGGGGGGGCTTGCATCGGGTTTCCCCCAAGTTTTGGAGGCATCCTAGGAATTATGTGAATCCAAGGTCACCTTCAATCTCTTGTCCATCCCCCCATATCCCCCTTGTATCCGCTGCCACAACAAGATGGCCTCCAGAGGATGACCTTCTACTCTGACTATGGATCTCCCTTTCCTCCTACAGAGAAGGAAACCCACAATATCCTACAGTCCCCTGGATACCCTTCAAAACACCATAAGATTATGACCTGAAAAATCAGAGACAAAATGAAGAAACATTTTAAAAAGAAGTAATTTTTGATAGAACAAGACTTATATAAGAAAATAAAAGAAACATTATTGAATTATACATGCAACATAAATGCTACACAAGTTGGGGCAAAATATAACGGTTACAGAAAGTCCATAGAGGCTGCAAATCGATTTGACAGCCATAATGAGTGACACGCCGCATATGTAATTTCTGCTTCACGTTCCATTTCAGAAATGGGATTCACCTGCCATGTCTATTTCCAAATCTGACTTTCCAATTCTTTACAGGACAGGGCTCATGACAAGGGATGATCACAACTGAGGTTTTAGGTGCCCTCAAGATGGAAGGACTTGGTGGTGGGTGCAGTGGGAAAAGCGCTTGTTTACATGCAGAAGAACTCACAGCCCAAGGGATGGGGATGTTTTCTTCCTCTCAAATGTGAAATACTCTGCAGAGCAGGGGACAGGGGAGAAAAAGCTCTGCAGCCCAACAGGAATATCCACAGCTCAAATCAGCAGGAGGGATTGCTTGCACAGGGAACGGACTCAGGCATCTTGATTTTAGAGACCCTTGAGGGAGAATTGGGGTGATCTTCACTCAGAAAAAGCAACAACCTCCAATATAAGCCACCTGATAGGCTTGACCACATGGAGCTGGCAGGAAAGCATACTAGGCTCCATACAGCTAAGGCTTCATACAGGAAAGGCTGGTTGCTCTGGAGATAGAGTACGGTAATGTCCCCTTTGTTCTCTAATGCTACTGCTATGTCAGCTTAAGCTTCTCATCCTAGGATTTTGCCAGTCCACACATAGCCCTATCATGCCCCATTGCTAAGGCCCTGCAAGTCAAATGGACTTCCATCCATTCCCATTTTTTAGCAGAGGAGACATGGCAAGAGGTTTTCACCGTTTTTCCCCTTTTTCCATTTCTCTCTACAGACAGGTATCTGTTCCCATTGAAATATGTAGCTGCTTCATATATACCATGTTGAATCTGCTTCTCTAAAAAGTTGAGAATAGCAATGGGCTTGGGTAGAGGCACAATTTGAGAAAGAGTCTATGAAATGTCTCCACCATAATGGCTTTTTAAAGATTTTAAAAAGTTGTCCTAAATCAAATGGAAATGGGGGGGGGGGGGGATATTCACTATTTCTGATGAGAGTACGTTGTTTAAGTGGCAGGAATGGTCTTCTCAATATGGTGGTCTTTTGACAAAGCAATTCTTGGCAAGAACATTTCATGTCTGCTTAAGTGTTCTGTCAGTTGTTTCACTTAATTTGTATATTTTTTCCTCCCTCAGTGGACTTCCATTTGCGTTTTCTGCACAAGGATTGGGTGATGTCTGTGTATTCTAATGAATCTATTAGGATCACTATCACTCACTTTACACAACAGCTCAAAGCAATATAAAACAAATTTGCTTTAAATGCAGTACTCTGAAAAAGCTGCTCATAGTATTTTTGCAGAAGGCAGTGGATGAACACAGTTACTGCTGGGTACTCTGAATGACAATGATACGTGAACATACATATAATGCTAATGAGCACCAGCAAGCTATTTGGAGAGTGGGGGAAAGAATTATAGTAAAAGTGAGGTGAGCTTTGTGGCCCAAGAGTGCAAGATAAAACTGTGAAGGGGATGTGAGAAATGTCCAAATGGTTCTATTTTATGAACAAGGATTTAAATTCTGCTGTTTTTTATTTTATTTTATTTATTTATTTATTTATTTCATTTATATCCCACCTTTTTCCTCCAAAGAATCCAAGGGGGCATACATAATCCTCCTCCTCTTCATTTTATCGTCACAACAACAACTCTGCAAATTAGCTTGGGCTGAGAGTCTGTGACTGGCCCAAAGTCACTCAGTGGCTCAATTCGGACGACACAATAAACAACTGGTGTGGGGAAAACAATCATCAGTTGTTTTGACTATTGTGTCATCCGAATGCTGCCATAGTCAACCCAGCCCTGATCCTAATCCACACCACAGTTGATTATTTATTACCATGTTGTGTGGGGAGTACACCCTAGTTGAACAACTGTAAAGTTGATTATTACCCCACCATTGACTATCGTGTCGTCCGAATTGAGCCAGTGAGTTTCCAAAGCTGAGTGAGGACTAGAACCTGGATCTCCCAACTCCAAGGCCAACACTCTAGCCACTACTCACACTGGGTCTCTGTTGTCTCTATTAGGACTCATGCATTATATATTATATATATTTTATTAGCTGATTGACAAAGAGCAGCATTCTCTTATCAGACATTTTCTGTTCTGGAGATCAGAAGATTCCATGGTTTTAAGGAATACTTAGGATTAGGGTAGTTTCCTAGCTACATGTACTGTCAGGTATTTGCATACATTACATAGGTAAGCTATAGAATTTGAGGAACAAGCAGAATAAATCCCAGGAATGCATAAATGTAACAATCTCCTCCCTCAAGACAGACACCAAAGATGACACCTGTCATTTCTGGGGTTTTCTGAAATCCACTAAATGAAACTTTGAATTAATATGTTTCCCAAGGCCGCTTCTTATATATTTTAGGCATACCAATACCGTTGTTTTATTGACACACACAAAAAATCAGATATCTGAATACAATGAACAACACATTTGCCGACGTGTACACTATACAGGTGCACTTGACAGATCAGATTGCCTGCAGCTTTTTGCCTGTTGTACATATGATGGCTTACAGGGATTTCCACTGCCTCAGCTATGAAGAGACACTCCCGATTACGCATGTTGAAATCATTAGATCCACATACAATGGCAGAATCTCATGACTGAAGTGACTGTTACGCTAGCCCTCAGGTACTCCATTTAGAATGGAATCACAATCTGCAGATTTAAAAAATATGTGTTTTCATAGATATAGATACAGATCACCAGGATATAAGAAAAGCTTTACTGACTTGAACCTAAGGTCCATCTAGCATCCCAGTTTTGGCTGCCTTAAAGATATGTATAACAATGTAGAGCACTAATGGGAAGCATCCTTGTCCCTGATCATCTGTCTCAGGTTTTACTCTCTAGTAGGAAACAGCAGGAGGTTTATCTGAGGCTGCCTCTACACCAGACGTTTAAAGCTCTTTGAAGTCTCATTAAAATTTTTACCTCTACAAGAGCGGAGCGTAAATCGGGAGTTGAGGCGCTTTATCTCTCCGATTATGCGCATTATCAAATGCGCATTAAATAGCGAGTTTTATTTTGCTCCAGCCGTTAAAGCGCAGTTTGCCTATGTGAACAAGCGATTCTCCACATTAACTACCTGTAAAGCACATTTCAAACAACCGGTAAGGCCACCAGTTGTGCGCTCAATTACCTCTTGCATACAAGCATTTACGATAAAGCGCTTCTGAGAAGATGCGCATAATCGGCTAACCAGGCGTCAAACAGAATCCATCTAGAGGGTGTCTGAAAAACAGGGGAAGAACATGTTGGAAGGGTATGTACCTCCTTGAAAACCATCTCAGATTGCAGCACAGCTGCTTCCAAGTATCTCTACTAGAGGTACGGGGCCGCATCTCTCAAGTCATGTGATGCTCTTAATTGGGGTAGAAATGTGTTTCAACATGCATCTTTTCCCTCCGCAGCAGTGTGCTTCCTTTTCCTCTTTTCCTAAGGTCTGCCTCCCCTTCTTTTTTTTCTAATACACGTTCTGTGTTTTTTTTTCACTGATACAATTTATTGTGTTCACAGTGAATGTCTAAAATGATCCAGAATGGCATTCCCTTGTAATTTTCAGCATTCTCTATATTTGGGCATTTGTTGAATAGCAATTTAATTACTGATTTATTATTATTATTAAAAAAAATGCATACTGCCCTTCATTATCAAATCATGGGGAGGTGAACAGAATGCCCTAAAATAACAATTACAATAAAATACAGAGAGAGAAACCATAACAAAGATATTAACATCACCAACTGTGCCCAGGAGGTATCAGAGATGATCAGAAAGAAATATTGGTATATTGAATTGGGCAAACTATGACTAAAAGCATTGTTGTAGTGCTAAAAACATTGTAGTGGGTAGTATGATGTAGCCAGTATGATGTGGTAGTTAGATTAGACTACAAAGACCCAGGTTCAAATCTCTGTTCAGCCATGAAGCCCATCCGGTCAGTCACTTTTTCTTAGCCTACTTCACAGGGTTGTTGTGATGATAAAAAGTGGGAGCAGCAGAAAACCATATATGTTGTCTTGAACAGATTGGAGGAAAAGTAGACTATGAATGTATATTAAATAACAATAGGCATCAACAATCACTACAGTGATCAGATCTGGATCTTTGGAATTGTTCAAGGAAACCACTAAACTTAGAATCCATTGCAATGTAATACGGATGTTGATGCAAATTGCAGGCTAAACCACGTCTTGTTAAGGCATGCTTAACTGTTTCATTCATTAGTCCCTTGCATGCTGTAGGGGAAAATGTGCTCCCTGGTGACCATGTGCAATAATCCATGGTGTTTAATTGCTCTTCCTGTAGCATTTAGTTTATAAATAATAGAACTTACAAGCACTAAAGTCACCTTTTATGCTTCTGCTCCCATGAGAAAATAGCACCTATGAATCTGCTGTTTCCGAAGATACATTTTCAGTGCACTCTAAATTCAGCTCTTTAGAGTTAGCCAGTTTTAAGGGCTGAGAGAGGGGATTACAGTTTACATTTCTTGTTCAAAGATGAACATCTTCCATTCTCCCATTCTGGATAGATTGAGCACATAGTCCAGCGTTTCCTACAGTTTATAGAAAAAGGGGAAAGATGAGGAATGTCATAGGGCTTTATCCAATGTCACAGGGTAGATGTCCACTTGTGGAATGAGAGCTTCCTTTCCCCTACCTGCTGCAGCCATCCACATGAACCCCAAACCTTTTCCAGAAGCCCCCCAACCTTTCAGAGCAGATTTAGGCATCATGTAGGGAAGAGAGGGAATTTGATTTGCCGGTAGAGTCTGTTATGCTGGCGGAAAGGACACTGTTGGCTACAACCCACAGACAGCCATGAGGAACATGTGGCCCTCCAGGTGTTGTTGGACTGCAGCTCTTCATCATCATTTAATTTATATGCCACTTTTCCACAAAAAGTGTCCAAAGCAGGTAACAACACAACAGTAATACAAAGACAAGAAACCACACCAATACATCAAATAATACACTGTTACAATAATAAACAACCCAAACAATTCATTTCACAAATACTAACATTATAACATTCAAATTAATAACAAAATAGACAAAAATCCTCCATTACAACACAATAACAATTATAAGCCAGAGCCAAATACACTCAAACTCTCCCATGCATAGAGGGATTTCTAGAGAATACAAACTGCAAACCACTGCCCCAGGAGTACAAAGTGCAAAAGATAGCAACCAGATTTCTTACAGCCTGTAGCAGATGATCTCTCTCTCTCCTTCCCTCTTTCCCTCCCTCCTTCCCTCCCTCCCTCCGTCTTGTTCCACTCTTTCCTGCAGGTGCAGTTTTCATAGCTCCAACAGAGAGATGTGGGGTTGGGGTGTGTGTGTTTAGTCTCTTCCCTTTGCTCTGGATGTTTGTGCTGCTTCCCAACATTTCTCACTATTAGCTATGCTGGATTGGCCTGCTGGGAGTTGCAGTCCTGCAACATCTGGAGAAACACTTTCCCCAGCCCTGCCATAGCTTGTGAGTTGCTGATAGAACCAGAGATAAGATTTGTTGCAAACATATTTTTTCCCTTTTTGTCTCTTACAGGATGTCTGTGAGGAGATCTTCGTAATTCATGTGTGAAATCTATCCTGGAGACTGAACAGGTATTTAGCATTGAAGATAACAGGAGTTATAGATCCTTGATTGTGCTCATGATTGCTTACTCACGGTAGTTTGTGGGGCTTTACACAATATCGACATCCCCCACTACGTCTCTGACTCTTATCATGGGGGTCTTTAGATTGAGGAAAGTGCAGTATTTTCCTGAATGGCATTATATTTATAGTGTACAATTGCCCAATTTCTCTATAACACAGTGTCATTTAATGGCTTCATTAGCAAGTGTAAGGGAGCCAATCTTTATCCCGCAAAGAATCTGGAAGCAGATGCCCCAGTAAAGGTGCAGGATGAAACTCTGGTGTAGAGAAACCCCTAGTATTCCAGCTGATAGGGCTCATTATGTTACTGGCAGGTTTTATGTTGTTGTTGTCACCATAATAATATTTATATAGCCCCATCACTGTAGATAATACATTACAGAGTACAAACAGACAGGCCCTACCCCAAGGAGTATACAATCTCACATTTGACAGAGAGAGAACAACAGAAGAGGGAAGCAGAGGCAGTAAACAGGGTATTTTTTCAGTTGCACATGTTTAGGCTGAGAGCATGGGGCCTCGGGGTTGTGCCAAGGTCTTCACAGAAAAAGGTTAGGGTCTGAAGGAAGTAAGAGAGCGGGCATCAGTCGGGTCTCCTGAGAGGCAGTTCCAAGTATACAGAGCAGCAAGGGAGAAAGGCAGCCGCCTTTTAAGAGACCAGGAGACCTTTGGACGCTATTGTAGGCTGACCATATGAAAAGGAGGACAGGGCTCATGTAACTAACAGTTGCAGAGAAAAGGGAATTTCAGCCGGCATCATTTGTATGCAATTTGTACCTGGTGAAATTCCCTCTTCATCACAACATTTAAGCTGCCAGGGCCCTGCCCTCTTTTGTATCTGGACACTCCAGTATAGTGCATGCAACTTTAATTGTTGTGATGAAGAGAGAATTTTGCCAGGTACTAATTGCATACAAATGACGCCGGCTGAAATTCCCTTTTCTCTGCAACTGTTAAAAGTTACATGAGCCCTGACCTCCTTTTCATATGGTCAGCCTAACTATTGGCCAAACACAGTCAGAGCCTATCTGCACACAAAGGATAAAACACTTTGAAAACGTTTTGAAAACTGTATATGGAGTGTGTCCTGGGACCCAACAGTTCTCAAAACTGTTATAAACCATTTTAAACAGTTTTAAACCATTTTAAAGCAGTAGTGTAAATAGGCTTTCAGTGAACATTATGTGATCAGGGTCTAGCAATTTGCAGGATGTCCTCCTCAAGCAAAAGCAGAGCACTGTTAATCTGTACCAAACATTTTAAAAGCATAAACAAGAAAAGTAATGAGCAAAATCATACCCCATGTGTAAGGGGCATTTTAAACACATCCTTCCAAATGACAGATGTGTTTCTATATACCACTGTGGGAAACATAACATTCCCAATTCCTTTTCTCTGTAACAGCAGGTGACATCTAGAGAGACAATGGAAAGAGAAGGCAACGGCACTTTACTTACTGATTTTGTCTTGGTGGGGTTCACAACAGATCCACTCCTGAGAATAATCTTCTTTGTGCTGTTCCTGATCTCGTACACCCTAACACTGACTGGAAATGTGGGTCTCATGACGCTGATCTATCTAGATTCCCGCCTGCACACCCCCATGTACTTCTTTGTGGGCAGCCTTTCCTTCCTGGATGTCTGGTACTCCACAGTCTATACTCCCCGGATCCTGGCTGACTGTGTGTCCAAGAACAAGTCCATGTCCCTTGCTAGCTGTGCGGTCCAGTTCTTCTTCTCTGCCGGCTTGGCCTACAGCGAATGCTACCTGCTGGCAGTCATGGCATATGACCGCTATGTGGCCATCTGCAACCCACTCCTCTATGCCACTGCCATGCCCAAGAAGCTCTGCATCCAGCTGGTAGCTGGGTCTTACATAGCGGGCTTTGCCTATGCCACTGTGCACACAGGTAACACCTTCCGCCTACACTTTTGCGGGAGCAACATTATCAACCACTACTTTTGCGATGAACCACCGCTTGTGAAGATGGCCTGTGATGATACCCGGGTCTATGAACTCATTGTGGCCATTGCCACTGGTTGCAATATGTTGGCTACCACAGCTCCCATCCTTGGCTCCTACACAGGTATCGTGGCAGCCATCACACGCATCCGCTCAGCTGCAGGGCGCCGCAAGGCCTTCTCCACTTGCTCTGCCCATCTCATCTCAGTCTCCCTTTTCTATGGCGCCATCCTCTTCACATATTCCCGACCCAGTTCCCAGCACACTCCAAACTGGGACAAGGCAAGTGCTTTGTTCTACACGGTCGTCAACCCCCTGGTCAACCCCTTGATTTACAGTTTGCGCAACAAAGATGTGAAGTCAGCCTTCAAGAAAGTCCTGGGGAGATTCATACGACCCAAATGAATGGCAGTGATCTTGTTGTCTTCATCCACTTCATACAGGTTACAGATATGGGAATGAAGCATTGTGTTAAGGTTACAACTCTACCTGGACCCCTTGATCAGCTCCTTAAAGATATTTTGCCTCTTTAAAAGACCTTCTTTTCATCCGAAGTCAAGTGTTTACCTTTTACCTTCCCCTCTCAATAACGTGGGGTTTAGGCCTGAGGTGTGGTGAAAATGACACTCCACACTACAAAGTTTTAACAACAACTATTTACTATATTATATAAGGTAAGGCAAAATCATATAAACTTCAGGAATTTACTCAAATAGAGCTGTAAGACTTATAAAGTCATTTACAATGAAAATAAAATTGGTAAAACCGCAGTATCCTTTAGCCTAACTACACTTTCACCTGTAAGATGGGCCTGGAGTCCCTTCCAGCCTTCTCCTGGCTGTTCTCCTTCTGGGCCTTTTCCTTATTCCAGAGTCTCTCTCTGTGGTTCTCTGCAGCTCCCAATCTACTCTACTGTCCAGTTAACTTCACCCCTTTATCTACCCTAATACAGAAACCAAAACAACCAATCTGGTGAGCTAAAACTGGAGAAATGAAACTTAACTCCTCTAGGAGAAAATGAAACTCAAGAATGCCCCCCTCCCATCAGAAAACTTTCAGGCCTTCAGGTTTAAACCAAAACCAAGCCTGTGTAGGCTTCAAACCTTCACATCTTCCCCCACTTCTTCTAAAGTGGAACAATTTTCTTTTACAGAAGAGAATTGTGAAACATGCAACATAAACAAAAAAGCAACAGTACTTCCTGGAAAGAGTGTCAGCAATGACATTCTCTTTCCCTGGCACATGCTCAATGTTCATCTGGAATTCCTGCAACTTCCAGGATCATCTCTGGAACTTTGAGTTGGTATTTTGCATTGTTTGAATCCATTGCAATGCATGATGGTCAGTTCATGTGGTAAATCTCTGTCCAAAAACATAGGGCTTGAGCTTGTCCAGAGCCCACACCACTGCCAAACATTCTTTCTGGATAGTGGACAAGTTTCTTTCTCTTGGCAAAAGCTTCCTACTCAGGTAGCTACTGGATGTTTAACAGAGTCAGGGTCTTGTAGCAGCACGGCTCCTATGCCAGTTTTAGAGGCATCAGTAGCTACAAATGAATGTATTTTCAAAGTCAGGTGCTTTCAACATAGGCCTTGAACTTAAAATGTCTTTTAGTCTATCAGAAGCTTCCTGACATTCATTTGTCCACACAATTTTGTCAGGTTTATATTTCTTTGTTAAATAAGACAAAGGTCCAGCAATTTTACCAAAATGGGGAACAAATCTCCTGTAATACCTAGCAAATCCCAAGAATGACTTAACCTGTTTCTTGGTTGTAGGTATGTCCCAGGTTTTAATAGCTTCAGCTTTGTCCCATAAAGGTGTTATATGACCATTTCCAACCTTGTGCCTTAAGTACATTACCTCAGGCCTTCCAAATTGACATTTGCTCAGTTTTACTGTCAGACCAGCATCACGTATAGCCTTCAATACCGTTCTTAAGTGTACCAAAAGATCCTCCACATTTTTACTAAAAATGGCTGTACCGTTGATAAATGCCACTGCAAATGCACTCAATCCATTCAACAATCGATTAATTAGCCTTTGGAAGGAAGCAGAAGAATTCGTTAATCCAAAAGGCAAAACATTGAACTCAAATAACCCATCTGGTGTGACAAATGCTGTTTTGGACTTGGCAGCTTCATCCAAATTCATCTGCCAAAATCCCTTGCACAAATCAATAGTAGAAATGATTTTAGCAGCTCCCAGCTGATCTAAAAGTGTATCGGTTCTTGGCATTGGATATGCATCTGGCATATTGTTTAATTTCCTGAAATCAACCCAGAATCTGATGGTGTTATCTGGTTTCTTCACCAGGACCACTGGAGTTGACCAGGGGCTTAATGGGGGTCTGATAATCCCCAACCTTTCCATTGACTTGATAAGGGGGTGACCTTATTGGAGGATTGTCTCCTGTGTCAATGCTATGTACAGCCAAATCAGTTTTGCTTGGTTTGTTTTGAAAAATGTCAGAAAATTCTGATACTACTGACAGTATTTGTTTCCTGTCACCAAGGGTGAGTTGTTCTGACCATCTTAGCTGGTCTGGATTGCATTCTTCCAACCAGTGGCTTAATATGTTAATTACCTCTTCTTCTCCTTGCTCCATATTCTCTTCAGGGACTTTATTAACTTTTAAAACCACTCCACCTCTTGTGTGATATGGCTTTATCATATTTACATGCACCACCTTAGGTTTTTTCTCAGACTTTTCTTTAACCATTACATATGTCAAATCATCCACTTTGTCTCTAGTTATATAGGGGGCTTCCCAAGCAGCTTTACTCTTGTCTTTGCGCAGGGGAAGAAATATCATTACTTGATCCCCTAACTCAAATACCCTAGAGCGTGCAGTTTGATCATACCAAAATTTTTGCACCTCTTGGACCTTGATTACATTTGCTTGAACAAGTATACAAAGTGTATCCATGGTTTGTCTAAGATTCAGCACATAAACTACCATAGAGGTTTTGTTTTCTACAAGTTTACCTTCCCAGTTTTCCTTTAGGAGATCAAGAGGGCCTCTCACTCTTCTGCCATACAGTAGCTCAAAGGGTGAGGATCCTGTTGATTCCTGTGGAACTTCTCTATAGGCAAAGAGTAGATGTTGCAGTTTGTCATCCCAGTCATTAGAATGTGTGCTTACATAAGCCCTAATCATTCCCTTAAGGGTGGCATTAAATCTTTCAATCATTCCGTTGCACTGGGGGTGATAAGCAGTGGTTTTCAAGTGTTTTACTCCACAACACTTCCACAGACATTCCATTATCTCTGAGAGGAAATTTGTCCCACAATCTGTCAAAATCTCAAAGGGAAATCATGTTCTAAAAAAAATCCCAGCAAAGCCTCAGCTAAAGATTGTGTGTCTATAGAGGCCAGTACTACAGCTTCCAGGTATCTTGTGGCAAAATCTACCACCGTGAGGATGTACTTTTCCCCTCTGCAGGTAGGTTTAGTGAAGGGGCCCACTATATCCATGCCTACCCTGAAGAAAGCCTCTCCTATAATAGGCAGAGGTTGCAAAGGGGCTTTACAGTGGGGTGCCCTGCCTTCTCCACATGCTGACAGGTTTCACAAGACCTACAACACTCAGCTATCTGTTTGACAATACCAGGCCAAAAGAAATTTGCCATTAGCCTTTGGCTGTTTCTACACCAGGCTATTTGCCTGGGATGGACCGCGGCTGGTCCCTGTGCACCGATGGTGTGAATTGGGTATTTCCGAGATCGCCCTCCCTCCCTGTGCACTGATGGTGTGTATTAGGTACTTCAGGGATTGCCCTCCCTCCCTCTACACCCCTATGGTGTAGAAAGGGCCTTTGTTTAGTCTTGTTTTTCCCCAAGTGCCCTGCACATGGCACATCATGGGCCAGTTCCAGCAACTTTAGCCAGAATTGTTGAGGTACCACCAGTTGCTTTAAAGGTTCCCAGTTTAGCTCTTGAGTTTTTTATAACCAGAGTCTATACAGCAAACTTTTTTTTCCAAATAATCTGCTCCCTTTCTTCCTCAGAGAAGGGCACCTCTTGAGGGAGAGCAATTCTTTTTGAAGGCTCTAAACTGGGATCACTAAGGACTTCCTGTTTAAACTCTTCTGCTCCTCCTAAATCAGGAAATGGGGTTTGAAGTACCTTCTCTTCTACAGAACTACCTGCCTCAGTTACTTCACTGGGGTTAGTGTCTGCAGTTTCTATAGAGGCTTGTTCTGCTTCTGCATCTTGGGGAGGTTCTGGGGTTTGGTTTAAAACCTCAGGAGTCACTACAGGTTGCATTTCTGGTCCTTCTTTTTCCAGAGTAACTTTTGCTTGGTTCTCCCTTGAAGCTTCCTCCCTTTACTTTTGCCTGTGAGTCATCACACATATTTGAGCATTTGGACCCAATATATCTTTTCTCACAATGATAGGGGCAAATTGGGTTTGAGGTTCCATCACACCAACCTCATACAACCCTCGCCATCCCCTCCATTCTATGGATAACCTTGCCACTGGGACATCAAAGGAGGGATCTTTCACTCCCTGGATTGCTATGTATAGCCTTTATCTCATGTACCATTTCCACACACATCCCAGATTGCTTCTGCGGGTTCCCCCTCTTGTTTCCTATGCGAATCTATCGTTTTGAATCACACATGGTCGGTTTTGCTCCGATACCTCAGCTCAACCTGTTGAACTTGCCTGAACTTGCCTGAAACGGATTTTTCCTGTTCAGGGTTAAATCGAAACAGAAACTAAAAATGGAGCACTCAGGGCGAGAGAGTGTGTGATGGGGATGATGTCATGCGAGTCCCATGCTGAAGAAGCGGATCAAAGTCATGGTGAGTGTGCTTAAAACTGCGCGTGTGATAACGGCCTACATTCCTGGTACCAGATCTTCAGGTGACACCAAATCAGACCAGATCAGAGAAATATCTGCCCTGGAATCCAACATAGCCATGATGGTTTTATCTTTAACATAAACAGGTTCTTTAAACTGAGTATTAACCTCTTCCTGGTTTGTAATCACGAATCCACAATTATAGGACTTTTTTATGCTTGCTACACCTTGGGGCTTGTTTTGCTCAGGTTTAGGAACACCTAATTTAGCTGGTAATGGTATCTGTAACTTGGGACAGTTGCTCTTGAATAACAGACTCAATCCCTGGAGTACATGGAATCAGTTGGAGGTTTTTTAAACTCCTTTTTACCTGGGCTTTCTCCTCCCCCATCCTGCCTTCTTCTCAGACTCAACCTTGGGGCCTAACCCTTCCCGATTTTCAGTCAGTTTGTCCATCATTTCAGCAGCTTGGCTTACATTTTCAGGATCTTTATCCTTAACCTTTGGCTTTATTTCTCTGGGCAACCGAAAATAAAACTGATCCAGAACCATTATTTCTAACACTTTTCCCCTGCTATCAGCCTTAGCTTCATCCAGTCATTTTACTAGCAGGTTTTTTTAGT
This sequence comes from Anniella stebbinsi, assembly GCA_029215795.1. NCBI lineage: Eukaryota > Metazoa > Chordata > Lepidosauria > Squamata > Anniellidae > Anniella > Anniella stebbinsi. Next base: position 262,534,624 of record JARDYH010000001.1, read on the forward strand.
TTTGTTCTGAACTTTCTTTAAATTGAGCATAGGTAACAGCCCCACCCTCTGGCATACTGTCATAAATTTCAGCCAGCTCCCCTTTGTTTAAATTAGGCACAAACTTCACATATTCACCCTCCTGCAGTCCCCACTTCTGCGCCGCCCATTTAAAGGTGGTCAGAAACACCTGTGGGTCTTCTTCTGGGGTGTAAGCTGTGAAGTCTTTGGGGGGGGACCTTGGCAGGCTGCTCCTGTCTCAGCTGCATCATCTTTTCCTCGTGTCTGCGTTGTTCCTCTTCATGTCTGCATTGTTCCTCTTGGGCTTTAAGTTGCGCCTCTTGCAGCTTTTCCACATGTCTGCGTTGTTCTTCTTGCCGCATTTCTTCATGTCTGCATTGATCCTCTTGGGCTTTAAGTTGCTCCTGTTGCAGCCGTATCCACTCCCACTCTGGTCTCCTATTCCTTCTGTTTGGCCAACATATGCAGTTCTTTTTCTCAGAGCTCCCATTCTTTTGCTTGGGACTACACAGAACTGGTGGCCCCTGCTGTATTGGGGTTTAAAGAATCTGCTCCAGCTATTGCCGCATGGTTAGGCTGACCAGATAAAATCCAGGTCAGGGCTCATGTAACTTTAACAGTTGTAGAGAAAAGGGAATTTCAACCTGTGTAATTTGTATGCAATTAGTTCCTGGTGAAATTCCCTCTTCATCACAATAGTTAAAGGTGCAGGCACTATTAGGGTGACCAGATTTTGAGGATCAAAATCCCGGACACCCCCCCGCCACCCCACCCACCCAAAACAACACCCCCCGCCAGGCTGCCCCCCCGCGCTGCCCCCCCGCCCCGCGCTGCCCGCACGCACGCCCCGCGCCGCACGCCCCGCGCTACTTACTGGCTGGGGCGTCCACTTCCCTAGGTGCTCGGAATCTACTGAGAAACAGGCTTCCTGGCCTGTCTCTCAGTAGCGTGCCGGGTGATGACGTCATCACCCGGCGCGCTACTGAGGGACAGGCCACGAAGCCTTTTTCTCAGTAGATTCCGAGCACCGGAGGGAAGCGGACGCCCCAGCAGGTAAGTGCCTCGCGCTGCCGCCCACCCTGCGCAGGCCGCCCCCCCCTCCTCACGGGAGGAGAACGAGCTGACTGTTTCCCGGAGGTTGCCCCCTGGGGCCCGGTCGGCCCGGTTTGGCCCATTTTTCCCGTTTAGGACTGGGAAACCCCGGGGGGTCTGGTCAGCCTAGGCACTATACTAGAGTGACCATATACAAAAGAAGGCAGGGCCCCTGCAACTTTAACAGTTGTGATGAAGAGGGAATTTCACCAGGAACTAATGCATACAAATGACTCTGGCTGAAATTCCCTTTTCTCTACAACTGTTAAAGTTACAGGAGCCCTGACCTGGATTTTATCTGGTCACCCTACGCATGGTAAATCAGCATAACTTTCAGTTCTTCTGCTGTTTTCTCCTCCCATGGCAAATTGTCCTTTTTACATTGTTCGATAAGAGCAATTTTGTTCATGAAGATGTACTGGCTCATATTGCTTGCCTATCTTTTTCCCTACTCCGTAGGCCCGAAAATAAAATATACTGTATATTGGTAAAACCTTAAATACTCTTTAGAGTGACAAATGACACTGTTATCACAATCCCACCACTACCACCATATGTCAAGGTCCCATCTCTACCTGGATCCCTTGATCAGCTCCTTAAAGATATTTTGCCTCTTTAAAAGACCTTCTTTTCATCTGAAGTGAAGTGTTTACCTTTTACCTTCCCCTCTCAATAACATGGGATTTAGGCCTTAAGCGTGGTAAAAATGACACTCCAGACGACAAGGTTTTAACAACAACTATTTACTATATTATATAAGGTAAGGTAGGGTGACCAGATAAAATCCAGGTCAGGGCTCATGTAACTTTAACAGTTGTAGAGAAAAGGGAATTTCAGCCAGTGTCATTTGTATGCAATTAGTTCCTAGTGAAATTCCCTCTTCATCACAACAGTTAAAGTTGCAGGGGCCCTGCCTCCTTTTGTATATGGTCACTCTAGTATAGTGCCTGCAACTTTAACTGTGGTGATGAAGAGGGAATATCACCAGGAACTAATTGCATACAAATGTAGGCTGACCATATGAAAAGGAGAACAGGGATCATGTAACTTTAACAGTTAAAGAGAAAAGGAAATTTCAGCCGGCATCATTTGTATGCAATTAGTACCTGGTGAAATCACCTCTTCATCAAAGCAATTAAAGTTGCAGGCACTATACTAGAGTGACCAGATACAAAAGAGGGCAGGGCCCTGTAGCTTTAACTGTTGTAATGAAGAGGGAATTTCACCAGGTACGAACTGCATACAAATGATGCCGGCCGAAATTCCCTTTTCTCTACAACTGTTAAAGTTACATGAGCCCTGTCCTCCTTTTCATATGGTCAGCCTATACAAATGACACTGGCTGAAATTCCCTTTTCTCTACAACTGTTAAAGTTACGTGAGCCCTGACCTGGATTTTATCTGGTGAGCCTGTTGCATAAATTATGCTATTCCCAAGTGTCCGAAGTCCAGATATTAAACACTTGACGAAAGACCTCCTGAAGCTTTGGAAACTAATTTATTATTCTGCGCAGAATAGGTGACCACTGGGCGCTCTCACTGCCTTCCAGAGTCACACCGCGCCAAGGTTCAAACAAATACTAATGTCACATGACATTAGCCCTCATCCCATTGGTTTACAGCCCCAAAAACATCATTTCCGGCTACCACTACTCTTGAGTAGACCCGAGTAGTGGCCAGACGTGGCATTGCATTGCCATGTGCTATTTTACTTGTACCCAGAGATGCTTTGCAACGTCTCTCCACTTCTATCATTCCCTTATATGGTCATTTTGTCTCTCCAGGTGTGCCACGGTCACATCTGGATGAGACTCCTGGTTACAATGGAGTCTGACCTGAAGAAGGAGCATTGGCAATATTGACAAGCTCCTAGTTCTTGCGCCGCCAAATCACTTGCAAGCAGCTTGACTTTTGCAGAAATGGATACAATGGACAGGCAGTGGGGAATGGGGCTTTGGGGTGCTGTGTGTAGACGGTTTGGGTGTGCATGTCAGCGAACACATGTAGGATGCGTGTAAGATGCGTGTCAGGGGAAATGGACGTGTTTTGTGGTGAAAATCATAGATCTGTTCAGATTTTTACAACAAGCCTAAGGTAAAGCAAAATCATATAAACTTCAGGAATTTACTCAAATAGAGCTGTAAGACTTATAAAGGCATTTACAATGAAAATAAAATAGGTAAAAGCACAGTATCCTTTTGCCTAACTACACTTTCACCTGTAAGATGGGCCTGGAGTCCCTTCTAGCCTTCTCCTGGCTGTTCTCCTTCTGGGCCTTTTCCTTGTTCCAGAGCCTCTCTCGGAGGTTCTCTGTAGCTTCCAATCTACTCTACTGTCCAGTTAAATCCACCCCTTTATATACCCTAATACAGAAACCAAAACAACCAATCTGGTGACCTAAAACTGGAGAAATGAAACTTAACTCCTTTAGGGGAAAATGAAACTCAGGAATGCCCCCTCCCATCAGGAAACTTTCAGACATTCAGGCTTAAACCAAAACCAAGCCTGTGTAGGCCTCAAAAACTCACATCTGTCCTCTAGAGTCCTCCTTTATTGTTCCAGCACAAGTAACAATGGAGAGTACTGGGAAACCAAAGTTTTTCTACACAAGGCTTTCTACATGAGGCCACTTTACCAAAGCTTCTGCTTCTGGGTAGTTTGTGGCTCGTTTACACATTTTATCCCAGGGCTTTTCTTTCTCTGCATTTCAATATGTTCCATTACATGACCACTAGGTAGCCCTATAGTATAGCAAAAAAGCACAAATACACAAAGGTTTCATGTCATCATTCACTGATAATTGAGACTTTTCTCATTAAAAAACACACAGCTGAAATGGTTTCACAGAATGGGATAGGTCCTGGAGAATGTAAAGTACCCTTAAACTACTGTGAGTGAGGAATCGCAAACGCACAATAAATGCTTTGTGTAAAACAGCTCCAATGCTTTTCTTGTGCGATTGCTCTGCCTCAATCATGGAATTTCATAGGGGATCTAATAAAACAAAAGGTTTTTCACTCATGACCCCCCTGTGTTTCCCAGACCAACTTCAAACTTTTTTCTTTCTGCGGAAAATATATTTTTAAAAAAAGTCAGAATAGCTACACAATGCTTTGAGTCTTTTACCATATATACCTGCCTGGGCCCTACAATCATCCTTAGAGGCCTTCCTCTGGGTGCCCACACCAAGTGAAGTGAGGAGGGTGACTCCTAAGTGCGCGGCCTTTTCCATTTTGGCACCTCAGTTGTGCAATGCCCTCCCAAGAGAGGTTTGCCAGGCAGCTTTTCAGTGCCAGATGAAGACCAATTCTTCTCCCAGGCTTTTTAGTTCTTCAGTTTTCATTGTTTTAAATCTGTTACTGTACTTTTCAGACTTTACACTGCTTCTGGTTTTTCCTTCGGTGTTATACTGTAGTTTTAATCTTTTAAAAGTTTTATATTATTTATGGCTTAACTGTTGTGAAATGCATAAAGTGCTCTGGCTACTGAGCAGCATGGAAATGGAAATAAATAAATAGTAGTGCTAGGAACTCTTCATCTGGGAACACGCCAAACTGATGTCTCCAGGAACCCTGCTGCAGGTTAGCCATCATCTCCTGTGTACAAGTGTATACAAGCACACACATTCTTCCACTCACAATTTCTCTCCTGCTCCCCAGCTTGTTTCTTCGCAGAGTTGTGGTGCATAAGAAGGGAGATAACCGCATGGAAAGAAGCAGAAAAATAACTTAGTGAAATCACTGCAGCAACTTCTATTTCTGAGGCCTGCTGTGCTGAATTTGCTAGGCACTTCCAGTATAAAATCTTGGGCATCAGCCAGGACTTAGACTCCAGTGTTATAGCAGGTGAATCTACCGAGGTGTCCAAAGCACAGACTTGTCCTGTTTTCTTGGATGAGTTTCAGTTGATACAGCTCAAGGATGTTGACAAGGTGCTTGGACAGGTTCGTGCAACCACCTCTGTATTGGATCCTTGCCCCTCTTGGCTAATAAAAGCTAGCAAGGATGAAACAGCCAGCTGAGCCAGGGAAGTGATTAATGCCTCTCTGCGAGAGGGAGTTGTCCCAGGCCATTTGAAAGAGGCGGTAGTGAGACCACTCCTGAAGAAATCTTGCCTAGACCCTGAAAATCTCAATAATTATAGGCCTGTGGCAAATATTCCATTCCTGGGCAAGGTCCTTGAGTGAGTGGTTGTGGGCCACCTCCAGACAGTCTTGGATAAGACTGATTATCTGGATCCATTTCAGTCTGGCTTCAGGCCTGGCTTTGGCATGGAAACAGCCTTGGTCGCCCTGTATGATGACCTATGTTGGGAGAAAGACAGAGGGAGTGTGACTCTATTGATTCTCCTTGATCTCTCAGCGGCTTTCGATACCATCAACCATGGTATTCTTCTGGGACAACTGGCTGAGTTGGGAGTGGGAGGAACTGCATTGCAGTTGTTAGACAAAAATGTGTCCAGATTCTTTCTCCTAGGAGGATAAGGCCATTTTCCTACTAAGAGGCACAGAGTCCATTATCTTGATCCAACACAGTTGTATTAAAGCAGTCAGCTGAATGGGTGACTTCCGGGACTCTTGCCACCAGAAGCCATGCCTCAGGGCATACAAGCACCTACTTTTATAACATACAGTAAGCATCATGTCATAGCTACAGACAGCGCATGCGCAAGCATAACTCAATGCATCTCAATGTGAGCCACCGCCTTTTGGGCTAACGCCAAAGACCACCTTGTTTCTCATCAGTAGCTCATTATTGGGCCCGAGAACTAAAGTGGGCAGTTACAGCTAGGACCAGATATCTGTTACTTTTGAGGAATGTTGCAGCTCTGACCATGGCCGAGTTATGATTGTTCCTTGTTTCTATCTGCTACATACATAGGCTGTTCTTGGCTTTAAACAAGCGTTCCCAGCAAGCAATCCCAGCATTCTATGCAAGTGAGCAAAAGATGGCTTCACTTTGGCTAGCAATCTCTAACACAGTGGTTCCGCTCTACTTGGCAAGGCAGCTCCAGAAGGTGGTGCTTGGAGGACATTGCTCAGCAGCATGGATTCTTCAGTATGGGGTCCCACAGGGATCAGTCTTGTCCCCCATGCTGTTCAACATCTACATGAAACCGTTGGGTGCGGTCATCCGGAGTTTTAGAGTGCGTTGTCATCAGTATGCTGATGACACACAACTCTATTTCTCCTTTTCATCTTCATCAGGTGAGGCTGTGGATGTGCTGAACCAGTGCCTGGCCGCGACAATGGACTGGATGAGGGCTAACAAACTGAAACTCAATCCAGACAAGACTGAGATGCTGTTAGTGGGTGGTTCTGCTGACCGGATGGAGAGTGTTCAACCTGTTCTGGATGGGGTTGCACTCCCCATAAAGGAGCGTGTTTGTAGCTTGGGGGTTCTCCTAGAAGCATCTCTGTCACTTGAGGCTCAGGTGGCCTCAGTGGCACGGAGTGCCTTCTACCAACTTCGGTTGGTGGCTCAGCTATGCCCGTATCTGGACAGGGATAACCTGGCTTCAGTTGTCTATGCTCTGGTAATCTCTAAATTGGATTACTGCAATGCGCTCTATGTGGGGCTGCCTTTGAAGATGGTTCAGAAGCTGCAGCTTGTGCAAAATGCAGCGGCCAGATTGATAACAGGAACCAGAAGGTTTGAGCATATAAGATCTACTCTGTCCCGCTTGCATTGGCTGCCTATACGTTTCCGAGCCCAATTCAAGGTGCTGGTTCTAACCTATAAAGCCTTACATGGCTTGCAACCACAATACCTGATGGAACGCCTCCCCCGATACGAACCTACCCGTACACTATGATCCACATCTAAGGTCCTCCTCCGGTTGCCATCTCCGGAGAGGGAGAGGGCCTTTTCAGTGGTGGCCCCCCAATTGGTGTCGCCTGGCACCAACATTGTTATCTTTTCATCGCCAGGTCAAGACTTTCCCCTTCTCCCAGGCATTTAATAGCGTATGTTGAGGGTTTTGTTGTTGTTGTTTGACCTAGAATAGTTGTTTTAAATGATATTGTATTTATAACTTGTTTTTAATGCTTTTTATGGTTTAAATTTTGTATATATATATTTTTAATGCTCAATGTTTTTAATTTTTGTAAACCGCCCAGAGAGCTTTAGCTATGGGGCGGTATATAAATGGAATTATTATTATTATTATTATTATTATTATTATTAAGCAGGAGCCCGAGAGAAAGCCTGGGCCCAGGGAAAGATTGACACTCATGGTCCATTACTCCAACTCGCTCTCTGATAAGGGACAAGCAGGGTTGCCAAGTATTGTTTTTCTCATTGAAGTATCACAGGGATAGGAGAAGCCACACACCTCAAAAAAGTCCCCTTTGATGCATGTCTTAGGGATATAGATGTCATATATAGAAGCTGTCAAGGATACATTCTCTCAGGCTACCAGAGGGGGCAATAAAGAGCACTACACACTGGTAAAGAAAGTACTACAAGGCTAAATAAGAGGTTGTTGCTACAAAGACAATATGGTATCAGCCTGTTTATGACCCTTAAAGGCCCCATCGGCAGGGCAGGGCATATTTTCTCCCTCCACTCAGGCATTAGAGTGGAGAGAGAAAATATGCAATTTCCCAAGCCTTGGGGAAACTGTGCATTTCCCCCCACTATGTTAATGACTGCCATTAATGCAGCAGAACAAAAGGACAAAGGGCACTTGTCAGGGTGGGCATGGGCACATCCTAGGGCTGGGCACATCTGCCTGGGCCTGCAAGGGCCAGATACGGGGGCATCCACTGCCCTCACAGGCCCAGGCAGATTTTTGATCCAGTGCTAAGGGTTTTTTAGATAAAACACTCCATGTGCTCCACCTATTTGGAATATCAGAAGGGAAATGCCAAAGAACCTATGACACTGAGAGACATACCCAACAGACCATGGCAGCAAATTGGGGCTGATCTGTTCATATGGTAAGAAAAGAACTATTTACTTTTTGTGGGCTATTATTGCAAGTGCCCAGAGATTGTAGAGTTACCAGATACCAGGTCAAGCACAGTAGACAACGTTATTAAATCAATTCTAGCAAGACATGGGATACATGATGAAATTATATCTGACAATAGGCCATAGAAAACATCAGCTGAATTTGTAATCTTCACCAAGGAGTGGAGTTTTAAACACACACTCACAAGCCCATACTACCCACAGTCAAATGGACTAGCAGAATAGTATGTACATATTATTAGGGGTGTGCACGGACCCCCCGGATCGGATCGGGACCCGGATCGGGACCTCCAATTTTGTCCCGGACCGGTTCGGACAAAATCGGAGGCCCCCCGGACCGGATCGAGTCCGATCCCGACCCAAAAATCGTAAATTTTTGGATCGGCCGCCATTTTTTTCCCCATAGACTTGCATTGCAATGCAAGTCTATGAGAAAAAAATGGCGGCGGGTGGGTGAGGGGGGGCCTAACTCCCTCCCCCCCCGGGGCCGTCCGCTGTGGACGGCCCCGGCAGGTAAGCCCCCTCCCCCGCGCTCCCTACCCCCCCTGGGGCCGCCCGCTTCCATCCGCTGGCGCCCGCGGGCGCCAGCGGATAGAAGCGGACGGCTCCGGGGGGGGTAAGCCCCCTTCCCCGCCACTGCTTACCTTCTCGGCCCGTCCGCTCCCGTCCGGCGCCGGCGGCTACTACCAGCGGGCTCCGCGGCCTACTCTCGAGTAGCGCGCCGGGTGATGACATCACCCGGCGCGCCACCCTAGAGCAGGCTGCGGAGCCTGCTGGTAGTAGTAGGCGCCGGCGCCGGACGGGAGCCGCCGGGCCGGGAAGGTAAGGGCCCCCCTCCCCCCTCCGCGCGCCCCCTCCTCCCCTCCACGCACCCCCTCCTTACCTTCCCAGCCCGGCGGCTCCCGTCCGGCGCCGGCGCCTACTACTTCCAGCAGGCTCCGCGGCCTGCTCTAGAGTAGCGCGCCGGGTGATGACATCACCCGGCGCGCCACCCTAGAGCAGGCCGCGGAGCCTGCTGGGAGTAGTAGGCGCCGGCGCCGGACGGGAGCCGCCGGGCCGGGAAGGTAAGGGCCCCCCTCCCCCCTCCGCGCGCCCCCTCCTCCCCTCCACGCACCCCCTCCTTACCTTCACGGCCCGGCGGCTCCCGTCCGGCGCCGGCGCCTACTACTTCCAGCAGGCTCCGCGGCCTGCTCTAGAGTAGCGCGCCGGGTGATGACATCACCCGGCGCGCCACCCTAGAGCAGGCCGCGGAGCCTGCTGGGAGTAGTAGGCGCCGGCGCCGGACGGGAGCCGCCGGGCCGGGAAGGTAAGGGCCCCCCTCCCCCCTCCGCGCGCCCCCTCCTCCCCTCCACGCACCCCCTCCTTACCTTCACGGCCCGGCGGCTCCCGTCCGGCGCCGGCGCCTACTACTTCCAGCAGGCTCCGCGGCCTGCTCTAGAGTAGCGCGCCGGGTGATGACATCACCCGGCGCGCCACCCTAGAGCAGGCCGCGGAGCCTGCTGGGAGTAGTAGGCGCCGGCGCCGGACGGGAGCCGCTGGGCCGGGAAGGTAAGGGCCCCCCTCCCCCCTCCGCGCGCCCCCTCCTCCCCTCCACGCACCCCCTCCTTACCTTCTCGGCCCGTCCGCTCCCGTCCGGGGCCGGCGGCTACCACCAGCAGGCTCCGCGGCCTGCTCTAGAGTAGCGCGCCGGGTGATGACATCACCCGGCGCGCCACCCTAGAGCAGGCTGCGGAGCCCGCTGGGAGTAGCTGCTAGTGCCGGACGGGAGCGGACGGGCCGAGAAGGTAAGCGCCCCCCTCCTCCCTCCCCCCCGCTGTCCACTTTCATCGGCAGGCGCCCGCCAATGGAAGCGGCGGTGGGCGGCAGTGGGCGCCCGCCGATCCGCCGATCCTCCGAACCGGTTCGGAGCCTTTTCGGACCGGTTCGGATTGGATCGGCCGATCCAGCTGCGGGATCGGAAATCGGATAATTTATCCGATTTCCCACTGGACCGGACTCGGATCGTGGATCGGGTCTGATCCAGTGCACATCCCTACATATTATGACAAACATGATGAAAAAAGCAAAACAGACCAATCAAGATGCATACTTGAGCTTGTTGAGCAGCAGAAACATGTCAATAGTGGGAGATGCATTTCCAGCTCAGCTGTTAATGAGCAGACGACTAAAATTCAAGCTTCCAACTACAAGTAGTCAACTTTCAGCAAACATCCAGAAGGGATATAAGATCAGGAAAAACATAATAAACTCAAGGCTCAAACAGAAAATATGTTGTGACAGAGGTACAAAGTAGGGGTGTGCACCAGATCAGGTCCAATCCACGATCCGGACCCGATCCGGGGGAAAATTGGATACAATTATCTGATTTCCGATCCCCGCAACTGGATCGTCCGATCTGATCCAAACTGGTCCAGAAGGACCTGATCTGGTTCGGATAAGATCAGAGGATCGGACCTCCTCCCGCCCCTCGCGCTCCTTACCTGCCAGGGCCATCCACTGCCATCTGCTGGTGCCCACGGGCAGCAGCAGATGGCCCCGACAGGTAAGGAGTGCGAAGGCGGGAGGGAGCTTAACTGCCGGGGCAGCGGACAGCCCCAGCAGGTAAGGAGTGTGAGGGGGGAGTGAATCAAAACAGGTCCGAATCACTCTGAAGTGATTCAGGCCTGATTCAGACCCTCCGAATCGGGATCTGAAGTGAATTGGACAGTCTGTGCATAGCCCTACCAAATAAAGAGGTTGTTGTTGTTACAAAGACAAGATGGCATAAGCCTGTTTATGAGAGATTAGAAATAGAGCAACAGAAGCCTACTCTGGGTCTGGACCAGGCGACCTAAGGTACAAGAATATTCCAACCTTGTGGAAAAAGCACTCTCCAGGTTTGAGAGATAGGGAACTGCTATACCACTCTTTCCACTGGTGCTTTAAAAAGCCATACAATTTGGGACACAAGAGACCTGTGAATAGTCTACTGACCATTTTAAAATGCAGATGCCATTGCAGGGAAAGGGGGCTGTGAATCTGAGTGGAACAGAGGTGGCTTCACCCTTCCCCCGCATGCCATTTTACTAATCAACCTTTCCCCCACCCCACTGTTGAGTGGATCAAAGACAGGATGGGCCCACTGGGGCCACTCATCTGAAGCAGGCCCCCAGCTTTGCCCCCAATAATGCATAACATTTGTCCATACACATGCAGAGACGGTTAACCATATCAAATACTATAGCAAAAAAAATTGTATCTCGTCTCTGGTACTTAGCTCAAATACAAACACAAACTTCTGCTTTCACAGGTCATAGGATTAGTTCAACACACATCAATGAGTTGAGACCGCTTTGGTCACCTTAGTGGATGATCTACGCCTTAGTATTGACAGGGGGAGTGTGTCCCAGCTGGTACTCCTGGACCTCTCAGCGGCTTTCGATACCATTGACCATGGTATCCTTCTGGAGCACCTGGGGGAATTGGGAATCGGGGCCCCGTGCTTCAGTGGTTCCAATCCTATCTCTCGGGCAGGTTCCAGATGATGATGCTTGGGGATAGCTGCTCTTCAAAAAAGGAGTTGCTATGTGGTGTTCCACAAGGTGCCATCCTTTCCCCAATGCTGTTTAACATTTACATGAAACTGCTGGGAGAGATCATCCGGAGGCATGGGGTGGGGTGCTATCAATATGCTGATGACACCCAAATATATTTCTCTATGCCTTTGACAACATCGTCAGCTAAGGATAGTGTGTCTCCTCTGAATGAATGCTTGGAGGCGGTAATGGGCTGGATGAGGGAATACAAACTGAACCTGAATCCAGACAAGACAAAGGTGCTCGCTGTCAAAGGCCCCAACCTGGGTCTGGAGGTGTGTCAACTAGTTCTGGATGGAGTTCCACCCCCACCCCCCCAAAAGATAGTGTTCACAGCTTGGAGTACTCCTGGATCCGTCGCTCCAAATAACAGCTCAGACTGATGCGACGGCCAGGAGTACCTACTATCAGCTTTGGCTGATACACCAGCTGCGCCCCTTCCTAGAGTTGGAAGACCTAAAGACGGTAGTGCACACACTGGTAACTTCGAGGCTTGACTTCTGCAATGCACTGTACATAGGGCTACCTTTGTGCCTAGTCTGGAAACTTCAACTTGTTCAAAATATGGCAGCCAGGTTGGTCACCGGTACACCTAGGGGTGATCACATTACACCAGTCTTAAAATCGCTTCATTGGCTGCCAATCAGTTTCTTGGACCATGGAAGAATGTGCCCGCCCATCCTGGGTGCAGCCTCGCTTACTCATGAGTAAATGCAGCTGCAAAATGGACACAGAGCCGCACCATGTGGCTCCATGGCCATCATAGGAGGGGGTGGCACCAGTTTCGCCACCCCTGGGAGGGCATGGAGAGGGGAGGGGTGCTGATCGCATCCATTTTTAAAACTTATATTTTACGGAAGAGCGCTCCTCCTGGAGGCCTGGAATATGCTTATACCCAAGGATAGCCTCATCCAGACCTCTGTATCCTTAAGAGTGGGCTTCTGTATCCTTGTGCTTTATACTGCCATACAATTTGGGACACAGGAGACCCATGAATATTCTACTGACCACTTCAAAATGAAGATGCCATTACAGGTAGGGGGCTGTGAACCTGAGTAAAACAGAGGGGGCTTCCCCCTTCTCCCACAAGCCATTTTACTAGTCAACCTTACCCCTTCCTGACTCAAGAGCGGATCACAGACTTGAGGGCTCCAACACCACTCATCCGAAGTGGGCTCCCAACTTTGCCCCCAATAATGCTTGACATTTGTCCCTACATGTACAGGGTCTGTTCAGGCAACATGCTAAGCCATGCTTAGGCCACTAGCCCTTTTGCAGCAAATGGGTAGTGAGCATGTTTAAACCATGGTCATGTAGCCACCATGGTTAGGAATAATGCTTAGCTCAAAATGTTTAAGCACTGTAGCTTAGAATGTCATCTGAACAGGGTCACAGAGAGGGCCAACAACTTACAATAATAATGCAAAAACATTTTTCACTACTAATTTTACTGGAAATTATCTTCCATGCTTTCCCAGAAGCCACAGATTTGTATCTCATCTTTGGTACTTAAGTCAAATATAAACGCAAGCTTCCGCTTTTACAGCTCATAGCACATGAATACAAAAAACATGAATACACATCAATGTGGTCTCTCTCACACATAGGCACTTTAGAAGGAGACTCCCTGCCTTATTGAGACACAACAAACAGGCCACACACATACACATTCAGTGCTAGCCCAGAATGTATTGCTGCATGAGGAGGACCAGCAAATGTCCTCCACTTCTTACTGGATGATCTGGGCCAGCGTTGGAAAGTGAAGGACAAGTGCACAGCCGCCCTTCTCCCAGGAGCACCCCCTTGTTCTCTCCGATCATCTAACAGAGATAACAATGGGGTTCCTCTGCTCACCTCCTCCCAAAGCCTGCGCTAGCCTCCAGTCCAAATGGGCAACCTCCATGGGATGGATTTGCCAGCAGTCCGGAGATTGCTACCCATGTGTTAAAGACTTCATGACTTTATCAAGAGCTAGTATGGTGTAGTGGTTAGTGTTGGACTGGAACTCGGGAGATCTGTTTTCTCACTCACACTCAGCCACAAAGCTCACTGGGCGACTTTGGACCAGTCACCATCTGGCAGAGTTGCTGGGAGGATAAAATGGAGAGGAGGAGAGCCATGTAAACCGCCTTGGGTTCCTTGGAAGAGGAAAACAAGTGGAGTATATAAACCATCAACATCAGCATCAGCATCAATGGTTTGGCCAAGTATACAACTTATAGAAGTCCTAGACTCTCTACCAATGCCACAAAGAGTTGACAACCAAGCATCTATACAAAGTTACAATGACAACACAGAAACTTAAGGTGCTTGAAATCTGCCTCCCTCCTTTGCCTTATCTGACTGTGCTCCACTGCTTTTAAGCAGGTTTTTTCCCAATACCAGAAGTGAGTCTGACAAGCCGAAAATTCATTAAAGCTATGAGGCACTGTGACATAGGCCAGTAAAGAAGGTCTCACTCCCCTCCTGTAGCCCTCCTTCATGGCCACTTCAAATGTGAATGGAACAAACATACGTTTACCATGCATGAAGCTGCCCCACATGTCTAGTTTGAACCTCAGCTCTTACGGCAATGATGCTCCCTCCAAATCCACTCCCAAACTGCAAAATAAATCCCAACCACCTTTGTACCATTAAGTGGGGAAACAAAGAGGATTTATCTCCTGGCTTCGATATACACTGACTGTAGACTGTGTATGTAGCCTCACCACCAAATCGTTAAAAGAAAATTAACTGGTGCGGTCATGATTTCTAAAGGCCATACCTGTCTGAATCTCTCCAAGGCTACCTCCACAAGAGAGGTTTAATGCTCTTTGAAGGCTCATTATAAATTTTACCTCCACACCAGCGGAGCGCAAAACGGGCGTAGAGGCGCGTTATCTCCCGGATTATGCGCATTATCAAATGCGCGTTAAATAGCAAGTTTTATTTTGCTCCGGCCGTTAAAGCGCATTTTCCCCGAGTGAACAAGCGGTTATGCGCATTAACTACATGTAAAGCGCTTTTTGGACATCAATTAATGCGCTTCGCTGCCTCTCACCGCCTCCCGTGCAGAGGGATTAGGAGTAAATGCGCCTCTGCGATAATGCACATAATCCCCGAACCGGGCGCAAAAGCGCATCCTTGTGGAGGGGACCCAAATCAGCCAGAAATTTCCGCAAAGGCGTGATTGGTGTGGTGTCAGTGGCTACCCTAAATGAGCACTTTTCACAATCTCGGCTGGATCTACTCTAATGCTTTATAGTGGTATTGAAGTGTACTGATAACTGTTGGGGCACAATCCACATTCCATATACTGTTTTCGAAGTGTTATTTCCTGCTTTTTATTCCACATTCATAATGATTTGACCCAAGGTGTCAGTCGGGTTTCAGGCCTGGTTTGGCACAGAAACAGCCTTGTTTGCCCTGTATGATTGCCCTGTATGTCAGGAAAAAGGCAGGGGAAGTGTAACTCTGTTGATTCTCCTTCATCTCTCAGCGGATACCATCGACCATGGTATCCTTCTGGGATGACTGATTGAGTTGGGAGTGGGAGGCACTGCATTGTAGTGGTTCCGCTCCTACTTGGTGGGTCAGCTCCAGAAGGTGGTGCTTGGGGAACTTTGCTCGGCCCCATGGATTCTCCAGTATGGGGTTATGCAGGGGTCAGTCTTGTCCCCATGCTGTTCAACATGTACATGAAACCATTGAGTGGGGTCATCCAGAGTTTTGGAGTGGGTTGTCATCAGTACACTGATGACACACAGTTCTACTTCTCCTTCTCATCTTCATCAGGTGAGGCTGTGGCTGTGCTGAACCAGTGCTTGGCTGCGACAATGGACTGGATGAGCACTAATAAACTGAAACTCAATCCAGACAAGTGGGTGGTTCTACTGACTGGATGGAGTCTTCAACCTGTTCTGGATGGGGTTGCACTCCCCTTGAAGGAGCGGGTTCATAGCTTGGGGGTTCTCCTAGAACCATCTCTGTCACTTGAGGCTCAGGTGGCCTCAGTGGCATGGAGTGCCTTCTACCAACTTCGGTGGTGGTGCTCCATTGTGTGTAAAGAGTAGTCCTCCTCTAAGCCCTCTGTTCCCAGCAGTTGATCCCAACAATGAACCTTACACAAACAATTAAGAGAAAGGGGGGAACAGAGGAAGAAGGGGAGTGGGTAACAGCACAGACCAGTAAACAGAAGTGGTACGGTCCAATCATGCTGAGGGAATTGCTTGTCCACATACACACACACAAACACACACAGAGGTCCAGAAATTCTCACCTGCCACTGCTTGTATTCCACATGGCAGTTATTCCACACACATCCCACTCTCAACATTTCAAGTGCCTCGTTCTGAACTTCCATAGGCTTTTATCAGCAAATAAAAAATATTTTAAAAATAAGTAAATTAAATTTTACAACAAAACAAATTCTATTCCAATAACTACAGTAGAAAAGGAATAAGTAAACAGCATGTGTTAAAACATGGCTGTTATGGGGCCTGTACAGGCGAAGGGTATAAACAGTTGCCAACACATTTTCAGAAACACTTTGCATGACAAAGTGGTTTTCCCCGTTAACCTCCCTTTCTCCCTCAGTCTTTAACCAATCTTCCTGATAGTTCCAGTTTATGTAAGATAGGCATTTCTTTCTGACACAGGCGATTTTCAGGAAGAATAGTGAAACCATTTCAATTATATTAAAGTTAGAACAACACCCAGACTTCCATTTCAGTTTACAAAATAGATAGATGATGATAGATAGGATAGATGATAGATAGATAGATAGAGATAGATTATAAGACGGTTTTGTTTGGCTTTCACTCAACTTTCCATGCAATTGAGGTTTGTTTGTTTTTTAGTTTGTTCTCCATTTTTGGGGTAGTGCAGTGGGGCTTGCATAGGTTATTTTTCTCCATTTTTGGAGGCATCCTGGGGGAATGAGGTTGATTTGTGAATCCAAGATCTCCCTCGATGTGTTGTCCCTCCCTCCTTCCATGGCTACCTCCACAAGAGAGGTTTAACGCTCTTTGAAGGCTCAATATAAATTTTACCTCCACACCAGCAGAGCGCAAAACGGGCGTAGAGGCGCGTTATCTCCCGGATTATGCGCATTATCGAATGCACGTTAAATAGCGACTTTTATTTTGCTCCGGCCGTTAAAGCGCATTTTCGCAGTGTGAACAAGCGATTATGCGTGTTAACTTCTTGTAAAGTGCTTTTTGGACATCAATTAATGCGCTTCGCCGCCTCTCGCCGCCTCCCGTGCAGAGGGATTAGGAGTAAATGTGCCTCCGCGATAATGCGCATAATCCCCGAACCGGGCGCAAAAGCGCATCCTTGTGGAGGGGGCCCAAATCACCCTTTTATCTGCTGACACAACAAGATGGCCTCCCGAGGAAGACCCTCTACTCTGACTGTGGATCTCCCTTTCCACCCATGGGCTGAAAAGGGATTATCACAACTGAGCTTTTAGGTGCCCTCAAGATGAAAGCACTGGGCGCTGGGTGCAGTGGGGGAAGCGCTTGTTTACATGCAGAACAACTCAAAGCCCAAGGGATGGGATATTTTCTTCCTCTCATATGTGTAATACCCTGTAGAATGTGTGTGGGGGAGAGAGAGATGAATATTCACATCTGAAATAAGCAAGAGGAAGGAATCATTCTAATTGCTTGCATAGGGAACTGACTCAGAAATCTTATTTTAGAGACCCTTGAGGGAGACTTGTCCGGACCTTCACTCAGAAAAAGCAACAACCTCCAGTTTAAGCCACCTGATAGGCTTGTTCACATGGAATTAGCAAGAAAGAAAGAAAGCCTTCATAAGAAAAGGCTTCATACAGGTAAGGTTGCTCTGGAGATAGACTATGGAAATGTCTCCATGGCTCTATAACGCTACTTCTATGTCAGCTTAATATTTTCATCCTAGGATTTGGTCAGCCCTCACATAGCCCTATCATGCCTGATTACCTGAAAGTCAAATGGACCCATCCATTCCGATATTTATTTGAGGAGACATTGCAAAAATGAGGTGTTCAACGTTGGTTCCCTTTTTCCATCTCTGTCTACAGGCATGTATGTGTTGCCATTGAAATACGTAACTGCTTCAAATAAACTGGACCTGTTCAAACGACACTTCAGGCATTTGTGGTTAGCGAAGCTGTGGTTCTCTGAGGTTAGCACTCACAAACTGTGCTGTTGCATACAACACTTTAGGATGCTAACCCTGCTCTAGATGGTCTGACTGTTGTTAGTGAGTGAGCAGGGTTGAGCAAAATTCATCGCACAAGACACCTTAAACCCTGCTGCTTAACCAAAAGCCTTAACCAGCAGGGTTTGTTATTTGAACAGGCCCACTCTGTTTATTCAACTTCTCTATGAAGTTGACAATGGCAATGGGCTTGAGATGTAGGAGGAAGGTAGAGGTAGAGTTTGAGAAAGAGCCCATTATTTCTTTTGAATTAATATTTTGCAGGGCTGCTTCTCACCTTAAATATTTGAGACATACGAATACCATGCAAATACCAAATGTCTGCATGCAATGAACAACACATCTGCTGATGTGTACATTATAAGGTGCACTCAACAGGTAGATAGAATTGCCTGAAGCTCTTTGATTATTGTTCATATGATGGCTTGCAGGGACTTCCATTGCTTCAGGTGTGAAGAGGCACTCTGATTATGCACTCTATATCACAAGGATACAAGAAGCCCAACTGACCTGAACCAATGCTCCATCCAGCCATTATCCTGTCCCATTCTGTGAGCCATGCCCAGTTCTGGCTGTTTTAAGGAAATGCATAGTAACACACAGCGGTACTTAGAAGCATCCTTGTCCCTGATCGTCATTCTCAGCTTTTACTTTCTAGCTCTTAACAGAACCTGATTCGCTGCTCCTTTAAGACATTGACCATTGATGCTCCTATCTTAAGGTGCAATCCTATGCATGCCGACTTAGATGTTGCACCAAATACAATGAGACTTAGTCCAGGATACGTGCGCATAGAATTCCAGCTAATTTGCCAAGGACCTTAAAAAGAAGATGAATCTTTGGATTCTATCCAGTTAGGAAAATTTGCTCTCAATCAGTCTTCATCACTCTTTGAATACAAGTGTTTGTGACTGCTGATTCTTCTTTTGTTAATCCCTTCTGTCTTCTCAACATAAATATTGCATAGGCATAATTCTGTCATCAGCAGGGGCTTTACTTGGCTTTATAGGTAGCAATGCAGCTGTGCTTAATCCAGAAGTTACCTCAGGATCTCTTGGGATGAAATAGAGTATACTATGGTTATGGCATGAAACAGCACATGTTTATCTGACAAACAAGGGAAGAAAACGTTGCTGATGGTCAGATATCCTGGGAATTGTTGTCCTAAACATCTGGAGGACACCATCTTGGGGGAGGCTACTGTATAATATGGAAGTGAAAATCTATGCATTCAGTCATGTTCACTCCAGAATGGCATTCCCTTGTATTTTTTCAATATATTCTACACTTGGGCACTTGCTGCAGGCATGCAACTGATTTCATTCAAGCCGAGACAGGCCTATCATAAATACCACTGTCCAAAGGGCTGGTAGACCTCATTTGGAATATTGCATGCGGACCTGGTTGGGTCATCCATGTTCAACTGAGATTTATTCAGAGGAATTTAAGTGGCTGAACAAGGAAAGCTCATAGAGAGGGCTGCAATAAGACAAAAGGCTGATAGTGCTAGACAAGATTAGTTTATCAAAAAAAGCAACTGAGGTAAGACCATGCACTACAAAACAAAAACCAAGAAAAGAACCCTCAAATTCCTATATAATGTCAGTGCTGCTCAGTTATACATTGAGACCAGAATATGCTTTCAAACTATGAAAAAAATTGAATAGCTTCCCAATCCTTTGTTTTAAAAATGAACTGTTTACGTTTGTGAGGAGCAATTTGTAAATTTTTATTTGCCCTTTTTCCTCACAAGAGCATTTATTCATTTTTTTTTAAAAAAATTACATACTGCCCTTCATTATCAAATCACAGGTTGGTATACAAAATGCCTGAGAATAACAATTACAATAAAATACAAAAATAAATACAACTACAAGGAAAATCTAGCAAGCTAGATATTAAAAGCACTATGTGCCCAAGAGGTATCAGAGATGACCCAGAAAGAAAGATCAGAATATTGGATTGGGTAACCAAGGACTAAAAACATTGCTAGAGTGCTAAAAACATTGGGGTGGGAGAGGAATGTGTGGAGAAGGTGGATAGGGAGGCATTTTTCTCCCTCTCCCAAAGTACTAGAACCCAGGGTCATCCCATGAAGCTGATTGATGGGAGATTCGGGATAGATAAAAGGAAGTATTTCCCCACAATGCATAATTACACTATGGAATTCACCACCACAAGATGTAGTGATGGCCAACAAGATGGATGGCTTTAAAATGAGATTGTATAAATCCTTGGAGAGGCTCTCGATAGCTACTCCTCTTCATCGCTATATGATCCTTTCAGTATCAGAGGCAGTAAGCCCATATACACCAGTTTCTGGGGAACATGGGTGAGATGGTGCTCTTGCACCATGTCCTGCTTGTGGGTCCCTGGTTGACAGCTGGTTGGCCACTGTGTAGACTGAGTGCTGGACTAGATGGACTCTTATGTTCTTAATTTCTAACAAAGAGCAATACACATCAACAATCACTACAGTGATTAGAACTTGATCCTCGTAATTGCACTGGAAAATCATCACACACAGACATAATCAGGGCTCAGAATCCATTGCAATGTAATATTGAAGATATAATATGTTGATATAAATTGCAAGCTCAACCAAGTCCTCTTAAAGCATACTTGATTGTTTCATTTACTCATCAGTTCCTTGCCTGTTCCTGTAGCATTTAGTTTTATAAACAATAGGAGGAGTTACACACCCTACAGTAACCTTTTGTGGATCTGCTCAAATGAGTAAATAGCACAAGAGTATCCTGTTTTCTGTTATACATTTCCAGCATACTAAAAATCCAGCTAGTTAGATTTAGCCAGTTTTAAACACTTTGAATGGGAATTACAGTTTACATTTCTTATTCAAAGATGAACATTTTCCATTGTTAAGAACTGATCAGGTATTTATCAATATGAGCACAAGACATCTATCTACCTTTCCAAAGTGTGTGTCTTCTCTTAACATAGCCTTCTCCAATCTGGTGCACTCCAGATGTGGTGGACTGCAACATCCATCATTCCCAGCTAACAAGCTGGCTGAAAATGAGGGAAACTAGAGAGCCTTTCTACACATCAATGGGGTGGTTTGCTGGTATTTTGCATGACATCACCATCTTCCAGGGCATCTCTGACACTTTACAATTACTATCAGGGTTTTTTTAGATAGAGGAAAGTAAGGTATTTTCCTGAATGGCATTAAATCTTTAGTGTGCCATTGCATATTCTGCTATACCACACAGCCATCTAGTGACTGTACAATGAAACATATAGAAAGGCAGAGAAAGACAAACCATGGGAAAAATGCGCTTGTAAAGGAGCCAATCTTTCTCCTGCAAAACATTTGGAAGCAGAAGCTCCGGTAAAAGTGCAGGATGAAAGCCTGGTGTAGAGAAACCCTCAGTATTCCAGCTGATCAAGTTCATGGTGTTACTGACAGGCCTTCTGTTAGCACAGTGTAGTTGTTAGGGTCGTTGTCGTCATCGTTACTATCTTAATTATATTCATATAGCACCATCACTATGCATGATACTTTACCGAGTACAAACTGACAGTTCCCTCCCCATGAAACATACAATCTCACGTTTGACAGTAAGGAAACAACAGAAGAGGGGAGAGAAGGCGAGGCAATAAACAGGGAAGTATTACATGCTTTTTTCAGATGCACATCTTTAGGATGAGACCATGGGAACAGGGGTTGTGCCAAGCGCTTCACAGAAAAGGAGAGCTCGGGGAAAGATTTAAAAGAGTTCAGAGAGGTGGCATCATTCGGGTGTCCAGAGAGGCAGTTCCAAGTATACAGAGCAGCGAGGACGAACGGGTGCAGCCTTTTGAAGGAGCAGGAGACCTTTGGACGCTATTGGCCAAACACAGTCAGTGGACATTATGCAATCATGGAATAATAATAATAATAATAATAATAATAATAGATTTATTTCTAACCCGCCTCTCCCTCTGGATCGAGGCGGGGAACAACAATAAATATAATACAAAGATCATAAAATAGATAAAACATTAAAAACAAATCAAACTAATACATTATTAAAACATCTTAACATTCAACTCTGTAGGCCTGCCTGAAGAGATCAGTCTTCATGGCTCTCTTAAATTTAAGAAGACTACTAAGTTGTCGAATCTCTCCCGGCAGGCCATTTCACAGTCTGTGAGCGACAGAAGAAAAGGTCCTCTGGGTCACACTCGTCAGCATAGTTCTGGCTGATGGAAGTAAATTATTCCCAGAGGACCTGAGTGTGCAGGGCAGATTATATGGGAGAAGGTGATCCCACAGGTAACCTGGTCCCAAACCATGTAGGGCTTTAAAGGTACAAGCCCTACATGGTCCCAAACCATGTAGGGCTTTAAACATGGCAAACATTATTAAAATAGCAATAAAACATTTAAAAAAATCCTAAAAACATTCTAAAATTCCTTTTGATATGCCTGCCGGAAAAGACCAGTCTTTATTGCTTTCTTAAATTCTAAAAGACTGTTAAGTTGATGAGTCTCCTCCAGCAGGTCATTCCATAGTCTGGGAGCGGCAGAAGAAAAGGTCCTCTGGGTAACAGTTGTCAGCTTAGTCTTGGCCGACTGCAGTAAGTTCTTCCCAGAGGACTTGAGCATGCGGGGCGGATTGTATGGGAGAAGGCGATCCCGCAGGTAACCTGGACCCAAACCATGTAGGGCTTTATAGGTAATGACCAACACTTTGTACTTCGCCCAGAAACTAATTGGCAGCCAGTGGAGTGATTTTAAAACTGGCGTAATATGATCACCCCTAGGTGTACCGGTGACCAACCTGGCTGCCATATTTTGAACTAGTTGAAGTTTCCGGACTAGGCACAAAGGTAGCCCTATGTACAGTGCATTGCAGAAGTCGAGCCTCAAAGTTACCTGCACGTACAATACCATCTTGAGGTCTTCCAACTCTAGGAAGGAGTGCAGCTGGCGTATCAGCCAAAGCTGATAGTAGGCGCTCCTGGCCATCGCATCTATCTGGGCTGTCATTTGGAGCGACGGATCCAGGAGTACCCCCAAGCTGCGAACACAGTCTTTCAGGGGGAGTGTAACCCCATCCAGAACTGGTTGACACACCTCCAAGACCAAGTGGTGGCCTTTGACAGCAAGCACCTTCATCTTGTCTGAATTCAGCTTCAGTTTGTTTTTCCTCATTCAGCCCATTACCGCCTCCAAGCATTCATTCAGAAGAGACACACTATCCTTAGCTGACAATGTTGTCGAAGGCATAGAGAGAGAGATTTGAGTATCATCAGCATACTGATAGCACCCCACCCCATGCCTCTGGATGATCTCTCCCAGCAGTTTCATATAAATGTTAAACAGCATTGGGGAAAGGATGGCACCTTGTGGTACACCACATAGCAGCTCCTTCTTTGAAGAGCAGCTATCCCCAAGCATCACCATCTGGAATCTGCCCGAGAGATAGGACTGGAACCACTGAAACACAATGCCCCCGATTCCCAGTCCCTCAGATGTTCAAGAAGGATACCATACTCAATGGTATCGAAAGCCGCTGAGAGGTCCAGGAGTACCAACAGGGATACACTCCCCCTGTCAATACTCAGGCGTAGATCATCCACTAAAGCGCCATAGTGGCCTCAACTCCGTATCCTGACCTGAAGCTGGTTTGAAATGGGTCTAGAAAATCTGTATCATCCAAAACTGCTTGGAGTTGAGTGGCAACCGCCATCTCGATCACCTTGCCCAAAAATGGAAGGTTTGATACCGGCTTGTAATTATTAAGGTCCAGGGGATCCAGGGAGGGCTTTTTTAGAAGTGGTCGTACTACCGCTTCTTTTAAACATGTTGGAAAACTCCCCTCCCTGAGAGATGCATTAATAATATGTTGTAGATGTGATCTAACTGCATCTCCTCCCTGGACGACCAGCCAAGAAGGACAGGGATCGAGAGGGCAAGTCACCTTCCTCACTCATCCAAGCAGCTTGTCCACATCCTTGGTACTCACCAACTGAAACTGATCCAGTGTAATTGTACTCGCGGAGTCACTGGACACTCCATTGTCAGCCTCTGCTATAATGACGGCATCTAAGTCGATTCTTATCCGAAAGATTTTATCTGTGAAATGATCGTTGAAGGCATCACAGCGAACTACCGAAGGCTCTAAGATCAGATTCAGGGGGGAAGGTGCCTGGGTTAGACCCCTCACCACCCTGAACAGTTCTGCTGGATGTGAGTTCGCAGATGCAATGTGTGCAGAGAAGAAAGCTTTCTTTGCTGCATGTATTGCCACTCCATAGGAACAGAGATGTTCTCTATGTCGTGTCTTGTTGGATATAAGTCCAATTTTCTGCCAAAGGGGCTCCAGTCGTCCTTCCTGCTTCAACTTCCTGAGATCTTCAGTATACCAAGGTGCCTGATTAGAAGTGGGTCAGAGAGGATGTTTGGGGGCGATCGTGTCGATAGCCCTAGTCAGATCTTGATTCCATCTGTTAACCTGGGCTTCTACAGGATCGTTGATGATACCAGCCATAGCACCCTCTAAGGCTTTCCAGAATCCAACAAGATCCATCAGCCTTTGAGGGTGGACCATCTTAATTGGTCCTCCACCCCTGCAGGGGTGAGTAGTAGCCGTGATACTAGCCCTTAGGGGTGTGCACGGACCCCCCGGATCGGATCGGGACCCGGATCGGGACCTCCAATTTTGTCACGGACCGGTTTGGACAAAATCAGAGGCCCCCCGGACCGGATCGAGTCCGATCCCGACCCAAAAATCGTAAATTTTTGGATCGGCCGCCATTTTTTTCCCCATAGACTTGCATTGCAATGCAAGTCTATGAGGAAAAAATGGCGGCGGGTGGGTGAGGGGGGGCCTAACTCCCTCCCCCCCTGGGGCCGTCCGCTGTGGACGGCCCCGGCAGGTAAGCCCCCTCCCCCGCGCTCCCTACCCCCCCTGGGGCCGTCCGCTTCCATCCGCTGGCGCCCGCGGGCGCCAGCGGATAGAAGCGGACGGCTCCGGGGGGGGTAGGCCCCCTTCCCCGCCACTGCTTACCTTCTCGGCCCGTCCGCTCCCGTCCGGCGCCGGCGGCTACTACCAGCGGGCTCCGCGGCCTACTCTCGAGTAGCGCGCCGGGTGATAACATCACCCGGCGCGCCACCCTGGAGTAGGCCGCGGAGCCTGCTGGTAGTAGTTGCCGGCGCCGGACGGGAGCGGCCGGGCCGGCAAGGTAAGGGCCCCCTCCCCCCCTCCGCGCGCCCCCTCCTCCCCTCCACGCACCCCCTGCTTACCTTCTCGGCCCGTCCGCTCCCGTCCGGGGCCGGCGGCTACTACCAGCGGGCTCCGCGGCCTGCTCTAGAGTAGCGCGCCGGGTGATGACATCACCCGGCGCGCCACCCTGGAACAGGCCACGGAGCCCGCTGGTAGTAGCTGCCGCCGCCGGACGGGAGCGGCCGGGCCGGGAAGGTAAGCGCCCCCCCGCTGTCCACTTTCATCGGCGGGCGCCCGCTGGCGCCCGCCAATGGAAGCGGCGGTGGGCGCCAGTGGGCGCCCGCCGATCCACCGATCCGCCGAACCGGTTCGGAGCCTTTTCGGACCGGTTCGGATTGGATCGGCCGATCCAGCTGTCAGATCGGAAATCGGATAATTTATCCGATTTCCCACTGGACCGGACTCGGATCGTGGATCGGGTCCGATCCAGTGCACATCCCTACTAGCCCTGACCAGAAAATGGTCTGTTCATGACAACGCAGAGGTATTTAACACCTCCACCCATGGATCTGTCTGTTCGGAGCTGAAAACAGCATCGAGGGTGTGACCTGCTGAATGTGTAGGTCAAGAGACCAATTGGGATAGGTCCATGTTTGTCATGGTTGCCATGAACTCCTGAGCTGCACCTGACAAACTGCGCTTGAATGAGATTTTGAAGTTACCCAGGACCAAAAGCCTGGGCAATTCCAACACCAGCTCCGAGACCAGTTCCATGAGCTTGGCCAGGGATTCTGATAGGCAGCGGGGTGGCTGGTCCACTAACAGAATCCCTAGTCTATCCCTGGTCTTCAGACTCAGGTACACACACTCGATGTGATTCAATTGCCAGGCAGGAATTCTGGTCAGGAATTCTCCGGGGAGCCCTGCCCACTTTCCCTCACCTGCTCACTGACACAGTACCCAGCTGGGAGAGCCTGGGCCCATGTCAGGCCACTATCATCTCCCAGCCAGGTCTTGGGGAAGCATGCCAGGTCAGCCTCCTCATCTAGAAGAAGATCATGGATGTTGTTTGTTTTATTTTTAACTGACCTGGCATTACATAAGAGCAAGGAAAGGTTCTGTGGGTGGCCTGGTTCGTACTCCAAGTTCCCTAGGGTGGCAAGGTGACAGGAAGGTAAGATTGGTGTTAAATACCCATCTCTCCTTCCCCTGTAATGGCACTTCGCTTTGCCAATGCCATATCTCCCTCTGCCCTGCACAACACATATCGCCGCTCCCAGACACATTACAACTCAGCTGAGCTACCAGCTGCCTCAAGCTCCTCAGCTTCTCAGTAGAGTGGAGTGGATGAGATAGGCGCATTGATGTTTCCTCCAATGTCTCTCACTCAGCTCCTTCTCCCCCAGTATAACAATCCCTCCAGCTACCATCAACTGGGCTCCCAGGCGCCCCGAGCTCCCCAGCGTCTCGATGGAATGGAGTGGAGTAGGTGGTGGAGGTGTATTGATGTTTCCTCCAACATCTCTCGCTCACATCCATCTCCCTCCTGGTATAACAATCCCTCCAGCTGCCAGCAGCTGGGCTCCCAGCCACCCCAAGCTCCTCAGAGTCTTGATGGAGTGAAGTGGAGTGGGTGGCGGAGGCATGTTGATGTTTCCTCCAACGTCTCTCACTCACCTCCTTCTCCTGATGTAACAAACCCTCCAGCTGCCATCAGCTGGGCTCCCAGCTGCCCCCAGCTCCTCAGCGTATTGAGGGAGTGGAGTGGAGTGGAGTGAGTGGGGCATGCACCAGCTGTGTGGGGTCAAACTAAACCAGGAGCAGTCAAAATAGTAGGCAGGCATCAGTTAGGCAGTCCAGAAGCAGGGTCAAAAAGCAGGCCAGTGGTCAGTAGCACAGTGGTGCAGCTTAAGATGGCTTCTTCAAGCAAAAGCAGTGTGCCATGAATCTGTACCACACATTTCTAAAACATTTTTTTTAAAAGCAATAGTAGCAATCAGCAAAATCGTACCAAATGCGTAAGGGGCATTTTCAACACATCCCTAAAAATGACAGACGTATTTCTATATAACACTGATGTAAACAGAACTTTCCCAATTCCTCTTCTCTGTATCAGCAGGTGATGTCTAAGGAGACAATGGAAAGAGAAAGCAACGGCACTCTACTTACTGATTTTGTCTTGGTGGGGTTCACAACAGATCCACTCCTGAGAATAATCTTCTTTCTCCTTTTCCTGATCTCGTACACCCTAACGCTGACTGGAAACCTGGGTCTCATGACTTTGATCTATCTTGAGTCCCACCTGCACACCCCAATGTACTTCTTTGTGGGCAGCCTTTCCTTCCTGGACGTCTGGTACTCCACAGTCTATACTCCCCGGATCCTGGCTGACTGCATATCTGAGAACAAGTCCATGTCCCTCTCTAGTTGTGCAGCCCAGTTCTTCTTCTCTGCCGGCTTGGCCTACAGCGAATGCTTCCTGCTGGCAGTCATGGCATATGACCGCTATGTGGCCATTTGCAACCCACTCCTCTATGCCACTGCCATGCCCAAGAAGCTCTGCATCCAGCTGGTTGCTGGATCTTATGCAGCGGGGTTTGCCAATGCCATTGTGCATGCAGGTAACACCTTCCGCCTACACTTCTGCGGGAACAACATTATCAATCACTACTTTTGTGATGTATCACCACTCCTGAAGATGGCCTGTGATGATATCCGGGTTTATGAACTCATCCTGGCTGCTGTTATTGGTTGCAATATGTTGGCTGCCACTGCTCTCATCCTTGGCTCCTACACGGGCATCGTGGCAGCCATCATACGCATCCGCTCAGCTGCAGGGCGCCGCAAGGCCTTCTCCACTTGCTCTGCCCACCTCATCTCTGTCTCCCTCTTCTATGGCTCCATCCTCTTCACGTATTCCCGACCCAGCTCCCAGCACACTCCGAACTCAGACAAAGCAACTGCTTTGTTCTACACTGTCATCAACCCCCTCATCAACCCCTTGATTTACAGTTTGCGCAACAAAGATGTGAAGTCAGCCTTCAAGAAAGTCCTGGGGAGATTCAGACAACCCAAATAAATGGCAGCGATTGTCTTGATTCCAAACCCTCCTGCCAAGATCAGAGTCAATAAAGAGATCTGCCGTACAATCCACAAAGCTTATTCAGTAAATAGACACACAGTCATAGGGACTGTGAATGCTAGGAGCTATCCTCTAAGCTTAATTAGCTTAATAAAGCAAGGCAGTTGCCTATGAACTAAATGGACATTTCCTGCCATGCCCAACAGGCTTTTACCAAACCCCTCCTTCAGGCAGGGTCTTCAAACTATAAACTCTGGTGAGTGGCTCGCCTAGTGGACCACCTCCCATCTCCTCTCACTCTGCTTGCTCAACCCTGCTCAACTCTGGGACCTGTCAATTCTGAATCTCCCTCCCCCTCCAACAAAGACTGAGTTCCCAGGGGCAGGGAAGATGATCTCTGAGTCTGGGCTTTCTATTCAATAAGCTCCTGGGAAGATACCTCCTTGACTCCTGGAGAGTTTTGGAGAATTTCCTCCCCCGCTTAGCAAGTCCTACAGACTCCAGATGTGTTAGGGTTGCTTGAATGGACACAACACCACAGCAGCTCTTACCAAAAAATGTAGGCCACAACAAGTAAACCAAGAAGATGTGCTTTAGCAAACAGCACAGCATGCAGGGTTTAAATTGTTCATGTGGTCATGTTGCACGAGTAAGGTGACCATATGGAAAGGAGGACACGGCTCCTATATCTTTAACAGTTGTATAGAAAAGGGAATTTCAGCAGGTGTCATTGGTTTGCATGCAGCACCTGGTGAAATTCCCTCCTCATCACAACAGTCAAAGCTGTAGGAGCCCTGCCCTCTTGACCAGATCATGTTCTGCTGTTTTTTGCCCAAAATAGCCATTTCCCCACTAGGCCCGCTTTCCCGAAAGATCTTAAGGAGCTGCAAGGTTAATATTCATTAAACAAAAAACCTACGGTTTACAAAAACAATGTTAAGGCTCTACAGATTCCAACCAATCACCAAAAAGCAGGGAAATTGGGAGTTAAGTCTCACAAGCCTTAACGCCACATCCTCCCTAAGGAAGCAGAAAGTGCAAGTGAAATTCTCATTCTCCCAAAGCAGATAAACCATGAGGACAGGATGGAGAATATGATATGCAGTGGTGATTGTGGGATTGTGGAAAACTGATCACGAACAACTTAGGACCACCTACTTCTCTTTTTTTGTTTAGAGCAGCCCTTCCCCAACCTGGTGTCCTCCAAAGGTGTTGGACTACAACTCCCATCATTGCAAGTCTGTATGTCCCATGGTCAGGAATGCTGGGACTTGTCATCTCAAAAATCTAGATATGCAATTTGATATGCAGAGGTGACTGTGGGGTTGTGGGAAATGATGATGAACAACTTAGGACCAGCTACTTCTCATTTCTTAGAGCATCTCCTTATGTTGAGAGCTGTAACCCAACACATCTGACAGGCACCAGGTTGGGGAATGTTGTTCAAGAACAAGGGAAGGCAGAATGTAGATCTCCAGATGTTTTGGAATTCAACTTGTAAAAGCCCCTATCAGCATGGACAGTTATCAGGAATGCCGCGAGTTGATGTCCAAATCATCAGGATAGATCTATTTTCTGCCCACATCTGTACTAAAGTATGATGTTTTCCAGCATTAAGATATGTGATCAATCAAGGAACTACAAAAGAGCTGCATCACTTTAAATAAACTGTCAAAACCAAATGAAACAACAATGAATGAATCTTGAATACCTAATCCAGATAGCCCTTCAGACATGTGTTTTCAACACATGGCATAGGATGTCTGTTTCTTGAATATCAGATAAAGGATTTCTCTTACTTGTTCAGCAGTGTGAGATCAAAGACAGAGCTACCACCTAATACTTTCTTGCATAAGTATTATTTTAAAATTAAGTATGAATTGATTTTTGTCTTCCCCATAACACATAACATGGGAGTTACAGTGTAACACATCTGGAGAGCACTAGGCTGGAGAAGGTTGACTCCTATACATGTCTTCTCAGAAGCCAGTGCCACTGAATTCACTAGGGATTTCTCCCAAGAGGTATAGGATTGCAAACTAATCTCATCTGAAAGGTGTTCAAGACAGCCAAACTAAACCTCTTCTGCTCCACTGTTGCTTTGATGAGATGATGTATTGTGCAGGGATTGTGGGGAGTGAACAATATATTTTTTATAAATACATTTAAAGAAAAAAAATTGTTTTTTGAAAGGCAGGATATTGACCAAAAGTTGGAAGTGCCTGGCACATGCTCTGGTTCTAGATCTGTAATGAATAGTGCCCCTTTTGTTATCAAGGGTGCTGCTATATGCGAGATGTGTGTGAGAGAAAAGTATTGGGCAGACCCTGTATTTGGTAAGGGTATGGAACTGTTGGTGATACAGTTTGTTTGTTTTCCTCCTGTGAGTCTGGTCCAATATTCCAGCAGGTGCACTTCCTCCCACAGATTAGATAAATCAATGCTCACAACAAGGTTTTTCTTTAGGGAGTATTTTACTTGTTTAGATAAGCATTTAAAGAACTGAAATCAACTTATCTTCATACTTTACACAGTCTCTTTCTTCCGTTTGGCAGCCGATAACAAAATGATGAAGCAAAACAATATTCATACATTTCTCTGCATTCCTCTGCCCTTTCCACAGCACAAACTGCTTTGCCTGTTCCTTGCAGCTTTCCCAGTCAGCTTTCTTCTCATTCAGCTTACCCAGCCAGCTTATTCATCCAGCTTTTTCCCAGTCAGCTTACTTCTCAGCACAGCTTACTCATCCAGCTTTCTCCCAGTCAGCTTTTTCCCAGAACTCTTTGCTTTTTTTCCTTTCTTTTTTATGCAGTTAATAGAGTTAAATTCAGGTGTGTCTTATACCTTAATTCAGAACACCAGCTTTCAATTTCTACTTTCATTCTCTCCTTATCTTCCTTGTTTAAGAAAAATAATACATATTTAATTGCATTCCTTTCAATTACTAACAGGAACAGCATTCCCCATCCTGCTGCCCTCCAGGTGTTTGAGATGACAAATGGCACTGGCTGAAATTCCCTTTTCTCTACAACTGTTAAAGTTACATGTGCCCTGTCCTCCTTTTCATATGGTCAGCCTAAATATACAAAAGTTAAAAATATAATTAAATACTTTTCAATATTAAAGCATTTTAAACATTTTAAATACATAACAATTTAAAAGTCAAAGGTATAGACAGAGGTCCAGATTATTTGCCAAAGGCCTGCTGGAACAAAAAAGAGTTTGTCTGCATCCAAAAACACATCAAGGAGGGAGCCAGTGTAGACTGCAAGGATTAGAAAGAAAATCCATGTGTGTACACTATGCAAAATAAACGACAGCTCAACTGTTTCTAAACCTTATTAGAAAAACAGGGTGACTAAGCCGAAACCAATGTTGTAGGCCCAGAAGCACTTTGAAAGGTTTCAATGTTGTACTTAAAACTTAACACTGGCCCAAACTAATTAAATGAAGTGTTTGAAGCTTTCAACTTTATAGCAGTATGGACCAAACTCTTAGAAAAGAGGGAAGGAGCACTGAGTGTGCATGGGGTGGGGTGGGGATAGAAAGAAAGGTATAGCCACCTATTCCCAGGAGAGATCTGAAGATCAGTTTACCATGGATCCAGAGGAACCACACCCTGCTTCACCAGGGAGCAAAAGAGCAAACTGGCCTTATGAAGATAGCCCAAAATACTCTCAGAGCCAAAGGAATGCACGTTCCAGAACAGAAAAGAGAAACTCTTCTTCTTCACTCAAAAGGTCTGTGCTATAGAGGCAGCGGCCATTTCACTCACCCACCCCACGTTCTAAGGTAGGAGGAAGGGGGGAGAGTGACGCTACTGAGCATGTGTCGTGCTATGAGGGAAGATGGCCACCTCATTGACTTGAATGAGAGGTTAAAATAGTCCTTAAAAGTCAACCGAAGGGAATTTTAAAAAAACAAAAAGCTTTCCACCAACTACAGTCAAGGAGGAAGAAGACCCCACCACTAGATTAATTAATAAGGCTCTAGAAATTATGCAAATTGTGAGCACAAAAGTCTCAACCCGGAAGTAAATTTTACAAAAGCAGGGAGACAGGTTTGTATTCCTTTTCTACCTTAAACTGCTCTCCTTCCCTCAGTCTTTCACCAATCTTCTTGAAATGTTCAGGTACTGTAAAACAAACATTTCTTTCTGGCACCTGTAAATTTCAGAAAGGTTGATGAAACATTTTCGATTTTATGGCTGTTCGAATGACCCCCCCCCCCCAATTATCACTTTAACATGGCGGAATGTGGGGAGTGGCCTCGCGAGAATGGAGTGAGGCTGGGAATCTCTCGCTCTCTTACTGAAGTGACAGAATAAACATAAAATCCCTATCTTGGAGATGTCGGATTGCTAATTAAGGACTTGATATATGGTTATGGAATGTCGCTGCATCGACTGAGTGAAAGAGAAAGTGCTGCTGACCGGAACTCTTGGCAGGCAGCCAGAAGCTGGTAAATGAGACTTTTAATATATTGGATAAGGAGCTAAGACAGGCTGATAAAATTGCTGTGGGGGGAGGCTGAAGCAAATAACTGAAGCCAGAGGAAAAGAGGTGTTCAGAGCCCCCAGTTGAGCGAGTGTGAAACCGAAGCGTATTTGGCTGATAAGAGCTTGAAAAGATTGGTGAGCATGGCTGTTAAAGTCTATGTGGAGGGTCGCAGATTTATAATTGTAACCTAATGAAAAAGATGTTGGCAGGTGATAAATTGAGTGGCCCCAGCTGGGTTAGACAGCCAAAAAAGCACCCTTCAGATAAAAACTGAGATCGTCTCACCAGGGTAATG
Source organism: Anniella stebbinsi (assembly GCA_029215795.1). Taxonomy (NCBI): domain Eukaryota; kingdom Metazoa; phylum Chordata; class Lepidosauria; order Squamata; family Anniellidae; genus Anniella; species Anniella stebbinsi. The sequence goes on from JARDYH010000001.1 coordinate 262,567,501, forward strand.
GCCGACAAAGAACAGGAGAAGGCAGCTTCGCCTTCTTCCAGAAGTGGGGCTTGCAAAGCTGGAACCAAGCCAGGAGCAGTTTCTAAAACTACTAAAGAAAGTCAATCAAGGTCACCAGGAGAACTAATGGATAGTTTTAAGATGATGTTAGATGAAGCTTTGAGGAAGCAGGATGAAAAGATAAGACGCAACGTTCTAGACTCGCAGATTGAAATTTTGACAGGCTTCCAAACTGTGGTGGAGAGAATGACAGAATTGGAGAAGGAGACTGAAAAGATTAAGGAAACCAGTAAGCAGCAGGGGGAGCAATTGCAAGAGATGGATTTGCGTTTGATAGCCCTGGAAGATCGAGATAGAAGAGTAAATATTCGGATTAGATCCTTTCAGGAGCAACAGGGGGAGAATCCACAGATGTTGAGAAATATATTATTGGCTTGGATTAAGGAGTTGGACCCCCAGGGACTGTGGGTGATGGAGGATATCGAGAGGATCCATAGAGTGGGCTATAAAAAGAAGGGAATGCTCCCAAGGGATATAATTGTCAAATTTGCGAATTATTACAAGAAAGAAAAGTTAATGCAAGTAATTAGACATCTGGGCCAACCAATTCTACAAGCAACACCAACTGAGGTTTACCAGGATTTGTGTCCTCAAACGATCCAGTAGCGGAAGAGTGTGAGAATGTGTACAGTTACCCTGCGGAAGAAGGCAATAACATATAGCTGGGGGTATCCAGTTTTTTTTTAGATTAATGTGGCTGAGGAAACAACACAGAATAACATCATGTGAGCAAGGGATGGAGCTTCTGGAGAAACTGGGTTTGGTCGACGCTACGGAGGACGGAGGAACCAAGGTGGATGAAGGTGCCGCAGGTGGAAGTAGCCAATGAAGAAATGAGGATGGAACAGGGATGAAGAAGAGTTTATAAAGGAGGGAAGCGCCAGCTGTTACTCTGGGTTTGTGGGGCTGCTTCTCCCCCCCCCCCCCCCCGAAGAGTTCTAAAATTATTTGGGGCCATTGCCCAGGAGGGTCTGGTGAGGAGGGGGGTGAAGTTTGGGGTAAGTGGGGGGGAGGGAAAGGGAGGGGGTATGTGTATCACAGGGGGAGACCAATATAGAGCTAATTGTGTGGGAAGATGGAAAATAAACTAAGGGTTGCAACTTTAAATGTTAAAGGGCTGGGAACTGTTATAAAAAGGAAGAGAATAGAAGTATTATTAAAAAAAGAAAAAGCAGATGTTATTTTTTTGCAGGAAACTCATCAATCAAAGGAGGGTGTAAATGAGCTGAGGATGAGGGATGTGGGCGTTTATGAGAAGGCATTTGGTACCTCTAAAGCGAGAGAAGTAGCGATAGTTTCAAAAAAATGTGGAATTAATATACAAAGAGTGAAGAAGGATGATTCGGGTAGATTTCTGATAATTTTTTGTATGGTTGGGGAGGAGGAATATATATTGATTAATGTATATGCTCCAAATGGGAAACAAATGGAATTTTTTGATGAAGTTTTTAATGCTGTGAGAGAAATGGGGAAAAGGAACATTGTGATGGCAGGTGATTTTAATATGGTATTAGATAAAGGAAAAGATAAGGATAATATATTAAGAGGTATGAGAATAGGTGGAAAGACGAGTTTAAGTAAATTAATGAATGAAAAAGAATTAATGGATGTTTGGAGGTTATTAAAAGGTGAAGAAAGAAAATATACTTTTTACTCATCGAGGTTTAAGAGTTATTCTAGGATAGATTATATTTTTGTGTCAAAGAATATATCTAAAATTATAGAATGCAATATGGGGTAATTAAAGTCACCGACCACGCATTAATGACAACGGATATTAAAATGAAGAAGGATTATAGAGAAGCAAAGAGATGGAGAATGGATACAAGGATTTTATATAATAAAGCTATAGTTGAAAAAATAAAAAAAAGAAATGCCAATGATATGGGAAATTAATGAAATGGAGCAAAACTCTCAAGGAATAATATGGGACACAATGAAGGCTGTTATAAGAGGGATTTGTATTAGGGAAATGTGTACCCTAAGAAAACAACAGGAAGCACAAAATAAAAAGTTAGAAAAGGAGGTAAGATATTTAGAGGAAAAATTAAGAGAGATAAAAGATAGACGCCTATATGCCCAAATTCAAGCCAAGAAGAAGGAATTAGAGAAAGAAGAGTTAGAACAGGTTCAAAGGAATTTGTTATATTTGAAGAGGGATTTTTTTGAATACAGTAACAAAAATTGGATAGGGACAATTAAAGATAAGACAGGTAAAAGTTATAATTTAATGAAGGATAAATTAAATATATTTCAGGAATTTTATAGAGAATTATATGCATCAGATGTGGATCCACAGGTTAATGTATTGGAATATGTAGAGAGAAATTGGAAAATAAGATTACAGAGACAAGATAGGGATTACATGGAGGGTTTAGTTACAGAAAAAGAAATAGAAGGAATTATTGATAAATTAAAAGGAGGGAAATCTCCGGGGATGGATGGTTTGGGGCCGGAATATTATAAGGTTTTTAGAGGAACATTAATACCAAAATTGAAAAAGTTATTTAATAGTATAATAGAAGGAGGAAGGACCCCGCCATCGTGGAATCATTCCTTGATTATATTGATCCCGAAACCAGATAAGGATTTGATGGATCTAGCTTCTTACAGACCAATATCATTAATAAATCAAGATTCAATTTTTTTTACAGTAATAATGGCAAAAAGAATGAGTACTTTTATAAATAAATATATCAAAAAAGAACAATGTGGATTTATTTCAGGAAGGCAAATGCCAAATTTAATTGGGAGAGTTTTAAATATAATTAATATTATTTAAAAAAGGAAATAGAAGAATGGTATAAAGAAACATGGGATATGGCACTTAATGATAAGCTAACATGTAATTTGAAAGTAAAGAGGGGAATGTCCAGGAAGAATGATTTTGAAGATATATGGAGTCCTTTTCTGGAATATGTGTTAAGATCAGGGAAGGGGCAAACACCTTCAAAAGATACTTTACAATTTTGGAAGGATGTATAATGGAATATATGTAGGTCTCCTGGGGAGGAGGGAACACGGGGGGGTATGAGGGTTGTTAGTTTTGTATTGTATTTTATGTTATGTTACTTTGTTTTAAGTTGAAAATAAAAAAAATATTATTAAAAAAAAAACATGGCGGAATGTGTTTTTTACTGACGGCCCTTAACAATGGAGGCACGACTGTGCCTCCATTAATTTGGGTCGCAGCCCATCAGCACATAATCCAAAAGTCTTCTGCACTTTCCCCTTCCCCATCTGGAATCATCACTCAGTTTTGAAGTGAGGACGTGGCTTATAGGACACATTCTTGTGATTAAATCTAGCCAATATGAAGTCTGCGATCATGAGCAAAGGTATGAAATGTGTTCCAAATGTGGGTTTCTATTCTCCTTTGCCTTAATGGAGTTCAGCATCACTATTTCAATGGTACCTTTTGGGTGAAGACAAATTGATGTCACAAGCACCGCATAAGTTGATGTTGAGATCAGATAAACCATTGTACATAACAGCCAATGGTCAGAAATATATAATCAGGAATTGCTGGGTGTTTTTTTTCTTTTTTTATACAGCCCATGAAAGTATTGGACACAATCCAGTCAAACGTAAGCACTTTTCAGCCCCATACAATCCAACATGAGAAATGAAACAGGTGGTTTGCTCTCCCATTGAAATTAATCCTTCAAAATGCTTGTTTTGGCTGGATCATGCTCAGTGTCATATCATATTGCAGACAACAAAACCAGAAGCATTGTGGCAGCTCTGATGCCTTCCAGCTGTAGCACCCCTTCTACAGACCAACCTGAGAAGCTTCTGCAAGTGGTGGACAAGTGCACTGCCCAGATTCACGTGTCCTTTTCCTTCTCCACCAGTTGGAAAGTGAAGGACAAGTGCACAGCCGCCCTTCTCCCAGGAGCACCCCCTTGTTCTCTCCGATCATCTAACAGAGATAACAATGGGGTTCCTCTGCTCACCTCCTCCCAAAGCCTGCGCTAGCCTCCAGGCCAAATGGGCAACCTCCATGGGATGGATTCGCCAGCAATCCGGAGATTGCTACCCATGTGTTAAAGACTTCATGACTTTATCAAGAGCTAGTATGGTGTAGTGGTTAGTGTTGGACTGGAACTCGGGAGATCTGTTTTCTCACCCACACTCAGCCACAAAGCTCACTGGGCGACTTTGGGCCAGTCACTATCTGGCAGAGTTGCTGGGAGGATAAAATGGAGAGGAGGAGGGCCATGTAAACCGCCTTGGGTTCCTTGGAAGAGGAAAACAAGTGGAGTATATAAACCATCAGCATCAGCATCAGCATCAATGGTTTGGCCAAGCATACAACTTATAGAAGTTCTAGACTCTCTACCAATGCCACAAAGAGTTGACAACCAAGCATCTATACAAAGTTACAATGACAACACAGAAGCTTAAGGTGCTTAAATCTACCCCTCTCCTTTGCCTTATCTGACTGCTCCACTGCTTTTAAGCAGGTTTTTTCCCAATACCAGAAGTGAGTCTGACAAGCCGAAAATTCATTAAAGCTATGAGGCACTGTGACATAGGCCAGTAAAGAAGGTCTCACTCCCCTCCTGTTCATGCTCCATTGTGTATAAAGAGTAGCCCTCCTTCACGGCCACTTCAAATGTGAATGGAACAAACATACGTTTACCATGCATGAAGCTGCCCCACATGTCTAGTTTGAACCTCAGCTCTTACGGCAATGATGCTCCCTCCAAATCCACTCCCAAACTGCAAAATAAATCCCAACCACCTTTGTACCATTAAGTGGGGAAACAAAGAGATTTATCTCCTGGCTTCGATATACACTGACTGTAGACTGTGTATGTAGCCTCACCACCAAATCGTTAAAAGAAAATTAACTGGTGCGGTCATGATTTCTAAAGGCCATACCTGTCTGAATCTCTCCAAATCAGCCAGAAATTTCCGCAAAGGCGTGATTGGTGTGGTGTCAGTGGCTACCCTAAATGAGCACTTTTCACAATCTCGGCTGGATCTACTCTAATGCTTTATAGTGGTATTGAAGTGTACTGATAACTGTTGGGGCACAATCCACATTCCATATACTGTTTTCGAAGTGTTATTTCCTGCTTTTTATTCCACATTCATAATGATTTGACCCAAGGTGTCAGTCGGGTTTCAGGCCTGGTTTGGCACAGAAACAGCCTTGTTTGCCCTGTATGATTGCCCTGTATGTCAGGAAAAAGGCAGGGGAAGTGTAACTCTGTTGATTCTCCTTCATCTCTCAGCGGATACCATCGACCATGGTATCCTTCTGGGATGACTGATTGAGTTGGGAGTGGGAGGCACTGCATTGTAGTGGTTCCGCTCCTACTTGGTGGGTCAGCTCCAGAAGGTGGTGCTTGGGGAACTTTGCTCGGCCCCATGGATTCTCCAGTATGGGGTTATGCAGGGGTCAGTCTTGTCCCCATGCTGTTCAACATGTACATGAAACCATTGAGTGGGGTCATCCAGAGTTTTGGAGTGGGTTGTCATCAGTACACTGATGACACACAGTTCTACTTCTCCTTCTCATCTTCATCAGGTGAGGCTGTGGCTGTGCTGAACCAGTGCTTGGCTGCGACAATGGACTGGATGAGCACTAATAAACTGAAACTCAATCCAGACAAGTGGGTGGTTCTACTGACTGGATGGAGTCTTCAACCTGTTCTGGATGGGGTTGCACTCCCCTTGAAGGAGCGGGTTCATAGCTTGGGGGTTCTCCTAGAACCATCTCTGTCACTTGAGGCTCAGGTGGCCTCAGTGGCATGGAGTGCCTTCTACCAACTTCGGTGGTGGTGCTCCGTTGTGTGTAAAGAGTAGTCCTCCTCTAAGCCCTCTGTTCCCAGCAGTTGATCCCAACAATGAACCTTACACAAACAATTAAGAGAAAGGGGGGAACAGAGGAAGAAGGGGAGTGGGTAACAGCACAGACCAGTAAACAGAAGTGGTACGGTCCAATCATGCTGAGGGAATTGCTTGTCCACATACACACACACAAACACACACAGAGGTCCAGAAATTCTCACCTGCCACTGCTTGTATTCCACATGGCAGTTATTCCACACACATCCCACTCTCAACATTTCAAGTGCCTCGTTCTGAACTTCCATAGGCTTTTATCAGCAAATAAAAAATATTTTAAAAATAAGTAAATTAAATTTTACAACAAAACAAATTCTATTCCAATAACTACAGTAGAAAAGGAATAAGTAAACAGCATGTGTTAAAACATGGCTGTTATGGGGCCTGTACAGGCGAAGGGTATAAACAGTTGCCAACACATTTTCAGAAACACTTTGCATGACAAAGTGGTTTTCCCCGTTAACCTCCCTTTCTCCCTCAGTCTTTAACCAATCTTCCTGATAGTTCCAGTTTATGTAAGATAGACATTTCTTTCTGACACAGGCGATTTTCAGGAAGAATAGTGAAACCATTTCAATTATGTTTTTTTAATAATTTTTATTAATTTCAACAATATAAAACATAATAATAAAACATGACTACATAAAATACAAACAATGCCTAATCCTCTACAAACCCCCCCCCATGCTACCCTACCCATGAGACCTTCTCTTGATCAATCTTCATCTTTCCAGAATTTTAATGACTCTTCTGAAGGATTTTGTCCCTTCCCCGATCTTAATACATATTCCAAAAAGGGACTCCATATTTCTCCAAAATCACTCTTGCTGGACATTCCCCTCTTTATTTTCATTTTACAAGTCAGCATATCATTCAACACCATATCCCATATTTCTTTATACCATTCTTCTATTGTATAGCTTCCTTGTCCTTTCCAATATTTAGCAATCATTAATCTTGCGGGTGCCAGGAGGTTGTTTACCAATTCTCTCTTAATTCCCTTCTCATTCGCTCTACCCCATATTGCTAGTAGAGCTATCTTTGGGTTTAATTCCAATTTACTTCCAATTATTTCACTTATTTCTTTAAACACCATTTCCCAAAATTTTTGTACATGTTCGCAGCTCCACCACATATGAAAATAGGTTCCATCCTCCTGACATCCCCTCCAACACTTCTTAGTCACTTTTTTATCCATCTGGTGAAATCTAGACGGTGTTAGATACCATCTCCATACAGTCTTGTAAAAGTTCTCCTTAATTCTTATCGATAGCAACTTTAATATTCTTTCATTCCATATCCTCTCCCAATTATACTCTTTAATTTTATCTCCTACATCTTCTTCCCAAATCTCTTTTATAACTAACCATTTCAATTATATTAAAGTTAGAACGAACTCCACCCTGACTTCCATTTCAGCTTACAAAATAGATAGATGATGATAGATTAGATAGATAGATAGATAGATAGATAGATAGATAGATAGATGATAGATAGAGATAGATAGATTATAAGACTGTTTTGTTTGGCTTTCACTCAACTTTCCATGCAATTGAGGTTTGTTTGTTTTTTAGTTTGTTCTCCATTTTGGGGGTAGTGCAGTGGGGCTTGCATAGGTTATTTTTCTCCATTTTTGGAGGCATCCTGGGGGAATGAGGTTGATTTGTGAATCCAAGGTCTCCCTCGATGTGTTGTCCCTCCCTCCTTCCATATCACCCTTTTATCTGCTGACACAACAAGATGGCCTCCTGAGGAAGACCCTCTACTCTGACTGTGGATCTCCCTTTCCACCCATGGTCTGAAAAGGGATTATCACAACTGAGCTTTTAGGTGCCCTCAAGATGAAAGCACTGGGTGCTGGGTGCAGTGGGGGAAGCGCTTGTTTACATGCAGAACAACTCAAAGCCCAAGGGATGGGATATTTTCTTCCTCTCAAATGTGTAATACCCTGTAGAATGTGTGTGGGGGGGAGAGAGATGAATATTCACATCTGAAATAAGCAAGAGGAAGGAATCATTCTAATTGCTTGCATAGGGAACTGACTCAGAAATCTTATTTTAGAGACCCTTGAGGGAGACTTGTCCGGACCTTCACTCAGAAAAAGCAACAACCTCCAGTTTAAGCCACCTGATAGGCTTGTTCATATGGAATTAGCAAGAAAGAAAGAAAGGCTTCATAAGATAAGGCTTCATACAGGTAAGGTTGCTCTGGAGATAGACTATGGAAATGTCTCCATGGCTCTATAACGCTACTTCTATGTCAGCTTAATATTTTCATCCTAGGATTTGGTCAGCCCTCACATAGCCCTATCATGCCTGATTGCCTGAAAGTCAAATGGACCCATCCATTCCGATATTTATTTGAGGAGACATTGCAAAAATGAGGTGTTCAACGTTGGTTCCCTTTTTCCATCTCTGTCTACAGGCATGTATGTGTTGCCATTGAAATACGTAACTGCTTCAAATAAACTGGACCTGTTCAAACGACACTTCAGGCATTTGTGGTTAGCGAAGCTGTGGTTCTCTGAGGTTAGCACTCACAAACTGTGCTGTTGCATACAACACTTTAGGAAGCTAACCCTGCTCTAGATGGTCTGACTGTTGTTAGTGAGTGAGCAGGGTTGAGCAAAATTCATCGCACAAGACACCTTAAACCCTGCTGCTTAACCAAAAGCCTTAACCAGCAGGGTTTGTTATTTGAACAGGCCCACTCTGTTTATTCAACTTCTCTATGAAGTTGACAATGGCAATGGGCTTGAGATGTAAGAGGAAGGTAGAGGTAGAGTTTGAGAAAGAGCCCATTATTTCTTTTGAATTAATATTTTGCAGGGCTGCTTCTCACCTTAAATATTTGAGACAAACGAATACCATGCAAAAACCAAATGTCTGCATGCAATGAACAACACATCTGCTGATGTGTACATTATGAGGTGCACTCAACAGGTAGATAAAATTGCCTGAAGCTCTTTGATTATTGTTCATATGATGGCTTGCAGGGACTTCCATTGCCTCAGGTGTGATGAGGCACTCTGATTATGCACTCTATAACACAAGGATACAAGAAGCCCAACTGACTTGAACCAATGCTCCATCCAGCCATTATCCTGTCCCATTCTGTGAGCCATACCCACTTCTGGCTGCCTTAAGGAAATGCATAATAATGCACAGCGGTACTGAGAAGCATCCTTGTCCCTGATCGTCATTCTCAGCTTTTACTTTCTAGCTCTTAACAGAACCTGATTTACTGCTCCTTTAAGACATTAGCCATTGATGCTCCTATCTTAAGGTGCAATCCTATGCATACCAATTTAGATGTTGCACCAAATACAATGAGACTTATTCCAGGGTACGTGCGCATAGAATTCCAGCTTTAATCCTAATTTGCCAAGGACCTTAAAACGAAGACAAATCTTTGGATTCTATCCAGTTAGGAAAATTTGCTGTCAATCGGTCTTCAGCACTCTTTGAATACAAATGTTTGTGACTGCTGATTCTTCTTTTGTTAATCCCTTCTGTCTTCTCCACGTAAATATTGCATAGGCATAATTCTGTCATCAGCAGGGGCTTTACTGGGCAATACTTTACGGGTGGCGATGCAGCTGTGCTTGATCCAGAAGTTGCCTAAGGATCTCTTGTGATGAAATAGAATATACTATGGTTATGGCATGAAACAGCACATGTTTATCTGACAAACAAGGGAAGAAAACGTTGCTGATGGTCAGATATCCTGGGAATTGTTGTCCAAAATGTCTGGAGTACACCAGCTTGGGGGAGGCTACTGTATAATATGGAAGTGAAAATCTATGCATTCAGTAATGTTCGCACCAGAATGGCATTCCCTTGTATTTTTCAATATATTCTACACTTGGGCATTTGCTGCAGGCATGCAACTGATTTCATTCAAGCAGAGACAAGCCTATCATGAATACCACTGTCCAAAGGGCTGGTAGACCTCATTTGGAATATTGCAACCTGACTTTGTTGGGTCATCCATGTTCAACTGAGATTTATTCAGAAGAACTTAAGTGGCTGAACAAGGAAAGCTCATAGAGAGGGCTGTAATAAGACAAAGGGCTGATAGTGCTAGACAAGATTAGTTTATCAAAAAAAGCAACCGAGGCAAGACCATGCACTACAAAACAAAAACCAAGAAAAGAACCCTCAAATTCCTATATAATGTCAGTGCTGCTCAGTTATACATTGAGACCAGAATATGCTTTCAAACTATGAAAAAAATTGAATAGCCTCCCAACCCTTTGTTTTAAACATGAACTGTTTACATTTGTGAGGAGCAAATCTACACCAGTTTCTGGGGAACATGGGTGAGATGGTGCTCTTGCCATGTCCTGCTTGTGGGTCCCTGGTTGACAGCTGGTTGGCCACTGTGTAGACTGAGTGCTGGACTAGATGGACTCTTATGTTCTTAATTTCTAACAAAGAGCAATACACATCAACAATCACTACAGTGATTAGAACTTGATCCTCGTAATTGCACTGGAAAATCATCACACACAGACATAATCAGGGCTCAGAATCCATTGCAATGTAATATTGAAGATATAATATGTTGATATAAATTGCAAGCTCAACCACGTCCTCTTAAAGCATACTTGATTGTTTCATTTACTCATCAGTTCCTTGCCTGTTCCTGTAGCATTTAGTTTTATAAACAATAGGAGGAGTTACACACCCTACAGTAACCTTTTGTGGATCTGCTCGAATGAGTAAGTAGCACTTAAGAGTATCCTATTTTCTGTTATACATTTCCAGCATACTAAAAATCCAGCTAGTTAGATTTAGCCAGTTTTAAACACTTTGAATGGGAATTACAGTTTACATTTCTTATTCAAAGATGAACATTTTCCATTGTTAAGAACTGATCAGGTATTTATCAATATGAGCACAAGACATCTATCTACCTTTCCAAAGTGTGTGTCTTCTCTTAACATAGCCTTCTCCAATCTGGTGCACTCCAGATGTGGTGGACTGCAACATCCATCATTCCCAACTAACAAGCTGGCTGAAAATGAGGGAAACTAGAGAGCCTTTCTACACATCAATGGGGTGGTTTGCTGGTATTTTGCATGACATCACCATCTTCCAGGGCATCTCTGACACTTTACAATTACTATCAGGGGGTTTTTAGATAGAGGAAAGTAAGGTATTTTCCTGAATGGCATTATATCTTTAGTGTGCCATTGCATATTCTGCTATACCACACAGCCATCTAGTGACTGTACAATGAAACATATAGAAAGGCAGAGAAAGACAAACCATGGGAAAAATGCGCTTGCTCCACTCTGGAGCAGTCCGCAAAGCCTGCTGGCAGTAGCAGCTGGCGCCGGACGGGAGCGGACGTCCCTGTAAGGTAAGCAGGGGGCGGGGGAGGGAGCTTACCCCCCCCGGGGCCATCCGCTTCTATCCGCAGACGCCAGCGGATGGAAGCGGATGGCCCCGGGGGGGTAGGGAGCGCGGGGGAGGGGGCTTACCTGCCAGGGCTGTCCACAGCAGACGGCCCCGGGGGGGAGGGAGTTAGGCCCCCCCTCACCCACCCGCTGCCATTTTTTTCCTCATAGACTTGCATTGCAATGCAAGTCTATGGGGGGGGAAATGGCGGCCGATCCAAAAATTTCTGATTTTTGGATCGGGATTGGACTCGATACGGTCCGGGGGGCCTCCGATTTTGTCCGATCTGATCCGTGACAAAATTGGAGGTCCTGATCCGGGTCCCGATCCGATCCGGGGGGTCCGTGCACACCCCTGCTAAGATCGGATTCAGGGGGGAAGGTGCCTGGGTTAGACCCCTCACCACCCTGAACAGTTCTGCTGGACGTGAGTTCGCAGATGCAATGTGTGCAGAGGAGAAAGCTTTCTTTGCTGCATGTATTGCCACTCCATAGGAACAGAGATGTTCTCTATGTCGTGTCTTGTTGGATATAAGTCAAGGTTTCCGCCATCGGGGCTCCAGTTGTCCTTCCTGCTTCAACTCCCTGAGATCTTCAGTATACCAAGGTGCCCAATTAGAAGTGGGTCAGAGAGGACGTTTGGGGGTGATCGTGTCAATAGCCCTAGTCAGATCTTGATTCCATCTGTTAACCTGGGCTTCTACAGGATCGTTGATGATACCAGCCATAGCACCCTCTAAGGCTTTCCAGAATCCAACAAGATCCATCAGCCTTCAAGGGCAGACCATCTTAATTGGTTCTCCACCCCTGCAGGGGTAAGTAGTAGCCGTGATACTAGCCCTGACCAGAAAATGGTCTGTCCATGACAATGCAGAGGTATTTAACACCTCCACCCACAGATCTGTCTGTTCTGAGCCGAAAACAGCATCGAGGGTGTGACCTGCTGAATGTGTAGGTCAAGAGACCAATTGGGATAGGCCCATGTTTGTCATGGTTGCCATGAACTCCTGAGCTGCACCTGACAAACTGCCCTCGAATGGGATGTTGAAGTCACCCAGGACCAAAAGCCTGGGCGACTCCACCAGCTCTGAGACCAGTTCCGTGAGCTCGGCCAGGGAGTCTGATAGGCAGCGGGGTGGCTGGTACACTAACAGAATCCCTAGTCTATCCCTGGTCTTCAGACTCAGGTACACACACTCGATGTGATTCAATTGCCAGGCAGGAATTCTGGTCAGGAATTCTCCGGGGGTGCCCCGCCCACTTTCTCTCACCTGCTCACTGACACAGTACCCAGCTGGGAGAGCCTGGGCCCATGTCGGGCCACTATCATCTCCCAGCCAGGTCTCGGGGAAGCATGCCAGGTCAGCCTCCTCATCTAGAAGAAGATCATGGATGTTGTTTGTTTTATTTTTAACTGACCTGGCATTACATAAGAGCAAGGAAAGGTTCTGTGGGTGGCCTGGTTCGTACTCCAAGTTCCCTAGGGTGGCAAGGTGACAGGAAGGTAAGATTGGTGTTAAATACCCATCTCTCCTTCCCCTGTAATGGCACTTCGCCTTGCCAATGCCATATCTCCCTCTGCCCTGCACAACACATATCGCCGCTCCCAGACACATTACAACTCAGCTGAGCTACCAGCTGCCTCAAGCTCCTCAGCTTCTCAGTAGAGTGGAGTGGATGAGAGAGGAGCATTGATGTTTCCTCCAATGTCTCTAGCTTACCTCCTTCTCCCTCCTGGTATAACAATCCCTCCAGCTACCATCAGCTGGGCTCCCAGCCACCCCAAGCTCCCCAGCATCTCGATGGAGTGGAGTGGGTGGGGGAGGCGTGCTGATGTTTCCTCCAACATCTCTTGCTCACCTCCTTCTCCTGATGTAACAAACCCTCCAGCTGCCATCAGCTGGGCTCCCAGTTGCTCCAAGATCTCAGCATCTTGATGGAGTGGAGTGGAGTGGGTGGGGGATGCACCAGCTGTGTGGGGTCATACTAAACAAGGAGCAGTCAAGATAGTAGGCAGGCATCAGTTAGGCAGTCCAGAAGCAGGGTCAAAAAGCAGGCCAGTGGTCAGTAGCACAGTGGTGCAGCTTAAGGTGGCTTCTTCAAGCAAAAGCAGCGTGCCATGAATCTGTACCACAGATTTCTAAAACATTTTTTTAAAAGCAATAGTATCAATCAGCAAAATCATACCAAACGTGTAAGGGGCATTTTCAACATATCCCTAAAAATGACAGACGTATTTCTATATAACACTGATGTAAACAGAACTTTCCCAATTCCTCTTCTCTGTATCAGCAGGTGATGTCTAAGGAGACAATGGAAAGAGAAGGCAATGACACTCTACTTACTGATTTTGTCTTGGTGGGGTTTACAACAGATCCACTCCTGAGGATAATCTTCTTTCTCCTTTTCCTGATCTCGTACACCCTAACGCTGACTGGAAACCTGGGTCTCATGACGCTGATCTATCTAGAGTCCCACCTGCACACCCCCATGTACTTCTTTGTGGGCAGCCTTTCCTTCCTAGACATCTGGTACTCCACAGTCTATACTCCCCGGATCCTGGTTGACTGCATATCTGAGAACAAGTCCATGTCCCTCTCTAGTTGTGCGGCCCAATTCTTCTTCTCTGCCGGCTTGACCTACAGCGAATGCTTCCTGCTGGCAGTCATGGCATATGACCGCTATGTGGCCATCTGCAACCCACTCCTCTATGCCACTGCCATGCCCAAGAAGCTCTGCATCCAGCTGGTTGCTGGATCTTATGCAGCGGGGTTTGCCAATGCCATTGTGCATGCAGGTAACACCTTCCGCCTACACTTCTGCGGGAACAACATTATCAATCACTACTTTTGTGATGTATCACCACTCCTGAAGATGGCCTGTGATGATATCCAGGTTTATGAACTCATCCTGGCTGCTGTTATTGGTTGCAATATGTTGGCTGCCACTGCTCTCATCCTTGGCTCCTACACGGGCATCGTGGCAGCCATCATACGCATCCGCTCAGCCGCAGGGCGCCGCAAGGCCTTCTCCACTTGCTCTGCCCACCTCATCTCTGTCTCCCTCTTCTATGGCTCCATCCTCTTCACATATTCCCGACCCAGCTCCCAGCACACTCCGAACTCAGACAAAGCAACTGCTTTGTTCTACACTGTCATCAACCCCCTCATCAACCCCTTGATTTACAGTTTGCGCAACAAAGATGTGAAGTCAGCCTTCAAGAAAGTCCTGGGGAGATTCAGAAAACCCAAATAAATGGCAACGATTGTCGTGATTCCAAACCCTCCTGCCAAGATCAGAGTCAATAAAGAGATCTGCCATGCAATCCACAAAGCTTATTCAGTAAATAGACACACAGTCATAGGGACTGTGAATGCTAGGAGCTATCCTCTAAGCTTAATTAGCTTAATAAAGCAAGGCAGTTGCCTATGAACTAAATGGACATTTCCCGCCATGCCCAACAGGCTTTTACCAAACCCCTCCTTCAGGCAGGGTCTTCAAACTATAAACTCTGGTGAGTGGCTCGCCTAGTGGACCACCTCCCATCTCCTCTCACTCTGCTTGCTCAACCCTGCTCAACTCTGGGACCTGTCAATTCTGAATCTCCCTCCCCCTCCAACAAAGACTGAGTTCCCAGGGGCAGGGAAGACGATCTCTGAGTCTGGGCTTTCTATTCAATAAGCTCCTGGGAAGATACCTCCTTGACTCCTGGAGAGTTTTGGAGAATTTCCTCCCCCGCTTAGCAAGTCCTACAGACTCCAGATGTGTTAGGGTTGCTTGAATGGACACAACACCACAGCAGCTCTTACCAAAAAATGTAGGCCACAACAAGTAAACCAAGAAGTTGTGCTTTAGCAAACAGCACAGCATGCAGGGTTTAAATTGTTCATGTGGTCATGTTGCACGAGTAAGGTGACCATATGGAAAGGAGGACACGGCTCCTATATCTTTAACAGTTGTATAGAAAAGGGAATTTCAGCAGGTGTCATTGGTTTGCATGCAGCACCTGGTGAAATTCCCTCCTCATCACAACAGTCAAAGCTGTAGGAGCCCTGCCCTCTTGACCAGATCATGTTCTGCTGTTTTTTGCCCAAAATAGCCATTTCCCCACTAGGCCCGCTTTTCTGAAAGAATGTAAGGAGCTGCAAGGTTAATATTTGGGTCACAGCCCTTCAGCACATAATCCAAAAGTCTTCTGCACTTTCCCCTTCCTCATCTGGAATCGTCACTCAGTTTTAAGTGGGGAAACAAAGAGGATTTATCTCCTGGCTTCGATATACACTGACTGTAGACTGTGTATGTAGCCTCACCACTAAATTGTTAAAAGAAAATTAACTGGTGCGGTCATGATTTCTAAAGGCCATACCTGTCTGAATCTCTCCAAATCAGCCAGACATTTCCACAAAGGCGTGATTGGTGTGGTGTCAGTGGATACCCTAAATGAGCACTTTTCACAATCCCGGCTAGATCTAAGGCTCCATCATATTTAGGGTTATGGCACTCTCCTAGTCCGTCTTTTCCACTTTTGGTGTGTTTGATTCACATGACGTCATCCTTGTCCTGCACTATTCTTGTTTTTTTCCCTCCATTCTCATGGCTTATTTTGTACCTGGGAAAATCCATTTCATCTAGGAAGTGCACAATAAAAGCACAAATGTAAACTAGTAAATCCGCTTCTGTGTTTGGGTGTGTGTTTGGGTTGGTGTTTTGAAGGCCATTTTCAGTGACTAAAGAATAGAGCATGCTTTTAATCGGCCAGGGCAGTTTTACAAGTTACTTCCACCTTTTCAACTTTGGACACATTAGGAGTTGGGAGGAAGGTTTCAGTGCTCCAACTCCCTCTTTTTTTCTTTTTTTTTTGCTTCCTTCCTTATTTTTGCTGAACCCCTCTCCTGTTGGAATCACAGAACTTCACCCTGGCGCCTATCCACCTTAACCTTTCAAATCACTCTGATCCTTCCTCATAAATCCATTTCTGTCCACTTCCACCCCCCTTCCACATGCCTTATAAATCTTTCTAGTAGTTCTCTTCCGTTTTGTTTAATTATTCTTCCTCCTATATTTTCCTATATTATCCTATATTATATTATCCTATACGGCAAGAGAAAACATTTCCTGGTGCTAGTGAATTTCATGTTCTAGTTCCTTTTACTGCATGAAATCTTCTTAGGCAAAGCAGTTTCATACAAAATCAAGCCCACAGGGTGTTTCCAAGGAGACCCAATTTGCAAGACAAAGGGCTATCCTTTCCAGCGAGTCATGACCAGTGAATTGCTAGCCCTGTCCTTGGCAACAGATTAACATCTGAAGGATCTGACAGGAAAATAACACAATGTAACTTTGAAACAAAACTGAGCTATGGGGGCTGCGAACGTAGTATGATTTGGATGTAAATACAGTTTACAGTATGTGGATGTAAATACAGTTTTGGATGTAAATGGGATTTACTTTGGAGTAAGGGAACCAGCCATCACTATTTTATGAACTGGAGATGTTCAGCTTTGCATGATCAAAGGAAAGGAATTTGGGATTTTTCAGGTTTCTGTAAACCGGAAAAGTCCTGTGCCCACCCCCACCCCACCCCAAGGACCCCCATTGCATTATTTGGACTCACAGGGAGCAGCCGGGGGCCAACCTAGGCAAGAAGCCAGGTATAGAAAGGGCATCTATGTCTGTTTCGGCCCTCCATTTGGTAGTCTTCAGGAGCAACTACTACATAAAGCAAATGAGCACATAAAACTGTCATTATGCTCTGCTAGTTCATTTCTCTTTAGTAGTCTGGGGTCCAGATCTTTTTAGAATGGGGAAAAACATAGTGTGGTTTCGTTCAGTCTAAATTATCTCCAGGGTCCCTTACTCAGTGCCTCTAATCACAAAGAGTTTGAGCATTCCCCCCAACTCTGTAACTCTTGACATTACTAGACCTGTTGAAAATATATTTTAAAACTTAAGCGGGAAAACAGTGAATACCCCTTTAACTTGTTAAACCTATCAAAACATGCCACACCAGAAGTCTTAAGAGATGAATAGTTTATGAAGAAAATAAAATGCAAAACAACATCAGACACATCAGAAAAGAGGACTCTTCTTCTCCCCAAAGTGAGGCTAGAACCAGCCTGCTTCCCAGATGTCAGGAAGCAAAACTCTCTTCCCTCAAAGAAGGACAGCCTGCTTATGAACCAAAGTTTCACTCCCATTCAATTCCATAGCTTCCTTCTAAGCCCTTCTGTTCCCAGCAGTTGATCCCAAAAAGGAACCTTAGTAACACAAACGATTAAGGGAAAGGGGAGAGCAGAGGAAGAAGGGGAGTGGGTAAGAGCACAGACCAGTAAACAGAAGTGGTACGGTCCAATCATGCTGAGGGAATTGCTTCTCCACATACACACACAAACACACACAGAGATCCAGAAATTCTCACCTGCTACTGCTTTTGCTCCACATGGCAGTTATTCCACACACATCCCACTCTCAACATTTCAAGTGCCTCGTTCTGAACTTCCATAGGCTTTTATCAGCAGATAAAAATGATTTTAAAAATAGGTAAATTAAAATTTTACAACAAAAGAAATTCTATTCCAATAACTACAGTAGAAAAGGAATAAGTAAACAGCATTTGTTAAAACATGACTATTATAGGGCCTGTACAGGTGATGAGTACAAACCGTTGCCAACATATTTTCAGAAACACTTTCCATGACAAAGTGGTTCCACCCCCTCCTGTTAACTTTCTCCCTCATTCTTTAAACAAACTCCCTGAAATTTTCAGGTTATGTAAAATAGGCATTTCTTTCAGACACAGGCAATTTTCAGGAAGATTAGTGAAACCCCAACAAAACTTGTGGTTACCCCAACTCTGTTAATTCTCCTCTCTTGTATGAGGGTAGGGCATGTTTTGGCTTTAGCTTTATGAGCATAGGAAGAATTAAATCAGTATTTGTGTGTATATATATATATATATATATATATGATATACAAATTTACATATTTGAAATTTATTTAAGATTGAAGTACTGGTTCAAACTCCTACAGACAAGTGGATCCATTTGTCAGATCTTAGAATCAGACTATGCCATCTGAGGATCTTTTACATATGGGCTTTAAGGTGCAATTGCAATTTAGTTTTTATTCTTTTCATTTTCTAAATGTTATGTGCTTTTTATTTTCTAATAACAATTATTTTAAATAAAGCAGACGTAGGTTTCTATGCCCACTTTTTTTTTAAAAAAAATCAAGTGTTCATCGCTCCTCAGTATTAACTCAAAAATAACCCATTACCTAGTCTGACCAGATAATCCAGGTCAGGGCTCATGTAACTTTAACAGTTGTAGAGAAAAGGGAATTTCAGCCAGTGTCATTTGTATGCAATTAGTTCCTGGTAAAATTCCCTCTTCATCACAACAGTTAAAGGTGCAGGCACTATACTAGAGTGACCATATACAAAAGAAGGCAAGGCCCCTGCAACTTTAACTGTTGTGATGAAGAGGGAATTTCACCAGGAACTAATTGCATACAAATGACACTGGCTGAAATTCCCTTTGCTCTACAACTGTTAAAGTTACATGAGCCCTGACCTGGATTTTATCTGGTCAGCCTACCATTACCATGACAGAGAGGCCCTTTGGGGGATGTTAGAACATCAGTCAGAGCAATCCTACAGAGGTCAGAACCAGAGAGCCCATTGTGGAGGAAATACCACATCCAAGCCCTGCCAGACTAATGCCAGCAAAGGCAGAAGTGGTGGGCAGTGGGGTTTACATAGGTTATTTTTCTCCATTTTTGGAGACATCATAGGGGAATGAGGTTGATTTGTGAATCCAAGGTCTTCCTTGATGTGTTGTCCCTCCCTCCTTCCATATCCCCCTTTTGTCTGCTGACACAACAAGATGGCCTCCAGAGGAAGACCCTGTACTCTGACTGTGGATCTCCCTTTCCACCCATGGGCTGAAAAGGGATGATCACAACTGAGCTTTTACGTGCCCTCGAGATGAAAGCACTGGGTGCTGGGTGCAGTGGGGGAAGCGCTTGTTTACATGCAGAACAGCTCACAGCCCAAGGGATGGGATGTTTTCTTCCTCTCAAATGTGAAATACCCTGTAAGGGGGGGGGCAGAGAAAGCTCTGCAGCTGGATATGAATATTCACAGCTGAAATCAGCAAAATGAAGGAATCATTCTAATTGCTTGCATAGGGAACTGACTCAGAAATCTTATTTTAGAGACCCTTGAGGGAGACTTGTAGTGATCTTCACTCAGAAAAAGCAACAACCTCCAGTATAAGCTACCTGATAGGCTTGTCCACATGGAGTTAGCAGGATAGCAAGCTAGGCTTCATACAGGTAAGACTTCATACAGGTAAGGTTGCTCTGGAGATAGACTATGGAAATGTCTCCATGGCTCTATAACGCTACTGCTATGTCAGCTTAAGCTTCTCATCCTAGAATTTGGCAAGCCCACACATAGCCCTATCATGGCTGATTGCTAAGGACTGAAAGTCAAATGAACTTCCATCCATTCCAATTTTTAGTTGAGGAGACATTGCAAATATGAGGTGTTCAAAGTTGGCTCCCTTTTTCCATTTCTGTCTAAGGAGACATATCTGTTCCCATTGAAATATGTAACTGCTTCAAATACACTGGACCTGTTCAGATGACACTTCAATCTCATGTGGTTAGTGAAGCTGTGGTTCTCTGAGGTTAGCACTAACCACAAACCGTGCTGCTAACCCTGCTCTAGATAGTCTGACTGTTGGTAGTGAGTGAGCAGGGTTGAGCAAAAATCTTCGCAAAAGAAACCTTAAACCCTGCTGCTTCACCAAAAGCCTTAACCAGCAGGGTTTAAGGTGTCTTTTGAACAGTACCACTCTGTTTATCCAGCTTCTCTATGATGTTGACAATGGCAGTAATCTTGAGTTGTAGGGGGAAGGTAGAGGTACAGTTTGAGAAAGAGCCCATTATTTCTTCTGAGGTAATGTTTCGCAGGGCTGCTTCTCGTGTGTTTGAGATATACCAATACCATTGTTTCATTGACACATGCAAAAATCAAATGCCTGCATGCAATGAACAACACATTTGCTGATGTGTGCGTAATAATAATAATTTCTTCCCCGCCTCTCCCTCCAGATCGAGGCGGGGAACAATATTAAATACAAAGTAGTATAAAATACATAAAACTGATTAAAAACATATAAAACTAATACATTATTAAAATAACAATGAAACTCTTGAAATTCAACTAGGTAGGTCTGCAGGAAGGTTTTAAGGTGCACTCAACAGGTAGATTGAATTGCCTGCAGCTCTTGCAGGAACTTCCATTGCCTCAGGTGTGAAGAGGCACTCTGATTATGCACTCTATAACACAAGGATACAAAAAGCCCAATTGACTTGAACCAAAGGTCCATCCAGCCATTATCCTGTCCCATTCTGTGAGCCATGCCCACTTATGGCTGCCTTAAGGAAATGCATAATAATGCACAGCATTAATGGGAAGCATCCTTGTCCCTGATTATCATTCTCAGCTTTTACTTTCTAGCTCTTAACAGAACCTGATTCGCTGCTCCTTTATGACATTGGCCATTGATGCTCTTAAGGTGCAATCCTATGCATGCCGACTTTGGATTCTATCCAGTTTGCTCTATGGGCGATACTTTACGGGTGGCAATGCAGCTGTACTTGATCCAGAAGTTGCCTCAGGATCTCTTGTGATGAAATAGAGTATACTATGGTTATGGCATGAAACAGCACATGTTTATCTGACAAACAAGAGAAGAAAACATTGCTGATGGTCAGATATCCTGGGAGTTGTTGTCCAAAACGTCTGGAACAACCAGCTTGGGGGAGGCTACTGTATAATATGGAAGTGAAAATCTATGCATTCAGTAATGTTCACTCCAGAATGGCATTCCCTTGTATTTTTCAATATATTCTACACTTGGGCACTTGCTGCAGGCATGCAATTGATTTCATTCAAGCAGAGACAAGCCTATCATGAATACCACTGTCCAAAGGGCTGGTAGACCTCATTTGGAATATTGCATCCCGACGTAGTTGGGTCATCCATGTTCAACTCAGATTTATTCAGAGGTACTTAAGTGGTTGAGCAAGGAGAACGAATAGAGAGGGCCTGCTACAAGAGAAAAGACTGATAGTGCTAGTCAAGGTCAGTATATATATATATATATATATATATTCAAAAAGTGACCACGACATGACCATGCTTTGCAAAACAGAAACCAAGAAAAGAACCCTCAAATGCCTAAATAATGTCAGTGCTGCTCAGTTATAAACTGAGACCAGAATATGTTTTCAAACTATTTTAAAAAATGGAATATCCTCCCAATTCTTTGTTTTAAAAATGAACTGTGTACATTTCTGAGGAACAATTTGTAAATTTTTATTTTCCTTTATTCCTCACTAGAATATTTATTTATTTACTTAAAATATTTACAACCTGCCCTTCATTATCAAAACACAGGTTGGTGTACAAAATACCCAAAAATAACAATTGCAATAAAATACAAAAATAAATACAACTACAAGGAAAATCTAGCAAACTAGATATTAAAAACACCAAGTGCCCAGGAGGTGTCAGAGGTGACCCAGAAAGAAAGATCAGAATATTGGATTGGGCAACCGTGGCCTAAAAACATTGCTAGAGTGCTAAAAACATTGGGGTGGCAAGGAAAAGGTTTGATGGATATGTCATGTTGTTTGAATTGTACTTAAGGTCAAGGAGGAATTTTCTCATGGCCTGATTGGTTGGTGCCTCTGGAGGAGCATCAAAGATATGAATCCTCAAGTGCTTACACACTAAATATGGATCAATTGCTTTTTACATTGAGAGAACACCCCAATGATCGTTACTGAATCCTCACTGAGAACCCTGTCAACATTGTGAATTAAATTAATCCCATTGTGTAGCTTCTAACTCCAACTATTCCTCATTTTTATTTTGTCAGTGTTTGTTTAAGGACACACTAGCAGTGACAAACAGTCTCTACAGGGTTACTTGCCATGCTGATTATTATACATCCCTGTGCCCAGTTCGTTATTTTATGGAATACTTGTGCTGTTTAGCTGAAGGTCATGACAATTTTGTGATAGTGCATGTGACTTGTACTCTTGAAGGTGCCATTAGTGGCATGGCTGATGTCATTAAGATGAATGATATTGCTGCCAGGGTAAATGAAGGGACACAAGGCAATGAATCCAGAAGAGGTAATAGGGATCTTATTGATTTCACCTCAGGCGCTGTTTCGGATGCAACCTTCCAGTATGATGTAATATGATGGAGTGGTGATATGGAGATTCTAACTTGAAGGCAGATGGCAGGATGAGATTACTCTTATCCTTCCAACTTGTTTGTTCTGTTTGCCTGTAAGAGACATATAAAAAGTAACCAGTTTGATATGGTTAGATCATTGGACTAGGAATGTGAAGACCCAAGTTCAAATCCCTGTTCAGCCATGAAGCCCATTGGATCTGTCACTGTATCTTACCCTACTTCACAGGGCTATTGTGATGATAAAAAGGAGAGGCAGAGAACCATATACGTTACCTTAAGCTGATTGGAAAGAAAAAAGACTATAAATATAATACAAAAAAATTTACAAAATTATGCATGGTGTGGAGAATGTGGGTAAGGAGGCATTTTTCTCCCTCTCCCAAAGTACTAGAACCCAGGATCATCCCATGAAGTTGATTAGTGGGATATTCAAGATAGATAAAAGGAAGTACTTCTCCACAGAATGCAATTGTACTATGGAATTCAGCATCACAAGATGTAGTGATGGCCAACAATTTGGATGGCTTAAAAATGAGATTGAATAAATTCCTGGAGGACAGGCTCTCTATAGCTACTAGTCTTGATCACTACATGATCCCTTCAGTATCAGAGGCAGTAAGCCCATATACACCAGTTTCTGGGGAACATGGGTGAGAGGTAGGGTTGCCATATTCTGAATCCACAAAACCGGGACAAAAAATTGGGGGGGGGGGGAGTAGGGATTTTTAAAAAAAACAATTTTGGGTGGGCTAGGATTTTTTTTAATAAAAACAATTTTATTTCATTTCTAGTGTGAAATGCAGCATCCAATTAACAGCATCCTGACATGCAGCTGTTAATAGGCAAGCAAGTGTAGGACCTATTGGCTAGTGGTTGTTGGTGATAGTTCGTTTGTTTTCCTTCTGTGAGTCTGGTCCAATAATCCAGCAGGTGCACTTCTCTCCCACATATTAGATAAATCACTGCTCACAACAAGGTTTTTTTTAGGAAGTATTTTACTCATTTAGATAAGCATTTAAAGAACTGAAATCAACTTATTTTCATACATTACACAGTCTCTTTCTTTCATTTGGCAGCCAATAACAAAATGATGAAGTGAAGCAAAACAATATTCAGGCATTCCTCTGCCCTTTCCACAACACAAACTGCTTTACCTGTCCCTTCCAGCTTACCCAGCCGGCTTACCCAGAACTCTTTGCTTTTTTCCCTTCTTTTTATAATAATAATAATAATAATAATAATAATATTTATTTGTAACCCGCCTCTCCCTCCGGATCGAGGCGGGGAACAGCAACAATATAAACATAAAAATCACAACAGTTAAAATTTTTAAAAAGCAAGAGAACAATACAACATTAAAAACATCTTAAAATTCATCTGGATAGGCCTGTCGGAAGAGG
Organism: Anniella stebbinsi; assembly: GCA_029215795.1. Taxonomy (NCBI): domain Eukaryota; kingdom Metazoa; phylum Chordata; class Lepidosauria; order Squamata; family Anniellidae; genus Anniella; species Anniella stebbinsi. The sequence continues at coordinate 262,591,502 of JARDYH010000001.1, forward strand.
ACAGTCTTCATGACTCTCTTAAATTCATGAAGACTGTCAATTTGTCTAACTTCCTCCGACAGACCATTCCATAGTCTGGGAGCGATGGACGAAAAGGTCCTCTGGGTAACACTCGCCAGCCTAGTTCTGGCTGGCTTGAGTAAGTTCTTCCCAGAGGACCTAAGTGTGCAGGGCGGATTGTATGGGAGAAGGCGATCCCGCAGGTACCCTGGACCCAAACCATGCAGTTAATGGAGTTAATTCAGGTGTGTCTTATGCCTTAATTCAGAACACCTGCCTTCAATTTCTACTTTTATTCTCTCCTTATCTTCCTTGTTTAAAAAATAATACATACTTAATTACATTCCTTTCAATTACTAACAGTGGTGGGCAGCCTAATATTCATATGAATACAGTAATATGAATAAATTGTTATATATTAAGCCATTACTACTACTACTGCAGAAGTATAGGGAGAGGAAAGCAAAAGGGAAGAAGTGAAAGTATGCAGCAGAGCGGCTGTGCAGAAGGGATGGAAGGGAGGATGTAGGAATAATGGGAAACTGGCCCAAGGTACCTTGCTGCCTGAGACAAACAGCACCCCACCCAAAGCAAACACTTTCAATTGGCTTGCCTGCAGCCCTGGAGAGGCGCTGCCAGTCAGTGTCGCCAATACTGGGCTAGATGGACCAAGCGCCTGACTCAATATGTGTTATGCATTCTTACCAGGGAGCAAATCCCATTGAACGCAATAGGATTTACTTCTGAGTAGACCTATCTACAATTGCTCTGCATATCAGTTCCACCTAACCATCATCCCCTTCTCTCTCTCTCTCTCTCTCTCTCTCTCTCTCTCTGTCACACACACACACACACACACACACACACTCACCTATGTCTGCTTTGGACGGAGTGGGGGTGGGTTGAGTTATGGCAATGAAAAAAACTGAAAAGAAGGATGAGAAGCAAGAGGGATAGAGTTGAGAAGGAGGAAATCAAAAGGATGGAAAATGGAGGAGAAAAAGAGTGAGGAGGGAAACAAAGAAGTAAATAAGCCGAGAGCAATAGGAAAGGGAGGGGACGAGGAAAGCCCCTGCTGAAAATGCGGACAGAGAGAACCAAAAAATGCAAAAGGTAGGCACACAAAACAAAGGCTCTCTACTGCACCAACATGTAGCAGCCCTGTCGCCTTCTCTGCCAATTATCTCTGCCACAGTCAGACTCAGGGGATCGGAAACAGAGCTTGTTGTCCCTCAGCACAATCGGTGTGCTGTGGGTTGCGCCACTTTTTCTGCCAATGCACACTCTTTTTCCCCGCTTTTCCTCCTTCCTTCTCTCACACCGGGCCTCCCCCGGCTTCACCCTCATCATGTTCATTGGCTGCTTCTGCTTCTGCACAGCAGCAGCCATCTTTTGCAGAGTTTTTTCTTCAAGTCTCGCGGGAATCCGGAATTCCTGCACAGCCCGGCAGGACATTTTGGACTCAATGGGAAATCGGGACATTCCCGGTTTTCCGGGACATATGGTAACCCTAGTGAGAGAGTGCTCTTGTACCATGTCCTGCTTGTGGGTTCCTGGTCGACAGCTGGTTGGCCACTGTGTGAACTGAGTGCTGGACTAGATGGGCTCTACTTATGATCTTAAGTTCTAACAAAGAGCAATAAGCAACAACAATCACTACAGTGATTATAACTGGATCCTTGTAATTGCACTGGAAAACCATCATACACAGACCTAATCAGGGCTCAGAATCCATTGCAATTTAATATTGAAGATGTAATATGTTGATACAAATTGCAGGCTAAACCACGTCTTCTTAAGGCATGCTTAACTGTTTCATGTACTCATCAGTTCCTTGCCTGTTGTAGGGAAAATGCCCTCTCTAGTTACTAGTTGCAGTAATGCATAGTGTTTAATTGCTCTTCCTGTAGCATTTCGTTTATAAACAATAAGAGGTGTTACACACCCTACAGTAAACTTTTGTGGATCTGCTCCTTTGAGTAAGTAGAGTATCCTATTTTCTGTTATACATTTCCAGCATACTCTAAATCCAGCTATTTAGATTTAGCCAGTTTTAAACACTTTGAATGGGAATTACAGTTTACAGTTCTTATTCAAAGATGAACATTTTCCATTGTTAAGAACTGATCAGGTATTTATCAATATGAGTACAAGACATCTATCTATCTTTCCAAAGTGTGTGTCTTCTCTTAACATAGCCTTCTCCAATCTGGTGCGCTCCAATGTGGTGGACTGCAACATCCATCATTCCCAGCTAACATGGTAATTTGCCAAGCTGGCTGAAAATAAGTGGAGCTAGAGAGCCTTTCTGTGCTCATGATTGCTCAATCAACAGGGTAGTTTGCAGGCCCTTTGCATGACATCATCACCTTCCAGGGCATCTCTTATCACGGGGTTTCTAGCTAGAGGAAAGTAAGGTATTTTCCTGAACGGTATTATATTTTTAGTGTGCAACTGCACAATTCTGCTATACCACACTGCCATCTAGTGACTGTTCAATGACACATATAGAAAGGCAAAGAAAAACAAACCCTGGAAAAAAAAGCACATGTAAAGAAGCCAATCTTTCTCTCGCAAAACATTGGAAGCAGAAGCCCTGGTAAGGTGCAGGATGAAAGCCTGGTGTAAAGCCGTGTCTGTTATAAACACAAACCCATTTGGGGCTGTATCGAAAGAGTGGCCACTGCTATACTGTACCTGGACAACAGTGCAAAACTGTAATAATTTTGAAAAAAGGCGAAAAACCGCATACCATGAAAGGATGTACTATGCCGGGAGAGCTATGCAATATTGTTGAAAATATTTCCTATTTTGGTCTTATAAGGAAGAAGTGCTGTAGCAATAAAGAATTTTGTAATGTTCATTTATGAAAATGCAAGAAAATAATTGATCAAAGAAGAAGAAAAGAACAACTGCTGTTTTATGTTTTATGGTTTTAAATTTTGTATATTGACTTTTAATGTTCAGTCTTTTAATTTTTGTAAACTGCCCAGAGAGCTTCGGCTATGGGGTGGTATATAAATGTAATAAATAAGAATAAGAATAAGAATAATAGAGAAACCCTTAGTATTCCAGTTGACAGGGCTCATGGTGTTACTGACAGGCCTTCTGTTAGCACAGTGTTCTTGGGGTTGTTGTCGTCTTCATTACTATCTTAATTATATTCATATAGCACCATCACTGTGCATGATACTTTACAGAGTACAAACTGACAGGTCCCTCCCCATGGAACATACAATCTCACGTTTGACAGTGAGGAAACAACAGAAGAGGGGAGAGAAGGCGAGGCAATAAACCGGGAAGTATTACAGCCAGGTTGGTCACCGGTACATCTAGGGGTGACCACATTACACCAGTTTTAAAATCTCTTCACTGGCTTCCAATCAGTTTCTGGGTGAAGTACAAAGTGTTGGTTATTACCTTTAAAGCCCTACATGGTTTGGGTCCAGGTTACCTACGGGATCGCCTTCTCCCATACATTCCGCCCCGCACGCTCAGGTCCTCTGGGAAGAATTTATTACAGTCAACAAGAACTAGACTGACAACCGTTACCCAGAGGACCTTCTCTTCTGCCGCTCCCAGATTGTGAAATGACCTGCCGGGAGAGATTCGCCAACTCACCTGTCTTCAGGAATTTAAAAGATCTATAAAGACTGATCTCTTCCAGCAGGCCTACCCAGATGAATTTTAAAGTGTTTTATTGGTGTTTTAATGATGTATTGGTTTTATGTGCTTTTAATCAGTTTTGTATTTTATGTTTGATGCTGTTCCCTGCCTCGATCCATTGGTAGAGGCGGGTAATAAATAAATATATTATTATTATTATTATTATTATTATTATTATTATTATTCAGATGAACATCTTTAGGCTGAGAACAGGGGGACCTGGGGGTTGTGCCAAGCGCTTCACAGAAAAGGAGAGCTCGGGGAAAGATTTGAAGGAGTTCAGAAAGGTGGCATCATTCGGGTGTCCAGAGAGGTAGTTCCAAGTATAAAGAGCAGCAAGGGTGAATGGGTGTAGCCTTTTGTAGGTGCAGGAGACCTATCGACACTTTTGGCCAAACACAGTGAGTGGACATTATGCAATGATGGTAAGGTGCAGCTTAAGATGGCTTCTTCAAGCAAAAGCAGTGTGCCAGGAATCTATGCCAAACATTTTTTAAAAAAAATTAAAAAGCAATAGTGGTAATGAGCTAAATTGTACCAAATGAGTAAGGGTGATTTTCAAAACACCTCAAACTGACAGATACACTTCTATATAACACTGATGTAAACAGAACTTTCCCAATTCCTCTTCTCTGTATCAGCAGGTGACATCTACGAAGACAATGGAAACAGAAAGCAACAGCACTCTACTTACTGATTTTGTTTTGGTGGGGTTTACAACAGATCCACTCCTGAGAATAATCTTCTTTGTCCTTTTCCTGATCTCATACACCATAACGCTGACTGGAAACCTGGGTCTCATGACGCTGATCTATCTAGAGTCCCACCTGCACACCCCCATGTACTTCTTTGTGGGCAGCCTTTCCTTCCTGGATGTCTGGTACTCTACAGTATATACTCCCCGGATCCTGGCTGATTGCGTGTCCAAGAACAAGTCCATCTCCCTCAGTAGCTGTGCGGCCCAATTCTTCTTCTCTGCCGGCTTGGCCTACAGCGAATGCTTCCTGCTGGCATTCATGGCATATGACCGCTATGTGGCCATCTGCAACCCCCTCCTCTATGCCACTGCCATGCCCAAGAAGCTCTGCATCCAGCTGGTTGTTGTGTCTTACATAGTAGGATTTGCCAATGCCATTGTGCACACAGGTAACACCTTCCGCCTACACTTTTGTGGGAGCAACATTATCAATCACTATTTTTGTGATGTACCACCACTCATGAAGATGGCCTGTGATGATATCCGGGTTTATGAACTCATCCTGGCTGCTGTTATTGGTTGCAATATGTTGGCTGCCACAGCTCTCATCCTTGGCTCCTATACAGGCATCGTGGCAGCCATCATACGCATCCGTTCAGCTGCAGGGCGCCGCAAGGCCTTCTCCACTTGCTCTGCCCACCTCATCTCAGTCTCCCTCTACTATGGCTCCCTCCTCTTCACATATTCCCGACCCAGTTCTCAGCACACTCCAAACTGGGACAAGGCAATTGCTTTGATCTACACAGTCATCAATCCCCTCATCAACCCCTTGATTTACAGTTTGCGCAATAAAGATGTGAAGTCAGCCTTCAAGAAAGTCCTGGGGAGATTCAGACGACCCAAATAAATGGTAGTGATTGTCTTGATTCCAAGCCCTCCTGCCAAGATGTGAGTCAATATATAGGTCTGCCATACTATCCACAAAACTTTATTCAGTAAATAGACACACAGTCATAGGGACTGTGAATGCTAGCAGCTATCTTCTAAGCTTAATTAGCTTAATAAGTAAGGCAGTTGCCTATGAACTAAATGGACATTTCCCGCCATGCCCAACAGGCTTGTACCAAACCTCTCCTTCAGGCAGGGTCTTCAAACTATAAACTCTGGTGAGTGGCTAGCCTAGCAAACCACCTCCCACCTCCTCTCAACTCTGCTGGCTTGACCCTGCAGCAGACTCTGGGACCTGTCAATTCTGAAGCTCTCTCTCCCTCCAACAAAGACTGAGTTCCCAGGGCCAGAGAGGATGATCTGAGTCTGGGCCTCCTGTTCAATAAGCTCCTGGAAAGATTCCTCCTTGACTCCTGGAGAATCTTGGAGAATTTCCTCCCTTGCTTTCTGTCTTGGCTGGTCTTCTTCAGCCTCTGAGTCCAATTCAGGATACATGCCAGGGAGATTTATCCTGACAGTGATGTTGTTGTCCTTTCCACTTGATACTGGTTACAGATGTGGGAATGAAGCACTGCCCTAATATTCTTTTTTTCACAAGAGACAATGGAGAGTACTGGGAAACCAAGGGTTTTTCTACATGAGGTATTTAAATCCACCACTTTCTTGAGGCATCTTCTTCTGGATAATTTGTGGGATTAAGATTAGCTCCTTTACACATTTCCCCCCAGGACCTTGCTCTCTCTGCCTTTCTATATGTAATAATAATAATAATAATAATAATAATAATAATAAAAAATTTATTTTTTACCCGCTTCTCTGTTTAGATCGAGGCGGGGAAAAACAGTAAATATAAAATATGAAAAGATACATAAAACTGATTAAAAACATGGTGCACATTATTAAAATAGCAATAAAACATCCTAAAACATTCTAAAATTCCACCGAATATGCCTGCTGGAAGAGATTAGTCTTTGTAGCTTTCTTAAATTCTAAAAGACTGTTAAGTTGATGAGTCTCCTCTGGCAAGCCATTCCACAGTCTGGGAGTGGTAATACAATCCGCCCTGCATGCTCAGGTCCTCTGTGAAGAATTTGCTACAGTCAGCCAAAACTAGGCTGACAACTGTTACCCAGAGGATCTTCTCTTCTGCCACTCCCAGACTGTGGAATGGCTTGCCGGAGGAGATTTGTCAACTTAATAGTCTCTTTGACTTTAAGACCGCCATAAAGACTGATCTCTTCTGGCAGGCCTACCCAGTTGAATTTTAAGAGGTTTATTGGTATTTTAACAATGTATTAGTTTTATGTGCTTTTAATCAGTTTTATGTATTTGATATTTGATGTTATTCCCCACCTTGATCCAGAGAGAGGGGTAGGTAAGAAATAAATTTAATATTATTTTTGTTGTTGTTGTTGTTTTTGTTGTTAAAGAAGGTTTCACTCCCCTCGCGTTCATGCTCCATTGTGTGAACAGAGTAGCCCTCCTTCACCCCCACTTCAAATGTGAATGGAACAAATATAAGTTTACCATGCATGAAGCTGCCCTACATGTCTAGTTTGGGCTTTAGCTGTTAGGACAATGATGCTCCCTCCAAATCCACTCCAAAACTGCAAAATAAATCCCAACCACCTTTGTACCATTAAGTGGGGAAACAAAGAGGATTTATCTCCTGACTTCGATATACACTGGTTGCTCACCACCAAATCGTTAAAAGAAAATTAACTGGTGCAGTCATGATTTCTAAAGGCCATACCTGTCTGAATCTCTCCAGATCAGCCAGAAATTTCTGCAGAGTTGTGATTGGTGAGCACTTTTCACAATCTCGGCTGGATCTACCCTAATGCTTTATAGTGGTATTGAAGTGTACTGATAACTGTTGGGGCACAATCCACATTCCATATACTGTTTTCGAAGTGTTATCTCCTGGTTTTTATTCCACATTCATAATGATTTGACCCAAGGTGTCAGTAGGGTTTCAGGCCTGGTTTTGGCACGGAAACAGCCTTGGTTGCCATGTATGATGACCTATGTAGGGAGAAGGCAGGGGGAGTATGACTCTGTTGATTCTCCTTGATCTCTCAGCAGCTGTCAATACCATCGATAATGGTATCCTTCTGGGATGACTGTCTGAGTTGGGAGTAGGAGGCACTGCATTGCAGTGGTTCCGCTACTACTTGGTGGGTCGGCTCCAGAAGGTGGTGCTTGCAGAACATTGCTTGGCCCCATGGATTTTCCAGTATGGAGTTCCACAGGGGTCAGTCTTGTCCCCCATGCTGTTCAACATGTACATGAAACCATTGAGTGCAGTCATCAGAAGTTTTGGAGTGTGTTGTCATCAGTACGCTGATGACACGCAACTCTATTTCTCCTTATCTTCATCAGTTGAGGCTGTGGCTGTGCTGAACCAGTGCTTGGCTGCGACAATGGACTGGACGAGAGCTAATAAATTGAAATTCAATCCAGACAAGACTGAGAAGCACTTAGTGGGTGGTTCTTCTGACCGGATGGAGGGTGTTCAACCTGTTCTGGATAGGGTTGCACTCCCCCTGAAGGAGCAAGTTCGTAGCTTATGGGTTCTCCTAGAACCATCTCTGTCACTTGAGGCTCAGGTGGCCTCAGTGGCATGGAGTGCCTTCTACCAACTTCGTTTGGTGGCCCAGCTATGCCCCTATCTGGTCAGGGATAACCTGGCTTCAGTTGTCTATGCTCTGGTAACCTCCAAGTTAGATTACTACAATGCACTCTACGTGGGGCTGCCTTTGAAGACAGTTCAGAAGCTGCAGCTTGTGCAAAATGCGCGCTTGCATTGGCTGCCTATATGTTTCCGAGCTGGATTCAAGGTGCTGGTTTTAACCTATAAAGCCTTACATGGTTTGGGATCACAATACCTGACAGAACGCCTCTCCCAACATGAACCTACCCGTATACTATGTTCAACACCTAAGGCCCTCCTCCGGGTGCCTACTCCGAGGGAAGCTCAGAGGATGGCAACAAGGGAGAGGGCCTTCTCAGTGGTGGCCCCCTAATTGTGGAATGATCTCCCTGACAAGGCTCACCTGGCGCCAACATTGTTATCTTTTTGGTGCCAAGTCAAGACTTTCCTCTTCTCCCAGGCATTTAACAGCATATACTGAGTTTTTAATTGACCCCAGGACTATATTTAGGTCTGGCTGAGAGTTCACAGCTGTTTTAGATGTACACTATTTTTATATGTCATCTTTTTTTATGGTTTTATGGTTTTAAATTTTGTATATCGATTTTTAATGTCCAAAGATTTAATTTTTGTAAACCGCCCAGAGAGCTTCAACTATGGGACAGTATATAAATGTAAATAATAATAATAATAATAATAATGGTGTGGTTTGAACACTCACTCAAACAGCTTAAGTTAAACAATTGGATACTTCTGCAAAATTTTGGTTAGCTACCTTCCATCTGTCCTTCAGGGTCTGATTTGCCATATTCAGGGTAAACTCACTGCAGGGCTGTCATGAGTCACTCTTTTCCAGGAACAGTCCTTTTCAGCCAGCCAGTTAGAGACAAGGAATTCCACTTGCTTTGGAATTTGCATGAGTTGTTTCATAATAGGAACCAGGAGCTTTTCTACATGAGGCATTTATTGTGTGCTAGTGATTCCTTCCTCGTGGATGTTTGCGGGTGCTTTAGACAATGTTATGAACTTCTAGGATCATTATTCTGTAGGGGGATTTTTCAGATGACTTTTTTTTAAGGGACACTGAATTCAGGCACCTTGCATTAATGTTCCCAAAATTCCCCACTCCAGTAGGTAAAAAGGAAGATACGAAGATAGACACTCAGAATGATTGATTTTACCCATACTCACGAACTCAATGAAACTGTTCTTGCTTTAAAACATTTATTAAAACAATTTAAGGAAGTTAAAATTAAACAAACACATGACCCTCTCCATTCAGCGAAGCAATTAAAGGAATATACTCACAAGTGTGGCAGATTTCTTGAGACCATAGACAACCAAAGACAAACGTAGACAACACTCATGCGAAGGAGCTCTACTCCACAGAGGGACAATGTAGTGATTACTAGAAGCCAGCATGGATTTGTCAAGAACAAATCCTGTCAGACTAATCTGATCTCATTTTTTGATCGGGTATCCTCCCTTGTGGACTGTGGGAATGCTGTGGATATAGTATATCTTGACTTCAGAAAGCTTTGACAAAGCACCCCATGACATTCTGATTAACAACTAGGTGGATCCACAGTTGGCTACAGAATCGGACTCAAAGAGTGCTTCTCAATGGTACCTTTTCACATTGGGGGGAGGTAACAAGCAGGGTACCATAGGACTCCATCCTGGGCCCAGTGCTCTTCAACATTTTTATTAATCATTTGGATGAGGAGGAGCAGGGAATGCTTATCAAATTTTCAGATGACACAAAATTGGGTGGGATCACTAATACCCTGGAAGACAGATACAAACTCCAAAGTGATCTTGATAGACTGGAGCACTGGGCTGAAAACAACAGAATGAAATTTAATAGAGATAAATGCCAAGTTCTACACCTAGGAAAAAGAAACCAAATGCACAGTTACAAGATACTTGGCTAAGCAATATGACAAGCAAGAAGGGTCTTGGAATTGTTGTAGATCACAAGCTGAATATGAGCCAACAGTGTGATGTGGCTGCAAAAAAAAAAGCAAATGCTCTTTTAGGCTGCATTAATAGAAGTATAGCTTCCAAATCATGAGAGGTACTGGTTCCCCTCTATTCAGTACTGGTTAGGCCTCATCTTGAGTACTGTGTCCAGTTCTGGGCACCACACTTCAAAAAGAATGCAGACAAGCTGGAGCATGTTCAGAGGAGGGCAACAAGGATGATCAGGGGTCTGGAAACAAAGCCCTATGAGGAAAGACTGAAAGAGCTGGGCATGTTTAGCCTGGAGATGAGAAGACTGAGGGGAGACATGATAGCACTCTTCAAATACTTGAAAGGTTGTCACACAAAAGAGGGCCAGGATCTCTTCTCAATCAACCCAGAGTGCAGGACATGGAACAATGGGCTCAAGTTACAGGAAGCTAGATTCCAGCTGGACATCAGGAAAAGCTTCTGACTGTTAGAGCAGTACGACAATGGAACCAATTACCTAGGGAGGTGGTGGGCTCTCCCACATTAGAGGCATTCAAGAGGCAGCTGGACAACCATCTGTCAGGGATGCTTTAAGGTAGATTCCTGCATTGAGCAGGGGGGTGAACTTCCAACTCTACTATTCTAGGATTCTAGGATTCTATGACTTCCATTTCTCCCAGGCAACCAAGGAGTTACTGAGTCCTACATGTTAGGCTCAGAGCAACATCCTTGATGTCATGCCTGAGGGAAAGGAAAGACCCCATGGTTCCTGTTACGTAGAATTAAATAAACTTTCTAAAGACAAAGACCTCCCTCTTATCATATATTAATTTATTCTGAAATGGCCAAACCGATTGGTCCATGTCATATTTTAGACTATCGTCTTCCAAGAACATACCCTCCTCCCTCTGACATAGTTGTTTGTGATAACGAAAGGTCAAATGTCCTTTTCTTTGTGGTTAACTGTTTGGTTTACTTCTCAGTTTGTATGGACATGGGGATTTTCTAATCACAACTTCATCTGTTCTTAACCCTAGACCTTTCACCTAGTTCCCTAAAAGGAATATATAAAGTTGATATAAGTCACAAATTTATATGATTAAGATCTTTGAGCAATCTAAGTCACAAGTCTTCATGAGTAACGTCCTTAAGCAAATTCAAATCATATTTCCAAATCATTCTTTATCAGGTCTTATCTAAACTGAAGCATCTAAACCTTGAAACAATGCTCTATGTGTGTTTGCCTACTTGCCCCTTTGCTCCCCCACCCCAGCATTCAATAACCTCCCCCCCATGCCCCCACACAATAATAACAGAAAAGCAAACAATAAAAAGTTCCGACACTGTTTATTCAGAGCACCTTACAATTTTTTTAGAATTGGGAAAATGGGGTATTACTTCTAAAAGTGATGTTTCTACTGGTGTATCTGTACTATTCTGTTATAGCACAGAGACACCTAGAGGTTAGGGTCTACACTGCTCAAGCCTCAGTTTAAAACAAATGGGAGCAAAATCAGTTCAGTACATCTCCAGTAATGAGCATAACACTGCCATATTCTTATATAAGATAGCTACATGTGTCTGCCCTCCTGTTCCAGCCACTCCATTCTCTCTCCCCCACTCAAGTTTCAGAGGTTTTTTTCCCACTGAGGGCCAAACTAAACGTTCTATTCACACTTTATAACTAGCTATGCATGATTGGTTTCTTTACTTCAGAGAAAGTACACGGGCCCTGATTTGGATTGAGATTGTAGCACTCCAGGGGGTTGGATTTAAACTTTCTTTACCTGTTTTTATCCCAAAATTCCATCACCACACCCAGGGATGTATCAAAAAAAAGGAGGGGAATGCTTCCATTGATTCCAATGGATGCATTTCCCCTTTATTCAACCCCCTTTCATATATGTGTGTTAGGGCGATCAGATAAAATCCAGGTCAGGGCTCATGTAACTTTAACAGTTGTAGAGAAAAGGGAATTTCAGCCAGTGTCATTTGTATGCAATTAGTTCCTGGTGATATTCCCTCTTCATCACAACAGTTAAAGTTGCAGGGGCCCTGCCTTCTTTTGTATATGGTCACTCTAGTATAGTGCCTGCACCTTTAACTGTTGTGATGAAGAGGGAATTTCACCAGGAACTAATTGCATACAAATGACACTGGCTGAAATTCCCTTTTCTCTACAACTGTTAAAGTTACATGAGCCCTGACCTAGATTTTATCTGGTCAGCCTAATGTGTGCGCGCACACACACACACACACACACAAAATCATAAAAAACCCTGCAGTTGAAAAGACCAGAAGATGAGGCTTTCTCACCGTGACATTTCTATGAAAATTTATTTTAAAGCTTAAGCAGGAAAACCATGAATACCCATTTAACTTGTTAAACCTATCAAACCATTCATCTTAAGAGATGAATGGTTTATAAAGAAAAGGAAATGCAAAAGTACATCAGAAAGACTGTGTTCACAGCTTGGGGGTACTCCTGGATCCGTCGCTCCAAATGACAGCCCAGATAGATGCGACGGCCAGGAGTGCCTACTACCAAGCTTTGGCTGATACGCCAGCTGCGCCCCTTCCTAGAGTTGGAACACCTAAAGACGGTAGTGCACGTACTGGTAACTTCGAGGCTCGACTTCTGCAATGCGCTGTACATAGGGCTACCTTTGTGCCTAGTCCGGAAACTTCAACTAGTTCAAAATATGGCAGCCAGGTTGGTCACCGGTACACCTAGGGGTGACCATATTACGCCAGTTTTAAAATCACTCCACTGGCTGCCAATTAGTTTCTGGGCGAAGTACAAAGTGTTGGTCATTACCTTTAAAGCCCTACATGGTTTGGGTCCAGGTTACCTGCGGGATCGTCTTCTCCCATACAATCCGCCCCGTATGCTCAGGTCCTCTGGGAAGAACTTACTGCAGTCGGCCAAGACTAGGCTGACAACTGTTACCCAGAGGACCTTTTCTTCTGCTGCTCCCAGACTATGGAATGACCTGCTGGAGGGGACTCATCAACTTAACAGTCTTTTAGAATTTAAGAAAGCAATAAAGACTGGTCTTTTCCGGCAGGCATATCCAAAGGAATTTTAGAATGTTTTTAGGATTTTTTTAATGTTTTATTGCTATTTTAATAATGTTTGCCATGTTTTTAATCAGTTTTATGTCTATCATGTTTTATATGTACTGTTGTTCCCTGCCTCGATCTAAATGGAGAGGCGGGTAAGAAATATATTTATTATTATTATTATTATTATTATTATTATATTAAAAGAGGACTCTTTGAGCCTATCTACACTTTAAAGCAGTAGTGTAGATAGGCTCTTCTTCTCCCAAAAATGAGGCAAGAACCTGCCTGCTTCCCAGATGTGAGGAAGCAAAACTCTCTTCCCCCAAGGAAAGACAGCCTGCTTAGGAACCAAAGTTTCACTCCCATTCAGTTCTATAGCTTCCTTCTAAGCCCTCTGTTCCCAGCAGTTGATCCCAAAAAGGAACCTTAGTAACACAAACGATTAAGGGAAAGGGGGCAGCAGAGGAAAAAGGGGAATGGGTAAGAGCACAGACCAGTAAACAGAAGTGGTACGGTCCAATCATGCTGAGGGAATTGCTTGTCCACATACACACACACACACACACACACACACACAAAACAACGACAACACACAGAGGTCCTAGAAATTCTCACCTGCTACTGCTTTTATTCCACATTATTATTATTATTATTATTATTATTATTATATTATTATTATTATTATTATTATTATTAACATTTATATACCGCCCCATAGCTGAAGCTCTCTGGGCAGTTTATAAAAATTAACAGATTAAACATTAAAAAGTCAATATACAAAATTTTAAACCATAAAACATAAAACAGCTGATATTTAAAACATTTTAAACTTTTTAAGCCTGGCTACAAAGTCAGTTAAAACCTCAACTTAAGCTGTTAAAATGCCTGGGAGAAAAGAAAAGTTTTGACCAAGCGCCGAAAAGATAACAGTGTTGGTGCCAGGCGGGCCTCATCGGGGAGATCATACCATAATTGGGGGGCCACTGCAGAGAAGGCCCTCTCCCTTGTTGCCATCCCCCGAGCTTCCCTCGGAGTAGGCACCCAGAGGAGGACCTTTGATGTTGAGCGTAGTGTAAGGGTAGGTTCACGTTGGGAAAGGCGTTCCATCAGGTATTGTGGTCCCAAACCATGTAAGGCTTTATACGTAAAAACCAGCACCTTAATCGAGCTCAGAAACATACAGGCAGCCAATGCAAGCAGGCCAGAATTGGTCTTATATGTTTGAACCTTCTGGTCCCTGTTACCAATCTGGCCGCTGCATTTTGCACAAGCTGCAGCTTCAGAACCATCTTCAACGGCAGCTCCACGTAGAGTGCATTGCAGTAATTCAATTTAGAGATTACCAGAGCATAGACAACTGAAGCCAGGTTATCCCTGTCCAGATAGAGGCATAGCTGGGCCACCAAACGAAGTTGGTAGAAGGCACTCCATGCCACTGAGGCCACCTGAGCCTCAAGTGACAAAGATGGTTCTAGGAGAACCCCCAAGCTACGAACCTGCTCCTTCAGGGGGAGTGCAACCCCATCCAGAACAGGTTGAACACCCTCCATCCAGTCAGCGGAACCCCCCACTTACAGCATCTCAGTCTTGTCTGGATTGAGTTTCAGTTTATTAGCGCTCATCCAGTCCATTGTCGCAGCCAAGCACTGGTTCAACACATCCACAGCCTCACCTGATGAAGATGAAAAGGAGAAGTAGAGTTGCGTGTCATCAGCGTACTGATGACAACGCACTCCAAAACTCCAGATGACCGCACCCAACGGTTTCAAATAGATGTTGAACAGCATGGGGGACAAGACTGACCCCTGCGGAACCCCATTCTGGAGAATCCATGGGGTCAAGCAATGTCCCCCTAGCACCACCTTCTGTAGCCGCCCTGTCAAGTAGGAGTGGAACCACTGCAATGCAGTGTCTCCCACTCCCAGAAGGATACCATGGTCGATGATATCGAAAGCTGCTGAGAGATCAAGGAGAGTCAACAGAGTCGCACTCCCCCATCCTTCTCCCGACATAGGTCATCGTACAGGGCAACCAATGCTGTTTCCGTGCCAAAACCAGGCCTGAAACCCGACTGCAATTCCACACACATCCCACTCTCAACATTTCGAGTGCCTCGTTTTGAACTTCCATAGGCTTTTATTAGCAAATAGAAATATTTTAAAAATAAGTAAATTAAATTTTACCAAACAAAATTTCCATTCCAATAACTACAGTAGAGAAGGAATAAGAAAACATCAATTGTTAAAACATAGCTATTATAGTGCCAATACAAGTAATGGGCACAAATGGTTGCCAACACATTTTCAGAAACTGTTTGGTTTGGCTTTCACTGAACTTTCCATGTAATTGGGGATTGTTTGTTTGTTTGCTTGTTCTCCATTGGGGGGGGGGGGGCGGGTTCCCTAGGCATTTTCTTTAAGCATCAACAAAACTTGAGGTTATCCCAACTCTGCTAATTCTTCTCTCTTGTATGAGGGTAGGGCATGTTTTGGCCCTAGCACTATAAGCATAGGAAGAATCAAATCAGTAATGGTATATATATGATGTACGAATTTACTTATTTCAAATTTACTTAGGATTGAAGCACTGGTTCAAGCGAAATCCTACAGAGACAAGAGGATCCACTTGTCAGATCTTAGAATCAGACTATGCCATCTGAGGATCTTTTCCACAAGGGCTTTAAGGTGCAATTGCAATTTATGTTTTATTTTTTTCATTTTCTCAGTGTTATGTGTTTTTTTTTAATTTTCTAATAACAATTATTTTAAATAAAGCAGACGTAGGTTTCTATGCCCACTTTTTTAAAAAAAAAATCAAGTGTTTATCTCTCCTCAGTATAAAGTCAAAATAACCCTTTTCCATGATTGGGGGGGGGGCATTTTGGCCTTCTTTTGTATATGGTCACTCTAGTATAGTGCCTGCACCTTTAACTGTTGTGATGAAGAGGGAATATCACCAGGAACTAATTGCATACAAATAACAATGGCTGAAATTCCCTTTTCTCTACAACTGTTAAAGTTACATGAGCCCTGACCTAGATTTTATCTGGTCAGCCTACCTTTGGGGGATGTTAGAACATCAGTCAGAGCAATCCTACAGAGGTCAGAACCAGAAATACCACATCCAAGCCCTGCCAGACTAATGCCAGCAAAGGCAGAAGTGGTGGGCAGTGGGGTTTACATAGGTTATTTTTCTCCATTTTTGGAGGCATCATAGGGGAATGAGGTTGATTTGTGAATCCAAGGTCTTCCTTGATGTGTTGTCCCTCCCTCCCTCCATATCCCCCTTTTGTCTGCTGACACAACAAGATGGCCTCCAGAGGAAGACCCTCTACTCTGACTGTGGATCTCCCTTTCCACCCATGGTCTGAAAAGGGATAATCACAAGTGAGCTTTTACATGCAGAACACCTCACAGCCCAAGGGATAGGCTATTTTCTTCCTCTCAAATGCGAAATACCCTGTAGAGTGGGGCGGGGGGGGGGGGGGCAGAGAAAGCTCTGCAGCTGGATATGAATATTCACAGCTGAAATCAGCAAAATGAAGGAATCATTCTAATTGCTTGCATAGGGAACTGACTCAGAAATCTTATTTTAGAGACCCTTGAGGGAGACTTGTAGTGATCTTCACTCAGAAAAAGCAACAACCTCCAGTATAAGCCACCTGATAGGCTTGTCCTCATGGAGTTAGCAGGAAAGCAAACTAGGCTTCATAAAGATAATACTTCATACAGGTAAGGTTGCTCTGGAGATAGACTATGGAAATGTCTCCATGGCTCTATAATGCTACTGCCATGACAGCTTAGTCTTTTCATCCTACGATTTGGCAAGCCCACACATAGCCCTATCATGCCTGATTGCTAAGGACTGAAAGTCAAATGAACTTCCATCCATTCCAATGTTTAGTTGAGGAGACATTGCAAAAATGAAGTGTTCAGAGTTGGTTCCTTTTTTCCATCTCCATCTAGAGGCATGTATCTGTTCCCATTGAAATATGTAGCTGCTTCAAATGCACTGGACCTGTTCAGTTGACACTTCAGGCTCTTGCGGTTAGTGAAGCTGTGGTTCTCTGAGGTTAGCACTAACCACAAACCATGCTGTCACATACAACACTTTAGGCTGCTAACCCTGCTATAGATAGTTTGACTGTTGTTAGTGAGTGAGCAGGGTTGAGCAAAATGCATTGCACAAAACACCTTAAACCCTCCTGCTTAACGGAAAGCCTTAACCAGCAGGGTTTAAGGTGTCTTTTGAACAGGCCCACTCTGTTTATTCAACTTCTCTATGAAGCTGACAAGTGGGCTTGAGACGTAAGAGGAAGGTAGAGGTACAGTTTGAGAAAAAGCCCATTATTTCTTCTGAATTACTCTTTCACAAGGCTGCTTCTCACATTACATACTTGAGACATATCAATACCATTGTTTTATTGATACATGCAAAAAACAAAGGTCTGTATGCAACGAACGACACATCTGCTGATGTGTATGTTATAAGATGCAATCAACAGGTAGATCGAATTGCCTGCAGCTCTTGCAGGGACTTCCATTGCCTCTGGCGAAGAGGCATTTGGATTATGCACTCTATAACACAAGGATATAAGAAGCCCAACTGACTTGAACCAAAGGTCCATCCAGCCATTATCCTGTCCCATTCTATGAGTCATGCCCAGTCCTGGCTGTTTTAAGGAAATGCATAAGAATGCACAGCATTAATGGGAAGCATCCTTGTCCCTGATTATCATTCTCAGCTTTTACTTTCTAGCTCTTAACAGAACCTGATTTGCTGCTCCTTTAAAACATTGGCCATTGATGTTCCTATCTTAAGATGCAATCCTATGCATGTCAATTTATATGTTGCACCAAATACAATGAGACTTATTCCAGGGTAAGTGAGCATAGAATTCCAGCTTTAGTCCTAATTTGCCAAGGACCTTAAAAAGAAGACAAATCTTTGGATTCTATCCAGTTAGGAAAATTTGCTCTCAATCGGTCTTCATCACTCTTTGAATACAAGTGTTTGTGACTGCTGATTCTTCTTTTTTTAATCCCTTCTGTCTTCTCCACATAAATATTGCATAGGCATAATTCTGTCATCAGCAGGGGCTTTACTTGGCTTTATAGGTAGCAATGCAGCTGTCCTTGATCCAGAAGTTACCTCAGGATCTCTTGTGATGAAATAGAGTATACTATGGTTATGGCATGAAATAGAGTATACTATGGTTATGGCATGAAACTATCTGACAAACAAGGGGAAAAAAACATTGCTGATGGTCAGATATCCTGGGAGTTGTCCAAAACATCTGGAGGACACCAACTTGGGGGAGGCTGCTGTATAATGTTCGCTCCAGAATGGCATTCCCTTGTATTTTTCAACATATTCTACACTTGGGCACTTGCTGCAGGCATGCAACTGATTTCATTCAAGCAGAGACAAGCCTATCATGAATACCACTGTCCAAGGTTCTGGTAGACCTCATTTGGAATATTGCATCCCGACTTAGTTGAGTCATCCATGTTCAACTGAGATTTATTCAGAAGAACTTAAGTGGCTGAACAAGGAAAGCTCATAGAGAGGGCTGTAATAAGATAAAGGGCTGATAGTGCTAGACAAGGTTGGTATATCAAAAAGGTGACTAAGGCATGACCATTTTCTGCAAAAAAGAAACCAAGAAAAGAACCCTCAAATGCCTATAAAATGTAAGTGATGCTCAGTTTTCAAATTATCAAAAAATGGAATAGCCTCCCAATCCTTTGTTTTAAAAATGAACTGTTTACATTTGTGAGGAACAATTTGTAAATTTTTATTTTCCCTTATTCTTCACAAGAATGCTTATTCATTTATTTATTTTTTTAAAATTACATACTGCCTTTCATTATCAAATCACAGGTTGGTGTACAAAATGCCCAAAAATAACAATTGCAATAAAATACAAAATTAAATACAACTACAAGGAAAATCTAGCAAGCTAGATATTAAAAGCACCAAGAGTGCCCATGAGGTATCAGAGATGACCCAGAAAGAAAGATCAGAATATTGGATTGGGCAACTGTGGCCTAAAAACATTGCTAGAGTGCTAAAAACATTGGGGTGGGCAAGGAAAAGGTTTGATGGATGTGTCATGTTGTTTGAATGCACTCGAGGTCTAACTGGGAACTGTACTTAAGGTCACGATGGCATTTTCTCACGGTCTGATTGTTTGTTGCCTCTGGAAGAGCATCAAAGATATGAATCTTCCAGTGCTTACACACTAAACATGGATTAATTGCTTTTTACATTGAGAGAACACCCCAATGATCCTACTGAATCCTTACTGAATCTTCACTCAGAACATTGTCAACATTGTGAATTGTGTCGCTTCTACTTCCAACTATTCCTCATTTTTATTTTGTCAGTATTTGTCTAAGGACAGACAAGCAGTGACAGGCAGTCTCTACAGGGTAACTTGTCCATGCTGATTATTATAAATTCCTGTGCCCAGTTTCTGTCTGTTGGTTATTTTATGGAATACTTGTGCTGTTTAGCTGAAGGTCATGACAATTTTGTGATAGTGCATGTGAATTGTACTCTTGAAGGAGCCATTAGTGGCATGGCTGATGCCATTAAGATGAATGATATTGTTGCCAGGGTAAATGAAGGGACACAAGGCAATGGATACAGAAGAGGTGATAGGGAGCTTATTCAAATTCTGATTTCACCTAAGACGCTGTTTCAGATGCAACCTTCCAGTATGACATAATCTGATGGAGTGGTGATATGGAGATTCTAACTTGAAGGCAGATGTCAGGATGAGATTACTCTTATCCTTCCAACTTGTTTGTTCTGTTTGCCTGTAAGAGACATATAAAAAGTAACCAGTTTGATATGGTTAGATCGTTGGACTAGGAATGTGGAGACCCAAGTTCAAATCCCTGTTCAGCCATGAAGCCCATTGGATCTATCACTGTATCTTACCCTACTTCACAGGGTTGTTGTGATGATAAAGAAGGGGCAGAGAACCATATATGTTACCTTAAGCTGATTGGAAGGAAAATAGACTACTAATATAATACAAAAATGTACAAAATTATGCATGGTGTGGAGAATGTGGATAGGGAGTCATTTTTCTCCCTCTCCCAAAGTACTAGAACCCGGGGTCATCCCTTGAAGCTGATTGGAGGGATATTCAGGATAGATAAAAGGAAGTACTTTGCCACAGCACATAATTATACTATGGAATTCACCACCACAAGATGTAGTGTTGGCCAACAATTTAGATGGCTTTAAAATGAGATGGAATAAATTCCTGGAGGAGAGGTTCTCAATAGCTACTAGTCTTGATTGCTATATGATCCCGTCAGCATCAGAGGCAGTAAGCCCATATACACCAGTTTCTGGGGAACATGGGTAAGAGGGTGCTCTTGCACCATGTCCTGCTTGTGGGTCCCTGGTTGACAGCTGGTTGGACACTGTGTGAACTGAGTGCTGGGCTAGATGGGCTCTTCTTATGTTCTTAAGTTCTAAGAAATAGCAATAAGCATCAACAATCACTACAGTGATTAGAACAGGATCCTCATAATTGCACTGGAAAACCATCACACTCAGATCTAATCAGAACCTTCGTATTCCAGCTGGTCGGGCTCATGGTGTTACTGACAGGCCTTCAGTTAGCACAGTGTTGTTGTTGGGGTTGTTGTCGTAATCGTTACTATCTTAATTATATTCATATAGCACCATCACTGTGCATGATACTTTACAGAGTACAAACTGACAGGTCCCTCCCCCATGAAACATACAATCTCATGTTTGACAGTGAGGAAACCATAGAAGAGGGGAGAGAAGGGGAGGCGATAAACAGGGAAGTATTACATGCTTTTTTTCTGATGTGCATATTTAGGCTGAGAACATGGGAACCAGGGGGTTGTGCCAAGCGCTTCACAGAAAAGGAGAGCTCGGGGAAAGATTTGAAGGAGTTCAGAGAGGTGGCATCATTCAGGTGTCCAGAGAGGCAGTTCCAAGTATACAGAGCAGCAAGGGTGAACGGGTGCAGCCTTTTGAAGGAGCAGGAAACCTTTGGACACTATTGGCCAAACACAGTCAGTGGACATTATGCAATGATGGTATGGCAAGATGCACAGTGGTGCAGCTTAAGATGGCCTCTTCAAGCAAAAGCTTGCTAATCTTATAGTTGGGGAGAAAGGAATGCGTTGGTTAGCCCTAGGAGATTAAAAGAAGTGGTGTGTTCAAACCAGCACCCTTATGACTGCAGTGCTAGTGTGGTGAAATCACAATATTATTAATCTGATGAAGTCTGACATCAGTACGATGAAACGAGGAGGCATCCGGACTCTCGTTATATTCTTTTTGTACTTACAAAAATATTGTTATTGTACCCAAAAGGAATCTTCATATCCTCATTCTATTTTGTAGAATTCTCTATGTGGTCTGAAAAATAATTTCAATATTCTCATTGTACTAAAAACACTCTGAATGTACTTATAAGGACTTTTATTGCATATTGGTATTATTATTGGGTGCTCTATAATGGGCTTAATAGTATGTTTCATGTTGTTAAAAGTAGATATGCATAATGAAACTGTTATATCAAGTATTAGCTTGCATCATTTGTATTAACCTGTGAGTAAGATTATATTCATACAAATTATACTAGTGTGAGTTTTTTTGAATTAGTGAAAATTCTTTAATCAGAACCGGGTAAAGTCCATGTTTTACAGTTACATGCCAAGGCATTCTTATTATGAATCTGTACCAAACATTACAAAAACATTATTTTAAAGTAATAGTAGCGATCAGCAAAATTGTACCAAATGCTTAAGGGGCATTTTCAACACATCCCTAAAAATGACAGATGTATTTCTATATAACACTGATGTAAACAGAACTTTCCCAATTCCTCTTCTCTGTATCAGCAGGTGACGTCTAGGGAGAAAATGAAAAGAGAAGGCAACAGCACTCTACTTACTGATTTTGTCTTGGTGGGGTTCACAACAGATCCGCTCCTGAGAATAATCTTCTTTGTCCTGTTCTTGATTTCATACACCCTAACGTTGTCTGGAAACCTGGGTCTCATGACTTTGATCTATCTAGAGTCCCGCCTGCACACCCCCATGTACTTCTTTGTGGGCAGCCTTTCCTTCCTGGACGTCTGGTACTCCACAGTCTACACTCCCCGGATCTTGTTTGACTGCATGTCCAAGAACAATTCTATCTCCCTCAATAGCTGTGCTGCCCAGTTCTTCTTCTCTGCTGCCGTGGGCCATATTGAATGCTACCTGCTGGCAGTCATGGCATATGACTGCTATGTGGCCATCTGCAACCCCCTCCTCTATGCCACTGCCATGCCCAAGAAGCTCTGCATCCAGCTGGTCGCTGGGTCTTATGTAGCAGGCTTTGCCAATGCCGTTGTGCACACAGGTAACACCTTCCGCCTACACTTTTGTGGGAGCAACATTATCAACCACTATTTTTGCGATGTACCACCACTCGTGAAGATGGCCTGTGATGATATCCAAGTCTATGAATTCATCCTGGCTGCTCTCATTGGTTGCAATATGTTGGCTGCCACAGCTCTCATCCTTGGCTCCTATACAGGCATCGTGGCAGCCATCATACGCATCCGCTCAGCTGCAGGGCGCCGCAAGGCCTTCTCCACTTGCTCTGCCCACCTCATCTCAGTCTCCCTCTACTATGGCTCCCTCCTCTTCACGTATTCCCGACCCAGCTCCCAGCACACTCCGAACTCTGACAAAACAACTGCTTTGTTCTACACAGTCATCAACCCCCTCATCAACCCCTTGATTTACAGTTTGCGCAACCAAGATGTGAAGTCAGCCTTCAAGAAAGTCCTGGGGAGATTCAGGCGACCCAAATAAATGGCAGCGATTGTCGTGATTCCAAGCCCTCCTGCCAAGATGGGAGTCAATAAAGAGATCTGCCATACAATCCACAAAGCTTATTCAGTAAATAGACACCTGACTGTGAATGCTAGGAGCTATCCTCTAAGCTTAATTAGTTTAATAAAGCAAGGCAGTTCCATATGAACTACATGGATGTTTCCTGCCATGCCCAACAGGCGTTTACCAAATCCCTCCTTCAGGCAGGGTCTTCAAACTATAAACTCTGGTGAGTGGCTCGCCTAGCGGACCACCTCCCATCTCCTCTCAACTGTGCTGGCTTGACCCTGCAGCAGACTCTGGGACCTGTCAATTCTGAAGTTCCTTCTCCTTCCAACAAAGACTGAGTTCCCAGGAGAAGGGAGGATAATCTCTGAGGCCCTTTCCACACCATAGGGGTGGAGAAGGTGGGGAGAGGGCTACTTCCAGGATCGGTGCGCTCAACCACATGCATCAGCCTTGCTTCTCCCAGGCCACCGCAATTCGCGCCCGCCATTTCTTTCTATTTTTGAAATGGAGAACAGCACACGAGTGCTCCTGTGCAAAAGGTGTGTCCTATTTTAAAAAAAGAAAAACCCGTGGGCCCCCATCCCCTCCCTGCCCTCCCGGGAGTGGCAAAAGTGTTGCCACCCCCTCTCTTGATGGCATTGGAGCTACATGGTGCGGCTCTGTGGCCATTGGTGCAGCTGCGCATACTCACGAGTAAGCACAGCTGCACCAGGGCGGGCGGCTACATTCTTCTGCTGTCCCGGGAACTTCCAGGGACCACGGAAGAATTGGGATTTTTTTGGTTCCTGTCATGCGGACCCACAGGGAGCAGCTGGGGTCCATCCCAGGCAAACTGCCTGGTGTGGAAAGGGCCTACGTCTTGGCCTCCTGTTTAATAAGCTCCTGGGAAAATTCCTCCTTGACTCCTGGAGAGTCTTGGATAATTTCCTCCCCTGCTTCCTGTCTTGGCTGGTCTTCTTCAGCCTCTGAGTCCAATTCACGATACATGCCTGGGAGATTTATCCTGACAGTGATGTTGTTGTCCTTTCCACTTTATACTTGTTAAAGATGTGGGAATGAAGCTCTTCTCTAGTGACCTCTTTTATTATGCCATCACAAGAGACAGTGGAGAGTACTGGGAAACCAAGGGTTTTTCTACATGAGGCTTTTAACCCGCCACTTTACTGAGGCTTCTTCTTCTGGATAATTTGTGGGATTAAGATTGGCTCCTTTACACACACACACCCCAAGGCCTGGGCTTTTCTCTCTCTGTCTTTCTATATGTTCCATTACACAACCACTAGGTGGTGGTGTGATATAGCAGAATTGTACAAATACCAGAGGGTTTAATGTCACCATTCATGGATATATAAGACTTTCTTCATTTGAAAAAAAATACTATAATAGTTGCAAAGAATGGGAGAGGTACTGGTGAATGTAAAGCTGATGCCTTCAGGAACCCTGCTAGATGTTAGCTACCGTCTCATGTGCGCAAGTGTATTGGCCGGAAAGCCTGTGAGCCATGGTAGCTCTCAAAGGCTTCTGGGTAGAGGCTTGCAGCCTGCTAGTTTGGCTGTATAGCTACGTAAGCATCTTTCTTTGCATGGGAATGCTGGTCAAAAGCGTGTCTCCTGTGAATTATTGGGGCAGTAAGCACCTGGTACCTTATCTACCAAGCTTTACGAGCTAGGTATGGTGCCTGAGTGTTTTAACTAACATGCATTCCACTGTTAAGAGCTCAACATCTATCTATTATGCCAAGTAGTGAGCTCAAGATGGCACTTGTATATGTTAAGAAGTGTCTCATTTATCTGTAGCCCGTGTTATCCTATAGTGAGAAAGAGCACTTTGTTATTAAGCCCAGTAATCAATCATCCCCAAACTTGGCTACTGTGCCAAGTTTGGAACATTACTTGGCACAGTAATGCTTCTGTACCCAGAGGGGGGGCTCCAGGCTGGTCGTTCGGTTTTGTGCAGAGACCTGCACAGCTCGGTTCCTCAGCTTATTGGGTAGTGCCAGTGTGCTGTAAGTTTACCTTAATAAACCTATGTCTCCTTTGTAAGAAAACTTTGCTTTTGTCCTATCGATTCCTTGGTAAAACCTACAAAACTTAGAAGCCCTTGGCCAGGGCACACACAGCAAGTGTTCAACACACACACATTCTCCCATGGTCCATTTTTCTGACTCACTCTCTGAGGAGGGACAAGCAGGATTGCCAAGTACTGTTTTTCTCACCAAAGTGCTAAAGGGATGGAAGAAGTCCCAAACTTTGAAAAAGTTCCCTTCAATGCAACTCTTAAGGATACAGAAGCCCAATCCGGGTCTGGACCATGCAACCTTAGGTACAAGCATATTCTAGCCCTGTGGCTCTTTTCTACAGGGGAAAAGCTTTTCCTCTAGTGCTTTCAAATGCCATACAATTTGGAATACAGGGCTGTGAATCTGAGTGGAACAGAGGGGACAGCCAGTACTGGCCCAAGCATGGGAGGAAAGTACATTGCTCTTATTCTCTGCACTATGATGAAATCAGCTCTGCTCAATCAGTGTTACACGGTGCAGCCAGCTTTCTCTAAACCCAGTCTTTCAGTGCCAGGAGTGGGGATTGCAGTCAGGGTAGAACCAATGTCATCAGTGAGAGAGGCTTGTTAGCCACCCCTCTCCAGGGTACCCCTTGAGAGAGGCTTGTTAGCCACCCCTCTCCAGGCTCCCCCTGCTAGTGGTAGTATGAATGAGATTGGGAAGGAAGTAATGCAGCAGATCCCTGTTTTGATAAACTGGAGATGCGCAACGGCAAAGGAAAGAATAAAAGCTTCCTGTTTGCAACTCCAGAAATGCACAGTTTCAGAGATGTGGAATTGTTCCAGGGTGGGGGAATGGATTGGAATAAAGGCAATAGGGGGAAATGGGGTGATGAGGGGAAAACAGCTCAAGTTTCCTCGAGGAAGCAAAAAATCCCCAATGATCATGGACAGGGTCTGAAGGCTCTCTATGAGAGCACTCCACCACCCCAATTTTGCCCCATTCCAGCAAACTGTCAGGGAGTAATAGCTGCCACCATTATGCCCACTGCTCCCTCTCTGGGCTCCCCCGCTACATTATCTGATTGGGAATGGGAATGGAAAGGAACTAATGAGGCATATATCTATTTTTATAAACTGGAGATGCACAGTTGTGCATCAGCAAAGTAAAGAAAAAAAGCTCCCTCCAGAAATGCTCAGTTTCGGATATAGATTGGGGTGAACTAGTGCAGCGTCAGAGATGCTAATTTACACAATACCAGTGGCATATTGAGAGAATATTGAGGTATATACTGTATATATACAGTATATATGATGCAAGGTGTGTGTTTAGAATCCAACATTAGTCTTTCTGGATTTAATTATCTTCTGACCTCACTGTCTCCATTTAAAAAAAAAACACTAGGAGACCAGATAACAGCTGTAGTGATGTTATACAATACTCTCTCTCTCAGCAATATGGGTATAATAACCATGGACTATTTTGCAGTACTGACATAACCTATATTTTTAATTACATTGGCAGGATATTGCTAATGGTTACAAACACAATATATAAAAAGTGATTCTTCCCCCCACACACACCCAATGAAATAAGACCTGACCTAGGGTAACTCTAGACGGCTTATGTGCACCTCCTTGACTTCGCTCTGACGGCATTTAGGACAGACGGGTGGGGCACAATTCAGCCGTCTATGCGATTTATAGCCTCCGTTAATGCGCATTCTCAAAGTTGCGTTTTACCGCTACTTTTAATTTTTCTCCGAAGTTCGAACACATTATCATCATGTAGCCGATCTACAGACCATTCGGATTAATGCTAATAGTGGGCGTAGTTTGGTGGTGATGTCATGACTGAATGACTGCCCCTTCTCTGACTACCACTCCCAGTTGTGGACAAGGTGGGAGGGGATTGACCCAATGCTTGCTTTGTCATTTCCTGTCTCCTCCCTCCTACTTCCTTCTTCTTCCCTTGACTCATGGACTGTTCAATAATGGCTGACCTTAAGTTACCGGTACTTAAAGTAAAGTTTCTTTTAAATCTTCATTGGAATCGTTCTTTTGTCGAGATGCGTGGCTACTCACATGGAGCTGGTTCTACAGGAAGCAAGGGGGTTGGAATACGGATGTGCGTTGTTCATTTTGAGTATAATTTGAGGTTCGCTAAGGCTCCCCCCCCCCCGCTCCCTTGCTGGGATCCTGGCTGGAAAAAGGCAAGGAAACTTCTCTCCATGCAGTGCAAGTTCCTGCCATTGAGCTGTCATCTTGCACTCTGTTACTTGGGAGTAAGGCGCATTGAGTAGGTGGGGGAACTAGTTCTCCAGGAAGCTTGGTGCAGGATTGGGGATCGGGTTTGTATCTGCTCCTGTTACCTCCCCCCCTCCATTCTGTCATTGCTTTACCAGAAAGGTGTGTGTGTGTGTGTGTGTGTGTGTGTGTGTGTGTGTATCACACCAAAAATACCATTTAGTACTGAGAAACCACTGCAATATCTTTATTCTAGAAATGGTTACATGTGGGCACAAGCCCATTGCAAAGCGTGGGTGGAGTAATCTGAAAGGCACGCCGCATGGGGAGCAAGACGGGCTTGGGCGGAACACGGCGACCAAAAGGCAAATGGCAACAGTCACATGGGAAGGAATGTCAGTCCACAGATGCACATCACACATCATTGGGGTAGCCCCTGCCGGCCCAGTCATTCCAATGGCATGGCTGGTTGGTGGAGGGGTACTGGAGGGCAGGCACGCCAGACTATCTGCCCCAGTCTCCTCATGCAATGCTGAAGGAAATGCAATGAGCACACCATACCACGAAGGCACAGCTGCAAACGCCCCTTCTGCCTCTTGCATACAGCTAGGTGGAATAACATCACTCACACTGTGTGGGGAAGAGAGAACAAAGAGACATCAGTGCCAGCCAGGGTTTGGGGGGGGCAGTGGGCAGCTCTCCCCCACTCCCGCCTGCCCAGTCACCCACCTCTGTGACGCAGAGACCTGCTAGGATGGTGAGGTTGCCTTCTAGCCCGCTCAGTGTGGGGCAGCCCAGAACCATTGCAAGCTGGCATCTCGGGGTCCAGAGACAGATAGAGTAATTGGCAGTTTGTATGGAACTGGGACATCAGTGCAAAATGCAACATTGTAACGGAAAGGCTACACAAAAATTTGCCCTTGAAGCAGCACATTTCCAAGACTGCTAAGGTTGCTAGGGATCAGGAGATGGGGGCAGCTGCCGCAAGCATGGTGGGGTGGGAGTTTCCAGTGTCGGATTCTTGGCGGGAGGAATAGGGGGCGGACGGTCTGTGGGCAGGTGTTCGCCATGACCATCCAGTGCCCAGAAAAATGATGTTTTTATGGTTTTACATTTGGTCCCAAAGCCAATGCTGCCCTGCTAAAAACTCTAATTGTAGGCACATCCAATGTTTAGAAATCGTACCCACATGCAAAGTAATGCGCGATCGTGATTGGGCAGGCGCTAACATGTAATCAACAGCGAGACACTCAGGTGGGCGGGGTTAACGGTGGGAAAGTCCGGGTGAGGTACCATCAGGAGACAGGGCTGTGCTTTCGTCAAATTTTCCTCGTATAACCATAGACCCCTGATCTGACTCTGCATATAAACAATTGTAAAGCGCATTGTATGGAGCCCGTAATTTGCCTTCACGGCTCTCGTCTACCGCTATTAGACGTAAAATCGAATATAGAAAAAAGCGCATATTCGGTGAAACAGGCGTCAAAGTGACGTCCTCTAGAGGGACCCCTAGAAAGAACATGAACTCCTGTCATTCCTGCTCCCCATTATTTGGGGCTGGATGACTGCTCAATCACAGCTACACTAAAATTTTGAATTTTCCAATTGATTTCTATGAGCAATAATCAAAATTCTATGTGGAAGGTGGGTTCAAAATGAACCAGGAAGTTCCACCTGCGTATACTTATATCTACAGCCAAAGGCTGATCTTTGCAACTTCACGCATTGGCTAAACACACTGAGAGGTGGTAGCAGGTTCATTTCTCACAAAACGATTGGGCAAAACGATTGGCCTTAAAGACAGCAGAAATGCATACACATATTTATCTCCTGGCTTAGCCCTTCATGCCAAGGACAAAGGGCTGCAGCCTGATCCTGTGCATCTTTACTCCAAGTCATTCTTACTAATTCAGTGGATCTTATTCCCAAGGATAGAACTTCTAGTTATGAAGCAAGCATGGTGATGCCAACCCTGTGTTTGCCTTGTAAGAATAACACAGGGTCATTTGCAAGGGAGAATCAGTGGCTGGTAACTAGTAACTCCAATGTCCACTCCATGACCAAGCAGGATATAGCACTATGAAAGCGGTATATAAAAGGCAGGAGCCACACCAAGCAGGATATAGCACTATGAAAGCAGTATGAAAGCAGTATTCGGTATGTGTCAATGGGCCCCAACAGTTGTCAGTGCACTTCAATACCGCTATAAAGCAGTAGTGTGACTCCTGCCTCTTATATACCTCTTTCAGAATGCTATATCCTGCTTGGTGTAGATTGGGCCCAGGTTTTACTCAGAACCCTAAAGGAGCTAGCCAAGGTGCAAAGTAGTTCTGACTGAAACCTGGGCCTTATCCACACCTGCCATTTATTCTATGATAATATCAAGGTCATCCCTACCGGGCCACATGATGCACAGCTGATCCAGGGGTGATCTGGGGATGACCCATTAGTTTTCCCGGGATATGGATGATGGCTTTTGTCCCATCTCCCCCCTCCCTCGGTACAATCTCGAGGTGGGCAGCTGGAGTGCCCTCCCTTCCCGAGGCTGCTGCTGTTCCTCACAAGTAGCAGAGCTCAGCGACCAGGCAAGTAGCTGTGCGGAGTGATCCCATGGGTATTGGGAGTGAGGGGGAGAGCATTGTCACCATGTTTGAATGAGTATTGGCATGCTTCAGTGCCGAATGTGTTTTGTTTTTGTTTTTTAAAAAACAATCACAGCTTCGCTCAGGATCGCAACTGTGACCTTGCATAAATCTCACAAGTTGTTTTAAAAAAAAAAAAACCTTCTCCCCGGAACAGCTCTCTTAATTTCAGGAAAAGTCCCTTGCAACTTCACGATCATCCCTCCCCACTCCCACAAAGGCTCTAGGTATAGATGAGTCTCTGGAGTGGATTCACCACTGCAGTGGCATTGGAGCCACCAGCATCCACTGGACTACACATATTCACACACACGCTTACACACACACAGAGCATCTCCCCCACAACAGGAGGAGTTGCAGTAGGGGAGAAACAGTGGGGGGGGGGGGCATTAAGCACTCCCTTCCCATCTCCTGAACCTCCTCTCTAAATGTTCATGATTACCCTTAACTAGCAAGCACATCTTTAGAGAGCAAAAACACCCAAACAAAAACAAAGGTGTCATGTATGCATAGGATTGCAGCCTTAGGAGTGGGGTTTGCAAAGTTAGCCTGCTGTGCGTGCCTTATGCTGCTTCACCTCCTCAATATCGGAACTCCTTCCTACTTTAGTAGACTCATCAGTTCAGCCCAGTCTCAGCTTCTATTTGTTCAGCAATAACAATCTTCTCCCAGTCACCAACTGCTCAGAAGCTTCCGTCTCCTTCTCCCTTGTGTCTTGTCCCATCACCCTGCCCCCCCCAGTTGGATTGCGGTCATCTAGTTCCAAGATGACCGCAATCCAACTCGCGGAGAAAGGCAAGTGGGCGGATTTGGTGCGTTGGTTGGTTTTATCTACTTTAACTCACTTCCCCATGGAGCAGTTTCGCAACGCCTGGCTCAACATTACGAGCTCATCATTTCTTGGGAAGTTGGTCCTCCTGATTTTGCATCCCTGTGGTATAAATATTTGGGTAGGGTGACCAGATAAAATCCAGGTCAGGGCTCATGTAACTTTAACAGTTGTAGAGAAAAGGGAATTTCAGCCAGTGTCATTTGTATGCAATTAGTTCCTGGTGAAATTCCCTCTTCATCACAACAGTTAAAGTTGCAGGGGCCCTGCCTTCTTCTGAATATGGTCACTCTAGTATAGTGCCTGCACCTTTAACTGTTGTGATGAAGAAGGAATATCACCAGGAACTAATTGCATACAAATGACACTGGCTGAAATTCCCTTTTCTCTACAACTGTTAAAGTTACATGAGCCCTGACCTGGATTTTATCTGGTCTGCCTATATTTGGGGAAAGAAAACAGTATCAAACTTTCAGGAGAATGAAGGCTATCAGAATAACCAGCCACAATATCAACAGGAACGTGGAATGTAAAGAATTTTTCAAACGGAGAATCTTAGAAAGCAGATTTGATTTGTTAATCTGCTTGGGATCTATTTAGAATGAGGATTAGAAACCTGCTCATTTCTTCACTTCACTGCTCTTTCACCTTATTTTCTTACATTTCATGCACACTTCCTTTAATCCCCACTTCCTCTCACTGATTATATTTCTTTTATTCTTCATGTCTCTCCTGTCAAGGATGGGGAACCTGTAGCCCTCCAAATATTGTTGGCCTACATTTCTCATTAGCCCCAGCCAGCATTGTCAATGGCTAGGGATAATGGGAGTTGTAGTGCAACAACATCAACAAATCTACATGTTTCGGCCCTTCACACAAGTAACATATGGGGTGCTTGTAGACCAGGGGAGGGCAACTTGTAGCCTCCCAGATGTTTTTGCCTACAACTCCCATAAACCCCTGTGGCTATGCTGGCTGGGGCTGATGGGAATTGTAGGCCAAGATTTCTGGAGGCCCACAATTTGCCCTCCCCTCCACTAGACAGAGAGCATTTAGCGCTATTCCATCTTTTCTTCCTAAACAGACATTTTTCTGGTAAGAAAAAAGATGGAAGAAGTGGTGGGAAAACATGGGAGGACTACAAATTGAAGATGATGACATCTGAAACCCCCATAAAGTTCTGTGTTGTTGTTTTTTATTGCACAATGAAAACTTCAACTGAAAGCACCAGTGAAGGGGGCTTCTTTATAAAGACATGAAGGATCTAGGGCTGCAATCTTTCTTTTGTGAAAATACAACTCCTGCACACACTTGAATCCTTTTCTCCCTAATTCTCCCCACCCCAAGGTCCTTCCCAAGTAAGGCCTTTTAGCACTGCTGCAACATTGCTCTTCCACTATCATGTGATGGCACCACAATGGCAGCATTTATAGCATTTATATTCCCCCACAAAAACCTTGCAATCATTTGACGGTGACATTGGGATTCTCTGAGTGAACTAATTGTGCCAATCCCAGGGAAACTGGCTAATATGGAAGCAACTTATGACAGGGGTAGTCCTAAGAGGAGTGAGTGCTGTCACATTACTAATGGGCATTGGATGGATGGATGCCACCTTCCTCTACTCAGCAGACCTTCCATGCCATTAGGCTGGGCAGGAGGTGGTACCTAGGCTGGCACAGGCTTCCTGACTTATTCATCCCCTGACCTGATAACCAGCCCAGGCATGGAAACCAGGACAGACAGTAAAATGATAGCCAGGTGGCAATCTTTGAAGAACCTCAAGCATATCAGTCAACTCAGACAATCAGAGGAATAGTTCATCACAGTACAGTAATAGAGCACCATAGTACAGTGGTAGAGTGACCCACCAATTGAAGACCACTGAGATACAGTAGACCTTTGGCCTGATCCAGCAGGACACATCTCATGTTCCTCTCATGTTCCGATCTGGACAGGTGGGCCTCGCTCACTTTTCATGGTGCTTTTGCTACCGCCTTCTTCTTATGTTTCCTATGTGTCAGTATAGAATAGGGAATGGAAATGTCCTGCTCTGTTCCGATGCCAGACTTTGGATTTGCACCTCTCTCCATAGAACCTTCTACACAGCTGCAAAAGCTGTATGCCTATGACATTGTACAAGGATTTCAGCACGCTCACCTATGGTTGGTCCTGTCTCCTGGGTTGGAGGCCCCAGGAAGAGAGAGTAGGGGTGCCTCTACAAGAGGCATTTAAAGCTCTTTCAAGGTGCATTAAAAAAATTACCTCTACAAGAACGGAGTGCAAATTGGGCGTAGAGGCGCGTTATCTCCCCGATTATGCGCATTATCGAATGCGCGTTAAATCGCGAGTTTTATTTTGCTCCGTCCGTTAAAGCGCATTTTGACTGTGTGAATAAGCGCTTATGCGCATTAACTACTTGTAAAGCACATTTTGGACATCTGTTAATGCGCTTCGCCACCTCTCACCACCTCTCGTGCAGAGGGATTAGGCGTAAATGCATTTATTTATTTATTTATTTATTTATTACATTTGTATACCGCCCCATAGCCGAAGCTCTCTGGGCAGTTTACATAGGATTAAAAACAATTAAAAACAATATACAAAAATTAAAACAGCAAAAACATACAACATACACACAATCTGTACATTTAAAAACCACTTCAACACTTCAAAAAACTACAAAAACAAAACAAAACAAAACAAACCCAGGCTCCTCAGATATTGCCAAATGCCTGAGAGAAGAGGAAAGTCTTGACCTGGCGCCGAAAAGATAACAATGTTGGCGCCAGGCGGGCCTCGTCGGGGAGATCGTTCCACTTCTGCGATTATGCGCATAATCGCCTAACCAGGCGCAAAAGCGAATCTTTGTAGAGGGGACCTAAGTCTAGAAGATGGGGCTGAGTTTAAAAAGTTAGAGAAACAGCAGTAACCTCACCTTCTCATATGAGATGAATATCCCTAAACCATTTTCATAATTCTTCTCTGCTATTTATGTTGTGGAAGTTGACGATCTAGATTGTTGTTGCTGTTCTGCTTCCTTTAACAAACAGCACAGTAAAAACAATATGAACAGTCACTCTATGAAAATCTGGAGAGAGGAGAGTTAAATGAAAGCATTTGCAAAATCAGTGACAGCCATTCACTTCTATGGAAGAAAGTGAAGGGGCAGCAACAGTAACACTATTGAGGTGGCAACAAAATCTGCCCCTTCAGTCTTTGAGGTAGTAGGGTCTGTGAGGTGTGGAGAGCCACAATTTGCTGCTGCCTCAGCAGGGGATCTCCTTTATTTTTCCCACAGAACTGAATGGCTCCCGTTGACTTTTATGGAAGGAAGTGGAGGTTTCCACTCATGGACACATCTGTGCATATGGTTTTTGGAGCATTTTCCTTCCGTTCAAAGGAAAGTAGTTATTACCACACTTTAGGGCAGACTCAAATATATATAATTATGTTCTAGAACCCTAAGTATACTGATCGCTTTTTGTCAACAGAAAAATTGTATCTACCATAGGATGAATGGGTGCTTGGCAGAAGCTTATGGAGAGGACTTTTGCTCTATGAATAACGAGTTCACCATCTATATGTATTTCATGTGTTTGCACATGTGAAATGTTTCTAATTGGAATCAGCCTGGCAACCAGGCATTCTGGGAAGCTCTCATCAACAATTTAATGGCAAAATAAGTAACTTGGAACCTTAGTATGGGAGTGGGTTCTAAAGAAGATTCCACCCACACGCTTTCTAATTACTTGTTTTAAAGCATTATTAGATGAACATTTCATCGCACACACGCTACTGCCCACTTACGGATGTTCCCGCATCCTTTAGATGACAATGTCTGCCTCCCACATGCCACCTGCTCCTTCCGTTCGTTTTTCCGTCGCAACATAGACCTCTTTTAATCCACCTTTTAAAAAAAAAAATGGAATGTGCTGCCATTTCCTGCTGTGTGCAGGAAAAGCCGTGCAATATAAACAGCCCTTAAATGGACCACATGGTCATTGCTGCTTCCTCTTTCTCTTCCCGTGTAAAGAGACTGTCGCTATTGTAGGACAGCAGCAGGAGGCCATAGCAACGCAAAAATTCACCCATCTGATGATGCTTTTAGAGCCTTTCTTCATGAGGCATATATTGTGCACTCATGATTTCTTACTTTCAGTAGATTGCAGGTACTTTATACAACATCCTCCTCTTCTAAGGTATCCCCTGTGCTTTACAATCATTTTAGGGGGGGAGGGGGTTTCTAACAAGGAAAGTCTGGTATTATTTGTGAATGGTGGGATAAAGCCTAGTGTTTCAAAAAAAAAAGTTCTTTTTTTCAATTGTTTGTTTTTGGTTAAGGTTAGCACCTTGTTATCTGTGTTTGTATAAAGCCTAGTGTAACAGTGCAATTCCATTATACCACAGGGCCACCTGGTGTTTGTGTAAGGCTACCTTTAGATGGACACTTTCCATTGATATGGCTTCGCACTGGCGGCAGTTATGTTACATGACGCTGCTGCCAGTGCGAAGCCATCTAGGGGCAAAGGCCCTTTGCTCCGACCTAAAAACGTAGGCCATTTACCCCGACTTTTTTTAGATTGGAGCGGGCTGGCCAGGGAAGGGGATGGAGCAGCAAGCCATAAGCTCGCTGCACCGCCTCCGCTGTCCTCCCCCCCAATTATTATTATTATTATTTTTTAAATAGCACTTACCTGCGAGTAGGTGGACCACCACTCCAGCTGCCACTCCAGCTGATGCTGGGCAGGAGTGGGAGCGGGCACGGCGGCAGTGACAGGAAAAGCCACCATGGCACTCCTGCCGTGAAGACTGGCAGCAGGAGCGTCAATGCACTGGCACGTCACCTGCCACCACCGCTGCATGCCAGAAGAGGCGCCGTGAAGAGGCGGCCTAATAGAACACAAGGAAAGGAAGAGAAAGAAAAACCCAAGGGAGGGGAACACGTGTAAAAGGAGCTGATCTTAATCCTGCAAAAAAATCAGAAATAAAAGCCTTGGGTTAAAAGCCTTATGTAGAATACCTCAGAATTATCTGTGCAGTTTAGGTTATTGGAGTTTGAAATGGAACAAGACACTAATCTAAATGCTTTATTGTGTTTCAAAATTCATTTTTAGGCTGAAATGTGTTTTAGTATTCTCATATTTTGTTGTAAAGGAGTGCTAAAAATTGAGCTGCAGTGTCAATTACTAGGCAAGATTAATCAATTAAAACTTCACTGACTAAAATAGGATTTACTTTCAATGTTGGATATGCTTAGGATTGGATTGTAAAATGCAGCCTGCTAATACATGCATCATCTAAATATAAAGAAAATGTGTTTCTTGCTTCAGAAGTATTGTTTTAACCCATAGACAGACCTTTGCAAACTTCACACCAATAGCTTAGGGAACAATCCTATGGCCCCCAGACGTTGTCTGAGAGACCACAGGATAATGGGGATGCCCCTTCCGAGGTCAGAGGCAGCACTCCAACTTCAGAAGGGGAAGTCAGAGATCCAGCCCCCCCCCCCCTCACTCCATCCTTGCAGCCAGTGTGGAAAGAATCACGTTGACTACTCTCAGAGGTTGGAAAAGTGACTTCAGAGAGGGGGAAATAGGGGCATTTCTATGGGCATGGAGGGGAGGAGAAGAGAGAGGCCAAGATACAAATTATCCAGAGACCTTTCCAGCCTCCTTCTCTTTCCTTCCAAAGCACCATAGCTAGACAGGCAAAAAAGCATGCCTAGTGAAAAAAGCAGGGCAGGAGGATGGGGAGGCAAAGATCACCTCCACCACTCCTCCTGCCTTGTATTGGACGATCAGAAGCCTCCGAGTCTGTAAGGTCTTCTGATCATTGAGGGCACAAGGACTGCACCCTTAATAAATTAACAGAAGAATGCTGCTGTCCTAAACACCATTTTTAGGGAACATTGAACACAATGGGGCTTACTTCTGAGTGAACTCATATAGAAGTGTTCTGTAAAACTCCTATGATGAAATAATTAGCATTTATTTCATCAGGTTACAGCACTGCTAATAATATCCATTCTGTAGGTGAAGGTTTTGTTGCCCCATCACCCTGCCTCATACATGGAATTTGATGTGAGGGGAGCATCCAGACATTATCATCTTCCACTCATAATCCTTCCATATTTTCCCACTGCCATCTTTCCTCCGCCTGCAGAACATCCATCAAGGAGAAAAATATGGAATTGCTGTACAGTGCCTTTGGTTTGATAGTGCAGCACGAGGAGCCCTCTGTCTGGGAGCACCCTAAGAGTGTGAATGAACAATGAGCCAGAATCTCTTCACCTCCCCAGCCTGCTATGATGCAATGGGTGGCCAGCTCCCAGCTACACCTCAGCACCTACCCACCTCATCTACCACATGAGGATAATACCATTTACCTACCTTACAGTGAGGGTGGCTGAAAGAATGCATGTGAAACCCTTTTGAACACTGCAAAACCCCACATATATGTTGTTGTTGTTGTTGTTGTTGTTGTGAAGAAGAAGAAGAAGAAGAAGAAGAAGAAGAAGAAGAAGAAGAAGAAGATCCCACATACCACATACTTAAACGATGGAATTCACTTCTACAAGATGGCCACCACTTTGGAAGGTTTTAAAGGGGATTAGACAAATTCCTGGAGATGGATATCAGTGGTCTAGTCCTGATAAATATGTGCCATCTTCAGTATCAGAGGCAGTGTGCCTATGTACAATTTCCAGTAATGGTTCTGTCCTCAATCACACTCAAAACAGTGAATAGATATATAAGGAAATAGATATATAAGGAAAAATAAATAAATGCATCAGAGACAGTAATCCTATGTCCACCAGTTGCTGGGGAACATGGGCAGGAGGGTGCTGCTGCACTTGTCCAGCTTGTGGGTTTTCCACAGGCAGCTGGTTGGCCACTGTGTGAACAGAATGCTGGACTAGATGGACCCTTGGTTTGATCCAGCAGGGCTCTTCTGATGTTCATATTGTTTGTTGAACAACTTGCCCCTCTTTCTCTTTCTTTCTCACTACATCCCTCTCCACGCCGTGTTATCTCATCTTTGGCAAAATGGCACTTGTTCACAGTTCTGGCGAATAGACAAGAATGTGTTTACAGCGCAGGAAGAGTCCGGGAGCGGGAGCGAAGCAACCCTTCTGCTCCATCACACACACACACACACACACACACAAAATGATCCTAGCCACCAACAAGTGCTGCGTGAAAACCATTCTCTACACACACATACATCTATCTTTCAATCGTATCCAAATGGAGGCTAATGGCTCCAATGTCAGTGGGGCGGTGATCCCAGATTTCAGTCAAAACTCTAAAGGAGCGGTAGTTATCGCAGCCACAAGCCTCCACAGAAGAGAAGTATCTCTTTTCCTTATCCTGCCCCCTGCTGGATTCTGGCCATCTGTTTCCAGGAAGGCAAGGCGCTGTGCTAGCTGCTTCTAGGGATGGTGTAAAAGCCGGAACGGAATCAGCCAGAACGACCCCTTTATATTAAAAAGTAATAATAATGCCCAAAACGTTGGAATGTGTTAGAAACATTTGAGGACAATTTTTGAGACTATTGCAATATTATATTACTATTAACCCTATAACTCCTACAACAACATCCAGAACAGAACGGAATAGCCCGGACCAGCCACTTCCAAATGAATTACATCAACCAAACTCACCAGTCACATGTAACTCCATGGCAGGGATGCAATAAGCACAAAACGTCCACAGAAACCACATTCCAATATCCGTTCTTGGCCGTAGTCCATACTGTGCAAAACAGGCTGGAATGGAAGTTTCCAAATGAGCCAACACAACAAAACTCACCAATCACACATTACTAGATAGAACAGATAAAACAAGCTCTAATATGTCCACGAAAACCACATTCCAATATCCATTCCAGACCATAGTCCATATTGCAAAAAACAGGCAGGCACGGCAACTTCCAACTCAAGTGGGCCAACTCAACCACACTCATCAGCCACATATTACTAGATGGCAGGGGGCATTTTTGTGTGCAGTTGGACACAAAATGTGCAGTTGGGAAAAATAACGTGCAGTTGGAAATCTGATAACGTGCAGTTGTGAAAGAGAAATAATGTGTTTGGCTTGGGCGGGGCGGGGGCAGGGGGTTTCTGACAAGGCATTTGTGCAGTTGGAAAATTTGCTTTAAAAAAACCCTGCTAGATGGGATTGATAAATAGTATTTATTTATTTATTTATTTATTACATTTATATACCGCCCCATAACTGAAGCTCTCTGGGCAGTTTACAAAAATTAAAAGACTGAACACTTAAAAGACAATATACAAAATTTAAAACCATAAACATAAAACAGCTGACATTTAAAACATTTTAAACTGTTAAGCCTGGCCACAAAGTCAGTTAAAACCTCAACTTAAACTGTTAAAATGCCTGGGAGAAAAGAAAAGTTTTGACCTGCCGAAAAGATAACAGTGTTGGCGCCAGGCGGGCCTCATCGAGGAGGTCATTCCATAATTGGGAGGCCACCACAGAGAAGGCCCTCTCCCTTGTTGCTGTCCTCCGAGCTTCCCTCGGAGTAGGCACCCAGAGGAGGACCTTTGATGTTGAGCGTAGTGTACGGGTAGATTCATGTCGGGCCATATTCTTTATTCTGGAAAACAGCCTGGAATAGCAACTTCCAAGTGATCCAACTCAACCAAATTCACCACTCACACATTACTAGGTGGGGCCTATATAATAAGCTCCAAAACGTCCATGAAAACCACGTCCCGAAACACATTCCGGGCAATATTCCATATTTTGCAAAACAGTCCAGAACAGCAGCTGGTAAGTGAGCCAAGTGAACCAAACTCATCAGTTACACTGGAATTCATAGGACTAAGCTCCAAAACTTCCACAAAAACCACAGTCCAATACCGATTCCAGGTCACAGTCCATAGTGCACAAAACAGCCTGGAATGGCAGCTTCCAAGTGAACCAACTCAACCAAACTCATCATTCACCCATTACTAGGTGGGATTGATAAATGTGCTCCAAAACCTCTATGGAAACTACGTTTCAGTAGCCATAACGTAGGGTGAGCAGATAAAATCCAGGTCAGGGCTCCTGTAACTTTAACAGTTGTAGAGAAAAGGGAATTTCAGCCAGTGTCATTTGTATGCAATTAGTTCCTGGTGATAGTCCCTCTTCATCACAGCAGTTAAAGTTGCAGGGGCCCTGCCTTCTTTTGTATATGGTCACTCTAGTATAGTGTATGTACTGCTCCTTGTGCTCCGTTCCGACATTTACACCATCCAGAGCAGGGGAGGGACTCGCAGAACACTCATCTGGACTCCAAGCAGAAGCCTGTAAACATTCCTTAGCCAATTACGGGATACTCGCTTCTGCTGGAGCTGCTTGCAAAAAACAAAGCATAACAAAAACCCCACCGAGGTAACTCTCTCTTCACGTGCGCCAACACCCATCCCCTTTTTTGGAGGAAAAAGGAGGTGGGGTGGAGGAAGGGGCATCTTAAGCAGCTTTGTAGAAAGAAGGCAAGAGGGCGTCTGGTTAGTAAGAATGAGCAACCACTGAAGAAGGGTGAGTTTGTGTAACAATAATATATACTTCCTGGACCTAAAGAACCCCTTTGACAGCAGGTCTTCCCACAGAAGGATTTGAAGAGATGGTTGAGCTCCATTTCTATCTTTTGGCAGATTGCTTTCCAGCTATAACACGTTTGCTGCTGTATGGATTTTCCTCTGCTTAACCTGTTTTTCTGACAGCCCTCTGTCAAATTGCATAGGAACGTGGAAAGCTGCCTCATATGGAGTCCAGCCCTTGGTCCGAGGAGCCCAGTATCGATGACACTGACTGGCAGCAACGGCTCTCCAGCAGGGCCAGATCTACTCCGTTTTAAAGCAGTAGTGTAGATCCTACCCCGGGGTTTCAGGCAAGAGCTTTCACTGCCATACCTGAAGACCCCAGGGACTGAACTGTGACCTTCTGTGCACAAAACTATTGTCCCTTCCCTTCTCTGCTGTGTCTCAGTTACCTTATATGTTTTGACCATTGGTGTTGAACAGCTGAATTGTCATAACCCACAGCTGGGCTGTACACCAACCAAAGTTAGGCAACAAAAGAAGCACCACCACCTTTTTTAAAAAGGGGGTGAGGAGAGAAGGAGATAATCAGTAGAGGTATGCACGGACCCATCGGATCAGGACCCAGATCGGGACCTGCAATTTTGTTCCGGATCGGATCGGACAAAATTGGAGGCCCCCCGGACCGGGTCAGGTCCGATCCCGATCCAAAACTCGGACATCCAATTTTGGGATCAGCCGCCATTTGTTTTCCCATAGACTTGCATTGGGGGAAAGAAAGCTTTCCCCCAATGCAAGTCTATGAGGAAAAAATGGTGGCGGATGGGTGAGGGGGGCCTAACTCCCTCCTCCCCCCCCCAGGGCTGTCCGCTGTGGATGGCCCTGGCAGGTAAGCCCCCTCCCCCGCACTCCTTACCCCCCCG
The DNA here is from genome assembly GCA_029215795.1 of Anniella stebbinsi. Lineage (NCBI taxonomy): Eukaryota > Metazoa > Chordata > Lepidosauria > Squamata > Anniellidae > Anniella > Anniella stebbinsi. The sequence goes on from JARDYH010000001.1 coordinate 262,632,576, forward strand.
GGGGTGTCCGCTTCCATCCACTGGCGCCTGTGGGCGCCAGCGGATCGAAGCAAATGGCCCCGGTGGGGTAAGCCCCCACCCCCTGCCCCTGCTTACCTTCCGTGGCCGTCCACTCCCGTCCGCCACTAGCCTCTACTGTGAGCAGGTTTCGCGGCTTGCCCCTGGGTAGCGCGCCAGGTGATCATCAGGTGATGATCACCTGGCACGCTACCTAGGGGCAGGCCACGAAGCCTGCTCACAGTAGCGGCCAGCTGCAGATGGGAGCGGACGGCCATGGAAGGTAAGCGGGCCGTGGGCCCCACTTCCCCCTGCCCCCCCTCCCCCTTGCCCCCCTGCCCCCTGCTTACCTTCGGGGCCCGTCCTCTCCCATCCGCCGCTGGCCGCTACTGCAAGCAGGTTTCACGCCCGCCAATGGAAACAGCGGTGGGTGCCAGCGGGCACCCGCCGATCCTCCGATCCATCCAATCTGGATCAGGACTTTTCCGGATCAGATTGGATTGGATCGAACGATCCAGCAGTGAGATCGGAAATTGGATAATTGTATCTGATTTCCCATGGATCGGATCTGGATCGTGGATCGGACCCGATCCAGTGCACACCCCTAATAATCAGAAACACAGTTGGGGGGGGGGGCAAAATGAAAAGAAGAGAGAGAGAATGCTGTAAACATTTACACATAGATCTCACCAGATTGGAAATTATAGGGAGATTCTCAGTCTGCAAATGTACAAGCGTTGTTCCTCATTTGCTCCTAATTTACACGCCAGTTCTGAATCTGTGCTTACTCAGAAGTAAATTCCACTGAACTTCAGGTGCTTCCAGACCAGGCTTGTTTATGATGCAAATCACCCTGTCTCATTTGTGAAATATTACAGTGGCTGAATTCGGACAACACATTAGTCAATGGTGGGTTGAGTAGCCAACTCACAGTTGGTTATTTAGTGGGTACTCCCCACACAACATGTTCCTACACAACTGTGGGTGGGTGGGGCTGGCGTTGAGTGGACTAATAGTCAACCCAGCATTTGACTGACACAGCCCCCGCCCCTCTCCTCTCTCAGTCCTCCCAGTTCTATCCCAGCAGCCTCTGCAAGTTACACCAGTTGTAGCAGAGTGGCAGCCGCTGCTTTGGTTGCTCTTACTGTCTGCCCCATGGGCTTGTGTTTTAACCCACTCACCACACGCCATTAACACACCCACCCCTCCACACAACACTTTAAACAACTGGCTTCGAGCTAAACAACTTGCAAGCCAGTTGTTTCTCTCAGTTGCTTATTTGGGCAGAATAGCATACCATCAGTAGTTTGTGAGCGGCGTGTTACCCTCCACACAACACAATAAGCAACACAACTGATTATTGTTTCCCCCCCCCTCAGTTGCTTAATGTGTTGTCCAAATTCAGCCAGTGAGTCTAGATGAGAGCCTATCTACACTACTGCTTTAAAATGGTTTAAAACGGTTTATAACAGATTTGAGAACTGTTGGAGCCCAGGACACACTCCATATACAGTTTCAAAATGTTTTCAAAGTGTTTTATCTTGCGTGTGTAGATAGGCTCTATGACATCTTCCGTTATCATCCTCTTGTGTTTTCCCACCACTACTTCCATCAGACATCAAAATGTGGCAGTGTATCCTCCTTCCTAAAAGGAATACTCCTGTTCAGGTTCCATGGCTCTTAGGCATGCTTAGTCCTTATTGGCAATAGTGTAGTGGAGCAGTAGCATTTGTTTCAATGGGATCATTTTTTTTTTGCAGTGCAGATTGAAAGCACAGTGGGAGATGAGGAGTTAAACCTCCCTAAAACCACACACACACACACACACACACACACACACACACACTATAGTCCCAATACAAATTGGGGACCTTCACTGACAATGTGTGCAGTCAAGGGCAGAATTACACAATTAAGGTCACACACAGCTTGAGCCTTAGTTATCTGACCTCCAGTGTGGCAGTCAGAGAGCCAGTGTGGCATAGCAGTTAGAGTGTTGGACTGGGACTTGGGAGGTCCAGAGCGTCATCAGATGAGCATTTTATCGCACACTCGCTACTGCCCACTTACAAATGTTCGCGTGTCCTCAGACGACGATGTCCACCTCCCATATGCCTCCCGCTCCTTCCACTCATTTTTCCATCGCAAAATAGACCTCTTTTAATGTCTTTTTTTTAAAATGGAATGTGCAGCCATTTCCTGCTGCGTGCAGGAAAGGCAGCACAATAAAAACAGACCCTGAATGGGCCACGTGGTCGTTGCGGCTTCCTCTTTCTCTCCCCATGTAAAGAGATTGTCACTATTGTAGGACAGCAGCAGGAGGCCATAGCGACAGCAGGGAAACGTGAAAATCCACCCATCTGATGACGCTCCCAGATTCAAGTCCTCACGCGGCCAAAAAGTTCACTGGGTGCCTTTGGGCAAGTCACTGGCTCGCAGCCTAACCTACCTCACAGGGTTGTTGTGACAATAAAATAGGGAATTAGGAGGATTATGTGCCCTGGGTTCCTTTCAGGAAAAAGGTGGGATATAAATATACTAATACTAATACTACTAATAATAATATTAATATTTGTTCATGCCTCTGAGGACCAAACTAGACGAGACTGCATTCACTCAACTAGCAATTCTGTCAATGATTTTTTCAAAGTAAAGAGCAGGTGTGGGGGTCCGACCTGTACAAGGACCCTACCCACAACAGGGTTCCTATCCAAATTGGGCCACCCACATCTGCTATTTAAATTTCAAAATCTATTCATGCAATTGTTAATGGTGTGAATGGTGTTCCTTCTAGTTTGGCTGTTAGGATCTGCTGCATCTCTGTTTGTACAACATTGCTATTTTTCTTTCCTGTTCAGCCAATCTTTTGTACTGTCCCCTCTGAAACCAAGGACATCTCTGTAAGTGTTGCAACATTAGAACAAATTGTGCAATCCATGTACAACATGAAGCGATTGGCTGGGGTGATTTGTCTTGATGCTTTATGCCAGAAGTGAAGAACCAAAATCCTGTGATGCCTTTCCGTGAGCCTAGAGAACATAAAGTTTAGCAGGAAGAAAGAAGTGACTTCTAGGACTTCTAAATGCTTAATGTGCAGCTAATCCTCACTTCTTCTTCATCTTTTTACTTTAGTGCAAGTGCATAGAGCTCTCATCCAGATTAGGACATTGTGCATATGTAGGGGTTACGCCGTCGCATCCAGTCACTTTACCCACTAAATTCATACACATACAAACAGACATACACATGAGCTAAAGAAAGGGGGGAAACTCCATTGACAGCAATGGTTCCCCCCCCTTTCGCCCCCACACAAGTGGTTGGCAAATTTAGGAGGGGAAAGTAGTTGCATGGGAAGCTTTATTTCCCCTTCCCCATCCAGACCAGCCCCCTGCATACTTACACTAAAGAAAAAAAAAAGTTAGGATCAGGTAAACGGTACACATACCACATAGTGTGTGTTTTAGCCCTAGTCATCTCTTGAAGCCCTTAGTAGACAGAAGAAGGAGCTTCCAGTATGCAGGCAGGCGGACCTAGCCCAGTGACAACCTGCTACCCTCGAGATGTTTTGAACTTCAACTCCAATAAGACTAAACCAGCATGGTCAGGGATTGTGAGAGTTGTGGTCCAAAACATCTTGAGGGCATTAGGTTATATCCCCTGACCCAGCCTATAGGACTTCCTTGGATGGATCCTTTGGGTGGAGAACTGCAGAAATAGTGGCAGAAATTGGAAGATGCCTTTTCTGTTTTTTCCTAGAACACTGAAAGTCTGGATTATTTTCCCTAAGTGCATTTAATGTGCCCTTAAGCCTCCATGTAGTTTTAAAGGAATTGGGGGAGGGGTTGCTGTGACGGGAGTCTTGCTGTAGGCTTAAATGGATTGCATCAGGGCCTGGCAGGGAAAAGCGATCTCTCCCTGCAGCCAGCTCCAAGCCTTAATATAAAACCCAAACCTTGCATCCCAGGCTCGAAAGCATTTTTTAAAATCATACAACACCCGAATCTCTGCAGAGACAGGATTGTACTCCCTCAATGCCCCCAAAGAGTCAGACTGGTCATTTCATTTTGCCCGGCAGAAAGGTGGTGTGGTTGAAGTGCTCATCTGACAGGACCTGACTGGAGGGAGAAGGGAGGGGGGAGGGGAGTGAAAGAGCAAACGAGCGAAAGAGCAGCTATTCAGGTGAAAGGGATCACAAGCTTGACATGCCTCTGCATCAGAGGTAAAAAAAAACCACGGAGGCAAACTAGGGGAGGAAATTCGGTGTGATGGAGCTTTTAGTCTCTGGTAAAATACTGTGTTCAAGTAGTATGTCCTAAAGAAGCAGCTCTCTTGGGAGTGAAAACTCTTTCTTTACATTTTAAACTTCTTTTCGTTTCTGGGGCGGGGGAGGCATGGGAAATTATCACATATAGTACTCTCAGCAGCAACCACCATGAATCCATAACTCATTCTCCACACCATGCATAATTTTATACACCTCTATCATGTCTCCCCTTAGTCTCCTTCTTTCCAAGCTAAACAATCCCAGTTGTTGTAACCTTCCCTCATATGGGAGTTGCTCCAGCCCCTGGATCATTTTAGTTGCCCTGCTAAGAGATTTGAGTTTTAAAATCCCCTAGTCACCATAGGGGGAAGAGGCAGGTTTGTTTTAATGCAGATGATATCGTTTGGGAAGCTCTAAGATCTGGGGCACAGATAAAAAAAAGATCTGGGCCACATGCCCTAGTATGCCTCTTATAACAACATCCATGATTCTTTTGCATGGATGAGCAAAGGCATTCTCATTTGGCTAGAGCCTGGCTCCCCCTCATTCTGCTCTCTTCCCTTTCTAATTATGCATGTTATCTCTGTTTTCTCCAGAAATGGCCACCACTGTAACAGACTGTGGAAATGTAAGGATCGTCACACAAGTCATCCAGCAGACCGGTCCACAGGCAGAGGTGACCACATCCAATGTACCTTGGGGTGCCTCTTCACGAGAGGTTTAATGCTCTTTGAAGTCTCATTAAAAAATTTACCTCCACACCAGCGGAGCGCAAATGGGGCGTAGAGGCGCGTTATCTCTCCAATTATGCGCATTATTGAATGCGCGTTAAATCGCGAGTTTTATTTTGCTCCGTCCGTTAAAGCGCATTTTGACTGTGTGAATATGCGCTTATGTGCATTAACTACTTGTAAACCACATTTTGGACATCCGTTAATGCGCTTTGCCGCCTCTCGTGCAGAGGGATTAGGTGTAAATGCGCTTCTGCGATTATGCGCATAATCCACAGCTCACGCCAGCCCAGATCAAAAGCTTCAAGACTACACTGCCAAAGGCACTTGGGGTGAGTCCCTTCAGACCTGTCACACTAAGCCCAAACCAAAGGTCTCCAGCTTGTAAAAGATTTATTGGGCCTGTTCAGAAGACACCTTAAATCCTACTTGTTAAGGCTTTTGGTTAAGCAGCAGGGTTTAAGATGTCTTGTGCGTTGCATTTTGCTAAACCCTGCTCACTCACTAACCACAGTCCAGCTGTCTGCAGCAGGGTTATTGGCACTAACCGTGGCTTAAAGTGTTGGGTATGACAGGACGGCTTGTGATTAGTGCTAACCCCAGAGAACCACAGTTTCGCTAGCCACAGTCCCTGAAGTGTCATCTAAACAGGCCCTTTGTATAGGCGAAGTAGCTGTAATTACGGTTGTTGAGAATAACTAGCAGAAATAACATTTCATTCTTACTTTAGAAAAAAAAACTTTTGACAAAAATCCTCTACACTTTTCAAGACTCTCTGTCTAATAAAATGGAATCACGTACTCTTATCATGTTCCAAAGGTTTCTAAATACTATCCCAAAGAATTTTGGATTGCAGGTCAAACTGCACACGACACGAAATGTGTTATGAGGAAGCCTTTCAATTTGGTTGTTTTAATGAATTAATGAATTAATGAATTAATTAATACAGCAAGCACAGCAGGCAGTGGGGGCCATTTTCCTCAGGACCAAGGCATGCAGGGAGAGGAAGCTGAATCCTTCTCTCTCCAGCTGACAAAAATATACACACACATGCACACACATACACTGCTGTTAACCCAAGAAAAAAGTTCCCAGGGACACCTGCATTTTATCATTACCCATAAGGAGCTCAGACTCAAGAGACATTTGGAAACACTTTCTCTAGGATTTTTGAGAAGAAGGACCACTTTTGTGTAGATTGTTTTAGCAGCCATTCCGTTTGAAGGATTACTCTATTATTGCTATCTGACCAAATGGGGTTCAAATAAATCAGAATAAATCTAGACTCTTTACAAACCTGGGGTGCGGTGTGTTTGTTTTTTAGGGGCAAGGATAGGGGGAAACTAGATTAAAAATGGCTTGAATGGATCAAGGGTATAAAAACATATTTACATATTGCCCATGAATATATAATCAAGAATGTGTAAAACCAGATTTCCGCATTTTATCATGAGAACATACCTTGTCTTATCTTTTTCCAGTTCTTTCTGATTGCTAGGGTCATTTTCTACTTTAATGCAGCAGTAGAGAGCTCATAACCCATCCAACCTATTTGAATGGGTTTTAACTGCAGTATGGTTTTAGCTGGGTGATGGATAGTTGTTTTGTGCCTCTTGTTTTTATGGACTGCTGGGTTCCCCCCCCCCCCTTGAATTTTATTATTTGTATTCTCTTATTTCTGTACACTGCCTTGGAACTCACTTTTGAGTTTTTAAAATGTGTGTATATCTGAGGAAAGTGGCAGACTGCTGTTAGAGCTACTAGAAAAGGGTTCATAACTTGTGATCCACTAAGGGCAATCTAATGCATGTTTAGATAGAAAAAAGACCTACAACTCCCAGCATTCCCAGCTGGGGAATACTGGGAGTTGTAGGTCTTTTTTCTGTCTAAACATACATACGATTGCACCCTAAGCCAAGTACAGACTATGGAGGCCTATGGAGGCCCACCATGGACTTGATTAAAAAACAAAAACGAGTACCTGGTTTCGCCATCTGCTTGGAACTGCACATACACTAGCAAACCACGTGGCTGGTGAGCTGCATTGCATAGTTCAGGTCTGTCCTAAAATAAACACTTATGATCCATTTCATGATATGAATTGGTAGATCCAGTTTATTCAGCACTGTTACTAAGGACAGTGGGAAAGATATTTACCTGTAAGGCCCTGGAAAAGCAATTGAATGTAGCAAAAGCATTTTAAAATAAATAATAACCATCAATAATAACCTTCAGTACTTTAGACCAGAGGTGCAGAGAGCTTTTAGGGGGAGGCAGTCCCCCCTCCTCGCTGCCGCCACCACCACCACCAGACCCTCTGCAGGCCAGATAATGTCAGTGGACAATGACTTTAAGTATTCTAGGAAGTGTACCCATGATGGTTTGTATGAGGATGGATGTAGGAGGCTTTTGCAGAATGATGCTGGTAATGGAAATGTTAGCAGAAGCCAAGCATGGCTAAGAAAATAGCCATGATTTTTATGATGGCAACAGAGATGCCGTTCGTGGCCATGAGCAGAATGGCAGAATAAATGGTGCTGATTTTAACAGCAATAAAGGAGGTGATTGCAGTGAGATCTATGAAGGTGACAGCTGGTGACGGAACAATTGTATCAGTGTTGATTTAAGCGACATTAACATCTGGATAAGGATGAGGGTGGTGAAGCTGGCGGTGATGATGATGATGATGAAAGCAATAAAGCTGATTCTGCAAGCATCCAAGAACACTGATCAAGACCCTCTTTGTTCTTCCCCTCCAGGTTGTTGAGATTGTTTTGGGGGCAACACAGATCACCTTTGGCATTGCCCTGACGATAGTACAAGAAGAGTTTCAGAGCCTCACCATGATAAGTGGAGTCTACTTCTGGATTGGGATCTTGGTAAACAAAGTCTTCAAGAGGCGTGCGAGCCCATCTATCAGTCCATAGCACAGGCATGCAGACCGTCAGGCCCGGGGGGCTAAATCCAGCCCTCTGAGGGTCCCTAGAAGGCAATGCCCATTTTCCCTTCCCCACCCACTAGTCATTAGGTGGTTTCCCAGCTTTTGTGCAACTTTTTTCCCTGACTCTACTTGAAATGCCTCTCCTAAGGCTTAGGTCCCCTCTACAAGGATTCGCTTTTGTGCCTGGTTAGGCGATTATGCGCATAATCGCAGAAGCGCATTTACGCCTAATACCTCTGCACGAGAGGCGGTGAGAGGCGGCAAAGCGCATTAACGGGTGACCAAAATGCGCTTTACAAGTAGTTAATGCGCATAAGCGCTTGTTCACATAGGCAAAATGCGCTTTAACGGCCGGAGCAAAATAAAACTCGCTGTTTAACGCGCATTCGATAATGCGCATAATCGGACAGATAACGCGCCTCTACGCCCGATTTGCGCTCCGTTCTTGTAGAGGTAAATTTTTTTAAGCGCCTTGAAAGAGCATTAAACCTCTCTTGTAGTTAGTCACTGGCAGAAAGAGCTTTAAGCTAAAATCGGATGGTATTTTTGTTATTTTGGACTCTCCCCTTTTCACTTTAGCCCTGCCCTCCACTGGATTACAGCCCCCAAGAGATTCTCCAAAATGGAATTTGGCCATTGGCTGAAAGAAGCTCTGTACCTGTACAGTAAAAGCTCCATTTGGGGCTTTTTCTATAATGTCCGGGAATGGCAATCTTACACTTTTGAGGCCCCAATTGGAGCAGTGAGGGGGAATAACATGGCTCCAGAAAGCACATAATTCCCCACCACCATGCTAATGGCAGCCTTAAAGGGGAAAGCGTGTCATTCCTGGACGTTCTAGAACATTACAGAAAATCCCCCGACACCCAGGATAGAACAAAAACCCAGAGAAATCCAGAGAAATCCTGACAGTTGGTCACCCTATGACAATGTGCTTGTTTGGTACATATTTTTCCCTATACAGAGAGAACCTCTGAGTTGTTTATGTGTTACTAAACTCGGCTCTGGAAACCTCTGAATGGAGCAGAGCAGAGATTGGGTGTATTGGAGAAACTAATACTTTTATGTCATTTCTGTACCTCAGCACCCTAACTCAAAATTCTAGATGTTTTGGTTTGTGTATGGACAGAAAGCGAGTCAACCTGGTCATTGTTGTTTTTCCTGTCCTCTGTAGCTCCTGTTCTCTGGCTCCTTGTTGATGGAAATGGAGAAAAGAAAACTTCTGTGGCTGGTAAGTATTCTCCAAAGTATTTCCTTTTTTCAGATTAAAGCCAACATAGGCATAATATGGATGTAGCCAAAGTTGGTGCCACTGCTTGTGCAGGGGTATTTGCAGAGAAATGGGAGCCCTGGTGATCAAGGCCTGAAGAAGAGGGAGGCGCAAATAAAGACAGTTGTTATAACGGAGGCAAGGTGAAATTGCTGATGTGTGTTTACAATGGATAAATAGAGAAGAATCTGACACACAATATCATGCTGAGATCTGAATGCAAGCGTATTTTTGTAGGATAAGTCTACTTAATCGTTCACTAATTCATCCAGCCATTAGATAAAAAATCCACTTCTTGGGACATTCACCACACTCTATCAAAGGCATTCCTTCTGGCAGAAACTTGCACTTCTTGCCTACAAAGACAGTCTTGAGCAAGGCAGATACCCTTCATTCATCCCTCAGAGTGCACGTGTAACGCTCCTGCACTGCCAGTCAGGGTAGTAAATTCTGAGACTGACCCTGTTCAGAAGACACACTATGCCACGCTGGTCAAGCATTTTGAGTAAAACATTATGGCTTAGCATGTCATGTGAACCATTCCTACTATGGTGGCTACATAACTACGGTTTAAATTCACTCACTAACCATTTGCTGCACCTGGTGAAAATCCTCCTTCATCAAAACAGTTAAAGCTGCAGAAACCCTGCCTAGTGTGACCAGATACAAAAGAGGGCAGGGCTACTGCAGCTTTAACTGTTGTGATGAAGAGGGAATTTCACCAGGTACTGCATGCATACTAATGACACCTGCTGAAATTCCCTTTTCTATGCAGCTGTTAAAGATACAGGAGCCTTGTCCTCTTTTCCATATGGTCACCCTATTTGAACAGTCCCACTGGGTGTAGCAGGGTTGAAGAACTCTGGGCCGAGGCCTGATATGGCCCATGGGAGGCCCCCTTTTGGTCCACAGTTTCCCTGATCAGATATAAAGGCTATTCACTCCCATGTGACAATGAGACTTTTAAAAAACCTGATTGCAGTGAGGAAGAGGTGGTGTCGCAGGAGGTCGTTCCTAATTTAGGCTGACCAGATAAAATCCAGGTCAGGGCTCATGTAACTTTAACAGATGTAGAGAAGAGGGAATTTCAGCCAATTTCATTTGTATGCAATTAGTTCCTGGTGATATTCCCTCTTCATCACAACAGTTAAAGTTGCAGGCACTATACTAGAGTAACCATATACAAAAGAAGGCAGGGCCCCTGCACCTTTAACTGTTGTGATGAAGAGGGAATTTCACCAGAAACTAATTGCATACAAATGACACTGGATGAAATTCCCTTTTCTCTACAACTGTTAAAGTTACATGAGCCCTGACCTGGATTTTATCTGGTCACCCTATCCTCAAAATCACAACTAAAGAGCACATGTGTAACTGTCTCTACCTCTAAGTTGTTACAGGGACAGCATCTTTCTCCCATGGCAGTTCATATTGACCTTTTCCCTTCCCATATAGGCCAATATGAACTGCCATATTCATTTAAATTATGCATGTAAATAAGCACCTATTCTAAAGCATTGCACTAATATTACTCTAACAAATGTATTACTAGCACTGGGTGAGTTTCAGATTTTTTTGTGTTTTGCACCTAATCCTTTCAGGTTTTTTTAATGTAGTATCTCAATCCTGACTACTGAGCGTGTTATTATACAGCACCTCCCTGCTATTTGCCTTCTGCATTCAGAATAAAATATATTTTTCAGTTGGTGTGTAAAGAGTTGGTGTTAATAAATTTAAATTCCAAACTTCCCAGCAATTATTTCCTCTGTGTGTTTTCAGGTGCAGGCTGTGGTACTTCCTGCCGTAGCCTTGCAGATGATAATTGTTATTTTGAGAAGTTAGCGTATACAACAATTGCTCCTTCTGTGCATAGACTTCTGGTTGGGCCTATTGCTTTAAATTAAGCAATGACCCTGTTCAGAAGCCACGCTAAGACACGGAGGTTAAGCACTTTGATCTAAACATTGTGGCATATACGGTGACCAGATAAAATCCAGGTCAGGGCTCTTGTAACTTTAACAGTTGTAGAGAAAAGGGAATTTCAGCCAGTGTCATTTGTATGTAATTAGTTCCTGGTGATATTCCCTCTTCATCACAACAGTTAAAGTTGCAGGGGCCCTGCCTTCTTTTTTATATGGTCACTCTAGTATAGTGCCTGCACCTTTAACTGTTGTGATGAAGAGGGAATATCACCAGGAACTAATTGCATACAAATGACACTGGCTGAAATTCCCTTTTCTCTACAACTGTTAAAGTTACATGAGCCCTGACCTGGATTTTATCTGGTCAGCCTAGCATGTTGTGTGAACCATTCCTAACCATGGTGGCTACATAACCACAATTTAAACACACTAACCATTTGTTGCAAAAGGTTTAATGGCCTAACCATGGCTTAGTGTGTTGTCTGAATAGGCTTCTTCCCAGAGTCGGTTATCTGTTCTAGGCACAAGAGGCCATTATTTACCTTTAAATAAGCCTCTGGTGAGAATTCGACATTGGCCACTTGTTGTGAGGGTAGCCGTGATCGTCATATCTATGTGGGCTTACTGCCAAACATTCTCAAAATCGTTGGAGTAAAGCTTCAAAATAGGGCTGGGGTTAATATGAGCATAATAGTATACAGTATATGAATCCGTGAGACACTCCCAGGGTAAAGGACCTCAACGCAAGCCGATCCAGAAGGTAATCCGGGCTGTTATTGAAGTCATGACCATTGCCATCTAGCAAATGTAGGGACGTAAGCTTTGAAGTTTCCTATTGCAATTATTGCAATTATTGCATTTATTGCATTTTGCTTTTCTTTTTTTTTTCTTTTTTTTTGCTTAATAACTTCTTTAGCCTTCACTCATCAGTGTATTCCTTGTATTCTGAATCCTAAAAAGAACTGTCACCTCTTGGCAACACAGACCCATAAATGAAATGTTTCTGATGAAAAGTAGTGTTATGGAATTCAGAGCCACATCAAAGGCCTTAGCCTGCAATCCACACCCCTCTTCAGTTTCTTTACAGACCAACCCCAAAGGAAAATAACTTATCAACTGCAAAATTCTGTATCATACATAATCACAGCAGTCCTGGCCTTAAAATGGTGTGCATATCAGCAGAAAGTTCAAAACTTCCAGACAGTAGATGCATCACAGAGGTTTGATTCTAGCTTGTAATTACTGTAACATCTATTGCAGAATTTAATTGCTCCAACCATAGCATGATACTTTGAGTTTTGCTTTCATTTAAAAATTCAAGTGTCTAGTGCCTGTGATTTTAAAGTAAAACTTGAAAACATGTTGACAACTTCAATCAAATTCTTCCAAAATCACAGGCAATGTCATCTTTCCCAAATACATGATATAGACAACAGCGCCCCCTACCATGTCAGTTTCATCAATTTCATCAACCTTTCAAAATCAGTCTACTCACTTCCTGTGGCAATGTTCTAAAATCTAGAATCTAAAAGATGAGTAACAAACTCAAACAGGTTCAAGGACAAATATACCCACTGGAGAAGGGCATTTTCCCCCATCAAAACATGTCAATTCTATCTGAATTTGACAGCAAGCTATTGATTTCATTTCACTTAAGGGTGCAATCCTATGCATATTATTTAGACAGAAAAAAGCCCTACAGCTCCCAGCATGCACCTAGAATTGGACTCTTGGATTTTTCAACAAATGAAGAGGAAACTAAGCAGTTGGGGGTGGAAAGAAGAAGAGAGCAGAGAAGTTAAAAGCAGGCAATTCCGTTTAATTTGTTTTGTTTATAAAGAAGCATTAAGGGGGAATACTAAAAGGAAGGACACAGTATGAACATTGAAATACATTCGTCCCTTCCGGATGGCCATAGAAACGCAATGCATTTCCCAAGGAATACGTTTTTAAATAAAAATTAAAAGGCACAAGTCTGTCCCCATCCCCCCCCCCCCTTTAACGCTACCTATGTTATCCATTTTCTGGGGGTTACAGGCCATGCTGCTTTCAAAAGTGTGCCTTTAAATCCAGTGGAGGCTGGTGGCTCCGATTTCAGTGGGACTGTGAATCCTCTCTGGGTTTCAGTCAGAACTCTACAGGAGCTTTCCAAGGTGCTGAACCCAACCCCCAAAATGGTTTCAGCACCTTGAAGAGCTCCTTTAGAGTTCCGGCTGAAACGCAAAGCGAATTCACAGCCCCACTGAAATCGGAGCGACCAGCCTCCACTGTTTGAGTCTCACTCCTGTGCCTTTAAGACATGGAAGAGATAAACCTTTCTTCCCGCGACATCCCTTGAATACATGTGTGTCGTGAAGCGTTTAGGTCAGCCAGAGAAATGAATCCTGCCGCGCAAACACACACACAAATATCGTCCTTAACTAGCGTCTTTTGTACTTTTTGCGCAGAGGCCATCAATGACTATTTCAAAGCACTGCAAAGACAGCCTTAACTCTAAATCTGTTTTATTTGAGCGTTTTAACACATGGGGACTTCTACCAAAATGTAATTAGAAACCGGAACTCTTATTAGACAACATATGAGACCATAACTCTTTGAGTTTCAAGGGTAACTCTAATTTTATGTCTCTGGTCAGACGAATATGGCTGTACGTGCGCCCGTCACACGCTCGACTCGTTGCTCTGGCGCGGAGATGACGTCGTCTAGCAGGGACCAACGTGTGTCTCCCACGTGGAGGAAGAGGTGGGAGTTGGCAGGGAAACTGTGGAGAGGAGGATGGCGGCGCTTGCCGCTCAGGGGGAGTCGGGCGATGCCGAAGTGCCTGCAGAGACAGAAGGGAGTCAGCAGCAGCCGGGGAACGGGGAAGCAGCCGTCGCCTTGGTAGAGGATGGCCCAAGGAAGCCGCTGGGAGCTCCTTTGGGCAAGAAGCGGAAGGAGGCGCCCGCCATCCCCAAAGGGAAGCCCAAATCTGGGCGGGTGTGGAAAGATCCCTGCAAGAAGCGGTGAGAGCTTCATCTGAGCCCTTCGGTGGCCGGGGGAGCCATAGAGGGGAGAGTCTGCGAGCGGTGTGGCAGTGGAGGCCCTTTGTTGGTGTTGGAGGTTTCACGTCGCTTTAATGGCAGAAGCTCTGTCAGGTCTCCTAAATACTTATTTTATTCTACTTACCTGGTGGTTTTTTTACACTTGCTACATTTGCCTACTCTAGAGTGAAGGTTAAAAAAAAGAGCTTTGCAAAATTGTTTTTTGTTCTGAGTTAAACATGAATGTAAATCACAGCTGGCTTGTGATGGAGAAATGAAATCCCTGTAATCTTTCCCAGTGATTAAAACTTAAATCCTTCTGCAATATGTTTCCCAGTGTATCATGAGCATGATTTGTGGGGTATGCAGTCCAACTTCTGACTATTTAAAATACCCTTTCCCAACCAGGTGCCCTCCAGATGTTTTGGACTTCACCTTCCATCAGTCCTAATTAGAATGGCCAATGGTCAGGAATGCTGGGAGGTGTAGTCCAAAACATCTGGAAGACACCAGGTTGGGGAAAGCTGACTTTGAAATGAGTCTCATAAAGTTCAATGGGACTCAATCCCATGTAAGAGTGCGCAGGATTGCAGCCTCAAAGTTATATTATGCTAATGCCAATGGTTGGTTCTTGTTTTTGGCTGGTGATGCATGTATTTTTCCCTCACTAGGTTTTCCTACATGACTCAGGACAAACCTTTGCGTACCTCCTGGGAACACAAGATGAAAGAACGTCAGGAAAAGAAACTAGTCAAAGATTTTGCCCGGCAGTTGGAGGAAGAAAAGCGGAGGGAGCGTGAGGTGAGAAAGAAATGTGAAGAATTGCCTCCTAAATAACTACAGCTATAATGTATTGGTAGTATTGAAGTAGACAGTAATTGGTGGAATGATGGAACTAATATGGTTTGATAAGCTTTGAATTAAATTACTTTTTAATCTCCTTCCCATCCCCTGAAGAAATTCTGAGAGGAAAATTAAATATAGAGATTGTTGCTAAACATAGAATATCATTTCCCTTCCTTCATCTCAAGTATCTGGAAGTACATATATCATGACCTTAGTAATGTGTCTTTGGCCAGGCACATCTCTGTCCAGTCACCTTCTGTATCAACGTCTTTCTTCACTAACTAGATGAGATTATTGGACTCTCTGAACAATTTGCTAACTTCATGAATTGAAATGGCTGAGGAGGGCTTGTGAATGCTGCAAAGACTGATTTTGGAGCCCATGACTTGAAAATGACAACCCAGGAAATGTGATCAAAATTTGTTAGCATTTTGTAACCTAATATTTTCCCTGTGGGAAAGAAGAAAGAGCAAGAGGGACAGGAGCAGGCAGAGGAAACATCGGGGCCTGCTCCATTTCGACTCACCTCCTTTGGGCGCAGGACAAACCCATCAGCCCTGTTACCGGTCTACTTAATTTCTCTCTCTCTTTTCCCTCTGCCCTCCCCAACTTCTTTTCCTTGTGTGTCATGTATTTTTTAGATTGTAAGCCTGAGGGCAGGGACTGTCTTCTTTGCTAATTTGATTGTAAGCCATTTCGAGAGTCTTTTTTGGCTAAGAGGTGAGGTAAAAATAAGAAAATAAATAAATTTTCCTTCTGCTTCATGCAGATTGACATGATCTAGTTCAGGGATGAGCAGAAGATAGATTAAGATCAAAAGGTAGATCTCTTGGTTTTTCCTACTACATTTATCACCTAAATCTGGCACCTAAAATGAGGAAAGTTTGGAAAAACTAGATGTGGATTTTTGTGTGTGAAAGGATACAGAGCTCACTTCAGCTTTGGTACAAAAATAAATTCCTAGGCTGGTGGAACATGGAGTTGTTTCCAATATTAGCTGTTCTTAGAGTAGACCCATTGAATTGAATGGGCCTTAAGTCTAACATTGGATACAATACTTGTGGTTCTAGTAAAAAAATGATATAGAACTTGCAAGCTTGAAGTCTGTTCATTCCTGATAAGAACATAAGAAGTGCCCTCTTGGATCAGATTAAGGATCCATCTAGTCCAGTATTCTGTTCACACAGGGCCAGTCAGCTGTCGACCAGGGACCTCCAAGCAGGACACAAGTGCAATAGCACCTCCCACCTATTTTCCCCCAGCAACTGGTGTACATAGGCATACTGACTGATACTGGAGGCAGCACACAGCCATCAGGACTAATATCCATTAATAGCTTATCTCTCCAGGAATTTGTCTTAATCACCTTTTAAAACTATCCAAATTGGTGGCCATCACTACATCTTGTAGCAAATTTCAAAGTTTAACTATGTACTTTATGAAGAAGTACTTCCTTTTATCTGTCCTGAATCTCCCACCAATCACCTTCATGGGATGACCCTGGGTTCTAGGAGAGAGGGAGAACAATGTCTCCTTATCCACATTCTCCACACCATGCATAATTTTGTACACTTCTGTCATGTCTCCCCTTATGCTCCCTTTTTTCCAAGCTGTTGTAACCTTCCCTCATAGGGGAGATTCTCCAGCCCCTTGGACCATTTTATTTGCCCCTTTAAGCACTTTTCCCACCTCTACAGTATCCTTCTTTTAGGTGTGATGAGCACTCTGCTATTATATTGGATGTTCCCAGGCCATCCACTTAATAATACAGTCTAACGCAGCATTCCCCTCCAGATGTTTTGGACTATAACTCCCATCAGCCCCAGCCAGAACAGCAAATGTTGAGGGAGCTGAACTCCAACATATCTGATGGGCACTGAGTTGGAAAGCATGCTCTGTTTCCTTTTGTGTAAGGAATTCATAACATTTATGAAATGGTACTTTTGTATGCCACGCACATCCTTTCTATCCCTGAAGACTTTGGAGCTCTCTGTCTAAGGATTCCCTTGAACTGTCTCTGCTGTGTTCCATAAAGTTGTGTATGTGAAAGTTTCACTGTCTTTCCCCACAACTACCCACCCCATTTAGGAGAAAAAACAGCGAAGAGAAGAGAACTTAAAAAGACGAATGGAGAATGAGCGAAAAGCAGAGATTGTGCAAGTGGTGAGTCTTGGCTCAAGTTCTTCTTTTCTCCTGAAAGGAAATGTGCCGCTTTCCTTGGTTGAGGCAGCGTTGAAGTATGTTGAGTAGCTGTTCTCTCCATGATGCACTTAGCTTGATAGAAATGTATTAGAATATGGCTAGGCCAACAGTAACATTTAATAGACTCTGCTTTCTAGTTGCCGTTCATTAAGGAGGGGTGTTTGGGGGAGTGTCAGGGGCTGTGTCAATCTGTCAAATCAATAATCCTCGTCTGAGACCTCTCATATCTTAGATTGAGCTAGTTGAGACTGAGGCCTGGCATGCTAGTTTTGCATGTCAATCTGCCTGACATGGGTTCCCTACATCTGTGCCTTTAAGCCCTCCATCAACGTGGATTGGGGGAGAAAAACACAATTTCCCCAAGGCTGGGGAAATTGCATATTTTCTCGCTGCACTCTGGTATTAGAGACTTAAGGAAACTGTATTTCTCCCCTCTGCATTAATGGCTGTCACTATTAATGCTGCGGGGGGTGGGGGGAAGGGACAAAGGACACAGGTCAGGGTGGACCCACACCTGACTATTCTTGGAGGCTCAAGAGCAGTCAGGCACAGACCTGCCTTAGCACTGGGTGGGTCCGCTTGGGCCCAGGCAGATTTTCACCCCAATGCTAGATGGGACTGTGCCAAACATGAACTGCTTTATGAGATTTTGTGGACTAGACCTCGTATGTGAAGGTATAGTGCAGCCTCCACCAATCTGGAGATCTCCAGAGGTGTTGGGACTAAAACCTCCAATGCAAATACTTTTACTGGCAGATACCTTAGTATAATAAATATAGGTACTATTCCAATAATATTGGGACTTTATATTTGGTTTTTGTATTGTGTGTTGGTCTGTGTGTATTTTGTTATCTTTGGACTACAGTCTCTATCATCCATGGCCATGCTGGCTGGGGATTATTAAAGTTGTAGTCCAGAGAGTACCAGGTTTAGGAGGTTAGTATAGCAGCAGCACAACGTAATATGTTGGGACTATGAACGTTGCGCTGAGGTACAGAGGCATGAGGGCAGCACGTACCACTGTGGGTGGGAATGTAGCCAGGCTGATATGTGAATGTGGCTGGGAATCTCCTTCTGTCATCCATCTCAGTGACTGGTTCCCATATATGTATTTGAAGGATTTTTATCCTGCTCTTCAGACAGAAAAGAAGCTTCCAGAGCAGCATGCAAAGATGAATAGTGAGACACTCCCTGCCTTCAGGCTTACAGTCTAATAGACACAATACAAAAGGAATAGGGGTTGGGAGGGAGGAGGAAAAAAGCATGTTGTAGGCACTTGTTCTTAGTTACAAAGTTCATCTGATCAAGGTGAGGAAGCATCAAAAGTGTTGGTCTCTCAGCTGAGCCAATGGAGCAGCCCTGCCCACCTTCTCTTCCTTCTCCTATTACACCTGGATGTAATGGCTCCTGCAAGGTGGCAGGCAGAGCTGACTTCTCAGTGGAGTTGACTGTGGCCCTTCCTTCCGCCCTCTCTCTTACATGGGGTGAGATCAACATTTTGAAAACATCTTTGTTTTGTCCTACTTATCCTTGAAATTATTTGTTAGCCTTCCTGTTCTGACAAAAAGCTGTTTCGTGAAAAGGTTTTGGTTCTGTTGCTAGAGGCTTTTCCAGCTAAAGTTCATAAAAGTTCGGGAGGATGTTCCTGAGCTTCTAAAGCCCATGCGAAGAGTGACGGTTTCTCCTAGGGTACGCAAGAGCTGAGGCAACTACCTTTTTTCTTTCATGTCCTTCCTCCAGATTCGGAATCCAGCAAAACTGAAGCGGGCAAAGAAGAAACAGTTGCGCCGCATTGAGAAGCGAGACACGTTGGCACTGTTGCAGAAACGCCAGGCACAGCGCAAAGCAGCCAAAGAATGACAGAGACAGTTGATCTCTTTTCTGGGACATTGAAAATGACTTCCTGGGCAGCAACTTCCAATACGTTGACCCTGTTGCACCAGGGAGATTGGATGCCCTGCCAATTTCTACTTGGCTTCTCTTGCAACTGAAGATCAGCTATTTCAAAAGGGGTTGACGGTGCATCCAGATGCTCCATCAAAGCTTCCCCCTGTTCTCCCCTGGTGTGGCTGAAGTAGAATGCTGCAGCCTGAACTGCTGGGACTTATTTTTAAAATTATGATCATCGTTCAAAATTGTGGCTGGGGTGGGGAGTCCTGAAGGGTTTGAGGATTTGCAACTTCCAGCATATATATGAAAGTGTCATGATGGAAAGGTGAATAAAACTATTTTTCTGGAATATCCATAACATAAGACTGAAATAACCTGGTTGTCATTTGTAAAGATGCTCTTTATGGGAGTCTGGGATGGAATGGGGCAGTGGCCTGGTGCTAAAGTGGTGGTTGAAATCATTAGCTGGGCCATGAGAAACTGGATTGACCACCACTGTGATTGTTTAGCTATACTATATCAGACAACTCTTAAGTTAAGGCAACCATCCCCAAACTCGTGCCCTCCAGATGTTTTGACCTACTATTAGTCCCAGCCATTGTAGTCAGTGATCAAGAATGCTAGGAGTTGTAATCCAATACATCTGGAGGGCACCTGGTTGGAGAAGGATAAGTCCGTGTTTAGCCAGGGGCTTGCCTTCAATGGAAGCCCTTAGCCTGACGTTTTCATTAAAAGCACAAGACATCCTAGAAACAAATCCAGACTTTTGATGAAGGCTTCTGTAGTAGCGACTTGAGCCTTCCCTTTGTTAAAGGGTATGAAAGGCAAAGGTGAACTATCAAAGCTTGGTATATGGAGAGCATTTTAAGCTTAGATATAACTTTTTTTTTCTTTTTGGCACAAATCCAACTAGGCTGAGGCTCCAGTTGGAGGTCACAATAATCCAGAAACCTAGAAAGGTTCCAGGGTTGTTAATTGAAAGCGGAAGCGACATGAGTTTGCAAGAGGCAGCACCTTCTCAACCTGTGCATGGCAGTGGCTACATCTGAGTTGCTTCCCAATCAGGCAGCCTACACACACCTGGGATTTTAAGGGGACTATGAAGTATCCAAATGTCTGTATTATTTGCCCTTGTTTGTAAAATGAAAGGTGAGCTTATCAGGCAGCTGGATTCTTTGCCACAGCCTATGCTGCCAGCAATAATACACAATAAGCACAGGCCTGAAATATTTCAGACTAATACTCCAGTGGGAACAATTAGGGGAAATCAATATCCTTTCTGAACACACACAAACATCTTAATTCAGAGTTTGGGTTATTGAAGTTGAGTGCACACAGATGGTTTGCATGTATTTTCTTTTGCTTTTTCCTATTAGTCCAGAGGAGGGTGCTGGAGTTCCATTTAATGGTGGCAATCATAATATCCACACACTGTTATTTCTGTAGCCTTAGATCAGGGCTGTGCAGGTGCCATAACTCCATAGGAACTCTGGAATGTAGCAGCAGCTGCAGAACTCAAACATCCAAGCTTGTTTTTAAAAGAAAAGCAAATCCCAAGCCTTTTTGGCTAGGAAGAGATACACGGAAATGCATGAGCCTTGTCTGCTGCAGTCTCAGAAGCCCTATTCAGGTGTTCTCACTGTCCATTGTCGCTCTCACCATGCTGTACGTGTGGAGGGTGAGTTTGTGGAGCGCATCCTGTATCCATGGGGGCCCTCCGCGGACTATGGAGATTGGAGGCTCTCCTCTTCAAGCAGTCCCCCTCCCTGAGCAGAGGGCAATGATGCAATGACAGAAGAAAGGCAGGGCTGGAGAGCTCCCTCTCCACAGGTGTTGCTTCTGCACAGTAAGAAGAATCTGAATAGGGTCGGGGAAGTGACTGAACAAGGTTCTGTTGGGAAGGTAGGGTTTCAGTATTTCTGCTCTTTCCAGGGCTGGCAAAACCAGAATAAAGTATGTAGAAATAAGTTAACTTCATATAAATATGCATCATTTGTACATGCTGCAGAATCCAGCATTTCTTGGTGCAGAATTTGGATTGTCTTGGAGTGAGGGGCATAGGACTAAGTATACACAGTCCTGCCTTAAAGGCTAGAAACTTAATTTTAAATCAAAGAGAGTTGAGGATCTAAAGATAGTTAATTCTACAACCAGTGGTTTCATAGTACAGTCACAATACATACTGTGTGTAATGAGTTGTCCTTAAAACTCATCTCCCAGCATTCTGTTTCTTAAATATGCTGTCCTTGGATAGAAGGTCCATTGGAGTTGTAAAAATAGTTAGCCTCAGAAATGCTAGACCTGTAAATGGTGCAGAACAGGGTTTTGAGGCCATTGTCCTTTCGATCAAACTGTGTTATTGCATCAGTTAGCAACATCATTATGACTGCAAGTTAATTATTATCCTTTGCTTGGTATTTATCAGAGAGCAAAGTCTCAATCTTCTAAAGGCCTGGGGCTTTGAATTTAGGCTGTGAGTTAGAATTTGTGGAGAAACTCGGATCTAGAGTGAGCTCACAGGAGTAGCTAACAAAGGGGTCTTAAGTGGGTGTGGTGGAAGAGGCCAAGAGGAGGTGAGTTTGGGGCTTCTTTCGTGAGGCTGCTTGGTGTTTTAGAAACAGTTTGGGTACAAGCTGCGCATCTGGTTTGTTGGTTGGTTCTAAGGGCTGGCAGCAAAGGATGGCTTAGTTGGGCACCTGCCAACCCAGCAGAGGCCCACTGACAAGAGCCCCCTGGAGTTGCTCCTCTGCATCCTTACAATCTGCATGTCCGCTTGCCTCGCACTCGTGCTGACAATGATGAGAAGCAGTAGATGCCACTATCTACTTGCTCACCAGCTCTCTGCCAATCATGCAAGCAAGTAGTAGCAACAATGAGAAAGAGAAGGAAAAGCAAAAGCAGCTGGTAACAATGGTGGTCAGAAAGCAGACTCGCTGAGGTTGTTCTTTTCCTAGCTGCTGTCATTTCTTGTGGGAGGGGCTCCTTCAGCTTGGGGTATGTTACTTGGCCAATTGGGGGTGAGGCCAGAAACTACACATCTCTGAGTAGCCTGCCAGTGCCAGGAAGCTCACAGTCCCAAGCCAGTGAATGGGATTGGCCAAGAGGGAACTTTCTATGGGAGCCTAGGTGACAGGACAAGCTCACGAGGGAGCTCAGCTCTACAAGCATGAAGGGGAGCCCAGCTGACAAAGCATCTCAGCTCCAGTGACAAAGCATCAAGGGAATAAGAAGCAGACGGCGGGTAAGTTCAGTTACAGGGTGAGGAAGCCTGGGCAGTTGACCCTGTATCCCGTTCTGATAGTAAATAAGGTTGCTCTCCAAACACACGCAATAGAGAAAAATACCTGTGAAGGTAAAAGCCAGCAGAGTAGGGGTTATCCAGTTTAGTGCACAGATATCACATGTATGACTGTCTGCTGGACAGAAGGGCCTTTGGGCGAGACACCCTCATGGCTGGCATGAGACTTGCCCTTCAAAGGATCCCTGTTCCAGGATTTGCAGTGTCCTCATTCAAATTATAAGGCCTCAAAATAATAATAATAATAATAATAATAATAATAATAATAATAATATATTTATTTATTACCCGCCTCTCCCAACGGATCGAGGCAGGGAACAGCACTAAACATAAAATACAAAACTGATTAAAAGCACATAAAACCATACATCATTAAAATACCAATAAAACACCAATAAAACACTTTAAAGAGTCCGGTGGTGTTACTTTTCATCACTACCTGATAAGAGCCAGTGTGGTGTTGGACAGGGAGTAAGGAGATCCAGGTTCTAGTCCCCACTCGCCCATGGAAGCTCACTGGGTGACTTTGGGCCAGTCACAAACTCTCAGCCCAACTTATCTCACAGGATTGTTGTTGTGAGGATAAAATGGAGAGGAGGAGGAGGAGGAGGAGGTATGCCACCTTCAATTTCTTGGAGGAAAAAAGACAGGATATAAACATCATCATCATAAAAAAAAATTCTCTCAGGCCTGGCCCAATGTCAGCCGCTCCCACCTTGTGCCTCAGCCACAGGAGTACATGAAAAGTCAGCTGGCCTCTCGTGGAAATGCCACAGCTGAAGCACAAGGCAGGATTGGCCACCTGTGGTAAGAAGCAGCTACGGTGCCCACAAGCAGTTTGCTCTAGAGAGCCCTGCCGGCTGCTTTCTTGCTGTGACAAAAGCCACAGCAGGAGGGAAGCTGACGGCACTATCCAGAGCACCTGTTGAAGGAGGCAGGGTGGCAGCGGATGGCCCTCTTGGCAGGAGGAGGGTGGCACAATTTGCCACTCTTCCCACTCAACTGCCACATGCAGGCGCAAACACCTGCGTAATGATACAGCCAGTCCTCTTTGCGCAAGGCCACATGGTGAGCTACTACCTGAGCCACATGGTGAGCTACTACTCTGAGGAAAGCCACCACTCAGCTAATCTCCATAACAGGTGTCTATTTTATACCAGGGGTGGGCAACTTGTGGCCTGCAGGTGTTGGACTGCAGCTTCACTAACCCTACCCAGCATAGCCAATGGTGAGGGATAATGGGAGTTGTAGTCCAACATGATCTGGAGGACCACAAGTTGCTCACCTACCCGTTTTACATGTCACGGTGTGGGGAGTCCTAACTCCCTGCTCCTTCAGTAATATATTGCATCTACCCAGAGCCAGCCATTGACCTCACTACTCTGCAGCTCCGTGGCTTTGGACTGCAATTCTAGCAGCGCGAGAAACCTTAGAGAAATGGTTTCAAAGAATGCCGATCCAATCAGGCAACACGGCTGCAGTGCCGCCTCCATCTCCTCCCATTTTAACTCACTTGGAGAGTTCAGAGGCGGAGTTGTTGAATTGTTCGGGAGCCTGGCTGAGAGCGGCGCATAGAAATCCTTCTCCACTGAGGGTGCTTTGCCGTTTCTGTTCCTGCAGCGGCTGGCCGGCTGGCTGACACACCAACCCCTCACCCCAGGAAACCACGCACCCAAAAGGAATCACACTTCTTGAGGACTGGGAACCACCACAGAAAGCAGGTAAGGAGGAAGCTGACACAACAAGTCCCGTCACAGTGAGTGTGGAATCCATTCAGCCCTGTTGTCTGAACAACAGGGAAGATTGGTGAACTCTTGGTGAAAGAACCCTCTAGCCCCACCACCACTAAACACACAATTTTGAAAAGAGTAAGTCCTTTCAAGTGTGGTTTAAATGTAAGTGCGTACAGTTTTACCACTTTTATGAAATGCTTTCAACTGAACACACACACAAACACACACATTGCATAGTACTCAAAGCTGGTCAAATTAGTTTGGCACCGAGGCAGAAAATCCCACAGATGTCCCCCCCCCCTCTCATTGGCAGCACCATAATACACCCATAATAAACTAAATAACTAACAATTTCCTGCCCTTCCATGAAGCCCTTAAATATGCATCATTTTGCGTCTTCATGCACACACAGGAAAAGAAGCAAACCTGTGCAGGAGGATAGAGTAGAGCAGCCTTCCTCAGCCTGGTGTCCTCCAGGTGTTTCATACTACAATTCCTAGTATCCTTGGCCATTGGTATTGCTGGCTGGGGCTTATGGGAGTTATAGTCCAAAATGTCTGGAGGGCATGAGGTTGCCCACACTTAGTGTAGAGACGTTTTGGACTTTCCTTGGGTTTGTGGCTATGGGAGCTGTCATGGGGTGTGCCCACACTTCAAAATTTATGACTACACTTCTGGTGCCCAAAGGAAGCAGGCACGTGAATAGAGATGATCGCTCCTTGTTACTACCTTTTTGATAGGTTGATAGTATGTCTTACATGTGGTTGACAGTATTCATTCCATGTATTATAATTCAGAAATATGTGTCTATATAAACATTTACAAGTGTGGTGATGATGATGATGATGATGATGATGATGATGATGATAGTGATTCTTTAGATTTCTGTACTGCCCAACAGCCAAAGTTCAATGGGAGATTTACAAAAGATTAAACCTTAAAAATACATCATAGAACATAATATGGAAACCATTTACAAAATGCTCAAACACTGGGCCACTTAAAACCCAATGACATGCCATCAAATGCTTGGGAGTAAAGGAAAGTTAACTTTGCATAGAAAGCATGGCAATATTAGTGCCAGGCAGACTTCAGAGGGGAAAAAGTTCCACCATCGGTGGGCCAACACCAAGAAGGCCCTCTCCCTTATTGTCATCCTCTGAACCTCCCTCAGACACAGCACCTGGAAGAGGGCTTCAGATGACAATCATAGTGTAATCTGATTGTATACCTTAGTGCAATACAGGTCGTATTCGTATAATATTGGGCCTTTGCATCAATGATGTTGATAGTTGTAGAAAGACCCTCAATGAGTGTATTTTGCTCCTTGTCAGCCCATGCTGCAGTTCTCTAGTGCTCTGGCTCAAGGCTGGCAACACAGTGCACAGGGAGCTTCAGTCACAGTTTTACGGGCCATAATTGTTATGTGAGAGATAGGAAGGGAGGCTAAGCACCTTCGCTGCTGGTTCTCATGGGTCCCAAAGGGCATTTTACGATGAACAACACTGACTCCCTTTCCCCAGGTCTTGTCAAGCACTGGCTACCATGGTCCATCTCACCGCCACTCCTAAAAGCGCACTAGCTGACTCGCCTGTGACGATTTATGCCTCTGGACTGGCTCCCTCCCAGCAGGTGACACTACAGGCATCGCTGACCAATGAAAGTGGAGTGAAGTTTGAGGCTGTTGCCTTCTACCAGGCAAACGACGCAGGGATAGTGGATGTGGAGCAGGCCTCTGCTCTGGGCGGCAACTACACAGGTGTGTGGCCCATGGGCCTCTTCTGTACCCTGAAGCCGGAGAAGGTGTTCCACAGGCTGATGAAACGTGATGTGATCAACAGCCCCTTCCATGTCCAGATCAACCTCTTTGACTCATTTGAGCTGTACAGATCACCTGCGGAGGCAGCACTGGCCTCTTGTACAGTGGAGAGATGGTATGCGGTCCCTGGAATGGAACGTTTCCCAATCAAGGCGGGCCGTGTCCGGGGGACCCTTTTCTTGCCTCCAGGTAAGAACAATCCATTCTGTTTCTCATCCATCCTACTCCCTGCCCCAGCTTCTTGCAGTTCCAGACTGGGAGTGGGGATAACATTCCTTATTGGTGGACCCCTTCTTTACAAGGGGATTCTTTCAAGGAAATAATTACTGGTAGACTGGCACCAGTCAGGATGAATCTCCTGACAGACTTTGTCTAGCTTCCTGGGGAATTTCTCAGCCCTATTACCCAGGACCTCCCTTCAGCCCAGCCCTACAGAAAAAGAAAAAGAAAAGTGTTTTGGATTCTCTTGCCTAAAGCTCACAAACTCAGGACTCAACGAAATCCTTGAGAAAATCCCAAAAGCACAAATGGTAGGTTTGTGGCCGTCACAAGGGAACAGTCAGTGAGAATTCCCTTTTAAAGCACTGCAAACAAATTCCAAATACAAAGAGGAGAGGGGGAAGGGGGAACAAAGGAAGGCATCTCTGTCTCTGTCTCTCTCTGTCTCTCTCTCTCTCTCTCTCATACACACACACTTCCAAATAAAATTAAAGTCATCATAACGTACCTAGTCACATGTTACGTACTTGAGTAGAATCTTGGGTTCTAGAGCACATGTAGAGTTCACTGAAGAGAGGATGATCTGTCAGAGAGCATCTTGGCCTCTGATTAGGTGCTATATAAAAACTTTACTACAGAGGTAGGCAACACACAAACTGCAGGCCATAATCAACAGCAAAAACATTTTTTTTTACTAAAACCAATGGTGAATTTATCACTATCCAGTGCTAAAAGAGATGATTTAGTGTATTTTCAAGTTGACACTCCATTTTGGATGACTGCAACCAGTCATCAGTTATACCTATTACATTTCTTCCCCACCCACCCCCTGTCCCTAGCGTAGCTAGGCCAGTAACCTCTGGAATTCAGTCCAACAGGCACTCTACTTTCAAGAAACCAGATCACGAAGTTAGCATCAGGTCCCATCTTGCTGCACAGGAGCAGTGCTCAATGTTAATCTGATTCACTCAACCTATTGGGAGTATCAGCCTTAACTCTGTAGCATGACGGGGAAACTATGGCACTCCAGATGTTGATGGATTGCAACTCCCATTGGCCCCTGCCAACCAATGATGAGGGATAGCAGAAATTGCAGTCCAACAACATCTGGAGGGTCACAAATTCCCCATCCCAAGCCTACACCTGCATCACTCTGAATCAGGTACATACCCAGGCCTTACAATTGCAGCAGGCATGGCTAGAAGAACTTTAAAGCCACTATTTAAAGACACGATTATGGTTAAATCACTTAACCAACCTTCCCCAACCTGGTGCCCTCCGGATATTTGGAGTTACAACTCCCAGCATTCCTAACCATTGGCCATGCTTGTTGGGGCTGATGGGAACTGAAGTCCAAAACATCTGGAAGTCATCAGGTAGGGGAAGGCTGGCAAAACCAAATTAGACAATTCAGGTTTGTATTCATATTCACATGAGAAATATTGTTTTTCTTGTATAAGGTCTATAACTCCATCAGTACAAGGCAACATGGCCAATAGTCAGAGATGATGGGAGTTGTAATCCAAAACATCTGGAGGGTTCCAGGTTGAGGAACGCTGCCTTTTAGTTCCCAATGCATATAGGTCTGATTAGACTTTGTAAAGTTCAGGCTCCTGAAGGTATCCATCTGAGTTTGGCTAGATTTCAATGCTCAATTTCATGTCTCCCCCATCAGTCATGATTTTCTCTTATGTGGACATGAGTGTAAATGAGCCTAAGCTATCTCATTGGTCTCTGAAGCAACTAGATTACTATTCTGTACACATCTTACCTGCTGATGATGACCACAATGTTGAAATGCATTTGGTGACTGAATTGCCAATTGCTATTTCTATAGCTAAGCAAGAGTTGCTAGAGTGCCTGTTTAGTTTACAATACATTTAGGAAATAAAATACTTCTTGATTTTTACTTGGACCCTCATAAACATCTCAGCATTGTTCATGTATAGCATGTGTGTGTACGTGTGTGTACGTGTGTGTGTGTGTGTGTGTGTGTGTGTGTGTGTGAGAGAGAGAGAGAGAGAGAGAGAGAGAGATTACAGTATTTAAAATGTATTTTTACTCTGAGCTTCATTTCTTAGCCCCATTTTTATCTGTTTGTGGTTTGTTTGTTTTTTGTTTAGGAATTATTTCTCTTTGCTCTTTACTCAATTTATTTTATCCTTTCTGCAGGGCGTGGGCCATTTCCAGGGGTGATTGACATGTTCGGTGGGTCTGGAGGCCTTTTTGAGTTCAGAGCTAGTCTACTGGCTAGTAAAGGCTTCGTTGTTCTGGCTCTAGCTCTCTTTGCATATGATGACCTGCCAAAGACCCTGGAGGAGGTGGACCTGGAGTATTTTGAGGAAGCATGCAAACTGCTCTTAAAACACCCCAAGGTATGTCTGGGAGGGGGCGTTTTCTTCTGTATCGTTATGGGGCACAACAAATCCTCCTATTCCACAGGACTGTGCTGTGATACATGAGGAGTTTATCCCGCATTCCATAGCCAGAATGATTCAATCAGAAGTTTTGCCTTGCTATTATGAGGGTACCTTCAACACGAAGGGGCAGGGAGAATGGAATCTAACTACTTAAGCGATAATTTATCATTAATCCCCCAGCCATACTGAACAGGAAGTAATAAAGGGGGCGACTTATTAGCCTTGCACTGGATCTTTGTTGAATGGATGTCCTTGTGACTAAACAGTATAAAAGAGTCTTGGCCAAACTGAGACCACAACTGACACACGAAGAAACAACGTGGTGACCTTGGAGCGAAGGGAAAAATCTCTGCAGATCAACGCTTTCAAAAAGTGCAGTTTCGGGGGAAGAAGCCTGCCATGGCTGCAAGTTGGTGGCTGCATCTAATAAACTACGCAGTGCCATGGTGCAGCAACGACAGGGCAAATAGGGTATAGACACCCTCTAAGCTGTGTTTGCACCACAGTCTCTCAGGACTTTGTTGAAGTAACTATTTTAACCTTGTGTATTTGTGTGGCTATCTGTTTTTCCCCAGGTAAGAGGTCCAGGACTTGGAGCCATTGGGTTATCCAAAGGATCAGAAATTGCACTGGCCATGTGTACTTTCTTGGAGCCAATAGTGGCTGTTGTGTGCATCAACGGTGCTACAAGAATTACAGGTGTACCACTCCGCTTTCATCATATCCATGTCCCTGCTGCACCGTACTTGAAGGAGAAGACCCTTATCAATGACATGGGGCTGTTGTCCACTTTCCATGTCTTTGGAGATCCTGAGGATAAAAGATATCAAGCCTCTGCCATCCCTCTGGAGAAGGCCCAGGGCCATGTGCTCTTTGTGGTGGGAGAAGATGACCACAGCATGAATAGCAAGTTGTTTGCTGAGACAGCCATAGCCAGAGTAAAGCAGCATGAGAAAAATAATTGCACCTTGCTGTCTTATCCAGGGGCTGGGCACCTAATACAACCCCCAGGATGCCCACTTTGTTACATCTCTCCAATCTGGGGTAAACCTACAATGTGGGGAGGTGAAGCAAAGGCCCACGCCAAAGCCCAGGAGCACTCCTGGAAGGAGATCCAGAAATTCCTTGAGCTTCATCTTGGCCCAGCTGGAAGTAGTAGTTTGTGATGTCAGAAAGAAGACAGGTTGCATGGCCTCTTGGTCAACCAAATCAACCCCTAGATAGGATACAGAGTGAGTGAGAATATCCCTGTCATGTAGTCTACTGTATCTGTACAGTGCATATCAGAAATACAACTTTGCATTAAGGACGAGACATCGTTGTAGGACTCTAGAGATTGTATTCAATCTATAAAGTTGATTGGTGTCTCTGTTGTACAATTACCCTTGTGTAAAATTAGGATAATTTATCTTTCTTCTTCTCTATCGTATCTTATATTCTAAACTTTCCAGTCCATGTGGAATCTCAACCCCTGCTAGTCCAGCCCATACAGTATAATATGAAAACTAAAATAGACCACCACTACAAAACACATAGATGATTGACCATATCAAAGGGGCTGGTTAAAATAAGGTGCATATTTGTGATCTTGCTGTTAATTACTTCTACTTTCCTTTCTGTTTTTTCTCCCTTCTCTAAAAGAATGAATATTTGTTGTCCTGCTAAATCAGTTGTAGTTTTTTAAGTGCATCCAGGATTTGTATTTTAAATTGAATTAGAAGATAAGTATGAATATTGCATCTTTGGGATGAATTGATTTAACTTTTTTATGCTGTATGGCTTTTTTATGACCAGCAATTGAAAATCCCACAAATTACCAGCTGCTTACGACACATCCATCATAGCAGCCTTTCCCAATCTGGTGCCTTCCAGATGTTTCAGCCTACAGCTTCCAGCATTCCTGACCTATGGTCTTGCTGGTTGGGAGTGATGGGTGTCCAAAAGGCACTAGGCTGGGGCAGGCTATGTTTACCCTCAATGTCTTGCTTCACAACCAGTGCTTGGCTACTAGATTCCCTAAATCAGCCTTCTCCAACTTGGTGCCTGCCGGATGTTTGGCATCTCCTGCTAGCATTGCCACCATTCTGGCTGGTGATGATGGGCAGTTCAACAGATCTGGAGGGAAACAGCTTGGTGAAGACTCCTTTACAGGATAATGTGGCTAATCTTGAGCACGTTTCCTCTAGCAAGATACACATTCAATTTTGTTATAACTTCTGAACATCACAGCACATGCAAGTTTTCTTCTTCCATAAAAAAGGACCTCCATATCACTGGATATGGATCATCTCTTTAACCACTGGGCCACTATGGCCCAGTGGTTAAAGAGATGATCTCAGATCTGGGAGACCTGGATTTATTATTATTATTATTATTATTATTATTAATTACACTTATATACCGCCTCATAGCCGAAGCTCTCTGGGCAGTTTACAAAAATTAAAAAGACTGAGCATTAAAAAGACAATAAACAAAATTTAAAACCATAAACATGTTTATATGCTTATAAGCCAGATGTTCTCTTTGAAGCTATCTCTCTTTCAGATTTTTAGTTCTTTACTTTCCCAAAACAGGGACTAGGAGTTCAGCCACATCGCTAGCTTGTAGTCATTTCCGCATCCTATTTGGTCATGATTGTGTCATCCATTAGAGATGGACGAATCTGTCAGTTTTGCGTTCTCCCGCATTGACATGTTTTTTTTAATCTCCATTTCTTTTTGTCCTGTTTATGAAGAAATTTGTGAATTTTGATAAGTTCTTATCAAAACAGGAACCTAACAACATTCTCATCAATCTTCACTGACTAAATATGATAAGTACAGCTATTCCCAGCATGGAGAGGACCATGTTCTACCTGCCTGGCATGTACCTATTAAAGATGAGCAGCATGTAAGAAAAAGAAGAGGTGGCAATCCAAATTCAGCACCACAAACATGGTTTGAATACACAAGATTCAAACCCAGATTGTTAAAAGCACTCAAAACCCTGGGCTTGGATGGTCAAATCTGTCAATTTTGCTTCTCCCACCTTCAAGTGTTTAAATTTCAAGTTCTTTCAGTCCCACTTATGACATTTGTGAGTTTGGTTTAGTTCTTTTCAAGAACTGAACCCCAATGAAATTCTTTTCCATCCCTTCTTACAGTAGATAGTTTCATAAAATGAGGACTGATGGATGCAATGCCTGAGAAATCCTGGTTGGAAGAATAAATTAGCTTGAAAAAGGAAAGATGAGAAGAAGGATCCAAAAATAGACTAGGAAGGTTATCTAGCTGGCTAAGCACCTGTCACCCAGTCACCAAAGATGTCTTCAATCCATTTTTCCCCTGACATGAATCCTGATTTCCTCTACATGTAGGTTTATGCACTGCCTTTTATTATACAATAATCCCAAGTCACCCATTTCACAGCTGAAAATAGACACTTGCATGTTTAACACCTCCGCCCTTGACTAAAAGATTCAGGGTGACCTTCAGATGGAGAACAAAATTGGGGGTACATCCAAAATGAAAGGGTTGGAGAAGTGAGTGATTTCAACATTCCTCACAACAAATGGGAAACATTCTCGATACAGTCAATCAGTGGGGGAGGGAATGCTCTTTTTAAAAAGTGCACACCCAAAATGGATGTGTTTCTCATTTTCAGTGAAGTGTGGGAAATGTGCATTTTAAAAAAAAACTTGGATTTTTCAAAAAAGCAAAATTTTCAATGGGCTCATAAGTTTGGAACCATGAGAACATTTTCTCCAAAACTGAATGCACATTCATGTTTGCATTCAGGGCTGCAAACAGGACTTGTTTGATTGTTTTGCAAACAGAAATAAAATTCTTGTACAATCCCTACCAACCCCACTTTTGCTTCAGCCCACTTGAGCTGTATGTTGTGGATCAGGATGCCCCATTGTGTAGTTGCATGCATGCACC
This sequence comes from Anniella stebbinsi, assembly GCA_029215795.1. Lineage (NCBI taxonomy): Eukaryota > Metazoa > Chordata > Lepidosauria > Squamata > Anniellidae > Anniella > Anniella stebbinsi. The sequence continues at coordinate 262,665,068 of JARDYH010000001.1, forward strand.
CCACTTTCAAGCAGTGAGATAGTCCAGCATTTCCTTGGGGTTTGGTTTCCTTAGCAGAAGGATATTGGGAAACTACTGCATTTCTGCAATACAAGTTTTACTTGCACTGATGTCCAGGCTGAGCATAGGATGAGGGTTCACAAATTTTATTAATTTATTAAATTTCTATGCCATCCATTAGCCATAGCTCTCTGGGTGGCTTAGCACTCCAACAGATTCCTGCTCCCCATCAGATTTCTAGGGGAACTCTGTACTAGCGTCATAGGATTTCCTGCAGAGAGCAAAGTCATATCTCTGCTTCCTTTTCAGATCCAGTTCCAGCCCAGGCAACTGCTACTCTGGATTTAGGGTGCTTCGATTTTCTCACCTAGACCCAAATTAACACATTCCTGGAAGGGGGGAAAGAAAGGCAAGCCCCCTTCCAGAATAGTCTGTCTCTGGCTGCCTCTACAAGAGAGGTTTAAAGCTCTTTCAAGGCGCTTAAAAAAATGTACCTCTACAAGAACGGAGCGCAAATCGGGCGTAGAGGCGCGTTATCTCTCCGATTATGCGCATTATCGAATGCGCATTAAACAGCGAGTTTTATTTTGCTCCGGCCGTTAAAGCGCATTTTGACTATGTGAACAAGCGCTTATGTGCATTAACTACTTGTAAAGCGCATTTTGGTCATCCGTTAATGCGCTTCGCCGCCTCTCGCCGCCTCTCGTGCAGAAGTATTAGGTGTAAATGCGCTTCAGCGATTATGCGCATAATCGCCTAACCGGGCGCAAAAGCGAATCCTTGTAGAGGGGGCCTATGGCTATCTCAGAGGACAGCCTCATTCGCTCAGCTCAATAACAATAGGGAACCTGCCCAACAGGTTTGATCCATTCGAGCAATCCCTTTTCCCAACTACACACTGGCAGAATTAGGGGGATTCCACAAATACGTGTAGACCTTGGGGGTGGGGGAGAACAAGGCAGGGGAAGACTAGAGTCGAACTACATGTGGATGGGTCTTCTGTGTTTAGGACACCAGATGTCTTTTTTTTATTTTACACAGTGGGTAGGCAGCTTGTGTCCCTCCAAATGTTGTTGGACTGCCACTCCCATCAGCCCTGGCCAGCATAGCCACTGGTGAGGGGTCAGGGGAGTTGCAGTCCAACATCACCTGGAGAGCCACAAGTTGCCGACCCACCCGTTTTACACGTCATGGTATGGGGAGGTCCAGTTTATGCCCATATATATATATATAAAAATTTATTTTTCAACATAATACAACATAAAACAACATAAAATACAATACATAACCAACATATCCCCCGTGCACCCCTCCCCCCAGGAGACCTTCAATTATTCATTATTCATCTTTCCAAAATTGTAAAGACTCTTTTGAAGGTTTTTGCCCCTTCCCCATTCTTAATACATATTCCAAAATTGGGCTCCATATATCTCCAAAATCATTCTTACTGGACATTCCCCTCTTTATTTTCATTTTACATGTCAGCTTATCATTAAGTGCCATATCCCATATTTCTTTAAACCATTCTTCTATAGTATATATATATATCCCTTGCCCTTTCCAATTTTTAGCAATCATTATTCTGACGGGAGCCAGGAGGTTGTTTATCAATTCTCTCTTGCTTATATTCTCATTTCCTTTATCCCATATTGCTAGTAGAGCCAGCTTTGGGCTTAATTCCAGTTTACTTCCAATTATTTCACTTATTTCTTTGAACACCCTTTCCCAATTTTTTTGTACATATTCACAGCTCCACCACATATGGAAATAAGTTCCAACCTCCTGACATCCCCTCCAACAATTCTTGGACACTTTTTTATCTATCTGATGAAATCTTACCGGTGTTAAATACCATCTCCATACTGTCTTATAATAATTCTCCTTAATTCTAACCAACAACAGCTTTAACATTCTTGCATCCCATATCCTCCCCCAGTTATGTTCATTAATTTGCTCCTTTACATCATCTTCCCAAATCTTTTTAATAATTTTAAGAGAGTCCTGATAATCATCTTCCTCTATCAATATTTTGTATATCTCACTGGTCAAACCTTTTTTAATTTTTGTTTCGTCCTTCCTTCCTCTTGATTCAATTAAATCTTCAAATCTTGTATAATTTCTACATTTCTTATTTTTCATTTTCCATTCCTGTGTCCATTTTTCAAATTGTAAACCTTTGAACCAAGCTATCTTTTGTCCTTTTAATAACTCTCTAATTTGCTCCTTATCTATCATTCTTTCCATCCAATTCCTTAACTTAATAATTTCCTGATCCTTCAAACTCCCTTCCAACTCTACTTTTAAATTCCTTGGGAAGTTTCCCACTACTACCACTGGGGCGAGTGGAGAGTCTCCTGATATTAACTTTCCTTTAACTTTCTCCCAGATCTCTAGAATATTTTTCAGCAACAGGTTGTCCAGTCCCCTCAAATCTTTCTTTTGAATTTTAATTTTTTAAAAAATTGCAATTTGAAATCTAGTTCTCCTGTTTGCGTTTCTAACCATCCTAAATCTTCCTTCCCTAATATACTATTTATAACATATCTTAACTGATTAGCAATATAATAATTCTTTATATTTGGAAGTCCCAAACCTCCTTTCTTTTGTGTCTTATACCATAACCCTTTATTAATCCTAGCTCTCTTATCTCCATTGCAATAAGCATTAATCATATTTTGCCAGCTCTTTAACTCTACTTCCGATATTTTAATCGGAAGGATTCTAAACAAAAAAATAATCTTAGGTGATATCTTCATTTTAATAACTGCTATTCTACCAAACCAAGAATGTTTTAATTTTCTATATGCCTCTAACTTTTCCCCTACCTGTTTTTTCAAACTCGCAAAATTAATTTCCTCTAACCTATCTAAATCTTTTGCAATATTAACTCCTAAATAGCGTACTATATTTTTAAGCCTAAGACCTAACTTAACTTTACCCTCCTCCATCTCCTCCTTGTTATAATTAAATAGCATCATTTCTGACTTCCCCCAATTAACTTGTAAACCAGTAATCTCCCCAAATTCTCTCAAATGCTTCTTAACCAACTCCCCGCACTCCAGGGGATCTTCTAATGTCAATAATGTATCATCCGCAAACATATTCATTTTAATCCTCTCCTTCCCTCCTATCCCCTTCAATCTTACATCCTCCCTTATAACATTTGCCAAAATTTCTATCACTATCGCAAATAAGAACGGTGAAAGTGGACATCCTTGTCTAGTTCCTCGAGCTAGCGTAATCTGTTGCGTTAACCCATCATTAACCATTACTTCTGCTTTATTATTTTTATACAGCTGATCAATCACTCCCATAAATTTATCTCCAAGCCCAAATGTTTTTAAGATTATTTTAAGTGCCGGCCATTCCACGCAATCAAAGGCTTTGAATATATCCAATGCTAACAAACCTGCTTTTAAATTCCTTTTTAAAATAATGTTAATAATATTTAAAACTCTTCCAATTAAATTAGGCATTTGCCTTCCTGAAATAAATCCACATTGGTCTTTTCTAATAGATTTATACATATGCCCTTAATCCCTACTCCTTCCGTAATATAAGGCTGGGAGAGATGATATTTCATCTACCCGGAGCTTCTCTGCTGCTCTGTGGCTTTGGACTGCAATTCCAGCAGCGCGAGAAACCTTAGAGAAATGGTTTCAAAGAATGCCGATCCAATCAGGCAACACGGCTGCAGTGCCGCCTCCATCTCCTTCCATTTTAACTCACTTGGAGAGTTCAGAGGCGGAGTTGTTGAATTGTTCGGGAGCCTGGCTGAGAGCGGCGCATAGAAATCCTTCTCCACTGAGGGTGCTTTGCCGTTTCTCTTCCTGCAGCGGCTGGCCGGCCGGCTGACACACCAACCCCTCTCCCCAGGAAACCACGCACCCAAAAGGAATCACACTTCTTGAGGACTGGGAACCACCACAGAAAGCAGTTAAGGAGGAAGCTGACACAACAAGTCCCGTCACAGTGAGTGTGGAATCCATTTGGCCCTGTTGTCTGAACAGGGAAGATTGGTGATCTGGGAAACACACGCTTTTGAAAAGTGAGAAAGACAGACTCCTTTCAAGTGTGGTTTAAATAGCAGTGTGTTAAATTGTACTACTTTTATGAAGTACTTTCAACTGTATGTGTGTATACACATACACAGAGCATAGTATGCAAAGCTGGTCAAGTCACTTTGGCTCCTGAGGCAGAAAATCCCACAAATGCCCCCCCCCCTCATTGGCAGCACCGTAATACAACCATAATAAACTAAATAACTAACAATTTCCTGCCGTTTCATGACCCCCCAAATCACCTAGTGGTTGGGTCAGCCCTTAAATTTGCATCATTTTGCATGTTCATGCACACACATGAAAAGAAGCAAACCTGTGTGGGAGATTAGAGAAGAGCATCCTTTCCCAGCCTGGTTCCTTCCATATGTGTCATACTGGCCATGCTGGTTGGGGTTCATGGGAACTGTAGTCCAAAACATCTGGAGGGGACCAAGTTGTGCACGTCTGTGTAGACAGTGGTATAGAGGTCACATTAAACTGTTACCTCTTAATGATTAACCAAGCAGTAAAACTGGGCTTGGGGACTGTGTCGGAACAGCATTGTTGAGCAGTTGCCAAGGACCGGTTCACACAGAAATGTATTTATTTCCATTTTTGTCCACCCTAGCACCTATTTGTGGCCCTGTTCAGAAGACACCTTAAACCACAGCTTTAACCACAGTAAATAAGGCAAAAAGCCTTATTCACCATGGTTAAAGCCGTGGTTTAAGGTGTCTTCTGAACAGGGCCGCTATCTACTTTATGTTGTTGACAGTATTCTTTCCATGTTTTATAATTCAGAAATGTGTTTTATCTAAACATTGGCCAATTTGTGATCATCATTATTATCATCATCATCATCTCTGTACTGCCCAACAGCCAAAGCTTTAGGCACCTCACAAAAATTTAAAAATTTAATATAGAATATAAAAACCATTTGTAAAACAATTTAAAACAGTCAAAACAATTTTAAAAAATCAATAGGTAGGTTACAACCTTTTAAAATACTGTCAAATGTCTGGGAGTAGAGGAAATTCTTAACCTTGCATGGAAAGGATGACAATGTTGGCACCAGGCTGACCTCAATGGGAAGAGTGTTCCACCATCGAGGGCCAACACCGAGAAGGCCCTCTCCCTTATTGCCATCCTCTGAACCTCCCTCAGAGGCAGAACCTGGAGGAGGGCATCAGATGACAATTGTGGTGTATAGATAGATTTATACTGGGAGAGGCGCTCCATCTGGCATTTCACTCATGAGATGTGTAAGGCTTTATAGGACAAAACCACCACCTTGAATTGGGCTAAGAAAACATACAGGCAGCCAGTGGAAGGGGACCAGAATTCATGTTACATGTTCAGACCTTCTGGTCTCTACATTCTGCACAATCTGCAGCTTCCAAACCATCTTCAAGGGCAGCAGCTCTGGAGTTAACTGATTGCATACCTTAGTGCAATACAGGTCATATGTGGATAATATCAATCTATCAAATTTTTATTGTTTGTAGCCAATGGCCATCGTAATACAAACACAAAGCACACAGGTATAAAACAGAAAAAATATTTGGTACAATAAAACAGGAGTACAATAAAATAATCAGGATTTAAAACATTATTTCTGTTTAACCCCCTTAGGATTTGACAGTGGTATGATTTAGAAAGGCAAATAAAGCTATCCTATAGCTGATGAATTTGTCCACATTAGCCAACAGCCATCTAATTTTAAAATCGTCTGATTGGCCTTCTATGGTGGTCTGGAAAGGGAGAATAACTTTAGCCCTGAGTGAATTATGTAATGGACAGTATAAGATATAATGTATGAGATCTTCAATATGTCCTGCATCTGCAAAAGCGCTCTTTTACAGGTCTATTAGAAAATCTTCCAGCCAGATACTCAGTGGGCATCATTTGAAATCTGAGCTGGGTAAAAGCATGCCTAACAGGGAGGAGAGGTTAATTCTCGCAAATAAGTAGCCCTTTTATTGTCTGTTTTGATTTTGGTATACCAAGTAGCAAATGTACAGTTTATGTATTCAAAATCTCTCTTGGCATCTTCACCAAACACAATATCTCGGATCTTACGATTGGATATGTCCTGCATTTTTGTTGTTGGGAGATTGAGTAGAATCATAGAATCATAGAATAGTAGAGTTGGAAGGGGCCTATAAGGCCATCGAGTCCAACCCCCTGCTCAATGCAGGAATCTACCTTAAAGCATCCCTGACAGATGGTTGTCCAGCTGCCTCTTGAATTCCTCTAATGTGGGAGAGCCCACCACTTCCCTAGGTAATTGGTTCCATTGTTGTATTGCTGTAACAGTCAGGAAGTTTTTCCTGATGTCCAGCCGGAATCTGGCCTCCTGTAACTTGAGCCCATTATTCCGTGTCTTGCATTCTGAGATGATCCAGAAGAGATACTGGCCCAACCTTTCAAGTATTTGAAGAGTGCTATCATGTCTCCCCTCAATCTTCTCTTCTCCAGGCTAAACATGCCTAGTTCTTTCAATCTCTCCTCATAGGGCTTTGTTTCCAGACCCCTAATCATCCTCATTGCCCTCCTCTGAACACACTCCAGCTTGTCTGCATCCTTCTTGAAGTGTGGTGCCCAGAACTGGACGCACTACTCAAGATGCACCCCTTTCTAGAGTTGGAAGACCTAAAGACGGCAGTGCACACACTGGTGACTTCGAGGGTCGACTTCTGCAATGCGCTGTACATAGGGCTACCTTTGTGCCTAGTCCAGAAACTTCAACTAGTTCAAAATTTGGCATTCAGGTTGGTCACCGGTACACCTAGGGGTGACCACATTACACCAACTTTAAAATCACTTCATTGGGTACCAATCAGTTTCCAGGCAAAGTATAAAGCGTTGGTTATTACCTTTAAAGCCCTACATGGTTTGGGTCCAGGTTACCTTCTCCTGTATAATCCGCCCCACACACTCAGGTCCTCTGGGAAGAATTTACTCCAATCAGCCAGAACCAGGCTGACGAGTGCTACCCAGAGGACCTTCTCTTCTGCCGTTCCCAGACTGTGGAATGGCCTGCCAGAGGAGGTTCGACAAATTAGCAGTCTTCATGAATTTAAGAGAGCCGTGAAGACTGATCTCTTCCGGCAGGCCTACCCAGTAGAATTTTAAGATGTTTTTAATGATGTATTAGTTTTTATTTGTTTAAATATTTTATCTATTTTGTGGTTCTTGTGTTTATATTTATTGTTGTTCCCCGCCTCGATCCGGAGGGAGAGGCGGATTATAAATATATTATTATTATTATTATTACTATTATTATTATTATTAACCATTGCCAAATAGAGGGGAACCAGTACCTCACGCAATTTGGAAGCTATACTTCTATTAATGCAGCCCTGACAGGGTCCAAGGCATGGGCGGCTTGGCGACAGGGACGCCAGCGCCGGGAATAATGACGATCAGCTTACCTAGTTTAGAACAACCAAGCTTTAATCACAAGCAGGGTGTTCAGAGACACGACCAAATAACTCAAAAGACTGAATTGTACAGCGAACAGAAACCCACCCAAGGCAGGTCCAACGGTAAGCAGAGTTCAATGCACCCAATGGGCCATCAGCACTCAGTCAGGGCCGAAAGCAGAAGACACAGTTCCAAGGCAAACAGAGTTCAGTGTTCCAGAAGGAAAGCAGCGTTCAGTCAGGGCCAGAGGCAGGAGCATAGTCAGGCGGCACAGCAGGTCAGAAATAGCATGCACGTAGTCTGAAAGAACTACAGCAGACACCGGAGACCATGTTGCTGTGGCCAAGGCCGAAGGGAAAATGCAGTTCTTATGTAGGCCTTCTGAGCTTGCTGCTCAGCTGGTCTGCATCAGCTCAACCGGGATTGCTGGCTGGTCTGAGCCTCGATCCTGCCAGGGCTTACATTCTGCATCTCTGATCCAGTGAAGACTCTGTAACTGGCAAGGTGTTCTGGAACCGTCTGCAGGCCGAAACCTGACAGTGCCCCCTTCCCCAGGAGAACAGGCTTCCTTTCCCATTTTAGGGCCCTGGTCTGTCCAGATATCGCTTGTGGAACGCTAAGAGCTTGGTGGGGGCGTGGATGTGATCCACCGGTTCCCATGATTGATCTTCCGGACCATACCCTTCCCAGTCTACCAGATAGAACAACTGCCTGCGAAGCCATCTGGAATCTAAGATCCGGGCTACTTGGAACTCTTCGTGATCATCGATCTGCACAGGCAGTGGCAGTGGGTTGGTGTGCCCAGGGAATGAATTTGCCAAGTAGGGTTTCAACTGGGATAATGGAATCCTGGATGGATCCGGAGTGTGCGGGGAAGCTCCAATTTATACACGACCAGGTTAATTTGCTGGAGGATTGTGTATGGCCCTTGATATTTAAAATCTAGTACTAAATGCGCAGTCTGGTGGGCGCTGAGAACACCCTGATGCGGCGCAAAATGGGCCATCTTGGTGAGGGACCACAGCTTGGAGGGGGTTGGTAGAGGCTGTAAGAGCCCTTGGGGTCTCTGCCAGGGCACTTTGGTTCAGGCACAGATCTTGCAAGAGCGGAGATATCTCTTGACATCTTGTCAGAATCCTGGCCACCAGAAGGCTTGAGAGATTAGTTTCAGGGTTTTTGCATACCCCCAATGCCCTGCTGTCCGGGCGTTGTGGCACTGGTATAACACCTGCAGTCGCAATGGCCCTTCCAGGATGTAGAGTTGATTCTGATGATATAGGCAACCGGCCTGTACTTCTAATGCTGGAGGTCCTGAGTGGTTTGGTGATTGCCCATGACTCAACTGCAGTCCGGCATAGGGATCCAGAGGCAGAGCTTGACGGACCCAGGCAAGGAAATCCTGATTCCAGGTTCCCAGAAGAAAATTAGCCCATGGGAGGATGGGCGCTGGCTCAGGCTCTTCTCCCGCAGGGGCTTCGACCGTACAGGAGAGTGCGTCCACTTTTCCATTCCTGGCGCCGGGCCGGTAAGTTACCTGGAACTGGAACCAGGTAAAAAACAAGGCCCACCATGCTTGACGGGGCCTGAGGCATTTCATGGACTGAAAGTATTCCAGATTTCAAAGGTCTGTGAGGGCCTGTATGGGGTGTGCGGCTCCCTCGAGAAGATGCCGCCACTCTCCGAAGGCCACTTTGATGGCCAGGAGCTCCCTATCCCAGATGTCATAATTCTTTTCTGCCGGTGTGAGCTGACGAGAGCAGAACACACAAGGATGAAGAAGCTGCTGTGGTCCTTGCCGTTGGGATAGGATCACCCCTAGGGTCTGGCTAGAGGCGTCAGCCTCTATGATGAAAAGAAGTTGCGGGTCTGGGTGGACTACTATGGGCACCGAGGTAAAGGCAGTTTTGAGTTGATGGAATGCTTCTTGCGCCACCGGGGTCCAGTGGAACCTAGCGTTTTTACGGGTTAGTGCAGTGATGGGCACGATGTGTGAAAAACCCTGGATAAAGCGTCTATAAAAATTAGCAAACCCGATGAACCGTTGAACTCCCTTCACGTCCCTGGGGGCCTCCCAGTCTAGGACTGCCTGTACTTTCTGGGGGTCCATCTGGAGCCCCGCAGAGGAGATCATGTAGCCCAGGAAGTCCATAGACTTCTGATGAAATGCACATTTCTCTAATTTCGCATACAATCTGTGCTCCTGAAGGTGCTATAAAACAGAACGGATCTGCTGGTGATGTTCTTCCAGGGTCTCTGAGAAAATCAAAATGTCATCTAAATAGGCGACTACAAAGCGGTCCAGCGTATCATGCAGGACATCATTTACAAAGTGCTGGAAGGTGGCCGGTGCATTGCATAGTTTGAAATTTATTTATTTATTTATTTATTGCATTTTTATACCGCCCTATAGCCGAAGCTCTCTGGGCGGTTCACAAACATTAAAACCATAAAATCATTTTAAAAATATAAAACAAGCCACAATCCAAAAACAACAAATAACATACAATCTAAAAACACAACCAGAATAAAACCAGAATAAAACCAGCAGCAGGCATTACCCGATATTCAAAATGTCCATACCAAGTGCGGAATGCAGTTTTCCACTCGTCCCCATCTCTGATGTGTACTAGGTTGTATGCCCCCGTAAGTCTAGCTTGTTTAAGATCTTGGCTCCCTGCAACCGGTCGAAGAGCTCAGGGATAAGAGGGATCGGGTATCGATTTTTAACAGTGATGCGTTTCAGCTGGCGGTAGTCTATGCAGGGCTGGAGGCCTCCATCTTTTTTCTTTACAAAGAAAATGGGGGCCCCTGCGGGAGACGTGGAGGGACGGATAAATCCTCGTACCAGGTTGTCTTGCAAATAGTCCCGAAGTGCCGCCAACTCGGACGCTGCAAGCGCATAAATGCTCCCAAAAGGAATCTCTGCCCCAGGTTGAAGATCAATGGGACAATCATATGGTCGATGCAGAGGTAACATCTCTGCCCCTTTCTTCTCAAAGTCATGGGCCAGATCGTGGTATTGATCCGGAAGTTCCGCTAAGTCCAAAACGGAGGATTCTCCTGCCGTGGTGCCTCACAGCTGGGATGACAGATTCTCGGGGATCACTGGTAACACCGGTGGGTGCACACAGATCTCTTGGCAACATGAGGATGCAAATTGCAGAGTTCTCTGGCTCCAAACGATGGTAGGGTCGTGTTGGGCCAGCCAGGGCATCCCCAGGATGATGGGACAATGAGGTGTCTGAACTAGGTCAAAAGCAAGCACCTCTTGATGTCTGGGAGCAATAAGCATAGCCAGGGGGCAGGTCTCTGACCCTGAGGCGAGGGGCATCCCATCGAGACCCTCCACTGGAACCAGACAGGGTTTGGCACAGCAAGGCACCTGATATTTTGCTGCAAATTTCAGGTCCATGAAATTGGAGGAAGCCCCGGAATCGATTAGGGCCTCCAACAATAGAAGCCCCCCCCCCCCGGGGCAGGAGAAGGTTTTTGATTAAAGATTTTTATTCTTTCACTATTAAAAAACACAGAAACAAAACTTACAAGGCATACAGCAATTAAAAGGACCCCTACCTTTCCCACAGCAATTTTATAAATTATTTTAAAAAGTACAACATAGAAATTTAAAAACAAAGAAAAAAAACCCATCCTCCCCTTTTAACACAACTAAATGTTAGCATTCTTATTCCCCTAATATTAAAAGTTACTAAAACAGACCGCAAGTAAAAATAAACCCCCTATACTTCTCTTATAAAATTTTTCATTCAACATAAGAAAACCCTCTTCTCTTCTCTTCCAAATTGTAAAATTAACCAACCCTTCTCCCCGTTATTTCTCCCTTGTTACAACATAAAACCTCACATAATTTTCTATCTGCTTCAAATATTTCAATACTTCATTATTTAACTTGCCTAAGTACTATTCCCCTTTTCAATTCCAACCAATAATAATAAAAAAAGAAAAAAACCAAACCCAACAAGAGTCCAAAAAAATTCCACTTGTCTCGAAGATAGCATCTCCAATCTTTCGATATTATTCCGTCTCAAAGAAATTCCAGCCTCTTGCCAGTCTCCTGTAAATTCTCCTTTCTCCATCACAGTTCATCTAAAAATGTCCAATTCTTCTCTTATAAAAATTTTAAATTTATCCCAAATCTTTCTCCCTTTTTCCCTTTTATTTCTCTCTTATAACAACATAAAACTTACCCTTCAACCAATCTTATAACTCACAGCAATTTTAAGCTTATATCCTCCCCACCCTTTTATACAAATACACATTACTTAATGCTTCATTATATACGAAACAATTTTTATATCTTTTTCCCAACAACATTGTGTCTGTTTTTATTCATGTTGTAAATACATTTTAATAATAATAATAATAATAATAATAATAATAATAATATAATTTTTAAAAATCCCAACAACAAAACAAACTCAACAAGAGTTCAGAAAAAACTCCACTTGTTTGCATCTCAATCTTTTGATGTTAATCCATCTCAGGGAAAACAAATTCCAAACCTCTTAACCAGACCTTTCAAAGTCTCTCCTGTAAATTCACTTTTCTCCGTCACAGTTCCAAGCACAACCCTGAGTCAAGAAAAAAAGGACAAAAAATGGCCGCGCTTTTCTCTTCCTTCTCCTGTCTTGACCACGCTTTTCCCCTCTCTTCTTCTGCTACTGCCGCCATCTTAGTCTTTCTTCTCCTTCCACATTATCTTCCATTTCAATACGCAGTCTTTAAAAAACACTTTTCCTTCTTTCCTGAATTGCTCTCTCACTGTAATTCAATTTTCTTAAATGCATCTCTCAAACAGCACCCAGCCCATAATTATACTTTTCTTTGAAGAAGATAAATTAACTCACCCACTGAATAACATGTAGAAAAGAAAACATTTATTATCTGCTCCACAGCAGTAACATCACTCTTCACTCCGTTGAAAAAAATAAAAGTTATTCAGTCTTGTGCTTAAATCTGGAGCTGTTCGACAGAGACTTCCAAACGTTGGCAACTGTCTTGTCCCCCCCCCCTCTCTCTTTTCCCTTCTTCTTGTTCTTCTTCCAAATCTTTCTTCATTATTTTGAAATAACTCCCCCACTACATACCGGGAGAGGATGATTAAATACCTGCCAACCAGTTGTTAACCCTTCACTTCGCTTCAACAAAGGCACCCCATCCATTCCGATGTTATCCATTTCGGGAGATGAGGACAGAGCAACCTTCCGTCCTGGATCGGCATTTGAGCGATGTCAGCCACAGTCCCACTCCCCCATGTTGAAAATCCGATGGGGCAGGAGAAGATTGAAATTAACGGCCCCATGCAGCCTCTGCCTAGCACCATTGGGGCTGACCGTTTTCCAGTCATGGAACCTTGGCCGGGCATCCCGCCGCATAATGGCCCCTCTGACTGCAATAAAAGCAGAGGTTCACCGAACACCGCCACTGCTTCTCAGCATCCGAAAGGGGCCGTCGGGCGCCCTCAACCTGCATGGGCTCTGAGTCAAGCCCCAAATCCTGCCTTCCCTGCTCCCCCAGAAAACGCCCGTCCCGTCGTTCGGCATTGCATTCTGTCAATCGGGCATCGATGTTGAGGCAAAGGGTGATAACGGCTGGTAGGGCAGCCGGCAAGGTGACCCGGGCCAACTCATCTTTGATGCGAGGGTGCAGATCCAGCCTGAAATGGAACCTCTGGGTTGCCTCGTTCCACAGGGTGTCGGCTGCAAGACACCGGAATTTGGCTGCATACTTGGCGACGGATCGGGACCCTTGCCGCAAGGTTTGCAAGGCCATCTCTGCCGACTGGGCCCGATTCTGATTTCCAAACATGGACTCCAGGGCCTGGGTAAAGCCATCGAAGTTCCCCAATAACGGATCATTCCCCTCCAAGTAGAGAGAGACCCAAGTGAGGGTGGGGCCAGAAAGCAGGCTTATCAGGAGACACACTTGGCTCTGCTGGGTTGGGTAGGCCTCGGGGCAGGTATCGAAAAGCAACTGGCACTGGTTCACGAACCCCCGAAGAGCTTTCCGGTTCCCACTGAATCGCTCGGGTAGTGGCGCAGCCAGTGCCGGACAAGCGATCGGGCAGGCAGGCCGCTGCTGGGGCCTCCCGCAAGGTTTGCAGTTCCGCATGGAGCATGTTCACCTGGGTTTGCAAGGCATGTAGGATCCCAGCGAGTTCCCTGGCTTGTGCACCGTCCATGTCATTCCCGGGTGAGGCGCAGGTGGTTGGCCACAGCAAACTGTCAGGGTCCGAGGCATGGACAGCTTGGCTTGAGCACAGGGACGCCGGGGCCAGGAATAATGATGGTGAGCTTAGCTAGTTTAGAGCAACCAAGCTATAATCACAGGCAGGATATTCAGAGACATGACCAAATAACTCAAAAGACTGAACTGTACAGCAAACAGAAACCCACCCAAGGCAGGTCCAACGGTAAGCAGAGTTCAATGTACCCAATAGGCCAGAAGCACTCAGTCAGGGCCAAAAGCAGAAGACACAGTCCCAAGGCAAACAGAGTTCAACGTTCCAGAAGGCAAGCAGCGTTTAGTCAGGGCCAGAGGCAGGAACATAGTCAAGCAGCACAGCAGGTCAGGAATAGCATGCACGTGGTCTAATACCAGAGAGAGCTACACCAGAGACCATGTTGCTGTGTCCAAGGCTGGAGGAAAAATGCAGTTCTTATATAGGCCTTCTAAGCTTGCTGCTCAGCTGGTCTGCATCAGCTCAACCAGGATTGCTGGCTGGTCTGAGCCTCGATCCTGCCAGGGCTTACATTCTGCAACTCTGATCCAGTCAAGACTCTGCAACCGGCAAAGTGTTCTGGGACTGTCTGCAGGCCAAAACCTGACAAGCCCAAAATAGCATTTGCTTTTTTTGCAGCCACATCACACTGTTGGCTCATATTCAGCTTGTGATCTACAACAATTCCAAGATCCTTCTCGCTTTTCGTATTGCTTAGCCAAGTATCCCCCATCTTGTAACAGTGCATTTGGTTTCTTTTTCCTAGATGTAGAACTTGGCATTTATCCCTATTAAATTTCATTCTGCTGTTTTCATCCCAGCGCTCAATATCAAGCGTCTACAAGATTGTACCCAACCTTCTCTATTCTGCAAATCCAAAAAGCATAATTCTGCTAAATGTTGTTCTGGCATCAATAGTATTTTTTTCCAATACAATATTGTGGATTTGTGTATACGTGCTTTTAGAGAAGGGAGACCTACTTCAATCCTTAATAATGCACCAGGTGTACTGTGTGACATTGCCAAGAATGTACACAGGAACTTATTTTGAATTACATCAAGTTCATCTCTGCTGTGGCTACCCCAGATTGTTGCACCATATAGAAGACAGGACACAATCTTGGCTGCAAAGACCTTTAGTGTTGGTTCTACTAAACGGTGGCCCTCAGTATAGTACAGTTTCTTTATAGGCCCCAATAGATGGGCAGCTGAAGGTGTAATTGCCTTGAAATGGGTATGCCATAGGGTATTTTTAGAAAAATTAAGCCCTAAATATTTAAATGATTGGCATTGTTCAATACTATGTCCATCCAGGGTCCATTTATGTTGCTCATGCCTTTTGGCAAACACGACCACTTTTGTTTTGCTGTAGTTAATGCATAAACCTTCCTGCTTACAGTAAATTCCAAATTTAATGAGTAATCTTCTCATGCCAGTTTGAGTTAATGAAATAAGTGCCATATCATCTGCATAAAGCAGAACTGGGGCCTTCTGTTTCCCAACTGCAGGAGGGAAATAGGCAGAAGAAAGCTCCTGAGTTATGTCATTTATATAAAGGTTAAATAGAAGTGGTGCCAGGATACAGCCTTGTTTGACTCCCCTTACTGTTGGGATTGAATCAGAGAGTGAACCCCCCATGCCAACTCTGATTTTGATATCAGTGTTAGAATAAAGTTGCTGCACAAGGAACAGCAGGTGTTTATCAACTGAGATGGCATCAAATTTCTCTCATAAACGTTGTCGGTCTATTGAGTCAAACGCAGATGAGTGATCTACGAATGTAATATATAACTTTTTTGATGGCTATAGGGCAGTATAAAAATGCAATAAATAAATAAATACGTTTGGATAAGATAATTCAGAACAAATTACTGATCTATTGTGCTGTGTCCCTTATGAAAACCTGCCTGCATTGGGGACAAGACCTGATGTTCTTCAACCTATTGTTCTAATTTATCTAGAAGATGCCATGCATATATTTTAGTAGGAACATCAAGTAGACTTATTGGGTGGTAATTTTGACGCTTTATCTGACCCACTTGCTTCTGCTCCAGTCTCGCCTTTACTATTAGGCCCCACAGCTTTACAGCCCAGCAACCTGGCCTCAGACACAATGCTTTGTTCCCGCTGCCACCAGTGCCTTCCTCAGGTACACCTTAAAGACCACACCAGTTGGTATAATACAATAAGATTTTATTAATATAAGTGTATTGCATGAACAAGCTTATTGGTTACCTCAGTAAATTGCATAATGGTTTCAAGTTCAAAGCTTAATGGTTTTGTCAAGGAAAGATTAACCCTTTCCTTGCCTGGCAGGCACGCAACCCTTCCTTGGGACTCACACTCCCGCCACCCAGTTCCCCAGCCCAAACAGGGCTTGAGCCAGCGTTGGAAATAACCACACACAGTCTAGGGACTGAAGCAATTTATTCACAACTTACTCTAAGTTAAGGCCTCAGTTAATAAAAGAATAAAAAATGCTAGCTTTAGGAAAAAGGGGAAAGGGTAATAAGGAATAAGGGAAAAGGCAAGATGAGGTAGGTTTGATAGCAGCAGCAATCAAAGGCAATAAAACAATTAACCCCCAATCAGTCATACCCCTAGGAGTGTCAAGACTTCCCCAGACCGAAACAGACTGGAAAAACAATAACATTTCTAACTAAAGCCCAGCGTGTTCCTGGCTATCCAGGGATCTCTCCATTCCAAGCGCCTGCTCTGGAGAAGATGAAGACAACTCACGAATATCTTCTTTTAAACCCTCTCGGCCACTGGTACCATAACCATAGAAACCACCCTCCCGCTATTCCTCTCAGGCCACTCGCCTCCTTCTTATTTCCCACAGCTGGAGCCCAGTAACTCCCCGCTCTGCCCGTATCTCTGGCCTTGGCAATTCTTCTGAAGTTAAGGCCCAGACGGTAGGCTGGGAACGAACAATTCCAAACTCCACCACATCTCCCTCTCTCTGAGGAGCCCCCTCCCTTCGACTTGAAGGCCAGTGCCTCTATCAGGCCGGCCACTCTTGCAAGGCAGGCCACCCCAACCCCCAAGGTACTCTTTCTTCACAGTTTCTGTCAAAGTTCTTATATGTTTCAAACAGTTACTTCTGTAACTAACTGTTCTTACAGCTAAATCACTTTTTCACAATATTAAATCAAACACTTCATGTCTCATCAAATACTCTCTCCCTCTCTCAACTCTCCCAATCCACCCTCAACAACCCTCTGGAATCAACCCTATCCGCTCTCTCTCTCTCTGTCTGACACATATATACTTCACTCGCTCTCCAGCTCCTCCCACTCTTACACAACTCACAAATCCAGGCACTCCAAACAACTAGCCAATCAGAACTCACTTACCATTCAGGCACTCAGTCAGTCAATCATTCTACACTTACCCAGTCCTGTAACTAACAGTACGTACATTCTGGCTTAGTTACTTACTTTACTTGTTATAATCCTTACTTTTTAAAGATATATAACTAAATGCATAACCTAACAATAAACTTTGCAACATATTTACATTTTCAAACATTAGAACGTCACAGTCCCCTCGATCACCTTTCTTATAGATTGGGACTACAATGCTAGATGTCCAGCCATTTAGCAGTATTCCAGTTGAATTAACTGTTATGAATAGTGTTGGCAGGATGTGCCCACCACTCTGGATCCATACAAATGATTTCAGGGGACAGCATGTCCCATCCTGGAGCTTTACCTAAGGAGAGTCTCCCAATAAGGCTTTTGATTTCTGCTTCAGTAACGGGGCCAAATAGGTAGCACCTCTAAAGCTGACTTTTCCTTTATTTCATATCCTACAAATTGCCCCTTTTAGAGCTACCTTTATACATATTTCCAAAATGCAAGACCCATTTAGCCATTGAGATCTGTCCCTCTACTACTGGTTTTGTTTGCTTGAGTCCATGTGCTACAGGATCCCAGAAATATTTTTTCATTCTTGCTGATAATGGCTTGCCCAAGGTCTTTCCAAAATTTGTTAGCATAACTCTTCTTTCTAACTCTTAAGAGGTTCTTATATGCACTTTGCTGTGTTAAAAACTTTCCAATTTGATCATCAGATTTATATTTCCTTAAAGATCTAGGTTCTTTACCAAGGACTGTTTACTTTTTCTACACTCTGCATCAAACTAGGATCTGGTATAAGATTCTGTCTTCTGGTGCCCAGGTTTTACTAAAAAGGGCCTTAGGTTTATGCGCAAAATATTGGGCCTTTGCATCGGTGATGTTGATAGTTGTAGAAAGATACTCAGTGCCTATATTTTTCTCCTTGTCAGCCCTGAAACTTGCCACATGCTGCAGTTCTCTAGTGCTCTGGCTCAAGGCTGGCAACACAGTGCACAGGAAGCTTCAGCCACAGTTTTACGGGCCAGAATTGTTATGTGAGAGATAGGAAGGGAGGCTAAGCACCTTCACTGCTGGTTCTCATGGGTCCCAAAGGGCATTTTACGATGAACAACACTGACTCCCTTTCCCCAGGTCTTGTCAAGCACTGGCTACCATGGTCCATCTCACCGCCACTCCTAAAAGCGCACTAGCCGACTCGCCTGTGACGATTTATGCCTCTGGACTGGCTCCCTCCCAGCCGGTGACACTACAGGCATTACTGACTGATGAAAGTGGAGTGAAGTTTGAGGCTGTTGCCTTCTACCAGGCAAACGACGCAGGGATAGTGGATGTGGAGCAGGCCTCTGCTCTGGGCGGCAACTACACAGGTGTGTGGCCCATGGGCCTCTTCTGTACCCTGAAGCCGGAGAAGATGTTCCACAGGCTGATAAAACGTGATGTGATCAACAGCCCCTTCCATGTCCAGATCAACCTCTTTGATTCATTTGAGCTGTACAGATCACCTGCGGAGGCAGCACTGGCCTCTTGTACAGTGGAGAGATGGTATGAGGTCCCTGGAATGGAACGTTTCCCAATCAAGGCGGGCCGTGTCCGGGGGACCCTTTTCTTGCCTCCAGGTAAGAACAATCCATTCTGTTTCTCATCCATCCTACTCCCTGCCCCAGCTTCTTGCAGTTCCAGACTGGGAGTGGGGATAACATTCCTTATTGGTGGACCCCTTCTTTACAAGGGGATTCTTTCAAGGAAATAATTACTGGTAGACTGGCACCAGTCAGGATGAATCTCCTGACAGACTTTAGTCTGTCTAGCTTCCTGGGGAATTTCCCAGCCCTATTACCCAGGACCTCCCTTCAGCCCAGCCCTACAGAAAAAGAAAAGTGTTTTGGATTCTCTTGCGTGAAGCCCACAAACTCAGGACTCAACGAAATCCTTGAGAAAATCCCAGACGTGCAAGGGAAAGAGTTAGTGAGAATTCCCTTTTAAAACACAGCAGCCAAATGTTCAAATACAAAGAGGAGATGGAAGGAGTGAAGGAGTGAGGGAAAGGGGAAGAAAGAGGGGAGGGAGAGCAACGCTCACTCACACACATACACACTTCCAAATAAAATCAAGAAGTCGACATAAAGTACCTAGTCACATCTTACGTATCTGAGTAGAGTCTTGGGTTCCAAAGCATATGCAGAGTTCTATAAAAGGGACAATTTAGCTTTCTCACAACCTAAAACAATCAAATTTAGTTTGTAAACAATAGCTTCTGTTTCAAATGTTAGTGGCCTCCCCAGAAAATCACTTGGTGGATGGACCGCCTTACTAGTCGCCTACATCTCAAAACGCTCAGGCGGTTGGAACCAGTTGACCAATTGTAAAGAAGAGCATATGTTTTGGGGGATACATATTAGCAAAGAAAGCGATGGGGCAGCCCTATTCAGGCACCCCAGCATGGTGTCAACTTACCAGATGTTCTATGGAGCACTGTTGAACTACGTAAGTATACAGGGTTGTCACATTTGCAGCAATGATGAATGGACCAGTGTCTGGGTGCAGTTTGCACTGAGTGTGAGTTTCATCAGTACCCACATAAGAGGTTACCATAACTCATCCATCCTTATAAAAATAGGGTAGTGTTCCTCCCAGTCCTTCCTTTTCTTCACTTTGTCTTCCTTCTCCACAAGGGTTGCATGCACCCGTCCTCATCGTTTCTGCAGTGTGTTGTACCTGCGTTGCTCACAGGCATTCCGTCTTGGATGACCGCAACCAGTCATCATTGCATTTCTTCCAGACCCACCCCAGTCCCTACAGTAGGCCATTGACCTATGGACTTCAGTTCAACAGGCACTCTCATTTCAGGAAACCAGGCCACAAGACACAGTTACCATCAAGTCCCAATGTGCTGTTCAGAGGTGGTGGTCAATGTGAATCTAATTCACTCAACACATTGGAAGTATCAGCCTTTATAGCATGATGAAGAACCAGCTGTCCTCCAGAAGTTGAGGGATTGCAAATCTCATCAGCCCCAGCCAGCCAATGGTGAGGGATGACGTTGCAGTCCAACAACATCTAGAGGGCCACAAATTTCCCATCCCAAGCCTACAGCAACATCACACTGAATCAGCTACATGCCCAAATCTCTTTCAATCTAGAATTATGGCCAAATCACATAAACCAGCCTTCCCCAATGTGGTGCCCTCCTGACCATTGGCATGCTACCTGGGACTGATGGGAGTTGAAGTCCAAAACATCACAAGAGCAAATGGTTGTAACCTTACAAACATCTCAACATTGTTCAGTTTTAGTGTGTGTGTGTGTGTGTGTGAGAGAGAGAGAGAGAGAGAGAGAGATATCACAGCATTTAAAAAGTTTCTTACCCTGAGCTTCAATTTTTCTATTTTTTTATTATTATTATTATTTTATTTTATTGGTTAGGGAATATTTCTCATTACTCTTTATTCATTCGTGTTCTCTTGACTTCTCTGACCTTTCTGCAGGGCCTGGGAGATTTCCAGGGGTGATTGACATGTTTGGTGGGTCTGGAGGCCTCTTCGAGTTCAGAGCTAGTCTACTGGCTAGTAAAGGCTTCGTTGTTCTGGCTCTAGCTCTCTTTGCATATGATGACCTGCCAAAGACCCCGACAGAGGTGGACCTGGAGTATTTTGAGGAAGCATGCAAACTGCTCTTAAAACACCCTAAGGTATGTCTGGGAGGGGGCGTTTTCTTCTGTATCGTTATGGGGCGCAACAAATCCTCCTATTCCACAGGACTGTGCTGTGATACATGAGGATTTTTTTCCCTCATTCCATAGCCAGAATGATTCAGTCAGAAGTTTTGCCTTGTTACTATGAGGGTACCTTCAACACGAAGGGGCAGGGAGAATGGAATCCGACTACTTCAGCAATAATTTATCATTTATCCCCCAGCCATACTGAACAGGAAGCAATAAAGGGGGCTACTCATTAGCCTTGCATTGGATCTTTGTTGAATGGATGTCCTTGTGACTAAACAGTATAAAAGAGTCTTGGCCAAACTGAGGCCACTACTGACACACGAAACAACCTTGTGATCTTGAAGCAAAGGGAAAAATCTCTGCAGATCAACACTTTCAAAAAGTGCAGTTTCGGGGGAAGAAGCCTGCCATGGCTGCGAGTTGGTGGCTGCGTCAAATAAACTACGCAGTGGCATGGCGCAGCAACGACAGGGCAAATAGGGTATAGACACCCTCTAAGCTGTGTTTGCACCACAGTCTCTCAGGACTTTGTTGAAGTAACTATTTTAACCTTGTGTATTTGTGTGGCTATCTGTTTTTCCCCAGGTAAGAGGTCCAGGACTTGGAGCCATTGGGTTATCCAAAGGATCAGAAATTGCACTGGCCATGTGTACTTTCTTGGAGCCAATAGTGGCTGCCGTGTGCATCAACGGTGCCACAAGAATTATAGGTGCACCACTCCGCTTTCGTCATATCCATGTCCCTGCTGCACCGTACTTGAAGGAGAAGACCCTTATCAATGACATGGGAGTGCAATACTTTTTCCATGTCCCTGGAGATCCTGAGGATGAAAGATATCAAGCCTCTGCCATCCCTCTGGAGAAGGCCCGGGGCCATGTGCTCTTTGTGGTGGGAGAAGATGACCACAGCATGAACAGCAAGTTGTTTGCTGAGACAGCCATAGCCAGAGCAAAGCACTATGGGAAAAATAATTGCACCTTGCTGTCTTATCCAGGGGCTGGGCACCTAATACAAACCCCAGGATGCCCACTTTGCTACTTCTCTCCAATCCGGGGTAAACCTATAGTGTGGGGAGGTGAAGCAAAGGCCCATGCCAAAGCCCAGGAGCACTCCTGGAAGGAGATCCAGAAATTCCTTGAGCTTCATCTTGGCCCAGCTAGAAGTAGCAGTTTGTGAAGGAAGACAGGTTGTGTGGCTTCTTCTAATAATCCTTGCAGTTTTTCTTCTTCCATTAAAAAATCACCTCTATGTCACTATTTTGTCACAAGAGAGCAGCAAGACGAACATGTTTTAATGGGAAAGAGCCACTATGAACCAGCGGGTTAAGAGTTGTTCTTGGATCTGGGAGACCTGGTTTCAATTCAAGTCCATTGCCATGGATTCATTATTAAAGGAGGTACAGTAGTGCTTCCTTTGTTAAGCACGATCAGTAAAAAACAAATTCCACTATGTTAAAGGGGTAATGGGGGGGGGGGTCATTGTAACATGCATAAAATTGAAAATGTTTCACCAATCTTCCTGAAATTTACATGACTGGGTATATAAATACTTTCTCTTAAATTCTAAGAGGAGGGGCTTTTCCCCCTGAATTGTTTGTGAGCTTTCACATCTTTAATTCCACAGTTTAAAAAGGAAAATATAGAAAAGAGCAGCTACAATGATCCAAGAGTGGGAGCAACTCCTCTATGAGGAAAGGTTATAAAATCTGGGACTGTTTAGATTACAGTAAAGACAAGTGAGGGGAGACATGATAGTGGTGCATAAAATTATGCATGGTGTGGGATTCCCTGGTTCATCCCATGAAGCTGATTGGGGGAAGACTCAGGACAAGTAAAAAGATGTTCAAGATGGGGCCTAACCAGTGCCGCATAGAGGGGAACCAGTACCTCGCATGATTTGGAAGCTATACTTCTATTAATGCAGCCCAAAATAGCATTTGCTTTTTTTCGCAGCCACATCACACTGTTGGCTCTTATTCAGCTTGTGATCTACAACCATTTCAAGATCCTTCTCACTTGTAGTATTGCTAAGCCAAGTATCCCCCATCTTGTAACTGTGCATTTGGTTTCTTTTTCCTAGGTTTAGAACTTGGCATTTATCCCTATTAAATTTCATTCTGTTGTCTTAGTCAGCTTCTCTCAGGGGAGAGGATGTGAGGGCAGTGTCCTGCGAAGAAGGCCAGGGGATTCTGCCAGCTACTGGTGAGCCCCCTGCTGGGGCATGGAACTTGGCAGGTGCCTGAGGATACCAACCCATGGGATTGGCTGTGATGATGGGACCTTGCATGTGCATTCCAGTGAACAAAACCCGCTTGAAAAGAAAGCGACCTGAACAGCATTTTGGGTCAGGTATAAGGAAGGCTCTTTTGAATTGGGGTTTGTGCAGAGGCCTATTTGGCTCCTTAGCCATGGAGAGCACACATTTTGGGACAGGCTTGCCTGCCTTTGGAGGAAGTAATGGACAAATCAGCTTGGGTGACTCGGAGGGAATAGCCTGGCTTGTGTTGTAGCCAAACCAGGAGCTCACAGCAAATAACTCCCCAGGTGTTGTTGCTGTTTTTAAAGTGGATCAGTAGCACTCTTTTCAGATGTTAGCAATGCTGGGTAGTGTACAGAGCATGTTGGGGCCACAGTATAAGGGCCCACCCAAGATTTGGGGTTGGATCCAGGATCAGCCTTCCACAAAAAGGAGCCTTCTGCAAGAGGAAGGATTCTGCTTGCAGAAGCTTCCTCCACCTGGAGGAGGGGCTGCCTTGGGAAGAAGTGGATGGGGAAGTCCATTTCCATCAGCGCCATTGATCCAGTTTAAATCTGGATCCAACCCTTCGAAGTCTATATTTTTGCTGCCCAGGATGAATTAAAACCCACCAACCACCTCCACTTTGTGTCTTATCATATGCTGGGCAGCATAACAATAGCACCCAAAATGATAAAGAATCAGCCAGGATGCTACCTTGTCATGTGCACGTTTAACACCTGTTCCCTCTTGACTTCCTCCCCTTTACACTTGTGACTGCCACAATGGATGGCCAGTGGACAATGGATGGCTCTCAGTCACACCCTCTGGAATGCAGGGGGCATCACCCAGCCAGGAGATGCGAAGCAACCACTGAAAGGCTCCCTTTCAATGGGTCTTACTTTTGAGTAAATCTAGGGATGGAATTAAATTTGACCACAAACCTGATCACAATCTGCTACTTTAAGATGCAGATAGGAAGAAAAAACATGCAACATAAAATGAGCTATAATAATTAACATCGTAAATTGTAACTTATTCAAATATATGATATTTTCCTGTATCATCTTGTGTGCTTCCAGAATTAATCAGGGATTTTTAATTCCAGTAGAACAATTTTTTCAAGTTGTCTGGGGCTCATTTATTATTTTGAAAAGTCAGTGCAACACATAACACTAGCTTGATTTTGTATTGGATGTCAACATGGTGTAACATCCTAGCTGACGTTGGCTTGGTTGGCAACTGTATACACAAAGCCTTGAAATTCATTAAACAAAAAAAACCCTACGGTTTACAAAAACAACATTAAAGCTCTACAGTTTACAACCAAGCACCAAAAAGCAGGGAAATTGGGAGTTAAGGCTCCCAAGCCTTAATGCCACATCCTCCCTAAGGAGGCAGAAAGTGCAAGTGAAATTCTCATTCTCCCATAGCAGATAAAACATGAGGACAGGATGGAAAATATGATATGCAGAGGTGACTGTGGGGTTTGGAAAACTGATCATGAACAACTTAGGTCCACCTACTTCTCTTTTTTTGTTTAGAGCAGCCCTTCCCCAACCTGGTGCCCTCCAAAGGTGTTGGACTACAATGCCCATCATTGCAAGTCAGTGTGTCCCATGGTCAAGAATGCTGGGACTTGTCATCTCAAACATTTGGAGGGTAGCAGGATGGGGGAATGCTGTACCATATCCTTACCAAATACAGGGTCTGCCCAATACATTGCTCTGACACACATCTCACATATAGCAGCATGACTGATAACAAAAGGAGCAGACCACATGGGAAAAAGGAAGAGAATTACAAGATGGGGCAGCCAAAATGGAATGTCATTATGAGTATTTCTTGCCGGTTCATAAAACAGGAATTGGTCAGTTCTGATGAACAACACTAAGATGCTTTTCCACAGGTCTAGGGGCCTGTCTTGATGATGATGCATTGGCACCGTGAGCCCCCCAAACCCAGCGGTTTCACTCCTGTGGGGTTGTCCCCATGCCAAGGAGCGAGTGCGGGGTTTACATCCATCATTGGAGGGGGGAGTGCTGTTCGTGCTACCACCCCCCACGGCTACGCCGCCCCCTACAGCCGCCACTGCCCGCACCACCACTGCCTCTCCCTCCCTGGCTTTCCCCCTTACTTTACTTCTCCCCATGTAAGAGGAAGCGGAGGGGCATTCCAGTGAACATTCAGCTCACCAGCCCACCCCTGCCCCTCACCTGGGTGGACGGTGACCAATCAGGGGTTGCCATCTGCCTGGCCATGCCATCCTCGCCTCGCTCCAGAGGAAAAAGGTCAGGGAGAGTCCCCACCTTCTTTACTTTGGAGCTTTGGATGAAAGCCCCAGGATAGCTCCGCAGTGGCTTCTGTGTCGTATAAGTGACACAACACCACTGCAGAGCCACCCCAGGGCTTTCCTGTCATGTAGACAACCCCTAGGTTTCATGTGAGTAAGGCAATTACATGGGCAGGCCAATGTGTTAGGTCTTGCCCATGGAGCTCTCCCCATCCCTTCTGACAGATTGCCAATTTCATGAAAAAATCTTGTGTGGTTGGCCCACCTTGGCCAATGTAGTTATGCAATTTACCTTCCAACCCTAAAGCCATGGGAGAACCTCATTGAAAAGCAGCTACAGCATTCTTCAGCATAAAAAATAACAAGCAAAGCTGTGCTCTAACAAATACCTTTCTCAGTGAAGCAACACAATACTGAAAACTGTCAGCCCACTGAGAAAGAAATCCCCGGCTTCAAAGTAAGCAAGCCTAGCTTTCCTTAGAGGTTTCCTTAGAGGTTAGCATTTCTTATGGTTTTTGAGGAGCTAAAGCTACCTGGAGACATGAGATAATGATCAGAGTTCTGAAGAAATATGTGGCTGCCTGCTGCACAACTGGGTGAGGTCAATATCCAAGGCACTACAGAGGAAGAAATGGCACAGAGTGGGGCCTCCTCCACACGAGACGTTTAATGAGCCTTGAAGGCTCATTATAAATTTTACCTCCACACCAGCGGAGCGCAAAACGGGCGTACAGGCGCGTTATCTCCCCGATAATGCGCATTTTCGAATGCGCGTTAAATAGCGACTTTTATTTTTCTCCGGCCGTTAAAGCGCATTTTCGCCGTGTGAACAAGCGATTATGCGCATTAACGTCTTCTAAAGCGCTTTTTGGACATCAATTAATGCGCTTCGCCGCCTCTCGCCGCCTCCCGTGCAGAGGGATTAGGCGTAAATGCGCCTCCGCGAAAATGCGCATAATCCCCGAACCGGGCGCAAAAGCGCATCCTTGTGGAGGGGGCCCGGGTGCTGTCTGCATGGGTTCCAGCCAAAACAAAGACCCAGTATACATACACAATGCATTTACTTTCTCTACTCAATATACTTTTGTCAATACAAAAGTAAAATACACATCACAAATACATCAAGACATAGATGAAAATGCAGTGGAAACTTATACCTCAGACTTCAATAACTAGGCTTCAATTTCACTACAATACTAGTAACATTTCTGGATCCGTGAGCACATTTTACATTTTGAAACATGTCCATGGTACCACAAAAAATTCCGTTGGGGAGATGGCTGCATCTTCCCCCTTCTCCTATCCCTTCCACCTTGCTATTTACTCCTCTTCTCCTCCCTCATTATTTCATTCCTCTCCATCCCCTGCTTACTACTTTCTTCCTCCTTCACCCCCCCCCCTCCACTTGCTATTGCCTTCCTCCTCTTCTTTCTCACCTGCGGGGGAAGGAAGTGTTTGGATGTGGCAGCAGAAAGTGGGGGGAAGGAAGGGCTCGAGTGGGGTCTGGCAGGCCCCATGCTGCCAACCCCTGCTATATACTAAACAAAAAAAAAACTTTTACCAGCAGAACAACAAAACATTTTTTAACCCCAAACACATCTCAAAATCCACTCCTCTTTCTACAGCCCAAGAACAGACAGAATGCTACTCCGAATTCAACTTAATTTATTTCCACTGCAGTCACCACTCCCTTAAAGACCGACATTATACTTAGAGAAACAATATTTTGCAATTGGAAACCAACATTTCTTACAAAAATAGATAAATCAAATTTGTCATTAAGCCCATAGGGAGACACAGTTTACAAAGTAAACATTCCAAAACGTTTCTCACTGACAGTAAAATATGTGGAGCCTGCCCCCTATAAATGGAAGCATGCACCTGCTCAATGGCAAAAACAATAATCCTCGGATCTGAGGTAAAGTAATGCATTCGCCAAAATGCGTTCTTAATGGGGCATCAAGAGTCTTGGTCTTAATCTTACTTTTGTGTTCACTGGTATATAATCCCAAGACCCTACTCGTTTGTCCAACACACACTAAGGAGCTTGAGCACAATATTATGTGAACCATATTGTTAGACTACAGATGGTGAAATCTCTTAATCTAAAACCCTTCCCATGTTTGGGATTAGTATATTGTTTCAGCTGTAAGGATTGTGCACAGCAAACACAACTCCCACATTTAAAATGCTTATTTGTCATGGAGTGTCTAATCCTGCCATGAATTAAATCTGAATGTACAATTCAATCATTTATTCTATATGACCTGCACTTCCCTATAGTTGGTAAATTTTGACAACCTAGGATATCTTTAACCAGATGCCAATGTTTTAGAGCTATACACTTAATGGTAAAGGACACATTGTTATATTCCAATGAACAAAACAATTCATTATTATGAACCCATTTCTTAAATAATAAAAGCTCATTATTCTCTCTCAGCTGTATTTTTCTCTCTTCTAACAATCCTCTGAGGGACTTGTAGTCTCAGTTGCTGGCCGTACTCTTCTCTACATTGCTTTTACATTTATACGTTGGCACAATTATATTTTAATCTTAAGAACTGCATAATACTGAGTAATAACTTGTACAATGAAGGAGCACCAAAGTTAGTTACTGAATTATGGGATAACAGAAAGGTTTTCCAGATAAATAAAAAAACAATCAAGAACACAAAGGTGAGTCATGTGTTACATCCAGTATCTGAGGTAGTAAGCCTGTGTGCAACAGTTGCTGGGGATCATGGGTAGGAAGGTGCTGTTGCACCATGTCCTGTTTTGCTGGTCCCTGGTAAACAGCTGGTTGGCCACTGTGTGAACAGAGTGCTGGATTAGATGGACCCTCATTTTTATCCAGCATGGCACTTCTTATGTTCTTAAATAGAAATTTAAATATTGGATTTAATTGAATTTATTTTTCCTCTCTTGGAAGGAAGCAATTTAGGACTAATCTAAACGTTGTATTAAATACATAGCATGCAGATGATCCAAACTTTCTTTTTTACCTTCAATTAAATGTAAAGGCTCAATCTGGATCCGGACTTGAGTAAGGGAAGTTTAAAACTCCCCCCCCCCCCCCCGCTCAGCTGCTTTCCTTCCCTAAACGTGTTCCCTCTGCGGGTGTGGAAACCCTCCATTGCACGTCTTTAAAGAGGTGTGCAGTTCAACGCGAAGAAAGATCTGACACACAGACTGCAATCCTAATCCCGTTTACCAGGGAGTAAACCACATGGGATTTAGCAAGGTTTACCTCTGAGTAAACATCTATGTGATTGCACTGTCAGTAATTTATGACTAGCATCCGTTCTATTTTAAATGCCTACGGGGGTTTTGCCCCCGGCCATATTTGCAATTTCAAGCATTTCCCTTTCTCCAGAAACTGCAGAACAGTGAGGTTTTACAGCAGCAAATCAGCCTTGCAAATTTTCTTTAGGGTTACTACATCAAAAAGACACTGGCGCTGGTGTTGCAATATTTGAAAAGCGAGTTTTGTTTTGTTTTTAAACCCCATTCTCTCAGTTTCTTCTCGTTTCTCTAGTCTCACACTTGCTTCCAGCTCTCCTTTTCCAGGCCCCATGACTCTTTGGCTGCCATATTCTGAGCCCCCTTCTTTCCCTAGGCTCTTCTGCCTGCCCTACCTTTCTCAAAAATCTAAACACTTCAGACAATGGCAAACTGAGGCCCATATGCCTGCCCCAGCCCTCTATGACATTGCAGCAGCTCAGTCAATCACCACTAGTGCCTTAATCCTCACCATTATCACCATCACTACCTCCACAAAAATCCTTTAAGGCATGTTTATGCAGAAAAAAGTCCTACAATTCCCAGCATGTCCATACTAACTGGAGCATGCTGGGAGCTGTAGGACATTTTTCTGTCTAAACAAGCATAGGATTGCACCCATGGTGCATTACCATTTTGAACATTTAAAGCTGTCTACCAAATCCCTATAGCTGGGTTCAGACAACAGGATAAGCAACTGGGGTGGGGGATAAAGAATCAACTGTCCGTTGCTTATTGTGTCGTCTGGAGGGGGACAAACAACTCACAGTGCACTATTTTCTTGAAATAAGCAACGGAGGAAAAACAACGGGCTGCTCCGTTGCTTATCCGAAGACCCGTTACTTATTATGTTGTGTGGCAGGCTCCGTTGCTGATTTTCCCGTGTTGCGTGCGTTAGCGTTATTTCAGAAGGACTTAGAGCCCTCTGGCAGGAGCAGCTGAAAGCGTCCTGCCCGCTCCTCTACAACCGGCAGAACTTGCACTGGCTGATGGGATAGCCCTGGGAGGAGGGAGAGCAGAGCAACAAACTTCAGAGCGAAAACGGGAGTTTCAGCCGCACTACGGGGTGGGGGGGCAACATGTCCGAACTCAGCCTATGTCTCTCAGCCTATTATGTAAAGGTTAATTGTTTCTGACAACTTGTTTCCTAGGCCACCTGTGTAATAGGTGACAGGCAGAGTACTCCTATTCTCTTAATTATAGGGAGTGGGATATGCCACTGTTCTGCAAGAGCCCCCTACAACACAGCACCCTTGGGCGGGAGGCATGCAACACAGTTCATACAGCCCTCCTTTGGACAAGGGTTCAACACCCTCACACGGAAGAACATGTTATTTTGCCAAGCAACCAAGGGAAGGGGCTTGGAGGTGCATCTAGAGCAGCCACAGAGAGCAGCAGCCTCTAGTTGCTCATTGCATAGGTCTTGGAGTTGGAAAGAAGGAGGAGAGGGGAGTTCAAGGCATGGGGTGGACTGTACCAACCCACTTCTTGTTCCTCCTTAAAGATGAACTACACATTGCAAAAAACAAACTGGAAGTATGGAGGCATGTCAGACAGGACAGGCAGTGCAGTGAGAATAGCACTAGCAGCAAGAGTAATTGTAGTGACAAGAGCAATGGATCACAGGAAATATGCAAATCTCCTATTTCAGTCTTCACCATCCTGGTATCCTCCAGATATTTTGGACTGCAGCTCCCAGCATTCCTGACCATTGACCATGCTAATGGGGCTGATGGGAGCTGAAGTCCAAAATATCTGAAGGGCACCAAGTTGGGGAAGGCGGTCCAACATGATCTTAATCTGCACCATTTCCCACTGATTGACCCTTATGCAATTGTTTTCCAGAGCAGATGTTCCTTCCCTTTCTTTCTTTCTTTCTTTCTTTCTTTTTTTGGTCTAACTGCTCCCAGGCTTGTATTTCTAATGCTTCAGAATCTAGTTGTAATTGTGACACTTCTTTATATTTGGGCTTTCAGCCTTGGGCTTTCTTTTCCATTGTCTAACTCAGCCTTCCCCAACCCTCTAGATGTGTTGGACTACAACTCCCATAACCCCTCAGCCAGCTATAGGAGTTGTAGTCCAACATATCTGCAGGGCACTAGGTTGGGGAAGGCTGGTTTAAGCATCCCACTATCTTATATATAAATTATGGGCAGGTGTCTGTATTAATTTCTAGTCTGTATGATGCCAGGCATATGGCTCAAAGAGCACAATTCTAAGCAACTATAGATGCATAGGATTGCAACGCTCATGGGCAAATACTTCTAATTCAGAGCAAAAAAAGGGGTGAGAAAGAACTAGTAGAGAGATGCCTATTTAGGATGGATAGTAGGTACATTTCTCCTCGGGTTGAGTTGTGTACTTTTGACCTGATCCCTCATTAGTTCCCCAGGTGCAAGCGATGCTCACAGAGTTCTCACTTCAGCCAACCCAACACCTTCACTGACCCTATAAAGCCCTGGTCTTCAACCAGCTCTGTTCATATAGGTGGTGTGGCTGTCTGGTAGTGCTTACTGTGTAGTTGCTGCAGCTATGGGGCTGGGCTGCAGAGGCTTTGTGGGCTTGGGGGTCCTGGTGATTCTGGGGCTATGTCACGGGCAAAATGCCTTCTGGAGAGCTGGCTCCTTAACCCTGCAGTATCAGTATAACTGCGGAGAGTATAGCATGCAGCTGCTTGTGTTTGCTAGCCCAGGCCGAGATGTCCGCTTTAAAGTTGTGGGTAAGAGGAATGTTTCTCACTTCCTGAAGTGATAATGATAAGTTTGGTTGTTTTCCTGAAAATCAGTTTGTTGATTATATGGGTTTCTTGCTTTTGTTGGAATGGGAAGAATGTGGGAGCTCTAGAAGCTGTGATACCAGAGCTCTTCCTAACATAGATCCTAAACAGCCTAGTTGCTGTTTTGTATGTTCCCTGACCATGGAGAGGAGAGCCAGTAACCCCTATATCCTCCCCTTTGAGCTAAGAAGAAGTACAAAGCCGGTTCAGGGTTTCGAAATGCCAGGAATAAGGTTTCTAACCAACAGGAACAGCTATAGGCTTTCTGGACCTGTTTAATCTATTTACCTCAAATCTTTATGGGGAGCTTATACCTAGAGCTGCCTGGAGCACTCAACACGACTAGGTCTCTCTTTTCTCTTGGTCAGCCTTCCCCAACCTGGTGCCCTCCAGATGTGTGACATGGCTGGCTGGAGCATGCTGGGAGTTGCAGTACAGACTTCTCCAACCTGGTTCCCAGGTTGGAGAAGTCTGCTCTTGGCTTTCTCACCTCCCCACCAGTGAGAGATATTAGGTAAGTCTCCACACGGGAGAGGGCCTTCTCAGCAGTGGCCCCACAGCTGTGGAATGAATTCCTTCCGACGATCCACCATACACCATCCTTACAGGCTTTTAAGAAGGCCTTAAAAACATTTTATTTTACTGCGGCCTTCTCATAATGGAATACTGTTTTGCTGCTGTTGCCCTTCCTGTTTTATTACTAGTTTTTAATGTTAGCTTTTATTGTTTTAATTGATGCTTTACTTTCTATGTTTTTATTGCTTTTAAAGTCTATATTGTTTTATATATGGCTGTAAGCCGCCTTGGGAGAGCTTCTGCCCCGACAGATGGCTTTGAAATGTTTTAAATAAATAAATAAAAGTAGGTTTTAGCAGTTTGAAGGCAACTGCAGTTTTGCTCTAGCACGGTTTTGGGTCTCTATAGCTCAAGTGAGATATTTAATCAGAGAGGAGATTTTCAAAGCTGTGAAACTCGGGAAGACACAAGGGGTGTTGCAATGTGTAGCTATGCAGCTAGTCAAAAATTGTAAGGGTGAGGACTGAAAATGAAAAGGTTAGCAACTCAAAACAAACTTGCACCTTAAACTTGGTTTCTTTAACAATAAGTGTTTTGAATTGCTATATAGTTCCTAACTTTTTATTCTTTCTTTTGATTTGTCCACCTCTCCGAAATTCTTGAATGGGGAGCGGTATATAAATATTGTAAATAAATAAATAAACTTGTGTACTTTACACTGGTGTCTGACTAAGACTGCAATGATTTGCAGGCTTGTTTCCAGCAGGACCTGCTTCCTAGTAAAACGTGCATGCGTAGGATTGGGCTGCGTTGTCAGATTTCCGCTTGACTGGACTGTAGAGGAAACTCAATTGTAGCACTAATGAGAATATGTAGGTCAGCCTTCTCCAACCCATTACTCTCCCAATGATTTTGTCTACAACTCCCATCATCCCTGGCCAACATAACCTATGATTAGGAATGATGATGGGGGTTGTTATTAACACATCTAGAGAGCACTGAGCTGGGGAAGGGTGATCAGGGGTAATGACCATTGTTGGAGGCATGGCTCTTGAAGCTGGTTCTAGCATGATCCTTGAACTTCACAGCTAGTGAATTGGTGGTGCTTCTTCTGTCACCCCATAGAAACAGCTATTCATGCACTAACCTCCGAGGCAGGGTTCCCCAAGCCTTTTTGGACCTGTGGGCACTTTTGGAAATCTGAGAAACTGCTGTGGGCACCACTGCAAAATGGCTCCTATGGAGGATGTGTCTAGTCACATAATCAAAAGAGGGCCTGGCTAGTTGAAAGAGAGCAAATTAGCGAGGCTAGAGGTTCGGAGGGAGGAGGAAATAGCCATGCAAAGGAATAGAAGGGAGGAAAAGAAAGAGCGAGGTTAGAGGCGAGAAAAACAGCAAGGTAAGAGGTATGTGTGTGAGGGAGATTGTGAGGCTGGAAGCTGGGAAAGGGGAGAAATAGCTAGATAAATGGCAAGTGGGAGAGAAAGAGCAAGGCTTGGGAAAGAAAGAAGGCTGTGGACTGGGAAGGGAGAGAAATAGTGACGAAAGTGGTTGAGTAGAGAGAAATAGCAAAGCTAGAGGCTGGGAGGGGGAGAGAATGAAGGAGGGAGAATGCAAAGGGAACAGTTCTGTGTGCCCGGAAGAAGATGGGATGGGGCCAGGATGCAACTCTTTCCTTCTCATCCTGCCCACTGAACAGCTGGTCAGCAGCAGGTTCAAGAACAAGTAGGAGAATTTGGCACTATAGCATTTCTTAAGTTTGTTTGTTTTTAATTCAAAATGTTTGAAAGTGGCAGGGATTGGAGAGCTTTGCAGATGCTGCGTTGGAAACCTCTGGTCTAAGGATCACATATCTGAAGAGCCTTAGGAGCCTCTGCCAATGCTTTTTCCTGCAAGTTAGACGTTGAATAATTCCGCCTTTTGTTGTCTGATGCATTAACTCTTACCAACAGATGAGTTTGGGACAGCCTTTGAGGTTTCAAATTGCTCCATCTGCCGTCACTGGATCACATCTAATAATGGGACTGTTACTTTCTCTGCGGGGTACGATGGCTGCCATGTACTGAAGAAGGTGAGACTTGCCTAATGTGGTGGGAAGGGCAGTGGTGAGGGCTCTCGATGGAATTCTGTGTTGCAGTTCTGAGTCATGCGATAGGATTTGTATGAGCATTTGGATCATGCCCTTCCTCCAAAGAGCTCAAGGCCAATATGCAAGCCCCCTTTGCACCTCCATCACATAAAGAGGAATTGCCCATTCACATCCATGTGCTGGCATGGATGTCTTCACGGGAAAGCCTCTGTGTGGAAATTCCCCACAATTAAAACTCTGATGCATTGGGATCCTTCCTGCCCTGTTCGTTCTTACAACAGCCCTGTGAGGAACTTTAGGCTGTCAGTGTGACTAGTCCAAGGTTACCCAGGGAGCTTCAAGACTGAGCAAGGATTTGAACTGGGGATCTCGCTATTCCACTGTTCTCACAATACTGACCAAGTCCTGGGTATAAGGTAGATTGAAGGCCTGATCTATTGGAAATTTTGGGATATAGGATAGATGGTAGGCCTAAATGGTCCATTGGAGCTCTTCCAATCTCTGTTTTAATGGCTGTGCCAATATGATTGATGGGGAGTATGCAGAGTACAGGTATCGGAAAGGATGGCTCTTGGCCCACTAGTATAGCGAAAGCTCTCTGCCAGAGAAGTGAGATCTGTTTTGCAAACATCCAGGATGAGCTATAGCAGGATCCTTTCCATCTGGTATCAGGCAATCCAGCCCTTTGGGTTCATCAGTATTCTCCAGCCAAGCCGAAAACAACTAATGTCATTACAAAACCAAGATATATAGGATCTCGATAGGGTTATGATAGCACCTTATTAGAGACACTGCAGTCTCTGACTTTGTAAATGCCCAGTTCCTGCTTATGGCATGAGTCATATCTGTGATAGAACCCTCTAGCTATACTATAACATTCCGGTTCAATGTCTTCACAGGATGGTAGGAATCATTTGAAAGTCCGTTTGGAGGAATTAACAAGCAACAGAAGAATTGCTGATGCCCGTGACATCAACATGATTTGCCCCAAGCCACAAGAACACATCCCTGCACCAGAGAACAATATGCGTTATGTGTCACAGCCTGGCCAAATGCGCCCAGTGCAGCAGCCTGACTTAGTGTACCCAGTGCTACAGCCTGGCCAGGTGCCTCAGCCCCAACCTGGCCAAATGCGCCCAGTGCCTCAGCCCCAGCCTGGCCAAGTGCGCCCAGTACCACAGCCTGATTTAGTGTACCCAGTGCCACAGCCTGGCCAGGTGCCTCATCCCCAGCCCAGCTTAGTGCAACCGGAACCTTGGCCCCAACCCAGCATAGTGCGTCCAGTGCCACTTCCCGGCATAGTGCAACCAGTACCTCGGCCCCAGCCCAGCCTAGTGCGCCCAGTGCCACAGCCTGGCCAAGTGCACCTAATGCCACAGCCTGGCCAAGTACGCCCAGCACCACAGCCTGACCAGGTGCTCCCAGTGCCACAGCCTGACCAGGTGCACCCAGTGCGCCCGGTGCCACAGCCCAGCTTAGTGCGACCAGAACCTCAACCCCAGCCCAGCCTAGTGCATCCAGTGCCCCAGCCTAGCCAAGTGCGCCCGGTGCTTCAGCCCCAACCTGGCCAAGTGCGCCCAGTGCTTCAGCCCCAACCTGGCCAAATGCGCCCAGTGCTTCAGCCCCAGCCTGGCCAAGTGCATCCAGTGCCACAGCCAGAATTAGTGTACCCGGTGCCACAGCCTAGCCATGTGCGCCCGGTGCCTCGGCCCCAGCCCAGCCTAGTGCATCCAGTGCCTCAGCCTGGCCAGGTGCGCCCGGTGCTTCAGCCCCAGCCTGGCCAAGTGCGCCCAGTGCTTCAGCCCCAGCCTGGCCAGGTGCGCCCGGTACCACAGCCTGACTTAGCGTACCCAGTGCCACAGCCTGGCCAGGTGCCTCGGTCCCAACCTGGCCAAGTGCGCCCAGTGCTTCAGCCCCAGCCTGGCCAGGTGCGCCCGGTACCACAGCCCCAGCCTGGCCAAGTGCGCCCGGTACCACAGCCTGACTTAGTGTACCCAGTGCCACAGCCTGGCCAAGTGCGCCCGGTGCTTCAGCCCCAGCCTGGCCAAGTGCGCCCGGTGCTTCAGCCCCAGCCTGGCCAAGTGCGCCCGGTGCTTCAGCCCCAGCCTGGCCAAGTGCGCCCGGTGCTTCAGCCCCAGCCTGGCCAAGTGCGCCCGGTGCTTCAGCCCCAGCCTGGCCAAGTGCGCCCGGTGCTTCAGCCCCAGCCTGGCCAAGTGCGCCCGGTGCTTCAGCCCCAGCCTGGCCAAGTGCGCCCGGTGCTTCAGCCCCAGCCTGGCCAAATGCGCCCGGTGCTTCAGCCCCAGCCTGGCCAAGTGCGCCCGGTGCCTCAGCCCCAGCCTGGCCAAGTGCGCCCGGTGCCACAGCCCCAGCCTGGCCAAGTGCACCCAGTGCCACAGCCTGACTTAGTGTACCCAGTGCTTCAGCCCCAGCCTGGCCAAGTGCGCCCGGTGCCTCAGCCCCAGCCTGGCCAAGTGCGCCCGGTGCCTCAGCCCCAGCCTGGCCAAGTGCGCCCGGTGCCTCAGCCCCAGCCTGGCCAAGTGCGCCCGGTGCCTCAGCCCCAGCCTGGCCAAGTGCGCCCGGTGCCACAGCCCCAGCCTGGCCAAGTGCGCCCGGTACCACAGCCTGACTTAGTGTACCCAGTGCCACAGCCTGGCCAAGTGCGCCCAGTGCTTCAGCCCCAGCCTGGCCAAGTGCACCCGGTGCTTCAGCCCCAGCCTGGCCAAGTGCGCCCGGTGCTTCAGCCCCAGCCTGGCCAAGTGCGCCCGGTGCTTCAGCCCCAGCCTGGCCAAGTGCGCCCGGTGCTTCAGCCCCAGCCTGGCCAGGTGCGCCCGGTACCACAGCCTGACTTAGTGTACCCAGTGCCACAGCCTGGCCAAGTGCGCCCAGTGCTTCAGCCCCAGCCTGGCCAAGTGCGCCCAGTGCCACAGCCCGGCGTAGTGCGACCAGTACCTCAACCGCAGCCCCAGCCCAACCTCGTGCGCCCAGTACACAGCATAGGTATGTGATCACTTTGGGATTCTCAATGTGTATTAATATCAATATCTCAAGTATGCAAGAGGCAACTTCCCCATTAACTTTGGTTTCTGCATTCACGTTGTTTCAGAAAGTAGACATGACAAAGTACAAGGATATGGTGGGATGGGTGTGTAGATAATGGTTGCTCTACATAAAATGTGGGCACATCTGCTCTTCTCTACATGATCTAGCATTAAATTCAAAATCCTCCTGTTATGTGTTCAACCCATCAGACAATTATAATCATGTGAGAAGTGGTGGGGGACTGTCTTTGCTTGTCCTGGACTTGCCCATACTATCCCCATGTTGCAGCTGAAGGTCTGAAGCAGGGAATCTATTGTATGTGCTTAGGGTTCCCACGCATGTTAGAACCCTGCACAGACATAACAGCAGTCCGTGCAATTGTAATCATGCAGCCCACAATTCCTGCAGAGGCTGTGGAGCAGTAATGTTTGGGACCCTGTTTCTGCTTATGGTTCATCATATGGGAAGGGTGGGAAAGGATTTCAATGAGTTACATAAAGAATGTAGCCTTTTCTGCCACTGAATAGTTACGAGCCTTCTCAATGAGAACTTGAAGAGTTCCTCAAGTGCAGTGGTGGGGAACATGTGGCCCTTCAGATGTTGTTGAACTGCATGTCTCATCAGCCCTAGCCAGCTGATAGTAAGGGATGATGGGAGTTATAGTCCAACAAGGTCTGGAGGGCCACACATTTCCCCATCCCTGCTTTTAGTGGGGGGGGGGGGAGAAATACTGCATGGGTATGCTCTGCTAGCTCCAGTTAATGCGACCTCTCTTCTCTTGCCCTCCCAGGTTCCTCTCTAACAGTGGAGCAATGCCAGGTTTCATCTGGAAAGATCCCCTGCGCAGATGCAGAAGGACCAGCTGCCTGTTACCAGACCGGATGTTGTTACAATGAACAGGACCAAATGACTCCATGTTACTATGGCAACACAGGTAAAGAGTAAAATTCTTCTGCTCCTTACAACTTTCCACTGGCTGTCCTGGTTCCTGCTGGTTAATGGGACCAGTCTCCAGCCATTGCCACATTTCATTTTTGCCAAGAGGTAAAACCTCTTGCTCATATGGAGAATGTAAAACTAGCAACATCCTAGCTTAGCCAAGATTGATCACTCCTAATTCATATCCTTCGCAATGTTTGTTAATTACAAGAAAATCCACATAATAAAGGCAGGCATCAGTTAACTCGTCTACCAGATCACATTAAAAGGAGACGGGGTTTTCCAGGTTGGTTGGAGTTTGAACAAACATTGCTCTGGGCTCTCAACTATCTGGAGGTAGAAGCCACTAATTGCTTCACCCAATGTCCTTACTTCAGAGGCCCCACAGATAAGCTCCATACCTGTCTGGCTTAATATGACTGGCACAACAAGCCATGTTGGGATTCTGGCGTTCTGATCACTGGCAGTCCAAGCCCAGCAGGAGATCCCTCCCTCCCTCCCTCCCTCCCTCCCCCCCCCCCTCTCTCTCTCTCTCTCTCTTTTAGGTGATCATATTTGGGAAACAAAAAAAGAGGATACCTAGTGGGGGTGGGAGAGGGGGCAAGAAAGCACACTTCCCAGGGCCTCTGGAAAGCATGTCATTCCCACCACCAAACTATTGGCAGCTGCCATTAGCATAGCGGTTGTGATTGACATGCTGTCCTATATGCCTTTCCTAAAAGGAGTTGTGTGACTTCATAGCTAGAGATAGAACGGAGAACTGTTCCATGAGGCTTTTTGCCAGCAATCTTCCTTTCCTGATTTGATGGCGAGAATGGATGGGGGGAAATTCTCATTTAAGAAACTGAGCCTTGTCCTGCCTTCTTTCAGAACAAACCATGGCGCTAAGGGCCCCTGGATCCTGCCATGGAAGATGACACCCTTCAGCTTGTAACCCTTGTGTTCTGCTTGTGTCTTGCAGCCACAGTTCAGTGCCTTCGGGATGGTCACTTCGTTCTGGTTGTCTCCAGGGATATGTTGGACTACCCCATCATCCTGGACAGTGTCAGGCTCTCCTATGCCCAAGCAAGATGTGACCCTGTCAGGAAAACAGAGTCTTTCCTGGTCTTCCGCTTTCCCCTCACACACTGTGGAACAACTGTCCAGGTGAGGGTGCAGAGTAGGAAGGTTTTTGTTCACCTGGATCTTGAAGTGCCTTTGCAATGGCCAGTAGATCAGATAAAAATACATCTGTGGTGTTTTTGTAGGTGACTGGTGGTAAACTGATATATGAAAACCAGCTGGTTTCGGGCATTGACATCTTAAATGGGCCAGATGGCTCTATCACACGAGATAGCACCTTCATGTAAGTTGAGCTCCTCTGTGTATTGATGAGTGGTGGTTGTCCTCTAGTTCTAGTGCTGACTTGCTGGTCCTTAATCAGGGCAGTCCTGTTGCTGTAGGACCCCTATGCTGAATGTTATCCATCTTCCCCAGTGGAATAGAGTTTGCTATCACAGGGCTGCTAGCTGAGGCTGATGGGAGTCCAGCAACATCTGGAGAACCACAGGTTCCCAACCCCTGCCATATAGGAACATTGCTATGGACTGGCAGTCTGCTTTTGAGGTTCATAAATAAAATCATATATGTCCTCCAACTGTGAAACTGGAAAAGGAAACATCTGGAGGAAGAGTAACCTGCTCCTAAGTGTAGTTTGAATAAACACTTGGTGCTGCTCTTAGACCGCCATAAGTGGTCGTATCCAGTTTGCTGTGAAAAGTACCATGAAAAATAACTATGTTAAGTTACTGAAGTCTTGGATCATCAAAGAGGGATGCCTGACTGGCTATCTAGAAAAGCATAAGTATTATGTTGAGGACACCCTGTCTTGCAAATAAAGCTAATGAGTATAGCAAGCCTCTGCATCATCCATCTCTCCTATCTTTAAGGATGTGCAATGCAGGGAATTCCATTCCATTTAAGCCTGATGGAATTCCTCAGTGTTTCCATTCCAATAAATAGTGGCAACTGTAGTGGATTTTCTTTCTTATTCTAGAAATAATTCGCACATTTTTTCAGGTTCCACCATTTCTGCAAATTGTAATTTGTGCATTTGAGGGATGGAATCTTGAAATTTCAACAAATGGTCATAAAAAAATTAAAATATATATCAGTGAATTTGTGCAAGTGCGCATGATTGCAAGTCCACTTGTCTGTATGTAGCCCCACAGAAGCATATTCCCCTCTTGTCAATATCCTTGTCAATTTCATCCCCTCCACACACTGCTTCATTTAGCTTCAGCACTTCCCAAGCCAAAGGGTAGGGGTACTGACAAATTATTTAACAAGTAGAGGATATGGCTCTGCTAGGCTAAAGGAAGTAGCATGTGGAGAGGATGAAACTGACAAGGATACTGACGAGACAGGAACTTGCCTCTAGGGGGCTACATGGCGGACAGGCGGACTTGCAATTGTCTGCATTTCCAAAAGGTAGCCCCCGCTCCCAAAAAAATTGCAACACTATTTGCGCATATTTCAAGATCCTCCCTCCCCCCAAAACTACACAAATTGCCACCATTAAAAAAAAAAAAGCCTGGAATCCAGGTATTGCTCAGCTCAGTACAGATCGAATAGATGCCCTTGGGGGGAATGAGAATGAAACCCATAGGGCGAAATCAGAAAAATTGGTCCAGTTTTCTCATACATTCCTCCCTATCTTACCTATGCAGCCTCCATGCTCGCTGCATCTACAACGCCACTGACTTCCTGCCAGTTCAGGTTGAAGTCTTCTCACCTCCCAGCCCGTCTCCAGTTGTTCAGGTGGGGCCTCTCCGGCTTGAGCTCCGTATTGCTACAGGTAGGTGTTCTCCTCCTCTTCTGATGCAGCTCCCTGCTCTGAAGAGCCAGAAAGCTGACCCTTTGGCTTTGAATCTTCTCCATAGACTCCAGTTACGGATCCTACTACTCGGATACAGATTATCCCGTGGTGAAGGTACTGCGGGAGTCTGTGCACGTGGAGGTCCGCATCCTGCAGAGAATGGACCCATCTCTGGCTCTTGTTCTGCATGAGTGCTGGGCTACGCCAAGCACTAATCCCCTTGAGCAGCTGCAGTGGCCAATCCTGGCAGCGGGGTGAGTAAATAGAAGGGGAGCTGCTAGTTTGCTTTGGGTGGTTAGATGGTATTTCC
Organism: Anniella stebbinsi; assembly: GCA_029215795.1. Taxonomy (NCBI): domain Eukaryota; kingdom Metazoa; phylum Chordata; class Lepidosauria; order Squamata; family Anniellidae; genus Anniella; species Anniella stebbinsi. The sequence continues at coordinate 262,706,191 of JARDYH010000001.1, forward strand.
TGCTTGAATGGCAGAGCCTTTTGTTCTCAGGTGCCCATTTGAAGGAGACAACTACAGAACCCAGCTGGTGCCCATGGGGCCTGCCACTTCTGAGCTGCCTTTTCCCAACCACTACCAGCGCTTCATCATCTCCACCTTCACGTTTGTGGATTCTGCCCCTCAGACAGTGCTTGATGGATTGGTAAGAATATAGACAATATGTGTTACTGTGTTTAAAGTAGAGCAATAGATTTCCCTTATATGGGGTGAGGCAAAAATCTATCCTGTGTATTATTAAATAGAATATGAGAAACCTAATAGCCATTTTTCTAGGGAAAGCATTTATTGACTGTCTTTATACCTGTCCCAACCACATACAGTGTCAAGATGTTGGTATGAAGGCTTCTTCTCAAGGAAGTTATCTGGCCTGGGTTTTGATGCTGGAAGTCCGAGATCTGGTTTTGGTACGGAAACAGCCTTGGTCGCCCTGTATGATGACCTATGTCGGGAGAAAGACAGGGGGAGTGTGACTCTGTTGATTCTCCTTGATCTCTCAGCGGCTTTCGATACCATCGACCATGGTATCCTTCTGGGACGACTGGCTGAGTTGGGAGTGGGAGGCACTGCATTGCAGTGGTTCCGCTCCTACTTGGTGGGTCGGCTCCAGAAGGTGGTGCTTGGGGAACATTGCTCGGCCCCGTGGATTCTCCAGTATGGGGTTCCGCAGGGGTCAGTTTTGTCCCCCATGCTGTTCAATATCTACATGAAACCGTTGAGTGCAGTCATCCGGAGTTTTGGAGTGCGTTGTCATCAGTACACTGATGACACGCAGCTCTATTTCTCCTTTTCATCTTCATCAGGTGAGGCTGTGGATGTGCTGAACCAGTGCCTGGCTGCGACAATGGACTGGATGAGGGCTAATAAACTGAAACTCAATCCAGACAAGATTGAGACGCTGTTGGTGGGTGGTTCCGCTGACCGGATGGAGGGTGTTCAACCTGTTCTGGATGGGGTTGCACTCCCCTTGAAGGAGCGGGTTCGTAGCTTGGGGGTTCTCCTAGAACCATCTCTGTCACTTGAGGCGCAGGTGGCCTCAGTGGCACGGAGTGCCTTCTACCAACTTCGGTTGGTGGCCCAGCTATGTCCCTATCTGGACAGGGATAACCTGGCTTCAGTTGTCCATGCTCTGGTAACCTCCAAGTTAGATTACTGCAATGCACTCTACGTGGGGCTGCCTTTGAAGGTGGTCCGGAAGCTGCAGCTTGTGCAAAATGCAGCGGCCAGATTGATAACTGGAACCAGTAGGTTCGAACATATAAGACCTACTCTGGCCCGCTTGCATTGGCTGCCTGTATGTTTCCGAGCCCGGTTCAAGGTGCTGGTTTTAACCTATAAAGCCTTACACGGCTTGGGACCACAATACCTGATGGAACGCCTTTCCCGACATGAACCTACCCGAACACTACGTTCAACATCTAAGGCCCTCCTCCGAGTGCCTCCTCCGAGGGAAGCTCGGAGGTCGGCAACAAGAGAGAGGGCCTTTTCTGTGGTGGCTCCCCAATTGTGGAACGATCTCCCTGACGAGGCCCGCCTGGCGCCAACATTGTTATCTTTTCGGCGCCAGGTCAAGACTTTCCTCTTCTCTCAGGCATTTGGCAATATCTGAGGAGCCTGGGTTTGTTTTGTTTTGTTTTTGTAGTTTTTTTGAAGTGTTGAAGTGGTTTTTAAATGTACAGATTGTGTGTATGTTGTATGTTTTTGCTGTTTTAATTTTTGTATATTGTTTTTAATTGTTTTTAATCCTATGTAAACCGCCCAGAGAGCTTCGGCTATGGGGCGGTATACAAATGTAATAAATAAATAAATAAATAAATAAATATCTTGCTACAGTAAAAAAAACACCTTATATCCAATAGATTGCTCTTGCATACAGAGCACATGCAGAATTATCAAGATTTTATTATATTAAGCAATATATAAGTTACTAATAAATATTACAAAGTATTACTAATACATTTTATTTGTTTATTTAAATATGGGTCCCCAATCTTTTTGGGCCATTTGGAATTTTGAGACTGTTATGGGTGCTCTCACAAAATGGCTGCCATTGGTGGCTTGCTATTCACAAAATAGCAGCCACAGTGGGCATAGCCAATTAAAAAAAATACTAATTTCCAAGAAGGCAAACTGTGGAGGCTAAAAGAAAAGTAACTTGCCCAAAAACACAAAACTATTCTCTTGACCCCAGTTTTCTCCTCCAACACTTATTTAACAAACAGAAACTGAGGCTTGAACAGGTAACGTGGACAAAGTACCCATTTCACAGAAAGCAAACAGGTAATGTTCAGAGAAAATCATGCACAACTCACACCACATATAAAGCACCCCTCTAGGCAAAGCACACCCACACCATGATACCTTAGCTGAAGTCATCCTATGTTCTGCAAGCAGGGAAAAAGAGGGATCTAAGTATAACAAAAAATATTAAGACAATCATGAATGTATGTAATGTACATATAATATACTGTATACTGATAAGTCTATATTTGCTCAAGGGAGCTCATTAACAAGCAATAACAACTCGACCAAATAAGATAAAATTCAAAGACGGTAACTCCGGAATGTGTAGTCCATTTCAAAACTTCATCAGTTAATATAATACTTTGAAGGTGAAGGTGAAAGAAGACGCTCAGCACTCTGACACCCATGGGAGAATGAACACTAATGAACACTTATCAGTGTACAGTATATGTATATTACATACATTCACTTGTATAGAGACACTGCTACTTGTCCAGCACATTTTATTAAATGGTTATGCAAGGTTATTTACATTGTGGATAGGAACTTACTATTATTAACCCACCAACCCGTGAGGTAGCCCATTTAGTGGAGTTTTTTGCTCATTGTTAAGCTCACAAGAGCACATTATACATTTGCTGCCATGATTGTCTTAATATTTTTTGCATGAATGCAATCACATTTGTTACACTTAGGTCCCTCTTTTTGCTTGTCTTATCTTGTGAGGGCTCCTCTCTTTCCTTGTTGTTCTCATCCTAGGTTCTGCGTCAATTAAAACCAGTGGGCTTTAGTATTCTAGACAAAATAGATTTTGCAAGACCAAGGTTCAGCTACTCTTGCGCTAGCAGGCTCGCCTAATGCAAGGCAATGTTTTTTCCAGGTGTACCTCTTCTGCAGTGTTTCTGTCTGCCACCCTTCACAGCTAGATCCTTGCAGGGTCACCTGTCAAGTGCCAGTGGCTGCAAGTAAGTTGGAATGACTTCACTGCCATATTCTTAAGGGGCTTTTCTGAATCTGTGTAGGCTGCCATTAGTACCTCCTTCACATCCAAATGGCTCTTTATTGCCCACGGCTGGTAAGAATAAATAGAACTTTGTATTAATAACTTGAAATTGCATGCAAAATGCATGGTACCATGAACTAAGGAATTTGCTCCTTAGCTTAGGGAAGACATGATAGAGGTATACAAAATTATGCAAGATGTGGAGAAAGTGGGTAGGGAGACATTTTTCTCCCTTTCCCATAATACTAGAACTTGGGAGTCATCCCATGAAGCAGATTGGTGGAAGATTCAGGACAGATAAAAGTACTTCTTCACGCAGTGCGTAGCTAAATTATGGAATTCGATACCACAGGATGCCATGATAGCCACCAATTTGGATGGCTTTAAAAGGGAATTGGACAAATTCCTGGAGATAAGCTACTAGTCCTGATGGCTATATGTTACATCCAGTATCAGAGGCAGTATGCCTATGTACTCCAGTTGCAGAGGAACATGGGTGAGAGGTGCTATTCCACTTGTGTCCTACTTGGGGGTTCCTGGTCGACAGCTGATTAGCCCCTGTGTGAACAGAATGCTGGACTAGATGGACCCTTGGTGTGACCCAGCATGGTTCTTGTGTTCTTACGATCCCACCTAGCCATTGTAACCTGCTAAAATGAGATATACCAGGGCTCAGCTCCCTGCCCCGTCTAAGCCCTAATCAATCCCATATGGAGGGATCTGGCTATGGTGCTCTGCTGGAACAAAGAGCTCAGGATGCAAGACATTTCATTTCAGTGTTAGGTAGGATGACCACATGAAAAGGTCGGGGTTCCTGTATCTTTAACAGTCGTATTGAAAATGGAATTTCAGCAGTGTCATTTGTACGCATGCAGCAACTGGTGAAATTCCTTCATTACAGCAGTTAAAGCTGCAGGAGCCCTGCCCTCTTTTGCATCTGGTCACTCTACAAAAGAGGGCAGGGCTCCTGCAGCTTTAACTGCCCTAACCCTAACCCTTTCCATATGGTCACCCTATGTTTTCTTAGTTATTGGTCATGAAAATATGTTTCTGCGGCTGAGCTCTGGTTTCAGGCTTCCAACTCTAGCTATGATAAAATACATCCTTCTCTTCCCCCCACCCCTCCTCCACAACACAAGATGGCTTCCCAGAAACCTTACCCACTTTCTTTTACCAATTTGTCTCTTAGGAAGCCGTCGATTTTTGGAGATGAACAATAGGACAGAATCCTTAGACTTAGTTAGCACTTACGGAGCTGTGATCTTTCAAGAGAGCAGCAAGTCTCATGAGAAAGAAGTCAAATGGGAGAAAGGTATGTGGTTGTTGCAACAATGGGGGGGGCGGGTGGAATTTGTGACTAGGAATAAAAATACAATGTCTGTTGCACTTTATTTACATCAGGGCTCAGAATCTCTTTCAGCCCAAGGGCCAAATTCGATTTGGGAGAAGCACTCAGGGACACATTCAGGGCTGGGCGGGGCTGAAGGCAAAAGGGGCAGGGCCTAAAATCCCAGCCTATGGTAGCTTGAAGCTCTTCTTACCAGTAACTAAGCCGTAGGAGAGGCAGTTCAATTGTTTAGAATGGAATAAAACTGCACAAAAGCAGGATAAAGAAATGTGCCAGGGGAAGAGGGTAGGGCCTTCCAGGGACCCCTGGATGGCCAGATTGGGACCCCCAGAAATCTGAATTTGTCCCTGGGCTTGAGGTTCTGCACCCCTGATCAACGTAGTATATGGGCTTCGGTAAAAATTCAAAGCACTAATCTCAGTCTTGACAAGACACACACTTGATTTGGGCTGCTGTCTGAGTTAGGAAACTTGGAACTGGGTTGGTGGAGTTCATAAGCTGGCAATTGCTGCTCTCTAATGTTATTGCAAAATGTGCCAGCAAAGGTCAGGGCTGAGGCAGTTCACAACTATGGGGATACTGACTGCATTAATTTCCCGTATGGGAGGACTGAGCTGTGAACCAGCAACTTCCTTGCTCTTTCTTTCTACTAATCATACAACCGTGGTGGAGCTGAACATATTGCCTTAGAGTTTGGGCCTCTATCCAGAGTCTACTTCCCCTTAGAAATGTTTCTGAAGACAAATGGCAAGAGAACATTTAGATCCCATCAAATGGAGATCCTATCATGTAGGCCCATTTTATGCAAAGGCTACTCCAGCTTTGGCCCCAATAAAGTAGCCATAATATGCCAAGAAAAGTGCCTACCAAAATCCTTGGCCAGGGAAATCATGGATGGCAAGATATAGTTGCTCCATGAGGTGCAGAGGCATCTCTCTTAATCTCTCTTCTCTCACCCACAGGCATCTCCTCCAATGGAGACCTGGCCCTGGTGTTCTTGGTGCTGCTGCCGTTGGCGGGTATTTTCCTGTTTGTTGCTGTGCTAGTGCTGTGGAAGAAAAGAAGCAGAATGTCCAAGCTCTAATACTGGTGACAAAATGCATAAATAAATCTGTAAACAAAATGGTTTCCAGTAAGTCTCTTGCCATGATATCCCAGCTGTTTCATTGATCTAGATAACGAATTTGCCCTTAGCCCTAAAGCTATCTCTTCCAGAGAAGTTACACATCTCCACATTGCTTTCAGTTGCAAGGGGACCATCTCTGGCAACAAAATCCATACTTTGCACATTCTTCTGCATAGCGTGGATCCTCAGTTGGAAACTATCCTTTTGCCTGTCTGTTGGTAAACATAGGGCTCCATCACATCTATTTTCCCCCCCTGGTTTGCCTCTACATTTTTTACCTCAGTTTCATAAGTGCATCAAGCTAATGGTCCCTTTCACATGGGTTTGTGGTATTACGCTGTGCCATTAAACCTCCCTTTCGCTTGTTTTCTCTTCCACTCCACCCCGCCCCTTCTCTCAAAGCATATGCCCCCAACAAAGGAAAAAGCGAGAGGACAGCAATACACAGAGGCTTAAAGGCACATTAAATCCACTTGGAGAAAGTACTTCAGACTTTTCCCACACCAAAATAATACGCAAAATGAAGGAAAAGAGGCGGATGGGTGCAGGACAGGGACGACATCATGTGAGTCCTGCGCTGCAAAACCAGATACCAGACATGGCAAGAGTGTGTTAAACCACTGATATGATGGAGCTTATAGAAAAGCTGTTTTATTATTATTATTATTATTTATTTAAATATTTCTTGGTTTGCTAGGGATGGTGTAGTGGCTAAAGTGTTGGACTGGGAGTCGAGAGATCCAGGTTCTAGTCCCCACTCAGCCATGGAAACCCCCTGGGTCACTTTGGGCCAGTCACAGACTCTCAGCCCAAAGGATTCTTGTGAGGATAAAATAGAGAGGACGAGGATTATGTACACCGCCTTGGGTTCCTTGGAGGAAAAAAGGTGGGATATTAATGTAATAAATAAATAAACACAACTTGTTCCCAGGGCCTCACTCTGCTACAAGAAGGGGACTGGAGCTAAATCAACACCAGAACAGAAACTAGAACACCAATAGTCCCCAGGAGAAGTTCTAGATGGCTTCTCTGTTGTCAAATTGGCCTGTGGAAAAGTACAAGAGGCAGGTTTGAGCTGGAGTGAATGCAGGAGTCTGGGAATGATGGTGGCATCTGTAAGGGGGAAATTTCCAGGTGGGCTAAGCACCCCTTTCCTTAAATATGCCAATTCTCCATACAACGATGTCTGCCCAGTTCCTGCTTTAATGTTACAAGGCTAAACTGATGAGTAAAACCTAGTTCAACCCTCAAAGGCTGCCTCCCGTTATAAAGAGTGTACTTGGAGGGAGTATGATAATTGCTTTTCAAGAACTAATCCCAAATCCAGAGCTTTCTCTAAATTCCCACTCCTTTTCTTTAAAGTAGGGATGTATGCCAATTTCATTTGAGTTTGCAAATCATCTGAACATTCGCAACCCTGACTAAGAACTAAAGTGCTTTAAAAAAAAGTTTGCATATTCCTGAAGCTGTGATTATGTTTGAAAAATCCATTTTTTAATATGTACACTTTCAAATGTGGTTTGTTTGTTTGTTTGTTTAAAAAAGTGCATTTTCACACTTCAAACAGTGGGGGAAGTGTGCAGTTTTAAAACAAAATGCACACAGAACTAATATGCAGTTTTCCCATTCATACAAAAAAAAAGTTTAGTAACACCCAGCTTCCATGCCAAAGGCCTGCCTGAATACAAATATCTTTGTCTGCTGGCAGGAAAGCAAAAAGGGAAGGGGAGCAGTTCCAGAGCCTGGGAGCAGCCAGTAGAAAGGCCCTGTCTCCCCACCAAGCATACCTCTGAGGGTGGGAACCAGAGAAGGACTGGATTCCATGCAGCATGTCTTCAGTACTCTGGCATGTTCAGTACTGAGAGGAAACCTAAAATGCAAACATAAAAGTTGATCCGCAGAATATGGCTCTAACATTAGATCAATACGGCTGCAGTGCTATATACACACTTACCTGGGAGTAAGTCCCAGTGGACTCCATGTGACGTTTAAAAATATCAGTCCTTTGGAAGTATGTAAACGTATTCATAATTTGTTATTTTTCCTGTTCTTTAGAAAGTGCACAGAAGTTGGGGTGACCAGATAAAATCCAGGTCAGGGCTCATGTAACTTTAACAGTTGTAGAGAAAAGGGAATTTCAGCCAGTGTCATTTGTGTGCAATTAGTTCCTGGTGATATTCCCTCTTCATCACAACAGTTAAAGGTGCAGGCACTATACTAGAGTGACCATATACAAAACAAGGCAGGGCCCTTGCAACTTTAACTGTTGTGATGAAGAGGGAATTTCACCAGGAACTAGTTGCATACAAATGACACTGGCTGAAATCCCCTTTTTTCTACAACTGTTAAAGTTACATGAGCCCTGACCTGGATTTCATCTGGTCAGCCTAACAGAAGTACACTTTTGCCTGTCCAATTATGTGTAGCTTTTCCTTGTCAATTTCCTTGTTTCAGCTGTCAAATGGAGCACCCAAGTAGAATAGGTAAGGTACAAGGAAACTGACAAGATGAGGCTGCATACAGGCTAATTTGTGCACAGTTGCGAGAACGATCAGGGGAGAAATAACAGAAAGAGAAAGGAGGGACTCAGTAGCAGAGTAGGATATATTCATGTGGAAGAAGATATACACAGTCCAATATCTTATGTGTGTTTACTTGGAAGTCCCATGGAGTTCAACAGGGCTTACTCCAAGTAAGCATGTATAGTATTGCAGCCTTAAATGTTTCTCCAGAGTGAATCAATTGCATGGAGAAAAGCTTTTTGGTGGCCACCAAAGCAGTGAATAATACTTGAGGTGCTTCTAGAGGAATGGCTCCTAGTGTTGCCAATTAGACTAATGCATTGTACAGCTCTGTCTTTTCCTGCTTGATGGTTTTTTTGTGATAAGGGGAAGAAACAGAAGGAGCAGTAGGAAAACACACGAGGGTTACCAATGGAAGACAATATCTTTAAGGGGAAAAAAATACATTAAGTTATTTTTTTCTGGTAAGAAAAAAAGCATAGAAAAATACAGGAGTGTTATGAGTAGAATATGTCATTGTTTGGACCCCTCATAAAATTCCATGAATGAGAGACAGGGCGATGGAACAATAAAAGCCTCATGTGGAAGCCCCCCTTAAATCATTTCTTAATCTTTACAATAACCTTTTAAGGTAGGCTAAAATTACAACCACCATACTACAGATGGGGGGGCTAGGGCTGAGATATGCAGTGAGGTCATGGCTGAACAGAGATTTAAACCAGGAACTTGAGACATTTTGCTACCTGAGGCAAGAGGCACGTTAGCACATACATACCTGTTTCACGTATAGAAGGGCCAAAACAGACATTACTTTAAATATGTGATTACCAACTGCATCTCCCCCCCCCCATTTTTAATCTTGAGTAGGTTCAGAGGACCCAATCCAGATTGGAGCCTTAGCATTGGGGAGTAGGGGGCCTTTTAAGATCTGGTTTGGGGGCCCTGCACCTACAGTAGAGTAAAAATGAGTAGATGTAGCTGCTAGTCACAGATTAAAAACAATGACTGTTTTGGCTCAAAGCCAACCCAACTGGTAGTTGAATCTGACTTCAACACGAATGAGGGGACAGCATAGCCGGCTACACCTGATAGCAGCAGGGTAATGTAGGCACACCCAGCCTTGTCCTCCAACACCTCACCGCTCCCCCACATCAGGTGCCTGAGGTGGTTACCTTACTCTGCCAAATGGTAGGCCTGACCCTGCCACAACTCATGCTTTTACCCGTTATATTCAACTATCATCAGTGTTTAAAATCTATAACAATTCAAAACACTTGTGATGTTGGTACTAATGCTAAATGTCAGGGGTTATAACCTAGAAATGTATTGGGGGAGCACCACACACATAACAAATAAGCATTGACTGTAAGGTTGTCCTCTCCCTTTTTTTATCTTTTTCCCTACAGAGCTCTTTTTAATTTAGGTGACAGAAAAGAAATCCCACAAATGCTGCTTTCCCCCATCATGCTGGGAATAGCAATACCCATTTAATTTCTGCCTCTGAAAGGGCAACAACCAAAAAGTTTAGAAAATTCATAGGCATAAAAATTTGCCAGGCAAGTCACATTTCTATGGCCCTGGCCTGGATAAGACATAATAGCTGGGTTCATGCAACACGCTAAGCCATGATGGTTTATTTTCTGGCAGAACTCATGACGGGTTCATGGGCCGACTGTGGGAGGTTTCCGCCACCCACGATAATCTGTCCAAAGACCCCACTCTGAGAACCCACACACTGCAGAACGGGCATAGTAGCTGTTTGCTTAATCCACAACACATACTGGTTAGCATCCCATTACAGCTTGGACGTGTGAATCCAGCCAAAAGAGAGAGGAAGAGATGCTTGCAGGACACCTGCCAACTCAAGGCAAGATTCTCAGTTCCTCTGTTTCAGGATCAGTTTCACCTGAGTTTGCCCGCTACAGTGTGTTTGTGTGTGTGGAGTCTTTTGAACAAAGTTCAGTTCTCAGCACTTCGAGAAGAACATAGATGGAGAGAGATGAAAAAAAGAAAAAATGCAACAAATAAAAAGGAGAATGAGAAGTCATAGGTGGAAGGTCACCAGAACTGTGGGCATTAAATATTTCTTTTCCAGCTTGAATCTTGTACTTTTGACACAGTCCCACAGCGAATGTTCCAGGTGCAAAGCTGCTCATCTCATCTGTTTCACAGCCCCTCCCCTGACTATATGTTCCTGTTTCTGGATGCTGGTTGTAAATGAGAAGTAGTTAATTACTAAGATTACTTCAGGTCATTAGAACAAATTATTACTATTTACTGCAACCATGAGGGTGAGCTGTAGTTATTGGGTAGCCTTAGCACTGTTGCTCCTTGTTGGTTTGTCCCATGGACAGTGTGATGTTGCGTTGGTTTTTCAGTTTTTCCACACAGATATGCTTGTGGCGAGCATAGCAAGCAGCTATTGGTGTTTCCCAAGCAAGGCCTTACTGGCCACTTTAAAGCTGTAGGAGAAAACACACAGTCTAACCTGCAGGTCTCAAACCCATTAATATGTAATTTTAGAAACCCGGTCTTTCCAATTAACTCTCCCATCTCTCCCACCACCACCGCCGCCGCCGCCTTCCTCAGACCTGGAGGTTAACCCCTACAGTGGCAGTGGAAATTGGCACCATTGTGCTTAGATAATGCAATTTTCTCCTCAGTCTTCCACAATTCACATGGGAGTGTCTCAGGCTGGCATCCATTGGCTGTTACCTGGAGTGTTACAGCTGACAAACTAGCTAACTGCCCGAGGTTTTAGGAGAAAAATACTCTGTTCATGCTGCTTTTCTCCTGTGCTGGAGAATGGGAGGGGCATAGCAAACTCACCTTGCAACTGTAAACAGCAAAGAAGCAAATAGTTGCAGTATCTCACCCGCCTCCTGCCTTCCTGCTGCTTTAGGTGGGTGGGTGAGCCCCGTCCCAGATCAATAGGAATTTATCTTAACTGATAATATTACCAGTGTTCTTATCAGCAAACTAAATCATTCTGTGTACTTCTGAAGTATCTTCCAATAGTACAGTGAGAATCTGAAATCTGCAAGTCTCCACATTTTAGCTGCCTTGGCTCAAGGTTTAAAATGGAGATTGTGATTATGGGTGAGTGCCACGTGATTGCATTTATTGACTCAAGCCCATAGCTTCGATTTCAGGTGTACCTCTTCTGTAGTACTTCTGTCTGACACCCTTCCCAGGTTGAGCCCTGCAAAAAAGCATATAGTACTGCTCCTTCTCCAAGTAAGTGGTCATCTTTGTTTGATGCACAGCTTTCAGGATGTGGATACCTTGTACAGGCAGTGGTCTCCCACTTCCCATAAAGCATTTTGGCATCAGATAAGGCAAAAAGAGAATTATGACCAACCAAGGATTTTTGTATAGCACCTAGCACTTCTGTCCAGTATTCTTAAACAGAGATTGAGGAAAAATGAAAATGCTAATAAATACAGGTCATATTCTGTAAATATAGAAGTTTCCAGCTGCCACTGTGGAAGTCCGCACTGCAACCTGAAGATGGTCAGTATATGAAAGGGGGAACTCTCACACCCACTTGAATTCACCTATCACTGCAAATTCTCTCTCTCTCTCTCTCTCTCTCTCACACACACACACACACACACACACACACCATGGCTTCTATTGTGTAAAAGATAAACTCAGAAAGCCCAGTATTTCATGCTACTGGTATCTGTTTCTTGGTGCTAAGAGTGTTGGTAAGTGTCATGTTTTCAACTTTTCTAATCAGAATGTACTGGACTACATGTGTACCCAATGTCACCTTTCTAAGTAGTGTGCATGTTCTCTAGCCATTTGGGGCCATATTTCATGTCCTCCATTTCAAGGGAGAGCTGTCAAAATGTCCTACTTTCAGGATCTGCCAATACCTTGAACTACAGATATTCATGTTTAAGCTCTTTGTTACAGAAAAATCTAAAAATGGATACCTGTCCCAGCGAGGCCCAAATGTTTTTAAACATATCAAATACACACTAGAGGTATAGCCATGGTGGGAGTTTTGGCAAACTGAGAGGTAGTGTACAAACATTTCAAATGAATAAACCACAACACTTGTAGTTGAATATTCTTTTTTAATGAAACTAGAGAGCTGCATACAAAAACCTGCACATCTCCCCATCCCTTTCTCCATCCTCATCCCTGCCACCACCCCTCACTAGATGGTCAACACTGGATGGGTTTGGCTCTATATTGTTACAATCACAGCACAGACAAAGCTGGAATAGAACAAATATGGAAGAGGGAAAACAAATCCACTTAGCACAGGGCTCAATGTTCCCTTTCTACAGGCAACCTGAACTGAGATAAAAAGCTATGATGTACCCTATTTCCCACTCATTCCCCACCCACCCATTTGCCCCACAGTTGCCCCGATATCATAACCCTACAGCAAAGAACAGGCTCCTCCTTGGACATCCAGGAAGCAGAGGCTACAGACTGTAGAATTTCAGGCTTCTGTCCATGCCTGTTGAAGCAAGGAACTTAGCATGATGCCCAAATGCTACTCCTGTTGTCAGGCCGCTATGCTCTGTAGGAAGGAGATGGGACAGTCAGGTAAGAAGAAATTGTTTAATTATATGTTTTATTACCTCAGAAAAACCCACAGTATAGATGCTAGCCACTGGTACAAAATGTTTGAAGATAATACAGAGCCTCTTGAGAATGTTCCAGAATGCCACCAGCCTCTTACCTGTGAAATGGAGAACCTCTGTCCATTGCTTACAGATGTACACCTGGACATCAGTGCCACCCAGGGCCAAATAGGTGCCACTCTGGTCAAATATCAGAGACTTCACCTAAAGAGAAGAAGCATTTGAAATACAGGCTTCTTCTGTTCAGAAGCAGGCCAAGTAACCTCCACCCCATCTCAAGGAGGGCACCCCCTAACTAGGGGCAGTAACTTTGTATAGCTCAGCCAGCTACCAGAATGGTCCCACTAGATTTCAAAACCAAGGAGACGAAGTTGAGAAAGGGGGGGGATTCTGTCTGCAAAATAAGGAGAAGCCAGGAATATGGCCCTGGAGGAGCAAGAAAGGTCACAGAAACCTCAAAGTTATTGTCCAGCTGAAGCGTCTTAAAGTTCTTCAGTTTGCGCAGATCCCACAGTTTGACAGAGGAGTCATCAGCAGCAGTGGCCAGGTAGTAGCCATTCTCGGAGAAGGCAATGCTAGTAATAGGGCCAGAGTGTCCTGGGAAGTTTGCTACATTGGTCCGTTCCTGAGAAAGGCAAAATCAGTGTTGTGAGAGACATGTTAAGCTGCACTAAAGTGGAAAACCACAAGATGGCCTCATTCTATCTTCCCAAGAGATGCAAAGCTTTTCCACCAGCCCCTGCCTCCACAGTAAATTTAAAAACGTGTGAGTTCCTCCCTACAACACAACTGCTGCAAGGCATTTTGAGTTCAGCTCCTCTTAGCAGTGACAGCAGCACACAAGTAAACAGTTAAATTGAAACTGGATCCTCGAAGAGGTTAGAAGTGGATGAAAGAGCAAAACGATGAATGTTAAGAGTTTCAATAAAGTGCTTCTAAAGAGTTTTAGCTGATACAGAATGCTGCATCAATTAACATACTTTGGAAGCATCTTTTAAAAGAAGGTAACTTTCAGTTGTGAGTCCTGAAACAGCTTGCTGAAATGGGTCGGAAATTTAACCATATTAATCAATTCTCCTTTGACGCCTGCCTGGGGTTCACCTCTCTTATTGGGGATGAAGCATTTTTGGTCCTGCCTTTTCAGGGGCTAAACGTGGATGAAGCCAAGCAGAAGTACAAGATACTTCGACTTGATGGTACATAACGTTTTAACTTCCCATCCACAAAAGTTGAAACCTGCAGTAAAAATAGTGCTGATCCTCTCAAGTTTCCGTCTCAATTCATTGAGATGAACTATAAGGCCAACTCCCAGACAGTATCTCTAGACAAACTTTACAAAATCAAGTACTCTCAAGACACAATATAAAGCTCAAATTAAACAAGCAGCTGAATTGCTTTGGAAAGTTCAAGTAAAACAGCCAGAGGATACAACTGTACACTTGGGCTAGGTCTGGTCCACCTACTAGAGAGGGCAGCAGCAGTACCTCTTGCGTATTCCCTTGCCCATACGGTCATGGAAGCCATACTCTGTGGAATTTCTCACTCAGTACTCTTGACAGGAATACATAGCATTTACATAGCATATTCACATACTCTAGATGCTTCATTACCCATTGTCATTCATCCATAGTAGCCAGCCTTGTAAAGTAAGCCATTAAAGATCTGTATATCTGAAGCCTTTCCTTACCTTCAAGTCCCAGATCTTAATCTGAGAGTCCATTGTTCCTGTCCCAAAAATTAGCCCATCAGGATGGAACTGAGCACAGGTAAGAGCTGCAGAGAGAGGATACTGGATCACCACAAAGCTGAAGAGAGAGAAGCCCCCAAGAAGCCTTCTCCTTCCCATGAATCAGGCTCTGTCCCACAGAAGTGCCAAGTTTATATGCAAAATGCAAGACCCTTACCACAGCCAGAAGTTTCATCTGTGACCTTGGTGAGAACACGGCCAGTCTGGATGTCAGAGAAGGCCCAATACTGAAAGAGAGGAAAGGCTGAATATTTGTATACGCCAGGGATACCAAACCAATTTGAGGTGGGGAGCTGAATTGCCCCCCAGAAGGCCCTCTGCAGGTCACATGACTTCAGTGGGCATGACATCGTTCCCCACCACCACCTATTTTGTCGTTCTCTGTTCTGTATCTCTCTCAGCAGAGAGAAAGGGACTCAGCTAGCACACAAAAGGATTCAGACAGCGCTGGGGAGGAGCAGCCCCTCGTCATCAGAGAAAACAGCTAGATTCCTCCAGGTGTTGGGGCTTGGAGGCCAAGTCCAGCTCCCTGGAGAAACCATGGAGGCTCTGCATCCCTGATATATGGCAAAACATTCAAATTCAAGAAAGCTTTAACTCATTGTTTTAGTGTTTGAAGTTGATCTCTTGGGGTTTTTTATGCAGATATTTCTTTTATTGCTGATTTATATCTCAGGTATGAGCCATCCAAAGAATTTTGAAGTTTTTTTTTAAAAAAAGGATATAAATGCTTAAAATAGAAACAAGACAGTAGACTGCCCTCCTGCCTCCCAATCCCATTTTGCAGATACTGTTTTGTGTGATGCCCTCAGCACGAAGAGGTTACATATTTGGGCATGAACCTCGGGTCTCCATCTCACCTGGTCATCAGAGGAGCTCAGCAGGTAATCGCCTGTGGCATGAAGACTCAGCCCTGTTACAGCACTCTCATGGGCACGCACAACCTGCACGCATGAAGCGCTGGGAACTGACCAGATCCGGATGGTGGCATCTGGAGAAGCTGAAAACACTAGTTCCTGGAGTGGGGAGAAAAGACAGTCTGGGAATGAGACCAAACAGGTTGCTTTTATTTAATTCAGGAACAGAAAGAGAAGCCATGTCCTAAATCACATGCAGCCAACACATGTAGCCGATATCCTTAGTGTTTGAGGGGATCGCAAGAGACATCATACAGTTGCTTCAGGGAGTTGCAAGGGGTGCCATGCTCTCAAGGAGGGGAAAAAATGCAGACAGCAAACTAGGGCCCTTACCTGGGATGGGTGAAACACTACACTCGTGACCTTCTTGGTGTGACCCTTCAGAGTTGCCAGGATTTGCTCTGAGCTCTTGTCAAAGACAACAACATTTTTATCAGCTCCACCTGGAAAACAAAGAGGAAACAGAGAAATCAGAAGGGCTCAGCGCTCAGAATCAAGACTATCCACTGAAAAAGAGCACCCCACATTCATTCAGCACTTTCCTAGAACTCATGCTGGCAAAGTATTTTTCACAGCCACGTAGATGGGGTAGCCTCATGGAACCAGAAAAGCAAGGCCAGTGTCCCAAACTACTATCCTTTCAGAACCAAGCATGGAGCAAAGAGGAGAGACACCTTTTGTAGACAGGGAAACGCCCCACCTATGGGTGACACTCTCCTAACAGTGAGATACTCTGGAAAGCAGCTGTCCGCAGGAGCCTTAACCAACCTGTGAGGATCTTGTTGGTGTCGGCAGGACACAAGTCGAGAGCCAGGATGCCAGGGATGCTGGCGCTGTGCAGTCCCTATTCAAAAGCAACAGTATTGGCATTAACATCAGGCCTAAGGAGGCAGAAGGCCCTACTGCTTAAACTCATCAACTGCCAAGATTCATAGGGAGAAGCTCTTATAAAAGATGAGCTTCTCCAGAAACTTGGCTTTATCCCAAACTATCCTGTTTGTTGGTGCCCGATAGGACAAGCATTTTTGATTCAACAAGAATCTGTGACACATGTGCCACTGCAAACTCTGCCCTGCGCTTGCAAGATTAGTAACAAAAGCAAACTATTTTTTTTAAAAAGGGGGAGGGGTATCCTGTTATCAATAGCAAGGCCAATCAACTCCATTGTATAATAAAATCATGGAATCAAGCTTGAAATTTACTCTAGAAACAAAAGAGCAATTCCTGACAACATGCCACCACACTGGTCTGGCCTCAGCAGCAAAGTACTGCTAATTTGGAGTGGGGGACAGCAATGTCATTAAGACCTCCCCATTTCTGAAGTTGACCAAAAAAACCTTCGAAGCTCTGAACTTTCCTACTTCAGGGTGATTGCTACAGAACATGGCTAAAACTTAGAGCAAAGGTTAGCTGATGACAGTGTTGTTTAGATCGGCCCCATTAGGCTGCAGAGAGGAGGCTCGACGGATTTCTTTGTAAAATTTAAGATGCCTCTGCCTTAGAGTACATGATGCCTCAGGCGGAGCCTTCCCACTTCTGACCCCCATATACTCACCACATGTGAAGCCACCTGCCGGTACCTGCTTAATTCTTCTGGCTTCACCAGCTCCTCTGGCACAGTCTTCCCTCTCTGCCAAAAAGACCACAAAGAAATCATCCACCTGGAACAGGGGCACCCCATCAATCCAGCACAGGAAACTGCATCTTTGCAGTTCTTGTGCTCACAAAATTTTTATATATATAGCCCAGAATCACTCAACACTCCCCTCCTGCAAAGCAAACTTTGAGAAAGGGTAACTCACCTTTTTACGCTCTGTGGTCAGCACCGTGGCTTTGTCTTGAAGCTGCAAGGCAGAACAGCATTAGGAGGAGCCAGATTCAAATAGGACAAGTTAGCACACAGACTGGCAGGGAACAATGTCAAACCCTGCAGCTATAATGTAGAAAGGAAGGCATAATGGTGCTCCTACGAACACAGCCAGCTCTAAAGGTTGAACAGGCGAATCACATCTGTGTATCTAAAGCAGGGGTTGGTAACTTCATGAGATCCGGGGGCTATTTTCACTCCCTGGTCACACACACACCAAAGTCTGCCAGGCGATTAAAATTTTTTTTGACCCTTTCAGTTGACCCTTTTGGCGCTCCGTAGTGCTATAGACACCACGTTTTTGCCTAAACCTTCTTCCCCTGGGCACAGGAGGCTGCACTTGCAAGCCATAAACTACCAACTTCTAATCTAGAGCAAGAACTAGATGGCAAATCCTGAGCCAAGGGTGTTTCTTACCTTCTGGATAATCTCTGGGGTCATTCCTGCCAACTCTCCTAGATCCATTGGTTCACCAGCACCCTGCAAAAAGAAGAGAAGGAGTACGTTAGTCCAGAGAAAGAACATGGGAGCATGAAGGGAATTTTGGACAGATACACAGGTGGAACTTACCACAGCATTGGGCTGTGAAGAAGGTATAGCTTGGGGAACAATTAGGCCAGCCTGGGGTTTCAGAGTTGCCAAAGCTGAAGAGAGAGAGAGAGAGAGTCACAAAATAATTTGGCAAGTTAACATACAGCTGGCATAATGGACTCTTCCTCTGGAGACCACCCAGAGTATTTAATCTTCTTGGGGTTTTACCTTCTCTTGCAGCAGTGACCTCTTTGGTGAGTCGGGCAATGACACGGCAGGCAGCGTCATGCTGGTACAGTGCATGAGACAGCTCCTGGCGGGTGGTTTGCAGCTGCTGGCGTAGCGTGAAACTGTGCAGCATGACAGCATCCTGAAGGAGGTGGATCAGCATATCAATCGATTTCTGGAACACTGCCCACGACCACACATAGCAAGCCTGGAATCCTGACTTACTATGAACAAGCAGCATGCTGCTGCATGCAGCCCATTCACTTCCACTTTAGTCCTCTTACTTGCATGAGCAGGTAAACAGGCCAGTAATGGATAGGTTCTCTTGACAACTGAACCCGAGATTCTGGTTTGTTGCTCTCAAATGAGCCATAATCCGTAAAACAACAAGCCAGAGGTTGTTGTTGGCTAATGAGTCATGGCTTGTTTGTGAATAACAAACCAGAATCCTGGATTCAGACCGCACAAAAAACTATTTCTGGTTTGGTTTTCCTGCTTGCAAAAGATACAAAGTGAGAGCAAATGAGATGTGTGCACCAGCTTGCTGCTTGTTCATGATAAGCCAGTATTTATTATTTATTTGTGAGCGTAAATTATACGGTTTTTTTTAAAAAAAATCCTTTTATTTGCAACATAATGGTAACAAAAAAAATCAGAAAAAGTAAAAAGAGGAAAATTCATATCATGAAACAAATCAATATATAGTAATCATTAACATCTCCCTTGATATAGGGAAAAGAATGAAAGAATGAAAGAAAACATGAGGGTGAAAAAGGATTAACATTTCCATTTCAAATATATATACAGTCCATATATCTAATTACGCTCCATACGACTCAGATGGTTGTGGATATACACTCAAATGTAGCAAAAGCAGTAAAATCTTCAGTCAATAGGTGGTGGGTTTCTAAGCTTGGATTCTAAGTCTCTTTGCAATTGTAAAGGCTGATAAACCAGAATAAGCCAAAAAACCTAGTTTATAATTAAGTGAGAACACAGCCAGAGACGAGGCTGTATTTCACCAGACACTGAAACAGTTTCTTTGATATCTGCTAAGAACAGGGACTCTACAGTTTTTTCTGAAGGCAGAAGCTACTGGCTGAGAATCCCCCTTCCTTCCATCCTGACCAATTCTTCCAACCCAGCAAGTACTTGCCTTCTGCCTCTCTAAGCCAGACAGAAAACTCAGGACACATGAAACCAGTTCTGCCATTTAATACTGGATTGGGGGGAGAGAGAAAGATACTTACCCATTCATCTTGAAGCGCTTTCAGAATGGCTGGGATACTGGTAGCAGAAGGTGGCTTTGGCCGAATTGGGTGAGCAACTGCAAGTGACAAGCACATGGAAATATTAACTCTAGAAAGAGCCTCCAATATCATCCCTACTGTATCTCAAACCTGCCACCAAGCCTTTAAACTACATGTCCCCTAAAGAGTGACACAAAGAGTTTGATTGCACCTCCTGCTGCTGTTCAAGAATGACCGTCTTGCCCTTATCCAATCTTCTCATGCCAGCCATGTATTGGAATGAAAAGCAGAGGCAGTACAAGGAAGAACTGCTGGCCACAGGTGTTGTGAGACAGATGGAAGGAGCAGCAGGCAGACTGAGAAGGAGAAGGGGGTGGGGAAAGGAGAGTGCAAGGGAAAAGGAGTTGAAGCTACTGAAAAGTATCTGATGTCGCTTTGACAAATGAAGAGGTATGTATGTGGTGGCCCTTTGATTTAATACACTGCCTGCTTGGCACACATCTGAAGAAACCCTCCCTTTACTTACAGGATAGATCCTAGACTCATTCCAAGCCTCAACGGTGTGATAAATCTGGCCCTGATACTTTTAAAACTGCCCTATTAAAACCATGGAACCAGTGAAGTGATCTTAGACGGACTATGCTAATACACCAGCACCTGATTTGTCCTTCCTAAGTCTTCCCCATGCTAGCCCAGCTCTTAGATTATCATTTGCAATAAAGAAGAGATGGCAGCTAGACAATACTGCATCAAAAACACTGGAGAGGTTCCTTTGAAACCTAGCCATAACATTGCATTTTAAAATGGTGCAGGCTTCAATAGCTTAAAAAAAAGTAACTTCTCAGGTGACCTCGTAACATCCTGATTTCACAGGGGTATGGAACCTCATCCCTGCATCCCATCCCAATGTTTTGGACTGCAAATTCCATAATCCCTGACCTGTTGCCTTGCTGCCTGGGGCTGATGGCAGCTGTAGTCCAAAGCATCTGTACAGCACCAGCACCCTGATCTAGAGGCTGTACTTGTTAGACAGCTGTCCTCTCTGCTCAAGCATGACATTCTTCCATCAGCCAGCAATCAGACTTCAAGAATTCCCCCGAAAGGTATTAAGAGGACACCCAACATATCAAACAGCTGGGAAGCATAAGATACCCTGGCTCTTCTGGCCCTCCTCACCTTTGATATCTATCAGCTGCTCTTCAGATAGTGGCTGGTTATTGACTGGGTCAGTCCCATTCTCTGCAATATACTTTTCAATCAGTCTGCGCTCATAGACATGGTTGGAAACTGGAGACACACAGGGATGCTCAGGCACCTCATTAGAAACTGCAAGAAAACGGCAGAGGTAAGAATTGACACAGGAAATTTTAAAAGTCCATACCTGTCACAGCAGTTTGAGAGTTGTAAGTGCTAGAGAAAATAAAGTATACCAACTCACTGGAACACTGAGCAAAGACACCAATCTTGTCTGAAGCAGACCTCATGCATATGCATCAGGTAAAGTGGGCTATTTCTTAATTAAAGAAAACTTGGCTGATCAACTGTATGGGCTTAAACGGATTCCTTGGTTAAATGAGTATTTGCCAATGAATAAATAAGAAAAGGCATGTGTTTGGTTTTCAGATTGGGGTTGGCAACCTCTTTCAATTCTGGAGAAGCTCTAGGGGGCTCTATTCCATTGGTGAGCAGGGCCAAAGGCAAAGGGGGAGGAGCCAAAGGCAAAACGGATGGGGCTAAAAATACAAAAATACCAGCATATTGTAACTTATAACTTTTAACTGCTAGCAACTTATAGCTCTTAACTTCCAGAACCTGGGAAAAAATGCACACAAGCCAGGATACCACCAAATGATTGGTGGTTGAGGAAAAGGGACATAACCATCTGGGGAACCCCAAAGGGTTGGAATGGGACACCAGGAGAGCCGGATTTGGCCTCCAGATTTAAGGTTCACCGCCTATTTAAAATAATGCCTGCATATGTTGCAACATGCCTTTCCCAATCTGCTGTCCTCCAGATGTTTTGGACTACAGCTCCTATTAGCCATGCTGGCTGGAACTGATGGGAATGACCTGAGCCTAGAATCACTGAAAAGCTAAATACTGCTTCACCAAGAGCATTTTTAAAGTGACTCAGATTTCCCCAAGTGTACAATTTTGGAGATGTTATGTTTCAAGATGCATTATTATGAAAAGGTGTGTATGAGAATGTGTGTTTCCACCATTAAAAATAACT
This sequence comes from Anniella stebbinsi, assembly GCA_029215795.1. Classification (NCBI taxonomy): domain Eukaryota; kingdom Metazoa; phylum Chordata; class Lepidosauria; order Squamata; family Anniellidae; genus Anniella; species Anniella stebbinsi. The sequence goes on from JARDYH010000001.1 coordinate 262,727,847, forward strand.
TCAATAAGATTCTCTAACAAGGTTCTCTAATTACAGTTGTAAAGTAATGATGAACTAGAGTTTAAATGAGTTTGATCAAGAAAATTAATGACAGCTTGATGCACATTGAAAGGGAGGAACCTATATGATCATGGACTCCTTGGTTTATTAATGGTTGTGTTAAAATAAAAAGTGAGCACAATAGATTTAAGCCTAGTTTCACAAAAGGGGGTACATACAATCCCTTCCATATGTTGAGTGGATGTGGGGAGGGGGCCATGCAAGCAAACCCTGCCCACTATCATTGTGTATTGCTGCCACACTGTCCCCAACGCCCATTAGATTTCATTGGAAAGCCAAGGTCCCTCCTTGGAAGCTTAAATTCTCCGCACATACATTTGTATGTGCAAAGAATACCTCCTGATCCATGCTAAACAGATATCCATTATGAGAGCATGACAGCAGTGTGCAGGGTTAACCCGCGTAACCCCCTCCACATATGCGGAGGAGTTATTTGTACCCCTGTTCTATCACATAGCAGTGCACTAATCTGGACGCTTTGGGCAAGCCACTCATTCTCCCTTCATATGAAAAACAGGAACAGACACAAAACTGTTCTGCAGTTATTAACAAATCCTTTAAAACAGCTGCTAATGTGACTTACGTTAATAACTTAGTGATTACTTAAAATCTGCAGCTGAAAGAACTAGAACTAAACAGCTATTAAGAATGATTTAGCAATAGAACCATGCGTCAGAATAACAGTGTTGGTCAAAAATTGCCCAGAACCCTTTAAGTATAAAATACCCCATCTCAAGGCAGAGGTTGAACTAGATAGGACCCCATGGGGTCTTATCCCATCTCTGAACCTATCAATCAGACTAGCTCATTGCTTTTTGTAGCCAGAAGCTAAATGCAAAAAGGCCATCAATATCAAACTGAGGATAAGTGAGCTATTTAAGCATGCCAGCCCAACAAAACAACCCAGGGCCATGAAGAAGACAATTAGCAGCAAAGAGCTTTGCAAGTTCAAGATGAAACAGCCCAGTCCTAATAGATATCCAAGGTTAGCATGCATGCATGTGCATGAGTGTGTGTGCATGAATGTTTGTGCAAGCAACTGAATGCATTAACAAGTCCCACCCTAGATTGATCTCTTCCACCACAGTATACTCCTGAACATACCTCTGAGTTCATAGAATCACAGGGTTAGAGACGGCCACAAGACATAGTGATGGCCAAAAGGCATAGTGATGGCCACCAATTTGCATGGCTTTAAACAGGGGTGAGACAAATTCCTGGAGAAGGCTATCAATGGCTACTAGTCCTGACGGCTATGTGCTACCTCTAGTACCAGAGGCAGTAGGCCAATGCACACCAGTTGCTTGGGAACATGGGCAGGAGGGTACTGTTACACCCGTGTCCTGCTTGTGGGTTCCCATTTGACTGCTGGTTGGCCACTGTGTGAACAGAATGCTGGACTAGATGGACCCTTGGTCTCATCAGCATGGCTCTTCTAATGTTCTTATGACTTGGCAGATCATCTAGTCCAACCCTGTCAGTGTGGGAAATCCAGAGCTACAGCACCCTCAACAAATGGCTGTCCAGCCTGTGTGAAGATCAACACCATGGTAAATGGGTTTAATAACTACAGGCCAGTATCAAATCTTCCATTTTTGGGCAAGGTGATCGAGAGAGTGGTTGCCTTTCAACTCCAGGCAGTCTTGGATGACACTGATTTTCTAGATCCATTTCAAACCGGCTTCCGAGCAGGATACGGAGTTGAGACTGCTTTGGTAGCCTTAGTGGATGATCTACGCCTTAGTATCGACAGGGGGAGTGTGTCCCTGCTGGTACTCCTGGACCTCTCAGTGGCTTTCGATACCATCGACCATGGTATCCTTCTGGCGCGCCTGGGGGAATTGGGAATCGGGGGCGCTGTGCTTCAGTGGTTTCGATCCTATCTCTTTGGCAGGTTCCAGATGGTGATGCTTGGGGATAGCTGCTCTTCAAAAATGGAGTTGCTATGTGGTGTTCCACAAGGTACCATCCTTTCCCCAATGCTGTTTAACATTTACATGAAACCGCTGGGAGAGATCATCCGGAGGCATGGGGCGGGGTGCTATTAATATGATGATGACACCCAAATATATTTCTCTATGTCTTCAACAACATCGTCAGCTAAGGATAGTGTATCTCCTCTGAATGAATACTTGGAGGTGGTAATGGGCTGGATGAGGAAAAACAAACTGAAGCTGAATCCAGACAAGACGGAGATGCTTGCTGTCAAAGGCCCCAACCTGGGGTTGGAGGTGTGTCAACCAGTTCTGGATGGGGTTACACTCCCCATGAAAGGCTGTGTTCGCAGCTTGGGGGTACTCCTGGATCCGTCGCTCCAGATGACAGCTCAGATTGATGCGAAGGCCAGGAGTGCCTACTATCAGCTTCGGCTGATACGCCAGCTGCGCCCCTTCCTAGAGTTGGAAGACCTAAAGACGGTAGTGCACGCGCTGGTAACTTCGAGGCTCGACTTCTGCAATGCGCTGTACATAGGGCTACCTTTGTGCCTAGTCTGAAAACTTCAACTTGTTCAAAATATGGCAGCCAGGTTGGTCACCGGTACACCTAGGGGTGACCACATTACACCAGTTTTAAAATCACTTCACTGGCTGCCGGTCAGTTTCCGGGCAAAGTATAAAGTGTTTGTTATTACCTTTAAATCCCTACATGATTTGGGCCCAGGCTACCTACGGGATCGCCTTCTCCCATACAATCCGCCCCGCATGCACGTTACCAAAAGAGAGGACTCCCCCTACCCTCCATCCCGATCCTTTTTTCTCCCACCCACTGCATGAGGCAGTCAATTCTGCCTGGCCGTGTGGAGATGCGAAGTAGGAAAAGAACGCGAGCCAAGGAGAAAGCGGATCACTCACTGGAGCAGATGAGGGACATGGCGAGCGCCTCCTCGGTATATGCCTCACGGCTGCTTCCGGCCCACAAAACCGAGGAGGAAAATTCTGCTTCCGGTAGCCCGGTCCAGCTCCTTTAAACTCTATCACACGCCAGGCTGCCGCGCGCGCGGGAGACTCCGGCACTGGCCGGAAACGGAATTTCTTCTCCTCTTCCTCCCACCCCTTCTCACATGCAACGCCGCAAGGCCTAACGGTCCAAGAAACACCAGCAACTTCCGGATCCGGAGGACTCCGGTGACATAACCAACTACAACCCCCAACATGCACCTGAATCGGCCATAATACCAACGTAAACATAGACATAAACATTCGAACGAGGCATAACCACAATTCCGAGTACTTTTTATATACTAATTTTGTCTTCTTTAACAGGGTGAAAGTGAAGAAAGCAATAGAGAAAGCTAGAATTTTATCGTAGCCGTGCTTGGGTAATAGCGTGTACGTCCGCAAGTGAGAGGTAACAGCAAAACCATTAGCCCCTGATCTTTCTAAGTCTGCTCTTATCTCGGCGTGGGGTGGGGGTGAATGTATTTTCCTTGTGAAGCATTTCGAAAGGCAACTTGTCTACCTGCAAGACAATAGCGTATAAAGCCTCTTCGTGCAACGGGGTGCTGGATTTGGGCTGAAAGGGGACCTGGGGCGAGATTACTGTAACTCGATGGGTATTTTGTATGGTGTTCTCAGCTGCACCTCTGACCTGCAATATTAACCTACTACCAGTGGGGGCTGGTGGCTCCTATGTCAGTGGGGCAGTGAGTTTTAGTCAGAACCAGTCAGACCTCTAAGGGGGCTGTCCAAGGTGCTGAACCCAATCCCCAAACCAGGCTCAGCAGTTCAGTTCTGACTGAAACCCGTAGTGGATGCACAGCCCCACTGGCATCGGAGCCACCAGCCTCCACTGCCTGCCACGCTTCTGCAGATGTGTCAAAATAAACCACATACTCTGAGCCAAAACCTCGCCCTACAAAATGGGGAGAATAATAGACTGTTTTGGCAATTGCTAGGCAGGTGTATTGGTGTTCAAAAGCAACCAAACAACCCACTTTTCAAATGAAATAAGACCCGAGTTAGAAGCCGCAGAACTTCGCTGCCCACTCTAACAACTAGGTACTAGGTACGTTAAAATCCTAGATTCCTCCATTGTTTTTTATAAGAAGCTCTCACTTTCGCCCTGATAAGTTAAAGAAGGTCTAAAAACTGCAGACTCTAAAAAGATGACAAGAGAACGATCGCGCGGGGGACGAGGAGCGTTTGGGGTGGGACAAGCAAAAGAAAAGGAGGCTTAAGGCTGCAATACTGTGCACACTTAAACCCCGAGGGGGTTACTTCTAAATGGACATGAATAGGATTGCGCTGTAAAGAAACCCGGAAGTTTTATATCCAATGACGCCTGTTACTCTAAATTTTACATCCGTGGGTTTGCTGTTTTTCAGCAATGTTCCTTCTCGAGAACTCTCATATCCAACATGCGGTATTGCGGCGGGAAAGCCTCTGTTTAGAAACAGGCATAAAAGCAAAGCCTTTCTAGCTCTGTAACTGAAAGCTCAGAGTTACATGTTTCTGTTTTTCTTTCCTACAAAACCGGTATGTCATTTGCAATATAATCATACAAAAAGTCCCTATAGTGTAATATAATTTCCCCCAACTTGGTGCCTTCCAGAAGTGTTGGACTACAACTGCCAGCATGCTTCAAGGCGTATGCTGAGAATTGTTGCTTCCCTCCTTCTTTTAATGAAAAAAAAATATGCTTTTATTCCAAAGTCCATATAGTGTAATACCTTTATTAGGCCAACTCTATGACAAACACACATATGCAACACCCCCCTAAAAGAAACTTGGACATTCTTTGTGATCTTTTGAGTTGCCAAGTAAAGGTATTACACTATACGTATTTTAGAATAAAATCATAAGTAGGGGTGGTGGGAGAAAGAACTACAATTCCCAGCATACGGCTTGACGAGCCTTCGTACTGTCCTTGGACTGCATTTCCCAGAATGCAGCTGGGTTTGGAGCCCGATTTGAATTTCCTCGTGCGAGAGAGAGAATAAAAGAATTTTGCTCCTCGGGACTGGCTCAGGCTAATTAACTCCTTCTCTTCGGGTTAAGAACAGAGGGAGGCGCTCGCCCCGCTTTCCCGTCGGCATAGGCCAATCGCAAGTCTTGCATCTGCGTAGAGGCCGGGCCGAGGATTTTTTTTGCCGCCTCTTGCTTCCGTCCCCATTCCGGCGTGAGATCCGAGGATTGTGCTGGGAAGCTTGATGCGAGTTATTATCCGGAGTTTGTGAGTTTGGCGCAAGCGGCCCTTTCTTGCAATTTGACGGGGTTTTCCAGTCTCGGGTAGGCGACCGTCGACTGTTGAGCGCTTCTATGACAGGTTGCTGGGAGGGGCTCCTTTTTTCAGCATGCAGGAGTTAAAGCTCAGAGAGGGGGTTCAAAAAACGTGGGGGAGCGACTTTTTCCGGGGGGGGGGGCTGTATATTTTGCCCCTATTGGGGGCGAGGGGCATGGCGTGGTCTTTCATGTTAGGAACCCAACTAATATTCCTGGCTATCAATGGCTACTAGTCCTGATAGCTATGTACTACCTCCAGTAAGCCTATATACACCAGTTGTTGGGGAGCACGGGTGGAAGGGAGCTGTTGCACCGTGTCCTGCTTGTGGGTGCCTGGTCAACAGCTGGTTGGCCATTGTGTGAACAGAGTGCTAGACTAGGTGGACCCTTGGTCTGATCCAGCATGGCTCTTCTTATGTTCTTATGAGTCCAGATCACCCCTGCGCTGGCAAGAGAGGGTCTGGGGTTCCTGTATAGCTTTGGAGCATGCTGCCGCTTGCTTCCCCTTCACGGCATGCCGCTAGAAAGAACGACTAATAATAGGACAGCCAGGAGTAACTAAGCTGGTTCCTGGCCTCTTGCTTAGGTTAGCATTTTTAAAGCTAAAGTGGCCCCCTGCTTAAGTATTCAGGTATTTGCTTAGGTATTTGTGCTTTCCCATCTCTGCTCTCTACAATAACTGGCTACTCCTGTGCAACGCAGCCTTTCTGGATCTCCGAAACGCCAGTCAGCACTTTGTGCAGGTTGACGTACCACTTCTGTGAATGTGCGATGGGTGAGAGAATTCCAGGGGTGGATCTACACTGCTGCTTTAAAGCGCTTTATAACAGTAGTAACAATTGTTGGGGCCCAGGACACACACCAAAACAGTTGTCACTACTGTTATAAAGCACTTTAAAGCGCTTTAAAACAGCAGTGTAGATCCTGCCCAGCTGATTGGTGTTGTGCCAGCCTGTACTGCTGCACAGGCTGATTTCATCTTTGCTCCATAATTTCTCTTAGGCATTGGGTGGTGATCGAGCAAGAAGAGAAGATGGTATACATTTGCCAGGTTATAGCAGCCTTCCCCCCATCTAGTACCCTCCAAATATGTGGGACTGCAGTTCATCTTATTCCCAATCCGTATGACAATTGGGAGGGCTGAGCTAGAGCATAATCGACCTGCTTCTCATTCCTTGATTGAGATTGGCTGTAATACTAACTACATGTATGTTTAGGAGTCTTTCCTATTTTGAATTGTTTTTTTCCAGCAAAGCTGGGAGCGAAGACAAGAACTGGGAAGATGCCTGAGTGGAACCTCAGCTTATGGAGCCGTCGCGAGCCCCTGCCACGACCAGCCTTGGCCATGATAATGTTGCTCACTTCTGCACACATGGGCACAACCAGTGCTCAGCACCACCGGAGTGAGCCTTGGCGAGAGAAGTATGTGGAATCTGACTTTCTATCTCAAGTGGCTCATGCTCTGAGGCAGACTGTGGAGGATTTCATTGGAAGAGAGAACTTTGAGCTATTGAATGAGGTGAGGGTGAAGTTCCATACTTCATTGCTTTCATGAGGCAAATCGCTAGCAATAGCACACATGTGAATAGAGCTATGCGTTTCGGGGGGGAAGCACATAGTATAGAACTCCTAGGACTGGACCACTTCAGAATGCAGGTGAGGGGAGAGCATGATTGAATGCTTCCCTATGTAAAATAATAAAACAAAAAAACTTGTCTGTGGAAAGTTAACATGTCAGGGTACTAGCCTAGTCTTCACCTTGACATGCTATTTTTCTGTGGTGTGGGGACTTTTAACATGGAGAAACATTCCAATGTATTATTCCCTAAACTTCGTTTTGAAATGGTATGTGTCCTGAAAGAAAAGAACCACCTAATTTTCCTAAATATGTAGACTGGCTCTAAGGTAGTCCACTTTCCCTCACAAAGGACCTAACTTCTGCCTTGCACTGCAGTTTTATATAGCTGGCTGCACATATTTGACAACTTCCTGGTGATACCGTCGGTTCCGCCGTCTGTCCTTGGTGCTGTTATCTAGTAATGATTGAACAGGCACTCTGCACATTACACAACTCGGGAAGCCAATACTGTGTTCACAAAGGGTTTAATTTAATCAACTCACTTCAGTACAGTATCCACATATAAATCTACAATAAAAGATTAATAAAACCTTTCAAGCCAATGGATTTTTGAAAATCAGTATTTTAGGGCGCAGTCCTATCCGGATAGTTGGCAGCTTCCAAACTCCAGGCTGCCGAATATCCAGTGTAGGGCGGAAGGGGAGCAGAGGCACTCCAGCCCCCTGCATTTCTGCTAGACGGGCCATTTTGCCTGTTTAGAGGTGGTTCCATAGACGGGGAGGGAAGGAGGCTGGGATGGCTATTCCAGGAATGCCCCCTTTCCCCATCTCTGCACTCCGTTTTCTGAGTGCAGCGAGAACTGCTCCGGCTACGAGGGGTGTGCGGTTTCCTATCCTATGTCCCCTCAGATGTTGTCTGGGAGGCATAGGATTATTCTCCCCAATTAATATTTCACAAATGTAGTCTCCATTTGGTTTGTGTTTTTAAATTGATTATAGACAATACTATGCCAGTCAAACAATCCTATCTTTAGGTGCCGAAGTCCACTTCATTCAATAAAAGCTGTCAAACATACTTTGGCTTTTGTCGTCCTTGGCAATTATTTACTTTACAATCCACAAGGCTTCCATTCCTTACCTGCAGTTTATAGGCAAAATCCAACATTGTGTGAGTGGAGTTTCCCCCTCCTTCTCTTCGTCTGCATTCCCCTCCACTTAAAATCTGCTCTAGAGTGTTGGGGGACCCTCTGGAGCAGATTTTGAAAGGCGGAGGACTGCAGAGGAATTGCCCCTCTCTCTGTTCTATCAGTGGCAGAGGTTAGTTGGATAAATCCCCCCTCATATCCATCGGGTCGTTCATAACTTATTCATGAAAAAATGTTTTTCACTTCCAAGAACAATTTGCCTTCTGCAACCTTTGGGATGTAATAGAAAAGGTCCAATTCAAAGCTTCCATTTCCTAAGAACATATTTTCAGCAAGGTTTTGCAACCTTGGAGTACTGAAGCTACCAATACATCTTGCTCATTCATTATATGTTGTTCAAAACCTCAGGTTTAGTATCATAGGGAGTAGCCAGGAGCTTCCTGCACGTGTTATTCATAGAAAAGGATCTTCATGTGATTGTGAAATGGCTCCTCTGGCTTTAGCCCTGAGATTGCATGGCTTCTCTGGTCTTGTCATGTTGTGCATGGAGATCTGCAAGAGAGAATTCTATGCATTAGAGTTCTATGAGTTTGGGAACCCTATGAGTTCCCAGTTCCATGGAAACCTGTGCATGTAGAGGCTTCCCTCTTGCAGGTGCATATGTCCCATGCTTGGATATGTGGGTGGGGAGGCAGAGGCAATGATTGTGTGTGTGGACATCTTCATGTAATTTAACACATCAGGCAAGGTGCATGTGTCAGAAATTTCCCATGTCTTTTTAAATCAAGATAAGCCAAAATGGATGGAAGCCTTATATCTCAGAAGCCTCCCTGGCATTTCAACCTCCTTGTTGTTTATCTGTTGACTGATATTTTTGGCAGCTACATACTTATCTTCAGGCCTCACATAGTACCAGCTAGAAACTTCTTGATTCAACATACTTAGCATAAGTTTCCACCTCCTCTTTTAAAAACTGGAGGGCGAGTATTTTCATGTCTTATGGTCACTATTCAGTCTACAGGTCTGTGGTGTATCCAATTCTTACGATCTTTACATTGATATCTTTGCTCGTTACTTAATCTCCACTTGCTTCAGTAGCTAAGGGAGCTGTACTCTCTCACAGTTTGCAATCAGAGTAGCTGATAACCATGTGTCAAGCCCCCTTGACACATGGTTCTGATAGTTCATAGTGAGGTACTTAGTGACTAATGGAAAACTTTCGTGTGTGTGAGTAGGTGTCTGTTCTCTTTGCAGAATATCTCTTCCTTGCTCTGGATAGTGGCCTCTGGGATCTCTTCAGCTTTATTTGTTGTGGCTCGAATTGCAGGGCAGTTCCTTACTTCCTTTGGAATGGCTGGTAAGTGTCCAAGATATGAACATGGCAAGAAGAAGAGTGGATCAAAAGATGGGGTGTGCTCACTTGTTTACCTGCAATTCAAAAGTAGTATTGGCCATAATACTATAGACATTGTCTTGTCCTGTTTACTTCAGTGGGACTCTTCTTGATTGCATTGTTTCCCTGATTGTATTTTTAGGGGCACACCAAGGTATGCACTTATTAAAGTGCATACCTAAAAAAATTAGTTGTGACAAATGGATGTTTTACACAAGTAAGTATATTCATCAGGTAGTTGGTATTAGCAGTAGCAGCCCCCTGTCAAGTGAGTATGTCAATGGTAAGCACAGGTTTGTTGCTACAATATGTATTGTGAATAATCCATCACAGTATGAAACAGCCTTCAGTGTGTGCACGGGAATTAAGTTCCCTGGACTAGGAAGAGTGGATTTGCTTGGGCAAAAAAACTCCTTTCTTCGAGGCTGGCACTTGAACTGAGTATACTGCTATTGTTTCTTAAACAAAGATGTCAGTTCCTATGATCTTCCTGCTTAGCAGCAGCAGCAATCTGTCCTAATCTATTGGAGGATGGATGTTTCCTTCCAGCGCTAGGTAACGCTTCCTCCCAAATGGTGAAGCGCAGGGGTGAGCAACTTGTGGCCCTTGAGAAGTTTTGGCCTACAATTTCCATCAGCCCTAGCCAATGTAACCAATGGTGAGGGATCATGGGGGTTGTAGGCCAGAACATCTGGAGGGCAACAAGTTGCCCTCCCCTGATATTGCGCCCCTCTGTGTAGAGTGCACCTAATGTCTTGCTTTTCTCCTTTGTATTTCAGGCGACCAATTAACTCAGTCCCTGAAGCTGAGTCCGGACAAGGTGCAGGTGCTGCTGCTCTGGGGCTTGGCCGCTCTGATTGGCTACTGGGTGCTGTCGTTGCTGCTGAGTCTGTTGCTCACCCTCTTGAGCCGCATCATGTGGGGCCTCAAGGTGGTCCTCTTTGGAGCCTGCTTTGTGTTTGTTGCCACGATGGTGCCTGACCGCTCTGTGCAAATGTTGCTTCTGTTGGCCCTGCTCACGCTGTATGTCCTACTGGGTTGGCTGACTGGGTCACACCACTCCGGGGCACGGCTGGAAGCCAAAGTCCACAGCTTGGAGCGCCAGGTGGAGGAGCTGCAACGCAGGCATAGGCGGTCTCCCAAGCACCTGGAGGAAGACTGAGATCAAAGAGAGCCTCCAGTGCCCATGTACCTTTCCTAAGTGGCAACCACCATCTTCCTTTCTTCATGTATTTTGTGACTCCTTCCTAGACTGTAGATCCTCTTGGGTATCTGTTCACCCACAACTATGCAGGAGCACGTCAATCCTAAACGGAACTTCTGTACGGGAGACTGAATGCATCTGAGACAGTCTTAACATCCCAGTTGACACTCAGTAACCTGTTCAAAAGCATGCTCTCCACCCAAGTCTTCTGTCATGTGTTGTTTTTTTCATGTCCCCTTCTTATCTAATAACCTTCCCCAACCTCATAGTCCAATGCATCTGGTGGACACAATTCCCATAGCCCTCCCCAGCCAGCATAGCCAGGTGGATTATGGGAGTTGTAGTCTCAACAGTTGGAGGGCACGAGATCGAGGAAGTCTGTTCTAGACCAACTACCTTCCTGCTCTTCTTTCCCACTTGGCTCATGCTAGATCTTTTCGTTCCTTCAAGGATGACTGATGGTAGAGTGAAGGTGTGAAACTCTGTTTCAAAATCAAGTGAATTATTTCTGCAGTGCTGCATATCAGCGGAAGGAAGCATGGGGTGTTATACATTTTACTCTGTGGTTCTTTGCCTTGGATGTTACACCAGTGTGCCAGTGTATATCTGTGGCTGTAAAGCCAGCTGGATGTTGTGCTTGCGGTGGCAACAGAGCAAATCAGGATGGCATGTATGTGTGATTGGGGTGGTAGTGTTTAGCTCCCACCTCCTTACAAACCAAAGATGCCCATTAAAAGCAAGGCCACACAGTTTTCTTATGCACCCTCATTCTGCATGAGGGAATCTCATAGTACCATGACGGATAGGATGCACCTACCTGTTCTGGGTGGAAATAAGCCATAGATGAACGACGAAGTGAATGTACACAGCTCTTTCCTCCGGACAGAATTTTGTACCACTAGCAAATGGGATAACAAACCCAGACGTGCTTTTTCTGCCCAGTTGGGGAAGGAGGCATTTTTTACTCTGTGGTGTTAGCCACACATTGGTTGCCAATATATTTTTTAAACTACCAGTTCTAAGCAAACCAAATATTTTGTTATTCTTCCAAATAAAGCGTATTTAATCAACTTCTCTTTGCTTTGCTTGCTTCTTTCAATTTGTCCTTTTCTAAACAGAGTTGATGCACATATTGACTGGTTGGATGCAAAGAGCACATGAAAGGTTAAGCCAACATAAGTCTGTCTTAGCTGGACCTTCTGAAGCAGGGGTGAGCAACTTGTAGCCCTCCATCTGTGTTAACCTATACCTCCCATCACCCTTACTATTGGCAGGGCTGCCTGGATCTGATGGAAGATGTGGGCCAACAATCAGGAGGGTCACAAATTGCCCACCCCTACAGCCTAAACTGTAGAAGAAGGCACTGTCCATTCAATGGTGAACACATCAGCCAAGAGGTGTTGTACCTCAACAGCCATTGCAACACAGAACCCAAAGGCCATTTTTTGGGCTAGAATGACAGCTTGGAATGCTGAAGAAATGCCATTTTGTTGTGGTTGTGGTGGGCTTGTGGGACGGTGCTTGGACTACTTATCAGCTGTGATTTCAGAGGTCTTAGGAACACCCTGCGCTACTCAATAGCTCTGACTGCTACTCTCTGGGAAGTAAAGTCTCCCCAGCATCTTATTAAAAAGTTTAACCAGTTGGAATGGATTTGGAATAGATTGAAGTTGCAACTGCCAAGATTAGACTAGACTGCCTATATTGCAATCCTGTACAGGCTTACTTGGAAGTAAGAGCCACTGAAGATAAAGGTACTTCTGGGTAATACTTCTGGGTAAACAGGATTAGGATTGTGCTGAAGCCTGTTTGGTTAATAGTTCAAGAAAGACCTCACTTCAAATAGATAGCCTTGCTTTGTAATGCCAGCTGCTGAAAGTGGGACTGATTCCAATGTTTGGCTCTTACCACCATTTTAGACTGTAGAGTCTGCAGAACTAAGCCCCCTTATGAGGAGGGAAAGTTCCACTGAATTTAATGAGATTTTCTTCTAAGTAATTAGCTAAAGAACAGGATGCCTACTTGTTACAATTCTCCTCCCTTTTTTTCTTTTTCTTTTTTCTTTTTTTTTTTTTTTTGTGGCTGTTTATCATACAATAGAAGGGCAACAGCCAACTGTGGGGGAAATACTATTGAAAGCCTGCATTGCTGCAGGAACAGAATGGCCATGCTTTATGTATCCCCCTAGGCCTGAGGTGAAGGATAAGATAGCAGCCCAACCACAGGCAGGAAGCTGACCGCACAGATAGTTGAATCTTATCTTCAGCAATTGTGATGGGACAGCATCTTCCACTGCAACTGAGGGCAGCAAGGTATAGCTTACTGAGCTCTGTCCTCCAACACCTCACTACCCCCCTGTCACCTGAGGTAACTGCCTCACCCTGCCTAATGGGAGCACCAGGTCTGCATCCTCCCACCGAACAGACTGACCAAGTTTGCACCATCCCAATAAGGAAATAAGCCCATGGCTTGTTCTAGGGTTGTTGGGTGGTTTGTAAACCACCCCATCCGCCTACTCTCCCTGGATTTGGATACCATGACAACCTGCATCCAGCAGGGGTAATTACGCTCATTAGGCGATTTGCAACCAGCATGCTTGGGGAGGGAAAATAAGCCACCATGGCTCCTTTTTGCTCCGTGGTTGAGCAAACACTGAGGCTGTAGAGTTTAAAAAGGCAGAACAAGAACTCCTACCCAGTCTGAGTGTAGGCAGAAGGGTGCAGCCCATAGAGGCAGGTCTGGCACCAGGGGTCAGCCTTGATAGGCATTTGCTTATGGCTATGCCTCATCAGGGGGCCAACTGCCAACCCCAGAGCCCCTGCCCTTTCTGAAGGAGCAAGCAGGGACATGAGTGAGAAGAAGGAGCAGCCACGGTTTGCCGCCTCCTCTCCTGGGCCGCTGTAAGGATTGGGCCCAGAGGAAGAGGGCAAGCAAATGGACATGGGTGGCTATGGTGAAGAGGAGACATCACCTACGGCATCTTGGTGCCATGCAGAGGTGTTGGGCTGCTACTCCCAACATTACCACCCAGCATCCTACACAACTTGAAATCAAACTGTATATATTTGTGAAGCCAGAATATGGGTCTAGACAGGCAGCATTCACTTTAACCCATTGGACCTAAAGCCAATTTCTTGCCATTATGCTCGTAGTCTGTGCTTGCGGGACACAAACCAGTCTGAATGCAGAACTGCAGTGTCCCTTAATCCAACACAGGAGGCAGTGTGGTTTTGTTCCTTGCCTGGATTAAAGAAAAAAGCGCTTGGCTGGAGGGCAGCATAATTGGCAGCTTCTGCCATTCTCTGGGGGTAAAGAAAAAATATTCAGCACAATGAGCCTGTGTCACACCCCCAAAGTGCAACCGTGAATTTGGTGAAAGCATCAAACAGTAAAGCTTCCTGGCCCAGAAACGGAGCTCTTTCCTCTCGGTGAGGCTGCATTCCAAGGAGCTAATGAAGGGATTAGTTCTAGCAATTCACACAGTTCCTGGGTAAGCTCAAGATACTAAGAGTTCTAAATGTTTTCATTTCTCATGCCAGCCCCCCTCATTGTTACGTAAGAACTTTTTATCCTGGCCTGTTTGCATTTTATAAATATCGTTTGGGCTTACTGCCTACTTTGGAAGTCTGTTTTTAGCTGTGGCAAAACACAAACAGCAATTTATACTGCGGCAGCTGTCCTAGGCTTGTTAAATGGAGTAAGGGCTAGGCTGACCATATGAAAAGGAGGACAGGGCTCCTGTATCTTTAACAGTTTCATAGAAAAGGGAATTTCAGCAGGTGTCATTTGTATATATGCAGAACCTGGTGAAATTCCCTCTTCATCACAAAGTTAAAGCTGCAGAAGCCCTGCCTTCTTTTGTACAAGGTCAATAGACAGAACCCCTGCAGCTTTAACTGTTGTGATAAAGAGGGAATTTCACCAGGTTATGTATGCATAAACAACACCAGCTGAAATTCCCTGTCCTTTGCAACTGTTAAAGATACAGGAGCCCTGTCCTCCTTTTCATATGGTCACCCTACTGTAAGGTACCTTTCATCAACCTGGTGCCCTCTAGATGCAGGCAATGCAGAAGGGCTACTGTTTGTGCTAATGGTGTCATGGGATTGAGTTCAGATCCTAGCAACAGCATGAAGGCACTAGTTATACCCCCAATATTCCAAGCTACATAACGGATACCACAGACTTCCTGAGGAAACTACAGTCCATTGATAATCTTTCACTAATCACCATCCTAGCTACGATGGACATTGAGGCCCTTTACACCAACATCCTTCATAAAGATGGACTACAAACCATCAAGAATAACATACGAGATGGGACCACAGGTCATCTAGCCACCAAACTCTGACACTTTGTACGCACCCACAATTACTTCAGCTTTCGAAAGAACATATACCTATAGATCAATGGTACTGTATAGGCTAACCATATGGAAAGGAGGACAGGACTCATGTAACTTTAACAGTTGTAGAGAAAAGGGAATTTCAGCCAGTGTTATTTGTATGCAATTAGTTCCTGGTGAAATTCCCTCTTCATCACAACAGTTCAAGTTGCAGGGGCCCTGCCTTCTTTTGTATATGGCCACTCTAGTATAGTGCCTGCAACTTTAACTGTATTTCACCAGATGGTAGCTGATCTTGTGCATTTGGCAGCCTTGAATTGAAAAGCCTGTCCTCATTTGTTACATGAGCCCTGTCCTCCTTTTCATATAGTTAGGGTGACCAACTGTCAGGATTTCCCCGGATTTGTCCTGGTTTTTGTTCTCTTCTGGGTGTCAGGGGGGATTTTCTGTAATTTTCTATAATGTCCTGGAAAGACACGCTTTCCCTTTGAAGGCTGCATTAGCATGGTGGGAGGGAATGACACACCTTCTGGAGGTGGGTCATTTCCCTCACACTGCTCCAATCAGGGCCTGAAAGGGGAAAGCGTGTCATTCCCAGACATTATAGAAAAGGCCCTGATTGGAGCAGTGGAGGGTGGGAATGACACACTTTCCCCTCCTCCACCCCATTTGGGGCCTTTAAAGTGGTGGAGGTGAATGACATGCATCCCAGAGGCCCCTGAAAGCTGCTTTCCCACCCCCACCCCACTGGGTGTCCTCTTTTTTAGTTTCCCAAATGTGGTCACCCTACATATAGTCAGCCTAACATCAACCTCAATGATTATGGAATGGTTAATTAATGTTTTGGTTATTGCTGAGATGCAAAAGAACATCAGATGCAGAAGTGAAATCTGAAACATTACTAGTAGTAGTAGTAGTAGTAGTAGTAGTAGTAACAGTATCCTGCCTTTTGCCCAATGCTGGGCCTCAGGGCAGCCTTACAAAACTAAAACATATACAGCTAAAACCTATAAATAGGAATACACTATATACCATATGAAAAGGAGGACAGGGCTCATGTAACTTTAACAGTTGTAGAGAAAAGGGGATTTCAGCCAGTGTTATTTGTATGCAATTAGTTCCTGGTGAAATTCCCTCTTCATCACAACAGTTAAAGTTGCAGGGGCCCTGCCTTCTTTTGTATATGGTCACTCTAGTATAGGGCCTGCAACTTTAACTGTTGTGATGAAGAGGGAATTTCACCAGGAACTAATTGCATACAAATGACACTGGCTGAAATTCCCTTTTCTCTACAACTGTTAAAGTTACAGGAGCCCTGTCCTCCTTTTCATATGGTCAGCCTAGTACTGTAGATCATGGGTACTTGCTTGGCACTACAGTATGCCAACATCCTCATGCTGACTTGGAAAAATGCTTTCTCAGCTCCTGTCCCCCAAACCCTCATCTTTACCTAAGATTCACTGATGACATCTTTATTAGCTAGAGTCATGGACAGAAAGCCCTGACAAGATTCCACCAAGACTTCAATAGCTTCCACCCCCCATCATCCACTTCAGCCTAGAACAGTCCATGCAAGAATTTCCCTATTTGGATAATACAATACAACTGCCTTATGGACATATAACCACCATCCTACAGCAGAAACCTACAGTCTGCTACTCATAGCTACACGCTTTCAGCTTTCACCCAGACCACAGCACAGAATCCATTGTTTGTTACCAAGCCTTCTGATACAATCACAACTGCTCAGACTCGCCAGACAGGAACTTGCAGTTTAAGGATCTAAACTAGGATTTTCTCAGACAACAATACCCACCCAACAAAGTGGGAAAAAAACAGATCAGGCTAGTACCCAGGAATAATCTAGTAGAGGACAGACCCAGAACAGAAATCAACAGAACACTACTTGTTGTCACCTTCAGTTCCCATCAAGGGCCATTAAATGTATCAATAAATAATTTACTACCCATCCTGGACAATGGCACTTCCCTCTTATAGGCTTTAGGTGGTAGGTCTGTACATGTTTACAGACGACTGCCCAACTTAAAAAGGATACTCACCAACAGCAGCAAACAGACCTTGAAAGAGACAGACTTTCATCAGATAATGAAATAAGATGTGGGCTTTGGCATGTATGGGCAGTCATTTTAAATAGTCAAGCCGCAACCACAGTGTGTCATGCCATCTAAATCCAGCGGGGGTGGGTTGTACAAGGGTTAAACAATCCTCACATAACCTATGGGTTCCTTTAGGGTTATGTGAGAATTGTTTCACCCTCACACAACTCATCCCTGCAGGGGTCAGTCAGCACAACAAGCTGCCCGGTATGTGCTGCAATCTACCGTGGCTTAAATAAGCCATGGTTAGCGGCAGTAATTGTGCAAACCAGGGCAGACAAGAGGAAGCAGACTCTGGCAAATACAAATTCCAATTTTGTCCCCATATCTACTCTGGCAAGACTATTACGGACCTAATAATGTCATTCACAACATTAGGGGTTCATATACCTGCTCATCTTCCAATGTGCCCACAATGCTCTCCTGCATTTTATGTAGGACTAACAGGACAGTCTCTACACAAAAGAAAAAATGGACACAAATGAGACATCAGGAATGGCAATGTTCAGAAACCAGTGGGCGGGAGAGGGGGATACCTTCCAGGACATTATGTGAATGACTTTAAGATGAGTATTTGCCAACAAAGGAATTTCAAAGACAGGTATCAAGGGGAAATTGCTGAAGTACAATTCATCAAGAGATTCAGTTCTATTTCCTGTGTTGGAATAAGGACAAAAGTTGTTGTTGTTGTTGTGTTGTTGTTTTAATCACACTACAGTCCTGTTCAGATGACACACTAAGCCACGGTGGTTAAGCATTTTTGAGCTAAACATTATGGCTTAGCGTGTCGTGTGAGCCATTCCTAAACATGGTGGCTACATAACTGCAATTTAAACTAGGCTGACCAGATAAAATCCAGGTCAGGGCTCATGTAACTTTAACAGTTGTAGAGAAAAGGGAATTGCAGCCAGTGTCATTTGTATGCAATTAGTTCCTGGTGAAATTCCCTCTTCATCACAACATTTAAAGTTGCAGGGGCCCTGCCTTCTTTTGTATATGGTCACTCTAGTATAGTGCCTGCAACTTTAACTGTGGTGATGCAGAGGGAATTTCACCAGGAACTAATTGCATACAAATGACACTGGCTGAAATTCCCTTTTCTCTACAACTGTTAGAGTTACATGAGCCCTGACCTGGATTTTATCTGGTCACCCTAATTTAAACATTTACTGCAAAGGGGTTAGTGGCCTAGCCATGGTTTAGCATGTTGTCTGAGCAGGTCCTACATATTTTAATTGGCTCATAGTCACAATGCTGCCTGTGTTATCACCCAATAACGACATGTGAATGACAACAATTAATGTACCTTTTTGTAGTTCAATTCCCTCTGACAACACTGTTTTGATTTCCCATCCTCACCCCAGCATGTGTTTGTATATAAACATGGCAGTTTGAGGTTAGCACTGCTATTCGCGCATCTGATGAAATGGACAGTGTCCGCAAAAGCTTATGCCAGGAAAAGAATCTTATTAGTCTGTAAGGAGCCAAAAGACTCTTTGTTGTTCATGCCAGTGTTGGACTTCCTAGCCCAGCAGCCTGGTGTCTTCCACATGTGTTGGACTACAAATCCCATCATTCCTAGCCAGCATGGCCATTGGCCAGATTGGCTGGGAATCATGGGAATTGCAATTCAACAAATCTGGAGGGCACCAGGTTGATGCAGGCTGCTCTAGCCTAATCTTATAAAGGCACTTTTGTACCAATAGTGTAGCTTTTGTGAGTGGCTATGTGAGTATTTCACCAGATGGTAGCTGATCTTGTGCATTTGGCAGCCTTGAATTGAAAAGCCTGTCCTCATCTGTAGATGCCATTTTGAAGAGCAGTTTCCATTCATAAATCTCCTAATTGTATGTGAACTGAACATATATGTTTTCCCCAAACTTAAATAAATCAGATGTTTGTTTTTTTTAAAATAAATACATGAATAAATGCATCAATGAATAAATCAAAACCGATCCTTTAATTAGTCAGATATTGAAGCTCAAATCACAAGTCTCACGAAACACCCCACTTCTTATTTATTTGCTTATCCATCAGAGAAAAGAATATGTCCTTTATCATGTGACAAATATCAGCTAATCCTGTAATATGAAATGACCCAATTTGTGTCTCAAATAAACCACTATTGAAAAACATCTGGTTGGGGGCAGGGGAGGTGCGGTGAAATGTCCCATTTCTCCTTGAGAATTTCATTTCCAAATAGGTTCCAAATGCAACTGAGGCAAAAACAAACAAAAACAACAATGTGCTGCCTATACAAATGACTTCAAATATTGATTTAGCCCTTGTTGGATTTAAACTAGCATCATACGGATAAAAAGCTTTATATCTATATCCTGCTGCCACTCATATGGGCCCCCCAGACCCCTGGAGACAGACTCCAGGAAGACAGTTGTTGGGATGTTCTGATCTTAAAAGATGCTTATGTTCTAATGCTCTCTGTGTTCATTCTCACTCTTTTTCAGATTTCCCTTTAATCAGTTTACTACGTAGTGCCACAATCCCCCTGTGTTCAATTTACTTGCAAGTTCCTGTGTGTGTCTCCACCTCCTCCCAATCTCATCTCACTACAGAAAGGTTATTATATATACCTGATGCAAAGCTAAATGCATCCTTTGTGGTGCATACAACACAGAGAGAGAGAGAGAGAGAGAGAGAGAGAGGAAAGAAAGAAAGAAAGAAAGAAAGAAAGAAAGAAAGAAAGAAAGAAAGAAAACTTGAAGTGCCAGGCCAAGTAAAAATGCTGTACCGTGCAGCCCTGGCGTCAAAAGCAATCAATACGACTAATCCACACTTTGCAGCTAGCCCTCACAGTAATGAGCAAGCTGTCCTATTATGAATGAACAGGTGGTGGAATCATAGATGAGAGTGCCCCCGACCATGTGATGAGTGCCCTGCCAGCACAGATTTTGCAGGTTTTGAAGCACTACTCTCATGGTTTCCACCTCCTTTTTTTCTGCTCATGTACCATCCTTTTCCTAGTAATTCTTGAGTTAGATTTTCAAGGGCACATACAGTACAGTATATATTCTAGTATGTATGATATACTATGTCCACAATTCAACAGAGCTAAACTTACTGAATGGGCTTAGGCATGCTTAATTCAATGCTAGACTGTGACCATCAAACAGGGACAGTCCTACCATTAGGCAGGGTAAGGCAGTTGCCTCAGGCGACAGAAGCTGGGGGCAGGGAGGGAGGGATATGGTGGTGAGGTATTCAAAGGCAGAGCTGTGTGTGCCACATGGCCTGCTCTGTGCCCCCTAAACTACCCTGCTGCCCTCAAATGTGGTGGAAGACAACTGTCATGTCACCAGCACTGAAGTAAGATTCACTGCCACTCCAGTTTGTGTTTGTTCATGGGATTGGGAGGGTGCCATCTTGTCTGTCTCAGGCAGCAAAAGGTCTTGTATCCAATAGCCTTTCCATTCTTCATTTTAAATGGGAAAGTAGGAGTAGGTTTGGAGTAGTGTTTAGCAGATGAAGAAGTAATGATAGTGGGGCAAAAAAGACCATCTCAATGGAGGCTGGTGCCTTCAATATTGGTGGGGCTGTGAAACAGCCGGTCAGAACCAGTCAGAACTCTAAAGGAGCTATCCAAGGTGCTGAAGCTATTTTGGGGATAACCAGAGCCAACACCCTCCACTGGACCATCCTATTGCAGACAAGGGTTAGTATGAGACTTTCATCTCCTCTGACATTGAAAAATGGTCAGATAAGAGCCTCCACAGCATATTCCTTTACTCCTCCTTGTACACGGCTGGTAAAGAGAGAAAGCATCTGCTGGAAATAGCACAAATGAGGTATGCTAATTTAGCATGTGCACTGTGCACATCCATAATGTTGATATTCATAAATAAATCACCTCCTATGTAAATGAGGCTGCCTGGATGTGTGAGGCTGAGATACGGCAATCCTGTTCATTAAATGAGTGAATAGCTTGCGGCATAATAGCCAGTGAGCAAGCAAACAGGTTCAGGCAAGCAACAGCTACATAACAGAACTGACACCATCATCACTACCATTCTGGAGAGTTTGATCTTACAAACAAGCAAACATTTCATTTTTTCCACTTAGATGTTGCAATTCATTTAACAGTTTTGGAACAGAAACCTGCCGAGTAATTCTGTGCTCAAAAATAATCATATACTTAGCATTAATACAGCACGTTTCAAGGGTACAAATTGTTTCACTTACATTATCTCAGTAACCCGGACAACATCACAGTAAGGCAAGTTAACTTGATTACCTGCAAGTGGCGGTGAGTTTCTGGCTGAGGATGAGATTTTAACTAGGGGCTTCCCAACTTACACTTGTAGAGTTGTAGCCAATGTTAGTCCTACTTTGAGTAGACCCATTGAAATAAATGGGGCTTGTGTCAGACTAACGTTGGATACAACCAAACAGCCTCATACTACATCAGTTATCTGCTGAGTCAGCTGAAAAAGACTTGACAATAAAGGAAGTACTTATATGCTGATTTATATTAAGTGAAGCCTTAAAGTAACTGGAGCTGTGGGCGAGTTAGAGACTCTCCTGATTTCCTGTACTGAGTGTGAGCTATTATAGGCTATCCCTGTCTTGCTCCAATGTCTCCTTAACATAGGCATGAGGGAAAAGTTGTTTTTGAAGCTATAAAATCATGTCATATTGACTCTGGGGTCTAACTGATGATCCTAAAAATTATGTATGGTGTGGAGAAAAGAGGCCTTCAAGAGGCAGCTGGACAACCATCTGTCAGGCATGCTTTAAAGTGGATTCCTGCATTGAGCAGGGGGTTGGACTCGATGGCCTTGTAGGCCCCTTCCAACTCTACTATTCTATGATTCTATGACTAAATGGGGCCTTGGTCTGATCCAGCATGGCTCTTCTTATGTACTAGCTGTGAACTAAACTGAACATTCTGTTAAATGCGTGAACACATGTAATGCATCTGTTTTATTTTTAAAAAATAGCGGCTGGGAGAGGATCAGGGTCAGGATTATGGTAAGGGTGCTGTTGTTGACCCCTTTCCAGCAACAGTGCTGAATTTCAGAGAAGCTCTGGGGTAGGGTGACCATATTTTGGAAACCAAAAAGGAGGACAACATGGCCGCCCCAAGGGGGCATGCCCACCAACATGGCCAGCCTCCAAGGGGGCGTGCCCACCAACATGGCCGGCCTCCAAGGGGGCGTGACCACCAACATGGCCAGCCCCCAAAGGGACGTGCCCACCCAAAGATGGCCTTCGTCACATGTCTGATTTCACAGCACACAATTAAGACAAACCTGTTCTGCATAACATCTTCATGTTAAAATCACTGAGACATTCAGTGTATCTGAAATTAACTTCACTCCTACTTTTGTAGCTTTTGCTGTACTTTAAAGCTTTTGCTATACTTTGTGTGATACAGTCTCCTTTTCCCTCACATATCTTTTCTGACTGCAAATCCTTCACTGGATGACCGTAGTCTCACCTTTCCTAACATTTAACACTCTTTCCTCATCACCTTTCTCATATCCATACTCACAGATTCAGCACTAAACAAATGAAGCAGTTGACAAGTGCAGAAAAATCTAGTACAGGAAAATCTAGTACAATAAATGAGTAATGTAGCATTCAGAAAGAGTATAAAATACTATTACCCTACAAACAGTCATGGAACAAAATGGACTAAAGGCTTGTAGCAGTTATTTCTCACTAGCATCTCTTAACTTGTTTCAACTTCTGGTTTATCAGTGAGAAACTAATCTAAAAATGTGTCATTATATCTCTGGTTCATTAGCCATGTAAACAAGCCCATGGTCAGTAGAAGTACAAAGAAAGGCCAGAACAGATGCCCATTATCACAATGCTAGACAAAGATCTTTCCCTCCTTTTATCCAAATGTCTCCTGAATTTACACTGCCTCAGTGTGCAGAGAACAGAAATCCCAATCAGAGAGTTTAATACTTTACCCAAAGAAAACTGAGTAGCAGATAACTCAGAAGCTATCATCTCCCTATGTCCTATCATACAATGCTATCCTATGACAACTCAGAAATAAGTCCTGTTGACTTCAATAAACCGTACTCCCAGATACATATGGGATTGCAGCTTCTTCACATTTGTTCACCTTAATATAGCAAGTGCAAGCCCCTCCTGTCAAGGAAAACTGTGCACTCACCAGAACCCGGCCTCGTGGATCATGCAACCAGCAGATGCTCTCAAAACTATGCTTTCAGAGCCTAGGAGTCCCAGACACAGTCAAACAAGACAAGACAAGCCACACTATGCACTCATATATTATCTTGCTGGGACAGAACAATTCTGGGACAAGGCAACACTTTGCTATCAACCAGACATAACAGTCATAAACAAAAATGAAAAACACACTACTTCATTGACATAGCACTACATAATGACACAAACGTTGCATTAAAGGAAGAGGGAAAGAGAAAACTATACACCACTGGCTATGTAAGTTAAAGAACTATGGTAACAGGAAAAAAGTTACAATTATTCCATTAGTTAGAGTGATTATGGAAAGGAGGACAGGGATCCTGTATCTTTAATAGCTGTATTGAAAAGGGAATTTCAGCAAGTATCATTTGTATGCATGCAGCACCTGGTGATATTCCCTCTACATTACAACAGTTAAAGCTGCAGGAGCCCATCCTAGCATGACCAGATACAAAAGAAGGCAGACATACACACCCCAGGAAAGATCAGCAGTAGCAGCATCCACGCACACCTCATGCTCACTAAAGGCAATAAAAATTAAAATTTACATACCCCTGCACACTTGCCCAAAGTGGGGGAAAACTCCACATCCTCCTGAAAGCAATTTAAACAACAACAACCTCCACACACACACTTAACTGGAAGGGGGGATAAAAATCCACCCCCACGCTCTCCAAAGGCAAAATAATAATGACAATATTAATAATAAACCACCCACACAATGCAAAATAAAACAAAAACATGCACACACCCATTGCAATAAAATAATATTAAAAATACAACACTCACCCACATACCCACCCAAGGGAAAATAATAAAAATCCAGACAAGCACCAAGGCAAAAAACAACCAACAGAACAAATACACACACTCACCAAGACTGAAAATACAATAAATATCCACACACACCAGCATACTCACCCATGGCAAACCTAATAATAATTTTAAAACACACACACATGCACCACCCCAATTAATTCATCAAAATATATCAAAAATATTAAAGAAAAGTTCACTAAACAGTAGCAGCACCCAACGATAAATGAAATCACATCCAGGCAGCCCCAGCCCCGAGTGCCAGGCCAGGCTAAGACGCCTGCACTCCCGACTGGGCCAGGCCACCCCATGGGCTTGAAGTCCAGCGTGTCACACTCCAGGCCAGGCCAGACTGCCCCACACCTGGCCAGGCTGTGCTGGGCCGGGTTGCCCTGCGCTGGGCCAGCTGCAACGCTCACCATGATGCCCCGGTGTGCCAGGAATGCCCCAGGACACCGGGTGAAGATGCTCCCCCACTGCGCCGCCCCATGGGTCACACTGGGTCAGGCTGCACTGGGTCAGGCTGCACTGTGCCAAGCTGTGCTGCCCGCACGCCATGCCAACTTGCGCGCCGTGCCAGGCCGTGCCACCCTGCATTGGCCCAGCACCCGTCCACCCCGCTTCCGCCTCGTCAACCCCACGCCCGCCCATCTCGCATGACCTGCACACTTGCCCGCCGCACCCTATGCCCGCCCCACCCACCCCGCAACCAGCAGCTGTGCACCCCACAACCACTCCACCTGCCTCACCTGCAGTTTGCCTGCCCACCCCGCACTCCACCCCCGCGCACCCGCTAGCCTCGGCCCACGCCCACCCCACAACTGCACACCCCACAACCGCACACCCCACAACTGCCTCATCCCACCCCACAACCCACTTGCCCCACCTGCACTGTACTCACCCCGCGCCCACCTACCTAGGGTAGGCTGACCATCTGAAAAGGAGGACAGGGCTCCTGTAACTTTAACAGTTGTAGAGAAAAGGGAATTTCAGCCAGTGTCATTTGTATGCAATTAGTTCCTGGTGAAATTCCCTCTTCATCACAAAGTTGCAGGGGGCCTGCCTTCTTTTGTATATGGTAGGGTGACCATATGAAAAGGAAGACAGGGCTCTTGTATCTTTAACAGTTGCGTAGAGAAGGGAATTTCAGCTGGTGTCCTTTGTATGCATGCAGCACCTGGTGAAATTCCCTCTTCATCACTGTAGTTAAAGCTGCAGGAGCCCTGCCCGCTTTTGTACCTGGTCACTCTAGTATAGCTCCTGCAGCTTTAACTACAGTGATGAAGAGGGAATTTCACCAGGTGCTACATGCATACAAAGGACACCAGCTGAAATTCCCTTCTCTACGCAACTGTTAAAAGTTACAGGAGCCCTGTCCTCCTTTTCATATGGTCACCCTAATTTAAATGGAATTTGCTTCCTTCCATGCACTTAAGCATGCTTAAGGAACGTTAGCAAGTGTTCCTTAAGCATGCTTAAGTGCATGGAAAGAAGCAAATTCCATTTAAATTAGGGTGACCATATGACAAGGAAGACAGGGCTCTTGTATCTTTAACAGTTGCGTAGAGAAGGGAATTTCAGCTGGTGTCCTTTGTATGCATGTAGCACCTGGTGAAATTCCCTCTTCATCACTGTAGTTAAAGCTGCAGGAGCTATACTAGAGTGACCAGGTACAAAAGCGGGCAGGGCTCCTGCAGCTTTAACTACAGTGATGAAGAGGGAATTTCACCAGGTGCTGCATGCATACAAATGACACCAGCTGAAATTCCCTTCTCTACGCAACTATTAAAGATACAAGAGCCCTGTCTTCCTTTTCATATGGTCACCCTAATTTAAATGGAATTTGCTTCTTTCCATGCACTTAAGCATGCTTAAGGAACACTTGCTAACGTTCCTTAAGCATGCTTAAGTGCATGGAAGGAAGCAAATTCCATTTAAATTAGGGTGACCATATGAAAAGGAGGACAGGGCTCCTGTAACTTTTAACAGTTGCGTAGAGAAGGGAATTTCAGCTGGTGTCCTTTGTATGCATGCAGCACCTGGTGAAATTCCCACTTCATCACTGTAGTTAAAGTTGCAGGAGCTATACTAGAGTGACCAGGTACAAAAGCGGGCAGGGCTCCTGCAGCTTTAACTACAGTGATGAAGAGGGAATTTCACCAGGTGCTGCATGCATACAAAGGACACCAGCTGAAATTCCCTTCTCTACACAACTGTTAAAAGTTACAGGAGCCCTGTCCTCCTTGGTCACCCTAAGGAAGCCCCAGCAGGTGCCCCGCGCCCCCGCGCCGCCCCCCCGCCGTGCGCCCCCGCGCCGCCCCCCCGCCCCGCGCCCCCGTGCGGCACCCCCACCCACCCCGCACCCCCGCGCCTCCCCCACACCCGCCGTGCGCACCCGCGCCGCCCCCCCCGCCGCACGCACCCGCACCGCCCCCCCGCCACGAGCACCCGCGCCGCCCCCCCGCCGCGAGCACCCGCCCCGCCGCCCCCCACCCCCCACGAGCACCCGCGCCGCCCCCCCACCCCCCACGCGCTCCTTACCTGCTGCTGCTGGGGCGTCCGTTTCCCTCCGTGCTTGGAATCTACTGAGAAACAGGCTTCTTGGCCTGTCTCTCAGCAGTGCGCCGAGTGATGACGTCATCACCCGGCGCGCTACTGAGGGATAGGCCGCGAAGCCTGTTTCTCAGTAGATTCCGAGCACCGGTGGGAAGCCCCAGCAGGTAAGTGCCCCGCGTCCCCGCGCCGCCCCCCCCGCCGTGCGCCCCCGCGCCGCCCCCCCGCCCCGTGCCTCCCCCACACCCGCCATGCGCACCCGCGCCGCCCCCCCGCCGCGCGCACCCGTGCCGCCCCCCCCGCCGCGCGCACCCGCCCCGCCCCCCCCCGCCACGAGCACCCGCGCCGCCCCCCCGCCGCGAGCACCCGCCCCGCCCCCCCGCCGTGAGCACCCGCCCCGCCGCCCCCCACCCACCGCAAGCACCCGCGCCACCCCCCCCACCCCCCACGCGCTCCTTACCTGCTGCTGCTGGGGCGTCCGTTTCCCTCCGTGCTTGGAATCTACTGAGAAACAGGCTTCTTGGCCTGTCTCTCAGCAGTGCGCCAAGTGATGACGTCATCACCCGGCGCGCTACTGAGGGATAGGCCGCGAAGCCTATTTCTCAGTAGATTCCGAGCACCGGAGGGAAACGGACGCCCCAGCCGGTAGGTGCCTCGCGCCGCCAGCCTCCCGCCACCGCCGCGTGACCCCCCGCTGCCCCGGTTTGCCCCCGCCGCCCCGCGGTTGGCCCAGCTCGCCCCAGGGCCATCTGGTCACCGTTTTGGGGGGCTAAATTTCCGGATTTGGCCCCCCCAAATGGTATTTCCGCCCGGATGCGGATTTGCACCCCATTTCCCGGACATGTCCGGACAAATCCGGGTGTCTGGTCACCCTACTCTGGGGGACCACATTCCAGTGGTGGGCAGGGCTGAAGATAAAATGGGGTGGGGGCAAAGGCAAAAGTACCAAATAATGCCAGTATATCGCAGCTTAAAGCTCTTACTTGCAGTCGCTAAGCCTTAGGAGAGGCATTTCTATCTTTTAAAGTGGTGGGGGGCATGAAAAAGCTGGGAAACCACCAAACGATCAGCAGTAGGGGGAAAGGGTGTGTGGCCATCTGGTGAATCCTGGAGGGCCAGACTGGGATCCCAAGCAGGCTGAATTTGGCCCACAGGCCTGAGGTTTTGCACCCCTGGACTGGATGTGGTGGTAACTTTCCCCCCTTACACCACAGTCCTGATGAAAATCTCTGTCCCTGCCTGCGATTTGCTAGATGAGGGAACCTACCATGATGCAATCCTGATCAAGCTTTCCTGCAGCGACTCAACATAGACACCTGAAATACAATCGCGCATTTAACATAATGTGTACTTTGGTCCTGATAAGTGCTGCTGGAATGGCACTCAGCACACACTCTCTGACTTGGTAATTCCACATTCCATAAGAACCCGCTGGCTGAACTTAATTTGCCCCAGTCTGCCTCAAAATCCAGAACTTGTGTAGGCCTAAAAACAATAAAACTGCAGCTATGTCTGGACCTGGTTGCAATTAGGCTTCTGCTCTGAATGTAGCTTTTGAAGGAGGGTGGGGAGGAAGACCACCCACCTCCAAAAGATGAGTGTGGGCATCCTTCCCCAGCCTGAAAAAACAGGACACCTTAGGGTACTGTAATTATTCTAGTAGCTCTTCTTCCTCACTCCACTACAGATGTATTTGCTCAGCTTCTAGGAGCAGGCAAGTTGGAACTTGGCCTTTGGGTATGACGGTCTGGAAGTGATAATCATTCCACAGGTAGGTGCTAGGGTGCCTCACGGTTCCTGGCAGGCTGTAACACAGCCCTTCTACAGCTCAGCCAAGAAAATATCTGCTTCAAGTCTGGGATCCTTGAAAAGTTCCTCGGTGGCTATCATGCTTTATCTCACCTGGTGTTGCTCACTTTTGTTGTTGTTAAAAAGAGTCATATGACAGCGTTTGAGTGTCTTTGTCTTGAGGGGAAATGATGACCCCCCCAAAGAGCACAGTGCCCCTGGGCATTTACAGAGTGCTTTTCTTTGTAGAACGAAACCAGTTTCTGTCTCAATGCCATCCTGTAAAAGAGAATATAGGATGTAGGGAAATTCATAAAGTACAACTCAGTTGGTCTTTCCAATGGAAACAGTGTAAACATTCTGCTTTTTTTTTTGCACAGGTTTGTATGTAACAATAAAGGGAGAATCTGGCACAGCTTTTATAACTGACATGCTGTGAATAATAGGAAAATTCTCCTTTTGATGCAACTCAGCTTTTCATCTTCCTATTCTGGCTGCTCAAGGTAATAAACATTGACCTGGTTGGCATCTAATATCAGAGACTGATCTATTCCCTGATCTGTCTAGCTCTACAAACCTCTCTCAATCAGCATATACTTGCAGTGCAACTCTATGCATCTCTATTCAGAAGGAAGTCTTATTAAGTTCAGGGGCTTACTCCCAGGTAAATGTGTATAAGACTGCAGCCTTGTTATGCTTATTTGCAAAATAATAATACTAAATCAATTTTTGTTTTTAAAAGCAGGGCTTTGTGTTATTAACCATTGGGTTAAATCTGGCTAGCTAACAGGTTATTCTGCACTGTGATCCTATGTGTGTTTGCATTAGGAATCCCCCTCCCTGCCACTGATACCAACAGAATTTTTTACAAAGCAAACTACATTTGGGGCTGCAAACATAAGGAAGTTGCGTTGCAAGAGGAGACCAAAGGTCAATCTTGTCTAAATACTAGCCAGTCCCTTGTTTTGAGGCTTGCTGTGATGGAGCTAGCCATCCTTCCATGTTTGGTACTAATACAAGGCATCTGAAATGCTCACCATCATGCAAGACTATTGGCCATGCTGGGTGGGGTTAATGGAAGTTGTAGTACACGAACATTTGGAGGACCATAGATTCCTCACTCCAGCCTTAGTAGATCATCTGTGGTGTGATACGCCCTGCATTCCCGGGGATTGAAGCCCAAAAGCATCCTGAACTCTTATCACACCTGCCCAGAACAAAGATAGAGTTCTAAAGGAAAGGCGTTAAAGAAGTGCCCCACATAAAACAATCAAAATAAGAAAACAGTATCCTGATCAATTCCAGATCATTGAATGAGCTATTGTTATACTGCTCATGCTAAAGCTGCTATAGGCTGAGGGTGGGCAGATTATAGATCTGGATCTGCGGATAGTGCTCTGGGTAATTTGTAATAGATCAGCAAGGATTTCTGACTCCCAACTACTTAACAATAACAGCAACAAAATTATTTCCCTCCTGCCCTAATGTACTGCAGAAATGAAGAAAACGTAGGGTAACTATGAATGGACTTTTCTGTGGCAGGACTGTGAGCTCTGATCATCAAAAACTAATTTCTGGGCTCAGCATTCTTTTATTCTAAGTGTATGTCTTTCACACAAGTGCCGGTTGGTGGATCTCTGGGATCTAGTAAAAAACAAAGTAGATCTCATAAGCCTGAAGTCTTCCCATCCCCGCTATAGGCATAAGTGATGCAAAAAGTAGCAATGGTAGGATTAACACACTAGTTTGTACCATGAACTACTTTTGCCATCACTTCCTATGTAGAGGTAGCAACGCTAAGGGAAGCAGCCATCTGGGAACAACTTAGTACTAAAACGAATTTAACACCAGAATCAGCTTTGGAATTTCATGGTATAGGGTCTGATGCTCGTCTCAGTATTCGGTTCTGAAATTTAATAAAATTCAAATGAAGATTTTTGAGTTGGACTTTGTCCTTTTAAATTGGTATTTGACTAGTTGGGCAAAAATGCACTAAACTTTAATGGGGGTCAAATTATTAATGGAGGCACAGTCGTGCCTCCATCGTTAAGGGCCGTCAGTAAAAAACACATGCCGCCATGTTAAAGTGATAATGGGGGGGGGGTCATTCTAACAGCCATAAAATCGAAAATGTTTCATCAACCTTTCTGAAATTTACAGGTGCCAGAAAGAAATGTTTGTTTTACATTACCTGAAAATTTCAAGAAGATTGGTGAAAGATGGAGGGAAGGAGAGCAGTTTAAGGTAGAAAAGGAATACAAACTTCTCTCCCTGCTTTTGTAAAATTTACTTCCGGGTTGAGACTTTTTGTGCTCTCAATTTGCATAATTTCTAGAGCCTTATTAACTAATCCAGTGGTGGGGTCTTCTTCCTCCTTGACTGTAGTTGATGGAAAGCTTTTCGTTTTTTTAAAATTCCCTTCGGTTGACTTTTAAGGACTATTTTAACCTCTCATTCAAGTCAATGACGCAGCCATCTTCCCTCATAACACAACATTGACACACGCTCAGTAGTGTCGCTCCCCCCCCTCCCTCCTGCCTTAGAATGTGGGGTGGGTGAGTGAAATAGCCACTGCCTCTATAGCACAGACCTTTTGAGTGAAGAAGAAGAGTTTCTCTTTTCTCTTCTGGAACATGCATTCCTTTGGCTCTGAGAGTATTTTGGGCTATCTTCATAAGGCCAGTTTGCTCTTTTGCTCCCTGGTGAAGCAGGGTGTGGTTCCTCTGGATCCATGACAACCTGATCTTCAGATCTTTCCTGGGAATAGGTAGCTATACCTTTCTTTCTATCCCCCCACCCCATACACACACAGTGCTCCTTCCCTCTTTTCTAAGAGTTTGGTCCATACTGCTATAGTTGAAAGCTTCAAACACTTCATTTAATTAATTTGGGGCCGTTTTAAGTACAACACTGAAACCTTTCAAAGTGCTTCTGGGCCTACAGCACTGGTTTCGGTCTAGTCACCCTGTTTTTCTAATAAGGTTTAGAAACAGTTGAGCTGTCGTTTATTTTGCATAGTGTACACACATGGATTTTCTTTCTAATCCTTGCAGTCTACACTGGCTCCCTCCGTGATGTGTTTTTGGATGCAGACAACCCCTTTTTTGTTCCAGCAGGCCTTTGGCAAATAATCTGGACCTCTGTCTATACCTTTGACTTTTAAATTGTTATGTATTTAAAATGTTTAAAATGCTTTAATATTGAAAAGTATTTAATTATATTTTTAACTTTTGTATATTTAGGCTGACCACATGAAAAGGAGGACAGGGCACATGTAACTTTAACAGTTGTAGAGAAAAGGGAATTTCAGCCAGTGTCATTTGTATGCAATTAGTCCCTGGTGAAATTCCCTCTTCATCACAACAGTTAAAGTTGCAGGCACTATACTAGAGTGACCATATACAAAAGAAGGCAGGGCCTCTGCAACTTTAACTGTTGTGATGAAGAGGGAATTGCATACAAATAACACTGGCTGAAATCCCTTTTTCTCTACAACTGTTAAAGTTACATGAGCCCTGTCCTCCTTTTCATATGGTATATAGTGTATTCCTATTTATAGGTTTTAGCTGTATATGTTTTAGTTTTGTAAGGCTGCCCTGAGGCCCAGCATTGGGCAAAAGGCAGGATACTACTACTAGTAGTAGTAGTAGTAGTGCTGTTTCAGATTTCACTTCTGCATCTGATGTTCTTTTGCATTTACTTTTCTTTATAAACCATTCATATCTTAAGACTTCTTGTGTGGCATGTTTTCATTGGTTTAACAAGTTAAAAAGGGTATTCACTGTTTTCATGCTTATGTTATAAAATCTATTTTCAACAGGCCTAGTAACTTCAAGAGTAACAGAGTTGGGGGAAATCCTCAATCTCTTTGCTATCAGAGGCACTGAGTAAGGGACCCATAGAGATAATTTAGACTGACCCCAACCACAAAACACTATTCTCCCTTCTGAAGAGATCTGGACCACAGACTACTAAAGACAAACAAAGTAGCAGGCCATAATAACAGTTCTCATGTGGCCATTTGCCTTATGAGGCAGGTACTCTGTGGGCTACCAAATGGAGGGACTTCAGGAGGTACTCTGTGGGCTACCAAATGGAGGGACTAACAAGCCATAAAGCTGCCTGGCTGGGTCTGCCAGAAATCCAGCCTCAACACTCCTGGAAGGTCCATGTTCTATAGCACCTGCTGTCAGATGAACTTGAGGGAATCCCTCCCTCCACCCCTGGGTTTAATTTACTGTCTTCCCCTGGCTGGACCTTGCAGGAAACTATAGGGACAGACAGAGCAGGCATTCATAGCACACATAGAATTCTAAGACTGGCAAATCTAAAAGCAAGTGTGTTGCTTTTCAAGAACCAAGGAAATTCAATGGGTCTTAATTTTGAGTAAATATCTAGGGATGGAAATGCAGCCTGTGCAAGAACTGAGTAGGGTGACCATATTTGGGAAACCAAAAAAGAGGACACCTAGTGGGTGGCAGGAAAATGGCTTTCTGGGGCCACCTTAAAGTCCCCAATTGGAGCGGAGGAGGGGAAAGCATGTCATTCTCACTAGGGGTGTGCACGGACCCCCCGGATCGGATCGGGACCCGGATCGGGACCTCCAATTTTGTCCCGGACCGGTTCGGACAAAATCGGAGGCCCCCCGGACCGGATCGAGTCCGATCCCGATCCAAAAATCGGAAATTTTTGGATCGGCCGCCATTTTTTTCCCCATAGACTTGCATTGCAATGCAAGTCTATGAGGAAAAAATGGCGGCGGGTGGGTAAGGGGGGGCCTAACTCCCTCCCCCCCCCGGGGCCGTCCGCTGTGGACGGCCCCGGCAGGTAAACCCCCTCCCCCGCGCTCCCTACCCCCCCTGGGGCCGCCTGCTTCCATCCGCTGGCGCCCGCGGGCGCCAGCGGATAGAAGCGGACGGCTCCGGGGGGGGGGGGTAAGCCCCCTTCCCCGCCACTTACCTTCTCGGCACGTCCGGCGCCGGCGGCTACTACCAGCGGGCTCCGCGGCCTACTCTCGAGTAGCGCGCCGGGTGATGACATCACCCGGCGCGCCACCCTGGAGCAGGCCGCGGAGCCTGCTGGTAGTAGTAGGCGCCGGCGCCGGACGGGAGCCGCCGGGCCGGGCAGGTAAGGGCCCCCCTCCCCCCTCCCCCCTCCGCGCGCCCCCTCCTCCCCCCTCCCCCCTCCGCGCGCCCCCTCCTCCCCTCCACGCACCCCCTCCTTACCTTTCCGGCCCGGCGGCTCCCGTCCGGCGCCGGCGCCTACTACTTCCAGCAGGCTCCGCGGCCTGCTCTAGAGTAGCGCGCCGGGTGATGACATCACCCGGCGCGCCATCCTAGAGCAGGCCGCGGAGCCTGCTGGGAATAGTAGGCGCCGGCGCCGGACGGGAGCCGCCGGGCCGGAAAGGTAAGGGCCCCCCTCCCCCCTCCGCGCGCCCCCTCCTCCCCTCCACGCACCCCCTCCTTACCTTTCCGGCCCGGCGGCTCCCGTCCGGCGCCGGCGCCTACTACTTCCAGCAGGCTCCGCGGCCTGCTCTAGAGTAGCGCGCCGGGTGATGACATCACCCAGCGCGCCATCCTAGAGCAGGCCGCGGAGCCTGCTGGGAGTAGTAGGCGCCGGCGCCGGACGGGAGCCGCCGGGCCGGAAAGGTAAGGGCCCCCCTCCCCCCTCCGCGCGCCCCCTCCTCCCCTCCACGCACCCCCTCCTTACCTTTCCGGCCCGGCGGCTCCCGTCCGGCGCCGGCGCCTACTACTTCCAGCAGGCTCCGCGGCCTGCTCTAGAGTAGCGCGCCGGGTGATGACATCACCCGGCGCGCCATCCTAGAGCAGGCCGCGGAGCCTGCTGGGAGTAGTAGGCGCCGGCGCCGGACGGGAGCCGCCGGGCCGGAAAGGTAAGGGCCCCCCTCCCCCCTCCGCGCGCCCCCTCCTCCCCTCCACGCACCCCCTCCTTACCTTTCCGGCCCGGCGGCTCCCGTCCGGCGCCGGCGCCTACTACTTCCAGCAGGCTCCGCGGCCTGCTCTAGAGTAGCGCGCCGGGTGATGACATCACCCGGCGCGCCATCCTAGAGCAGGCCGCGGAGCCTGCTGGGAGTAGTAGGCGCCGGCGCCGGACGGGAGCCGCCGGGCCGGAAAGGTAAGGGCCCCCCTCCCCCCTCCGCGCGCCCCCTCCTCCCCTCCACGCACCCCCTCCTTACCTTCCCGGCCCGGTGGCTCCCGTCCGGCGCCGGCGCCTACTACTACCAGCAGGCTCCGCGGCCTGCTCTAGAGTAGCGCGCCGGGTGATGACATCACCCGGCGCGCCACCCTAGAGCAGGCCGCGGAGCCTGCTAGTAGTAGTAGGCGCCGGCGCCGGACGGGAGCCACCGGGCCGAGAAGGTAAGTGCCCCCCTCCTCCCCCCCCCCCGCTGTCCACTTTCATCGGCGGGCGCCCGCTGGCGCCCGCCAATGGAAGCGGCGGTGGGCGCCAGTGGGCGCCCGCCGATCCGCCGATCCGCCGAACCGGTTCGGAGCTTTTTCGGACCGGTTCGGATTGGATCGGCCGATCCAGCTGCGGGATCGGAAATCGGATAATTTATCCGATTTCCCACTGGACCGGACTCGGATCGTGGATCGGGTCCGATCCAGTGCACATCCCTAATTCTCACCCCCACCCCACTGCTTCAATCAGGCCTTTTTCTATAATGTCTGGGAATGACACATTTTTCCCTTTTAAGACCTTGATTGGAGCAGTAGGAGAGAATGACACACCTCCAGAAAGCATGTCATTCCCCCCTGCAACGCTAGTGGTGGCCTTAAAAGGGAAAGTGTGTAATTCCAGGTCATTATAGACTATTGCATAAAATCCCCCCTGACACCGAGGATAGAACAAAAACCAGGAGAAATCTGGGGAAATCATGACAGTTTTTTAAAAAAAATTATTATTCCATTTATATCACACCTTTTTTTCTGCCAAGAAACCCAAGGTGGCATACATAATCCTCCTCCTCTCCATTTTATCCTCACAACAGCAACCCTGTGAGGTGGGTTGGGCTGAGCATCTGCAACTGGCCCAAAGTCACCCAATGGGTTTCCATGGCTAAGTGGGGAGTAGAACCCAGATCTCCCAGCTCCCAGTCCAACACTTTAGCCACTAGGCCACACCCTACTGGTCACCCTAGAATTGAGCCATGCCAAGTTGGAAGCAGATCAGTTTGTGCCTTAATTTTTAGGATAGTTTTTTTTAAAGTTTGACTTCAATTTTTTTTCTAAAATTCAAGGCATAAACCAATCTGCTTTCAACTTGGCATGGCTAAAGCCTTACTTAAGAAGTACTATGGTGCCAAGTTTAATCTCTTCATCTTTACTTTCTTTTTTTTTAATGTACTGCTCATGGCCCTAGACCCCAAAGAGGAGTATTGGGTTTGAAGTTAAACAAAAATCCTAAAACTCAAGGCATAAACAGAACTGCTTCCAACTTGGCATGGCCCAATCCCTACTTAAGAGCTACCATGCTGTCAAGTTTCATCCCTTTATCTTTAAAAATGATGGAATTGTAAGCATTTTAGTTAATTTAAAAAATTAATTGAAGTTTTAAACATTTCTAAAAATCAAGGGATGAACGGATCTGCTTCCAACTTGGCATGGCTAAATCCCTACTTCAGAGCTACCATGGTGTCAAGTTTCATCTCTTTATCTTTAATTTCATTTTTAAAACTTGTACTGCTCAAGGTCCTGGACCCCAAAGAGATTTCTGTTTGAACTTTAAAACATTCCTAAAAATCAAGGCATGAACGGATCTGCTTCATACTTGGCATAGCTATATCCCTACTTAAGAACTACCATGATGCCAGGTTTCATCTCTTTATCTTTAAAAATGAGGGAGATGCAAGCATTTTGGTTGATTTATTAATGTTAAAAGTGAGTTCAACACATAACACTAGCTTTGATTTTATATTGGATGTCAAGATGGTATAACATCCTGGCTGATGCTGGCTTGGTTGTCAACTGTATAATATCCAGTCATCTGTTACACAAAGCCATGAAATTCATTAAACAAAAAACCTACGGTTTACAAAAACAATGTTAAGCCTCTACAGTTTCCAACCAAGCACCAAAAAGCAGGGAAATTGGGAGTTAAGGCTCCCAAGCCTTAATGCCACATCCTCCCTAAGGAGGCAGAAAGTGCAAGTGCAATTCTCATTCTCCCAAAGCAGATAAACCATGAGGACAGGGTGGAGAATATGATATGCAGAGGTGACTGTGGGGTTGTGGAAAACTGATCATGAACAACTTAGGGCCACCTACTTCTCTTTTTTTGTTTAGAGCAGCCCTTCCCCAACCTGGTGCCCTCCAAAGGTGTTGGACTACAACTCCCATCATTACAAGTCAGTATGTCCCATGGTCAGGAATGCTGGGACTTGTCATCGCAAACACCTGGAGGGCAGCAGGATGGGGAATGCTGTTCCATACCCTTACCAAATACAGGGTCTGCCCAATACTTTTCTCTCACACACATCTCGCATATAGCAGCACTCTTGATAACAAAAGGGGCACTATTCATTACAGATCTAGAACCAGAGCATGTGCCAGGCACTTCCAACTTTTGGTCAATATCCTGCCTTTCAAAGAACCAATGTTTTTTTTCTTAAAATGTATTTATAAAAAATATACTGTTCACTCCCCACAATCCCTGCACAATACATCATCTCATCAAAGCAACAGTGAAGCAGAAGAGGTTTAGTTTGGCTGTCTTGAACACCTTTCAGATGAGATTAGTTTGCAATCCTATATCTCTTGGGAGAAATCCCTAGTGAATTCAGTGGCACTGGCTTCTGAGAAGACATGTATAGGAGTCAACCTTCTCCAGCCTGGTGCTCCCCAGATGTGTTGCACTGTAACTCCCATGTTATGTGTTATGGGGAAGACAAAAATCAATTCATACTTAATTTTAAAATAATACTTACGCATGAAAGTATTAGGTGGTAGCTCTGACTTTGATCTCACACTGCTGAACGAGTAAGAGAAATCCTTTATCTGATATTCAAGAAACAGACATCCTATGCCATGTGTTGAAAACGAATGTTGATGTCTGAAGGGCTATCTGGATTAGGTGTTCAAGATTCATTCATTGTTGTTTCATTTGGTTTTGACAGTTTATTTAAAGTGATGCAGCTCTTTTGTAGTTCCTTGATTGATCACATATCTTAATGCTGGAAAACATCATACTTTAGTACAGATGTGGGCACAAAATAGATCTATCCTGATGATTTGGACATCAACTCGCGGCATTCCTGATAACTGCCCATGCTGATAGGGGCTTTTACAAGTTGAATTCCAAAACATCTGAAGATCTACATTCTGCCTTCCCTTGTTCTTGAACAACATTCCCCAACCTGGTGCCTGTCAGATGTGTTGGGTTGCAACTCTCAACATAAGGAGATGCTCTAAGAAATGAGAAGTAGCTGGTCCTAAGTTGTTCATCATCATTTCCCACAACCCCACAGTCACCTCTGCAGATCAAATTGCATATCTAGATTTTTGAGATGACAAGTCCCATTCCTGACCATGGGACATACTGACTTGCAATGATGGGAGTTGTAGTCCAACACCTTTGGAGGGCACCAGGTTGGGGAAGGGCTGCTCTAAACAAAAAAAGAGAAGTAGGTGGCCCTAAGTTGTTCGTCAACAGTTTTCCACAACCCCACAGTCACCTCTGCATATCATATTCTCCACCCTGTCCTCATGGTTTATCTGCTTTGGGAGAATGAGAATTGCACTTGCACTTTCTGCCTCCTTAGGGAGGATGTGGCGTTAAGGCTTGTGAGCCTTAACTCCCAATTTCCCTGCTTTTTGGTGCTTGGTTGGAAACTGTAGAGCCTTAACATTGTTTTTGTAAACCGTAGGTTTTTTGTTTAATGAATTATTATTATTACCCATGTGTTAAAGATCAGCGAATCCACACATACAGCCAATCCAAATGCTTCAAAGTACTGTGAACAGGAAATTCTCTTCATAGATTCTCCACTATTATTTCATATACTGCTGTAAATGGGGTATGGCTCAGAGCCAACCAGACCTTTTCCTTAGGACTAAATAGAAAGGCAAGATAAACACCCTATGTAAGAATTGAAATGAAGCACAGACTCAATTAACATTTTCCCACTGTGCAGCTTGAATCCAACTTTGCCAAACCATTCCTTATATTCCAAACAATGTTAGTAGCAACAGAAAAAGGGGGGGGGGCGGGGAAACATGCCACTCAGGCTTTGTTCAAAAGAACAAAGCTTGGAAATCCATCCCTACACCAACTGTTACTTCTTGCCTACATCAGATCTCGGAATTAATAACGTTTGGACATGTGGCAGCCAGGAAGCATAATCATGATTTTCTATTTACGAGTATCTGTTCCCATTTTATTTATTTATGGAAATATTATCTTTATTTTTCCTATTCTTTCGGGATACCTCTGAGACGTTATCGTGCACTAATAAGCCTCTGAATGTTACTGGTTTCTTGTATAAAAATAGGTGAAGAAGAAGATGATGATGATGATGATGATGATGATGATAGTGAGCACTGGTGTATGGGATAATTGACATAGGCGTGAGGAAATCGAAGCTGCTTCCTTGCTCGTCCTTCTGCAGTAGTTTACTTTCTTTGATTTCCTCCTTCCCTTCCACTTTTCCTCCCGCTCTCCTTGCGCTGTCTCCCAGATTTGTTCGGCTACGCCGTGTCCGTGCCTGCCTCTTTCTGGGACGCAACACCCCCGCCCTTCCCTTGCTGGTAAATTGATTTCTGTCTCTCCCGTCGGCCCTAGGTCGTCCGGGGGGCGTGGGGAAGCGCGCTAGGACCCAACAGGCAGGCAGGCGCTGCTCCCATGTGCTCCGGTTCCCTCCCCCTGCCTGCCTATCTCTATTGTCTGAGCAGCCCGGCAGCGGCAGCGGCGGCGACGGCGGCCCGGGCAGGGATGCGCGGCTGGGGCAGCGCGCAGGCAAACGTGCACAGCTGGCGGCGCTGATCGCTCAGTCGCCTTCCCTCCCACCCACACCTCGAGTTCGGAGCTGCAGGCTAGTGGGGGACATGTGCCCCGCAGCGCCGGGCGTGAGGATCTGAGTGGATCGGCTCCGAGAGAATGATGGACTCCCGCCGCGCTGCCCCTCGGCTCCTGCTGGCCGTCGCGGCTCTTCTCCTGCGCGCCCCCAGAGGTGAGTGTTGGCTTGGCCGCGGGAGATGGGAAGCGGCCCCGATCCAGCCTCCCACCTCCACCCCTGCTTTTGCCGTGTGTGGGGAGGCGATGAGCAGAGGATCCGCGCGCGCTCTTGTCTTAGATCAGAGGGTCCCGCGTGATCTCTTGTTCCGAGGGGTTCCCCTGACACCCAACCCAAAGACCAGATGCCGTTCATTCCTCATAGAGACTTGTTCGTCGGGGGCCCCTTGGAAATCGGGTTTGGAAAACTAACATGTGTTCTCTTGTGATCGCCATGGAAACAGTGAACACCTCTACACGTCGGCGCTGTGTGTGTGTGTGTGTAGACTAAATCGGTGGGATCCTCGCTCTCTTTCCCTCCCTCTTAGGGCTACTCCGTGTAAGTGCCCCACTCCGAACCCTACACCCATCCCTCCGCCCCATGCCTGTGCTTTGCTGTTGCTCTTAGATCTTTGCTATGGGGGTTACCTGCTGCTGGTGCCTAGGGGCAAGACGGCTTCTCCCAAGATTTATGTTGAAATGCAAATGAATAATCCTAGGTCGGTTGCTGCTGCTATAATTCAATTAGTTTTTGGTAGCGCCCCCTCCCCTCCCCGCCTTTCATCAGGGCAAAATTAATCCCTACAGTGCATCTCTCCCCCCACCCCATGCCACTCCATCTTTTCTTTAAGGTAGGCAGGCTATTTGCAAATTATTCAAGCCATAGAACTGATCCCATGTCCCTTGGGAAGCTGAAGCTAATAAAAGTGTATCTTGAAGAGAGCGAGCAAGCCAGCCAGATTCCTTACCTGTTCTGGCTGAGTCTCTCACCCCTTTAAATGTTCCATCTAATTCATAATTCCCTGTCACTCAACCCTCTGAAAAGCTCTTTTCCGAACATAGGTGTTTCTGGTTATTTATTTCTATGTGATCTGACCCTTATTGCTGTTCCCTGACTTTTATATCTGTGATCATTTTTATTTCTTTCCTTTTTTAAAATTATTTTTTGCACTCATGATTTGCCCCAATAATATGCCACCAGGGGTGTGTTTATTTAAAAACTCCTCTACAGGTGACCAAGATGTATTAGCAGCACTTTTAACAACCATGCATGGGTGGAAATGTTTCCCTGACAGAATGTGCTTAATATATGTATAGACCAGCCTTCCCCAACCCAGTGCCCTCCAAAAGTATTGGACGACAACACCCATCATCCCCAGCCAGCAAGCATGATTAGTCCAACACTTCAGGAGGGCACCAGGTTGGGGAAAGGCTGCTCTAGACCACTGCCACCTTCCCTTCCTGTGG
Source organism: Anniella stebbinsi (assembly GCA_029215795.1). Classification (NCBI taxonomy): domain Eukaryota; kingdom Metazoa; phylum Chordata; class Lepidosauria; order Squamata; family Anniellidae; genus Anniella; species Anniella stebbinsi. Next base: position 262,768,740 of record JARDYH010000001.1, read on the forward strand.
TATAAATCTGCAAGGCTCTGGGTGCATAAGCAATGCCTCCGGGTTCTCACATTTGATCATCGCACTACTATGTGCCTGTCAGATTTAAGAGCTACCTCTGGAGCCATATGCACAGCATTTGAAGGAGAAATACTACCCAAGCTGCACCCTTAATGCTGGTTGTGTGTATACACCGTATTGTCAGCACTATATCTCTGGGGTGATTTTTTGGTTTGTTTGTTTTTGGCAGATAAGTTCCCAATGATATTTTGCTCAGAGCAATTCCAGGCTGGATCGTTGTTCCAGTACGGGAAAGCAGACAAAACCTGTGCTGGTTCGGGCTGAGGATGCTTCTGAGCTCAGTATCAGTGGGGTCCATTTTACAGTGATGAAAAAATCTTCCTGGTGCAGTTGATTAAAGGGTTGCTTTTGGAGCAACCAGGAAATATTATTGCCTGAAATCATAAAGTGTATGTGTGTGGGAGAGAGAGAGAGAGAGAGAGAGAGAGATTATATTTATTGTTAGTAGTGTCTGCTTTTGACGTGATTACAAAACTGGTGGATATTTTAATGGAGGGATACTGGGTTTCACAAGATGGCATAAGAGAGGAAGAGGTTTTTATGGCTGAGGGAGTGAGAAATGCAGGGATATGGTAGGATAGCCTACTTCAAATTGACACCCTCCAGATGTCTTGGACTAAAACTCCCATAATCCCACAGCTAGCGATGGAAGTTGTAGTCCAACACATCTGGAGTGTGACAATTTGAAAATGACTGTGGTAGGACTTTGAGGGGGGTGGAGGACCCCCCCAGCCTGTTTAGAGGGAGCTAGATCCATCATAGAATGTTGTGGGGGGGTACATTTGGGTCATGTTGTCAAGCTGATGAGGTGGAAATTGATGGAAGAAATAGTAATTAGCAGAGAGGGAGCAGAGGTGACAGAGGTCACACCCTTGGGAAGCCAAATTTGTAAAGAGCCCACTTGTTTCCTCTCCACTGCCCCTTCCCCATTCTGGGACCTAACTGGACAGGGTGTGATGTCATGGTATCTCTGCCATCTGCTCCTTCTTTAGGGGGAACTAGTGTAACCCAGAGCCTGGGGGAGGCACGATAAGAGATCCCTGCAGAGCTCGGCATCATTTAATGGACTCATTGTTCTGTGGGGTGGGGGCATTTGTTTGATTCTCTGCTTGTTTGCTGCTGTGCATGCTTATCATATGGAGGAGCAGGTGGGGACAGCAAAAGAACTCAGCCTGTGGAACCTGTATTATGGTCCTAGATATACGGCTTTGCGAGTGTATGTATGCTAGTTTTATTGTTGAACAGAGCACTTTCCTACATTGCCAACGGCTGCTAACATCAACATAACATCTTCTCCTTGTCCAGCTGGTGTAAATCGAGGATAGGATTGTGCTGTCAGGGGGGGTTGCATTTTGTTTGTTTTTAACCCATTATTTTCTTTGGTTAAAAAGTGATTTTGCAACTTCAGAACAACCACACGATTAAAGTTGTATGTGCTGATCCAGAATGGACCCAACATTTTTTGATTTTCAACAATAACAACAACAAAAGTGTGGAATGGCCTGCCGGAGGAGATTCGACAAATTAGCAGTCTTCTGGAATTTAAGAAAGCCGTGAAGACTGTTCTCTTCCGGCAGGCCTATCCAGTTTAATTTTAAGATGTTTTTAATAATGTATTTGTTTTTATCTGTTTTAACGGTTTATCTATTTTATTGTTTTATATTTATATTTGATGTTGTTCCCCGCCTCGATCTAGATGGAGAGGCGGGTTAGAAATGAAATAAATAAATAAATAAATAAATAAATATAATGCCAAATCCATTTTTTGAACATTTGGGGGAAGTGTAGATGTTTCTTTAAAAAAAGAAAAAGAAAAGAATCAATACTTTTTTTTTTCATAAAGTGTCCAGAAAAACTGAAATAAAATTGTTTCTTTTATGTCATTCTTCTTCTCAGATTTTTTGTTTTACTGGCTCTGGTTTTCCGCCCTTTCCTCTTGGCTCCTTTGTGTATGTAATTTGCTTGCCTGAGGGCATCTTATATCCCCATGTAGATTTCTTTTTGTGCCTGGGTTAACACATCCTTTGTACTACTGGAGGGCACACAATAATATTTTGGTTGGGCCCTTCCTAATTCCCTGAGCTAGGATGTCACATGCACAGAAATAGGATTTGGAGAGAGAGAAATTACTTGCCAGCTCCTATCCAGATTTAGCTTTTTAGTCAAGTTGTGATCACCCAGGTTCCTGAATCAACTCTGTCTACCATCTTCAGTTCACTTGTTCCACTGATGTCTCAAATCTGAGTCCAGCACAACTCATGCTGATCCTCTTTCTGTTTAGCCTGGAGAAGAGAAGATTAAGGGAGACATGAGAGTAGCCCTCAAACGTCTGAAGGACTGTGTCGTGCTGAGGATGGAGCAGACCTCTCTTGCTCCAGAGGGCAGTGCCAGAACCAGTGGGTGGAAATTATAGGGAAGTAGATTTCACCTAAAAGCTAGGAGAGATTTCTTAATGGTATGAAATGTTCAGCAGTAGAACAGACTGCCTCAGGAGAGCCTCTCCTTCGCTGGAAGTATTTAATCAGAGGCTGCATGGCCATCTTTTGGGGCAGGGATGCTGTAAATTTCATCCTGTACTGCAGATATTGCATTGAGCAGAGCATTAGATGATTACTTCCATGATCCTTGCAACTCTGATTCTTAGCCAAGATCTGATCATCCCTGGCCAATTCTTGCAGAACATGTAGTAACATGGAAGGGAGATGGTGGTGCATTCAACATATGCAAGCCCAGACATGCCCATGGCTTCAGCCCACACTTGTCCCTTCCATCCTATGCTAAAGGTGGTGGTAGCTGCAAGCAGAAACTCTGTGAGCTTGCCCAAAACATGGTATCTGGCTTTGCACTGTACCTTTATTTCTGGATGAGGGTGGTGACATGACCATGAACAAAACTGTGATTGTTGCATACTTGTATGCTGCTTTTGCATTAGCCCAGGAGCATAGGAAGGAGTCATCCCCCACCCCCCAAAAAGCAGGAGTGATATGCTGTGGGATATGATGACTGCATATTGATATTGCATGGTATCCAGCGCTACAGAGTGTATGTTAACACAGGCATGAAAGGGAATTTACAGTGAATATAGGTGACAGTGGAATTAAATATGTTGCCTTGTCCTATCTAGCCCTTGTCTGCAGTGCAGTTTTATAGGGAAAGCAGTGCTTCTGCACAGTATGGCATGTGGAGGATAAAGGACACTAGCAGAATGCATCCGGTTCCCCTCAAACAGACCTAGGCCGGGGCACTCTCGGTGTTTAAAGTTTATTCATGGAAAGTGACCTTTGAAGAACTAGCTGTACGTTAGGTTCCTACAGTGGATCACTGAGATAGGCTGACCATATGAAAAGGAGGACAGGGCTCCTGTATCTTTAACAGTTTCATAGAAAAGGGAATTTCAGCAGGTGTCATTTGTATATATGCAGAACCTGGGGAAATTCCCTCTTCATCACAAAGTTAAAGCTGCAGAAGCCCTGCCCTCTTTTGTACATGGTCAAGAGACAGGGCTCCTGCAGCTTTAACTGTTGTGATGAAGAGGGAATTTCACCAGGTTATGTATGCATACAAACCACACCTGCTGAAATTCCCTGTCCTTTGCAACTGTTAAAGATACAGGAGCCCTGTCCTCCTTTTCATATGGTCACCCTAATATCAGTATGCTGGATTTGGATCAGGGAATCTGGATTGAAGTTTTCTGCCAGCCATGAAGTTCATGGAGAATCCTTGGACAGGACATGATCTCTCAGATTAGCCCATCTTGTAAAACTGGTGTGAGAATACAGTGGGATAATGCTGTATTCAGCACCCTTCCCCAACCTCAGGCCTTTGAGATGTGTTGGACTACAACTCCCAGGATCTCCCAGCCACTTGTCTGGGGGGTTCTGGGAGTTGTAGTCCAAAACATCTCAAGGCCTCCAGGTTGGGGAAGGCTGCTGCATAGACCACATTGGCCTCTGTGAGGAGAGATGGGATACAAATATCATGGATTTAAAAATGGGCAGGTTAGTTTGGCAGAGCACTTCAACATGCTAACTATGGTATTTGGATGGTTGGGACGGCCACACTTGAAAAAAAATGGCTGGGAAGTGGGACACTGCCTGCTCAGAGCCCCTTTTATCGCAGCACAATGACCCATTTTAAGGAGAGCTAATAGCAGTGCTTGTACAGTCCCCACAGATACAGTGGGCATCTCTGCTTAGGTTGCACCTGGAAGGCTTTCTCTGCAGCCAGAACAGCTGTGGAAGTCATTGTTTTTGAAGAGCAGCTGAAAAAGAGCAAAACTGAAGACACCAACTTTAACAAGATTCCTATTGGCTGATGCACAGGATACGATTACCATGCCCTGATGGACCACTGCAAATATTCTCCCAGTGGACCATCTACTACACCAGAAGTCCCCAACCTTCTGTGGGCTCCACCACCACAAAATGGCTCCCCTAGAGGATGTGGCTAGTCACATTATGGTTGCCAGGGGGCTGGCTAGTCAAAAGAGGTGTGTGTGTGTGTGTGTCTGAGAGAGAGAGAGAGAGAGAGAGAGAGAGAGAGAGAGAGAGAGGCTGCATTCGGACAACACATTAGTCAATGGTAGGTTGAGTAGCCAACTCATAGTTGGTTATTTTGTGGGTACTCCCCACACAACAGTTTCTCTTGGTGGGAGCACACAGAGAAGGTCCTCTGAAGCTGAACCTCAGAGACTAGGTTCATGTGGGGAGAGACGGTCCTTGAGGCATTGGGAACCCAAGGCATGTAAGGCTTTAATCAGCACTTTGAACTTGGCTCGGAGACATATTGGCAACCAGTGTTCTGTTCGCTATGGCTGAAGTTGGACGACACAATAATCAACTGTTGGGGGGGAACAATCGTCAGTTGTATTGACAGTCGTGTCATCTGAATGCTGCCATAGTCAACTCAGCACTGATCCTAATCCACACTATGGTTGATTATTTATTACCATGTTGTGTGGGGAGTACCCCCTAGATTAACAACTGTAAAGTTGATTATTACCTCACCATTGACTAATGTGTTGTCCAAATGCAGCCAACGAGAGAGAGAGAGAGAGAGAGAGAGAGCAAGTCTTGAGGCTAGGAGGGGGAAATGGAAAGAGTTTTTTCCTGGTTTGTTCCATCCACATAGACCTTTCCCCTTCTCTCTCTCTCTCTCTCTCTCTCTGTCTGGCTGAATTCAGACAACACATTAGTCAATGGTGGGTTGAGTAGCCAACTCACAGTTGGTTATTTTGTGGGTACTCCCCACACAACATATTCCTACACAACTGTGGGTGGTTGGGGCTGGCATTGAGTGGACTAATAGTCAACGCAGCATTTGACTGACACAGCCCCCGCCCCTCTCCCCACCCTCCCTCCTCCCTTGGTCCTCCCATTTCTATCCCAGCAGCCTCTGCAAGTTGCACCAGTTGTAGCAGAGTGGCAGCCGCCACTTTGGTTGCTCTTGTCGCCTGCCTCTATGGGCTTGTGTTTTAACCCACTCAGCTCGCGCCATTAACCCACTCACCCCTCCACACAACACTTTAAACAACTGGCTTCGAGCTAAACAACTAGCAAGCCTGTTGTTTCTCTCAGTTGCTTATTTGAGCAGAATAGCATACAGTCAATAGTTTGTGAGTGGCGTGTTGCCCTCCACACAACACAATAAGCAACACAACTGACGATTGTTCCCCCCCACTCAGTTGCTTAATGTGTTGTCCAAATTCAGCCCCCCTCTCTCTCTCCACTCCCAGCCTCCTCTCTCTCCCAAACCCCCTTTCTTACCATTTCTCCCTGTCCCTAGTCTTCTTTCTCTGCCTTCCTCGCCCCTAGCCTTGCTCTTTCTCTCCCATTCACCGCTTGCTGTTTCTCCCCACTCCCAGCCTCTAACCTCACTGTTTCTCTCCCCATCTCTTTCCCTTGCTGTTTTTCCTCCACGAAGCCTCTAGCCTCGCTCTTTTTCTCCCCTCTACCCCTTTGCCTTCCTTTCTCTTCTTACCTACTGAACAGCAGATTAGCGACAGTTTCAGGAACAGAAAGGAGAACCTGGAATCCTAATGATTTTCAGTTTTTATTAAAAATTGTTTTGAAAGGGGCAAGGAGTAGAGAGCTATGTGGGCACGGCATTGGGGACCCCTGTACTACACACACACACACACACACACACACACACACACACAGACACCTTCCCCCTCAGATGTCTTTAAAGCTAGGAACATGCTGCCTTTTTCCAGATAGATAAGTCATAGAGCCTCTAATTAGGCTTCAGTTAATTAAAAAACAACATCATTATAATTTTTTTAACATTCTTTGGAAGCTGGAGAAATCCCAAATAAAAGCTAAACCTCCAGATCCATTTGAATATATATTTATCAATCAAAGGGATTAAAGCTACAAGAGAAAACACCGTCCTTTCCTTGCACATCCTACATTAAAATGGCTGCTTTGAAAAACCTGAAATCCTAGGTGAAACTCTGAGGTGTTGAGAGAAATATAACAAAACTAAACAAAGCATATTAGCGGGCAGACTAAATTGACGTAGGTGCAGCCAGTGGATGTCAATGGAGCTATGTCCCTGTAGTGTGGTAAAGGTGCCTGTAGAAAATCCCATAAAATACAGTTACATTTTTGGACTGCCCCCCTTTTTTTAAATGAAGATATTTTTTTTGCAGCCCAGGAACAAATACAATTTAAGATTACACAATCTGATAACAAGACCTTCAAGTCTTTTTTCCCCTACGAGTGCTGCCTGATAGAAATTTCAAAAAATGAAGAATAGAATGCAATTGTGGTGTCCGTTCTCTGGAGCTCTTATGTTTGGAAATAAGGGGTGTTCATTGTGTTTGATGGAGCTTTTGTGTGAAATAAAGAGCATCCCTTAAAATGATGTTAAATCTATTATCTTTAATCCCTGCTTTTCTTTGCTTAATTAATGCTGATGGGTCCTTTGCCATCTTCTGAGGACTACATTTTATAAAGAAAAACCCTTTCTAACGTTGGTGTAGTTGATTGCTTCTTTCAGAAGTCTGGCCTGATCATGGCTTATTCATTCCATGGAGAATAATTGAAAGGAGGGCTTTTTTGTTTTTTTTTGTTTTTGCTGACTGTCAGTTCTTTGGTGAAGGGCAACTAGGGATGTGTGGTCCAAAGAGTTAAATGGTCAGACTGGAAATCCCTTTCTCTCTCAGCTGCTTGGCTTTCATTCCCTTTTCTCATCTGATGTGGTGTTCATACCGATCTCTGGGTGTCCAGAGAATTCAGTCTAAGATGAGGTTTGAATTTCTAATGGAAAAAAGCAGAAATGCAAACACCTTATATATACACATGTTTTCTCTCTCTTTCTCTCTCTCTCTCTTGCGCACACACACACACACACACAGCTCCCCAGGCTTTTCAGGCACATCACAAAGGCAGAATTACTAGCTCTAGGTGCTCCTAATAACTGAATGTGTCTTACAAAGGATGTGATTTTTCTTTTACACACCCATTTATATTTAATGTGTCTTCTGCTTTTGGATTGTTTAAATTTAATGTTTTCAGATCCTTGATTATGAAAGAACACTTTTCTCTTCCCAGAAAGCCGCTAAGATTTCAACAGAATAGCATTATGGCATTTTTAAGACACGGCGCTTCTTCTCTTATTCAAAAGCCCCATTGAAAATGTCGGGAGCTGCACAAGAGCATGGTAGTGCTGTTGTGTACTTCCCGTACATTTCATTGAGGGTAGCACAAGACATCTTCCAGGTGAGTTGTGCCCTAAGTTTGCTAATGCACCACATTTTTTTAAAAAAAGATATAAACTAAGTGCTATCATTTTGTATTATGTTCAAGCCTAATATGCCTCAGGTGAGACTGGAGGCAGCAGTCTGTAAACTGATAAACAGCCCCATTGGGAGAGACAGTCCCCATGTCAAATGTGTTCACAGTCCATAGCCCTGGTGCAATGCCATTTAGGCTGCAATCCTAGGCACACTTACCTGGGAGTATATTCCAATGAATGCAGAGGGACTTGCTTCTCTGAGCAGATGAGCCTCTGATTCCATTGTTAAATGAATAGCTGCCATAGTCTAATTTCAATCTTGAGGGGCAGAGTGCCATTGCTTTCTTATGCACCCAAAACAACATCTGTGCAGAAGAGGGAGACATCATCAGACTCGGGAGAATTTCAAGGTTTGTAGAAGTACAATAAAGAAAAAACTAGCAGGCGAGAGGACGAAAAACAGTCCAGTGAGGGACAGAACAAGTTCACTGGTCACAGAATACTGACTGAAAGGGAAGGGTGGGGTGGGGAATGGAAAACCAGGTGGGGAGTGGAGTGGAATTGAGTATTCTTGAGGAAAGCAACACAGAGAAATTCTCCATCTTGCAGGCCCCACTGGCCCATGTCTTAATTTCAGTCTGTTTGGGATCATTATTAATGGTAACTTGCAGTCAGTAGTGGAGTGGTACATTTTGAAGCGTGGACACTCTTCATGACAACTTCTGAAGTCACGCCCCCAAGGAGAGTCCAAAAGCCAGGCAGCTTTGTTGATCCAGATCAACAAACCAGTTCTAGCAGCTTTCATCTCCACCAGGAGCAGGTCTTTGGTAAATCTAACGGGTCTTAATTCCCTATTCAAGACCAAGCCACCCCCACAATCCTTTGCATCACAACAGGGAACAAGATCTTGTTGCTGGGAAAATCCATTTCTCCCCTAGTTATTGTGAGGATTCCAGCTACATGCAGAGGGAACGGGCGGTGGGAGTGGGGAGATGACAACAGTGTCCCTGCTAATCAAAAAGTGCTGCATCCTAAAGAGCCTTGGCTCCACTACACCACTGCCTGCAATACAGGAGGTTCAAGGTACAGTCCCTCATCTCGCCTGTTAAAAGGATGATCAGTAGCCGGGCTGTGCCATTCCTCTGCCTCAGACATTAGACAGCCACTGCTAGTCCAGTCTTCCCCAACTAGGTGCCCTTCGGATCTTTTGGAATACAGCTCCCATCAGCCCCAGCCAATATTGCCAATGGGAAGAGACAGTGGGAATTGTAGCCCCAAAGAGCTGGAGGTTGCCTACCCTGGTGTAGACAATATTAAGCCAAATGGATCAATGGGCTGACCCAACTTAAGCTATTTGTGTCATTTCGTATGTTTATATTTCATCCTCTACAAGCCTGGGTTGAGTATATCACTGGAGGGAAGTTTAATGTCAGAAAAAGGGTGCTTCTGGACGAGACTTTTATTATGCAATTGCCCTGTTGTATTCATAGGGCCTGTTCAGACAACACGCTAAGCCATAGTTAGGCCACTGACCCTCTTGCAGCAAATGGTCATGGAGCGTGTTTAAAACATGGTTATGTAGCTACCAGGGTTAGGAATGGTTCACATGACACACTAAGGCATACTGTTTAACTTAAAATGCTTAACCACCATGGGTCAGAATGTCATCTGAACAGGGTCACAAAATGTAACAGGGGGTCCAGACAACGTTGTCTTCAATTTGTAGTTCCTGTGTTTTCTTTCTCACAGCTTCCTTCTTTTTTTCTTACCAGGAAAAAAACACACCCAAATCTGTTAAGGAGAAAACGCCAGAATAGCTGCCCAATGCCCTTTGAATGGTAATGCTATCAGCTATCAGCTGGGAGCACCCTAAGTGTGTTTCCTGTTAACCTGGATCTCCGTTGGCTAACTGCTACTGATAGGATTGAGCAGTGTTCTGAGTAGTTCACACATGCTTGGCCTTGGCATCATGTTTTACTTGGGGTCTCGCTGTGAGAAAGCATCCAGTAGGCCTAATCACACACTTATTTGGGAATAAGCTCCACTGTGACAAATATAGGCTGACCATATGAAAAGGAGGACAGGGCTCCTGTAACTTTAACAGTTGTAGAGAAAAGGGAATTTCAGCCAGTGCTATTTGTATGCAATTAGTTCCTGGTGAAATTCCCTCTTCATCACAACAGTTAAAGTTGCAGGCACTATACTAGAGTGACCATATACAAAAGAAGGCAGGGCCCCTGCAACTTTAACTGTTGTGATGAAGAGGGAATTTCACCAGGAACTAATTGCATACAAATGGCACTGGCTGAAATTCCCTTTTCTCTACAACTGTTAAAGTTACAGGAGCCCTGTCCTCCTTTTCATATGGTCAGCCTAGACAAATAGGACTTCCTTCCAAAACAGCCAACTCACCATTTTTTAAAATCCTGGGCAGACCCCAAATTTAGTGCCCAAGTAAATCCCACAATGCATCGTACAAGCCAGATAAGCTATTCAATAACTTATTCAATAACTAAGGCAGGTTTGGCTACCTCTTGTGTGTGTGTGTGTGTGTGTGTGTGTGTGTGGAGGGGGGGGAATACTTTTAAAATGTTCCCCCTCCTGTTATTGGGGACTTTGTGGGAGGAGGTTGTGTGGTTGGTTTCTTGGTGGCAGCTGTGCATCGCCTCCATCTTACTTGTGCCTTCTAGTCAGCTGTGCTTTGTGCCCACATTGTCCACTCCTAATTAATGTTACGGCTTGCTAACTTACAAATATGTAACTGAGTGAGAGCAAAGTGTCTTCAGCAAGTTCTCATAGGGAGTGGAGGGTGTAGAGTTCTGTGGTCCTTTCCGCCCCAGCAATGTTTTGCCTTTCATGCAGTGCAGTAGCTGAGGCTGTAATGTGGCACAGGCGGAGAAGAGCTCCTTAGAACTTCCCTGTCATGTTGTTTCCTTCAGGGTGGATAAAAATCAATGATGTTTTGAAATAAAAACATTAGATTTTAAAATTTAAATCGGATTTTTAAATTTAAATCGGATTTTTTATTTAAATTGGATTTTTTTAATAAAATGTTTTTTGAGGGAAACTCTACCTAAAATAGTTTTCTATTTAAGATACATTATAGTCCAAAGGTTATTCATCATGAAATAAGGATTAGTTTTTAATTATGTATCTTCATGCAGTGTTTAAATTTTTTTGGTAAATGAATTCCGTTAATCCATTCACAATGTCATGCTCTTCCCCAGGTTTCTGTAAGATTATTGGGCAATTTTTCTATCTAGAAGATATTATCACAGATGCTTGGTTTTACAGTTCTCAAAACTGTGAATTTGTGTCTGCAGAGATCACAATCCCATTGTTCCTTTGCAAATCTATGTACACAGAATCAACCCCTTACCTCTTAAGTGCTAAGTTTCAAAAAATTCAATGAATAGATTGGTGGGAGTGAAATAGATCTGCACAAGAAGCTAAAAATTAAATCTGTATCTGCTTGTAAATATTAAGATTATACCAGCAAGAATGAGTCTTTGGTAATTCTGAGTTGTGTAAAATATGTATTAAGCTTATAGCGAGAAAGAGTGCACTTTTTTTGGGGGGGGGAGGTCACATGATTAAATCGAGTCTTTCTGAGTAGTGATTGAAATGGTGTTTAAAATCATGATTTAAATCAAATTGATTTAAATCAAATCCACCCTGGTTTCTTTCCCCCAAATCTATCTCCCCAGTTGCTTTTGTCCTTGCTGAGGAAAATAAAAGAATACCCTAGGAAATTTAATGGGGAGGGGGATTTGGGTCAAGAAAACATCAGAAGAAGAAACAAACCCCTCTCCCTCTGTGCCAGTGTTCTCCTTCAAATCTTAGCCTCAGAGGCTGCATTGTTGAGAAGGAGAAATGCCTCTCTAAAAAGAGCCATGAGACTTCTCATAATGTGTATGTCTGCCCCTGAGAGAGCTTGAAATCTAATCCACAGGGTGTGTGGGAAGCAAATAGGTTAGGAACCAAGAGTAGGAAGCAAAATTAGGATCCATTTCCTGATTCTTTCCAAAGCATGGTATGAAATCTCAATAAGAATGGAGGGAAAGAACAGTTTTGTTGCCCACAATCCTGAATAATAACCTCATCTGTAACTTGACAGTTCTCTCTGTGGTCCCCTCTACAAGGATTCGCTTTTGTGCCTGGTTAGGTGATTATGCGCATAAGCGCATAAGCGCATTTACGCCTAATCCCTCTGCACGAGAGGTGGCGAGAGGCGGCGAAGCGCATTAACAGATGTCCAAAATGCGCTTTACAAGTAGTTAATGCGCATAAGCGCTTATTCACACAATCAAAATGCGCTTTAATGGACGGAGCAAAATAATACTCGCGATTTAACGCGCATTCGATAATGCGCATAATCGGGGAGATACCACGCCTCTACGCCCGATTTGCGCTCCGTTCTTGTAGAGGTAAATTTTTTAATGCGCCTTGAAAGAGCTTTAAATGCCTCTTGTAGAGGCACCAAGGATAGGCAGAAGATAGATCTGGATCTACTAGTAGATATCTGGATAGTTTGCTGTTGATTGGCATGGATTTCTGACCAGTTCCACACCAAGCAGTGCACTATGAAAGTAGTATGAAAGCGGTATATAAGAGGCAGGAGCCACACTACTGCTTTTGGTATTGAAATGCACTGACAACTGTTGGAGTCCATAGACACATACCATATACCACTTTCATAGTGCCATATCCTGCTTGGTGTGGCTCCTGCCTCTTATATACCACTTTCATACCGCTTCAAAGTGCTATATTCTGCTTGGTGTGGATCTGGCCCTAGTTATTTAATTCGAGCATCAACAACATGGCTTTATTTGCCCCCCCCCCCCCCTTAAAAATTATACTTGAAATGAAGAAAGGTTGGAGTAACCAGGATTGGATTTTTATGTGGAGGGATTGTGAGCTCTATTCTGTTCAGGTACTCAACACTGATCCTTTTGCACCAGTCTCAGGTTGGGGAATCTCAGGGTTCTAGTGAAAAGGAAAGTTGATCCTGCAAGCAGGAAGTCTGATCATCCCTGTCTTAATCATAATGTACCTTGAAGTGTAGTTAACAAAACCACAGAGCATGATTTTCCATATCAGTGAGATGGTTGAATCTGCTCAGCTTAAAAGTACTACATTAAAATGAAAGGATCTTGGCTTCATTCAGAAATACAGTTTTGTTTTGTTTTTTAAAAAAGTAGGATTTCATTGTCCCAGCTGCCACTCAAGCGTGAAGACATCCCGAGTTGGGCCTTGGCAGGAGGTGGAGTATCAGTGCCTTGGGCTAGAAATCTGTCTGATCCCATAAACAAATCTAGGTTGGCTTATATCTAACTGCCAAGTGTCATGCATCTCACATTGCCATTCATGCATTTCCTGGTTCTGTGCATTTCAGTGCAACCTTTGTTGGTGTTTGAAAGAGAGGTAGGAAGTTCTCCATGAACATCACAGCATTTAAGGGCCTTTTCCTGACAATTAAAAAGCCATAATTTTTGATCTATTAGATGTTTACACTTTAGTAGGCTGATCATATGAAAAGGAGGACAGGGCTCCTGTAACTTTAACAGTTGTAGAGAAAAGGGAATTTCAGCCAGTGTCATTTGTATGCAATTAGTTCCTGGTGAAATTCTCTCTTCATCACAACAGTTAAAGTTGCAGGGGCCCTGCCTTCTTTTGTATCTGGTCATTCTAGTATAGTGCCTGCAACTTTAACTGTTGTGATGAAGAGGGAATTTCACCAGGAACTAATTGCATACAAATGGCACTGGCTGAAATTCCCTTTTCTCTACAACTGTTAAAGATACAGGAGCCCTGTCCTCCTTTTCATATGGTCAGCCTACACTTTAGAGCAATTTTTTAAAAAATCATCTTTGGTAGTGTTATCCTTGCATTTAGGTTTACTGGATATAAATTATAGGTATTACTGTTCAACTAACTGATATAAGGCTAAAGTGTAATGTATCATATATCTTAATAGTGAACTCATTCCCTTCCAAAAGAGCACCCATCCAAACACAGGAGAGAGGTATCAGCAGACCTGGGGGAATGGCAACATTTGCAGAAGTACATAAAAATCTCTTTAAGGGTGAATTCTCCCTCCCCCTAGCTTAGTGTGGATTGGGCATGCTCAGTGAGCACAGAATGCTGACTGACTATGAATGTAATGGAGTATCCTGGAAGAGAACATGGCTGGTTGGAACCCTGTGCGAGAGCGCTTCACAATACAGTGTTTTGTTTCAAGTTCCATTTGTTAAGTTTACTTCTGAATTATTTGGAATGTGACTTCAAAGGGCTTTTAAACTATGGTTGCAAAAAATTTTAGTTGCTGCAAAAAAAATTGTACTAGGTCATCACTGGGAAACCACATCAACTAGGCTGACCATATGAAAAGGAGGACAGGGCTCATGTAACTTTTAACAGTTGTAGAGAAAAGGGAATTTCAGCCAGTGTCATTTGTATGCAGTTAGTTCCTGGTGAAATTCCCTCTTCATCACAACAGTTAAAGTTGCAGGGGCCCTGCCTTCTTTTGTATATGATCACTCTAGTATAGCGCCTGCAACTTTAACTGTTGTGATGAAGAGGGAATTTCACCAGGAACTAATTGCATACAAATGACACTGGCTGAAATTCCCTTTTCTCTACAACTGTTAAAGTTACATGAGCCCTGTCCTCCTTTTCATATAGTCAGCCTAACATCAACCTCAATGATTATGGAATGGTTAATTAATGTTTTGGTTATTGCTGAGATGGGGAAGTTGATGGGTAAAATGCTTTAAAGGAATGGATTAAGTGTTGCTGTGGAGTTAGCCAGAGAATGGTTTCCATTTTCTCTGTATTATAATGTTCAATGTAATGATGTGCTGCTGGAAGTGCATTTTTTCCTGTAAATTAATTCTGCTTTTCTTAAAAACTGTTTTTCCTCCTTTAGTGCAAGTAATGATCCAGTGACAATAAATCCCATCCTTGTTTAATGGAAGGATGAGATAGCTGAAGGGGTAGCCATTTACTGCACGTTTACTTTTTCAAACATCAGGAGAGAAGTATACTCTTGCACTGAAAAAGAGAAGCACACAGCCCTTAAAAGCTAAATAAAATAATGTAACCAAGCAGAGTAGGGTGACCAGATAAAATCCAGGTCAGGGCTCGTGTAACTTTAACAGTTGTAGAGAAGAGGGAATTTCAGCCAGTGTCATTTGTATGCAATTAGTTCCTGGTGAAATTCCCTCTTCATCACAACAGTTAAAGTTGCAGGGGCCCTGCCTTCTTTTGTATATGGTCACTCTAGTAGAGTGCCTGCACCTTTAACTGTTGTAATGAAGAGGGAATATCACCAGGAACTAATTGCATACAAATGACACTGGTTGAAATTCCCTTTTGTCTACAACTGTTAAAGTTACAGGAGCCCTGACCTGGATTTTATCTGGTCAGCCTAAAGCAGAGGTTCACAAAATGGTATGGGATTTAAAAGAGTAGCATGTGTGTTCCTGGTCTTAAGTGGAAGAGTGGAAGAACAGGGAGTTTGCTCATAACAAAATTGTGGTTTAGCAGTATGTACAAGAGCAGAACACATGCTCCCAACGCCCTCCCCCTTTCCAGCATAAAGCAGCATTCAGTTTCACTTTGCCCAATTCCTGGCTTGTTGTTGTTTGTGGATCAGGAATCATGGTTTAAAATAAACTCTAGTCAGTTGCTAAACAAACTGCAAAACCTGGCTTGTTTAGCTGGCTTGTTTAATAAACTAGATTTTATTTTGAACCATGACTCCTGGCTTCCATGTAACAATAAGCCAGGAATTGTTTAAAGCAACATGGAATCCTGCTTATTCCTTCTCTTGGCCACTTTGCATGGGGTCCTTTCTGTTTGTGCACAAAGCACTACACTGCAGGTGTAGTCAATCAGCCATCCCCCAGATGTTTGGACTACAATCACCATCATCCCTGACCATTGCCTGTACTGACTGGGGCTGATGGGAGTCATAGTCCCTAACATTTGGTGGTAGGCAGATTGCTTATCCCTACATGTGAACAGAGTCTGAGATCCTAAAGGGATAAAGAATTTATGAATCCATGCACCTGCACATATGCACTTTGAAAAAAAAATGTAGGTAACCAAATGGTTCAAGCATGGTAGAAAGACTTCTGTAACCATATGGCAGCCGCAATCCAATAGGTTTTCAGGATTCTTGTGTAACTATGAAGTTCACAATAGTATTGGGTAAACTAACTTGCATTTTTTCCACTTGCAAAACATTGTGGATTCAGTGCTGAGAAAATATAATATCTCTGCAACAGAAGTAGTGTTTTAGTGAAAGACATCTAGATATCCTGCAACTAATTTGTGATAATTGGGCATTATCGTACATAAAAATATCATGTTGAAAAGAAAGTGCATTGAGGTACCACCATAAGCTTGCTTGGCCCCAGTTCATTGAGGGCCCTTTCTACACCATAGGGGTGTAGAGGGAGGGAGGGAAATCCTGGAAGTACCTAATACACACTATTGGTGCACAGGGAGGGAGGGAGGGCGATCCCGGAAGTACCTAATACACACCATCGGTGCACTGGGATCAGCCTGGGGCCATCCCAGGCAAACAGCTGGTATGGAAAGGGCCGAGCAGTTATTAAGGACTTTGTTTCCATGCATTTGTCATGCATTGGTAATACTAAGAAGTGCATCTCAAAGACAGGATGCATTCTTTGGACGCCAACACAGTATTGATTATGTTAGATGTTGTCTCCTTGCATTCCAGCATTCCGCAGGCATCTTCAAATTCAACAACCTCCCAGCTGTCTGAATTTGAATATGCCAGTAATGCTGAATTCAAACGAGCCATGAGCCACAGGTGTAAAAGGAGGCTTGCATGCATGTACCCATAGCTAGATGGGGAATCAGACATGCAAACAGCTGCCAGGGCTGCACACATATAACCTAGTTAGTGGTCATCAGTGGCTCAAAAGGGTGGTGGATTTAGCTTCCTCCCCTAAATGGTAGGGTAACCTGGGTAGATGAAGTTGCTGTGGAGTCTGGATCTGGCCCATATTGGGCCATTAGTTGGCTATCCTTTACCTAAAGCTTGAGGCTGGAATTCATGAGGTTGGACTTCAGTTCCTGGTTCTGACAAGATGAAATGCTCCTCTGATCTCCAGATATTCCTCGCCTTTGTTTCAGCTTTTTTCAAAGCTGCTCAGAGAAGGATTGAATATTTGGGGTGGGGGGAAGAGGGCACGTGCCCAATGCTGATGAAGATGGTTTTCCTGTCTCCAGTAGACTGTGAATCTGATCCCCCTGATGCAGTATACCTACCAGCTGAACTCAAAGTGCTCAATGGCCCAGAGTATTTCCGCCTTCAGCGAACGGATCGTTACTCTCCCGGAAATGCCTCCCTCAGCTCCCGCTCGGAGACCTTTCTCTTCCTCCACCGGCGGCTCACAGGAAAGCCCACCATCCAGGCTGCCTACCTGCCATTCACCGCCCAGCAGGTAATCCTTCTGCTCAGCCATGGACGGAAGCTCCTCAGTTAGTCTCAGAAATGGAGCAGAGCTCCCTTGGCTTGTTCTGTGAGGTGCTTCAGCACAATGCTCAGAATGTCTGTCTTCCTCAGGCAGTTCCGGCTGATGACTCCCAATTCACAGATCCCTCTGCTGCCTGGGACATTCGAGCTGTCTCCATTGAGGGCACAGTGTCTCCTTACGAGCCATACGCCAGGGTCCTCTTCCACCTCCAAGGGCAGGACTGGGTGTCGGGACAGCAGGCCCTCCCATGCGTCACACTACATGTCTTCCACCAGGCACAGGTGGTTCATCGGGCCTGCCACCTCCAGGTTGGTATATAAGATGCCACTCCCAGAAATAGTTGTTCTGCCTGTGGAGAAATTAGGTTCATGGCCCTGAAATGCCACAGGAGGTGACTGTACACCCCACAAGGCAAGTGATGATATACCACTCTGTAAGCATTCTGTTCAAGGAGGTGGAAGCAAATATTGAGAAAGTAGAAGTGAGGTGTACAAGCTGCCCAGGGACATGATGTGGCTTTCCTGCCCTGGACGTTTTTCCAGCAGAAAATGGACAAACCTCTGTCTGATATGGTTTAAGCCTAAGAATCCATGACATTCCTGGCGACAAGACCCATGAGCATTTGCCCAGTACTGTGATTCTAGAGCAGTTTTTCAGCACTAGGGTTCCTGTTCTTGTAATGATTCTTGCAATGTAAAGGAGAATGAATTTCAGAAGGTGCAATTTGTCATGTCTTCATCTCCAGAGATGAAAAAAGCTGCACTTTCCAAAATTCCCTGTTAAATATAAACAGGACTCTTGTTTTAAATTATATGATTATTTCTATTGCATCAAAAGCAGTACTTTGCTTAATGAGAAACTCTTGACTTCCAGTACTGGAAAACACATTTTTCTCCCCCTTGGAAATATGAACTGAGAGTTGTCTGGATTCTTCTAAATGTCTGTGGGAGGGAAACATTTCCTTTTTCAAAACATCTTCTGGGTTTTTCTTTACTTCCCCTCCCCACCCCCACTCATTAAATTAAAAAAGCATTTAACAAACTCCCTGTCATAACATCAGTTCAGAGCCCGCATTACAATATTCACAGGGGACTTTTTTTAGGAAGGAAACCCAAATGTCAGCTCACTGCAGCCCACTAAGCAGGTGTGGGCGTGTGAAGGAAGGCCTCTATCATGACCATATGGAAAGGAGGATAGGGCTCCTGTATTTTTAACAGTTGTATAGAAAAGGGAATTTCAGCAGGTGTCATTTGTATGCATGCAGCACCTGGTAAAATTCCCTCTTCATCACAACATTTAAACCTGCAGGAGCTATATTAGTGTGACCAGATACAAAAGCTGCATGCGTACAGATGACACCTGCTGAAATTCCCTCTTCTGTACAACTGTTAAAGGTACAGAAGCCCTGTCCTCCTTCCCATAGGGTCACCCTACATATTGGGAAATGCACAAATCCCACTTTTACGTTTTACCTGGAAGTACAAAGTTTGGTTGCATGAGTGACCTCACACCTCTGCTTTTCAGGACTTCCTGTAATGTTTGTGATGTGTGCATGGACAGGGAGTGTGCATATTCTGTTCTGCCATATGTTCTTTTTTCTGGTGGGGAGTGTGTGGGTGATTCTTCTAATCACTCCTCTGGTCCTGCTCAAAGCAGAGGGGTTTAAGACACAACTTGTAAAAAGCCACATGAATGTCAGCCATTTACAGGTTCCCTGTAACCTGTTTGCTTTCTTTCCTAAGCCTCTTGTCAGTGTCTTATGGCAACTGGATAAAAGACCTACAATGACCACCTACAATAGACCACCACAGGGCTCCCTCAGCAACCCCAAGACAGGCCAGTGGCCAGTCAGATGTGCCTTTTATGCCGGTGGTCTGACAATATCAAAGTGGGCCTGACATTTCTCTTGACATTCCTTCTGGTTGCTGATCTCCCTCAGCTTACAACCACTGCTTCAAAACACAGAAGGGATGCAATTGCTCATGTACAGTCTACATGAGACAGAGAAGGCAGGGGTGGAAAGAGAGGGAGAAAGAGAAGATTGATTAGGGTAGAATAAGTAGTGGAAATGGAGTAGGGTGGCTAGGGTGGCCCAAGGAAGCTTTGCTGGAGAAGCAGGTCGCTGGGTAAGGGGGGCCTAGCTCAATAGCAGAATACACTTATGTACACAACTCCTCAGATGCAACCCTAGGCATCTCCAGTTAAAAATACCTTGGGGAACAAGGCTGAGATTTCTGCCTGAGCACCTGGAGAACCACATCCAGTCAAGAGTTTACAGCAGTGGAGGCTGGTGACTCCACTGTCAATGGTGAATCCACTCCGGGTTTCAGGTGGAACCAATCAGAGATCTAAAGGAGCTTGGATAACTCCTTTAGAGTTCTGACTGAAACCTGGAGTGGATTTACTGCTGCACTGACATTGGAGCCACCAGCCACCACTGGTAGGCAGTACTGGGCTGGATAGGCCAATGGCATGACCAGGTACAAGGCGACGTCATAGGTTCGTCATATATCTTGAGGGGGGACTCAGAAGGGGGAAGTGGTTTGACGCTCTCTGCTTTCCCTGCCCAGGCCCCACTGGGTGTGTGCGTTGTGGAACTGGAGCTCCCCGCTCGCTGGTTCTCTCCTCCCCCCCCCACCAGCCAGCGCAAACCGGAGGAATCTACCCTCACTCCTCTACGGGCTGAGCTGTACTATACCCTGGAGCCCACGCTGCCCGGGAAGACACTTCATGAGTGCCCCCACGGGCGGAGCCAGGAAAGGCCACGTCCAGGCATGGAGGGCGCCAAGGAGCGGCTGCGTTACGTGGGCCCTGTCGATATCCGGGTGATGAGCCCGCCCCGTCGCCAGGAGGTGCGGCTGGATGACAACGTGATGGTCCGGGTCCCTGACATGGCCCTGCGCCCAGGACAGCTCTTCACTGCCACCCTCATCCTGCAACAGAACTTCACTGCTGACCTGTTGACACTCCGGTGAGCGAACAGGAGTCAGGCTGTTAGTGCTTTGGGATTCCCATCGCGGTTTGCTAATTCTAGTGCATGACAAAATAATTTTAATCATTTGCTCCTGTGTTTCATAGTTATAACTGATGCTCAAATGTTTCTGGCGGTATGATAGTGGAATTAATAATTCAAATAAATAAATAAAGATTGACCATCATTATTATAATAATATATAATAATATTATAGTATAGCACTTTCAAGTGTTCAAAGTGCTTCACACACATTCTCTAGTTGTAAACCTTACAACAACCCTGTAAGGTAAGTCAGCATCAATCTCCGCCATAATGGTGGTGGACTGTGGCTTGCTTAAGGCCGTCTAGTGAGTTCATGACAGAGGTGAGATTCAAACTGGGGACTTCTTGATTCCTAGGTCAGTGTCTTAGCCACTGGTTAAGAGACCAAGTTTCTGATGTAGGCTTTCCTCGATCTAAGCCTTGGGGTGCTCATTCCTCCAGGGGCTAATCCTGGCTCACCCTTGCCCTACCACTTGGGATCTTATGGGGCTGTCCTGCTGACCTTGGCTTCTTGGCACGACTTAATTGGCTACTTTACATTTCAGCATCAAGGTGAAGAAAGGGCTACAGGTCCTGGCTGCTCGCCTCACCAGGCCAGAGGCTTGGACTACAAAGATGGACAAGTTCAAGGGTGCTAAGCACCACACCGCTCTGGTCACTTGTCGCCGTTCTATTGGCAGTGGTTTGGACTGGAGGTAGGTAGTCGTGGGAATGCCCTAGGATTGGTGGTTGAACTAGGGATGAGGCACCATGCGATGCCTGTAGGAGCTCATTTGAAGGGGTGGGGGCACATGCATTGGGTGCCTTTCCTTGGAAGGGATGCCGACATAGCCATGAAGACAGTGGTGTAGCCAGGACTCGATTGTTGTTGCTGTTAATTTCCTGCGTCCAGGCAATTCAAATTTTGCACCAAAAGAAGCTGAATTCTGTGACTTGGGTCCCCTCTACAAGAATTCGGTTTGACGCCCAGTTGGCCAATTATGCGCATCTTCTCTCAATCGCTTTAATGCCTAATCCCTATACACAGGAGGCAGTGAAGTGCATTACCGGTTGAATGAAACGTGCTTCAAAGGTGTTTAAATGCGGAGACTCGCTTGTTTACATGGTCATAAGGCGCTTTCACTCCCGCGGTAAATTAAAACTCGCTATTCAACACGCATTCAATAATGCGCATAATCGGACAGAAAAAGCGCCTCAACCCCCAATTTGTGTTCTGTTCATGTGGAGGTAAAATCGGTAATGCGCTTTGAAAAAGCTTTAAATCGCTCTTGTAGAGGCACCCTTGCAGACATTTGCACAAATCCTTACTTTGCGTAATGTGTTCTGCAAATTGGACTGTTATCCATAGTTCTGGTGGCTAGCCACTGCTGTTCTGACCAGCTCACCTTTCACCACCTCTTTCTGATTAACAGGGATAGGGATAGCCTAACCACTGTGATCTGCAGATTAGTAAACTCAAAACCGCATTACTGAAATGTGCTCTATGTGGGGCTGCCCTTAAGGCTGGTTCAGAAGCTGCAGCTCATGCAGAATGCAGCAGCTAGGTCAATAACTCATGCAACTTATTGTGAACATATCATGCCTGTGCTAAAGGATATACACTAGCTCCCAGGCTGCTACTGTACTAGATTTAAGGTCTTAGTATACAAAGCGCTATACAACTCAGGACCAGGATATCTCAAGGAGCGTCTCCCCCATATCAGCTTCTTTGCCATTATGATCTTCAGAATATTGGTTATGGTTATGATGGAAATGTGTGAAGAGAACCTGAGACAGAACAGCACAGTAGCAAATACTGCTAAAGTAAAACCGCAGACCCTGGCCAGCTGATCCCACTATGAGAGGATCTGAATTCTATATGATTGGGCTACTATGGTTGATTGGTCCAGACTCTCTGGGGTTGTTCACACATCACGCTGGCATTGGGTGGCACATTGTGGGTTAATTAACTCATGATTTGCAGGGACATATGCTGTACAGGAACCGCTCTGTTTTCTGAAAATAACCTCCAATTGACGTGATCAGAGGTTGTCTGTGTGACAGGTGAATCTGGACCAATGAGTCATTTCGAGGCTAAATAACCAAGTGGTTAACCCAACAACAAACCATGGTTTAACTGTTGGGGGGGGGATTAGCACCTAAAACCATCAGTCAAGGTTTGGTCATTACAATGACAATCTCTGATCAGGTTGATCAGAGATTGTTTATGCAAAGTGGAAGCAGCTCGCAGGCAGTGAGCATCCCCGTGAATTGTGGATTAAATAACCCATGATTTGCCACTGTGATGTGCAACCAGGTGTCTGTAACATTGGAGAAGTGAATAGTACCTCTTTCCTGTTTTCCTATAGGTTGAGGAGAAGACACATGATTAGTGACGCATGAGTTGAATGGCTTGCTTCCATAATCTCAGTCTGCCAGTAGGATAGAAATCCAAGCATTTTATATATTTATTTTAATTTTCTTTCTTTTTTTAATCCTACCTTTTCATCTGGAATGTTAGCATGCAAGGCAGCTAACATCATGTTTTAAATTATTTATTCATTCATTCATTCATTTGCTAGCTAGCTAACTATCTAACTTGCTACATTTCTATACTGCCCAGTGACCAAAGCTCTTTGGTTGATTCACAAAAGTTCAATGAAACAATGAAAACAATGTAAAACATAACCGAAGAGACAGTAGCAAATAAAATAATAAAAAAACACAATTGAATTCCAGAGGCGAAACGCTTTTTAAGTTGTGGCAGAAAACCAAGAAAGACAGGGTTAGACAGATCTCCCAAGGCAGGGACGTCCACCTCCTGGGTGCCTTTGTTCCCACCTCTTGTGCTTCTCACAGCAGCAGGACACCTTGAAAAGGCTTTCTCAATGACCACAGTTGGACGGGCACAATCACCGGTGAGAACTCCCTCCTTAGGTGGCCCATAGAGCGGTTAGTTCCTCATCTCCTCAAATCCAGTCAAACTTGACTGGATATGCAAAGGTTGTCTAGTCCCGAGAGAGTTGTTGATGAGTAAGTAAGGGGTGGGAAAGTCTGGCAGGAGAGCAGCCAATTGTGCAATGCTGGTTGAAGGTACCCGAAGTGCCTCAATTCAGTGGTACCCAACCAGCTGTTCATTCTCACTGGGAAAGGCTGGTGGGAAGAGAGACCAGTGTGCTTCCACCCACTTGTCACACTCACCGTGCCAAGTGTGGTGAGCAGATTTTTCAAAGCCTGGATGGGAAGAATTTTGTGACCTGACAATACCATTCATCTATGCTGAGGCTACAGCACTGTGTGGCTCAAGATGAGTGAGGTGGGATTCATTATTGCTTTAGGATATTTTAGTTCCTCTCCTGAGCTTTGTGCCCTCTTGGGCTTTTCAGTTAGTCTTCTGTCTTCCATCTTTACCTCCTTTTAGGGCAGCAGATTTCCCAGAGTTCCTGTATCTGGATTTTGTAGTAGAGAATGGCACAGTGGGGCTGGCCTCAACACGACCTGTCACCTGGCAAGTGGAATACCCAGGCCAGGACCCTGAAGCAGAGAAGGACAAGATGGTGTGGGAGATCCAAGTGTCGGAACGAGATGTGCGGGCCTTGGTTCCACTGGTGAAGGTGAGGCTGAGAGATGCCATCCTTTCCCCCTCATGGGACACCTGAGCAGCCTGCTGCACTGGTTTCTCATGTTCCTCTTCCCGTGGTCCTCTGCAGGAGCAGGAGATTGTGAACACTGCGCTACTCACGGGAATCCCACACTCAGTGCCTGTGAAGCTGGTTGTGGTAGAGACAGGAGGAGCGGTGTCTGAGGTGACGGAGCAGATGGGCTGTGAGTCTTCTAACAAGCAGGTTTTGCAGGTGAGAAATCACTATATGCCTCACAAAGTTTGTTTTCAACTCTGTGGTCACAGGTTGAGGATCAGAATCCACCACATTTATTTGGGGCCTTGGCTCCAGCCTTCTTCACTCATTGCTTATATCTCTGAGATAAAACACTCCGTTTGTACCGCAAATGATCACATACAAACGTTACATGTGGGGAAAGTAGATCCTTCCTTATTACCTGGAGTGCTTTTATGCCTATCTTGCATACTCCTTGCAGGCTTCCCCCTGGTCTCACCTGTTCTTACATGGTATCCTTCCCATCCACCCCTTGAAAAACAATTGACCTTGCCCATTCTATATATTTGGGTCTCTCCCTTCTAGTTGCCTCCATCACTGAAAAAGGTTTTGTCCTCATCAATTTTTTGTCCTGAGCTTCCACCATCTTTTCATGAACATACCATTCCTCTGAAAAACACAATTTAGGGGAGGACTGGAATAATGCTGAGACATATTAAGCCACAGGGAAAACAACAAATGTCCCCCTCCCCCTCCCAAATTGTTCACTCTCCTTCTCACCCCAGCTGCTGGGCACCTACCAGATCTGTCTCCCTCAGTATGTTATAAGGGGGTGGAGACACACAGCCATTCCTTGCTGGAGTTCCTTGCTAAGTTACTAACAAGGGAGGGACAAGGAAGCCCATTACACACACTTGGGTGGGTAAATATTGAGAAATGGGATCTGGAGATCTTCCTTCTCAGCTACTGTGCGGACACACACTTGCTTCCAACATCTCCCTGGACAATCCTCTCTGCCTGTGTTGATTTTGATATGTTCTTTAATTCCCCTTCAGGTGTCAGATGTGTGTGACGCTGTCTATGTAGGGGGGAAAGAGAGCCGAGGGGCGCGTGGTGTACGGGTGGATTTCTGGTACCGCCGGCTGCATGCTTCGCTGCTCTTTACTGTCTGGGCCCCACTACTGCCTCTGCGCATTGAGCTGACCGACACCTCCCTGGAGCAGGTGCGAGGCTGGAGGGTTCCTGGCCCAGCCCCTGACGGGTAAGTGCTAAGGAGCCAAGAGGGTCACTGGCATTTATGTGAGGAGTGGCCCCTACTATTTGTATGTGCCAGAGTGGGGACTGTGCTTACCCACTATGGGAGATGGCTACTGTAGAAGAATTTGAACAGAGAAGAGGGAGGGTAAATCTTTCAAGTTAAGCTCCAGAGTTTTGAAACTTCTAGGATGGCACAGTCCTCATTCCTTCATGCAAGTCCAGCAGTCCCATAGATGGCTAGTGCTGTGTGCATTCAGGAAAATAAAGAATACAGAACTGGGTGACATCCATTACTCTAATGGAATCAATTTTGGATGATGTAGGTTGGAGCATGCAAGAATTACATCTTGGTCCTGCCCACTTTGTCTTCAGCCCCTCCCACAGATAGAATATGGCCCCCATTTTGTTTACCAGGTTAGAATTAGGCCATTGAACAGAAAAGGGTTACATCTCGTGGCTGGAAATATGGCTACTGAGATATTCAACTTGCCTTGATGAATGCTTTTGGTAAAAAGTGGTGGAAAAATCAATAATAGTAAAACTGCTGCTACAACTGCTTCTGTAGTAGTATACTATTATTATTATATTAGTATATTACTACTACTATCATTTGGTGATAATGCCATCTTACGTACAGGGCTGTAATAGTAAGTGTGATAATGTACCTAAAGCAGTTCTAAGCATCTTGAAATATGCTAAGTGTGATTATCTCTTCTCTGAGCAGCAACCTAGGAGAGCCTGAAGAGGGTGGAGAGGAAGCAGAGAGGAGAGCTCGGGGTTGCCGGCTCCAGTACCAACGGGCTGGGGTCCGGTTCCTTGCCCATTTTGTGGCTCACCCTCTAGATGGTGGCCGTCACCTGACCTATATGCCAAGCTCTGATTGGCTACTAGATGTCTCGCATCTCGTGCAGAAGCATGCTAGAATCCAGGACCCCCGAGTGGCAACGCTGGAAGGTGGGAGTGTGGTGATTGGCCGTGAACCAGGCATGACGTCTGTGGAGGTAAGGCACCTGTGAGGAGAAATGAGGTGGGGATGTTGTTGGCTACTGAGGCAGAACACGGTGAGAAGCTCCCTCTCTGATAATTCTAGAATTCAGGGTCATCTCATGAAGCTGATTGGTGGAAGATTTAGGACAGATAAAAGGAAGGACTTCTTCACACAGCACATAGTTAAAGTGTGGAACTCACTTCCACAAGAGGTAGTGATGGCCATCAATTTGGATGACTTTAAAAGGGGGTTAGACAAATTCATGGAAGATAAGGCTCTTGGTTACAAGTCCTGATGGCTATATGCTATGTCTGTGGAACATGGGCGGGAGGCTGCTGTTGCACTCAAGTTTTGCTTGTGGGTTCCCAGTTGGCAGCTGATCAATTACTGTGTGAACAGAATAATGGATTAGATGGATCCTTGGCCTGATCCAGCATTGCTGTTCTTAAGTTCTTAATATGTTTGAAGTGTGATGATAACCTACTGCAGATGGAGGGTTGTCTGGGAGGCTGGGATCTGTGAGTTGTCAAGTGGGTTGTGCCTGTGCTCTTGGGATATTGTTTTCCCCTCTGGTTTCAGGTAGTGCAGGTGTTTTGATCTGGAGCGAAGGGGTGAGTGAATTTATCTGTACAGGTGGTTGGATTTGTACATAGTTAGGGTAAGTGATACGGCTGGTTGTGGGACGAGAGAGATGGACGACAGGTGGCTAAGTGGGTCACAAAGAAGGTTGGCATGTGTGGGGATAGGAACCAGGATAGGATGAAAGTTGTTGTGAATATAGGGGTAGGGAGGTCATAAAAAAAAAAAAGATTGCTTTGGCAATCTTACAAAGAAGTCCACAAAAGTCACTAGCCCGCAAATGTTTCTACTAACATTTTTAACTGCTCTCTTCCAGCAGGCCTAGCCAGATGAATTTTAAGAAGTTTTTGATGATGTATTTTTTTCTTGTTTTTAAAATTTTAACTGTTTGTGATTCTTGTGTTTTATATTGTTGTTGTTCCCCGCCTCGATCCGGAGGGAGAGGCGGGTTATAAATAAATATATTATTATTATTATTATTTATTTATTTTTATTATTATTATCATTATTATTATTATTATTATTATTATTATCGTATCTATGTCAGTCGCTTGCGAGAAACCAGCTTCCCTGCTCAGTTGCTTGGTGCTGATTCTTATACAGGCCATTGTTGTTAAGAACATAAGAAGAGCTCTGCTCGATCAGACCAGATCTAGCACTCTGTTCACACAGTGGACAATCAGCTATCAACCAGGGACCCACAAGCAGGACATGGTGCAATTGCACCCTCCCACCTATGTTCCCCAGGAACTCATGTATACAGGATTACTGCCTCTGATACTGAAGGTAGCACATAGCCATCAGGACTAGTAGCTATTGATAGCCTTCTCCTTCAGGAATTTATCCAGCCCCCTTTTAAAGTCGTCCAAATTGGTGGCCATCACTACATTTTGTGTCTCCCTATCCACATTCTCTACACCATGCATAATTTTGTACACCTTTATCAGGTCCCCTTAGCCTCCTTTTTTCCAAGCTGAACAATCCCAGGTTTTGTAACCTTCCTTCATATGGCGGATGCTCCAGCCCCTTGATCATTTTAGTTGCTTCCAGCTCTACAATATCTTTTTTTTAGGTGTGCTGACCACAACTGCACACAGTATTCTAAGTGTGGTCACACCATAGATTTGTTGCTGCTGCTGCATCACTTCCCATCATATTTAGTGAATACCTATTGGCAAACTTGGGTTCAGGATGGATGAAGTGGGGTATCAAAGGATAGGGGTACAGGTTCTGTGAAGCATCTCCTTCTGAGAGGTAATAATGTCTTCTCCATCCTCTGGCTCAGGTGCGGTCTCCTGTTTCTGACTCTATCCTGGGGGAGCAGACTCTGGTGGTGTCGGAGGAGAAGGTCTCTATCTCTGAACTGCAGGGCCAACTGGTATCAGGGCTCTCTCTGTCGCTCTCTGTGGAGCCTGGACACCTGAATATCTTCACTGCCACGTGTCAGGGACTCTCTGTCCTACGGTCCCTAAAGCAGGTGAGAAGATGCTGTAGCATAGCCTTTCCCAACCTGCTGCCCTCCAGAGGTGTTGGACTGCAATTCTCATGATTCCCAGCCAGCATGAGAATGGCTGAGAATGATGGGAGTTGCAATCTAACACCTCTGGAAGGCATCAGGTTGGGGAAAGCTGCTGTAGTAGTTGATAGCTTTGTGAATTTAACGTCTGTGTTTTAAATAATATTTTATTTCAATATTAACAATTCCACAAATGACAACACTATCAGACAGAGTTTAGGAACAAAGCATTTGTAAGTTGCTTAGAATAAAAAAGACAGATTTTTACATTAGATATTTCAAGATATGTCAAGTCTCTTTGTCCAGTTTTTTTAATTTCACTCTAAGAATCCTCCCCAAGTTTTTCATGTGAATATGGACATCTTATTCTTGCTTTTATTTTTGTTTGCGTATTCATGAAAGCAAAAACAGCAGCCATTTGGACCAGAGAAGTCCTGAATGTGCACACTGAAGATGCAGTCCCCATCTTGCTGTGGTCCACCCAGGCTGAAACTAGGCATTATGGGAAACAAGCGGTTGTCACCAAAACTGCCAGCCTTGTGTCTCCTCCTGTCCACCCTGGCTTTAATGCAACCCTCAGCCAGATTTCAAATCTCCCTCCATGCGATCAGTTCAGATGTCTGGCAAGTTCCTACTGTGACAACTCGCAACATGGGAGGAAGGAAGAGAAGGAGGAAGAGAAGAGGGTGGCAGGCCCTACTCACTACTTGCTTTGGCCCTGCCCACTACCAATATGCATCCTAACTACTTACCCAGCCCTCAACAGAAAAAGGCTTGCCCTCCCCTGGTCTAACTATACACATGTGCTGTGAGCTTCCCTGCTGCCACAAGTAGCAGACTCTGCTGCCATGGACTATGCATGCCTCTAGCCCTCAACGGCCTCTTGAAGTCTTCTCGCAAGGGCGATTGCCCTCCAGAACTCATGGAGCTGCCATCTGAAAGTTCAAGATATAGGGCTTGGCTTCAGCTGTGGCCTGCCTTCACTCCTGTGGATCAGTGGGTGTATTTGACTCCTCCTGTTCTCTGTGTAGCCTTCTTCCCCCTTCATCCTCGTTTCCTTTTCCCTGCAGGAAGCCGTGCTGAGCATCTGGCTGGCATTCACCGACCACACCTTGGCCCCCACAGAGCTTTACGGCTGGAAGGACGCGTCGCTCGTACTTTCCTCTCTGAACTCTCACGTGGCCTCCGTGCGACTGGATGAGGAGCAGGCGCACCCTGTGATCGTGGCCGAGGGAGCAGGACAAGGATCCCTTCTGCAGCTCAGCCTGCACTCTCCAGACTCTTGCCGCAAGGGCAAGCACCGGGCTCCCCTCGCCCAGAGCACAGCGTGGCTGGAAGTGAACTTTGGGCAGCGCTTCCTGACGACCAGCAGCCCGCGGCAACAGGATTCCCACCTCCATGGCGAGTCCCCCTTCCAGCGAGCAGAAGGGGCCATGTCAGGGGAAGCAGTGACGGTTGCTGCGGTCACCGAGAGTGGAAGGGGAGCGAGGAGGCGTGGCTCCGTAGGGGTGGGGCCACCGATGACCAAATTTGAGGGGCCTGGTGGTAGCTCCTATGAGGATGCGGAGCAGGTGGAGGAGGAAGAGGAGGAGGAGGAAGATGAGATGGTAAAGGCCCCCGCGAGGGTGACAGACCTGGAGATTGGCATGTACGTTCTCCTGGGCGTCTTCTGCCTCGCCATCTTCATCTTCCTCATCAACTGCGTGGTCTTTGTACTCCGTTACCAGCGCAAGGAGCCTCCCGACGCTGGGTCGGGGCCGGCCTCTTCCACCCTGCAGCCACACAACTGGGTCTGGCTGGGCACTGACCAGGAGGAGCTGAACCGGCAGCTGGACCTGCGCAGCCAGCACTGCAAAGACCAAGCCCCGAACCCTTCCAGCACCGATGATGGCTGCTGCTGCTGTGCAGCACCGGAGGGGAAGCTGGAGGTCGCGGCTCAAGAGAACCCGGCACCACCCCCAGGGCCAGAAATGGGTGTTACTGCCAGCACTTTGGGCCCAATGGCCCAAGCAAGCCCGGCCCTTACTGCCACTTTATCTCGGAAGAAGGAGGGCAGGGAGGTGGGGAGCCGTCGGAAGCGTGTGGAGTTTGTGACCTTTGCTGCTCCCCCCGGCTCTGCCCCCAGCCCACCTGCGTCTGCCCCCGCTGTTCAGTCCATCCTAGTGGCCAGCGAAGATGACATCCGCTGGGTGTGCGAGGACATGGGGCTGCACGATCCTGACGAGCTGCGCAGCTACATGGAGAGGATCCGGGGCAGCTCCTGACCTCTGGTCTCTCCTGCTCCCCACCCATACCCATACGGGCAAATCAATAAGAGATCGGCATTTGCTCCCCCATGGCGCTCTCCTAGGGTCATCCTGCTGGGCTTTCTACTTTAGAGAGGGCTACACACAACATGAAACCAGCTTTGGGTCACTCCGGTAGGCGGGGAGTTGGACAGGGGTTAAACCGGGACAGAGATGCTTCTGCTGCTCTCTATGTTAGAGATCTTCTTCCTCGGTTGTGCCACTAAGCCCGTTCCCTTTTCTTTCTGGAGAGGGATTTACAGGTCAGCACCAACCCCCTGCTGCCATCCCAGTGGAACTTGCTCTCCTTCCTGGGGACAGGATCTGTGTGTCCTCGTTGCTCCTCCTCTCCCCTACCCCATCCCGCACAACAAGTTTGCATTCAGTATGGGTGAGGGGTTGCAGACTGGAAGTCACCCCTGTGCCAGCAGCAAGTTGATTGCGATATGCCCTGGAAAGGAACCTGGGGGGGGGGGACCTGCTCCTAGCCCTCCCTTATTGTTTTGACTCTCATTGCCAGTTTGTGTCCATTGTGTGATGATGGTTTGAACAGCGAGTGTCCTTCCTACCTGTGGTCTGAGCCCGGAGCTCTTCCCCTACCCACCCACCCACCCCACTCCTCCTCCTCAAGAAGCTGGGCGAGGGCAGAGCTCCAGGGAGCACTGGCCGGTCCTTTTTCACCCCGGCCCTGTGCCTGGTGTCCTTAAAAGTTTTGTACAATCGCTCATATTTTATACCTGTAGTATTGGGAGGCTGCCAGGCAAGTCCTTTATTTATGGAAGATTTTTAATTCTTACATTGTTAAAAAATAAAATAAATAATAATTAAAACCAAGTTTCTGTGTTTTGTGCTTTATGGTTCATTTCTGCTTTCTTAGCAGTAGGCAGGCCTGTCTAGTCATGTATGATGCTCCCTGCTAGTGAGAATCAGGCCAGGCAGTTGACAACTCCTTCCCTCTTCTGATCTGTTTATTTCTTTCCTTATATTTATATCCCACCTTTTTTCCTTCAGTGAACGCAAGGCAGCTTGCATGATCCTCTTTCCCCCCTCCATTTTATCCTCACAACAACAACCCTGTGAGGTAGGTTAGGGTGAGAGTCAGTGACTGGCCCAAAGCCCCCAGTGAGCTTTATGGCAGACTGAGGGCTAGAACCTGGATTTCCAAGTCCCAGTCCAGCACTCTAACCACTATGCCACAGTGGCTTCCTCATTTATAATGTCTGCAAGATTGACCATAGCCTAGGGCTAAGTTAGGCTGACCATATGAAAAGGAGGACAGGGCTCATGTAACTTTAACAGTTGTAGAGAAAAGGGAATCTCAGCCAGTGTCATTTGTATGCAATTAGTTCCTGGTGAAATTCCCTCTTCATCACAGCAAAATTGGCTCTCGGCAACTAATAACATGCATCTTTAACTATGTCAGTTCACAGGAGAGAAGAAAACACAATTTCCCACACCTATCACTATGAAAAGGTTTTCTGTAGATACAGTGTTTTACCCCATCCACATCTCCATTTCCTACACCCATCTTGGCCTTGGCTAGAGAGAATCATATACTTCAGGAGACTATTTTCAAGACTCCATAGTGACTTAAGGAAAGGATGGACTGAAATGGGGGGGGGGGCATGCACAGAACTCCCCCCTCTTTTGAGATTTAATTCTGCCCACCAGAAGGATGTCTGCAGCAGGAATTCTAAGTACTAATAGGGACAAAAGCAGCTTGCTGCATTAGGGAATGGTCCACGGCTTGTTATCTCAGGGTAATTCTGGCTCCCGGCTTCCAACTACTCTATTATTCACACCGGAGATAAGGCGTTAATTATACCTTGAGTATGTGGCTGTAGTCTTTGAGTACCTTGGCTGGCTGCCACTGATGGTTCCATCCCCAATTAATTTCTCTAATCCTTTTATGGACCATTGGCCTTCACAAGATCCTATCAGTTCACTATATACTGTGGCGATGGTGGTGTTCGTCCGCGTGCTGAGATCTGAGGAACACAAGCTCCTCCTCACAGTCCTGAAAGACGCGGAGCATGTCAGTCGCCCTCACGGCCTGCGCAGTGGAGGCAGGAGGCCCGCTGTTGACGCTCATAGCGGGTAGAGATCCAGATGAAGAGGACGCAGGTTACTGCCTGAATCCCCACCAGCAGGAAGAAATAATAATCCATCCGACATTTGTTAATGTTCCCTGGGGATGGGAAAGGGAGGGCCATTAGTGCACACAAAGCAGGCCATCCGTAGAGAGAGACACACCCCTTACCACTAACGGCAGCAGCATTCGTCTCTCTTGACATTTGTCCTGAATCTACTGTGTACAGCAGTCTCCTGGCAACACATCTTCGTAGTTTCTCAGACTCTGGGTCCTTTCTTGCCTGCTTTGCCATTATAACTAGACATCGCCTTGTTGCTGGGGTCAGATATCTGCAGGGGCCCAAGACCATCAAGGGACCCACTGAGAGCACTTTGAACTCTCTTGATTTTCCCATGTTTACCCCCTGCTTGTCCTCAGCTGAGGACTTTTCCTGTAGCTAGAGGATGGCCGATGACTCTTGCTGTATTACTCACCATAATCTGCTGGGCAGTGCATCCAACCAGCGGGTGGTAATGATAGCAAAGTCAGGAAGCCAGATCCTAAAAGTGACCCCAGGCCAGAAATGAAAAAGAAGAGACCCATGATGGCTCCTTGCATGGATTTGGGAGATTCAGAGTAGGCAAACTCCAGCCCTGGGAAAGAATTCAGAAGTTGGTTAGCAAACAGAGCGTGGTATCAGCTGTGTGTTTGAAGGATAGTTCCAGACTCCATATACCATGGCGTTGGAAGCTGTGGATGAGCACACTCCTCCCTCCCCTCTCCTCCTTCCATCCCACAAGCAACTTTGGTGATTCAATTAACCCACAGTTTCCTGTTGCATCCGAACCAGGGAACTGTGGCTTAGGGCACAATCCTATGCATGTTTAGACAGAAAAAAAACTCCACCAACTCCCACCATTCTGCAGCCAGCCATGGTGTCTAAACATGCATAGAATTGGGCCTTTAATGTCAGCTACCAAACCAAGGAAATAAGCCAGTGCCACCCTCTTAGCAGTCCCCACCCCCCTGTGTTCTTTCTAATGTTTGTTTGCAAATGCAGCAGCTATCTCTTCTTCTGTTTACCTGGAATGCTGGCAAAGATTTCACTGATGCCAATAAGCAGATATTGAGGGATTTGCCAAAAAATTGAGAGTTTGGCTGCAATGTAATTATCCTTCCCAATTTGCTGTGAGATGGTCTCATTGTTGTTCACATAGTGCAGCCGCTTGGTCTCCAGAAAACCTAAAGAGGAGAAGCACCACTTAGAACCGCAGTGAGACATTATAGAGGAGACCCCTCACAGATGGGGCATACCTGGGTATATCTTTGTCAGTTTAGGGATCCCTAGCACAGTTGCTGTTCTGTTAACAAGACTACTGCCTATACAACAATAGCTCCACCTGCTGGCAGTTTACAAGATAGACATATGAAGCACTTCAGTACACATTTGTGCTTTCCAGTCAATGCTTCCAATGACCCCTCTCTCGGTAGGGTTTTAATGAGTTCTTATGGTTACCGTTCTTAATGGCTGAGGTACAGGCAGCGCAGCACATAGGGGAGCCAACGTTCCATTTAAGTTCTAAGGAGGAGTTCCTGATAGACTTTCAAGGCTGCCTTTCATTGCTGGGGTATAACTGGCACTCCTGGCTTCTCAGGCCATGCTAGGCATGTCATGACTAGGCTGGGCTTCAATAAGACAAACAGTGAGCAGTACACCATCACTCCCAGTCAGTTCAGGATAGTGAATGTCCACATTAGGTTAAAGATCTGGAGGAGTTTCCCAGGAGTTGCAGATGTCCACCTCCTAGTTTTGCAGGGATTGCCAATTGGCCTCAGTGTACGATCTTTGTAACATGCTAGTTGGCCCAATAAAAATATCATCTCACTAGTGGGAATGCAGTGATATGTTCAACTGTGCAAGAAATGTGCTGGAAAAATGCAGGGAACCCACAAGGGGGAATGTAGAGCCCATGCTCGTCATTGCCAGACATGTGATATGGCAGGAAACCAGCACTGGCTAAAGTAAAGATGGAGACCCTCCAGCTCATGGGCCAATTTGGCCTGCTAGGCTGGTCTATTCAGCCTGCAGGGACTTCGGTGAGGTCCCGCCCCCTATCTGAATCCCCACCCTCTGGCTACTGGATGTTCCAGGAAGAGGTGGAAGAGGAATCCCCACTGTAATCTCCAATCTGTAGTCTAGATTACAGTGGGTATTTCCCTCATTTAACATACATCATACTAAGTGTTTCACCCACTTCTAAGTCCTCCCCAATGGACACCAGGATTGCAGGGCTCAGAACAGATCTACACCTTCAGGAAAAACACATAGTCCAGACATTTTATGGGGCAAGGTGGTTGCACGTGTGTAAGGATGAGTGACATGACTGACTGCAGTCCATATCAAAAGTTCCCTGCATACAAAAGGATAACGTCATAAAAACCAGGTCCTAGCCTTGCTTCTGCCTTGAGGTTCTACTTTTTATGTGCAGGAAACTGGGGTTTAATTGTTAATTAATTAATTAACTGGGAATGAAAAATCTAGCACTCCATTGCAAATTGGAACAATCCTATCAGAACTGTTGCACTTGAGATTTCTAAATGTACAAGAATCCCTGGAAGGATTGAATTAGCACTCTTTATCCCTAAAATTACAGGTCTGTAGACAAGCCTTGTTTCTCATTTCGTTTGTACAATATGGCTAATAAACCTCTGATCACTTTTGGGCTTTGGGCTTAAATGCGTTGGCTCTAGAGATAATGGGGTGGGCCCAAGCTAATGAATGACTCACCTGCAGAAAGGACTGAGGCAAGACCAAAGAACATGCCCAGAGCCATCTTCTTTAGTGCTGAAGGCAGCAGCTTCCTCTTTGCCAGAAATGGATCAATGACACGGTCCTTCAATGGGACCAGGATCAGCAGAATCACCACATTAGCTAGAAGAAGCCAGGCATCTGGGAGCTAGAAAGAAGCCAAGATGTATTAAGAGATGCCAAATATACTACTGGGTCCCTGCCCATGGCTACCTTAGGGATCTGCTCTATGGAGTTCATGCATATGAAAGCATTCATTTTAGGGGAAGTCATGCAATGAGTTAAAATTAAAAATCAATAAGCAGGTAACAGAACGAAAGAAACCTGACAATTCCCAAAGAACGGAAAGGATTTAACAAAATCTGTACATCCTGTGGCCAATCCATACAGTGACCACCTGTAGTCACAGTGCATCCCACCCCCTGATTATCCTGGATGGATTGTAAACAGGAGTATCTCTTGACGGAGAGTTTCTGTCGACATGTCTTCGCAGTGGCGGCAGTTGCATTACATGACGCAGCTGCCAATGCGAAGACATGTAGGGGCAAAGGCCCTTTGCCGCAAACTAAAAAAGTCAGCCATTAAACACAACTTTTTTAGTTAGGGGCAGTCCTCCTCCCACATTTAAAGTGTAAAAAGTTTTTTTAAAAAACAAAAACCCTGACACGCCTTTGCTGTCCTCCCCCACACACACATTTTGTTAAAAAAAAAAAAAAAGACTTACCTGGAAATAGGGGAGCCAAGGCTCCCAGTCCCCACTCCAGCAGCCGCCACACCACCAAATGCTCAGTGGTGCGGGCGGAAACAAAGGGAAAAGCGCCATCGCACCCCTTACATCAGGACTGGCGTAAGGGGCGTAAATGCTCCACACGACGTTGGGGAGGCGCCAGGGCGCAGCGCCCCTGATGGCATGAAGAGGGGCCCCAGGAAGCACAATCAAAGGATCAACCTTTTAGCACCCACACGTCCATATTTAGGGCCATTTACAGAACGTGCAAGAAATCTGATCCTCCCGCATATAGAAAACCCTACACACAGCTGGCTTCCCAAAACAAGAAAAGCAATATACCCCGACATTTTAAAGATTTCCAGAGACTGCTATACACCTTAATGGTTGTGTGAATGAGCTCTCAGTGGAGATGCGGTGTAAACAAAAGGACGTTTCCCTCGGAAATAATTGAGAAATATCCCTTCAATTGTAATAGAGGCAATAACTGCAACTGTTTTAGCATCCTGAAACAGAAGGGGACCACCTTAAGAAAGAAGTCTGAAGTTAAACACAATCGGCAGAGTTATTTTCCCAGAATCCCTCACTCTGCTGCGTCTACATACCCTCCTTTCTCTAATTTCAGTTCTTCCCTTACCACAGCCCCATTTATGGCCTGAGGGGAAGTAAAACAATTTCTGCTCTGTCTGTGGTAACCAAGGCTTGTGATCACAGCTAGAGTCATGTGCAACTTGTCAGGAGCTATTCTACTCACAAAAGGAGGGATTGTGCTTGCATTATTGGAGAGGAGGATAAATTCTATTCTGGCAGGTCAATATGTTCTTTGCATTCCATAAACAACATTTCCCTATTTCCTACTTCAGCATCCCCCAACCTGGCACCCTCCCGTTTCATTGGACTGCAACTCCCATCATCCACACTGCCATGGTCACTGGTGGGGATAATGAGAATTGTAGTCTAATACATTTGGAGGGAGCCAAGTTAGGGGAGGCTGCCTACCTGAAGGAGCACTGCCGTTTCTCACTGCATTCACATTCACCACTGCCTCAGGCCCTTTATTTGAGCTGTTGACCACCACCCATATCTCCTCCCCTCAGCAGCATGTATTATGTTTGTCACAATGTGACTCCAGTTGCTGTGTGGCAGAATGACATCATCACAGCTCATCTTCTTCTCAAAACATGGAACCTGACACAATCCCACTTTCTGAGCCGGACACTCTTAGGCCCTGGCTTCTGCAGGCCTAACAAAGCCACATAGTCATGGTGACACCTAGCTTACCATGTAGCCACTGCTGACATCTGCTGAGAGAATACTGCTGTTCAAACGATTGTTCTCAAAGAAATTGGGGATGTAGAGGTGCAGACCCTGCAGGTAGTAGGTGGACTGCATCTAAAACAACACAAGACGGATATCAAGAAATATATGCTCTACTGGAAAGGTCACTGGTCCAAGACTGATGTCAAGGTACAACATACAAAACATAGGAACATAGGAAGCTGCCTTATACTGAGTCTGGTCTATCTAGTGGCTCTCCATGGTTTCAGGCAGGATTCTTTCCTAGCGCTACCTGTAGGTGCCAGAAACTGAACCTGGGTCCTTTTGTATGCAAAGCATATGCTCTGCTACTGAGCTACATCCGTTGTGGAGGGAGTAATTCCTATCTTTTTCTAAAAGCTGTCAACACAGCTGTTATATATAATGAGCCTACCAATTGGGTATATAATGAAAGCCTGGCTGTTAAGGGTTTATCTGGGCAGTAGCATACCATTTGCAAACAGCAAAGCCTGTGAATTTCATTTGTGAGTATCTTTTGTCTTATTTTTGGTGGAATTGGATGTACATCCCTGTGGAGTTAAAGTTTAATTGGGCATTTAATTATTATTTTTTGTATATATTTCTTCCAGGGTGCATCATATACACCAAATGTGGGGAGTGACACAATCCCATTATTGGGGATATATATAAATCAGCCCCGCTGGAAAAAACCTTTGCCTGTTACTCAAACCATTTAGGTGGGTTGTTTATTTTTAAAAAACCTTATATATTGAAAAGACAAAAAAATTCCTCCATCTGGGGCACTACTAAATGTCTTATTATCTTTGTTGTTTATTTTCAGTGATTGGGCCACTGAAGAAGACATTTTTGTCGAAACGCGTTTGGCCAGAATCATAAGAGCCTTGTTTTTACGTTGTTACTATACATATGTATTTCTAATAATTTTCTTTGATGGTCAAATGTCTAGACCTCATCAGCAGTGTTTACCATATACAGACAGTTTCTGCTGTCATCTTAGTCCCAGAAATGAAGTAATACAGAACTTGTTTCGCAATTAGTGTGTGCAGTGGAGGCTGGTGGCTTCAATGTCAGTGGGGCTGTGAATCCTCTCTGAGTTTCAGTCAGAACTCTAAAGGAGCTATCCAAGGTGCTGAACATATTTTGGATCATTCCTTAGAGTTTGCACTTTGAATAGCTCCTTTAGAGTTTTGACTGGTTCTCACTGAAACTCAGAGGGGATTCACAGCCCCCATGAAATCAGAGCCACTGGCTTCTCACACACACAGAAGAGACCCTGTTCATAAAGCTCAGTGTCTCTCAGTGGTATCAATTCTCCTTGAAGCTCAACATAGAAAATGCATCTAAGACTGGTCTGAGCTGATTCAATCCCCCACCATATCATATGCCAAAAAGAAGCAATTACTTTTTCCTCTCTCTGATGGTCAGCTGCACAGATCTGGCTATATTTGTATGCTCTGCCCTTTCTGCCTCTGCTACAACAGCAGTGATTTCCATCCAAACAGCACGTGCATTACAAGGCCCTCGCCTTCTGTGTTATAAATTGGTCAAATTGGCTGCTTGCACACATACACACACACACATTCCATCAAAGGCCACATTTCCTGCAAAATGTGGCCCTGATCCCATTTTGGCTTAACCCTAATTTCAATCATGGATTAGTTAATCAGTTGAAAGGCAGATGATTAAATCAAATCTACATTCTGTAATACATGGTAAGGGAGGAAGGTTTCTCTCAACAGCTAATTTAAGGCTATGGTTCCACAGAGTAAATAAATGATGCTGTGCTGTGCTGTACAGAGCTGGTATCTCAATAGCCCTTCCCCTCTTAGCCAATTTTTAAAAATAGGTTTCGAACAACCCATTCAGTTGTCGTCCCTGTGTGTATTCCTCCCCACCCCCATAAATATCTCTTTGGGATAATTGATTTTAAATTTTCCTGGCAACCCACACTCACCTTACAAACAAGGATTTATAACCCTGTTTTTACAAAATATGGGAATAGAAACACCTCCACCTTCATATCTTTGCTTTTTAATGCACATTTCATTTTATTGTACCCACTTGTCAACTTTACAGCTGTGTTATAACAGCAAACAGGAACCAGGGGGGAAATGAAAATCCAACTGGCAGGCCCCTGGGTTTTTTCCCCCTCTCTTTTCTCTTCCCTAATAACTCAAGAGACTGGAAATCTTGCAGACTGATCCTATCTATGTAGGTTTGCTTGTAAGTCTTATTCAGCAGGAATTAATCACAAATGACTGTGCATCAGGTTGCAGCCCTAATTGAATTTGCCTTCCTGCTGAGGACTGAACAGAGCTTATAAGGGGGATAGACCAAACTCTTGGCAGTGTACTGTGCAGTGACCAAAGAGACAGAACCCTGGGCCTTTAAAAGCTGAGTAGTAGAGAGAATTTGGTTCTGTAAAGCTTGTCATACAGCAGGGAGAAAAACTAGAACAGATGTGTTGACCTCTTTCAGCCCGAGAGCCGAATTCCATTTCAGAGAAGCTCTCGGGGGCCGCATTCTGGTGGTGGGTAGGCAGGAGGCAAAAGGGGTGGGGCCAAAATGACTGCATCTTTTACCTTAAACCTCTTATTGCCAGTAATTAAGCCTTAGGAGGGGCATTTCAACTGTTAGAATAGGGAAAAAACTGCACAAATGCTGGGAAAATGTCAAATGACTGGTGATCAGGGAATAGGGTAGGGCTGGGGCTAGGGGAAGGGAGCATGGCCCTCCGGGAAATCCTGAGGCTGGATCTGGCCCCCAGGCGGGACAGATTTGGCCCCCAAGCCTGAGGTTCTGCACCCCTGAACTAGTACCTGCTGAAATTCCTCTTGCTACACAGATGTGAACAATGGAGGAGCCCTCTCCTGTTTTGCCTTGTGTTATCCTAGTTCTTTGTAGGACCCCCTCTAGATGGATTCTGTTTGACGCCTGGTTAGCCGATTATGCGCATAATCGCTGAAACGCTTTATCGTAAATGCTTGTACGCAAGAGGTAATCGAGCGCACAACTGGTGGCCTTACCGGTTGTTTGAAATGCGCTTTACAAGTAGTTAATTCAGAGAATCGCTTGTTCACATAGGCAAAATGCACTTTAACGGCCAGAGCAAAATAAAACTCGCTATTTAACGCGCATTCGATAATGCGCATAATCAGAGAGATAAAGCGCCTCAACTCCCGATTTACGCTCCGCTCTTGTAGAGGTAACATTTTTAATGAGACTTCAAAGAGCTTTAAACGTCTTGTGTAGAGGCAGCCCATGAGTCCCTTCATTTCATGCTTGGTGAGGAGCAAACCTAGGTTGCCATACCCTAGCACTGTGTGAGATTTTGAGTCTATTTATTTTCGACCATTTGTTGGGGGGAAGGGTCAAAAGAAATTGCACCTAAAATTGTGAGGAGGGGTGAGAATTTTGGAGAAATTGCTCGGGCTGCAGGGCTTCAGTGCTAACCTTTCTGTAAGGAGGTGGCTGAGGTGTAGTGGTGGCGATGTGTGAATGCTCTTTATTTTACCATTTTTATCCTGTTCTGTCCTTGAAGCTTCTCCAGCTGCTTGAGCTTCCTAGAACATGCCTCAGAGGACTTAACCAGGACTTCCTCCTTTGGGGCTTTCCGGTGCTGCTACCTGCTGAGGGCTGAAAACTGAGCGCGGAGTTATTGTTCTTCTTTTTCTTCTTGGTAAAAAGGATTTTTAACAACATAACTAATCCAAAAAAAACCCCACCCCAGGCAGCAGCATTGGAAAGCCCCAGGGGAGAAAGTCCTGGTTAAGTCCTGGGGGGCGGGGCT
Source organism: Anniella stebbinsi (assembly GCA_029215795.1). NCBI lineage: Eukaryota > Metazoa > Chordata > Lepidosauria > Squamata > Anniellidae > Anniella > Anniella stebbinsi. The sequence continues at coordinate 262,809,985 of JARDYH010000001.1, forward strand.
TTTCAGAACGTTCAAGAGGCTGCAAGGACAGAACGCGATAAAAACTGCAAAATAAAGAGCACCCGCAACCCCCTCACCCACCCCCTTAAGGCCTGCACTGGAGCCCTGCATTCTGAAAAAGTTCTCTGAACTTCTCAAAATCCCAATGAAAGAGGGGAAAAAATGACTACCTCTTTCACAGGGAAACAAAGAGGTTGCAAAAGGGCAGGTAGGGATTCAGTACAGCACTAGCATACACCATGAACAACATGGGAGCTGCCTTTCCATGTCCTCATGCTCCGATGTGTTGTATCGTAAAAGCATTTATGTTCCAAGTCTTATTAGCCTCCTGCATGGTACTAGAAGCATGCAAAAGAGAAGAGTGCATCTAATGAGCCCACCTGTTCATTGAGATCACCATGAGAGGCCATTCTTTGGGCGCTCCCACCAGCACAGATCTAGCGGGTGGCAATCAGAAATCAGGCCTTTTATGTGGTGGCACCCCAACCACGGAAGGCTTTCCCCAGAGAGAGGCTTTCCTGATACCTAATTTGTTGTCATTTCAGTGCCAGGCAAACACCTTTTTATTTTCCTAGGTATTTTCTTTTCCCCCCCAGGAGTTTTGTTTGTTGCTGTCTTGCTTTTGCTGCTTCAGTTTTATATATATATATATATATATATATATATATATGTATGTTTTTGCATAAGCTGTCCTAGACTGTTTTGTCGTCGCTGTTGAAAGGTGGAATATAAATCCCTAAAATAGATAATAAATGAAATGCTTATTATTAATTAACAAAATTAAGGCTGAAATATCCTTTAAAATACCTTGGAAATTAAGTAGGTTCTTCTGCTATGAACTCCGCTACATTTGTCTGTTTCTACTAAACAGATCAGAGCTTCAAATCACAACAGAAAGGAATGCCAATGCTGTCCCAGTATATGCCCTTTACCTGGAAGTAGACCATCCAATATGGGATGAGAGTGAGGAGCACTGGCAGGATCTTCACCAGCACTTGGAAGTTGGAGACATCCTCAGGTGACGGCCTCACAGGCTGATGCCTTGGGCCTGAAAGCAGGCCAGCAACTTCGGCTTCTGACTGGGGATTCCCTGCTCTGTAGAGAAAAAGGTGGCACATAAGTGTGCAGGAAAAACAACAACAAAGAGTCTGGTGGCACCTTAGAGTGCAATCCTATGCATGTTTAGACAGGAAAAATTCCTAGCATTTCTAACATGCCCCAGCCAGTATGGCTGTCTGGAGGGATGCTGGGAGTTGTAGGACTTTTTCCTGTCTAAATATGCATAGGGTTGTGCCCTTAAAGACTAACACACTTAATATGGGATAAGCTTTCGTGGAGTACAGTCCACTTTATCAGAGCTATGCTGGCAATGAGGCCATCTTTCTCAGCACAAAGTTACATCCTCTGCTGCCTTACCTGATTTTGGTGGTCATCTTCTGAAGAACTTGGCTACAGCAGCCCCCCTGGAGGGCCAGCTGGAACATGGAGGAGACCTGGCTGCCAGAAGCAGGCTTGGTGACAAAGATGGGAGCAGCCAGGAGGAAGACTAAGAGGGCAAGGGCCAGACAGACAGTAGGGATGGCATAGCCGACGACGAAGCCCACGTTCTGCTGGATGAAGGCAACCACCAGCAGGGAGATTACAGCCCCAACATTGATACTCCAGTAGAACCAGTTGAAGAAACGCCGGGTAGCGTCCTTGCCACGATCTGTCACCTGCAATTAAAAGACAGGGGAATGAGGCCATGTTCTCGTGAGCAAGTCACCTTGTAAGAATTGCCTCAGGGTAGCCGGGCAGATTCCCATTCCTTCTCCTTCTCCTCTTCTTCAACTGCTTAAATGTTTTTACACTGCCATGTTAGTTAACTGCATTTTACATTTTATTGTCTTAAAATGTTACCTTGTAAACTGCCTTGAGGAGGCTTTGTCTTGCAAGGTGGTATAAAAATATTTTAAATAAAATAATAAATTGTTCTTTCACGTCATCCAAGTGATAGGTGGATTAGAACTAGTAAACATTTATGTGGGCTTCTAGCCCTTGTGGACTTATTTGCAAAGCTGATGTACAGGAAACACATGGAGAGCATCACAAAGGAATTAGCTGTCCACTATACTGTGCAGGAGGGGCAACTTACTTCTTGGCTTGTGAGCAGTTATAGGGAATTGAGGGTGAGTTGGGTTCTGTTGAGGTGCACAAAACATGGATGGGGGTGAGGGTGGGACTGGGATTAAAGCTTCCCTTTAGCAAGTGTCAACACCATATTTGAAGGGCCCCAAGGAATTAAGTGTCAGCATAATCTCAAAAGGAAGAGAGATGAAGAATTAACCTGAAAGCAGCCCTATATGGAGCCAGACCATTGGTCCATCTAACCCAGGGACTGTCTAAACATCATCTTTGCCCAGGGATGGCTCCAAATCTGCACTGTGTTGGTTCTATGATGCAGCTGCCGATTTGGAGCCACCCCAGGGCAAAGAACCAAAGATATGCAGCAGAAAAGTCAGAGCCTTGCCACGACTTTTCCTGCCAGAACGAGATCAGAGCAGCTCTTTCACCATCTGTCTGCACTCGGGTGCTGTGCCAGGGGCATTCCCAGGTGGAAGATGACCTCCCATTGGTCACCGGAAGCCACGGTAGGGGGAGGGGGCAGGCCCGACGAACCTAATGGCCTTCAAAAAGTGCTCACTGCTTTCCCCAGCGGGATTATTTGCCACCAACCCACAGCAGCAATACTGTAGGGTTTGGCGGCAGAGTGATGCCAACTTGACACCATGAAGGCAGCCCACCACTACTGTTGACACTGACTTGCAGCAGCTCTCCAGGATTTCAGGCATATTTTTTGCAACAGTACCAGGAGATACTGGGGACTGAACCTGGGACCTTCTGCATGAAAATCATGTATTCTACCACTGAGCTACAGCCCCCACCCCAACTACTTATTGGCTATAAGTTCTGAGCAAGGTAGAGAACTCCATATTGCAGGAGTACCATTGAACCTCTCCATCACTGGGAAGAAAAAAGACACCACCCTAGTATTCCTCCCTAGGCACGGCCCTTTCTTGTTCTCCCTAAGGAGCTCAGCGAAGATACGGCCTCCTCTTTTCCAAACAGAGTGTTTTCGCAACTTCAAACATTCCAAGTTTAAAAAAAATGGGTTAAAAATAAACTGCATTAAATTCACAAAAGGATTTTATAGCAAAGCAACAGAGCAAAGAAAGCAAAGCAACTGAGAAACACCTTGCTTTCTGCTAGAGGTTATTTCTGTACAAAGGCTAGAAAAACACACTTAAAAATGAAATGGGACATCATGTTTAGGGTGACCATATGAAAAGGAGGACAGGGCTCCTGTATCTTTAACAGTTGCAAAGGACAGGGAATTTCAGCAGGTGTTGTCTGTATGCATATATAACCTGGTGAAATTCCCTCTTCATCACAACAGTTAAAGCTGCAGGAGCCCTGTCTCTTGACCATGTACAAAAGAGGGCAGGGCTTCTGCAGCTTTAACTTTGTGATGAAGAGGGAATTTCACCAGGTTCTGCTTATATACAAATGACATCTGCTGAAATTCCCTTTTCTATGAAACTGTTAAAGATACAGGAGCCCTGTCCTCCTTTTCATATGGTCAGCCTAATCATGTTTTTATCTAAAGTCACATGGCTGCAGATGCTTTTGCCAAGTTTTGTCTTGTTTAAAAAAAAATCTGGGTAGACACTGAGCATGCAAGAAGTACTAATCATTTCGATACAGTCTTTTGAAACCATTCTGGTTTTATGTGTGTGAGTTTTTAACTTTTATTGCTTTATTGAATGGCTTTAAAGATGCTTTAAACAGCAGAGCATGAAAAACACATTCGCAAGACATAAATGATCTATCAAGCATTTATTAAAATGACCATCATCCAGTTGATAGGAGAAAATCAAACTGCTTGGATTCATTATAGCAGATATAACTCCAAATGATACAGATCACGATAAAACAAAATACCATTTCATCTTAACTGTATGTATAGCATCCTTCTCTTCCAATATTGCCATCAAACTTGAAATAATCATGTGACAAAGCTATTGAGAGAATATTCCACTATCTTCATTTGGAGGCAACTAGGGGTGCTTCCAGACAGGGGGTACATAGCACTGCCAATCAAAAGACACTGTGCACCTATTATGACTTTTCCTCTTTAACAGATTTTTTTTCCCCTGGTAACTAAAAGAAGGGTATAAATATCTAAAAAAAACACGATTAAATTAAATTAAAAGAATACATTCTGCTTTTATTAAGAGCCAGGAAGAAATGAGCCAAAGAATACTGGAGATAGAACAACCTTCCCCAATCAGCCAGTCATGCTTGCTGGGGGATTCTGGGAATTGTACTCCAATACGTCTGGAGGGCACCAGGCTGGGGAAGATTGAGTTAGAATGATCCCACGAACCAAGTTCAAGGTGATCACCCTCCTTCACCTTCAAAGAAAGGAAGAGTAGATCTTAGCAAAGATGATCTCTTACCTGGTCAGCACCAAACGGAGTGAGGTTGGCCTTGACAGAGCTGATGCCCAGGGCTAGGAGCAGTAGACCTGTGTACATGATCGGGGCACAGTACTGACTTGGCAGCTGCTGATTGCAGTGAGCCTCTGCACTACCGTTTTGGCATGAGGGCTGCACCAGGTAAGCTGGCATCTCTCCGCATAGCCAGAGCCGCCCATCCTGCGAGGCCACGGTGGGCAGCAGGCAGGCCGTCAGCAGGTACAGCAGGAAACTGAATGCGATAGTCCAGTAGCGGCCCAGGTAAGCATCAGCAAGCCAGCCTCCGATGGGTGAAAGCAGGTAGGAGGCACCCAGGAAGAGCAGTGCTGCCCGTGAAGCCTGGGATCCACCCCAGTTGAAGTTGCTGCTGTTGAGGTACAGGACGAGGTTTGAGACGATGCCAAAGAAAGCGGCTCGCTCCAGAATCTCCACAATCAGCACAGCCGCACAGGCCGCCTTCCTGCCCTCAAAGGGGGACACGGCAGGTCTGTCTAGGGCCTCCTCCTGGCCTAAGAGGGGCTTCCGCTCCCCCGGGGCACCCTGTGAGGCCATGCAGTCCCTGCCTCCGAATTCTCTTTCTTCCTCAGCGATGGGCCCTGTTTCTCGGCCTTCTGTCAACTTCTGCCTTTTCCTTCAGCTCCTTTTCCTCTGGCTCTTCCTTTACTGGCCTCTGGTTCTTCTTCAGTTATCTTCTCCAAATCTTTCAATGCCACTTTTGCACTTCCTCATTTCTCTGCTCGAAGACAGGCATCATATGACAGCTCATTTCCTTCAAAGGAAACTTTCATATGACGCTCACTGGCCAGAGCGGGTTCCCCTTTCACATTTGTTTTCTCATGTTTTCTCCCTCTTTACAGGCTCCCGCCCCTTTTCAGTTGCTTTTAAAATTCAGTTGCCCCTTTTCTTTCTTCCTTTTAAGACAGTAAATGGTTCACATTGCTAACTAACTGACCTCCTTATCACATTTTAAAGGCTCTAAGTGGAACTGGCTCAGGCCCAGGGTATATCTGAGAAGTGTTCTTGGAGATACACCTTGACCTAGTGGGCAGCACTGTCTAGTCCTTGCCAAGGCCCACAGCCCAATGAGGCCCCACTGAGAACCCTTTGAGCCTCCTGCCCCTCCCAGTGCCCCTTCTCTTTGTTGCTGCTGCCTGCTCACCTGGGTGCTTCCTGATGGAGGTCTCCTGGCACTTCCAGTCAAAGGTGTGCAGCTAATCCACCTTTTCCTACTTAATAGACTGGGGGGGGGGAGAGGAGGAGGAGGAGGAGGAGGAGGAGGAGGAGGAGGAGGAGGAGGAGGAGAAGAAGAAGAAGAAGAAGAAGAAGAAGAAGAAGAAGAAGAAGACAGAAACAGCGGTGGGAAAACACAAGAGGGAAGATGACAATATCTAGATCCCCATAACAGTATGTGAATGAGGCAGGGCAATAGGCACAACAAAAGCCTCACCTGGAAACTGGGGTCTGCAGGTGTCCTCTTTTACAGAGGACAGCCCTCTATTTGAAGGGCTGCCAGGTATCTGTCCTCCATTTTGAAAGTGTCCTCTATTTTAGAGTGACCATATGGAGAGGAGGACAGTGCTCCTGTGTCTTCTGCAGAAAAGGGGATTTCAGCAGGTCTCATTTGTAGACATGCAGCTGTGAAATTCCCTCTTCATCACAACAGTTAAAACTGTAGGAGCCCTGCCCTCTTTACCAAATACAAATCAGGGCAGGGCTCCTGCAGCTTTAACTGTTGTGATGACGAGGGAATTTCACCAGGTGCTGCATGCCTACAAATGACACCTGCTGAAATTCTCTTTTCTACACAACTGTTCAAGATACAGGAGCCCTGTCTTCCTTTCCATATGGTCACTCTAGTATAGTGTATGCACCTTTAACTGTTGTGATGAAGTGGGAATATCACCAGGAATTAATATATGGATGTTCCTGGACATTTCTGGGAAGCGTAAAGCTGGGGGAGGGGAGAGGGTTCTTCTCCATCTGTTGTAAAATAGACAATTAAATTGAGAGATGGGGTTTGAAGCCTTCTGAATTGCTTTGATTGGCAGAGGATTGGACAAGTATGGGCTGAATCTGGCCTGCCTGTGACTCCAATCCTGCCCCTTTGATTCCCCAGAAGCCTACCACATGTTCGCCAATTACCTGGCCTTTGGTTCTGGACATTATGATTTCCCCCCATTCTAAAAGGTTAAAATGCCTCTCCTAAGGCTCAGTTACAGGAACTAACAGCTTTAAGATAAAATATGCTGGACCTAGTATGAGATGTGAATATTGTTGAAACAATTGGTAACAGTGATCACAGTGGCCCTTTCCACACCAGGCAAAACACCTGGGATGCATCATGCAGACTCCCTGTGAGTCCTCATGATGCACAGGGAGTAGTGGGGGTGGGGGATGGGGCATGGGATTTTTCCTGGTTCTCAGGAACCAGAAAAATCCTGATTCTTCTGTGGTCCCGGGAAGTTAACTTACTTGTTCGCTGGAGTGCAGGAGTGCTCTTCCTCAATGAAAAAACCCCACACAAAATGGCGGGCGCAACGTCGGACAACCCGGAACGTTGCGCCCATGATGTAGATTGAGCGCACCATTTCCGGAAGTGGCTACATCCAGGATCACTTGTGCTAGGCCCGCTACATCCCTATGGTGTAGAAAGGGCCAGTGCTATCAGAGTAAATTTATATTTAAGTGGGAAACTGTCCAGGAAGTCCAATACAGTCACATTTGACTGCAAAAGTGAAAAACTCTCTAAAATGAAGAAAAGGTAGTTGAAAGGGGGAGTCAAGAGGGTTAAATCCCTTCAAAATGCATGAAAGTTACTCAGAATCACAATAACAGAAGCTCAGCTAAAATGTATACCACAGAATAGGAAAGGTAGCAACCAAGAAGTCACTGGCATGGTTAACTAGCAGTGTCAAGGAAGTTATTATAGAAAAGAGAGCTTCCTTCAGAAAGGAAAACAAAAGGGAGCACAAGCTTGCACAATGCGATGCAAGCAGACAATAAGATATTCAAAAAAGTATTTTGGATAACATATTGCTAACAATATCAAGCCAACAATACATAATTCTAGTCACCACACCTTTAAAAAAAAGATATTGTAGAGCTGGGAAAAGGGCAGAAAAGGGCAGTTAAAGTGATCAAGAAACTGGAGCACCTTCCCTATGAGGCAAGGATACAACAACTGGGCTTGTTTAGTTTAGAAAAAGGAGGCTATGGGGAGACCTGATTGAGGTGTACCAAATTATGCATGGTGTGGAGAATGTGGATAGGGAGAATAATTTCTGCCTTTTCCATAATACTAGAACTTGAGGTTATCCCATGAAGCTGATTGGTGGGGCATTCAGAACAGATAGTTAAACTATGGAATAGTGCATAGTTAAACTATGGAATTCACTGCCACAAGATGTAGTTATGGCCACCACTAATTTGAATGGCTTTAAAAGGGGGTTGCATATATTTCTGGAGAAGACTATTAATGGCTACTAGTCCTGATGGCATTGTGCTACCTCCAGAGGCAGGCAGTAAGCCTGTATACACCAGTTGCTGGGGAACATGAGTGGGAGGGTGCTGTTGCACCATGCCTTGTTTGTGGGTCCCTGGTCTGCAGCTGGTTGGCCACCATGTGAACAGAGTGCTGGATTAGATGGACCCTTGGTCTGATCCAACATGGCTGTTTTTATGTCTTTATGACCCCAACCCTCCTCCAGACAGGAAGACATTTGTGCATACTCTGGGGACCAGAAAAATAAAAAAGATTTTCCAGCCCCATTTGTGCCAATGAGGCCCCCAAAAAGTAATTTTAAAAGGGTGTTGCAAACTATTGACAGCCCCTCCAAAATGCTACTTGGGCATCGTTGGAGGGGTTGTCACTGTGGCACGGGCGAAATTGTTCAGGAAGAGTGGCAGGGGTTTCTGCTGCTCTTGCTGAGTGGCTGGCTTGCCAATTGAACAACTCCTAAAACGAGCCATGGCTTGTCAAGGTGGTTTGTTTCTCATGAACAAACCACCCTGTGGGAAACAGTCTAAGTTCGGACAACAGGACAACCCACCATGACTTGTTAGGCACGATGGGTTGTTGTTTCATGCAATCCTAGTTTATGCCTCTTTACTAAGAAGTCCCACTATGAGGCTTACTCTTGGATGCGTGTACATAAGATTGTAGGGTAACAATTACTTAGATAATGTGCCAAGGCAATTGGGAGATTCAGAACAGCTGGTTGAAGTATTATCCTACATTATTTGCATCTTCTAATCTAGGCACATCTGCTGTGCCTGCTGGTAAATGAGCTAATTAGGAGTTAAGAATCATTGCTAAACCCAAGCACCAACTGTATAGTTCAGATCTAAGGTCTTGCCAAGGCTCCGTGTTTTTTCCTCAGTATGTTCAGCACTATATTGGGATATAAGATGATTCCAGATGAGGCTTGTATTGTGCCATTGCTCTGCCTCATTCACAAAATGTTATGGGGGGTCCAGGCAGCATAGTCTTCTCCTCATAGCCCTTCAGTGTTTTCCCATAGCTTCTTTCATTTTACCATAGAAACTTCATTAAAAAGAAAAAGATGGAATAGCTGCACAATGACTTCTAAGGGTGCTTCCAGACAAGGCTTTTAGAGTGCTGCCACTCTGCCTCATTCATGGAATTTTCACATCCAAAGACAAGTTCCACTCATAACCCATGTTTTCCCACTGTTTCTTCCATCCTTTTCTTACTACAGAAAATCTGTTAACTGGCTACAATCAATTGAATTAAAGTGTAATCACTTTGTGAAATCTCATTCGTCTACCTTCTTATAAGATCCCACAAATCTCATCAGCTTAATCACCTGGCTATAGACCTAGGAGGTAATTTTACCTGAACAGTTGATGGAGAATTGCAGAAAGGGAGTAAATGATGCTCTATACATGAAAGGCTCACCTGAAGGATATATATAGTGAAGCTCCTTTGATAAGAATTGTCAGTGGTGGTAGATGAGGAAATTTAACTCATATGCTTCTCTATAGGCTGTCTACAACATCCCACTCTGCCTCATACTCAATCTTCTGGGGAGGTTACTTGTTCTTTTCCACACCTCCTATGGGAGCCATTTTGTGGACAGTTTCTCAAATTGCCAAATGTCCCCATAATCCAAAACGATTGCCTAACCCTGTCCCAGGTAGATCAACCTGAGATAATCTACCTATGACATCTGACTAGCTTTTCCCCAATCTTGAATGGATGTATCTGAGATTCACCAGAACAAGAGACAGACCCTATTCAGGACAGACTTGACAAACTTTACCGGGGTGGCTCTACAAAAGCAAGTTAAAGCTCTTTCAAGGCGCATTAAAAAATTTACCTCTACCTTTTTCTGTCCGATTATGCGCATTATTGAATGTGCGTTAAATAGCAAGTTTTAATTTACTGCGGGAATTGAAGTGCCTTATGACCATGTAAACAAGCAATTCTCCACATTTAAACACTTTAAAGCGCATTTCATACAACCAGTAATGCACTTCACCTCCTCCCATGTATAGGGATTAGGCGTAGAAGCGATTGCGAGAAGATGCGCATAATTGGACAACTGGGCATCAAACCGAATTCTTGTAGAGGGGACCATGTTGGGCTTCAAAAATTAATGTATATGGGTAGAGGTCCCTGAAACGTTTCTCAAGCTAGACAACACAAATGTGATACTATAGAAAACATTTTTATTGCTCAAGCAGTCTAAGGCCACCTCTATATGGCAGCTGATGAACGCCTGTTTCTCCGAAGATGCACATTTTCCTTTATTCTAATTTATGGCTTTAGCGATAGACGATAGCCGTGAAGTCGAATTACTGGTTCTATATACTGCGCTTTACAATTGTTTATATGTGTAGATTCACAGCATAGTTGGAGCACAGATTGAGACTTGAGCGAGGAAAAGTTGAGGAAAGTACCGCCCTAGTGGCTTTTGGTACCCCCACCTGCATTTCCCGCTGTTGGTTACCGGTTACCACTGCCTTGTCGCGATCTTGTGGTACTTCGCAGGTGAACATGATTTCTAAAGGTTGGACGTGCATACTTGCCCTGCCGTGATGGAGTCATTTGTTAATTTTTTTTATTGTTGGTGGTTTTTCTTTTTAAAAAAATCTCGTTCGCTACTGAGAATTGGTACAAAATTCTTGGATAGCAATAAGCAGTCCATTTTCAAAGAGATATTGGGGGGGGGGGGGACCGGTAAAGCATGAGAGGGGGAAGGAAAGAAGAAAATAGGGTTTACTGGAGTAGTCTCCACATTCTGTCTTCAGCCGCAGGTCTCCAACTGATCTTCCCTGACCTTGTCCTTTTCTCCCCGATTCATCTCATGCCCCCATTTCCTGCAATGGCTATGATGGGAATGTGTGTGTGTGTGTGTGTGTGTGTGTGTGTGTGTGTGTACAATGGAAGACTTTACTGAGAATGATGGAAGAGAGGTTGGAACCAGTATCCACCCTCCACCCACCTCCAGCTGAAAACAAAATAGGCTGCTACCGCTAAGGCTGAGGGTCGTATTTGGCTCATTAGAGTGTTGAAGGTAGTGGTCTTAGGGATACATGTTCCTGCTCCCACTGAAGTCAATAGTAAAAACTCCTTAGAGGGCCTCAAATTATATTCAAAAATGTAATCGTTTCAACACAATAATTGAACAGCGAACATCCTTTTTCCAAGAAACTCCCCTTCCTTTCACAAGAGTCTCTATCACGATGGTCAATGATGTATCAAGGCAAAAATATCTCTGTGCAGGAGCTCAACATGTGGATGGAGAAATGGGAGAGGTAGCCAGGTAGAGGAAGAAAAGGGGCAGTCATTCACTCATGACATCACCAGCCCTGCCCTCCAAATTACACCCACTATTAGCATTAAACCGAATGGTCATTACATTGGTCACATTACGAAACTGCACTCTAACTGCAGAGAAAAATTGACAGTAAATTGACACCTTGAAAATGCGCATTACCGAAGCCTTTAAATCGCATGTATGTCTGATCTACGCCCCGCTCGTCTGTCCAAAATGCTGCCACTGCACATACAATGAGGCACAAATAAGCCATCTAGCGGTACCCTAAGCGAATAACAAGCTTTTAACTAAGATGAGGCAGATTACAAACATAACTAAATACACACAAGTTATAATCATAAAAGGATACTGAAGGTAGTAGCAAACATATTGTTAACATAGTAAAACCTAGGTTCCTCTCAATGTAAGAGTCAATATCAAAGTTTTATATTTACCTAAATGGAGGGCATGGTGGATGAAGCCAGCCTAAGCATGTATGGTGCATTTCTCATTCTCCTAGGATCTCTCTCCAAAACAGGTCAAATCCTGGCATTTTAAAAAACCCACAATGCCAATGACATCCTTAGTTTTCAGCCTGGTCATATCACTATTCCCATTTTTCACGTTGTAGCAAAGTCTGCCCCTGATACTAGCAAACCTAGATGAAGGTATCCCTGCTAAGTTAGGCTATGTACTGCTTCCAACACTTGACCAACTCATTTGTGGCAGCTTCCCTCTATTTCCAAGAATATATTCCATTACTCATAGTCATCTCACAACACAACATCTTGGCTGAGTTCGGACAATACTTTAGGCAATGGAGGGGGGAAGAGGCAACTGATGGTTCGTTATTTTTGCGGTGCCCAACATATGACTCGTTGCCCCTCCCCCCGTTGCGCGGCTGAAAGTCCCGGCCTCATGATAAGCAACGGGTCTCCAATAAACAATTGAGCAGCTAATTGTTTTTCCCCGTTGTTACATAATATACTGTCCATTGTGTGTCCCCCACACACGACAAAATAATCAACAGAACGGACAGTTGCCTCTTCCCCCCTCCGTTGCCTAAAGTGTCGTCCGAACTCAGCCATACAAAACTTGTCACGCCTACAAGATACAGTAAATTCTTATCGATCTTACACAGTACAAAGCATATTCTGCTACAAACCCCTCTGAAATTTGTGTTTCAACATTATTTGAATTTCTAGAGTCTCCTCAGGGTCTCTTCCCATTAGATTCGGAGTGTAAGCAGAACAGTGAGAACCTGACAAGGTCTGAGCTGTGTGGAATCCCAGCTGAAAGAGCACACTTTACCATGGATAAATTGGAGACTCTAGGGACCTTTCTACACTGTACAGATGTAGAGGAGGGGAGATGAGCCCGGAAGTACCTGCTTCCGGGCACGTCGCTCTAATGCAAACTAAAGTGCGACGACCCGGCTTCCTCCCGGGCCGTTGCACATTGCGCCTGCCATTTTTCCCCCCGGGTGGAGGAAGTGCACAAATGCTCGTGAGCAAAAGGCAAGTGGTGTTTAAAAAAAAACAAAAAAAAAACACGCACGAAATGGGGGACCCATCTCCCTCCCTGCCATCCCAGAGGTGGTGAAATTGCTGCCACCCCCTCCCCTGATGGGCACGGAGCCACACGGTGCGGCTCTGTGCCCATTTCTGCTGCTGCGCTTACTCGCAAGTAAGCACGGCAGCAGCCAGGAGAAGTGGCCACATCTCCCGTGGTCTTGGGATGTTCCTGGGACCGTGGGAAGATTTGGGTTTCCCCAGGGATCCCTTATCCCAGGGGAAACCCATGCCCATCCCCCTGCCCCCTGTGCATCATTTGGACTCACAGGGACCACCCAAGGGCTATCCCACCTCAAAAGGCTGGTGTAGAAATGGCCTAGGTCAAACGAATAGGAAGCTTGCATTTATTGCAGGAAATATATGCTGTAGAAGGGTCCCCAACTCCATATGGAGGGAGACCCAGATGTCTCCTCTCTAAGAGGCAAGAGCATGAAGAAGAAGGAAGTAGAAAGTGAGATCAGCAACCCTAAAAGTATAAATCTAGCATCAGAAAGGTCAGCATAGGTCAGAGGGTAGTCTAGGAAGTCTGGAGTGCCTTTGTCTGTTCTTTTTTCTATGCAGACACATCAGCCTTTTCCTCTTCTTTTCTTTTCTTTTTGCAGCTAGCTGAGTTGCATGCACACTTCCAAGAAGGAGCACCTTCCAACATTTTTAAATGTTAAAATAGCATTTTGGATTTTAGTTCTGGTCGCTGAGAGAAGACTGCAATCCCATGCCAGGGAGAGGCATTTTGCAAAGGCACAGATGGGAAAAAAATGAACTGAGAACAAGGGGTTGTTGTTGTTTTTTAGTAAAGTTTCTGCAGAGGTGAATTGTACCTTCCCCTTTCCTGTCCTTATGGATATGACACAATACACCAATTAAACTAGCTGAAAGAGGAATATGGATTAAATGCTAAGAGCAATGAAGATTTACAGCTGAAAATTACTTGCCAAAACTCAAAGACTAAAGCTGCCCTGCAAGGTAAATTATCAATTTTAAAATGTAAAGGGGATAATGTGGACAGTCATTTGGAAGCACACAGAAGAGTGATTGCAACTGACAATTCCCAATGTGTCAATTAAGAGTCCCCTGAGTATTTTCCAATTGTCTACTCACGTTACCCACTTAGTATGTATCCTGTTGCCCACTAGAACAATTGTCTGTCATTCCATAGTGTCTGAATATGAAATACTTGCATCTTGAACATGGGGGGTCCTCTTGTACTACTCATGAGGCTAGTGCAGGTTGCCCCTCCCGTGCTTCAGGGCACCAAAGATCCATTGCTGAGGAAAACAAAAGGAGAGGCACAGAGTAGAAGACCCTCATGTGTCCCTTTGGCGATGGAAAGATTTCATAGAGTATTGTACATTTAATGCTTGCCCAGCAGATTTAGTGGGTACTTCTCTTGTCATAGTAATTGGTGGTGGGAGAAGTTGCACCTGGTAAAATTCTCCCTTCTGTATGGCATATTGTATAGGAGTCTTTTCATAGATGGAATCTAATCATTTATTGCAGTAAGCCGCATTGAACATAAGAAGAGCCATGCAGGATCAGACCAAGGGCCCATCTAGTCCAGTATGCTGTTCACACAGTGACCAACCAGCTGTCAATCAGGGACACACAAACAAGGCATGGTGCAACAGCACCCTCCCACTCATGTTCCCCAGCAGCTGGTGTATACAGGCTTGCTGCCTCTGATAATGGAGGTAGCACATAGACATCAGGCCTAGTAGCCATTGATAACCTTCTCCTCCATAAATTAATCCAATCCCCTTTTAAAGCCATCCAAATTGTTGGCCATCACCACATCTTGTGGTAGTGAATTCCATAATTTAACTATGCGCTGTATGAAGAAGTACTTCCTTTTATCTGTCCTGAATCTCCCACCAGTCAGCGTCATGGGATGACCCTGGGTTCTAGTATTACAGGAGAGGAAGAAAAATGTCTCCCTATCCCCGTTCTTCACACCATGCATAGTTTTGTACACCTCTATCATGTTTCCCTTGAGCCTCCTTTTTTCTAAGATAAACAATCTAGGCTGACCAGATAAAATCCCGGTCAGGGCTCATGTAACTTTAACAGTTGTAGAGAAAAGGGAATTTCAGCCAGTGCCATTTGTATGCAATTAGTTCCTGGTAATATTCCCTCTTCATCACAACAGTTAAAGGTGCAGGCACTACTAGAGTGACCATGTACAAAAGAAGGCAGGGCCCCTGCAACTTTAACTGTTATGATGAAGAGGGAATTTCACCAGGAACTAATTGCATACAAATGACCCTGGCTGAAATTCCCTTTTCTCTACAACTGTTAAAGTTATATGAGCCCTGACCTGGATTTTATCTGGTCACCCTAAAACAATCCCAACTGTTGTAACATTTCCTCATAGGGGACTTGCTCCAGTGCCTTGATAATTTGAGTTGCCCTTTTCTGCACTTTTTCCATCACTAAGGTCCCCTCTACAAGAATTCGGTTTGACGCCTGGTTATCCGATTATACACATCTTCTTGCAAGCGGTTTTACGGTAAATCACTATACGCAGGAGGCAGTAAAGCGCATAACTGGTTGCCTTACCGGTTGTATGAAACACGCTTTAATGGTGTTTAATGCGGAGAATCGCTTGTTCACATGGTCATAAGGCGCTTTAACTGCTGCGGTAAATTAAAACTCGATATTTAACGCGCATTCGGTAATGCACATAATCGGACAGAAAAAGTGCCTCAACTCCCGATTTGCGCTTCGCTCTTGTAGAAGTAAATTTTTTAATGCACCTTGAAAGAGCTTTACATCGCTCTTGTAGAGGCACCCTAACAATATCTTTTTTTTAGGTGTGGTGACAAGAACTGTACACAGTATTCCAAGATTTGTATATAGGTAGTTTGATACTGGCTGTTTTATTCTCAGTTCCTTTTCTGATAATGCCTAACATGGAGTTTACCCTTTTTTTATAACGGCTGACACTGGTTTGACATTTTCAGCGAGCTGTCCACCACAACCCCAAGATCTCTTTCTTGGTCAGTAACCGCCTGCTCAGATCCCATCAGGTTATACTTGAAGTTGGATTTTTTTTTGTCCCAACATGCATCACTTTACACCTGCTTACATTGAACCACAACTGCCATTTGGATGCCCGCTCTCCCAGCCTGGAGAGATCCTTTTGGAGCTCCTCACAATCTCTTTTTGTTTTAACCACCTTAAATAATTTGGTGTCATCGGCAAACTTGGCTACTTCACTTCCAGATCAATTATGAACAAGTTGAAAAGAATGGATCAATTTTTTAAAATTGGAATTACATTGGCATTCTCCAGTCCTCTGGTACAGATGCCCTTGGGAGGACTTCTATCCTGAAAGGTAGGCAAGAAATATTTTAAACAAATAAATAATAGATAGTAATCCTACCCTCCTGAAGGTTGTGCATATCCCATTGCTAAATTAAATGATTTGCCCTGTGATGTCCCACAGGGTTCTATCTTGTCTCCAATGTTGTTTAAAGTCTACATGAAACCGCTGCGAGGTCAATCAGTAGGATGCTACCAATATGCATATTAGTTAGGGGTGTGCACGGACCCCCCGGATCGGATCGGGACCCGGATAGGGACCTCCAATTTTGTCCCGGACCGGTTCGGACAAAATCGGAGGCCCCCCGGACCGGATCGAGTCCGATCCCGACCCAAAAATCGTAAATTTTTGGATCGGCCGCCATTTTTTTCCCCATAGACTTGCATTGCAATGCAAGTCTATGAGGAAAAAATGGCGGCGGGTGGGTGAGGGGGGGCCTAACTCCCTCCCCCCCCGGGGCCGTCCGCTGTGGACGGCCCCGGCAGGTAAGCCCCCTCCCCCGCGCTCCCTACCCCCCCTGGGGCCGCCCGCTTCCATCCGCTGGCACCCGCGGGCGCCAGCGGATAGAAGCGGACGGCTCCGGGGGGGGGGTAAGCCCCCTTCCCCGCCACTGCTTACCTTCTCGGCCCGTCCGCTCCCGTCCGGCGCCGGCGCCTACTACCAGCGGGCTCCGCGGCCTACTCTCGAGTAGCACGCCGGGTGATGACATCACCCGGCGCGCCACCCTGGAGCAGGCCGCGGAGCCTGCTGGTAGTAGTAGGCACCGGCGCCAAACGGGAGCCGCCAGGCCGGGAAGGTAAGGGCCCCCCTCCCCCCTCCGCGCGCCCCCTCCTCCCCTCCACGCACCCCCTCCTTACCTTCCCGGCCCGGCGGCTCCCGTCCGGCGCCGGCGCCTACTACTACCAGCAGGCTCCGCGGCCTGCTCTAGAGTAGCGCGCCGGGTGATGACATCACCCGGCGCGCCACCCTAGAGCAGGCCGCGGAGCCTGCTGGGAGTAGTAGGCGCCGGCGCCGGACGGGAGCCGCCGGGCCGGGAAGGTAAGGGCCCCCCTCCCCCCTCCGCGCACCCCCTCCTCCCCTCCACGCACCCCCTCCTTACCTTCCCGGCCCGGCGGCTCCCGTCCAGCGCCGGCGCCTACTACTACCAGCAGGCTCCGCAGCCTGCTCTAGAGTAGCGCGCCGGGTGATGACATCACCCAGCGCGCCACCCTAGAGCAGGCCGCGGAGCCTGCTGGGAGTAGTAGGCGCTGGCGCCGGACGGGAGCCGCCGGGCCGGGAAGGTAAGGGCCCCCCTCCCCCCTCCGCGCGCCCCCTCCTCCCCTCCACGCACCCCCTCCTTACCTTCCCGGCCCGGCGGCTCCCGTCCGGCGCCGGCGCCTACTACTACCAGCAGGCTCCACGGCCTGCTCTAGAGTAGCGCGCCGGGTGATGACATCACCCGCCGCGCCACCCTAGAACAGGCCGCGGAGCCTGCTGGGAGTAGTAGGCGCCGGCGCCGGACGGGAGCCGCCGGGCCGGGAAGGTAAGGGCCCCCCTCCCCCCTCCGCGCGCCCCCTCCTCCCCTCCACGCACCCCCTCCTTACCTTCCCGGCCCGGCGGCTCCCGTCCGGCGCCGGCGCCTACTACTACCAGCAGGCTCCGCGGCCTGCTCTAGAGTAGCGCGCCGGGTGATGACATCACCCGGCGCGCCACCCTAGAGCAGGCCGCGGAGCCCGCTGGTAGTAGCTGCTAGTGCCGGACGGGAGCGGACGGGCCGAGAAGGTAAGCGCCCCCCTCCTCCCCCCCGCTGTCCACTTTCATCGGCGGGCGCCCGCTGGCGCCCACCAATGGAAGCGGCGGTGGGCGCCAGTGGGCGCCCGCCGATCCGCCGATCCGCCGAACCAGTTCGGAGCCTTTTCGGACCGGTTCGGATTGGATCGGCCGATCCAGCTGCGGGATCGGAAATCGGATAATTTATCCGATTTCCCACTGGACCGGACTCGGATCGTGGATCGGGTCCGATCCAGTGCACATCCCTAATATTAGTCACCTAGCATAAAGAAAGCAGCTGAACGCTGCTGGGCTCCATAATGGGATAGATAGGGGTGAACAAGTTGAGACTAAATCTAGATGAGTCAGAGATGGAGCAAGCCTGACACGGGGATTGGGATTCAACCTGTTCTGGAAGGGGTTGCACTCCCCCAATGGATCAGGTCCATCACTTGGGAGTGCTCCTTGACCCTACACTGTCCCTGGATCTTCAGGCAGTGGTAGTGGCAATGGCAAGGAGTGTGATTGCACAGTTATGTCTGGTACACCAGCTGCAACCTTTCCTGAATCGGTGTGACTTGGCAACAGGTACCCAGGCCTTGGTTACATCATGTTTAGACAATTGTGATGTGCTCTATGTGGGACTACTCCTGGAGAGTGTCCAGAAGTTTCACATGGTGCAAAATGCAACTGCTAACCTGCTAATGGGTGCGTGGTATCAGGACCATATTACGTCTGTCCTGAAAGACCTCCACTGGTTGCCAATTACTTCCAGGCGCAATTCAAGGTATTGGTCTTAACCTTAAAACCCTAAAGGTGCAGTCTAAAGGCCTTTCTACACCATACGGGTGTAGAGGGAGGGAGGGGGGATGATCTCGGAAGTACCTGCTTCCAGGATCGTCAGTGTAATCCACATAGGAAGTGTGACAACATGGCTTCCTCCCGGGCTGTCACACAGTCAAGCCCACCATTTTGGGGGGAGTATCCGAGAAGAGCGCACTTGCGCTCCAACGAAAAGTTAAGTCATTTTTTAAAAAAAATACCTCTCAAAATTCCCATCCACCCTGCCATCCTGGGGATGGCGGACTTGCTTCCCCCTCCCTTGATGGGCACAGAGCCATGTTTCGCAGCTCAGTGCCCATTTCTGGTGCCCGTTTACTTGCGGGTAAGCGGACACCAGGCGGGACAGGCGGCCACACCTTCCATGGTCTCAGGATGTTCCCAGGACCGTGGGAATAATTGGGCTTTCCCAGAGATCCCTTATCCCAGGGAAAACCCATGTCTTTCCCCCCTGCCCCTGGGAGTCCCAGTGCTTCATTTGCTTGCACAAGGACCACCCAGGGACAGTCCCGGGTAAAAAGGCCAGTGTAGAAATGGCCTATGTGGTTTAGGACCTGCCTATCTAAGGGTCCACCTGCTTATGTGGTTTAGGACCTGCCTGTCTCACTATGAAACTGCCCAAATATTAAGATATGCAGGAAGGCCCTTGTGAGGGTGCCTTTATCTGCAGAGGCCCATTTTTCCTACTGACTGCAGTCCCTTACACCGTGCTGAATAAGTCTGCAGCCCCCTACTTTCAAGAATAGCTGAAAGGAAGTTCAAGATGATGAGACAGGATCTGAAAAGCCTGCTTGTGTATGTGAAACACCACATAGCCCTTTGGATCTCAGCCTCTGCCTAGAACCTTCCACAGAATTACAATAGGCTAGGAATGGGTAACTTCTGGCCCTCCAGATGTTTGGGCCTACAACTCCCGTCATCCCTTACCATTGGGTATGCTAACTAGACCAAAACATCTGGAGGGCCACAAGTTGCCCAGCTCTGCTAACCAGAATAAACTACTTTCATAGGATCTGGTGGCATAGCCCAGTTTGTTAGGTATGAGAGGGCCTTCTTGGTTGTTGTGTCCTGTTTCTGTAATGTTCTCCCCAGGAAGGCTTGCCTGGTGCCCACTCTCATGTCTTTCTGGTGCCAAGCAAAGGCTTTCTTCTTATTTTCCCAGGCCTTATTAAATGTCAGCTTAAGTTGGTTTTATTCTATTGGTTATGTTTATCTTTTTAACCTTCCCCAGTTGTTTTAATTCTGCTGTTTTAATTATTTTGCTGCTGGTGTTTTCCTTTTATTGCAATAGGATTGCTTTTATTATTGTTAATGACCCTGAAAGCCATGCTAATATGGCAGGCCATTTAAAATAAAAAAAATATTATACATACATGAAAGCACATTTTGAAATTCATAGGAACTTCAAAATACATAGTCCCATGACTAAACTGTACTTTTTTTCGCTTTGGGATGTCATAATAGTTTGAGGTCATTCGGTATGTCTCAATCCAAAAATATTAAAATGTCCAGAATTTCAACATTTAATATGTACCAGCAATAGTACTGTGAGCCAACATTGGCGGGTTCTGATATTAGGTATACACCTTTAACGGGTAGACATAATGAAAAAATAAATATTGAGTAGCTGGGATATTTATTATCTTCTAAAAATTATTTTGGTAATAAGGCAAAAACATTTGAGTAAATGAAACTTAATGAGGCATTTGTAAAGACAGTCATTGCTAGGGGGCTGCGAAATGGCAAATTGGAAGACATATAAATCAAGTCAGCCATTAACTATTGTGCTTCCACAATTGTCAGCTCTGGGTGGTGAGTAATTAACAAATAATCAAGAATGACATTTTCTTTGGGGCAGCATGGGGAGAGGGGAAGAACAAGCTGGTGTAAATGAAGCCATGGAGGGGCAGGGGTGAAAGATAGCTGTGGGGTTATAGCCATGATGGCCAGACTGAAAGGGCCAGCCTACAGACCCAATAGACACAGCGTCTCTCTGTGTCATCATGCAGCCTGCAGAGGCTGCAACTAATGGCTATTACATTAACATGCCTGGCAAGTTTCAGCTGCAATCAGCACAGCCACTTCAACCCCCTTGTAGATATGTGGATGCCTTTGACTGGCTGCTGTCTGTCCCTGAATGCCAGTCCCAGCATTAAACTTTTAAAGTCAAAGAGACTGGAAAAACAACCACAGGGCTAGAGAAAGGAGTGATCAGCGTTTGACTAACTCCTGCCTGTATTTCAGATTTGTTTATCTAATCTAGATTATAAACGTACTGGAGAGGGCTCAGGGAAGCCTATCATGTGATCCTGGGAAAGTTGCCAAATTCAGGTTTCTGAAAATCCCAGCATTTGTTTTGGGTTGCGAAGACAGTTATGTGAACCCCTGTTCTCTGAGTTGTGAGAGGTTTCGGGGTCCCTGTGTTTCTCCAGGTTCGGTTTCCTTTGGAAGGATTTTTCAGGACGTTTATTGGCATTTTGTATATTTGTGTTTTATTTACAAGCATGCAGGTTGAACTGTAGATATACCAACGTATGTTGAAGATACCATGGACTGACCGAATAAGAAATGAGGATGCACTATATAGGGTAAACAAACCAACAGAATTAATAAATACTATCAAAAGAAGAAAACTGCAATATTTTGGTCATATTATTTGAGGAGAAAAATACACAGTTCTCCAACTTATTATACAAGGGGAAACTGAAGGAAAAAGATCAGTGGGAAGAAGACAAACATGGCTAAAGCACTTGAGGGAGTGGTATAGCTGTATTTCTATACAATTATGAGCAGTGGCATCAAAAACAAAAATAGCTGTAATGATAGCTAACCTCCGATAGGAGAAGGCACTCTAAGAAAATGAATACAGGTTGAGCAAGGGGGGCTGTCTTTTCTGCTAAACCCAACAGTTTTTCTGGTGCAGGGTGGCAGCAAGTTATACAGACCAATGGAGGCAGCATGGGCTTTCTGGTGGCCATTAAGCACACCAGTGTGCCCCTCCCCCTTCCATAGCTTCTGGCGACCAATGTCAGGTCGCCTTTCACCCGGGAACGCCCCCGGGTGGCACCAAACAAGGACAGATGGGGAAGAGCAGCGCTGACCTCACTTGGGCAGGAAAAGTGAGGGTAAGTCCCCTACTTTTCCACTCCACATCTTCGACTCGTTGCCCTGGGGTGGCTCCGAATCAGCAGCTGCATCATATAACCATTCTACAAATGGCATTAAAAGTACATGTTGCATTTCCTATAACTGTAACATGAATGCAAAACCTACATTTGGTTACAATAGATATTGATTTCAAAATAGGTAATCTCCTGTGGTTTCTTTCCCACACGTTGGCCTCCTCCACACGAGACGTTTAATGAGCCTTAGAGGCTCATTATAAATTTTACCTCCACACCAGCGGAGCGCAAAACGGGCGTAGAGGCGCGTTATCTCCCGGATTATGCGCATTATCGAATGCGCGTTAAATAGCGACTTTTATTTTGCGGCGGGATGTAAAGCGCGTTATGCCCATGTGTACAGTTTTTCAGTGAAGCGCATTTTCGGAGAGGTGTGAGCAGGTAGAGGGCGGGTTTTGACGAGATGGGCGGGGAGAGGGAAGGGATTTCTGGCGGGAAATTTGAAAAAAGGCCCTCGAGTTATGCGCAGCCGCGCGGGTGTGTTCACGCAACGGATTGGCTGGAGGCGCAGGTGTGGTCGCGCGCCTATGCATATAAGCGCGTGCGCGCGATCCGACCGTTGACCTCATTTAACTTCGCGACGCCAGAGAGACTGCATCCTGAGTTATTTCCTCTCTACACCTTTTCCACCTAACGAAATGGCTGCTCCAGGAAGGGGAGTTTCTTGGAAAAAGGCAGAGATCCTCGACCTTCTGGACATTTTTGGGGAGCAGAAAGTTCAAGCTCAACTGAATGCCAGCCATAGGAACTTAGATGCCTATGAATCCATTGCTCAGGAAATGCAAAGAAGGGGCCATATCCGTACAGCGAAGGAGTGCAGGACCAAGGCAAAGGCAATGAGGCAGGAATATCGCTGGGTCGTGAATCATAATTCAAGATCAGGGAATGATGCTGCCACCTGCCCCTTTTTTGAGGAGCTTCATAGCATTTTTCGGGGGGATGCTACTATTCAACCAAATCGCGTGGGCAGGAGTCTGAACATCCATCGTGTCCAAGCACCTGCTGCTGCTCCCCCAGTAAGTTCCCCCCTGGCTTTCCCGCTCTCAGAAGGCTCAGAAGAACTGTTCAGCAGTGAACTTCAAACAATAGATGTGGAGGACTACCTTGGAACGCCCTACTCTCCCGGAGGTACATTGATTGTAATTGCCATTTTTAAAAAAATCTCGTTCTTCCTTCTATTTCATGCCTATAGCTCACATCTGATGTTTTCCCCTTTTAGAATTCGAGACACCAGAAGATATTGGAAACGAAGAACCTGAAGGTATAGACTGTTTCTTTTGTTGGGTTGGGAAGACTCTTAACTTTACAACTTAATATTGTGTTCCATGGAATAAAAAATTGTATTCTAAAATGGGGCAGGCAGATGCGGGTGAGCGGGTGGGGCAGGAGAGGGCAGGAGAGATCTCCTCTAGCTACCCAGCGTTTCTCTGGTCTCTCCAGGGCGGGGGGGGAAAAGGATAAGGAGCAGGCAGCCATTTTGAACAACCACCCCCATTTAAAAAGGAGGGAGGTTTGTGATTGTGCCTATTGATGAAACCTCCTAAAAGCTCTTCTTTTTCTGCCACGGCAGGAGCCTACAGTACCACCAGTGCATCGGAATCCATTGAGCAAGCAGATTTGAGGGCCAGAAATCTCCAGCAGCATCCTGCAGCAGCAGCACCGAGTAAGTACAAGCCTACCTAATTTCTGGGGTCAGACATCATGGAAGGAAGGGAGTTCCCAATGATCTAGGCTGGGTTTATGGGGGGGGGGAGGGGGAAAGGGGGCCATTGGACACAACATTGTGGTGCATGGGACCAGAAATTGTGGTCTATGGGAGGGATTCCCGCCTTTTTCTCTACAGCAGTTAAAGTTACATGAGCCCTGACCTCCTTTTCATGTGGTCAGCCTAGGCAGGCAGCCATTTTGAACACACAAACAACCCCCCCTATTTAAAATGGAGGTTTGTGATTGTGCCTATTGGAATGAAACCTCCTAATAGCTCTTCTTTTTCTTCCACGGCAGCCTACAGAAGCAGCGGTTCCACCAGTGCGTCAGAAACCAGTGAGCAAGCAGATTTGAGGGCCAGAAATCTCCAGCATCCTGCACCAGCACCACCGTGTAAGTATAGGGCTATGTCAATGAAACCTCCTAAAAGCTCTTCTTTTTCTGCCACGGCAGGAGCCTCCAGAAGCAGCGGTTCCACCAGTGCGTCAGAAACCAGTGAGCAAGCACATTTGAGGGCCAGAAATCTCCAGCATCCTGCACCAGCACCACCGAGTAAGTATAGGGCTAATTTCTGGGGTGCATGGGACCAGAAATTGTGGTCTATGGAAGGGATTTCAGCCTTTTTCTCTACAGCACTTAAAAGTTACATGAGCCCTGACCTCCTTTTCATGCCCTGCCCTCTTTTGTATATGGTAACTGTAGTATACAGCCTGCAACTTTAACTGTGGTGATGAAGAGGGAATTTCACCAGGTGCTGCATGCATACAAACGGCACCGGCTGAAATTCCCTTTTCTCTACAGCAGTTAAAGTTACATGAGCCCTGACCTCCTTTTCATGTGGTCAGCCTAGGCAGGCAGCCATTTTGAACACACAAACAACCCCCCCTATTTAAAATGAAGGTTTGTGATTGTGCCTTTGGAATGAAACCTCCTAATAGCTCTTGTTATTTGCTTGATAAAGTTTCAGTCAGTCCTGCAATTCTTATAAATGTGTGAAAGGACATTCTCATCTTCAGGATGAGGGTGCGAGAGAACCCATGGGACAGGCTGGACATGGAATAAATGATTTTTAAACACACTAAACTTTGCCCTTTCCCTTCAGGTACAGATGAAGGAAGGAGACATCCCATCCCAAAGGCAGCACTCTCGCCTGCAACGCGCCTGGAAATGGCCAGAAACAGAAGACCCCCACGCAGCAGGGACACAGAACGCATTCTGGAGCATGCCTCTGCACACAACGCAAACCTCTTGCAGATGCATGAGCAGATGCATGCGCAGATGTTGCAGAGAAATGACCAGATGTTGGAATACTTGAAAACAGAAGATGCAAGGGACCAAAGAAATCAAGATGCCCTTCTCAGAATTCTAGAAAGACAATGTGTCACGATGGAGAAGATGGTGACGGTGGTGCAACAGGAAGAACCGGGAACATCAACCCATACAGCCAACCCATCATCTGCTAGCCATGGAAAACGCCAGCCAATAAAAAGACGGTTGGCTATTGACAGTATGGAGGGGACCAGCTCTAAGCCAAATGACTTAGGTGGGGACTCAGGAGAGGGTGAGGGGAGAAAATGCCTGGCTAAGAAGAAACGTAAAGTGAAGGTGCAACAACCCCAGTTAGTGGGCACTTGTCCTAGGTCTGCCCAGTTGCAAAATCCCCAGAATGACATTTTAACCAAAGACTTGGACAAATCACTGCTCCCGTGCTCCCATACAGTACCCCCACAGCGCTCATCATCACCACTTCAAGGTGAGCCAAGCATAAAGCGCACGGCACGGGAGGTAAAAAAACCCTTAAAGTTCTCCCCTTAGAATACATGTTTTATGTTATTGTTAATAATTTGCTGTTAATTATGGTATTTTTTGCTGTTATTTATGTAATTGTTATTTGCTGTTATTTATGTAATTGTTATGTTATTTGCTGTTAATTATGGTATTTTTTGCTGTTATTTATGTAATTGTTATGTTATTTGCTGTTAATTATGGTATTTTTTGCTGTTATTTATGTAATTGTTATGTTATTTGCTGTTAATTATGGTATTTTTTGCTGTTATTTATGTAATTGTTATGTTATTTGCTGTTAATTATGGTATTTTTTGCTGTTATTTATGTTGTATTTAACCATTAAAATATAGTTTTCATATCTCACTGTGTGGTTGGGACTGTGCTTCCTATCTATTATTAAAACAGTTAGGCATCCCTCCTTAATACTGCACCAACCTGAAAATGCTAAGGAAAACCAAAACAATGTTTTAGTAACAAAAATAAAGATTTAGTTTTTTAAACAAATATTATTTTCAACTATTTACAATATTTTTTTCAACTATTTACAATTTATTGAGGATCTTGTCCAACTTTTCCTCCATTGAGGACATGCGATTCTGCATGCCTCCAACGGCTGCCTCAAGCCTCTCCAGCCGCTCCTGAGTGGGAACTGCATGGGATGGTAAGAAAAAAAAAATGTTTAAAATCATATAATATAACCAACAGAAAAACAGTTCAAGATGTACTACTCAATGACATTGGCTATTCAATGCGATTCAATTTACAGGAATGTGAATATAGTTTTTCTTTTTTTAATTAAAAATTTAAACCATTAGTCCTGTACTGTACAATAGGGTGACCACATAAAATCCAGGTCGGTTAAACTGTTGTGATGAAGAGGGGATTTCACCAGGAACTAATTGCATACAAATGACACTGGCTGAAATTCCCTTTTCTCTACAACTGTTACAGATACAGGAGCCCTGACCTGGATTTTATATGCTCAATGTACTCTACATTATACAAAGCAATGGAACTTCTATTACCTGCTGGAGACACAGCAGCAGGTGAGACAGGTGGGGGTGCATCCTCCTCTTCCTCCTCTTCCTGCACCTCCTCCTCCACCTCCTCCACAGACGGCGACGGCAATGGCGATGGACTGAGTATCCCTTCAAAATTGGAAAAAAAATTGTTATTTTAAGTTTCTATCATGGTGTTCCCGCCTCGATCCGTTGGGAGAGTCTGTTAATTAATAAATAAATAAATACATATATCATTACAATTATTAATATTAATAATATTATTAAAGTACGCTGGGCAAAAATAGTATTCCTAATTAATCTGGCTTGCATTTAACTTACGTGCCCTTCTGCGGAGGGTCATCCGAGGAGGAGAAGGAGGAGGAGGAGAAGGAGGAGGAGAAGTCCCCCCAACCTCCTCCACTTCCGGAGAAGGCGCTGCCTCCTCCGCCGTCCTGTTTTGTGCTAAGAAAAAGAGGGAAAAAGGGAAATAACATTAAAATGTGGAAGGGGTCCCTGAAGGGCATCTAGTCCCACCCCACCCAAGATGAATGCTGGAATCCACCTTAAAGCCTCATTGTGTGAGGGGTCATTGTTTTTAGGGCATTCCCCCCCCCCCAACCTGCACATCCACCAGAGAATACACAATGAGCAGTGGGCAGAATCACCAGCACACAGGGCTCCTGAAGGGCATCTAGTCCCACCCCACCCAAGATGAATGCTGGAATCCACCTTAAAGCCTCATTGTGTGAGGGGTCATTGTTTTTGGGGTTCCCCCCCCCAACCTGCACATCCACCAGAGAATATACAATGAGCAGTGGGCAGAATGCTAATGCACTCACTCACCTGCGGTCAGCCTCTCCTCAGGGCTTGGTCTCCCCGCCTTCCGCCACAGCTCCCTGAATTCATTGAAGTAGGGGGGCCGCTGGCGAAAGGGGGGATGCTCTCTGTGGGCACTAATGGCCCGAAAAAACCCACCCTTGATATACTTAAACTTCGTCCTGCACTGCAGGGCAGTGCGGACGAAGTTTTGCTGGCACAGAGCAGCAGCCGCCCTCCTAAACAGCCTCATAGTCGGGAGGCTGCTGCTCCGCACAATCCTTCCCACGAGGGAGGATTGGAGGAGGAAGGCCAACAATATGCGGACCTCCGCATCGCTCCAATACCTCCCTCTCAGCATCTTGAAGGATTGTGAGGAAGTGTAGGCCTCACTTCCGGTTTGCGATGTTTCCGCGGACCGGTTTAGCGGTTGCACGCATGCGAGCGGAACCGTCAAACCACCATTCCCGAACAGCGCGTAAGTGATTAAACACTGTCGCGTTTGTTCGGAGCAGTGGGAAAGTTACCAGATGTGTTTTGGGTGTCCTGAATGTACCTTTGGCTGTCCTGAACTGAAAACATGAGAATATTATTGACTAGATTGTAGTATGTTATTTTCTCAAAAACAACCCTGTGAGGTAGGCACGGGCTGTGGTCCTGTTACTTGCCCTTCTGCAATGTTCACTGTACTGCATATGTGTGTTGGGTTACCTGAAGTCTTATTGTCTAGGAATACTACTATCAACATTGTTTGAAAGTTGTAGGAACATATTTTATTTAGGATAAGCATTTTTAAAATAAGCATTTTTAATATGGCAACAACAATTTCAGCATAGAAAATAAAATTTACAGCAAACAGCATTTACAACAGCATTTAAGTTGACATTGAAAGATACATAGTTGAAAGTCACATTATTATGAACATCTCATCTCAAAACAATATCTAATTAGTAACAGCAATGTAAAAGAAAAATCAACAAAGAACATAAAATGAACAGCATTTGAAACAGCATTGCATTACACATTGAAAGAAACATACGTTACTTTAAACTCACATAATGAATATCTCAAAACAGCAATGAAAAAGCAAAATCAACATAGAAAATAAAATTCACATATTCTAAAGGGATGGTCTATCAGTAGTCTCATTTCCTAATGCTGCTTCTTCTTGAGGAAAAAAGAAAAAACACAGTCAGTGCTGCCTGGAGCGGGACTTTTGGCTTTGGCTTGAAGAATGAATGATCCAGAAAAAGGAAGCGGTTGCCTTCTGGTCTGGTCACATCACAGCGGTTCCACACGACACCGTCTGTGATCCCCTGCAGTTCTCTCTATGCTATGTTCTAAGGGAAATTTAGAGATGGATTGTTTTAGCATAGGATGTAATAACAATATCCCACCCTCTACACATTCATTCATTCATTCATTCATTCTCAGGCCATGAAGCCTTTATGCGGAAACTTTCCTTATTTGTTTATGCACTTTCCTTATTTGTTTATGCTTCTAGCAGGTATTGACACATGGTGCTGAAATAGAGTAAATAGAGTAAAAGTTAGGGAAAACATGGCTTACACAAGTTTGGCACAGGGTTTTGGCACTGAACACTCACCTCCCTAGGGGTTCTGCCCACGCAGAGACCAAAGCATGCCTCTTAAGGCATCTCTGACCTTTTCCCCAGCAGCCTTTTCTTGAATTTCCTCATGCGCCATTGGCAGCGGGGCACCCAGGGTTGCCAGTTCAATTTGCCTTGCTTCTGGGAGATCCAATTCAACATCATGTCCTTGACTTTCACAAATGTTGTGCAGAATGACACAGGCAGATATCACTGAAATGATGTTTTCTTCAGCGAGTTCTATCCTGGATGACAGGCATCTCCACCGTGCTTTTAACCTTCCAAAGGCACATTCAACAACATTCCTCGCCCGTGACAGACAGTGGTTGAAATGTTGCTTTTGCTGGTCCAGGGCTCCACCGTAAGGTTTCATCAGCCACTTCCGAATGGGGTAAGCGGAATCAGCCACCACCAGTGGAGGAATCTGCACGTCATTAACAGTAATGGTAGGGTTCCCTGGGATGAAGACACCAGCTTCCATGGCCTCAAAGAGTGCAGAGTTCCTGAAGACATGGGCATCGTGATTTCTCCCACTCCAACCTATTTCCACATCCATGAATCGCCCACGGTGGTCCACTGTGCCTTGAAGGAGCATGGAAAAAAAGCGTTTCCGGTTTATGTAGTCAGGGCCTTGCCTAGGAGGACAGGCAATTTCAATGTGACATCCATCTGTGGCTGCAACACAATGAAAGAAGCCCAGTTTGGAAAATCCACTCATGATCTGAGAGAGAAAACATAAATAATGGAAAATAAATCATTATTGCTTCACCGGCTGGCATGCTTGAGATACAATGATCAAGTTCCATTAGGCCACCTATATAACAGCCTAGCCCATCTTTTCCTATCCCAAATAATAAAAAACAAGACTCACCTCTGGAACATTGCCAAGGCAAACTGTTTGTCTCAGAAGCACATGCTCCATGGCTAGGCAGACCTCCACAACGATCATGGCTGCCGTTGTTCTACCGATCCCAAATTGCTGAGCCACCACCCGGTAACCACCAGGATTTGCTAGCCTCCATATACAGATGGCCACGCACTTCACCATTGGAATGGCTTCCCTCATGTTCGTATTGCGACGTTCAAGAAATGGCCGAAGATGGTCTGCAATCTTGAAAAGGGTCGCTCTGGTCATCCTAAAGTGCTCTAGCCACTGCTCATCACCCCAGAGGGCTAGAACATCGTTTCCCCACCAGTCACGACTCCTGGGGAAGCACCACCATCTTCTTGGTCTCTGTTGTTTCATCAAAGGAACATATAATAAATTCTCTTGGAGCCTATCTTGTTGGAGCCTTAAAAGATATGAGTTGTTCTCTTGGAGCATTCTCATGATGATTCTTCTTCTTCTTCTTCTCCGTTGAATCGTTCTCCTTAGGCAAGTCAATGTAAAATGCATATTTGCGATCATAAGTTGAATTGCATACACGAGGGAACGAGAAATCGAGGTAGGAGCCATATCGCCTTCTCTTCCCGTCCAGCTCAAAATGGCGTTTCAGAAAGAGAAAAGGGGAACCAAACTTGCTTCTCTGGTGTCGCCTAGGTAAATGAACTCAACGGTCGACGAAACTCAGATCACGTGCTTGTATGCATATGCACGCGCGCGAAGGTGCGCGTAACCTGAAGGCATTTTTCCCCCCCCGGTCAGCTCTGCCCTCTCCCCCCCTCCCATCTCGTTGCCAGGCAACCCGAAATTACGTAGGCAGGCAGGTACATTCCTGTGGGTGGAGTACAGGAAGGGAGGGCTGGGAAAGGGGTTGGCTTTAGGTAAAAAGCGAATTAAAATGTCTGTTTCCTCCTCCCGAAGCCCCGCATGTGAACAATTAAAACGCGCGTCCGAGAAAAGCGATAATGCGCTTCAACGCCTCTCACTGCCTCCCGTGCAGAGGGATGAGGCGTAAATGCGCCTCCGCGATAGTGCGCATAATCCCACAAACGGGCGCAAAAGTGCATCCTTGTGGAGGGGGCCAAAGATCATTCATCCATGGATGGAAAATGCCCTAATGGTTGCAATTTGCTACAAACCAATATGGTAGCTGCCAAGTCCTTTGTGTATGAGAGACTTTTAAGTGACCACATTCTAGGGGGTATCACTATCTGAGGGAAATACAAGTAGCTAGCTGGAGGCAGAAAGAGGCTCCTCCTAAACTTTTGAGACTATACATCTTTTGAAGTATCCCTTTTTTAAGGAACCAATTCTGGATAACTTGGGGAGAAGTCTCCCCCCCCCCTTTTTTTTTTTTTTGCTTCTGAACATTCCACAAAGTTGATTTTATTATCATTGACCAATAATAAGACCATTCTTTAAAATCATGAAATTGGCTACAGAGTGGCATGATTTGTGAGCAATTCACTTAGGGCACTGTTTGGTTATGTCATCATTTCTGAGCCTTTTGGACAAGGTTGTCATAGCATTTTAACTTCTTCTTTTAATTTGTCAGAGCCATGACCTAGAAATTCAATGATGGCATTTGTCCGTAATTTTTCATGAAAATTTTTCTTTCTTTCCAGTTTGGTAGCTGTGTTAATCTGTTGCAGGAAAAATGACAGAGTTGTGTGGCACCTTAAAGACGAACACATTTATTCTGGCAGAAACTTCTGTGGACACTGTCCTACTTCAACGGCTGCATGAAGCGTTAATTCCAAAATACACATGCAGGGTGGGGGTGAGGAAGGAATGTAAACCAGAGGGAACTGAAATGCAAAAAGTACAGACAGTGATAGTTACCTTTACAGTTCCAATTCAAAAAATGTTGTTGAGTGATAACAGACATCATTGCAATGGTAAGCCCATTAACATATGTTGTGCGATTTTAAACAAAAACCCAAACTGTCCTTATTCAAACCACGGAAAATAGAGTTGAATCTCTTGATGACTTTGTATTTCAGCAGTTTCAGATTGATTATTTATCTTTGAAAGTCCTTTGTTCAAGAATGGCCACCTTCAAGCTCTTTGTAATTTCTTTCTAGTTATATTTTTGACACACGCCCAGTAAAGTGCACCATGGAGAAAGTTGTAGGACAAAAGTTTAAAAAAATGAAGATTCCCCAGAGCAGTAAAGCTCTGAAATAAGGGGGCATTTCATATGTCCTGCTATTTAGCTGCAAAATTTTGGAATAAGTAGCAATCCTTTAAAATAAGAGGCGGTAAGCAAGCTGAAATAGAATTTGAGTGCACCTTAGAGGACGTGTTGCTCACCTGCTGCCTGATCTTGACTTTGGCAATCACATTCTGAACTAATTTAAATAACAAATAAAGAGGGAAGAGGGAAACGGAGACAGCATTCCAAACAGTCACTTGGCAATGGCTCTTTCTTCTCTCTGGCTGAGTTGCAGCCAAGCAGCTCGATATATTCCCAGGAGATTATGTTTGTACATGACTGGGGCCGTATCTTTACTGGCACAAGAATCTATGCTCCCGCACTGGCCCAAGCCGAGTTAATGATACTTTGACAAATCATTTCTCTAAACAATATGGTCTGGCTCCATGCTGACTTGACCCCTGTGGCTGCCACTGCTGCCAACATAACCTATAACTACCATTTGCCACATCTCACCAAGATCGCACACCTTCAAACCCTTTGCATTCTTTTATTGCACCATAATCTAGCCACGTTCACAGGATTTTGCAGAGATCCAGATGTTGTATTCAACTCTTTACCTTCCTCTATTTTCCTACCACTTTCCCTATCTTTTTTTCTTTCCACAGATATTCCATCAAGGAGGAAAAGACAGTATTGCTTCACAATACCTTTTAAAAGGGAAGTGCTAGGAGCCCTCCATCTGGAAGCAACCCTGGTCTTCTCCAAGGATTCCCCACATTTTATCAAATTTTTTAAAAGGGATTCACTCTGTTTTCCCTTTATGTATCTTTGGTCAAGGCTGGCAGTCTGAAAGCAAAGAGGTATTAATGGCGCAGATAGAGAAGAAGAAGAAGAAGAAGAAGAAGAAGAAGAAGAAGAAGAAGAAGAAGAAGAAGAAGAAAGGGCTACTTCCAGACAGAGAGGTCCTAGTGCAGCTCTTCCATCTTTTTCTTCTTAGCAGAATTTCTAGAGTAAGGAAAAAAAGATGGAAGAATGGTGGGGAAGCCCCCCCCCCCACTCAGGAAGGGTTACTTTTTAAACACATTCCAACCCCAGAACAGCCCCTCCAACAATCTGGGGATGTCCCCGGGTTCATCAATTATATTTTTCTTGGTGTAAGATACCACCTATGAATTAATTTTAACATTAGTTCCCTATTGCTGCATGATACTTTATCGAAAGGACTTCAATTCCACAAAGCATTCCAGTCTTTTTCCTCGATTTGGATTCCTAAATCTGTTTCCCATACCATCTTAAGAGGGTCCTCTGTGCCAATATCCTGGGTCATTATCCACCTATATAATTTCAAACTCAAACCTTTAGTTGCCCCTTTGTCTCCCAACATCTCAAGTTCAAACACTGTTAAAGTCCTCGTAGCTGCAGTTTGCAATTACTAGTTGAAGTCAATGATGCCTGGACCACCCCGCCCCACCCCATAAAATTCCATATTCAGACTAAGGAAACAGGCCCCAAACAGAAGCTTTATAGGACCCGGCAGAACTCTATTGGCTCATTGAGTCATCTGACTAAGGTCCCCTCTACAAGGAATCGCTTTTGCACCTGGTTAGGCGATTATGTGCATAATCGCTGAAGCGCATTTACACCTAATACTTCTGCATGTGAGGCGGCAAGAGGCGGCAAAGCGCATTAACAGATGACCAAAATGTGCTTTACAAGTAGTTAATGCACATAAGCACTTGTTCACATAGTTAAAATACGCTTTAACGGCCGGAGCAAAATAAAACTCACGATTTAACGCGCATTCGATAATGCGCATAATCGGAGAGATAACGCGCCTCTACGCCCGATTTGCGCTCCGTTCTTGTAGAGGTAAATTTTTTAAAGCGCCTTGAAAGAGCTTTAAACCTCTCTTGTAGAGGCAGCCAAAAATAGCTTCTCCAATTCCCTAAATAAAAACTGTGGGAATATGTCATATATCAATTCGGGCTACTTTTAACACTGCAGCTCCAAACAGTAGGGGAAGCATGCACAGGCAGATACACAAGTGCTTCTGCTTTTTGACCTCCACAGTAGGGGAAATATGTCTGGGGAAGAGCCACAGGTTTCACGTGCACATAGTTTATGGCTCCCACATCCCCCCACATGAGTCTTCTTTTTTAATATTACAGTGGAAGTGCAAGAAAAAATGAGATCTGTGGATCCACTCGTCAGTGCTTTTCATAACATGAGAAGCCACTCCCTGTTAGCTTCTTTACAATTGTAGGAACTTTTTATTATCTGCTTTTCTGTATTATTACAGTGCTGGGGAGCATGGGGAGCATGGGGGGAGGTTATTGAATGCTGGGATGGGGGAATAAAGGGGCAAGTAGGCAAACACACATGGAACACTGTTATCGGGGGTTAGATGCTTCATTTTAGATGAGATCTGATAAAAGCATGATTTGGAGATATGATTGTTACTCATAAGGGCAACTGTATTGCTTAAGGACTTGTGACTCATGAAAGATGTGTGACATGGTATTATGCAAAGATACTAGTCATATAAAATTGTGACTTATATCAACCTTATATATTCCTTTTGAGGAAACGTAGAGTCGATCTACACGCTAGGTTTTTAACGTTTTATAAAGGTTATGGAAACTCTTTGGGCCACATGACGCACTCCGTATAACGTTGTATACCTGAGGTTTTTTCAAACTCACTTCAGCTATATACAACAGTTTCACTTTTAATAAATCATTTTAAGTAAAATAATGTGTCCTTCCTCACCGTTTGTGATTCATGGGGGCAGTGCTTCGTTTACTGGTGCCCAAATGCTTAGCAGTTGATTGGTGAGGAAGAAAGTGGGGCTAAGGAGGAAGTGGGTGAGTGAACTACAACACCTACAATGCTTAGCCCTATACTCACTGAAAGCTAGGGAATGACAGAGGAACTAAGGAGGAAGTGGGCGACTGAACTACAATGCCCACAATGCCTTGCCCTAAACTCATTGTAAAAACGAAACAGAAAGAGAAGGGGCAGAAGAGTGTGTGACTGCACACACCGCTTTAAAGACTGAAGAATTTTTCTCCTGTAATGTGAGTACTCAGTAATGTGGCCTAAGACGTTTTAGAACGCACTTATTTAGAATATTTTAAAATACTATTTAAAATGTTCCAAGGGACTGTGTAGATAGGCTCTAAGTGAAAGATCCAGAGTCAAGAACAGGTGAAGTTGTGATTAGAAAATCCCCATATCCAGGAGAACAGAGAAGTAAATCAGACAGCTGTCCACAAAGAAAAGGGAATTTGACCTTTCGTTGTTACAAACACTTACAGTACACCAGAAGAGGAGGAGGGTATATTCTGGGAAGAAGGATAGTCTAAATTACAACATGGACCAATAGGTTTGGCCATTTCAGAATAAATGAATACATAATAAGAGGGAGGTCTTTGCCTTTGGAAAGGGTATTTAAGTCTAGTCAGCAGGAACCATGCAGTCTTTCCTTTCCCTTAGGCATGACTGCCAGGATTGCTCTGAGCTAACATGTAGGCCTCAGTGGCTCCTTGGTTGCCTGAGAGAAATAGAAGTCCCTCTGTGGAGTAAAATTCCTTCACAGAGTATGTATGAATGTTGTCATTGGGGGTATGTTTGCCTATGTTCTTAAGAAATCTGGCAGACTTGTTAGTATATTCTTTAATTTGTTTGGCTGAATGGAGACGGTCGTGTGTTTAATTTTAATTTCCTTAAATTGTTTTAATAAATGTTTTAAAGCATTGAGTTTGTGAGTGTGAGTAAAATCAATCATTCTGAGTGTCTTTCTTCATATCCTCCTTTTCACCTACTGGAGTGGGGAATTTAGGGAACATTGATGCAAGGTACCTGTATTCAGTGTCCCTTAAATAAAAGTCACCTGAAAAATCCTCCTACACAATGAAAAACAATCCTCAAATGCTCTTCTAAAATGAAGTTCCATTGCTTAGGGGAATCTGCCATGACATTCTTTTGACTTTTGATTAGGGTGACCATATGGAAAGGAGGACAGGGCTCCTGTATCTTTAACAGTTGTACTGAAAAGGGAATTTAAGCAGGTGCTATTTGTATGCATGCAGCATCTGGTGAAATTCCCTCTTCATCACAGCAGTTAAAGCTGCAAGAGCCCTGCCCTCTTTTGTATCTGGTCACTCCTGCAGCTTTAACTGTTGTGATGAAGAGGGTATTTCATCAGGTGCTGCATGCATATAAATGACATCTGCTGAAATAACTTTTTCTGTGCAACTGTTAAAGATACAGGATCCCTATCCTTCTTTCTATATGGTCACCCTACTTTTGATCAGTTCAAGAGCAAGGTCTGATTTGTGCTATCCTTTTGATAGATGTATATCAACCTTCCCCAAATTGGCACCATCACTTTATGTTGGCCTGCAACCCCCACCATCCCCAGCCAGCGTGGCACCATACTGGCTTGGGATGACAGGAGTTATAGGACAACACATCTGAAGGGTGCCAGGTTGGGAAAAGCTGATAAACATCTTCCATATTACATCAACTTTACAGCCCAGCAAACCTATGTATATCTGTAGTGTTGGCTACTCTCCATTGGGGGGCAGCACGTCAAAGCTTCATAGGATTTGTATCAGAAGGTTTTCTTTGTGCCAAAGACTTAAGAGGCAGAAGTTAAATTTAAAACTCTGTGGTGACATACTTTGTCTCTGTGTGGTTCCTTTTGATTTAACTGGGTAAGGTGAAGATTAAAGGTCACTGTGTGTGTGCATTCCAATGGAAATGTTACCACAAGTTGCAAAGGGCCTTGATGAGAAAGGATTGTGGTAGACTGGACATATTGCCCAGTGTTGAAGCATCCTAATGGCCTGTATAACATTCCAAAACTGACCAGACTTTTCCTTGTCTTCAAATGTCCACTTTCTTCAGCCAAAGAAATTATTTCTGTTGAGTTTTATGATAGGAAATTAGGAAATATTAGGATGGTGAGGTTGTTGTTCTGATGGCAAATTGATGAAAATATCTGCTTTGAAGATGAAAATGTATGGGAATGCAGTAATTATATTACTGATATCAACAATTTCCATCAAAGGCTAGTCCTCCGGAGGAAGAGGGAGCATGTAGCCCATGGAGCCAAAACAATAGATTAATTAATTAATACATTTCTATATTGCCCAATAGCCAAAACTCTCAGTTGAAGAAGTCACCCCAGAAGCACATATTTCTGAGACAAAAAAATGATGTATAACCACCAAGGACCTAGTACATAATGAATACTAATTCTCTGGGTGCCATGGTAAAAATCCTGGTGCTCAATTCATATGATTCAGTATACTCTCCAGTGTCAGAGACACCACCATCCCAACATCATTCTCTCATTTTGCTGCACTTTTCAGCCCGCTTGAGTTGCCACCAGGACTAGGAGCATACTGACAGTTTCCTGACGACTGAAACCACAAGTGAGTGAGAGAAACTACTGTGTGGAAACTAATCACAACGTCAGGAGAACAAAATGAAGAGCATGCTGGGCCTTTTTCTTTCCTCACCTCTGAAGATCATTGCCGTTTAGCGTGCACTCATGAGAGACCATGGTGATGGACCGGACGGCTGTACTCCTAATCGTCCTTTCCCTAGTGGCGCTCAGAAAAGGTACCTCTTCATTCTTCCTTGGTTCTGCTGTTTCTGTCCATGCTGGGTCGCTTCTGCTTTGTTCAGCTTTCTCTCAAAGTCCTTTGGACAAGGTGTCAGCACAAAACCAATGCATCTCTCCAGCAGCCATTGATACCAACCCTTTCTTTTGGCCCCTACTTTCTGTTCATTGCAGCACTTGAGGCATAAGGAGACCATATTTCTGTTCTCTTTCTTCTGTTTTCAAGTCAAGAGAGGACCACTCTGGTGTGGCCCCTTCATCCTGCCTGCCAATAGCTGTGAGGGATTCTGATTAATGTGTTTTGATGGGGAAGAGACTTTTCACTCATTTGACATGAGAGTCTCAAATGACCATCCAGTGGCAAGGAATGTCAGTCACTTTGAGATGTGAAACTGACATATCAACCCACCTGGCCAACAGATGACAGTTCTTCTACCCTAGCCTGAAGCAATGGTGCCCTCTCATTGCGCAGCAACTAGTCTGACTTTTCCCCTCCTACCACTGAACACATGATCTATATTAGAAAAGGTGTGTATGGTGTATGGGTGTAGGTGTGTATACCTGTTGTGACCTAAAACAGCAGAGTGCATTTCCATTCATTCCCAAGGCGTGCATCTGACCTCAGAAGCCAGAGCTGCCACTGAGCAAAAAACAGAATGTACACAGCCTTCTCAAGTTCCTGCTTTTCCCAACATGGGAGCAACTTACCTTCTTAGGACATTTAACATGTGAAGAGAGCTTCTCACGGCTCCCAATCACACAACCTAAATCACAAAGGAAGGACGGACTTGGGATTTCTTAAGAATGTAAGAAGAGCCCTACTAGATCAGAGCAAGAGTCTAACTAGTCTAGTACCCTGTATTTAGGCTGACCATATGAAAAGGAAGACAGGGCTCCTGTAACTTTAACAGTTGTAGAGCAAAGGGAATTTCAGCCAGTGTCATTTGTATGCAATTAGGTCCTGGTGAAATTCCCTCCTCATCACAACTGTTAAAGTTGCAGGGGCCCTGCCTTCTTTTGTATATGCTCACTCTAGTATAGTGCATGCACCTTTAACTGTTGTGATGAAGAGGGAATTTCACCAGGAACTAATTGCATACAAATGACACTGGCTGAAATTCCCTTTTCTCTACAATTGTTAAAGTTACAGGAGCCCTGTCCTCCTTTTCATATGGTCAGCCTACCTGTATTAATAATAGCCCCCCAAATGCTTCTGGGAAGCCCACAAGGAGCATGTCAAGGCAACACCCCCCCTCCCATTTGCCTCCCTTCAGCTACTGGTATTTAGAGATAAAGGATGCTTCCAGAGAAGGCTTTTATTGTTCTTTGCCCTGCCCCATTCATGGAATTTCACAGGGGTGGGGTGTCCAAACAATGTTGCCATCTGCTTGTAATGCTCCTGTGTTTTCCCGCTGCATCTTCTATCTTTTTTCTTCCTGCGGAAAATCTGTGAAGGAGGAAAAGATGGAAAAGCTGCACAATGCTTTTTGACTGAGAGCGTTAGGAGTCCTCTGTCTGGAAGCAACCCAAAGTCTGATTTAAGTATCACTGCTAGTAGGTGCTGATAACACCTAAGCACACATTTGTCTCATTCCCTTTTAACCCCATTTAAGCATGTCTTGTAACCATAAGCGAGTTATGCTTTCTATTTAAAGTATTTTCTTCTATCTGTCTTGAACCTATTGCCAGCCGATTTTGTTAGCTGACAAAAGCAAAAGCAAAATTCCTTTCTATCGCTTTCTCCACATCATCATGTTTAATTTTATAAACCTCTGTCATCATGCTTCCTCTCCTTAGTGATTCTTTCCCTAAAATTATTTAAAAAACAACTGCTGAAATGTTTCCTTGGAAAGCTGCTCCAGGTGGTTGATCCCTTCTACTTTTCTAGCTCTGCAATCTTTTTTTTCCAGGTGGTACAGCCAGGATAAAATTTATACAGTATTTTATATTATTAAATATTAATACTTAATAATTTATTTATGTACAATATTTATATACCGCTTCCCATTCAAGAATTTTGGAGTGGTGGACAAATAGAATAAAATAATAATTTATTATTATAGCAGCTATTTTAATTTGACTCCCTTTCCTATTAATCCCGAGCACAGGATTTG
Organism: Anniella stebbinsi; assembly: GCA_029215795.1. Taxonomy (NCBI): domain Eukaryota; kingdom Metazoa; phylum Chordata; class Lepidosauria; order Squamata; family Anniellidae; genus Anniella; species Anniella stebbinsi. The sequence continues at coordinate 262,849,656 of JARDYH010000001.1, forward strand.
CCTGCTTCACTGCTTTCTCATCGATCTATCCCTTCACTGCTTTCTCATCGATCTATCCCATGACTGCCCATTCAGACTCCATCAATGTCTATATGTTCTTTTTTGCTCACTGTGCATCATTTTTCACTTGCTTACACAGTTGCCATTTTTTTACTCATTCAAAGTGGCCAAAAAATGGAGGTGTAATGGAGCCCCTAGTCTGGGAAGATCCTTCTGACATTCTTTGCAATCTGCATGGGTTTTCAGATTCACAAATAATTTGGTATCATCTGCAAGCTTGGCTGTTCCCTGTTCACCCCTACTCCAAATACCCCTAAATTTGTGAACACTTTAAATAGCACTGGTCTTGATATGAATCTGTGGGGTAATGTGCTAATTACTTCCCTCCATTGTGAGAATGGTCCATTCATTCTTACCCTCTGCTTCCTATTCTTTAACCTGTTATCAATACACAAATCTGCACTCTTACCCCATAATGGCTAAAATTACTAATCAATGCTGCCTGATAAATATTCTCCACCTCTGCATTAAACTGAGCCCAAGAGGAAGTTTGAAAAACAGCGTCTATTCTCCGCAGGCCTGTTGGCAGAAACAGACAGGCAAGCAGTTCTAGAAAAGCATGGTGGTGTTCCAGAAAAGAAAAGCGGAAAAAGCATAAATTTGCACTCACTACTCGTGTGCTTAGGCTACCAGTATAACATTAAGAGAATGCAAAATATCTTTAATAGAATGTATACAATATGTGAGATGGTCAACAATGGAGGACAGGGCCTTCTCTGTGGTTGCACCCTGTTTATAGAATACCTTCTCCAGGGACACTTGAACAAATTAATCTTGTATTCTCTTTAAAGTTCCAAGTAAAGATGTCCTTATTCTCCTGAGTCTCTGGTGGCACCCGCTGGCAGCTGATTTGGGGTGTTATGAAAAGGCAGCAAATTATTTGTTAGTAGTTATTGCATTTTGTCTGCCGGGCAAGGGGAGAGGCACTTGTGGGACCTCCTGACTTAGGTGCCAAAATAGCCTTGCCAACATTGAGAACTATTCACCTTGATTTGAGGAGCGAGCACTCCATTTGCTGTGTAGCCTCAGGAAGCAAAATGTCTTGAGCTGACCCTGGGCTGATGCATTGGTTGGTGCTGTTATTTTAACTACATAATTGAACTGTTGGTTTTGAAAGTGTATTGTGTTGTATTTGGGCTTTTAAAGTTTGTTGTTGTCCTCCTCGGAGGCCATATGAAAGTACGGTGGCATACAAACAGATAAATAAACTATTGAGGCAAATAAATGGATTTCCCCCTGTCCTTTGAATGGATGCTCGTGTATGGAGTCATGATTCCCCAGCAACACCAGTTTCTGGGAAACATGGGTGAGAGGGTGCTGTTTCACTTGTGTCCTGGTTGACAGCTGGTTGGCCACTGTGTGAACAGAATGGTGGACTAGATGGACCCTTGGTCTGATCCAGCATGGCTCTTCTTATGTATTTATGGGGCTGTCTATACATCTTCTAATCCCTGCAGTGACTGCGCAGTGGTGCTGGGTCAGATATATGACACAGCCATCAACTCGCAGCCACCGCTGGGCTTTGCATCAAAGCTGCGTGGTAAAAAATCGGGAACCTACCCTGACTTTTTTCTTCAAAGCGAGGTTATCATGGCCCTTCTGCTGTGTGACATTGCTCTGGGGTCGAGCTGGGGGGGTGGGGGGAATGGCGACCTCTGATTGGTTTCCAAAAGCCAGGCAGAAGGCAGGGTTGTGTTAATTAATTTTTCTTATGCGGCGTTAATTCACCCCAATTTATATCTGAAACTGCACATTTGTGGAGGGAGCTTCTATCTTTTACTTTGCCCATGCACAGCTGTGCATCTCCAGTTTATAAAAACAGCAATCTGTTCCATTCCCTGACAGTTTGCTCTAATGGGGTGAAATTGGGAGGGGGTGTTCTCATAGGGAGAGCACCCCCTCCCATTTCACCCCATTCCAGCAAACTGTTAGGGAAGGCAGCAGATCTCTATTTTTATGAACTGGAGATGCACAGCTCTGCATGAGCAAAGTAAAAGATAAAAACTCCCTCCACAAAGGTGCATATCCTCCCTTCACTTCCTGCCCTGGATAACTTGGAATTTTTGCTTCTTCTCAGAACAGTGGGCATAATGGGGGGAGGGGAGGACTATTATTCTCCCCGCCCACCCGGAAGTATGTTTTTCCCAGCACTGAAAATCCAGGTTTTAGGGACAGCTAGCTCTGCCGTATAACACTGACGGAGCAGAGCTGATTTCATCATACGGCAGAGTATGCTGGACTAATTGGACCTGTGGTCTGATCCAGCAGGGCTCTTCTGATGCTCTTATGATTCTGACCATGCTAGCCATGGAGACATAATAATAATAATAATAATAATAATAATAATAATAATAATATTAATTAAGCAGAGTGAAAGGCATGATCTTGGAGCCTTTGTTTTTCTCACACTCACTCACACACACACACACACGGCTTGGCTTCTGGAGCTCTTTTAAAAATCCTGCCCTTTGGCTTTCAAGGAACCAACTCTTTTCCTGTTTCTTTCTGTACATACAACTTTAAATGTTATCTGTTGGAAATCATTATACAAAGGGGAATGCATTCTGCATTCTACTCATTTAGGTGCACAATCAAGACATCTAGTTGCTTTCATTAAGGACCAAACTATATATGATGTTTGCCACATAATTTGCCACTGCGTAAAATGTGTGTGTGTTTGGTTTGGACGGGGGAGTGGAAAGGGAGAGGCTAAATTGGATTGTACCATGATGTGGGGGGAGGAGAGCTTTAACCCTTTGCCCCCACTCCGGTTCCAGCCTGCTCTTAGATATGCTACTTGCTATGGAGGGTTCCATTTAGAACTTAGGTGGGGGATGTTGGTCTGATTCAGTTCAGCCCCCCACCCCCGTGCCATCTATTTATTTATTTTTAAAACACATCACCATAAGAGTAAAGCTACATGACCCAACGTCACTTTTCGCTTGGCCCTGTTGTACGTCTTCCATTCTACAGCAACAGAAAATCTGTTCTCAGTTAATTAGTTAATGGAGGCCTGCTATCATTGCTTTTGCAGTCCCAAGAAGGCAGTAAAACCAGAAAGTCTATACAATGCCTAAATATCAATGGCTACTAGTTCTGATGACTAGGTGCTATCTCCAGTATCAGAGGAAATAATCCTATTTACACCAGTTCCTGGGGAACATGGGCGGAAGGGTGTTGTTGCACAGATGTCTGGCTTGTGAGTTCCTGGTCAACAGCTGGTTGGCCACTGTGTGAACAGAATGCTGGACTAGATGGACCCGTGGTCTAATGTTCTTATGTTCCATCCCTGGTGGGCTCCTGCACATGGCTGCTGGTGGGGCTGCATTTGGCCTGTTTCCTGTCCAAGAGTCATCTTCCCCCTCCTTTTTTTCTCATCTGAGAGCTAATTGAGGCTAAGATAGAAGCATCTGTAGCCCAGACTTGATTTATTTTATTTATTTAAATATCTCTAAGCCACCTTTCAGGGCAGAGTCCCTCTAATTTTTGAAACTGCAAGCGCTACAGCGGGTGCGCTGTATTTTGCAGCATATATCTGCATTGAAGTCATAGGGGAGATGGAACAGGGAAACAAAAAGTTCTGTATTCTAACATGGACAACAAGGACATGTTTTCAGCAGGAAAATGAGCCAATGCTCATTATTATGAGTTTGCTATTTTTGAGTCTCCAGGTCTACTTTCACCAATGTAAAACTCAAGTTATTTAAATAAAAATGTAGTTGCTTGCATTATTATTGTTGTGTTGTTGTTGTTGTTGTTGTTGTTGTTATTCATTGCCTTTTGGCTATACTTTTTTTGCACCAGCCTCCATCTTTGTTTTATTTAAATATGTGTTTCAATGAACATCAAAGGAATGGCTATAACTGAGTCCTGTTGCATTTGTGGTTTTAATATTTCTGTTTCGTTTTTGATCTTCCTGAATTGTTCTAAAATTACTCCTCTAGGAAAATGGTGGGACATATTCAATCGCAGCTGGGGTAAATAATCCCAACTCTCTTGAAATTTGTGCAAAACACCTGCTAAGCATCAGGCCAAATAGGCATCTCTCTGAATTTTCTGTCTGAGTAGCCGAAGAGCTGAGATCGTCTTCCAAGATTTGCAGAGATTTGGATAGAAATGGGAGAACCAAGGATTTTGAGGGTTTGGTTTGGTTTGGTTCGCTCCCATTTTTGTTTGCGACCTGTTTTTTGTTCAAATGGGAAAGTGCGCATTTTGAATTGGAAAAGTGTGCATTCCCCCCATTGGCTAAAGCATGAAAATGCTTATTTTTGTTGTTGAAAAAATGTACATTTCAAACTGCATGTTTTTTTAAAAAAAAATACACATTTTTCAAATGTGATCACAACTTTAGGAATACGCAATCATTTTGGGGTGGGGGAAATGCACTTGTGTTCAGGGTTGCAAGTGTGGCAAGTCTGGATGATTTGCAAACTGAAAAGGAATTCTTGCACAACCCTAGAAGGGAGGTCTTTTAGAGCCACAAGCAACCTCCGTCCCTGATGTTGTCTTTCAGGGCTCCTGTCCTCTATTTAACGGGGGTGGGGGTTTCTACAATTGTCAACTCAGTTCAGCCAAGGACCTAAACTGCAATCGTATAATTCCTTCTTTAATGGATTATGGAAACCTCACTGTTCAAAGGACTTGAAGCTTATATTTTTGGGATGGCCATAAACCTTGACTGGGAAGTTCCAACCAGGGCAAACAAGAGTGCCTCCTTCTAGAGTGCCTGGAAATCTTGTCCTCTGGCATATCTGTAGCACATCAATGCAAAGGGATTTGCAGGCTGTTGTAATAGATTCCAATGCTGTGAGTTAATCTTGATAGGCGCAGCCTGTCTGACAGTTATAGTGTGTGTAAGGCCAGGCAGGATCAGATCTCCCGTTGCGGTTGTACAGGCAGGTAAATCTTTGGTTTAACCGAAAGAACATGATTATGTTCCTACCACACTGGAAGCAGCCAGGCTTTATTCATTGGAATAAACCTTCTGAAATGGGAACTGGGGTAATGAATTCAGTTCATGTGACATTAGGGTGATTATAAACATTGAAGCGCTTAAGGGCTGGAGGGAATCCATACCATGCTGAGGCTGTTTACTTCCTACTCTCTGATAAAGATGCTACTTAAAAGTTAAATAAAGCTGATAGTAGGGAGATATTCCAGTTAGAATGAAAGAGATTGAGACTGAAATGACGTAAGACCCTCCATGAGAAAAAACAGAGAGATGAAAGTATTTAGACCACTGTTAACATTAGGCTGCAAGAAGGCAGGGATGGAGCCCTGTATTGCTTGGGCTAAGTAACCTGGACAGAGTACCCAAGCGTTCAACAGAGGATGCAGTGGCCTGGTTTCTGAAACCACCCCTCCTGTTGGCACCAGCAGTTGTGGGCCAGGACTTTCTAAAGCTAAAGATTGACCTTGTAATCCACTTAATTTGATGATTTCAGAATTGATTACTGTATTTATTTACACTGGAGATCTAATTTATTAGCAGACTAATGCTGGAACATCCTTTCCAGTTCAGCAATATTCTATTGAGGGATTTGATTCATCTCCATATCTTATTAACTCCCTTCTGGAGCTGCCTTCCCCAACCTGGTCCCCATCATATTGTTGGACTACAACTCCCAGTATCCTCAGCCAGTCCTGCTCCTGTAGCTTCTAGGCTGTATTGGCTGGCCTAAATAGATACACACACAAACACACCAACAGCAAGCCATACACTGAAAATGAAAGTGTTAAAACAACAAATAGTCTTATAGTATGACCTTAAAAACTAACGCATTTATTATGGTGTACGCTTTTGTGGAGATGCTAGTCCCTGAAAGCTTAAGCTTTAATGAATTTGTTAGTTTTGACAGTGCCACCACTGCCACAAGACACTTAGGCAGGATCTCTACTACTGATTTATAATGGTTTATAACGGTATTGACAACTGTTGGGGCCCAGAACACACTCCAGATACCGCTTTCAAACTGCTTCCAAAGTATTATATCCTGCTTGGTGTAGATCTGGCCTTGGTTTTTGGGGATTTTTTAAAATTAGAAATGTTAAAATGTTGTTTTTTAAATTAGAAATGTTAAGAAATTAGAAATGTTCCGTTGTTTGCAGGTTATTCTTGCAACTGAAACCGCTGATACCATTGCTATAATGGGTGGCTAGTAGAAGGGGGGGGGATGGATCAATGACCAAATTTGTTCACTTCGGAGTTTCTGAGAGCCAGAACAGATGTAATCCATGATCAGATTTCCTGTTTTATTAATTTAGGGTGCATTTCTATGCATCTTCGGACAAAAAAAAAATACTCAGAACAAAATAAAGTCTAGTTATTCAGAAATGGTCAGAGACTGGCTTCTTTTAGGCTACATGGTCCATTGACCCAGTTCACACAATCACCTGCTTCACATATGCCTCACCTACTGTGAGACCTCTTATCATCTCGTTTAGTTTGGCCCATACCACCCTTGTGTGGTGGATGGTGTTAGGTTGAATGGTCTAATACACTTCTGTCTCCTGAACCTCAGTCTGGAAGATCGTCATCCCAGTCTAGAAAGTGTTACTCATATAAAACCTTGAGATAATAGTTTTTGTTTTTCGAACTGGAACCAACATAAGGTGAAGTTTCTCCCTTTAAATATTCCATTCCCTGTTTGTCTTGTATTTTAGTTTCACTTGATCTTGCTCTAATTGTAAGGAATAACTTTGGAAAAAAAATATAAGAAAAACTTTCTGTTTAATATTCTGAATTAAATAATGCCTGCTACCCAATAAAGTGATGATTCCTATTTCTTACAAAAGGTGCCTTATGGGGGAGCAATGAAAAAGGGAATGGTTTTAATTTATTTGCTTGGCATTTTTGTTATGAGACAGAATTATAAGTCGGTTGCGGGGGGGGGGGGGTGGAATTCAAAGCTTTGATGCTTCTAATAACTAAACATTCCTTATGCTGTTTATGCCAGCTAAAGAGTGCATTGCAAAGAACAAATAAGGGGATTACAGAGCTTAAAAATGATTTATGCTTGTGTTGAGTTCATAGCGTCACCCAAATAATTGGTTTATCTGTAATGGAGGATAAATATCCTTATTCTGTATTCATTGCATAGTTTGCAATGGAGTAGCCATCAATTTTTCTGCTTTAATTTTACAAAGGTAGTAATACTAATAGAGTTCCGGGTTGTTGTTTTTAAATGGGCTCCAAGTCTTTCTTTCTTTCTTTCTTTCTTTCTTTCTTTCTTTCTTTCACATCAGAGAATATAACATTTAAAAATACGTAATATATAAACTAATGAGATTATGCTCCCCACCCCTAAACTCAGCAGGAAATTATGTAATCAATTTTGACAAGGAATTCAGATTTTTGTTGTTGTTGGATAACTATTGGTATAGAATAGCACTGAGAGAAGAAAATTTGGAACAGTTCATTTTAATCACAGTGATACTTCCTAACCAAGAGTGTTAAATATGTATTTTCTACTTAGCAAGCTTTTTATTATTGAATTTACTAGGATCAAATTATTCACTGATATAAAAATATGCAGATATTCTTACTCCTAAATATTACATGAGTTTAGGTTTCAAATGAATGATATGAGGTTGCTTAATTAAATTTGCACGATTAGATTATACATTTAATGCCAGTAATTCAGTTTTTTATTCATTTATTTTATACTGAGGGTGATGATGGCTTTAATTATGGATAATCTGTAGGATTTTGTAAAGTTTATCAACATATGAAGAGATTATATGTTCTTTTTTGCAGAGAAGATAGCCTTTCCAGCCGCCTTCCTTTCTAATTGATCGCATGATCACTGCAGCGTAAACAAACCATTGTGATTTCTTTAAGTTGCAGTGTGTCCCAGTGTGTTTGTGGTGCCATTTGCCTAATTACGTGGCCAGGCACGGCTTGTCGTATCATCCAGAGCAGGGTGGCATGGCTTGTCTGAGGGGGAAACAACTCCCAGATAACCCAACAACAGCCCATGGATTGTTTAAGCTGCAGTGATCGTGTAAACCAAGCAGAGAGTGCAAAGGTTAATGGCAACCAAGGACATCCTTGGCCATTTCTGCTACCTCTGTGTAACTGAAAACAATTTGAATAATTCTTTCTTGGTGTATGTTAATGATGACTGCAATTCAAATACACATTGTAAATTGCGGTACTATGTAAACTTAATTGGGAGCAAGTCCCTGGGATAGCTCCTTTCAAATAATTTCACTTTATCTGGTCCAATGTTTTGTATACATCTAAAATAAAGATAATATTGATATTTTAGTTATATTTGAATTTACAATGGCATTAATCATTCTTCTAATGCCGGGCGCATCCAGACAAGGCTTTTATTCTGTAGTTGCACTGCCTCAGGGAATTTTATCTGCGGTGTCCAATCTACATTGTCTTCCATTTGTAGCCCTCCAAAGTTTTCCCGCTGCTTCCACCATCATTTTTCTTGCCAGAAAGGAAAGATGGAATAGCTGCACAATGGCTTTTGATAGTTAGCGCTGTCAGGAGCCCTCTGTCTGGAAGCACCCATCATTGGTAAATTTTCTCCCACAGCAGAACACCAGTCAGGCCCATTTGCACGTAAGTGTGTTCAAGATAGCAAGTCAATAAGTATCTTGGAGTCAGTATTTTACAAAGAGCTTTGTCTAAGAATCTGGGAACAAAATAACATAAGATTTTTGCCGGATCAGACCAAGGGTCCATGTAGACATGTCCTAACAGGACTAGCCAGATACCTCCAGGAAACCTACCAGCAGGGTGTGAAGGCAATAGGGAGTTTGGGATCCTTTGTTGATTAATACACAACTATTCATATTTTATCATTCCAAGAATGGAACCTTAAACCCTCAGTAAAGAACGTAGTGAAAATTAGGGATGTGCACTGGATCGGACCCGATCCACGATCCGAGTCCGGTCCAGTGGGAAATCGGATAAATTATCCGATTTCCGATCCCGCAGCTGGATCGGCCAATCCAATCCGAACCGGTCCAAAAAAGCTCCGAACCGGTTCGGCGGATCGGCGGATCGGCGGACGCCCACTGGCGCCCACCGGCGCTTCCATTGGCGGGCGCCAGCGGGCGCCCGCCGATGAAAGTGGACAGCGGGGGGGGGGGGGGAGGAGGGGGGCGCTTACCTTCTCGGCCCGGTGGCTCCCGTCCGGCGCCGGCGCCTACTACTACTAGCAGGCTCCGCGGCCTGCTCTAGGGTGGCGCGCCGGGTGATGTCATCACCCGGCGCGCTACTCTAGAGCAGGCCACGGAGCCTGCTGGTAGTAGTAGGCGCCGGCGCCGGCCGGGAGCCGCCGGGCCGGGAAGGTAAGGAGGGGGTGCGTGGAGGGGAGGAGGGGGCGCGCGGAGGGGGGAGGGGGGCCCTTACCTTCCCAGCCCGGTGGCTCCCGTCCGGCGCCGGCGCCTACTACTCCCAGCAGGCTCCACGGCCTGCTCTAAGGTGGCGCGCCGGGTGATGTCATCACCCGGCGCGCTACTCTAGAGCAGGCCGCGGAGCCTGCTGGAAGTAGTAGGCGCCGGCGCCGGCCGGGAGCCGCCGGGCCGGGAAGGTAAGGAGGGGGTGCGTGGAGGGGAGGAGGGGGCGCGCGGAGGGGGGAGGGGGGCCCTTACCTGCCCGGCCCGGCGGCTCCCGTCCGGCGCCGGCGCCTACTACTACCAGCAGGCTCCGCGGCCTGCTCCAGGGTGGCGCGCCGGGTGATGTCATCACCCGGCGCGCTACTCGAGAGTAGGCCGCGGAGCCCGCTGGTAGTAGCCGCCGGCGCCGGACGGGAGCAGACGGGCCGAGAAGGTAAGCAGTGGCGGGGAAGGGGGCTTACCCCCCCCCCAGAGCCGTCCGCTTCTATCCGCTGGCGCCCGCGGGCGCCAGCGGATGGAAGCGGGCGGCCCCAGGGGGGGTAGGGAGCGCGGGGGAGGGGGCTTACCTGCCGGGGCCGTCCACAGCGGACGGCCCCGGGGGGGGGAGGGAGTTAGGCCCCCCCTTACCCACCCGCCGCCATTTTTTCCTCATAGACTTGCATTGCAATGCAAGTCTATGGGGAAAAAAATGGCGGCCGATCCAAAAATGTACGATTTTTGGGTCGGGATCGGACTCGATCCGGTCCGGGGGGCCTCCGATTTTGTCCGAACCGGTCCGGGACAAAATTGGAGGTCCCGATCCGGGTCCCGATCCGATCTGGGGGGTCCGTGCACACCCCTAGTGAAAATAGGACCACGGATCTGAGGTCCTGCTCCAAGAGCCTCAAAGTTCAGTGGATCTTTACTAGAGCAGGTTCTTTTCAGTAGTGGTGCCAGCCCAATGGAACCCTCCTATTAGAGGCTCATCTGGGCTCAGAGCTAACTGCTTTCAAACACCAGGTTAAAACCAGGCCTTTTAAGGAGGCTTTTTGGTTCAGTGAATCTTGCTTTTCTGTCTTGATACGGATTTGTTCGTTATGCATTAGCTGATTTGATTATAGTTTGCTGATTTGGATTTCTCTGTTACTGGTGATGTGCAGTTTTGATTTCATGGTAGTTTACTGTTTGTTTTACTGAGTTTGTTGTGAGCTGCTTTGAATCATTTAAAATATTTAAAAAGAAGAATAGAGGACAGAATAATAAATTGGACACTACACCCCTATTAAAGGTGAATATATAGCACATCTTCCATTATCTTAATCTCAATTATCCACTCTATTAGCTGTGAATCAATTAAAAGGGAAGCAGCAATAGCTGGTGATTACGGCATCACTTCATTGGGTTATGCCAGCAGTAGATCAGTTTCATTGAGCGTTTTTCTGTTTATTTCTGCATTTCCTAGTAGGTTTAAACAATAATTTTGTAAAATACAATTGCTACTGACGGATGAAGGGATATCCCTGGAAACTAGCATCTTTGTTGATCCAGCTACTGAACACAGCATACAACGAGCCAATACAAATAGTAGAGTGAACCTGTCTCCATGGGCTTGGAAGGCATTATATCACTTTTAGAAGATATACAAGTGAATGAGTCCTTGATGGTTTGGTCCATTAGCACATCACTCTAGGAGATATGGGGACAGAGTTGGCACTGGGATTATCTCCTCAGGTTTGCATCTTCATTATGTATCCCATTGTCATTTGTGAATAGCTGTTTCCCATTGGGATGCTGACTGTAAGCCAGGACCAGCCTACCACCCAATGCCATGATGGATATAAATTACCTCCAGTATCAGATATAGTATGTCTCTGTATGACGGGAACTGAATGGGACGTCCTCCTTGTGGGCTTTCAATTCGAGCATTTGGTCGGTCATTGTGGGAACAGAATGCTGGACTAGATAGGCCTTTGGTCTGATCCAGCATGTCTCTTATGTTCTTATCACCTTCATGGATGAGCTATGGATCTCTGGGAATGCACAGTAGCTGTTCTAGCTGAGATCTGTGTCAGTGACAAATGACATTCAGTTGTTTTTGTTGTCATCGTTGGCCCTGTCTTCTAATCACTGATTCCCTTGAGTATTCATTTGGCCTTGTTTCTTAACTTTCCCAGATAAGGATTGTAGTTTTAATGAAGTCTGATGTATATCCTGCAGGTGCTGGTCTCTGTGCAAACCAATGCATTCTGCATTTATCACATCTAGTGCATATTTTGGAAACCCTGATTATAAATGCCATAAGAGGGGCTACCTGACATTTCAAGTATTCATCCTTGCAGAAATTTGGGTCTAAAAATCGAAGATTTTGGCCTGGTTTCCTTTTATAGTGATACATGATATCTATAAGGCCTTAATTTGAAGAGTTACATGTGCAGTTTTCATGTTCCCAGTCCCCAGTGTACTCATTGGCAGGATACATGAGTCCACACTTAGGCCTGCCGCACCACATGGCTAACAGGGAATTATCAAGAGACATCATGGACTATGCAGACAGGCATAGCCGTCAGACTTCCTAGTTTGATAGTGATAATATTTCAAGAAACAGACTCCCACCCTTTTCAGGAACCATTCCTACACTATGCATTGTGCTCTGCCGTGTCTTATTGGGAAGGTGGTATGCTATCATGAGGGCCAGTGAGGAGTGAGATTAAGAGTCTATCTACACTACTGCTTTGAAATGGTTTATAACAGTTTTAAACCGTGTTATAAACCATTTTAAAGCAGTAGTGTAGATAGGCTCTGGTGAAGACCCAAGTTCAAATTCTCTGTCAGGAATAGAATGCAAGGCCATAAGATCATATACCTTTTTGCTAAGGTTTAATTAGAAGTAGTTGGAAGGCTTTGGGCCTGGTTGGCCTTTGGAATGTTACAATCTGTGTGAACTGATCTCTGTCAGTGTTCTCAGAGCAGAGTAGGGAGAGTGCCTCTATACCTTGCAAGCCACTTGCTTACCTCAGCCTCGGCAAGAAGCTGTCTGTTAGAAATTGTTAGAGAAAGGGTGGGGGTTTGCAGAAGGATCGCCCAGATTGAAGTGTCATCTTGGTGGCCTGAGCAGTGCCACCCTGTTTGGACACGATCATTGCTGAAAGGCCAAAGTCCCGTCTGTCAAGTGGTCTAGAAGAGGCCTACGCCTTCCTTTTTAAGCTGGTGCAAAGGTGGGGAGCCTTTGCTAGGAACATCGGCACTGCATTCCCAGAAAACCTCCCTGTTTGGATCCATCATAGTCTGAGACTCTGGAGGCACTCTGCACATGCTACCTCCTAATTTGCCATGAAAAGTACTGTGACGCTTTTCATAGACTTGAACTCTCGTTTGCTGTGGATTGTGTATTTTTGTTTGTTGTCAGCTCAGTGCACCAGCAGACTGGGTTTGTTCATTGATTGTTGGACCTTCTCTCTGCCTGGACTCACGCGGCAAGGAATTGGCTGTGCAAAAGCTGTGGCATGGAACACCTCGCGTTTGGGAGTGTACCTTTCCCTGTGATCTTGTTTAGGTCTTGACCATGTTGCCTTTGAGTAACCAACATATGATTCAAGGTTGAACATGCTCTCTTTGGGACCAGATCTACACCAAGCAGGATATGACACTTTGAAAATGGTTTGGAAACTGTATATGGCGTGTGTCACTGCTGTTATTAACAGTTTTAAAGCAGTAGTGTAGATCCTGCCTGGGTGGTTTGTTAGGCCTTTCAAGAATTTGCTCCTTTGATTGCCTGAAAGTTCATGTCAGGAATCATCCCCCTCTTTTCTCCAGGTTTGGAACACGTGTATGGATTGACCTTCCCTTGCGTTCAGAACCGTGGAGATGGCAATGTGACGGTAGTAGTGATTAGCTTTTGACTGTTCTGGAATTTCTTGGCGCTATAGCTACTGACCATCAGCTCTACAATTTCTGAAATGTGTAAACATTCAGCTTTGCCATGAGATTTCCTCCAATAAAGAAGTCTCACTGATTTGGGTGTCCCGTGTCAGTTTACCAGAACGTGTGCTTGCCTGAGGGACCGGGAGACCAGACATCCTCACTCAGCCAGGAAGCTCTGGTTGACCTTGGGCTAGTTTTTACCTCTTGGCTTAACTTACCTGACAGGGTTGTTGTAAGGGTCAAATGTGAGAGAACCTTGTTCACTGTTTTGACCTCCTTGGGGGAATGGTGGGATAAAAATGTTAAAAATATATTCTATTGCCATGGCTTATAGTCCATTACTTGGGAGTGTATTGTAAGAGCCTTCCCACACATTACACAGCAACAAACCTGGGTCTGTGACTAATGAGTATACCTTTGAAAGAGAACAACACCCAGTCCTGAATTTATTGTGTATCTCTGCATGATGCGTGTTTCCACAGTTTCGTTTGTGTTAGTCCCACATGACATTTGTAAATATGCGTGTTAAAAATGTAATGTGTAAATTGGCCTTCAAACTCTTATCAATACCGTGTATAAAAACCTTGACATTAAGATTGCTATGCTTATCAGTGCTATTAATTAATTAATTTAAAATTTTATATAAAACAATTGCAATTGAAATAAAAATCCACAGTAAAACAAAAAGTCTAACTAAGCTAGACATTAAAAACACCAAATGCTAGGTTAGACGGCTCTCAATCTGGAGATGTAAAGGGCTGAGGGGAAAATATGTTTTTTGTATTATTATTTTTATTGTTCTTGTTATTTTCCATTATTGGGTTTCCCTCCCCCCTGTTTTTTTTTCTTATGCCCTCCTCATCTCTATCTCTGGCGCTCCTCTGCCAGCCCCCAGCAGGTTTGTAATATTTTTGCAGGCTAGTCATTTTTGGAAGCAGATTCACAAAGCTGACTTAAAAGGAATGCAGTTAATTGGAATCCCTGCAACTGGGATTGAAAAAGAAATGCAATATTCCCCAAGAACTGGGATTGGAGAGCTATTTGTCCTTGGTTGGATTGACTTACAAATACGTTATTGTCAGACCCGGTTTAGGGATGAGCACAAAGTTCAGAGTGGCTGTATTCTGTAGGCTGCTGTTATGGCCAAAGGGGACAAATGCTATACAAATCTTAAACATTGGGCAGAGGGGAGGGGGGAAGGAGCAGTCAACAGAACCTTCCTTCCCTCTCCACCCCGCCCCCCACATCCCAGAGCCAAGACATTAACAAAGCCTGATCTTGTTACGATAATAAAACATGTGATTGTGCTTGCATCGAAGCAAGCAGGGCTGTCTGTCACGCATATACTTCCCACTAGCTAGGAATTTCCAAAGTGCGCTCATGCATCAGCCCATGAAATCTGTGACATGATGCTCTATAAGGAACCAAGTTGCAGCTGCCACCCCTCAGAGGGCAAAGAGCTCTGAGAGCCTCTTGCCAAGCAGTCATACCCTTCAAAGTTTCACAAAATAAAATAAATTGGAACACGCTCGGGTAGGCTCCCCTCACTTTGTGACCCATAGGCACACGTGCACACAGTGCTAAAATCTCGTATTTGCCTGCTGACTGTTGTATTCACAACATGAAGTTCCAGAGTTCTACCTTGTGCGGAGAGCTCCATAGGCAGAAGAGGTTCCCTACTTCAGGGGTTCACCCTGAACACGAGGAGGGTGATAATGGCAATGCCAGGGGTGCAGGGGACTTGGCAGGCTCGCTATTCTTGCTTTCCCTCTTTGCAGATTGGTGTAAGTTTCTGAACACCTCAATACAGCTTTGTCTAGCTGCTGGAGCGGGGGGCAGATTTATACACTGACAGTACGAGTTTCCTTCTGAAAATCAACACAAAAAAATAACACAGTTCAATATATTTTTTAAATCCAGTGGATTTAGTTGCAATGGTCTGTTTCTAGTCATTGAGCTTATATATACTACTGCTTTAAAACAGTTTAAAACGGTTTATAACAGTTTTGAGAACTGTTGTAGCCCAGGACATACTCCATATACAGTTTTCAAAACGTTTTCAAAGTGTTTTATCCTGCGTGTGTAGATAGGCTCACTACTAGCAATTTCATTCGTGCGAAATCAGGGCGCCTGATTTTTGACAATTCCCCCAAATCGCTTTCTGAAAACACCCAAACAGTATGTCATAAGGCTCAGAGGGCTAAAGTAGAATGGGTAGTTTGGTAAAAACTGGGTGCTCCACCTTGCATGAGCAGAAGTGCTTTCCGCTAGCACAAAGCACTTAGCAGTGAAACTTCAGGGTTACAACATTGTATGGGTTTCCTTGGAATAAGATACTGGAAGCTTATGGCATTTTTGTGATATTTGGCCTAATTTCACATATATGCAGGCTAAGCATAGATGGGGATTCATAGCATTAATGGTCCAACAGACATGGCTCCCCTGTTAGGTTTGTAGGGAAGCTTTTGTACCCTAAAGATGCTTCCAAAGCGCCAGCTACACTTTGTTCATCTCCAGCCTGATCTGGGGGCTGTCTATACCCTTTGAAAGGCCTGCAGTGGTGCTGTGTTGACTTTTCCAAGAAGCTGCAAATTTTAAAAGTCGGAACTTACCCCGACTTCCTCGCTGGAGCAAGGTAGGTATGGCGTATCTGTTGTCTAACCTTGCTCCGGCGTCGGGGTGGAGGCATTCCTGGGCTGATGGCAACCCCTGGTTGGTTGCCGTCTGCCCACGCTGAGGGCAGGGGGCGGGTCCAGTGAGCCAAAATGCCACCAGAAAGCCTGTGCTCTCCCTCTGCATTGGGATTAGCCACCACCACCACCCCATAGCAGAGAAAACGTGGGGTTTCCTTAAACTTGGTGGCAACGGTGCCGACAAGGCAGGGCCCTGTTCTGAGTCTGCCGGCTGTAACTTCACCTACTCCCCTTGCATTTTTGTAGACAATCACTTAACACATTCTGTGGGGTGGGGAGAAAATGTGAAAGAGGCATCTCTTCAGATATTTACTGGCCTTACAGAACCATTGATTGCCATTAGCCTAACCACACAGTTGGAGTCAGCCAGGATAAATGGATTCAACCACTTTTTGGGCTCTTCTCACTAATTCTGAATCTTTTACAATTGGAATTGCCAGGCCTTAAGGCATCCTTCCCTCAACTTGTTGCCCTTCAGAAGTTATTGACTACAACTCCGAGCATTCTTCCTAACCATTGGCCATGCAGGCTGGGGCTGATAGGAGCTGAATCCCAAAACATTTGGAGAGCACCACGTTGGGAAAGACTGCTTTAAAGGGATGCTTTGAGACCAACTCCAAATCTCATTACACTAGAATAATTTCAAACACATTCACAGCTACAGTAAGGTGACCATATTTGGGAAACCAAAAAAGAGGACACCCAGTGGGGGCCTGGGAAAACGTGCTTTCTGGGGCCTCCAGAAAGTGCATCGTTCCCACCCACCCCCACTACGATAATGGTGGCCACCATTAGCGTGGTGTGGGGAATGCCATGCTTTCCAAAGGCCTCGGAAAGTGCACTTTCCCCTCCTCCACTCCAATCGGGACCTTAAAGGCTCCGATTGGAACGGAGGAGGGGAAAGTGTGTCATTCCCGCCCCACTCCTCCAATCATGCCCTTTTCTATAATATCTGGGAATGACACGCATTCCCTTTTAAGGCCCCGTTTGGAGCAGTGGGGGGAGGGAATGATGCACCTCCAGGAAGCACGTCATCCCCCCCCCGCCACGCTAGTGGCAGCCTTAAAGGGGAAAGTGTGTCATTGCAGGACATTATAGAAAATTGCAGAAAATTCCCCCTGACACCCAGGATAGAACAAAAATCAGGACAAATCTGGGGAAATCCTGACAGTTGGTCACCCTATGGAGGGAAGTAGTACGGTGGCATTTTGTAGTGAATAGCTTGAGACGCATCATCTGCCTCCCCAATTCAGAGGGAAACTTGGGGAAGGGGACTAAAACTTGTGTGCAACTATGTGTACACGTACAAGTTGTTTTAAAAGCCATAGCCAAAATATCCTCGGAGGTAAAAAAAAAGGGGGGGGGATAATGGCTTATTATATTGGCTTATCAGAGAAAATGGGCTGCATCAGTAAATAGGGACAGTTGGAGAGTATGAGCCTCTCCAACAGGGTTTTTTAAGGTTCTGATCTTAGGGTTGGAGGTTCACCAGACTCTAAGTGCTGAAAAGTGTGCACCTTTCTAGTGAGGGCCAAGCTTTTGAACAAAAAAATTCAATTGCACCTTTTCCATTTCCCGTTCCCATTCACAGCAGATAGCACAAAAACTGTCTACTGTCAATGCACCCTAATTATAGTAGATCTATAGAGCTCAAAGAATTGCTATCTAGAGCTGTGTTGGCCAGTTGGTACCTTATGGTGCTGATCTGGTCCTTGAGGCAATTTGATCTGGCCCTCAGTGGCTCTATCAAATTTTATTCAAGGTATGCAAAAAGGTTGCCCACAGTTTTGCTCCGTAGTTGTAAGAAATTGAGATTTTTCACCCTTTTATGCTGTATCTCTTCGTGTGTGTGTGTGCATAAAACTATATGGACATTTTACAAGCTCCATAACAAAGGTATCTGATGCATTGCTTCAATTTATGTGCTCCCTAACTATGAGAACAATAGGGGGTTTCCTGCCCATTTCTTCCCAATTCAGCTTCAGAGAGGCCTGAACTGAACTGAACCGAACTGGAGGAAGCTGCAGCACGGGAGGAGGGTTTTTTCCCTGCATCATTTCCTTCCCTCAGGTGACAGAAATTCCTGCTTCGTGTTAGTCTGGCCCTGAGAAGGACCTTCAGTTTGCCACAGTTCCAGAAACTGAACGCTTTAGTGAAAGCCGTTAGGCAATCACCTCTTTCCATGAAATTCTGTGCATTTGTGGACCAAATAAGATAGAAAACCGCATCATCACCTATTGGACTGTTTATACTATTGTTTGATTAGAACCAAGTTCTCTCATTAGAAGAATTTAATATCAGTCCTTTCCTGGGCAAACTGGTGTGTGTGTGTGTAGTTTGTTTTTGTCACTTGTATTCAGTATCATTTGCTTACCAGCCTGCAAAAAATAGAATAATAGAGAGCCTCGGCTAACGGCCAGTATAAATATGTAACAAATAAATAAATTCTATGAAAGTAAACAAGATGGCTCCATCAATTCATAACATTGATCTTCTGTACCGGAAACCTATTTTTCTTACTTCTCATGCCATCTGTGCAGCAGGGGAAATGAATGTAACATTTGCCAGTGCTCAAAGTAAAATTCACAGTTAATTGCTCCACACATATTTTAACACTCTGTAAGAATGCCACTCAGTTCGTGTCAGTTAATTTTAAGGGTTTTCAGGTCATGTTTGTTTGTGTATATTTGGTCTGAGTTGAAATGTCAACCATGTAGAAAATTCGCAATTAACACTCATTGTGACTTGCAGAATTTCAACCATTATTCAGGATTGGTAGCACCTATTATTCACACGTTGGAGATAAAACTTGCCATATGCTTGGAATCAAACAGATGATCTTTATGATATTTCATAGGTGGATGGCTACTAACATGCTTCGTCTGTAAAAGTTTAAAGGAAAAGACAGAAACACAAGCAGTATCTATCTAGTGGCTTTGCTTGCATTCTTCCTTGCATTTGTGGATTTGAATTTGAAAATTAGTGTGCATAACAAGCTTACATTTTAGGCTCTAATCCTGTACTTACTTACCTGGGAGTTGGCACCATTGAACTCAGTGGGATTTCCTTCTGAGTGGGATTTCCTTCTGAGATTTAGGAAAGCAAGGTGGGTGGATTATTCTTTTATGTTACATGATGGTCCTGATCCAAATTCAGGCAGTGCATGCTTATGCTAGAGTAAATTAAAAGGTAACCCTCAGCTCCACGCTATGCATATCTTTTGACTCTGCATTCAGGGACAGCACATCTCTAAGAACGAGATGCTGATATGTAGCTTGCACTATGCTTAATTTACAACATACGGCAGCCTTCCCCAACCTGGTGCCCTCCAGATGGGTTGGGCTACAACTCCTGGGAGGTATAATCCAACTCATCTAGAGGGCACTAGGTTGGGGAAGGTTGATATAAGGTGTCCACATGCAACAGAGGACAGAGCTCCTGTAGGAGCTAGGGATGTGTATCATATCATTAAAATGTACGATAATGATACAATATGCTCTTTATCGTGCATGTGTTTAACGATAACGATACGATAGAAAAACCTCCGATAAATATCCGATCCGATAATTTTCAGCCCGATTATATTGGATTATCGGACTGCCATATAAATAAACCTATAACTTCTGTATTTTAAAAGTTAGAGGCTTGAAACTTGGTCACAGGGCTTATGGGGTATGCCTAAGAATGTGTATGAAATTTGAGATCGATCCCTCCAACCGTTGATTTTATATGAATTTATTAAAGATCGTTTAAGTTCTGACAGGTCAGAATGACAGCTCGCCACATGCGTTCATTCAGACCTGTCAAAAAGTTGCAGGATCTTTAATAAATTCATATAAAATCAACGGTTGGAGGGATCGATCTCAAATTTCATACACATGTCAAGCACATGTTGCTACACATATGTGCCAAATTTCAGATCAATCCCTTCACCCCTGTATTTTATATGAATTTTTGAAAGATCGTGCAACTTTTGACCTGTCAGAACTTAAACATTCTTTAATAAATTCATAGAAAATCGATGTTTCAAGCCTGTAACTTTGAAAATACAGAAGTTAAAGGCATTTTTTCTAAAAAAAAATACAGCTCTATAGGGCACAATGGGGCTGCAAATTAAATATTGAATTTCCGATAATTATTGTGAAGATGACCCCACGATATTATCGGAGATGATGATTTTTTTAATCCGAAATTCCGATAACGATAAAATACGATATTTTCGGGCGTGCACATCCCTAATAGGAGCCGCATCTTCTCTCGTATCTGTCCACCATACTACTACATAATTCACAGAATTATGCATGGCTAAACAGAAAAGCAGTGCAGAAAATAGGTTGCCGTTATTTATTTATTTATTACATTTTCATGCCACCTTTCTGCCAAGGCACCCGAAGCTGGTTTACAAATTTTAACATTCTTTTTAAAAGGTTACAAAAAGTAAAAGAGAGCTGATGGTTACTTCAGGAGCTGAGGGCATGAACATTTTGGCCTGGGGGTTGGCTTTTCCTCCTCTGCCTTCCTTCATGCATAACAGTCCCGGGGAAGGTGGGAGATGACCTGCCCCAATGTTCCTCTCAGGTCGACCGTCATTTCTTCAGGAGCCTGACTACACTAGCTCTCAGGGCTAGGCTTCCTCACGTCTTGTTCTATATTTAACCATAGAATATATTCTTCTTTGTGGCTTCTGTGCTATCCTATATATGGTATCTTGACATGCACAGGCCAGATAGTGGATCCTTCTTGAGATCATGGACCGTACAGTGCTCTCTCCTTAGCTACTTTATTCACGTTGCCATAAGAATTTGGAAATAATTCATCTAAGCAGAGGTTTAGACAGATATGATTCTATTTTTGTGGATTGCCATAGGCAATGGAGTGTATAAAGGGACACACACAACATCTAGAGTAATTGAGGTACAAAAAATATATATTCTACAATATTTTAAATATCTCACAAAATGTAGGAATAGATTTTGTGATGGCTATAGATGCAATTGAACAGTGAACCTTAAGCTGTATTTGATGCAGAACTGATAATTTCATATATTGTATAGATGCAATGTTTGGGTTTGGGCTTCTTAATGCCAATCATTTGATGTTGCTATTGTCACGAAATCCATGGCTTGAATAAACTGGGAATTAAAAACAAACTGTTTTGATTATAAGCATCCGGTGAAATATTATAATGGAATGAAGTACTATTGTATGTGCGCTACTTTAAAAGGCTTGAAATAAATATCAGGAAATTATAAAGTAAAGAAAATTATTTAGAATAAATATGCACTTCTGTTGCAGTTTCATTTTTACAGAGAACATTGATATTTCATGTAAATGGTACCGCAAGTAAATTGGAATGGATTAAAAAATATTTCCAGAAAAGAAAAGAAAATTGTATGTTTAAGAAGATTCTTTTTAAACTCTTGTTAAGAATACATTTATCTCCCAAGTGTTTCACCCTATCTGTTTCTTTAGATTTATCTTTTGAACTAACGTATGATACTTCTATAAATATCTGTTCCTCAGTGGCATTGTATTTCATCCCTTAGACTTCTCTAAGCTTGTTGGAGGCAAGAGGAGCCTGAACATTTGATATTTATAAGAACAGATATTCCATTTTGAGTAGGTAGATCTCCAGCTAGAAAAGAGCCTCCAAAAATATCCCAGCTGTAAAAGTTGATCTCTCAAAAGTTCTTTGCCCACAGATTACCAATCATGCTAGTTCTCAAGTTCTAACTAGCACTTCATTCTGTACATCTGAGCCACTCCAGATGACCTAAGGCTATTCCATGGCTCAGGGTTTTTTCCCCCCGCTATTGGTGATGTGCCCGTTTTGTGCTAGGGTTTTGGAATCAAACATAAGCAATTATTCACTGTCAACACTGTCTGTTTTTATTTCAGTACAGGCAAAGCCAACCGAGTCTCCTGCCTTCAGGAACAGCACCGAAGGCAACACAACCACAAAGCCAGGTAAGAATGTGGAACATCAGAAGAACCCTGCTGGATCAGACCAAGAGGCTGCCTTGATGGCGCCGCATTGGCGCCATGTTCCCCCTAAACCTGCGGTTTCCCTCCTGCGAGCTTGCACTTGCTGATCCCCATGCCAAGGAGGGAGCATGGGGTTTCTGGCGGTCATCCAGATACCCCCTGCCCTCTTCCTGGCTCCTAGTGACCACTCCCTGATCAGCCACAGAGTGAGGTCAGACAACAGAAGAGCTGGGGTGACCTTGCTCCCAATGGGTAAATCCTCAACATTTTAACCATGCAACTTCGCAGAAAAGCCCTACAGTGGCTGCAAATCTGCGGCTGCGTCAAATAATTGACACAGCACCGACTCGTAGCTACCATGGGGCTTTAAACAAGTTTAGACGTCCCCAAGGGTCCATCTAGTCCAGCAATTTGTTCACACAGTGGCCAATCAGCTGCCAATGGGAAACCCAGAAGCAAAAGCACTGTCCCACCCACGGTCCCCAGCAACTGGTGTACATAGGCATACTGCTCCAGTTAGGAGCAACCCTTTTATATCTCTAGAGCCTTTTCTCCATAAAGATGAGGTGAAATACAGTGATAAATTTTACTTGGCAATTTGGGGAGGATACAGGGAATGTAGAGACAAGTAGACCAGGTAAGAGCTGCTTCGTACCGCCATTTTTTATGCGACTACTAAACATTTATTCAGTGACAGCTGAGGGCTATGCACTGTATGTACAGAACCATTTTTGTGTAGGTGATGACGTGGTGAAGCCGCCTCTCTCGCGATGACAACATGTCAGGATCAACTACCAATCGTCTCCTCATTCAACTCACATTTTGAAGGGTTGCGATGAGATACTTCTCTTGAGAGATCAATGCATCTCCACTCTTCTGTCTTTCTCTGCTCCGTTTCTCAAATCAGCAAATAATTCAAGACACGAGGCCACTTTATGAGCGGAGGGGGAGAGGAGCTAGAAAGAAGAGGGCAAGGTGTATCCCTCACTTGTGTTCTGCTGCATCACTCATCCCTGCACTTCTCGACAAACAGTGGGGGGAAGATGTGCTTGGGAAGGGCAGGACACATGAGGGCTGGAGTGAACGCCACTCTCTGCACCGTTGAAGAGGATTCCAAGGCAGGCTTCAGCTCCATGCAAGGCAGTGACACCAGCCTGGTCGAAAACAGCACATTCAGGACTTGTGCACTGCCTCCAACCCACCCACCTGATTATCCCACGTGAACCACAGATGTACCCCAGAGTCCAAACTCATGCTCCCCACTCCCTTGTAGCTCTCTCTGGTTTCCCACAGCTCCATTGCTTCTTGGGAACCAAGAGAGTGAGTGGTGGCAGGCAGTTGCCCCTCGCCAAAGAAGCCAAATTTGAACCCACGTCCTCCAGCTGCTAAACTCTGCTCTGCTTCTACAAAGACGAAAGCACTGAATGCAGTCCCTTCACCAAAATGACAGAGGTACAAATGTATGGTCAGCGGTGTCAGATGTGGCTTCAAGTGTGATGATTCTCTGCAGCCAGGTGAAGCCAGGATCTCTTTTCTGTTTGGCTGGCAGTGCTTCCACATGGAGACCTTTCACAATGAGGTTGCAAAAGCTGCGTGGGCAGCTGCAGGTTGACATGAAAGTTGTCAGACATGAAACAGAAGCACCGCAAACAAAACACAGATGTGACTGCAGATGCAGCTGGCTACAACAAGCCATCACATCTAAAACTGTTCTAAGAATCAAGCAGAAGTCAGGTATTAGTTCACGGCTAAGTCAAAATTCTTTGGCATACACAGCAGTACATGCACATTAGTCCATAAGGGCACAATATCTTTTGTCTAAGCATGCATAGGATTGCATCTCAAGTCTCCTGTTTGTCCTAACGACAAGAAAGACATCATAGTTAATGTATTTTCAGGACTTGTGTGTAGCAACAAAGGACTTGTAGTTCTAGAAAGCAAAGACCTGGGTTTGGCTTTTTGTCAGCCTGGTAAGATCAAATGGCAGTATCAGGGTTGCTCCAAGAAATGAGACCTGAAAATCCCCAGGGACATTCAGGGTGAAGACAGACATAATATTCAACAGTTGACATTGCAGATTCTTCCACACATACATAGGGTGCTTCCAGATGGGCAGTATCTAGCTATCACTCAAAAGGCATTGTGCAGCTGTACTATCCTTTCCTTCTTAACAGATTTTATTTGTGGCAGGAAAACATGGGAGGTTACAAGTCAAAGACAACATTATCTGAAGGATCCCCCACCCTAAAATTCCATGAACAAGGCAGGGCAATTGCTCAATAAGAGCCTTAGCTGCCTCACTGCTCCTAAAATGTTACATCTGTCTTCTCCCTCAGTTCCTTAGATCCACCCAAGCAGAAGATGAAGCAGGTGACTATGAATCTTTCATTTATTCCAAGTTGTCAGATCTAAATGGGCAAAATGCTGGAGAGTCAAATAGCAAGCAAAAGCTGTGTAGGAAGTAATCTCCATGAACTGGTACATCAAAGAGAAAGAACTAACACTGGATTGCTTTGGGGAGGACTAGGTAATTCCAGAACTAATTAATTGATTTATACTTTGAAGAAACAATATAAAAAGCAACTATGAGGACAGGGTTCCTGTAAGCATCTCTGCTTCTCTCAGTGGTGTCAAGTTCACAAAACCAAAAGCTTATTAACTAGACAATATAACCCACACTACCTAATACAGTAATATGCTAACTCTGTCACAACTCAACAGTCACAACCCTCAAATTAAAAATGAAGCCCAGGAAGTGCCATCGCACAGCACAGGGCCTGATATACTGGAGTGAAAGGCCAACCTATCAAGAGCTGCAGGAACAATGTGTGGAGTGGACCAGCTTCTTAAGTAGCATAGGGAGATGAGGATATTGCTGGACACATTATTCGCCCCGCTGCTTGGTTCTGGGAGCTGATAGAACGTGAACAATTCAGAATGGATAGCATCCTAAGACACAATGGCACATCATTAAGTTTGAAGTCTGCATGCTCTTGGATCCAGTCTCCAAAATCTATGTGCACTGAGGGCAGATTGGGGGACATCAACCTACAATGGTATCCAATCAATTGTGCTGCACTAATCCACCCATGGCTGCCATGGAATAGGATCTGCTCCCTGCTTTTGAGATAGGATGGTCTTCGGGGGGGAAAGATGACTACTTTTTCCAAAAATGGCACCTACATTTCTGGCTGTACGCTATGGTGCCCAGCCAGGAGCATGGGCAGTTGCTCTGCTGGAATTCCTCCCAGTAAGTGTGCTTACCTCATCACTGGTTTTGAGGTTACCCTGAGCTTCGTGCACACTCACCTCAGTGACATTTTCATCAAAGAGGCAGGAAGCTGTGTGGGTGGCAGCTTGTGTTGCACCCATCCCACTGGTAGAGGATTGAGCAGAATTGGGCTTGGGTTTTTTTTTCTAAAGCAACCTCTTCCTGGACCCATTGGCTGGATCTGGAGATTTCTATAGCAGCCTGAGCAGGGTTGACTCTTAGCAGGATTCATATGGTCACTGATTAAAATTGGTCTATACCAGGGGTCTTCAACAAATATGTCCATATTTGGAATTTTAAGAGATTGTCATGGGTCGTATATCACACTGAGGTCCCACTGGCAGCTAATCCATCTGTGGGCTTTGGGATTATCAATATGAAGAAAGTGGAAATGAGTTCCCCTCACTACACAGAGTGCTCATCTGGTGGACGACTGGGTGTCTTGGCTTGAAGCCTCTTAAAAATTTATTTTCTTTGAGCAGGGAAGTGCATGAGTGAGTTCATGTGCACACCGCTCCCAAGAAAACAAACAACCACCTGCCACAAAGCCTCAAGCCACACTTCCCTCCTTCGCCCCATGCCTTTCAGACAGAAAAACAAGTGGGCGGGGAGATCAGTCAGTATTTCCCCAACAATCATGCCCAAGCACCCCCTCCCTCCAAGCAGAGGCCCTCCTTGGTATATACCTGAGCTGAGGGAAATGAAGCAAGAGGGAAGGCAGCTAGAATGCAGGTGGGAAAAACTTGTGCCGAGTCCGACCAAACACGAGCTAGAGCTCACTATCGACCCTTCTCTGTGGCAGTGAATGTGGCAAAGAGAGATTTCTTTTCCATCACCATTGCATCTTCTCAGTGTTGTCCAGCAGAGCTTTTCCAAGTGGTTTGTGGCCTACAACAATCTGGGCTAGGAGAGAAATGGTGAAACCCTTGGGTGCACGCAGAGATGACTTTACATGGTACTTTGAAGATAAAGTTTCTCAAATTGGACACCACAATTAATATATGTAGTTCCATTAGTAGATGTCTTCTGAGCACAATCTGATCCAGTTCTATTGGATGAGTTTCAGTTATTAAGGACCAAGGATGCAGACAAGGTACTTGACCAAGTCCCGTTAACCACCTGTGTGCTTGGGCCTTGTCCTTCATGGCTCATCACATCGAATAAGGAGGGGATATCCGGCTGAGTTCAAGGGGTTGTAAATTTCTCGAGAGAGAGGGAGTGGTGCCAGTCTCTTTAAAAGAGTCAATAATTAGGTCACTCCTGAAAAGGCTTAACTTGGACTGGGAGGATAGTAACAACCAAAGGCCGAAGCCAACATCCCCTTCCTAGGCAAGGTGCCTGACAACTCCAAGCACTCTTAAATGAAACTGATTACCTGGATCTATTTCAGTTGGGCTTCAGGCCTGGTTTTGGAATGGAAACTGCCTTGGTAGCCCTGCAGGATGACCTTTGCCAGGAGAGGGAGAGGGGGAGTGAGTCCTATTGATTCTCTTGGACCTCTCAGCAGCTTTTGATACCATCGACCATAGTATCCTTTTGGATAGGCTATCTGACTGGGAGTTGGAGTCACTGCGCTGCAGTGCTTCTGATCCTATTTGGATGACTGATTCCAGAAGGTGGTGCTGGGGGATTATTGCTCTGTGCCTTGGCAACTGTGCTATGCGGTTCCACAGGGCTGTATTCTATCCCCCATGCTGTTCAACGTCTACATGAAGCCACTAGGGAAGGTGATCTGGAGATGTGGGCTGAGATGTCATCAATACGCAGCTGACACCAAGCTCTATCTCTCCTTTTCATCAAACCCAGGTGAGACAGTGAGTGTTCTGAATCAGTGCCTGGGTGCAGGCCAATAAACTGAGACTCAGTCCAGACAAGATGGAGATACTGTTAGTGGGTGGTTCACCTGCCCAGCTAAGTGATGTTCAACCTGTTCTGGAAGGAATTCACTCCCCCTAAAGGATCAGGTTTGTAGTTTGGGGGTGCTCTTGAACCCAGAACTGTCGCTTGAGGCACAGAAGGACTCAGTGACAGGGAGCAGCTTTTATCAGCAGAGGCTGATATACCAACTATGTCCTTATCTGGACTAAGGTCCCCTCCACAAGGATTCGCTTTTGCGCTTGGTTAAGTGATTATGCGCTTCATCGCTGAAGCGCATTTACGCCTAATACCTCTGCACGAGAGGCAGGCAGGCAGGGAGAGGGGAGGGGGGGAGGTAGGGTGGGCGGGCGCCTGTCTCTTTAAGGCAGGTCCCTGCGAGTTGTTATGCTGGAGAGCGAAGGAACTGACGGGGCGATTGAATGAAACGGAGCAAGCGGGGGGAGAACAGGGCAAGAAAAAAGGAAAAGGGAGCTGGAAGACGGAGAGCGAGAGGTCAGCGGGAGCCCGGTAGGAGCGGAGCCAGGAGCCGAGCGGGGGAGCCAGCAGCAGCAGCAGCAGCAGCAGCAGCAGCAGCAGCAGCAGCACTCGGGAGGCAGGGCGCCGGCTTCACATCCCACCGCAAAATAAAACTCGCTATTTAACGCACATTCGATAATGCGCACAATCGGAGGGATAGCGCGCCTCTACGCCCGATTTGCGCTCCCTCCTTGTAGAGGTAAATTTTTTTAAGCACCTTGAAAGAGCTTTAAACCTCTCTTGTAGAGGCAGCTAGAGATAGCTTAGCTGCAGTTATCCATTTTCTGAAGACCCTCGTCTGTATTACTGCAATGCATTACTGTATATGTGGGGCTGCCATTGAAAAAGGTATGGAAGTTTGGTCCAAAACAGGGCAGCAAGACTTTTAATGGGGACTGGCCAACATGATCATATTATGCCAGTACTTTTCCATCTGCACTGGCTGCCAGTCCATGTCTGGGCCCAATTCAAAGTGCTGGTATATGTACTCCCATATGTACTTGCCCAGACCTTAAGATCATCTTCAGTGGTCCTTCTCTGGGAACCCCTGCCAAAGGAATTAAGGCAGGTGGCTACCAAGAAGAGGGCCTTTTCTGTTGTGGCACCACGGCTGTGGAATGAGCTACCCACAGAGGCTTACCTGATGCCTATGTTGTGTTCTTTCTGGCGGCAAATGAAGACCTTTTTATTTTCCTGGGCATTTTAGTCTTTTAGCTCTGTTGTTTTAAATCTGTTATTGTATTTTAAATATCTGCATTGCTGCTAGGTGTTATTTTGGTTTGTACTTTTATACTGTAGTTTTACATTTTTATGTTTTATATTGTATGTATTTTATTATTTATCTTCTTGTTTTAATTGTTGTGAACCACCTACAGAACCTCAGCTCTTGGGCAGTATAGAAAATAAATAAATAATATTGGATTCCTTTTATCTCATAACTCCAGTATCTGAACACCTTTTAAGGGTGTGTTCCCACGTACAATTATATCACTTGATTTTGCATCAATTGGGCCTCATGCAGCAGAATGAGGTGATAATGGTGGATAACTCCCGAAATGGTAGACTGGACTGTATCATTTCACATTGGGGGGGGGGGGGAGGAATGTTGCCATGCTCCCCTATAGTTGAAATAGCCTGATCTGCAGTCAGAAAAGTGGCACAGCAGGGTGTGAGCTGAGATGGAACATTTCTCCCTGATCGGCTGTTTTGTTTGTTTTTTATTTACAGGAGAGCAATCTCAAATGTCACTCTCTCCACCTGTCACCTGAGTTGGTACAATCCACCCTGCCATCTAAGAGTTCTGTCACCTCATTCTGCTGCATGGGTAGATTAGAGACCTTGATTGCTCTACACCAGCCTTCCCCAGCTTGGTGTCCTCCAGATGGGTTGGAGTACAAGCTCACATCACCCCCCAACCAGCATTGCCATGTTGGCTGGGAATGATGTGAGCTATAGTCCAACATATAGAGGGTACTATCTTGGAGAAAGTTGTGCTACACTGAGGCTGGGTCTACATGTGTAGTAGAATCCTCATGGCAGAATGAACTGTGCCACTTCATTCTTTCATGAGGATACTCCTTTTGGGCTTCTTTAAATTAAAGGGAAATCATGTTTGCTTACTGTTGCTTTGCTTCCTGATTCTCTTCCACAATTGTAATGAGCTGAATTGCACAGAATAACTACATTGCCTGCACTGAAAACTTTGGTGCTCATAATATTGAATGGGCCAGCACCCTCTAGTGTAGGCTGCCCATATGAAAAGGAGGACAGGTCTCATGTAACTTTAACAGTTGTAGAGAAAAGGGAATTTCAGCCAGTGTCATTTGTATGCAATTAGTTCCTGGTGAAATTCCCTCTTCATCACAACAGTTAAAGTTGCAGGCACTATACTAGAGTGACCATATACAAAAGAAGGCAGGGCCCCTGCACCTTTAACTGTTGTGATGAAGAGGGAATTTCACCAGGAACTAATTGCATACAAATGACACTGGCTGAAATTCCCATTTCTCTACAACTGTTAAAGTTACATGAGCCCTGACCTGGATTTTATCTCGTCAGCCTACCACCACCTCATCTGCTACATGTGTAGACCGGACCTGAATGACTGGCAAATGAGAATGTTGAATTCACTCAGTTGAAAAGCATTGTATCTGAAAGGTGTGATGATAAGAAAATTCTGTTTGTGGCATTAGTTCTCTAATGGCTGCTTCACACTTGAAAATCTGTCATCAAGGGATGAATGTCTGAACCAACACAACACATCAGTTTCATGTGTGTTCATATCGTCAGATTCTAATTCCCCCCCAAAAAAGTGAGGGTACTTGAGACCTGTAGAGTGTAAAATCGATTATGTGGAATGGAAATATGAAGTGTAGAAATAAGGGACATCCTACTGTTTTGCTTCTATGCTCATTCAGGTGGTTAAACTGGTCTTTGTGGCACTCTTCCACTTACTCCAAAACTGTCAGTTTTATATATCTATTCATGGGCTTTACTTTGTAGTTCTACCCCAGTTGTTAAGTATTGAATGTTGGCATACAAGTCCTATAAATATTTGTTTCCAACTATATCTTCCTGTTTTTTTCATTCTACCATTGCATGACCTGTGATTCATCTGTTTTTCACTTCTTTCCCCCAGAAACTCAGAGGTTGCGTTTGATGGATGGAGGAAGCAACTGTTCTGGCAGAGTAGAGTTTGAATACAATGGTATTTGGGGCACCGTGTGTGATGACAACTGGGACCTGGCTGATGCTGGAGTTGTGTGCCAGCAACTAAATTGTGGTTGGGCCATTCAGGCTCTGAATGCCTCTCATTTCCAGAAGGGGACCGGTCCCATCCATTTGGATGAAGTCAAATGTTTGGGGAATGAGTCTTATTTATGGGACTGTCCATCAGAGAAGAACCAGGACTGTGGACACA
Source organism: Anniella stebbinsi (assembly GCA_029215795.1). Taxonomy (NCBI): domain Eukaryota; kingdom Metazoa; phylum Chordata; class Lepidosauria; order Squamata; family Anniellidae; genus Anniella; species Anniella stebbinsi. Next base: position 262,880,239 of record JARDYH010000001.1, read on the forward strand.
AGGAAGATGCTGGTGTGATATGTTCAGGTCTGTTTGATGGAGCACAGCTCTCTCTCTCTCTCTCTCTCTCTCTCTCTCTCTCTCTGTGTGTGTGTGTGTGTGTGTGTGTGTGTTGCAGCATTCCAGAATCTGGTTCCATCCAGACATTGTAGTCCAAAACATCTGGAAAGCACCCATCGAGGAAAGCTAGTCTACTGGTAGTGGTATATTCTAATCCAGGGATGTCTAAGTTCCTAAGCCTGGAAGGATAAACTCTTGGTGTCCAATAGCCAGACTTGCAGCCTATTACCTTACTTGGAGGCCCCAACAGATTTGAGAGTAGGAATGGATGAGTCCAAATCCATTTAGTCAATTTATTTATACAAACTTACCCAATTCGCACCTCCCAAACTTATATGCGAACCGGAACGCCCTTTTGCACCAAACTCCACACTTTTCCGAATTTTGGGATGCAATTCCCAACTCAAAAAATGCACACAAAAATGTATACGTTAAGGAATGTATCAAGGGAAAGCATACACAAAAAAAGCATTGTTAGAGTAAAAACGCTTGTGAAAAGTGTGCACCCTGGAAAAGAATATACCAAATTGCATACATTAGAAGAAAGCGTGTGGCAATGTGTGTGAATTTTCGTGCAGACGTTTTTGGCTGCATATGCAAACTGATTCAGAAATGGTCCAAAACAAACTGATGGTCAGGAAAAATGTGAAACTGAGCAAAACCGAAACTGACACGTTCACCCTGCCCTACCTGAAAGTACAGCAGGGGGAAATCATGATAGGGCATAAATTGCTTCGCTTCCTTGTCCAGACTGCTTCAGTGAGGGCAGAAGCGTGTTCCTTCCCTCCGCTCCCTTCCAAGACTGGCAGCTCTTCTGTAGATTTAGAGTAGAGGATGATGTGAACCCAAGACAAAGCTGCGTTATTTGCCTATCACTGAAGTAGGTCAGAAGAAGAAGCCAATACCTTTCCAATTTTGCATTCGCCTCCTCTGTACTGCAAGTCAAAAGTTGGAACCAAAAGCAATTGCAGATCGCAGATACCATAAGTATGCTGCTGTCCTGATGTTGACTGCATCTGGACAGATGCTCTTATCTACATGCCCAGCGCGGATATTTTCTGACAGTAGCGCGGTAAAGGGAAGCAGCAAACCGAAATCTTGCTTAACATATATTTTAGTCACAACACAGCACCAGCTCAAGAGAAATGTCAGCTCCCCAGAGGTCCCAAGGTTGTTGTAACAAATATAAACACTTTATCTGGGATGAATAAGAATCTCAGGAGGGCCATCTTTATATCTATTTCAATGATTATTTGTGAAATAAACCTTATGTCTCTAAAGGTCCCAGAGCCAGGCAAATAGTGCTAGTATTTGACGTGTGTGTTCTGAATGTTTCACATGTCTCACTTGAAAAACAGAACATGTCTCCTCCTAATGCCTTGCCTGCACACTAGGGACTCAGCATTCAGCAAGAGTGGGGAGATTTTACATTGTCCCATGCTTTCAGTAGGAACTTCTCTTGAAATATTACCCTCTAAGCCCATTAGCCTAAGTTATGCTAGAACACCTATCCTGCAGGCTGTTTTTACACATGACGTTGAAAATGCCATTAGACAATTTTGCACCTAAATTGAAAAGTCAAAATTTCACCCCTGTACTCTGGATTGGAGCTCATTTATAAGCAATGTAAGATGATGGAGGCAAGGAAATGGCATCTTTTCTGGAATCTCTTGCCTGAAGAGACTGACTGATGTTGCTCCAGCATAAGGTTGGTCCTGCTTTGAGCCTCCTGATTATTCTTGTGCATGTCTGATGTGGGATTGGAGACAGAAGAGAACCATTTTTAAACCCAATGTATATCCTAACACTGTAGCTTTTACACTGTAGCATGCCCTTGGTCTCCAGATCATCACTTTCTTTTTAAAACAGCTTTTAACATAAATATCACATATCTTAACATACACCTTAACAGAAATAAATATGTGTTTAAATATATAGTATATAAAATGTGGATTCTACAGCATTGAAACAAAAACATAGGGGTGGTTTGATGTTATGGAATTTTTCATCCCAAAACTTAATACACAGCAACCATTTATCTATAAACATGTCAGTTTGTGAGTTATGAACAAGGCTGTTTTCCCTTTCTTTCTTTTTTATCCAACCTACAGTTTGGAAGGATTCTGGGGACTTCCGATGATGAGCAATACATATCCTCACTGCAATTAGCAAGCTTAATATCAGTTGTAAATCTTCTGATTGCATTTCTTCTTTTACATAATATTACAGGACTACTTTGTGTTCTGGAGATAAATATTATGCTGTCATATATTGGACTATGGTAAAATTTTCATTCCAGAAAATGTTTGGATATGTCCAAAAATATGTAAAAGATTCTTTGGAATATTGGAACCCAGATGTGTTGGGCTATAACTCCCAGGTGTGTTGGGCTACAACTAGGTTGGAAAAGGCTGTCCTAGTATCTCACTTCTGTATGTAATGAAATAGATAGAAAACAGAAGAGATATGGTTTTAACTTGAATTTATATTTTGATCAATATGGCTGTCCCATTCCATTTTCAGATGCTTGAAATAGCTCTATTCCAGTTTGTAGCATAGATAGGCTTAGCCTGTGAGACACTGAAATCTCATAGACCCTGATGTCCAGTAGCATATTGCAGAAAGTGATATAAAAAGGCCTACACTTTCATAGCCTTTTCCCTTTTGCTGACTCTGCCTCCTTTCCTCTCCCACCACCTACACAGAGCACCAAGAGTGGCGGCTGTCAGGAGGACTAGATGCTTGTGCCGGCCGCGTGGAGGTCCATTACAAGGGCATCTGGAACACCGTATGCGATGGGAACTGGTACCAGGATGAGGCTGATTTGCTCTGCCATTCCTTGGGCTGCAGTGACAAGGCCTTAACCCCAAGGGTGTTTTTCAACCATACGCTGCCGGGCAAGATACATTACCAGTGTGTTGGGACTGAAGCCTCACTTGCCAACTGTAAATTGCACCATAACAATTCCATTCTGTGTGACAAATTCAGAGCTGCTGGTGTGATATGCAATGGTAATTTGGTACCTCGGCCTTTATCAGTGTGTGTCTCGCTTAAGGCATTGGAGTAGAACGAACATGCAAGGGCAAACACCGAGGATGAGCACTCTGTACCACCACCTTCTACTACCATCCATCACCATTCTCATCACCCTCCATGTGTCTATAGTGAACATCTGCAGTGGGTAACCTTTTGTATCTGTGGAGACAGCTCTCTGCACAATGTAGAACACTGGTTTTCCACAGTTCTACATTGTGTGGGAAGTTCTTAACAGAAACAAAGTTTACCCACTGCAGAAGTTCGCCCTCAACATATGGAGGGCAGTTAGAAAGGCGATGGAAGGGCTGGAGCTAGTGTGTTTGTTGTTGCTCTCTCCCATCACTTGTTTATGCTACCCTGAACAAGAATGCCTGAATAGGGCTTTTATTTATTTATTTATTTATTTATTGCATTTTTATACTGCCCCATAGCCGAAGCTCTCTGGGCGGTTCACAAAAATTAAAACCATGAAATCATTTTAAAATATATAAAACAAGGCACAATCTAAAAACACAGAATAACATACAATATAAAAACACAACCAGAATAAAACCAAGCAGCAGGAATTAATACAGATTAAAATACAAATTTAAAACAGCAAGGATTAAAATTGAGTTAATTTAACTGTTAAAATACTGGGAGAATAAAAAGGTCTTCACCTGGCGACGAAAAGAGTACAAAGTAGGTGCCAGGCGAACCTCTCTGGGGAGCTCATTCCACAGCCGGGGTGCCACAGCAGAGAAAGCCCTCCTCCTAGTGGCCACCTGCCTCACTTCCTTTGGCAGGGGCTCACGGAGAAGGACCCCTGTAGATGATCTTAGGGTCCGGGTTCTTTCTCTTTCCCTCTCACTCTAGTATGGATTTCAAGCCCAGAAGTACATCATGGGAACGTGGGTGGGGGGAGAGAGCATATACTTTGTTTACTTGCATTCCCCATCATCATCTCTTTAGGGGCTTTCCTACCACCCTTCAGAGTTCAAGGGTGTGGCATGTCTGCATTATTGTTCTACCAAATGTTCATCTCAGTTTAATGCATACATCTTCATCCATGTGCTGGTGATGGTGAGAGATCCCGTGCTTGAAAGCATTCCAGAGTGAAGGCAGGCCAGATTCAGATCGGAAATTGCATCTTCAACCTAGGATTCTGCCATGTTCAAGCAAAACCAACCATATTCATGGGCCATGTTCGGCTCCATCACACCTACTCCCCCCCACGGTTTGTGTCTGTGGTTCCCGCTCCATTTCTTTAGCGAGTACTTTCATGTCTGTGCATTGTTGCGCTATTTCAGCTCGTGTAGTATGTAGGTGAAATCTCCTGCCCCGTCCCCTAAATTCTCTTCCCCCCCCTCTCTGTGTGTGTGTGTGTGTATACGGCAGCCTGAAACTGCACAGTTATGGTAAATACAACAACTATGCTTTCCCCTAAGATAATATTAAACAAAGTAAGTGAAGAGAAAGTATTACAATTAGTTTTTGGAGAAGTTTGTGGTTAATGTTGGCATGGCATGGAGAAGACAACATTGTTCTGGCCAGGAAACCTAGACATGCCTACTCGAGTAAAAACCATAGAGTTGAATGGGACCGAGTCCCGGGCACAGGCTCGCCTTCTCTGCAGGGTGTTTGGGCACCCTCTCTCCCTCCCCCTTCACAGTTGACCAGCGCCCCACCCTCCTTTTTTGTCAGCGAGACTGCCCTTTGACACACACGCCTCCAGCAAAAAACGGGATGGTCCGATATAGCGCAAGGACAGCAATATACAGGATGGAAGAGTGGCTTTATTGTGCACGGAGGGGAAATAACCAGACTTTCCCCGCTCCAAAATAAGATGGAAAAGGGAGGGGAAGAGGCGAAATGAGCGCAAGACAGGGAGGATGTCATGTGAGTACCATGTTGCAAAAACACATACCAGGCATGGCAAGAGTGCGATAAATCGCTGGTGTGATGGAGCTCTTTATCTGTTCCCCCTGCTAACTTTCTCTATTGCCGTTACCAAAACTAATACAAGTGCCCACAGGAGAAGCCAACAGGTGGTTCGTGTTTTCTTCTCTCACATTTCTTGGGCACGTATGCAGTTCTTGTTAAGCACTCTTTTTAAAAGGTCAGTTTAGAACAGTGACCAGAGAACCCCACTGCTGCACATGTGTGCGCACACACAGACACACAGACACACAAGACAGTTGGCTTGTCCTAGCATAACACAATAACAACAATAACCAAAATGCAGATCAAGTTCGGGAGTTGGGAAAGAAACAGGCAATCAAAGGCTAACAATGTGTACACATTGTAAAGCAAAACCATAAAAAAATATAACCAGGACAGTCTGTCGTGTACCCACACTATATATTCCCAAATATGCATATTAGAACAGTTGGACAATATTTATCAAGATAAATGGAAAATCATACAGGGTAATTAAGTAAAGAGCCATCAAGAATCTGGTCTCCTGGCTTTTTCAGGAAAGAGTGGGCAGGCCGGCATGTCCTGTGTACTGCCTCCAAATGAAATAGGCCACTTCTAGACTGGACTAGAATAATAGACTCCTAAGAGTAGGAAGGGACCTTGGCAGTGCCCTAGCCCAACAGCCTACTCAATGCAGGATGTTGGGATGTTACTACAGCATCCCTGACAGATGGCCCTGAAGCCTCTGTTTAAATAACTCCAGGAAACGAGAATCCACCACCTCTCGAGGCAATCGGTTCCACAGTCATACAGCTCTTATCATGAGGACACTTGTCCTACTGTTTAGCTGGAATCTGCTCTCCTCTATTTTCCACCCAATAATTCTAGTTCTGCCCTCTGGAGCAACAAAGAAGAAGTCTACTCCATCTTCTATGTGACAGCCCTTCCAATATTTGAAGAACGCTATCATGTCTCCCCTTAATTTTATCCTCTCCAGGCTAAATATATCCAGTTCTTTCAACCATTCCTCATAGAAGCTGGTTTTCAGAACACTTGCCATCCTAGTCACCCTCCTCTGGACATGCTCCAATTTGTCAATGTCCTTCTTAACATGTGGCACCAAGAACTGGGCACAGTACTCTAGATGCAGTCTGTCCAGCACAGAATGGAGCAGAGCTATTACTTTCCATGATCTGGACACTATGCTTCTGTTCATGCAGCCTAAGATTGTATTAGCCTTTTTAGCAGCCACATCACACTTGTGGGCTCTTGTTCAGCTTGTGGTCCACCAAGACACCTAGATACTTTTTACATGTATTACTGGCAAGCCAGGTCTTTATACTTGTGCCTTTTATTTTTTATTTTTCTACATAAATGTATTTGAATTTCATCTTATTGGGTTAGTTCCAGTGTTCCAGCATGTCAAGATCATTTTGAATCCTGTCTTCTGCAGTGTTAGCTATCCCAGTTTTGTGTCATCTGCAAATCTGATAAACATCCCCTCATCCATTTAATTCAGGGTGCAATCCTATGCCTGTTTAGACAGAAAAAAGTCCTACGCCTCTCAGCATTTCCTAGCCAGCATGGCTGGCTGGGGAAGGGTCAGAGTTGTAAAACTTTTTTCCTGTCTAAACAGGCATAGGTTTGAACCCTTACAAAAGCATTGACCTGCACAAGGTCTAGGGCAGAGTCCTGTGGCCCTCCACTTCACATCTTCCCCCAGGTTGATACAGAGCTTTTAATGGGTACAGTTGTTCAACCAGCTGTGAACTCACCTAACAGCCTGCATTTAGGTAGACCAGAAAAAGAAAGAGGAACAACAAGAAATCAAAGGGTGTAGGGGAGAGATTTGAGAGGATGGAGACCAAGCAGGGGGCAAGAAGCAAAGATCTGAGCTAACAGAGGTGGGCAGAGGTGCCACCCTCTCTGACTGTCTGCATGTCAACATTGCAAGATGGAAGTAGCAGATTCTTTGTTGCTCTTTGCCACAGAAAGGGGAGTGTTTTTTGGGTGGAATCCATGCCAACACCTCCCTTCCCTTCCCAATGCAGATGGCAGCCACATGATTCAAGCAGGGGTTGCCTTCTGGTTTCCCTGCTGCAGGATGAACGTCATACCACAACGCTGTTTGGCTTCTCTGGAGGGAGTGGTTGAAATGTCACTTGACAACTGGCCCATTGCCACCATCTGGATATACCCTGATTGGGTGGCACAGTAGCTGGACAGCTTGTTTGGAAAGTGCAGACGCTACCATAACAGCATCTACCCTAGTCTAAGCTGGGGTGCAGAACTGCCGTGGATTTCAGTTGGCTCTGATCAGAAAAGCTGTTTTGCTCCAAGTCTGTGATGTGCTTTACCCCACATTGGTCCCTGCCTGCTGATCCGTATGGCTGATGGGTGCTGATGTAAAACTAGCACAAGCTGTGTAGTTTGCACAGTTGTGACTCCCCAACATCTGTGCTTGGGGAGGAATACTTGGCTTCCCCTGGGATGATTCCAATGCCCTGTGATGACAGTTGTGTCCAGCTGGTATCATTGGAAGACGCAGCCTGGACAAGCCCTGGCTAAATACAAGCCCTGTCTCCCTCTTTCTCACCCTAATACTTATGTGTTTCTCAGGTACGGTTGGGTCTTCATTATTTCATGCTTTTTTTCTGGATTTCAGGCTCACTGGGTTTGGGAGACCCTACAGAAACACCAGGGACAGTAACACCGGCTTCAGTCTCCCATCTGCCCAGTCCAGGTAAGTGCAAGGGGCTGTCTATACATTTTCTAAGCCCTGTGGTGGCTGCAAATCAGTGATGCATTGGTTATATAACACAGTCTCCAATTCACAGCCACTGCAGGGCTTTTCCCCAAATCAGGGACTTATCCCAACTTTTCCCGAAGTTGGGATAATCACCACAGCCCTTCCACCGTGTGACCTCACTCCGGCGTTAAGCCAGAGGCATTCCGGGATGGATGGTGACCATTCATTAGTTGCTGGAAGCTGGGCAGAGGGCGGGCCTGACCACCAGATAGCTTGCACTGCCTCTGCAATCAGGATTACCCACTGCCACCCCTCAGCAGCGAAACCCTGGGGATTAAAGGTAAAGCGACAGCAATGTGGTGCCATGAAGGCATGGGTCCTAGTCTCTGCTGCAGACAGTTCAACCCCAATGCCAGCTTGTTGCATGTTATATCACTGAGGGGAGACGCTGGAGTGAGTGGCAATGTCTCAATTAGACCTGCCCATGTACTGCTCCCCATGAGGACAATGAGGAAGAAGCAGGATCCCCATCTGTCTGACAGAAGACAATAGGATGGACTCTTCCATAGGAACTATACTACACTATTCTATGTTATTAATGCACAGAAAAATTTGTGGGTGGAGGTGGTAACTCCTGTATCTGTCATTGGCTGATCTGCTGTGAGGTCACAGAGACTGGAACAGGTAGAAAGGCCTTTGGCTTGTCACAGGTTGAGCTGCTCTGTTCCTAAGGAGGTCTCAGGTTGCCCGCAATTAAATCCCTCCGAATTGGTTGCAGTGAATGGGGCATTGCAAGCAGAAAGGTATGGGAAAGGAGAAGCAGAAGTAGCTTGGGAGAAGAAGGTAGCAAAAGCCTGAGAAGGCAGATGGCCAAGGGAAGCAGGGGAGGGGAGGGTAAGAACTGGGAATTGGGAAAGGGGGTGCTCTGGAGGCATGAAAGCAAGAGGCACAGGAACATAGGAAGCTGCCTTCTGCCGAGTCAGAACCTTGGTCAACTGAGCCCAGTATTGTCGACACTGACTGGCAGGGGTGCTCCAGGGTTTCAGGCAGGATTCTTTCCTAGCCCTAACCTGGAGATGCTGAGGATTGAACCGGGCCTTCCACATGCAAAGCACATGCTCTGCCACTGAGGCCCCCTCTAGATGGATTCCGTTTGACACCTGGTTAGCTGATTATGCGCATAATCGCTGAAGCGCTTTATCGTTAATGCTTGTATGCAGGAGGTAATTGAGCACTCAATGGGTGACCTTACCGGTTGTTTCAAATGCGCTTTACAAATAGTTAATGCGGAGAATCGCTTGTTCACATAGTCAAAATGCTTTTTAACGGCTGGAGCAAAATAAAACTCGCTATTTAATGCACATTCGATAATGCGCATAATCGGAGAGAAAACGCGCCTCTACACCCGATTTGCGCTCCGTTCTTGTAGAGGTAACATTTTTAATGCACCTTGAAAGAGCTTTAAATGCCTCTTGTAGAGGCAGCCCATGTGACCTCACCTGCCTTCAACCCAGGCTGGTGGAAGCAGTGGTGATTTGCAGAAGGGAAGAGTCGTCTGGGGCAGGGGGGCTTATGTCTCCCTGGAAGCAACTCCTTGCCTTGGGGATGGGAGTGAGCTCTGCTGCTTTGAAAGGATGCTGATTTGACCCTGCACTCAATTGCTACCTGCCCCTTTAAATAGTCACTGAGCGCAGGAGTGAGAAGGGGATCATCATGAGGCTGTTATGTATGGAAGTGCAAATATATGCAGAGCCTGGCTTTTAAAAGCTTCACAGGGTGTAGAGGGGGGCTGCAAACCTCCTCGCTTCCCCACACCTACCCATTTAATGACGTTCAGTTCAACTCATTTGTCCCATGCAAATGTGTTCCTTTTTTAAATGTATGCGCCACATTACTGGCTCCTGTTTGCCTCATGAACAATCTCACAAAAATCCGTATTTAAATGGAACTGCCTCAAAACCTGTTTCCTTGTAGATTGGCTCCCTGTGTACAAACGATCCCTCTTTGAATTCACCTTGGAGACTCTGAAAAAATCTATTATCTGTCTCCAGCCTAAAGTCGGCACTGACAGGCCGAGTTTGCATTGCATGCACTATGCTATCTCCCTAGTAAGAGTAGCGTTTGTTCCCACTTATATTATGGGTACTTCTAGACGGGAGCTTTTCCCTGCAGTGGCTTCAGAGTGGCGGCAGGTGATGCATATGACGCAGCCGCCACTCCGAAGCCATCCAGGGCCCAAACCCCTAAACTCTGCTGTAAAAACGTCGGGCACTTACCCCAACTTTTTTTTCCTGTGGAGTCTACATAGCCGGAGGGGGAGGAAGAGAGGGACTGATGGCGCCCAAACCAGCTCACCTCCCTCTGACCTCCCTCTGGCTGCTCCAGTTCCTTCTGAGTGCGGAGTTGCCGCTGCACCGAGCACCGGGGAGGGGAGAGGAACGAGGCAGCCAGAGGGATGTGAGCAGGTCCCTCCCTTCCTCCCTTCTGGCTGCCCCGTTCCTCTCCCCTCCCCGGTGCTCAGCGCTGTGGCGGCGGCAACTCTGCACTTGTGCTCCTTCCCGTGCAGATGCCAGGAAGGAGGGCGAGTGCGAGGTCCCAAGGCATCCCAGGGCAACGCTCCACCATCAAGACGGGGCCTATGCTACATGTAACTAATTACATTGGAACTAATTTCCCCAGATAACCCAGAAAGGGCACTAATTCAAAGGCAGCTTTACAAGGGTCCTTCCTTCTCCCTGCCTTCCACCCACCTCTGCTCATGTTTCCATTTGCAGCTTTGACTAGACCGGAGATCTTGGAAGTTAGACCATCATACCAGATGCTGCAAATCCTCTCCATTGTCCTGGGGCTCCTCCTTTTTTTGGCCATTCTGACGCTTATCATCACCGTTGTGCTGAACAGGCGGAGAAAAAACGGTACCTTTGGTATGCTGGACATCACCAGCACCATAGAGGGTTTATAAGAAATGTTATGGGAAATTTGGTGGGATAAGCATAGTATATTGCATTTTTGGTTGTGGGGGAGGCTACTACTACCGTAGGGCTAAGCTATGGCTTTCATTGAAACACCTTCCAGCTTCCCTTCTGGCAAAAATCAGAATAACTATAAAGTGTTCCTGCCATGGAATCACACAGCCACCAAAGACATATCATAAGCTGTCAACATTTTTCTTTTTCTACCACTTCCAGAAGTCTCCTTGATAACCAGACTATAATGCAAATTGAGATCTGCAGAAGGAGAGTGCAGATAGATGTCAAGAACAAGAGTTGATTGACAATGAGGCGTAGAAGCTTCTCAAAGAAAACTACATAATTGAACCACGACCTCTCTTGGGGCTCCTGATGTTGCTTTTTTTCTGATATGTGCACTGGCAGATAGACTCATGTCGGAAGATACCGATATGCATCACTTATAGAAGGATTTCGTGCATATATCTCTTTCACTGGAAAGATGCTATATACATCCAACCAGCTTCTGACATTTCGTGATATGTGTGTCTTTGCAGTAAAGTAGGCAGACATGGGACCCTTGTTAAGTAGTGTGCACACACTTCTTGGTGCCCTGTTTTTGAATGTGTACATGCAAAACGTTTTATGTATACACAGCCACAAGGCTGCTAACTGCTACGGGTTGGTGAGAACATATTTCACCAGTGTATAACTGCTGCACTGACTTCAGGTGTGTATCCAGGCTGGTGCTAAACTGTACAGTCATGAGGAGCTGGGCACTTGGGTACCTGAAGGATTGCCTCCATATGAGCTTGCCCCATGAACTTTGGACATTGTCAGGGAGACTACCCTCTGGGTTCCCCTGTCATCTGAGTGAGGTGGGTGGTAACTAGGGAGAGGGCCTTCTCGGTTGTGGTGCCCCTTTTATGAATGCCCACCCTAGGGAGCCTTGTCTGGTGCCTACTCTGTTGGCTCTTCTCCTTTGCGTTTTCCCAGACCTTTTAATCTATGATGGAAATTGTTTTTAAAAGTTGCTCTTATCATGCTGTTATTTATTGTTGTTGCTTTTTAAATTTTTACTTTGTAAGCTACCTTGAAAAGGGTTTTCTTTATTTCTTTTTTTCCACTGAAGGGTGGGATAGAAATAGATTTAAATAAATATATCTGTGACATATGCATGGAACAAACATTGGTGCAACCTCACGGATGGCTGGAAGGAGTGTTGGCATAGAAGGAGTCCGCGTCCCTTTGCAGACAGTCTTACAGAATGGAACACCCATTTCTATTTGCAGATTGTGCTGTTTCCTCTGCTTCAGTATCAGCCCCTGTCCTGGTGAATCACAGCGTGCAGATCACAGCCCCTGGAGCAAGTAACGACTATAGGGAAATCCCCACAAGCCTCCCCAAAGAAGAAGGTATCAGAAGCTATTGCTTGCTTGCCTGGTTCTCCAGGTACCCTTTATTCCGCACATCTCTCTCTCTCTCTCTCTCTCTCTCTCTCTCTCCCTCTCCCCACTTCCTGACAACTTACTCCACTGTTGATGGTTTAGGCCAGAATCTGTCAGACAGTAGTTCATAAGGTTGCTCTTGGTGGGCTGCTGAAAGTAAGATGATGACATTGGAATCACAGCAGAAGTGGAGTGGGAGGGGATTTAACCCTTTCCTCCCTTGCTGTGATCTTGAGAAAAATCCCACCTTTAAAGCTGTTATTTGCCTTGGGGGGAAATCCTGATAATCAGCCCCCTCCACCTCAGTTTATGCTATTTGCATTTTTTAAAAAAACATGCATGTGAAATGGAAGCGTATATTTAACATCATGGCAAGCTTGGCCCTAACACCTACCACAAACAGGGGAAGGACAATGTTGCAGTAGGTTAGGAAGTTGTAGTTGGAGCAGGGCTCTGGCACTTTTTAGAAATTATCCTGGAGGCTGGCCAGTTTATAGCACAATGTAATACAGTTGCTTATTTGTTTTGCGTGATCCATAAGGAAGAGTTTCATGTTAAGGGATACTGCATTTTTCTAGCTAAGAAAATGTTGACTCTTTCCCCCAACTAATGGGCACATTGCAGATTGGAGCAGTGTCTCGCATGAGGGACTTACAGAGACACCTGACAGAAGAGCCTCCCCCAACCTGGCTCCTTCCAGATGTGTTTAACTACAGTGCCCATCTTTGCAGTGTGGAGCAGGGGGAGTAGTAGCTCAGCACATCTGGAGGGCAGCAGGTTTGGAAACACAGAGATAGCCAGTGGCCCTAACATCACTCTCTCACATGCTTTCCTGTGCATTTCATCGAGTCGCTAATGCCATCGCTCAGCCTGAAAAATGGGAACTTGCACAGGAGCCAGAAGTAACTAGACGCTAGACAAAATGAGGCCATGCCCATTGTGCATTTTTCACTCTCACACCCACATGTAAAAACCCAGTAACCAGACCTTGCTTGAGACAGCTGAACTGACGCTGCCTTGAGACCAGTTACTTAATGCGATTCCAGGGCTTCAGCATCCATTAAAAAGGACAGAACAGCAGCACGTGGCTGTCCCCTCTCTCTGCAGAACAGCCATCTCCCCACTCCCATCCATTACATGTGGAATAGATATTGTGTTGTTGCATCATCCCACAAAGGAAAAAATGCAGCAGGGGCACGTGCTCTGAACTCTTGATAAGCCCAGATGTTTTTAGTGGGAATCATCCTCTTCTCTCCACTAATGCTTGGGTTCTTCTCAGTTTAACCATTTTGTTTCCTTAAGATAAAGAGGGGGGGGGGGGGATGACATATGGATAATATAAGTTCAGAAAGAAAGTTACAGGTGGAAAAGCTACTACACAATATTTAAGATAATAGCAAAGTGTAATAGCGTTAGGTGGGCACACCTCGCTTCCAAGTGGTGAGAAGTTTCAGGGGTTCCAGCACTTACCCAGGATTCTGTTTTCTTAGACGGAAGATTTATGGCATTTCTGTGACATTGGGTTTATTCACTTATATATAAAGGTTGAGCATAAGATGAGGGTTCAAGGCATTAACATTCCAACTGACTCCTGTTCCTTATCAAATTTTTAGGGGAACTCATACGTAGTGCTATTGAATGTCCTGCAGAGAACAAATTCAGCTTTCTGCCTCCTTTTCCAATACAGCAGAGACTGACGTCCTGATACACACACTTAGGTTGCCTCTACAAGAGGCATTTAAAGCTCTTTCAAGGCACATTTAAAAAATTACCTCTACAAGAACGGAGCGCAAATCAGGCGTAGAGGCACGTTTACTCTCCAATTATGCACATTATCGAATGCGCATTAAATAGCAAGTTTTATTTTGCTCCGGCCATTAAAGCGCATTTTGACTATGTGAACAAGCGATTCTCTGCATAAACTACCTGTAAAGCGCATTTGAAACAACTGGTAAGATCACCAGTTGAGTGCTCAGTTACCTCCTGCATACAAGCATTTACGATAAAGCGCTTCAGCGATTATGCGCATAATCGGCTAACCAGGCGTCAAACAGAATCCATCTAGAGGGGGTCCAAGACTCTCTTGTTCCCTCCCCTTGTCTACTGGGGGACTAAAGAGGAAGTCATCTCTGCCCATCACCTATGTCTTCTTGGGCCAACCTAGACCCCCTCTAGATGGATTCCGTTTGACGCCTGTTCCTCCGATTATGCACATCTTCTCGGAAGTGCTTTATCGTAAATGCTTGTATGCAGGAGGTAATTGAGCACTCAACAGGTGACCTTACCGGTTGTTTCAAATGCGCTTTACAGGTAGTTTATGCGGAGAATCGCTTGTTCACATAGTCAAAATGTGCTTTAACGGCCGGAGCAAAATAAAATTAGCTATTTAACGCGCGTTCGATAATGCGCATAATCGGAGAGAAACCGCGCCTCTACGCCCGATTTGCGCTCCGTTCTTGTAGAGGTAAATTTTTTAATGCACCTTGAAAGAGCTTTAAATGCCTCTTGTAGAGGCAGCCCTAGTTCCCTAGAAACACATCACCAGAATGTTGGTGGCTATCAAGTGCTCTTTAAGAGGTGTTGCCTCAAAGCACCCACACTGATAGCTCTGCATACAGAAACCTTAAGGCTGCCTCTACAAGAGGCATTTAAAGCTCTTTCAAGGCGCATTAAAAAATTTACCTCTACAAGAACGGAGCGCAAATCGGGCGCAGAGGTGCGTTTTCTCTCCGATTATGCGCATTATCGAATGTGCGTTAAATAGTGAGTTTTATTTTGCTCTGGCCGTTAAAGCGCATTTTGACTATGTGAACAAGCGATTCTCCGCATTAACTACTTGTAAAGTGCATTTGAAACAACCAGTATGGTCACCTGTTGAGTGCTCAATTACCTCCTGCATACAAGCATTTACGATAAAAGCGCTTCCGAGAAGTTGCGCATAATCGGAGGAACAGGCGTCAAACGGAATCCATCTAGAGGGGGCCTAAGTGTTGGATTACATAATTGGAAGGGATCCTGAATCTCTTTGCAGTCATAGGCACTGGGCAGTAAGGGACTCCTGAAAGGACATTCAGACCAACCCTAAACCCATAGCAATACCAATCCCAGGATGCTTTGTAAATGGTCACTCTGTGCTTAATTTATACTCACACTCCAGCTTTAGTGTTAAGTGTCACAGTCAGTATTTTTTGCATTTCATTTCCCTCTGACTTCACTAGTTACATTTCCCCCCTCTTCACTCCTGTGTGTTTGCACCTGCCAATTCAGTATAACACTTCATGCGCCAAAAAGCTTGTGCCTTAATAGATGTGTTCATTTCCAAGACTCTGGCCCTTTCGACTAGGGTGACCAGATTTTGAGGATCAAAATCCCGGACCCCCCCCCGCCACCCCACCCACCCAAAACAACCCCCCCGCGCAGCCCCCCCGCCCCCCCGCGCAGCCCCCCCACCCCCCCGCCCCGCGCAGCCCCCCCACCCCCCCGCCCCGCGCTGCCCGCACGCCTGCCCCACACTGCCCGCCCCGCGCTCCTTACTGGCTGGGGCGTCTGCTTCCCTCCAGTGCTCGGAATCTACTGAGAAACAGGCTTCTTGGCCTGTCTCTCAGTACCGCGCCGGGTGATGACGTAATCACCCGGCGCGCTACTGAGGGACAGGCCGCGAAGCCTGTTTCTCAGTAGATTCCGAGCACCGGAGGGAAGCAGACGCCCCAGCAGGTAAGTGCCTCGCGCCGCTGCCCGCCCCGCGCAGGCCGCCCGCCCCACCCATGCCGCGCCGCCCCCCCTCCTTGCGGGAGGAGAACGAGCTGTTTCCCGGAGGTTGCCCCCTGGGGCCCGGTCGGCCCGGTTTGGCCCATTTTTCCCGTTTAGGACCGGGAAACCCCGGGGGGTTCTGGTCAGCCTACATTCGACACCATAGGGGTGTAGAGGGAGGAAGGGAGACAGGGCGATCTTGGAAGTACCTAATATACACCATCGGCACATAGGGACCAGCCAGGGGCCATCCCAGGCAAAAAGCCTGATGTGTTGTTTTTGCTGCCACAGACTAAGTCATAGAATCATAGAAGAGTAGGGTTGGAAGGGGCCTATAAGGCCTTCAAGCACAACCCCCTGCTCAATGCAGGAATCCACGTTAAAGCATACCTGACAGATGGTTGTCCAGCTGCCTCTTGAATGCCTCTAGTGTGGGAGAGCCCACGACCTCCCTAGGTAATTGATTCCATTGTCGTACTGTTCTAACAGGAAGTTTTTTCCTGATGTCCAGCCGGAATCTGGCTTCCTGTAACTTGAGCCCATTATTCTGTGTCATGCACTCTGGGATGATCTAGAAGAGATCATGACCGTCCTGTGTGACAACCTTTCAAGTATTTGGAGAGTGCTATCATGTCTCCCCTCAATCTTCTCTTCTCAAGGCTCTTCTCAAGTGCATCATCAGACAAGTGTTTTATTGCACGGTCGTTACTGGCCACTCACAATTTTTTTGCAGGTCCTTTTGACACTGCCGTCAGCCTCCTGTGCATCTCCCGCTCCTTCTGCTCATTTTCCCATCACAAAAAAAAAACAAAAAAACAAAAAAACCACCCAGACCTGGAAAATCCAACTTTTTCGGCTGAAACGAAACATGTCGCCATTTCCTGCTCTGTTCAGGAGAAGCAGCGGGATAAAAACGCCCACTGAATGGGCCACGTGGTCATTGTTTACTTCCTCTTTCTTCCCTGTGTAAAGATAGAGGAAGTATTGTCGGACAGAAGTGGGGGGAGCTATGGTAAGGAAACGCCCCCCCCCCCGTCTCATGATGCTCTTACACGCCCTCATAAGTTTTAGTTTGTTCCAGACCAATACATCAAAAAGGGTCTCCCAATGAACGTAGAAATGTCTAGTTTAGACGTAGAAATATCTAGTTTCCCAGGGTTTCTTGTATTGAGGGTTCTTTATTCGGGACCTCATTATGAAGGGAATTCCAGGTATTCTGTTTACCAAACCTATGGGCTGGCTTTCCCTGGCTAATGTTTATCTTCTCCTTTCAGCAACCGCAGTGATACCCACACCTGTTAGTGAAGACTCTGACTCTGACTATGAACACTATGATTTCAACAACAAGCCGCCTGTGGCCCTCTCTACCTTCTACAGTGAGCATCTTACCCCTGCGGCCACTGGCAGACTTGCCGCTGTCTTGTCAGCCATGTGGAGGCTCCTCGGGGCCAAGCTAGGTGTTGTGCAGAAGATCCATGACGCTTACATTGGTTTTTTTTCACGTTAATGGTGCTCTGAATTTGATCAGAGCTGGTGGAGGCTGGTGGCTCTGATTTTGGTGGGGCTGTGAATCCACTCTGGGGGCGGGGTTTCAGTCAGAACAAGCCAGAACGGTAAAGGAGCTATCCAAGGTACTTAACCCTACCTCCAAATTAGGTTCAGAACCTTCTTTAGAATTCTGGCTGGTTCTGACTGTAACCCAGAGTAGATTCACAGCCTCATCGAAATCAGAGCCACCAGCCTCCACTGGCAGAGCTGCATGGATGGGGTAGAGGATGTTTAACCTTTTCCCGCCTGCTGTTTTCCACATCTAAACCATTTCATTTCCTCCTCCCTCCCATCCCCTTTCCTATCGTGTCATTTTTTTTAGATTGTAAGCCTGTGGGCAGGGACTTCCTTAAGAATTATTTTTGTAAGCCGCCTTGAGAGTCTTTTTTGGCTAAAAGGCAGGATAAAAGTGCTATAATAAAATAATAAAAATAAATTCATTACCTTTCCATACCGCCCCATGGCTGAAGCTCTCTGGGCAGTTCACAAAAATTTAAAATCAATAAAATATATAAAGGATGGGATTTATATAATGTATTTCATATAACATATTTTATATCACGTGTACATTATATAAACCCCCTCCTCCCTAGCTCTTATTACCCCTGCAATGGAATATATAGTATATATTCGCCCCCATGGGACTTGCAGCAGCTTGTGGAAAGGTGGGGGTGACTTAGATCAGGAATATGGCATGAGGCTTAATGCCCTCCTTCCCCAGCACTTCTGCTCCTTGGTACACTTCGCACCTCCCTCCACAATCCCTCAAGGGACCTGCAGCTGCCTCCCCCCTTGCCCCCCATTTCTGACACACAGTCTGAGGTTCTATAGAACGTATTGAAAAAGTCTCCCTGGGGTAAGGAAAGAGTGACTGAAGAATCAATTTTGTGAGATGCAAATTAGGTTTCAATCAAAGCATCCCACCCCCACCCCCTGTCTATGTATCTAGGCTATTATTGCCACACATATTCAAAGGTAATTGAATGTTTCTTGGTGACATATAGGAAGCTACATATGTAAGCTTCAAATGTTGGAGTGAGGGTTAGAGGAACTGCAAATCTGAGACTTGCACAGCATATAAAATAGCCTCAACTCCAGTGGAGTCTCTTAAGAACTCTGTGATCAAGTCATAGTCTGCAGATCTCCCTGCCCCAGAGCTTTTAAAGGAAACAAGCATCTCCAAGAACGTATCTGACAACCCTACTCCTTCCTCACCCCTTCCCTCCAAGGGTCTGTTTCTGAGATCTTGACTTCATGGTTCCTACTTTCAGATTCTCTTCGCTACCAAGCAACTGATAAAGATATTCCTCCGTGCAATTTTGTCATGCCAACTTTACATGCAGAGCACGCGATCACACAACCAGGATCCGAGGGCTATCCACACGAAGGTGAGAGTCTTTCTGATGCTGATTTTGGCAGAATATATGTGCAGTACCTTCTGATTTGTCATGCTGAATCCAGCCCCCTTCCCTCACTGCCACATACAATCCACGAGTTTATTCCCTGTGAAGGATCCTTTGATGATGATCTGTAATGAATAGTGCCCCTTTTGTTATATATGCGAGATGTGTGTAAGAGAAAAGTATTGGGCAGACCCTGTATTTGGTAAGGATGTGGAATAGCATTCCTCATCCTGCTACCCTCCAGATTTTTGAGATTACAAGTCCCAGCATTCCTGACCATGGGACATACTGACTTGCAGTGTTGGGCATTGTAGTCCAACACCTTTGGAGGGCACCAGGTTGGGGAAGGGCTGCTCTAAACAAAAAAAGAAGTAGGTGGCCCTAAGTTGTTCGTCATCAGTTTTCCACAACCCCACAGTCACCTCTGCATATCATATTCTCCATCCTGTCCTCATGGTATATACGCTTTGGGAGATTGAGAATTTCATTTGCACTCTCTGCCTCCTTAGGGAGGATGTGGCATTAAGGCTTGTGAGCCTTAACTTCCAATTTCCCTGCTTTTTGGTGCTTGGTTGGAAACTGTAGAACATTAACATTGTTTTTGTAAACCGTAGGTTTTTTGTTTAATGAATTTCATGGCTTTGTGAAACGGATGACTGGATATTATACAGTTGACAACCAAGCCAGCGTCAGCCAGGATATTACACCATCTTGACATCCAATATAAAATCAAAGCTAGTGTTATGTGTTGAACTCACTTTTACAATTAATAAATTAACCAAAATGCTTACATCTCCCTCATTTTTAAAGATAAAGAGATGAAACCTGGCATCATGGTAGCTCTTAAGGAGGGATATAGCCATGCCAAGTTTGAAGCAGATTCGTTCATACCTTGATTTTTAGAATTTTTTTAAAGTTCAAACAGAAATCTCCTCTTAAGATATGAATGGTTTATAAAGAAAAGTAAATGCAAAAGAACATCAGATACAGAAGTGAAATGTGAAACAGTAGTAGTAGTAGTAGTATCCTGCCTTTTGCCCAATGCTGGGCCTTAAGGAAGCCTTACAAAATTAAAACATAATACAGCTACAGCCTATAAATAGAAATGTACAAAAGTTAAAAATATAATTAAATACATTTCAATATTAAAACATTTAAAACATTTAAAATACATAATTTAAAAGTCAAAGGTATAGAGGTTTAGATTATTTGCCAAAGGCCTGCTGGAACAAAAAAGGGGTTGTCTGCCTCCAAAAACACATCAAGGAGGGAGCCAGTCTAGACTGCTACGATTAGAAAGAAAAGACATGTATACACAATGCAAAATACACTACAGTTTAACTGTTTCTAAAGCTTATTTGAAAAACAGTTTGACTAGGCCGAAACCAACGTTATAGGCCCAGAAGCACTTTGAAAGGTTTCAAAATTGTACTTAAAACTTATACCAGCCCAAACTAATTAAATGAAGTGTTTGAAGCTTTCAACTTTATAGCATGGACCAAACTCTTAGAAAAAAGGGAAGGAGTACTGTGTGTGAATGGGGTGGGGTGGATTGAGATTGAAAGGAATGTATAGCTATCTATTCCCAGGAGAGATCTGAAAGTCAGGTAATCATGGATCCCGAGGAACTACACCCTGCTTCACCAGTGAGCAAAAAAGGAAACTGGCCTTATGAAGATAGCCAGCCAAAATACTCCCAAAACCAAAGGAAAGCATGTTCCAGAAGAGAAAAGAGAACTCTTCTTCTCTCAAAATGTCTGTGCTAGAGGCAGCAGCCATTTCCCCCCAACCCCAACATTCTATTCTGGCTGTGGCAGGAGGGAGGGGGAGAGTGATGCTACTGAGCGTGTCTTGTGCTATGAGGGAAGAAGACCTCTGCATTGACTCCAATAGGATGAATAAATATTCATTAAAAATCAACTGAAGGGATTTTTTAAAAAAGAAAAGCATTCCACCAACTACAGTGAAGAAGGAAGAAGACCCCACCGCTGGATTAATTAATAAGGCTCTAGAAATTATGTAAATCCTGAGCACAAATCTCGCCAAGATAGGGTGACCAGATTTTGGAACCCAAAATCCTGGTCCCCCCCGCCACCCAAAACAACCCCCCCACCAAGCCACCCCCCCAAAACAAACCCCCCAAGCCACCCCCCCACCCAAAACAACCCCCCACCAAGCCACCCACCCCCAAAAAACATCAGCCTGGAGCTACCAGGTTTGCTGCCGCTGCCGCTGCTGCCCCCGCCGGGTCCGTCACCCCCCCCCAGGTTCCCCGCCGCCGCTGCCGCCGCTGGGTCCCCCGCCGCTGGGCTCGTAAGGCCAGCGGCCGCGCGGAAGAGGCAGAGGAGGGCCGGATCCGGAAGTGACGTAATTGGCCCTCCCCCGCCTCTTCCACGCGGCCTCTGGCCTCGTCGGGGCTAGTCGCGATGGCGACGCCCCCCGAGGAAACTGGATGGCCATGCGGAAGAGGCAGGGGAGCTCCCCCGCCTCTACCGCACAGGCGTCCGGGCTCCTCGGGGGTCGTCGCCATCGCGACCAGCCCCGATGGGCCAGAGGCCATGCAGAAGAGGCGGGGGAGGGCCGATTACGTCACTTCCGGATCCGGCCCTCTCCCGTCCCTTCCGCGCGGCCTCTGGCCTCATGAGCCCGGCAGCGGCATTGGAGGACCCAGCGGTGGCGGACCCGGCCGCCCCAGCCGGTAAGTGCCCCGCGCCCCGCGCCTCGCGCTCCTTACCCGCAGGGGCGTCCGCTTCCCTCCGGTGCTCGAATCTACTGAGAAACAGGCTTCGCGGCCTGTCTCGCTACTGAGGGACAGGCCGCGAAGCCTGTTTCTCAGTAGATTCGAGCACCGGAGGGAAGCGGATGCCCCTGCGGATAAGGAGCATGAGGCACGAGGGAGGGCACTTACCTTCTGGGGCGGCCGCTTCCCAGGCTCCTCCGCCGCCACTGCCGCCGGGTCTACCGCTGCTCCTCGCTTGCTGCCACCGCCGCGTGACCCCCCCCGCCACCCCGGTTTGCCCCCACCGCCCCCGGTTGGGCCGGTTGGCCCCAGGTTTCCCGGTTAAGACCGGGAAACCCCGAGCTATCTGGACACCCTACGCCAAGACAAATTCAGGATACAAAATGGGTGACAGGTTTGTTTTCCTTTTCTACTTTAAACTGTCCTCCTTCTCTCAATCTTTCAACAATTTTCTTGAAATTTTCAGGTTTTGTAAAACCAACATTTGTTTCTGACACATGTAAATTTCAGGAAGATTGGTGAAACATTTTCGATTTTATGAAAGAATGACACCCCCCCCCCAATTACCCCTTTAACATGGTGGAATATGTTTTTTACTGCCCGTCCTTATAACAAGGGACTCACGACTGTGAGTCCCTTAATACTGTGAGGCATCTTATGGAGAGATAATTCAACTCCGTTTCAGATAGTGAGGGACACACCAGGGCCAGTGTCAAGGGTAGTCATGGTCAGGCACCTGCTGAGGGCCCACATCCCAGCAGAAGCCTAGTGATAAGGCCTCCCTGAGTTGCTCCTCCTCTTCACCTTAGCAACAGGCTTGTTCATCTGCCTCTCGCTCTGGCCCAGACAACACTGGTTGTGAGAAGGGGGAACAGTACATGCCAATGCCTATTTGCTCACTGGCTCTCTTCCTGGCAAGCAATCGAGCAATGATGAGAAAGGGGCTGAACAGCAATATCAGCCAATGGTGGTGAGAAGGTAGACTCAATGAGAAAGGATGCCCATTAACGGTGTCTTGCCCAAAGGCCCTCAAAAATGTAGAGCTGGCACTGTGACACACAGAGGTACCCCAAGCTGTCTGATTTCTTTCTGTACTAGAAGGCTCAAAGTATCCATGGTTTTATCCAGCACAACCTACAGCTGAAGATAGTGACAGCACATCTTCCGGAGATGCAGAATGGTATGAGAACATCCAGAGACCAGAGCAACAGGGAGACCATCCAGAAAATGAACCTTCCGTTGGAGGTGAGAAGCAGCAATGTTTTTTGTTCAACCAAAGAGTGTCACTGAATTAAACCCTTTGGGCACCTTTTCTAAACGTTAGAAACAAACGCAGAGTGTAGCTGCCTAGCTCCTGCATGTGTTTTTATGGTGCTAGGATTTATAACAAGAGATCAGATTGTTACAAGGTTGTCATCGTCACCTAATATTGTTGTTACACAGTCATGTCTGGAGTGGGACAGCTGTTCACAGCCACACTATCATACAGGAGCTCCCAGCCAAAGAATGGCTTAGGCCAGGGATAGCCAACATGTGTATTATCAGAAGTTGCACTGTCCTCCAGAGGTGCACAGTTTTGACAACTGCTAACTTGGATGGCTTTAAAAGGGAATCAGACACATTCATGGAAGATAAGGCTACCAATGGCTACTATTCATAATGGCAGTATATCACGTCCAATGTCAGAGGCAGTATACCTTTGAACACCAATTGCTGGGGAACATAAGCAGGAGGGGACTACTGCCCTCATGTCCTGCTTATGGGCTTCCAATTGGGCCATGTAGTTGGGCACTGTGGGAACAATGCTGGATTAGTTAGGCCTTTGGTGTAATCCAACATGGCTCTTCTTATGTGTGTCTGTGAGCCATACAAACTGAGCCCTTCACAAGAGAATTCAAGTTCTGTAGTGAAGCTGGTACCATCTAGCAGTACATCAAGGAGCACATGTGCTCAGGCATAGTATTACATACCAGTTTGTACCTACATGTTACATACAAAACCCTGGAAGAAAGATGTAACATTAAAGGTAAAACTTTCTGTGTGACGCTGCGGGCAAATGTTTGACCATAACTTGATTAAAATCCAGTGGGACTGCCAGGGGCCAGATATCATTTTTAGTAGGGTGGGGAGCTAGGATTTGGCCCATATGCTGCCAGTTAGGCATCCCTGGCTTAGGCAAAACAGGTTACTAATATGGAACATTACAGGGCCATGGGTGATGGTCCATAATGGCCAGGCACCACAAAATCCCATAGCTCCCCACACCAAGAATTAACAGTGTTCTCCCGTTATTACCCGCTGAGGCTGCACAGCTGGATAGCAAGGTCACCAAATATCTCAGTTCACTCTTAGTATCTTCCTTGTGAGATGTGTCCTTCTGCTTCTTGGCCACTGACCCGAATACACTTCTCATTTCTTTGCTTCAGGCTTGACAACATTTTCTGGACCTTTGTTGAACCGCAAGGCTGGGCCTGGGAATGACTCATTTGGCAGCAGCGATTATGATGACATGTGGTCCTAAGGGACAGGGTTGCTGCAGGGATGCAGCAGCTCCATCTGTCTCTCCAGGACCTCCTTCTTCAGAAACAGCTAAGGATGACGACCCTGAGAACTGAGAGAGACTAGTTTCCACAGGGCCCAACTGTGAGGATTCGGCATTTGGAAAGAAGACCAACCGATCCCAGAATTAAATCCTGCCCGCAAAGATATGACCCAGGATCAACTAGACATATGTTGCACTCACATAGCTACATTTCCACTTCATGCTATTGTAGAAGAAGCCTGATGGGAAGAAACACTGAGCTCTGGACTAGCTTCCCCTTATTTGTTTTTGTTTTTGCAGCCAGTGATATACTATTGCAAAGTAGTTGAGACAGATATTCCTAAAGCCTCAGCAGTCACCTGGGTTCTAGTTTCAAAATACAAGCAGCTTAGACAGAAGCTTCCAGAAGTAAGCACAACCCTATCACCTTGGACTACGTTACGTCACCAACACATACTTCCCTCCCCATGGTGCCAATATGGAGGATGCAAAGCTGAAGTCCTCATTCTTGGAATCGGAACTCATTTGGCCGGAAACAGGGACATTGTTTCTTCCTTGGGGAGAATGCCTAGGTAATTGTCAGCGAGTACTTGAGTTCTGTATAGGGCTAGGGTTTTTTCATGGATGGGATTAAGTCTCAAGGTTGTTCTACCTGAAGAAATCCAGAATTGCCCTTTAGACTTTTCTAGGTTGATGGTCAGGGAGGTACGTCTCTTGTGTGTATGTTTTGTTTTGATGGCATAATACTATCTAGAATGCATTGTGCCAAACCCATATGGCAGGAATTTTATAGCCAGTCAGAGGCAAGACTTTGAGCAAAAGCTTCTGAATGAGGAAGGTTAATGATGGTTCCAGACAGAGGGCTTTTTAATTGTGCAAACACCCTGCTCAAACATGGAATTTCCTATCACTTCCTCCATCTTTCCACAGAGAATCCTTAAAGGAGAGAAAGATGAAATAGTTGCACAATGTCCTTTGACTGGTAGCACTAAGAACCCTCCTCCGTTGGGAAGCATCCTAAGTCTGTGCCTGGCCTTACTATTGACTCATTGGCTCAATTCGGACAACACATTAAGCAATGGTGGGTTAATAGCGTACTGACGGTGTGTTAAAGAGGTGGAGCTCCACAGACAACACACTGCAGCAGGCGCTGCAGGGAACTGACAACCACCCTGGTGGTTAATAGCGTACTTGGCTGTGACTGACAGCTCGGCTGCCATGTTCTCTGCTTACCGACCTCCGTTGGTCCTCCAGCAGGTATCCCAGAACACACTGTGGCCAAAAACCATGGGCGCCGCCATTGAAGCCGATGCAGGACACGCCTCCCAAACCCCATTGGTTCTGCTCCCTGCTGGCTGCCTGGTGGGGGAGGTGGGCGTTCCTGGTTGCTATGGCGGCGATACCAGCGATCTGTTGTGTGCTTGCTTGAGCGGCCACCCGCATTCTGCCGCTCTTGCCGCTCTCCTCTCTGATCTTTTGAGATAACGTACTTACCACATGTGTTTAACCCACGCTCCCCTCCAGACGACACTTTAGTCAATTGACTAATCCCTAAACAACTCGCAAGTGAGTTGTTTCTCTCAGTTGTTTAATTCTCCCGATTAGCGTACTGTGGGTTGTGTGTCTCCCTCCAGATGACACGTTAAACAACTCAACTGACGGTTGTTTAATTAAACAACCATTGCTTAACGTGTTGTCCGAATTGAGCCATAGTGTGAGAATGATCAAGTCCTTCCTCCTTTCAGTACTTCGGTTTCTCCCTAGTATGGGGAATGGGCAGCGATGATCAGCATCTCATAGTGATATTAGTTTTCTTCTCTGGGACTTGTGAAGGCCTGTGAGCTTCTGAGATGGAGGATGATCTAGATAAGGTATTGCAGATGACAGACCTATTCTTCCCAATCAGAGTATTCCCAACTGGGCAACAAAAACAGGATCAACTGTTATTGGCTAAATTTGGAGAAGAACCACACTCCAGTGGAAGAGCACAAGCTTTGCATGCAGTAGGACCTTGATGCAGTTCTTGGCATCTTCAGCTAAAAGCATCTCATGGAACAGGGATGGCAAAGACCCTTGCCATGATAATCTGGAAAACCTCCTACATTCCGAGTAGGTCAATAATCCAACTAAATATAAGGCAGTTTCACACATGGTCTCATCCAACTTTCCCCAGTCTGGTGGCCTCCAGATGTTTTGACCTTCATCTCCCAACATGGCCAATGGTCAGGCATTATGGGAGCTGTAGTCCGAAACATCTGATGGGCACCAGGTTGGAAGGAGGCTGGTCTAATCTAAGAGACACTGTTCTGGAAATGACTTTTGTAAGACTACCATACCCAAGTGTGAGAAGGATAGCATCAATGTGTAGAGTTCCCCACTCCGTACTATTGGAGATAACTGCTCCATATGCCTGGACGTATTCATTTTTGGTGTTATACATAAGATCTTTGAAAGCACTAGATGCTGCACTGTGGCTAGGGCAGGACGCATCTAACATTGGCAGTAATGAATGTATCTGATGAGGCCTAAGCATGAGTGTCTTCAATGTCTAATTGACCCATATTTTTTGTGAATTGTATTCCTATTACTCATCCCAGCATGGTGAGTTAGGCTATTGCACTTTTGCAATGATGTGAAATTAAAACAAAAAGCTTTCTTGGGGCTGGATATCTGCTTTTTATTCCCCTGACAGATTTTGGAATCAGAGTTGACAAGGCGGATCTCAACAAAATGCTGCAGTATAGGGTGTTCCTGTTCAAGATAATCATTTCAATTTGAACCTTCCCAGTTTTACACACACACACACACACACACACACTGACAGTCAGCCAGTTTTCTGTGGCCACTGAAGTTCAGTCCTCACTGGGATGTTTTGGAGGTAGGGGGTCCCCCCTCAGTATGTGTTCCCCCCCTAAAGATGCTTTGTACTTCTGCAACTCCTGGGACTTCCTCAAGCCTACTGATTCCCTCGTCCTGTGCATAGATGGTGCTATTTTGCATGGATGGTGCTGCACAAGCAACAACACTTAGTTCTAAACATCAGCCATAGAGTGAATGAGTTATGGACTGGGAAGAATGGGGAGGTGGACATCCAAAAGCCCCCTTATCAAGAGAGTGGGACCACATGTTGGTCAGCTAACCGTCTCTGAGACATGTTCCCTGTGAAGTATTCAGCCCTGTTACTTCTAGATTTTTAGTATGGACTAAGGTGTCCTATTCACATATTACATTTTTCAATGAACAACATTAGGATATTTATTTATTTATTTATTTATTTATTTATTTATTTATTGCATTTTTATACCGCCCCATAGCCGAAGCTCTCTGGGCGGTTCACAAAAATTAAAACCATGAAGTCATTTTAAAATATATAAAACAAAGCACAATCTAAAAACACAGAATAACATATAAATAAAATATAACAATAACATATTTTAAATATAGTAATAACAAAGTTGAGAGTCATGACATAGTTCATGGGTTGTTGAAAGAACGAGTGGGAATGAGTGTGTTTGCTCATTCTCGGCCGTTCCCCTGTTCCCATTGAGAGAAACAACCCAGGGACACTCCATGGTTTGTTTCTCTCAGCAGGAGCAGGCATTCTCACTTGGCTTTTCAACAATCCATGGTTAACTGTGGGTTGTTACAGCATGTGAACTGGGCAAATGTGACAAAAGTGTATAATACACACTATTTATTGTATTCTTGATGTTTTATACTACAGTTCATCCCAAAAGATTCCACAGCAGTTTACAAAAGAACTAAATGATAACAATTCATGATATCATTAATGATCACATACATACAACATTAAAACCAAATAAGCAATGAAACAACAACAAACTGAAAGAGCAACACACACTGTGGTCGCCAGTCAACAGAATTTAACAGTCAACAAATGTGATCAGTAACTTTAAAAAGGGTTAAGCTCATGTGAAAAGACAACAGGGGGAGGTTGTGTGAATATATCTCAGAAGAGTTTTCTGGAACATTGGCACCTTTAGAAAAAAGTCCCTGTTCCTAGCAGAGGTCAGTCTTAACTCAGCATCGGCTGACTCAGTTTCAGAGCCTGGGCTGCAATATGTAATGTGTGAGAGTTCTCTTACATTTAATGCTATGTAGGCAGCCACATGTTAAGTCTGTCTCAGGCAGGATCTACACTACTGCTTGAAAACGGTTTATAACAGGAGTGACAACTGTTGGGGTCCTGGAAACACTCCATATACAGTTTTCAAAGCGTTTTCAAAAAGTCATATCCTGCTTGGTGTAGATCTGGTCTCACATTTGCTAGAAATGTAAGAATTCACAAGCTGCATAAAAGTAATGTCTAGACTTAATTCATTCCTCCCACCCACCCACACCCACCTCTACATGCCTATACTGAAACAAAGTTCTAGTCCTGATATAACCGATACGGGGAATGAACTGTAAATGAATGCCAAGGAGAGTTACTTCAAATAAAGAGTATGCTTTCTATGGACAGGGAGCAGATGTTGAGTCAGTACAAATATATATACCTAGTGAAAAATGTATTTCAAAGCCACGTTTCAGCATGGAGCTGTGTGCATCATATCCCCCAGCAGAAGCACTGAGGACTCTTGGTGCTGTCCAGAATAATAACATAACACACTGCTTTTCGACTGCAGCTTATTTATACTATACGTCACCTTTTCCCTCAAGGGAGAGAGGCTCTCCACTACTTAAGTCTCTTGAGATGATGCATGGGAAGGACCCGTGCAATTCAGAAGAACCTGCTCTGAAGAATGTGCAATGAATTCAACAGTATTCGGGGGTGGGGGAAGGGCTATAACAGTCCCCTCCAACCTGGCTCTTCACAATCCACATGGGGCATGTAGAAAGCATGTTGCCAGCACAGGATTTGGCATGGCTCTGCTGTACTGATTCAGTGCACCTGATGCTAGTCCCTTATGGGGAAAGGATACAATGTTTGGGGCTGTTCAGGTTAGAAAAAAAG
The DNA here is from genome assembly GCA_029215795.1 of Anniella stebbinsi. Lineage (NCBI taxonomy): Eukaryota > Metazoa > Chordata > Lepidosauria > Squamata > Anniellidae > Anniella > Anniella stebbinsi. Next base: position 262,909,337 of record JARDYH010000001.1, read on the forward strand.
GTGAGCAAAGGGGACATGGTAAAGGTGTATAAAATTGTGCATAGTGTGGAAAGGGGAAATACTTTTTAGTTTCTGGGGCGCACTAGAAGTAGAGTGCTTTTGAGGCTATTTGTGGGCTTTCCATGGGCAGATATCTGGTTGGCCAATTTGGTAAAATAATCTGTACTAGATAGGCTTTTGCTCTGATCCAGTAGAGCTCTTAGATCCTTATGTCATCATAAGACACTACTTACTGCTGCACCGATCCCCCATTGGATCATGAGAATTGCCTCGGTTGACAAGCAGTCTATCTCCAACAGCAGTCAGCAAAAGGTCCCTGGGAAGATCACAAGGAGAGCATTGTTTGTCCCACTATTTGTCCCTGGGCATCTGGTGATCGGAGGTACCCTGCCTTTGACCATGGAATGTCAATAGCCAATTGAAAGTCACGGTCATTGGTCACAGAAGGGGTGGTTCTTATTATTGTTGTCAGTGCTGGCTCCAGGTTTTTGAGAGGCCATGGGCAAGACATCCTCAACGGGCCCTCTCCCTCCGCGAGTCTTCCTTTTCGTCACTATTGTCATCAACTGCAATTGCTGCTCCGCATCCTCTTTCTCATCATTGCTAACACTTGCTTGCTTGACAGACTGAAAGGCAGGGAAAAGTAGGCCGCGGCATCTACTGCTCCTCACCACCACCACCGTGGTCTGGGCCAGAGAGAGAGGAGGGTGAACAAGTAGGTTGCGATGGTGAAGAGGAGGAGTGACTCCAGGGGGCTCCTGTCAGTGAGCCCCTGCTGGGCTGAAGGCCCTCAACAGATGTTCGACCAGGCCTACCCTTGATGCCGATCCGGACTGTTATTTATTTATTTGTTTCAGCAGCTAAAAAAACAAGGTGCTTTATAAAGTAAAATAAAACAAGGCAATTGTGTTGCGTCAAAGCATGTCCTGCAGCCCTCATAGCCATCTAGTGGTCAAGGTTAAACCAACCAATTCATTGAGTGCTGGTTTCATTGCAGTATGGCATTAACACTCTTTGTCCACCTCTGCTGACAAGGAATATATAGCTAAAATGCTGCTGCTGCTGTTTCAATCATTCTAAAGCAGGTGGCTGCACATATGGGTGGGACAGATCATATATTTTATTGTGGAGAGAAGCATGCTGATAGTGGCACTTTAGATAATAACACCCAAACCCTATCAAGTGAGTGCAGAGGCTCAGGCTCTGACATACACATGGAGCTCCCTTGCCTCGTTCATATCAATGCAGTGAAGCTGTTCCCCACCCCTGCATTTTGACAACACCCATCACAATGCCAGCCACTGCATGAGGCACTGCTGGTTTTGACATTGGGAAAAGGAAGATGATTCCCCGGCCTCTGGTTTCCCAGCCAATATGCCCGTTGTGGTTGTGAGCATTGTGCAGAATGAAATCATATTTACACAGCATCTCAAACCACAGTATTTGTCCGAGGAATTAATAATACTTCCCCCAGCTAGTATATCCATTGCTGCTGAAGAACTGTGTGAAATATGGTTGTGAGAGTATTGCAGGTGCCTATAAGGCAGTGCCTGTGACATAGTTTACTAATAAGTGACACAACTCCTCCCCTTCATGGGCCACTCCCACATGTTTGTCATCTTTTACAGGTTTTGATTCTTTCTTTAGTGCCTAAGAGCATCCCTGCTGTACCTTTCAAGGGCTGAAACTTTGATGCACTTTTAATAAAATAAGATAAAAAGTGCAGAAACACCAGTATGGCTATCCTGTTCCATCACAAACAAAGTCTCACTTATTTCATGGGTCTATGGTTTAATAGCTTTTATTTTGTATTCACTTTCTGGACAGCTGTTCACTCCCTCTTCCCAGTGCCAGAACATATAACTCCTACTATTAAATACAGAGGATGGCTGTCCTCCGCCACAGCAAGGCAAACCTCAACTTTTATGACATATGTAGCACTATTGGCACTGGGCTGATTCTAGAGCTTTTTGACATGAGGCATTTATTATGCTGTTGTGACTCCTTTACTCATGGATGTCAGACAGCGCTGTGATCCTCCAGTTTCACTTCTGTTTTTCCAGAGCACTTTCCCATCGTTGTTGTTGTTTTTAGACAGGGGAAAATAAAGTATTATTTCTGAAAGCAAAAGAAAGGGCATTTTCCTACTTGTGTAATTGTGATAGTCTGCTATAGCACATCACCACCTAGAGATTATGTAGCAGAAAAGCAGGAAAGGAAAAGCTCTTTGGATAGATATTGGATCTCAATTCTACAACGAAACCAAAAGAAGATGCAGCAACTAACAGCCTTGTGTAGAAAAGCTCCTAAATTAGTGCAAGCATTCCAAGCCACTATAGTCTGTCAAAGATAAAAATACACTTTGGTTGTAAAGCAACTCTGTTTTATTAAGCTTAATACAGTTGTATGGAGAAAGTCCTACAGACAAAGAACGTCTCAACTGGCAGTGCGAAAAGCAGGTATATTTATACATAGTAGCATCTTAACCAAATAGCGATTAGAGAAGTTCAAAAGCAAAACAAAGACAGATCAAAGAAAACTTCTTCATTATATAGGCTGACCATATGAAAAGGAGGACAGGGCTCATGTATCTTTAACAGTTGCAGAGAAAAGGGAATTTCAGCCGGCGTCATTTGTATGCAATTAGTACCTGGTGAAATCCCCTCTTCATCACAACAGTTAAAGTTGCAGGCACTATACTAGAGTGACCAGATACAAAAGAAGGCAGGGCCCCTGCAGCTTTAACTGTTGTAATGAAGAGGGAATTTCACCAGGTATGAATTGTATACAAATGGCGCCGGCTGAAATTCCCTTTTCTCTACAACTGTTAAAGTTATATGAGCCCTGTCCTCCTTTTCATATGGTCAGCCTACATTATACCTTATCAACTAGGCTGACCAGATAAAATCCAGATCAGGGCTCCTGTAACTTTAACAGTTGTAGAGAAAAGGGAATTTCAGCCAGTGTCATTTGTATGCAATTAGTTCCTGGTGATATTCCCTCTTCATCACAACAGTTAAAGGTGCAGGCACTATACTAGAGTGACCATATACAAAAGAAGGCAGGGCCCCTGCAACTTTAACTGTTGTGATGAAGAGGGAATTTCACCAGGAACTAATTGCATACAAATGACACTGGCTGAAATTCCCTTTGCTCTACAACTGTTAAAGTTACAGGAGCCCTGACCTGGATTTTATCTGGTCACCCTAGTGTTGGCTGCATGACACACTGCACAGGTAAGTTGTTCTAACACACCTGGTGTCACATTTCTATCAGCCATAGCACCGTGTCTCTGCTGGAATGTACAATACAAAGTAGTACAGTTATTACCAGGGCCAGAGATGCAGGGGGCATCCCCATCAACATGTCCACCCCAGGGGGCATGTCCAGCACCAAGGGGTGGTGACCACCTGAACATAGCCTTGGGAGAACAACCTCTGATGCCATTTGTCTATCATTTGTTGATTTAAAATCATTTACAGATATGGAAATCTAAAACTGCCCTTCACCTAGCCCTGAGACTGAATTTTTAAAATGATGACAGACTGGTTTAAAAGTCAGCTGAGTGGAAATGCTAATACCTGTCTGATCGGGTTTTGAGAAGATGGACACTGATTTCACTTTTAAGTCGAGCAGGTCTCATCCAGAGCTATTGTTGCCCAATAGAACAGTTAGCAGGCTGACAGTGTACCTCAATGAGAACAGACTACATTTAATCCAAGGGTAAGACTCTAACATGTCATCCAACTACGGTGCTTCCAATCAGCTGGCTTCTCAGGTTTCTCCGCCAAGGATACTGTGGACATTTCCGAGCCTAGCATGCTATCCTCCTTCCATTAGGGCAGGACTAGTTGACCTTTAATGACAAAGCAAATAATAAAGTAGGTTGCCTGTTTCCTCTTGAAACCCAATTCCTGATCCATATCTCCTTCCTCAAGCCTTCTTCTGCCTGCTTATCAGCTCTATCTGTGGGTTACAATTTCCCTCCCTTTGTGGCTTCATCTGCTGTTCTGTGTGCTGGAAAAGATAGGGTGATTTCCTTTCATTCAACCCTAGTTACCCTTTCAAGCGCTGGATCATTACATAGGCCCATAAGTGTGTGTGTGTGTGTGTGTGTGTGTGTGTGTGAATGTGTGCAAGCACGCACGCGTGCCAGAATGAAAGCAGGAGGGGAGGGAGCAAAGGGTGGGGTGCTGAGAAAGCAGCATTCGTGTACAAATCAGCCTCAGTGGAAAATTCGCCCGGTGCCACATCCTTCAGCTGTTTATCGAGCTCGGTAGGTTCTCAGAGACAGAGTGCAAAAGAAGCTTTGACCAAACCACAAACCTAAGGAAGATTGAAATAGAAACAAAGAACACCTGTGGCCCAGAAAAACAAAGAACAGGGGAAAAGGATAGGAAGTGCCCATTCAAAAACTCAGCATCCCCCCACCATTGCCAGAAATAGGGTCTGTTATTATTGTGGTTGATGTTAGATTTTTAAAAGACATGCTTATGTTGTACTCTCTCTCTCTCTCTCTCCCTCCCTCCGTCCCTCCCTCCCTCCTTCCCTCTCTCTCTCTCTCTCTCTCATACACACACACACACACACACACACACTTATAATATTAATTACAAGCTCACAAAAATAAAATATGATCCTATACATTTATGTGTTGCATTAAGCTATTCCACACATCTACAGATGATTGCCTCGTTGTTTCTCCTTGCTGCATGCGTACATCAATGTATCCATGATATCCCATATCAGCCTTCCCCAACCTGGCTCCTTCCAGATGTATTAGACTACAACTCCCAATATCCCCAACTGGAAAAACAAGACCTGTAGTCTTATGCATCAGAGGATGCAAAGTTGGGGAAGGCAGTCCCATACCTCGGCTAACCTTTGTAACAAACTTACAGGGTGCTTCTACACAGGGGTTTCCTAGCACTATCAACCAGAAGGCAGCCAGAAAGAATGCATCCTTGGGTGCCTCTACAAGAGCGATTTAAAGCTCTTTCAAGGTGCATTACAAATTTTACCTCTACAAGAGCGGAGCACAAATTGGGGGTCGAGGCGCTTTTTATCTCCGATTATTCGCATTTTTGAATGCGCGTTAAATAGTGAGTTTTAATTTGCCACAGGAGTTAAAGCGCCTTGTGGTCATGTAAACATACGATTCTCCGCATGTAAACAACTTTAAAGCGCGTTTCATATAGCCCGTAATGCGCTTCACCGCCTCTCGTGAATTGGTATTAGGAGTAAATGCGCTTCTCTGTATATGCGCATAATCGGGCAACCGGGCGTCAAACCGAAATCTTGTAGAGGGGGCCCTTGATTGTTTCTATAAATTACAGAAGGCATTGTACAGCTACTCTGTCTTTTTCCCCTCAATGGATTTTCCACAGTAAGAAAAAAGAGAAGAAGCATTGAGAAAACATGAGAGGGCTACAAGTGGAAGATGACTATGGAGTTATCTACACTAATGCTTTATAGCAGTATTGAAGTGCACTGATAACTGTTGTGGCACAATCCACATTCCATATACCGCAAACTGCCTATGAGAAGGGATTTGAGCATGTGGCAAGGGAGAAAAACATGCCCAAACCTCCATTTCTGGAAAAGTACAAGTTGCATGGTTCTTTGGGTCCAGGCCTGTATCATGATGTTATTTGTACATATTAACTTTTATGAAACCTAAACCTTTGTTCTGGTAGAGAACTGACTCCACACCTAATAATCCACCGTGACTTATCATTCAGTCCCCAACTCCGAGCTTGAATTTTAATACAATGTCCCCAGATTGTAAAAAGGAAAGAAATGAAGGTGGAGGAGTATTAGGATTTTTGGTAACAAATCCGGGAAGAGGGGAATTATGAAATTTGAAGAAAAATCTGGATTTCCCCCCCCCACTCCCCCACCCAAAGGGTAGCTCTCCTTTATAGTCAATGGGAATTAACAAAAATGCTTACAGCGCCATCATTTTAAAAAATAAAGAGATGAAACTAGGCTCCATGATAGCCCTTAGGTAGGGCTTTAACCATGCCAAATCTGAAGCAGATCTGTTCATCCATTAATTTTAAGGATTTTTTAAAAAAGAACTGAGGTTTTAAAATTATTATTTTTAAAAAACATCATTTTTAAGGATAAGGAGATTAAATTTGCAACATGATAGATCTTAAGTAGGGCTTTAGCCATGCCAAGTTTCAAGCAAATCTGTTCATCTGTTGATTTTTAGCAAGTTTCAAAACAAAATTGAACTTTAAATCTAAAAAAAAAAAAAAAAAAGCCAGCCAGCCGGCAGCAATCCGGAGTGAGGATACAATCAGAAAATATATTTGAGGGAAGGGGAGAATGTATCACACAGAGTATAGCAACAAAGTACAGCAAAAGCTACAAAAGTTAATTTCAGATACATTGGATGTCTCACTTCTTATGTCAGTGATTTTAACATTAAGATGTTATGTAGAACAGATTTGTCTTAATTGTGTGCTGTAAAATCAGACATGTGACCAAGGCTATATTCAGGTGGGCACACACCCTTGGTGCTGGACACGCCCCCGGGGGGCAGACATATTGGTGGGGATGCCCCCTTGGGGGCCAACCATGTTGTTCTCCTTTTTGGTTTCCAAAATATGTTCACCCTAAGTTATTTGCATCTCCATATAATATAGAACTCTAAAAACACACACCCAAACCTCTCTTCAAGTAACCCAGGTGTAATATCCTTTATTTACAGTCTTAAATAGAAAGCATTTTTATTAAAATCTCTTTCTCACCTAATTTTAATTTCTGGGTTTTGTTTTCAGTAGTGCAAACAGCAGTAGCCCACGATACAATGCTGAGTTGCTGGAGACCACTGAAAGTGCTACAAATAAAACTGCTGTTTTGCAAAGAAATGAAACAGTGATAATACCATTCTCATATGGTTACAGCTGCAATCCTGTAGCTATTACCTGGGAGTAGGCTGACCATATGAAAAGGAGGACAGGGCTCATGTAACTTTAACAGTTGTAGAGAAAAGGGAATTTCAGCCGGCGTCATTTGTATACAATTCATACCTGGTGAAATTCCCTCTTCATTACAACAGTTAAAGTTGCAGGGGCCCTGCCTTCTTTTGTATCTGGTCACTCTAATATAGTCCCTGCAACTTTAATTGTTGTGATGAAGAGGGGATTTCACCAGGTACTAATTGCATACAAATGACACTGGCTGAAATTCCCTTTTCTCTACAACTGTTAAAGTTACATGAGCCCTGTCCTCCTTTTCATATGGTCAGCCTACCTGGGAGTAAGCCCCGCTGAATTCAGTGGGATTTACTTCTGAGTGGGCATGTGTAGCATTACACTCAGAATGGTCATGTACTACATGGGAAGACTTGGGCTGCGATCCTATGCACTCTTACTTGGGAAAAAGCGCCACTGAGTGCACCTTACCTCTCTGGGTGAACATGCATAGAACTGGAAACCCCGTACGTAAATGTGATATAAGCTTTTCCAAATGCTGTCCTTTTGCCAGTTAGACTGTGCAGCCATCACCTGTCCAGCCAGATATCAGATCAGCAAGCGCTTCTATTGTAGGAATCTCTGTTTTCCAGTTTTCAGACTACTAACTTTAGTTGCTAGGAAACAGACATTCTCATCACCAGTACAACTACCATACATATTCTTTTACGGCTAATGCAATGGGATGAGTGATTGAGGTAATATCACAGAAACCTATTAGACAGTGCCCATGACATCACACTGTGATGTGTCACAAGTGTCACCCCCTGCTCCCCCACCTCACTGCCTATGCCATTTTCAATGATCTGCCAATCTGCACCTCATTTCCTTTTTATTCTTTTCACCTGTGGCAGCTGTGTGCTCACCACCTCCTACCACTAGAGCAAAAACACAGGACAACCCAACAAAGAAGGACTCCAACCTAGTGCTCTCCAGATGTTTTGAACAACAACTTCCAGCATGCCAGATCATTGGCCATACTGCTCGGGATTATGGGAGTTGTAGTCCAACACATCTGGAGGGCACCAGGTTTTGGAAGGCTGTATTATGAGGAGTGGGTGTCTCTGTGCCATTGACATCTTCAGAGATGCCTGCTCTTGGATCCATAAGCCACTGATTAAGTGGGGGGTGAGGACCCAGTGCAAGGACACCGGAGAGGGAAAATGCATTAAAAAAACATATTTAAATCTACACAGAAACATTTAAAGGCTCATAAGGGAGGGACTGCCTTGCAAATGTTCACTATTTACATGTTTTGCATGGAGGAGGCCCCAAGTTTAATCCCCGGCATGATGCTGTCGCAAATCTGTAGCCAGTCTGATGCTTCCCTCTCTCCAAGTAGGGTTGGCAAAGACTCCTGTCTGAAATTCTGGGACAGCCACTGTCCAACAGTGTTAACAATACTGAGTTAAATGGGCTAATGGTCTGAATCCGTGACCTGATTCACATGACATGCGCTCACTGCAGCTTAATTTACCAGCCGGGCACCTGTGAGTGCCATTTTTGCGTGACTTGTCATGGCACATAATGAAGACTCAAATAAACAGGAAACATCAATTAAACAGTAAGCAAATTAAAAGCATGCTTAAAAAAAACAAAGGTGTCAATTGGGAGAACGATGGCAAAGAAGTGTTCTAATCAATTAATCATGGGTTAACTTTGAGTTGTTTTACCCACAAACAACCAGAAATGTCTGGTTTGCATGTCATGCAGTAATCTATAATTGGGCCAATCAAAGATTGCACATTCAAGTTGGAAGTGGCTCATGCTTAGCACACACTACAGCAAACTGTAGGTTAATTAACCCACAATTTGCCACTATTATGTTCAAACCGGGTCTATTCATTATTATGTTTATTATAGCTATTTTTCCTGCCTTTTCTTCTTTCCTGCCTTTTTTCCCTGAGCTCAGGGCAACATACATGGTCTCCCCACTTTTGTCTTCACAACAACACTGTGAGGCAGATTAGTCTGAGATAGTGACTTGTACCGGGTAAGTAAACATGTCTGAAAAGGGGTTTGAATCTGCTTCTCCCCAGTCTAAAGCCAACATGCTAGTCACTACACCACAGTGCATCTACATATGAGTAAAATGGTTCTGGCCTTAGCAAAATAGTTCTAAGGCAAATAATATATATAAAATATAACACATTTTAATATAAGAACTGATATTTCATACAAAGTTTAAAATGATAGATGAGCATACTGATTTCCAAAAAAAGTTATACAAATCTACTATGCCTCTATCCCAAACTGTTGGACTGCTAATCTATTGTTTTAAACTTTGTCTGAAATATCAGTTCTTATATTAAAATTTGTTGTATATATGCTATATATTTTATACATATTTCCCCTTAACCTATTTTGCTTCATTCTATATAAGAATTGTGCTATAATTCCTTTCTGCCAGGTATGAATGTTGTAAGCTGTGAAACAGCCCTAAATTGCAAACAAACATTACAAGGGAATTATTGTAAATTACCTATTTCATTCAAGAAAGCAAAGCTTTCCATTTTCAATTTTTGACCATGATCCTAAAAAACACTCTTTGTGATTGTTGTGGTTATTATTTGTGACATTAGTTTTAAATGTGTATATCATAGAGCCATTGTGATGATTAATAGTGTTTTTAAAAATAATCCCAGCTCCAGCAACAATAGCATCAATCCTTTTTCTGTTTTAACATATACTTTTCAGCCAGCAAGAGCTCACAGAAAATCGATAAAGAGCCTGTGCCTTAGCTGTGGGCCATGAATGCAGAAAGCTTGCGCTTCTGATATTTTCAGATTATAATGTGGGGTAACCCAATAAATTCAGTAGACTCCAGCAAGCTAAGAAAATGAGCAAAGAGCAAGCCTGAAAGATTCTGTTGATCTGGTTAAGATCCATGTGAATGGAGCTGAAAATTGTTCATGAATATTTATTTGAATTTTCAAAGCAGCCTTTTCATGCAAATATTTGATCAAACAGCTCAACAGTTGGCTCATAATAACTTTAATAGACAGTGTGCCTGATGTGCACATTGCTCCCTGTAACTCATGCTGCTTCTCTGTGCAACATGCAAATGGCAGCTAGAATTTATTAACCCTCTACACTCTGTAACAGAATAAAGCTCCGTTGAATTGTACTGTATTAGGTGATGCCTGCACTTCACTTTATTTTTTACATTATACACCATATTACTTAATGCAAATGTACTTGACATGCTGTACCTCTAATGTCTACCCGAAGGATTCATATTGAGCTTCATTAATCATCAGCTAGTCAGTTCCCACCACTTCCCAGAAATCTGTTATTTTTAGTAATAACAGATTTCACACTCTTCTGTGCAGGCAGTTTAATCTGAAGAGTTAATAATGTTAAAGACTTTCAATCAGAAGAACAGAGAAAATGGGGGTACATTGCACTCACTGAAAGATACTGCACATATTGAATGAACTGCCTTGCATACAGGCAGTCCCACGTTCTGGGAAAGAGCTCAGGCTGAGATCTTGGAGAACAGCTATTTTCAAGAGTAGACAATAATAAGCTAGATGGACAAACATTCTGTGGAGAGAGATTCTAGCTCAGTAGTAGAGTGCATACTTTACATGGGACTGGATCCAAACTATGCTAGTCACACTTTAGTCCAGCCTTCCTCAACCTAAAGCCCTTGAGATGTTTTGGACTTCAACTCCCATCAACCCCAGCCAGCATGGCCAATTGTCAGTAATAGTCGTAGATGAAAATATCTGGAGGGCACCTGGATAGGCAAGGCTATTTAAGGTCCCCTCTAGAAGGATTCGGTTTGGCGCCTGGTTGCCCGATTATGCGCACCTTCTCACAATTGCGTTTACGCCTAAATCCTGTAAACAACCTGTGGTGAAGCGCATAACCAGCAGTATGAAACGCGCTTTAAAGTGGCTGAAATGCGGAGAATCGCTTGTTTACATGATCAAAATGCGCTTTAATGGCCGCGGAGAACTAAAACTCGCTATTTAACGCACATTCGATAATGTGCATAATCGGAGAGAAAACGCGCCTCAACCCCCGATTTGCGCTCCGCTCTTGTAGAGGTATTTTTTTAATGCGCCTTGGAAGAGCTTTAAATCACTCTTGTAGAGGCTCCCTAAGGTAGTCCCAACATTTCCCGGCCAGCACAGGACTGTACCCTAATCTAGTCTTGATCCAATCCATGGAAAAGGTCAATATGTGGAATCTCCAGTAAACAAACAAAGAAGCTCAAGTAGCAGGCTCAGAAAGACTGGAGACTGAGATCCACTGCCAGACATTGGGCTACATGGATCACTGATCATTTGACTGATCATTTGACTCAATTGGACAAGTTCTTTCTTGACACAAAGTGCAGAGAGCAGTGTGGCTGCAGCACTGAACTCAGACTGGGGTTCAAAACACAGCGGAGCTATTGGATAGCCATGGGCAAGTTAGTCTCTGAGCTTTTCTACATGAAGCTTCATGCGCTCGTTATTCTTCACTTACGGTGGTTTACCGGGACTTCAGGCGACGTGACCTTCCAGTTTCACTTCTGTTTCTTAAGAGCACTTTCGTGGGTTTTTGGGGAGCAGGGAAAATGCAGTATTTTTTTCTCATCCCAAACAGAGCACAAATCCTACTGGTGTAATTGCATTATTCCACTATACCACAACACCACTTAGAGGTTATGTCGCTGAAAGTTTAGAACAGCAGGAAAGGAAAAAAATCTTTGTACAGACATCCAATCTTAATTATGAGACAAAACCAGAAATAGATACAGCAGGTTAACGGCTTCATGTAGTAAAGCTCTTCCTCAGCCTGTCCTAGATCACAGATTTGATTTGATGATAAAAGTGGGTGATGTCGCACTGCCTTGGGCAGAATACAAAATGCAATAAACAAAGGCCACAGGAAGACCAAAAGCAATAGTATATTTCACTCAATCGTGTTGGGCTTTCTGTAGGATTGAAAGAGTGCATCTTCTTCACGCTGTTCCCTTTCCACTCGTTTTGAATGTGTGAGCCCTGGGGCTCGCAAAATGTCCGCCACCACACAGAGGCTGCCTTAATCTGCTTTCAGTAGTGGTGGCTTCTGCCCTATGGCCGTCACAGGGACTGCAAAATTCTCATCCATGCTGCTGCAGGCTTCCAGACATGGGGTGGGTAGTGGGATATCATCTCATTCCCTGTGGCAAACCAGCTTCTGCACACAGTATGCCACAAGGAAGCACGTGCCAGAGAGAGCAATTTAAAAGCAGCCTCCTGGTGACAGATGTTTGTTTGTTTTCTGTGCGCCAACTCTAAACGAACAGTTCACTGAAGAGATTAACAAGCAGGTCTGTCTTCATTCAGTATAAATTGCCCGACTCTGGCCTCAACCAGTGCATATTAAGCAGACGCATTCGAGGGACCTGAGCTGAAAGAAAAACTTCTTCTGCATTTCAATTGGACTTTTACTACAGGTTTCAGATTCAAAATAACATGATCCGGTTTTCCGCGAAGTATATGCAAAAACCAGTGTAATGAAGTGGTGTAGAGTGTGAGCTGCAAAATTCCCAGTTCGAACGTTCCCTCTGCTCTGAACTAGTGCTGAGCTGAACATTGTTTTCCCTTTTCTTTTTCATCTCGTATGGCATGACTAATGTTGGAAACAAAAACTTGAGACAATGCAGCAAATGGAAATAGAGATCAGAAACTGCATTTAGATTTTGGAAAAGGATGCAGAATTATTCACAGGAGGGCAGGTACTGGGGAAAGAGGGAACATGTCCCCATTGCCAGTGCACCTGATCCAATCAAGTGTAGTCCATTAGTTGGGGCAGATGTGGAAGCGGATAAAACAGAGAGGGAGGAAGATCATATAAGCCAGCTTGGTTTCCTTGTAAGAGGAAAAAAGGCAGGATGTAAATGTCTCTATAAATAAATATGCATCCCACTGAGAATATTGCAGTGCAGATGGACAAAATCCATATGCACATACAAATGTGGATCTTGTCCATACACAATTTATTACTTTCAATGGAACGTACATTGGAACGTACATTGGAATTTCTTCTCCAACTAGTCTTATATTAACTATGCACAACTAGAGCTAGATCGGGTAAAAGACCTGGCACTGGTGGCCAATGAGACTACCAGCAGAGAATGGCAAGACAAGGAATGCCATTGACCCAGTTATCTGAAGATGCTTCCCTCTCATGCCCTCCGTGATGCCCTTGCATAACCAGATTGAACTGGTTATGTGGCACCATCATGTCGCCATGTTCGCTGTGTGATCTCTGGTTAAGATTACACAGTTAAGAAGTCCTTTTAAGTAAAATAAACAGTGTGTTACAAACAGCAGTTCAGGAAACAATGGCTGCAAACAAGTGTGGAAAAGTGTGCAAAGGAGTAGGAGGTGTGTGTGGAAGGTTTGCAGGCCTTCTCACCTCCCCGACTATTTTTTCATTAAAGGTTGAACTCCATCAAGATTTGATGTAGCACTAGCATGAACTCACTTGATGTCCTTTGCCAAGCCGCGATATCACTGCCTCAGTTTTAGTCAGGAGCCGCTACAGCTAGGACTCAGACTGTGGCCTTTGATTCTGCGCACAGCTGCTCCCATGTGGTGAACTGCAGAACTGCACATTGGCACAGCTGCCCCTCTGCACTCAAAATCCTGCAGGCCCAGGAATGCCACCACCTCAAGCTGGCCATTGGATCAGCCTGGGCACAAGAACGACTATAAAAGGGCTTCCAATCAGTGCTTTCTGAAGACATTTTGATACCTGAGGCAACAGACAAAATGGTGCCCCCTTCCATTCCACATACAGAAGCCAACTGGTCTGGCAGTTGATTTTTCCTTTAATATTGGCAACAGGATAGTGCCCTCCATCACAGCTAACGGCTGCAGGTTAGCTGTGTGGCGCAAACCACTTCATCCTCCAAGAGAGTAGAAGACTGGGGGGCAGAGGAGAAATGGTGGGTGGCTGCCACTCCTGCCACCTGAGGTGGTTGTCTGCCTAATTATAGGACCACCCCTGCATCCTATGTGAGTTAAGCCTTGCCTGAGCAACAAGGGCTTCCTGAACTTTGGTTTGTCTTCTGGCCTGTTCCTGAGTTCCAATTCCTGGGAGTTTCTATGACTCCAAACATGCTGGCTCTTGACTAATTTTGGACAATTGCCTACGACCGAGTTGTGGCAGCTTCCCATCTGCAATGCTGAGCTACTTTACAAAGCTGATGTAAGGACTACTGAGATCATGTATGTGAAGTGCTTTCAACATGCTTGGATACTGTCTATTGTTCCATGGGTCCAACTTCCTGGATGAAACACAATGAACCGGATGGTATGTAATGACAATCCATTGTTTAATTAACCCATGGGTCATTGCCTTACCCAGAGTTAACGCATAATTTGGCTACCAGATGATTGAGCAAACCACTGGTTATTTGGTCAATTCCTGAGTTGTTTGGTTCTCACCCCCTTCACCTGTGCTCTCCATGTATCCCAAATGCCTTTGCAACACTGGAATACTGGCATATAGAGCAGCTTGGTTTTTGTCTGTTCTTGCTTGACACCTGTGTAGCCTGGTGAAACAACCCATGAACAACCTATGGTTCTGGGTTAACACATTAATGATAACCCATCATCATTTTAAAAACCCAGAATTCACAAACCACCAACAAACTAAGGGTTTTCTTCAAGAGTTCGTGGCTAACAACCCATAACTAACCCTTTGTTTTGGATTCATATGTAACAACAATCCATGATTCAACAACCTATAGTATTGGTTGCTGTAATGTGCGAACCAGGTCAATATTTATTACTTAGGGAAATCCAAGATACTGCATTTGTTCCTGTTATATTTGCTGATGGACCATTGTGCTGTTGTTATTGAAAAGGGGTTTGGGATATCCATTGCACAAAGGCTAACATGCAATTAAGGTAAAAATTGACAGATTGTAGATATATAATTTAGAATCTTAAAGGAACGGGGGCTGTCACTAAATGCTTACTATACTATAGTCCTATTGCTGGTGGAAAATTCTGAGCTTGTGGAAAATGTAGCAACAGCTCTGACTGTAGAAGGGTTATGTTACTGGAATATCTGATCCAGGGAGCATCTTTAATGCTAATGTATCCCATTGGAACTGAGATCAGGGTATTTTTACACATCACTGCTTTTGAGCCTCTCTTGTAATTCAAAAGCATATTCTACTGAACGCTGTAGGTTCATATTATTACTAACTCAACTGAAGCAAGAGCTGCTTTAATTCTGTGTGAGTGCGTGCGTATGTGTGTGTGTAGGGGGTGGGGGAAACACCCTGATTCAGGGCATACTCCAAAACCATTAATATTGATTGGAGCTTTGGCTTCTCCTAACTTCAGGGTGATCTCAACTGAATCAACATAATCCATTCCAAGTTTTTGGTGAGCTCCCAAGCAAGCAATCTGCAATACCGACCCCAGGCACAAGAGTCTTGTTCTTCCTCCAATCAGGTTATACCACTCACATCACTTCCATGATGAAAGAGTCTTCCTTCCTTTGTCTTTATACCATCTTATGTGGAGTCCTGTCACCCATGGATCATGCATCCATCTCAGAACTGGCTTGGTGACCTGGGGGATGTCTATATACAGGGAAAGCCCGGCAGTGGCTGTGAACCTGTGGTGCATCAGTTATCTGACGCAACCACAGATTTGCAGCCACTGTGTGGTTTTCCCGCAAAGCTGTGCATTGAAAAAGTCAGGAACTTACCCAACTTTTTCAGTGGGGGCGAGGTCAGTATGGCTCTTCTGCCATCTGACCATGGTCCAGGGCCGATTCAGGGGGGGAGGTGCTGGTGGAAAGTGACTGGCGATTGGTCACCTTCCACCAGGAAGAGGGGGGTGCAGCTCCACTACCCAGATGACTGCCGGAAACCCCACACTCCCTCCTTGGTGTGAGGATTACCAACACTACCCTGGGTAAGAAAAAACGTGCAGATTTGGGGGAAGGTGGCACCAACTCGGAGCCGTAAAGACAGGGGCCTGGATTCAAACATATATGAGAAAGACAAGACTGGGATGGAGGAAATGCACATGTATAGGGCTGATGAAGTAGGAGAGAGACAGGTGGAGGTAAAAAGGGACAAGGGTTATTTGGGAAAGATGGACTTGAGGAGGGAACTTGAAGGGGGGAAGTGGCTTGGGGCATTTCTGAGCAATCACTTTTGTGTGACAAATGTGCAGTAACAGTTGCTATTCAAAAGCACAATTTTTATTCATTTTTCCTCACGTAGGTGGTTCAGTGTGAGCAAGCCATTATCTTTTAGCTTCTGTTTTCCCTCTGTACAATGAAAATAATAGTGTCTACCCCACAAGGTTGTTTAAGGACAAGAATACTAACGGTGCAATTCTATCCATTTCTACTTAGACATAAGTCCTTTTGAATTCAATAAGGTTTATACCAAGGTATGTGTGTATAGGATTGCAATCTAAGGAAATGTTGTAGCCTGCTTTGATCCCTAGAAAGAGTGGGACTATAAATCTAAATGAATGCATGCAAATTGCTCCAAAAGCAAGAATCCCCACCCCAGTGGAATCCGAAATAAGTTCCCTTTACTCTCCTCTAGAAAGGCGCTTCTGTGATCAGAAACCTATGTATAAGTTGATCAGCCCTCGCCCTCCCCAGCTTTGACTATGCTGTGTTTGCTCCATCAAAAATCCAGTTTGTGTGTCATATCCACTTTCTCCCACCAGAAGAGCACAAAGGATCAATAAAACACACCCAAGGGTGCAAAACCAGCAGTGTGCCTGTAATTTAACAATGCAGAGAAATCCAATGGGGCCAGTAGTGTTGCAAACACTCATCAGTCATTATGTGGCTGTCTCTAGGCTGATTGCAGGCAGCACATGTCTACATCTCTAGGCAGTCCATTAGCACAGCTTTGTCTGCCTCTATCTGGCAACTAAGAGCTTTTCCATATGAGGACATTTATTATGCGATCATCATTCCCTACTTATGGTTGTTTATGGGTTCTTTAGATGACATTGTGACCCTCCAATTTTGCTTCTGTTTGTAAATTTTCTGTGTGCTTTTTTAGAGTAGAGAAGATGGGGTATTATTTTGGATGGCAGAAAGAAATTGTTGTTTCTACTTGGGTATTTGTGCTATTCTGCTATACTACAATGCCACCTAGAGGTTATGTAGTGGTAAAGCAGGAAATGAAATGCTCCTGGTATAGTACTCGGATCTAAATTCTGTGACGAAACCGAAAATAGATGCAGCGATTTAAAAGCCTCATGTAGAAAAGCCCAAGTGCATGTCAAGCACGGGAGATTCCTATGTGCTTTTGATGCAGTAGGACCAATTTTTGTGAGTTCAGATTTTGGATGATTATCCTTGTGGAGGGGTTTGGATTGAAAGCTGTACCACATGGCTGTTTGGTTAAATGTGATTCCTGCACAGAATTGAGAGTGGAAGTCGCAGTCTGTAATGAGAAAAAAAAAACCTTGCTGCTGTAAGTCGTGTTGCAAAGCCTGCCTTTAGGCTTTGAGATGGCCTCAAATTTGATAGGAGACTATAGATAGTAATGGTCCATTTGGATGCCTTTTTAAAAATGAAAATCATATTTATGCTTCCCAATGCAGCATTGTTTCCAGTGCTCTTTCCTTCACTCACACAGTTAAGGGTACACACTGAACTCCGTCACTGCTAAATGAAAAGAGAATGTAAAGAAATCCTGGGTGGGATTTTCTAGATCTTGCTCTTCTTTAGGCTGCCAGGGAACCCGTCCAGGCTCATTTCAACTGTTTGTATCTATTGCAGGTTTGAGGTTCACCAAATGAGTGCAACCAAGACATAGAAAATGTTCAAATGCAATCCTGAGAGGTGCTCAGCCTTTGCACCCACCATCTCTCAAGTGAAGATGCTCAGACTCTTTGGGTTGAACCCTGAGTTCATGACAGCTGAAGACTTCCAATAAGGAAGTGTTCATTACCACAGCAATGGACCTAGCTCAACTAACATTGATGGAATACTGTGAATTTGCACTAGCTGGAGATTAGCTAATTTTAGTGCGATTAGGTAATTTTAGTAGGGGTGTGCATTACCACCCCGACCCACTTCAAAGGCTGATTCAGAGCTTCCAGACTGGCCCCAAACTGCCCAATCTGAACCCAGTTGTACCCGCTTCAGCTCCAGATCCGAAGCAAGATCCGAACATCTGAGGCAGGTTGGATGTGGTGGTTTCCTGGGTGCAAGGCTGACCGGGAATCTGCAGGACTCCTTCTCCCCCCTCCCACCTGCTCACCTTCCCAATCCCGGCAAGCCCCTTCCCCCCCACCTGCATGAGTGGCCACACCTGACCCATCCACAGGCGCCCAGCATCCACCATCTTTAATGAAATGCGGGGGTTCTCTATTGTTGTAAATATAATGTTGGAAACTACAGCACCCATAAAGGGCCATTTTCAGATACGGCCTTCAGTTTGGGATTTGGATCCGTAAATGACACGGTGCACATCCCTAAATTTTAGACTCTGAATTTAATGGTCTTATAGGGGGATCTCTAAATGGTAATGTGTACTACTTCACTTACTACTGCTGCATTTGGGGGCTATCTTGTCCTGGCCCTCTGCCACCAGAGTCAAAGAATATGATGGCGGCCTCTCCCATGCAATATACAAAAGCCGATTGGGATGTTTCTTCAACGCTGGACATGGGAACAGCATCCTCCACTGTTCCTGAGGGCAGCATACTAGGGTCCCCTCTACAAGGATTCGCTTTTGCGCCTGGTTAGGCGATTATGCGCATAATCGCTGAAGCGCATTTAGGCCTATTACCTCTGCACGAGAGGCGGCGAAAGGCGGCGAAGCGCATTAAGGGATGACCAAAATGCGCTTTACAAGTAGTTAATGCGCATAAGCACTTGTTCACATAGGCAAAATGCGCTTTAACGGCCGGAGCAAAATAAAACTCGATGTTTAACGCGCATTCGATAATGCGCATAATCAGAGAGATAACGCGCCTCTACATCTGATTTGCGCTCCGTTCTTGTAGAGGTAAAAAAAATTTAAGCGCCTTGAAAGAGCATTAAACCTCTCTTGTAGAGGCAGCTTAGCTTAGGGGGCACACTGCAGGTCGCTTGATAGCACCCTCCTCTAAGATCTTGCTGTTGCCTCCCAGCAACTGGTGCCTGAGGCAACCACTTTACTCTGCCTAATGGTAGGGCTGGCCCTGCTCTATACCAGACTCTTCTCCTGACATGAACACTGGTTATTTTGAAACTATGATAAGTCTGCCTATTTCGATTTTTCCTGGGTTGCTCTGTCATTAAAATGATTTACGATCAGACGTCGCCCTGGCGACCTCACTGGATTTCATTAGAAGGAGCACTGCAGCTGTTGCTAAATTTAGATTCAGCTAAAGGAATGAAAAGGAAGGGCTTATTGGAGGATGCAGATGGGATAGAAGAAAAGGGATGCTAGAAAATTATTTCACTTACTCTATGCCAACAGAGAAAGGTGACCCATCCACAGAATAGAAAAGGAAAGGCTATTTTGCAAGGGTTTAGATTAGGAAGTGGATCCAAATCCAAGTGAGACATGAGCAGTACAGAGAAGAAGAAAACCCCAGAATCCAATACAAAAACAGATGTTTGCCTTTTCTCTAAGACAACCACACTGTCTGGAACCCTGGATATAATTACTAGGAAGTAAACCCCACTCAAGTACGTGGATCTTTTTTTCCGATTACACAAGCTTAGGATAAGCTTAGCTGAATGTATTACCAAGTAGTCTGGCTCAATTTTTTGTCCCTGGAGCATTCTTGATTTTAAGCTTAATTCTTTCCGTTGACCCTGGTGTACTCTTCTTCTGGATGTGCCTGCAGCTCTACCTACCGGCTAGTGTGGATGGTGGAAGCGAGGGGAACACAAGCTTGCGATAAAAGGAAATAAACCTGCTGCACAAGCGGTGAAGTTGGGATCATGCTGAGAGAACTGCACCGAATTCCCCAATAACATTTTTTCCATTAAATTATGATAAAATATGTTGCCATGCATTTTTGCATATTGGCACCCAGAGCACCTAGCTTTCCTCCCAGAACAAAAAAGCAGTTTCAGGGCAGGAAGATTTTCATTTGGAAAATGATATGGGATGGAAAGGGTGAAACATCCTCTCCCGCATGGCAGTCCTGCTCAGGATAACAGAAGTTCTGTGGCTGCTAGGAGCCATTGCAGAGTCTCAGGGAGCTTGCAGACCTATTGCACCAAGGTTGTGGAGAGCTGAGTTCAAATCCTCATTCAACTGACTGATCAGCATACTCCCTGTGTGGTTTGTTGTGGGGGTTAGGTACACTGAGTCAGTGTGCTTGGCTCATGAACATGGGGTTATACCAGGGGTGCGCCACCAATCAATGGGCATTTTACCGCTATTCCATCTTTTCTTGCTCAACTGATTTTCTGCAGTAGGAAAAAATATGAAAGAAATGGCAGGAAAACATTGGAGGACAACAACGTCTGGGCCCCTGTAAAATTTTGTGAACGCGGCAGGGCAATGGTGCCATAAAAGCCTCATCTGGAATGCTCTCAAGTCAAACAATGATTGCATTTAACCTCGTAGGGCCAGACAGCACAGTGTAGGGGTTAGAGTGTTGGACTAAGGCTGAGGAGAGCCATATTCAAAACCCCACACGGCCGTAAAGCTTGTTGGGTGACTCAGGCCCCCTCCACAAGGATGCGCTTTTGCGCCCAGTTCGGGGATTATGCGCATTTTCGCGGAGGCGCATTTACGCCTAATCCCTCTGCACGGGAGGCGGCGAGAGGCGGCGAAGCGCAT
The DNA here is from genome assembly GCA_029215795.1 of Anniella stebbinsi. Taxonomy (NCBI): domain Eukaryota; kingdom Metazoa; phylum Chordata; class Lepidosauria; order Squamata; family Anniellidae; genus Anniella; species Anniella stebbinsi. The sequence continues at coordinate 262,930,094 of JARDYH010000001.1, forward strand.
TAATTGATGTCCAAAAAGCGCTTTAGAAGACGTTAATGCGCATAATCGCTTGTTCACACGGCGAAAATGCGCTTTAACGGCCGGAGAAAAATAAAAGTCGCTATTTAACGCGCATTCGAAAATGCGCATTATCGGGGAGATAACGCGCCTGTACGCCCATTTTGCGCTCCGCTGGTGTGGAGGTAAAATTTATAATGAGCCTTCAAGGCTCATTAAACGTCTCGTGTGGAGGAGGCCTCATTGGCCCTGTTTGCACATAATAAGAAGTCATCATGGGTGAATTTCTCTGCAGGGCTTTTCACTACAGAGGTGGCCACCATTTTGAATATTGGGGGCATGGTGGGGACACGCCATAGCTTCTTGTTATGTGCAAACCCAGCGAGGGTGGATTGTGGGGTGGTTGACAAGCCACCCACAATCTTAAAACAGCCCATGGGTTCTGGGTGGCTTGTTAACCACCCAACAACCCACCCTCACTAGGTTTGCATATAACAAGAACTTACGGTACAACCCCACCATGCTCCAAATATTCAAAATGGTGGCCACTGCCACAATGAGAAACCCCACAGGGAAATTCATCCACAGTGGCTTCTTGTTACATGTAAACCAGGTCAATGTATCAAAAGCCCACAGCACACTAACCCACACTCCATGGTTGAGTGTGGGTTGTTGTTGAACTATGTGTTGTTCATTGAAATGTGAGTTAGTCTGTTGTCTGAACCCAGGATATTTTCCACAGGGTGGCTTGTTAACCATGCAGTGTGGCTTGTAACCACCCTGAACTACCCAACAACAGACCATGGGCTCTCAAGTGGCTTGAAAATAAAGTTACACTGCATGATTAATACACCACCCAGATGAAAATGTCCTGGATTCAGACAACACACTAAGCCACGGTTCAACAAACAACCCATGGTTCAACAACAACTCACACTCAACCACTGATTGTGAGTTAGGCCCTTTCTAAACCAGGCATTTTGGGATGGCCCCCGGCTGGTCCCTGCGTGTCCAAATGATGCACTGGGACTCCCCAGATGATGGGGGATGATCACAGGATTTTCCAGAGATAAGGGAATCCTGAAAAATCCCGAATCTTCCGTGGTCCTGAGAAGTTCCTGGGACCATGGGAGATGTGTCTGCCCATCCCGGGTGGTACCGCGCTTACTCACACAAATGGGCACGGAGCCACACAGCATGGTTCTGTGCCCATCAGGGGAGGGGGTGGCAGGGAGGGATGGAGGCCAGATCGCACATGTTTTTTTTGTTTTTTTTAACTTACCAGGAGCGCTCGTGCATGAAGCTCAGGGCCCAGGAAAACCAAAATGGGCAGGTGCGACAATGAGGATTGACGATGCAGCTACTTCCGGGATCGCCTGCTCTCTGCCCTCTACACCTCTATGGTGTAGGAAGGGCCTCTGTGTGTTGTGTGAACCCAGTCAGGGAGTATGCTGTCAACTGCGGGACCAAATGCCAGAGAGGCTCTAGACAGATGAATGCAGGTGTCACAATGTAGAGAAGTGACTGTAGGGATGGTGGGGAATCCTGCAGTGTGCTTGGTAGCTGTCCACAACATGCATACTTTCAGTTTAGCTTTGTACCAAATCAGCCAGGGGGAAAGTTGCCTTCTGGTCGCAGCCTAATTTGCTTTGATGGAGGAATCTGGCTGTAGCTAAGAAAGGGGGGAGAGAGGTTCAGCTCATCAGCTGCAATGTCCAAATGTAATTGACCTCACTGCAATCCCTCAGAGATGCCATTTCCCATCTGCTCGGGCATTGGGAGCCAGAGGCAACTCCGAGCATCTGTATATCACAGAGCACCCTTGCTGGCAGATAAACAGCCAACTCTCACTTTTGTTTCTCCATCCCCATCTGAGAAATCAGTCAGCGGCTCGCGACCTCATTGCCTCTTCTGCATGTAAAACATGCAAAGCTCATACAGACAAATTTCCTTTTTGGGAAATAATTAAATTATCAAGAGCTCAGACTGCAGGAAAGCTCCTGGGGTGACTTACAATAAGGAAACCAGTCACCTATAACACACAGGCGGCTACATTACGAGCAGAATTGAGTCAGCCAGATGGGGTTGATTCTTACCCACACTTGATATCTGAACAGCCCTACAGCTATCCCCAGGCAGATGCGTGCTTATCTAAACAACACTCCTCTAGTGTAGGTGTTTTCAGTTCACTTTCTCCCACATCCCCTCGGTGGGTGAGACATTTGGTGTCAATTTTAAGTAGTCAGATTCCTTTAAAGCAAGGCAGCGCTGGGGTGGGGCAAGTGCCCCATCAAACAAAGATCTCGCCACCCCACTTTTACTGGACTCCTGTCATTACTTGAAGGAAAGGCACTTTTCACACATACAAGTGCATTTTATATTATCATCTCTGTGGCTCTTCTACAGTTGAGATGAGGCCTTGAGCCAACAAAGGCTAACCATTTTGCAGCGACTGATTTAGGGTACCTCTAAACGGCTTATTTGCACCTCCCTGACTTCGCTCTGATAGCATTTAGGTCAGACGAGCGGGGCGCAAATCAGCCATCCATGTGATTTATAGCCTCTGTTAATGCACATTCTCAAATTCGCGTTTTACCAAGACTTTAAATTTTTCTACAAAGTTTGAGCACATTATAGTCATGTAACCAATCTACAGACCATTCGGATTAATGCTAATAGTGGGCGTAGTTTGGTGGTGATGTCATAACTGAATGACTGCCCTTTCTCTGGCTACCCCTCTTAGTTGTGGACAAAGTGGGAGGGGATTGGCCCAATGCTTGCTTTGTCATTTCCTGACTCCTCCCTCCTACTTCCTTCTTCTTCTCTTGACTCATGGACTGTTCTGTAATAGCTGACCGTAAGTTACCGGTACTTAAAGTAAAGTTTCTTTTAAATCCCCACTGGAATCTTTCTTTCATCGAAACACGTGGCTACTCACATGGAGCTGGTTCTACAGGAAGCAAGGGGGTTGGAATAAGGATGTGCATTGTTCATTTTGAGTATAATTTGAGGTCTGCTAAGGCTTCCCTCCCTGTCTGCTCCCTTGCTGGGATCCTGGCTGGAAAAAGGCAGGGAAACTTCTCTCCGTGCAGTGCAAGCGAGTTCCTGCCATCGAGCTGTCATCTTGCATGCTATTACTTGGGAGTAAGGCACATTGAGCAGGTGGGGGGACTTGCTCCCTGGGAAGCGTGTCGCAGGATCAGGGATCGGGCTTCATATCTACTTCTGTTACCTCCCCCCCTCTCCCATCTGTCATTACTTTACTGGGAAGTTGTGTGTGTGTGTGTGTGTGTGTGTGTATTGCACCAAAATGACCATTTAGTACTGAGAAACCACTACAATATCTTTATTCTAGAAATGGTTACATGTGGGCACAAGCTCATTGCAAAGCGTGGTCGGAGTAATCCGAAAGGCACGCCACATGGGGGGCAAGGCAGGGGCTTGGGCGGAACACTGCGACCAAAAGGCAAATGGCAACAGTCACATGGGAAGGAAAGTCAGTCCACAGACATCACATCACAGCAGCCACTCACACGTTGGGGTGGCCCCTGCTGACTCTCTCATTCCAATAGCACGGCCGGTTGGCGGAGGGGTACTGGAGGGCAGGCACGCCAGGCTATCCGCTCCAGTCTCCTCATGCGACACTGAAGGAAACACTTTGGCTCAGTTCGGACGACATATTAAGCAACGGAGGGGTAAATAACGTACTGACCATGCGTTAGGCAGGAGGAGCTCCACAGACTACATGCTGCAGCTGGCACTGCTCGGAACCGGCAAATGACCCGGCTGCAAGGAACTTGCGGTGGCCATTTTGGTTGCAGCTTCTCTTCCATGTGTCCCCCAGCCGTATCCCAGCATGCACCATGAGTTCTGCTGGCTGCATAGAGCGGCTGGGGTTTTTTGGCTGCTCTAGGCAGCAGAACTCTATTCCGAAACGGAATAGTCCACGGATAGAGGGGGGGCTGAATTCGGACGACATTTTAAACAACGGGGCTTTGGGCTAAACAACGTGCAAGCCCGTTGTTTCGCTCCGTTGTTTAAAGTGCCTGATTAACGTACTGTCAGTTGTGTGTGTGTTGTGTGCTGCCTTCCAAACGACACAATAAGCAACACAACTGACAATTGTTCCCTCCCTCCTCCGTTGCCTAATGTGTCGTCCAAACTGAGCCAATGCGTGCACAATACCACGGAGGCGCAGCTGCAAACACCCCTTCTGCCTCTTGCGTTACAGCTAGGTGGAATAACATCACTCGCACTGTGTGGGGAATAGAGGACAAAGAGACATCAGGCCAGCCCAGGTTTTTTGGGGGGGCAGTGGGCAGCCCTCCCCCACTCCCACCTGCCCAGTCACCCACCTCTGCAACACAGAGACCTGCTGGGATGGTGAGGTTGCCCTCTAGCCCGCTCAGCGTGGGGCAGCCCAGAACTGTTGCGAGCTGGCATCTCGGGGTCCGGAGACAGACAGAATAATGGGCAGTTTGTATGGAATTGGGACATCAGTGCGAAATGCAACATTGTAACGTAAAGGCTACACAAAAATTTGCCTTTGAAGCAGCACATTTCCAAGACGGACGAGGTTGCTAGGGAGCAGGAGATAAGGGGCAGCTGCCGCAAGCATGGTGGGGTCCAGCAGAGGATTCTTGGCAGGAGGAATAGGGGGGCGGACACTCTGTGGGCGGGTGTTCGCCATGGCCGTCCAGTACCCGGAAAAATGATGCTTTTATGGTTTTACATTTGGTCCCAAAGCCAATCTGCCCTGCTAAAAACTCTAATTGTAGACACATCCAATGTTTAGACATCATACTCACATGTGATTGTGATTGGACAGGGGCTAACATGTAATCCATGGTGAGACACTCAGGTGGGCGGGGTTAACTAACGGCGGGAAAGTCCAGGGGAGGTGCCATCAGGAGACAGGGCAGTGCTTTTGTCAAATTTTCCTCGTTCAACCATAGACCCCTGATCTGACTCTGCTGCGAAACTCTGCATATAAACAATTGTAAAGTGCATTGTATGGAGCTCGTAATTCGCCTTCACGGCTCTCGTATTCTGCTGTTAGACGTAAAATCGAATATGGGAAAAAGCGCATATTTGGAGAAACAGGCGCTAAAGCGATGTTGTACAGAGAGGCCCATACTCTTCAGGATACCAACAGACCAGTGGCAATTCACAGAGGGGAAAAAGGAAACATCTGATATGCAGGAGAAAGAATTAACTTAATTTATTATTTATATACCGGGTTCCTAATAGAGAAGGAGGAGGAGGGGGGGGGGGGAGAAAGAAAAGAAATTCTAATCACAAATAAATATTTTTTCAAAATTAAAATTAATTTCCCCTTCTGTGATGTAGGCCTAAAGTAATCCTTTCCCCGTTCATTTCAGAAATAATATGTTTAAGATGGGAGTTTAAACATAAAATATACTGTTATTTTTTTCCCAGAGATTTTAATAGGGGTGTGCATGGACCCAAAAAATCAGATCGGAATTGGATCGGAACCGGAACCAATGCCTCGGATTGGATCAGATTGGATCGGTGGCTTCCTGGTTCGGATCGTATCCGATTCCGATCCAAAAATCAGATGTTCCATTTTCGAATCGGACACCATTTTAGGTGTTTTCGCCTAATGCAAGCCTATGCGGAAAACATGGGGGCGGGTGAGAGGGGACCTAACTCCCCCCTCCCTGTCCCTCCCCCCCCACTCACGCTCCTTACCTGCTGGGGCTGTCCGCTGCCATCCACTGGTCCCTTCTACTGAGAAACAGGCTTCGTGGCCTGCCTTTCAGTAGCGCGACGGGTGATGACCTCCCCCTACCTCCCACCTCCCCCCACTCGTGCTCCTTAACTACTGGTGTCCCGCACTGCCGTCCGCTGCCGCCCGCTGCTTCAGTACCACTGAGAAACAGGCCTTGCGGTGAGGGTGCGCCGAGTGATGACGTCACCCGGCGCACCGGTGCTCTATTGTGGAACAGGCCACAAGGCCTGTTTCTCAGTAGTACGGAATTAGCGGACTGCAGTGGACAGCAGCAAGGAGGCAGCAGGTAAGGAGTGCGAGTGGGGGGAGGGGGAGGAAGTCCGAGGTCCGATCCTCTGATCTTTTCCGATCTGGATCAGGTTCTTTAGGATCGGATCGGATTAGATCAGACAATCCAGATACTAGGGATTGGAATTGGATAATTGTATCCGATTTTGCCTGGATCAGATCCAGATCGTGGATTGGACCCGATCTGCTGCATACCCCTAGATTTTAACATATGGGACACATCTCTCCCACCTAGAAATATACTTTGCCCTTTCTGTTCCCCCTCAGAATTTTATTTCTGATGCTACCATGGCTTTAGAGGGGAGAGTGTTTGAGATTTACGGAATCTTTGTATTACTGGCTTGTGCATTTTAAACAAACCAGCTAAAAAAATACGCCATAAGTCTCCTGTGCTCTGTCTTGCAAATGAGTCATGTCAAAGTGACCCCAAATGTCTCATCGCTCAGGGAATGGGGAAGAGTTAAGCAGTTCATACTGTGTACAGAAACAAGCACACAGGAGGCAATATATAAAAACAACTGCATCATCCACACTCAGAAATCCCAAAAGTCAAATTTCTCTCCTAAAAACCTTTCAGCAACTCTGCCAATCAACTCCAAACTCACATTGTTGATACCCAGCACGCACGAACAAATGAAAACTCAGATAAGGCAAAACTGGTTAGTGTCTCACTGGAGCGTAGGTGTGATTTATATTCTAGATACTTGAAACAGCCAAGTGCCCATCAGTACCCATTAAAGAATGCCTGCTATTTGCCATCAACTAAATAGGCTATATAAAACTTAGAGGGGGTCATTTGCATAAGAATTCATATTAACATGGCTATAAAATTGAAGAGTACTATAAACCTTATTGTAAAAAAGGAGATATGGAGGAGTTTGAGGCCATGTGCTCTGTGAGTTAATTTGCATTCATTTTGTTGCCTTCCCCGGTATGAAACTACCTGTATACTAAGCTCATCATCCAAGCCTCAGATGTCCTCTATTCCCAGGCATATGAATGCATATGAAGGGTTTTTTTAAAATGTTAGTTGTATATCAGGTCCCGGTATCTCATTTTAACTGTTTTTAGCTATTTTAAATTGCTTTTAAAGTTTGCATGTTAGCATTTTTAAACTATGTTTTCATTACATTGTATTTTGGAGTTGTAATTTTTTGTGAGCTGCCCAGAGAGCTTTGGGTGCTGGGCAGCATAGAAATGAAATAAATAAATGAAATGAAATTTGGGATGTTAGCCACATTTGGTTTGCTATGGCTAACTTTGCTTTTCCCCCCCTATGAATTGGTATTGACTCCAACTCCTGAGGCTTGTCCCCACCCCCATACCAATTGCCCTGAAATAGATTATTTTATGCAGATTAAAGTGCTTCCACTGATGTCAATATCCAACAGTACAGTTTAAAGAAGAGGGATCCTCAGATTAGGCCAAGGGTGGGGGCAGTGACCAACATTGTAAAAGAAAAAAACAGGAAACACCAAGTCTTAAAGCCTTTGTGTTTATAGCAAGGCCACAAAACACGTTGATCAAAAGATGTTCACAATAAGCTTTATCAATGCCATAAAAATGAATAGACTTGAAATTTCCTCAAGGCAGAATCAAATGGTAATGTTGCTTCCAAATTGTACCACCTCAGGCTGCAAGTCTCAGGGCCTATTCACATGAGCATGGAAAGTGTGTGGGTGTGTAGGGAAACGAAGCTGTGGGGAATGGGATGTGAACCACTACAAGGCGGCCCGCCCCACGCCCCACAATCATGCATTACCACATGGTTCCCGTACCCACCCCACTTCTGCGGTTACCTGTCGCTCCTCCGCACACGTTACCCACGCATCCCGATGGGCAACACAGCAGGAACTAGCTCCGGGTGGCTGCTCTGTCTGGTGCGCGGTGATTTCAACGACTGAGAAAGTCCACACCGGCAAGAGTGTCGCCAGAAATAGCAGTTGCTCTTGCCGGCCAATTCTATGGTTGGCTGTTTTTTCTATTCACGCGACTACAGGATGCCCATCAGATGACACGCTACCCACCCCCTGATCCATTACCCCCACTGCAAAAGGTAGGTAATGGATGTGGTGGTTGAGCCATTGTGTGTGGAGAGGGGGACACCCTCGCACACGACACACTAATCCATCATGGATCATTGTTTTGAGCAATCAATGGTGGTTTAGCATGACATCTGAGCAGACCCTCAGACTCTTTGCCTCAGGCCGTGAATTCTGAGCAAAATTAGGGGTAGCAAATTTTGGACCAAGAAATGGCATCTGTAGGGTCAGCAGCTTGCGCCTCCTGTGACAACATAAGAAGCACCTCTATGATGGCGCCACACACATGCATTGCACAACAGCTTCTATGTTATATGGCCAGACCAGTATGTTTGATGTGATCTTCAAGCAAACACCAGCTATCAAGATGGTCCCATGATCCCTCACTGTCTGAGGCTTACCTTCTTTGAGAGAGGCTTTGAAGGGATAGGAGTTTTGATTGCATTCAAGCAACAATAACTTGAAAAGGATGTCTGCAGCAACGCCCTGGTGACCTTTCAAGAGCTGAACGGCAGGGCTTACTGTGTTATTATCAAGATTAAGCTAACCCAGCTGGTGTGCATCACTTCAGCAATGGCCTATACGCCACACGTAGCTTCGTGCTGATAACAGTTTTGATTTTCGTGCTTGCATTTGCAGCTTTACCCTCCTAATGAGAGAGACTGCTGTGTGTCTAAGCCTCAAGTCAGTTTTGCACAGTTTGGGCTTGAAGGTAAGTTGCCCCAACAGAGCATTGCCTGCAAATTTCCTGTCACTTTGAGCAGAAAACTTTCTCACCTCAAACGGAGACCACAGACAGAGATAACGAGAGAGTAAATATAGAAGGAACCAAACACACAAAGAAACCAAGCAGGCACAGGAAGTGGGAGGCTATTTATTGAAACAAAGGCAGTTATTTCTGTCAGGCAGGGCCTAGTTTTATGTAACAATCACATCACTATTACTCCTCAGCCTGGCTCATTGGTAGATAATATGTGCCAGATACCGAGCGGATGTAAATAAGCATGGACTTTAATGGTTTTAGATCCCTAGCATCTGGCCAGGAGGGATGTGCCCCATTGACTCTGGAGGAGTCTTCTTGCTTTACATAATATGAGTACTGGCCTATTAAACTGTAGTACTTCCTTTATAATACTTCTCCCATTGGGTGTTCAGACATCAGTGGTGTGAGTTTCATCCAGAAAAGAATACATTTCTGCATACTTTATTTTGGAGGTAAGAAATGAGAATGTGGTGACCAAGAACTGGTATAGTAATTAACTGTTAAAGAAAAAATGGCATACATGTTGTCAATATTATTAAATCAAAATTATTGATGTTAGCTAACCAGTTAAGTTAATATATGTATAAAATATATAAATCAGACAAATGACTCTACAATCCCACTGTTTCCCAGTTCCTTTATACTAAGGATGAGCAGAAAGTAGATCTCCAAATGTTTTGGACTTCAACTCCCAGCATTCCTGACCATTGGGCATGCTGGCAGGGGCTTCTGGGAGTTGAAGTCCAAAACATCTGGAGAGCTACCTTCTGCCCAACCCTGCTTTGTACACCAAACCCTGGCCCTTGGAGAAGCCCAGGGGGGCTCTGCGGGTGAGATGGAGAACCTTTGCAGGCCATAAATTCTGCATGGCTGCTTTACAGCTATCTCTCTCTTTGCACACACATACATATATTGGTTTAGAGCTTTGATTGCTGCTATTTCAGGTAATGAGCTCAATTGGCAGCCTTCCCTTTAGATTGATTGTCCTTTTACTGTGGTGGGGCTCTTCTCCTTAGCATCAATTCCTGTGTAGGTGCTTGACCTTCATTCTGGACTGCCTGGACTTCAGGCTGAGATCTCCCTCAGCTTGAGCAAGGCCTCACCTTGGCTTTTGGGTAGGGTGCCCATGTGTTTTATTTTACAATCCAGGCATCCTTGTTTTGGGGGGCTGTCTGGTCCCAGGTGAGACTTATAGCATAGGGAGGATCTGCTATTCACATAATATCTGGATTTTCATGACAGTTGTGAGAAAACAGAGGAGTGTCACACGTTGAAGAAGTCAATGTTGTCTGAACCTCTAGCACAATTCCATTAATGAGCCAGGGCAACAGCATGAGCCAATCTACTGCGTTGATTTAATGCGGAGGGGGAGCACATCAGGGGTACATCTAGATGAGAGGAAAGCCCCGGGGTGGATCCGCCGTTGCAGCAGGTCATTTATTGTGGAGCCATGCCAGGGTTTTCCCCTGAAGCTCTGGTTTAAAAAAGCTGGCTACTTACCACAACTTTTCCCGCATCTGCTGTCTGTCTCCTTGATCCAGAGCTGCATCGGAGGCATGCCCCAGCCAATGCCACCCCCTGATAAGTCACATCAGCTGGAAAGGGACAGGGGGGCGGGCCAGCGAGCACGCTTTCCCAGAGCTTCTCATTAAAAGAAAAATGTTTTTAAAAAGTAAAGTGGGGCACGGGGAGAGGGCGATCCAGCGAGCCTCTATCTCACTGGGCTGCTGAATATGTGCACAAAAAAAAAAAAAGTTTCAAAAACACTAAAGCTGGGAGAGAGGGGAGGGGGCAGTCCACCTCCTCATCTCCCTAATACTGTGAAGCTTCGCAGTTAAACACAAAGGTTTTTTTTTTAAAAAAACGGAGCAAAGTGGCGAAGGTTCCCTGCTCCTACCCTGTAAACCCCACGTTAACTCCTTGCGTGGGGACAACATGAAGGAACGCAAATGTGGGGTTTTCAGGGCTCGTCTCATCTCAAATAAAATAAATTATTCAATTAATTAGCGCCTTGACCCAGATCATCCCAAACCAATCTAAGATTAACTGCCATGCAGGGGGAAATGGGGGTGGGGGTGTTGCAGCATGTGGGAGGAGGAGAGTTAACTCTCCCCTCTTCAGCTGCAGTCTCAAACTGCCTCCTGCAATTAGATTGGGGGTGGGAAATCTACCATTGGCACCAATGGACACTCAGAGCTCTGTGGAATAGTTCCAGGGCCCCATGGACCCAGGCCTAGCAACGCCCTGCTTCATACTATAGTTTAGGAGCATAGGAAGCTGCTGATACCAAATCAGACTACTTGTCCATTTAGCCCAGCACTGTCCACTCTGGCTGGCAAATGCTCTCCAGCAGAAAGAGCTTTTGCATCACCTAATACCAGCTGATCCTTCTTTATTGAATCAGGTGCAACAGCAGTGGGTGGGTGGCATGCTGCACACAGAATAGAGGAACAGCCTCCAGCTAGCAGGTTGGTATGTTTCTTGAGAGAAGGGAGAAGGTGTCTGTGGCCCCCTCCACAAGGATGCGCTTTTGCGCCCGGTTCGGGGATTATGCGCATTTTCGCGGAGGCGCATTTACGCCTAATCCCTCTGCACGGGAGGCGGCGAGAGGCGGCGAAGCGCATTAATTGATGTCCAAAAAGCGCTTTACAAGACGTTAATGCGCATAATCGCTTGTTCACACGGCGAAAATGCGCTTTAACGGCCGGAGCAAAATAAAAGTCGCTATTTAACGCGCATTCGAAAATGCGCATTATCGGGGAGATAACGCGCCTGTACGCCCGTTTTGCGCTCCGCTGGTGTGGAGGTAAAATTTATAATGAGCCTTCAAGGCTCATTAAACGTCTCGTGTGGAGGAGGCCTGTGTGACTTTAACAGCTAGGTATACACCAAACAGGATATAACACTTTGAAAGCGGTTTGAAAACAGTATATGGAATGTGTCCTGGGCCCCAACAGTTATCAATACTGTTATAAACTGTTATAAAGCAGGAGTGCAGCACTTGTCATAGTGTGGATGAAAGGGAGTCAGACCTTCATGCGTTTCTTTATGTTTCTGAAGCAGGGAGGGAGTATTTTCTGCATTGTTTCTTGCTTATTTAATTTTCCCATAGTGTGTAATATGTGGCTGCTTGATCTGTACTTCGTTGCTTGGATCGCTTCCTTGAATTTTCTGCTCTGTGCGATACCTGTTCTGGGTGTGTTATTAAATTCTCTGCATGGATTTCACTCACTGTCTTTGGGACTAATCTCAGCTGTGCTGTTCCCCATCTGTTAAATGCATAAATGTGTTCTAGAATGTCTTCTTTAGGCTTAATTTCTTAGCATATACTGTATATGTGTGACTTGACTCCCCCCCCTTTTTTTTTTAAATCTATTGTGTTGTAATATATGGGAGCCTGATATCAACTGAAGATGATATGTTTGGTAACAGGGGACTGCTAAGATCATGTAACATACCTTAAATACCTGTATACTTTAGGTGTACAGACAGCTTTTACATCTGGGCTCAGTTCACAGACCCAACAGAAGCTACTGATCTCCTTTAGCTGAACTATCAGGTTCCACCCAGATACCAGGATTGTTTGTAACACGAATTAGCAACCCTAAATCTGACTTCTTAAGTCAGTGAGCAGCAGCCTGCCTTTCGCCTCGGGTTAACTGTTAATCGATCACTACAGGTGAAGCTTCCCTAACACAACTACACTGCTGTTCTGGAGAACGCTGGATCTGTTGAATTTCTTGTTGTGTGGCTGTTAAGGACACAGAAACCTATCTTGCCAGAGGAAAGGAGCAACCCCATAATTCTATTACCTACTTGGTGAGATCCCAAGGGGACTGGCCTTTCTTCATGTCTCAAACACCTCCGTCTGTAGCCCTTAGTCCTCAGCACCAATCTCCTCCTGATCATGAGGACCAATCTCCTCCTGATCATCTCTATGTGTGAGGATAAGATATACATTCTGTGGCATGGATATCACCTCTGCCCAAAAGGAAGCTCACTCTATCTGAATGCTGACAATAGTTTGTTCCCTCTCCCCTCAATTTAGGCCAAATTCTGTTTCCACTTTGAGAGACACTGGCTGCATTCGGACATCACTTTAATCTATGATGGATTAATAAACTACTCACAGTAGCTTATTTTAAAAATAAGTCACTGTTATCCCCCACATGATCAGACAAATAGGCTACTGTGAGTAGCTTATTATGGTACTGTGTGTAGTTTGACTCACCCCCTGCCCCCTGTCCTGCTGTAGTCCTCCTGCCTGAGCAGTGGCGCTGTTTCACCTCTGAAGCACTGGAAGTTTGCAGGATTGGGACAAAACTTCATACACAGCCTCCCCCAAACAGGAGGCACCCGATCCACCATCAAACTCTTGAGCAATAACACATCAAGGAGGGAAAATCCCCAAGTGCCCCCAAAAGGGTGAATAGCTAGAAAACCTTGGGGGGTTGCAGGATCAGGACCAAATTCCACACACAGCCTCTCCTAGCTGGGAGGCATCTGATCCACCATGAAACCCTGTGGGCTCCAGTTCCTGCTGTGGAAGCAAGCTGGGACTATAGTTTTTGTGGCCTGGAATGCAACTCTTTTTGCTTAGAGAGGCTGTGAGCAGTTCTATTGGTAAAGCACACTCCAAGCAAGTGAGGCATGACGCAAAAAGCCACATCAGGAGAGAGAAACAGCACACCGTCTTCCTTCCCGCCCCCTCCCTTTGCCCACAGCAGGTAGCAGCAGTGTCAGGGCTGGGACACAACAGGGCCGCCTGTATATGGTCGGATGAGGAGGAACGTACCGATGAGATTCAAGCACCTTCTAGCCTTTATCCCACTGACGTTGGTGGGGATGTGGGGTGAGTAAGTACTAGCAGGCTATTCCATCCATGAAAGCCGTGATTCAAATCTCAGCAGAATGTAATTCCCAGGGCAACCTGAAATCGGACATCTCTCAGCTTTATGTATGTACATGGCAATAACACTGCTCCTACTGTCATCAGGATGATTGAGCTCGTGTATCTAAAGCACTTTGAGCATTTAGGGAAGATCCTCTATAAATACTAAGTATTATTATGCAGCTCTCTACATGTCATGTCCCTTGGACGGGTATGTGGCCTGGTAGTCCAACATCAGCAGAGCTTTATCTGGCAATAAGCCTGAGTTGGCTGGGTGAAATCCAATGGATACCAATGCCAATACTAATACTGGCTCAAGCCCAGGATAGCTGAAGGGACACACTCCCATCTGTTCCCCTCATGCATTAAGATCTTCAAAGCAGGCTGTTTTGTGCCCACTTGTTCATGGAAGTACAGCTGGAGTGGGCAGCTGAATCTTGGCTTTCTGTGTGTGGATGGATGTCTTTCTTTGACTCTTCATCCCTAGAGAAATGCACCTGGCAAATTTCCTTGCAGGTTTTATTTCAGATAATCAGTTTTGAAGGAGATTTTGGGTTGATGGAGTGAGATACATTACCTGTATTTTTTAACAGAATTTGTGGACTAACTTGCTAACTTATTCTTCGTCACTGTTTACTATTTTTAATTGTTAATGCTTTAGAAGCTGCTTATTACTTTATATAGTAAAGTACTGCAAAACCGTTCTCGGCTAAGTATTTGGGGTATAAACTTTAATAGATGTACTTTTCAGGACCCTAGGGACCATGTAACTTTGCCTCTGAAATTACTCTGCTTTTCTGTAGCCACTATGGCCGGCAGTCAGTCAGATTCCTAGCTTGAGTACATCACCTCTTTCCAGTACCAATTTAGACCAGCAAACAATGTGCCTTCTGCCTATTATTTAGTTATTTCTTTGCATTGATTGTATCAATAGTCTCATGTGTATGGACAGTAATAATTCCATGTCTTGTTTATATGAGGGCAAAATAGGTACAGTTGTGTACCAATCTGCTTTCTTGGAGAACCCCGCCCCCCACCCTGGCCAAAGTTTCAAAATAAGCCCAGGCCAAAAAATAAGAGCAAACTGTCATCCCACTGCAGAAAGGGAGATCCATGTGTGGAAGGAACTTCTACACATGCAGTCCATGTTGGTGTTGCAGATGAGCCGCACATTGTTATTAGAGCCATTATGTTTAGCTCCATCTACATTGGCATCTAGGATGGAAGCTTGGTGATGAACTCTTGCTAGTCACTTGGACCTCGAAGTGGTTCATTTTGAACTACAAAGCTGCCTCCCTCTGTAATTATCCATTCTGCCTGGCCAAAACCTCCCTTTGTCTGTTCATCCTCTCATTACATTTTAATTTAACCCAAGATTGTGAATTTTATATATCAACGATTGGCAGCACTACCAGAAGATCTTTGTTTCATTTCAAGTGTGATACGGTGCCACACCTTCTAATTACTAGTGAAATATATATAATGTAATTGTTAAAGAAGTATTACCTGAATGTTGAAGAGGAAAAGCCGATCCTAGGCTGCAGCTGGAAAATCAAGATAAGGAAATGAAAAGTCAGTTCGCTTGAATTGTTCAAAATGGGAGGGAACAAAATAGAGTGTGATTGTGTGGATTTTTGCCCGTTTTTATTTGGGCTAAGAGTATCAACACCACTGAAACTACATAATGTAATGTTCATGTATTTGTATAAATCTGTCATGGCTACAGCTAGTACAATACATTTATATTTACTTTACAAAATGCTAATTTATCACTGCCAGCCTAGCAAGCACCACCCCAGAATATCCTGTGGTATATCAAATGTAAATATAACCTGAAAACATTATCTGATGATAATGTAACATACAGATGTTACCTATGCCAAGACCTTAATAGAGCAGTGAATGAGAAAACCAATGTTTTTCCCCAGTGCTTCTTTCCCTAGGTGGAAAAAGGGTTGATGTTCTAGTTACAGGCCCTGTTCAGAAGACACCTTAATCACAGCTTTAAGCACGGTGAATAAGGCAAAAAGCCTTAATCCGTGGTTAAAGCCGTGGTTTAAGGTGTCTTCTGAACACTGGCAAGTAAAATATCTAGTGTTTAACTGGGAATCAGAATAACCCAGAATCTCCAGCATTGACTTAGCTTGTGTTAGAGACTGTGCAGAACCTTTCCAGGCAACAATGAAACAATATTAGAAATCAGATGTTAAAAGATGAGAATCTCGCTTTTGTTTTAAACCGGGAGTTGGCATTTCAGCTACATTACGGGAATAAAAGTATGTGCAACTATTTCATTCCCCTTTGGCTTCAGATTAATTGGCCTTTGCATCCCTGCTTAGTCATGAGTCACTGGTCAGCCCTGGACAAGCTGCTTGCTCTCAATCTCAGTTCTCCAAACATAAAACAGGATAAAAATGAGAGAAACTCACAGGTTTGTGTCAAGTGATGATGAATCACATAAGGAATGTAAAGCATTTTGTGTGCTCAAAGTACCCTCTAAATGATGGTTAAAAATAAATGAGAGCTAAGCATAACTCCTAAATCTAGTTTCCTTTCCAAACAGGTACTGATAAAAAAAATCCTTGCATTATACAAAAAATCCCTGGTGGTGGTGTTTGTTATGTACGGTAACTAGGGAAGATGTGCACCACACTGAAGAGTATGAACACATGCTGGTTCTTAGATGTATGGATTCATTTATTAATTTATTTCAAATGCTTATATCTTACCTTTTAAAATAAAAAAAAATTCAGCTGCCTTGAACTTATCATAAAGAACAAAGGGAAACAGTTTGCAAAAGTTTACAAAATAGAAGGATATTGTTGCTGGAGAATAAATAGCTAGTATTGGAGGATTCCTCTTAATTTTGTGTACAGAACAGGGCCGCTAAAGGCCTTTTTAAATCGCAAGAAGGTAAGATGTGAAAAAATGTTCACAAAATGAGAAGAGGATTTGTCATTTGCCACCAGTGACAGTTGTTACACTCACACAGCATCCTTTCCCGCTGCACTCACTATGAATTCTTAAATTTTTTCCCCTCACTTTCTACATAATACTTGAGGCAGCATACAATGTGAAAATAATAAAATCACAAATTTAAAAAATGAACACACTTGAGCCTGTGCATGTAGGGAATTGAATTTCCCCAGTTTGTGTGAAGAGAAAATATATTTTGCCCACGATAGCAGAGTTATCTTAAGCAAGCTGATCTGGATCAATAACATTGTCCTGTTGGGTAGACTACATGTTACATGGATGTGTGTGCAACAAAAACTCGAGAGTTGTTGGGTTTGTTGTTGTTATTGCTGTTGTTGTTGTTATTATTATTATTATTATTATTTACATTTATATACCGCTCCATAAGCTATGCAAAAGTAACTTGGGTGTTGGAATTTGGAGTTGAGAAACCCTGTGTGTACACACGCACATGAGAAAAAGAAATCCACCCCCACCCCCCACCCCCACACACACCATGGGGTTGTACGTGTACATTTTTCAAATATGCACTTGGAACTTCATAGGGGAAAAGCAGCTTGAAGTATCAGCAAGCACAGGAAGGGTTAAGCTCATGAGCACACACAAGGGACTTCTCAGTTCCAAACCCCCCTTCCTCCTGAAGCTGCTTTTCCCTAGGAAATAGCAGCTATTGGCCTTTCGTGTCACATGCTTTTGTATGTAAAAGGTAGCCAAGCTCTTAGATAAGAGTGTAATAAGCAGTTTAGTGCAAAGGCCAAGATAAACGGTCACTGAAACAAGAGGGCTGACCATACCGTTATGTGGAAGGAGTTGGATGTCATGAAAGGTCACCCAATGTTCCTTATTTAGTGAGGTGCTTGCTCAGTTTCAGGTGCCAAAATAACCCGACTAGCCGCAGGTGCTATGCACTTTGACTCGTAGGGAGGATATTTGCCTCAGGCAGCAAAATGTCTTGGGCTGACCCTGATGGCACTTGTGAGTCTTAAGCAAGGAAGATTTTTAACACTGAGGCCAGCAATAAAAATAACCAGGCTCAATCATATGCTGGAACAGCTCCCTTGGTTAAATCAATCCAAGTACGTTTTCTGTGTCCTTAATTGCACCTTGGATGGGCCAGAATGTGGACTCTAGAGAGACACATTATTTCTGATATATAAAGTTAGTCATGGTGGGGCAAGGTTGCCTGTTACGTTTTTATTTGTGTTTACAATGCACGGTAGAGCCACTAAGGGACAAATTAGATGTGATGCAGGAAATACTTTCATGGATCTCTCACAGATTTTAAAGAGAATAGCAGCCACAGGGGCCCCAGTTTGGATCAGAACCATGGTGCAGGGAAGTTGCAGTTTAAACCATTTTCCCAATTAAAATCCTTCCTCCAGATGCTATTTACTGTTTCCCCCTGCAAGGCCGATAACTATTTGGGAGGAGGTTTTAATTGGGGAAACCGTGCCAGGGAAAGGGTTAAATTCTACATCTACCAGCACCATGGTCCTGATCCAAATAGAGGGATCCTGTGGCTGCTATGAATATATATTAAAAATTGTGAAAGATCTGTGAACAGGATTTTCTGCATCACATCTAGTTTACCCCACAGGTAGGGGTGGCCCGTAAAGTGTGGTCATCAGACTACCAAGCCTTGCTGTAACCATGCACTAAAATATTTAGCATTATTCACAGAATGCAATGATCATATATATATATATATATATATACACACACACACACACACACACACACACACACACACGCCTTAAGGCATGTCCACATAGGTATTAATTTGGGGCCCACATGTGCTGTGTGTCTGATTCATAGCTGCAGTCCTGGTGTGCCCCAAGTTTCTTCCCAGGCTGACCCTCACATTGTACACTATAGCATCCTCCAACTCTACTTATTTATATTTTTGTTTTATTTAAAGCAAATGTATACACCACCTTATATCCTAAAAAAGTTCTAGGTGTTTTTCCAAAATTAAAACCACAAAATAAAACAATAGTACTACAAACCTAATTTTAGTTTTTAAAAGAAAACATAAATGTGGCAGATGAAGGGCAAATTACAGTCAGAGTTTAAAATAAGATGTCTAAAATACCTAGTGGAATAAAAAAGGTATCTGTGTGGCGCGTGAACGATAACACAGTGGGTGACAAGCAGTCCTCGCTAGGGAGGGCTTTACATAATTGAGGCACCATAGTTGTACACCAGTTGCTGGGGAATACGGGCAGGAGGGTGTTTTTGCACTCATGTGGGTTTCCTGTGGCCACTGTGTGAACAGAATGCTGAACTAGATGGACCTTGGTCTGATCCAGCGTGGCTCTACTTATGTTCTTATGAGATACCAGGGCCAAAAAAGACCCTTCACTTATTGCGACATACCTCAGTTCTGGTAGAAAAGGTAGCTGGAGATGATTTTTATCTCTACATATACCACTGTTTGGTGCGTATACTCTTAATTTGGTACCTCATGCCAGTGCTCATGTTTCAACTCTTATGCATTTTTTATCGGCAAAGCACTGTCCGTCTGGTATGGGAAATAGATCTCATCTTACAGCTTTTCTAGTGTGTATTGAAATTCTAAACATTTTAGTATTTTGAAATTAAGTTTGGTGACAATGAAAAATAATAAAACTAGGACATCTAAATATGAAAATGCGTTTTCTCAGTTTTAGAGTAATATATGTTTTGAAATTACAATTTCAAAAATTCTACTGCAAGGCAGTATACCACCAAATTTAGTGGAAATCAGGCAATGTCTTAGGGTTTTCCCCTGCCTCTTATTCACATAAACATAAAAGATTTATATATTTACCCTTGTCAAATATTTGAGAGTATGTAGCCACATAAAGATGCTAAGGAAAAACAGTGGGTTGGATCTGCATTTAGTCATACTTAGAGTAGGCCTACTGAAATCAAAGGGACAAGTCATGACTAACCTAAGCCTGACTGATTTCAATGGCCCTTCTCTAAGTATGACTAAATTTGGATCAAACCCAGTATTTTCATTTATTTATTACCTTTTTAAACCACTTGTAAACCACCAAAGTTCTTTGGGTGGCATGCAACTTAAAAACTAAGTGCGGGTGGTCCCAACGAAGAAATCTATGTTTCCTAGGGATGCACACCAGGTTTCTGGGTTTGTCAGAATTATATATAAATATAATGCTATAATAAAAATTGAGGCTATTCTATTTATATTTTGTAATGTCATATAATTCAAGACCTATATCTTAGACCTACAGTTTCCAACCCATCTTCAACCCAAACCTGTAAAATGCGATACACTTTGAATTTTTTACCATATATGTCCATCTCTCTCATTCTGTTTTCCTGTCTTTAAGAGCCCTGGAATAATCAAGGGTCCTAGGCACACACATTTGGTTGTTCAAAGAAATAGGTTTGTCATCCATATATTATATATTTGCTGAGGGAAAACAATAGTAGGACACGAGGGTAACCACAGCAATTGTGTTGGCCTTGTAAAAGTGTGATGCAGGGCTACACAGTACAGTGGATATATTGTTGGGTTCCGCTGCAGGAAAACACAGATTCAAATCCCCACTCAGGGCCAAAACAGATGTGATGCAGACAGAGGTAATGTTATCCTACTTTGGATCTCCTGACTTCTTTTTTATTATTATTTTGAAGCACCATCACTGAAGTGGGGAGTGTTTTAATTCCCCCCCCCCATGCTATTTTACTAATCTAAATGCTGTTTTTAGGTACCTGTAGTCCCACCACCACTAACACCATCTGACTTAACAGCTTTGGGAGAAAGCGATTTTGGTTGGGGGAAGTGGTGCAGGGGGTAAGGGTTAAACAGCCTCTTCCCCCAGAGCTGCTGCTTTGATAAACCAAAAAAACCTGAACCCCTGTGTTGACTTTAAACTAAAGTAAAACAAACAAATGAACCATCAGAAGATCTGATCATGTCTCTTTTGACTCTCAGCTATAAAGCTCCCTCGGATGGAGAAGGCATGATCTCAGACTAACCCTAATGTACTCGACAGGATTGTTTGAAGTTAAGCTGCCCCTCTGAGCATTCAGGTGATCACTGGACACCTAACACAGGTGTGGGTGGGTCTGAGGACCTGCTTGGGTTCCAGTAGCTTCATACTTGGAGCAGCAAACTCATACCATCACATGTACACTTGCAAGGGAGACATAGGCTGCTTCCAGATGAGGCCCTTATCCTGCAATTGCCCTGCCCCAAAAACAGACTTTTATTGTGTGGGGGTGGTCCAGATGTCATCGTATTCTATTTGTAACCCTCATGCTTTTTCATCTTTATGCCTACAAAAGGTCTGTTAAGGAGGGACTTTTTCCCCCCTGGTTGTACCAGGAACCATCCATCTCCCCTAAAGGTGCACTTGAAGACATGTTTGTTGCACGTGTGTCCTACATTTTTATGTATACATGTAAAATAACTTGGTCAAATTCTTTCTCCACATAGGTGCAATCTTGCTCAAACAGCTCAAATGCATTGGTCAAATACATTTGTGCCATTTAAGCTGAGAAAAAGCAAGTCAGCTAAAACTAGAGATAGAAGTGTAATTATATTACATGCTTAATTGTCATGACTAACAGGGAGGGAAGATTCCCTTGTCGTAAATCAGGATGGCTCCACTGAAGTGAGCAGAAATCTAACTTCAGCCTTTAACCTGTACCATTAATTATGAGTCTCTCTCTCTCCCCTCTCCCCCTATATACATCAAAATCCTTTTAATTAAATTGTTCTTCAGAGAACAGCAGCAAGAAAGGTTGGTAATTGGTGTGGTAATATCCACAGAAGGAGACAAAGAGCACATTTGCCACGAATAACTCCTGCACACATTCCATCCGTTAGCTCAGATAGCAACGTGCACCTCATTAACACAGCGAAGGGGGGGGGGGGACAACAGAGAGATACGGGGTGTGTGTGTGATATGATTCTGCTACCTTTGTCATTTGCTAAGAGATGAGCATTTTATTGACAGGCAGCTGATGATTGGTAAGTGGCCAGCATGACCTGCTGGGAATAGAGCCGCTCGGTTGAGCCAGATACAGTACTGTGGGTCAACATATAAATGTAGCAAGCTCTGGGGCCAAATATTTCAAAGTGACTCACTCAACCAATTCCTACATCGATACTGAGGGCCTGGAGCCAAAGGAATCTGCAGTGGGATAGGATCCACATTGCAATCAGAGTAGTTAGTTAATTACATGTATGTATTGCTGAAAGGAGTCCGAAAGCCATTTACAAAAGAATGGTAGTAAACAAAATCAAAAAGCACTCCCCAGATACAATATACAATTGCATATTCATTAAAGTCACATACATTTACAAAAGTATTTATTTAAACAATCGCCTAAAGAACAAAACCCATCCCCAGCAAAGGAGGGAACAACAGAAATAACCACCAAAGTCGGGCTATCCAAATGCCCTAGAAAAAGAGAAACTGCTTCTCCTGGCGCCTAAAAGCGGACAAAATTGGTGCCCAGCGAGTTTCTCTGGGGAGAACATTCCATAATCAGGAATGATTATGAATAGAGAGATTCTCCAGAGCAGGGCACAAGGTGGTGTAGAGGTGTGCAGTTGGGAGTGGGATTGGAGACCTTTCTCATGTGCGCACAGAACTGCTTTCTGCGTGCATAAAGGGCTCTTTGGGATCCCAGCTTAGCTCCACATGAGCAAAGAAGTAAACAAACAAGTACGAGAGCTTTGATTATAAAAGACCTCCAAGAAGATGACCTCACAGCCTTCCAGTGGAAGTGGCAGCAATCCCATAATTTAGGTACGCAAATTAAATAGAGCAAGGTTTGATGGAATGACCTGGATTAAATACATTGATGGAACTTAACTGAAGACACAGCATTGTTAAATAACATATATTTGCCCCATGCTCATTTTTAGTAAAGACAGCAATTTTCGCATTGCATTCTTATGGAAAGAAGGAGCTTTGCATGAACATTAGTATTAACCACAGGTGGAAAATTTTCTTCCAATGCTTATCTAAAGTAATAATGCAGTGTTGGCTAACAGCCTCTGGCGAGAAGTAAAGTTGCCTTCATCTCATGGAGTTCTGCTCTGTAATGTTTTTCATTTTTATTTTACTGTATTACTTTCTTTGCAGTGGCCACTTGTGATGGCGGTCAAAGTGAGAACCCTCAAGGTCAGTACTTTATTAATACTTAACCGTATTAAGGCCAGGGCCAGCCCTATCTTGAGGCAGAGTGAGGCAACTCCTGCAGGCAGTAGATGCAGGAGGTCCAGTGGAGGAGGCAATTGCTCCTGACCCCCTGGCTCTCGGCCTTTCCCCTCTGTTGGAGGACAGCTGCATGTACCACATGGCCTTCCTGGACCCTTAAACTAGCCTGCTGCCCTTGGGTGCAGTAGAGGGCACTACACAGTCACCAATGCTGAAGTAAGATTCAACTATCAGTCCGGTCACCTTTTATGTTTGGAATGGGATGTGTGCACCATATTATCCTTCGCCTCACAAGGCAAATGTTTGGGGTGCCTCTACAAGAGGCATTTAAAGCTCTTTCAAGGTGCATTAAAAAAATTACCTCTACAAGAACGGAGCGCAAATCGGGCATAGAGGCACGTTATCGCCCCGATTATGCGCATTAGCGAATGCGCATTAAATCGCGAGTTTTATTTTGCTCCGTCCATTAAAGCGCATTTTGACTGTGTGAATAAGCGCTTATGCGCATTAACTACTTGTAAAGTGCATTTTGGACATCTCTTAATGCGCTTCACCGCCTCTCGCCGCCTCTCGTGCAGAGGGATTAGGTGTAAATGTGCTTCTGCGATTATGCGCATAATCGCCTAACCAGGTGCAAAAGCGAATCCTTGTAGAGGGGACCTTGGACCAGCCCTGATTAAGGCTGCAATCCTGACAGCCTAAAGACTGATATTACAACATTAGAAGGATAAATGTTCACCTCCCATAATGCAATGGACTGAGGACCTAACAACAGTATCAACATTTGAACGGGTAGTATATAGGCGCCACTCGCGAGTGGATAAATATATGGATATTTCACCTGCTTTTCTTGAAATTTATGCTTAATCTCCCTCACCCTTTTTTTGTTTAAAGAATGTTGTACTTGATGGAATATTGATATTTCTATGTATGTAATTTTCCATTGTTTTTTCATTTTTCTTTTCTATTTTGTTAAATTCACAATAAAAAGGGAAAAATATTATTAATTAAAAAAAGGCTGCAGACATACCAGAGACACAGTGAGACTTCCTTCTGAACAAATATTCAAAGGATTTCGCTCCATGTGGATCTAACATTACAGAATTTATAGCTGAGTCAGTTTATGCCTCATCAGAATTAGCATTTCTCCTTGCCCTGAGGGAAGGGAAGCAGCAGCAGATACATGTGAGGTCTCTCTTCTGTTTGATGCTTATTGTTTTAATAATTTTATGTACATCACGTTGGGAAGTCCACCTGAAAAGTGGTATATAAATACTGGGCTGGTTTCAGAATCTGCCTTCCGCAAGAGGTCGTCCCCATGTCAAAGTTTATCCCATTCAGCAGGGTCTCCTGATTCACTGCATAACATTTTTAGGAGGCTGGAGTGACTGCTGTGCAAAGGACGGGGTAAGGAAGTCCACTTCCGCTGATGCAGTTGATCCACCATAAATCTGGAGCCAACCCATTGTAAATACATAAAACACATTTAATTTCCACAATTCTTGGTAAGAAAAAGCATGAGCCAACCAAAATGAGGTCTTTTACATTCCGTTTATTGCAGTGGGGAGAGTTAAACTGTGGTCATGAGAGATAGGAGGTCTCAGCAGATCTGAGAGAGAGAGAGAGACCCATGCTGTGTTCTGTAGTTCTGTCTGGCAGGTCTTCAGCATGTTAATTTTCCCCCTACAGAGTGGGATGTGAGGCTGAATGGTACTGGCTCTAGATGTTCCGGGTGGCTGGAGATGCTCCACAAGGGCAAGTGGAAGAGAATTTCTAGCAAAAATTGGACACAGCAGGATGCAGAACTGGCCTGTAGGCAACTTCATTGTGGCTTCGCTGTTGGAATCCTGCAGCCCTATTCCAAAGGACCAGAAAAGCAAGAGACTTGCCTGGTGGAATGCCGAGGGAACGAGACTGCGCTCAAGGATTGCGTGTGGCAGGAGTACAACTGCACTCGCTATCCAGTTGTGACCCTCGTTTGTCAAGGTAGATACAACACTCCTTCCTGCTTATATTCTCTTTTGGCTAATCTGCGCATAAGACGAGCATTTCATTGCATGTTCACAACTGGCCACTTACGGTTCTTTGCAGGGCATTTTGATGACGCAGCGTTCCTCCCGCGTGTTTCCCGCTCTTTTTTCCATCCCAAAATAAGATCCAGAAAATCCAGTGGTTTTTTTGGGCTATAACAATACTTGCCGCCATTTCCTGCCGTGTGCAAGGAGAAGCTGAGCGATAAATACGCCCACTGTATGGGCCATGTGGTCATTGCTTGCTTCCACTTTCTTCCCCTTGTGAAGAAAGAGGAAGCTGATTGTCCCTATTCTGAGACAGAAGCAGGAGGCAAAGTGACGGGAGGGAAACGTGATTTCTCCCCCGTCTGATGATCCTCTAAGAGAGGCATAGCATTGAAGAGGGGAGGGAATGCTTTGGAAGCACCTTCACCACATTAGGTACAAATGTACCCTTTTTCTGTCCTGAGAAAGGGTCAGATTTTTTTTTCTGCAAGTGTTCAGTATGGTTCCGTTTGAACGAGAGGGGGAAACTAGCTGTAGAGGGCTCTTACCCATAGCAGGAGTGATATATTTTCCCTGCTCACAAATGATCCCAAGACACACGATGCAGCAAACTTGCTGAAACTGAGCAGTGCCTGGATGGATAGGACAAATATATTTAAATATTTCATTTATATTCTGCCTTTCATCAATAGAACTCATAGAATCAAAGAATAGTAGAGTTGGAAGGAGCCTATAAGGCCATCGAGTCCAACCCCCTGCTCAGTGCAGGAATCCACCTTGAAGCATCCCTGACAGATGGTTGTCCAGCTGCCTCTTGAATGCCTCTAGTGTGGGAGAGCCCACAACCTAAAAGTGAGACAGGGGCAGCAGCAGCAAGTGGTTGAGGATAACGTCACAGATTCATATTCAGCTTGTGATCTACAACAATTCCAAGATCCTTCTCGCTGGTCGTATTGCTGAACCAAGTATCCCCCATCTTGTAACTGTGCATTTGGTTTCTTTTTCCTAGGTGTAGAACTTGACATTTATCCCTATTAAATTTCATACTGTTGTTTTCAGTCCAGCGCTCCACCCTATCAAGATCACTTTAAAGTTTGTTTCTGTCTTCCAGGGTATTAGCGATCCCAACCAATTTTGTATCAACCGCAAATTAGATAAGCATTCCATGCACCTCCTTGTCCAAATCATTAATAAAAATGTTGAAGAGCACTGGGCCCAAGACTGAGCCCCTGCAGTACTCTGCTCGTTACCTCCCCCCAATGTGAAAAGGTACCATTGATAGGCACTCTTTGGCTCAATTCGGACGACACGATAGTCAATGGTGGGTTGACTAACCCTAACCCTAACCCTAGGGGATACTCCCCACACAACATGGTAATAAATAATCAACTGTGGTGTGGATGAGGATCAGCGCTGAGTTGACTATGGCAGCATTCGGATGACACAATAGTCAAAACAGCTGACAATTGTTTCCCCCACACCAGTTGTTTATTGTGTTGTCCAAATTGAGCCTTTGAGTCCGATTCTATAGCCAACTGTGGATCCACCTAATAGTTGTTCCATCTAGCCCACTTTTCACTAGTTTGTGAATCAGAATATCATGGGGCACTTTGTCAAAAGCTTTGTTGAAGTCAAGATATACTATCTCCATAGCATTCCCACAGTCCACAAGGGAGGTTACCCGATCAAAAAATGAGATCAGATTAGTCTGACAGGATTTTTTCTTGACAAATCCATGCTGGCTTCTAGTAATCACTGCTTTCTTTGCAAGGTGCTTACAGATTGACTTCTTTATAATCTGCTCCAAAATTTTCCCAGGGATGGATATCAGACTGACCAGTCTGTAGTTTCCAGGTTCCTCCTTTTTGTCCTTTTTGAAGGTAGGGACAACATTAGCCCTCCTCCAGTCGTCCGGCACTTCCTCTGTCTTCCATGATTTTGCAAAGATAATAGACAGTGGTTCTGAGAGTTCTTCTGCCAGCTCCTTTATTACTCTAGGATGCAGTTCGTCGGGCCCTGGAGATTTGAACTCGTTCAAAGAAATTAGGTGTTCCTTGACCATTTGTTTGTCAATCTCAAACTGCAATCCTGCCCCAACAGCTTGTACTTCACTTTTTCCAGGGGGGTCAAAGACCTGCTTTTGGGAGAAGACTGAACCAAAGTAGGATTTTTTTTTTGTCATCCGTTACCAATTTGCCATCCTCATTAAGCAGTTGAACCACCATTTCTTCCCTCTGTCTTTTACTATTCACGTATCTGAAGAAAGCCTTTTTATTGCTTTTAGCATCCCTCTCTAGCCTCAGCTCATTCTCAGCTTTAGCCTTCCTGACACCATTCTGGCACTTCTGTGCTACTTGTTTGTACTCTTCTTTTGTAGCCTGGCCTTCTTTTCACTTCCTATATGTATCATTTTTATTTTCAGGTCATCTCTAAGCTTTTTGTGGAGCCACATTGGTTTCTTCTGTTGTCTTCTATCTTTTTTCCTTGTTGGAATTGTTTGTAATTCTGCCTTTAAAATTTCCTTTTTTAAAAACTCCCACCCATCTTGGACTCCTTTTCTATTAGGGTCACTTGCCATGGAACTTTACTTACCATAGTTCTGAGTTTATTAAAATTGGCTTTCCTGAAATCCAGAGTACGCGTCTGGCTACACTCAATTTTTGCTTCCTTTAAAATCAAGAACTCAAGTATGACGTGGTCACTTTCCCCCAGAATTCCCGTAATTGCCACTTTATCCACTAAGTCCTCCCTATTGGTCAATATCAAGTCAAGGATAGCTGTCCCTTCCTCTACTTTCTGTAGGAGAAAGTTATCAGACACACATGTCAGGAATTTCTTGGAGGGGCCACTTTTGGCAGAATTTGTCTCCCAACAAATATTGGGGTAATTGAAGTCCCCCACATTGGATTTCCTTGAAACACTGGCAATTTGCTTTTCAAAAGTTTTATCCTCATCGTCTCCTTGATTAGGTGGTTGGTAGTAGACTCCGACTCCATGTTCTAACCAAGAAAGTTAAATGTAATCAATATATAATACGTATATTATTATTAAAACATTTTAAAAACTTTTTTCTAAGCTGAAGAATGCGCATAAGTAAAATATTTATATACTTCAGTATATTTTTAAATAGCCCACCTGGAGCATTATGGGAGGAGCAAGACTGATGGCTGAACCAGTGTTCACCTTGTTGTCATGTTGTCATCAGGCCTGGCTAATGGAGAATTGGTTGTGACCACTGTTGAAATGATACAGCTGCCTTGTCTCTTTCTTCCATGGGTTGAATTCATCCCTTCTAAAACGCCTTGGGTTGTATTTGTCATTTCAGATCTTAAGCAAACCACTCATGTATCACAGTTCACAACAGCAACATTGGTGACCTCATCAAAGCCTACTGGTAAGAAAAACAAGAAGCACAAATCCCCCCAAATCTTAACTGCTGATGGTGGAAGTGATCAGTGCTACAGAAACTGCAAATCATAACTGATAAAACTATAAGCCTTGAGCTAGAGTAGCCCTTTTGCTTACATAAGAGCCATTCACAGAGAGGCTGACAATCCAGTGGAGACTATTACCCATAGACATTTATGTGTATGTGTACGGCAGGGGGAGATTTTCTCTAATTCCCCCAGACCCATCTCCCTTCTGATAATACTCTAACCCAGGGTCATGAAGCTGATTGGTGGGAGATTCAAGACAGTTAAAAGGAAGCACTTCTTCATGCAACACATAGTTAAACTATAGAACTCACTTCCACAAGAGGTAGTGATGGCCACCAATTTGGATGGCTTCAAAGGAGATTGGACAAATTCATGGCGAATAGTCCTGAAGGCTATGTGCTACCTCCGGTATCAGGGGCAGTATGCCAATGTACACCAGTTGCTAGGGAACATGAACAGGAGGATGCTGTTGCACTCGTGTCCTGCTTGTGGGTTCCTGGTTGACAGCTGGTTGGCCACTGTGTGAACCGAATACTGGACTAGATGGATCCTTGGTTTGAACCAGCATTGCTCTTTGTATGTTCATTTTGTTGCCCATGCACCCAGTTTGGAGAAGTCCTTCTGAATCTTGTTCCCAAAACATGGGGGGGGGGGGGGGGAATGGTTAACAGCTGAACGCTATGCATGTTTACTGAGAATTGTAGATAGAATTGCAGCCTTAGTAAATTATGTAGCACTTTTCCTAAGAGCTCAGAGTGACTCACATATATTTATCTCCATACAGATTTGTAAGATGTTCAGTATGCCAAATCATAGATGCAAGGGAGGTTGCCTGTGATGATTATTATGTATTGTTTCTAAAGCACCTAGAATGGAGGCACATAAGACTACCCAGTGAGTTAATGGAAAAGGTTCACATTTGAACTAGGGACTTGTTTGCAGCTCATTGTTTGTGCTGTTAAACCACCATTGTGCTACAGAACTCTGCCAGTGTCTTATTCCCCTTTGACTTTTTCTCACAGATGCTCCAAGGATAAGGCTAGAAGATGGGACCTCATTATGCTCTGGGACTGCGAAGCTGAACTTTGAAGACTGCCTGGGTTTACAAAAGTGGTGGAATAGGTTGGCACCCAGGGTCTGCCAAGGAGCAAGCTGTGACGTTTCAGTGCGACTTAAGGACTCCTGGAGGCTAAAGTCTTTGCCTGCCCACTGGGAGAAGGTGCAGTTTGAGCAAAGTCATGTTACCTTGGATTGTTTGGACGGGATTAAGGAATGCTTGAGTATAACCTTGGTCAACTGCTCAGGTGAGTAAGACTGAGGGCCTGTTCAGACAACACACTAAGCCATGGTTAGGCCGCTAACCCTTTTGCAGCAAACAGTCAGTGAGCATGTTTTAACCATGGTTATGTAGCCACCAGTGTTAGGAATGGTTCACACAACACGCTAAGCCATAATGTTTAGCTCGAAATGCATAACCACCATGGCTTTGTATGTTGTCAATGGAGGAGAACACAGTCAAGCTCTCTTTTTTGCATTTCTTTTGTGATTTGAATAATGGAGAAACTGGTCTTTTATTCCACCTTAGTATTGCAAGGAGGGCAGGCAAAGGAGCAATTCTGTACATAAGGTGGCTGACTGAAGAAGAATGCTGGATTGTACCACTTCGGACTGCAGGCAAACGATTGTATTTTTGAATCCTTCCCAAGTTTAAAAAAGAAGAAGCTCCCCACATGGAGAAAACTAACACATCAGCAAAAGGGCTTTGCTAAACCTTTTTTTTCCTGGTATGCTAGTTTAACACCTGCAGGACTATTTTTTTACCTAGGAGAACATTCTAAAATATGGCTCCATTCCCACCTGCAGGCTGAAGGGGTACAGTCCAAAGTTCTACAACCTTAACGTGCCCCCTTGCAGCATGTGGAATGGCTTTTAGTTCCCTGGGCGATCTCAAAATGAGAATGGAAGTATACTGTTCATTCTCTTAACCCAGCCTGGTGTGTTGGACTACAACTACATCGTCCCCAGCCAGTATGGTCATCACATCTGGTGGTCAGCATGTTGGGGAAGATGGCCTTAACCTCTGTGCTGAACATTGCGGTTCAGAACTGGCATACTGACTGGTAGAGAGTATTTGGTAGAGAGCCTTTGAATGCTGTTTGTAGTGGAGGTGGAGAGTTGCCAGCTGATGGGCAGGGAGATCCTACCTGTACAGTCAGAGTGTCCAATATATCCAAAAGCCTGCTGAGCTCCCGCCAGCAGGGCAGAAGTGAGGGAGGAGCGGTTTTCTCCTATAATCCGTCCAGAGTTTTCTTTTCTTTTTTTTATAGCTGCTTCCCTCCCATTGCAAGCAATAGGAGGGCAAATATTTACAACAGTCCCAGGGCTGGTGTAACTTTCCCCCCTGTGTTGGGATGTGTTCAGGAACCAGGAGGGTTTGGGATCCTGTGGATCCAAGGTCTCCTCAGTCCAACCATGCCATGCCCCAGATCCACCCCATTTTCACCTATGGGTGCCTCTACAAGAGAGGTTTAATGCTCTTTGAAGGCTCATTATAAATTTTACCTCTACAAGAACAGAGCGCAAAACGGGCGTAGAGGCGCGTTATCTCTCCGATAATGCGCATTTTCGAATGCGCGTTAAATCGCGAGTTTTATTTTGCTCCGGCCATTAAAGCGCATTTTCCCCGTGTGAACAAGCGATTATGCGCATTAACTTCTTGTAAAGCGCTTTTTGGACATCTATTAATGAGCTTCGCCGCCTCTCGCCGCCTCCCGTGCAGAGGGATTAGGAGTAAATGCGCGTCTGCGATAATGCGCATAATCGCCGAACCGGGCGCAAAAGCGCATCCTTGTAGAGGGGGCCTCTCTCAACATCTGGAAGGTTGGTTGAATCTTCTGCTCTGAGGTTGAATCTCTCTCTCATCTCATCTCATCTCATAGGGGAAGAGCCAATATTTTTATGGCCCCTGGGACACCTTCTCAGGGACCATTGGACTGCACAGATAGTATGGCTTTTACAGTGTATTAGGATTGATTTATACATATAGTATAGAAGATGTGATAAAAGATGGATGTGATTTTGTTGCTCAGATATCTGGTGAATAGAAGGGGCTGATTTTGCTATTCAGTGTCAAAGGCACTAACATTTCTCTGAGGATGATATAATCTGTAATCTCGCCTTCTATTTCCAGGCCAAGACTCCAAGCCCAATACAGAGACTGTGTCCAAATCAGAGACTGTCTTAAGGGTCCTGCTAGGTCTTGTCCTCACTATAATCCTGCTGGTTATCTGTGTGCCCCCTATGTATAAAAAAATGGTGAAGAAATGTAAGTGACGATCTCTTACTGTGACTTTGAGACTAGGAGCTCCTGTCTTTGAAGAACAGTGTGAGCTGAGGATTTCTGTTCACACAACATATGGGTAAATGTCTATTTGACTTCCAGCATGGAAGCACACAGATGAGCCTAAGGTTGTCAGATAGTGGCTGCATTTGCACATCATGCTAAGCCACCCTGCGAATAAACTATGCAGTGTGGGTTGTTAATGGAATAACCCATGGTGCAATCAGATCTACTGTGGCTCCTTCCTCCGTGGTATTTTGCAAGTACACAAATGCACACTTATGGCTGTCCGATATGTTTAGTCTTGCCTTGTCAATGTAGGTTTCAGCTGTCAAAGGCAGCAAAGTAGCATATAAAAAAATTGACAAGGTGAGGCTGCATATAAGCAAATTTGTGCACACTTGACAGCGACAGGGGGAAAATAATACTAAAGGAGAGGAGAAAAGGGGTAACAGTGGGTGAAGAAAGTGCACCAAAAGGGGAACACACACAATAACTCCCCCTTACCAATGTGATTATCTCGCTTTTAAGTGTTAAGCTGACACTTCTCGGTGTTCTCTATCTTTACAATATTTCCCAGAGTCTCCAGCTACTCCAGAAAGGAGAGATACTGAGCATCTTTAAACATGCATTTTATAGCATGCTCATTACTGGCCACTCATAGATGTTCGCAAGTCATTCTGACAACGCTGCCAGCCTCCTGTGTGTCTCCCGCTCCATTTTCCATTTTTAGCGCTAAAAATAAAGCCTCAGAAAACCCGACTCTTCTGGGATATATCAACATTTGTTGGGTTTTCCTGCTGTATGCAGGCAAAGTTGTTCTACAAAATGCCCACTAGAGGGCACTGCCCCATTTAACTGCATTGAGGCTGTAGAAGCCGCGTGGTTGCTGCTCTGTTCCTCATGTAATTACAGCTTGTTGCAAAAGCAGGTGAGAGGCAGGAAGCAGAGCCACAGTAAGGGAACACGATTTTTCCCTGTCTGAAGGCGCTTTTTGTGGCTCCTTTTTGCAGTAACGGCAGCAGTAATTGCTCCGAAAGGGAGCCATGAAAAGGCGGGGAGCGAATATCTCCCCTTGCTGGACTTGCTGTAGACTCAGCATTTATACCTTTGGAGATTGCATTACCCTTCTGTCGTTCTTTTTAAAAAGTCAGACTTTCTACGGTAATAAAAAAGATGGAAGCAACACTGGAAAAATATGGGTGGGTTACAAATAGATGACAGAGAACTTTTCTACACAAGGTAGATTCCCTACTCACTGTGGTTTATAGGCCCTTTAGATAACTTCATGATCCTCCAGCTTCACTTTTGTTTTTTCAGAGCACTTTCTGGGGGGGAGGGGGAATGGAGAAAATAGGCTATTAATTCTGAAAGCACTGTTTGTACTTGTGTATTTGTGCTATTCCGCTATACCATACCTCCACCTAGAGGTTATGTAGTGGAAAAGCAGGAAAGGAAAAGCTCTTAGTGTCAAGCTCGGGTCTTAATTCTGCAACAAAACCAAAAGCAGATACACCAATTAACAATCTTGTGTGGAAAAGTTCAATGTCAAGTGGATCCTTTATAAAATGTATGTAAATGAGCCATGGCGATTCTGCAATAAATGCCTCATTTGGAAGCAGCAGGCTAGCTATCCTCCTGAAGGTAGTGGGTTTAATTCTCACAAAATGGTGGCTTCCCGCTGAACCAAAAAACCAAAAGGAGGAAAGCATCCAATTCAGAGCAAAAAACAGAGAGAAGCAGGTTCTCAGAATGTTAAGATCCTTTATTTTCAAGCCCAACGCGTTTTGGCCTATGTTGTTTTTTAAGGTCTTCTTCAGGGGGTTGATAAGAGATATCTGCAGAAATACTCTTAAGAGGACGATAGTCTCCTATGATAATTATGATATAGTCGCCAATAATTATCGTAGGAGACTATCATCCTGTTAGGAGAATTTCTGCAGACATCTATTATCAACCCCCTGAAGAAGGCCTTTAAAAACAACATACGCTGAAACGCGTTGGACTTAGAAATAAAGGATCTTAGCATTCTGAGAACTGGCTTCCTGCTGAGCCTGGGACATGTGCCAACTCTAGCACTGCTCCATGTACTGTGTATCAACACCATAAAAACTGTTGAGCCTTCACCATATCTTTTTTTTTTAGTCATGCTATTTGGGGAAGAGGTTTTATTTTTGCCTATGTTTTGCTTCATCACTTATCACCTATCAAACTTCCCTTCCCTCCACCCCGCTGCAGATTCCAAGAAGAGACAACACCAATGGATTGGCCCCAGTGGAGTGAACCAAAATGGTAAGGAACCAACATTCAGGACAAAGGGCAGAACCTGGAGTCTATCTCTTGATCTAATTTCACATGCAAAACCAAAAAGGAAAGAGTGCGTGTGAATCTCTCATAACACATATGGTTAACATTAATGCAGAATAGACAAGGAAAGAGAAAATAAATATACATTCTAGTCAATTCAGGTTTTAAATTCTCATCATAAAGTAGTGTCTGGCTTCCCATGTACAAATGCCCTTGTTGGCAGTACCTAACCTGCAACTGTGGCCAGTTTGACCTCAGACGGATATACATCTTTGGGCTCCTTGACCCACTAACAGGATGTCTTTTGGTCAACCAGTTGGTTAAGTGGTTTACAACAATAACCACTATTTCCTTCAGTGGATTGTTCTTAAATCCTGTCTAAATAATAATATAAAGACCTCCTGCCAGCATGCAACCCTCCAACCTCACAGCAGCATCTCTACTATATTTTTTGATGGAGAAAGTTTCAGACATGGAAGAGGGAAATGACAACCTTGGGGTACAGCCAACAATTGACTGACAGCATTAAGCTTTGGGTTGGGTTAGCTTTTGCTGCAGCAAAAAGGCACCTATTTGAACTATTGAGTCTAAAGCACAGTTTTCTGTCTGATGATGAGGGTAAGGTCACTCCAAACTCCATCTTTCTTTGTCGCTATAAAATATGGCCAGTGATATATTTGTGTGGGCCTTCTCATCTTCTATGGGCCACAAAGGATCGGAACATAAGACACCTCAAAGTTCATAACATCTAGACCTCTGTAAGTGTTTCAGACAAGATGTTGGATGATTTCTAGGAGATACATGTTTAAGCCTGCCTGGAAGGTACACCCACTGGCCTATGAACTCCATCTCTTACTTCTAACCAGCAGAGGAGTGGTGATTATTCAGTGATGATGAAAAGGCACTGCCTAAACATACTTATCATATGAATAGAATAGAATTTATTATGGTCGCAAGACCAGCAAAGTAGAGCAGCACTATAAACACAGTCATATTCACAAGGCCAACAAGATAAGGTGCAATAATATCAAAAAAGTAATAATTAATTAAAAATACAGATAAACAGTAAAAAAAATTTTTAAATTAATTGAATTGTACATATCCTTCTCATAATAATATAGGATTTAAAACATTAAAAATTAAAACATTAAAACATTATCACTGTCCGATGATATCCCACGCTGGCATGCAATTACAACAGCACAGAATCTAGCCGCCTTGGGAGTTATTTGACAATTCTGGTCAGCCAGGAGATAATCTGTATAAAACACATCAGATCTGGCTGGTATACATTGTAAGATAGAGATAATAAAAATGTACCGAAGATCACAATAGAAGGAGCAATACCGCAGTACATGGCCCACAGTCTCTACCATGCTAGATTATATGTATATAAAATTTTATTACAATCATAGACCAGCAACATTTGCACATTCAATTTTAGATTTTACCACATTCATATCATTCCTTACCATATAAGTGTCTCATTTTATGCAATTAAAAGTAGGTACATATATCAAATCTGTCTGCCTTGCTATTATTTACCTACTACTTTTCTACGACACGTGATAGCTGCTGCACAAAATCTGGCTACTTTTGATGTAGTTTGAGCATCCCGATCCGTTAACAGATAATCTAAGTAAAATATATTAGATCTCCCTGGGAATTTATCTATAATCGGTGTAATCAGGGAGATCCTGAGCTCCTTATAGAACTGGCACTGTAACAACACATGGCTTATTGTCTCTATTGCCCCTGTCCCACATGGGCATACTCGTTCATTATAAGGTATTTTCTGGAATTTTCCCTCCAACAATGCGGATGGCATAACGTTGAGCTTCGCCCATGTATAGGCCTTTCTAAGCCTAGGAATAGTTAAGTTTATTAAGTATATGTTTCGCAGTTAATCTTGGCATTCAAAGCAGGCTGGCTGAGCTCCAGCTAAAGTTCTGGTCCCAAGGCGCTTTGGAGTCTTGGAGGATTTTCAGACGGATGGGAAATCGCGTTTCCTTACCGTTGCTCTGCTTCCTGGTTCTCTTCAGCAATAGGGATGAGCAGAATCACACAGAGAAGAAAGCAGCGACCACGTGGCCCATTCAGTTTAGTGGGACAGCACCCTCTAACTTCTCCTGCACACGGCAGGAAATAGCAACAAATATTGCTGTAGCACAGAAAAGTCAAGTTTTAGGGGTCTTATTTTGTGATGGGAAAAAGTGCAGAAGGAGCAGGAGACACTCAGGAGGATCACTGTGTGGTCAAAATGACCTGTGAACAACTGTGAGTGGCCAGTCACAAGCGTGCTATAAAACGCTCGTCTGAAGAAGCTCCCAGTGGGAAAGAAATACTGACAACCTACTAATACATTATTACCTGCAGCATCATTAAACTGAAAGCATCCGGCATAAAGGAAGTGCAACATAATTCTAGGCAGTCAGAATGGCATTAACTTCCTAGAAAATATGAGGATTTCCATTTCCTACTATAGCTAAAATACGGAGCATTGTTAGGGCTGAGCATGATCATATTACTTATTTAATTCTGCAAATGCCCATTCTGACTGTTATGGTTAGAGATCTTGTCCAATAATCACAATTCCACTGATTTACACTTATATCTGAAAAATAGTAGCAGAGTGATAAACTTGCACATGTGCCTGTGTTCTACTGCTATGTGTGATCATCAATAAACTCAACACAGTATGAGCTTTTACTCCCTCTAGAGGCAGGAAATAGCTACTCAAGAAGACATGATATTAGGCTGGCCTAGTCCTGTTCTTGCTCTTTATAACTAAGCCGAGCAAGCCCGTCTAAGGGCCTAAGCTAGGCGGACCATATGAAAAGGAGGACAGGGCTCATATAACTTTAACAGTTGTAGAGAAAAGGGAATTTCAGCAAGTGTCATTTGTATGCAATTAGTTCCTGGTGAAATTCCCTCTTCATCACAACTGTTAAAGGTGCATGTACTATACTAGAGTGACCAGATACAAAAGAAGGCACCTTTAACTGTTATGATGAAGAGGGAATTTCACCAGGAACTAATTGCATACAAATGACACTGGCTGAAATCCACTTTTCTCTACAACTGTTAAAGTTATATGAGCCCTGTCCTCCTTTTCATATGGTCAGCCTACCTAAGCTATATGTAATGTTGTATGTTGGCAATTAATATGTGTAGTTTTTTTTAAAAAATAAATAGTAGCAGTAGAGCCCCCAGTCAGGATGTGTGTGTTAACTCTTCCTCCTCAGTCCAGATGAAAATCTAGACTGTAAGATGTATGCACACATATTAAAAAGG
The DNA here is from genome assembly GCA_029215795.1 of Anniella stebbinsi. Classification (NCBI taxonomy): domain Eukaryota; kingdom Metazoa; phylum Chordata; class Lepidosauria; order Squamata; family Anniellidae; genus Anniella; species Anniella stebbinsi. The sequence continues at coordinate 262,967,384 of JARDYH010000001.1, forward strand.
TAACATAAATGTCTACTAGCAAGTTACAAAAGCTGATCTAAAAACGGCGGTGGCCTTTTCTTTTCTGAGAATATGCCTGTTTATGAATTCTGTGGCTTCCAAACATGTTATTGTTGGAACATGAACACTGAGTGAAGTTCACACATCATGGTGTTCACTGGCCTGCCAGTCTGCTCATATAAGGAAAATGTCATTTTAAAAGTAAGAATGAAGAGCAACCCTCAATCAGCACCCCCGCCCCAGCCAGTTTTAATTGGAGCTAAAGCCAGGAGACCCACATGTTCCTATTAATGAAGGATTTCAGGTTTCCCTTTTTAATAAAGCAATACAATATCTCTTTAGCTTAAAGATGAGGAATTTTCTGGAGAGAGAGAGTGATTCCACACTATGCTTTTATTTAGTTTCATTCCATCGCAACAGCTCTGTCGCCTTCCAGCCACGTCCTGAAAGCCAGGTTGTTAAGGAAGAGGAGAATAAAGCCTTCAAGAAAAACTCTTACCTCTCACCTTATGCAGGTAACATACAATAAGCAGGGTATAAACTACTACAACACAGCCTTCTCCAACCTGGTGTCCTCCATATGTTTTGGACCAACTCCCATCTTCCTCAGCCAGCACAGTCAATGGTTAGAAATCCTAGGAGTTGCAATCCAAAGTGTCTGGAGGGCACCAGCTTGGGGGAAGTTGCTGTAGTATTTTTATGTATTTTATTGTTGTAAGCTGCCTTGGGAGGGCTTCTGCCCTGAAAGGTGGCCAAGAAATGCTTTAAATAAATATAGTGTATATTGCATTATTTACTTTTTAAAGTCACTGGTGGTGTATGGATGTTATTCCAAAGGATCCTAGCTCCATTGCAGACCAGACTGACACTGATTAAATCAAATTAGTTTACCATTCAAATTTCTGATACTGAGCAAATGTGGGGGATACAACAATATCTCAACTAAACTGACAGCACCAGAGCCACTGACAGCCTTCTGTGCCAGACGTTGAGGGGTGTGTCACTCTAGATCTTTCTCTTAGTTCTGTGTGGTTCACCCAGAGCTGTGGCTGAGCACTATGTAGGCTTGGCCCCACGTGCATGAGCTATGGTGAGTTTCAGGCAGGCACGCCCCCTTTCTTCCACTCTCCTCCCTTTGTGTTCAGCAAGTTCCTAGCTGACTTCGGTTCTCGTATTTTGCCATTACATGGAAATGTGCAAACTCTACTGTGCTGACAAACTACATTGTGCACAAACTATATTTGCCCACAAACCAGAAGCAAACTCTCCTTTGCGATTTGGGTTTATTTGCCACCTTTGCACACAATGTGCAAATGTGCCTGGGGGGTGGGAGTGTCAGCACAGGTCCAGTCATAGGAACATAGATTCCTCTGAACATTTTTCAGGAAATGATAAATTCATGGGCACAAGCGAAGTCGGGGCCGGTGCGGAAATGATCTCTGGTGGTGGAATACTGCTGCGTGGTCAGTCACAATTCGCAGAAGCAATGCGACTACGTGTCCATACGTGCCTCTACAATGATGAGCTCCGTAACATTGCGAAGCAGGGAAATGTAACTGCGCATCTGTGTACATGTGGAGAACCAATTTTTAAAAATAAAATTAAAAGGCTTTCATCGCTCCAGTGTAGCATTTACACTGACCTTAAACTGTGTGACTTGATAAAACAAGACTAATCATGTCACAATAGTTGATGATGTTCCATTCTGCTTGTGGGACTCTGCCCACACAACCTCGAACTAATGCGATTTCAGGTGCTGTTTGCCCCATGAAAGCTTTTTTTTTTAATGTATACTCCCACTTTAATGGTTAGATGTGCCATGAAAGGAGCAAATTCGAATTCATGAAAATCGCATCAGAAAGTGTCTCTGTCTAGATGGGGCCTTGTAAACACTTTTCAACATCATAATTATTTATGGTGGTGCTGTGATGAAAGGAGTTAGAAGCACTCACTTCTGACCGCAAGGATAACAGAAGCAGAAGGCTTTACCTAGCCAGTAGGATCAGTACACCTTCACTGTTCTTAACAACCGTGGGACCTATGAAGATATTTAACTCTGCAATGGCAAAAATGAACAGGAGGTTTCTGTTAAAGTCAAGCTACATCCATTCCTTTTGCACAGACTTGGGCACATTCCAGGGAAAGTCTCTTTATGCTGGATCTCTGTTTCTGTAATTCCATCTTCATATTTTATTATTATCTTTCTTATTCTATTCCTTGTAACACATAGCTCCAAGGCAAATGGATTGGTTAGTTATCCAGCAACAATAGCAAGCATAATATGTGATAGATTGTGGTGAAAAGCAATTGTTTTAATGTATGGCTGTTAGCTACCTTGAGCTAGGTACATAAATGTTCTAAAGGAAAGAAAGGTGATTTAATAAAGAGAAGATGCAATTACTGATTTTTGTGCAATGATATTGCTAAGGGAGTTCCTTGGACTATAAAAGCATTTTGGCATATCTCAGTTTTATATTAACTCTTGCATTTTGGCATTTCTCTGTGACGTGGCGCCTTTTGAAACAGATTTTTGTCACCACAGCTCTGGAAAGGGCAACCAACCGATCTTCCAGCCCTTTGGACAACTCCTCTGACAGCGATTATGACTTAAGTTCTGCACGGCAGCTGTAAAAATCTGACAGGTATGGTTGACTGTTCCTTGTCCCTCTCCCACCCAAACTGATCACTGATAGGGATGTTTGAGAAATTCATTTCAATTAGTTTTTGACCAGGATTTACCCAGTTCACACCTCCCAGACTAAACACCCAGTCGAACACTGACCACAGATTGTCATACATCTGTGTGTCATACGCACATTTCCGAACTTGCAGTGTGATTCGTGGATCCCCAAAAATATACTCAACAACATGTGCACGTCTGAAAAAATGTGCAAGCATCCTTTTGAAAAATGCACACGAACACACTTTAAATCAATGGGGGAAGAATGCATTTCAAAAATTCATGGATCAAATTGTTGCATACATTTGAAAAAAATATGCACACAAATACGCATGAATTTTCATGCGAAAAGATAAAACAATTATTTCAATCTGATAAGGACACACAATGGAACAAGTTCGGAGTGGAATTTGGATAACTTTTGCAAACTTGTATTTTGCTTGTACGCACATCCCTAATGATGTTTTTCATATCCTTAGGATAAAAAGTCACTCTCAGGTTATAGCATAAATTTAAACGAGTCTTGGGGGTGGAGCAATGAAAGTAGGGTGACCATATGAAAAGGAGGACAGGGCTCCTGTATCTTTAACAGTTGTGTAGAGAAGGGAATTTCAGCTGGTGTCATTTGTATGCATGCAGCACCTGGTGAAATTCCCTCTTCATCACTGTAGTTAAAGCTGCAGGAGCTATACTAGAGTGACCAGGTACAAAAGCGGGCAGGGCTCCTGCAGCTTTAACTATAGTGATGAAGAGGGAATTTCACCAGGTGCTGCATGCATACAAATGACACCAGCTGAAATTCCCTTCTCTACACAACTGTTAAAAGTTACAGGAGCCCTGTCCTCCTTTTCATATGGTCACCCTAAGCAAATGCCAAAGGGGAAGAATAACCAGTGGGGCTCCCCAGAGCAGTCACTCGCCCTATGGCTTTCCTCAAAGATCCTCAGAAGGTGAGCGAGGGGGGCAGTCTCTATGAAAAAACTCCACTGGCTGTAAAAAGTAGCCTGTGTACCTCAGACAGGCCAAAATGCCTGGCTCTTGGAAGTCCTTCCTTAGAGCATTGTGGGAGGGGGCAGCAGCAGCAGCAGCAGCAACAGTGCAATCTCAATGGGGAGGTAGGTGAGAGATGGGAGAGGCGGTCAGGGCAGGCACGGTACGGGAAATTCAGCACATGGGAGGTAGAGGGAGACGTGGCACATGAAGCCCCAGCAGGTAAGTGCCTCGCACCCGCCCCGCCCCCCCCCCCTGCGCATCTGTGCCGCCCCCCCCCGCCCCGCGCTCCTTACCTGCTGGTGCTGGGGCTTCCCTCCGTGCTCGGAATCTACTGAGAAACAGGCTTCCTGGCCTGTCTCTCAGTAACGCGCCGAGTGATGACGTTATCACCCGGCGCGCTACTGAGGGACAGGCCGTGAAGCCTGTTTCTCAGTAGATTCCGAGCACGGAGGGAAGCACCAGCACCAGCAGCAGCAGGTAAGGAGCGCGGGGTGGGGGGGCGGTGCGGGTGCGCAGGGTATTTACCTGCTGGGGCTTCCCTCCGGTGCTCGGAATCTACTGAGAAACAGGCTTCGGCAAAGCCTGTTTCTCAGTAGATTCCGAGCACCGGAGGGAAGCCCCAGCAGGTAAGTGCCCCGCGCACCCGCGCCGCCCCCCCACCCCACGCACCCCCGCGCACCCCACCTGCCCCACGCCGCCCCCCCGCACCTGCGCCGCCCCCCCCCCCCGCCCCGCGCTCCTTACCTGCTGCTGCTGGGGCGTCTGTTTCCCTCCGTGCTCGGAATCTACTGAGAAACAGGCTTCGCGACCTGTCCTTCAGTAGCGCGCCGGGTGATGACGTCATCACTCGGCGCGCTACTGAGGGACAGGCAGCGAAGCCTGTTTCTCAGTAGATTCTGAGCACGGAGGGAAGCGGACACCCCAGCCGGTAAGTGCCTCGCACCGCCAGCCTCCCGCCACCACCGCGTGACCCCCCGCCGCCCCGGTTTGCCCCCGCCGCCCCCCGATTGGCCCGGCTCGCCCCAGGGCCATCTGGTCACCGTTTTGGGGGGCTAAATTTCTGGATTTGGCCCCCCAAAACGGTTTTTTCCGCCCGGATGCGGATTTGCTCCCCATTTCCCGGGCATGTCCGGACAAATCCGGGCGTCTGGTCACCCTAAATGAAAGAGCATGATTTCCAAACTTCATTGAAATGTATGGTGTAGGCAAAACCTTAGACTTAAGTTATGTGGCAGGCAAAAATATCATCTTATGATGGATAACACTGTAAATTGTACTAGCTGCATTGTGGCTTCTTAAACTCTGTCTAGTATAAATTTCATGGAGTTCATGTTCTGCCTTGCAGGCACAAGTAGAATTCAATACAAGGAAGAATTGAAGAAGAAAACACGTGATCCTAAATATCTGTTTCTTCTCGCAATCACTATGAAAGACCATCTGCATCCTCCCTGGAACCATATTTCTTTACCTTCAGAGAGATGTGATGGCAAAGCCATTGCACCTCCTCTTCCATACACTGAGAATGAGTCTCTGCTGCCAATCACCCACTCCAAATCTCAAGTGGTGGAATTCCATTGTGTCCCTATATGAAGTACTAGAAAATGCCCTTTGGGCTTAAACTCCATAAGTACAGTGGTGGACAGCTAGATCTTCCAGTGGCAATCTTTGGTTTTTTTTGTTTTTGTTTTTTTAATAGAATTTCTGCTCGTTGAGGGACTGAGTGTCTCTACTTGAGCATCCAAAAGAATGCGGAGGTCCCTGGCAGGCACCAAGCAGGTAGGGGTTTCTAACAATGTAACAGCAAAGTTTCAGGAAAATTCAGCACACATGCGCAGGGCAGGGCCTTTCACAGGCAGTGGAGTTGGCTGGTTGATCTGGCTCTCTGTTACAGTAACATTTAAAAATCAGGGAAAGCTGACATTTGAACAGGACAGGACTCCTCTTTAGAAAGTTTGCAAGCACAATAGCTTGTTCCTGTATCTAATGTCCAATTGCCTAAAGTGGAATATTATACATTTATGAATAATAGATGTGCTATAACTGAGCAAATATAGAAACCGTTTATAGTGGGTTTTAAATAATTGTTACATCTATTTGTTTTGTCTTTGAATACAGCTGTAATTTAATTTGTAAGTAGTTTTTGTTCTTGTTTATAACTGAAAAGATAATAAAAGTAAGAGGGGGTAGCATATATATTTGTATTTGAGTATCCATACAAAGGTATATTAAGATGTCTCAAAGTTAGTTGGTATACTGTACATACATTGATGCTGAGGAAGGTTTGACCTCTAATTCTGGTCAATGCAAATTTCCATACATTTCAAGAACAAGATAAATAATGTAACTATCATCCAGTTGATTCTTTCACAATTTGGCTTTCCTCGAAGAAAATATTTAAACTGATGGACTCTGCTGTTATATAGAAAGTTCAAATCATGAAACATGTATTGCTCACTTCAACCAAAAAGTTCTACTGTTGAAGGATCAGGTGTTTTTAAATATCTTGTAAGTTGCACCGATATCTTTATGATGAACCTCACATTCAAATGTGCTTAAATGCAAACTCCTCTACCTGATGCTCAAATCACTTTTGTAAAAGATCAGTACCTGAAAAGATGGCTGCATATAATTATACACTCATGTAATCCTCTGAGAGGGCCAGCGGGCTGGAGTGCTGGCCTCATATCACAGACATCTGTTCATATCCCCAATCAGCCATGAAGCTCATTAGGTGACCTTGGCCTCATCATCTTTCAAATTAACCTACCTGGATAGGATTGTTAAGAGGATAGTGTGTGTGTGTGTGTGTGCACGCGCGTACGTGCATATGAGAGAGAGAGAGAGAGAGACCAATGCTATCCACAGCTCCACTGAAAGAAATTGGGAAAATAGAATTAAAAAATTAAAATGTGGCTTCCTTTAGGAGTGAAATTGACTAACCAGAAACGTGTTCTGTTTTAGATCATTTCACCCACTCCATTGGCCCCGTTCACATCTCACAACCCAAGTTTTGTTTAAACTCTGGGTTGTTGAGAACAAGTGAGCATGCTGGTGCACACTGCCAGGTGACCTCTGTCCCGAGGTTGTTTAGTGTTCCATCCAAACTGGACCTCTGGTAGACAAACTAGAGAAACAACACTACAATAAATCATGGGTTATTTCCCTGACTTCAGGCAGCATGCACCACTACACTGCTGTGTTAGTGACAGCCTAGGTTAAAAAAAAAGCCAGGGTTGTCATGACATGCGAACCAAGCCATTGACTTGTATGGGATTAGGAGAAACAGTTGAAATTATGAAGCAAAAACCTGGAACAAATAGATTTTGAATAAACTCTTAAAAATCAGTGAAACTAGTGCCACTTTTCAGTCAGCTTTCACAGTATTAACTCAAAAAGAACTTTTTCACCCCCAACTTCTCCCCGCCCAGGACTAATTTTAGTGTAAAAATGAGAACTATTTTAAGATTGTCTTCGTTGGGAATACTGACAAATGTTTCTCCCTACATCAAATTCAGTAATTCAAACAGTGTCCCAGGGCCCATAGGAGAGTTCAAATTTCCCTCTCAAACATCAGCAATGTACCTCTGATCTCAGAAATCCAGTGTTGGTTCCCATCCTCCTGGCCCCCATGGATCTTTCCATGGCCCTTTCCCCTCTTACATCGGAGGGGGTATGGTTGGATCTGGGCATGATGTGGGCACAGCAAGGGAGACACTGGTCCTACAATATCCCAAACTCTCCCACCCCTCTTCCACACCCCAAACACTGGGAAAAATTTAGACTAGATGAAGAGCTGGTCCAAGTGCTTCCGAAATAGGGTTGTTTAGAAAAGCTGGGAAGGAATAGCAAATATTGCTCCTCCCTACCTTTTGCCCTGTGGGAGGGGCGGTCGGAACAATAAGATTGCCCTGTCTGAGTTTTAGAGCGGAGAATGTCCCAAACCTGCTCGCTGTATTGAAGTTTCTGTCTCATTGTTCATAGTGATACAACTCCAATACAAAACAGATTGTTGTTGCTTCTGAACTTGAGCCACTTCCTTTAAGTGCTCCTGAGGTGAAAAATAAGCTGGTCTTCTCCAGAGCAACCCATGTGTGGTCACCACCAGGATTCAGAATACAACACTGCAAATGTACATCAGCCATCAAAACCCTGGAAATGACATGAAAATTGCCAACCCCCTCTTCAGTATTCAATTATGAAGCCCCAAAATGCTCTATGGTGGCTTGATCAATTTAGTTTCGTCTGGAGCATCAGCAACACAATAGGATGGCAAATATTGAGGTGCTAGAGTCCCCCCAGCTGCTGAAACATCTGTTTCCTTGTTGTTCCAAGAATTCTGCATAGATAGAATTCTTTCCTCACAAGATACGTCCTGAACAAAGTGTCTGTGTTGCAGTTGGTTACATTTTATTTTTGTTTGCATTGCCTCAAATTGATTCTGTATTGTGTATTTACTGTACATTCCAAATATACCCATGTATATCTGCATACCTCTACAAATGACAACATTTTAATGCAACATTACAAAAATAAGAAAAGGGAGTGAAATATGAGATATTGCCATAAGACTGTGAAGTTGCTATGGCTGTTTAAGGTCAGAATTAAAACACCATCCATAGCAATCAATTCCTCTGCTTTCTGGAATCCTTTTAAACATTCATTTTAAAAAGCAAACTTGTTCCCTTCCCCTTTTCTTTGGGCAAAACACATCTCCATTACTGCCACCTTTCTTAAGGTCTAGTGTTAGGTGATCACATATTAGGTTCAATCAAAGTTGGGGTAACAGGCATTAACGAGTTAAATAGTATAGGCAAGGTAATTACTTAATTACAGAACAACATAAATCAAAGTTAAAGGATGATAGCACAATAGCTGAAAACAATAAGGGCAGATGGGATGTGGAAATTGCAATACATAAGATAGAGGAAACAAGGTGTTGAAGGATGCTGAGAAGGGTTAAGTTTATTGGTCTATGGGGAGGATAGATGCACAGATAGATCACTCAAGTATGGCAAAAACAAGAGGAAATGCCATATCGTATAAAGAGCCTATGACTGTGCAAGATGAACTGTGGCCTTATTGACACAAACTAGGAGACATCAAAGGGAAGATGTTAGGAAGTAAGAAAAAGAATCAATATCAACCAGTGACAGCTTCATTTCCAGAAGTCATAATTATAAGCCTGTGTGCAAATTCATCAAGTTTTATTACCATAATTACTCACAGATATGGAATTGCTTCCATCAAATTCCAAAAGCAATCAACCTGGTCAACTCTATTAGTAGTCCATTTTTTAAAATAAATAAATTACGGGCAAGCAAGAGGATAAAGTGCTGAGCAAAGCCATTTCGATTTCCATTAGATCCGCTCTGTTCTCTCTACTGGTAGCCAGTGTTTTTTCTCGTCTAAAGAAGGAAGGGGGACAGGGAACAAAGGGTAGGGAGAAGCCTTCCTCATCCAAATCCTCTGTTACACTCAGAGGTTAACAGAGAAAAGGAGCTGGATATGTCGGCAGCAACAAATGCCTATAAGCTTCAGTGAAGTATACCAATGGATAGGGACGCTAGCATTTTGTCCATTATTCCCGAATACGAAAATGCAAAGTGATTTCGCTTCTTATAAGCCAGCCTTTCTGGCCCACCTTCAAACAGTTCTAGTTCACATCTTCCACATACCTTATACAACTGTCTGGTCAGTGGGGAGAATATAGAGGAAATAAACCACGGGAAAGCCAGAAATGGTGGCAACCAACTGGACAGGAGGAACAGGGGAGATAGCTAACCTCTATGGCAGTGAGGGGGAAGCTATGGCCCGCGGGGCCTCCCCATCCAGCCTGAGGCCTCTCCTCTCACTCCCACCCCCCATACAGCAATTAGGCTTTCAAAGGCACAATCCTTTTAAGGGCGCAATCCTATACATGGCTGGCTGGGGAATGCTGGGAGTTGTAGGACTTTTTTCCATCTAAACACACACAGGGTTGTGCCCTAAAAAGCCCAACTGCCATATTGGGGGCATGCAAAGGGGTTTCTGCTGGGGAGGGGAGGGCTATCCTTCCCTGCACATTGTGACCCCTTGCAAAATTGTTCCCCACACAGCAAGTTGGCTTTTAAAAAACCTCCACCATTACCACCACTTGAGGGTTTTAAAGTCTAATCATTGTTCGAGTGAGTGAGTAATTTGGGCAAGTATAGCTGGGAAGGAAATGCTAACGGTCCCATGCACTGTGCCACCCCCACCCCAAGTTGATCTCTGTACGCAGCAATTAGGGTTTTAAAAGGTTCTATTGGTGCTCACGGGAGCACTATTTAATTCTAAGTGCTGGGCAGGGAAAGCAAGGAGTGGAGGGGAGAGGAGAAAGGAGGGAAGAAAGAAATGCAACAGAGCCAGGAAAGGGCTGGAAGAGAATTGAATGAAAGGACTGCGGGTGAAAGAGTGGAGTACTGGTCCCGCCTACCCCTGGGAGGTTTTGATTGGAACTGGGAGACGTTGTGATGCAGGGTTTGTTTCTCTGCTGTTTTACCTCATATACCACTTCTGAAGCATGTCAAAGACTAGGCTATGCCCTCAATTTACTTCCTAGTATTCCCTTAGTGCCAGGAGATATCATATATTCCTTCCTTCCCTGAAAGCATGTGTTTTACATCAGAAATACTTGACAGAGTTCTCCCTGTCATGGGTCCTGTGTAAAATAAGTGTATAGAATTCTTTATATATTCTAACATACTAAAGTAGAAAACTGCACACACACACAGTCGTGCACATACAAACACACACAGGACCAGATCCAAGCTGTCGTGAGTAAGTATGTCTCAAGCAGCTCAATTGGAACAATGCCTGTATAGCTCAACTAAGAGTTTGTGATTATATTTGAATTGGGTACTATGGCTTGAACTGACTGCTTGTTCAGAACACCTGGACATTACGGTGTTGCCCACAACTTTCCCAAGGGAGAAGTTCCTTCTCAACTCTTAAAGCATTAAACCACACACACCTTCAATATAATGCTTACACAAGTAGGCCCCTCAGGATGACACTCCCAGGTCTGCAGATTCGGCCTTATTAGCTAGCAAGAATCAATTTCTCAGGTTACTATATAAAAGAATACTGACTGGAAATCCTGACTAGTATCCTGACCAAGGGCCCCGAGGAGGCAGAGGTGGTGCTGGATATCCAAAGGACGGACTTGGGCCTGTGGGATATGGAGCCTGGGAGGGAGCGGGGAAGGTAGGCACTGGAGGCTGAGTAGGATAGGGGCACTGTGGCCTCCCTCCTGGTTGAAAATGTGGAGGCTGAGGGAACCCCGTCCCTGAAGATGGAGCCCCATGAGTGGGCTGGGGGTATCCTGGTCCAGAAGGAGGTGCTCTGGATGGAGACCAAGAATAGCCAGGGTATGAAGGTGTATCTCCTACCCGAGACTGGGGTACTGAACCACCAGAAGACAGAGATGGATATACAGGGCCTGAGGGTGATTTATAAGGAAACGGGGGTTGGATTCTTGGTTGAGAGGAAGCAACATGTCCAACCAAAACAGGTGTTCCAGCAAATGGAGCTGGTTGGAGAGCTCCATAAGATGAAGTGCCAGTAGGCATGCAAGGGGCTAGACTGTAAGGTAAAGGAAAGGGCGGTCCCCCAGCTGAGCTATTCTGGGGCTGCTGAGTTACAGGCCCAGAAGGTATGTCTGAAGGAGGCTGGTGGTTGAATTCAGCTTTGTTTGCTGGTTCTTGTGAAGACCGAGGTTTCCTTAGCACTTCCTGAAGCTTCTCCACTTTCACCCGTCGTAGATGGGATAACTTCCTCATGGAGGAAAATTGCTCAAGGAATGTCTCCAGAGACACTTCACCCTCTAGGAACTTTTCAGCCATTGTCTGGAATGCAAAAGAGAATTAATGCAATACTTCCATTTGAAATAAGGAGCTCAAACTTTCTTGCAATGAATACTTAAAGACATGAAAATATCTCCAGTCTTTTGTTATTTCACTGGGTCTACCTGAGAGAAGGTGACATGCCATATTTGCAATGGATGACCCCAGAAGCTCATGAAAAAGTAATGCTGGATGACTTTACTAAGAGTAAAATAGGTGAGAGGAAAAGGTAGAACAGAGTTTAGGGTTTTTGTTTGTTTCTTTTTGGGTGACAGCTCAGCAGGACTCCCAGAAACTGGATCTTTGCACATAATAAAATTGGGGCAGAAGTAGTAGGAAAGTGACTTGGAGGCACTAAAGACTCATTGTCTTAAGAGGTAAGGGAGGAGAGGCTTAAATGAGCAGCGATCATTTAGCTGGGTATTCCTTACAATTCCCTCTAGTGGTGACAGCTGACAAGTACAAGTCTTTTGTCAGTAGGGAAGAAACAAGGAGATTTTTCAGGGTTTTTTTCTAAATAACTTCAGATTTTTATCTGTCTGGAATTTCCCAGGAAGAACTAGAAGGCTGTCCCCAATCTCTCTCTCTCACGCACACACACCAGCACGGACAGTCAACCGAAGGAGCACAAAGCACTCTGTATTGCACCAATTGGAACAAGAGATGGCATGATTACACATTCTGTTTCCCCATGATAACTCACAATGAAACAGATCAGATAGGATCCTGGACCACCTCAGGCAACTGTCCACTTCAGATTGCATTATTCTATTGGTGGCCAAATTTCCTAAGTCCTCAGTTTTGAGCACATCGGCAAGGTCCTTGCACAGGTGATTGCAGGACAACTCCAGGCACTCTTGAATGAAATGGATTATCTAGATCCGTTTCAATTGGGCTTCAGGTCTGGTTTTGGAACAGAAACTGCCTTGGTTGCCCTGTGGGATGACCTTTGCCGGGAGAGGGATGGGGAGTGTAACCCTGTCTTCTCTTGGACCCCTCAGTGGATTTCAATACCACTGACCATGGCATTCTTCTGGACTGATTGCCTGGGCCGGTAGTTGGGAGGCACTGCGCTGCAGTGGTTCTGCTCCTACTTGGATGGCCAATTTCAGGTGGTGGTGCTGGGGGATTATTGCTCTGTGCCTTGGTAATTATGTACAGGGCTCTATTTTATCCCCCATGCTGTTCAACATCTACAGAAAACTGCTGGATGAGGTTATCCAGAGATATGGGCTGAGGTGCAATCAATATGCGGATTAACACCCTGCTCTACCTCTCTTTTTCATCAAATCCAAGTGAGGCAGTGGTTGTTTTGAATCAGTGCCTGGGCATTGTAATGGACTGGAAGAAGGCCAATAAACTGAGACTCAATCCAGACAAGATAGAGGTACTGTTACTGGGGGGTTCATCTGCCCAGCTAGGTGATGTTTAAACTGTTTTGGAGGGGGTTTCACTCCCCCTAAAGGATCAGGTTAATGGTTTAGGGGTGCTTCTGAACCCAGAACTGTCACTTGAGGCACAGGTGGACTCAGTGACAAGGAGCACCTTTTATCAGCTTAGGCTGATATACCAATTACACCCTTATCTGGACAGATAGCCTAGCTACAGTTATGCATGCTCTGATAACCTCTCATCTGGATTACTGCAATGCATTAGTTGTGAAGCTGCCTTTGAAAATGGCCTGGAAACTTCAGCTGGTCCAAAACAGAGCAGCCTCACTTTTCTGCAGCTGTCCAGGACTGCCACAGACTCTTGCTGCTTGCACTGCTTATGATAGCAGTACTGCAGGCTGGCTACCTATATCCTAGCAAATAAAATAGGCCCATTAAAGTAAAACAGTTGAACATTATCACAAAAATGGAATGGAGAGAATGGAATGGAGAGATTATTTCCAAAGTAGTTGAAATTCATGTTGTGAGAACTGAGGAGAGAGACAGTCCTGGCTGATAGTCTGGGTCTATAGCACGAGGGCAAAAGGGAGAAACGCTCAACGTTGGAGTTAACTTTTTAGAGTAGATTTTCAGCATTAACAAATCATAGACCAATAAATCTCATTCCCGCTTGAGTTTAAATCACAGACTGACCTCAGATTCTTCTTCGATTTTCTGCCCTTCTACCTGCAGAAGATTTAACAGAGTATCAGGCTGTTTTGCCGTTGACAATTTCTCTAGGGGGGAAAAAAGAATGATTTAAAGCATCATACAAAACAAGCATTTCTCTTTATCTCAATTGCAGTGACAATATTAGCTCCTGGCTCTGTGCAAATACACCTACGTACATGACAGTTGCCACCATCTAAGACAAGGGCCCAGTTTCTTTAAGAGCCACCCCATGAACCATTCCATTGTAATGGAGAAAGAAGAGAGGGTAAACAAAAGAATGGAAAACTCTGTTGCCCCTGTAGAAGTAGCACACCTGCACAGAGATTGTGATGGCTGTAGAAGTACAAATGTCAATGAGTCAGCGTGGTGTAGTGGTTAAAGTGTTGGAGTGGGACTCAGGAGACCCAAGTTATAGTTTCCACTTGGCCATAAAGCTCACTGGATGATTTTGAGCCAGTCAATGATTCTCAGCCTAACTTACCTCACAGGATTGTTGTGAGGCTAAAAAGGGAGAGGAGGAAGAGGACCATGTGGGCAGCCTTGGGTTCCCCGCAACAGGAGGAAAGACAGGATGAAATTTAATAATAAATAATTTGTAAAAAATCAGTGCAGACTGCTAGAAGCCCCAGAACAGAACCAAACTATCTTCTCATAAATTACCCTCCTTCCTTGACCACCATTAACAGATGCCAAGAAATAGGGGGGAAAACCCACAAATGCCAAAAACTAGAACCCATCTCCAGGTCAGAAGGGTACTAACAGTGAGGAGGGATCACAAGAAGTAAACCGTGTTTAGAAAAAAGCCTACTGGCTGTCCTGCCCCAGCCCCCTAATCTGGGGAAGACAAGATCTGACACTTTACCCAATTTTTCCTTCTGCTCCTGGCATCGCTCCATCAGCTCTTGCAGTTCTCTATATTTGTCGGAGAGGTTTGCACGTCCTGTTTCTAGGGGTTCCTGGAACTTCAAGTTCCGTTCCGCCAGGCTACGATTTGTGGCCAGAGCCATCTCCCTTTCTAGCTGTACATCCTGGACCTGAGAGTAAAGATCCATTGTTAGCGAGGAGTGACTCTTCTTAAGCTCACTTCCCTCTCTTCAATCTAATGAATTTAATTTATTTTCACAGATACCTCACTAGACTCTATTGCCAATCGCTCAATCTCTTCTGAATTTTCCTGCAGCTCCTTCAGCTCGTCTACAGTCTTGTCTCTGAATGTCTCCATCTTTGGGGGGGTTCATGAATTTCTCTGCGATAAGAGAGAGGACATGAGGGGTTAATAGGTTTCATACCACTTGCTGGGCACTCCAATCATGTAATCTGTTGATCATAAGAGTCAAAGCCCTAACAGAATCCAAGCATCAAGTGTCTTTGGCAGCAGGATGGCTTTGTCATTTTTAATTATTATTTTATATAAATCCTATTCACACAGGAGGCAAAAAGCGTAGTACCCACTGTGGGGGAGTATGATCAAACCCACTCATCCGGCCCTTACTTTTGCACATTGAACATAAAGTGTAATGTGAATGCTGGCACAGCACTCTGTACCTTCCAATTTTGCCAGGTTAAGGAAGACACATTACTGTCACTATGTACGTTGCATTTTGTGCCTGTATATGTCAGTTACCTCAATTGCACAAAGGCAAGACAGGCCCAGATTAATATGATCCCACCAGCCCACCAAGTTGATTCGACACACCCCACGCAATGCCCAATGCGTGGGTAGGGCTATTGTGTCCTCTGCATAGACATCCCTGCTAAAATCTGAGCATCTCAAAAGATAAGGGGGGGGGATCAAGATGAAAGGGGGTGTAAAAAGCAAACCATGACAGTGAACAAATGCAATTAAGTCATTCAAAGAAATGCATGCTGTTACCTCAAATTATACTCTATCAGAAGGGGGAGGGGGAAGAGGCAAAATAGAGGAAGATAGCGTTGCTGGTTGAATTAATGAGGGCTCAAACAAAGCACAATGCCTAAGAGGACGGCAGAATTTTTTGCACAGCAATCCCGCATTTGAACTCTGCTGTCCACCTTCGTCTTGCAGTTTAGACTGACAGAATAAGCATGAGAATTTGCAAAGTCTCTGTGTAGCTTAGGGTATCAGGTGGTCACCGGTACACCTAGGGGTGACCACATAGCACCAAACTTAAAATCACTCCACTGGCTGCCAATTAGTTTCCAGGCGAAGTATAAAGTGTTGGTTATTGCCTTTAAAACCCTAAATGGTTTGGGTCCAGGTTACCTGCGGGATCGCCTTCTCCCATATAATCCACCCCGCACACTCAGGTCCTCTGGGAAGAATTTACTCCAATCAGCCAGAACTAGACTGATGAGTGTTACCCACAGGACCTTCTCTTCTGCCACTCCCAGACTGTGAAATGGCCTGCCAGAGGAGATTCGACAAATTAGCGGTCTTCTGGAATTTAAGAGAGCCGTGAAGACTGCTCTATTCCGGCAGGCCTACTCAGTTGAATTTTAAGATGTTTTTAATAATGTATTTGTTTTTATCTGTTTTAATAGTTTATCTATTTTATTATTTTTATATTTATATTTATAGTTGTTCCCCGACTCGATCTGGATGGAGAGGCGGGTTAGAAATAAAATAAATAAATAAATAAAAAATACTTGAAAAGCCTTCTGAGGGAAAGCACCCACAGCTAAAACAAAACAGCAAGCAAGCATAATGAAACAAACAATTCTGATGTAACCCACCATTTCTGATTTTTCCTTTGTTTCATGATACAGTTTAAAACAATTAGAAGAATGTAGATGCAGGCAAGCTCTTTCTCCATACTTCCTGCTCATTTAACAATAACATACACAACGGTAGGCACAAAAACTGGTTCAGATGCTGTTCTTGCCTGCTTAAAATAAATAAATAAACCTTTATCTCCCTTTTAAAAATCAAGGTTCCAACCTGCACCCTAGTAGGTGGCTGAATCAGGAAGCAGGACCATTGTTGCAGTATTGAATCTCAAAGTGGTAGAATGAGAGACACAATACCCAAGACAAGGCCAGTGAATAAAGGAGTAATAAAGTAACTAAAACATAGGCAATTTATACAGTCCTACTTTGTATTATGTGACAGTGCCCTATACATCCTTATATCATCTGCTTAAGAGCGAAATTATTCGAACTATTTCTAGGTTTCACAACAACTCATAGCTATCAGTGTCTATCGATATCAATAGATCTGGAGGGCCTTTGTCATTCAAGAGAGACAACCAACCCTACCCCTTCTTGAGTCTTTTTATAGTGATCAGAGGTAAGAGCAAATTTTTCCATATTCTTTCACCTGATTTTTCCCAGGGAAAACACAATCAGTGTGTCTATAGTGCCAACTCATCATCTTTTCTTCCCAGCCTTGTTTTGGCTTCATCATCTGCAGGGCTGTCAAACGATGCCTCTCTCATCCCCTTATCAGACAACATCCGCAAGCGCACGTTCTCTGTATAACAAAGGTTACACAGTAGCCATATAGCCAAAGTCTTCCACTGCAGTTGTCCACTGCGGCTTATCCTGAGGCTCACAGCGTGACCAGATCAGCAAGTTTGATTTTTCAGCATTTTATCAGAACTTTTGAACCTGGCTCCTTACCCTTATTCTCTCTCCACATCTGCTCTCATAAAAGATAAACTTTAGACCCAACTGGATATTATAGCAGGAGATCTACGATTGGACCTCCTGTTGTTATTGATTTGTTTTTTTTGTTTGTTTAAAGTTTAATTACAGATGGGGTGGGTAGGATGAGGGAGATCCATTTGGCAATCCTCCCCCCAGCATAGTTTTGCCCACAAAACTGCCCCTCCAAAGCTGTTTTTTGCCCCTTGGGACAAAATATACAGGTAGTATATGGTATCCCGGTGCTGATTTCCTCATTAAAATCATTGCTGTGAAGGGCAATTTCCACAAGTGCCATAGGCTTCAAGGGTTAGCCCCTTCCTTCCTCCAGCAACACAGCCCCAACTGGACTGAAGCCCTCTTACAGCTGCAATGCATTTAAAAAACAAACAAAAGAGCAGAGATGGCCTGCTGTCACATATAGCTTTGCCCTTATTTCCCCCATATTCTAAGCAGTACAAGTCCCAGCCACCTGTAAATCTGAATTCACACCCAGCGAGAGACATAAACTAGAGACAACTGGCAAGGATTATAACTTGTTACTATCTGCTAATGCAGTTAGCAGTTTATTTCGAGGATGGTGTGTTATTAGAAAGAGCTTCCTGTGATAAAAAAATTAATAACAATGGGAAAAAACTGATAATGCTGGCTTATAAACATCTATTGATGATATTGAATGGCAGTATAGTAGATGAGTCCAACGGGTACTACACATATTTCTCCTGGAGGGGGGGCAGTGTAGTCGATTATTTTTTAATATCCGCCATTATGTTGAGTAATGTCAAATGTCTCTCTGTGGAAAACAGACCCAAGAGCGATCATTACTCCATTAAACTAGTTATGTATGTAAAGGGGATGTATAGTATGGAAAAAAGATCCTATCTAGTCGAACTGGTTCCCACCGGCAATAGACGGATCAAATGGTCCGAATTGCTTCGGGCAAAGACCTCAGATTTATTGCATGGACCCTCTCTGATGGCTCTTAAAGGAAAAATAATGGAAGAGACAGTAGAAACTATGGAGGATATCAGAGAATTATAGATGTGTTGAAACCTTACTTTGTACAATCGAGTTCGTTTGAGATCAATAGAGAGCGAAGTAATGGGTGGTTCGACAAAGAATGTAGAAAGGCAAAGAAAGATCTAATGAGGTTAAGTAGAAACGTCAGGAGGGAAAAAACAAATACCCTAGTAAAAATATTGATTGAGAAAAGATCGGCATGTAGGGCATTATTAAGGGGGGAAAAGTCAGATTATATTAGTAAGAAGTGGGAAGAGTTAGGGCAGGCAGTGACACAGAAAGATGATGGAAAATTCTGGAACATAGTGAACTTTAGCCTGCAGGCCTCTAAGATCCATATGGAAATGCAAATTCAAGCAGCAACCTGGCAAGCGTACTTTGAGAACATCTTTGCCAGATCAGACCAAATAGAACCCGATCAGGCAAACATAGATCTCCCAGTCTGGCCGGAAGTGACAGCAAAAGAAATCAGTAGATTAATAAGGAGGTTAAAAGGAGGGAAAGCACCAGGAGAAGACATGCTCCCTCCAGAGCTATTTAAAGAAAATCCAGACTGGTGGACAACAATCCTGGCAAAATCGTTTACGCATATTAATTTGACGGGAAACATGCTGGAGGGATGGCACCCCAAAACTGAGCCCAAAAGCTATAGGCCTATAAGCCTATTAGATGTTACATCAAAACTGTATGGCAGATTCCTCCTAGACAAGCTTTTAGCATGGGCTGAGGAAAACAATATTCTAGCTAACGAACAGGCTGGGTTTCGTCAAGAGAGAAATACAATAGATCAATGTTTTGTTCTTAATCATTTGATCCAAAAGTATAGTAGTATATCATTTGATCCAAAAGTATAGTAGGCAACCAGGTAAAAGCCTATATGTGGCCTTTATTGACTTTGCCTCAGCCTTTGACCAAGTGGACAGAACCCGATTATGGGAAAAATTAGCCCTCTCAAATATAGACAGACATTTGCTATTTTTGATCCAGAAACTCCACCTGCATACTGATTCAAGAGTGAGAATAGGGTTGGAGGGTATGTTGACAGAGAAAATTGATGTTAGGAGTCAGACAGGGATGCCTTTTGGCTCCCTTTCTGTTTAACTACTATATTAACAACTTAGTAGAGGACCTTATGGCACAGGATTGTTTTCCTCCGGTGGTCGGCTTAAGTAAAATACAGATACTTCTGTATGCCGATGATATGGCCCTATTATCTATTACCCAAGTGGGACTAAGGAGACTTTTAAGAAGATTGGATGAGATTTGCAAAGAAGAAAAGCTAGTGATAAACCACTCCAAAACAAAAGTGGTGTTTTTTTCAAGGAGGAAGTGAATTCATAGGTGGTGGCTGGATGGAAAGCAAATTGCCCAGTGTGCAAGTTTTAAATATCTTGGGGTGTGTTTTTCTTATAATGGTGGCTGGAAAACGCATATTAATACAATGAAGTTGGCAGCTGGGAGAACAGCAAAAGCCATATTAGCTTTTGGAAGACAAAAAGGTGGCTCAAGAGTAGCTCCTACCCTGAAGCTATATGCTGCTAAAGTTCTCCCGCAATTACTCTATGGGGCTGAGCTGTGGGGAGTGGGGTCTGCAACAGCCATGGAGACAATACAAAACAAAGTCCTGAAAGAGCTATTGGCACTTCCTGTTGGGGTGCCATCTGCCCTCTTAAGAATGGAAGTGGATCTCCCCTCCATTAAGGCTAGAATACATAAGAAAATTATTCTATATGGGAAAAACCTAATGAGTAGGGAAGAAAATAGTTTACCTAGACTATGTTTCGCTGAGCAGTCTGTGAAAGGAGGGTGGGCCCGAAGCTGGAGGGAGTTGTCGCAACTCTACTTCACAGAGGACCGAGACCTGCTAGCGTGTGATAATATGGATATTAGAAATAATTTTTTTGAGGTTGATACCCTTGGTAATGTACAAACCAGTCAGCGACAGGCCTTTTCACCATGGTTTAGCCAAATAAAGAGGGAACAATATCGGGCGCATTATTTGCAGGATTTAACATTCCCAATGTTGAGGAAAGCATTCACTGCCCTTCGGTTCCGAACAATGCCGACGGAATACCTGGAGGGAAAGTATAAAGGGATACCGTTTGGGCAACGGATTTGTATTTGTGGGTCGGAGGAGGTTGAAGACTTAACCCATTATCTGTTGAACTGCCTTCTATATCAAGGAGCGAGGGAGCGTTTTTTAAAAGAGCTCCTGAAGGAAAGAAGGGGTCTGACACCAAAGGACCTCATCCTGGACCTACTAGCAGACTATAATGCAGCAAACTCAAAATTGGTGGCCAATTTCGCATTAGCAGCTCAAAAAACCTGCCAAAATTATCTGTTACAAAACGGTATAGAGTGTAAAGGGGATGAGTTAACATAATAGCCAAATCGGTGGGAGTGCCTGTTACCTAGAGCCCAGAATGGAAAATGCCTGGGGTATAGTGGAAGGAGGGTGGTATGGATGTTTTGATGTGTAAAATTGTAAAGGCCATTGGCTATATGCAAATAAAGTTTATCTATCTACTGGTTCTTCTATTTCTGATTCAAACGAAACATCTCACAGGGTTGGCTCTGGGGATTCTGCATCAGTATCTGCAAGAGAAATGAAGTCATGCTTGTATTTGCCTACAGTGTCCAAAACTGATGAAAGCCCCTCTGACTGTGGGAAGAAAACCATTCTAGCTCAAGAATTACTACCATTATTTGGGCGATATTAGCCAAGGGTCACTTTACATTTTTAAGGTATACACCTAAGATGTTTAGAGTGCATACCTGGAAATGTAAAGTGCACTTGTGACAACATATTAACACGAAGCTGTGCTGATTAGGAAGGCTGCAGTTCTTTGTTGGATATACACTTGGCAGCAAATCCAAGTTTTCCTCTGTGCAATTGCCCTTGGTATGTTGATGCTCAATGATAAAACCAGAGAATGGTATGTACTCTGATTTACAAAGTCACTTGATTAACTCCGGTTGTTCTTGTGAGCTTATGTGTTGATGACAAATATATGTTGCCTCATAACATAAAAGTACTCTGGGTGACTTACAACAAACAAATATAAAAACAATTTAAATACAAAATAAAACATAAAACCCTGAAGTAAAAAAATCACCTCACAGTAGTCCAAAATTAAACACAGATTTTAAAAATGAATTCTTTAAAAGGCCTGAGTGAACAGAAAAGTCTTCACCTGAAACCAAGAAGAACACAGGGATTGCACCAGGCATATCTCTCTGAGAAGGTTATTCTACAATTGGGGTGCCACTACCAAAAAGGCCCTCTCCATACAGTCACCCACTTTATTTCATTTGGCAGGGGCACTGAAGAGTAGGGCCTCTGAGGAAGATCTTAAGGTTTGGGCAGGTCCATCTGGGAGAAGGTGGTTTTTCAGGTCATTAGCAAATAACCTAAAAATAAGAAACACTGAAAATACTCCATGTGTGAAATGCGCTGCATGGTATCACTGCATATCCTTGTGCGGTTTGTTCCACATTTGCTAGTTCTTGAAGTTTATGCAAATAAACTAAGACTAAGCTACATCAGGGTTGCAGAGATTATTTATTACATTTCTATAATAATGCGCTATGTTTTGCACAAACCTTTGCAGACCATGGGAACAACAGAGATGGGCTATTACAATCATCTGCTCTGTGAAACTGGCAAAAATAATTCACGAGATCTGCACTAAATGACATCAAACCCCAGTACTAGGTCCAGTTACAACTACCAGCATGAAGACCTGATGCCAACAAAGTCATGTGAATAAACTTCACGGCGTGTTCTGGGGTTGGAAAAGAAGGAGAGTCAGTTGCCAACTATAGAAGAGGCTTGCCAGCAAAGTATTATCCACCATGGAATTTGCAGTGAATAAGTTTAGTGCTGCATGAGGAAAATGATGATGATATTAGGGCTGCCATTAGGCTGAGCATTTCTAATGCCACAGACTTAACTTCCCTCCTCCCGCCTTTAACTTCTGCGGCAGCCAAAAGAAAATTCAAGCTGATTAGCATATGTAAATGAGCAGCGCACCCGCCTCCTGTTAATTTGAGCCAGAGATTTAACTCAGAACCTCTTTTTAGGAAGAGGGCGTAGCCCTGGAAGTTATAAAGTATTCTCACAAAGAGAGAGCCGAGATTTCCTTTGTGCATGTGAAGAGCATCACTCGTTGCATCAGCCTTATTCGCAACACCTGAGGAGGCGTGGCTCCCAGCGCAGGGGGCGGGGCTTCCAGACGGGCTGCACCTCAAGCCAATTCTAAAAGTGAAGCGCTGCCAGCCTCGCGACCGAACCGGCCACGTAAAGCAGGCAGGTGTTAATTACGCCTCTCTCCGTCCAGAGAGGACAGAAGGGCTATGGACGAGCGCTAGCTGAGAGAGGGAGGGGGGAAGAGGAAAGGAGGGTGCCGCGCGCGCAGACAGTTACTCTTCCTCCACTCTCCCTCAGTTCTGGATTGAAGGGGGGGGGGGGGGCAAGCAGGTTGTCTTTTCTCGCGAGACACTACGAGAAGGGACTAAGTGATAAATTCCCCCTAAAAATCGCGATTTACCTGTAAGAAACCGGAGGGAGCTGGGGGAAGAGGGACAGAATCTGTAGAGGGAATCCCCGGCACCCTTCCGGCTTCCGTTTGAAAGCCGGAAACTGTCTCCGCTCGGTCCACTTTTGCAAAAGTGTAGGAGGGAAATGGATCAAAGCCTCATCTCCCTCCCCCGTCAAAGGAGATGGGCTGTTCCTCTGGGAGAGCCAATGGCCCGGCACGCCTTTAGCTCGGCGGCCATTTTGTCAGCAGATAGGAGCCTCGCGACGAACGTACCTCCCTAAGAGAAAGTGGTAGAAGCTCCCAGCCCCCGTTCCCCCGACTCGCAAGCCAGCTCCGCACGTGACAGGGGGTTTCGAATCTATTGCTCCATCCCGTGTACATTAACAGCGGAGAATTGCGAAAACTTTTTCCATCCGCGTGAGCTTAAAGTTCTCTCTTAGGAAAGCTGCAGTGGCAATTAGTGCGTGAAACTGTGTTCTTTTGAGTCTGAAACCTGCCACAATATATAACTTTCTGTTAACCGTATATTTTATTTTAAGATCATAAGAAAATCCATGGTGAATCAGACTAAAGGGACAAACAGTTGTCCGTGGGAAGCCCAGGACATGAGTCCAACAGTGCCGTTCTTTTCTTGGATGTTTTTTTAAAATTGTGTATATTGGGAATGTTATATTGAAGAAATAAATCAGTATAGACTCTTCGTGCATTTCTTTTGTTTCATCTGAAGAAGGCAGTGCCAAAATAACAAGAGAGTGTG
Organism: Anniella stebbinsi; assembly: GCA_029215795.1. NCBI lineage: Eukaryota > Metazoa > Chordata > Lepidosauria > Squamata > Anniellidae > Anniella > Anniella stebbinsi. The sequence goes on from JARDYH010000001.1 coordinate 262,990,960, forward strand.
TGTACTACCCAAGAGGGAACGCAGCTAGTAGAAACATGCCCATTGAGAACAACCAAAGGGCTGTCATTTTGGAGAGTGGCATTCAAATTGCATATGAGCATGACAGACCCATTTATTTAAATTCATGCATATATTTGTATATTTTATTCATAGCATTGATATACCACTCCACATCTAAACAGATTCCAGAGTGGTGAACAATAAAAGATGAAATTATGAGATACAAAGAATAAAATCATATTAAAATTTTCATTAAAAACAATGTACCAATAAAAACTGGCTGGTCAAGCAAGGAGGGCTTGTTGAAATAAAACTTTTCAGGAGGTGCTATAAACAACACAATATTGGCATCTGCCTGTGCTCCAGAGGTAGGGGGTTCCATAGAACATGGGTGGAGCCCAATTTTAAGAACAAAAGAGGCATGCAGATGAGGGGACCAAAACCCTCCCCCTCCCACACAAACTTGTTTTCATCCAGTAATGATAGTGAGCCTACCTGGGAGTAAGGCTTGACTGGGGGCAGGATCTGCCATTTTGGTACATCTTCCCAGAATATGTGCAACAGGATGCTTCAGACCCCACTGGTCATCTGCCACCAGTCCACAGCACTTATGGCTTCTCATAGTGAGCATGAAGTTATAGGGAAGGGGAGGGGGTTCTTGTCCTTTTCCAACACTTCTAGTAGTAGGCTACAATGCCAAGCTATGAGTATGCTCATCTACCTTCTGGGTGTGTCTTTTGTCTCAACCTGTATACAGCATGGACTGGTAGAAGTTAATTTCTAGACATTCATATCACTAAAGGATGTGGTATGCTTATATCACGTGGCTCAAATTTAACCTCACACAAGTAGCAGTAGATGGCAACACTTTCCACTACCCCTTTTTAAGGACTTTGGGGAAAACATCTAGGAGCTGATTTGGAACCATTGTGTACCACCTGTGATCAAACAAAAATGCTAGCAGACTTTTCCACTGCAGTGAAATGCTTTGAGCCCTTGGGTCATGTAAAGCAAAAGGTTTACATGATTCTATCCATTTAGTTTATCAAAACCAGAGAAAAGGTTGAAAGGTCCCTTGATTATGGCTAGATAACTTCCAGTGGAAAAATACTGGTACTAAAAGACTCCATGTTCTCTAATCAAGAAGGAAAGGCATTGCAAGAACCAATTAGGCTGACCATATGAAAAGGAGGACAGGGCTTCTTTTGTATCTGGTCACTCTAGTATAGTGCCTGCAACTTTAACTGTTGTGATGAAGAGGGAATTTTACCAGGAACTAATTGCATACAAATGGCACTGGCTGAAATTCCCTTTTCTCTACAACTGTTAAAGATACAGGAGCCCTGTCCTCCTTTTCATATGGTCAGCCTAGAACCAATGAATGCTCCCAAATTCCAATAGAAAATAAAGCTTTAAGAGGGAAGATAATTAACCAGTGGTGTATACTTACAATTTAATGCTGGGCACTTGATCACTGGATGACTTCAAACAAAGATAAAAATATTTCTTTCCAAAATACATGATTTTACAATGTAGTATTAATTACTCATCTTACTGGTTTAACCAAATTAAAGCATTTACATGCATTAAGCCCTCTAAATTTTTTTAAACTTAGATATCTGAGGGAATTTATTTAAAAATAAAAAGTGTGTGTATTGAGCCAATCATAATCCTGCAAAGACTCCGGAAGAAGAAACTGTGGTAAGGGTGAATGATTTTTGCTTCAATGTAGAGAAGCTCAAAGAGAGAAGCTGGAACAGCTATAGTGAAGCTCATGAACTCCCCTGAGCCGTGACCACAAAGACAGCACAACAGAAGGGACTGCAGTAGCAGTGTAAAAAACTCATTAGATTGAGGCCCTGTCTACACCAGAGGGGTGTAGAGGGCCGGAGGGGTGGCGAACCCGGAAGTATCGACTTCCGGGATTGTTGCTCCAGCCCACATCAGAGCTGTGATGACCGGGGTTCCTCCCGGGCCATCGCACCAGTCTCAGCTGCCATTTTGTTTTGTTTTGGTGTTTTTTATCAGAGAAGAGCGCTCCAGCGCAAGGTTAGTGTAAAAAAAATCACGCTTGAAATCAGGGTGGCCCCTCCCCCCACCATCCTGGAGATGGAGGACTTGCTCCCCCCTCTTACCTGATGGGCATGGAGCCTTGCGGCACGGCTCCGTGGCCATTTCTGCTGCCTGCTTACTCGCAAGTAAGCAGGCAGCACCCGGGACAGGCAGCCACATCTCCCGCGGTCCCGAAAACTTCCCGGGACCACGGGAAAATTCAGGATTTTTCAGGTTTCCCTTAAACCTGGAAAATCCTGTGGCCAACCCCCCTGCCCCCAGGACTCCCGGTGCGTCATTTGGACTCACAGGGACCAGCCACGGGCCAACCCAGGTGAAACAGGTGAAACGCCTGGTATAGAAAGGGCCAAAGTCATATGCACCAGCACAGATGTGGATGTCTTAAACAATATATTTTTAAGGCTCTGAGACAGCAGGGCTTATTTCACAACTAATTCTCATGTAGTGAAAGCACTATACATCACATTACAAACTGATAAAACTCTTACATGATCTTGAGACCGCTCATTTCTCACACAATTGCAGCACTACTTGTTGGTATGTGGTTCAGAAAGATGCTAGAAACACAAAGGATACTAATGTCTAATGAAGACATGGCCCATATTTTCTGGTTTTGCCCTTGGATTAAAGAATATTGGTTAAAAATAATATTTATTATTTATTAAAACATTTGTATCCTGCTCTATATCACAAAGATCTCAGGGCAGTGTACAGCTAAAATCATACAAACAATATAAAACAATAAATATGCACAGTTAAAACATTAAACCCTAATAAACTAAAAAAAAAAGATGAAATTGAAATCATATCAGGGTATAGATTACCAATGGATCCAACAGTTACTCTCTTCAGTTATGTAAAGGAAGTTGATCTATCTGATGACATAGAGATAATAGTGCATTTTACTAACAGCAGCTAGAATGCCAATATCTGCAAACCGGGGGGGGGGGGGGGGGAGGAGATGACAGCCCCTACTATTGATGGGTAGATTATTCAACTTTGGTAAATAATATACATGGTCAAGTTAACCAACATGGTAAGAGTTAGAGATGGAAGACAAGAAAATAATAGATTTATAGAAAAGTGGTCCTTTATTGTAACGTATTGATATGACAAGAATCAAGAGAACGTGCAACCTTTTGTGTTATTAGGAACCTTGTGGTGTTTGTCAGATCTTATATATATATATATATATATATATATATTCTCTATTGTTAAATTGTTGGTAATATTTTGGTCCAATTATCTTCTGTAAGCATTGTTAATAATAAAAGAAAAGAAACATAAAAGATACTGCATGGTAGTCATTCATTACCATGTATTCACAGATAAACAATTACATTGTCAAAAAAAAATATACCAGCACAGCAGTGTAACTGAAACAAAAGGGTCCCTTGTCTGTGGGTGGAACTAACTGTGTCATCCCCTGTTTGTCTTTCCTTGTTCACACTGACTGGTTTAAAATGTGGGGGTCACATTTGCATGTTCTTGCTATATTTTGCTATCTGGCACTCAGTCTGAAAGAAGTTCTACTCCCCTGAGACAGATGTTTACCACATCATTGGAAATTTGTGAGAATTAGACCTGAGATGCACAGGATTAGAGGTATCATATGTGTGGAGAAGATTAATGCATATCACTTTAAGACATTAAAACATTTCCAACAGGCACTATTTAGCATTGGGCTAAATCCAATGTAATGTGAGTAGACTTCTGCTGGCACAACATGAGCCTCCTCCTCACTTGCACCCCTACCCGACTCTGATCTGGAGGATTTCCCAATCCTCTGAAACAGATTTGGGGTGGGATAGTGTAGGGAGACCTGACCAGATACAAATAGGGCAGGACTCCTGCAGCTTTAATTGTTGTGATGAAGAGGGAATTTCAAGATTAAATAGGTAGTGCATAAGGCACACCACTACTAATGTAGATATCAATAGATTATGAAGCTGGGATATGCACTTCTTTATAACATATAAACAATTCTTAAGTTTTAATTGTTACAATATTGTCACAAAAGAGTGTGAATACAGAAATGCACTTATTGCATAAACACAGTTATTATTAACAAGCTGGAACAGCTGAATAGGAAATATTTGAACAAAAGGTCATAGAAATCTGAACTCATTTGAATCCAACATCCTTATCTATGCTACTGTGTTGCAACAGAATAGGGTGACCAGATAAAATCCAGGTCAGGGCTCCTGTAACTTTAACAGTTGTAGAGAAAAGGGAATTTCAGCCAGTGTCATTTGTATGCAATTAGTTCCTGGTGATATTCCCTCTTCATTACAACAGTTAAAGGTGCAGGCACTATACTATAGTGACCATATACAAAAGAAGGCAGGGCCCCTGCAACTTTAACTGTTGTGATGAAGAGGGGATTTCACCAGGAACTAATTGCATACAAATGACACTGGCTGAAATTCCCTTTTCTCTACAACTGTTACAGTTACAGGAGCCCTGACCTGGATTTTATCTGGTCACCCTACAACATAAAGTAGCATTACAGTACAATCCTATGCATTTCTACTCAAAAGCAAGCCTCGTTGACTTCAGTGGAACTTACTGCCAGTTAAATGTGCATAGCAGCCTTCCCCAGCCTGGTTCCCTCCAAATGTTTTTTACTTCAACTCCCATCTGCCCCAGCCAGCATGGCCAATGGTCAGGAATTCTGGGAGTTGAAGTACAGAATGTGTGGAGGGCACCATGTTGTGCAAGGCTAGGGTATTGGATTATAGCTTTAAATTAGGCTGACCATATGAAAAGGAGGACAGGGCTCATGTAACTTTAACAGTTGTAGAGAAAAGGGAATTTCAGCCAGTGTCGTTTGTATGCAATTAGTGCCTGCTGAAATTCCCTCTTCATCACAACAGTTAAAGTTGCAGGCACTATACTAGAGTGACCATATACAAAAGAAGGCAGGGCCGCTGCAACTTTAACTGTTGTGATGAAGAGGGAATTTCACCAGGAACTAATTGCATACAAATGTCACTGGCTGAAATTCCCTTTGCTCTACAACTGTTAAAGTTACATGAGCCCTGTCCTCCTTTTCATATGGTTATCCTATTTAAATAATATTGTTGTAAATTTGGGAGGTAGTCTGGATGTCCTTTGAGAAATGCCTCTGATTCTTGACTTTAAGGGCCTGTTCACACATCACACCAAGCCACTGTGAGTTAGCAGCATGTGCGGGCAGCCATTTTGAATATTCAAGCCATGACGACGGCTTGTCGTTTTATGCAAGGATGGGCTGTTGGTGTGGTTAACAAACCAACCACAATCCACGGGCTGTTCTAGGGACTACAAACACGCTAACAACTCACCCTCATCAGGTTTGCATGGCACGACAAGCCGCAGTTGCGGCTTGAATATTTAAATACCCACTGTCACGTGCCACAAGACTCTGTGGCTTAAAGAAGCCAAGGTGGGCTGTGGCAATCATACGAACTGGGTCCAAGATTTCTGTGAGTATAGATATCAGTGTGGATGACCTGAGGCAATGCCTCTTAACACTTGACAAAGGACTGTTGAGCTGGTAAATAACTAGCATTCCTAGACAAGGTTTTTATTGTTTGTTCACATTGTTTGCAAATACTTTAGATGATGTCCTAATCTTCCAGGGCCTCTCCCATGCTTTCAAAGCATTACTGCGGGGTTTTCTTGACTGGTGGAAATCTGGCATTTTGGAGAATGGTGGAATGAACTCTAGCCCTAAGTCAATGCCTCTTAAGACGTGACAGAGGACTATTGATAGCTGGTAACATTCAGGTGATGTGCCTCAATGGGTGCTAAGATGGCCCAAGGAAGATATAGATGATGGGTAAAGATGACTTCTTTTTTAGTCCACCTCTCCACACAAGACGGGGAAGGTGTGCAGGAGAAGCCTGCAGCTTTAGGACTGAGACTGAAAGAGATACAAAGAGAGGCTGGCTCAATTCGGACAACACGATAGTCAATGGTGGGGTAATAATCAACTTTACAGTTGTTCAACTAGGGGGTACTCCCCACACAACATGGTAATGGATTAGGATCAGCGCTGAGTTGACTATGGCAGCATTCGGATGACACAATAGTCAAAACAACTGACGATTGTTCCCCCCACACCAATTGTTTATTGTGTCGTCCGAATTGAGCCGCTGAGTTTTAGAGCATTTCTACACCAGGGAAAATCCTGCAACTTTCTGGCTTCTGTTTTCATCCCACAATCATGACATGTTCCCTTTACACATACTTCCCTTCCCCCTCCCCTTTTCCTCCTTTAACCAGGGTTTCATTTATACAGCCACAAGATGGTGCTGTCTTCTGTCTCTTTTTATAGCGCATTTCCTCTTTTCATGGTGAAACAGAAAGGGGGTTGTTTTGTTACTACTTTTTCCCATGTTCAGTCAAACCATAGAAAGAACAAGAGAGGCACTGGAGGTTTGCAGTGTCATGTAATCGACCAGTAAATTCAAGAGCATGCTATAGATAGTTCATTTAGAGAAGCCTTTAGTCTTTGAAGGCTAAGAGCATTTGATGCGCTAGCTGAGTCCCCCTCAAAAATTGACAGGAGAGCAGTGAATTTTGGGACATCTGATGGAGTTAATGCTGTGAGCACCCATCTCATGCTCAACTTGTATGTTTGTAAGTAAATGCACGTATTACAAAATGCCATAAGCCTACTCTGATCCCTTTGAAAGGAAACAGAACCCTGAGTAACACTGTATCCCTGAAACTTCTCACCACTATGAAAAGGGGTGCATCTACATAACAATATATTTACTGTCAATTTCCTTGTATTCTTTTATTTTGGAAAGATTGCTTGCTGGCAGCTATTGTCCAGAGCAATATAATAAGAAAATGAACATTTTGTGTTCATTTCGTGCTTTGAAAAAGTCTGGGAAACATTGCTTCGTGCCTTTGATACCGGCCAACGTGTTCCGATGGGTTACAATGTCACCTTAGCCTGTGTGTCCTTTTCAGTCAGGAAAGGATCCTAATGAAAATGGAAAAGGATGAACTTGGAAAGTTCTCCAAGCCTTTTCTTTAAGGACATCTTAAAAAATCATATCAGGAAAGTTTGCATTTCTTATCGGACTTGCAAATATGATAAGAAAGGCTTGGAGCGAGATGTATATAAGGTCTAGGGCCCTGCTGTGCTGCTCTGCAGTTGGGACCCACACTTCATTTTCATCAACGACTCTGGGATAAAGAAGAAACCATGAAGTGGCTCCTGCTTCTGGGCTTGGTAGCACTCTCCCAGTGCAAAGTGACCAAGTAAGTATTGGACTTCGAGCATCCTTCAAAGAAAGCATGTATAACTGCCTTGTCCAACTTGGCATCCTCCTGATGTGTTGGACTACAACACCCACCATCCCCAATCAGCAGGTGCTGCCTGGGGATGATGGGAGCTGAAGTCCAACACATATGGAGGGTACTAAGTTGGGCAAGGTTGATGTACAATCCTTTTCAGGAACAGCCAGCCTTATTTCCAAACTTTATTCAACAAGCTCTTCCAGCAAAGGTTCTCTCTCGGATGCTGGACCATCTGTGTCTCAGTTCTCCACCTGAGGGTGGAAGATGAGCCAGTGTGGTGTAGTGGTTAGAGTGTTGGACTAAGAGTCGGGAGATCTGGGTTCTAGTTTCTACATGGCCTGGAAGCCCACTGTGTGACTTTGGGGCAGTCACAGACTCTTACTCCAACTAACCTCACAGGGTTGTTGTTGTGAGGATAAAATGGAGAGGAAGAGGAGTATGTATACTGCTTTGGGTTCCTCGGAGAAACAAATGTGAGATATAAATGTAATAAATAAATGAGATGACAACATTGTCTTTCTTCTGTCTACAAGTGCACTGCACATTCTGAGTATACGAGCTGCCTTCTTTCTATACATTTGAGCAGCTTGTGTAGGAGTCATTCTTGACCTGAATGTTCAAGGCCAACTCGAAAGCAAATAAATTCAAATCCTAAAACCATATTTGCTCCACAGTCTTTGGCAATTGAGATTAGTTATTTTCCTTCTATCACCTGTCATCATTTTCATTATCATGATGTCCTGCTTAGGGTACCCCTGAAGAAGGTGAAATCCATGAGGCAAACCCTTAAGGAACATGGGCTGCTGGAAGAATTCCTGGAGAAACATCCTTACAACTTGGGCTCAAAGTACTTCCCCGGACTAGCTGACGCATATGATTCTGAGCCCTTGCAAAATTACATGGACGTGAGTATTCCTTATTTGGGAGATATGTCTGAAATAATACACCGACATAAGCCTGGCTGACTGAGTTTTGGTGCAGAAAAGGTCCTGCCCAGTGCTCTATGCTGGCAAAATTGGTCCATTCAACTTAAAATAAACCATTTGATAGGTGCCGCTCTTGATTTTTGCCTTCTGTTTTGAGAACTGCTCAATCTATCCTTTCCAAAATGTTACACTCTCTTCTCCATTGCTAAATCTCCCCTGTTTGCTCACAAGTGCCCACCCAATTCTGCCCCCGCATGGAGGTGCTCCCATGCAGTCACTCAGCATTCCACTACCAGAAACTATCCTTAATTGCCGGCTGGGGATCAAAGGAACAGATATAGGCTACCTCCACAAGAGAGGTTTAATGCTCTTTGAAGGCTCATTATAATTTTTCCTCCACAGCAGCGGAGCGCAAAACGGGCGTAGAGGCGCGTTATCTCCCGGATTATGCGCATTATCGAATGCGCGTTAAATAGCGACTTTTATTTTGCTCCGGCCGTTAAAGCGCATTTTCGCCGTGTGAACAAGCGATTATGCACATTAACTTCTTGTAAAGCGCTTTTTGGACATCAATTAATGCGCTTCGCCGCCTCTCGCCGCCTCCCGTGCAGAGGGATTAGGAGTAAATGCGCCTCCGCGATAATGCGCATAATCGCCGAACCGGGCGCAAAAGCGCATCCTTGTGGAGGGGGCCATAGATTCAGCACAGAGCGGGAGCACCAAGTTTTCTGTGCTTGCTCCTTCCCATCTTACTTTCACATGTGTTGTCCTGTGTGAGTTTCAAAACTAGACGGGGCAGTACAACATAGACAAAAATTAGCCCAGTAGCCTCTGCGTGAGGCCTGAAAAGCACCAGCCCAATTTGAACCTAATCCATGGAACGTTGGCCTGGAAAGCAGTAAACTAACTGTCTAGATTTCGGATACAGGTGATGACAATTTTGGGGAGCTGGCTTAGGATCATGGAATATAAATTCAAACTACTTCCTCCTGATAGCAAACTGATTTCACAGGTTTTTGCATTATTTCAAAAACCCACACAACCTGTTTGGCCAGAGGTGACAGTGGGACAAAATAAATGTGTGTGTACAGAAAACAATATTCTCTGTCCCCAGCTTCAGATCTTCTGTGGGAATAGGGAGATAGCATTGATATGCTCTCCTTATGATGCCCCATTTTCTGCCCTCCACAGATTGAGTACACAGGTACCATCTACATTGGTACTCCACAACAGCAATTCACAGTCCTCTTTGATACCGGCTCTTCCAACTTGTGGGTCCCTTCTGTCTACTGCTCCAGTGAAGCCTGCTGTAAGTAGCCTCCATAACTTTTGCTTTCAGAAATGGGAAACAATGGGATTATCTTTTATTTACATGTTCAGCTGTTTGCTCTTCATTGGGTATAAGAGTGGCCATATCTAATACTAGCTATGAGTAGGTGGCTAATAGCCTTTGGGAGGTGGCAGTAAAGGGAGTCCGTGTGGGCATTCAGGGTACAGCAAGCCTTCGTGTTGGAAGATCTAATTAAGCAGAAGTGACAATTAAAGTGGAAAATGCAGATTTGGAGTTAGCTATTAATGTTTTGTCAGTGGCAAAAATCTTAAGAATTTCATTTTGCGAAAAGGGACTTGCCCCTCTCTTGCCTAAGCTTCCCCCCCCCTCCAACATTTGGGATGTTGCACAATGATGAGCAGTAGGCAGTGCTGCACAACCATTTAGCATGTTGCATTAGCAGGACCCACCGCCTGTGCAGCCTAGTGTTTTGTAGAACAATCTTGGAAATGATTCAAAATGCTTGCTTCCGGCATGGGACAGTTCAGTGGAGCTCCATTCTGCGAGCTCTGCCAACTGTTCCATTCTGGAAATGAGAGTTTTGGCTCATTTCCTCTTTCTTTAGTAAGTACTATCATTGAATGCTGCCTGATGAAATTAAACGGGTGTCTATATGACGCTGATTTGTAGCCAATTCCCTCAAAAACTCACAGCATTGCTGCTGCAAGGTAAAAGCAATAAATATAGATGGCATAAGGGCTCTCTGGCCAGAAAAACTGCAGCGCCAATGGCCATTCAGGTCGTCAAGCCTGCCCCTTGCCCTGCATTCCTGCACTACTTGGATGTTCCCCGGCAGCGCCCACTTGCTCAACCCAAACCGAGGCTATCACTATCAGATGGAGAAACAATGTGGTGACCATGGAGGAACTAAAAATAATCATGGTAAAACCACACCACAAAAAAGCAGTTTTGGGGGTAAAAGCCTAATGTAGCTGCAAGTTGGTGGCTGCATCATTTAAACAACGCAGCGCCACTGCACTGCCACGATGGGATGAATAGGCCATATCGACATTCCCTAATTTACTGTATAAGGACTAAAGAATGAATATTTGAAGATAGTCTTATTGAATATTTTCTTCATTTTTTAATGATACATTTTAAATTGACTGATAATGTCTGTCTATTCATTGGGGGGGGGGTTCACTTGAGCTTTTGTTGAAGGATATTGTATACAGAATGATATCTGTATAATGAGGATAATAATGTTAATAATTACAATGATGCTGCTATATGCCGAAATGACATTTAGGGGAATATGTTTTATGGCAACTAGTGGACTGTCTGGACAGGAGAATTCCTCTGATCATTGGCCAGGTGTTTTCCCATCACAATCACCACCAGCTTCCATTCAGCTAAGATTAGGGGTCAGAGCTTTCAAATTGTGTCAAGGTGGCTTAAACTGAAGCATCACTTTCTTTCCACTTTAAACATCATCAGAATGCCACAACATCATGGACTAACTCATTTGCATTGCAGCAAACCACCACCGCTTCAGTCCTCAAGATTCCTCCACCTACCAGGCCACAAGCCAGAGTGTCTCCATCGCATATGGCACTGGGAGCATGACTGGAATCCTAGGCTATGACACCGTCCAGGTAAAGTTCTGGAAGAAATATTATGATTTTAATAATCCAATACCAAGTCAGCACGGGGTCTTAGTGGATAAACAGCAGCAGCACTTACTGAGAGGCATGGAAGATACTGGGTAGGAATAAACTATACAGGAAACAAAATTGGGTTCCATTTAGATCTTATTTGTGTAAAAACCGCCACAATAAATTCTAGACCTTCCCAACCTGGGACCAACCACCAAGCTGGAGTCAGTCATGCCTCCTGTCTTGTCAGGTCTTTGACTTCCCTCTTGATTTTGCAATTCCAGTCAAAGAGTAAAAACAGGAGGGTTGTCACACCCTGCCATGCATGGCTTGTGGACTGCATTCATCTTGTTACGTTACAAGTTAAGCCTGACCTAGAATATCCAACATATTCACATTGCACTCTATAGACTGAGCAAGCAAAACTCTCCCAGCCATACCATGATTGTTTTGTCCTTATTCAAGATCTGGGAGTAGCAGGGTTCAAGCTACACATTAAAAAGTAAGTTTCTGAGGTGCAACAATCTCAAAATACACAGTCAGGTAATACTTTTGTTAGGACCAACCGAATATGCAAAAGAAATGGTGGGCAAGCTTTCGAGATCTTTAGACTTCTTCATCAGTTGAGATAAATTTGAGTAACTAATAAATTTTATTTTATTTTTTAAAATGGGGGAAATCATCTATTACACATTTATTTGTTTGTCCCAACAGTCTTAACATGAAACTTGCATGACCCCTAGTACAGACTAATCCATTTAAGTCTGTGCCTTTTCCTCCACTCCAATTTAAGACTCTGGGTGCCTCTACAAGAGGCATTTAAAGCTCTTTCAAGGCGCATTAAAAAAATTACCTCTACAAGAACGGAGCGCAAATCAGGCGTAGAGGTGCGTTATCTCCCCGATTATGCGCATTATCAAATGTGCGTTAAATCGCGAGTTTTATTTTGCTCCGTCCGTTAAAGCGCATTTTGACTGTGTGAATAAGCGCTTATGTGCATTAACTACTTGTAAAGCGCATTTTGGACATTTGTTAATGCGCTTCGCCGCCTCTCGTGCAGAGGGATTAGGCGTAAATGCGCTTCTGCGATTATGCGCATAATCGCCTAACCAGGCGCAAAAGCGAATCCTTGTAGAGGGGACCTCTGACTATGCAGATTTCATGACTTTGACCTCTTTTCCGCCCACTCTTCTTTTCCTCACACTTTTCCCTCACATCTTGCCTGATGAAGAAATCTAGAGATCTCAAAAACTTGCCCACATTATTTTTGCATATTTGATTGGCCCTGATAAAATATTGGGCCCCACCACATCAGTGTTTTATTGTGCTCTCGTCATGCCTGGTTTGCTGTTTGCAGTGTGGCACTCACATGACGTTGTGCCTGTCCTGCAGTCACCCCACCTCTTCCCCTCACCTTACCATGTTTTCCTAGAGCGGGGAAAGTCCAGCTTATTTCCTCCACACAGGATTAAAGTGCCCTTCTGCCCCATGCATATTGCCATCCTCGTGCTATGTCCTTTGTTGAGGGCATGTGCTTTGAAGGGAAAGAAAAGAGGAGAGTAGGGCACTATACTAGAGTGACCAGATACAAAAGAAGGCAGGGCCCCTGCAACTTTAACAGTTGTGATGAAGAGGGAATTTCACCAGGAACTAATTGCATACAAATGACACTGGCTGAAATTCCCTTTTCTCTACAACTGTTAAAGTTACATGAGCCCTGACCTGGATTTTATCTAGTCAGCCTAGCCAGTGCGATCTTCCACCCCTTTGCATTTGTGAAGCATCGCTTTTCCTTTCCTTTGATCATGCGAAGCTGAGCATCTCCAGTTCATAAAACAGAGTTGGCTGGTTCCCTTACTCCAAAGTAAATCCCATTGACTTCAACTGTATTTACATCCAAGTCATTCTAAATTCGCACCCCCCCCCCCCCCCAGCTCTGTTTTACTTCAAAGTTACATTGCTGGCTCTTCCTGTCAGATTGAAAGATCGCTCCTACGTTCTTTCAGATGTTAATCTGTTGCCAAGGACAGGGCTAGCAATTCACTGGTCACGACTCACTGGAAAGGATAGCCTTTTGTCTTGCAAATTGGGTCTCCTTGGAAACATCTTGTGGGCTTGATTTTGTATTAAACTTCTTTGCCTAAGAAGATTTCAGGCAGTAAAAGGAACTAGAACATGAAATTAAAGTCCTACGCTTCCACGTTGGCCTGTGGATGCATTACTACAAAAGCCTGTTAGCTCACACTTTCAGTAAAAAAACCCACTAGCACCAAGAAATGTTTTCTCCAGCGGTCTCCCATGGAACTTCTCCATGCAACTTCTCTGCCGGGAGTCAGCAGCATTATCAGTCATTAATATAATATAGGATAATAAATATACATAGGATAATATAATATAGGATAATATAGGACAATATAGGAGGAAGAAAATTACACAAAACAGAAGAGAACCACTAGGAAGATTTATAAGGCACATGGAGGGGTGATGGAAGCCGACAGAAATGGATGTATGAGGAAGGATCAGAGTGGTTTGAAAGGTTAAGGTGGATAGGCACCAGGGTGAAGTTCTGCGATTCCAACAGGAGAGGGGTTCAGCTAAAATAAGGAAGGAAGCAAAAAAAAAAAAAAAAAGAGGGAGTTGGAGCACTGAAACCTTCCTCCCAACTCCTAACATGTCCAAAGATGAAAAGGAGGAAGTAAGTTGTAAAACTGCCCTGGCCGGTTAAAAGCACACTCTATTCTTTCGTCACTGAAAACAGCCTTCAAGACACACACACCCCTAACACAGAAGCGGATTTACTGGTTTACATTTGGGTTTTCATTGAGCACTTCCAAGATGAAATGGACTTTCCCCGGTCCAAAATAAGGCACTAGAAGTGTGTGTGGGGGGGGGGGGGGAAATGCAAGAATAGTGCAGGACAGGGACAACGTCATGCGAGTTAACAGCACCAAAACCGGAAACAAGGAAATACGACAGTGGGATAAACTCAAAGTGTGATGGAGCTCCAAGGTGAAACTGATCCTGGCTTGTTCCAATAAATCTTAAATTATCAGCAAATACAGGTTTTAACATATTGACCCTGTTCAGGGTCATGCTAAGCTACAGAAGTTAAGGATTTTGAGCTAAACGTTATGGCTTAGTGTGTATGTGAACCATTCTTAATCACGGTGGTCGCATAACCACAGCTTAAACATGCTCACTAACCATTTGCTGCCAAAGGGTTAGCGGCCTAGCCATGACTTAGCATGTCGTCTGAACAGGCCCAATCTTCTCTTCTCGTCCATGTCAGAGGAGAAGGAGAGGAAAGGGGAGGGGGAATTCTTGAGCCCGAACCTCGAGCAGATTTTTTTTTTTCATATAGTACTAACCTATGGTTTGGCATTACATTCAAAGCAGCCAATATCATAGTAGTCCTTACAACAACCTTGTAATGTAGAAATTATTCACCAACCTTGATTTCTTTTTAGCATGAAATCAAAATATTTCTTTTAGCCCAGGAATTTAAATTTAAAAAAAAAAAACGGATTGATTACCTGCTTGCTTGTTGATTTTTTTTTTATGCCTCCTATTTTGAAATGTTATAAATATCTTTTATAATGTTATGTGCACTTCCCTGGGATTCCTTGTGAATTTTATAAATATTGCAGACAAACAAATAAGAAATTATAATCCTAATGGGGAGATGAGGCTGAGAGATACAGTGGCTTACTCAAAGACTACTTTTCCCTGAGGTTGAGCTGAGCTTTGAGGAGGGGGAATTCGAGCCCATTACATCAAATGGAAAGCAAAAAAAGCAGGGCTTTATTTTATTGTCTGGATCATTAAAAACATTGACTCACTACCACCACACACACATGTAATCAGCTGAAAACTAGAAGCTTTTCTCCAAGTTTCCTTATGTGTTGGATTGTCCCTGTGCTTCCACATAGGTTGGAAATCTTCAAGTCACCAAACAGATCTTTGGCCTAAGTGAGACCGAGCCTGGCACCTTCCTTTATTATTCACCCTTCGATGGCATCCTGGGTTTGGCTTTTCCCAGCATCTCCTCCTCTGGTGCAACTCCTGTCTTTGACAACATGATGAGTGAGGGCTTGGTGTCACAGGATCTCTTTTCTGTCTACCTGAGCAGGTTAGTATGGGCTATCTGCTCCTCTTCCTGGGAAGGCACACATTAACCATTCATTGCTAAAAGGCAGGGCAGGCACATCAACCACATTATTTCTAGAAATTTAGCAACAGGAGAACTGCCGTTGCTTACACAGGATGGAATTCAGCCCAGGTAACAGATTTAGACCTATGTGTAATTGCTAAACTGCAGGCAATAATCTCTTTAAAATGTTAGGAAGCTGACACTATGCTTCACCAAAAGTGCAGGATCAACAGAAGTTTTGTTGAAAGACGCTTTAGGTATAGGGGCAGGTAGGATAGAGGACTAAATTAGGCAGCCTGCTAAATCTAATGCTCTAGCCTCTCCACATCATTTAATGAGTCTCCTGGAGCACTGAAAAAATATCAGGTGTTTTTTTAAAAAAAATAATGGGGACTAATTGAATAAATATATGCATCACAACTGCTTGGGTGTCACCATGACCACCATCACCCTCTTCTGTTTAGTCTCAAGTCTCCCAAGCTGGAATGTAAGAAGCCCAATAAAGTTGACTGTATGCAAGATAGACACAATAAAAAAGAGATCTTATAGAGCAGGAGTAGACAGAAAGTAGATCTTGAGATGTTTTCTACTTCAACTCCCAGCATTCTTTCCCATTGGCCTTACGTACAAGGGAGTTGATGTCCAAAAGATCTGGAAATTTACCTTCTGCCCACCGCATTATAGAGCAACCTGGTACCTCCCAAATGTTTTGGATTACAACTCCCAGGATTCTTGAACATTTGCCATGCTAGCTCTGACTGATGGGAGTTGGTAGTCCAAAACATCTGGAGGGTACCATGTTGGGGAAAGCTGTTATAGAGCATCTCTCAGCCAGAGGCGAACCCTGCCTCCTAAGTGGAATGGCAGACATGTAGTACTGGCAAAATGAACACTGGCCCAGCAGTTCATTTCTCCAATCCATACCTCACCCAGTTTTTTTAATGCACTGCATTAATGTTCATGTGTTCATTCACTCATTTTTAAAATCCAATACATATAGTAGGGCTATCCCTTTATTAGGACCAGCCAAAATTCCACAAAAACAAGCATTTTAAAAACTGTTGATCCCTCAAAGTGCTCTTGGTCACATCAGATAGGGCCAGCCTGAAAATATGGGGCTTGATGGGCAAATAGTCTAACAAAGCAACTTCCCATATTTTCCTTTCTCAGTGATGACCAGAGTGGGAGCTTTGTCATGTTTGGTGGTTTCGACTCCAGCTATTCTGGGAGCCTCAACTGGGTGCCTCTCTCTGCCGAGACCTACTGGCAGATCACTGTGGAAAGGTAACCAGATTCCCTCACATTCAGCCATTCCCTCTCTGGTTCACTTCAACGCCAATACGAACAAGACACAGAATGTGATGTGATGATGAACTGAGATGCCTTCAGGATCCAGAGAAAGGCGAAGGGAGGGAAGAGGAAGAGGGGGGAACATGTAATATCTTTCAAAAAGCAGCCCTGGAAGGAAGGTTTGATCTTATAAGATCAATGGACCTCTGGGAACATTTGCCCCAAATTTCCCCATGTGCATATTGTGGACAAATGGTTATAGTTGTTTTCTTTCTCTTATGACTTGCCTGTGTTTTCTTCAGCATCACCATGAACGGCCAGTCTATTGCTTGCTCCGGCGGCTGCGAAGCTATTGTAGATACTGGCACCTCCATGTTGGCTGGTCCCTCCAATGGTATCACCAGTATTTTGAACAGCATTGGTGCCAGCCAGGAGTCCAATGGTGAGGTAAGGAAAGGAATGTCAAGTTTAGAGAGGTACCCAAGACTGACAGTCTTACGCAAGGGAAGAAATGTGGTTTTACCCTGATTCTGACTCGTAACATGTGATTTATTCATTTATTTATTTTTAAGCACTCACCCGAAATCCGTTCAGACTTTAGTCAGTTTATGGTGAAAGGGAAAGGCAAGTGTGTCATTGTTTTTCACCTTTGCCTGCATGTTGTCTTTCTTCACGGTACACAGCAGCTCCTGTTAGTTGCTGCGGAGCAGGGGTTGGGGAAAGTAATATATATGGAGATAGATGTTTTCTGAATGCAAATAAGGGCTTGTCCAGTCAATTCAGGAATTGGAGAAAATAAATGCGCTGCGGTTACTTTTTTGTTCTTACGTGGGATCAAGACATCTTCCTCCAAGAAATAACTTCTGTTGTGAGAGTATAGCCTTTTCTCAGCTTTCAGCCCAAAGTATGTGCTTGCTGGGAAAATGTCCATTTCCCCCCTAGCACTAGTCAGCCAGCATTATCACGTGATTGAGAGACACAACTATTGATTGCACAAATATTGCAGGCAGTGCCTGTGTGAGATCAGAGAGAGCATGTGACACAACTCTCCCCAAACACCCCAGTCCTCCCCTCATGATTTGTGTGCCCCCTATTTAATTCCTTCTGAATCGAAGCTACTCTGCATAACAGCTCTAGTCCCAAAGAATTCATAAAATGAAAAAAGAAACAACATGGCTCTCCCTTCCCTACCTCCACAATCCCCTGCTGTTTTGCAGCCTTTCTTTCTTTCTTTCTTTCTTTCTTTCTTTCTTTCTTTCTTTCTTGTTTGTTTTGAAATACTGAAAACAGCTATCTCCCAGGAGGAAGGATAATGCCGTCTTCAATTATTTGGAGAGGGAATAAAGTACCGGAATTGGGTTTGTCCCGGGGCTCTGGAACTCCCTTCCCAGGGAAGCTAGACTGGCTCCCTCTCTGGTGTGCTTCCGGAGGCAGGCTAAAACTTTTTTGTTCTGGGGAATAGTCTGGACCTCTGTTTATGCATTGCTTATATATTGGATTCTTTTAAACTATTTGTATTTAAAAGTTTTTTTTAATATTGTAGCACATTTAATTATAGTTCTAATTATTGTATATCTCTTTCTATTTTAACTGTACATGTTTTAATCCTCCTCCTCCTCCTCTAAGACTTGGGTTATGCTTTGACTGCCTTAGGTAGGGCACTTTAATGCAAACAGAAAAGAACTGTGAAAGCTGAGAGTGACAGTTGGGTTTTAGACCAGCTGATTTAAGGAGTTATCATCCTAATTAATGTCCTTCTCTTGGCCCTTCCATTTGGACTAATTCCTGTTCCATAGTACGTGCATCTTACGTTTTTCTTTTGCTCTCAAGTTTGAAGGCACAGTGTCATGTGACTAATATCTTTGTTTTCTATCCATTTTACTGCACGCCAGTATGTGATCAGCTGCAGTGCCATGAACAGCCTGCCTGACATTATCTTCACCATCAATGGCATTAAGTTCTCTGTGCCTGCCAGTGCCTACATTCTCCAGGTAAGAGTTTTGGGGTGCCTCCACACGAGACGTTTAAAGCTCTTTGAAGGCTTATTAAAAATTTTACCTCCACACCAGCGGAGCGCAAAACGGGCGTACAGGCGCGTTATCTCCCCGATAATGCGCATTTTCAAATGCGCGTTAAATCGCGACTTTTATTTTGCTCCGGCCGTTAAAGCGCATTTTTGCAGTGTGAACAAGCGATTATGCGCATTAACTTCTTGTAAAGCGCTTTTTGGACATATATTAATGCGCTTCGCTGCCTCTCGCCACCTCCCGTGCAGAGGGATTAGGAGTAAATGCGCGTCAGCGATAATGCGCATAATCGCCGAACCGGGCGCAAAAGTGCATCCTTGTGGAGGGGGCCCTGGTTAATCTGATCTGGAATTATCTGAAATCTTTTCTATGAGAGGATCAACCTATGGAGTAAAAAATCAACAGTAAAATCAGCAGTTTCCCCTAGGCATTCCGGGACTTCATACTCTAGGGGTAGATGTTTTGTCGCATTTGAAGTGATTTTGATGGCCTGCTTTTAAAAATTCATAGCATATGGGGATTCCCATACTACTCCAAGAAAAATAGTTTGTGTCCATTTGAAAAAGAAGAGTTTGACCAAGTTAGCAACAGGATTTGTCCAAAGCTCAAACATAGATCATATTCAGTACGCTGCAGTGCACTACTTTGTAATAAAGAGTATCTT
The DNA here is from genome assembly GCA_029215795.1 of Anniella stebbinsi. Lineage (NCBI taxonomy): Eukaryota > Metazoa > Chordata > Lepidosauria > Squamata > Anniellidae > Anniella > Anniella stebbinsi. Next base: position 263,010,313 of record JARDYH010000001.1, read on the forward strand.
CTCACATACTAGCTTTCACTTTAGACGCGAGTGTGACCACCATATGTAAACAAACAGTGCAGTAATGCAAACCTAATGCACATTGCAGGGAGGGTTTTCTGTGAAGAGAGTATCTCATTTTCCCTTAAATAAACAAGTGTTCAAGTAAAGGCTGGCTTGATAAAAGAAAGGGTGCGATGGGCACTCCAGTTGCGCGACTGGTACACAGGCAATTCATTTTATGCTGTTCTGTCTTGTTTCAGGGTCAAAGCTCTTGCACGACTGGCTTTCAGAGCATCGATATCCCCACTCAGTCTGGAGAGCTCTGGATCCTTGGAGATGTCTTCATCCGTCTGTACTACATTGTCTTTGACAGAGCAAACAACCAAGTCGGCCTGGCGTCCTTGGCATGAACATAACAACATCCATTGGCAAAACCATTCCCTACAGATAGTCTTCGCTTCCTGGAACAAAGCCAATATGCCCCCCTTCTCCACAAGCTGCAATATTAATTACAGTAGAATAAAGGAATATAAAAACAAAGGAATTAATTGCTTTCCATGCCTCACATAGCTGTCTGCCTGGACATTGCAAATGGGAAGGTGGAGTGGTTTTTGGGTTTTTTTTTTCATTTGTTACATTTTACAAGTTTCCAACCATCTTTTTTCTGCATCAGAGAAGCTTGGCTCTGCCAATTTCTCAGAACCTTTGTTTTTATTCTACTGCACAAACAAAATACATTCTCAAAAATGAGCTATGCTGTCTCAAAACATAAACTTCTGTTTGGAATTCCCATAGAAACAGGTATTTGTGTCAACTTGCACAGCATATCATCCCTTGTAGAAATTGTTCATTTAGAATCCTTCACTTCAACCGTTTGAGTTTTTCAGTTCTAAAAATAGCACTTTTGAGGAAATTCAGGTTAAATTTATTTGTCATAAGCTTCGGTTTTTAAAAACAACACTTTTTGTTTTTTTGGGGGGGTCAAATGCAAACATTCATTGCATTGTACTGTCAATGCTTCACATCAAACATAAAAACCAAAAACCAATATGGAAGTGCATTTTGACACTTTGCAGCATATGGTGGCCCAGCTCAGGGGAATTTTACACATGCTGACTCGAGTGAACGCATGCATGAAAAAGCCACCACAAATCAACAGTCACCACAACCGCAACACACAGTAATTTTCCATGCAGGCAGTTCACACAGTCAGCTAAGTGTCACCAAATGATGTCAGTGTGACCCTTCCTAATTTGGGGGACATTGGGAGGGCTGTGACTAGGGGATGGATTCAAGAAGTCTGGGAGCAGAAAAGAAGACAGTATGTTGCTATTTTGGTACCACGTACTTCAAGACAGGCTGCACCATGGGCATATCTACACTGCAGGCTTACAACGGTTAGTTATTCCCTCTTCCTCTGGGATCCTTGTGAAATCTAGCTCTGTGAAGGGCAGTAGGGAGCTCTAACAGATCCTTCTTTGCACCCTCATCAAACTACAATGCCAAAATTTACCTGGGTGATGTCATGGTTTATATAGGCCCTGTTCAGACGACACCATTAACCATGCAGGTTAAGGTTTTTTGGTTAAGCAGCAGGGTTAACGGTGTCGTCTGACATGCGTTTTCCTTAACTAGGTGTCTCTGCTAACCATGTTGTGGTCAGCTTCACTAACCCTGTTCTGCAGCAGGGTTATCAGCACTAACTTTGGCTTAAGGTGTCGTCTGACACACACCTGTGGTTAAGAGGCCAAAATCATAGAGCTAGCAGTATAGAATGGCCTAAATAGCCTAAATCATGCAACTGTCGGCTCTCTTAGCGCAAGGGCTGATGGGATATGGGGTGGAGCATTCAGAAAACTCAGGTGCTCATCTAATTGCTTTGTGGTTAGTGTGTGGTTAAGGAAACTGGGAACCAGACAGGCTTAACAGTGTCGTGTGCGAGAACAGGGCTTGTGTTAGTGCTAACCACAGAGAAGCATGGTTAAGCTAACCACAGAGCCCTCAGTGTCGTCTGAACAGGCCCATAGTATAAAATCATTATAGGTTTGTAGTGTAAATATGCCTTATGAGGTAGGGTGATTGTGTTACCCATTTTACAAATCAGGAATTAAAATAGTTTGAGAACCTTACCAAGCTCGCTCAGGAGGTCTGTGACAGAGTATGTAACTATCTCAAACACATGGACTCTCCTGTTGCCTGCATAGAGAGATCCGTCTTTTGGATAGCTACAAGCTTTTGTATCCATGGCAATCCTGCTTGCAGGCCCTTGTTTTTAATTCAGGCTCAAAACCTGCTTGTGATTTGTTGCTGAAGGGAGTTGGGTTTGGCCTTGAACAGGGCCTGGATGGGAGTCTGTCTGGAGAACTTAATGTAAGTTCCTGCAAGCTCTTTGAAGGAAGAGTGAGGTCCAAATAAATCAGTACACACTGTAGGTTTTGCTGTAGGAAGGATCTCAGTCACTTGCAAAAGTCCTAGCTTGTTCTCATGAAGATTGTTCTACTGACTACCTCTCCATGGGCATGTCTACATCAAAGGGTGTAAAGAGAGGTAGGGGGGAGGATCACTGACTTACCTGTTTCCACAGTCCTCCCCAGACGTCTACACCACTGTGCAACGTCCCAGAAAGAAAGAGAGATGTTGCAGGCGCCATTTTTTTAAAAAAATTGAAGAGGAGCTGCACGGCCCTGATCCATAGGAAAACCCTGATCTTAATGCCCCCCCCCCGGCCATCCTGGGGATGGCAAAATTGCCTTTGCCCACCCCCATGGGCACAGAGCCACACCACATGGCTCCATGCCCATTTTAGCACCCGGGATGACAGAAAAACCGGGATATCCCCGGTTTCCATTCTCCCAGGGCTAACCCAGGGTTGTCCCCAGGTCATCCCCAGTTGATCCCAGGATACCCTGTACATCATGTTGATGCACATGAATGACCTGGGGAATGACCCCAGGATAAAAGCCTGACATAGACATGGCCCATGAGTTCAACCAAGCCCAAGCTGCATCACTAAAGAAAAAAGGATCATTCAAAACTGTCCTGTTGGTGGCCAAATGAAGAGGCTGGAGGAGACTCATGATGACTGAGGTATCAGATAGTCAATAATAATGGTAATAAAATAGGGCCTGCCCATGGAGTAGCGCCCTGCACTCTCTGAGATCCAAACTGGAAGAGTGGGAAATATCCAAGAGAAAGACAAGAAGGACTCTACTGCAGAACCTCACTATACGATTTCCAGAAGTTAGCTGTATGGAACACACAGATTCTGTTGGAAATACATTGGGTTCCAAATACCTTATGGGAAGTGGGGGAACCGGCACAGGAGGAAGCCTCCATGAGCCTGGGCTGTGGAAGTCAGATATAGGCTAGAAAAACTTCAAACTACTTTCCAAGCTGCCTAAGGGACATTTGTATACTTTACATTTATATAGGACCTAAACCTAATGAACAACCATGATTCCTATCCAAGAAATTTTAGGAAGTGCCATTTCATGAGAGGATCAGAAAGGCCCAACAAAGGATTCTCAGCAGACTCACAAAATTGCAGTTCCCAGAGTTCTGGGGGTTTGGAGTGGGTGGGTGTGGAAAGGCTAGGGTGACCATATATTGGAAACCAAAAAGGAGGACAACATGGTCGGCCCCCAAGGGGGAGTGCCCATCAACGTATCCACCCCCAGGGGGCGTGTCCAGCACCAAGGGTGTGTGTCAACTTGAATATAGCCTTGGTCACATGTCTGATTTTACAGCATGCAATTAAGACAAATCTGTTCTGCATAACATCTTAATGTTAAAACCTCTGAAATAAAAAGGAGACACCCAATGTATCAGAAATTAACTACACTCACTTCTACTTATGTAGCTTTTGCTGTACTTTGTTGCTATACTCTGTGTGGTGCATTCTCCCCTTCCCTCAAATATCCTTTCCGATTGTATCCTCACTCCGCTACAAGCTGCTGCTTAACAGGGTTTGCTGACGGGTGGCTGGCTGGCTTTCTTATTTTTAAAGTTCATTTTTCTTTGCCACTTGTATATGATTGTCACAATTTTCTCTATTCTAACACTGTGGGTGTTGTGGGCAGCAGACACTACTTCGCACATTCACACTTCTCATTTGCTTCTCAAAGCTTTTGTATTGGCACCACTTTTCACATCCAGACAGCCTAGCTCACAAGTGAACAAAGTGAAGTGGAAGGGAAGGGATAGCGAAACAAAGCAACGACATGCCAGATTCCAACATCTGCAGCAATAGGGCATCTGCAAAGATGAGAGCCTCTCTCTCAACTGGCACCTCACTGTTGGTCATGAGAGTTTTTCTCTAAGGATGACCCTTCATCACCCATGATGTGGAACTCTGAGAAAAAGGCTTCTGGCCTATTCCATTTTGCCCTGTGAGCTGCTTTGACTAACCTCTCCTTTCCCACATTTTGATCTGTGGACACCTTGCCTCTGCTGAGCTCCAGGTGCCCGACTGCCCACCAAATCTGCAACAGGAAAGGTGCCATGCTCACCCAACACTTCTTAGCTAAAAACCTGAGATCCCCTTGATGCCAAGGGCTGAAACTGCTCAAGGTGCAAGACCCAAAGATGAGGTTTGACAACCTGAATTTGAAGGATATGGCTCCAGTGTTGTTGTTGTTTTTAATTAATTTTAAAACATCAAACTTAAAAAAAAATCTAAAATTCAGCAGATGAACAGATCTGCTTGAAACTTGGCATGGCTAAAACTCTACTTAAGATCTATCATGGTGCCAAGTTTCATCGCCTTAGCTTTAAAAATGATGTTTTTTTAAAAAAAAAATAATTTTAAAATCTCAAACTTTAAAAAAATCCTAAAAATCAACGGATGAACGGATCTGCTTCAAATTTGGCATGGCTAAAGCCCTACCTAAGAGCTACCTTGGTGCCAAGGTTCATCGCTTTAGCTTTAAAAAATGACAGAGCTGTAAGCATTTTTGTTAAATGACTATAAAGTAGAGCTGCCCTTTGGGTGGGGGGAGGATGGGGAAAATTCAGATTTTTCTTCAAATTTCATAGTTCCCCCTTTCCCAGATTTGTCCCCAAAAACCCTGGCATGTCCTGGGTTTTCCTAACGTATGGTCACCGTATTTAAAGCGAGTAGACTTCTGCTGGCACAACAAGAACTTCCCTTCCCCTCCTCCTCACCTGCACCCCCACCTGAATCTGCTCTGGAGGATCTCCCAATCTTCTGAAACAGATTTGGCATGGGGTGCAGTAGATTGACCATATGAAAAGGAGGACAGGGCTCCTGCATCTTTAACAGTTGTATCGGAAAGGGAATTTCAGCAGGTGTTGTTTGTATGCGTGCAGCACCTAGTGAAATTCCCTCTTCATCACAACAATTAAAGCTGCAGGAGTCTTGCCTAGTGTAACCACATACAAAATAGGGCAGGACTCCTACAGTTTTAACTGTTGTGATGAAGAGGGAATTTTACCAGGTGCTGCATGCATATAAACGACACCTACTGAAATTCCCTTTTCTATACAACTGTTAAATAGGCTGACCAGATAAAATCCAGGTCAGGGCTCATGTAACTTTAACAGTTGTAGAGCAAAGGGAATTTCAGCCAGTGTCATTTGTATGCAATTAGTTCCTGGTGAAATTCCCTCTTCATCACAACAGTTAAAGTTGCAGGGGCCCTGCCTTCTTTTGTATATGGTCACTCTAGTATATTGCCTGCACCTTTAACTGTTGTGATGAAGAGGGAATTTCACCAGGAACTAATTGCATACAAATGACACCTGCTGAAATTCCCTTTTCTCTACAACTGTTAAAGTTACATGAGCCCTGACCTGGATTTTATCTGGTCAGCCTACTGTTAAAGATTCAGGATCCCCATCCTCCTTTTCATATGGTCACCCGAGAGTGAGGGTTGCAGGTGGAGGGAAAATTTAGTCTGCCCGTGGTGTCTGTTCTACTGGTGGAAGGACACCATTGGATACAACCAGTTGTCACAAACTTGCCTTTGGATTTTTGGTAACCCAATCTGCCTCTTTGCTAAAAGTCCTCAAGCAGAGAACTAAAACTGAATACCACCCATTAACAAATTACACAGAGTACCAAGAGACTGCTGATAATAGTACTTCAATTGCTGTTTTCATACTTTAAGTTAAACAAGAAACAGATATGCTTCAGCAGGCAGCATGGTAGTATCAGGCCAACACAACAACCAGGCTTTTAATAAAGGTTATCTCAGATCTTGGACAATTTCATTCCCAGCCACGTGGAAATCCATATCATGTTCCTGATGTTTGCTTCTCTCTAGTAGTTTGGGACCCTTATAGCATTCAATGGAAAATAAATTCTGTTGCCTAAATTAGTGGAGAGTCACAGTCTGATGGTCAAAGCTGAATTTTTACAAACACTTCATTTGAAGTTACCCCTTCTAGATCTAGTAGCATCATGAGTATGATCCACACCCTGACTGTTCTGTGCTGATATAACCATTCCTACTGGCCCAGCTCAAGTGGCTGCACATGGCAAAGTTCAAGCATGCTAGGAGCCAGGCTGTGACTTGGGTTAGGCAATAACCATGGGCAGTAAAGTATGTTCTAATGTGTGAATCTCATCTAAACTTAGGGATGTACAGATTTTGTAAAAGCCATTCTGTCTTCATTTCATGGATTATCAGGTGACTTTTGTTCCATCGTCAGCTCATTGGTGGAATCAGATTTTTTCCACTTTCCTGAATTTGTGCAAATTCACACTTGCAAAAATGCACAAATCCTCCCAAAATGTTCATTTTCATGCTTTACCCTATGGAGAAAATGTGCGTTTTGGCTAGTGATTTTGTATTTTATGTATTTTTCTATGTCAAAATTTGCATAAAATTCTGGAAAGTGAAACAACCAGTCCACAAATCCATGGAATCGGTGCGACTCAGGAAAATCCGCTCCTCTGCAGGTCAGAGTCATAGATATCTGAACTCATTTTATTCTACTGCACAGTAATCCAACATCGTTATCTATACTACTGTGTTGCAATAGAAACTAGTATTACAGTGCAATCCTATGCATTCCTACTTGGAAGTAAGCCTCATTGACTTCAGTGGAACTTACTGCCAGTTAAATGTCCATAGTAGCCTTCCCCAACCTGGTTCCCTCCAAATGTTTTATACTTCAACTCCCATCTGCCCCAGCCTGCATGACCAATGGTCAGGAATTTTGGAAGTTGTAGTGCAGAATGTTTGGAGGGCACCATGTTGTGGAAGGCTAGTGTATAAGATTATAGCTTTAAATAACATTGTTGTAAATTTGGGAGGTGGTCTGGATGTCCTTTGAGAGATCCCTCTGATTCTTGACTTTAAGGGCCTGTTCACACATCACACCAAGCCACTGTGAGTTAATTAACTCCTGGGGATTAGCAGCATGTGTGGGCAGCCATTTTGAATATTCAAGCCGTGACCACGGCTTGTTATTTCATGCAAAGATGGGCTGTTGGTGTGGTTAACAAACCACGCAGAATCCACGAGCTGTTCTAGGGACTACAAACACGCTAACAACTCACCCTCATCGGGTTTGCATGGCACGACAAGCCGCAGTTGCGTCTTGAATATCTAAATGGCCACTGGCACGTGCCACAAGACTCTGTGGCTTAAAGAAGCCAAGGTGGGCTGTGGCAATCTTACGAACTGGGTCTAAGATTTCTGTGAGTATAGATATCAGTGTGGATGACCTGAGGCAATGCCTCTTAAGACTTGACAAAGGACTGTTGAGCTGAATATTTTGAATATTCAAGCCATGACTACAGCTTGCCATGTCATGCAAGGATGGGCTGTTGGTGTGGTTAACAAATCACACAGAATCCATGGGCTGTTCTAGGGCCGTGTGTGGTTTGTTAACCACGCTAACAACCCACCCTTATCAGGTTTGTATGGCATGACAAGCTGCACTTGTACCTTGAATATTTAAATGTGCCACAAGACTCTTTTTTTAAATAAGCCAAGGTGGGCTGTGGCGATCATGAGAACTGGGTCTAAGATTTCTGTGAGTATAGATATCAGTGTGGATGACCTGAGGCAAGCCTCTTAAGACTTGACAAAAGACTGTTGAAACTGGTAAATAATTAGCATTTCTAGATAAGGCTTTTATTGTTTACTCACCATTGTTTGCAAATCCTTTAGATGACATCGTAACCGTCCAGGACCTCGCCCATGCTTTCCAAGCATTATTGATTGGGGAAAATCTCTCACTTTGGGGAATGGTGGAATGAACTCTAGTATAGTTCTGCCATTCTGCTATATCCCAGAGCTACCTAGAGGCTCTGTAGCAGTACGTACAGAAAAGCGGAGAAGGAAACCCCTACTGAAAAAACAGTGTGCAGATATCTGATCATAATCCCACAATCAAATCCAGAAACTGAAGTGGTACAGTGCCACGTTAAAGGCCTTGTCCAGAAAAGCCTTATGATTTCTGTGAGTAGAGATATCAGTGTGGATGCCCTAAGTCAATGGCCTCTTAAGATGTGATAGAGGACTATTGATGTGCCTCAATGGGTGCTAAGATGGCCCAAGGAAAGTATAGGTGATGGGCAAAGATGACTTCATTTTTAGTCCCCCTCTACCCATGAGACAGGGGGAAGGTGTGTCTGTGTTAACAGGAGACAAAGGAGAAACCTGCAGCTTTTGGACTGAAACTGAAAGAAATACATTGAGAGGCTGAGTTTTAGAGCATTTCTACACCAGGGAAAATCCTGCAACTTTCTGGCTTCTGTTTTCATCCCACAATCACAACATGCTCCCTTTACACATACTTCCCTTCCCCCTCCCCTTTTCCCCCTTTAACCAAGGTTTCATTTATACAGCCACAAGATGGTGCTGTCTTCTGTCTCTTTTTATAGCGCATTTCCTCTTTTCATGGTGAAATAGAAAGGGTGTCTTTTTGTTACTACTTTTTCCCATGTTCAGTCAAACCATAGAAAGAACAAGAGAGGCACTGGAGGTTTGCAGTGTCATGTAATCGACTAGGAAACTCATTAGCGTGCTATAAATAGTTCATTTAGAGATGCCTTGTCTTTGGAAGCTAAGAGCATTTGAGAGTCTAGCTGTGTCCCCTTCAAAAATTAACAGGAGAGCAGTGAATTTTGGGACATCTGATGGAGTTAATGCTGTGAGCATCCATCTTATGCTCAACTTGTATGTTTGTAAGTAAATGCACGTATTACAAAATGCAATAAGCCTACTCCAATCCCTTCAAAAGGAAACTGAACCCTGAATAAAAACTGTACCCCTGAAACTTCTCACCACTCTGAAATGGGGTGCATCTAAATAACAATATATTTACTGTCAATTTCTTTGTATTCTTTTATTTTGGAAAGATTGCTTGCTGGCTGCTACTGTCCAGACCAATACAATAAGAACATGTTCATTTCGTGCTAGGTTCACCCTTTGAAAAGGTCTGGGAAACAGTGCTTTGTGCCTTTGATACCTGCCAATGTGTTCCAGTGGGTTACAATGTCACCTTAGCCTGTGCGTCCTTTTCAGTCAGGAAAGGATACTAATGCAAATGGAAAAGGATGAACTTGGAAAGTTCTCCAAGCCTTTTCTTTAAGGACATCTTAAAAAATCATATCAGGAAAGTTTACATTTCTTATCAGACTTGCAAATATGATAAGAAAGGCTTGAAGCGAGATGTATATAAGGTCTAGGGCCCTGCTGTGCTGCTCTGCAGTTGGGACCCACACTTCATTTTCATCAACGACTCTGGGATAAAGAAGAAACCATGAAGTGGCTCCTGCTTCTGGGCTTGGTAGCACTCTCCCAGTGCAAAGTGACTAAGTAAGTATTGGGCTTCAAGCATTCTTCAAAGAAAGCATGTATAACTGCCTTGCCCAACTTGGCACCCACTTGATTTGCTGTACTACAACACCCACCATCCCCAGTCAGCAAGGGCTGCCTGAGGGTGATGGGAGTTGAAGTCCAATATGTATGGAGGGTGCCAAGCTGGGCAAGGCTGATGTATAATCCTCTTCAGGAACAGCCAACCTTATCTCCAAACTTTATTGAACAAGCTCTTCCAGCAAAGGTTCTCTCTCGGATGCTGGACCATCTGTGTCTCAGTTCGCCACCTGAGGATGGAAGATGAGCCAGTGTGGTGTAGTGGTTAGAGAGTTGAACTGAGAGTCGGGAGATCCGGGTGACTTTGGGGCAGTCACAAACTCTTACTCCAACCAACTTCACAGGGTTGTTGTTGTGAGGATAAAATGGAGAGGAAGAGGAGTATGTATACTGCTTTGGGTTACTTGGAGGAACAAATGTGGAAATAAATATAATAAATAAGATGGCAACATTTTCTTCCTTCTGTCTACAAGCACACTGCACATTCTGAGTATAGGAGCTGCCTTGAGTACCTTGTGGAGTATTTGTTATTGACCTGAATGTTCAAGGCCAACTCGAAAGCAAATAAATTCAAATCCTAAAACCATATTTGCTCCACAGTCTCTGGCAATTAAGATCAGATATTTTCCTTCTAACACCTGTCATCATTTTCATTATCATGATGTCCTGCTTAGGGTACCCCTGAAGAAGGTGAAATCCATGAGGCAAACCCTTAAGGAACATGGGCTGCTGGAAGAATTCCTGGCGAAACATCCTTACAACTTGGGCTCAAAGTACTACCCCGGACTAGCTGATGCATATGATTCTGAGCCCTTGCAAAATTACATGGACGTGAGTATTCCTTATTTGGGAGATATGTCTGAAATAATACACCGAAATAAGCCTGGCTTACTGAGTTTTGTTTAGCGAAGGTCCTGCCCAGTGCTCTGTGCTGGCCAAACTGCTGGCCATTCAACTTAAAATAAACCATTTGATAGGTGCCTCTCTTGATTTTTGCCTTCTGTTTTGGGAACTGCTCAATCTATCCTTTCCAAATCTTTACACTCTCTTCTCCATTGCTAAACTAACCCTGTTTGCTCACAAGTGCCCACCCAATTCTGCCCCTGCATGGAGGTGCTCCCATGCAGTCACTCAGCATTCCACTACCAGAAACTATCCTTAATTGCCGGCTGGGGATCAATGGAACAGATATAGATTCAGCACAGAGCGGGAGCACCAAGTTTTCTGTGCTTGCTCCTTCCCATCTTACTTTCACATGTGTTGTCCTGTGTGAGTTTCAAAACTAGACAGGAGCAGTACAACATAAACAAAAATTAGCCCAGTAGCCTCTGCGTGAGGCCTGAAAAGCACCAGCCCAATTTGAACCTAATCCATGGAACTTTGGCCTGGAAAGCAATAAACTAGCTGTCTAGATTTCGGATACAGGCGATGACAATTTTGGGGAGCTGGCTTAGGATCATGGAATATAAATTCAAACTACTTCCTCCTGATAGCAAACTGATTTCACAGGTTTTTGCATTATTTCAAAAACCCACACAACCTGTTTGGCCAGAGGTGACAGTGGGACAAAATAAATGTGTGTGTACAGAAAACAATATTCTCTGTCCCCAGCTTCAGATCTTCTGTGGGGATAGGGAGATAGCATTGATGTGCTCTCCTTATGATGCCCCATTTTCTGCCCCCCACAGCTTGAGTACATGGGTACCATCTACATTGGTACTCCACAACAGCAATTCACAGTCCTCTTTGATACCGGTTCTTCCAACTTGTGGGTCCCTTCTGTCTACTGCTCCAGTGAAGCCTGCTGTAAGTAGCCTCCATAACTTTTGCTTTCAGAAATGGGAAACAATGGGATTATCTTTTATTTACATGTTCAGCTGTTTGCTCTTCATTGGGTATAAGAGTGGCCATATCTTATACTGAGTAGGTGGCTATTTAGAATAGCTCTTGAGAGGTGGCAGTAAAGGGAATCTGGTCCCCTCTACAAGGATTCACTTTTGTGCCTGGTTAGGCGATTATGCGCATAATCGCAGAAGCGCATTTACGCCTAATCCCTCTGCACGAGAGGCGGCGAGAGGCGGCGAAGCGCATTAACAGATGTCGAAAATGCGCTTTACAAGTACTTAATGCACATAAGCGCTTATTCACACAGTCAAAATGCGCTTTAACGGACGGAGCAAAATAAAACTTGCGATTTAACGCGCATTCAATAATGCACATAATCGGGGAGATAACGCGCCTCTACGCCCGATTTGCGCTCCATTCTTGTAGAGGTAAAAATTTTAATGCACCTTGAAAGAGCTTTAAATGCCTCTTGTAGAGGCAGCCTCTGTGTGGAACTACAGCACATTCACTGCATTCAGGGTACAGCAAGCCTTCATGTTAGGAGATCTAAGTAAGCAGAAGTGACAATTAAAAGTGGAAAAAGCAGATTTGGAGTTAGTTATTAATATTTTGTCTGTGGCAAGAATCTTAATAGTTTCATTTTGGGAAAAGGGACTTGCCCCTCCCATTTCTGATGGTTTTTCCCCTCAAGAACTGGGATGTTGTAACCATGATAGGCGGTAGACAGTGTTACACATCCATTTAGCATGTTGTATTCGCAGCCCAATGCTTTGTAGAACAATCCAGGAAATGAATCAAAATGCTTGCTTCCGGCATGGGACAGTTCAGCGGAGCTCCCTTCTGCAACCTCTGCTAACTGTTCCATTTTGGAAATGAGAGTTTTGGCTCATTTCCTCTTGCTTTAGGAAGTGCTAGCATTCAGCACTGCCTGATGAAACAAAAGGGGTGTCTATACACTGCCACTTTGTAGCCAATTCCTTCAAAACCCCACAGCATTGCTGCTGCGAAGTGGAAGCGATAAATATAGACAGCAACGGCCATTTGGCTCATCAAGCCCGCCTCTTGCCCTGCATTCCCCCGCTACTTGGATCTGTCCCTAGCAGCGCCCACTGGCTCAACCCAAACTGAGGCTATCACTGCCAAATGGAGAAACAATGTGGTGACCTCAAGGAACTAAAAAAATCATGGTAAAACCATACCAAGAAAAAGCAATTTTGGGGGTAAAAGACAGATTTGGCAGCGAATTGGCGGCTGCATCATATAAGCTATGCAATGTTACTATATAGCTACGATGGGATAAATAGGCTATATAGACACCCCTAACTTAATGTATAAGGACTAGAGAAGAACGAAATTTGAAGATAGGTTTATTGAAAGATGGAGGTTTTCTTCATTTTTTAATTATATGTTTTAAATTGACTAATAATGTCTGTTAGTATTCATTGGGGGTTTTTTTCAGTTGAACTTTTGTTGAAGGATATTGTATAATGAATGATATCTATATAACGAGGAGGAGGAGGAGGAGGAGGAGGATACTGATATATGCCAAAATGTCATTTAGGGGAATATTTTTCACAGCAACTGATCATTAGCCAGGTGTTTCCCCCTCACAATCACCACCAGTTTCCATTCAACTGAGATTAGGGGGCACAATTTTCACACTAGAAAAGTTTGTGTCATGGTGGCTTAAAATGAAGCATCTCTTCCTTTCCACGTTAAACATCATCAGAATGCCACAACATCATGGACTAACTCATTTGCCTTGCAGCAAATCACCAGCGCTTCAGTCCTCAAGATTCCTCCACCTACCAGGCCACAAGCCAGAGTGTCTCCATCGCATATGGCACTGGGAGCATGACTGGAATTCTAGGCTATGACACCGTCCAGGTAAAGTTCTTGAAGAGATATTATGATTTTAATAGTCCAATACCAAGTCAGCACAGGGTCTCAGTAGATAAACAGCAGCAGCACTTACTGAGAGGCATGAAAGATACTGGGTAGGAATGAACTATACAGGAAACAAAATTGGGTTCCATTTAGATCTTATTTGTGTAAAAACCACCACAATAAATTATAGACCTTCTCAACCTGGGACCAACCACCAAGCTGGAGTCAGTCATGCCTCCTGTCTTGTCAGGTCTTTGACTACCCTCTTGATTTTGCAATTCCAGTCAAAGAGTAAAAACAGGAGGGTTGTCACACCCTGCCATGCATGGCTTGTGGACTGCATTCATCTTGTTACGTTACAAGTTAAGCCTGACCTAGAATATCCAACACATTCACGTGCACTCTACAGACTGAACAAGCAAAACTCTCCCAGCAATACCATGATTACGTTGTCCTTATTCGTGACAGTAGCGGGGTTCAAGCTGCATATAAAATAACTTAAGCCATCCTAGTCCAACAATCTCAAAATCCACAGTCAGGCAATACTTTTAATTAGGACCAACCGAATATGCAAAATAAATTGTAGGCAAGCTTTCAAGTTCTTTAGACGTCTTCATCAATCAAGGTAAAACTGAGTGACTACTGGTTTTTTTAAAAAAATTAAAATGGGGGAAATCATCCATTATACATTTGTTTATTTGTCCCAACAGTCCTACATATAACCTGAAACTTACATGACACCTAGTAGAGCCTAATCTATTCAACTATGTGCCTCTTCCTCCACTCCAAGTTAAGACGCTGACTATGCAGATTTCATGACTTTGACCTCATGTCAAAGTCTTCCCCCCCCCCTTTCCCTTCCTCCCCTCTTTTTGTAACATTTTGCTTGATGAAGAGATCTGGAGATGTCAATTCTGTGCATATTTGATTGGTCCTAATAAAAATATTGTCTGACCTTGGATTTCAGCAGTGTTCAAACTGTGCTCCAGGGAAGATTATTATGATTCCTCCCAGTGAGAAAACCAGTAATTCAAGAGCAGTGGTTAGAGTTATACAAATGAGTCTGTTCTAGACTCAAATTTGAGTGTTTCCCCATCCCTTCTTCTGGAGTGTGCCAGATTAGGAGATTGGAAGCATCCCCTTCCATTGTTTAAACCAACCAATTTGTTGTTTTGTATGATAAGGACAAAACAAGTGTTTATTCAAAAAACCAAGATCAAACTGATCCTGGCTTGTTCCAATAAACAATAGTTTAAACTTACTAGCAGATACAGATGTTGACATAATGTCAAACTGTGGTTAGTTTAAACAAGGAAGAAGATGCTCCCAATCTTTTCTTCCCATGCATGTTAGAGAAGAAGGAGAGGGGAGAGGAGAGTGCAAGGGGCTGAGGTTTGAGCAGACTTTTTCATATAGTACTAATCCATGGTTTGGCATATTGAAAGTAGATCTTACAATAACCTTGCAATATAGACCATTATTCACCAACTTTGCTTTCTTTTTAGCATAAAGTTAAAATATTCCTTCTGGCCCAGGAGATTTACATTTATTTCTTTGTTTTTAAATTGATTGATTGCCTGTTTGCTGGTTGATTTTTTTTTATGCCTCCTATTTTGAAATGTCATGTCCTTTATAATATTATGTGCCCTTCCCTGGGATTCCTTGTGAATGCATGGTAGTTTATACATTTTACAGACAAACAAATAAGAAATTGTGATCCTCATGTTGCATATGGGGAGATGAGGCTGAGAGATACAGTGGCTTACACAAACACTACTTTTCCCTAAGATTGAGAGTGCCATCACACCAGCGATTTAACGCATTCTCGCCATGCCTGGTGTGCAGATTTACAGCACGGAACTCACATGACACCGTGCCTGTCCTGCTGACACCCTGCCTCTTCCCCAGCCTTTCTTAGAATGCTTAAAGTCTGGATTATTTTCCCTAAGCGCATTCAATGTGCCCTAAGTCTCCATGTAGTTTTAAAGGAACTGAGGGCTTGAATGGATTGCATCAGTTCCTGGCAGGGAAAAGCAATCTCTCCCAGCAGCCGGTTCCAAGCCTCAAACCTTGCACCCCTGTCTTGAAAGCGTTCTTAAAATCATAGAAAGCCTGAATCTCTGCAGAAACAGGATTGTACTCCCTTGATGCCCCCAAAGAGCCAGACTAAAGGGTCATTCCATTTTTGCCTGGCAGAAAGGCGGTCTGCTTGAAGTACTCATCTGCCAGGACCTGACGGAAGGGACAAAGAGAAGGGGAGGGGTGGAGTGGAGTGGAGTAGAAGAACAAAGTAGCGGAGGAGCGAAAGAGCAGCTATTCAGGTGAAAGGGATCATAAGCTTGTTGTGCTAGTAGAAAACATGGAGGCAAACCGGGGGATGGATATTAGTTGCGATGGAGGTCTGAGCTGAGCTTTGAGGTGGGGGGATTCCAGCCCATTTCACCAGATGGAAGGCAAGGGGTTCTTTTATTGTCTGAAACATTAAAAATATTGACCAAACACTCACTACAACCACACACACTTGTATCAGCTGGGAACGACAATCTTTTCTCAAGTTTCCTTATGTGTCGGATTGTCCTTGTCCTTCCACATAGGTTGGAGATTTTCAGGTCACCAACCAGATCTTTGGCCTAAGTGAGACCGAGCCTGGCACCTTCCTTTACTATGCCCCCTTCGATGGCATCCTGGGTTTGGCTTATCCCAGCCTCTCCTCCTCTGGTGCAACTCCTGTCTTTGACAACATGATGAGTGAGGGCTTGGTGTCCCAGGATCTCTTTTCTGTCTACCTGAGCAGGTTAGTATGGGCTATCTGTTCCTCTTCCTGGGAAGGCACACATTAACCATTCATTGCTAAAAGGCAGGGCAGGCACATCAACCACATTATTTCTAGAAATTTAGCAACAGGAGAATTGTCGTTGCTTACACAGGATGGAATTCAGCCCAAGTAACAGATTTAGACCTATGTGTAATTGCTAAACTGCAGGCAATAATCTCTTTAAAATGTTAGGAAGCTGACACTATGCTTCACCAAAAGTGCAGGATCAACAGAAGTTTTGTTGAAAGACGCTTTAGGTACAGGGACAGGTAGGATAGAGAACTAAATTAGGCAGCCTGCTAAATCTAATGCTCTAGCCTCTCCACATCATTTAATGAGTCTCCTGGAGCACTGAAAAAATATCAGGTGTTTTTTTTTAAAAAAAATGGGGACTAATTGAATAAATATATGCATCACAACTACTTGGGTGTCACCATGACCACCATCACCCTCTTCTGTTTAGTCTCATTTCTCCCAAGCTGGAATGTAAGAAGCCCAATAAAGTTGACTGTATGCAAGATAGACACAATAAAAAAGAGATCTTATAGAGCAGGAGTAGACAGAAAGTAGATCTTGAGATGTTTTCGACTTCAACTCCCAGCATTCTTTCCCATTAGCCTTACTTTCAAGGGCTGCTGGGAGTTTAAGTCAAAAACATCTAGAGATTTACCTTCTGCCCACTGCATTATACAGCAACCTGGTGCCTCCCAGATGTTTTGGATTACAGCTCCCAGGATTCTTGCACTGGCCATGCTAGCTCAGACTGATGGGAGTTGGTAGTCCAAAACATCTGGAGGGTACCATGTTGGGGAAAGCTGTTCATCCCTCAGCCAGAGGTGAACCCTGCTTCCCAAGTGGAATGGTAGACATGTAGTACTGGCAAAATGAACACTGGCCCAGCAGTTCATTTCTCCAATCCATACCTCACCCAGTTTTTTTAATGCACTGCATTAATATTCATGTGTTCATTCATTCATTTTTTAAAATCCAATATCTATAGTAGGACAATACCTTTATTAGGACCAGCCAAAATTCCACAAAAACAAGCATTTTAAAAACTGTTGATCCCTCAAAGTGCTCTTGGTGACATCAGAGAGGGCCAGACAGAAAATATGGGGCTTGATGGGCAAATAGTCTAACAAAGCAACTTCCCATATTTTCCTTTCTCAGTGATGAGCAGAGTGGGAGCTTTGTCATGTTTGGCGGTGTCGACTCCAACTACTATTCTGGGAACTTCTACTGGGTGCCTCTTTCTGCCGAGACCTACTGGCAGATCACTGTGGACAGGTAACGATTCCCACATATTCAGCCATTCCCTCTCTGGTTCACTTCAACGCCAATAAGAACAAGGCACAGAATGTGATGTGATGATGAACTGAGATGCCTTCAGGATCCAGAGAAAGGCGAAGGGAGGGAAGAGGAAGAGGAGTGGAACATGTAATATATTTCAAAAAGCAGCCCTGGAAGGAAGGTTTGATCTTATAAGATCAATGGACCTCTGGGAACATTTGCCCCAAATTTCCCCATGTGCATATTGTGGAGAAATGGTTATGGTTGTTTTCTTTCTCTTATGACTTGCCTGTGTTTTCTTCAGCATCACCATGAACGGCCAGTCTATTGCTTGCTCCGGCGGCTGCGAAGCTATTGTAGATACTGGCACCTCCATGTTGGCTGGCCCCTCCAATGGTATCACCAGTATTTTGAACAGCATTGGTGCCAGCCAGGAGTCCAATGGTGAGGTAAGGAAAGGAATGTCAAGTTTCCAGAGGTACCCAAGATTGACAGTCTCACGCAAGGGAAGAAATGTGGTTTTACCCTGATTCTGACTCGTAACATGTGATTTATTCATTTATTTATTTTTTTAAGCACTCACCCGAAATCCGTTCAGGCTTTAGTCAGTTTATGGTGAAAGGGAAAGGCAAGTGTGTCATTGTTTTTCACCCTTGCCTGCATATTGTCTTTCTTCACGGTACACAGCAGCTCCTGTTAGTTGCTGCGGAGCAGGGGTTGGGGAACGTAATATACATGGAGATAGATGTTTTCTGAATGTAAATAAGGGCTTGTCCAGGCAATTCAGGATTTGGAGAAAATAAATACGCTGCGGTTACTTTTTTGTTCTTGCATTGGATCAAGACATCTTTCTCCAAGAAATAACTTCTGTTGTGAGAGTATGTGCTTGCTGGGAAAATGTCCATTTCCCCCCTAGCACTAGTCAGCCAGCATTATCACGTGATTGAGAGACACAACTATTGATTGCACAAATATTGCAGGCAGTGCCTGTGTGAGATCAGAGAGAGCATGTGACACAACTCTCCCCAAACACCCCAGTCCTCCCCTCATGATTTGTGTGCCCCCTATTTAATTCCTTCTGAATCGAAGCTACTCTGCTTAACAGCTCTAGTCCCAAAGAATTCATAAAATGAAAAAAGAAACAACATGGCTCTCCCTTCCCTACCTCCACAATCCCCTGCTGTTTTGCAGCCTTTCTTTCTTTCTTTCTTTCTTGTTTGTTTTGAAATACTGCAAACAGCTATCTCCCAGGAGGAAGGATAATGCCGTCTTCAATTATTTGGAGAGGGAATAAAGTACCGGAATTGGGTTTGTCCCAGGGCTCTGGAACTCCCTTCCCAGGGAAGCTAGACTGGCTCCCTCTCTGGTGTGCTTCCGGAGGCAGGCTAAAACTTTTTTGTTCTGAGGAATAGTCTGGACCTCTGTTTATGCATTGCTTATATATTGGATTCTTTTAAACTATTTGTATTTAAAATGTTTTTTTTTTAATATTGTAGCACATTTAATTATATTTTTAATTTTTGTATATCTCTGTTTTAACTGTACATGTTTTAATAATAATAATAATAATAATAATAATCCTCTAAGACTTGAGTTATGCTTTGACTGCCTTAAGTTGGGCACTTTAATACAAACAGAAAAAGACTGTGAAAGCTGAGAGTCTAAGACCAGCTGATTTAAGGAGTTATCATCCTAATTAATGTCCTTCTCTTGGCCCTTCCATCTGGACTAATTCCTGTTCCATAGTACGTGCATCTTACGTTTTTCTTTTGCTCTCAAGTTTGAAGGCACAGTGTCATGTGACTAATATCCTTGTTTTCTATCCATTTTACTGCACGCCAGTATGTGATCAGCTGCAGTGCCATGAACAGCTTGCCTGACATTGTCTTCACCATCAATGGCATTCAGTACTCTATGCCTCCCAGTGCCTTCATTCTCCAGGTAAGAGTTTTGGTTAATCTGATCTGGAATTATCTCAAATCATGTAATTCAGTCAACAGTAAAATCAGCAGTTTCCCCTAGGCATTCCAGGATCTCATACTCTAGGGGTAGACGCTTTATCGCATTTGAAGTAATTTTGATGGCCTGCTTTAAAATTTTCATAGCATATGAGGAATCCCATACTACTCCAAGAAAAAAAGTTTGGTTCCATTTGAAAAAGAAGAGTTTGGCCAAGTTAGCAACAGGATTTGTCCAAAGCTCAAACATAGATCATGTTCAGTACGCTGCAGTGCACTACTTTGTAATAAAGAGTATCTTCTCACATACTAGCTTTCACTTTAGACTTGAGTGTGACCACCATATGTAAACAAACAGTGCAGTAATGCAAACCTAATGCACATTGCAGGGAGGGTTTTCTGTGAAGAGAGTATCTTATTTTTCCATAAATGCACAAGTGTTCAAGTAAAGGCTGGCTTGATAAAAGAAAGGGTGCAATTGGCAGACAATTAGTGTTTAGTGTGATATAAAAGCACAAAGCTCTCCATATATCATTCATGGGACTCCACAGAAGTTTTTACATAGATGAGTATGGGCAGACATGATAGAGCTGTATAAAATTAGGCATGGTGTGGAAAAAGTGGATCGAGAAACATTTCTCTCCCTTTCTCGTCATGCTACAACGTGGAATCATTCCATGAAGCTGAATGGTGGAAGATTCCGGAGAGAGAGAGAGAGAGAGAGAGAGAGAGAGAGAGAGAGAGAGTTTCTTCATGCAGTGCAGAGTTAAATTATGGAATTTGTTACCACAAGATGTAGTGATGGCCATCAACTTGGTTGGCTTTAAAGGGGGATTAGACTGCACAAACAAATCCATGGAGGATAAAGCTACTAGTCATGATGGCGATATTCCAATATCAGAGAAAGGATGCCTCTGTACACCAGTTGCTGGGGAACACAAGCGGAAGGGTGCTATTGCACTCAGATCCTGCTTGTGGGGTCCCCACATGCAGCTCATTGGCCACTGCATGAACCAAATGCTGGACTAGGTAAGCCTTTGTTCTGATTCAGCATGGCTCCTCTTTTGTTCTTATGACTCTGAGGCCCCCTCTAGATGGATTCCGTATGACGCCTGGTTAGCCGATTATGCGCATAATCGCTGAAGAGCTTTATCGTAAATGCTTGTATGCAGGAGGTAATTGAGCACTGAACGGGTGACCTTACCAGTTGTTTGAAATGCGCTTTACAAGTAGTTAATGCGGAGAATCGCTTGTTCACATAGTCAAAATGCACTTTAACGGCTGGA
Source organism: Anniella stebbinsi (assembly GCA_029215795.1). Lineage (NCBI taxonomy): Eukaryota > Metazoa > Chordata > Lepidosauria > Squamata > Anniellidae > Anniella > Anniella stebbinsi. Next base: position 263,031,230 of record JARDYH010000001.1, read on the forward strand.
GCAAAATAAAACTCGCTATTTAACGCGCATTCGATAATGCGCATAATCGGATGTTTAAAGCGCCTCTACGCCCGATTTGCGCTCCGTTCTTGTAGAGGTACATTTTTTAATGCGCCTTGAAAGAGCTTTAAATGCCTCTTGTAGAGGCAGCCTGAATCTGACTCACTAACACCATGTCTGCTTTTATATGTTCTGTAGAAGCTTTCTCATGCATGGAAGGCACTCTAGTTGTGCGACTGGTACACAGGCATTACAATTCATTTTATGCTGTTCTGTCTTGTTTCAGGGTCAAAGCTATTGCACGACTGGCTTTCAGAGCATCGATATCCCCACTCAGTCTGGAGAGCTCTGGATCCTTGGAGATGTCTTCATCCGTCTGTACTATATTGTCTTTGACAGAGCAAACAACCAAGTCGGCCTGGCAACCTTGGCATGAACAAAACAACATCCATTGGCAAAACCATTCCCTACAGATAGTCTTCGCTTTCTGGAACAAAATGTAGCCAATATGCCCCCCTTCTCCACAAGCTGCAATATTAATAACAGTAGAATAAAAGAATAAAAAAGCAAAGGAATTAATTGCTTTGCATGCTTCACATAGCTGCCTGACTGGACAATGCAAATGGGAAGGTGGAGAGGTTTGGGTTTTTTTTTTTCATTTGTTACATTTTACAAGTTTCCAACCATTTTTTTCTGCATCAGAGAAGCTTGACTCTAAGATGTTCTTGAAAGGTTTGTATGGCATGCCAGCCTCTCAGGGCTCAGCTACAGCCATCTCTGAGTTGTGTCTTCAGTCTAACTCTGTCTCTAAGAGATATGCCAGCCAGCCAAAGCCGCAAATCTATCTATTTTTCTCTGACACACACTTCAAACATTCTGCATTGCATGCCAGCAATGCAGACAGCCTAGCTCACAAGTGAACAAAGTGAAGTGGAAGGGAAGGGATAGCGAAACAAAGCAACGACATGCCAGATTCCAACATCTGCAGCAATAGGGCATCTGCAAAGATGAGAGCCTCTCTCTCAACTGGCACCTCACTGTTGGTCATGAGAGTTTTTCTCTAAGGATGACCCTTCATCACCCATGATGTGGAACTCTGAGAAAAAGGCTTCTGGCCTATTCCATTTTGTCCTGTGAGCTGCTTTGACTAACCTCTCCTTTCCCACATTTTGATCTGTGGACACCTTGCCTCTGCTGAGCTCCAGGTGCCCGACTGCCCACCAAATCTGCAACAGGAAAGGTGCCATGCTCACCCAACACTTCTTAGCTAAAAACTTGAGATCCCCTTGATGCCAAGGGCTGAAACTGCTCAAGGTGCAAGACCCAAAGATGAGGTTTGACAACCTGAATTTGAAGGATATGGCTCCAGTGTTGTTGTTGTTTTTAATTAATTTTAAAACATCAAACTTAAAAAAAAATCTAAAATTCAGCAGATGAACAGATCTGCTTGAAACTTGGCATGGCTAAAACTCTACTTAAGATCTATCATGGTGCCAAGTTTCATCGCCTTAGCTTTAAAAATGATGTTTTTTTAAAAAAAATAATAATTTTAAAATCTCAAACTTTAAAAACATCCTAAAAATCAACGGATGAATGGATCTGCTTCAAATTTGGCATGGCTAAAGCCCTACCTAAGAGCTACCTTGGTGCTAAGGTTCATCGCTTTAGCTTTAAAAAATGACAGAGCTGTAAGCATTTTGGTTAAATGACTATAAAGCAGAGCTGCCCTTTGGGTGGGGGGAGGATGGGGAAATCCAGATTTTTCTTCAAATTTCATAGTTCCCCCTTTCCCAGATTTGTCACCAAAAACCCTGGCATGTCCTGGGTTTTCCTAACATATGGTCAGCCTATAAGCGCGTAGACTTCTGCTGGCACAACAAGAACTTCCCTTCCCCTCCTCCTCACCTGCACCCCACCTGAATCTGCTCTGGAGGATCTCCCAATCTTCTGAAACAGATTTGGCATGAGGTGCAGTAGGTTGATCATATGAAAAGGAGGACAGGGCTCCTGCATCTTTAACAGTTGTATCGGAAAGAGAATTTCAGCAGGTGTTGTTTGTATGCGTGCAGCACCTAGTGAAATTCCCTCTTCATCACAACAATTAAAGCTGCAGGAGTCTTGCCTAGTGTAACCACATACAAAAGAGGGCAGGACTCCTACAGTTTTAACTGTTGTGATAAAGAGGGAATTTCACCAGCTGCTGCATGCATATAAACGACACCTACTGAAATTCCCTTTTCTATACAACTGTTAAATAGGCTGACCAGATAAAATCCAGGTCAGGGCTCATGTAACTTTAATAGTTGTAGAGAAAAGGGAATTTCAGCCAGTGTCATTTGTATGCAATTAGTTCCTGGTGAAATTCCCTCTTCATCACAACAGTTAAAGTTGCAGGGGCCCTGCCTTCTTTTGTATATGGTCACTCTAGTATAGTGCCTGCACCTTTAACTGTTGTGATGAATAGGGAATTTCACCAGGAACTAATTGCATACAAATGACACCTGCTGAAATTCCCTTTTCTCTACAACTGTTAAAGTTACATGAGCCCTGACCTGGATTTTATCTGGTCAGCCTACTGTTAAAGATTCAGGATCCTCATCCTCCTTTTCATATGGTCACCCGAGAGTGAGGGTTGCAGGTGGAGGGAAAATTTAGTTTGCCCGCGGTGTCTGTTCTACTGGTGGAAGGACACCATTGGATACAACCAGTTGTCACAAACTTGCCTTTGGAGTTTTGGTAACCCAGTCTGCCTCTTTGCTAAAAGTCCTCAAGCAGAGAACTAAAACTGAATACCACCCATTAACAAATTACACAGGCTCCCTCTACAAGGATTCGCTTTTGCGCCCGGTTCGGCGATTATGCGCATTATCGCAGATGCGCATTTACTCCTAATCCCTCTGCACGGGAGGCGGCGAGAGGCGGCGAAGCGCATTAATAGATGTCCAAAAAGCGCTTTACAAGAAGTTAATGCGCATAATCGCTTGTTCACACGGGGAAAATGCGCTTTAACGGCCGGAGCAAAATAAAACTCGCAATTTAACGCGCATTCGAAAATGCGAATTATCGGGGAGATAACACGCCTCTACGCCCGATTTGCGCTCCGTTCTTGTAGAGGTAAAAATTTTAATGAACCTTCAAAGCGCATTAAACCTCTCTTGTAGAGGCACCCACAGAGTACTGATAAATATTACTTCAATTGCTGTTTTCATACTTTAAGTTAAACAAGAAACATATGCTTCAGCAGGCAGCATGGTAGTATCAGGCCAACACAACAACCAGGCTTTTAATAAAGGTTATCTCAGTTCTTGGACAATTTCATTCCCAGCCACGTGGAAATCCATATCATGTTCCTGATGTTTGCTTCTCTCTAGTAGTTTGGGACCCTTATAGCATTCAATGGAAAATAAATTCTGTTGCCTAAATTAGTGGAGAGTCACAGTCTGATGGTCAAAGCTGAATTTTTACAAACACTTCATTTGAAGTTACCCCTTCTAGATCTAGTAGCATCATGAGTATGATCCACACCCTGACTGTTCTGTGCTGATATAACCATTCCTACTGGCCCAGCTCAAGTGGCTGCACATGGCAAAGTTCAAGCATGCTAGGAGCCAGGCTATGATAGGCTGACCATATGAAAAGGAGGACAGGGCTCCTGTAACTTTAACAGTTTTAGATAAAAGGGAATTTCAGCCAGTGTCATTTGTATGCAATTAGTTCTTGGTGAAATTCCCTCTTCATCACAACAGTTAAAGTTGCAGGCACTATACTAGAGTGACCATATAGAAAAGAAGGCAGGGTCCCTGCAACTTTAACTGTTGAGATGAAGAGGGAATTTCATCAGGAACTAATTGCATACAAATGACACTGGCTGAAATTCTGTTTTCTCTACAACTGTTAAAGTTACATGAGCCCTGTCCTCCTTTTCATATGGTCACCCTAGGCTATGACTTGGGTCAGGCAACAACCACGGGCAGTAAAGTATGTTCTAATGTGTGAATCTCATCTAAATTTAGGGATGTACAGATTTTGTAAAAGCCATTCTGTCTTCTTTTCATGGATTATCAGGTGACTTTTGTTCCATTGTCAGCTCATTGGTGGAATCAGATTTTTTCCACTTTCCTGAATTTGTGCAAATTCACACTTGCAAAAATGCACAAATCCTCCCAGAATGCTCATTTTCATGCTTTACCCTATGGAGAAAATGTGCGTTTTGGCTAGTGATTCTGTATTTTATGTATTTTTCTATGTCAAAATTTGCATAAAATTCTGGAAAGTGAAACAACCAGTCCACAAATCCATGGAATCGGTGCAACTCAGGAAAATGTTTTATACTTCAACTCCCATCTGCCCCAGCCAGCATGACCAATGGTCAGGAATTTTGGAAGTTGTAGTGCAGAATGTTTGGAGGGCACCATGTTGTGGAAGGCTAGTGTATAGGATTATAGCTTTAAATAACATTGTTGTAAATTTGGGAGGTGGTCTGGATGTCCTTTGAGAAATCCCTCTGATTCTTGACTTTAAGGGCCTGTTCACACATCACACCAAGCCACTGTGTGTTAATTAACCCCTGGGACTTAGCGGCATGTGCAGGTAGCCATTTTGAATATTCAAGCCATGACTACAGCTTGCCATGTCATGCAAGGATGGGCTGTTGGTGTGGTTAACAAATCACTCAGAATCCATGGGCTGTTCTAGGGCCATGTGTGGTTTGTTAACCACACTAACAACCCACCATCATCAGGTTTGTATGGCATGACAAGCTGCACTTGTACCTTGAATATTTAAATGTACCACAAGACTCTTTGTTTTAAATAAGCCAAGGTGGGCTATGGCGATCATGAAAACTGGGTCTAAGATTTCTGTGAATATAGATATCAGTATGGATGACCTGAGGCAAGCCTCTAAAGACTTGACAAAGGACTGTTGATACTGGTAAATAACTAGCATTTCTAGATAAGGCTTTTATTGTTTACTCAGCATTGTTTGCAAGTACTTTAGATGACATCCTAACCGTCCAGGACCTTGCCTAATTACATTGTCAAAAAATAATAATACCAGCACAGCAGTGTAACTGAAACAAAAGGGTCCCTTGTCTGTGGGTGGAACTAACTGTCATCCCGTTTGTCTGTCCTTGTTCACACTGACTGGTTTAAAATGTGGGGGTCACATTTGCATGTTTTTGCTATATTTTGCTATCTGGCACTCAGTCTGAAAGAAGTTCTACTCCCCTGAGACAGATGTTTACCACATCACTGGAAATTTGTGAGAATTAGACCTGAGATGCACAGGATTAGAGGTATCATATGTGTGAAGAAGATTAATGCATATCACTTCAAGACATTAAAACATTTCCAACAGGCACTATTTAGCATTGAGCTAAATCCAATGTAATGTGAGTAGACTTCTGCTGGCACAACATGAGCTTTCCTTTCCCTCCTCCTCACTTGCACCCCTACCCGACTCTGATCTGGAGGATTTCCCAATCCTCTGAAACAGATTTGGGGTGGGATAGTGTAGGGAGACCTGACCAGATACAAATAGGGCAGGACTCCTGCAGCTTTAATTGTTGTGATGAAGAGGGAATTTCAAGATTAAATAGGTAGTGCATAAGGCACACCACTACTAATGTAGATATCAATAGATTATGAAGCTGGAATATGCACTTCTTTATAATATATAAACAATTCTTAAGTTTAAATTATTACAATATTGTTACTAAAGAGTGTAAATACAGAAATGCACTTATTATTGCATAAACACTGTTATTATTAACAAGCTGGGACAGCTGAATAGGAAATATTTGAACAAAAGGTCATAGAAATCTGAACTCATTTGAATCCAACATCCTTATCTATGCTACTGTGCTGCAACAAAAAGTAGCATTACAGTACAATCCTATGCATTTCTACTCAAAAGCAAGCCTCGTTGACTTCAGTGGAACTTACTGCCAGTTAAATGTGGATAGCAGCCTTCCCCAGCCTGGTTCCCTCCAAATGTTTTATACTTCAACTCCCATCTGCCCCAGCCAGCATGGCCAATGGTCAGGAATTCTGGGAGTTGAAGTACAGAATGTGTGGAGGGCACCATGTTGTGCAAGGCTAGGGTATTGGATTATAGCTTTAAATAATATTGTTGTAAATTTGGGAGAGGTCTGGATGTCCTTTCAGAAATCCCTTTGATTCTTGACTTTAAGGGCCTGTTCACACATCACACCAAGCCACTGTGAGTTAGCAGCGTGTGCGAGAAGACATTTTGAATATTCAAGCCTTGACCACGGCTTGTCGTTTCATGCAAAGATGGGCTGTTGGTGTGGTTAACAAACCACGCAGAATCCACGGGTTGTTCTATGGACTACAAACATGGTAACAACTCACCCTCATCAGGTTTGCATGGCACGACACGCCGCAGTTGCGGCTTGAATATTTAAATGGCCACTGGCATGTGCCACAAGATTCTGTGGCTTAAAGAAGCCAAGGTGGGCTGTGGCAATCATACGAACTGGGTCCAAGATTTCTGTGAGTATAGATATCAGTGTGGATGACCTGAGGCAATGCCTCTTAACACTTGACAAAGGACTGTTGAGCTGGTAAATAACTAGCATTCCTAGACAAGGCTTTTATTGTATGCTCACATTGTTTGCAAGTACTTTAGATGATATCCTAATCTTCCAGGGCCTCTCCCATGCATTCCAAGCATTACTGTGGGGTTTTCTTGACTGGTGGAAATCTGGCATTTTGGAGAATGGTGGAATGAACTCTAGCCCTAAGTCAATGCCTCTTAAGACATGACAGAGGACTATTGGTAGCTGGTAACATTCAGGTGATGTGCCTCAATGGGTGCTAAGATGGCCCAAGGAAGATATAGATGATGGGTAAAGATGACTTCCTTTTTAGTCCCCCTCTCCACACGAGACGGGGAAGGTGTGCAGGAGAAGCCTGCAGCTTTAGGACTGAGACTGAAAGAGATACAAAGAGAGGCTGAGTTTTAGAGTAGGCTGACCAGATAAAATCCAGGTCAGGGCTCATGTAACTTTAACAGTTGTAGAGAAAAGGGAATTTCAGTCAGTGTCATTTGTATGCAATTAGTTCCTGGTGAAATTCCCTCTTTATCACAACTGTTAAAGTTGCAGGGGCCCTGCCTTCTTTTGTACATGGTCACTCTAGTATAGTGCATGCACCTTTAACTGTTGTGATGAAGAGGGAATTTCATCAGGAACTAATTGCATACAAATGACACTGGCTGAAATTCCCTTGTCTCTACAACTGTTAAAGTTACATGAGCCCTGACCTGATTCTATCTGGTCAGCCTAAAATAATAAGAAAATGTTCATTTCGTGCTAGGTTCACTCTTTAAAAAAGTCTGGGAAACATTGCTTCGTGCCTTTGATACCAGCCAACGTGTTCCGGTGGGTTACAATGTCACCTTAGCCTGCGCGTCCTTTTCAGTCAGGAAAGGATCCTAATGCAAATGGAAAAGGATGAACTTGGAAAGTTCTCCAAGCCTTTTCTTTAAGGACACCTTAAAAAATCTTATCAAGAAAATTTGCATTTCTTATCGGACTTGCAAATATGATAAGGAAGGCTTAGAGCGAGATGTATATAAGGCCTAGGGCTCTGCTGTGCTGCTCTGCAGTTGGGATCCACATTTCATTTTCATCAACGACTCTGGGATAAAGAAGAAACCATGAAGTGGCTCCTGCTTCTGGGCTTGGTAGCACTCTCCCAGTGCAAAGTGACCAAGTAAGTATTGGGCTTCAAGCCTGGGGGTGATGGGAGCTGAAGTCCAACACGTTTGGAGGGTGTCAAGTTGGGCAAGGCTGATGTATAATCCTCTTCAGGAACAGCCAACCTTATCTCCAAACTTTATTCAACAGGCTCTTCCAGCAAAGGTTCTCTCTCGGATGCTGGACAATCTGTGTCTCAGTTCTCCACCTGAGGATGGAAGATGAGCCAGTGTGGTGTAGTGGTTAGATTGTTGAACTGAGAGTAGGGAGATCCGGGTTCTAGTCCCTACATGGCCTGGAAGCCCACTGGGTGACTTTGGGGCAGTCACAGACTCTTACTCCAAACAATTTCACAGGGTTGTTGTTGTGAGGATAATATGGAGAGGAAGAGGATTATGTATACTGCTTTGGGTTACTTGGAGGAACAAATGTGGGAAATAAATATAATAAGATGGCAACATTTTCTTTCTTCTGTCTACAAGCGCACTGCACATTCTGAGTGCAGGAGCTGCCTTGAGTACCTTGTGGAGTATTTGTTATTGACCTGAATGTTCAAGGCCAACTCGAAAGCAAATAAATTCAAATCCTAAAACCATATTTGCTCCACAGTCTTTGGTAATTGAGATTAGTTATTTTCCTTCTATCACCTGTCATCATTTTCATTATCATGATGTCCTGCTTAGGGTACCCCTGAAGAAGGTGAAATCCATGAGGCAAACCCTTAAGGAACATGGGCTGCTGGAAGAATTCCTGGAGAAACATCCTTACAACTTGGGCTCAAAGTACTTCCCCGGATTAGCTGACGCAAATGATTCTGAGCCCTTGCAAAATTACATGGACGTGAGTATTCTTTATTTGGGAGATATGTCTGAAATAATATACCGAAATAAGCCTGGCTTACTGAGTTTTGGTGCAGAGAAGGTCCTACCCAGTGCTCTATGCTGGCAAAATTGGTCCATTCAACTTAAAATAAACCATTTGATAGGTGCCACTCTTGATCTTTATCTTCTGTTTTGAGAACTGCTCAATCTATCCTTTCCAAATCTTTACAGTCTCTTCTCCATTGCTAAACCAACCCTGTTTGCTCACAAGTGCCCACCCAATTCTGCCCCTGCATGGAGGTGCTCCCATGCAGTCACTCAGCATTCCACTACTAGAAATTATTCTTAATTGCCGGCTGGGGATCAATGGAACAGATATAGATTCAGCACAGAGCGGGAGCACCAAGTTTTCTGTGCTTGCTCCTTCCCATCTTATTTTCACATGTGTTGTCCTGTGTGAGTTTCAAAACTAGACAGGAGCAGTACAACATAAACAAAAATTAGCCCAGTAGGCCTGAAAAGCACTAGCCCAATTTGAACCTAATCCATGGAATTTTGGCCTGGAGAGCTGTCTAGATTTCGGAGATGTATAACAATTTCTTGGAGGTGGTTTAGGATCATGGAATATAAATTCAACCTACTTTCTCCTGATAGCAAACTGATTTCACAGGTTTTTGCATTATTTCAAAACCCACACAACCTGTTTGGCCAGGGTTGACTATGGGACAAAATAAATGTGTGTGTACAGAAAACAATATTCTCTGTCCCCAGCTTCAGATCTTCTGTGGGGATAGGGAGATAGCATTGATGTGCTCTCCTTATGTTGCCCCATTTTCTGCCCTCCACAGGTTGAGTACTCAGGTACCATCTACATTGGTACTCCACAACAGCAATTCACAGTCCTCTTTGATACCGGTTCTTCCAACTTGTGGGTCCCTTCTGTCTACTGCTCCAGTGAAGCCTGCTGTAAGTAGCCTCCATAACTTTTGCTTTCAGAAATGGGAAACAATGGGATTATCTTTTATTTACATGTTCAGCTGTTTGCTCTTCATTGGGTTTAAGAGCGGCCATACCTTATACTAGGTATGAGTAGGTGGTTATTTAGAATAGCTCTTGAGAGGTGGCAGTAAAGGGAATCTGTGTGGAACTACAGCACATTCACGGCATTCAGGGTACAGCCAGCCTTCATATTAGGAGATCTAAGTAAGCAGAAGTGATAATTAAAAGTGGAAAATACAAATTTAGAGTTAGTTATTAATATTTTGTCTGTGGCAAGAATCTTAATAGTTTCATTTTGGGAAAAGGGACTTGCCCCTCCCATTTCTGATGGTTTTTCCCCTCAAGAACTGGGATGTTGTAACCATGATAGGCGGTAGACAGTGTTACACATCCATTTAGCATGTTGTATTCGCAGCCCAATGCTTTGTAGAACAATCCAGGAAATGAATCAAAATGCTTGCTTCCGGCATGGGACAGTTCAGCGGAGCTCCCTTCTGCAACCTCTGCTAACTGTTCCATTTTGGAAATGAGAGTTTTGGCTCATTTCCTCTTGCTTTAGGAAGTGCTAGCATTCAGCACTGCCTGATGAAACAAAAGGGGTGTCTATACACTGCCACTTTGTAGCCAATTCCTTCAAAACCCCACAGCATTGCTGCTGCGAAGTGGAAGCGATAAATATAGACAGCAACGGCCATTTGGCTCATCAAGCCCGCCTCTTGCCCTGCATTCCCCCGCTACTTGGATCTGTCCCTAGCAGCGCCCACTGGCTCAACCCAAACTGAGGCTATCACTGCCAAATGGAGAAACAATGTGGTGACCTCAAGGAACTAAAAAAATCATGGTAAAACCATACCAAGAAAAAGCAATTTTGGGGGTAAAAGACAGATTTGGCAGCGAATTGGCGGCTGCATCATATAAGCTATGCAATGTTACTATATAGCTACGATGGGATAAATAGGCTATATAGACACCCCTAACTTACTGTATAAGGACTAGAGAAGAATGAAATTTGAAGATAGGTTTATTGAAAGATGGATGTTTTCTTCATTTTTTAATTGACTAATAATGTCTGTTAGTATTCATTGGGGTTTTTTCAGTTGAACTTTTGTTGAAGGATATTGTATAATGAATGATATCTATATAACGAGGATGATGATGATGATGATGATGATGATACTGATATATGCCAAAATGTCATTTAGGGGAATATTTTTCACAGCAACTGATCATTAGCCAGGTGTTTCCCCCTCACAATCACCACCAGTTTCCATTCAACTGAGATTAGGGGGCACAATTTTCACACTAGAAAAGTTGTGTCATGGTGGCTTAAAATGAAGCATCTCTTCCTTTCCACGTTAAACATCATCAGAATGCCACAACATCATGGACTAACTCATTTGCCTTGCAGCAAATCACCAGCGCTTCAGTCCTCAAGATTCCTCCACCTACCAGGCCACAAGCCAGAGTGTCTCCATCGCATATGGCAGTGGGAGCATGACTGGAATCCTAGGCTATGACACCGTCCAGGTAAAGTTCTTGAAGAGATATTATGATTTTAATAGTCCAATACCAAGTCAGCACGGGGTCTCAGTAGATAAACAGCAGCAGCACTTACTGAGAGGCATGGAAGATACTGGGTAGGAATGAACTATACAGGAAACAAAATTGGGTTCCATTTAGATCTTATTTGTGTAAAAACCACCACAATAAATTCAGACCTTCCCAACCTGGGACCAACCACCAAGCTGGACTCAGTCATGCCTCCTGTCTTGTCAGGTCTTTGACTACCCTCTTGATTTTGCAATTCCAGTCAAAGAGTAAAAACAGGAGGGTTGTCACACCCTGCCATGCATGGCTTGTGGACTGCATTCATCTTGTTACGTTACAAGTTAAGCCTGACCTAGAATATCCAACACATTCACGTGCACTCTACAGACTGAACAAGCAAAACTCTCCCAGCCATACCATGATTGCTTTGTCCTTATTCGTGACAGTAGCGGGGTTCAAGATGCATATAAAATAACTTAAGCCATCCTAGTCCAACAATCTCAAAATCCACAGTCAGGCAATACTTTTAATTAGGACCAACCGAATATGCAAAATAAATTGTAGGCAAGCTTTCAAGTTCTTTAGACGTCTTCATCAATCAAGGTAAAACTGAGTGACTACTGGTTTTTTTAAAAAAATTAAAATGGGGGAAATCATCCATTATACATTTGTTTATTTGTCCCAACAGTCCTACATATAACCTGAAACTTACATGACACCTAGTAGAGCCTAATCTATTCAACTATGTGCCTCTTCCTCCACTCCAAGTTAAGACGCTGACTATGCAGATTTCATGACTTTGACCTCATGTCAAAGTCTTCCCCCCCCCCCCTTTCCCTTCCTCCCCTCTTTTTGTAACATTTTGCTTGATGAAGAGATCTGGAGATGTCAATTCTGTGCATATTTGATTGGTCCTAATAAAAATATTGTCTAACCATGGATTTCAGCAGTGTTCAAACTGTGCTCCAGGGAAGATTATTATGATTCCTCCCAGTGAGAAAACCAGTAATTCAAGAGCAATGGTTAGAGTTATACAAATGAGTCTGTTCTAGACTCAAATTTGAGTGTTTCCCCATCCCTTCTTCTGGAGTGTGCCAGATTAGGAGATTGGAAGCATCCCCTTCCATTGTTTAAACCAACCAGTTTGTTGTTTTGTATGATAAGGACAAAACAAGTGTTTATTCAAAAAACCAAGATCAAACTGATCCTGGCTTGTTCCAATAAACAATAGTTTAAACTTACTAGCAGATACAGATGTTGACATAATGTCAAACTGTGGTTAGTTTAAACAAGGAAGAAGATGCTCCCAATCTTTTCTTCCCATGCATGTTAGAGAAGAAGGAGAGGGGAGAGGAGAGTGCAAGGGGCTGAGGTTTGAGCAGACTTTTTCATATAGTACTAATCCATGGTTTGGCATATTGATAGTAGACCTTACAACAACCTTGTAATATAGACCATTATTCACCAACTTTGCTTTCTTTTTAGCATAAAGTTAAAATATTCCTTCTGGCCCAGGAGATTTACATTTCTTTCTTTGTTTTTAAATTGATTGATTGCCTGTTTGCTGGTTGATTTTTTTTTATGCCTCCTATTTTGAAATGTCATGTCCTTTACAATATTATGTGCCCTTCCCTGGGATTCCTTGTGAATGCAGTGTAGTTTATAAATTTTACAAACAAATAAGAAATTATGATCTTCATGTTACATATGGGGAGATGAGGCTGAGAGATACAATGGCTTACACAAACACTACTTTTCCCTAAGATTGAGAGCGCCATCACACCAGCGATTTAACGCACTCTCGCCATGCCTGTTGTGCAGATTTACAGCAAGGTACTCACATGACACTGTGCCTGTCCTGCTGACACTCTGCCTCTTCCCCAGCCTTTCCTAGAATGATTAAAGTCTCGATTATTTTCCCTAAGCGCATTCAATGTGCCCTAAGTCTCCATGTAGTTTTAAAGGAACTGAGGGCTTGAATGGATTGCATCAGTTCCTGGCAGGGAAAAGCAATCTCTCCCAGCAGACGGCTCCAAGCCTCAAACCTTACACCCCTGTCTTGAAAGCGTTCTTAAAATCATAGAAAGCCTGAATCTCTGCAGAAACAGGATTGTACTCCCTTGATGCCCCCAAAGAGCCAGACTAAAGGGTCATTCCATTTTTGCCTGGCAGAAAGGCTGTCTGCTTGAAGTACTCATCTGCCAGGACCTGACTGGAGGGACAAAGAGAAGGGGAGGGGTGGAGTAGAGTGGAGTAGAAGAACAAAGTAGCGGAGGAGCGAAAGAGCGAAAGAGCAGCTATTCAGGTGAAAGGGATCATAAGCTTGTTGTGCTAGTAAAAAAACATGGAGGCAAACCGGGGGGTGGATATTAGGTGCGATGGAGGTCTGAGCTGAGCTTTGAGGTGGGGGGATTCCAGCCCATTACACCGGATGGAAAACAAAAAAGGGGGTTCTTTTATTGTCTGAAACATTAAAAATATTGACCAAACACTCACTTGTATCAGCTGGGAATTACAGTCTTTTCTCAAGTTTCCTTATGTGTCGGATTATCCTTGTGCATCCACATAGGTTGGAGATTTTCAGGTCACCAAACAGATCTTTGGCCTAAGTAAGACCGAGCCTGGCATCTCCCTTTACTATGCCTCCTTCGATGGCATCCTGGGTTTGGCTTATCCCAGCCTCTCCTCCTCTGGTGCAACTCCTGTCTTTGACAACATGATGAGTGAGGGCTTGGTGTCCCAGGATCTCTTTTCTGTCTACCTGAGCAGGTTAGTATGGGCTATCTGCTCCTCTTCCTGGGAAGGCACACATTAACCATTCATTGCTAAAAGGCAGGGCAGGCACATCAACCACATTATTTCTAGAAATTTAGCAACAGGAGAATTGTCGTTGCTTACACAGGATGGAATTCAGCCCAGGTAACAGATTTAGACCTATGTGTAATTGCTAAACTGCAGGCAATAATCTCTTTAAAATGTTAGGAAGCTGACTCTATGCTTCACCAAAAGTGCAGGATCAACAGAAGTTTTGTTGAAAGATGCTTTAGGTATAGGGACAGGTAGGATAGAGAACTAAATTAGGCAGCCTGCTAAATCTAATGCTCTAGCCTCTCCACATCATTTAATGAGTCTCCTGGAGCACTGAAAAGATATCAGGTGGGTTGTGTTTTTTTAATGGGAACTAATTGAACAAATATATGCATCATAACTGCTTGGGTGTCACCATGACCCCCATCACCCTCTTCTGATTAGTCTCATTTCTCCCAAGCTGGAATGTAGGAAGCCCAATAAAGTTGACTGTATGCAAGATAGACACAATAAAATAGAGATCTTATAGAGCAGAAGTGGACAGAAAGTAGATGTTAAGATGTTTTAGTCTTCAACTCCCAGCATTCTTGGCCATTGGCCTTACTTTCAAGGGCTGCTGGGAGTTTAAGTCAAAAACATCTAGAGATTTACCTTCTGCCCACTGCATTATAGAGCAACCTGGTGCCTCCCAGATGTTTTGGATTACAACTCCCAGGATTCTTGAACATTGGCCATGCTAGCTCAGACTGATAGGAGTTGGTAGTCCAAAACATCTGGAGGGTACCATGTTGGGGAAAGCTGTTCATCCTTCAGCCAGAGGTGAACCCTGCTTCCCAAGTGGAATGGTAGACATGTAGTACTGGCAAAATGAACACTGGCCCAGCAGTTCATTTCTCCAATCCATACCTCACCCAGTTTTTTTAATGCACTGCATTAATGTTCATGTGTTCATTCATTCATTTTTAAAATCCAATATCTATAGTAGGGCTATACCTTTATTAGGACCAGCCAAAATTCCACAAAAACAAGCATTTTAAAAACTGTTGATCCCTCAAAGTGCTCTTGGTGACATCAGAGAGGGCCAGACAGAAAATATGGGGCTTGATGGGCAAATAGTCTAACAAAGCAACTTCCCATATTTTCCTTTCTCAGTGATGAGCAGAATGGGAGCTTTGTCATGTTTGGCGGTGTCGACTCCAACTACTATTCTGGGAGCCTCAATTGGGTGCCTCTCTCTGCCAAGACCTACTGGCAGATCACTGTGGACAGGTAACGATTCCCACACATTCAGCCATTCCCTGTCTGGTTCACTTCAACGCCAATAAGAACAAGGCACAGAATGTGATGTGATGATGAGCTGAGATGCCTACAGGATCCAGAGAAAGGCGAAGGGAGGGAAGAGGAAGAGGAGGGGAACATGTAATATATTTCAAAAAGCAGCCCTGGAAGGAAGGTTTGATCTTATAAGTTCAATAGACCTCTGGGAACATTTGCCC
Source organism: Anniella stebbinsi (assembly GCA_029215795.1). Taxonomy (NCBI): domain Eukaryota; kingdom Metazoa; phylum Chordata; class Lepidosauria; order Squamata; family Anniellidae; genus Anniella; species Anniella stebbinsi. Next base: position 263,046,625 of record JARDYH010000001.1, read on the forward strand.
CAAATTCCCCCATGTACATAGTGTGGACAAATGGTTATGGTTGTTTTCTTTCTCATGACTTGCCTGTGTTTTCTTCAGCATCACCATGAATGGCCAGTCTATTGCTTGCTCCGGCGGCTGCGAAGCTATTGTAGATACTGGCACCGCCATGTTGGCTGGTCCTTCCAATGGTATCACCAGTATTTTGAACAGCATTGGTGCCAGCCAGGAGTCCAATGGCGAGGTAAGGACAGGAATGACAAGTTTCCAGAGGTACCCGACAGTCTCACGCAAGGGAAGAAATGTGGTTTTACCCTGATTCTGACTCGTAACATGTGATTTATTCATTTATTTATTTTTTTAAGCACTCACCCGAAATCTGTTCAGACTATAGTCAATTTATGGTGAAAGGGAAAGGCAAGTGTATCATTGTTTTTCACCCTTGCCTGCATGTTGTCTTTCTTAACGGTACACAGCAGCTCCTGTTAGTTGCTGCGGAGCAGGGGTTGGGGAACGTAATATACATGGAAATAGATGTTTTCTGAATGTAAATAAGGGCTTGTCCAGGCAATTCAGGATTTGGAGAAAATAAATGTGCTGTGGTTACTTTTTTGTTCTTGCGTGGGATCAAGACATCTTCCTCCAAGAAATAACTTCTGTTGTGAGAGTTTAGCCTTTTCTCAGCTTTCAGCCCAAAGTTTGTGCTTGCTGGGAAAATGTCCATTTTTCCCCCCTAGCACTACTCAGCCAGCATTATCACGTGATTGAGAGACACAACTATTGATTGCACAAATATTGCAGGCAGTGCCTGTGTGAGATCAGAGAGAGCATGTGACACAACCCTCCCCAAACACCCCAGTCCTCCCCTCATGATTTGTGTGCCCCCTATTTAATTACTTCGAATCGAAGCTACTCTGCTTAACAGCTCTAGTCCCAAAGAATTCATAAAATGAAAAAAGAAACAACATGGCTCTCCCTTCCCTACCTCCACAATCCCCTGTTGTTTTGCAGCCTTTCTTTCTTTCTTTCTTTCTTTCTTTCTTTCTTTCTTGTTTGTTTTGAAATACTGCAAACAGCTATCTCCCAGGAGGAAGGATAATGCCGTCTTCACTTATTTGGAGAGGAAATAAAGTACCGGAATTGGGTTTGTCCCGGGGCTCTGGAACTCCCTTCCCAGGGAAGCTAGACTGGCTCCCTCTCTGGTGTGCTTCCGGAGGCAGGCTAAAACTTTTTTGTTCTGGGGAATAGTCTGGACCTCTGTTTATGCATTGCTTATACATTGGATTCTTTTAAACTATTTGTATTTAAAATGTTTTTTTTTAATATTGTAGCACATTTAATTATATTTTTAATTTTTGTATATCTCTGTTTTAACTGTACATGTTTTAATAATAATAATAATAATAATAATCCTCTAAGACTTGAGTTATGCTTTGACTGCCTTAAGTTGGGCACTTTAATACAAACAGAAAAAGACTGTGAAAGCTGAGAGTCTAAGACCAGCTGATTTAAGGAGTTATCATCCTAATTAATGTCCTTCTCTTGGCCCTCCCATCTGAACTAATTCCTATTCCATAGTACGTGCATCTTACATTTTTCTTTTGCTCTCAAGTTTGAAGGCACAGTGTCATGTGACTAATTTCTTGTTTTCTATCCATTTTACTGCACGCCAGTCTGTGATCAGCTGCAGTGCCATGAACAGCCTGCCTGACATTATCTTCACCATCAATGGCATTAAGTTCTCTGTGCCTGCCAGTGCCTACATTATCCAGGTAAGAGTTTTGGTTAATCTGATCTGGAATTATCTGAAATCTTTTCTATGAGAGGATCAACCTATGGAATAAAAAATCAACAATAAAATCAGCAGTTTCCCCTAGGCATTCCGGGACTTCATACTCTAGGGGTAGATGTTTTGTCGCATTTGAAGTGATTTTGATGGCCTGCTTTAAAAAATTCATAGCATATGGGGATTCCCATACTACTCCAAGAAAAAAAGTTTGTGTCCATTTGAAAAAGAAGAGTTTGGCCAAGTTAGCAACAGGATTTGTCCAAAGCTCAAACATAGATCATATTCAGTATGCTGCAGTGCACTACTTTGTAATAAAGAGTATCTTCTCACATACTAGCTTTCTCTTTAGACTTGAGTGTGACCACCATATGTAAACAAACAGTGCAGTAATGCAAACCTAATGCACATTGCAGGGAGGGTTTTCTGTGAAGAGAGTATCTCATTTTTCCATAAATGCACAAGTGTTCAAGTAAAGGCTGGCTTGATAAAAGAAAGAGTGTGATAGGCAGACAATTAGTGTTTAGTGTGATATAAAAGCACAAAGCTCTCCATATATCATTCATGGGACTCCACAGAAGTTTTTACATAGACGAGTATGGGCAGACATGATAGAGCTGTATAAAATTAGGCATAGTGTGGAAAAAGTGGATCGAGAAACATTTCTCTCCCTTTCTCGTCATGCTACAACGTGGAGTCATTCCATGAAGCTGAATGGTGGAAGATTCCGGAGAGAGAGAGAGAGTTATCATTTAAACCTCATGCTACAGGGCACAAATGAGGATATTAAGGGAGGCATGGTAGTGCCTCCCTTGTTAGGGGCGGTCAGTAAAAAACACGTTCCACCATGTTAAAGTGATAATTGGGGAGGGGTCATTCTAACAGCCATGAAATCGAAAATGTTTCACCAATCTCTCTGAAATTTACAGGTGCCAGAAAGAAATGTTTGTTTTACATTACCTGAAAATTTCAAGAAGATTGGTGAAAGACTGAGGGAAGGAGAGCATTTTAAAGTAAAAAGATTAAAGAATCCCTGAAAACCGAAACTGAAAATTGAACTCAGGGCTTGCGACCATTTTTGCACAGCTGTCCTTACCTTCAGGGAGCCTTTTTCATTAATCCAATGGCACTGTCTACTTCCTCCCATTGTAGTGTAGGTGGAACTGCTTTTCTTTTTTAAAAATTCGCTTAAGTGGATTTTATTAAATTAAAGCTGTGCCTCTTTAAGAAATCCGGCGGCCATTTTGATTATGGCACACGCTCAGTAGAGTCTCCCCCCCTCCCTCCTGCATCAGCTACAATGGCTGCTTCATCTAGCAAAGACAGTGCTGTAGTCTCTTCTCAGAAGTAAGTTCCATTGACTGAATGCAATGGTCTTACTCCCAGGTAAGTGTGTAGAAGATTGTAGCCTTTGTTTTAAAAAAACAGTCTGGAACCTTAGAAGGCGGAGAGGAAGAGATGTGAGTGAGAATTCTCTCTCCTTTACAGCACTATAACTCTACAATTAACAACTTGCTTGCATGCTTTGCATGTGTGTATGTTCATTTGATTATGGCTGCTGATCATTAATTTTCATATCAATTCAATCCAAGGCATGTCTACTCAGAAGTTAGTTCCACTGAGTGCAATGAGTCTCATTCCCATTCCACTAGCTTGAAGGGATGTGTGGATTTGGCTGTACTTCTCTTTGAGAGCTATGTGTATTTAGGGACCAAGGCTTTTTGTAAGAGAAGAGGTTAAGCTCCCCCCTCTTTTTCTTTTTTTTTTAAATTCCATGTATTTGATTTTAAAGAATTTTTATTCCTTCATTGTTATTATAATTAATAATAATAATTAGTAGAAGTAGTAATACGTTTATTACATTTATATCCTGCCTTTTTTTCCTCTTGCAAGGAACCTAAGGTGGCTTACATAATCCTCCTCCATTTTATCAGCACAACAACCCTGTAGGGTAGAAGAGTCAGTGACATTCTGAATTCTCTTAGCTTTTCTAATATTTTTTGATCAGGTTGAACAAAACTATTGTGTATTGTTATCTCCAGTACCAACATCTTTGACAGGCTTAATATAGGATTCATTGACCACAGGCTATTTTTAGAGCAAAAAAATAAAAATAAAAATCCAAACTTGGAAAGATTAAAATTAAATTGAGCAATATTTCTAAACACCCACATGGCTATTCTTGGTACTGGGTCAGATGTAGTGATATAAGAGGATGTTCAGACTCCATTTAGTTGATCAGTTGCAAAGAAGCTTCTCTAGTAAGGAGGAAGGGGAAAGCCCTAGACTATCTCCCCCCACAAAAAACCATGAGGTAGGTTAGGCTAAGAGTCTATGACTGGCTCAAACCATCTAGTGAGTTTCTTCGGCTGCTCACTTTCACAGAAATGTAAAACAAATGTTTGGTAATGTTTGGGTGTATGGCATGTGCTACTTTTACCCTCACAACAACCCTGTAAAATAGATTAGGCTGGAAATTTAGGCCTGGCCCACTATCTATGTCTGTGTGCCTGCCTCTTTCATATATACACACAGAAAGGCATCCTTAGGTTTGTTGTTTACTTACTACATACCATAAACTATGTATGAATAGAGCTGTCACAAATGATGCAATACACTCACTTTTTGCACTTCCTAATACATTTGTTTCCCAACTAACTTACTGCTAATACAGTCATGAATCTAAAACTAAAACATGTTATTTTTACTATAGTAAGATTAAAGAATCCACATACATCAAGTGCAAATCAGAGAACCTACTATTTTTCATATTAGTCTTCAAGAATTAGGATTCTTTTCCTAATTACGCCTTACATGGAGGTTGCCTTTTTCACAGCGGCCGGATCAACATTTCCATCAAGCTGTCCACTTCCCGTGCTCCAAACTCTTTCTTGGTCAGTCACCGCTAATTAGCTCAGATCCTGTTAGTGTATATGTGAAATTGTGATCCCCCAATGTGCATCACTTTACACTTGCTTACATTGAACAACATTTGCCCTTTTCATGGCCATTCTCTCGGTATGCAGAGATCTTTATGGAGCTCCTCACAATCCTCCATTGTTTTAGCAAGACTAAATAATTTGGTATTATCACCAAACGTGGCTACGTCACTGCTCACTTCCACCCTCATTCTAATATTATGAGAAAGGGAGAAACTGCCTCCCTATCCACTTTCTTCACAACATGCATATAGGAGCGAGCAGTGAGATGGCCAAATTTGCTTCTGATCAAACATGATCACAATCTGCTACTTTAAGATGCAAACAGGAAGAAAAAGCATGTAGCATAAAATGAGCTAAAATAATTAATATAGTAAACTGTAACTTATTCTAATTTAGGATATTTTCCTGTATCATCTTGTGTGCTTCCAGAATAAATTGGGGAGTTTTTAGTCCAGTAGAATTTTTTTTCAGGTTCTCTCCAAATACAGACACAAAACATGAAATGCTTCTTTTCATGAGTCAGTCATAGAAAGCTTTTATTTCTGGACATTGGCTATTGAAAAATTCAAATGAGACCCCTCAGATTTCAAGTGAGAGAGCATAACTTCTGGGGTTCATTTATTATTTTGAAAAGTGGGTGCAACACATATCACTAGCTTTGATTTTATATTGGATGTCAAAATGGTGTAACATCCTAGCTGATGCTGGCTGCTTGTCAACTGTATAATATCCAGTCATCCGTTACACAAAGCCATGAAATTCATTAAACAAAAAACCTACGGTTTACAAAAACAATGTTAAGGCTCCACAGTTTCCAACCAACCACCAAAAAGCAGGGAAATTGGGAGTTAAGGCTCCCAAGCCTTAACGCCATATCCTCCCTAAGGAGGCAGAAAGTGCAAGTGAAATTCTCATTCTCCCAAAGCAGATAAACCATGAAGACAGGATGGAGAATATGATATGCAGAGGTGACTGTGGGGTTGTGGAAAACTGATAACGAACAACTTAGGGCCACCTACTTTTCTTTTTTTGTTTAGAGCAGCCCTTCCCCAACCTGGTGCCCTCCAAAGGTGTTGGACTACAACTCCCATCATTGCAAGTCAGTATGTCCCATGGTCAGGAATGCTGGGACTTGTCATCTCAAAAATCTAGATATGCAATTTGATATGCAGAGGTGACTGTGGGGTTGTGGGAAATGATGATGAACAACTTAGGACCAGCTACTTCTCATTTCTTAGAGCATCTCCTTATGTTGAGAGTTGCAACCCAACACATCTGACAGGCACCAGGTTGGCAAATGTTGTTCAAGAAGAAGGGAAGGTGGAATGTAGATCTCCAGATGTTTTAGAATTCAACTTGTAAAAGCCCCTATCAGCATGGGCAGTTGTCAGGAATGCCGTGAGTTGATGTCCAAAACATCAGGATAGATCTATTTTCTGCACACATCTGTACTAAAGTATGATGTTTTCCAGCATTGTAATCCATCAAGGAACTACAAAAGAGCTGCATCATTTTAAATAATAAACTGTATAAACCAAATGAAACAACAATGAATGGATCTTGAATACATACGGTAATCCGGATAGCCCTTCAGACGTTAACATTAGTTTTCAACACATGGCATAGGATGTCTGTTTCTTGAATATCAGATAAAGGATTTCTCTTACTTGTTCAGCATTGTGAGATCAAAGTCAGAGCTACCACCTAATACTTTCATGCATCAGTATTATTTTAAAATTAAGTATGAAATTATTTTTGTCTTCCCCATAACACATAACATGAGAGTTAAAGTGCAACACATCTGGAGAGCACCAAGCTGGAGAAGGTTGACTCCTATACTTGTCTTCTCAGAAGCCAGTGCCACTGAATTCACTAGGGCTTACTCCCAAGAGATATAGGATTGCAAACTAATCTCATCTGAAAGGTGTTCAAGACAGCTGAACTAAACCTCTTCTGCTCCTCTGTCGCTTTGATGAGATGATGTATTGTGGAGGGATTGTGGGGAATGAACAGTATATTTTGTTTAAATATATTTTTAAGAAAAAAAACATTGGTTCTTTGAAGGGCAGGATATTGATCAAAAGTTGGAGGTGCCTGGAACATGCTCTAGTTCTAGATCTGTAATGAATAGTTCACCTTTTGTTATCAAGCGTGCTGCTATATGCGAGATGTGTTTGAGACCCTGTATTTGGTAAGGGTATGGAACAGCATTCCCCATCTTGTTGCCCTCCAGATGTTTGAAATGACAAGTCCCAGCATTCCTGACCATGGGACATACTGACTTGCAATGATGGGAGTTGTAGTCCACCACCTTTGGAGGGCACCAGGTTGGGGAAGGGTTGCTCTAAACAAAAAAAGAGAAGTAGGTGGCCCTAAGTTGTTCATTATCAGTTTTCCACAACCCCACAGTCACCTCTGCATATCATATTCTCCATCCTGTCCTCATGGTTTATCTGCTTTGGGAGAATGAGAATTTCACTTGCACTTTCTGCCTCCTTAGGGAGGATGTGGCATTAAGGCTTGGGAGCCTTAACTCCCAATTTCCCTGCTTTTTGGTGGTTGGTTGGAAACTGTGGAGCCTTAACATTGTTTTTGTAAACCGTAGGGTTTTTGTTTAATGAATTACTATAGAAGTGGCCAAGTTTTTGAAAGTGGCTATATCCATCAGAGCAATGGTTGTTGGTTAAGATAAGTGTTTCAACTTTTAAGAAATGTATAAAGTATTTTAAGGTGTGTTGGATCCTGTTATTAACAATTTTAAAATTTTTATTCTAATAACTTTACTCTTGTCATATTTCCTTTGGTCTATGGACTGCAATAAAGGATTGGATTGGAGAGAGAGAGAGAGAGAGAGAGTTTCTTCATGCAGTGCAGAGTTAAATTATGGAATTTGTTACCACAAGATGTAGTGATGGCCATCAACTTGGTTGGCTTTAAAAGGGGATTAGACTGCACAAACAAATCCATGGAGGATAAAGCTACTAGTCATGATGGCGATATTCCAATATCAGAGGAAGGATGCCTCTGTACACCAGTTGCTGGGGAACACAAGCAGAAGTGTGCTATTGCACTCAGATCCTGCTTGTGGGGTCCCCACATAAAGCTCATTGGCCACTGCATGAACCGAATGCTGGACTAGGTAAGCCTTTGATCTGATTCAGCATGGCTCCTCTTTTGTTCTTATGACTCTGAATCTGACTCACTAACACCATGTCTGCATTTATATGTTCTGTAGAAGCTTTCTCATGCAAGGAAGGCACTCTAGTTGTGTGACTGGTACACAGGCATTACAATTCATTTTATGCTGTTCTGTCTTGTTTCAGGGTCAAAGCTCTTGCACGACTGGCTTCCTGAGCATCGATATCCCCACTCAGTCGGGAGTGCAATGGATCCTTGGAGATGTCTTCATCCGTCTGTACTACATTGTCTTTGACAGAGCAAACAACCAAGTCGGCCTGGCAACCTTGGCATGAACATAACAACATCCTTGGCAAAACCATTTCCTACAGATAGTCTTCGCCTTCTGGAACAAAATGTAGCCAATATGCCCCCCTTCTCCACAAGCTGCAATATTAATAACAGTAGAATAAAATAATAAAAAAGCAAAGGAATTAATTGCTTTGCATGCCTCACATAGCTGTCTGCCTGGACATTGCAAATGGGAAGGTGGAGAGGTTTGGTTTTTTTTTTTCATTTGTTACATTTTCCAAGTTTCCAACCATCTTTTTTCTGCATCAGAGAAGCTTGACTCTGCCAATTTCTCAGAACCTTTGTTTTTATTCTACTGCACAAACAAAATACATTCTCAAAAATGAGCTATGCTGTCTCAAAACATAAACTTCTGTTTGGAATTCCCATAGAAACAGGTATTCGTGTCAACTTGCACAGCATATCATCCCTTGTAGAAATTGTTCATTTAGAATTCTTCTCTTCAACCGTTTGAGTTTTTCAGTTCTAAAAATTAGGGATGTGCACTGGATCGGACCCGATCCACGATCCGAGTCCGGTCCAGTGGGAAATCGGATAAATTATCCGATTTCCGATCCTACAGCTGGATCGGCCGATCCAATCCGAACCGTTCCGAAAAGGCTCCGAACCGGTTCGGCGGATCGGCGGATCGGCAGGCGCCCACTGGCGTCCTCCGCTGCTTCCATTGGCGGGCGCCAGCGGGCGCCCGCCAATGAAAGTGGACAGCGGGGGGGGAGGAGGGGGCGGGAGGAGGGGGGCCCTTACCTTTCCGGCCCGTCCGCTCCCGTCCGGCGCCGGCGGCTACTACCAGCGGGCTCCGCGGCTTGCTCCAGGGTGGTGCGCCGGGTGATGTCATCACCTGGCGCGCTACTCGAGAGCAGGCCGCGGAGCCCGCTGGTAGTAGCCGCCGGCGCCGGACAGGAGCGGACGGGCCGGGAAGGTAAGCAGGGGGCGCGCGGAGGGGAGGAGGGGGCGCATGGAGGGGAGGAGGGGGGCCCTTACCTTCCCGGCCCGTCCGCTCCCGTCCGGCGCCGGCGGCTACTACCAGCGGGCTCCGCGGCCTACTCCAGGGTGGCGCGCCGGGTGATGTCATCACCCGGCGCGCTACTCGAGAGCAGGCCGCGGAGCCCGCAGGTAGTAGCCGCCGGCGCCGGATGGGAGCAGACGGGCCGGGAAGGTAAGCTGGGGGTGCGTGGAGGGGAGGAGGGGGCGCGCGGAGGGGGGGAGGGGCGCCCTTACCTTCCCGGCCCGTCCGCTCCCGTCCGGCGCCGGCGGCTACTACCAGCGGGCTCCGCGGCCTGCTCCAGGGTGGTGCGCCGGGTGATGTCATCACCTGGCGCTCTACTCGAGAGCAGGCCGCGGAGGCCGCTGGTAGTAGCCGCCGGCGCCGGACAGGAGCGGACGGGCCGGGAAGGTAAGCAGGGGGCGCGCGGAGGGGAGGAGGGGGCGCGCGGAGGGGAGGAGGGGGCGCACGGAGGGGAGGAGGGGGGCCCTTACCTTCCCGGCCCGTCCGCTCCCGTCCGGCGCCGGCGGCTACTACCAGCGGGCTCCGCGGCCTACTCCAGGGTGGCGCGCCGGGTGATGTCATCACCCGGCGCGCTACTCGAGAGCAGGCCGCGGAGCCCGCAGGTAGTAGCCGCCGGCGCCGGATGGGAGCGGACGGGCCGGGAAGGTAAGCTGGGGGTGCGTGGAGGGGAGGAGGGGGCGCGCGGAGGGGGGGAGGGGCGCCCTTACCTTCCCGGCCCATCCGCTCCCGTCCGGCGCCGGCGGCTACTACCAGCGGGCTCCGCGGCCTGCTCCAGGGTGGCGCGCCGGGTGATCACCCGGCGCGCTACTCGAGAGCAAGCCGCAAAGCCGGCTGGCGGTAGCCGCCGGCGCCGGATGGGAGCGAACGGCCCTAAAAGGTAAGCAGTGGCGGGGAAGGGGGCTTACCCCCCCCGGAGCCGTCCGCTTCTATCCGCTGGCGCCAGCGGATGGAAGTGGACGGCCCCAGGGGGGGTAGGGAGCGCGGGGGAGGGGGCTTACCTGCCGGGGCCATCCACAGCGGACGGCCCCGGGGGGGGAGGGAGTTAGGCCCCCCCTCACCCACCCGCCGCCATTTTTTCCTCATAGACTTGCATTGCAATGCAAGTCTATGGGGAAAAAAATGGCGGCCGATCCAAAAATTTCCGATTTTTGGATCGGGATCATACTCGATCCGGTCCAGGGGGCCTCCGATTTTGTCCGAACTGATCCGTGACAAAATTGGAGGTCCCGATCCAGGTCCCGATCCGATCCGGGGGGTCCGTGCACACCCCTACTAAAAATAGCACTTTTGAGGAAATTCAGGTTAAATTTATTTGTCATAAGCTTTGGTTTTTAAAAACAACACTCTTCTCTTTTTGGGGGGGGTCAAATGCAAACATTCATTGCATTGTACTGTCAATGCTTCACATCAAACATAAAAACGAAAAACCAATAAGGGTTATTCCCTCTTCCTCTGGGATCTTTGTGAAATCTAGCTCTGTAAAGGGCAGTAGGGAGCTCTAGCAGATCCTTCTTTGCACCCTCATCAAACTACAATGCCAAAATTTACCTGGGGGATGTCATGGTTTATATAGGCCCTGTTCAGACGACACCATTAACCATGCTGGTTAAGGTTTTTTGGTTAAGCAGCAGGGTTAATGTGTCATCTGACACGCATTTTCCTTAACTAGGTTTCTCCACTAACCACATTGTGGTTGGCTTCACTAACCCTGTTCTGCAGCAGGATTATTGGCACTAACTTTGGGGTAAGGTGTCGTCTGACACACACCTCTGGTTAAGAGGCCAAAATCATAGAGCTAGCAGGATAGAGTGGCCTAGATAGCCTAAATCATGCAACTGTTGGCTCTCTTAGCGCAAGGGCTGATGGGATATGGGGCGGAGCATTCAGAAAACTCAGGCGCTCACTTAACTGCTTTGTGGTTAGTGTGTGGTTAAGGAAACTGGGAACCAGACAGGCTTAACAGTGTCGTGTGCGAGCACAGGGCTTGTGTAAGTGCTAACCACAGAGAAGCATGGTTAAGCTTCTCAGTGTCATCTGAACAGGCCCATAGTATAAAATCATTACGGGTTTGTAGTGTAAATATGCCTTATGAGGTAGGGTGGTTGTGTTACCCACTTTACAAATCAGGAATTGAAATAGTTTGAGAACTTTACCAAGCTTGCTCAGGAGGTCTGTGACAGGGTATGTAACTATCTCAAACACATGGACTCTCCTGTTGCCTGCATAGAGAGATTCGTCTATTGGATAGCTACAAGCTTTTGTGTCCATGGCAATCCTACTTGCAGGCCCTTGTTTTGAATTCAGGCTCAAAACCTGCTTGTGATTTGTTGCTGAAGAGAGGTGGGTCTGGTCTTGAACAGGGCCTGGATGGGAGTGTGTCTGGAGAACTTAATGTAAGCTCCTCCGAGCTTTTTGAAGGAATAGTGAGGTCCAAATAAATGAGTACCCACTATAGGTTTTGCCCTAGGAAGGATCTCAGTCACTTGCAAAAGACCTGGCTTGTTCTCATGAAGATCACTCTACTGTAGGGTAACCAGATTTTGGAAAGCAAAATTCAGGTCCAAAATGGCCACCCCACCAAAGCAGCCCCCCGAACATAAAATTAAAAAAATAAAAAGGTCGCCTGCCATGCGGCCAACAAGCAGACACCCCCGCCACCCCCCCCCCACCGGAAACAACCCCACCACCAAGCCCGGACCTACCGGGTCCTCTGCTGCCACCGCCAATCTCCTCCACTGCCGCATGACCCCCTGCAGCCCCCTCACCCTTCTTCCCCTGCTCCTGGGCTCCCTGGAGGTACCTGAGGAACAGCAACAGCAGCAGCAGGCAAAGGAGGAGGAAGAGCCTGCTTTAAAATGCCTGCACTGTTCCCGGCCTCTGCAGGAAACAAGTGCTCAGACTTAGGGAGCATCAACAAATTCCTTGTCTAGTGGCTAAAGCAGTTAACCACCAGACAAGGAATTTGTTGACGCTCCCTAAGGCTGAGCGCTTGTTTCCTGCAGAGGCCAGGGAGCAGAGCGGGCAGGAAAGAAGTACTCAGCGTTAGGAAGCGTCAACAAATTCCTTGTCTGGTGGCTAAAGCAGTCTTTCTTGCAGAGGCTGGGGAGCAGTGTGGGCATTTTAGGGCGGGAGGAGAGCTGATCCTTTCTCCGGTTTGCCCCGTTGCTCCCCTGTCGGCCCGGATTGCCCCAGTTTTCCCGGTTAGGACCCGGAAATCCAGGGCGATCTGGTCACCCTACTACTGACTGCTACTTCTCCATGAGTCCAACCAAGCCCAAGCAGCATCACTAAAGACAAAAGGATCATTCAAAACTGTCCTGTTGGTGGCCAAATGAAGAGGCTGGAGGAGACTCATGATGATTGAGGTATCAGATAGTCAATAATAATGGTAATAAAATAGGGCCTGCCCATGGAGTAGCTCCCTTCACTCTCTGAAATCCAAACTGGAAGAGTGGGAAATATCCAAGAGAAAGACAAGAACGACTCTACTTCAGATCCTCACTATACGATTTCCAGAAGTTAGCTGTATGGAACACACAGATTTTGTTGGAAATACATTGGGTTCCAAATACCTTATGGGAAGTGGGGGAACCGGCACAGGAGGAAGCTTCCATAAGCCTGGGCTGTGGAGGTCAGATATAGGCTAGAAAAACTTCAAACTACTTTCCAAGCTGCCTAAGGGACATGTGTATACTTTACATTTATATAGGACCTAAACCTAATGAACAACCATGATTCCTATCCAAGGAATTTTAGGAAGTGTCATTTCATGAGAGGATCAGAAAGGCCCAACAAAGGATTCTCAGCAAGTTCACAAAATTGCAGTTCCCAGAGTTCTGGGGGTTAGGGGTGGGTGGATGTGGAAAGACATGTCCATTCATCTGGTTCCAAATGTTTAATGTTGATGTAACCTTATTAGACACCTCTCTGAGGTAGTTGAGAGAAATGTGTCCTATCACTTGTTTGAGGAATAGCTGGTGCAAACACTATCCAACCCTAAAACAAATCCAAGGACTTTAAAAGGCCAAACCCCATTCCAGGGAGTCTGGTGGCTAGCATGCTTCACCAAAGAAATCATAAGTAAAATTTATATAGAAAACTAAACAGCAAAATTCAAATTTACCTATGACCTAGAAAAACATGTTTACCCTTAAATACCACAAATTGTATATTTTTAAGGTTCATATAATTCCAACATACATATAACCTTAATTTCAAAACTTCATTATGCACTAATAGATCTGGTACCAAAGGAAGAAAGGACTTAGGGGAAATGCTCCAGTATTAGAGTCAATTTCGTACACACCAGCAAATCTACAGAGTGTGGTTCTGTTAAATAAAATTTAGTTGAAGAGTACACTTTTGACTTCCAACTTTTCCGCAATATGATCAACCCTGAAGTTTGCATATAATCCTGCAAACAGCAACAGGATTTCTGTGCCAGACCAGGTATGAAGAGATTTACTATGCAGCTCTGGGGACAAGAGGTACTTCCCTTGCTGGCAGCAGGCCAGTACCACAACATGCAGCAGAAGAGGTGTGATTAGAAGTAGTCCTTGGTCCTACCACATATATCCTCCTACACCTCCATTCTGAAGAGGCAGGTGCCTCTGCTGGAGTCTTTATACTGGGATTGCAGAGAGGAGACATTGTCCCATTGTGTTCAAAAGCTACGGAGATATTGGTTAGAAAAGTAAATTGGCCTCATAGACTCACACTAGGGCTGAAGTAATGTCCCCACTAGTAAGACAGAGAGTGGGTACTGCCAGGGAAAAAGTAGTGGTAAGGCCAGCTCATACCACAAGTGACAGGCTTATTTGTAGATGCTCTCCACATTTGAGGTTAAAGTGGTTATGTTCCTCCTGTTCAAAATAGCCCTGGCATTTCCTCATAACCTACGGAGCAGTGCTATTGAGGTTATTCTCACCACCAGGGGTCAATGAAGAGTTGCCCCCCATGGTTTGCTGGCCCATGGGTGAACCTGTTATCTGGGATGAGCTCCCAGAAAGTTCTTGAGGTGAATCTAGTTTGGGGCTGACTGAAGGGGAAAGTGTTTTAGCTGGAGGTGGCAAAGGAAGGCTGTGGGCATCTGAAGGCTGAAAGAGGGCAGTTATGGAATTTCTGAGGTTAGCGACCGTGAGAGGAGTGGAAGGGTAAACAGCAGTGGAGGGCACAGAGGTTCCAGTTGTCCTTGTAATGAGAGAAGGGAGACTATGATGATCAGAAGAGAAGCCACTTGGCCTGGTGGGAGGAGGCCTGATGCTTTCTGGCCTGGTTAGAAGTGGCATAGCAGACCCTGGTCTTATCGGAGGATTCATCGAATGGCCTAGCCAAGAAGAAGAGGGTTTGACACTTGGTGGTCTATTGAGAAGCAGGCTGATGGGAACTCCTGGTCTGGTTTGATGGAAGCCAACATCCCCTGGTACAGTTGGGCTCATAGGCGGAATTTTCCAAACACTTGGATCACTTGCCGCAAGAGGGGGCTCTGGACTGAATGAGGCAGGTGTGGGGATGGGAGTGCAGTGGCTGCAGTTCCTGTCAGACATCAGGGCCATGGAACGTCGTTGTAAGTTTTGCAAGGCCGCCTCTGATTCTCCATCTTCCAGATGAGAGTTGGCTAGACTATTTTCCAGTGAGGCCAGGTCATCTGGTATGAAACGACAGCAGACTAGATTGAGCACTGATTATTCTGAAGGTTATTCCAGTAACCTATCTGCTTATGGCCTATATTAAGACTGTACAAATCCCAACCTGAAGTGAACACAGGTGCACATAAACACACAAATACATGCATAATACACCTTGCCTCTTTCTAATATCTCACACAGTGAAATGCAAAGATTCACACACACACCGGAGAAAAATGTGTGAGGTTTCCTGCTTCTGGGAGAGTTTGAGTACAGCATAATAATGTGATACCTTGGGAAATATGTGTTAACAAATCCTGCAGCTTTGAGCCAATTTACATATGAAGGAATATCTGACCATAGGCTGTATTAATCATGGAGACAGCTAGGAGAAGGCTCATTTGGGAATCAGTTCTTCAGCTTTCCCCAATGGGGCATGTACACTTCCCCTACACCCACATCTTGACCACCACCCCAAATTTGCTTTCTACCACAATCCCAGTCCTGACAAATAATTCCAGATTCCTTGACAGTTAATGCAATTTACAGTTTCTTTAAAGTGTGCAATGTAATCTGACCACGCAGATTTCTGCTCCCAATTTCATATTTCCTTGCTGTGAGATCTGAAAGAGCTGAATTAGTAGCAGCCTCAAGAAAGATGCGTCGAGCATGCTTACCTGTAACTTCATTACCTTGGCAGTCAGGGCAGCAATGTGTAGGGGGGGCAAAGGGCTCTGCACAGATGCTTGGACAAGGCCTCTTCTCACAGCTCACCTCTCCAAGCTGAGAGGACATAAAGCAAAAGAGGAGAGATGTTGGCCCAGTTCAGATATAACGAGAAAAAGCTGTTTCCTGTTACATGAATGAATCACAAGGAACCTCAGGCTGACCTGCTCCTCTCCACTCTTCTCCTCTTTCATGCACCGGGGAGGAAATTGAAAGGTTTTCAACTAACCACAGTTCCCTGTGATTTTGAAGCTTGGGGGACTGTGGTTTGTTTAAACTAGGGGTAGGCAACCTCATGCTTTCCAGAGGTTTTGGACTACAACTCTCATTGGTCCCAGCAACCATGGCCAGTGGTCAGGGATCATGGGAGTTATCATTCAAATTATCATCCAAAATATCTAGAGAGCACCAGGTTGCCTACCCCTGGTTTAAATTATTTTAGTGAGAACAAGCCAGGATAAAACTGTTTTTAAAATAAACCACAGCTCCAAGTCTGGGTGTAACAGGGAACTGTGGTTAGTTTAAAACTGGAAGTGGATGCCTTGGAACTTTTCCTCTGGTATGCGAAGAAGGAGGACAAGGGGGAGCGCACAAGCTCGAGGCTTGTTGCAGCTTGTTCATATAGCAGAAAATTATAGTTTTCCATTATGTCTGAACAGGGCCATGCAGAGGAGGGGCCAGTGAAGCCAGTTGGCCCAGGGCCCACGATTTTGAGGGGGCACTCCAACAAGGAGGTCTCCCCCTAGCTTATGCTGCTGCTTTCATAGTGCAAGCGCCCCATCGAGAAGCGAGAAGCCCGCCTTGCAGAAACAGCGCAGAAGCCATCCGTCGTGAAATTCTGAATGTGAATGAAGAAGTGATGTCTTACATCTTGAATAAAAGTGCTTTCCATTACCTTTTTTTATAAATTGTTCTAGTTCATATATGCATTTAGCACTGAATCAGTGCCACTGATTAAAAAATACCTAATGAGCAGTTTGAAATGGGGGGGGGGGGGGCACGCATATTACCAGCTCTGCCCGGCCCTGTGTCTGAATGGAAATTCTCATTGTCACCTGCATAGCTTTGTTACAGCACCCCTTCACCCAAGGGGGTAAAATAATACTTTGAAGTTTGGCGCTCTAGTTAAAATTAATCCGTTCATTATTTTCTTGGTTGCTGGTGTGTTATGGGCCAACTGATCTCCTTAATGGAGTCCAATTGAGCAACATCCCCCAAACCTTATCTGAGGCCTGTTAATAGCCTTAAGTTAGAGAGCAACAAGAAGGGCGGGGGAACTTGACCAACGTGGGTGTGGAAAGGTTGCCCTTTTGAACTACAGCAGCTGATCATCCAAGATTCTGTCCACCTAAGAGCCTCACTGCTCACCTGGCAGGTGCAATGAATGCAAGGTTCACCTTCTGGTACAAAGTTGTGTCCATTTACCACTTTCCTCCCTTTGTAATTGCAGTCTGCAGAAGGAGCACAGGAGATACAATTTTAAGAACAGGGTCTCTATACCTCCACTCTCATTTAAGATGACCAGACATTGGAATGAGAGTGTCATACATAGAAATACAAAATTTACATCCTCTAGCTATAAACCAAGATACTCGAATATTCCAGCTCCTGAATGCTGCACAACTGTACAGGTTAGCTTAAGCCAGATATAACTGTTTTCCCAGGCAGTTTAGATGGCAATACGGCAGCAAGCTATCAGCTACTACTCTGAATATTAAAGATCCATAGCAATGAGTGATACAAATCAGAATTTTCATATTTAGTCATATCTAAAAGAAAGCAGTCTGCTTGTGCAACAGAACTTTCCCTTGCTCTCCTTCCCTCCTGCACCCTCCATCCCCAAATCTGTTCCGAGGGTCCCCCATCAATTCCTTCTAATTGCTAGCACTAATAGTCCTCTGTCTGAAAGCATCCACGCTCTTGCAAACACATTATTGCCTGTAGCAACACTGTCCACTCCCCTTCAATGTATGGGGATATTATATTGCACAATTAGCCCTCATTTTCAAAAATCCATTTTGAATTGTAGTCTGGAAAAGCTTTAAGACTGTGATGCTTACCATGGCAAACTGGGCAGCATTCTCCTTCTGGATGGAAAGGGTATGTACAAAAAACTATACAGTCCACAGGAGAACAAGCCACAGACCCCAGCTGTAAGATACAAATGCACACAAAACACACAGGAACTGAGAATCTGCATTAATGGCAGAGCATTACAGACAGCCTAGTGATGGAGGAGAAATTCATTTGGACCAAATTTCTTACAAACTTACCCACTTCAGATTTCCTGAACCTACCCTCAAAGTGGAATACACTTGCACACTAAAATCCATGCTTTTCAGAATTTTGTGATATAGTTCACAACTTTAAAAATGCACACAATAACGTGTATGTTAAGGAAAAGTACACAGAAAAATGTATCTAAGGAGATAGTGCATACAAAAACACATTGTATTAGGGGGAAACACATGCCCAAAGTATGCACACTAGGAAAAGTATGTCCAAAAATGTGTATATTTGGAGAAATGCATATGGAAAATGTCTACACATTTTTGTACTGACTCCCCCCACCCCAAGTTCACAAACTAATGTGGAAACGGGATGAAAGATGGTGAAAATAAGAAACGAAGTGAAATAGAATCTAACAGATTCACCCGTCCCTATGACCGCCTTGCCTGCAGTTTCAGACTTGGTCCCAACTAACACCTTTTGAGGTACAGAAGATGTTGTATATAGCCGTGCATTATTATTATTATTATTATTATTATTATTATTATTATTATTTGCATTTATATACCACTCCGTAGCCAAAGCTATATTTATATATATGTAGTGTTCAAAGTTCAAAGTTCTTTGCAATATTCTCTCTTCATCACAACAGTTAAAGCTGTAGGAGTGCTGCCCTTTTTTGTATCTGGTCATGCTAGGCACGGCTCCTGTAGCTTTAACTATTGTGATGAAGAGGGAATTTCACCAGGTGCTGCATGCATACAAATGATATCTGCTGAAATTCCCTTTTCTATGCATTGGTTAAAGATACAGGATCCCTGTCCTCCTTTCCATATAGACACCCTAAGTAAGAGCTTTATACTAAAATATGCTGGTGTTTTGAATTTCTTTTTGTATTTTTGGCCCCATCACTTTGTCTTCAGCTCTACCTATGATTGGAATGCAGCCCCTGCAACCTTCTCTGAAATTGAATTTGGCCATCAGGCTGAAAGGCATTCCCCACCCCTGTTCTATAGGATTCGTTACTTCGATGGAACACTCCCTATAGGCTGAGAGAGGCGAAGCAGAGCACTTACCAAACAAATGCAACTTAGGCAAGGGTCCAAGACAGAGGGAAATGTCTCATTGTTGTAAAAAATCCTTCCACCATAGGTGCAGCCTTCAGTTAAGAAAGAGAAACTTGGGTTTACTTTGCCAACTTGGGTCATATGCAACATACCCTAGAGCCTTCAAAGTGAGCAGCATATAAGGTTTTTATCCTGCAATCACCCTGTATCATTCACAGAATTATACTCACACCACGCCATTCCCAACCTGGTGCCCTCCAGATGTTTTGTATTACAACTCCCAGAATTCCTGACAAGGGCTGAAGTCCACAATACCTGGAGAGCTTTAGGTTAGGGAGGGCTTCTGCAAACATATACGCACAAACATATATACATATTCTATGGATTCATCATTCAGATAAATATGAACAAAATTAACCCCCCAAAAAGCATAGGTTCAGCAATAAATATGTTTTTATAAGTTAAATAAGCTTTATATTGTTGTGCAGTTACACCCAAAATTTGCTCTTCAATTTCTGGAAAGTTATACAAAATTAAAAACCCAGGAAAAAAAATAAAAAAGCTTGGTGTGAGTGCTCTACAGATGGGTCTATTGTACTCTAGAGAAAAACCATTAAAGCTGTGACTACTACTGGAACTTTGTTTACACAGAACTTGCATGTGTGGAATGAACACCATGAAACACACCCCTCCTCATATTATTATTTTTTTGGAAGATGTCACATGTACACACACAGGCAACTTGTAGCACCAAAAGCCAGTCTTTCATACACACACACACACAGATGTGCTGCACACTGAGGAAAATAATCAGACATCTCTATTCAAAGCTAAGACAAGTTAACATCAATAGCAAAAATTGTTCTGTTTGACAGCAGGAAGCTATTTGGCTTCCTGAAGAATGAAACAGCTTTCTGAGAAGATGGATGTTACCTGCTGAGCAATCTGGACAGCACTGTCCAGGGATCCGGATTGGGTGAGGACAGGCCTCCAAACAATCTGTCCTCTTACAGCTCACTGAGCCATCTGCCTGCAATAGAAAAGAACTTCACAGAAATCCACAGCACAAACAGCTGGACTGTTGAGGGCAGACAAGTCCCTCCACCCCAGAAGAGGCCTGCATTTGCCATGTATGTCTTCTAAGCAGCAGATATCTGCCTCTACATCAGTTTTTATTAAAAGATTCCAATGCTATTCAATTATTTTAAACCTATAAAGTGTAATTTCAAAGGCCATGCTATGTAGGAAATAGTTATACAGTTTCAGCTTACAATTTTTTTTTTGAAACCTTAGAATTCAAATTTCTGAATTCTCTCAATCCTTCTTAGCACTCAGCATTCCCTAACCTAGCTTAAAGCTGCCAAGCCTCTTTGGCTGCCTCTACACGAGATGTTTAAAGCTCTTTGAAGTCTCATTAAAAATTTTACCTCTACAAGAGCAGAACGCAAATCGGGAGTTGAGGCGCGTTATCTATCCAATTATGCGCATTTTCGAATGCGCGTTAATTAGCGAGTTTTAATTTACTGCGGGAGTAAGAGCGCCAACTTTTTGAGGAGGCGCATTAACGATCAGGGGGTTGGACTGTGGTCGTGATTTCATACATAGAACTGCCCCTTCGCTGAGAAAACCTCCCACTTTTGGGGTTAGTTTTATTTCCTCTCTCCTCCTGGTAACTTCCTCCTTGTTCTCCGTCTCTCTGGGTGGAAGCTCCAAGAAGAGGTGACCCAACGTGAACCAAAAATAAAGTTTCTTTGAAATACCCTGATGAAATATTTTTAATGTGAAGACACAGGGCCAGATGGAGGTGGTTTTATGAGAAGTAAAGGGGGTAGGAAGGATGGGCAGATGGGCGCATAATTAACCATCAGCAGACATAACTTCCCCTCGCTTCTTGCTGGGTTCCTGAGCTGAGTTGTGTGTGTGTGTGTGTGTGTGTGTGTGTATGTTTTACAATTGTTGAGCTCGCTGGGAAGAGGAGGGGGAAGGAACGAAGCAGCATCCCCCTGTCTGTTTTGGCATGTGTGTGTGTGTGTGTGTGTGCGCACGGCACATTCCCATTTACTTCTCAAATGGCAATCGGGTGAAGGAGGGGGGAAGGTAGCCGAACATGTTAATCAGCTCATTCCTTTCAGGTAACCTAGGAAACCAAAGGCAGGAGATTCTGGTGGGCGGGGAGAATAAAGGGAGGCAACTGGTTTGGGGAGTTTCTCTGGGACAAACCGCATTACTTTCAGCAACATTTGTATGCGATTATCAGCATGTCAAAAACTTTAAAATGCCTTTCATACAGCCAGTAATGCGATTCAATGCCTCCCATGTATAGGGATTAGGCGTAAAAGCACTTCTGAGAAGATGCGCATAATCAGCCAACCAGGCGTCAAACCGATATCTTGTAGAGGGGGGCTGTGACATCACTGTAGCTAATCCAAAGACAACCACAGAGACTGTGACATCACATCTGCCTGCTTAGCCCCATTGTGATATCAGAGCAGACCAGCAAGTAGCATTAAGAGGCTGGGGCAGGCAGAGAGGTCACAGGTTGAGGAGCAGATTGCAAGAAGAGGTAAAGAAGCTAAAGGACAACAATAGAAGTGTGGAACCATTGGGGTGCGGGAGGTTTTGTTCTTTCAAACATTCCCATTCCACCTTTCCTTCCATGGGGCAGCTTTCATGGGTTCAGTGGCAACCACCTCCTGTGAACATGCTATTTTATGAATAAAATCCATGTATTTTAGGCTCCCTAATTGGTCAGATGAGATCCATGTCCTAAATTTCATAAGTTCATCACTTACAACAATAATAACACAACTATACCACTCGGGATCCCTACAAAATATCTCAGGATACACAGGTAAACAGACTGGAGTTAGATCTATGTTGCTCAGTGTCCTCTGGATTACCTCAGTCCTGGCTGGGGGAAAGTGGAGTGCGGGAAAATGACTTAATACTTTGTGTGATAGGAGTGAAGTAGAGCAGGTTATCATTCAC
Organism: Anniella stebbinsi; assembly: GCA_029215795.1. Lineage (NCBI taxonomy): Eukaryota > Metazoa > Chordata > Lepidosauria > Squamata > Anniellidae > Anniella > Anniella stebbinsi. The sequence continues at coordinate 263,068,464 of JARDYH010000001.1, forward strand.
CTGGCAGATGCATAACTCACAGGGATCACCCGGTGACCAGATCTGTCCAATTGGAAATTCAACTCCATTGTCATCCACAAAACAACCTGGCCAAGAAAAGAGGGACTATGAAACAAAGCGTGAACACAGCATGGGGATGTCAGCAAGAGTAAAACAAAATGTTTTGAGGATGGGGGGCAGACAGCACTATTGGACATAAGTCCATTGCAAACCTATCAGATATTCCATAGGTAGGAAGAAGGTAGATTGGAATCTACTGTTAGATCTCTGGATGATTTGCAGTAGATTATGAAGTGTTTCTGACTCCCATTCATTTTAAAATAGCAGCAACATCATGACTTTCCCCACCTAAATTAGACTGCTGAAATGAAGAATGTGCGGGGTAACCAGGAGTGGTCTTTTGTGTGAAAGGACAGTGAGCTCAGTTCAGTGCTGGCACTGAAAACAAATTCCTCAGCTCAGACTAGTGTTACACTCCAGCACCCAGTCTTGGAAGAAGTGAACTTGAAAGGGTTTCAGCACTCACTCAGGCCTCATATACACCAAGCAGGATATTGCACTATGAAAGTGGTATGGAAGTGATATTTAAAAGGCAAGAACCACATTACTGCTTTATAGCGGTATTAAAGTGCACTGACAACTGTTGGTGCTCATACATACATATCGTATAACGTTCCCATACCACTATATCCTGCTTCGTGTGGCTCCTGCCTTTTATATACCACTTTCATACTGCTTTCATAGTGCAATATCCTGCTTGGTGTAGATGAGGCCTCAGACTTCAGTTTCCAAGAAGGAGGGCACTGGAGACTTGTGGCATTTATTTTATAAGGTTTATTTACACTGTGCTCAGGATGAAGGCTACACCATCACAACTTCAAGCAGTCCCTGCTTCCTTGAGGCTGCAAAAGAGCCAATCTCTCCTTTTGTCTTAGATGTACCCTTCCCCCAGATTCACTTTCTCCTACCCACTCAGGACTTATATTACAAAGGCTACCAATTCAATATAACCTTTGGGTAACTTGCCCAAAGGACTGTTGTTGGGGAAAATCCTCAGTCTCTTTGTACTCAGCAGCACTGAATTGTAAGGGACTCCTGGAGGTAATTTGGATGGAACCCCAGCACATAACACTGTGCTCAGAGGCTCCCCATTCTTTAATTCTAAGTGTCCATCTTTTACACCGGCTCTGGTTGGCAGATTTTGAGGTTCTAGTACAAAAGACAAGGCAGATCTGACAAGCCTGAAGTCTGCCTACCCCTGAGATAACCCATAGCTTACATGTATCCTCATGCCACAGTGACATGTTCACATATATGTCAGTCATTGAGATCTTACCAGTCGTGGGTGCAGCCTTTCGACAGGTGAAGCAGCACTGCCCTGGGGCCAAGAGCCAGTCGTCTCGGGGACACTCCAGAGTGGGACAGGGAGTGAAGGAGCACTCAACTTCACCTTGCTGAGGAAGGATGTGTTGGCAAGTGTTACAAATAATAACAATATGGGGTTCTCAACAGCTCTCTACAACCTCTTCCTCACTGCGTGTTGCAAAGTATGGGAGTGAGGTCATGCAATGGCAGGGCTATACAAGGTTTCCCGAATTCACCAGCATCTTCAACCTTGCCTCTGCTGTCCTTCACTAAAGAGGACTCCTGGGCCATCAACAAGAGTATCCCTGCCTGGTGTTACTCAGGCCAAATCCACAGCTGCCACATGTTACGTCCTGTCAATGCGAAGCTACGGGCAACTTAAAATATTCATAGATCTAATCTAACTGAATGAACTTGTAAAGTTTCCACCAAAGAAGCAGAGAGAAAAACAGTATGTCTCTCTTCTAACAGATAAGAAGGTTTTACAAGGAGTCAGGAGAGAGCGCTTGCCTGAGAATCACCAGTAAGCCAAAAAATAACAAATGCACTCCTTCTGTAGTCAAGATACATCGCTGTATATGGTGTGTGTGTGTGTGTGTGTGTGTGTGTATATATATATATATATGTGTGTGTATGTGTGTGTGTGTGCACATGTCACTATAGGTTTTAACTCAGACCCCCTCTACAAGAATTCGGTTTGATGCCTGGTTCTCAGATTATGCGCATCTTCTCGGAAGTGCTTTTATGGTAAATGACTGTACGCAGGAGGTAATTGAGCACACAACTGGTGGCCTTACCGGTTGTTTGAAATGCGCTTTAGAAGTAGTTAATGTGGAGAATCGCTTGTTCACATAGTCAAAATGCGCTTTAACGGCCGCAGCAAAATAAAACTCGCTATTTAACGCGCATTCGATAATGCGCATAATCGGATAGATAACGTGCCTCAACTCCCGATTTGTGCTCCGCTCATGTAGAGGTAAAAAAATTAAAGAGACTTGAGCTTTAAACCGCTCGTGTAGAGGCAGCCTCACACAGTTTTCCCCTTATTTCCACCAGTTGCCTCTCACTGGGAGAAGTGGAATCCTTTGAAAGGTGTGTGTGTGTGTGTGTGTGTGTGTGTGTGTGTGTGAGAGAGAGAGAGAGAGAGAGAGAGAGAGAGAGAGAGAGAGAGAGAGAGAGATTGGTCAGCTAGTCCTCTGAGATCAGGAGCAGTGTGGGGACAGGAGCTAGTTTTATACATACCCTGCACACACAGGTGGTGCATTCATCACCATCCAAGCTGAACTCGGTCCCTTCTGCGTATGTCTGGCCACGGAAATGGCACTCTGCTACAGAGGAGGAGAAAAGTAGGCTAGTGCTGTTGTGGAAGATAAATGGCAAGAAGCAGTAACATGATGCAGAGGGTCTTTCACTGGAAAAGAGTCTTAGTGGTGACTGGGGTAAGGATCCTCTTCAGCTGTGACACCTCATTTATGGAAAGCTTTCCCTGTGTGGTGTCAAATCAAATGGCTTTTAGGTGCCAGGCAAAGGTCTTTCCTATATTTATCCAGGACCATTTTAAATGCCCAATTTTTATGAAGCTGTCTGCTGATTTTGCTTTTTAATCTGCTGTTTCACTTTACTGTTGTTTTAGTATCATTTCAATATTGCACTAATAATTATTTATACACTCCATTTTATAAGCTGTCCTGGAAATTTTTAAAACTGAAAGGCATTATAGAAGTATTTTAAAGAAATGCAAATAATAGCCTATTATTGTCCCCCGGAGTACTTCCATACTAGGCTTTTCTCGTGCCATTGCCCTGCTTTTTTCACAGGATTTTACGGGATTTACAGACATCATTATCACACCCTCCTGTATTTTCCAGCTTCTTCTTCTGTCTTTTTTCTTACCACAGAAAATCTATTAAGGAAAAAATTGCAGAATGTCTTCCAACTGAACAGTTGCACAATACCTTCTAATAGACAGTGCTAGGAGCCCTCCATCTAGAAGGATCTGTGGGTCAGGGATCTTGTGGATTATCAGTTTTCCTTTCTCAGATCATGTGGTAAAACTATTCCTGGACTGCACCACTTCAGACTGCATGTGGAGGACCACAGGACTGAATATTCTCCTATATCAAAAGTTCTTGCACAAAAGAAACTAGAAGTCAGGGGAAAAGGCTAACCAAGGAGCTGTCTTCATGACACCGAATTGGCGCCGCTTCCCTCCAAAACCCTGTGATTTTATTCCCCCGCGGTGGAGTAGGATAATCCCAATGCCAAGGAGGGAACACGAGGTTTCCGGTGGCCATCTGGGTACCAGAGCTGCCACCCCCACCCTCTTCCTGGTTGAAGGCAGCCGGTGGTCGCCTTCTACCAGGGACTGCCCTGGATTGGCCCCAGAGTGAGAGCGGACATTGAAAAAAGTTGGGGTAAGTCTCTGACTCTTTCAGTGTGGAACTTCGCAGGAAAGCCCATGGTGGCTGCAGGCACTGTGGGGCTTTCCCCGCGTATAGACAACCCCCATGTCCTATCATTGATATGCTAGCTTTCAAATGTAAGGGGTTTTCCCCATGGGGGAGCATTCAATCATACAACACTCCACCCCCATCTGCAGAATGAAGTGGTACATTCCAAAGACAGCTTTATCCCAGCATAATAATACTTACATGACACACGTGTAGCATTTTCAGGAATTCCAGTGCTTCATGTGCATTAGCTAGTTGTAGGAGAAGGACCAGTTTGTCTAGACCAGGCCTTTCAGATAGTTGACTTCACACACTATGTCTACTAATGACCAACCATGATTTGCATGTACTTAGAAGACAGTGCCTCTTGGTGGAAAGGAAAGTGCCCAGGTGCCCCACAATGCCTGTTCTGTGAGTGTGTAAAACATCTACCTGGTTGGCAGGGACAACAGTCAGTCTGAGCAGAGCTGGAGCATGGACTGGGAGTACATTCCGGAGAGATACAGGATATGTTGCCTGCCTGGAATTAAGAGTGAAGACAAAAAGGAAAAAAACACCATGCAGCGTGGGTGTAAAAGAGATAAACTCTGGTGTTGTGTAAATTCTTGAACTCTGTTTATTGATGTTAATAGTCAAATATCCACATGCTCGACGTTTCGGAAAACAATCCTTCGTCAGGAGCTGAATATGTAAATTTAAAATCAAATACATAAAATATAATCATTATAAATTTGGCGTGGACCCCTTATATCAAATTTTGTTTACTACACATAACATTCTCAGTCCCCTCCACATCACAAATTCTCCTTGAAAACTCAGCACATATTAGGAATCACATTATAAAATTATATCCTTAAAAAACAGCATGTATTCAGGAACACATTGTGCCCCATTTTTATCAAAAGGCCTCACTTTCTACATACATATCATCCTTGGTCTAAAAGACACAATGTTCTTGCTTATTCTGAAGGTGCCCTTCATTGCTGTTGTTATCCATTTCTAATCCTTTCTAAATTCATTATTCTACATTACTCCATCACAAAAACAATGCATAAGCCAATACTTGCTCTTAAAAGCCTCAAACTAACCTGGATATTGTACGGTACACTGCCCGAGAGTTGTTTTTTTATTATTAGGAGATACCCGTTGTACTGCTTTTTCTGTATCCTTCTTACTACAACAATCTTTGAAGTGTGTTACTCTCCTCCTACCTGCTTTTTATCAGCTTGTTATCAGGTGCCTTGTATGGCCCCTAATAGGCTTCAAGTCAAATATCTATTTCCTCGTTCAGTCAGTGGCCAAATTCTGTCATGACTCACTTACTCACTTCCTATGTTCTCTCCTCTTGTATCTTAAAGTTTCAAATTGTTCCATTACAAGGAATCATTCATCCCCCTTGCAGTATGTGACTGAAGATGCAAAATCCAAAAGAATTCCTCTTACTTAAAACCTTTTCATCCCTCTTGATTTTCTCGATGCCCCAGAATCTTAAAGACTCTGGTTGATGTTTCATTTCTTGGAAATGCTTAACCATTGGCGCCCCCTCTCTGTTACGTCTAAGATTGCAGAGGTGTTCTCCCACCCTAACCTTAAGGGCCCGTGTTGTTTTGCCTATGTAGATCTTGTCACAAGGGCATGTTATGGCATATATTACATTCACAGAATTACAATTCACAAAGTCTTTTACGAAAATCGTCTTCCCAGTTGTTTTATTCAGAAACGGTACAGTCTTCTTTGTGTGTTTGCAATAAATGCAGCGTCCGCAGGGATGGAACCCCTGGGGTTTGGGTAAAGTAAACAATGTGGACTGTGTGTTCATTTTAGGTAATTCTTTTGTATAGTCTGAATGTACAAGACAATCTTTAAATTTTTTTGTTCTTTTGTAAGCCACCATTGGTCTCTTGTCCAGTCCTGGCAAGTCTTTTTTTTATATATATAATAATTTTATTAATTTCAACATATAACACAAAAATTAACACAATACTTATAAATCCTCAACAACCCCTCGTGCTCCCCTTCCCCCAAGACCTTCTTACTCTATTGCTTATACATTTTTCCAAAACTGCATTGATTCTTTAGACGGTGTACAACCTCTCCTTTTCTAAAACATATTCTAGAAACATACCCCAAATCCTTCCAAAATCATTCTTTTTAGTTAATCCCATCTTAACTTTCATTATACAGGTTAATCTATCATTAATAGCAATATCCCACACTCCTTTATACCACTCTTCCATACTATAATCCCCTTGTATTTTCCAATTTTTAGCTATCATTAGTCTCGCTGGTGTCCGGAGATTATTTATTAATTCTTTAATATTATTATTACCATATTCTTTATCAAATAACCCCAATAAAGCTATATTCGGACTTGCCTCTACCTTTTTAACTACTATCTCATTTATCTCCTTAAAAGCTCTCTCCCAAAAAATTTTAACATGTTCACAAGTCCACCACATATGGTAATATGTCCCCAAATCCTGACATCCCCTCCAACAAAAACTTGAAGCCTTCTTATCTATCTGATGTAGTCTTACAGGAGTGAGATACCATCTCCATATTATTTTATACTGATTTTCTTTTATCCTTATTGAAAATAACTTTAAATTTCTTAATTTCCATATCTTTCTCCAACTGTCCCCAGTGATCTGAATTTTCAAATCCTCTTCCCAGATTGTTTTCAAACTATCTTGAACCATATCCTCCTCCAATAATATCTTATAAATCTCACTCATTAAACCTTTTTTACTTTTACTTTTATTTCCTCCAGCCTTCTCTCTAACCTCAATTAACTTTTCAAAACTTGTTTCCTTTCTACACCCCTTATTTTTCTTCTTCCATTTTAATATCCACTGTTCCAATTGCATACTCTTGAACCATAAGTTTTCCTGATCCATTAAAACTTCTTCTATTTGTTTTTTATTAATCATTTTCATTACCCAATCTTTCAGTTTAATTATTTTTTCCCCCTCAATAACCCCTCCAATTCTCCTCTCAAGTTACCTGGGAAGTTTTCCATCAAAACCACTGGGGACAGAGGGGAAATTCCTGGCATTAATTTCTTCTTATATTTTTCCCAAACTTCTCTAATATTTCTTAAGATGGGATTTTCTATTACTTTCAGTTGAGTCTTTTGTATATTACTAAAAAAAACATTTTGTAGCTTTAACTCTATTTTTCTTGTCTGCGGTTTTAACCATTCTAAATCCTCTCCCCCTACTATGCTATTTATAACATGCCTTAATTGGTTAGCAATATAATACATCTTTATATTCGGTAAACCTAAGCCTCCTTCCCTTTGATTCTTATATCATTTTGTTTTATTTATTCTTGACTTCTTATCCCCATTACAATAATTATTTATCATACACTGCCAACTTTTAATTTCTACATCCGTTATCTTAATTGGTAACAAAACAAAAAAATTATCATTGGTAATATCTTCATTTTAATTACCACTATTCTACCAAACCATGGCAGCTTAACCTTCCTATAAGCCTCTAGCTTCTCTATTATTTTAATTTTTAATCTACTAAAATGTATTTCCTCTAACATTTCTAACTCTTTAGAAATATAAACTCCTAAATAATCCAATATATTTTTAACCTTCAAACCTAATCTTAAACTTAACTCTTCCCCTTCTATTTTATCATAGTTAAAAAGCATCATATTGGATTTTTCTCCAGTTTACCTGCAACCCTGTAACTTCTCCAAATTCCCTCAAATATTTTTTTATTTCTTCTATATTCCCCCCCGGATTTTCTAATGTCAGTAAGGTATCATCCGCAAACATATTAATTTTTATTTTATTTTATCCTGTTCTCCTATCCCTCTTAATCTCTCATCCTCCCTAATAACATTTGCTAACATTTCAATCACAATTGCAAATAATATCAGGGAGAGAGGACACCCTTGTCTAGTACCTCGGGCTAGGGTAATTTGTTGTGTTAAGTCATCATTTATCATCACCTCAGCCTTGTTATTTGCATACAACTGATTAATCACTCCCACAAATCTTTCTCCAAAGCCGAATATTTTTATAATAGTTTTTAACGCCGGCCATTCCACGCAATCAAAAGCTTTAAAAATATCCAATGCTATCAATCCTGCTTTTAAATTTCTTCTTTTAATAATATTTATTATATTTAAAACCCTCTCTATTAAATTTGGCATTTGCCTCCCTGGAATAAATCCACATTGATCCTTTTTTATATATTCATTTATAAAAGTATTTAATCTTGTTGCCATAATCACTGTAAAAATCTTAGCATCTAATTAATTAGAGAAATTGGTCTATAAGAAGCTGGATCCATCAAATCCTTGTCCACTTTCGGAATTAAGATTATCAACGAATGTTCCCACGATGGCGGGGTCTTCTCTCCCTTTATTATATTATTATATAATTTCTCCATTTTTGGTAATAACATTTCTTTAAATATCTTATAATACTCCAGCCCCAATCCATCCACTCCTGGAGATTTCCCTCCTTTCAATTTGTCAATAATCCCTTCTATTTCTTTTTCCGTCACTAAAGCTTCCATATGATCCCTGTCCTTATCTTTTAATTTTACCTTCCAATTTTTCTCTACATATTCTTGTATTCTCATTTGTGGAATCGCCTCTGAAGTATATAATTCCCAATAAAATCCCTCAAAATTTTTTAATTTATCCTTCATTAAATTACATTTTCCCCATTTTATCTTTAATTGTCCCTATTATATTTTTTTCCTTCTTTGATTGCGTTGATCTCGCCAGCATTTTAGAATTTCTATTACTATACTCAAAGAAATTCCTTTTCAAATATATTAATTCTTTTTTAACTCTTTCTATATCCTCCCCCTCTAATTCCTTTTTTTTGCTTTGAGTTGGGCATATATATGCATATCCTTAGTATTCCTAAATTGTTGCTCTAATTCCTTAATTTCGTTTTCAATCTTTTTACTATGTGCCTCTTGTTGTCTTCTTAATTTACATGTTTCTCTAATGCAAATACCTCTCACTACTGCTTTCATCGTGTCCCATACCATCCCCTGCGAGATTGTCCCTGTTTCATTTATTTCCCATATATTCTTAATCTCCTTTTTCATTTTCTCCACAATATTTTTATAACTTAAAATTTTGGTATCTAATCTCCATCTTTTTGCTTCTCTATAATCCTTCTTCACTTTAATATCCATACTCATTGCTGCGTGATCTGAAACCTTAATTACATCTATTTCACAATCCATAATCTTAGAAAGCAAGTTCTTTGACACAAATATATAATCAATCCTAGAAAAACTCTTATATTTTGGTGAATAGAAAGTATATTTTGTTTCATCCCCCTTTATTACTCTCCAAATATCCTTTAATTCTTTATGCTCCATTACTCTTGCTAACCCCGTTTTCCCTATACCTTTTAAATTGTCTTTATCTTTCATTCTATCCATCACCATATTGAAATCCCCCGCCATTACAATATTTGCATTCCCTACATTCTCAATATTACTGAACACTTTATCATAAAATTCCACTTGCTTTACATTTGGCGCATATACATTAACCAAAATATATTTTTCTTCCCCCAGGAGACCATTTAATATAATAAATCTTCCCTCCGCGTCCTTTACCGCCTTAACAACATTAAATGCAAATTTTTTAGAAATTATTATCGCAACCCCTCTTGCTTTAGAAGTCCCATATGCTTTCTCATATATATGCCCATGTCCCCCAATTTTAATTGATTTCTTCCATCTTCTTTTTGATGCGTTTCTTGTAAGAATATTATATCAGCTTTCTTTTTTCTCAAAAGCCCTTCAATTCTCTTCCTTTTAATAACACTACCCAGCCCATTTACATTTAAAGTTATTAATCTTAATTTGCTTCCCATATCTCCGTTTTTGGTTTTCCCTTTAGGTCTCGTACTGTGACACATTTAACCGCCCCCTCCCCCCTCCCCCACATATACCCTCCACTTCCCCCCTTCCAATCCCGGGTCGCCCTGGGCAATGGTTCTTCTTCCCCTCTTCTTAGAACCCTCCAGGGGGGGACGGCAAACACCCGACATGGAACCCAAACAGAACCCCCTCTCCCTTTCTTCCGTTGTTATCCTTCTTTAGAACATCTCTCAGTCACAAACCGCTTCCTCCAGCTGCCCCTCCTTCATCTGTATCTTTATCTTCCTCCATCAGCCCCAGGGTCTTCAGCAATTCCAGCCCTTGCTCACAAGAATTTATTCTCTGTTGTTTCCCCTTGTAGATGAATCTCAAGAAGATGGGATACCCCCAGCTATAGACAATTGAGTTCTTGCGTAAAATAGTTGTACATAGCTTCACACTCTTCCTCCACTGGATGGTCTGGTAACAAAGATCCTGATAAATCTGTATTGGTGAAGATTGAAACATCACTTGCCCAGCACTTCTGATAATCTGCATCAGTTTCTCTTTTTTGTAAAAGCTGGCAAATCTCACAATTATGTCTCTTGGAAGCGTCCCACTTCTTTTGGGGCCCACTCTATGGACCCTTTCAACATCCTCTTCAACCCAAGATCCCTGGGGGTCTAATTCCATAATGCATTGCATGACATTTCCTCTCAGACTCTTTAAGTTTTCTGCTTGCTGTTCAGCAAAAAATCTTATGCGAATATTCATCCTCCTATTTCTATCCTCCATAGAAATTAGCCGTAGATCCAAATCTTGTACCAGCTCATCATGCTGCTCCAACTTATCCTTGTTTTGCACAATTTGTTGCTCCAACGATTCATATCTGTCATTTATCTTTTGAAAACTCGTTTGCAGTTCCACTTGGGAGGACTGAATCTTTTTCACCTCAACCATCATTTCCTGCTTGTGCTTCTCCATCAAGCCTAAAAGATTGGCCTGAAATGCTTCCAGGGACAGTGCTTCTGTTTGTTGTTTCGTTGCCTTGGGAACTGCTCCTGGCTTAGAGCCATCTTTAATGTTCCCAGCAGCAGAAGTCTGCTGAGCAGCCTTGCCGTTCGCCATATCTGCGGCAGAATTCTCTGAATTCCTTCTACACAGGTGAGCCCAATTCCAGTCAGAGGGGTGTTTTCTTTCTCTCGTCCACTTTTTACAATAGATTCCTTTCTTATCCACCCCTCTGCCTGACATCAGACATTCAGCTTGCAGTACAGCTTAACGGCTATTTATTAGGTTTATCCAAGCATTTGCTAATTATTAATTTAGCTTGTAATGTCTCGAAGCCTCCGTAAGTAGCAATTCTTTTAAATTTACTTCAGCGTATAACAGTAAAACAAAGCTCTGGTCCCATCTTGACTAGACTCCCAAAACATTAAAATGCCAAGCAGATGATTCATTCCCCTCCCCTCCACTGTCTTGTCTTATTCTTTATTAGTTCCCATTGCCGGCACTTATCTTGACTTACGGTTTGAAGATCTCTTAATTAGGATAATACGCTTTTTCATTAAAGTCATCTGGGAGAGAGTCAAAGCCCGTCTGCTCACTCCATGACCGACACTCCGCCCCCCAGTCCTGGTAAGTCTTGTAATAAGTACCATTATTTTTTAATGTAAGTTTCCAGTTTTTTTGTGACTTGATCATAGGGTAGCACACATGGTATAATCCTGTCATTGTTTTCGCGGTTCCTTGTATCTTTTTGTGATTTTAAAAGTTCATCACGTTTGACATTCTCAGAACATTGATCATGTTTGACATTCTCAGAACATTTAGAACGAGCTCCACAACCAACATGGCACAACATGACAAGACTTGAACATGACACTTTACATCAACTTACTAGAAACAACAATGTAGTCATAAAAGAAGCAGACAAGGGAGGAGCGGTAGTGGTCCTTAACAGAAAAGACTATGAGATGGAGGTTCAGCGCCAATTACAAGATACTGAAACATATAGACCTATGGATCAGGACCCCACACCAACTTTACAATCAGAGTTTAAAAGTATCTTAGAAAAAGCTGTCACAATGGGATGGATTGGGACATCAGAATATGGGTATCTCTACAAGGAAGACCCAAGGATTCTGGTGTTTTATGTTTTACCCAAGGTCCATAAAAAGGTTTTTCCACCACCCGGCCGCCCCATAGTTTCTGGGAAGGACTCTATTTTAGAACCAATTTCCAAATTTGTTGACTATTTTCTGAAGCCTTTATTCCTAAAATGCGATCCATTTTCTAAATTTGATCAACTCATTGACCTTACAAGAGGGAGAATGGCTGGTTACAATGGACATTCGTTATTGTACACCAGCATTCCCTAAGAACAGGCACTGGATGTTCTGTTCCAGACCTTACAAAAAAGAGAGACACGACACCCTCCATCACACTTCTTATTATCACTAGCAGATCTGGCAATGAAGAAAAAATATTTTTCTTTTAATAGAAAGTTCTATTTACAAACCAAAGGGGTTCCTATGTGGTGCCCTATGGCCCCAGAGATAGCCAATTTATATATGGGAAGATTTGAGACGGACCATATTTTTGTTAACCATGAGTTTACACAAGATCTTAGCCTTTGGTTGTGTTATATAGATGACGTATTTGTGATGGGGGGGGGGTCTGAGGAGAGACTACTGCAGTTCATTGAATGGGTGAACAGCAGGGACCCAAATATTTCTTTTGAGAGCATGTATGATCAACAAAAGGTACATTTTTTGGATATAATGATAAAGAAAGAACCAGAGGGAGTGACCACAGAATTTTTTTAAAAATCCACAGATAAGAATAGTCTGCTAAAATATGACAGCCACCACCCTGCTCATTTGAGAAATAATTTGCCAGTAGGGCAATTTTTACGTCTAAAGCGTAATTGCTCGAAAGTGGAAGTATATAGAAAAGAAGCGGAACATCTTAAGAGGAATTTGGAACACAGGGGATATCCAGAGAGGATTTTATAAGGGGCTATGCATAAGGCTGAGAATGTCAAACGTGATGAACTTTTAAAATCACAAAAAGATACAAGGAACCGCAAAAACAATGACAGGATTATACCATATGTGCTACCCTATGATCAAGTCACAAAAAAACTGGAAACTTACATTAAAAAAGAATGGTACTTATTACAAGACTTACCAGGACTGGACAAGAGACCAATGGTGGCTTACAAAAGAACAAAAAAATTTAAAGATTGTCTTGTACATTCAGACTATACAAAAGAATTACCTAAAATGGACACACAGTCCACATTGTTTACTTTACCAAAACCCCAGGGGTTCCATCCCTGCGGACGCTGCATTTATTGCAAACACACAAAGAAGACTGTGTTGTTTCTGAATAAAACAACTGGGAAGACGATTTTCATAAAAGACTTTGTGAATTGTAATTCTGTGAATGTAATATATGCCATAACTTGCCCTTGTGACAAGATCTACATAGGCAAAACAACACGGGCCCTTAAGGTTAGGGTGGGAGAACACCTCTGCAATCTTAGACGTAACAGAGAGGGGGCGCCAATGGTTAAGCATTTCCAAGAAATGAAACGTCAACCAGAGTCTTTAAGATTCTGGGGCATCGAGAAAATCAAGAGGGATGAAAAGGTTTTAAGTAAGAGGAATTCTTTTGGATTTTGCATCTTCAGTCACATACTGCAAGGGGGATGAATGATTCCTTGTAATGGAACAATTTGAAACTTTAAGATACAAGAGGAGAGAACATAGGAAGTGAGTAAGTGAGTCATGACAGAATTTGGCCACTGACCGAACGAGGAAATAGATATTTGACTTGAAGCCTATTAGGGGCCATACAAGGCACCTGATAACAAGCTGATAAAAAGCAGGTAGGAGGAGAGTAACACACTTCAAAGATTGTTGTAGTAAGAAGGATACAGAAAAAGCAGTACAACGGGTATCTCCTAATAATAAAAAAACAACTCTCGGGCAGTGTACCGTGCAATATCCAGGTTAGTTTGAGGCTTTTAAGAGCAAGTATTGGCTTATGCATTGTTTTTGTGATGGAGTAATGTAGAATAATGAATTTAGAAAGGATTAGAAATGGATAACAACAGCAATGAAGGGCACCTTCAGAATAAGCAAGAACATTGTGTCTTTTAGACCAAGGATGATATGTATGTAGAAAGTGAGGTCTTTTGATAAAAATGGGGCACAATGTGTTCCTGAATACATGCTGTTTTTTAAGGATATAATTTTATAATGTGATTCCTAATATGTGCTGAGTTTTCAAGGAGAATTTGTGATGTGGAGGGGACTGAGAATGTTATGTGTAGTAAACAAAATTTGATATAAGGGGTCCACGCCAAATTTATAATTATTATGTTTTATGTATTTGATTTTAAATTTACATATTCAGCTCCTGACGAAGGATTGTTTTCCGAAACGTCGAGCATGTGGATATTTGACTATTAACATCAATAAACAGAGTTCAAGAATTTACACAACACCAGAGTTTATCTCTTTTACACCCATGCCTGGAATTAAGAACCAACAAAGAATACAGTGCAGATTTGCCAATTTGCTTTTTTGCCCCCCATCTTTCCTGGCTTTTCTGTCTTTACCACAGATGACCAAATGATCATGAGCATTATCTTCAACAAATTGTGGAGCAGTCTTCTCCAACTTGGCACCCTTGTGATGTTGTGGCCTACAACTCCCAGTATTCCTGACCATTGGCCATGTTCAACTTCTGTCAGCCCCTGCCCATATCCAAAGTCCAAAACATCCGGAGGGCACCAGGTTGCGAAAGGCTATCATAATGGATGTTCTGGTTATCATGGGCTTTCCCCCACTCCAACCATTTCCAGATGCCCCCTCACACACACACACACAGAGCCATCCCAAGACATTTTGCTGCCTGAGTTAGAACAGCAAATAGCATCCCTGTCCAAGTCAACCTGGCCAACCAAGTTATTTTGTCACTAGAGAAAAATCCCACTAGCACCTTTCTCTGGCGATAATAATACAATAATAATAAATTAAATAACTAACAAGTTCTTGCCTTTTCACAACTCACCAAACCTGCTATTTAATGGTAAGGCTGACCCATTCTCCATTCTGACTGATGTATCTCCTCTACAAAATCATACCTTGCAAAGGCTCCTATTATTCCAGCAGCTATGTGAACTCCCCCTGAATGGTTGCGATGAAACACTGGAGAAAGGCTGAGCACTGGAGAAGGGTCATGTGGGTGGAAGTGCCAACAATGATGGCTGAAAACGAAAGGTGTGTAGCTTACTGTGTAAGGGGCTCCCCTGGTTGTTTCCAAGAGCAACAGGGAGGAAGTCACACACAATTTCCCTGCCAAACACCTCTGGGGGCCTGACGATCCTCTGGCTGTGTCATCATTACAGGCTTGAAGTCATGGATAGCATTCCCTGAATGTGCTTATGACTCAGAGTAGGAGGCAGATGGCACAAAAGCAGAAGGGAAAACCAGTGGTAAAGCACATGCTTTGCAAGCAGAAGGTCCCAGGTTCAATTCCAGGCAGGGAAGGAAAAACCCTGGAGAACTGCTGCCAGTCAGTGTTGATAATACTGGGCTAGATGCACCAATGGTCTGACTCAGAAAAAGGGAGCTTCCTCTGTTCCTCAGGCTGATAGAAGTCAGCATGTGTTTTCTTTTTAACTATCGTGTTGTCCTTCCCTCTCTTTTCTGAGCATGGCACCTTGGCCCCCTCCACAAGGATGCGCTTTTGCGCCCGGTTCCGGGATTATGCGCATTATCGCGGAGGCGCATTTACGCCTAATCCCTCTGCACGGGAGGCGGCGAGAGGCGGCGAAGCGCATTAATTCATGTCCAAAAAGTGCTTTAGAAGACGTTAACGCGCATAATCGCTTGTTCACACCGCGATAATGCGCTTTAACGGCCGGAGAAAAATAAAAGTCGCTATTTAACGCGCATTCGAAAATGCGCATTATCGGGGAAATAACGCGCCTGTACGCCCGTTTTGCGCTCCGCTGGTGTGGAGGTAAAATTTATAATGAGCCTCTAAGGCTCATTAAACGTCTCGTGTGGAGGAGGCCCTTGTATGGAGATTTGGGAACCAATGCCCTCAAATATGGTCACAGAGGCAAGATAAAATCAGCTGCGGCCAGATGCTGCCACACAAGAACCAGAGTCACCATTTCTGCCCTGGAGTAAATAGCTCAAATTCCCTCTGTTATTCCTACCCAACTTCCTCGACCAGTAGGCTGTCCAGATGGCTCGGGATTTCCCGGTCCTAACCGGGAATCCAGGGGCAAACCGGCCCAACCGGGGGGCGGGGTGGGCAAACCGGGGTGGCGGGGGGTCACGCGGCGGTGCAGCAAGCGAGGACCCGGCGGCGATGGGCGGCGGAGGAGCCCGGGAAGCGCCCGCCCCAGCATGTAAGTGCCTCGAGCCCCGCGCCTCGAGCTCCTTACCTGTGCAGGCCGCGTCCGCTTCCCTCCAGTGCTCGGAATCTACTGAGAAACAGGCTTCACAGCCTGTCTCTCAGTATCGCGCTGGGTGATGACGTCATCACCCGGCGCGCTACTGAGGGACAGGCCGTGAAGCCTGTTTCTCAGTAGATTCCGAGCACTGGAGGGAAGCGGACGCGGCCTGCACAGGTAAGGAGCGCGAGGCGGGCGGGCGGCGTGAGCGGGGCATGCGTGCGGGCGGGCGCCGCAGCGCAGCACGGGCGAAGGGAGTGGGTGGGCCGCGCGGGGGGGCGGGCGCGCGGGGGGTGCAGGCGCGCGGGCGCACGGGCGGCGCAGCACGGGCAGGGGGGGCGGGCTGCGCGGGGGGGGCGGGCACGCGGGGGGGGTTGTTTTATGTGGGGGGGATGGGGGGGACCGGGATTTTGGGTCTCAGAATCTGGTCAGCCTATCGACCAGCAACAAAAAGTTGTCCACTTGATTGAGACACCCTCTGCAGCAGGTTCCTACATGGTGCTGCTCACAGAAAGAGGCAAGGGGCATGATATGAACTTCAATCTCCAGTGCAGAATACCAATGGCAGCAAACGATTTATATTCCCTTCTCAAAGCGAGAAGACAAGCCCCCCTGAGCCCCTCTCCCTGCTCCCTCCAGACTCCGTGAGACTCACCAGGCAGACACAGACTGTGCAGTTCTCCTCAGAGAGAGAGAAAACTTCCCCCTCCACTCTGGAAATCCCATGATAGAAACAGCCTGCAGGAAACAGGAATGTGAGCATTCTCCTCAGAGGGGACAGGAGCTTATGGGGGAACAGGTGTCATCACATCTTTCCACTCTGAATCAGGAAAAACTCAATGGCCTATATCAGGAGCATTGAACCTATTTCAGCCTGTGAAGAAACTGAAGTAAAACTGAGGTAAAGGTTTAAGTGTTATGTTTTGTTTCCACCACTTAGAGTTTGAATGGGTTAATGGAAAAGGTTAACGGAAAAGAAAAATGTATGTTTTTTTTTACTCAGGGCTTGTGCTTGAGGGGAGTTACATTGCAGATATTGTCTGCTGGCAAATTGGCAGTTACTAGGAGATGAAAATGAAGCCAGGTTCTCTCTATTTATATGGAAAGGCAGGCTTGAAATTGGTACCATCTGACTGGGGGAATAATTGACCATTCTAAAGCTGTCCATTGGTCAGATGTTTATGCAGTGATGGGGTGATGGAATATTGGACACCCCAAAGCGGATTGGCTGGTGAGTTCTGACTGGAATGAATATAAGGAGCTGGGGAGAGTACGATGGGAGAGTTGGAGACTGACAGAGGAATCTGTCAGGAGGAGTCTGACTAGAGAGTTGCCTGAGGAAGTATTTTCATGAGAGGCTGGGGAGCCTGAAGAAGACATCAGCAAAGAGGAGGAGCAGCTACAAGACCAGGAGGTCGAGCTGAAAGCATGGGAGGCAGAAGCTAAAGAAGGTCTGCAAGTGTGGAGACGAAAACTCCTGGAGAAGCCTTTGGAGGAAGGAGCTGAAGCCTGAGTGGCAACTAGTGCCAGTGGTCTGGAGATTAAGCAGCTGCTGAACCAGACTGAAGACATCAGGGAAGCCTGAGGAACACTATTCAAGGTTCCAGTGGAAGTCAAACCCAACCAGAAAGAAGACTGCCATTCAAACCCTCATGTTGACCTGTGAGTTAACAGGGGTGGAGCATGATTGGGTATTGGCTTAAAGTTGGTTAGGGATAGGAAATGGGCTTCTAGCACCTGATTAGTGGTAAGAGCAACTGTCTAGAAACCCTGTTTTAAAAGTAATAACAATATCCTTAAATAATAAATTTTCCTATTTTCACACCTAATGGCCAATTCCATTAAGGGAAAAAGATATATATTAAATAAAAGGGGTGTAATTTAATGGTGGCAGCAGAAGGGAAGGGAGGGATTACCCAGTGGTGAGGGCTGATCCTCCACATTTGGGAATAGGAGTGGGTTTGCCCTAGTATACAGCCCTTCCACCCCAAGGCCCAGGCTCTCTATACAGCCTAGGGACCAAATTCCATTTCAGAGAAGCTCTCAGGGGCTGCATTCCAGTGGTGGGTGTAGTCAAAGACAAAAGAGGCAGGTTCAAAGGGAAAAGGGGTGGGGCCAAAATACTACCCTATTCTAACTCAAAGCTAACTTGAAATGCCAAGACATTTGTTCTTACAGGCCAGATTGAAGAAAATTGTTCTACAATTTATTAACAACAGTTCAAAATGAGCCTCCTCAGCATGTGAAGTGAAAGCTTTTGTTCAACTCAACACTTTCATGTTCCTCCATCTGTATTTACATGCACATATAGGATCTACCCAGAGATCTAACTTGGAGACATAATGGGGACAAGATGTACCCTGTAGAATGACAATTCCAGGAGCTCTAACACAGTTTTAACAAGACATACCCAAGAGGCCAAAACTGGGACAAAATAGGGACAGCGACGGTGGAGTGTATGGTGACGAAGGTCCCAAAGCTGGGAAGGGGAAGACCCACATGCTACAGCCAGATATGACAACACAGTCTTGATCCTGAGGATACATCTCTTACCTGTGCAGCTAGGACAACACCCCCCCTCTATTGGAGGAACTGGATGGGAGCAAGCCACCTCACATATCACTGCTTGGCACAGGATGTGCCCACTCTGCAACAGGAAAAGACAGGCTCCCATGAAGGTGGCAGCCAAGACATAGTACTTCAGGGTTGGAGAGAAAGCTAGGAACCCAGGACATACCCCGTACCTCACAGGAGCAATTCAGACATCTTGGCTCTATCCAGTGGCTGCCATTTTCATGAAGAACCTCTCCCTGCCAGCAGGTGGAAGGCAGGGCTGCTGGTGAAGTGATGGGAGCCAAGGGACTTGTGGGAGGGAGGGGCGTCATTTCCTCTCGCAGCAACGATGGCGGCCGTGGGCTCACCAGCATTGAAGGCCTGGCAGTTCTTAGCAAGAAGGGGGTGACCAGGGAGAATCTGGGGGGAGGGAATGAAGGGGTGGGAGAGGCTGCTGGTGGAAGGACATAGAGAGTGGAAAAGAGTGGCAAAGGAGAGGGAGTTCTGAGCACACTGTGGGGAGCAGGAGCTCGGGAAGGGGCAGAGCCCCTGGGAGGCACGGCAGGTGCCACAGATTGTGGAGAGAGGTGCAGCAGAGTTGGTGGGTGTTGGAGAGACTGTAAGATGGGAGATGGGGCCAGGCTGGTCTTTGAAAAACCTGTGGGAGGAGGAGAAGGAAGGAGAAGGAAAGGGCTAAGTGAACTCCCTGGAAGGAAGATGCATGCCTCAAACTCAGTGCATTTCAGAGCACTCAGGATTCCCCTTGGCTCATCCTTCCCCAAACTTGGACTCTCCATATGTGTGGGAATACAACTCCCAACATCCTCAGCCAGAACGGCCATTGAGAGTGCTGACTTGGGATTATGGGTGTTGTAGTCAAATGCACCTGCAGAAACCAGTTTGGGGAAGGCTACCTTAGCTGCATTGCACCTTTATGGCCGCTGTTGTGAAAGATTCTGACAATTTGGAAAAGAGACACTGTCCATAGTTGTTTTTACACTGACTTCTCTCTCAGCTGGATCCTCTACCAAACCTTCCATTCCTGCAGGAACATGCTCTCCCTTGCATCATAATCTCTGAATGTTCACCTGTTCCCCAGTGTCTTTACTCATCTGCCTCACACATATTCTCAAGCATTTCACAAGCCGATGAATGCATATCCCTCTGAGGACCTTACAACACAAGGATAAAATCCGACATCCTTACTGGGGTTTCTGCTTCTGGATTTTTTTGCGAGATTAAGATCGGTTCCTCTATAGAGGCTAATATGAGCTGTTTTATTTCTTGGCAAGTTCTAAATATTTCATTTTACAGCCACTAGATGGTGCTGCTGTTATAGTGCCATTACAGAAGTACACCCAGCAATTGGACTTTCCTCTGCTTTACAATGACAGGATAAAGGTAATAAACCACAGTAGGGGCCCTGGAGGTTGACAATGTCATGTAAAGGACCTGCAAACTTCCATGAGTGACCAATCTTGATGTAGGCCTAAAGTTGTTCTACTCTGTATCTGGCTGAGAATCTGTACAATAGTCCACAGACTTCCTTTCAACCCCTCCTGCTAGAAATCTCTGCATGTACCTCAGAAGGGAAATGGCCCTTACCTTCACAGGACACTCTGTCCACTCTGAGCCGGTACCCAGGGCGACAGCTGCACATAAAACTTCCCCGGGTATTGTGACAGGAGTGCTGGCAGGTTCGCTTCTCACTGGATTGGCGGCATTCATTCACATCTGCACCAGATGCACAGGGGTGCTAGAGACTTACATCAAAGCTGGGTCAATGTACAGCTTGTGGCTGTACAGGCATTCTTGTTGCTTAGCCATACAAGGTCAGAAAATGGGGGTTGCAAAACCAGGGACCCTCTTGTGCATTTTTCAAGCAAGATTGGAGCAGCCTTGAGGCCTCTCGCGGGTTCTAGAATCATAGAGTTGGAACAGACCTCAGAGATCATCTATGCAGCACGGCAGCTGCATCGATGATATTTTCCTGAGGGCCTGGAGAGCCATTACCAGTTAGAACAATATTGTGCTAGATGGACAAAGAGTCTAACCTGGTATAAGGCAGCCTCCTACATTGCTGTAGCAAGCAGGGCTCCAGATGTCTTGAACTTTATGTAGGGGATTGGGGAAGAGCTAAAGCCCTGGAGGGAGTTGCAGCTGCCTCATGTCCTCATTCAGCTCAATTCTGCCACATTCAGCAACCAATTTAAAGGTACAGGGAACATCTCCAGGCTGCAACCTAGCACAACCTCAGCCATACACATCTGACTTTGATGGCTTTTTTCTTGAAAACCAAAGGGGGTTCTCGCCAAGAGGTATCCCTTCTCCATAGTCATTGTTCATGAGCATACCTGCAGTAACCAGTCTAGAAGACTTTCCATAACATGTACAGAACAACTCTCTTAGTTCAAGCACTACAGTAATTATGCAGCCTACAACATGTCATAGAGTGTGGATTTTTATATGTTAAGATACCACCATATTTTTCTGGCTGAATTCTTATGCTTTTAACAGCTATGTGAGAAGCAGAAATGCATTCAAGGAGCTTTTCCATCATTACCTCTGCATGCCATCTCTGTTTGTATTCACATCACAACATACATACATCTCTATTATACTATATAATAGTTTTATTATGAGCTTTTCTACAAGGTATTTATTGTACGCTTGTGATTCCTTTCTCACAGTTATTTACAGGCTCTTTAGATGATGCTGTGATTCTCCAGTTTCGCTTCTGTTTTTTAAGAGCACTTTCCCAAGTGTTTTTTAGAGCAGGTAAAATGGGGTACTATTTCTGAAAGCAAAAGAACTACTTGTATATTTGCGCTATTCTGCTATAGCACAGATCCACCTAGAGGTTATGGAGTAGAAAAGCAAGAAAAGAAAAGCTCTTTGCTTAGAGCTTTGATCTCCATTCTCTGACGAAACCGAAAATAGATACCGCAATTAACAGCCTCGTGTCGAAAAGCTCTATATCATTTTGTTCCATTCTGTAACAGTTCATTTTTTAAAGAGTTTTGTGATGTTTTTATATTTCATGGTTTTAACTCTGTTTCATGAACCGGCCAGAGGGCTTTGGCTATTGGGCAGTATAGATATAGAAATTTGTTATACTGTTGGTAAAAGAACTCTATTAGATAAAACAACAGAGGGTTTCACCACATAAAGCTAAAATCACTGGGGCTTCTGCTTCTGGGTTCTTTGTGGGAGTAAGATTGACTCCTTTACATGGGCATGTGCTTTGAATCAAGTATTTCCTTTCTTGGCAAAATTCTATATGTTTCATTATATAGCCACTAGATGGCGTTGCTGATATATCAGCTTAATGTTCCTAATCAGGTTGTCACTGATTTTTTTAAAAAGTGGGATAAAGGTCAAATGTGCAGGAGATGCCCTGGAGGTTGACAACTCGTATAAAGAACCCCCAAAACTCAGTGAGTGACCAATCAGGTTCAGGGGGGAAAAGCCTTGTGTAGATATGCTCAGAATGTCAGTTCTTCTATCGAATTTGTAGTTCTGAAGTGCCCAAAGAGTCAGTGTTGACCCTAGATCAGGCAGAGTGAAGCAGTTGCCTCAGGCAGCAGAAATGAGGTGATAGGGACCAGAAGCAAGATGCTGGAGATCAGGGGGGGTACATGGCCTGCTGTCCCCCATCACCACCAAGCTAGCCTGCTGTCCAGATGTGCAATGGAAGATGCTGGCCCATTGCTAGTATCAAAGTAATATTCAACTACAAGCCTCTGTACAAGTAATGGGAGATGGTGCCATCTTCTCCATTTGCCTCTTTTCTGTCTGAAGATTGTGGGCCAGTCCTGCAAATAGCTGCCATCACACAGCATCTTGTCACAGACAAATAATCCTTCTCCCTTCCGGGTTATTTTTCCACTTTAAGTTATGAAGCTTTGGTGTGACCTAAGGAAGTCTGTTTTCCTATTGCCTACCAATCTCTAAGGCACCAAAAGCAACAGTTGTCTGGATAACATTTTGGAAATGAAATGAAATAAGCAATGTAGGTTTCATTTTCAAATTGTTGTCCAGATAACCACTGCAGTCGTCATCTCAGAGACTGGTAAATTACTATGGATTTTACTTAACCATCCATTTTAATTCACATTTAATCTAGAGACAACAGGAAAGGGACTCTCTTTGGATAACAAGAAGGCTAGGTTGGTTCCTCTGACACAGGGAGGAAACCATTTATGCTTAGCTTTTCAATGGAGAAGGGACACTTACCTACGCAGGAGTGCCGGTTGCCATGCAGGTAGAAGCCAGGATAGCAGGAACATCGATAGCTGCCCATACTGTTCTTGCAGTGGTGTTGACAGGGTGTTGCTAGGCACTCATCAGTGTCTGGGAACAAAATGGATGACAGCATTTGTCAATATAATTTGCCCCACAAAAAAACAACCCAACCAAAGCTTCTTCCATCATCGTCCATATATATATATATATATATATATATATATATATATATATGAGCTCTACCTCCACCCTGACCTTCCCTCTTACAGTCCCAGTCAGTCTCACCTTGACAGCTGTGGCGGTCAGCAGAGAGTTGCATCCCTGGGCCGCATTCACACACAAAGCCGCCCTCTGTGTTCACGCAAAGCCCCTCGCAGGAGGCGCTCAGGCACTCATCAATGTCTGGGGGAAAGACATTGTCAATGAATGTGAAGGTGGGAAGAAACAGGCTGGACCAAAGGCCGGACAGCAGTAACACAAAGGAGGGCAATTTCAGAAAGATGGGTGCTAAATGGCCATGGTTGATGGGACCATTAAGCCACAACCAGCAATATCTGCAAAGCATTGTGACCCTTTCCTGTTTACACTGTAAACCAGCTGGTTCGCAATCTCATACCAAGGCTTGCCATGTGGATCAGGCAATTTTCTCCACACTTTCCCACCACAGGTTTGTAGCAGCATTGAGAAAGATACCCACAAGGCAGTTGACATGAAAGATGTGCTGTAATCTGACAACCGCTGCTGGAAACTATTTACAGTAGCCTCCGTGTAGTAGACATACTGAGTTTCCTTAATTTTCTCAGAAGCAATTTCTGCAGAGAATCCCAGAAGATGTACAATATCCAGTTGCAGGGAAAAAGCTCCTGTGATTTAAGTCACTCAAATTAGAAGGACACAGACAGGAACCATTACCTGTAATTATGGGTGCCTCAACACTTGATTAGTCTGGAATTGCCACTCATTCACTCCCTTTTTAAAGGGCATCTACACAATGTAGTCTTCTGGATTTCCCCCATGCTTCTTTTGTTTGGTGGGGGAGGGACAGAGCTTGCAAAATAAGACCCCCCCTTTTTTTAAAAAAAAGAACAGCATAGCACGGCAACCTCTGCAAGTGCTCCTCTTCCATCTTGTTTAGGAGGCAAGGCAAGGTTCTGACATGTGCAACGTTATTTTGTTTGTTTGAACCCTATTGCCACATTCTTTATTTCAGCACACCTTCACTATTATCTATCTGGTCAGCTCCATTTTAGCAATGTGATTTTAACATTTCCACTAAAATGTGATTTCGTGTGTGTGTGTGTGTATGAAATAATGCCTAAGCAAAAAAGTTTTCAGTACAAATTTTAAAAATTGTTTTTAGATTAAAAATTAAACACACCGCTAAAACGGCATGCTTCGGGTATATGGTCCTGTCCCTCATTCACACAGCTATGTTATGTCCACTATGGTGGATATAATAATAACCTGATGTACATACATAAGAAAAGCTATACTCAGCAAAGTAAGTAGGCAATTCCGCATGTAGCTTACAGTGGAAGAGCAATGACTATGTATTGCTAAAAGTCTGGAAGCTCCATGTAATACCTGGGAACAGGATTGAAGTTTTGGCTCTGCTGGACCACTATAAGGAAGATACCTCACATTCTGGTTTACCTGCACAACGTACACCATTGGCTGTCTCAGTCATGGAGAATCCCAATGGGCACACCCGCGCCACCTCCTGACAGCCCCCATGATTGCAGGCAAGGTCACAGCCATATTCTCCACAGGCACCTGGTGGTTCTGAAAAAACAAAAAGGGCAGATTTCAAGGTCATTTTTCAAGACAGGAGGATGAGACGACTTCACTGAAAGGCGGTGAGAAAGCAAGGAAGTGCCCTTGCCATAAGGCAGGGGAGGGAGAGAGCAAGGCAGATCTGTCTTCAGCAGGGCTGGCCTTACCACCAGACAGAGGGAGGCAGTCACCTCAGGAAGGGAATGCAGCAAGATGTGAGAGGTCAAGGCTTTGTATGCCATAAGGCCTGCAGCCCGTAAGCTAGTCAGCTGCCCCTAGGTGCAATGGAAGACACCGCCCCATTGCCAGTATCAAAATAATATTCAACTACCAGTCTGGTCAGCTTTTGTACATGTAATGGGAGGGGATGCCATCTTGTCCTTTTTGCCTCAGGTAGCAAAGTGTTGGGTGACCAGGACATGTCAGGATTTTTGGCAACAAATCCGGGAAGGGGGGAATTATGAAATTAGAAGAAAGATCTGGATTTTTCCCATCCTCCCCCCACCCAAAGGGCAGCTCTACTTTATAGTCAATGGGAATTAACAAAAATTCTCACAGCTCCATCATTTTTAAAAAATACAGTGATGAAACTTGGCAGCATGATAGCTCTTACGTAGGGCTTTAGCCATGCCAAATTTGAAGCAGATCTGTTCATCTGTTGATTTTTAGAAATGTTTTAGAATTTGAGGTTTTAAAATTAATTTTTATAAAGACTACCATTTTTAAAGATAAGGAGATGAAACTTGGCATTATGATAGTCTTATGTAGAGCTTTAGCCATGCCAAACACTGGAGCCATACCCTTCAAACTCAGGTTGTCAAATCTCTTCTTTGGGGTTTTGCACCTTGAGCAGTTTCAGCCCTTGGATGTCTCACTTGTATGTAGAACAGATTTGTCTTGTATGCTGTAAATCAGACGTGTGACTAAGACTATGTTCAGGTGGGCACCCCCCCCCCCCGGTGCTGGACACGCCTCCTGGGGGTGGACACGTTGGTGGGGAAGCCCCCTTGGAGCCGACCATGTTGTCCTCCTTTTTGGTTTCCAAAATATGGTCACCCGAGGTGTATTTGGAGAGGTTTGGCCTTCAGTGCTCCACGTAGGTAAATTTAGACTGTGGACTTATGGGTCGGAGGGGGGTGGCGCTCTTTAGGTGGCAATGTGCTTGTTCTACTGAGTGAGGCCCTGGAATTCTGCCTGGATTTTGTAATTTCACTGCAAGGGTCAGCTTACTGTGAGGGAGCAGGGTCAGCTCTGGGTTTGAGCGGGCCTAGGGCAAAATGCTGTCCAATGGAGCTGTTCCTCGGCAGTGGGCAGCAGCAGTTAGCAGGTTCAGGAACCATTTTAATTTCCCATAATAATGGCTTGGGGCACTGTAGGAAGTTACAATGGTGTGGCTACAAATGGCCCAGGAAAAGGAGGGCAACCCAACAGGCAAGCTTCAGCAATGCTGTGGGCCCCTCTGAGACTTCAGCAGTTGTCCAAAGATGCAGCATTATGGAGCTGGGTTGGAGAGACCAGAAGCCAAGAGAAGCACACCCTCTGCCAGAGGCCAAGAAGAACACCCCAGAGAGGTAAAGGCTCCCCAAAGTGGTGAAAGAAGGCAAGCAATGTACAGCCTCTTGGCATCTGGGACAAGACAGGGATTCATTGAAAAACCAGGAGAGGTGGGCCTGAGCTAAATACTTCAGCAAGAAGTATAATGCCTGTTGAGATTTATGGGGAAAGGCCAGAGGCCTGTTGGAATTCAAAAAGGCCCAGGGACAAGCCAGATAGCTGAGGAAGAACTACCAGGTTTAAGAGCTCCAGGCAACATCCCATGCGAACAGGGAGAAGGCCTATGATTGGGCTTTTATTATTAATAATTGTTATTCAGGTTATTTTTAATGAAAAAGGGCACTGCTTGACTATTACCCAACTGCATATTAACACAGAATACTACAATAGGAGAATGTAACGAACGTCACATGTGCATCATTGCAAAACCTCTGATTACGTAAACTGAAACTCTGCCAGAATGTTACAACAGAATGTTACAACATTTTAAAATCCCATTGTATAAATAGTTTCTCTTCATTTAGCTAATGATATGGAACCATTTTCCTTAAAGGCTATCAGCTTTCTTCCACCACTGTCTGATCCATTTGAAGAATGTTCATTTAGACTCCCCAGTCAAATCTCCTAACTAAGATTGAATACACCCCATACATTATCTTCTCCCCAGAACTTACTCCCCCACCTCCTGTGCTCCATCCATCCATCCATCCATGCACACACATAGGCTCAATTCGGACGACACGATAGTCAATGGTGGGTTGACTAACCCTAATCCTAACCCTAACCCTAGGGAGCACTCCCCACACAACATGGTAATAAATAATGAACTGTGGTGTGGATGAGGATCAGCACTGAGTTGACTATGGCAGCATTCGGATGACACAATAGTCAAAACAACTGATGATTGTTTCCCCCACACCAGTTGTTTATTGTGCCGTCCGAATTGAGCCATATAGTCGTTTTTCTAGTGCTGTCATTTGAGGATGTTGGCCCCCTTTTGTAGGTCTAGAGGGAAGACATTTTAGTCATTTGTCTGGAGCACCAAAATGTTTAAAGTGGTCTGTGGGGAAAGCTACTGCTGCCTTGTTCATTATGGCAAGATAGAGGCCCTTGCAAAGCAGTGATCAACCCTCAGGTTACTGTTCAACTGACCCATGCGTAGCATGCACAGACTCCAGCAGGAAGCCAGCCAGCATTCTGGTCCAGCTACTCTGAGAGAACAACAGCTTTAGGCTATCTCCAGCTCATGACTAATAATGACATGATGATGATGATGATGATGATGATGATGATGATGATGATGATGATATCGATATCTCTTTCTCGCTCGTGGCGGTTTTTCTAGAAGGATATGGTGGGCTTTGCCAAGTCATGCTGTCTTTTATTGATTCAGGAATTTCCTGATGATTGAGCAAGTTTTAATTATGACTGCTTTCTGGATGTTGGTGTGGATGTATTCTGGTAGGTCCAGTTTTTGGAGGTTTTCTGTATATTTTTTTATGTGATGCCAGTGACTGACGTGACTAATGGAATAATTGTGACCTTTTCCTGTTGCTATAGTTCATTGACTTCCATGGCCAGTGGTGTATATTTGTCTCTTTTCTTCTTCCTTTTCAACAACATTTTGGTCATTCGGTATTGCTATATTGATGAGGTATGTGTGTTTTTCTTTTTCATCTATGAACATTATGCCTGGTCGGTTGCAAGGTATTGTCTTGACTGTATGAATGGTTCTATCCCAGTATATTTTATGATCTGCATTTTCCAAGATTGTTTCGTGTGAATATATATAGTATGGTGTAGGTTGTTCGATAAGGTTGAATTTGATGGCCAGTTGTTGGTGAATTATTTTTGCAGTTGTATTGTGTCTGTCCATATAGTCCATTCCTGCCAGAATTTTATATCCTCCTGTTATATGGTCTATTATTTCTTGGAATTGATGGCATTTCCTGCATAGGTCTGTTGTTACACTGTTATCTTTTATGATGTATTTTTGGTAGTTTTTGGTTGCTATAACTTGATCCTGTATTGCTATTAGGAATCATTCACTTTCTGGAAATAGCTCACCCTTCCTGAGCCATTAGTATGATTGTTCTTTGTTTATTTGTGGGTTCTGTATTATGTTGTAGTGCTTCCCATGGAGTGCTTTTTGTGCCCATTTTTCTTTTTTCTCTGCAAGTGTAAGTGGTTGTGTTTGATCTTCGTTTTGTAGTGCTAGGTTGGGTGGGGTGTAGTTTTTAACTGCTTTTACTATGGCTTTATGAATGGAGGTGCTTTTGGTGTGGAAGAATTCTCTGAGTGATTTTATCTGTTTAGCATGAATTCTGTTAATGTTTATTATTAGTATTAGTAGTATTAGTATTAGTAGTATTACAATAGCTAGCAAGGAAATTCAAAATACTGTATCGCTTTCTGAGGGAGACGTAGATTAATCTTCATATTGCAGATGGTGGAAACTGAAGAACAAGCTCACTAGAGCCCATAGACTGAAAGAACTGAGATTGGTTCTTTCAGTCTATGGGCTGAACTCAGACAGGGATGGGGAATCTGTAGCCCTCCAGCTATTGTTGCACTATCATACCCATTGTCCTTGACTATTGGTTGGTCTGCCTGGGGCTGATGGGAGATGGAATCCAAGTGCATCTGAGGAGCACCAGTTCCCCACCCCTGTCAAGGCTTCACAGAGATTCCATATCGGTAGACTAATCATTGTATAGAAAAGGGCATCTTATAGGTAGTATTTCAGGGGAGCAACAGTGCAGAAGTTCTTTCTCACTGTCTCACACACACTACAGAACAGCATTTCACTATCAGTTTGTAATACAGGCTTGTAAACAATGTTAGTTCTACATAGAGTAGACCCATTGAAATAAATGGGTCTTTTTTCTAGTGCTGCTATTTGAGGATTTGAGCTAATGCAGTTTCTCCAGTTATAGTGCTAAAGTGGTGGGAGAATCTGCACCAGCAGAAATTCTACTAGATGGTACTAGATGGTATGGAAGTTTGCAAAATCATTAGGCTCTCACCTCTGCGTTCTAAGCACCAGAATTTAAACCCAGAAACAGGCGGCCACCTGCTGTGAACACTAAGCAGGCTCTCACATGAGTCCCCATGGCAAACTGAATCACGTAGCATTCCCCAAATTTCTCCTTACCTTGGCATGTGATGCCCTGCCCTCCATCCCTGCAGGAACAGACATTGGGAGCGATGCACAAGCCACTGCCACAGCCAAAGGAGCAAAGTGCTATGACAGGAGCCAAGAAAGCATTGGTCAGGCCAGGCAAGAATGACAGTCTTCTCCCACCCAGTGTAAGAGAACTGCTCCCATTTCAAGGACACAGAAGCCCAGTTAGGAAACCTAGCTATACTCGAAGCAGAATACTCTCCGAAAGCAGGGAATGAGGTGTTTCTGGAAGGTCTTTAACAATGGCTAGATCTACATCAAGCAGAATATAACACTTGAAAGTGATTTGAAAATGGTATATGGAATGTGTCATGGGCCCCAACAGTTGTCAATATTATTATAAATAATTATAAAGCAGTGGTGTAGATCCTGCCAATGATTAAGAGCCTTAGCAAAGCAATTTTTATACCGGCTATGGGGCGGTATAAAAATGCAATAAATAAATAAATAAATAAAGTTAAAGCAGACGTTACATTTCAGTTGCCAACGTGATCGGTCACATGGTCCGTGTCTCCAATGCCCTCACTGTGTTCTATTTTCGAAAATACTGTTCTGTTGTTTCTCCCTCACCCCTTTTGTGTGTGTGTGTGTGTGTGTGTGCGCGGTGGCTTTCATTGCTTGATAGGAACACATCTCACCTTTCTATTAAAATTCTAAGTGTTCATTATAAAAGTATTGTTGTTAATACCTACTTAGTTGCAGCCCCTCTCCTTCAATTTACAGCTGCAGAAAGATGTTATTGATATATGTGCTTGTAAACAAAACAAAACTCAACTGAAAATCTATTTCTTTTCATTGTAGTTCCAAAATCCATATAGACCCTGTTCGGACAACACGCTAAACCAAGATGGTAAAGCATTTTGAGCTAAACATTATGGCTTAGTGTGTTGTGTGAACCATGACTTGTGTTGTGTGAACCATTCCTAACCATGGTGGCTACATAACCATGGTTTTAAACATGCTCACTAACCATTTGCTGCAAAAGGATTAGTGGCCTAATCATGGTTTGGTGTGTTGTCTGAACAGGCCCATAGTATAATACATTTACTAGGCCAATTCAAAGACCATCAAAAATGTGCAAGCTTTTGAGGTATTGAGAGATCTCTTCACTAGGCAATATGTTACAAAAAGCAGGTTGGGGGTGGAATAGGAGGACGGAATACTGGCTGGATGTTATAGTCAGGATGTCTGCATAGTCAGAGGGTGCATTTGCACAACACGCTAACCCATGATAGGTGACAAGCTACACATAGCGCGTGATTGGTGCACTCAGGTGCACCTACCCACAGTGCATAGCTTGTTCCTCTCCCTTCCCCCTCAGTTCTCCAGTCAGCTTTGTCGGGAATCCAGGATACTTGGCAGCAGAACCCATCTTGTCTGCCACCAAGCCCCTGTCCCCGCTCTCACCGCAATCCTGATTGCAGTCGGAGCTCTTTTTATTTCTAGTGCCCCTTTCCCCTTGCCAGCAGCTGCCCCTCCAAAGATTCTTAAGACGATATGGAGGAGCAGGGTTTGCAGAATTTAAATCAGGCTGTCAGGTGATGTGATGACTTCAGGGACCACTGGGAGCAAGTAAGTGTCAGTCAGTTGTTGATCCTCCTGCACATAGCCTGGTGGGACAGGCCAGTCTTAATGGCCTCACAGTAGATGCTTTCACGAAGCCCGTAGCCAGCCTAAATGTTCTGGGGGAGCCACCAAAAAAGTAGGGGGCAGTTCAAACTGCATGCCTTTTAAAGACAAAATTGTAAATGGATTTTAAATTATTTGTTTGTAAAAAAATTAGGGGGCAGAGAAAATTGGGGGGCAACCCCTACAGATGTCATCCCTTTTGGAATGTGTTCTTAGAAGATCATATCCTCTGCTAGAGCCTGATCTGAATGTCTGCATACCCTTCTCCCTCCTCCTTTCCATCTCAAGATTGTGTTCAATGTCTTGATTTCAACATCATCAGCCTTTTCCCCCACCCCTTTCCTCCACCTGCTTTTTGGAAAATCTTGCCTGATGAGATCCAGAGATCTCAAAACCTGTACATTTTTAATAGCTGTTTGGTTGGCCTAATAAAGGTAATGCACTAATATGGATTTTGGGGGTTTTCTTATAGTGATCAGGCTACCTTTGCTTTTCGTGTGACAGAAGATGAGCAAGCTGATGTCTTCCAGAGAGTTCCAGGTACTTACGCAGGGTGCACTGTCCGCTGCCTGGAGATGGTATCCAACCAGGACAGCATCCGCTTCCAAAACCAGAGAGGCAAACATGTGGACCAATGCGACGTCTAGGAATAGAAGAGAGACAGGATGAGCATTTCAGAGTAAGAGGTAACTACCCAAGCTTTGCTCTGCTTGAGGGCTCATTCACATGTCTTTTCTGCATGTAGTAGCCTGGGATTAGCACTGTGTCTGTACAAATTTGCCAGGATTACACAGCACAAGCACAAGGTGCAATTTGACATGATGCAACTGCTTCACCCCACACATGGAGCGATTCAGGCTGGCCATACACAAAGTGGACTCATGCATTGGCCCCAAGCAAGAAGCAGCAGTAGAAGATTGTAGCAAAAATCAAACTACTATTGTGCTGCTTTGACAGAAAAGCCACAGAGGAAGCCCAAATGAAATTGCACAGATCAGTCATTTGAGGCCCACAGACTACAGCATAGGGAGGCAATGATCCAGTTCACACATAATGGTGGCGAACTGTGGGTTAATCATGGGATCTGCCGTCATTACATGCGAACGGGCTCAGGTCCAATGTTTAATAGTAGTTGTTATTTATCTCACTGCACAGTTCCAGTGGAAGAGCCCTTTGTACCCACTGTAGAACAGGGATAGGCAACAAGGTGCCCTCCAGATGTTTTGGACTACAACTCCCATACTCCTTGATCATTGTTCATGCTGGCTGGGGCTGATGGAAATTGATGTCTAAAACATCTTGAGGGCACCGGTTTGAGGAAGGCTGGCTCATGTGATGGAGAATGCGGCTAAAGAGTTTGTATGAGGACAACAGGAAAGAGGCGGAAATACTGACACGGGCAAACAGGATTGGAACATTGGAATAAAAGGGGACATAAACAGAAAAAGCTGCATCCTGGACATGCAGAAAAGCACGCATAGAAGCTACCACCAACATTGTTCGGAACTACTCTACACAACCACTATGCCTGTGAGTTGGCTGTTTTTCTTTTCTCTAAAAGTCTGTATTGAAGCATGCTTGTGGAAATAGGTTGTCTAAATCGTTTACCACGAGCTCCACTTGTACTTTTGCATGCCACCGTTTCCAAATGTGCAAAACAGCAACTCTGAAAGGTAGTTGGTGATGGTGCAGAGAATACATCGGCGCTACATCAGCATCTCCAAGCTTGGGAACCCTGTGAAGCCAGTGCCCTGTCACCCATCCCATTACACGCCCAAACCCAGCCCCTCAGGTGTACAGCCCAACGTTTCAGCCCGCTTCGGTGGTTGTGCACAACGATTCTAACTCAAAAGTAAGTGCAATTAATAATGATTCCAATCACGCAGCCTGTGGCTTGGCCATTCACACATTTTAGAGAGGCTAAGAATGAAGAGGGCACATCTACAGCACTGCAGACTCCAGAACAGAACAAACTGAATAGAAAGAAGTGATGGGCATCCTGAGGGTGACAAAATACTCCTTCAGCAAGGCACTCCTGTCTCTCTGCACATGCACAACTGATGCCAAGAAAGCCCTGCAGGCAACAGGCTAGCTAGGACTGCCCCACCCACATGCACACTGACATAACCAGGGACACTGCACAATCTTTGGCCCAAGTTTGGGGTTGGGGGTGTCTCTAGGTCCCCAAACAAACTCCAGAGGGGTAGATGGGGTGGGGGAGTGGGTCTGGGACTTGGCTGCCCCTGCACGGGGATGGATTTGGGGGGGGGGTACCTCTCCACGGCGAAGTTGGCAAGCTTCTTCCTTCCTGTGTAGACTCTCCCCTGGGCCCCTTGAAGGAGCACAGACACACAAGCAGCCTGGAAGAGCAGCTCCGCGAACATGACAGGCGTCTTGCTGCCCACAGAGATGCTCTCTTCCAAGCGGCTGCCTTGCTTGCCTGCCCTCCCTCCCTCCCTCCCTCCTCTCCCCCAGGCCCCTAGAGCATGGCTTGAACTGTCTGGACTCTCTCCTGCCCACACGAAGGATGAGGCTGGGGGCGCCTTCTGGGCAGAGGAGGGGAGCTGGGATCAATGATCTCAGGCTGGGGGCAGCATTGGGAACAGACTCCTCCCCACAGCCAGGCTCAGATTGCTCAGCTCCCCCAACCCATGTGTGAGGAGTGGAAAATCTCTGTGTGTGAGCGTCCGCCTGCGAGTGTGTGCATGTGTGTGTGTGTGCAAGAGTGTGGTTGCTTCCCCCTCCATCCCCATAGGGGCAGAGGCACCATGAGAGGAGATGCAGTGGGAGGATCCCAGCGTTCCAAACACAACCATTCTGTTGTTTGACTGGGAAGAGGCTCTCCCCCTCTTCCCCCCCCCCCCCCAGCCCTTGCAGGAGTCTCCTTTTCCACATCTGGCAAGGCTCAAGAATCCCCCCTCCCCTTTCCCCTCTTTGAGCTGCTTTCCCAGCTGTACCAAAGTGAAGCTGGAGCAGATAAAGTGTTCCAAGCCAGATCCAGTGGGGGTGACGACACGAGGCACATGTCCGAACTGAAGAGCGGAGGGGTGCGTGCCACTTGTGATAAACTGCGTGCCCTGTTCCAGAGAGGAGCTGCAAAGCAAGTAAGAGCGAGAGAAGGCAGGGACCAAAAGGCCCTTGCTCTCCTGAGCTGTCACTTTGCATTTTCACTTCCATGCTTGAAAAAAACAGGTGTCTCAGAGTTCGACCAATGGTGTTTCCAGATGGAGGATTCCTAGGGCTACTAATCAAAAGGCATTGTGCAAACTAGTCCACCTTTTTTTCCTTAGTAGATTTTCTGTGGGTCCTTCCAAATGAGGCTTTTATGGCACCATTACCCTGCTACATTCACAGAATTTTATGGGGAGGAGCAGGT
The DNA here is from genome assembly GCA_029215795.1 of Anniella stebbinsi. Classification (NCBI taxonomy): domain Eukaryota; kingdom Metazoa; phylum Chordata; class Lepidosauria; order Squamata; family Anniellidae; genus Anniella; species Anniella stebbinsi. Next base: position 263,102,929 of record JARDYH010000001.1, read on the forward strand.
CTTCCTCCCATAGCCCTCCTGTATTTTCCTACTGCTTCTTCCGTCTTTCTTTTCCTTGCCTAGAAATTTTGTCAAGAAAGATGAAATAGCTGCACAATGCCTTCTGGTCATAGCGCTAGGATGGGACCCCTCCATCCAGATGCACCATACATGTACGTGGGTAGCCCATGGAGACTTTGACACATGTAAAAAATGACCTCTGGAGCAACAGACACAAAGGAGGGAACCCCAGAAGAGAGGAGCTTGCCACCGCCCTGTTTTTCTGAGTCGCACCTGCCCTTTAGACAGATAAACCCTGGGCCTCCTCCCTTTCTTTATACTTTGACTGCATTGGCCCTCCTGCATCCTGCCAAGTTTACATTGTCCTGAGGGAGGGAAACAAACAAACAAAACAAAGCTTAGCTCCTCTTCATAGAGCTGCAGCTGCTGTCTTTCCAACTGGACTGTTCTCGAGATGAGGAAGAGCAGCTCCAGTTGAAGGCAAGGCAATTAAGGTTTTACAGCTGGGCAAATGATGGCCCTCCCCACCCAACCCAGCTCCAAGCGCTTTTTGTACCTCTGTGAAAAGGAGGGCAGGCTGGTTATGAGAGTTGAAGGAACAAATGGGTGTAGGGAGTAAACACAAGATCCCTGCAGATTCAGACCAGGGGCCCATGAAGTCCAGCACTCTCTTTCCAGCAGTGGCCAGGCAGATGCTTCTTGGGAAGCCTCCAAACAACAGACATTCCCTGTGTTTTTTTGTCCCTAGCATAGCACCAGGCACTCGCAAGTACAATGCATCTGAACATGGAGGTTCCAGTTACCTATCAGTAAAAGCCACGGACAGATTTATCCTCCAGATTTGGCTCAACCCTTTTTAAAAAGCTATCCAAGTCAGAGCCATCATTCTGACATCATCAGGTAGGAACTGTCTAAACTGTTGATATCTGGATTGTGTCACAGGAACAACAGCACTTTCAATGCTCAAAGTAAGTCCGGGACATGCAGGAAAAGTCCATCTTGATGAGCATTCATCTTTCCACAACTTATCTCATCAAATCCTCCTTTCTACATTTGGTGTTCCTGCTCCATGACTCCACACTTACCATAATGGCATCCAAAGATCTTGCTGATAGGGAGCTAATTGACACATTCAATAGAAAGGAGTCCTCCTGGGATTCCGGTGTTGAGCAAGGGGCTGGACTAGATGAACTCCCAGGTTCTTTCCAACTCTACAATTCTAGGATTCTGTGACTATACTGCTTCAAAATACATGTTGACTCAGAAGTAAGCCCCATTGAGTTCAACTGCACTTACTCCCAGGTAAGTTTTTGTTGTAGGTTTTTTGTTTGTTTTCAAAACTGTTTCTAACTCTACTATATACAGTACTTTGCATATAGGCACGTTATAAATTGAATGAATGAATAAATAAATGTGTATAGGATTGCAGCCTTTCTCGTATTTTATTTTACTGTTTGTAACATGGAGGAGCACAGAGACAAGCAATGAAAATGCCACTTTTCCCCTGGCGTATCATGGGCCCCCTCCACAAGGATGCGCTTTTGCGCCCGGTTCGGGGATTATGCGCATTATCGCGGAGGCGTATTTACTCCTAATCCCTCTGCACGGGAGGCGGCGAGAGGCGGCGAAGCGCATTAATTGATGTCCAAAAAGCGCTTTACATGTAGTTAATGCGCATAATCGCTTGTTCACACGGCGAAAATGCGCTTTAACGGCCGGAGCAAAATAAAAGTCGCTATTTAACGCGCATTCGATAATGCGCATAATCCGGGAGATAACGCGCCTCTGCGCCCGTTTTGCGCTCCGCTGGTGTGAAGGTAAAATTTATAATGAGCCTTCAAAGAGCATTAAAGCGCCCTTGTGGAGGTAGCCAGTTATATAGCATTTTTTTCTTTTTGTTTTCCGGTAAAGGGCGTGAATACGGATTTTGTTTCTGTCTTGAGGACGGTATTATTTATTTGCAAAGGGCACGCCTATAGCATTTATTTTTCTGGTTTGAATTGTAAGGCACACCCAGCAGTTGCTGTTTACTGGGTAGGAAAACACACCCTCTGTATAGTATCTAGATGTATGTATTGTTGTGAACATTCACACGTGGGACCCAATGGCTTAAGGTCACAGAAGCAACGAAGCTTGCCATTTACTGATCTGCAACAGGCCTTTTTACAACAAACCTGCTAGATGGTCAGCTTTCCTCAACGTGGTGTTCTACAGATATGTTAGTCTACAACTCCCATCATCCACAGCCACTGGTCATACTTGCTGGGGATGATGAGAGTTATAGTCTAACACATCTGGTGGGCACCAGGTTGAGGAAGACTATACTAGATGGTTGTTGTACTCCTCTGTGTCCGTAGTTTATCTTTTGTAAAATGCACAGAGAGCTTCTGCTATGGGGAGATTAAAAAATGTAATAAATCATCATCATAAATTGGACTGAAATTTCACAAAGAGTAATGCGCAGCTGTATTACATCTTTGCTTTTAGTAACATAGAAAGCTGCCTTATGACAGGTCAGACGATTGGTCCATCCAGCTCAGTATTGACCATACTGACTGGCAGCAGCTCTCCAGGTTTTCAGACAGTTTTTTCCCAGCCGTATTTGGAGACGGCAGGGTTGAAAGCAGACACTAGCACTGAGCTGTAGCCCTTCCCTAACATGGTTCAGGTTTGCCATGTCACATTAGGATACCTCTCATGTCCCATGCATCTGATATGTACCCAAGCAAAGCAAATTCTCTTTTCTCCACTCTCCACTTGCAAAAGCATGCTATAAAACGGGATATATTCTGTGTCAATTACACGCCAAGAGTTCATTGTGCTAAAACATGTACGCTATGAGTATACATTGTATTTGTGTATTAAGTAGTATTTTTCTAAATACTTAGTAGTATGTGGGCCTACTGTAGGTATTTGGAAATATCAGCAAGCAGAAATTGCATTGATTTGATGGGGCCCTCCAAATACACTTGTAGTCCTGTAACACACACAGCAGTTTTGGCTTTTGCCCTGGGGATAGTACTCTGGCCCCATTCCATCAAGAGTATGTTTTCATTATTTCCCAATACTGATTTCACAAGAAAATAAAAACATGAAAAATGATGGGAAGCATTTAAAGCTTCACTCCGCGAAGCTCATGTGAGACCATTGATAAACTTATTCACTTGTGTGTATGTATGTGATACAAGTACATAGATTTCCACAGGCACTACACATCCAAGTGGTCATCCTAATGAAAGCAGTGAGATCTTATAAGTTTATTTAAGGCCAAACTCAACGAACTGTAGGAAACAGAATGCAGTAGTTGTAACATCTCTGAAGTCTCAGATCTCTTAATCATTCCTTCTGGGAGTGCAGCCAGGCTTCCTACTATAAAGCAACTTGGCCATGAGCTACATAGGAAGGTTTGCAGTGCTGAGATAGATTATATGGCCTCTGCATTGCTTGCAAAATAAGTGTTTCCAAGACACTTTGCTCCAAGAGAAACCATTTTGAGGGATAAGATGTTTTATGGGAAGCTTGCTGTCTTTGGCACTAGTAGCTTTAACACCTCATCTTTGTAACTGCGCTGTACAACTCAACATAAATAATGAACCTAAATAGCTACAAGTGACAATGCCTTGGCATCGCTTTAGAAGGGATGGAAGACCACAATCAACTAGGATATGGACAGGACACGGCTTCATGACACAGATATTGCAGGTGCCGGGAGCCAATGACTTAGAAATAAGGATGTGCAAATCAGCAAAATTCGAGATTGTCAAGATCCTACAATCTACAAAATCCACACTGAAAGTGGCTCCGGCTCATGTCTGTATCAGATTGTAAACTTTGTATTCCTTTCCTTTTAGCGTGAAAATATATGCATATTTTCACGAGCATTTCCTCAAATGTATGCATCAATTGTGCAGATTTTTGAAATGTACGTATTTTTTCTCCCACGAAGCGTGTTTGTGCGCATTTTTCAAAAGTACCAATTTTTCAAATGCATTTTTGTTCACTGACTTGCATTGCAAGCTTGGCAACGTACCACAGACTGTGTTCAGGCCCATGTTCAGTTCTGGTCAAAAAGAGAAACTGAAATGAATTTCTTATACATCCCTACTTAAAAGCTTTGAGACATTTTATTTCACGAGTGATCTGCCCTCTGCTGGGCATTACAGGGAACTGTGCACTGAAGCTTAATCAAAACACAGAAGAGTTAAGACCCTGGAAACCAAATGGGAGACACCATATCCTCACTATACCTCAAGCGAGCACTCAGAATCCTTTAACAGAATTGCAGGCCCAGTAAACATCAGTCTTTTCTCCCTCTGCACTTAGCTTTTTCAAAATATGAAGTGGGGTGGGGTGAGTGGATGAGGCAGTGGTCTTCATGAGAATGGCTGAAAAACAGCTGAAGAAGAGAGCTAGGAGGTTACCTATGATCTCCTGTGCATTTCCCTTCTTACCAAAGCCAGTAGTATTAAATTTTATTCTTAAAAAATATGTTTATCCCACACTTCTATATAGAATAGCTAGAGCTGGCTGATCAGGTCGTGGTTACTACTCTTCATGCTCTACAGAGTAGTAGAGGGAGAATGCAAATGAACATGTGTGGTGGGTATGAACAGCACTTCCCCCTCACACCTCAAGCTTGTTTTAGAAAGGACTGGGTAAGTCATATGCCAGCAGACCAAAGCTGCTGGAATTCTCTCTTTCACTTCTAGAGACAGAGTGCCTATTAATTCTCAAAAGGAAAGGATGGTGCTTTCCAATCAAACTCAGAACCACTCTACTTCTCTTGGTAGCCTGCCTCCTTTTGGCTAGAAAGGAAAAGAGCCCCATGGCGCGATCACCAACCAAAGAGCAAAGAAACAGTAATGGATCCATGCCTTCTGCTTTTAAATTGTCAGCCTCTTCACACTTCTTCTGCAAACTTGCCTGGCAGAAAGCTTTTGGGAGGAAATTAAATACTAAAACTGATACAAGGTTAAAGAAGAGCATCCAGTTTAGCAGATAGAATAACTGGAATGCTGCAATATATATAAAGGTACCAAATCAGAGGTTATTTCCTCCTCAACAAATGAGTACAGCACAGCAGGGGACAATTATAAAACAGTAGCCAAACCTTTCCTCTTGGACTACTTTTATTTGGTAAAATTCCAAAACCAACAACAGAAAATTAATTGTCCAGCCCCTTCTTCCTGAATGAGGAGCCAGGCCTGGAGGTAGAGAGACCTCCCACCCATACTTGGGTTCCCTTACCTGGACAGGAATCTCCATAAGCCAGAGTAGGCACCAATTCCATCTCCCCAGCACCAGACACAGCCATCTAACCACACCTCATCCAAACAGATGAAGAGGAAAAAAGGAGACTCCCACTTCAAAACACAAGGAACAAAACAAAATAAAATCCAAAAAAGATACTAAAAGACAACAGTAAATGAGTTGTGGGAAGAGTCAAGGTAGGGGGGTGCACCTTTGCCAACTGCTAGCGGTTACTCAATTGGAACAACTGGCTGGGACTGGGTTGGCAGATGAGAGCCACAGGATTGGTGAATCCAAGCAGAATGTGATGTCATCAACAGCCAACATTGCATCTGCAAGTCCCTAGTGGGATGGCTTCAGTTCAGGGATTCCCCACTTTCACCCAGGCACATTGCTACTGCCTCTAGTATTAGAGTGCAACCGGCTAGGGGACCCAGCTGCAAGTGGGAAAAACTCCATGTGCTAGCATGGAGGAAGGTGCTAGGAAATATCTCCTCATCCAGCTAGTGGATACGGGTGAGCTCCTCCACAATCTTGATCAAGTCATCCACTGTCGCCTCCCTCTTCATACCACTGCCATCATCAATCTGAAAACAAGAATGCAAGAAGCTTCAGGAGAAGCACAGCTATTCTGTGGAAACAATGGTGAGGGTGTATACCTCTTCTTAGTTACCTATCAGTACAATCCCATATATGTTTAGGGCAAAGTAAGCCCCACAGAGTTTAATGGCACTTGTAGATTGCACAAGTGCCACATGGGTGTAGATTGCAGACTCTCTCAAGAATGAGAAGTGCTACTTCAAGGACGTCTACTACATGGTTAGCTTTCCCAACTCACCTGTAAGTTAGCCACCACCTCTTGCATCTTGGGTCGGCTGATGTCCAGAAAGCTTTCAATTAAATCTCCATCAATGAATCCTGTAGCTGGCTCCGTCTTACGTTCCGTATGGAATGATCTCCAGGTTCAATCAAGAATCAAGGAAACAAAACTCTCACCAATACCAGCCTTAGATTTTCCTTCTAAGAACAATTCTATCACAAACACTGGTTCTCATGCTTTTCATACACAGAAATGGCACCATCAGACAGTGGTGCAGTATAACAACATCCACTGACCTTCCTATATAATTAGAGAGGCAGATTTTAAGGCAGGAACTATATCAGTATAGCGCATAGCACAACAGAAATAGTAGTGCTTTGTCTGAAAGAGAAGGATATAAGACAGCAATCTTACGTTAAAAACTTCTCTTGAACTCAAAGAGGAACCCTTTCAGAAGGTTAAAATGCCCTGTTTTCTTGAAATGCAAAGAAACACTCAGACATAAATTATTGTTCCATATATTGTATAGCATAATAACCATCTCTTGCCAATGGAGCTTTAACAGATACATGTAACTACCTTCTGTAATTCATGGAATCACAATTTCTGCTGAGAGAGGTTTTCTTTCTAAATATATTGTTCGTAGATTACATCACTAAGGGGGAAAACAGTACCTGATTTGGTAAACTAATGAAGAATAGAACAGAAGATTGCTGACACTACCTGACCCAGAGGCTGTGCAATAACATTATCAGCCATTTAATGAAAAAATCCTCTTCACCATTAGCCTCAAACTTAGATTTTGTAATGTCTGTGAAGCAGCACACATTGCCATGCTGTCAAACTACAGAAACATCCTGTTTACACCTATTATGTTAACAAGGAAGCTTAATACAATCCAATGGAACTACTGAAAGTACATTCAGGTCTGGGTTATTAAATCTACCAAAGAACTCTGAAAGATCTCTTTAAACCATACATCTGCTAAAATCAGGGGAGTCATACATGTATCATGTAAGGGTTCCCTTAATAAGGGTGCATGTCAAAGTAACTTCTATGGTACATTTTACAATACATCTTCCATACGTTCAGAATAAAGGCTGCCTATTTTCCATTCATCCCAAGCTGTAGAGCTAAAAGACCAATCTCTTTTCTTCATCCTCTTTCCTTTTTGTCTCTTTTTTTCTTTTCTTTTTTAATATCTCTCACTCGTTTCCCTCTTGGTAATTTTTTTTTATTTTAAAGAAACTGTTCTTTATTTTAAGTAAAGAACATGTCTATGCCCACCTTCATCTAGTTTCTATCTGTCCCTTCGGCTACCATTCCACTTCAGCCTGGCTTTCATAAAATTCATTGGACAGAAACTTCAAAATTCCAACATGTATTGCTTCATCCATCATCATATTTCTTGATCTCCTTGCTGCCTTTGATATAATTAACCACTCCTTTCTTCAATTTAGGACACCCTTAAATTTAAGGATTTTGTCCTGTTCAAACACTCATTTCAAGTTTGTAGCACCTCTCCCTCTTGCTCTGTTAGCCAAGTCCCTCTGGTATCAGATCCTGGTCCTCTTTTCTCCCAGTGTACTCTTCCACAGCGGCTGAATAATCATATGTAAGCGGACTATAATCAAACCGTCCTGCCCCCCTCTATTATCCAATCCCAATTTTTCCTCAGTTGTTTCAAAGTAACGTTCCTAGAGAAATCATTTCTTGGTGATGCAGTATCAATGGTACCACTTTTTTCATATCTTCTGATTAATTGCCTTTCAGCTTGAAAGGTACTTAAAATGATGCACAGAATTCAACCATTAGGAGTGACATTTGGGAGGGTGCAGGGGCATGAAGTGGGGCGAGGAGGAGCCAGGATTATCCCCTTGAATGAACAGAGATTTCCACATCTCTCTGTATCCAACCCCATGTTTTTCTCGCTTTGGCTTATGTCAACATTTTGTCTGCAAGTCTTCTGGCTTCCCTCTTGCTCCTCTTATTTCTGTTATTTCTGTGATTTCTCAGCTGTCTCTCCCGATTGTATTAGCTTCTGCACTGTCTCTCTGATCAGCTTTGCATTTTTTGTAAGTTCTTCCTTCTCATTGTTAAAGTTCCCGTTTCCTCTTTGATGTCTTTCTATACACGATCTGATTCATTACACTCTGCTCATCTTTTAGGTTAAGCCTTCTCTTTTGTTGTGCTTCACCTTTGGCCTTTCCCTCTAGCTGCTCCCTATAATTGCAATGTCTTGCCCTATGATGTTCACCTTGTCCTTGCTGTCTACCTTTATCGAACTTTCAGACTTCTCTCTTTTAGACACACATCTTTCAGTGCTTTCTCCTCTTAAGATTCTTATATATGTTACCATCATGTTGGGCTCAGACTACATTCATGCCACATCCCTCCCTCCCCATTCCTTTGTATTGTAGGTTGCAAACCTGTGGGCAAGAACCGGTCTTTCAAAACATCCATATACAGTGCCTAATATTTTTAAAGCGCTTTAAACATTAAATAGTATAATGCTGGGAGAAAGAAAGGATATAAGGAGTGTTCAATCTTTCCCACACTCTTAATGACTTTGTTGAGCCTGTTCTGCACATCCAGCAGGAGGTTATACCAGCTTTCTGACAGCGAAGTCACCAGCCCTAGGAAGGAAGAAGGGCAACTGTTATAATTTCCAAAAAGAAAAAAACACCCACCACCTAGTAGTTATCATTTAAATGTTCAATTTGGCCCAAAAGACTTGGAAGATGTTGCCTTTATCTGAAGTTGAACTGCACGATACAGCCTTACATCCATCTATTCTCTCCCCACGGTCTCTATTACTCCAATTCCTTTAACAGCTTAGCCCCAGTTCTTTTGGCCTCCTGCTCCCCAAGCCTCATATTTCAATGTCTGCAAACAGTGGCAGAGCTGTTTTCTTTATGCAACAGGGGGAGATGGCAGAATCTCCCTGACTGGCTCAAGCCTTACCAATCATTCCATTGACTGTGCCGAAGAGCACAGAGCCCTGCGTTGGTGTGGATGTTTCTCCCAGATTCTGCATGACCAGGGACCCATGACAGAAGACATTGACAAACTCGCCCAAATGGAACAGGCCAAACTCCTGCAGATGCTGGCGTTCCTCATCAGTTGTGGCAGCACTGCAATACAGAAAAGCAGCTCAGAAAAAGGACAGGGAAAACACCTCATCATCTCCACTTCCTGTTGTAGATGCCATCTGCCAGCTTCAGCCCATCTTTTCAGAGGGAACATCTCACCTGTCCTTCTGGCACACAAACAAGTTAAAGGCATTCTCTGCCCCAAGGAAGTTGTCATCATCCAAAATCTCCACAGCACTCATCCAATTTGGATTGAAGTCACGAGCAATCTAGAATGAGAAAGGTATCATTTGCTATTGGGCTTTGAAGTTCACTTTGCAAGCGTATTTGTATTTCCTTAGCTCAATCCAAAATGCACTGCAGCAGCCTTGGGGTCTTTTGCACCTCAAAAGGACAACTAATCATAAAGGGGTGAAAAAGCAGGACAAAGCTAGTGGAAAAGAACACCACAAGCAAGAGCACTTAAACATTCACACCTCAAAATATTTAAAGCATGACTATTCTGCAAAGACAGTTACCCTAGTAAGTCACTCCCTTCTCCATAAAGATCCAGCTTCTCTGGATAATACCAGAATCCAAACAGTCTTGACTATAGGGTAAAGTGGATAAGGCCATCCAGCAAAAGATATCTGGTGCCTAAAATGGAAAATCCATGAGATGCCCCACCTCCCAGTCAGAATAACAACACATTGAAAGGACACTTTCCCAGCCTTTAAGAGCTGCAATGCCAGATCTGCAACTGGAGGCACCCACCTCACTCTGCCTAATGGCAGGGACAGCCCTGGAAGTCAGTTTGAAAATTATGTTTCAAGCCTTTCCCTTAACATGCTGTGATGAGATCGTCACGGTCAAAAGGTTTTTTTTAAAAAACAGCCCTCTTCTCCCACCAAATGTTATTCTCTTATCTGAACTGAGCCCCTCCTGGATGCTGCATCCATTAAAGTGACCTAGTCTGTGACTATGTAATCAATTTGAACTGAGCATTAAGGTAAAAGCAGAATCAATACCTCTTCAAAGTTCCCTTCCATGGGCTTATAGGCAAGCAAAAGGACAGAGCGCATCAGATCGCCAACCAAGATGAAGTCGCCCTTCGTCTTTACATAGAGTGCCATGATGTTATTGTAATGATTGCATTCTGTGCGAAGCTCCTTCTCTGCCGTCCACTCATACAGCCGCACCTGGCAGAATGAGACAGACTTATAAGGCCAAAGCTAAAACAGAGTCAGAGACAATACTACAGGGTCAGAAACAGTCCTCCTCTTCCACCACCTCAATTAACTAATCACCTCTGCTCTGGAGAACATTGATGCGAGAGGTCTTGGAAGCCTTACCGTGCTGTTTATGCTGGCTAAGAGTTTTCCATTGAATTCCACCATGGAATAGACAGCCCCTTTCACTTCTTTCTCAGCCAGACTCTGCAATTTACCTAGGATACACATCGATACAACAGTACATGAAAAATGCATTTGCACCTCCCATCTAGTGGGAGTAGCTAGAAACAGCCAAAGCATTCTTACGATAGTGCTGCATGTGCCTTACTGTAGCTGTGCTGCATGAGTCTATTGTTTCACTGTAGGCACAGTTTAGCGGTGTAAGTGAGCAGATCCATGGCAATCATAGCCTGCCCTGCTGTTTATACAAAATCCTTCCCACTTCACATACCACAATAGCATCCTGCTGTACACAATGCATGAGGCTACCAAAGTGTGAAAAGTTACATTGAGAGATCTAGACCTGCATGGGTCTGAACCTACTCTGAGGACACGTAATAATGCCTGGCATAGACTTAGTCTGCTACAGCTGTTACTAATTTGGTTCGCATGATCACTGCCACCCACGGCTGCAGCATGTGTCGGAGTGTCAGTTGGCTTTGGAATATTTGGAATATTCAAGCCATGACTGCAGCTTATTGTGCAGTGTGAACCCACCGAGGGTGAGTTGTTGGCATGGTTAACAAACTACCCACAACCCCAAAATAGCCCATGGGTTCTGGGTGGTTTGTGATGTCATAGACCGCTCAGGTTCGAAGGCTAATGATACAGACTAGATCCCGTGGGAGTCCTTTAGGGATAATACAATAGCATCAGGCCTTTAGCACTTCCTACTGATTACAGAAGGACTGTGGCACAAGTGTAGCTTGGCTTTCCTGTTATATTTTGATTGGCCTGTCAGAAAAATAGGGCAAGCCCTATTGAAATGAAGCAGAACTGCTCAAGAGGATGGCAGTAGTCTTCTTTTTATTAAGCCTTGTGGAGAAAAGCTGCCAGATAGATTATGTCCACATTTTCTAGCTGCAGTGTTGGCCAGTTTCAGAAACCAACTGGAGTGTACATTCTTCTCATAGGTTTTCCTATAAAACTTAAAGATAAACTACTTTGAAGCAGGCTGGATTTTCAGTTATCTTCCAATACATTCTAGAATAATAATATTGCTTCTTCTGCATTTCTGTACAAATCCCCAATTAATACATCCATCTATAGATCAGGCTTGCATGATTCCAGATCAGCAAATTTGGCTCCAAAGGTTATGATGGGCAGGTTTTTCACTCCTGACAAAATGCGCTTAACTCGTCAATTTGGGATTCAACCACGGTATTAACCATGACAACACCCAACCTCACCAAGTTCACAAGACACAACAAACCATGGTTGAGGCTTGAATAATCAAAATGGCTGCCCACACGTGTGCTAAACTCCATGCGTTTATTAATCCACAATGGCTTAGCATGATGTGCAAACCAGCCCAGAGTCTCTTTGCTGCCTGAAGCCTCTCCCCAATCCCTTCAACACTGAAAAAGCAAGTCACTTTTCAAGTTCACCAAGAACTGTTCTTCAGCTGTTAGATAATATTGTCTTTTTCTGCACAAGCCACAAGATCTTCAGGATACTTCCATCCAAAGCTTCCTGGTGAAAATAAATTATTTTGGGTGCCAGTCAGTACGCAACTAATTCCCTACTGAATCAGGGACTGACAGGAGCCAAGGCAGCCTTCCCCAAGCTGGTGCACCCCACATGTGTAGGAATTCTGGGAATTGTAGTCCAACACATCTGGAGGGCACCAGCTTAGAGAAGGCTGAACCAAGGAGAGGGGCCAAGAAGCTTATGGCTGCCCTTTAAAATTGGCTAAGTGGCAATGAATTTGTGTCTCTTTATCTAAATGACCACCTCCTCCTACCTGGACCCTGAGGTCATCATCCTCACAGACCTTTCTGGTGGGTGGCTCCTAGGGAAAGAGCCTTCACAGTGGTGGCAACCAAGATCTCCCAGAGAGCTTTACTTGTTGCTTACTTTGTGATCTTTTGGGTTCCAAGTGAAGACTTCTTTATTCTCTATGGGCTTTTAATTGCTCGCATTTAAATTTAATACCTGTTTTATTTCTTAGTGTTGCTTGAGAGATTATTATACTGACTTTATTTTCTCTGCTGCTGGAGCTTTTTATGCCGCATTGTTTATTGTTTAATTTTATTGTTATTGTATGTTATGCAAGAGAACATTGTTATTGGACAGCTTACAAATACTGTAATTTTTTGGGTGGGGGGGGGAGCTGTGATAAGGTTTTCTTGATATGCTGATTTTTCCCCATCTGAAACAGATGGCAGTTCTTTAAACATTGAAAACAAGTTCCAAAGCTTCTTGAGTAGAAGAACCTAGGAGGAAAAAGCTCTCTCATAAGCATGGGACAATTCTCTTGGCAAAATAATAATGGCCAGATGGCCTTAAAAGGAAGCAAAACCACAGATTGCAACGATGTCCATAAACGGCAACAGGTCTAGTGGAAATGTGGAAATTGATTCACATCTCCAATTCTTACCATCAGAATAGTGGAACACCACAATACGACCCTGCTTGGGTTCGGCCTCGTCAGGATACACCATGGCTGTGCCCACAATAAAATACGTGTTGGGGTCTTTGCCCAATTTGCAGGAGACCAGGCTTAGCGCATACTCATTCTGCAGAAACTGGTGAGCATGAAGCACTAAGGATAAAAAGGGGGGAGGGGAAGAAATGAGTTAGAGCTCAGCAAAATATATTTCTCAATGTTTTGGCTAGAGCATCTTATGTGCAATGCGCAACTCTTAGAACCTACAGAAATAAGCCTAACATGCCAACTTAGACCTTATGCATCAACATACTGGCACACGCTCCCACTTACTCTTCCTCAAACTCTCTTCTCACAAAAAGCAGATCTCTCATAAATGAAGTAATTTAGCACAGGAAGTTATACCTTCAAAGGTGTGCTGGTCTATGATGAGCAGGTTGTGCACCTCAACCTCCTCACCAAATGATGTCTCATGTGGGGCAGTGCTGCTAGAGAACAACTTGCTGGAGCTCACACTGCTGGAGAGGGCCTAGAACATGGAGAGAAGAGTAACTCTGTTAAGCTGTGGGCCATGGAAACAGGAAGAAAGAAAACAGGAAGATTACAGCCATGTGAAGGCAAGAACCTTTTCCTATGAATGAAGCAAGTTCATGGTCAAAACGTACCAGAGGAAGGGGAACGTTTGCATCAGATATCAAGATGTGCCAAGCTTATAATGACTAAGACCATATTTGGATTGAGGGGAAGGAGGCAATGGAAAGGATCAGGAAGAGTGTTTATGTTATAGCACCATTAAGCAGCAGCAGATCACTACTGCCAGGTTTCCTGTTTATTGAAGAGGCGCTTGGAAATTAGCCTAGAAGAAAAGAAATGCCAAAACGTCCTGGGGATCTCCTCAGAAGAGGAGAGGGAGAAATTTAAGTAAACACTAGAAAACTAGGAGTACAAGGATTTGAATAACTGGAGAGGTCCTAATATGTGGTCGGACTGAAATATTTATTTCTATCATAGAACAACGGAAGTATCTAAATCCCAAATTGAAGGGCCACATAACGTTCCACCCAAGTCCAGGCTGTCAGGCAAGAGATGGAGGAGACAGCTCCTCCCAGAATGCTCAATCACATGAAAGCAGGGATGAACAAAATGCTAAGGAAATATATTCCCCTGATGCAGTTACAACTGTCATGTTACTGAAGCCAGCTGCTTGCCTGGCATCCTGAACCTACATATCTTCATGCGGGTTCCTTTCACCTGGGTGCTTGCACTGGGCCTCAGTGCAGTTGTGCCTCCACTGGCATCCTGGACCTCAATGCGACTGGAGAGCACACCAAAACACTGAGATACTTCCTGATAGCAGATCTTCCTGCATGACAAAATGGGACACATAGGCGGGGAGAGAAAGAAACACGCACACAAGTACCCTACACAGTAATGAGGCTCACACCAGTATGCTCTTTGGTAAACTAAGTCTCAGCAATGCGAGAATAACCTACCCCCCCCACCCCAAAACTACCTTCTTAAGAGGCCCCCCAGGTGCTCTGAGCAGCATTCATCATTGCACCAGTTCATCAATCTATGCCATTCTGCACACCAGGAGGAGCAGAGGGAAGAGTATGCTTCCTTGAACAATGAGGAAGGCAGCACATCTTTTTTATCAACTTGTTGTAGCTTAAAAGGTTTATCTATGGATAATACTTACTTATATACCACTTAATATCATTAAATTTCTATGTGGTTTACACATAAAATACTCTAAAACCACATTTAAAGTATAAAAGCAATCAACTTGCAACAAGAACAATAAACAGTAAAACAGAGTAGTGTCACAGCCAGTCACAAATCAGGAAAAGCCTCTGTAAACAAATACTTTTTCAAAAGCCGTTTGAAGCTTGCCACTGTTTCTGCCTTTCAAATTGTGCATGGGAGGGTGTACCAGAGAGTGAGTGCCTTTACTGAGAAGGAGGGTCTTTGTGATGCTACATGGTGACGTTCTGTTGGTTGCGGAATGACCAATAAGGCCTTCTCTGAAGTTATTGGCCTAAAGAAACTAGCAACAGTTTCTTGCTCTGCTCACCTGGGTGACTCATAAAGGGGAACGGTGCGGATGTGCAGCTTCTGAATTTCATCGATGGTGCCGATTGTCAAAGTGCTGTTGTTGGCTAAAGCCAGGCTGCAAAATTAGGACAAATAATGGTATTTTATTTTTAAGGAGGGAAAAGCAAAATTCTCCTCCCAATCCACTACACAAGTGCCTCCAGGGTTCTTCTTCACATTACTAAAGCAAGGGAGGAATATACAGTTCAAAAAATGCACCAATATCAGGATTTCCTCAAAGACTGAGAAACTATTTATTGGGAGCTTCACTTATCCTGGTTATGGCCAGTCATCTGTCTACTCGGATGGACATGAGGGGAGGGCAGAAGACTTACCATGAAAATGCAGATCATTTATCCCAGCATGGGACAAAATGATCGAAAACCGAGTTTCCTCTAAGAGGGATGAAACAACACGATAGGAAGAATATTTATTGTGAAAAAGGGGATGGAATGCATGATTTGTGGTTGTTTTCTGAAGATTTATATTGGTGGCGTTGGGGATTGCAACCAGGATTCATCTTGAAGCAGGAGCTGCCTATCAGGTACTTAAGGAGAAGAGAAAGAACAGGAAGCTTAAGAAGGTTTTTCCTTCACACTTAGAAAGGAGGAAAATGTCATGAACAGCAAAAGGAAGAACCTTGCCGTAAAGAATTACCATTTGCCCTTGGAATTCTCTGCTACTTTGCTGCTATTGTTTTGATACTTGGTTTTGAAAATGAATGACTTGCTTATTTTTGTGATCTCTATATGGCCTGAGCAGACTGCATAATTTAAAGGATCAGATCCAAGACCTTGGAGAACTATCTCCAACACATACGGCCAACCTATACCTACCCTGACAGGGCCACGGGAAAACTACAACATCTCCCATATCAAGCAGGACTGAGCAGGAGGGAGCGTGATGTGCTCTCTGGAGAGCAGGTCACTTAAAGAGGAGCAGCAGAACACACTTACCTGTCAGGATACCCATCTGAGTTTAGAGGGCACATGTAGTTCACCTCCTTAAGATTGACATTGGAAAAGACCAGTTTGTGGTTGCTGCTGTAAATCACAGTTGGGCGGTCCGAGCAGGCAAATACATTGGTGGTGGAAAGGGAGCGAAATGTCCTTAAAACAGTGGGCTGGGTTCCCAGAGTCACTTTCTTACGATCACTCAGCAAACCTGTTGTGGGAAAATACAGCATTAGAGGCTACCCACTGAGAGAAAGCAGGCTCGATAAGGACATTTGCTGCAGTGTGACTGCTGCGTGTCCACCACAAGAGCAACAGTGAAATGATCTCTCTTCTACAGAGTATCGTGATCCCTTTGTCAGCTCACTTTCCACAGAAATTCATTTCAGATAAGACAGAAGAAAAATCCCCTTAAAGAGCTGTCCCAAAGAAAGAAGGGAGTAGCTGTCCATCAGTACAAAAATCCAGATTAGATCTTAACTCAAGAGGTCTTGCTCTTCTTTGGACTCTCAGAAATGTCCAAATGATTGTTCTATCTCAGAGACAAATCAGATGCGTGAGGACGGGAGAGCAGCCATCAGATATCATATTAAAAGAAAAGACAAAACCGACATGTGGGGGATAAGGTATGTGTATACATGCATGTGCGTATTGTTTTAACCCTTTCCCTACATGCTGTTTTTTCAGTTGAACTCCATCTCCATGTTACTTTATTCTTCTCGGGCAGGGGGTGAGGGGAGAACTTACAAGTAGCATATGGGTATTTGCATGCTTTTCTCTATGAGGCAAACAGCATCTTTGGGGTGTATGTGTGGGTTTTCGATCAGAAAAATGGTACAAGGGGAAAAACATTCCTTCCTTCCTCCCGTCCCCAGCTGCGTTTACCTTAACAGAACAAAACATCTGCAAGAGATGAGATCACAAATTTCTTGACAGTATGTCTGGATTGGCCCTCTGCAAGACCAGTATAGCGAAAGGAAAATGAAAGACAAGGAGCTCACATCTCACCTGTCTCAACGTTCAGCCCGAAGTAGAAAAGAGCCCCATCCCCCAGGGCACAAAGCAGATAATGGCTACTCTCAAAGGTGGTCATCAGAATGGAACGTGGGATAATCTCTGCAGAGAGAGGAACAAGGTCTGTCAGCATCACTCCCCACAATATTCACCCTTCCCAACACAGAACACACACAAGTAACTCCTACCTCCTCCCAGCATCTCCTTGTGTAGCAGATCAAATGAGGGCAGTTTAAGAATGCGGGCTGAGATGTCAGTCCAAAGGCCAATCGCACACAGAGGGGACATGCCGCTGATGTCTCCCAGGGGAGTGATGTCCAAGCAGGCAACCTCATGCTCCATCTCTGTGCAACTGAAAAAGAGGTAGCGTGCCAATACTAGAGCAGGACTAAGATTTGGCATAAGATATCCCAGCGCAGGTGGCTCACACTGACCTTATCTGCTTGAGTTCCTGAGGGTGGATCTCTAGGTAGTACAGCACTCTCCCCACAGCCACCACCACTTGACTGCTATTGCAGGAAGCCACGCTGATGTTCTTCCCGTTCGGCTCTTTCCATTCGCTTACCAGGGCCTTGGGCTCCTGAGTGACAAGTCGTACTGAGCCCGATGTTATCTAACGGGAGAAACACACATTGGTATTTCTTCCCAACTCAAAGGCAGTTTATTCTTTAGGGTCTCTGTCTGTACATGCCAGACTCTCTCTATTTTAGTCTTGACAGGATGCCATGCGTTTAAGGTTTATCACCAAAAAAAGCTTGGCCATTACCTGGATTAACTGCTGATGAGCCACATTGCCACAGAAGAAAGTTTGTTGGTCATCCACAAATCCCGTCAATTCAGTTTCCTCCACTTCCTCCCCATTCAACATCAACACCCTGCAAAAGGTAGGGAGACCCAATCAAACTTAGCAGAGGACACAATCTAATCCTCAAGGACACATTCAATCCAACAATGCATCGTCATTCTCCTACCTGGTTTGTCCCACAAAGGACAGCACTAAGGTGTTATCAGTTTCACGGTGAGAGTCTGACCTCAAGGGCCACAATCCTGCAGTGCAAAGAGGAAGAATGATAGTTTAATTAAATATCCTCCAGGGATCTCATAACTTAACCCACAGAAATGCCAACCAAGCACATATCCCACTCCATTTCTTCTGAAGCAATAAACAAATGTTTACTCTATGCCAATAATGCTCAGTTCTAGGATTTGCATAGTCTATTCTAACAACTAACATATACTTTCCCTGCATAATTTACTCTGATTTTAAGAATTAGGCTTTCACAAAATAAGAGACCCTGATGCCAGAAGGCAAAGAAAAAAGAGGAAAGCATGAAAACAGGGAAAATGTAAGGCAGAGATAGGCAACCTGTAATCCTCCAGATGTTGGTAAACTACCAGTCCCATCATCCCTCACACTGGCCAGGCTCACTAAGGCTGATGGGATCTGAAGTCCAATGATATCTGGAGGGTCACAGGTTCTCCAGCCCTGATGTAAGGGCTGAAGGAACAAAAAAATATGAGATAATGAATTCTTGCAATCTTCTGAAAACATGCCTAGCCTCCTCTCTAAGCTTTCAAACACTACCTTTTCTAAACTTTTCTACATAACCATGAGGATTACATTCACTCATATGTGACGACCTTGGGAGGGGATCAAAATCTGTTTTGCAATATGCACCAAAATCACTGAAGATTGTGCCACAAATCATCCATTTTTATCAGGACAACACACCTTTAATTCCTGGAAGATCAATGCTGGCATGTTCATGAATTCCAATCCCATTCCGGATGATCCTCAGCGAGCCCTCCTTAAAGGCACCAGAACATGTAACCAGCTGGGGAAAGTGGAGATAGCCATTACCTTCCTCTAATGGACATTAATAATGAACATGAAATATAATCATGACACCATTCATCTGATTAAATTATTGAAGCTAGGGAAGCTTTTCATTTTGCCTAGACCCCTAAGCAGGAGTCTCAAGGGAGGCAAGATCCTACAGACACTCCTAACCCAAGGAGCTTTCCGGAAAAGGCCCAGTCAGACTCAGGAGCAGTATATGACAGCAGGAACAGTCTTTCCTTTAGTCAACGTTGTCTGAAACAGCCTTTCCATCTGATCACATGCACCGCTACAGAAATAATAATTTTTCAATAGTGCAGATAGTGCATCTTACTTGGAGTGGAGATTTCTGGGTTCAAAGCTGTGCTCAGCCATGATATTTATTGCTGGATGACTATGGGTCAGTCACTGTTTGTCAGCCTAACCTAACTCACAGGGTTGTTGTGAGGGTAAAATGTCTGCATTTCAGGAGAAAAGAACCATATACAGCTCAGAGCAACATGGAGGAAAGTCAGGATGAAAATGCAGCATTAGCACAAAAGGCACACAAAGTGACTCTCCTAGTAAGATCAGGCATCCCAAGCATATGGAAGGAAGAGCCAAATTTACCTGCCCTTGGCCCTGTCTCTCAAGATCTACCACACACATGTCCACAATGGGGCCGAGGTTGGTAAAGGTTTCCATGGCCACAACGTATGAGCCTTGTTCATTACTGTCCACATTGAGCTGGGAAGAAAAATGGAATTACTACCCTTCTTAAGAAAACAAGAACAGGAGACTGTCACAAGTATGAGAGCAAAAGCTCTAAGGCCAGGGTACAGAATCTCTTTCAGCCCGAGAACCAAATTCCATTTTGAAGAACCTTTCAGGGGCCACATTCAGTGGTGGGTGGAACTGAAGGCAAAAGGGGCGGGACCAAAACTAGAAAAAATACCAACATATTTTATCTTTAAAGCTCTTGCTCTCAGTAACTAAGCTTTAGGAGAGACATTTCAATCCTTTAAAATGGGGAAAACCTACACAAAAGCTGGGAAATCCACCAAACAATCGATGGACAGAGAAAAGGAATGTGACCAGGAAAAGGGAGTGTGGCCTTCTGGGGAACCCTGGAGAGCTGGATTTGGCCCCTGGGCCTGAGATTCTGCACCCCTGCTCTAAGGGTGATGAAAATGCATTTAAAATCCCCCCTCCACCAATGTCATTTAAATATTTATTTGTTCATTAGCAATATTTATTATGGGCAGAAGATTGGCAAGCAACCATTTGTCACTGCAAAATTAATGAGTTCACTGAGGGCTACTCTTTACCTTCACAAGTTGGGAGTCCCCAAGTCGTGAGCCAACAAACACAACACCATTGTCTAGGTAAGTCAGGCATTCTGCAATAGATGTCTAAATGTAGACAAGGCAAAGACAAAGGGAAGTTAATTTTTTTAAAAAAAAACTTTTAAGAGTATACAATCTACTTAGAGTGAAGAAAAAGATCACCAGTCATCAAGTTCTGAAATAAGTCAAGCCTTACATCAGGGTGGTGCAGTAGAGAGAACATAGAAATCTGAAATAGGGAACTAAGATTCAGACTTTCTTGCCTATATAACTTGGTGGGCAGCCTTTGACAAACCACGCTCTCTGAGCCTGTTCTAGCTCACAGGATTGTCATGAGCCTAACACACTTCTCCATGCTACTTTGACAAAGGACCAGGATACAAATGTTACAAATAAATAATACTTTTTTAAAAAAAAATTAAAGCCCAACCTGATCTGTGAGAAAATCTCAAGGGACAGAGAGAGAGCCTTAACTCTGAGGGAACTCCATGAATGGATTCCCAAAGACAATTCTCTAGATAACAAAAGATTCCTGAACATGACTGTGTTTTGCTCTCTTAATACCACCCAGGTTCAAGTGCTTTATGGGAGAGCAGTGAAAATTACTGTTTGGGAAAGGACTCAACTTCTTCCAGTCTCTGCTGGGGACTCTCTCACCCCACCGTCTCCTTAGCTTCCAAAATGCCTCTTCCAGGTCACATCGTCATAAAACGCCCCAGAAACAGGAAGGGGGAATAAGAACTACCTCTCCAAGCAGCTCCACGCGCAAATCCTTCAGACTGACACCACCGTCCATCTGTTCCTCCTTCTCCAATAACAGCATGAAGAGGCGGCCCTCCATGTCCCCCAGAAGGTAACGGGACCCATTTGGATCCACACGGTTGTGACACACAATTGTACTTTGCTGTTTCACAAAAGAAGCATTATTCAGAACTCTTCAGAGAGGCAAGATGCCATTAGCATTGAATTGAGCTTTCTGAATGCTTCGATCCCCCCTCCTAGAAAAGGTGTCTGTCCCCTTCATTTCCCTGAGGGGGGGGACTGCCCCACAGCAGGGGGGAGAAGGAGGCATATAACTTTGTCCCTCGGACTATTAAACTCCCCTGGCTTTAAACCCCACAGTGGCTTATTTTAATCCTGGGCAAGTGCCAGGCACCATTTCCTTAATTATCTGCCCGGTGCAGCTTGTGTTGTCCAAACCTGGGTGACATGGCTTGTTTGAGAGGGAAAGAACTGTCAACTCATGGGCTGTTGTAGGGTTATTTGAGGGTTGTTTCCCCCTCAAACAAGCCATGCTGCCAGGTTTGGATGACACGACAAGCCATGCCTGGGCAGGTAATTGGGGAAATGGAGCTCAGCACGTGCTGGAAATTAAAACAAGCCACCATGGCTTAAGTAAATGGCACAGCAGCATGGCTTATTTGTTTGTGCGAACCGGTCCATTTAAATTAAACATAATTATTGTGTTTTAAAAGCAAAATAACCCTGAGGTGCACACCCCTAGGAGCATGTCAAGTTTCACATCCTTGGCACTATGGTGCTGATAGGCAGATGGGCAGGCAGACAAACAGACACATCCTCTTTATTATAGATTTTATCTTTATTTTGTGCCACAGCCTTTTCTGGTAAAGAGTACTTTTAACTATAGCAGTGTTGACTCTTTGCATTACTGATAGCTCATTACATTTCACCCCTCAGCTATTGTTCCAAGAAATAGTTGCTGGATTTAGCTATAGGTAACATCCTTCCAACAACCACTACATCAGATGCTCACCATTTCCCCTGTGCTGCCAGAAAGGAAAGTCTGACACAGCCAGGGACTCTACCCTAAAATTATGCAATCCAGAGTGCACCAAATGTTTACCTGTGTAAAGTAGTGCTTTGTGGAGAGGGAACAGAAATATTGCTCTCAGAAGAACTTTAAATGTACAAACATTTACCTTTTGTCAAAGCTGCTCAATGCCATTCTTTCCCCTATCTGTCTCTTAGCAAGGGCTCCTTTTTCTTCCCTACAATGATCCTAGAAATTGCAGAGTGATTGTGCCAACATCATATTATTATGCAATCAACCAAATTAGCTACATGCTGACACAACAGCAGACAAACAATGCTAATTTGAGGGACAGCATTGCTTCCTGGTCTGGTGACGTGCGTGGTCCTAGACAATCGGGGGTGACTGAATAAGCCTTGTTTACACTTAGAGGGAGGACAATGCTTCATGAATAGGCAAAATCTGGTTTCTTTCTACAGCAATACCCCCACCCCACTCCAAAATATCAGGGGAGGGCTTTCAACACAGACAAAAGTGTTCATGAAATGCCCCCCACCCAATTTTGGTTCATGTCTAATACAATCCTTAAACTATATCACCTCCAATAACCTAAAGTACATGAGAAACTGAAAAGTGGGCAAAAGTCCAGTTATAAACAAATAATTTTCCAAACATGCACTCACCTTGATAATGGGTGGGGCTATAGCCAGGTATTTATCACCATTATGGTAGGTGATGGATTCTTGCCCGATAATGATAGCCCCTCCAAATGGCTCAGGCACTGTAAGGAAGATGTTTGGAGCACACACATCAGAAGAAAGATCACCAACACAGGAAAGGAACGCACAGCAAGAAAACCAACTGTAATAAACTTAAAGGACCACAAGCACAGGAAAGGAATATACCGCAAGTAAACCAATTCTAATCAGTGAAAAAGGTAGAACTCGCTTCCTGCTTTCTTCATGTTCTGTGTGGGATCCTCCCATCTCTGCTTTTCGTATACTCAATTATATTTGCACCTAACTGCCGACTGATACACACAGAATCTCCTGTTCATCACAGAAAGACAGCCAACTTTTTAAAGGAACAACGCAGTTTGTAAGTACAGTGAACACACAAACTAACAGAGGAATTTACAAAGTCAGCATGCTGACCATATAATTTGAATGATAACAGTTCTCAATCCTTAATCAGCGGAAGCAAGTAGAGTGTTCATCCCATTTCTCATCCTGCAGCTGAATTTGCTTTTGTTTAGTTGTCATTACTCCAAATTATATAAAGGGCCAGTAGGAAAATAAATAAATGAACTGAACAGATTCTTTGGACAAGGCCTCTCACAAAACTGCCAGGAAAACCTATATCCTTATGATACTGATCAACCAGCAACCTCTATGCCTTCAGCTTTTCTGTCTAACCCATTTTCCCATTCTTCTCTGACTTAAAAGATATGGAGTATAGAACACCTTCAAGATGATAATTCATGAACTATCAGAGCCGGCATATTTGCACTACACAAGTGCAACATTATAAACCACCACATTTGCTTGACTCAGGCAAACTTGGGTGCATTCTCTTTTAATGAGGTCTGTGCAGGCTTCACCATGCAACATTAACGTAATGCAGCATTTGGATGGATATGCTAAGGATTACAAGGAAGACTTGAGCCATACATGAAGTTGCCTCTGTTCTGCCCTGTGCTGACCCAGATATACACATGGCTCAGTTTCTTTCCCTCTTAATCTCAAAGGTATGGTGGCCCTTGGGGTTTCTTGTTAATGAGATAAAGAGTAACACAGGTGACTAATGCACTGATACCATCATTTGCACAGCTGCACAGCAGAGTGGACTGTCTTAGAACAGTGTTACCTGTAAACACCTTCTCATTATGCAACTGAATTGCTAGATTTATACTGTTTCATATGAGGCTGAAGTACAATGATGCAACAGCAGAATCCAGCAAACCAGAGGGCCCAGTGCACAGGGCACTTTAAGACAGCATTTGGTTAAGAAGTTTTAATAGCCCTTAAGTACTGTTTTATGACTTCAAAATGGCGTTTTTATAACTTTATTGTTGTTTGTTTAAAATATTGTTGATCTTGGTGTGTGTGCTTCTTTTGAGTTCCATTTTAGGGAAATAGGCGGCATATAAGCTGTTCAAACAAGTTAAGTATTATACTGTAGCCTATGACTGCTACACCAAGAATCAACTGCTGCTTTTTATTTCTAGGGAGCTGCAAGCCTATGTTTAAGTACTAGCTAGAGATAAGCAACACACATACGCTCCAGTACCGCAAAAGAGTAACGAGTGAGAATAGGGAAGCAAGATGCCCAGCCATAACATGAATGTCAACCAGGAAAATTAGAAGCAGATACTACAAGATAAATACAGAAGAAGATATATCCAACATTTGGTTAAGAGTTAAAAACAGCTAGCTTGCGAGATAAGAAAAAACAACTGCTGCTTTTTATGTCTAAATAGCTATAACCGTACCTTTTAGCAGCTCCCGAAAGAGATCTTTTATAAACATGAACTAACCTGCAATTACCATGGAGGCTTCAGCCTCCACATTCTCCTGTTTCCAGGGTCCTTTGTTAAACTCCTTCTCACGTAAAGACACTTCGTACGTCTTGACGTGCCGGCCCTGTGGATCCTAGAGAGATGAAAACAGGCATTGCAAGTATGGCATTGTAGAGTTGCATTTAACAATAACAACAAACAAACAAGACTTACAAGAATCAAAAATGTATCCACGTGAAACTTTCCCCCACTAACTTTAAAGGCAATTGACATTTTTAAAGATGATTCTTTAACATACTATTGCTATTGCCTTGCCAAAGTTAATAGCAAAGGATACCTTGTGCTACTATTCCTTAACTCAAATAATCTGAAAATCCTCAAAGAAGACCTTTGCTTAACAAAATCGGGGGCTAGCCTGAGCTGATAGGAGTTAGGAACAAGGTTTTTTTAAAACAACAAATCTGAGTAAAATGAATGAGTAATTTGACTTCTACTTTTAACCAAAGATTTCTATTTCTAGTAAGGAATAGCGGATATGATTTTAATCTCTTCCGTATCACTGATAGGGGCTACATTTTTTTGTTTAACACTAGGGTGCAATCTTATCCCAATGCTCATCCAATGCAGAGCGGGGGTGTGGTGGAGGTGATCTTTGCCTCCGTGCTCCTCCCCCTCTCCATTTTCGCTAGATGGGCTTTTTTGGCCATCTAGCTTGGATGCTATGGAGGGGGACAGAAGGGGGCTGGAGAGGCCTGGGGATACTTCATAAACAGACCTCTTCAGTCCTCTGCCCTCCCCACTCCACCCCCAGAAACGTTCCCTTTAGCCTCCCCTCCAAGGTCACTTTTGCAAGGGAAGTGATGGGAAGCACAGATTCCTAGATCTGAAATTGGTGTGCTGTCTCAGACCTTGAATCCAGGAGTCTGAAATATCCCATGGCCCCAGATGCTGCCTACAAGCAATAGGATTACTCCTATTACCCTTAGGCAGATGTAGACCAATTTTCAAAATGAAAATGAAAAATACACAAGACTGGATCTAAAGAACCACAAAAGTCGTTCCATCCATCAAAGGAAGCTTTGGACTTGTTTCTTAAACAGCATTCCCCATGTCCCGCATTGCATGACAAAATGCTTTTGAATCTGATTTTTTTTAAAATCCACATTCATGACCATAAATATGGGACCTGGAAGTGGTAGATATTCTGGACTAACTAAGGCAGGCTTGTAAGTTAGCCCCATAAAGTTAGTAGCCTGCAAAAAGTTTTACTGAAAAGAGGAGATGAAGGATAGAGAGAGTACTCTGTTCCTCCTTTGCCTTTTGTGAGTAAAAAGCAGGCGAACAAACTATTTTGCAGGCTAGAAATGAGCACCCCTCCCTCCTCTGTCAACCCACTTGGTTTCGATGCTAAGCGTGCAAGAAGAGGCTTTGCATCTGTGTATCTAACATCGAAGCAAAACAGACTGGCAACAGAGGGATGAAGTGACTCATGCCTTGCAGCCTGCTTGATTTCTATGCTAGATGCCCAAGAAGAAGTTTCACCTCCTGCACATGCAGAAGAGAAGCTTAGTAGGCTGGTGGGAAAGGCACAGAACGCTCTTATCTCTTCATCCCCAACACTCGCATCACAATGGTAGGTTTGCAGGTGGCGGACCCTATCTAGCATGGTTAGCTTAGATGCCAAGCTGGCTAACAGCAGAGGCACAGATCATCACATCCCCCCACTGCAGGCCTGCTGTGCTTCAGTGTACAACAGACATGACAGGGCTTTACCCCCTGTACATCCACTATAGAAACTATGTGGGCTGGTGGCAGATGCACAGATGGCTGGCTCTGTCCCTTTGCCACCAGCCCATGTTTCTATGAAGTTCCTATGCAATCCAGCTTTAACACAGCAGGCTGACTTTGGAAATAAGGAGAGCTTGTATAACGAACAGGAGAGACGTGATCCAGAAAACTGTGCTTTCACCCATTATTGCAAACCGGGATCAAACCATGGGGAAACTTTAAACCAGTTTTAACAAACCAGGATGATGCCTCTGCAGCTGGGTGTGCAACAGGGGGAGGGAATGCTTTAACACATTGTTTATTGCCGCTCCAACAAAATAGTTTGCTGAACCTAGAACATTACATTTGAACCGGATGACTCTCTTAGCCAGAGGATGGCACAGTTATATTGGCAGGAAAGTCAAAGGAGTCAACAAAGAGAAATTGTAACGAGGAGCAAATCTGTGAGAAATACATCAAGTCCAGGAAACTGCACACTGTACGAATGAGCACACTTTTCATAATAAATGTATGAGTATTTGTAGAGCTTACAACCTGAATCCAAACCATGTAATTATATTTAATACAGTTATAAGGCAGCATAAAAAAACAATATCCTGCTTTTGAAAACCAGGTTAAACAGTTTTTACAAGAATGAAAAGAATACATTGGCAATGAAAAGTTAGGCAGTTTGTTGGGAGACATGCCTATTAACAACCATCACTACGTATGTAAGAATGTTTTGCGCATTATGAAAGAGGGAACAACAACTTGATATAAACGTGGGGTCTGGATCTGAATAACCCGTCCCTGGATGGCTGCATATCACAGAAGGTTCTTCCAGCCACCCTGCTGCCATTTTAAAGTTCTTAGTTGAATGGAAGGTGCCTGACCAACAACACAGGGAGCCAACACGATATAGGAAGATCATCAATTCCACAATTAAAGCTTTTTAAAGGAGGACTGACAGAAAAGCAGGCCATTCAGTTGGGAGGGAAATCTATGATGATATAGGGCAACTTTAGATAAAACAAAAGACAATAGAGAAGGAGCAAATACTGCTGTCTACAAATGATAAAAATTGTTAAAGTAAAAAAATGTCGCTGTTCCCAATTGTGCTTTAAGCAATATGGAAAGCCAGATATTAGGAATAGCCCTGAAATAATGAGTTACATTCCATTATTATTCACTTTCAAATAATGTTCAGAGACTAGTGGCCACTACAGGTCCTGCCCAGCAATTTCCATTCCAACACACAACCCCAATCTGGATACCTGGTATACAAAACAGATAGTTGGGGCCTGGCACCCATACAGGAACTTGACATCAATGACTTGTAGTTCCTCCAGTCGTATATTAAATGCCTTTAATTCCTTATTTTCCCGTTCCAGAGGAATCACTTTGAAGAGGCCATCATAGAGTCGTAGACCAATCATCCGGCACTCTGGGTCAATTATGCCAATTATACCAGTTTCCGAGGGACGACCAATACGATCCTAGAAGGTAAGAAGGAAAACAAATGTTCTCAGCAAGGTACATCTTTGTTAGTAAATTGTAGTGTCAATGAAATATGAAAGTATGAACCCCCTGAAAGCCATGAAATTGGCTTTTGTACACTACTTCATGTCTAAAAAGGCACAATTCCATTTGCAAGCATTTCATTACTTTGTGACAAGCTACTGCCTTCCTCCTAACCTTGGAGATGGGATGGGAATAGGGTAGCATTCCCTCAGTTGTTGCAGTGTGCTTCCAAGGTGCTCTAAGTACCGCAGTAGCACAATGTGACAAACATAAGCCCCAGCCCTCATCCTGAGCTTGGGAAACTGGGATTAAAAATTGTCCTCATAGTTGCACTGGTGCCCAACAGATGCTCAGAGGGCCTCAGAAGAAGAATACAGCTGTGGTTAAGATGCCTGCTCCACTTTTCCAACCTCAAGCCTGAAAGAAGCATTGGGGCTCGTGATTTTTGCGCTGCACTTCCAAGGTTCCCCAAGCACTACTTAAACCAGTCCAAGCTGAGGATTCCAACTTTGTACTTGTTTTGAAGGCACAATATAAGGTCAGAGACAAGGCTTGAGTGAAGGGCAGGATTCGGGTGACCACACATTTTTGACCAGCTAGCAAGGACAGCCAACATTTCAGAACTCTTGACCATGAAAGTATCCAAGAGTGGGCCTTCAGACCCTAGCTGAATCTTGAGAACAACCTGCTAGATCAGACCAAGGGGAACACCTACACGAGCAACTCATCTTCCAAAGTTGCCGGGCAGATACTTCTGGGAAATCCACATGCAGGGCATGAAGGCAATCGCCCTCTTCAGCTCCCCATCCCCTGCACACACATCTCTTGTGTACAGCTCACCTTTTTGCAAAACAGAAGGCACAGCTTCATAACAATTGAATAGAATGAAAAAATATTCAATGGGTCATATAATGGCACAGATAAATATGAATGGGACACAGACACTGATGCTCTGCACAGCCAGGGCTACTAGACTGTTTACAAACAATCAAAAGAGAAAACACACTGTATAACCAGAGAGATGTTGATTATTGAAAGGAGAGCAAGACTCAAAGCTCGATGAAAAAGAACTTAACAGGTGAGCATACAAATTACGTTTATCTGACAGGCTGGTACATACAGCAAGACAAGCATTACTACTTGAAATGTACTGTTCTCTGGTTTTAACTTGAACTACTGTCTTTCTGGTATATGAGCTATAGAGGATCTATTAAAAGTTCAACAAAAAATGGAACTGTTATGCGGTCCTGAGTCATGTTCTTACATCCAATTCCCTCTCCCACTCCTTACCTGCACATTGCCATGGGCTCGGGTGATGATGTCAATGCTCTCCCCACTTTGTTTGTACTCAAGGATGCAGGCATTATATTTTGCTGTCAAAATAAAGAGCAAATCCTTGCTCTCCCCCTTAGGAAAAACAATGCAATACAATAATGGTTAACACATGTTCGGATCAGGAAAAAACACCTAACTACTTTGGACTTCCTAAGTCCAAACACAGCAACCATAAAATACCAATTGGCAATTGTTTTACTTAGAAAATTTATCACCCACTTTTCTCACAAAGATTTAAAGTATTTTTCAATAAATAATATGAATCGGGATCTTCTGATGATGATTGATGATTTAAAGCTCTTTATATTTATTTTTAAATTTATTTTATTTATTTATTTGTAGCACTTTTATCCCTCCTTTAAGCCAAAAAAAAAAAAAAAGCTCTCAAGGCGGCTTACAAAAAACATTCTTAAGACAATCCCTGCCCCACAGGTTTACAATTGAGAAAACATGACGCAAAAGGCATCATATCTTTCTGTTGGTTCTTCATTTAGATTTCTTCTTTTTTGCAACTGCTGTCAGCTGCGTTCGCTTTAGTTTGGGCCCACCAGAGATTCAGAATCCAGCCTTGTCACTTTCATGCAAATATCACATTAATTCATCAGGAATCACAAAAGCATTATACACACCATCATTATTACTGACAGCTCCAGGACAATTGCAGCAGATGGATTAAATACATTTTACCTCAAATGGAAAGAGCAGTCCACAGGGCATTGCTCTTTTAAAATGAAGTGAAAAGGGCTGGTCGGGAAACTGAGTAGAGTCAAGGTAGTTGTTAAAGCCTCTGACAGGCTGACAGAGCCAGGCCAATCTCCTCCATTTCTCCAGGCACAAACCCTAGCTGAAATTGTCTCCCAGGTCTGCTTCTTAGCAGCAACACCACAAGGGAATATACTGGAAAACTGGCAATGTTCCAAATACAATCACAACCATATTGGTCATAACGGGCCTGACGAAAACACTCAACCCATGCCTAGGGCCAACACACTCCCTCACTGCAAAGTTGCTACATGCATGTCACCACTACATGCCAAATTTGGTATTGTGACTAGCTGTGAGGCCATAGATTTTTACACTAAAGTGCAAATGCTTTTCAAGGGCATATTCAAGGCAGAACCAAACCCCTCTTCCCAATACAGTGTTGCAATAAAATATAGCCAAGCCACCTAGCAAGGGACAAAACCATGTTTCCATTACATTCTAGGGATCTAACGTACCACATGAAGAGCAGGTGCACAGCAATGGATTACTTACTAAGCACGAAAACCAGATAGCTCATTGTATACGTGAGCCAAATATGCTATAGTACAGCCTTCCCCAACCTGAGTGGACTCCACATGTATTGGACAGCATCTCCCATCATTTCCAGCCAGCATGGTCATTGGCTATCTGGGAATGATGGGAGTTGCAGTCCACCACATCTGGAGAGCATCAGGTTGGGGAAGGCTGTGTTAAGGAGAGAATGGCAAAATCATTCCAATCACAGGCCAACGTTACAGGAGACCACAGAGGCCTTGATCCACGAAAAACTCACCCACTGAGCTTCCTCCTGAGAAGATGCTTTGAGTGCAGAAGGGCGCCCTTGCTCATCATTAAGGGCGGGGGCGAGGGGGGGGCTGAAGGGAGAAGGAAGATGCTCACCTTGGGCCGGAACAGCTCCATGACCGCGATCTTGCCGTACATGCCCACCTCCTTGACGGGCCGCAGCCCTTCGGCGGTGACCACATAGATTTCCAGGCGGGTGTTCTTGGCAATCAACAAGTTGAGGTCCTCAGCGGAGGTGAAATGCCCTGAGTGGGTGGAGGAGCGAAAACATCGCGAACTTGCAGGAGCCGTGGAGAAGAGCCGCAGGGCACATAGTCCCTCGCCCGCCTCCACCTCCTGCACGCGGCCTCCTTACTCTCTCCCCTCCCTCCGCCCATCGCCACTGACATTTACCCCCCCCCTCTACACACACACACACACGACTCCCCCATCTATGGAAAGCCCCTCCCCCCGCCATTACCGGTGACGCAGCTGTTGACGGCCGTGGGCTTCTGTGCCGTCACCACGTAGTTGCACGACATGGCGGGAGCGGGGCAAGTGAAGAGCCACGGACGGCGACGGCTGCTGGGTGGTGGTGGGGCCGCACAGCCTCTCCGCCAACGCTAGAGCGCCCGCTCAGCGCGGGACACCACAGGAAGCGGAAGATGATAGGAAGACTCTAGTGACTCCAAAGGAGGGGGAGCTTGCCGTGATGCGCATGCGTAGAGCTAAAGGCCTGTTTGAAACGGAGCCTCTCTCCCCGCCTGCTGGAGTAGAATGGGAGAGGAGGAGACCGTGTCCAGGAGAGCGAGGAGTCATGTGGAGTAGATTAACGCAAGCGCGCTTTGTGCTGGCCAAGGGATGCGTGCGTGCGTCCTCCTTCCCTCCGCCTCATGACGCGTGACTTGGGCTGTACCGCAGTCAACTGCCGGAGCTCGAGCTCTTCTCTGCCAATCGGATTCTTCCTCTCGCCCCTACCAAGCTGCTCGCGCGTGTTTTGCTCTCCAGCCAGGCGGAATTTGGATTTCAGGGCAAAGTCCCTGGTGGGCTCCAGCCAGCCCGTATCTCTGCGTCTGCCTCCCAGACGCGTTTTCTGCTCGTTTCAAAGGGGTACAAGTAAAAGGCAGTGACAATCCCGCTGTGGCCCTAGAGCAGCCCTCTGCCCCATAATCTCTGAGCGTCCCCCGTCTCTTCTCTCAGAGCCGTGGTGTCCCTCCCTCGGTGATAGTCGCTAGGGTCATATCCTGCTGGACCCCGCGCTCATAGCCCAGAGCCGCAGCTCCTGACAACATGCAGGTGAGCCCAGGTATCTCTGTTCTTCGAGGTGGGGAAGAACTCGCCAGTGCTACCAGCGCATTTTTATCCCCTTCCTCCCAAGGAGCTCGGGTGGTGTTCGGTGGGTATCCCAATTCTATCTCCTGAACAACCCTGGGAGGTAGGCTGGCTGGATTGTTAGTGACTGGCCCCAGTTCACCCAGCGAGACTTGTGGTTGAGTAGGGCTTCTGGTCAGGACCGGCACTAGGATAAATAGCATCCTGGGCGAGAAGTGCCTTTAGTGCCTCACCCCCCATTGATCCAGTACCCACAACATAACATCGTAAAATTTTGAGGTCCAGAGATTTTCTCTGCTGATACGTGATCTTGAAGTATTGGATTAACATAATAATTTGGGTAGACAGTCTGATTCTTGTGCGAAACTTTTTAGGCGCTATTTTCAAAATGGCGGACAGTTTTCTTTTGGTCGCTAGTTTTCGTCAACCACAGAAGTTACTATCTTGTGTTTGGTATCAAATTATAGGTTTTCAGGGTCAAGGAGTTAAAAGAATATGTTATTTTAATTGTCGGAGTACTTCCACCATTTTCCAAGATGGCACTGAAATGTTGTCTCATTTTCTCATTTACTTGACAAATCAACTTACAAATGTGAATTTGGCTTCAAACTATAGGTTTTTTGGGGGGTCAAGGAGGTCAGCATGGCATTAATTTTGATGGAAAGGCTGTGTATCATTTTTAAAAATGGTGTCCAAACATTTATTGATATACGCAATCATGTTTAATGGGTTCTTCTCTTTTCAGGTTTAGTGAAATGAAAATGATAAAACTGTGACTGAAAAGGCTGGAACTAGTGTTCTCTTGATAATTTTGATTGCCAGGATAACTCTTCATTATCAGGGACACATGGCACACATGACACTCATGATACAGCTCTTGTGCTTTTTCAGAATTGCTGTGGTGGAGTAGGGCCCGGCAAGCCAACAGTGGCCCTGTTCAGACAATACGTTAAGCCATGATGGTTAAGCATTTTGAGCTAAACAATGGTAGGCTGACCATATGAAAAGGAGGACAGGGAATTTCAGCCAGTGTCATTTGTATGCAATTAGTTCCTGGTGAAATTCTTCTTCATCACAACAGTTAAAGTTGCAGGCACTATACTAGAGTGACCATATACAAAAGAAGGCAGGGCCCCTGCAACTTTTAACTGGTGTGATGAAGAGGGAATTCCACCAAGAACTAATTGCATACAAATGACACTGGCTGAAATTCCCTTTTCTCTACAACTGTTAAAGTTACAGGAGCCCTGTCCTCCTTTTCATATGGTCAGCCTAAACAATGGGCCTGTTCAGATGACACTTCAGGTTCTGTGGTTAGCGAAACTGTGGTTCTCTGGGGTTAGCACTAAGCACAAGCCATGCTGTCACACACAACACTTTAAGCCATGGATAGAGCTGCTAACCCTGCTGCAAATAGTCTGACTGTGGTTATTGAGTGAGCAGGGTTTAGCAAAACACATAGCACAGGACACCTTAAACCCTGCTGCTTAACCAAAAGCTTTAACCAACAGGGTTTAAGGTATTTTCTGAACGGGCCCATAGTATCTAAAGACTTACTAAAACGTTAAAAAAAACAACAGAAATATTAAAGCAGTTTAACATAAGTGTTTTTGCAGTTATTTTCCAAACATTTACAAAAATTTGTGCATTTGACCACTGTGTACCACAAACCTTACAGTTACATGCACATAAAAGTTCACTGGGCAGGAAGTTCAAGAACTTTTTTGGTCGTAGGACATCATCATTTTCCCAACCTCAATCACATGTGTCTACTTTTGGATGAACGCTCTCTAAGAGGCACATCTTCTTACCAAATAAAATGCTTTTGTGATGTGCCCTCTTATAGAGCATGATGTAGGAGGAATCTTACTGATTGGTACAGATCTTTTATACTCACTGAAATGCAGACTGCCAAAAGTGTCACATTTTGATTGAAGTTTCTAGACATGTACAAGATACTTCTCCACTTCCTCAAAATGACAGTTATCAGGTGTTTCCCCAAATTTGGTAAGGTATTTTGTTGGATTGGCACTTAGAGCTCTAACTTCATCCCAATTTTGCTCATTTCATCAACTCCTGTTAGAATATGAGACTTTATGTCCACTCTTGGCATCTGTGGACCTAACTTTTTGTAGAGTTCATGAACTGGAATGGAGCAACGAGTCCTTCAATGAAATTTTTAGTAAAGGAAGGGGTTCTCATTCTCCATTTTCTTTACTCTCTCTAGGTACCAACTGCCATACTGTAGGTAATTGATGCAGTCAAAGTAATGAAAAATGGGAAGCAAAGACTGCACAGTTTCAATATGCAAATTCCAGTTACCATCACAATCATCAACAATCAAGTTTTTAACTAGGGAAACTATCATGAGGAGGACTTCTCAGTTCTTACACAGTCCAGATTTCTCTCCACACTCTTTAACAAAAGCTTCAAACTTTGTTCTCAGATATTCAACCATCCCACTTAGTGCATCAAACATTTTGTGAGCTTTTATTTTGTTTTGGTCTCTTAGGTCAAGGGCATCCTGCACTTTGAATTACTTCCACAAACACTGATTTGCACCAAAAAGCATCCCACAGTGTTTGCATTGCCTCTGATATTATAATCATACCTTGGAAAGACCAAACATATAATGAGTTCCATTCAGTACAGACTGAATAGTTTTACTGCCAAAAAAATCTGCTTCAATAAGGGCATCATCCATGCCACTTCCACAGATATATTGTCCTGCGCACCTTAATGCTGCTTTTGTCATATGGAACATGCCCATCATGAGATACAGATCAGTAAATTCTTCTGGACTTGATAAAAATATGTCTGTTACAATATGAAAAAAACTTTTCATCACAGAAAACTGGTAGGACAGGCTGGTCTTAGTTGGACATAAACATTTTGAATGTTTTTTAGGGCTGTATACACAGTCGCATAGTCAGTAAGTGGATGTGGTATAACTGGCAGGAAACCAACCCTTGACAATGGAACTGTATCCTTGGAGATTATGACACAAATTCCACACCTTGTAGGAACTTTCTTTTTTTCTTCATTTGACAGACCACACCTAAAAAGTGTTATGAAAAAATCATTCGTAGATGCTTTTGCAAAACATCATCAGAAGACATAATATCCATTTCATCTGAGTCAATGAAGGTCTCTGGAAGACTAGGTCAAATGACTGAACTGTAGTAATTTTTCACCTTCTGGCATGGCAAGTCTGAAATAAGTGTGCAGCTCCATTTCCCTATGCCTATTGCTGATATCGAGTATGTTTAGATGATGTGCTAAGCCATGGTTTGGCCTCCAACCCTTTTGCAGCGAATGGTTAGTGAGCACGTTTAAACCATGGTTATGTAGCCCCATGGTTAGGAATGGTTCACACGACATGCTAGGACATAATGGGGCTGTTCAGAAGCCACCTTAAACAGAGACTGAAGTGTCATCTGAACGCTCATACTGAGAAAAAAGATAAAACTGTGAACCAATAGTAGTAGCTGACTAGTATATAAAATAAAATATACTCACATTTCATTCCTTTTTTAAATTAATGATATAATAAACCATAATATTTTAGCATACATCATGAAAAAATGACCATATAAGCTACACATTTTCATTAAATGGCCTATTGTAGAAATAAGTGTTTGGATGCCATTTTTAAAAATTGTGGAAGGACAGCCTTTCCATCAAAATTAATGCCATGTTGACTTCCTTGACCCAAAAACCCTATAGTTTAAAGCCAAGAATCACATTTGTATGTTGATTTGTCAAGTAAATGGGAAAATGAGACAACATTTTAGCGCCATCTTGGAAAATGGTGGAAGGAGTACTCTGACAATTAAAATATATTCTTTGAACTCCTTGACCCCAAAAACCTATAATTTGATACCAAACACAAGATAGTAACTTCTGTGGTTGACGAAAACTAGTGACCAAAAGGAAATTGTCCGCCAATTTTGAAAATAGCGCCTAAAATGTTTTGCACAAGAATCAGACTGTCTACCCAAATTATTGTGTTAATCCAATACTTCAACATCACATATCAGCAGAGAAAATCTCTGGACCTCAAAAATTTTACGGGGGTATGTTGTGGGGACAGGATTACATGGTCAGTGTTGCAGGATCGCCCAGAGGATTCATGGGGCCTGGTGCAGGTGTGTGATGTCTATCAAGAACGACATTGCTAAAAATCTTGATCTCTCAGCCTCAAGCCAAATTTCAAAAAGCCACATTCTGAGCAGTGGCAGTGCACTGTGAAACACACCAGAATGACCATATGTCATTTGTATGCATGTAACACCTGGTGAAATTCCTTCATCTCAACAGTTAAAGCTGCAGCAGTCCTATCCTCTTTTGTAGAGTGACCAGATACAAAAGAGGACAGGGCTCCTGCAGCTTTAACTGTTGCGATGAAGAGGGAATTTCATCAAGTGCTGTATGCATACAAATGACACCTGCTGAAATTTCCTTTTCTATGCAACTGTTAAAGATACTGAAGCCCTTGTCCGTTTTTTTCATATTGTCACCCTATCACAGGCTTTACTTATAATATTTTTGTTTTGTAGCAATTCCTATCTTCTGGTAAGCATTCTTTATTTTAGAATATTCATTATTTAATAAAGAAAAGTTATAATTAAGATATCCAGCTGACTTCTTACTGCTTATGGCTTTATTTTATTATTATTTACATAGTGGTTATAGCATTTACAGTATTTGAAGAGCTAAGTGCTCGGTAATGTTGCCTCAAAATCGATCTGTGTTTCACTACTTTAAAGTTAGTTGAAGGAAGATCATTTCGTAGTTGGTACCCAAACAGCCTGTAGAACCTTGGGAAAAAAAATTCAGATAACTTGCTTTTTGCCACCCTAGCTCACTGCAGACAGTACATTAAAAAAACAGAGCTACTGAGCTCAGCTTGGCACCTTCCTCCACTGAGCTTGGTGCTCCCTTCAGCTCCGCACACCCTGCTCAGCTTGGCACCCTGGGCAACCGCCCAGCTCACCCACCCCTAAGACCAGCCCTGCTTCTGGTCCTCATACAGCACTCTTCGTTTGCAGCATGTTGCCTCATCCACATATCAATTCTTAGGCCACTTATTATGGACTAAGTTTCATTGGAAAATAATGGGATGGGTTGTTTCAGCATCCAGACCGCTGACTCTAAACCTTAAACAACACAGTTTTTGTTACAAATGGTTTGGAATATCAGCCTCTTTGTATGATGCCTTGATGCCAGGTACCCCATATTCTCCAGCAACATTTATTTTATTTAAAATATTAGTATTTTGCCTTCCTGTCTTCTAAAGGATATTCAAGGTGGTGTACAATACAAGGAGATAATAATCAAAATAATATATAGTAATGGTGAACTTGGGTACTGTGTTTTGGCTATGTTGCTGACAAAGAAGAGGGAGGTATCAGTATCTTTGGGGTAAGTTTAAAAAGGGTTGCAGAAGTTTAAGAAACATTTAAAAACAAATCTTAAAGAGGCTAAAATACCTATTGGAGATAATGAGAAACAAGTAGAAATGGAATATTCTGAAAAAAAGGCATGTTTAGTTGGACTAATGAACAAGAACACTCTGTACTGCAACATTTTGGTACAGATCCCACTAATATTTCTCTAACAGGATCACTAACCAAAAACAGCACAGTCAGAAGAATTAGCAGCAGTTTTTTAAAAAATAATAGCTTTGAAGCAAAAAAAAAAAGTACCAGAGTTCAAACTTTCAGCTATTATCCAATTTGTATGTTTGCTTGAAAAATAGCATTCTGGCCTAGTCCTTAAAAGTGAGCAAGGAGAGAGGTAGACATGTTTCAAGACAGCAAAGTCCAAAGTCTTAGTAAGATTTGCTACCGTTGTTGTTGGTTCATGCCTCAGTTGTGGCCACTTGAACCTTTTGGCATTATCAGACATGATCAAATAACACTAGTGATAAGGGTGTAGCATCAGTAGCTGAGTTGTTTATCTCTGGTCATATATTTACTTCTTAAAAATTAAGTCTAAGACCAGGAATTTCAGGGAAAGATTTACTATACAGCCCCAGTATCACAACAGTGCTATGGAGAGTGCATACAGGACACTTTTCACCTCCCTTCTGGCCTTAGAATGACTGGGTCTTAAATTAGAAGGCAGAATGAGCCATCACCATGAACATGGACCAATACTATGAAAGCTGCACACACTTTTTATTCTCCCTTCTAGCCTAAAGGAAAAGGGACAACATCTATTACATTTTGAGGATTAGGCATGGGTCCTTCTCAACCATTAATCGACTATGGCTGCCTCTACACGAGATGTTTAAAGCTCTTTGGAAGTCTCATTAAAAATTTTACCTCTACAAGAGCGGAGCGTAAATCGAGAGTTGAGGCGCTTTATCTCTCCGATTATGCGCATTATCGAATGCGTGTTAAATAGCTAGTTTTATTTTGCTCCGGCCGTTAAAGCGCATTTTGCCTATGTGAACATGTGATTCTCCGCATTAACAACTTGTAAAGTGCATTTCAAACCGGTAAGGCCACCAGTTGTGCGCTCAATTACCTCTTGCGTACAAGCATTTACGATAAAGCGCTTCAGCGATTATGCGCATAATCGGCTAACCAAGCGTCAAACAGAATCCATCTAGAGGGGGTCTATAGCTCTTTTAGACTAAGAATGACCATGAGAGGCACAATTTGAACGTGTCATAGAGTAATACTGTTGCAGCTATGTAACCAACTCTATCTCAGTGGCAGAGAGAAATATGCCTGATTACCTTGAGGCAGTTGTTTGTTGTTACAGGTGGCCAAGTGACTACTAGATTACAAATAAGTTAAATAGCTATCTAACATAATTGTTACCTGATTGGGAAGGGCTGACATCAATGGTAAGCATGGTTGGGGGGGGGGGATGGACTTCCGGGGCTGACGGGCGAGCGGCAATTTCTCGAGCTCCGGTCGTAAATAAAATGTAAAGCTAATAGTCTCGTCAAATGTGAGTAGAAAGGAAAAAATATTGTGTGGGAGAGATAAGAGAGGTTAAAAGGCTTTGAAAGAACTATTTTTGAAAACTGTTGTAGCCGGAGCAGGTTACTTTCGCTTTTAACCTCTACAGCGTCTGGGCTGGATCAGATCCAATGTCAAAGAAAGACTTTAAAAAGCAACAGAAAATTCCGCTTTGGCTGAGAAATAAGTCTATTGGGAGACCATCGGATAATACAGCAGCCAGATTGGCTAGAGTGGAATCTCAGATGCCGACCTCAAGTGGCAAAAATAACAATAATAATAACAAAGACTCCCAGAAAACCGGAAGGGAGAAGGAAGGGATGGAGGGAGGAGTTGACCCGAAGGCAGCTGCAGCTAGATCTAAAACAACAGACACTACAACGCAGCAGACAGAGCTGGTTGAGAGCATTAAAGACATGATGCAGCAGATGATGACACATAATAATGAAAAGATGCTAAAAATGATGGAAAAAAGCAATGAATCCCTGAAAAAAGAGGTGTTGATGGGAGTTACGGTTCAAATAGATAGAAGTATTTTAGAAATGGAAAGGCAAATGAAGGAGGCCAATTCGAGGATTGAAAAGGTGGAGAGAAAAACTACGGCAAATGAAATAGCCATACAGAACCAGACGGAACAATTTGATTCAGTGCAACTGAAAATGATTGATTTGGAGGATCAGGCAAGACGCTCTAACCTTCGTCTCAGATTCTTTCCAGAATCATCGGGTGAAAACCCCAGAATTTTGAGAGATCGAGTTATGGGGTGGATTAAGGATATAACTCCAGATATTGCATGGGAAGAATGGGACATGGAAAGAATACATAGAATTAGAGGCAGAAGAAGCGGAGTAATGCCTAGAGATATCATCATAAAGTTTGTGAATTATTATAAAAAAGAGGAATTTATGAAAATTGCCAGACAAGCCCCAGAGGGAATGAAGAATCAATCAACTCCAGTACAAGTATATCAAGATTTATGTTCAGAGACAATCAATTGGAGAAAAACTGTGAAAGTTTGTACAGCAGTCTTGATGAAGAAGAATGTGAGATACACGTGGGGCTATCCAGTGTTTTTGAAGTTTCAGTGGAAGGATCGAAAGTACAGGATTACATCATCGGAACAAGGCATACAATTACTACAAGAGTTGAGAATAATGGATCCGGACGAAGGAGCAGCTGGAAGCAAGCCGGAGGAAGGAGCAGTTGGAAGCAGAAAATAGAAGAAAGTTTTTCTTATTAAGACAGAGAATTAA
This sequence comes from Anniella stebbinsi, assembly GCA_029215795.1. Taxonomy (NCBI): domain Eukaryota; kingdom Metazoa; phylum Chordata; class Lepidosauria; order Squamata; family Anniellidae; genus Anniella; species Anniella stebbinsi. The sequence continues at coordinate 263,143,137 of JARDYH010000001.1, forward strand.
ATATAAGCTAGCGGATGATAAGAGATATATAAACTGACCGGGGAGTCAGGGTGGCTGTCGCGGGGAATCCTGGAAGGGCGTCCCCCCCCCCCCCCGGATTGATCTTGGGTCTTTGGATGAGGATAACTCCTCGGGCACGAGGGGGGATGAATAATTGGGGGGGGGGGGAAGGAGGGAGAGGAATGGGGGTGGGAGGGAGGAAGTGGGGTGGGAAGAGGGTGGGGAGAAGGTAGAGCACTAATAAGGACCAATAGAAAAGACAATTTGCTATGTAAAAAATATCATGGGTAATAAATTGAAAGTAACATCATTAAATGTTAAAAGGCTGGGAACGATGATAACACGAAAGAGAATAGAAAATTTATTGAATAGGGATAAAGCTGATATTGTATTCTTACAGGAAACACATCAAGTTAAAGAAGGGGCTAATGAAATTAAATTAAGATGGGCGAACAACTACGAGAAAGCATATGGAACATCTAAAGCTAGAGGGGTAGCAATTATAATTTCAAAGAAATGTGGTTTTACTGATATGAAAGGAATAAAAGATGAACAGGGGAGGTATATAATTATTCAGGGGAAGATAGCTAATGAAGATTATACATTGGTGAATATATATGCCCCGAATGAAAAGCAATAAATTTTTTATAATAAAGTGTTCAAAGAAATGCAAGGAATTCAAAAAGGCCACATTATAATGGGAGGAGATTTTAATATGGTAATGGATAAAAATAAAGATAAATCTAATCCCAATATGAATGATAGGCGGCAAAATGTAACAAGTTTAAATGTATTAATGAAAGCAAAGGAGATGTTCGACGTTTGGAGGTTAAACAAAGGGGAGGAAAGGAAATATACTTTCTATTCAGCAGTACACAAGAGCTATACTAGAATAGATTACCTTTTTATTTCTAAGAGTTTATTAACAAAAGTATTAGAAGTAGGAATAGGGCTTATTAAAGTTTCAGATCATGCATTAATAAATATGGAGGTGAAGATTCGGAAAGATTATAAGGAAGCTAAAAGATGGAGAGTGGACACAAGAATACTTAAATATAAACAAACGATAGAAAATATTCAGAAAGAAATGGAGGATATATGGCAAATAAATAATAATGGGGAATCCACTCAGGCTATAATTTGGGATACAATGAAGGCTGTGATGAGAGGAATATGCATTAGGGAATCGTCTAAATTAAAGAGACAACAAGGAGAGGAGAGGGTAAGATTGGAAAAGAATATTAGGGAACTGGAGGATGAATATATAAAGAATAAAGATAAAATTATTGGGGCCCAATTACAAGCAAAAAAGGAATAGAAATCTGGTATAGAAATTGGGAAAATACAGAGAAACTTGATATACTTAAAAAGAGAATATTCTAAAATGTTGGCCAGATCCACAGAGTCAAGGAAAATGGGAAAGCCAATTGGGGCTATAAAAGATAAATTAGGTAAGATTAATAATTTAATGAAGGATAAATTACAAGTTTTTCAAGAATTCTATCAAGAGTTATATACATCAAATAACAAGTCATTGGGAAAGATTAGGGAATATATTGAGAAATACTGGAAAATAAAAATACAAGAACTGGATAGGGAAGCAATGGAACAACCGGTAACAGAGGAAGAAATTGGAGGAGTAATAGATGGATTAAAAGTGGGGAAATCCCCAGGAATGGATGGATTGGGTCCGGAATATTACAAAAATTTTAAGAATATGTTGGTGCCTAAATTAAAAATATTATATGATCAAATAATAAATGGGAGAAGGCCCCACCATCGTGGAAGCAGTCTTTAATTGTTTTAATCCCAAAACCGGATAAAGAACTAACAGATCCGGGATCTTATAGACCTATATCATTGCTAAATCAGGATGCTAAGATATTGACAGCGATAATGGAAAAAAGATTGAATAAATTTATGCATAAATATAATAATAAGGATCAATGTGGATTTGTAGCAGGTAGACAAATGTCAAGTTTAATAAGTAGGGTACTGAATATGATAAATATTATAAGGAATGATAAATTACAAGCAGGTATAATAGCCCTAGACATCTTTAAGGCCTTTGACTGTGTGGAGTGGCCAACATTATAAATATTAATAGACACTATGGGATTTGGAGGAAAATTTAAGGGATTAATAGATCAGTTATATTCGGAAAATGTAGCGGAGGTAATGGTCAATGATGGTATTACAGAACAATTGTTGCTAGCCCGAGGAACTAGGCAAGGTTGTCTCCTTTCCCCAATTTTATTGCAATGGTTATAGAGCTGTTGGCGAATGCAATTAGAGAAGATATGACTATAAAGGGGATAGGGAAAAAAGAAGAAATTAAAATAAGTTTATTTGCAGATGATACATTACTTTCAATTCAAGAACCGATTGAGAAGATGGGGAGACTACGGCATTATCTGGAGGAGTTTGGAGAGATGACGGGATTACAAATAAACTGGCCCAATTCAGAGATGATGATGTTTAATTACAAAGAAGAAGGGAAGCAAGAACTAGTTAAAAGGGAAATGAATATTAAATTAAAAGGAAAAATAAAATATTTAGGAATATATATAACAGAATTTGGATAAATTGGAAGAGGAAAACTATAATAGATTAAGGCAGGAGGTTAAAAAGAAATTGGAGGAATACCAGAAGATAAAACTTTCATGGTTTGGTAGGATAGCACTATTAAAAATGAAGATATTACCTAAAATTAATTTCTTATTTAGGATGTTGCCAATTAAAATATCAGAAATAGAGTTGAAGAAATGGCAAACAATGTTTAACAATTTCAGTAATGGAGATAAGAAAGCTAGAATAAATAAGAAAATGTGGTATAAACAACAGGGAATAGGAGGGTTAGGCCTTCCTAATTTGAAGGGATATTATTTGGCTAACCAATTAAGATATGTAGTGGAAGGTATTCTAGGTTTGGGAGAAAAATGTTGGTTAGAATTGGAATCCAAAGAAGTAGAAATGGAAAAGATATACTTTAATAAAATTAATAAGAAATTTTTACAAAGAGTTAGGAATCCAATATTGAAGAATATTTTGGAGATTTGGGCTAAGAATAAGATTAAATTAATACCCGCCGTCTCCCCATTAACTCTGGTAGAGATGATGGAGAGCTTCCCAGAAAATCTAAAAGAAGTAATGGGGAAAATATTAAGAAAATAAAACGTAAATAGATTAGAAGGAGTGATAAAGATGGACAATTTAAATCAAATAAAAGAAACATTAAGAGAAGAGAAAGTTTCATGGATTAATTGTATGCAGATGGAACAGTGGATAAAGAAGTAGGTAAAAGAAAATAAAAAATGTAGAGAATATACGATATTTGAAAAAATGATAACACAAAGACGAGAGAAGGAACAAAATATGGTATTAAAAGGTATAACAAGTGAAATTTATAAAATATTGATGGTAAAAGAAGAACAAGGGGATGGTTGCAAACTGGTGTGGGAAAATGACATGAAAATTTTAATAAGTAATTAGAATTGGGTGAAGTTATGGGGAGCAAGGAATTTGAAAACTTTATCAGTAAGAATAAAAGAAAATTATTATAAATTAATATGGCGATGGTATTTAACACCAATTAGATTGAATCAAATAGATAAAAATATTCAGTATTATGTTGGAGAGGATGTCATCAAACTGGCACGTATGTTCATATGTGGTGGTCATGTAAATATGCACAAAAGTTTTGGCAAATTGTATATAAAGAGATAAAAGAGATAACAGGAATTGATTTGGAGTCATCCCCAAAAATTGCGTTATTATCAATATATGAGGGGATGAAATGTAATCAGAATACTAAGGATTTAATTACTATGTTACGAACTGCAGCAAGATTAATAATAGCAAGGAAATGGAAGTTGAAGGATAACTATCAAATGGTTGAGTGGTATAAAGAGGTATGGGATATTGCTATTATTATTATTATTATTAATAATAATGATAATAATAATAATATTTATTTATAACCCGCCTCTCCCTACGGATCGAGGCGGGGAACACAATACACATACAAGCATGACAAAGTTAAAAAATTAAAACAAGAGAAACACATCATTAAAACATGACAAACTAACATGTAATATTAAAGTAGAAAAGGGAATATGTAATAGAAATGAATTTGAAAATATATGGAAATTATTTTTAGAGCATGTATTGTTGAGAGGGAAAGGACACAAACCTGTGCAAGAAGTATCACAATTTTGGAAAATGTAATGAAGGAGAATTGGTCCTGGTGAGGGGTGCACTTGGTGTATAAAGAATGGAAAATAATGGTATAATTGTAGTTAAGAGCTGAAGTAAAATTAAATATAAAAGAAAAAAAAGTAAGCATGGTTGGGCACATGCTGACAAGATCCCCCTGGACTTCCTTCTCGCCATTGCAACCTGCTTGTTCACTGCCTCTCCCTCTGGTCCAGACAGTGGTGGTGGAGGAGCAGCTCCTTTGTGGATAGTTAAACAGGCAGGTTCTGATAATTTAATGATTGTTCGGTTTTCCTACTATCTATTAATCAGTCCTTATATCTTGGGGCTTGACTGAAAACAAAATTCAAGTGACTGGATTACCTCTTGAACTTTGGTTTCAGTCAATTCCCAAAATATGAGGACTGGTTAATAGAACTGAAGACTCTTGAAAAGGTCTGGATCCAGTCTTCACCTTTCCTGAAAGCAGGGTCAGGTGTTAAATGTAAGCACAAACAAGCCATTGTGCAAGCGGCTATTGCTTTTTGTTTTGAACTTACACTCTGCAATTCCAAAGGAGATGCACATTCTTAATTAGTGGATGCAACTTGCATATGTCTCCTGTAAGGGTTCGTTTTCAGATGGTATGGTAACGAATTAATAATTAACGTGTATATATGCTTATCAGCGTGTGCTATAATAGCCAAAGCTGATCGAACAGTCATAAATTTGGAGCTTCTTTTAGAAAGTGTGTGTGAATAAACCATCTTCTTTGCTTATTTTAGGGCTCAAAGAAACTAGTGAACACAGTTCTGGGTTGTGCAGACGATTCATTGGTTGGAATTGTGGCTTGTAATCCTCATCTCCAGCTCCTGCATGGACACAGAGTGGCGCTGCGTTCTGATTTGGAGAATGTGCAGGGCAAAGTGGCGCTCATTTCTGGAGGTGGTTCAGGACATGAGCCTGCACATGCAGGTTAGTGGAATCAAGATTATAGGAGCTTTGGGCATGTGGGACTATTTTTCAATCCCCCCTCCCCCCACATGGTGAATTTGGTATTTCATCAATACAAAGAGACAAGGGCATTCTCTGAGCCCATATTTATGGACAGCATAAGCTGAAAAGGTTCTTAACACAGTTATTTGGGCTGAAGTGGAATTTAGTTGCTAGAGCCATGTGCAGCATTAGAATTTTAGTGTAAGTGAGATTTATTTATTTATTGCATTTTTGTACCGCCCTACAGCTGAAGCTCTCTGGGCGGTTCACAAAAATTAAAACCATGAAATCATTTTAAGAAATATAAAATAGACAACAATCTAAAAACACAAAATAATGTACAATACAGAAAACACAACCAGGATAAAACCAAGCAGCAAAGATTAATACAAATTTAAAACAGCAAGGGTTAAAATTGGGTTAATTTAGCTGGGAGAATAAAAAGGTCTTCATCTGGCGACGAAAGGAGTGCAAAGTAGGTGCCAGGCGAACCTCTCTGGGGTGCTCATTCCACAGCCGGGGTGCCACAGCAGAGAAAGCCCTCCTCCTGTAGCCACCTGCCTCACTTCCTTTGGCAGAGGCTCATGGAGAAGGACCCCTGTGGATGATCTTAGGGTCCAGGCAGGTACATATGGGAGGAGGCGTTTCTTCAGATGTGAGATGCTCCCAATTAAGATGCCCTATCTGTCTTTTTTCCTCAGGATACGTTGGAAGGGGAATGCTCACTGGAGTAGTGGCTGGTCCAGTATTCACGTCCCCTGCAGTGGGTAGCATTTTAGCAGCAATTCGGGCTGTGAAACAAGCTGGAGCAGGTATGACCACATTTCTGGTGGATTGACATCTCTTCTGAACAAGGCGTAGAAGGGAACTTACTACTCCTCTCTTCTATAGTTGGGACACTGCTAATAGTGAAGAACTATACTGGGGACCGCCTGAACTTTGGGCTGGCATTGGAACAGGCACGGGCAGAAAGGACTACTGTGCAGATGGTGGTGGTTGGTGATGACTGTGCCTTTACTATGCAGAAGAAGGCTGGCAGGAGAGGGCTGTGTGGTACAGTGCTCATACATAAGGTAGGAATCATCATTGTGCCCACTGTCCCTTTGGATTTTCCCTGCTTGCATAAGAGCATGATTCAACATCAGGATTTGGTGTGTCAGATTCAGTTCTGGAGGTTGGGGGAAGGTTGCAACACTCTGTTTTTCCTAGAATATTTTTGTAAATATGAATCCCACTGTAAAGGTGTAGGAGCCATTGATAATAAATATATCAAGATGTGAGAATGAGGAAAGTTATTTGACAAAGTGTGGAAGATTGCTCTTTGGTTAAAATGGGGCAATGTGATAAAATGGAAAGGGGGTGAGTCTAAAAATCCCTTTAAAAGTGTGATATATTTCTTAGACAATCCAGAAGGCTTAAAGTTTTAAACGATTTGAAAGGTTTATCAGCTACGTGTTTACAACTGGGAGATAGAAACATGTTTTTTACTTTTTAAAAAGGAACTTAGAATACAAATTTGGCATAAACTTCTGCGTAGGAAGAATAGCAGAAGATAAATTGCTCCTGTATGTTTGCGTTGCAAGGGTTTTTTGTTTGTTTGTTTGTTTGTTTGCATAAAGGAAGAAAGTGTCTGGGTTTGGACTATCACATGGATAAAAGAAGCTTCTCCCTCGCCCCGTCTGTCCCGAGCACACTCCCATCATTTGCATAATTACCTGTGCTGTAGTGGGTGACTTTGGAGATGTCCAAACCCGGCCCTGCAGGGATGGCTTTGTATCCACCCTACAACCCACAACTTGCAGGAAGACAACACACCAACTCACATTGCAGTGCGGATAACTATGCAAATAATGGGTGCACATAGGGGCGGGGGAGGAGCCTTGATGGCTGCTTTTACCCCTGCGATCGTCCAAACACCCCCAGTGAGTCCATATTTTAAGAAGTTACAATTTTGCTATTCTCATAACATTACACGCATGTTATCCACATACGTATAAAGGTCTGGTTCTCTTTTTCTTCCTCCTACCTCCCCATGCCCTGCCCTGTTCTGCTGTTCAATACCTTCCTCAACCATGATATTTGTTGGTGGCTTGATGGATTTCCAATATTTAGTGAAAACAATTTATTCTTTGCAATTAATTATTAGTTCATACATTTTTGAGAGCAGGCCTTTTTCTGTTAGAATTTTATCCATCTTTTGACAGGAGTCAGCTTTCTTAGCCAATATAAAATTTTATTGCATTGAGTTTTAACCTTTTAATATTTCAAAATACCTTTAATATTTCTAGGTGGTAAAATATTTTGTCCTGTGTACACTACTCTTAAGCTGAAAATCTGTGCAAATATATTGGAAGTTACCTGCATTGAAGTAAATGGATTTATTTCTGAGTAAGCCTAGATAGGATTGAGCTGCACAGCTGAAATCCTATGGGCACGTACTTAGAAATAAGTCCCATTAAAACCAAAAAGGCCTACTTCAAAATGAACCTAGTGTTGCACTGACAGGAATTAATAGCTGTGAAAGCTATGGGCATTTTACTCACATGAGGTGAGAAACTAGCTGGAGTTATGGAGCACAATGTATACAGGTGACTTGCTCAAATTGAGACACTGGCAGTGCTGCTAACTCCCTGTCATCATCTGAACATCCTATCCACAACCATTTGCTTCTCCTTTTAGACTAAAGCATCTGGCCATGTTCCTGTAGCATGAAGTGAGGGACTGGATGGTGATCTCCTGTAATCCTTATGTTGAGGAGTCAACGTAAGAATTTTTTTTTCTTATAATTGTTTATGTTTAGGTGGCTGGGGCTCTAGCTGAGGCAGGTGTTGGTCTGAATGAAATTTTTCGAAGAGTTACTACTGTTGCAGGAGCAATGGGTAAGTGTTTAAATACCTCATTCTTATGGAGATAATTCATTTCCACCAAGCAAAGAACGTAGTTAGGAAAGGCATGTAATTAGAAAGGGCATGCTGGCTTAGGTTCTTATCTAGAATTTAGGTCTGGAGAGAAACCCAAGTTCAAATCCCACCTCAGCCATAATACTCATTGGGTGACTTTGGGCTAGTTGCTTTCTCTCAGCCTAACATACTTGTCAAGGTTGTGAGGGTGAAACAGCAGTGAAGCTGAAATAGCGGGAGAATGCTGTACACTGCCTTGAGCTCCTTGGAGGAAAAGGTGGGATATAAATGTAATATCTATGAATAAAAGCAAATTGTATTCCATACTCTATTTATTATATTACAATTTGGTACTTTCTTCTATCTCATACTACACTGTGGTATTCTAATACCATTTAAAATTCTGCACCGAAGCCTAGAGCATGGGCAAACCCTTTTTGTTTGTGAGCTTGTTTTCTTGTCCTGATGCTGAAATGTTCATATGGTAGGTGGATTTTTCTTTTTTTTACTTTTTCTTTTCACAGGCACCCTTGGGGTGAGTCTGTCTCCTTGCAGTGTCCCTGGATCAAGACCTTCCTTCCAGCTTGCTGATGATGAGTTTGAGCTAGGCTTAGGTGAGGAAGCGTTTCCCACTTTTGTCCTTCCACTTCATTGGAATGGCTTCATGAGCACTGCGTCTTTGAGACTGCATAATACCCTTTGCCATGGGAAACTGTATCTGTGCATCTCCATTACCAGTTATGACCAGTTGCCCATCATATAGCACTGAATCTATGGTGCTGTTGTCTATGGTGGACGAGTATCCTTTCTTGCGTCAGGTACCTACAAAACAATGTTCTTTTGCTTCTGTTGTGAGTTCACTCTATATCTTTTTGTATCTTAATTCAAGGAAAACTAGAATTTCATCACGTAACGCTCCTAAACTAAGTTATTTTCTGTTTAGAATGCAGCTAGCCATGGCTGGTGCTTTTGGTAATAATTCTGCTTTTTCTGCAGGAATCCATGGTGAAGCAGGTGTGCGCAGGATGAAGGTAAGTTGGCTGTCACCTTTTCCATGTCCAGGAGTACAAGCCTACCCTCTTACACATGCCCTCTTCACAGATGGCATCGGCAGATCAGACAGTAAAAATTATGCTGGATCACATGACCAACCCCTCCAGTGCCTCACGTATACAACTCAAGCCTGGTGAGTAACAATCTTGGGGCTGACCTGCATGTTATTCCTACTGTCCAAAGGATTCTGGAAACCATTTCTATGTGACTCTTTTTCTATATCTGAGTTGCAACATTAATAGAAAAACAATTATCAAGCCAGTCATGTGACAAACTTTTATCTCAACACCAGTAATTCCTGGAGTGATTCAATTTACTATGTGATTGGGAAGGCATTGTAATGAGGCAACCATTGCGATGAGTTGGTTCCACATGTTAGCCCAGATATGGAAAAGCAGCCACGTGGAGTCCATTTGCAGCACCCATTTGTATAGTAAATATAATGTACAGATTAGTACTTAGCTTAAACTTCACTGTCCCTGGGAGCACCTTTCAATCTTAACCATTTTGTTTTGGCTTTCAGGTGCTTCTGTAGTTTTGGTGGTGAACAACTTGGGTGGATTATCCTACCTTGAGCTGGGTGTAGTGGCTGGATCTGCTGTGCGTTGTCTAGGTGAATTGTCTAAATTATGCAGGGGTGTCCTCTGGGGATGAGGGGTAAAGTTGCCGCTGCCCTCCAGCCTTATCTCACTATGGCTCAGTTCAGACAGCATATTTCTCAACAGTGGTTTTAGAACTCCACCATGGAGTTTTTACACCACAGTTGAGAAATGTGTTGTCTGGAGGGAAAACTTCACCCCATGGTGGAATTTTTTTTTTTTTTTAATAGAAAATACTCCAAGATGCATATCTATGCTGTGCAGAGGAGAATTCCTGCACAACCGTTGTATTGTGTGTTGTGTGGAGGGCTCAGTGTAGTTTTCTGTTGCATTGAGTGGACTTTTCCCACTGGCTACAGTTCCCTGGCTAGAGTGGCGAAAGGAGCAAGTGCCGTTCTAGGAGAGCCGCTGGGATTGTGGATTTTTTTTTCAGCAGTGGCTGATGGGATACCATTGGGAGGACTGAGGGAGGAGAGAGGGTGGAGGAACTACCAATCAAACGCCGCATTGACTTTTACTCAGCTCCATGGTAGCCCACATTCACACAACGGTGGAGCTGGAACATGTTGTGTGGTGAGTACCCCCTACAAATTCAGCCATTGAGTGGAGTTTTCATACTGCATAGAGAAACGTGTTGTGTGAACTGAGCCTGTGTTTGGCTACTCCAAACTATCAATTTGTCCCTACCTGCTTGGGTACAATGAAGCATTTTGTTTAAAGCAAGGAAGGTCCCTAGAAACTGGCACCAGTTTTGAGCAGAAGAGGAGAGGGCTACTGCTACCCAATCTTTCGTCCCTTCCCACCACCACCCATCAGCAGGAGCTTGCTGGCTACCCCAAAATTGCAGCCTCAGCCATCCTTCTTTGATTGTACCAACACCACTTATTTTGTATTATGCTATTGATATTTATATACTGCTTCATATAATATTTCTAAGCGATTTACATATAAATATTACAATCGCTTGAAATTGTTTTGATAGTATATTTAAATTACAATAACAATAAAAGCAATACAAAATAGTAGAATGGAGCAGCATTGCAATTAATTACAAGCCAAAGAAAGCCAGCCTGCCTTGCTTTCCTCCCTCACCGGCCTTCCAATTCCAGGCAGAAGAGCCAGCAACATTCAGATCAGCTCTGGAGAGGAAAGAGGTTTGAGATACAGCTGCAGAATCATGCTTCTGGCAGAGAGGCAGTGGGTAGATTGGGTGGCTGCTGATTGGGGGGAATGCTTTTCAAGCACAGAGGGAACGTACTGGGGCAGCCAAGTCACCCCATTTAGCACTGGTTTAGCTCTTATATTCACTTAATAAAGCAAGCCTTTGCTCAGGTGCGAAAGGAAACCTTGCTGGTCTGTGGAGATCAGTGGAGATGTGGAAGGCTCCCACACCAAGGTGCACACAGCTCACCAGCCCCTTCCTCATTTCTCTTAAGTCAGCTCTGCAATGGCAATACTTCACTCTGGTTCCTCACAAAGAACATGAACTCTGTCTTTCCTTCATCATTGCAGAGAGTAGGGGCATTCATGTTGCACGGGCTTTTGTTGGCTCCTTTATGACTGCACTGGAGATGGCAGGCGTCTCCATTACCCTTCTGGTTGTGGATGATGAGCTCTTGAGTCTTCTTGGTGAGTTCTTCAGATGTCTGTTGTCTTTCCAACTTTGAAATCTGGACGATAGATTGTGACTTAATAGATCAGTATGTGTGTAGCATATGTTTTGAAAATGCATATGATGTGTTAGTTTCATTTCTCTTATGATAATGCTTAGATTCCTATTCAATATAGTTAAAATAGATAATTTAGTTAAAATTACATTCTCAATGTTTTGGTTAAGTGTCTAGAACTGGCTATAAGCTAATTGGGAACACACAACACAATGAGTTCCTTCTTGACTAGCTCTTGAATTCTATTATGCTGAGGTTGGTTATTGATGTCTCCATGGTGAATGTGAGCCAGTGGTATTGTGAACTGTTTAAAATTGCAGCTCATGGTTGTATACCAATTCTTAGATGCAGATACTACAGCTGTTGCCTGGTCACAGGCTGCCAAGGTACCTGTGTCAGGCCAGAAAAGAGAGAGGATGGCACCCAACGAAAGTCCTGAGGAACAAGAGTCCTTTTCAGCAGAAGGCCCAGGTGAAAACATATCTTACCACTGCTAAGGTAGTGGCCTGATTTATTCCTTCCACTGAGACTGACTGACTGTTCCTGGCTCCCAGTGATGGCAGGATATCCTTCTCTCAAGAGACAGTGTGAGAGTGAAAAAGATCTGGTGGGACAATCAGCACCAATAGGGGCCATTGTGTCCTGTTTGGAGGACTGGACAAGTAGAGGGTTTTGCCAGGGCAATGTATAGCTTTGAGCCAGTGGGACAGAGGTGTTGGCTTCTGTTTTCAACTTCTTCTTGATTTTTGCCCTCTCATGACCACACAAAACAAAAATCCTTTCCTACCTGAGTTTCTCCATCTGTATGATATTGATGAGGCATTCTTAGGTAGTGACATTTACATCTGAATGGGCAAGAGACCAGTTTGGCATGCTAATCTGTGAGCTGGCCTTTCTGGGAAAGAATGTGATAGGAGTGCACCAGTTAATGCATATATGATTGGACAAACAGCACATACATAATTTTTATATTACTTCATTCACTTCAAACACAGAATTCTTCATCTGAATCATTTCCAACATTCAGCTGCTTCATCGGGTGCCAAGTAATCCAATATAGGCATAAATTTATGAAATGGCCTTCTTGTAAAGTGATGTGCTTGGTTCTTCTTCGTGGTCTCTGTGCATCACACATATGGGCTCTGCGCCTGCGTGGAGCCTGTTTCGGAAACTTCTATAGCTAAGGCAAACGTTTTTGGCGGGAACCCCTCCCCCACTGTCTACTGACTCCATGTTCCCGCCTTTCTCCTCAGTTCTTTTTCGACCGCCTTGCTGAAAGGATGTCTTGTTGGGAACTTCTGTCTTTCTCCTGAGGAGAAAGCTTTAGAGTGCTAAGGTTTTTAGTTATTTTACTTTGTTTTAGTTCATTTTTAGTCTTAATTAATTAATTTCTTTATTACATTAGTATACCGCCCCATAGCTGAAGCTCTCTAGGCGGTTTACGTGCGATTAAAACAATTAAAAACAATATACAAAAATTAAAGCAGCAAAAACATACAACGTACACACGTACATTTAAAACAATATAATTTATTGTTATTATATTCTTAGATATTTTATTCTCCAGAGATCTTGGATCGCTTTGAGGGGGATCGCACAGCCATTAAGGCCCCTTTTCAAAATGTGTTAAGTGCGTCAGCAAGCTTCCCCAGCAGACAGACTTTTCTCTGTTTAATTTGTTTTGGGAGAGGCTCAGGTCATCAAAACCTGTCGCTACATTATTATTATTATTATTATTATTTACACATTTATATACCATCCCATAGCCGAAGCTCTCTGGGTGGTTTACAAAATTTAGAACCATAAACATAAGACAGCTGACATTTAAAACATTTTAAACTGTTAAGCCTGGCTACAAAGTCAGTTAAAACCTCAACTTAAGCTGTTGAAATGCCTGGGAGAAAAGTTTTGACCTGGCGCTGAAAAGATAACCGTGTTGGCGCCAGGTCTATGGATAAAAGCTCTAGAAGCCATGGTTTCTTCCAGACAATTGTTACACTTATGGCACAGGCTCCTCGATCTACTGGAGACATGGCCGCTTCATGCCTCATCCGATCTTCCAACATTTGGAAGCTCCCTAGCTGTATCTACAGCAAGAGAGATATCTAAGAAGGCTGGAGCCTTCTGGGGCTATTCGCATGGAGCGATTCTACGGAGGAGAGCCCTCTGCGTCCTCAGACCCTGACTCTGACCAAGGGTCATTCCGATCTTCCAACATTTGGACGCTCCCCAGGCTGTATCTACAGCAAGAGGGATATCTAAGAAGGCAGGAGCCTTCTGGGGCTGATCGCATGGAGCGATTCTACGGAGGAGAGCCCCTCTGCGTCCTCGGACCCTGACTCTGACCAAGGGTCATTCCGATCTTCCAACATTTGGACGCTCCCCAGGCTGTATCTACAGCAAGAGGGATATCTAAGAAGGCAGGAGCCTTCTGGGGCTGATCGCATGGAGCGATTCTACGGAGGAGAGCCCCTCTGCGTCCTCGGACCCTGACTCTGACCAAGGGTCATTCCGATCTTCCAACATTTGGACGCTCCCCAGGCTGTATCTACAGCAAGAGGGATATCTAAGAAGGCAGGAGCCTTCTGGGGCTGATCGCATGGAGAGATTCTACGGAGGAGAGCCCCTCTGCGTCCTCGGACCCTGACTCTGACCATGGGTCATTCCGATCGTCCAATGTTTGGACGCTCCCTAGCTGTCTCTACAGTGAAAGGGATATCTAAGAAGGCCAGGTTACATAGGACTTCTGGGGACTGATCGCTTGGAGTGATTCTATGGATGAGAGCCCCTCAGTGTCTTCGGACCCCCACCCTAACCATAGGTCGTTCCGCTCTTCCAACATCTGGATACTCTCTACCTGTGTTTCTACAGCTAGAGAGAGACCAGGTTCCAACTCCTCTGCAGCTGTTAGCCCCCCCCCCCCCGATACTGAGGGTGGCCCCTTTGGCGGCGATGACTTAACTGGCTCCTTGGGTACCGAGGTCTAAGCTCTCGATACTGGAGCTTCTAACATGCATCTTCGATGTCAAGATGAGACGTCTAGCAGGCAGAATCGACATCACAGGCTGAGACTCAACTGCCTCCTTCGGTACCGAGCACCATGGTACCGAGCTCTTTGGTACCGAGCTCCTTGGTGCCGAGCTCCTTGGTGCCGACTTCCTTGGTACCGAGCTCCATGGTACCGATCTCCTTGGTGCCGATCTCCTTGGTGCCGAGCTCCTTGGTGCCGAGCTCCTTGGTGCCGAGCTCCTTGGTACCGAGCTCCTTGGTGCCAGGCTCCTTGGTACCAAGCTCCTTGGTGCCAACTTCCTTGGTACCGACGTCTTTGGTGCCGAGCTCCTTGGTGCCGATCTCCTTGGTGCCGATCTCCTTGGTGCCGAGCTCCTTGGTGCCGAGCTCCTTGGTACCGAGCTCCTTGGTGCCAGGCTCCTTGGTACCAAGCTCCTTGGTGCCGACTTCCTTGGTACCGACGTCTTTGGTGCCGAGCTCCTTGGTGCCGATCTCCTTGGTGCCGATCTCCTTGGTGCCGAGCTCCTTCGTATCGAGCTCCTTGGTGCCGAGCTCCATGGTGCCGAGCTCCATGGTGCCGAGCTCCATGGTACCGAGCGCCATGGTACCGAGCTCCATGGTACCGAGCTCCTCGGTGCAGAGCTCTGGGTACCAAAATGAGATGTCTAACATGCAGCTTTGACGTCCAGATGAGATGTCTAGCAGGCAGAATCGACATCAAAGGGTGAGACTCAACTGCCTCTTTTGGTACCAATCTCTTGGTACCAAGAAGAGACGTCTAACATGCAGCTTGAAGTAGACATCTCCCCACCAAGTTAATTAGCACAGCCATTACAGGCTAGCTGCCAATTACAGGGCTGCTCCCTAGAGCTGCTACAATTGGAGTGCTATGATTTCAACAGAGAGAGTTTTTTATGCCTGTAATGTCTAGGGGCATCATTCTCGGGTCCCTGTAAAAAAAAAAAAAAAAAAAAAAAGAACATAACTTCAACTGGGTTGCCTCCCCCGAGAATGCCATACCAGTACAGAGATTGGCATCAATTATAAGAGGGACACCTCTTGCAATGGGTCCGTAACTCCCGTACCAGGCATCGATACCAACCCCTATATTGGTACTTACGCCTTTCTCGATACTGAGCAGCTCCATCGGTATCGTGATTGCCACTGGAGGAAGTTTTCTTGCAACTCCCTCTAGCTCTACCAAGATCACTGTCATTGTGACCTGTCCACAGGGCTCAACCATTGACTCATGATACCGTCGTGAATGCGTCAGTACGTCCACCTAGCTCTTCTCCTTTCCAGACCCACTCTGTGGGGTGTCAAAAAGTTCAGCTTGGAGAAGATGCGTTTAATCATGGAACTAAACCTGATTCCCCTCAATCCTTAGAGAGCTCTCAGTTGGACTCAACATTGTTCTCTTCTGCATCGCCTGTTGATGGGGTAGCTGTACAGAGTGGAGCCTCCTTTGGAAGACCTATATCACTCTCTGATTTAATATTTGGCCCACTCCTCTACAGATCTCTTCAACCTGTTCTGGATTTGAGATGGCTCCATACGTACATCAGAATCACAAATTTCTGATGACACATAAAGCCCTGCCCCAGAATATTTACAAAATGTATGGCACTGCTCCTTCCATTCAGTTGCCTTCAAGGGGTAGAAATCTACCCATATTTAGACAACTGGCTTCTGGTGGCTTCCTAAAAGGAAATGCTATTGAAGGCAAGGTGACGACTCAATTTATTGAGCTCTTTGGGCCTCATAGTGAACACAGAATCCAGACTCCCCTGGATCTAACAACCCTACATTGGTGTACTTGCACAGACTATTTGCTACGGGGCATGCGCTTTCCCACTTCCTCCCCCATCTCAAGTCCTCATACAAACACTTTCCTGTTCAACTGGGAATGTCTTTGCAGCCCTCATTTTTCTTCTCATTCCATGAGTACTGTGGTATGATAATATTAATATTGTGTAGTCCACACAGTCTCCATCATAGTCACCCCTTGGTGGCCGAGACAGGTGTGGCTCACTCTACTTCTGAAGATATCAGCCAATGGCGACCAATTGGGTTACCATCAGCTCCGCTGCAGCTCAAAAGATTAAAAAAAAAAAAAAAAAAGTCGTGGTAAGTACCCGACTTTTAAAACCGGAGCTTCAGGGATTTGCTCCTGGATGGCTTCGGGATGCCAGCTGCATCATATAGATGACCTGCTGCCACTCCGGATACACCCCGACCGGAGGCAAAACTCTCGTCAAGATGTACCCAGACTGTAATTCCTAAATGGGCAATCTTTTGTCTTACAGCGCCTGAGTGGGTAGAAGAAAATAAATCTGGGGGAGCCTGACCCTGACACAACAGGAGAGTGGCTTTTGTCTTGCAAGGAGATCTGCTGGGCAGCTGATGAGGAAGCAGGATGTGCTTGGATGTAATTTAGACTGCGTCCAAACACATAAGAATACAGACAACTGGAGACTGACTGAGGAATCTGTCAGTCAGGCTGTGAGCTTACTGATGTTACTTAGTTGGGCATTGCCCCCTTTGGGAAATCCCAGTGGGGACATTGCCCCCCCCCCGCTACCCCCCTCCCCCCATAGTTTATGCCCCTGCCTATGCTCAGACCCATGGCATGGGGTATCCCAATACCGTAACTACTTTCGACATGAGGTCGATTCCATTTTTTCATGCAGCCTGCAATGAAGTCATATACTGCACAATGGGATTCTTTTCTAAATACATGGATCTTCAGGGCCTCAAGCCCCATTCAGCCTCCTTAAAGATGTCCTTACACTTACCCCCTATACACTATAGGGCTAAAATAGTTGTCGATATGCAGGTATTTTACTGCTTTACGTGTTTTTGCACCAACCCCATTGTTAGGGGGTTCCTCTGGGCATTACAAATCTGTCTCCTCTAATTAGGAGTTTCATTCTGGCATGGAGTTTCTCTGTCATGCCACAATCTCTGACATTGAAACCAGTTAAACCAATGGTACCTTCAGATATCACATTATTTTTCTTAGAAAGTTGTTTTCTGATGGCTATATCAACACTACGCAGATCGAGTGAATTAGCTGCCTCAGTATTGATGCACCCTACCTGGGCTTCCACACAGGGCTAGAACTGACAAATTCCATAAGACGCAAGAGTAGCAATGACTCGTGGAGTGGATTGTACATGCTATTAAACTGCCCTACAAGTTGAAGGGCTTGCAGCTTGTTGGTCCAGTAACAGCTAAGTCGATGTGCAGTGCATCGAAGTCCGTATCTTTAGCAGGGGATTGTCGATCCCCTGCTAATATATTTATATTTGGTGTTGTTCCCCGCCTCGATCTAGATGGAGAGGCGGGTTAGAAATGAAATAAATAAATATGTAAGGCAGCTATTTGGTATAAGTCCTTTAACTTCATTACATGCTACCACTTGATTGTTTGTACCAGGACAAACTGGAATTTGGGGCAAGCAATTTCTTTGTCTTGTGAGGGAACATTGATCTACACCTACCCTCCACCAGGAATTTAGCTTGTTAATCGCCCATATGTGTGATGCACAGAGACCACGAAGAAGAAATGCAGGTTGCTTACCTGTAACCATAGTTCTTCGAGTGGTCATCTGTGCATTCACACAACCCACCCACCGTCCCCGCTTTGGTGTCGATGTAAATGTACTGTCGATACAGAGTGGTTTCTCTCCTAGTTATGGGGCCAGCAAGTCGGTCTCTTTGAACTGAGGAGAAAGGCGGGAACATGGAGTCAGTAGACAGTGGGGGAGGGGTTCCCGCCAAAAACGTTTGCCTTAGCTATAGAAGTTTCCGAAACAGGCTCCACGCAGGCGCAGAGCCCATATGTGTGAATGCACAGATGACCACTCGAAGAACTATGGTTACAGGTAAGCAACCTGCATTTACAGTTTACTGTCTTGTACACACATTAGTCTGAAAAGTGTATGGCAACATCAGCACTTCTTCTACAAGACAAAATATGTGGAACTGGAAGCTGCACCATTATTGAAATAAAATAGCTGTTTGTTTCTGTCTCTTTTAGTGTCTGCCTCCCCGCAGATGAGACTGGTTCTAGAGAGGGTGTGCAGTACTCTGCTGAGCCTGCAGGAGGAGCTCAATGATCTGGATCGTGCCGCAGGTGATGGGGACTGTGGCAGCACACACGCACGAGCTGCCAGAGGTTAGTTCTCTTCCAACAACTCCCCTGCTATTCCTTAAGCACTTAGGCTGAGACTATGTTCCATTATAGCCTTGTGGGTTGGGAGATATTTATTGAAAGTGTGCCACTTTCCCAAAGTTCAGCACTGCCTTGCAGAAATCATTGAGCTTTTCTTCTTACTACCTCTGCGTTGAAGGATTACATATACCCTTAATGGTGTGTTGGTAACGTGTTGGGCTCAAGTAGAGCAAAGAATGTTCTGAAAGGTGCTAAATTCCTGTTCAGGAGAGGAAGATCAGACTCATTGACATATGTGAAATGGCTTTCTGGTGTTTTCCCCCCTTGCTAAAAGGCTCCACAGGGATGCCAATGACTGAATATGGTGTGTGTGTGTAAAGCTGTACACTTCTGAACTGAAAAATATTGATCTTTTTACTTGGTGCTGCAAACTACCATACAAGGGAGATATGTCAGCACAATTGTTTTGCAAAACAAGCTCAGTCTGTACTTTTGTTCATTATTATTATTATTTGCAGTGATAGCAAAACAAAACAAAAAAGGAGATGGGAAACTACAAACATCTATACTAATAGAAGGAACGTAACAAAAAACTCATATCCATTCACAATAACTATTAACAACATTATTAATTTTTAAAAATTGAGAGACAGAAAAAAGATTCCACACTTCTCTTTCAAATCTATATCAATCAATATAAGCAGGCAATATATCTAAAGAAGCATTCAGATGCAATTGATGACTGTAGGATATGTATTCAAATGCAGCAAGAGCAGTAAGATCTCCAGATTGAGTAATAGGTGGTGGGTGTCCACATCACATGAATATAATTTTAAAATGCTGAGTATCTGCAATTATCACAGCATTTTCAAGAATAAAATTTATGTTGGCAGAAAAAAGCTGCTACAGGGCATGCCCACAAGCATCTTGTAGAGCTATCCAGCTTCTTTTTAACCAGCCTCTATTGTCTCCAACATACATGAAACATCTTTGTTGTTGTTGTTGAATCAACCTCAATTTTAAATCTACAGAACTAAAACATTTGTAAGCCAAAGCAAATTTCCATTGGTTAGGTTCTATAGAGCATTCCAATTTCCTATTCCATTCCAGTATACTGAACTCCCACTTTATTACATTCCAAAGGTTGTTTATAAACAACTATTGTAGACTTAGTTTTCTGTAAAGATCTAATTCCTCCAGCAATATAGGAGATGTTGAAGCTCTCGTTGCCAGTGGCCTAGATATAGACACCAAAAGGTGCTGTAATTGAATATATTATCTCCCAACACTAGATGATATCTGCACAGCAGTACTAAAATGGTAAAAATGCTTCACCCAAACCTGTTAACTGATCTATTTTCAAGTCAAGATTCCCTCATAAAGTTAATTTAGCATGAGAATATGGATCAATCTGCAGCTGATGTGACATTATGTGCCTTGTCTCTCTAGCCACCGATATGGCAGGTAGAGCCATTCCTTTCTTTTTAATGTGCCTAGATCTGAATGCCATCTAGCTGAAAAGAGGTGCCAATTAGTTTGACTCCAAAACAACTCATGGGCTCAATTCGGACGACACAATAAACAACTGGTGTGGGGAAAACAATTGTCAGTTGTTTTGACTATTGTGTCATCCGAATGCTGCCATAGTCAACTCAGCGCTGATCCTCATCCACACCACAGTTGATTATTTATTACCATGTTGTATGGGGAGTGCCCCCTAGGGTTAGGGTAGGATTAGTCAACCCACCATTGACTATCGTGTCGTCCGAATTGAGCCATGGAGTATTAAATGAAAAAATTATCTTCCAGTCATTGACAAGAGATAACAGATAAGCCTTATGTTATAAACTAAGATATAGAAATTTTAATTTCCCCTCCCTAATAGGCAACTGCATCCTCCTAAGCAAAAACTGGGAAAGCGGTGGGACCCCGTAAGTAAAACAAAATGCTGCATAGAAAATTTTAAAAATACGGTTGGAGATTATATAAAGAAATATTACATAATGCATAAATTACCTATGGTAAGACATTCATCTTAAGTATATTAACCTTACCCCAAGTTCTTAAGTGATGCCCAACTTTCAAAATCAAAAGATATTTCTGTATCCATACACTTAAATTCAGTTTAGAAACAGTTAAGAAATATTTCTAGGCATCTGTGTTCCAAGATATGTTATAACTACTGGACACCAGCAGAATTGCCATTTAGTAACTACAGAATTGCCATTTTTAATACCACCTATTGGCATTAATTCAGATTTTGACAATTGATAGTATAGTCTGAAACGATACCAAAGGTATCAATTAATCTGATTAATTTTGGCATAGAAGACTACTGATAAATAATAATGAATCATCGGTATATAAAACCATTTTATATTCAACCTATTCACGCACAAAACCATAAATTTTTCTGTTCTGACTAATTGCACACGCCAAGGGTTCCAAGCACAAATCAAATCTCAAGGGAGAACGAGGACAGCCCTGTCTTTTATCATCACTTGTGACATAGGAGAGCGATATAAAATTCAAATCCAGCTTTGAAAATTCCTGTGGAAAGCCACAAACATAAACTGCTCAGACCGTACCTTTCTGTTAGCTCTTTCTGATACTTATGCTGCTGAAATAATGTAATTTATTTTAGAATTAATGAGTCCTAACTGGAAAATTGTCATCTCGTAACTAGTCAGTATTGTTTCCCCAGCAATCCAGGAATGGCTGAATACAAGACCTTTACCGGCGCACCCATCTCAGCTGCTCTCTGCTCTTGCAAAGTTGTTGCTGGAGAAGATGGGGGGTTCCTCGGGGGCGGTGAGTATTGGACAGGTGGATTGTGCACCTTGCTTAAGATGTTCCTCACTTGCTATTAGCTGAAGCAAATGGTACTGCTGGATTTGGTGTGTGTAGTGGGGGAGAGACCAATGGGTTTGGAATAAATGACAAATAAGCCTTTTTATTGCTTGTTTAAGATGTCCCTAAATGTGTGAGAGTATGAAAATGTAAGAATATGGCTCTTACTTGGGAAAGGGTGCAAGATTAAAACATTCTGATTTACAGCTGATAAGACCATTTGAAACCTAATATGCACTTTACATATAGAACTGGGAGCTTCCTAGCTGTAAGAATGGCACTGAGCCTAGGGATGAAAGATTGTTTATAGTGCAGTAGTATTCTTTGTTATCTTTAAGAAATGCTCTCTCTATATGTGCAGGTTTTAAATTTCATATTTATGCAATATAATGTATAGAGTCAGCAGAGACCCTTAATATAGCGTAATGAAGACTTTACTAAATTGAAGGAAACATTGTAGTAAGGAATTAGATACATATGATAGTTTCAAACTACACTGGAACAGTTTTCACTGAAAAAGTTCAGTGCAATCCTATAAATCTCTACTCAGAGATATGGCCCACGGAGTTCAGTGGGACTTTCTCCCAGTAAAGGGGTGGAAAACATTTTTCAGCCCAAGGGCCACAATGACTTTGAGCAAACACGTTAACAGTGGGCGGATCGACAGCCCAAGTAAGCAGGTCTACCTGCACTGCTGGCATGTGGCCCCCTGGCAAGCTTGTCCCCATGAAGGTGCACACACACAATACTCACCCCATTTTTTTCTCCCCCTCCTCCCTCTCTCTCTCTCTCTCTCTCTCTCTCTCTCTCTCTAACACTCACACTCCATTCACCGCATTATATATACAGAGAGAAGTGAACTCCATGAGAATTTTGCTGCCTTTCCCTGCGGTGCATGAAGGAAGCACCTGAGTCAGCAGGCACTTGAAGGAGCCACTCCTCCAGGTGCCATCCGACTCCCTTTCTTCGTTCCACTCTCAGCATGAAGAAAAGACAAAATGGGCCATGGTAGGGGCTTGGGGCAGAGTCTTGCATCCTGACATCATCCTACTCACTGGGTTAGTCTGGAGGGGCCATTTCTGCCTTAGCATCCAACTCACTTTGACATGCCTGGTTAAAATATTATACCTAGGAGTGAGTGGGAGAGAAAATTTTAATATGTTAAACAGAAATGCTACATTAGATGCTTGTATTACTAACCTAGACTCGGTCAAGGATGGAATGCCTTCATATTTCCTTACAGCTCTATGGACTGTTTCTGACAGCAGCTGCTCAACCCCTACAGAGTGATGATGATGTGGCAGCCTGGTCAATAGCCATGGATACTGGCATTAATGCCATGATGCAGTGAGTGTGACCCTCATATAGCTGTAGCACAATCATTTTAAGTGATGTGTGCTCCTTTAGTACTGCTATCCTTGCTACATGAGAGAGGGTCAGCACATTTGTAACACAATCATTCTGTTATTGCAGAACAATAAACTGAGATTCTGATAAATCCTGAGTTATTGTGAATGAGCTGCATGTTGGTGCTCACAGCTTGTTTACTCCTTCTTGGTTTCTCCTGCTAGTGCAAATGGTTAAACTGACCAGAGCTGAAAACGTACTGTGATACCTAAACCTGGGATCTTGGTTTGTTGCTCCCAAACAAGACACGATTCATAAGCCAAGAATGAACCGGCTGTTTTGTAAAGGGCACAACAAACCAATATCCTGGGTTCAAACCTTATGTTAAGCTTTTGAATTCTGGCTTGTTTAGCCATCCGTGCTTGTAGGAGGAACCAAGCAAGAACAAACAGGCATACCAGGATGCTTTGTGAATGCAGTCAGTGTCTGCAAGTTTTGGGGTGGGGTGCACACCTAAAATCTATGCTAACAACTGTTTACTCTGACAGGTATGGAGGAGCTGCACCTGGAGATAGAACCATGGTGAGTAATGTACCCTAATGTTGTCTTTCATTAGTTTCCTTTGCTAGGCAAAAGCAACAACACTCCTATTTTCCTGGCTTCACTTAGCATCCTGGTTTGCAAACTGTACAACGGCTACGTTAGAATGCTTCACACAGCTGCATATGCCAGGTGCTTGGTATGGATTGGGAGGAGCGAATATTTCCTGGGCATGTGGTGCACCAGCTAGAGGGCCAGAGAAGGAATGTTGCCATCATCTATAAGGATTCCACCTTCTTTACCAGGTCACCAGGTTGCGTTCTAGGTTGGAGTGTTTGTACCTGGCACTGAGTGTTTGTACCTGGCATTGCTGGTGTACCAGCCAATCCACTGTCCATTAGCCTCCCTGCCTGAGGTGGCCTTGGGTATGGTGCTGGAAAACACTTCTCCTGGGGTATTTCAATAGTCACATTAGGATCACTGTAGGCTGCCATGACAACAGCCATGGAGTTGTTTCAATATGTTATTGGCCCAAGATGCATTGCAGGACACACCCTTGAACTGGTATTTTCAACCAAGCAAGAGGCTGGTGATCTGGAATTGGGGGTGGTGTTTCTTTAACCCCATTGTCACAGTTGGAGCATTTCCTAGTGAAGTTTAAATTAATGGTAGCTTTCCTCCTCTGCATGGGTAATGAGGCCCATTAATGTTGGTCCACCCTCAGAGACTTATGAAAATTGATGGATTTCTGAATGCTGGAGTTGACACGATAGCTCCCAAGCATTCTCTCCAGCATTGTACAGCCTGACTTGCTCCTTAGTTTACTAGAGAGATGAAAGCGATGAAAGATGTTGGACAAACATTAGAATGCAAATGGTGCAAGTCTCCGAGTAAATAGAACTGGACACAGTACGACCACATTATGCCTACTTTGTGGCTGTGAAGGCAGCAAAGGAACTTTACTTCTCCACTTCCATTGCTTCCTTTGGTAGCCACCTGTCAGAGCTTTTTTTAAGTGGTTATGATTTATTACATCTGGATCCTGAGACGGTTATGTTGGAACCTACAAAGGCTTGTGGGTCCCTGGTCGACAGCAGGTTGGCCACTTTGTGAACAGAGTGCTGGACTAGATGTTCTGATCCAGCATGGCTCTTCTTATGTTCTTATGGCCTGCTCTGACCTTGATGTTATTTTTTATAAAGTTCTGTGGAGGTGGCCAGAGCACCGACTGGTCCAGTTTTATAGGATCAATTTCAATTGATGTGGCCTGATGTATAAAAGGTGCATGGAGAGGCTTGTTCAACTGCTGTATTCTTGACCTGTGCTCTTCTTGGCATGTTAGATCAAGTTGATGGGGACTGATTGATTTAAGAAATTATTAATGCCTCATTGTGGGAGGGAGCGGTCCCAGCCTCCTTGAAGGAAGCAGTTATGAAGTCACTTAATATTTCCTGTAAGAAATCTTCACTGGACCCAAAAGATTGCAATAAGTATTGCCCAATTATGAATGTCCCCTTTTTGAGAAAAGTGTTCAAGAGGGTGATGGCAGTCCAACTCCAAGCACTGTTGGATGAAATGGATTATCTATCTGGTAATCAGTTTCATCCATTAGCAACGTTTAGTACAGGTGCTAGTAACCTCAGGACTGGATTACTGCAACGCACTCCCTTAAGGTTAGTCCAGAAACTGCAGTTAGTGCAGAATGTAGCAGCTCTGCTGTTGTCAGGAGCTGCCCCTTTTCAGTATGTAACACCTTTACTGAGGGAACTGTACGGCCTGCCTATCTATTACTGGGCCAGGTTTAAGGGTTTTTTATTGTTATATAAAGCCCTAAACAACTTGGGCCAGGTATTAGAGAGAGTGCCTTTCTCCCTTACAAGCCTGCCCAATCACTGAGGTATCAGATAAGGCATTCCTGGTGGTCCACTCAGAGTAAAGCTTTCAGTGTATTGGCTCCCTGCCTATGGAACTCTCTATCTGTTCATGTTAGGCAGGCACCGACGATTTTCTTTGACACCTGTTAAAGACATATTTATTTAAACAAGGCTTCCCTGATTGAGCAGACATGTTTTATTGTTATAATCTGACCTTAAATTATTTTCTGTATTTGTTTCTGTTTTCTTGTTTATTGTTCACTGCTCAGAAATCCTGTTGGATATATAGCAGTATATATATTTTTTAAAAATAAATCTGAACCCATTTCAATCTGGGTATAGCCCAGGGATTGGCACTGAAACAGCTTTGGTCGCTGTAATGGATGACCTCTTTTGGGAGAGAACCTGTATTGATTCTCCTTGATTTCTTTTGATACTATCTCTCATAGTATCTTGTTATACCCACTCTGTGGGTTAGGATTGGGGGCTTCAATGTTATCATGGCCCCACTGGTATCTGCAGGGTCTGTTTCAGAAGGTAGCACTGGGAATTATTACCAGAGACTGTGGCATTTGAGCTGTGGAGTCCCTGAAGGTTCCATCTTATCACCCCTTGCTCTTTAACATCTGTATGAAGTTGCTGAGTAAGGTTGTCCTGGGATTTGGAGTGATGTGTCATCAGTATGCTGATGACACCCAACTCTATTTCTCTTTGTCACCAGATTCAGGTGAGGCTGTGGAGGTTTGAACTGTTGTCTGGACTCAGTAATGGGATGGATAAGAGACAATACATAATACATTGAAGCTGAATCCTGACACAACAGAGGCACTGTGGGTAGGTTGGTCCTGGAAGTTGGTGTACTACCTATTCTGAATAGGGTTGCATCCTCCCTGAGGAAGCAGGTGCACAGCTTGGGGGTGTTCTTGAATCCAACAATGTCTTTTGAGGCCCAACTGTCCTCAGTGGCTTGTAGCACCTTTTGCCATCTTCATCTGGTTCATCAGCGGTGCCATTTCCAGGATAGGGATAGGCTGACTACAGTAATCCATGCTCTAGTAACCTCCAGGTAGGATGACTGCCCTTGAAAACAATCTGGAAGCTTCAATAATAAAGAATTTGATTGCCAGAATTCTGGCTGGTTTGCCTAGGTGGAGCCGTATTACCTTAGTTGTTAAGGAGCTACATTGACTGCCTTGCCAAGCCCAATTCAAGGTGCTGGTGTTTATTTATTTATAGATCCCTAGCTAGTTTGGGGCCCAAATATCTAAAAGAATGCCTCAGCTGATGGGCAGTATAAAAATGTAATAAATATCAATCTATCCTTGCATTAAGATAATCAGAAGAGGCCCTTCTCTGTACTCTTCTCATAAGAGAAGTATATTTAACATGTGTAAAACAGGGCCTTCTCCATGGTGGCGCCCCAAATCTAGAATGCCCTCTCACGGAAGTTCAGCCTATCACCACCACTGTACTCTTTTCGGTGCCTGGAGAAAACCTTTTTATTTGCATAGGCATTTTAAAACTTTCATTTTTTTGTAATTTTAGATGTAAGTTTGTTTTTACCTAGCTGAAATAGTTTATGCCTTGGATTTTTTTAATGGTTAAATTTTAGATTTCTATTGTGTTGTATTTTAGGGTGTTTTGTGTACACCACCTGAAATACCTTTTGGGATGAAGGTGCAGTTTATAAGTTTTTCAATAAATAATATTGTCGGTTTAATTATTTTTGTCTCTTGGCTAGCTGGATTCACTCTGCGCTGCTGCTGAAGAATTCAAAGCTCTGAACAACCCTAAGGCTAATCCAATGCAGGTTCTGGCCAAAGCTGTACAAGTGAGTTTATCAACGCAAAAATAAACACTTTTGTATATTTGGAGAAGATAACATGAGTTTGTTAAGCAAGTTTTTTCAGGCTATATATGTGTATTGGCAATCCAGGAGCTGTAGCTCTATGTGTTCTTTCAATGGCAAGTCACCGGGGTCCCCTCCACAAGGATTCGCTTTTGCACCCGGTTAGGAGATTATGCGCACTATCGCTGAAGCGCCTTTACGCCTAATACCTCTGCACGAGAGGCGGCAACAAAAGGCGCTCCCCTTGCCTCCCCGCCGCCGCTCCTCGCGAGTCGCGGCGGGCTCGAGCTGCCGAACTGTCCCTTCCGCTCGCTGCGCCCTCCTTGGCGGGGACTTTTCGGGTGGGGAGAAGCAGTGATGGGGAAATGCCGGGGGGGGCATGGGGGGAAGGCGGCGTCCCGGCGCGCTTGGCCTTCCTCCTCCTCCTCCCGCGGCATCCCAGCGCTCCGTGCCTCTGACTGCGGGAAATCGGCTGAGGAGACGGCGGCGCTGCAGAGTGCCTTTCCGGTGATGGGAGGGGGCTGCCGGCCCCGTCCATGATACTAGCAATCAGACCCACCCCCACCCCAAAAAGGGAGCAGGGAGGGAGGAAACAAAGCCAGGAGCTGGGGGTGGGTCTGATTGCTAGTATCCGAAGCTGCTTCTTGGCAGGGGAATGGAGGGGAGAGAGAACGGGAGAAAGCAGACAGAGCAGTTGGCAGAGGCACCCGGCTTTGCCTGAAATTGTAAACTGACGCGACCAAAGGCGGAGAAGGGGTGAGATCTGACAATAGAGGGAGGAGGAGGAGCCGCCTCCGCGGGCACCAGCCTTTTCCTTCTGCTCGCCGGAGCAGCTGCCCCCTCCCATCAAAATGTGCTTTAATGGACGGAGCAAAAAAACCTCGCTATTTAACGCGCATTCGATAACGCGCACAATCGGGGAGATAACGCGCCTCTACGCCCCATTTGCGCTCCGCTGGTATAGAGGTAAATTTTTTAATGAGACTTCAAAGAGCATTAAACCTCTCTTGTAGAGGCACCCTGGGTCTGTGAGTTAAGATTTCAGCCATTTGCAATACTGTTGGAGAGTTTTGCTTTTGGAATCCAATAAAAAACCCAAACACGTAAATTCATTCGAAACAATCCTGCAGTAGTTTGTTCAAAACATGAAGGCTGAAGGGCATAGCAGAAAGAGTGAGGTCTAGAATCCAAATGCTGTCTCAGTTTCAAATTGAGAAGCACGTGAAAGCTTCTGCTAGTCCTATCTTCTCCTACATCCTTGCAGGTGATGAGTACATACCTATTTGCACTGCACTCATTTTCTGCTCCTTTTGCAGGAGGCAAAGACTGCTGCTGAATCTACAAAGAACATGGAAGCTGGTGCAGGCAGAGCCAGTTACATCAGCTCAGCCCGTCTAGAGCAGCCAGACCCTGGTGCTGTAGCAGTTGCAGCCATTCTTCGTGCAGTATTGGAAGGATTACAGGCTAAAGCAGTGTAATATAGTGGCATCACCTTCCCCAATTTGGACCATAATCCAGTACTGTTCTTCCTCCTCTATGTAGGCTCTCTATTTGAATCACAGTACCTTCAAAATGACAAGGTGTTCCTACTGTAACTTAACTCTTAACACTGCTTGCCTAAGAGCCCTATAACCTCATACATGAGAACAGACCTGTGCTTTATGTTCTTTGTTTTGTTTGGGGATCAATACGTTTCCTCATGCTTCGTGAATTTTGGCTATAAAAGAGCCCTATCTTTTTGGAGTTGCTTGTATGTCTCTCTCCTACATCCTAAATTGTAAAAGTACCTCCCTATGTATGTATTGTTGAATATCTTTGCTTAAAGCTGTGTATAGTATATTTAAAAATACTATAACATAGTGTTCTTCACTGCAAAGCTCAAGGGCCACTGGCAGCTCCCAATCACCTCAAATACACCTCTTTGTTTCTCTCTCTCTCTCTCTCTCTCTCTCTCTCTCTCTCTCTCTCTCTCATTAATTCACATTCTCTTTTTGTAGCATCGGCTCACTTTCAGCAGGGACTCCAGCTTTGCTTTGTTTGTTTTAGTAGTGGGCTGGCTGCTGTGATCTGAGCTCCTGGAGGAGGTAGGTAGGAGACCTGCTACTTGTCTGTAAGATGGAGGGAGAACATAAGAGCAATCATATAGCCTTTTGCCACCTGAGAAGCCCAGGTGGCAAAAGGCAGTATGATTGGCTAGCTGTAGCCATGCACTGTACTGGTGGTGGTGGAGAAATTCAATGCAGGAGTGAATGAGAGCAATGTCTACCTGTGCTGGGAAATTTTGCAGTACTGAGAATAGCAAAGCAATCTCAGTGATGAGAAAAAGATCCATCCCAAAGATCAAGAATGAGCCTGTTGGAATTTGTCAACCTGGTGACTGACAAGCCTTGCTGGAATAATGACCAGGGGATATGGAGGAAAGTTCCAAAAAGACAAGTCCAGTGTGCAGCATCACCACTTGACCAGGAAAGAGGAGAAGAGTGGGGGGGGGGGGGGGGATACCCTGCCCAGGGAAGGCCAGCAATTGGCATAGCTGGTGCTGCCTAGAGCCAAAGTGGCTCTGGCTAGAAAAATACCAAAGATTAATTTGTATGGTAGCTTTGAATAGTTTTTATTCAGCTGTGAAAAGGCTTCTCAGTACCCCTCTAGATGATGAGACCAGGATATCTACCTAAAATACTTCCCAGACAATACTTGTGATCTAGAATATTCTTCTGAAAAAACTGGAGTAGGTGAATCTAGTATTGAAAATAGCCAGCATGATTAAAACTCTGATAATGGTTATAAGAAAGCTGCTTCTTCAAGAACAGAACACCACTAAAATACCAGTTGGTAGCACTTTTATGCCCTGCTTGTTGGTTTTCCAGAAGCATCTGCTCTGGCTGGCCTCTTAAGGCAAACAGGATGCTGGACTAGATGGACCCTTAGTCTGATCCAGTGGGCTGCTGTTTATTCTTAGAGGGCCACATGTAGACCTGTGCTTTCAGCATTCAGGAGCAATAAGCAAGCATATTAAGCAACTAAGTGTTCTACTGTGTATATCACAGCTTTTACAGAAGTGTAGGCCTCCTTTAACCCTGTGTTTTTTATATGGACTCTGAAAAGAATGCTACTGTGTCTAAACGATAGCACAGTTGATACGAGGCAAATCTCATTCAAGATGGCATGCAATAATGCTCTGTCTCAGGATACAACCTGTCTCACCTCAGGTGGTGGTGGTTTCCAGAGGAGGGTCTCCATAGATGACCTTGGCATCAATGCAGCAACTAAGTAAATAAATGTTATTTGCAGTGGCATGCGCGTTGCTACACGTACACCACATACTAGGGATGTGCATGGCTGAAATTATTGTATCGTCAACAGAAATTCTGATATAAAATAATTTCGGATCCGATCATATCAGGGGGTACCTGGATTTGATTGGATCCAAAATCCAATAAATATCGGAAGTTCCGATCCGATTATGGTGTTTTTCCCCATAGGTTTGCATTGGGGGAAAGAAAGCTTTCCCCCAATAACACTGGGCCAGCATGCACTCCCCCCACTCGCGCTCCTTACCCCCCGTTGCTGCCACCCCGTACTACTGCTAAACAGGCTTTCCAGCCTGTTCGTCAGTACATAGCCGCATCGAGTGATGTCGTCATCACTCGGCGCAGGTCTGTACTGACAAACAGGCCGGAAAGCCTGTTTAACAGTACTACGGACCACCGGCAGCAGGGAAGGTCGAAGGTAAGGAGCGTGAGTTGGGGGGAAGGGAGGGGTCCCCACTTACTTGCAGCCTTCCCCACTGCCCTCGGCTGCTTCCAGACTACTGAGAACTAGGCTTTGCGGCCTAGTTCTCAGTAGAGCAACGATGCTCTGGGTGACGTCATCACCCAGCGCATCGTCATTCCACTGAGAACTAGGCCGCAAAGTCTAGTTCTCAGTAATCCAGAAGCGGACGGCAGCGGGGAAGGCCGCAGGTAAGGAGCGTGAGTGGGGGGGGGAGGGAGGGCCAGCCCTAAACTGGCGGTCCGATAATCTGATATGTCCAATAGTTACCAGACATGGATTTCGGATCCGATCAGATAGGGCCTCCTTAGAAATGTATCGTTATTGTTAATCGGATGTCCGATAACGACCTTATTGGATCGTTATCGGACATCAGAACGATACAATACACATCCCTACCACATACTGCCCTATATTGTGCTGAGCTCTACATGTGCAATGAGCAAACATGTGCATGGGCAAAGGGCTGTAACTAGCATGTCTGCGCCTTTCTCCTCTTCCTTCACTGCAAAAAGCAGGTAGTGCCTATCCCATCAGCAAATTCAGGCACCAGACAAGATGTATAGGAATCTCAATCTGTCTTGATGCCATAGATGTATATGGTCAGCTTCCCTAGGCAACCTGGGGATTGGCAGCACACATTGGAATAAATGGTCATGAATGCCAATGCCTACAGTCAATTACTGAGTGGCATGCTCCCATTTACTGTCATGCACAGAGAAAGCAAACTGGTTCAGCTGTTTATTCCTTCAAGCCTCAGTGTGAGAGCAGAGCAGCCCGGCACACTGCAGCAGTGGTGGAGAGGTGAGCTCGCTGATATTTTTGCAAAATTAATTGCAAATTATTTAATTCAATGACAAGTCCAGCAGAGTATGTGTGATTATTGTATGTGAAAGGCCTGCCAGTAGCATCCATCAGCTAAGCAACAATTGAATCCAGACTAATAAAGCAGGTAAGAAAGCTTTTTGCCTTTTTTATTTTTGGCTATTTCATTTTTGTAGCTAGTGCTACTTTAAAAATCTTGCCTTGGGGTTTTGGCTATTTTTTAAATCTTACTTTGAAGTTTTGTTTTGAAATACCACTACCACCCCAAGTTTGATTTGCACTCCAGATGTTTATATTAACATGCATGCCTCAATTTCCCTATCCTGCACAGTGGATTGCTGATGAAGCAGAGAAATATGGAGTGCTTCAGTGTTATATGTGTTTCTGTGGTATGGCTGCTATGAACTCAAAGAATGCTTTTCTGGGTTACCGTGCCGATCTCTCCAACCGTAACATCATATCTGTCTATCTCTGTCTCTCTATATACACACACATGCACACACATATTACAGTGCAGACGTAAGCTTAAGTTTCTTACTGTGAAGTTGTGTTTTCCGCTCAGTTTCACCTTTCTGTGAAATAGATTTCTGCTACAGAGCAGAGAAATGTGGGCTCCACTCCACCAGCCCCAGTGGACATCAGCCACGGGTGCCTCTTCACGAGAGGTTTAATGCTCTTTGAAGTCTCATTAAAAAATTTACCTCCATGCCAGCGGAGCGCAAATGGGGCGTAGAGGCACGTTATCTCTCCGATTATGCGCATTATCGAATGCGCTTTAAATCGCGAGTTTTATTTTGCTCCGTCCGTTAAAGCGCATTTTGACTGTGTGAATATGCGCTTATGCGCATTAACTACTTGTAAACCGCATTTTGGACATCCATGAATGCGCTTCGCCGCCTCTCGTGCAGAGGGATTAGGCGTAAATGCGCTTCTGCGATTATGCGCATAATCGGCTAACCAGGCGCAAAAGCAAATCCTTGTAGAGGGGACCCACGACTGATTAATGCCCAAAGAGATGTCATATTAAGGCACAGTTCCCTGTTTCAGTTATAAGCAAAACTGCCACTTATATTAACTAAGATCAGCATACAAATGGAGGAGAGATGGAGGGAGGGTGTGGGCCCAACACGTTCCTGGCTTACTAAACTATGGTTTAGCAAGCCAAAAATGTCCAAACCAGACCATTGTGTTGTAATTGGTAGACATACTCCAGCAATTTCTTCTACCGAATGCACAACCAATGTGGAACAGAGTGGTTAAAAGTGCAGTAGCTGTGTTAGATGTATCCTATACAGATCTGCCTAAAAGAGGGGAAACAGTATTTGTCCCTTTCACATTTGAAAGCTACCACTTTAAAGCACATCAGAAATATGTAATTGTGCTTAATGGAGACAGAAATGGAACTTTAGAAACAGTATTAAGCTGGTCCTTTTAGTTAAGTAAGGAAAGTCTCACAGCTGAGAACTGGATACCCAAGGCAGCATTAGATAGGATAGCTCCATTTTTTCCCTTTTTATCCAGGAATAGAGAAGAGACCAAGGCAAGTCTCAGTAGCTAGCCAAGACAAGAAAGAACACCCTGCATTTTCTATTGCTTGATGCAAGGCTCACATAAAGCCAGTTATACATGAGAATTCTGGAACACACTTGAGAAAACATTTGCTTATTTTGAAAACATGGCAAGGATGAGTTTTAAAGACAATTGGAAGAGTAAAATGTCTTTAATTTCACCAAGTAACATGTGGTGGCTTCTGTTACTAATTCTTTGTATCAAGATTATTGCTTGTGAGAAACACCAGGCACCATATGCTTGAAATAGTTGTGCCAAAAACCATAACTTTCTCTGTTGACGTTTTAAGTATTATTCAGCCATAAATTTAATTTCATGCCAAGGACTAATATTTAATCAAGAAATCAGCTAACATGGCTTGCTTCAATATGGGGAACTTTTATGTGGTTAAACCATGGAGAAAGGTGCCTGTCTTTCATCTTCAGATGCTTCTGCCAGTATGATTGTTCATAGTTACAAGAATGACAGCCAGGAGAATGACTTAGCAAACAAAGATACAAAAGCTGGTGATAGATTACATGTCCATTCCATTATTATTTATGTCAGGCTAGCTGATGGTGAGCTGTTTGTTTCCCATGACAGCATTTGCAGGAATGCTGGAGAAGGGCTTGTGGTAAACAGCTTAAAAATAATTGGAGTATTCTCCTACATACCTGCACATCTGTGTATCTCATGCTGCGCTGGATTTCTAGAAAATGGAGAGATGTCTTCTCCCCACACACTCAAGAGAGGGCTATGTTAGTTTGCTACTGAAAAAAGTAGACTACAGCTTCAATCTTATACCTTTCCTGAGAGAAAGTCCTATAGAACCCAATGAGATTTACATCTGAGTAGACATGTATAGAATTGTACTGCATATCTTTGTAAAGAAACTCCCAATAATGCAGAATCAAGCGGTTAAAGCACAACAAGTATTTAGAGGAAAACAGCCCTCCCCCATACCAATAACATGAAAGGAGATTAGAAATCGTTCTGAATTAGCAATCTATTAAAAAGTAATTTCTTTAAATGTTTTCCAATATAAGAAAAAAGAAATCAGAAGCAGAGAGTAGCATATGTTAACATGGAAGATCTGTTAAGGAGTTCCACTTGAATGGAGCAGGTAACAACTTCAATCAAAATATACATGCAAAACAGTAATGAAAGATGGCTAAAAGTTGCCAAGTGGAAACTGCAGACAGATACAGGAAGTTAAGTCAAAGGGAAACTGGTTACAGATTAACACTTGTGTAGCACACATGCCCTGGCTGCTGTATGTATAAACAGCTTGCTGTTACTAGGGTGAAATTTCAGGAATAGCGCTACTAATAATTGCTTTCCCTCCATAAGCCAAAATCAGAACTGCAATTGACTCTGCACTATTGAAAATTTTGCACTTTTTCTGTGTAAAACTTGCTATGTTCCATCTACACCTGTGTGGGAGTGATGTAAGCCAGTGGGTTGGGGAAGGTCTGGGCAGCCATTTCCTTTGGGGTGGGGGACCCCATTTATTTAAATTAGCATCAAACCACATTCAGTTCAGCCTGATCACCTGACTGCTGCCAATGAAACCTCAAAAAACAAAAGTGCTACTGTTTCTTTTAGATTGGAAATTTAGATAAGTGTTTAATTAGAAGGGATAAATGTGCTTGTTGCTGAAATTGATTTGCATGTTGGGGGAGGCTGCAGCTGCAAACCTGGCTGGGGGTGAGCGAAGGCCTTCTATCCAACAATAAATTTGTTGCCTCAAGGGTCCTTGGTGGGGGATCAGCTGTTGCTCTCCACCAGCCAATCTTGTAGCTGCAGCTTTCTCTACCACCCCCACAGAAACCAATGTCTCCCATTTCTGTCGGCTTGCATGTGGAAGGGAAGGCCTAAAAATGGCTGATGGGAGTTAAGCACCCGTCTCTGTCAAAAACCCTGGAGGAACAGGGCCCTTGCTGAGGGAAAGGTGCCTCACCAACCATTTTCAGGGATACAATTTTTCTTTCCTGCACCCCCTGCAAATCAATGAAGACACTCTTTCCTGTAGTACATCTCCCCAGATTGAAGGAAGACTAACTATTTTAAGAAGGAAGTAAAAATTAACACAATTTCTGTAGGCGTAAGACAGCTTCGCACAACTCTTGTCTCCTTTTTCGGCAGAGCTTCGACTATAGGGCAGTATACAAATGTAATAAATAAAATAATAAATACATAAATAATAAAGGGACGGTCTCAACAAAGGGTCAGTGATGCATTCAAGCAAGTGAATCTGTTGCCACTCAGCACACTTTCAATACCTGCCTTTCCAGTTGGTGCCATTTTATCACTTCCATTTGTTTTATACTTATCTTTTAATGCTAAAAAGTTTATACAATAGCTCTTAAATAAAAACCCTTTATACTGCTCTTTAAAAAAAGTTTTCCCCTAAACCCATGGGGGAAAATACAGGAGGACAATGACTGGATGTCAGGGCATCATGTGGAGTCACTATAGAGAGAGTGGATGAAGTATGGAAACTCCACACGAAATGTCTAGTGAGGAAGCACCCACAGACTCAAACACCAGACAAATTACAAAGAATCATTTATTTTAGCAAATAATTTAGGTTTCTAGTGTGTCATGAAACCACACAAATCTAGGAATCTCTTATAATGGCACATCACCCAGTAAGCCATAGGTTGTTCAGAGGTGGCTAAATGCCCAGCAGCCCACATTAGCGAGAACATTTCAAGACAGCAAAAGCAAAGCTATCAAAAGAACAGACCCAGAACACTTGTTGCCAGAACAGCGTCTCTTACTGCACTGATTCAAGATTCAAGACACTAATTCCCATGTTGAAGACACTAGTGAGCCAGGCTGCACATCTCGGTGGAGAAGTGGCCATCACACCACTGCTTGGAGCGTCACACAGCTGCTTCATAACACTTCATCTGGCTTCCTGTAGCAAAGGCTGTAATGGAAGCAGACCAGGAGAAAAATCTCACTAAAAGTGTCTTCTGTGAGCTTACCCTTTCTCTGTTTAAATGATAAAAATCTCTGGGAGCTCATTCCATATGGCAGCCTTTCCCAACCTGGCACCATCTAGATGTGTTGGGACTGCAATTCCCATGATCTGGCTGGGGGATTATGAGAATCAGTCCAACACAAATATGGTACCAGGTTGCCGTATAGCCTTTGCATGATTTTCCCTGCCATCATGCATAGAAAATTCAGACTAGGCCCACAGGACTTGGTTTATATGTGCCCTCATAACACGCTCTCCAGTACAGGTGGTTCCTTTTGCCAGGCTTGAACTCCATATCCCTCCATTATCCTTACACATGTCCCATAGCTTCCATGAGTGGCCTATTTCTTCAACAGATCCTCCTTGCAATATAATCCCCAGAGGGGATGGAGAAGGAAACTGAACTGTCAGGAACCTGTCATGCCTTTTAAAAAATTCTCAGGAATTCACCCCATTTCTTTTCTAGTTTAGTATCTGTTTACAGCAGTCAGAACTTTGCAAGTTACAGAAAGTGATTTGGGACATTACAGTTCTTTGATACCCAACCCCAGTTTCAATTTATTAAATGCTTTGTGGCTCAAGCTCCCTTCTAAATTAACTTTAGTTGTAAATTCTCAGAAGGGCATTGTTCATTCTCCTACCCCTAGAAGCTATATATGTATTCCCTAGCAAGTACAAACACCACCTGTTTACTGAAATCTCAGAGTTGCAATGTGCTTCATTATCTGCCTGGTACCATTCACTCCTATGTCATTTTGCTTGGAGGCTACATGAAGTTACATATTTTGTTTCTATATTTTCTCAGTTGTAACAACACATTCACATACTAGACTGGGCTCAACATTTCAGGCAGGCTTGAAAGTTATGTGGACAATGCCTGGTGAAGTCTCAGAAGCCAGGATGACTGAATAAGATTCCCAGGAGGGTCAGCTAGCTGAGTTTCAGCACCTTGTTCCATGATTAGCAGAAGCAAAATAAAGTTATGCAAAATAAGGATATTCAAATTTGCTTGGTTAATATGTTGCAGAATTCAGCTTTTCATTGTGCGGTTTTTTGATGTTTAGTAGTGGGTAGGCATAGTTCTGCTTATCATGAAGTAATCCACTGGGATAGTGATTCCATGGGACCAGCTAAGCTTTCGATTCTTACTGCCTTACCAGGTTTATGCCCATCTATTCGGAATTTCCCCAGTTTCCCTTTTATCTCCAGAAAACATCTCAGCTTTCCCCCTACCACCTTGCTCTGCCCAGCTTGCAGTTCAAAACCACTGAGTTGGATCCAACAGTGCAGTAGAAGGTAAACTACTGGCAACACAGTTTTCCCCTCCTACCTGCATGCTCCCAAATCTATTCTGGAGGAACAGTGGACCCTCTGGAGGGCATGCACAGGGAAGAGAGTGGGGAAATCCTGTTGCATGAGCAGAAGTCCACTCATACAATGTTGGACCCAACCCACTGTTCTCACTCCTACAGTCTGTGACCTGGTTCATACATAACGACACCTCAAGAGTACAGGTTGAGCATGAATCATGAGTTGTCATTATGTGCAAACCTTTCACTGGGTTGTTAAGAATGAACAACCCAACAACAAACTGTGGGTTCTCTTCCTGGGTTGTTCTTGGTTAACAACCCGTAATTAAACCATAGTGCTAGGTTTGCACACAATGTCAACCCATACTCTGGGTTGCCATTACGTGC
Organism: Anniella stebbinsi; assembly: GCA_029215795.1. Lineage (NCBI taxonomy): Eukaryota > Metazoa > Chordata > Lepidosauria > Squamata > Anniellidae > Anniella > Anniella stebbinsi. Next base: position 263,181,021 of record JARDYH010000001.1, read on the forward strand.
AAACCAAGCCATTGAAGAGCACTTTACTATTAAATAAATTCTCTTTCATACATACACCTCCTTTGCTCAAGCTAGTCCACATTGCCACTCAAACTCTCCAGCCATGAGCTTCAAGGTAGCATAATTCCTCACCTCTTGGGTGTCCTGTGAATCCACATCTGGACGTTTCCATGCTGTTGTGGCAAGAGCCCACAGCACCAACAGCCCAAAGACCAGGATCAGCATCCCCAGGATGTTGGCAAACCAAGCCTCAGCAGGAAGCTTGGAGTACGGTGTTGATGTATTTGTTCTAAGGGAACAAACAAAATGCAAGTTTCATGAAAGACTGGTAGCAGTTCACACACTTCCCCAGAAACCCATAAATGAGGAAATACTGGGCAGTGCTAAAAATCTCTTAAAACATATAACCCCTTCCTTTATCACAGTGGTATTTAAGCTCTTTCAGGCAGAGGGATGAATTTTGTCTCAGAGAAGCTCTCAGGGGCCACATTCCAGTGGAGGACAGGACTGAAGGCCAAAGGGTCAGAGCTGAGCCAGGGAAAAACAATTGCTGTGGGAAGGATAACAGCAACCTCTCAGGTGCCCGATTGTCTTTAGGGACATTTCCCTTCTGTGTTTCTAAGAGCTACTGTTGCTTTCAAAATTTATAACAATTCATGGCTATCTGGACCAGGATGAACAGTTCCCTTTAGTTAACCTTTCTGGACTGAAACTGGTTACACCAGGGGTGGGCAGAAGTTGGATCACCAGATGTTTTGGACTTCAACTCCCAGAAGCTTCCGCCAACACGACCAATAGTCAGGAAGGTTGGAAATCGAAGTCTAAAATTTATGGTGAGCTACTTTGTGCTCCCCCCACCCAGGTTAAGCTCCCCCCACTGCAGCTTTCCCTCTATAGTGTCTCATTTTTCCCACCCATTAGTTGTTACTGTGGGACACTGACACTCTTCAGTCTAAATGATCACCAGCTATTTTCTCTGTGCTCCTTTTAGTATCACTGGCTATTTGCTCATCCAGATCAACACTCCCACCCCACCCACAAGTTCCACTACTCACAATCTGAAGAATAGCTTTTCATTGATACCCGAGATGCAGGCTGCCACAACCAAAGACAGGATGGCAGAGCCAAAGAAGACATGGATGGGCTTGTAGAGGGCTCGGAACCAGGTAGGGGCCCAAGGCAACAGGAAAGATGCAAACCCCATTAGCCACTGGATAGGAGAGAGAAGGATTCGGAAACCTTTCACAACATGGTATCTGCATTGAGACGGTTAAACTTATTCATGTGTGTTCTGCAGAGCAAAGCAAGTAGTATGGCAACTGGACTTGCAGAAGTATTATTCCTCACATTTCAGAACTTTATAATTAAGTTATCAAAGCAACTAGAGCTCAGAACAGCAACCAATGATCAGTTTATTTCATTTTTTAAAGATTGTTTTGTTGTCTTTGGTGAAGACAGAGTATGTACCATTTTAAATAAATCAAAATAAATTGTTTGAAACAGGCTTAAACATCATGTGCATGCACAGTGAAGGGTCAACTTGGATCTCTGAGAATAGATGACCAAAAGGGACCTCAATACTTGTGAAGACAAATTAAGGCACAATCCTATGCATGTATAGACAGAAAAACTTTCTACAACTCCCAGCATGACCAAGCCAGCCATGCTTGCTGCAGCACACTGAAAGCTGTACGATTTTTTTCTGTCTAAGCATACATGGAATTTGCCCTTACTCACTTGCTCAGAAAACAAAAAATGCTCGGCAGCAGGTTTAAGATAAAAAGTATCTCCTTTTGCAATGCATAATCAATATGTATAATACACTGCCGCAAGATACCACAAAGACTCAAATGGAATGATTAGGTTTTCAAAACTTTAAAATTAATTCAGTAAGGTTAAACCCATAGGTGGTCATTAGCCCAATAACAGGAAAGCAATCTCCACGTTGTAGACCCACTCACCCACAAAGAGACAGAATGAAAATTTCTGGCCATCCGGTGCTGGGGACAAATGGGACGAATATCAAATATGCTGTTTGGCTTCAGGGGAAGCTCAGAAACTTATGACCAGACAGAAAATTGAGCTACCTAGACCATAAGAAGCTGCTTTATACCGAGTCAAACTACCAATCAATTTAACTCACTGCTGTCGACACCTGGTGTAGGCAACCTGTTTTGGCCCATGGGCACGTTTGGCAATTTGAGAGTCAGTCCCAAACATCACCACAAAATAGCTGCCATCGCCGCCTGCCATCTTCATTGCCCTAGACTGTCTCTGAGCCCCACTGTGTAGCTCAGAGGCATTCATGGGAAATGGAGAGAGCAGCCGCTGGAGGCCCTCATTTTGCTTTGAACAATTCCCAGTTGCCATGTTCATTTTTTTAAAATCAGGAGGAATAGGGAACATAGAAATGTGTCCAGGGACTGCTGCAGACAGAAAGCCAAAGGCCGTGGCCAACACTGACTGGCAGCCAGTGGTGGCTGCGATTCCATGCTGAGTTTCAGTCAGAACCAGCCAGAACTCTAAAGGAGCTATCCATTGTGCTGATCCCTATCCCCAAACTGCATTAAGCACCTTGGAGAGCTCATTTAGAGTTCTGGCTGGTTTTGACTGAAAACAAGAGATGGAATCATAGCACCACCAAAATTGGAGCCACCAGCCTCCACTGCTGGCAGCAGCTCTCCAGGGTCTTTCCCAGCCCTATTTGGAGATGCCAGGGACCATCAGCATGCTAAGCAGGCGCCTTATCACTGAGCTGCAACCCTTATTTCAACCTTTATGCTGTTAATTGCTGTTTTAGTGGAAGTTATTTGGGTCTTCATATTGTACGGATAAGGGGCTGGATACTATCCTTTTAAGTGTTACCGATTATGTTTGTCCAATACCTCAAGTTCCCTTTTGGGAAAATAAGTGGTGGATATAAGTTTTCAAAATATAAATATAAATGCAGTTCTGAGGTTCTTACTCACCTGGCAGGAGAAGAGCAACACAGCTGATAGCCCCAGCCAGCTGTGTAGCGAGTACATGTTGGGGATCTCATGCTTGTTGTGAAACTCAAAGACAGCCACTAGTCCCAGGATAACCAGAAGAAACGCTGTTAAGGTCAGCGCAGCGTGCAGCAGCTTCCACAGGCGCTTGGACCCTTCCCAAGAGCAGGGTATTCGATATACCAAGGTCGCTGCAGGGGAGGTGGGAGAAGTCATCAGCACCAAGACAGCTCAGTCCCCCCACCCAACCACCACCACGTTACTCCCTCCCAGATTCTAAATTGGGGATCAGAAAGGATTTGGATCCTCTTTCCACTTACCTGCGCCATACAAGACCAACATGCCCGTCACCATGAGAACTGGGTGCCAATTAAACATCTTAAAAGAACCATCCCAGGCAAAGCCACCAAGCCAGTACTGGCTCCAATGCACTGTGAAGCCCACACACACAATTCCCAGAATTCCCAGTAGAATGGAATATGGCAAGAACAGGACTCCAGGCATCTTGCTGCTGGTGGGGAGCACACCTGAAAAGACAAGATAAGACACCAGCTAGCTCTAAAAGTTACCTAGGCTGCCAACTAGCCTAGAGTCTACCACTCAGTCCTTGCACTGCTGCAAGGTTTTTGCCAGGTTTTGGTCCTTCTTGCCCAGTTCTTCCTTCCTCCACTCAGCTCTGAACTGCCCGTGCCTTCAACTGTCTGCTTCACATTCATGGAAGAGACCTGCTTCATATTCATCAGTTCACAACCAAAAGGGGGAGGAGTTTATAGAGCTTTATCAAACAAGTAGAACACACACCAAACATCACAGATAGGAGGAAGAATGTTCTAGTCCACCCAGGGGTGATTAAAACGGATCACATTCTAACCCCAGAGCCCAATACTTCAAAAGCCAAGATCAACAACTACTAACAGTCTGGAATTGGCATTGCTTTCATCCTTCACCAAGACAAGCCACACAGAGACACCAGAAGGTCACTGGCCAATAGTTTCTACTTAGTACCCATTTTAGTGAAGTTTCCAAGGAACCAATCAGCCTTGTAACTGTCAATCAAGAAGAAGAACCTGGAATGAATCCATTACATGACCAGGCGGGATGCTAATTAAACCTTGGGAAGTAGAGAACATGTGCCATCTCGGATTTCCAAGGCTCTTCCATGAGCTGAGATGAGCCTTTATGTAAGTGACACTGGAAGAGAAGTTAAGACCAGCTCTTACCGGATCCAGCTTGATCTAAAAGACATAACACTGTTCCAGCTAAAGACGACTGAGCAAGAAAAACAGAGTCTACCTCAGGGTTTTCAGGATTCTTTACAAGCTGTCCCTACAGCCCAGTTCAGACCACAAACCCTTCCCGCCTGCCCAGTAGTTCTACACAGATGGTGCACCTGCAAGTACTGCTTCCTGTAGGGAGACAACAGTCATGAGATCATCTCAACTTCTGCTTTCAAAGCAGAACTGAGTAGATAGCATGCGTTCAAACTCTACAACAGTGACTGAAACATCACTCTCGTTTTCCAGCACACCCTTGGTCTGTGGAGAGAGGGAGAGAATGGACAGTCTTGTTTTGTTTAAAAACTCTCAGCATATACCGGACTGGAATGCCTGACAGGAGACATGGCAGAATTGTTTTCTCCAACCTGCAAGACTAATCTTTTAGCATCTTCCCAGAAACTGGAGGGCTATATTGAAATTTGCATATATTTACACATGCCCCCAAATCTATGCTCACCAACATGAGGATAGGCTTATGCAAAAACGTTTAGCCGGAGTGCAAACCAAGTAGCAGCTCTGTTCTGTGTGATAAGAAAGTTCTGGTGTAGCCAGATTAATCATCCGAGACTAATTTTCTCAGGGCCGTCTCTAAAAGATGCCAAGTGCAGGCATTTACCAGGGCCCCAAGTCTGACCAAGCCCCCCCCCCCCCGCCCTACAACCTGCTATTCTTGCTTTTTGCTCAGAGCATCCAAGAAGGTCAAACACTATGTGAAATAACATTTTACACAACTTGCCCCTCCCAGGTTAAAGGGCCCTGCTGATACTCCCTTGCCTGAGAGCTGTTAAAATCCTGGAGCCAGCAAAAGGCTAGCCTAGCTGTAGGTTATGGAAACTATTCAAGGAAGTTTACAAGTCTGTAACCCTTGCCCTCTCCCAGCCTTCTACTTTCACCACACTATAAAAAGTGTTGGCAGCAACACCCCCAGCAATCACCTCAAATTCTGCTCTTATACTCAAAGGTCATTTCACCGTTTCTTATTCTTCCTTATGCTGGAATTCAAGAGCCTGACAGAGAGGACAAAGTAAATGTTGCTGAATTATCTTGGGCTACTAAAGTCGTCCTGCACTGCACTAGAGTTCACCAGTTCGGCATTTAGGCTTTAATCCTATGCATGCTTGCTGGTGAATTCTGGGAATTGTAGTTTTTCTGTCTAAACATGCATAGGATTGCATCCTTAATATCTCATACCAAACTTTTTGGGAGTGGAGGAGTAACAATGCCACTGGAAAAAACACAAGGTGTCCTTAAGGAGACATAGGCCATCCATGTTCATAACTAGCTGATTACTGACATGCCAGTTCCAAACAGAATGCTAAACAAAACGTTTAAGCTATTACGTTCTTGTTCTTTTTTTTTCTTTTTTTTTTTACTTTAAGGGATGCATGCTATTTTATGAGTGTTCGCTCTCCTGTCCTGCTGCCTCCCCCACCATAACATTTAAAGTGGGCAATTCCCAAATGATGCATCAGGTCACACCAGTTGGTTGCAGAGGCTCTGTGGGTGGATCACCAGAAATATAGAAATAAAGCAAAGTTTAGGTCTCTAGACGCAACCCAACTGTTGGACTAGAACAGAATTCAACTGCCAAATTCCTGTTAGGAAGGAAAGTTTAAAACACCAGAAAGAGGGGAGACATAAAATATTGATGCTATTTATTAGCAACTTTGAAAACATGGGTTAGTGTTCTAACGTGTCATTATTGGAAAATGTGGTTTTGTTGATTTGCTTTTTTATCAGTTAAGCAGCCAACTCTTATTATTTACAGCCATAAGAGTCTCATAACTTTACTGTGTGTTAGCAGATGGTTATATTACCGTGAACATGAAACCATGCACAAACAATGCTAAACAATGGACCATGGAAAATAACTTCTTCTGAGACCTGTTGTACTAGTAGGCTACAGCTTTTGGCAAGCTTTACTTGTAAAGAGACGTGCTTCCAGATGAGCCCCCCTAATATATTTGGGGGGCTTCCGCTTCCCCCTCCACAGTTCCCAGCGGCGGCAGCACGCGATGCGCGCACTGTGCGAAAATAAAGCAGGCACACTCAGCGGCAGCGCCTCCAGCTCCGATCCCTGCCAGCCTGTTGACTGACTTTCCTTAGTGGGCAGCAGGGACATGTGCTCACGCTGCATCTTTAAGACCTGGAGTTGAGATCTTAAAGAAACAGCACACTGGCTATGCAGGTGTGTGTGTCCCTGCCGCCCGCTAAGGAAAGTCAGTCAGCCAGCTGGCAGGGTTGGAAGCAAGAGGCTCGTTTCCAATCCAGAGCCTCCAGAAACAGGCTCCAGCCCCCTCCCGTCATCCTCCCTCACTCACACGTCTAAAGGTGCAGCCTGCAGCCAGCCACTCAAGGCGGGCACCACCCGTCTCGTTGCTGCCCACTGCCAAGCAAGTTTCACTGCGTGCCTGAGTCCTCTGCACACTTTTCCAGGAGAAATGCCTCTCGGGAGCATTACTTCCAAGCCAACATTTACAAGGTGAGGCTGCAAAACCACCAAATTGAAGAAGCCTCCTTTCCAGAGCTTTATGCAAATTTGGGTTTCTCGATCCTAAGCTCAGTAGCAAATCCTGAGTTTGCCTAGTTTAGAATAAGCTGCATTAAAAACATAGAACTCCCAAATTTCTGTCATACTTAAGCTCCTTAAGTATGCAGTCCACCCTGTTGCAAAGACTTGATAATAGTAACCTTTACTTTGGGAAGCTGTGATGGGACATACTAAAACAAATGACAGTACTTGCCCATAGAGAAACCATACTTGCCCGTAGGAAAACCATACTTGCCCATAGGGATCCACTGGATAGCACTTCCCCATAGGGATCCATTGCACAGCACTTGCCCATAGGGATCCATAGGATAGTACTTGCCCATAGGGAAACCATACTTGCCCATAGGGATTTTCCCTATGTACAAGTGCTGCCCTATGGATCCCTTTGGGCAAGTGCTGTGCAATGGATCCCTATGGACAAGTATGGTTTTCCTATGGGCAAATGCTGTGCAATGGATCCCTATGGGCATGTATGGTTTCCCTATGGGCAAGTGCTGTCATTTGTCTTAGTATGTCCCAGCTGTGATTTTTTTTTCAAATTCTTCTGCTCAGCTCCATAAATGATGACTTGAATGTCTCATTCAGCCCTCCGATTCCCCCAGTGGGAAATACTAGGCTATCAGACTGAATGCACCTTTTACATATCTGAATGAATACAGTGAGACTTGTACCACCAATTTTGTTCCAAGGTAGGAGGTACCATCTGTCCTCATGTCCAGCAAGGCAGTAGCATCTTGGAAGATTTTTACTCACAGTATTGAAAAGTAAGCTTCCATGTGAGATATATGTAGCAGATAAAAATGTGCATATCAAAAAAGAGGCAATTAAAAAAGGGAATTCTGAATTTCAGTTCTAGCACAGAGGTAAGGCAGCACACGTTCATCTAGAGATTTATAGATGAGAAGAATATTCTTAAAACTTTATACACTAAAAACAAATATCTAATAACAGAATCCAGGAAAGAGAATAGTAAAGGTGGGGTGTCATGGTGTAAAATATTAGAAACTGTTAAAAAAAATAGAAAGAATCCTTTTTGGTAAACATTTCCAATTTAAAGCAAACAAAAAGAAATACAAAAAGAAAACTCTCTATGTGCATGCAACCTTAATTTAGGAAGGAGCTTTTAAATTGTGCTCCTATTGACCTTACAGTTACAAGATGGGGGATACTTGGCTCAGCAATACTACAAGTGAGAAGGATCTTGTAGTTGTTGTAGATCACAAGCTCAATATGAGCCAACAATGTGATGTGGCTGCAAAAAAAGCAAATGCTATTTTGGGATGCATTGATAGAAGTATAGCTTCCAAATCGCGCGAGGTACTGGTTCCTCTCTATTCAGCACTGGTTAGGCCTCATCTTGAGAATTGTTTTCAGTTCTGGGCATCACACTTCAAGAAGGATACAGACAAGCTGGAGGGGGTTCAGAGGAGGGCAACGAGGATGATCAGGGGTCTGGAAACAAAGCCCTATGCAGAGAGACTGAAAGAACTGGACATGTTTAGCCTTGAGAAGACTGAGGGGAGACATGATAGCACTCTTCAAATACTTGAAAGGTTGTCACACAGAGGAGGGCCAGGATCTCTTCTCGATCAACAGATTAATCCGAGTGCAGGACATGGATTAATGGGCTCAAATTACAGGAAGCCAGATTCTGGCTGGACATCAGAAAAACTTCCTGACTGTTAGAGCAATACGACTATGGAACCAATTACCTAGGGAGGTGGTGGGCTCTCCCACACTAGAGGCATTCAAGAGGCAGCTGGACAGTCATCTGTCAGGTATGCTTTAATGAAGATTCCGGCATTGAGCAGGGGGTGGACTTGATGGCCTTATAGGACCCTTCGAGCTCTACTATTCTATGATTCTATGAAAAATAACTGTGCTTTGTTTTCTGGTTCTTTTCCAGCTGTTTATGCCCGATTTTCAGTTTGTACTCTTTTTCCAGGCACATAAAAAAATAAAAAAATAAATATCCCTAGGGACACACCCTAATGAAATGTGCTGTGCATGCCTATGCGGCAACACTCAGATGAGCATAATCACACGGGAGGTTTAATGCACATTTGCCGTGACTTTGATCCACTTTTTCAGCACTGGACGGATGGTTTGATCCCGCCGCAACTTTGATCCAATTCTTTCACATGACATCATCCCCCTCACGCTGCTCTGGAGCCCCGAGTGCTCCTTTTTTCCTTTCTCTTTCGAAATATCCCTGAATTGGGATTGTCCGTTTTCTCCCCTCCTCAGCAAGCTTAGCTGAGGCAAAACTGACAACAAGTGATCAAAGGGCTACACTCGCATAGGAAATGGAGGGGGAACTCTCATAAGCAAAACAGGTAGGTGGGATAAAGGCCGTCATCCCCATCGTGCTTTTCTCTCGCCCTGAGCGAGTCCAGCCCTGAAAAAGTGGAACAAAGTCCCTGCAAATGTGCATTAAACCTCCCGTGTGATGAGGCAGCGCGCTACAGCAATGAGTCAGCTAGCAAATCCCAGAGAGTTTCAAGCAGGAAAGGGTCTCCTTGCTAGCAAACTACTCAAATGCTTATGCAGGGGGGTCGCCTTTGGCAAAAAGGAAAGCTTTAGAAAGTACAATGTAAAGATACAAGTGAGGTACTGGCAGTAGTAACATTATATAATCCTTTACTGGGACTATTGCCTGTTAACAGTAAAACAGATACGACCACAAAAGTGATTGCAGAGAGAAAGTACCATCACCGCTATTCATATTTGCAAGTTAAATACTACCATGCGGCCCCATAGCTGAAAAAAACACGAGCAGCGTCTCGCACCTCGATTCCGCCTGAAACGCAGGGAACGCCGGGAAAAGTAGTTCCAACGCCCTACAGACCCTTCAATAGTGCGTCTCATCACACTTGACTTAAGTACTTAAGACCCTCTTGCTTGCAGTTTATGGCCCCGCCCAACTAACTCATTCGGACTGCCCATCGACGGATTTCTGGGAAATGTAGTTTTCTCGGCGAGGACTGGCCTTTTTATTGCTCCAGTCCTCGTAAAGACGGAAGGAGACAAATTCAAGTGCACTTTGAAAACACTTCGGCCTCTTCGTTTGTTTCTGCCTTTGAAATTTTCCTAGGTGCACCTGACATTATTCCTGGAGGAGAAGGGTATCAATAGCTAGTAGTCCTGATTCCTCTATGCTGCCTCCAGTATCAGAGGCGATAAATTCATGTAGACTAGTTGTTGGGGAACATGGGTGGGCCGGGGCACTCATGTCCTGCTCATGGGTTTCTCGTGGACAGCTGGTTGGTCACTGTGTGAGCAGAATGCTGGACCAGATGAACCCTTGTGATAAAAAGGCATGCCAATTCAGCAGGGACACGCATTCAAATATATTGATATTTAAATATAGTTACTAACTTCGGCTATAGGGCGGTATAAAAATGTAATAAATAAATAAATAACGTTTCCACGCAAGGGGACTCCTCCGCCCCGATCAGCTGCATGCCAAATTGAGCAGGTGGAGCTTCCGCAAGAGAGCCGATGCATTTAATGTATGGGGATGTTTGATAGCAACCCCAAACTTCAATCTCAGCTCTCACCTGCAATATCATCAGTGGACTATATCGCAGGGCTGTCTCAAGCCACGCTCTAAGCCGCACAGCCACTACTATACGTGGGCAATGGGATGTGTTTTCATTTCATTAGTAGGGCTATTTTTCCAACGCTTAAATGTTAACAATAAAAAAATTCCAACGCGAAATGAGAACTCTGTTCTGAAGCGCGTGAATCCGTCTCTTCCTTGCTACCTTTCCCAAGGGCAGCTTTCACTTCCACTCCGAGGAAGTTTGTTAAAATGGGTTCCAGTCAAAATCCCGGAAACTCCCTATCCGTTCGCTCCTCCATTGAGAGTCTACGGTCGCGGCCACCCGTACGGGAGTTTCCGGTGATGCTGCCGCCTATGCTCCCCCGGGCGGTTGCGCGGTCTCCATGGGGACAGGCGGAGGCGCGAGGTGAGTGTAGGGTGCGCAGACTGAGCTGGAGCGGCAACGAGGTTTTCTCTTCGGGGGCTGTTGTCGTGCAGCGGCTGTGATTCGGGGATGCGTTTCTGGGATTACCTTCTCTTACTTAACGCGGGAGAAGCGAGGTCAGGTGAGGGTGTATTGAAGCCCAGGCGAGGGGAGCGCATGGCTTGATGGGGTCAGCTCGTCTGATCACAAGCCGGACCCAAGGCCTGATCGCCTGCAGGGTCAAGTCCGTGACTTTTGATTCCCCGGGATTATCCCGGGATTCTGCGTTTCAAGCATTTTCTCAGGTGCTTATGACCATTTCACCTTCGTCAGGTAGAAATAGGAGGCATATCACGGGCAGTCTTTTTCTGTGAAGTAGTTCTTGCACTGGAAAGTGTAAAGACAATGCTAGGCAATAATGGCTAACAATGGATCTCGTTTCATTTCTATCAAGAAGCAAAGAGCTCTGATTCTTTTGGCTCTTTATAAAAAACCCCGCTTCATCGATTTCCTTAGCACTTCAGCGCTAGGCTGTGTGTGACATACCCCAGATTTGTGGCACATCTGCCAGTGTGTAATTAATTAGCCATGGCTTGTCTCTTTTTCACCATTATTGTGTTGCTCTCTTTACTCCCCTCCCCCCCCCCCCCCCCCCAATGCTGCTGCAGGTTTGGAGTCTCGGCCTTAAGGAGCAATGAGTGATTGCACTGGAGGAAAAGTCTTGGACCACTCTGTAGTATGAGTATAAGCTGGCAGTGTTTGGGATGCAGACATTGAGATCCCACAACTCTAGGCAAGGAAGATGCTCCAGACCAGCAACTATAGCCTGGTGCTCTCCGTGCAGTTCTTACTGCTGTCCTATGACCTTTTTGTCAATTCTTTCTCAGAACTGCTGCGCATGGCTCCTGTCATCCAGCTTGTGCTCTTCATGTAAGTATGGCAGGACAGGTTACGCTTGTTTTATTCACTTTTAGAACTTACTTGCCTTTGTTCTTAAAACGGGACAAAGTAAATATGGTGAGACCTGGGTCTCCAGCTCTTTAAAACAGTTGTAGAGACCGGATACCTTATACAATAGTATAGACTAACGCTCTGAATAACTGATTTGGAGTAGAGATATTTAAAACTAGATCTGTAGCATGTTCACTTAGAAATAAGTCACTGTGTAAAGTGGGATTTGATCCATATTAAGCATGCTTATAATTGCATTCTTATACGTGGGGCTGCCTTTGACAACGGTCTGGAAACTTCAACTGGTACAAAATAGCACAACCAGACTGTTAGCGGGGACTGGCCAACAGACCATATTACGCCAGTCCTTTTCCAACTTCATTGGCTGCTGGTCCAGGTCCGGGCCCGATTCAAAGTGTTAGTATTAACATTCAAAGCCCTAAACGACTTGGGGCCAGGTTATCTGAAGGAACGCCTCCTCCCATATGCACCTGCTCAGACACTAAGGCCCCCTCTACAAGATTTCGGTTTGATGCCTGGTTGCCCGATTATGCGCATATATGGAGAAGCGCATTTACTCCTAATACCTATTCACGAGAGGCGATGAAGCGCATTACAGGCTGTATGAAACGCACTTTAAAATTGTTTACATGTGGAGAATCGCATATTTACATGATCATAAGGCACTTTAACTCCCGCGGCAAATTAAAACTCGCTATTTAACACAAATTCGAAAATGCGAATAATCTGAGATAAAAAGCGCCTCGACTCCCGATTTGTGCTCCGCTCTTGTAGAGGTAAAATTTGTAATGCGCCTTGAAAGAGCTTTAAATCGCTCTTGTAGAGGCACCCTAAGATCATCCTCAGGGGTCTCTGTGAGCCCCTGCTGTGGAATGAGCTCCCTAGAGAGGTTCGCCTGGCACCTACATTATACTCTTTTGAAGGAAGACCTTTTTATTTTCTCAGTATTTTAACAGTTTTATCAGTTTAATTTTTAACATTGCTGTTTTAAATGTGTATTTTAAATTGGGCGGTATAAAAATGCAATAAATAAATAAATAAAAGACTGTGCTGGGTTGAACAATGTTTAAACAAGGGTGTTGCTATATAGTCCATTGATTTTTTTTTCTCTATGGGTAGTAGCTTAGTGTCTTTATGTAAGGATCTATGCTTATATGTTACACAGATTATGACAATCAGTAAGTAGCAGGAAAAAATAGAGCTAGATGCAAGCTGGTAGCTTGAGTTGACTCTTATTTCCATGGCATTCTTCCAGCAAAAGCCTTGAGGATCTCCTTCCCTATGTGATAGGTGAAAGCATAATGTCTCGTTGGGAGGATGGGTGGAAGAGACTTTAGCAGCTATTTTAATGTAACAAGTGACTGCTTTTTGCAAGATGATAAGGCATTCATCAGACTTGTCTCTTTAAAATCTCTGTTTCCCTACAGCATTCAGGATATTGCCATCCTCTTCAATGTCATCATCATCTTCCTCATGTTCTTCAATACTTTCGTCTTTCAGGCTGGCCTGGTTAATCTTCTGTTCCACAAATTTAAAGGCACCATCGTTTTGTCAGCAGCATACCTTGCTTTGAGCATATCTTTCCACATCTGGGTCATGGTAAGGCAGGAGAGGTATATTTGGCTCATAAAAAGAGAGCTGTTCATCCTGGGTATTGAGGAAGCCCAAATTAGGCAAGCATATAATATGTTGAGACATTCTTTATTTGCATGCTTCTCCCCCCGCCCCCAATTCAGTATTATGTAGTTGTGTTTAACGTGGGGGCAGCGTGTGTGTGTGTGTGTTTGTATATGTATGTATGTTGGTACTAAACAAAACCTGAGGGAATGCTGAGCAAGATTGGTGGTGGATAGAAGAACATAACTTTTCACCTGAGGTTGCCGAAGAGTAGTCATGTTAACATAAGTGTATTTTGTGTTATTTTTGTAAGTTGCTTTGAGAGTTTATTTGGCTGGAAAGTGACAAATAAATTAGAGGCCATGACAAAGGAATAGTTAGTTATGCAAGGAACAGAAGAAAACTGGGAAACCTTTGCAGATACTGCTTGCAGATTTCCAGGTCTATTTCCAGAGCCATGGCCTGCTTTTAAAACAAGCAGAGTGTATCGGCTTTCTGCACGAGGTACCAGCTATTTTGTGCAGAGTTTGTAAAAAAATAACAACCCCAAACTGTTTGTTGGGTGGGCTGGGGAGTTCTCAGGTTTAAAGACTTAATTGTACAGTTGGTTATCCTTCCCTCTGCACATTAGCAGGACCCAGAAGGTCGTCAGATATGTTGTCTTTTTTGTGCTATAGCAGGCTCTTGGCCTGGTGTCCTGTCTCCAGTTGTACAAAGACATATGCTCTGGTGTGGTAGTAGTCTTATGTGTGAGAGTTTTGTGAGTAGTAATGTGAAAAGAATTGGGTTAGATGACAAAGAAACCTCCTGGCATTTTTTAAAAAAGTCTAAAATGAGCTAAATTGGAAAGAATCCAATTATAATCCAATATATCCTTATCACTTGGTAGCCCAGCACTGCTCCCCGCAATTGCTAAAACAGCTCCAAACCTTTCAGAATTTTGTCTATAAAGCTAGAAATCCACATTGGCATGGATCTGGGAGGCCATTCAGTCTTCTTTTTTATTATTACTTTATTTCCCTGACCAAGGTTTGCCCCATGTCTGCTCTGTCCTCTTCTTTTGGCAGTTTCAAACAAGCATACTTTTGTTTTATTCTTGATGGGTGCAGTTCACAATGTGATCTTTGTATCTCACTTGCCTTGGGTGTCTTTTGCTGACTTTAATTAATTATCTTCAGTTATCTGTGTCCGAGATCCATGCAGAATGGTGGGCCTTGCAATAATTGTAAATTTAAATGTCATGTTAAGGTCTTCCCGGTATTGAATTCATGATAATATAGCATGCTAAGTACTCTCAGTTAATATACTGTGTCCTTTGTCACAGTCTGCCTCTTTTTGGTCTTTATAAATGGCAGCCTTGTGTGTGCTGTTGTGACTGCATCTCCTTTCCTGTAATTTGGGGAATGGTTGTTAATCTTTGTTTGACTTGCTTTATTGACTTCTTATTTTGTGCTGATTTGGAAGTTAAATAGCGAGTAGCTCTTCCTTCTGATATGCATTTCCCCCTAATTTCCTGACTTCTCTGATTATTTAATCGCAACACATTTCATTACCATGCTTTACCACATTGAGTAGATTTCAGGGGCTGCAGGGGGAGGAAGGGAAAGATGCTGTGATTTATCATATGTCCAGTATGGCTGGTTGGGGAGTGCTGGGAGTTGTAGGACATTTTCTTGTCTAAACATGCATAAAATTACACCCTAAGCTAAAGAAAGCTCCCAGGTCCAGCAGAGAACTCTCCAGTGGACCCACTCAGGAGGGAGAAAAGAGGTTTCTCAATGTGACATGCCTTCTAATCTGGTGGTCCTTTTCCCTTTGTTCTTCACCAAACTCCTTAATGGAGAATGGAAAGAATCAGAAGGTCTATCCAGTCATTTGTTGCAAAGCTTTATTTCCTTCTGCCAGGGGTTATGGAGCACTTGAAGGTGCCCACCATTGAAGATCTAGTAGGTGCCCTTACATCCAAATTAGTTCTCGTAAAGGAAGGCAATGAGGCTTTGACAGACCCTGCTGAATGGAAATATGAAGCAGCACTTCACTGAGCTCATAAGATCTCTGCCTTGGCCATCAGAGTGGCTGCAGTTAATTCCATGACTGCATAGGTGTCGGTCCTATGGGCATGGACTTTGTTACTGGACGTTCTGTCCAAATCCAAACACCTTTGAGTGGACCTTAACAAATTGGCAAGGGTGGCAGAGTTCTTTACCTGTTCCACCATGGACTGAATTTAGTTTTCAGCTAGGGCCACAACCTCCAATGTAGTTGCCCAGCCTGGCTGAAACTCTGGGAGGTGGATCAACAGTCTAAGGTCACCCTATCGACACCTTTTCTATGGGGTCAGTTAGGAACATAGGAAGCTCCCTATGTTATACTGAGTTCCCTATACTTATACAGGGTTCAGGCCATTGGTCCATCTCACCCAGTATTGTTGACACTGACTGGCAGAGGCTCTCCAGGTTTTTTTTTTTGCCCTACCTGGAGATGCTGGGATTGAACCTGGGACCTTCTGCATGCAAAGCATGTGCTCTATCACACTAAGCTATGGCCCCTCCCCCAAAGTAGTTTCACAAGGTCATTGGTGGGTAATCCTGGACCTGACATTTGTGAACACGTTTCTTCTGTATCGGAGGTTTTGGATGGAGACTCTCAGGTCTACAATGAAGGCCATCTTGGTGGGAGGCTGCCTGAACTTCATCAACAGAAGCCTACCTCTATATTCCCATCCACACCTCCTACTTGAGGTTTCTCTGCTTCTCTGTATGTGTTCCCTTCCTCCTGCATTGAGAACATTGAAAGCATAGGTGCTGATGGGAGCTCCACATTGGCCTGGTCAGCCTTGGTCTATTCATCACAAGGAACTTGGCACTTGTCCTTTGTGGAGGACCCCAGCATGCCCAAATCTCCTATCTCAAATCCACTGTTCCATCCAGATCTGCAGTGACTTCACTTCTGTGCCTGGAGGTTAAACAGCAACAGTTCCTAGATAGTGATTGTCAGAGAGGGTAGTCAATACCATCCTAGCTTCTAGGAGGTCCTCCACCAACAAGATGGTGATGTGGATGATGGTGATGTAAGAGCAATAACATCCTTCCCCTTTAAGCAAAACATCCAGAGTTACTGGTTTTCCTGCAGCCAGGACTCCCGTCAACTGTTGGCCCCCAAAACACTGAAGCACCAGCTAGCTGCATTGGGCAGCCTTCTGTAGCCCATGTCTCATCATTCATTCATTACATTTGTATACTGCCCAATATTAAATTTTGTAAACTCTGGGTGGTTTACCAAGATTATATATATATATATATATATATATATATATATATTACGTACAAACATATAAACAGACAGCACATATGTGCACATACTCACATATATCTAAGCAATTTTAAACAACAATAGGAAAAGCCAGGATCTTATTAAAACCTTATCATATGCTGCCAAATGCATATGAATGTTTTACAAATCCTAATATGTTTCCCAGTCTTTCCTTGGTCCCCTCCACAAGGATTCGCTTTTGCGCCCGGTTAGGAGATTATGCGCACTATCGCTGAAGCGCCTTTACGCCTAATACCTCTGCACAAGAGGCGGCGACAAAAGGTGCTTCCCTCCCCTCCCCTTCCCTCCCCGCCGCCGCTCCTCGCGAGTCGCGGCGGGCTCGAGCTGCCGAACTGTCCCTTCCGCTCGCCGGAGCAGCAGCCCCTTCCCATCACCGGAAAGGCATTCTGCACCAGTTCAGAAACCCAACCTTTAATTACTGCTCCGTCGAAGTGCGGGACTAGGCTTTGTATGAAAAGAGAAGGGATTCTGGGCTCCAAATAAGAGCACGCTGAAGCGGCGCTTTAACCCCACCCCAAAAAGCGAGCAGGGAGGGAGGAAGCAAAGCCAGGAGCTGGGGGTGGGTCTGATTGCTAGTATCCGAAGCTGCTTCTTGGCAGTCAAGGGGAACGGAGGGGAGAGAGAACGGGAGAAAGCAGACAGAGCAGTTGGCAGAGGCACCGGGCTTTGCCTGAAATTGACACGAAACTGACGCGACCAAAGGCGGAGAAGGGGGTGAGATCTGATAATAGAGGGAGGAGGAGGAGCCGCCTCCGCGGGCACCAGCCTTTTCCTTCCGCTCGCCGGAGCAGCAGCCCCCTCCCATCAAAATGCGCTTTAATGGACGGAGCAAAAAAACCTCGCTATTTAACGCGCATTCGATAACGCGCACAATCGGGGAGATAACGCGCCTCTACGCCCCATTTGCGCTCCGCTGGTGTAGAGGTACATTTTTTAATGAGACTTCAAAGAGCATTAAACCTCTCTTGTAGAGGCACCCCTTGTCTTCATCCCAAATAACGTAATTTGCTCTTCAATCCCCCATCCCCTTTACTTTTTGTATTGTTTATCCTTTAGATTGTATGTCACTATAAATTATAAACTGTCTTGACTGCATTGGCAAAGATGGTTTACATGGTAGTTAAGTAAATATGTGATCTGTGATAACAGTGGTGAATGATTCATTAGAGATCAGAACTTAGGAGTCTAGGGATTTAGTATCTCGTCTTTGATGAAATTAGATGAAGCAGTCTAGCTTGGAGTAATGTTTGGGTCTGGGTGCTTGGTCAGGCAGGGGGATTTAAGAGGATTTTCTGGGGCCTGTTGTTGGGAGCTAGAATAGGCCTGGGTGTTCTGTATAAATCTGCTGATCCGATTAACCTTTCTGTGCTCCCTAAGCTGCTCCCTGCTGCTCACACCCATTCCATGTGGTGTCTGGATGCTTAACCCTTATGTTAGACTTGGAGGAGAGAGAAACCTGCTCTGACCATAAACATGAATTTTTAGGAACTCCCAAATGGAATGAGTGATGCATCTTTCTCCCATATGGCTCGTGTCTTATGAGTTAAGGTGCATCATAAAACCTTAAGGAAAGGTTCCTGTTATGACTGATTTTAATATGAATCTGTTTGTAGCATTTATCTTTAGAAAATTTTGTTTATACATGTAATAGTAAAAGTATAGTCCTCTGATTTACTATATACAAGTTATTAAACTTGAAAAAAAAATGTGGGAACAGTTTCTTGGGTAAGTTGTAAGAAAGGGGCACACCAATTAGTGAGCTATTGCAGCCCATGTTTTGTCTGTATTGCAGGGCCTGTCTAGTTCCTCCTGAAAACTTTTGAGATTGGTGCTTAATTCATAATGCGTAGGCAACTCCTTAGAGACCTAAGGATAGCTGCTCTCCCAACATTTTCCAGTGGGCTTGGAAGGCATTGAGTATGACCTGAAGTATCCCTTCTCTTCAGGACTACATATTCCTCACTCAGCTTCTACATACCTGTTGAGCTTGTATACTTTTGGTAGGCTAGTGTACTTTTGGTGTCTTCTTGCTTTCTCCTGTTGCTGGATTGGGGCGGGGGTAAGTTTATGGCCATGATGAATCATGGAGATGGCTTCTTCTCTCACCCAGGGCTGTGCAGAGCTGGTAATATGCCCAGGCCAGATGGGAAGTGTGTGCCCCCCCCCATTTCAAACTGCTCATTAAGTATTTTTTAATGTTTTTTTAATACCCACCAACATGTCCCTTTTACATAACACCTTCATATTAAACCTGTTCTACAACACCTCAATGTTGAATCAGAAATTAACATTTAGCTTTAGTTGCTGTACAAATAGAAGCAACAACAATAGAACAGTCCTACATCATTATCACACATTATCATCATCGTCACCCTCACGGTATCATCATCATTATCATTAATAACTATCATCATCATTACCTCACCCTCCGCTCCAGAGATTATATGCCATGGAGAAGATTGAGGAAAGAGACGCAGTAAGGGCAACCATCGCAATTTAGGCACGTATATCCCCACCCCACATGTGGCAAGGCCCTCTTAAGTTTGTAATCTGACTGTGGTATTCACGATGGACGGCTTCTGCGCTGTTTCCGCAAGCAGGCACCTCAATGGGCTGCTTACGCTAAGGAAGCAGTAGCGTAAGCTAGGGGGGACCTCCTTGTCGGAGTGCCCTCTCAAAATCGTGGGCCCCGGGCCAACTGGCCCTACAGGGCCCCCCTCTGCACGGCCCTGCTCTCACCACAATGGCACCGCCCCCATCAAGCTTCTAGCAGATTTTCCTAATGCAGGGATAGCCAACCTGCTGCCCTCCAGATGTTTTGGGCTAGCCCTAGCCAGTATGGTCAGTGGTCAGGGATTATGGAAGTTGTAGCCCAAAATATCTGGAGGCACCAAGTTTCCTCTGTTGACTATTCCTGTCCTAATGAATGGATCCTGGTTTGAAGTCAGATCTTTCTCTCCCAGTTCTCAGTCATTCCAAAGATACAGACAGACATTTATCAGGAACTATTTTTTCTACCACAGGTAGTGCATAGATTTTCCCCCATTTTCATGAACTATACAATTAGGCAGATGTGTTGGCCAGGACATTGAACAATGATTCAATAGTCTGTTGTGTTTCTGTTATGCTTTTCATGACCTGGTCCATGACCGGTCACTTCAATTTAGTGAATATGTGCAATTCATGCTCATTACAGTTAACAGTAAAAATTACAGAATGATAGCAATTATATACATGGCATTTTTTCTTATGGATATGGTATTATTGATGTGGCTATTTCCCAACTACAAAAATAAATATTGGGAGCAAAGATGTGAAAACCATCATTCTGGAGAGGCCTGGTAGAAGGATGGAGCATGAAAAAAAATTCTTGGAGGATGGCTGCTGTGTTTTTGTGTTCTTGCAGTAGGAACAGTTTATATCTTCTTTTATGTTTCATACACTTCTTTCCCACAGAACCTCCGCTGGAAAAATTCCAACTACTTTGTGTGGACTGATGGGTTGCAAGCCCTCTTTGTTTTCCAGAGACTTGGTAAGAGTTAGGTTATCTTAACGCAAGGGAGGAGGGGGAGGGACAAACACATGATTTCTCCAAGACCAGGGAAATCACATATTTTCCCCTCTGCTCTAATGGTGGTCAAGGGGAATTGTGCACTTTCCAGAGGCCCCGGAATGCACACTTTCCCCCTCCACTCTAATGCCCTGTAAATATAGGGCCTTTAAAGCCCCCCATTGGCAGGGATGGGGAGGAGAGAAAAAAGCAATATCCCCAAGGCTGGGGAAATTGCGTATTTTCCCCTGCTGCATTAATGGTGGCTGCCATTAACACAGCGGGGTGAAGGGGACAAAGGGCATGCCGGAGGTCAGAGTGGACCTATGCCCAAGCGCTCTCAAAGGCTCAAGAGCACTCAGGTGTGGGTCTCTCCTAGAGCTGGGTGGGTCCGCCTGGGCCCATGAGGGCTGGATGAGGGGGCGTCTGCTGCCCTCGCAGACCCAGGCAGATATTCTGTACAATGCTATTGGCAGTGCCTTTCTAAAGTTTCAGAAAGGAGTCTTTTCCAGCCCTACCTGAAGATGCCAGAGTTTGAACCTGGGGCCTTCTGCATATACATTAGCTAGGAGCAAGAAAATGCTTTGTTTGCAGAGTGTACTGACCAATCTTCTTGGAAGCTGGAAGCTTGCTTCTTCCTCTACGGGCAGTGGTGAATGTACTCAACATGGTAGATGCAATTAAGTACATACAGATGAGACCCGTGCTTGCTCTTACTTATTTCTCATTGATTGCAGCGGCTGTACTGTATTATTACTTCTATAAGAGGACGGCTGTTCACCTGGGTGACCCTCGTTTCTACCAGGACTCACTTTGGCTACGGAAAGAGTTTGCTCAAGTTCGTAGTTGACAACAGCTTTTGCGTTATCTGGAGCAGAGATCAATCTGCTGGGATATCAAGCAGCAAATTTCCCCTCCCACAATTTCTCCTATAATCTGTTTCTAAATCTTATACAGATAACTGGTTCTAAAGTTATACAGATAGATCTGATAACTTCATCCCTTTCCTAAGGCCAACGCACTTCAGTTTTCTCATCAATGAAACGGTGCTTCGGGTTCTGTGGATTCCATGACTGCTGCTATGTGCTTCTCAACCTCCAAGCACTCCACGTTCTTCCTTTCAGATCTGAAAACTGCACTCTTTGGAATTGGCTGCAACCTTACTGAGGAACAATCTGAAGTGCCCAATGGGTTTGGCTGAGAACTCGCAACGAGAAGCAATGGCACACTTTCCTCCTTGGAATATTCCCTTATCCTATGTTCCCCTCCGTTTGACAAAAGGATCTCCTGCCTTCTTAGTACCGCTGGCAGCATGACTAGGTGTAAAAGGACTATGCTGTAGCTTTGCAGTATTTGGCCTGGGCAAGTGTACTCTCATTGACTTGTTAGCTTTTGTACTTGTGTTTTTATAAAGTGTGAGAAAATAAATCAGCTCTTTTCCAGAAACCATAGTGTGATTATTTTGTAATATTCTTTTTCTTATGTCTGGTAGTAAGGACGGGGTGTTATTGCAAATCCAAGTCTTGATATATTACCAGTCCAGTGCCCAGTGTATGTAACCCTGTTGATCTTAAACTAAACACTATACTTTAGTAAAATTCACAATCAGAGAATCAAATTGATTCTTTCATTGTGCAAGGGGCAATGCAGGTTAAGACAGCCAAGTTCACAGAATATTCAGGGGGGTGGGGAGAAGCTCAAGTTTGTTTTTAAAACGCAGTATCTAGGAAACCTTCTACTCTAAAATCTGGGGTAGAAGACTTCTAAATGCGGTATAGTTGTGTGTGTGGAGGAGGGGGGATTTCCTATCAATAGTATAATTAATAAAATGTTATGGAGAGCGGCATGCCATTGATGGGAACATAAGGATGATTTTGAAGCATGGGGGAGGGTAGCAGGAAAGACGCAAGAAAAGTTTTAAGTATTGAAACAAGAACCTGGTTGACTAATATCCAAGTAAGAGACCAGTATAGAACCTCCCTCTGCCAATTCCTGCAGTAGTTGTAGTAACTTTTTATGTTGCACCCATTGTTGGATCTGGAGGCGCGGGGGTGGGGAGCAGCTCAACAAAACCCTTCGCTGAGGCTCTACAACGAAAAGTACCGCAGTCATAAGGAGGAAGAGGTGTGGGAGAGGTCACGGGATGGAAAACCTTTGGCTGAAAACTGAGGTTGCAAGATGGGACGATACTTGCCAGTAAGAAGCCAAAGGAACATCCCGGGCATCGGAGGGGGGTGTTCCTTATAGGTGCGGGGTGGGGGAAAGCGGAGCCCCTGCGTTTATTTCATGTCCTCACACCCCACCTGGAGTGAGAAGGGGCGGGGCTAATGGGTTGCCATAGAGACGGGGCGATGCCGTCAGAACTCGGCGTATGGTCCTTTGCCTCAAGAGGGTGCAGTCTCGTTGCAGACCTTACTATCACTTCTGGTATCCCATGGAGCCTTTTGCCACTCTGCCGTTATAACAAGGCTTTCAGAATAAAGATGCCGGGGACAGCGCGGTTCCACTCTCCGGCTGTTTCGATCAGATGTCGGAAGTTTTGGCTGTGCGTGGGCCTCTCCATGGAGAAAGAAAACCTCCGTCCTATCTCTATGGATGGGAGGTTGTACCCTCCTGACTTCCGTTTCGGGAGCTCTGTCGGAAGTGGATTTTTTGCGTAGCGGTGTCCATGGAGATGGAAGATGGCGCCTCGGAGTAAGTGGGACTCGGAGTGCTACGGGGCCCCGGTGGCTCCCGGCACTGCAAGGAAATGCGGCCGAACTGAACGTCGTGGAATGCGGTCGGTCAGTTCCGCCAGGCTCCCTCCCAGGAGGCTGGACTCTTTCTCTCCCCCTCCCGCCCCCAGCGCCCACCACCCCACCTCTAAGACACCCCGAGACCTTGAGCGAGGAGCAAGAGCAGGCGCCGGCTGCCGCTAGAGGTAGCTGCAGACATCTGGCCCCATCGCGCCAAGCGCTGCCCAGCCACGAAGAAGAGCCCAGGCGAAGGGAGTGCTGCCGCAGAGGAGTCAAAGTGGCCTTGCTGAGAGAGCCTGTGGGTGCAGTTCTCCTGTCGAGGCCTAGCTAGCGTGGGGACCCCTCACTTAATCATAGCGCCACGGGTTGGTAGACTCAAGACCGCTTCATGCTGATGTCTCCCCTCCCTTCCCTTCCCCAGTGTTGCAGCAGCTAGGTCATTCTAGATCCCGGACTTAATGGATTTGTGCTGCGGGTGGTGCGCTTTAGACTGTCATGTGCATTACTAAAGTTGTGAAGCACACAACTAACGTTTCTCTTCATTTCCATCACCATTCCACGCTTTACAACTGCTTCTCTATTTCTGATATGTTAGAGCAAAAAAAAGAAAAGTTTCCACATGATTAATGAAAAAATACAGAGCACATGCAGTTCTTTATTTTAAAGTGACTTAAATCATAGCGTGTTCATGACTGAAGGGATAAAATGGAGGTTGTTTCTGTTGCCCTGATCATCTACCACTCTCTGGGTGGTAATTTGGGGGGGCAGCTGGGCTGCAGGGCTCTGGACTTCAGACCCAAGGATCAGGCCTAACTGCACTGCTTCTGTAACCATCTCCTAGTGATACTGTCAGGATGGCAAAAGACTGGATTTTTGCACACTTTCAGTTAGTTTGTAGTGGTGGCAAGGGGATTTTAATCTATTATTTATTAATTTATTATTGTATTTATATCCCGCCTTTTTTTCTCCAAGGAACCCAAGGCGGCGTACATAATCCTCCTCCTCTCCATTTTATCCTCACAACAACAACCCTGTGAGGTAGGTTGGGCTGACAGTCTGTGACTGGCCCAAATTCAACCAGTGGGTTTCCATGGCCAAGTGGGGGACTAGAACCCAGATCTCCCGACTCCCAGTCCAACACTTTAGCCTCCACACCATACTGGCTCCCATATCTATGTTTCTGATGGTGATCTTGAAATCTAAATTAGCGTGGAATCCAAGATTGTGACCTTGTGTTGTGTCAGGCAAGGGGAAATAAACAAACCGGTATACCTTCCCAAAAGTAAGAAAGGCAAAACAAAAATAGAGGGATTGTCTGGTAGCAAGTTCCACACTATGTGCTAAGGAGTCCATTTGCATAAGCGAGACTTGTATTCTGTGCTGTTTCAGCTGGCAATGGTCACAAAAAGCTCTCATGCTTCCCCTAGCAACAGCTGTCACCTGAGGGAGTCTTGGTTTCCACTTGGACATCCTTAAGTTAGGCTTCATTTTAAACATGTTTTTTTTTTTGGTTGCCTCAGTTCAGAACTAAATAGAGATTGGTTTACTGCTGCTGGGCTCTCAGTGTACAAAACTGTGACTTCTAATTAATATAGCACCTCAGGAAAGTTTGTACTGTTGCTCTTTGAGAGAAGATGAGGGTAGAACAAAGAAAACACACCCCATATATTAATATTCTGGTTTCACCTCTTAGATCGCCAACTCTCCTCTACCCCTCTGGAAATTCTGCTGTTCCTCAATGGCTGGTATTATGCCACATATTTCTTGCTGGAGATCTTCATATTTGTTTATAAAGGTAAATCTTATCTACAGGTCCAGGATGGGGGAGGGGAATGTGTGAGGTATGCCTGGATTCCCTCTCTGCAGAAAGGTTTTTTAGTTATACATCTTGTAGCTCTCATCTGAAGAAACTAAAAAGTAGAACAGGCTGAATGGTATATTTTCTGATTCATTCTCAGCCTTAGTCACTGATTGCTTAAGGATTGAAGGCCTTTGCAGAACCATTGTTGAGAGTCTTAACTGCTGCATAAGATGTTAATCAGCATCAACCACTCTTCCTTTTTTAAGGATCACAGTAGGTGGGAGAGAGCCGGTTCTGTTTTTCTCTTGATACACTTGGCCATTTGTCTACCTTCCTAGGACTCCTGTTGCCCTATCCCTCTGCCAATCTGGCTTTGGACCTAGTTATGCTTTTCCTCTACCTTGGGATTGAAGTTACCAGGATTTTTTTTGGTGAGTATCAAAGAATGAATAGTGCCTTCTGAGCACATTATTCATTGTCTTTTAACTATTAGTGTCTTTGATGACACTTCATTGATAAGCTGCTTCCCCCACCTTATGTAGTATGCCAAGCAATCAATAGATAAATTCTACCTCTCCCACAGTAATGTATATGTGGGGGTCTGAGTAGTGCTGTGGAGTAGACTGTAATTGTGATTGCTGCTGACAGGATCATTTCCAGGCCTCTCTAGTCTTCCCACTGAGCTGGAAGGGATCCTTCTAGATCTGGCATGAGCAACGTATGGCCCTCCAGATGTTTTGATCTACAAGTTCCACCAGCCTTAACTACCATAGCCAGTAGTGAAGGGGCATAAAAGTTGTAGGCCAAAAGTTCAGGAGGACCACAACTTGTCTTCCCCTGTACTAGATGAAATGGAAGAGGATGATGCACCCAGGCCTGCACCACCTGCAAAGGATTTGTGTTACACTCCTTAATTTAAAAATAGATATGGGCCAAGTCGGCACCCGATGAAATGGAATGCAAATATGAGCTCCATCCAGTCTGGCTATACCTCCTTACCTGGTACCAAGCTGTAAGTCATAGTATGTGAATTTCTACAATGCAACATCCCACTCCTTGATCTTAACTAAGGCTACCCCAACAAGTAGATCATGTCATATCCTGTCCTCAAACTCTTCAATATTGTGCCTTTCTTGCTAAATGTGTTGCACTTGTCCCATTGTGTGTATGGCAGGGTCAAAAGGGAATCTCTGTCAACGGAAAGTGCCACTCGCCATCAGCCTGGCACTAACCTTCCCAGCAGCAGTGATGGCAGCCTATTATCTACTATTGCAGACCTATGCGCTGCGTCTCGAGGCCATCCTCAATGCTATCCTGCTTCTCTTCTATGCTGTTGAGCTGTTGCTGGGTATACTCACCCTGGCCGCTTTCTCCAGGTACTTTCCTTGCATACCTTTTTGGTATTTTAGGAAAATACTTCTTGTGTGCACTTTGGATTTGTTTTTTTAAAGACAGTGGCTGGTTTCCTTTCCCCATATTCTGAGAAACATTAGAAAAATCTATATTTCCAGTACTCACATCCTAGGAGAGACAGTGTACCTCAAAATTATAGAAGGGCTGGGCCATTTAGTATGGGAAACTAAGGAAAAAAGGCTGAAGCAAATGAGTGATCAATTTTACGTTGCTGAAAAAGCAAGAGTAGAAAGGGACATAGGACACTGCTTTATACAGTGCCAGACTATCTAGCTCAGAAGTATCTACACTGACTGGCAACCGCTCTCCATGTTTCAGATAGGGGGTTTTCTAACCCTCTCTGGGTTGCCAAAGATCAAACCTGGGACCTTTTGCATGTAAAGCAAGCACTCTCACCAGTGAGCTACAGCCTTTCTCCTTGAAATAATGATGGGAATGTGAAACGGTCTGTAGTATCTAATACACTGAATGTATTAGATACTACAGACTTCCAAGCATTATTCCTAGCTTTGTTGTATGCATGCTGGGCTAATGTTTCCCTGTCTGTTCCTCAAAATGGTAGCTGTATACCTCTTTGGCACCAGATGAGTTTTCATATATTTGTTGTGGCTCTTGGTTTGTTTCAAGCAGAGAATTGGTAGAATTGAGATTCAGCCTCTTACTGCCTGCCTTGAGTAAGGTATTTGGGCTTACCATTGCTAATATCCTTACCCTATGTCCTTTATTTTCTGCAGTCTGGACTCATACTGAGAATCTGCCTGGGCGGAACTGTGTGCTCTTCACATACGAGAGGCTGCGTGAACCCTTCATTTCCATGGCTAGGCTAAGATGAGGTTTGGAGTCCAATTCCGTGGGCAAACTGAAAGAAGATACAGCCATACTCTTTGCTTCAGACACATTCATGTGAAGGGCCATCAGCAGTGTTTCCAGTCATGAGATAACAGGCCCAAACACATCCCCATCATCATACTTGTATGCCTTCTAGAGGATGACAGTTGTTCTTTTCCAACATTGCAGCTTGGAAAATGACTCTTGCAAGTCAGAAGAGTGTGGGTTGAATCAGTAGATTTTGTCTGCAGTGGCTGTGTCCTTCAAATTCCACAGAGTGTTGCATTCTGACATGAACTCAAGTTTCTAACATGTGTGCAGTGACTCTTGCTAGGCCATCTTTGCCTAACCCTTCCTAACTAGCTGTTACCTCCTATGCCCTATCCCTGAAAAGGGGTGGGGATGAAGGCAGGGGGCCTTGTGCCCCTGCCCTGACACAGTGTTGTGGTTGTTTGTTTTGGAAATTTGTGATACTTGGTTTTCTACTGTATCCTTGGAATAAATGTTTATTTTTCAACTACTGTAGCCATATGGAGCTTCTAATTAGCTAGCAATGCAGAAAACTGTAGTGCTTTCAGAAATAAGCCCCACCCAGCCTATGAAAGATGAAATCATCTAACTGCACGAAATGATTCAGTAGGGAGCTGAAGGGCAAATTGGGCATCAGTAGTAATAGGAGGCATTAAGTGATCCCACACAGCAGAAGTTTATTGGTGGAGAAAGCCAGGTTAGAAGCCCTCAGTAATGGAACAGTGTTGCACTAGATGGGTCTGAAGCCCCAGCCCAAAATCTGCCTCCTTGTTCAGCCACAAAAAACTTGTTGTTGGATGCTCTGATTATAAGACAGCTCGAAGATGCAAATTGGATGGTGAAATTACTGGGGTGGTCAGTGGTTACCAGGATTTGCCCATCTTTATCCAGAGTCCAGTACTTGCTACCTGCAGGTCAAGCATCAGAGTTAGTGGAAGGAAATGAGAGGGTCAAGGAAGATGGAAACATGACCAGCCAAGCTCTTGGATTTCCCTGACATTCAAGGTATTCACTGAATTAAAGAAATCTCAGATAATTAGGCTGTGCTAATCATGGCATGTGTTATTTCCAAATTATAATTTGGGTGGGAAAGGCCAGTGGGACTGTATAAAGGAAGAGCATAAAAAAGAAGACCTGAACAGTAGTTTATCTTTAACTGAACCTACGAGGCTAATGTCCATGTGCCATGGAGCAAAACAAAGCACCAGGGGAGTGATTTGGTTTTCAGGGGAAATAGTGGTGGTGCTCTCCTCTGCCTGATTTGGACCTTGATATCCTCCTACAGCTATAAAGTAGAGTATCATTTTCTAAAAATCCTTTAATGTTGGCTAGAATTTATATGAGTATGTCATGTCTCCCTTGTAACACAGATCCTTTGGGGATCCCCTTTTTTGTAAATGACTTTGTTCAGTCTAAGGTATACTAACCCACTTGGAAATTGTAGTAGCCTTCCTCAGTGAGCGACAGGCTGCTGGCAGCATAGCTGACGCAGTTCCCTTCCAACCGCCTCAGGTCGGAGCCCAGCCCCACATAGCCGGCATCACTGTGCAGGACCAGCAGAGGCCTATTCACCAGCAGCAGCAGAAAATCTTCACTTTTACCTGTAGGTGCAAGAGAAAACTCGTATAGGGTTCAGCCAAGTCTACAGGGCAGAGCAGATCTGACCCAGCTTTCAAGGAGAACTCAGAAGTGTCTCGCCAACCCTCCTTGTTGCTCACAGGATAGAAGCATTTCCCCAGGGAAAGTCAGGAGATTGAGAAAGAGATGTTATCTCCCCATGAGGAGAAGCCAGAATGAGACAGGGTAGGTTACTGGGAGTATATTACAATGACTCCCTATAGTCCTCATGGCACAATTCAAGATGCTGGTTTTGGACTTTAGATACTATGGCTTAGATCCAGTGGAGTAATTCTGCTCCACTGGATCAGCGGAACCAAGAAGGGCTGATTATGTCCCCAAAATCTGCTCTGGAAGCCTGGGAAAACCCTCTGGAGCCCATTTTCAGTTGGCCCAGAGAGCCACAGGAAGGAGGAGAGAGGGAGAAGTGTGCTAACGGACTTCTACTAGCACAATGATGGATTTAACGTTCAGAAATTGCACCTTGCCCTGTTTTTCTCATTATTTACTGCATTTGGTCCCTCAAATTCATTGTTCATGCAACGTGGAAGCAGCATCTTGAGCAGTGGGTGTTTCTGGTAGCTGTCCCACAAATGGTATTACAAAAGCTTTGTTAACTCTACTTCTGCAGGCAAGGTTGTACCCATAGAGAGACAGAGCTTTAGTGCGTCTTAATTTATTTCAGCTACACTCCTTATGTAACATATATATGTTCACCATGTTAGCTTCTCCAAAGGCTAAGGAAGAGGCTGCTAGAAATCTAAACAAACAATGCTTGTCCCATCCCACAAGGGGAGGGTTCTGTGACTTCCGCTTATTGGTGGTAAAGAAGCAGCCCCTGATCGTTGAGCTAGTGAGATCTCTCCAAAGTCATGACCCAGGAACAGGACCAGTCCTACCATTAGATAGAGTGTGGCAGATCATGGGGGGTGGGGAGTGGCAGTGAGGTGTTGGAGAACAGGGTTGTAAGTGCACCCCACATGGTGGCCTACTGTCCTCAAGTACAATAGAGTCAGCCAGCATTGAAGCATGATTCAACTGCCAGTCCGGTTGGTTTCTGTACATGGAAGGGGGGTGGTCTCCTTCCATTTTCTCCTTCACCTCAGACAGCAACAACTTGGGCTGGCCCTACATGGAAAGATCTTGGGGATTACTTCTCATGTTACATTTTTAAATCCTTGACCAACCTAATGTGCCTGTCTATAAACTGTTTGACATGATGGTTTTCAAGTGGGAAGTAAACCTTAGCTTCTTCTTAGTTTAACTAAGGCTGACAAACAAGAGAGAAAAGGTCCTGGATCTCATTTCATATCCCCAGAACTATCTAAAGTCTGGCAAGGGCAATTCCTCTCCCCCTACCCCCCCACCCCACCCCAACACAGTCATGCTTGCTTGTTCACACCAATGCCCTGTGCTTGTAAGAGAGCTCTCTATCAACTTGTACCTGCTGCTTTGGGAATTGCCAGGAGCTGTCCATTGGGCCTCATGGACACATATTTGTCTCCTATTCGAAGCAACACCTTCTGGTCTTGATATAGGAGGTCAAACCAGACATTCCTGTCCTGTTTGGTGCTGCTGATGATACAGTCATTAGGACCCTGAAAAAAGAGAGGACATATTAGCTAGAAAGCACTCCTACCTTGCCATAAATGGCAGAAACCTGCTAGCATCCTAACCTTGAGATCTATCTTTAACTTTCAGTACTGGGTGTTTGGTTGTGCATCAGGGCTCAGTACCATTGTGATGGATGACACAACACATAATATAACACTGCATAAGCCACTCTAGAAGAGATACAATAGTCAGGTGCTGCTCTGGTGGACAACACCCCAATGCCAAGGAGAAGAGAAAGAAATCTCCCAAAGAGGGGGTTTCTAGCACCACCAAGAATGCAAGATTGGACTGAAACCACTTGCTTGCATTTGCAAAATGCTGATTTCCCATTTCAAGCTGCATTTGGGTGAACTGTGGCCCAACCTCAGACTGAAGACAGGAAATGGTTTTTAAAATAGTTGAAGCTAATACATTAGTGCCATTGTTTCCCATTTATTTGGTCCAGCTACCATCTCTAGACAAACAGGTTTTGAAGTACTACACTACAAACAGGTGCAAAACCTCTTTTAGCCCAATGGCTGAACTCCATAGTGGAGAAGTTCTCAGGAGCTGCATTCCAGTGGTGGGTGGGGCTAAAGGCAAAAGGGGCAGGGCCAAAATACAAAAAAAAAACATATCAGGATATTTTAGCTTAAAGTTCTTACTGCCAGTAACTAAGCTTCAGGAGGGCAGCCCTGGAGGACCAGATTCATCCTGTAAAACTGAGCAGAAGCCAAATTTGTGCAAGTGTGGCTACTGTGAACAACTGTGCATCTTTTGGGCTGCCTTCAACTCTTACAGTGCAACTTTATACATATTTACTCAGAAGTAAGTCCTCACTTTGTTCAATTAAGGTTACTCTCAGCTAAGTGCATACAGACATAAAAAAGCCGTCTTCAAACAGCCCTTAGTAGTTTGCTTTTTCTGAAGAAGGTGTTCAGGAAGTTGTGCTGCACTGTCCACAAGCATTTTATGTACAGAAACACATTTCCCACTTTTTCTGCTGCAAGGAGGACATCCCCTTGCTTTGTTTTCTAGACAGGAAGTAACTTTTCTTCTTTACAGTGAAGAGAATCATCCTGGGAAAAAGTTGAGAGAGCCCTTACTAATGTTAACACAGACAAACAATTCAGGAACTAAGGGTATCTACTGTTACTGAAGGAGTCTGCATACCAGTTCCCTTCTTGCTGTATCAAATATGCATTTGTATCCTGTCTCTTTTTCTGTATCAGAAGATACACTCAAGGCAGCTGGCTCTCCTCTCTCAGGGTGGGCTTTGGTGAACAACTGAGGTATTCTATTAGAACAACTTTGGCTGTTGCTTTGAACATGGTGACAGGTTTTGTGAATGCTCCAATATACCACAGACGAGTGTTCAGACTGTAATTCATCACCTCCTTGCTCACATGGAAATGGAATTCCAGGTGCTGGTGAGCACAATCTTGCCACTTACTGTATGCATCCAAGCATTCACGTGAACAGCCTAAGGCTGATGTAAAACAAAAATCCTAGAACTGGAAGGAGCCACTTAGGCCATCGAGTCCAACCCCTGCTGAGTGGAGGGATTCCATTTAAAGTATCCCTGACCAATTACTGTCCAGTCTCCCATTGAATACCTCCAGTGACGGAGAGCCCACCACCACCTTCCCAGGCAGTTGGTTCCATGGTTTGACTGTGCTGACATTTTTCCTGATGTTCAACTGAAATCTGCTTTCCACTCTAAGCCTGTTATTTCATGGCCTACTGGCTTGGATGATAGAGAACAGGTTGCGGTTGTAGGGGAACTCTTTAGGTACTTGAAAAGTGCTATCACATCCCCCCTCAGTCTTCTCTTCTTAAGGCTAAGCTCAGTTTCTTCCATCTTTCCTTCTGGGACTTAGTATGTAGTCCCCTGATCATCTTTGTTGCCCTTCTCTGAACTCGTTCCAGTTAATCCGAATCCCTTTTAGAGTGTGGTGTCCAGTACCAAACACAGTATTCGAGGTGAGGTCTGACCAGTTCTGAATGGAACTATTACTACTTCCCGTGATTTAGAAATGATACTTCTATTAATGCAACCTAAAATTGCAATTGAAATCTGTGTTTTCTTCACCTCAGCCAGTCTTCCCCAACCTGGTGCACCCCCAGATGTGTTCGACTGCAAAACACATCATTCACAGCCAGCATGGCCAACACATCTGGGGAGGGCACCAAGTTGGGGAAGGCTGACCTAGGCTGTTCATCCAAATGGAGAATAGCAGGGCATATGATTTGATGAATTGATCATGTGAACATGTTCTTAGTTCCATGCCTAGCAAGAAAGAAAGGAAGAGAAAGAATCTTGTCAATGTCTGCCCTGATCTCCTACTGGGCAAATACATGGTTAGGATACCCGTCGAAACAGCTGATCCGGCCTGGTTTAAGCCATTCTTTGCTGCATGTCGACAGACTCACCAAGGACATGTATGTGCCACAGTGGCCACGGAAGCAGACTTTCTTTGTGGTATCATCAAATAGCAGTTGGAAAATCTCTGTGTTGCCTACAGCCATGGCATTGGCGTAGAGGTCAGCACCTGCCAAGAGAGCAAAGCAGCAAAAAGTTCATGGTGGTTTCAGCCTAGGAAATGAAGCCCACCCCCATTGTTGCATGTGCCATTGCTGTCCCTTGCCGGCTGAAGTCAGGTTTACCACAGTACTTGGTGTATTGCAGTAGAAAGGTGATCCTTGGAAAATGGGAACAAAGTGCTACAGACTCCATTAGGGAGACCCCAATTACCCTGTCTTTATGACACTCTTTTTAAAGCCAGTGTGGCTTAAGTGGGCAAAATGTTAAAACCAAGCATGGATTCATAACTTGTTGAGATCTGTATTCATCGTATAGCCTTGAATTATTCGAGTAATTTGTCAGCCTCAGTTCCCGACATGCAGCTCCCAGCATCCAATGGGGCCAGTACAGTGCAGCCGTAGTCCAACTCTTATGAGAGGTAGGCAGAACACAGGGTATGTGGGAGACATCCACATGCTGCTTTCAAACTAATTGATCATGACTAAATGAAGTCTCATTGATTTCAATGGGTCTACTCTAAGTATGACTAAGTCTGTATCCAACCCAGGCTTGTTACTATAACTAGAAACTTGCAGCCTTGTTAGATCAATATGTGAAATTAACTCTCCTTTCTTGATTTTCATTACCCCCTTGGGATTGCTAGATGACTATAAAAGCCACAACTGGTATAATGTCCATCAGGATCTAGGCCAAGCAACCCTATATGCCCTTGATTCACTGACCTCTGGTTTTCCAAACCCTCCCTTCCTGTCCAAAAAAAGAACTTGTTCTCTTGTCTCTTACACCCTGGGTGTGGTGTTGTTCCAACTCTTTGCCTCCAGCATTCACCTCCTTGAGCCCTTGCTTTTAAACGTACTGCCTACTTTGTCCCACTTCTGTTAGCCGCTATGTCTTTTGGCCAACCTCCTTTGCACTTCTGACTCCTGCCCCATTATAAAGGCTGTGCTTTTTCTTCAGACACTACCCTTTTTATTAGTTCCTTCTTAGTTCTATTCCAAATGCACTTTTCTTCAGCACATCTTCACATATCCTTCCTTGGGAGTCCTGCATCTCACTCCACTGCCTATTCTGCGTTCAGCTACAGCTACCTTGCCTCTGGGATCCCAGAACCTTAGCTTCCCTACTTCCTCTAACCCTGTCTTAGGCCTGTCTCACAGACTAGGCCTGTCCCTAGACCCTGTTTGAACTTCATTCTAGCCAAACTGACTATATCCCCATCCTTTGTCTGGACTGTAACAGCTCATTGTTTCCCAAGCAGGTGGAATAGCCATGAACATTCCATCTCACCCGACCAGATCAGCAAATCAGTGCCAGAGGTGTCACCGCCACACATCCAATAAAAACCTAGATCGAGTTGCTTTCCCCAACTCACCTGGCCTGAGGCAGATGAACTTGTTAGTAGAAGAGGAGCGCATCGAGACTTGGGCAGGGCTGGATTCTACGCTGAAGAGTTCATCTCGTCCTGGTTTGTCCATCTTTACCGTTTTCATGGCACCCTCTCGCCCAGACAAGTACTTTCCCTCATCGTCCCGTAGAGCAATCAAGCCACCGCTCACCTCCAGGGAGTATAAAGTTTGTGGGGTGACATCTGGAACCAGTGAACCATTGGAAGCCAACATTTTGCCAGCTCCATTACTCAATCCATACTTCTTCACTGGAGACAAAGGCAGGAGAGGTAGTATGAGAGGCTGACTGGGCTTGAGGGGTCACTCCTGGAAAACAGCCTTTAAAATTAATGCCTACAGAGCAGCATCATGGCCGACGCTCCTTTCACTGCAGAGTGACTGCAGAGATTCACCCCTGCCGTACCAAACAACTTCCAGAATTCTAGTCCTGTTTGCCCCTTTCCCATTGTATTTCCCTCGCTCACAACCTCCCCAATCCTTTTTAAGATTGTGTAACAGATTTCTGTCTTTCACTTGAATGTGTTGCTTGAGATTCCGTGGATCTTAATTTTACACAGCTTTGGTGCTAACATGGCATCCGTTTTCTTGTAGATCTTATTTTTATGTGATTGTTGACTTAGAGATTTACATGTGTGGATTCTTGATCTAGCTAGACCAGGGGGGTAGGGAATGTGTGGCCCGCTAGGTGTTTTAGCCTACAACTCCCATCAGCCCTGGCCAGCATAGCCAATAGTGGGGGATGCTGGGAATTGTAGCCCAACATCATCTGGGAGACCCACAAGTTTCTCCAAATGAGCTAGACAATATGGCCCCAGTCTAGGTATCATTGGATGCACCAAGGCACACAGCCTGAAACAGGATCGAAAATGTGAGTTCCCATCTGCATTGATGTGCCTCTACAAATTGGGGCTGTATTAGATGCCTCTCACACCAGTGTGGATTTCAGGTGACCAGTGCAGCAGAAATCCGCAAAATAAATAAAAAGTGAGGCAAGGGAATTTGTGCATGGAAGCTTCTTCTGCACACACTTTCCTCTTTATTGCCTCACTAGCTAGCATCCAACTTGGTTTTACCGGAAAGTTCTGCAAATGATAATTAGCAAGAGCCCTCACAGTTATGCAAGATAATGAATGCTCTTCAAAATCGAAATAGGTGCCATCAACAGTGACTTCTTGGGTAAACAGAATTTGAATTCACCTGGTAAGTATGGGGAAAATTGCCTTCTGTCAGCATTGCCTTCTGACTCCAGACCTATTGAGGAGATGTAAACGACTCAAGCTTAACTTTTTCACACATTAAAAACAGAGGGCTATTTTAGAAGGTGATTGGATGGGTGGCCTGATGGCTGTTTGGACAGAGTCTTGTAAAGGCAGCGTTGCTCAAACATTTGAACACGGCCTCCCTTTTCGAACACCTTCGACCTTCTCAGGTCACCCCATCCACTCATCTACGGATGCCCGGAAATCCTCATGCACAAGTGTGAGTCTTAGAGCGTGGTCATACTGATTGCATTTCTGTGGGATTTGGAAGTGTTGCAGGTGCTCCTCACAGCACCATATAAGCTAGGGGTGGGTGGGGAACCTCTTTCAGCCTGAGGGCCAAGTTCCATTTCGAAGAAACCCTTGGGAGCTGAATTCCCATGGTGGTGGGGCAAAAGGGGAAATGGGCAGGGCATATTTTAGCCTAAAGCTCTTACTACCAGGAACTAAGCCCTAGGGGAGGTGTTTCAACCTTTTAGAATGGGGGCGGGGAGAACCTTCACAACAGCCAGGAAACCACCAAACAATTGGTGGTAAGAGAAAAGTCTGGGGCCAGGAAAGTGAGTGTGGACATCTTGAGATCCCCTGAGGCTAGACCTGCCCTGAGGGCCAAGCTTCCCCGATATAAACAAAGAGTTTGTCAAGTGAACTGTGAGTAAGCACGCAAATGTGCATGGCAGGAGCAACAAGACAAATCTACTTCCATGTCTCCAGAACTATCATGTGCAAAACAGGGGTGGGGAACCCCTGGCCCAAGGGCCAAATACAGTCCTAAGGGGTTCCCCAGACAGCCATACCCGTTTCCCATAGCCCTATCTTCAACAGTTACGGTGAAGCTCAGTTCAAGAGGTGACAAAATCCCAAGGCACTATCACAGGGAAAAGGTAACATGATAGGATAGTCCTCCTGATTTTTGAACACTAAAAATAAAACCATCTAGATGAGCACTCCTCGTGCTAGGGTTTTGTAAGAAAATAGCATAAAGCCTTAAAAAAACAACCACAAAATATTTTTTTCAAAGTTCATAGAATTATGTAGGTGTTGGTAGGGTGTGTGTGAAAGAGTTGCACTGCACATAATAAGTGCTATCATAAAAATTATTCAGTAGGTGATCTGTGTTGTGATGCCACATGACACTGGATACAGCAACTGCATACCACAATGCGTGGCTGGGAGAACAGAAACTGCGTTTCTCCCATACACAAAAAGTTGCAGCTTGTGGGGCGGATGGACGGACAGACAACATTATTCCTCTGCAACAGAAATGCAATTTAAGGAACACTGTGGGCAAAATCCATCATGAGTCCTACTTAGAGTAGACCCATTGAACTGAATGAAACCTGTCAGTCACGGCTAAATTAAATCTAATTCATTTCAATGGGTCTACTCTAAGTAGGACTTACATTGGCTTTTAGCCTATGCAGACTGTGCAAAAACAAATGCAGCCAAACCATATTTAATGTGCAACGAAGTGCACAGAAGGACTTCAACCTTGGTTTGTACCCATTCTCTTTTAGCAGACTAGAGATCAGCAATATGGCTGAGAGCATTAGATGTAGACCCCGCTCTAGCTCTAGCTAGCAGCAACTAACTCAAGCCCATCTTAAGTGGGACTGAAAGGTATAATCCATTGCATGTTTATTTAGAGGAAAGTCTTGGCATGCTCAATGAGATTTACTCCCCTAGTGAATTTGTTCAGGCTTCAAGGCTTAATTATGACCATACTGAGCTGGATTGGAACCTTTATATTTTTACATTTTAGGCTTTACTGCTTCTTTTAATTTTAAATAAATACTTGTGTTAATTTCAGGCACAGTTCTGTGCACGTTTAAGCAGAAAAAAGTCCTACAACTCCCAGCATTCCCCAACCAGCCATGCTGACTGAGGAATGCTGGGAGTTGTAGGACTGTTTTTTCTGTCTAAACATGTATAGGACTGTATTCTTAATGTGCGTTTTGGTGGGATTCAAAGATGTACCCTGCTTCTTATGAACAAAGGAAGCTGCCTTATACTGAGTCAGACCATTGGTTCATGTAGCCCAGCATTTCCAATACTGACTGGCAGCGGCTTGCCAGGGTTTCAGGTGGGATCCCATTTTTTGCCCTACCTGGAGAAGCAGAGGATCAAACCTGGGACCTTCTTCATGCAAAGCATGTGTTCTACCACACTGAACTATGGCTCCTTCTTGAGACACTGCCTAGCCTATTTGATTTCCAACTCAAATGTTAAGAGTTGGCTTGCTATGCTGAAAAGAAAATGGGAGTTGTCTATAAGCCAGTCCTACCTACCACATCGTGCCCAGATTTCATGAGTCATCCAATTAAGAACACAAGAATTTAAGAGTATCCATGCTGGATCAGACCAAGGGTCCATCTAATCCAGCATTCTGTTGTGTGTTTGTTTTGTAGCATCTTGGATGATATTAGTACAATCCTTAACCACCATGTTGAAGCCCTGTGCAAGGGGGAAAGAGTAAAGTGGGAAAATGCCTCCACCCACCTCTGAAATCATAGTAGATGGTGATGACTGACTCAGCTCCCCAAGGCAAATCACGATCGCAACGCAGCAGCTCAGCTTTCTCATCATAGCGCACATAACGCTTCCTGTTGGGGCTGTACATTGCAACATTGGGGTGCACTGCCAGGTGCAGGGTCCATTTTTCGGTTTCAGTGGCAGCCTGGGCAAAGCAGGTAACATTCTCCTCTGCCCCACCCAGGTAGCGCTTGGACTGCTCATTTTGCAAAGATACCTGCCAGGAAGGGAGGGAGGAAGGAAAGTGTCCAGTCAGCCACATCACTTGAGATGGGGAGAGCGGGCATGTTCTCATTAAGAATGAAGAAGGCACCAAAACAATTCAGGTATCCCCACATGAATTCACTACACCCTGAGGTTTCTGGAACTGCTATGGGTGGTCACATCATTCCAGTTATGCTACACCCATTCAATTGTTTCACCATAGACAAGAGGGGCTAGGACCTTATCCTAAGGTACATCCACATTCAGGCGTCTCTACTATAGAGGGTCAGGTGAATGGTTCCAACGAGGGTCAGGTGAATGGTTCCCTTCATCAGCAACAGAGTATTGATCACTGCTTCCTCAGCCAACCAAGACACATATTGATGGTCCATGTGACTACTTTCCCAGAAAAATCACAGGGCTATCCAGAGGGGAAAAGGTACGTACACAATTCTGGGACAGTTTGGACTTTCTCCCAGTTGTACATTACAGCATCAGACACAGAGCACTGAAAACTACACCTGAACTTGATGTTCAAGTCTAGCTATGAGCATGTCAACAGAGAAAGGGCCCTGCTTGCTGCTCCAGCAAACTAGTTCCCAATCTCAGCACAATCCTGCACCCACCTCTGCAATTGCAACCATAAAGCAAGGGTGGGGAACTTCTTTTAGCCCAAGGGCTGAATTCCATTTTGAAGATGTTCTGGAGAGCTGCATTCCACTGGTGGCCCTGGGCAAAGGCAAAGGGGGTGGGGCCAAAATCTCCAGCATATTTCAGTTTAAAGCTCTTACTGCCAGTAATTAAGCTGGAGAGGTATTTCAGCCTTACAGAATTGGGGGGGGGGGGAGGAACACACAAATTGATTGGTAGTTGGGGGAAAGGGGTGTGGTCACACAGGGAACGCTTGAAGCCTAAATTGAGACTTCAGGAGGGCTGGATTTGGCTTCTGCGAGTTAATTTCCCCACCCCTGCTGTAAAGGAAGGCCCACATTTTGGAGAATGGGGACCAGCTCTCAGGATGCTAGTTGTACAACTTCGCATTTATCTTTTACCCTCTGCCCTCTTCCCCCAAATCCAATCCCGTTTTGCAAAAATCCAGCTGGAGATTGCTAGAAATAACAAGGCTGTGGATATGCAGCCAGGGATAGGATGGTTGTGTGTGCGCCCCAATGACTGCACCTTGCCGCCTGGATACTGATGGAGCAGGAAGAAGGTCTGAGGTCCTGGTTTATCCTGGTCACAGGTGACTTTGCCGTTGGCGTCAGCTGCCAAGTAGCGCTTCAGGGCACTGATCAGGTGAAGTTTCTGGCTGGCCCCTTCCCCTGGGCCAGCTGCCCCAGCTCCATGTGGGGACACAAACTGCAGTACCCACACCTGGCGGGGCTTCAGTTGCTTGCCTGTGACTGCCACCTGGAAGCGGAAAGGTTCGGCAGTCAGGTACCGGTTGGCTGCAT
Organism: Anniella stebbinsi; assembly: GCA_029215795.1. Lineage (NCBI taxonomy): Eukaryota > Metazoa > Chordata > Lepidosauria > Squamata > Anniellidae > Anniella > Anniella stebbinsi. The sequence goes on from JARDYH010000001.1 coordinate 263,220,693, forward strand.
TTACAAGACCAAACTCTAGTGAGACTGTCATGGTGGGCATGACTACAGCATCAGTTTTTCAGACGAGCTAGATGGGCCCACTTGAGATGAATCCTGGCCCGAGATCACAATGGCACTTAGCAACTAGGCAAATCCACCCCCTCAGCCTCAAGCTCCACCCACAGAAGTTTATCATCTGGGATAGATTCTGAAAGTAGTAGACCAAGGCTGGGCAGACTTCAAGCTTCCAGGTTCTACTTTGTTTGTCACTAGAACCCTGAGATGCAACAAAAAGAACCAGGTGCAAAAGACATACACTTAGAATTAAAGAATTATGAACTCAGGAATTGCCATGATTCCAAGCCCTCTTACTGAGATGTGAGATGATGAAGAGGTCTGCTGTGCAATTCACAAAAAGCTTCCCCCTCCCAAGTAAATAGAAACCTTTTCACACCTGAAGGGAGTGTGAATGCTAGGAGCTATCCTCTAAACTTAATTATCCTAACAAACCAAGGCAGTTGCCTATCAACTAAATGGTTTCCTGCCATGCCCAACAGACTTTTACCAAACCCCTCCTTCAGGGAGGGTCTTCAAGCTGTAACCTCTGCCATGTGGCTAGTCTACCTGCCTCCCACCTCCACCAGATTGACCATGCGGTGGACTCTAGTATCTGTCATTTCTGATGCTCCCTCCCCTTCCCACAAAGACTGAGTTCCCAGGGAGAGGGAGAAAGGGGAAGATGATCCAAGTCTGGGCCTCCTGTTCGATAAGATCCTAAGAAGATTCCTTCTTGGCTCCTGGAGAGTCTTAGAGAATTTTCTTCCCAACTTCCTTTCTTAGCTGGTCATCTTCAGCCTCCCGAGTCTGATTCAGGATCCACGCCACAGAGACTGGGCCTGATCCACACAGAAATTTGTTCTGAGTAGCAGAATGGGATTGAGATAGGTGAGGAGACACAATCCTTCCACACAAAAATCCACTCCTGCTTAAATCTCAGTCAAACATTCTTCATTTCAGCAGTACAATTAAGTGGGGGAGGGGGACATTTTGTGGTTGCCATATTAAACAAGTGCAGGTCGGAAATCCTTGCCAAGTTACTGCAAATCACCCGAGGATCTCCCAGTAGATCCAGACCTACCTTCTGATCATGTCAATACTAGACTCGCTGAAACTACATACTCTTATCAACCACAGGCAATGCCCCTTTACAAAAAACTAGAGGCTCTATGGAACTCTTTTCAAACAAGGTTTTTCCCCAAGGGAGGACTGAGCACCTGGGTTTGGACTCAGTTGAGTAGCAGAAGTCCTCTTCTTCAAACTCTGATACAGATCCCCCTCCCCAAACTAACTACACCACTTCCAAACACTGAGCCTCTACTTTAGCTTTGGTACAGAGAAAACTTCTAGCAGGACAATATGCTTGCTATGGAACCCCTCCTACTAGAGGGCTCTTACACCACCATATTCTATTAATTAATGTGGAGAAAGTACCACTGCTGGCTTCATAGTCATCAGATTAAGTGAGATCTAATTTAAGAAAGCTTGTGTCACAGTGAATTTTAAGATACTCAGACTCTCTTTTTTAAAAAACACCCTCAGTTTAGACTACAATAACATGTATTGAAAGAATGGGGCACCATCTACCTTTTATCACATTAACTATCCAGACTGAATAAGACAGCCTATTCAAAGGACAACTAACCCAACTTAAGGGTTGTTTTGGACTACACCTTCCTTTAGCCCCAGCCAACAGTTAATGGCTAGAGATTATGGGAGTTGCAGTCCAAAACACTTGCAGGGCACCAGGTTGCCTACTCACCTCAATGAAATGAGGGTGGAGGGAGATAGCCAAGTAACCACAACAAAGAATGTAATCCTTTCCTTGCAACCTTTTCCACCTTTTATTCCTGGGACCACCAGTTTAACACCCAAATGTTAACTAAGTGGATAACAGGAAGCCAAACTGTTTAGGTAGGTTTATCTCAAGAAGCCAAAAGGAAGGGAGAGAGGAATGCAGTGGATAAGAATACCAATCCTTACTTATGGGAACATTAAATGCATCGTATTTCACCATATTCTCAAGTGTTCTGCATTCTGTTTGCAGCCTCTCAGGACAAGTTATTAGTTACATTACAGAAACAAAGGTTTTGCTGACAATGGCTGTGACAAATAACATTCATAAAGCAGGATACAAACAAGATCGGCATGAAAAGAGTCACTCAGTAACAACTTTACTAAATCTCAAAATAAATGTAAGTGGCCCTCAACCAGAACCTCGGCGAGTTATTGGCTCATCTCTCCTTTAGTTTGCATTTGCTGCCATCCTTCCCTTTGGCTTTCTGCTCCACACTAAAACTATACAAACTCCACTTTCAAGATATTTGAAAGTTGCATACCTCTTCTTAGACCAATGCTGAGCAATAGATGCCATATTTTTTCCTATGCTTGCTACCAGCAATCCTTCAAAATGAGGCGGAAAACCTATTCGCACTCAGCTTAATTTCAAGAGCCCTCTGCAAAAGACCAGAGGTCAGTAGCATTTTAAATAAATTTTAGAATAGCAACTTTTTCAATAACCAAGATAAAACAGCCACGAAAAAACTTCATGCCCAAATTCCTCTCCTAGTCTAAATCCACATTAACTGACAATGGGGTCAGGGCTGTTTTTGAAAACGGTTTGACCAATAGGCAATATTCTTAGACGAAACTTATCTGTCAGAGTTCAGACACAGTCTGAAGTGTGACTTGTTAAACTAGAATGATGAGATAGAAATTTAAGCTTTCAAAAAGGCATTTTAATTTGTGTACATAAAGTGGTTCTTGAACTAGTTTAGCATTACATAAAGCCATGGTTGTACAAGGGCGACCACCCACCCAGCCAAAACATGGCGTCTGTCTTATTTATCTGCCTTCACTGCCACACCTAGGTCACATTAACCCATCCCCCAGACAATCCTTTTTTGGAGGGATTCTATAAAACAGTTCACCCTGCATTTAAAAGTTACAAAATGAAAAAAGAAACCATCAATGCAGTATAAAAGATTGACAATATCATCAAGTTTATTACACAATTTCCAACCTATCAGAAAAAGACAAACAAATCAAATCACAAAGAACAGGGGTGGGAGAGCTGAGGGGAACCAAGGCTATTTTCCTGTCGTTCGTTTCTTTTCTCTCTTTTTTTTAACTTTCATTATTTCAAAACAAACTAAAAATGTCCCATTATGTAAAAAGCAACTTTTCCCATTTATGTTTATACTTTACAGTTTAAGCTGTCTCTCCATTTGTTTACATAACATTTTTCCTCTTTTAAAAAAAACATTTAGAGCTGAGCACCTCTTTGATCAACAGTACAAAAAGAGGTACCGCATCTCATGGTGACATCCTTTGCCTAGAAACCATCCATCCTCTTTAGGCCACTCAACTGTACTGTGAGACAGGACAGGATCCTTCTATTGGGGGGGGGGGCTTCACCATGCAGCTGGACAGTCACATTAAGTGTTCATGAATGTAACAGATGCTTGGCCTTATTAAAGAGATCCAGGGGCTGGAGACTACATATTCCAGGGTACAGTGTGTTGTATTGACTTTAAGTAACTAGGGCGCTCAGGCTAGGATGGCGCACTGCAAGCTGAAAATGCACATCCCCAAAGAGTTATATCGCAAAGATGACCATTTAATCAAGAACTCTGCAGCCACTCCTGTCCCACAATGCTCTTTACGTTGACTTTGATGCTACTAGCCTGAAGGGGTTGCCAATTGAAAGACTGAGCAGCTCCAGAAACCCTAGTTTATGTTTACACAACACAGTTAAACATGGTGGTTGTGAAGAGAGGCTTTTCACTGCCTCTAATTGTTTCCCTAGACTGGCATGCCAAAGATCAGTGAGGTACGGTGCCATCCGAAGCAAACTCATGAGTGAATCACTCCAAAGAGAACTCAATTTAAAATGAGGCTGGGGGCAAGGAAAGTTCTGGACCTTAAATCAACGTGTACATCACATAGAATTTAAAAATGCTTAGGGTGTACTGCAAACAGTAACTACCAGATAGCCCCAGCTTGACTTTGCCCCCATTCCATGCTACCGCAACAGTCAGGTCTCCATTCACAGCACTTCCTCTACAACAAGGAAAGTGGCAGTCTGGGAAGGGGCTGGCTCTTGAAACAAAGGTATAGGTAAGAAGTTACTATTGGAGCAGCTATTGCATGAAACAAAGCAAGGAATCTGTTAGCAAATCACTTGTAGAGAGGGCACCTGCAGTAGCCAGAGCTATTTCTTAAGGGAGACTCCATGTTGTGAGCAGGTTGACCAACACAGGCCCCTCTAGAAGAAGCCAGGTAGAATGGATATGATAGTTTCCAGGAACCAAGTAAGGGTGGTTGAAGAGAAGGATAACTGGAAGCAGCAGCCAGCCAGACCTCCATCCAAGGGGAGGGGGGGAAGAAATACTGTATTCTAAGCTGTGTACAGTGGTGCTAGAGGGCAAGACTGAAGCTGCTTTGGAAAAAGGATCAGGTTAAAGGAGGACTGGATGCCTTGATGCCTGAGAAGACAATGCAATGTGGACCATGGACACGAGGTCCAGTGAGACAATGGTCAGACACCTTGTGCTGTGCTGAAGCACCAGTTCTTTCTACAGGAGACAAGCCAGATGGGTTCTTCCCAAGGTGCTCCTAGAAAAGCCATGGAAAGGAAAGAGGTGGCAGACCTCTGTGGAAAGCACCATTCTCTTTGGGTCCAAGATCCATGGATTGAAGTGGCCCCCTGGTCACAGTGGCTCAAACAACCCCTCTCAAACTCCAAGTCATTCAGTGTTTCTCCATCAAGCAGCAGCACACGCAGGCAGAGCTCAGGTCCCAATGCCACAGTGTGCCAGATGGAGTTCTGCAGGCAAAGTTACTTCCAAGGGGTCTGGAAAGAGCAGAGGACAGTGGGAAGGAGAGGGTGGAGAAGCCTCCATCCTTGAGTCTTGATTAAGGAGAGGAGATACGAGTCCATAAAAACACTGAATGCTTCCCACGCTCCTGCAAAGGGACAAAACAAACAAGGATACGCCAGTCATTTCTTCAGCCATTTTAAAAAGCATTGTTCATAAAGGGCAAAATTCTTAACCTCAACCTAAAGCAGAAGTCAGGGTTATTTCTACATACATACTAGAGGCTTGTCTTAGTTCATGGTTGAGCTGGACTAGGATTTGAACCCAGGCTCAACACTCTATCCATCAAATCATACTGGGTGGTGTGCAACTAGCATCCTCCCCTGGCGGAATGGCATCCTTCAGTGCAACAGATTCCCCCTACTCCCTGCATCCCCAAATTTGCTCTGAAATGTTGGAGGACCCTCTGGAGCAATTTTGAGGGAGCAGGAGCTAGGAGAAGAAGACAAAGTTCAATTGCATAATGTTGGATTTCACCCACTGAATCAGATTTTTAAGATCTCAGTATTTACTCAGAAGTAAAGACAGTGAGGAAATGCAAGAAGGTTATACTTTATTTTTGTAGTTTCTAGCTAGGATGGCTAAACTTAAAACATATTTGTTCAAGTTAGAAAAAACTGTTCTACAAACATAAGCCTGACACCCCTTTTGAAGTTAAGACGTGAAATTTATTTCTTTGCACTCTCACTCTATGATGCATTTTACAAGCCAGGTCTAGGAAACAAAAGTAATATTTGCCTTTGCTAATCTGCCCATGAACAAAGAGATCTGGGTGACCTGTTACAATCGGCAGGGTTTAATTGCTGTTTAGAAATCCCCCCCTTTTTCAGTTTGAGAGTTCCAAGACCTAGATAGGTACCTGGCTATAAGAGCAGCAAAGGTGATGGCGGCTCATAGTAATACAATCTGAGGAGTTGTTACAAGGCTGAGTTATCTGGTTGAGTTATTAATTGGTTTCAACTAAGAGACCAGGGTCTTTGTTAAGAAAAGAATGTTCAGGTTCTATGCGTTGGATCCATACTTAAGAGTAGATCCGTTGATATCAATGGGACTTAACTTAGTCATGACTAACTTATGTCCCACTGATTTCAATGTGTCTACACTAAGTATGACTAAGTCTGGATCCAACCCTATGACTACAAAACAATATACATCATCTTTGCATATTTTAATTCAATTCTATTGTATCAGATAATTTTATAATGCTGTCCATTTTGAAAGAAGCAAGAAGGAAGATTATGAAAATAATTTCAGAAAAGTTAGGATAGCATTACTACTACCTGTGCAAATTTTACTTAGACCCATCCTGGTTTCAAAATAACTAGCAAGGAGTACCAAACATTTTCTGCTCCACAACAATGAGAGCTAGAAATCTGCCTCAAAAACCATGACACTGAGATTTTCAGAATTCTATTGAAGATAATGAATTCAGCATTAGAGGATCTACTCCAAGGGTTCTGCCTCTTGCCTTTTAAAATCTATATACATGAAGAAAAATTTACAGGATAGAAAGCCCCCCCCTCCATTTTACATAATTTTAATTCTAATGCTACAGAATTTGCTTCATGCAAAGAGGAACTTATAAAAGATGGGAAGAGCAGAAGGGGCCAGATCTAATTGCAACATCTTCTAGTTCTTCAAGGCACTGACTTTTTCTGAAACTTCTGAGCTTTTCAGAAGCATTGAAGGTAGGGTGCCCATTAATGGAGCAAGGATGATTATGGTTCTTGTCTTCCCAATAAAAGTTTACTTCTAGTACTTTGTTCAAGCTTCACATTGACACCACAACATTTGATCCTCACCTACAGAATCAATCCATTCGTCACTGTACAAGGATAAGGAAAAGGAATCACGGTGAAGTTCTACAGGAACAGTTGTTTTGATATGCATAGTTATTCAGAGCCAGCTGGCAGTTCATGTATTGTAAATCAATTGTATCTAAGTTAGAAAATAAACGGCCGGAGCATAGTAAACGTGCAGGATGCTCAGAGGAGGTATCTGAGAAGGAATAACTCCCTTCCATTTGAAAATACTTCCCTAACAGAACACACTGCAAGGAAAACACAAGAACATATGTATTTGCCCCTGGTAGTTAAAGATGCATGTGTGACTGTTCCGTTCACTGACAGGAAAGAAGTCATGGAAAGTCTTGCAGAACCTTAATCTAGGTTCTTGCAGACCTTAATCTAGGGAGCATTCGAAAGAGGGGTGATACTCAACTTGAGGGAAAGACAGGGTTTTTTTGTTTGTTTTGTATTGTTTTTTAAGGGAAAAAATGCTAGGGGAGAGGGAAGCACTCTGGAAAGATCTCTCACCTCTCTCAGTGATGCCGGTCTCTTTCTCTGTCCCTGTCTCTGTGTCTCTCATGCTCCCGGCTTCTTTCCTGGAAATAGTCCTCATGCCGATCTTCATTATGGACCACATCTCGGTGCCTCCTACTGCTCTCACGGGATCGACTGGGTGATCTATCCCGAGACCGGTGTCTTTTTCTGGAAAATAAAACCAAACTTCTTGGTTTCTGACAAGTGTCTACTTCCTTATTCCTCTACAAAGGCACAGATTCCTACTTTCCTGTACAAAAGCCCAGGAAGGTGAACCAGAGCACATGTGAGACTGAATCAACAGCAAAATAAAACTAGCTAGATTGCTTCTGATAATTCTGTCTGCTGAAGCTTACCTGGAGGAACTGCTGCTGCTGCTGCTGGTGCCCATGCTATAAGACTTGGCTTCAATGCCATGAAGACAATCCTTGAGTGAAGAGATAAGGACTCTACACCGCTCATCATTCGCTACACGAGACTGTTTAATCACAGCAATGGCTGTAAGCAGGGTCTCAATAGCATCGCTGTAATCCCCTGCGATATAAAAGCAAAAGCAACATTGTAAGATTGAGGCCAGGAGTTGTGATTCAAAAGAGATGGCAGCAGACAGCTGTGGTTACCTGCACTGGCACCAGACACAGCTTTGGAAATGGCACTGCTGGAAATTGCTCGATTCCTGTTCATGATATCTTCAAATTCAGCTTCACTGACAGGGGGTGGTAACGGGCCCAACTCTCGGCTGCAGTACACAAATGTACACCCAATCACTCAGAGTCAGAAGACAAACCATGACAAAGATTCCTGATCTATATTCATAGTGATTAAGGGCCTTTCAAAGGAGCAGTGTGTTGCCGACCAAGCGTTTTTCCCCATCCCTTAAAGCAGACATGAATAAACAGGATCCTTACGAACCAGTTCTCAAGCTGGCAGTCCTTCCCTGTCATGCTGCAACCAGAGGAGCCAACGACATTTTCTAACACCTTCAACTATGGCACATTCCCTCTGCTGTGTTATGAGTTTAGACTTTTCCCCCTCAAAAACCAATTTGCTTGTGTGTAAATGTAATTAAAATATAAACATTAAATAATAATAATAATTATTATTAATTTAAAAAATCAACGGGGCATTCCGTTAATACCAAGCCAAAGCGCCACCTCTTAGTGATAGCAGCCTCACTAACCAAGAGAACTAGATACCATTCTTTGCATTGCCCTTCACTTCAAGTTCTTCTCAAATTTCCTGAAAATGGACTTGTTCTCACCTGCTGTGGTTATATGGTGCAGAGGCCTTGTTGTAAGCATCTGGCGGAGGCCCCATCGCTGCATTTGGTGGTGGGAAGAAGGCTGGATTGAGGTGCAGCGCAGGTGGCACCGCCCCCGGGGGTGGCACAGTAAGGTGAGGGGGAAGTCGAGGGGGAGGGGGCATTAGGTGTTGGTAGTGGATTCCTGGTGGGGGAGGTGGAACCCCAAAACTTGAGGAAAGTGGCGGAGGGGGCGGTATTGGTGGAGGTGGCAGCCCCATGAGAGGAAGCGCAGGAGGGCGGTTGAAGAAAGGCAAAACAGAAGGAGGCTTCTCAATGCGCGGTGGCGGCACAGCATTCTCTGTTGGAGTGGCTCGGCCATCTACTGAGTCCGAGGAATCCCTTGAGTGAGCCCTCGGAGGCACCCCTGTCAGACATCACAGAAGAGGAAAAGTACTGAGCACGGTGGTACTTGGGTAGGAACAGGAGCCAAACAGTTTTGTGACATGTCTCCAACTTTCCAGTACATATATATGTCAACAATTGTCCCCCTGAAGTGTTATCCCATTTTGCCCAAATAAGAGAACTTTCGCATCTTAAAGTGTACACAAAGGGTGGGTTTTGCTAGTATGTGCACACAGGTCTTTGAACTGATCCAAAGAGATCCAGTTGCCTTTCTACCACCACTGAAAATGTGCATTCCCAGTCTCTGCCAAGAGACTTCTGAAGCCTCTTACATGCTTTGTGCTATGCTGACAGATCAGCTTGCAATGTGAACTGATTATTTAGTCTTAACTAATGGTTATATGTGTGTGAGAGAGATATCGTGGCATACTATGCAGGTACGTAAATTACTACAACAGTTATGCTTAAAAAGTCTTAAATACATCTTACACTTTTCAAATTAAGTGAAATATATCTTCACCTGGGCTTTCAGGTAGTGGCATTTATATAGTGCTTTACATTGTTGAAAGCGCTTCACACATTAGCTCAGAAATCCTGATTAATAATCCTGTTAGGCAGGTCAGACTTATCTCTAGGTTGCAGATGGGGGGGTCAGGCTGAGAGAGAATGGCATACTCAAGGTAACCTCACAGCTGAGGTAAGATTTGAACTGGGGACTTTTCTTGTTTACAGCTCAATATTAACCAGTATGCTAAATCAGAAAGAATAAAAGTATATTAAAATATTCATTTTTTTTATGTAACTGAAGCTTAGCAGGAGAAATAAACATGTACCTTTTAACTTTTATTCACAAACTCAACTGCAGAATATTTACTTTTACAGATGCAATGGCGAGAAATAAGTTCAAATACTATTCATACCCTATTCTTGGGAAGTTCTGTGAGAATCATATTTAGTGGGTATAGTTTGGGAAGTTAAAAACTAAGGCCACATGCTATCAAAGATAAATGTATTGAAAGCTCTCATTTAAAAAAGGTAACATCATGAAGTTGCAAGAGAGAATTAAAGAACCAGAAATTGGACAGTGGTCTGGTTAGCATGTAATAACAACCCATGATTCAACAACAACCCACAATTCAATGAGAATCCATACTCAGGGTTGCTGTTACGTGCAAAACAGACTAAAGTGGTAGAAGAAAAAAGAATCAAATCATGCTGAATGTTAGGGGGAATACTTGAATAACTTATTCCTGGACATGCTGGTTACTAATACAAAGTATTTTTAAGAAAGGAAGTAAAGCCAGCATATACCTTTTAAAAAGGGCTTAACAAGATGAAGGGCAGAACCCAATGGGGCACTTACACCCCTGCTGATTCCCCTTTGATTCTGTTGTGCAAGCAGGAGCCACTGCTTAAAGAAGAGATTTAAGCGAAGCCACAAAATGAGTGAAAACGCTCATTTCTGGAAGGAGGCAGGTTGACGGAGCTCCCTTATGTGAGCTCCTCCAACCTGCCTCCTTTCAGAAATTATCATTTTTGCTTGTTCTAGGTTACCCCAGAAGTGTTAAATCGGTGCTGCACAAGTGGGGGTGCACACACTTGCACAACAGAACTGATGAGACATAAGAGAACTGGCAGGGGTATAACTGCTCCACTGAATTCTGCCCAGTTTGTCTCCTCTTTGTGGAAAATGTGATAAACCCAATCTCTGTTGTCCTGTTATACTAAATCTACAAGTCTGCGCTAAATCATCCTGTGTGCAGTCTGTAATACAAACATTCAGCACAGCCTTTTAGGAAATGAGGGATTTGGAACAGGACTGATCTAGCTTGAAAACCAAGATGCTAAAACACAACAAATGCTTTGGGCCAGCTCAGCAAAAGTTAGGTGCAACTAAGTCCGTTATATCTAATGGAACAAGTTTAAGTCCTATTGTTTTCAATGGGGCACATTAAAACAAACTAGCTAAATAAATGGCCTTTGTCTAGCTAGATCTGAAATTAAGTCATTTCATCAAGACTAATGGCTATAAAATGGTACAATGGCTGTAGATGAAGGGTCATTCTACTGATCCAGTTCTCTTAACCCAAGGGACAGCAGGTATCAGGCTTGCTGGATCTATTTTGCTCTTTTACTAAACCCCATCAAATGGAGCCAGGAGCAAAATGGTGACTCAGGAGGCAGAACCAATTATTACCTATTGAACTCCATGAGCCATACATTGGAATAGCCTGCAGAAACAAATACAAATCTACATCTGAGTTACTACACATCGAGGAGTCTAGTAGTGTAATTTAGACCTAAAAATTGCTACTGTTAAACAATTGGAAGCTGGAGTCCCTTAATGATCTACTGCAAGTCACCCTACCAGTAGATTCTGATATACCTTCTCTGTCCCTTTCTGTCTTAAATGATGTAAAGTGCATCTGAAATTTTAGTTAACTGTTGGATAAAAATGGTAACGCATATTACTATAAAAGCACTGGATTATGCAAGAATGGCCTTCTTCAAGGAAGCCAGTAATAGGATATAGTTATCCCTACTCCTTTTCTATTGTAAGTACTCTACTGAGTGGAAACCTGAACACTGTAATTCTAAACTCAATTATACAAAATCATCTAGACCTACAATTCTGGGAGATATGGTTAATCCATCCATCCAACCATACCCCACACCCTGCCATCATGACTAAGAAGCCTACTGCTTAAGGTATAAAAGAAAAGGTTTTTTTTATAGAACCCTAGAGAAAGCAAAATGTCAAAAGCTAAGATAATATCAACAAGTTTTCATTATATGAAGATACTTTACTATGTAAGGTGACAAATATCAACGAGCTTGCTTGTATATGGATAAACTATAATAATCTCTGAACTATTCTCTGAACACCTACAGAAATTAGTGATTTTCATAATCTCCAGAAAATCAAATAGTTATTCATACTCAACACTCCCATATGGGGAATATACAAATTTGGATGCATACATAACTTTAAATCTTCATTTCTAACCCAAATGAGAAAGCAAATAGGCCTCTCCTTCTACATAAAGGTATCTATGGAATGGAGAAAACTATACTCTGTTGAAATTATCTGTATAATTTATGATATACCATTATTAGTGCATCATACTAATATTCAAATAATTCAACTAGATTCAGATGGCTGTGGGCAATGCCACTGATACTTACGGATCTTAATAAACATCTTAACATTAATATTTACATCTTAATAAACACAAAATTAAAGATCAGGGGGGAAACCTAAGTACGGCCAATAGATAATTGTGGGAGTTTGATTTTCTTAAAAGGCATTTAATACTATCTACCATTGCTCTGTGAGCCAGTTGCTTAGTTACAGTCAGAAAACCTCTTGGTTTGGAAATTTCACCTTTATTCTTTCCCACTGAGGAGTTATGGACCCCACAGAAATAATAAAACCATGCTGACCAAAGTACTGTACTTAGAGTCAACTTTATTTGACACAAACCAAAATGGCAATAATATGGAAGGGCATTACAGGAAGTATTTACAAAGATTTACAATGTCTGAATAAAGCCAATATTTTTTGAAATTCCAGGTTTAAAAGAAAAAGCTGTGTGTCATATTAAATTGATTAGGTAGGAATTTAAATATACAATAAGGTCAACTATAGTGTGTAACGAGAGATCTGAAACATTATTTTTATTAAGAACCTTTTCCTAGAGAGAGGATCTAAAACATAATTGAAAGAAATCAATAATCAAAAGATTCCTGGAGAGAATGCTGAGAAGATAGACTTGAAACATACTTTGTGATCTTGTCCCAATGTGGCATAATTCTGGATAAAAACTACTAACTGCAAATATAGCTGGGAAACATTTCAAAAGAAAAAACATGATCATACAATCCTAATGACACACAATAATTATTGCCATGGAAATCTGTTATACCACCATCACATAAGAACTGGTGACAGCAAGTCCAGGATATTCTAAAATGTAACATTCGTGTTTCAAGGTAAATGTGTCTGAATTATATTAATTTACCTTGTGGTCACTGAACCAAAGCCACTTTTAGTTTTCCTTTGTAATAAATAGGAGATGAGTACAGTAAAGGGAACTTCAAGTTGTTACACTTGCTTTTTTATCATACTGCTTTTTGCTGTGTTATCGTAAACTACCTTGAATGTAGGTAGAGGCAGAGAATAAATAAATTATTAAAAACAATAAATTTGTGTTTCTCAGGCCCTTTGGGCGAGGAATCAAAGTGGTGGAAGTCATTTACGAAGCCCTTGTCAAAAATGGTGACGTGCCAGGGTTACTGTCAGACGTTGCCATTCACCAGCGCGACCTCCTAGTGAAGACAAGATAAGCCCCTTTAAGCAGTTTTTCACAGGGAAAAGCTTGATCAGGGCTAACAGCAGCTCTGCTTCATCCCAGGATTCAGCAACACTGATATTCCTACTACAGAGAAATGGACTAGCACCCCACTGAGGTAAAGGACACAGGAGGAACATTACCTCCAGCACTGAAATTCAGTCACCTTCTAGGGCAGAACACAAAGATTGTTAAACCACAGTAGTGCTACAGCTGCTGAGGCTGTGATGTTATAGCTGTGACTACCTCAGGATCATACAAATGGTGGGAATTAACTATCCAGTTTAAACCTAGTCAGGACAAGGGAAATACTACATCTCTCTTCTTTCCAAATGACTATGGCATTAGGCAGTCAGAATATTGTTGTACATACCAGAAAGACAGTGCCTTCATAGGAACTGACAAGCAAGACCATCTATTGCCATTGTACAAGGACCAGGGTGAGCCCCCAGCTGGAGCATTTCATCCAATAGTGGGCACTTTAGCTCTTCACAATTTGTACATCCCTTCACAAAGGGATGCCTAACTTCTGCAGGAGGTCCAGAGAGGAACTATTAATAGTTATGGAGGGTCTTGCCTATGATAAAGCCTCAAGAGTTTAACCCCATTCAGTTTGGGGGAGGATGAGTTAAAGCAGAGATGAGTAAATTGTGGCCCTCCAGATGATTGGGCCTACAACTCCCATCATCCATCACCACTGCCTATGCTGGCTACAGCTGATGGGAGTTGTAGGCCCAAACAGCTCGAGGGTCGTAAGTCCCCCACCCTGAGGTAGAGGCTATGAAGGATTGATGTCATATAACCTAGAAGGGGATCATAAAGTCGAGTTAAGCTTTAATTAGAAGCAATAGAAACAATATGCAGACACACTTGGGTATTCACACACACCCAGCTGAAACTTCATTTGTTTTCTGGCTGATAAAAGCTCTGCTCGGGATTCTCAAAGACCTAACCAATGCCTCTCTCTGCCTTGCTCTCTACTTAGCCAACACAACCCCACCACCACCTAAACTTACGTTTTCGAGCCTGTGCCTCAAACTGTGCAAGGTTCTGCCGGGTAGCCAACTTCACTTCCATCTTATCTCCATTGAGAATCTTGCCTGGTAGCAGCTCCAGAAGCTTGTGGACAGAGTTCTCTGAGGCAACCACCACTTCTGCATACCTGTTTAAAGAGCCACGGGAAAATTAATTAGCGAACGTCAAGAACCTCTGGCAAGAAATATCATCTAAACAGTCCCACAAGAAAAATGTGGCAAAGCAGCATGTCCTTCTACAGCAGGCCTGTGAAGGTTTCCCATCTGGTGAATGGAGGCTTGGACTTCTTCTGCAGGCCCTCCCCCAGCCCACGCCTGCTTGGGGCCTTGGGAAAAGGTGGGGAAAGGTATCCCTGCTGTTCTCCCTTACTTAGTCTGCTGCTCACCCTCCCAAACAAGCAGCACACTAAGTGCTTCACCCACCCCATGTCCTTTCCAATGGGGCAAGGTGTGGGGCAGGCAAAGCTGCCCCAACTGAAATGCGGGGTGGAACAGCACTCCTTTACTTCATGGTTTGGCCAGGAAGGATTTGGTGCATGCAGGCTCACCAAATGACATTGGAGGTGTGTCTACTCTCCACCCCCAGTCATCAAGGCTGTGGAGGACTGGGTGGGAAGACATTTGGCTCCCCAACCGTCTACAAGCACCTGATCAATACTGCAGAATTTTAAGGTCCTCATTAAAGGGAGTAGCAACTTTTCAGATTGCTCTGCAGAACTGCGCACAGCCCACCTCCTTTCTGGATCACCTACAACAAGCAGTCACTTGCTTTGTAGGTGGTGGCATACAGACTGGACAGCCACAGGGACTTCTTAGGAACTTTAAAAAGTAGGAAGAAAATGAAACCTTGCGTGCACACACACACAGACTCATCAAGAACACTGCCCACTTTATTCTGACTTCCTACAATTGTCCCTCACGCTGATTTGAATCCAATCTTTGTGCAACAGGTCTTCCCCATCCTGTACTGTGTATTGCATGTTTCTCAAATCTGCTCCAGAGGGTCACCCAATCCTCTGGAGCAGATTGGAGGGGGGGGGGGGGGATATGGGAGTTCCGATGGTGAAGGGGAAATCAGTTCCACCAGTGGATCCCTTCAGCTGGATACCACTGGATACAAGCAAATGGGTCTTTTTATGAAGAAGTCTTGAAGAGCTCACCCTTTGGACTGGCCATTGGCTCTGTTCTCAGCAAACTTGAGTTCCACCACATCATAAACACCCACAGAGCGGATGATTCGAGTCAGCTGTTGGTCAGTTGTCCACTGCATAGGAAAAGACAGAAAATGACAGGTTTATAACGTGATGTTTTTTGTAGGATCCCCACCTTTTATTACTAATACAATTAAGATACCATTCTCCTTTCCCAAATGTCATTATGTTCCTCCACTATAGACTAGTGAAGAAATACAAGAACAAAAGAAGAGCCATGCTAGATCACAGCAAAGGCCTATCTAGTTCAGCATTCTGTTCGCAAAGTGGCCAACCAGATGCTTCAAAGAGAATCCCACAAGCAGGACAAGAGGGCAATAGCAACCTCTTGTTCATGTTCCCCAATAACTGGCATACAAAGGCATATCACCTCTGATACCAGAGGTAATATATAGCCATCATGACTGGAGACCATTGATAGCCTTATCCTCCATGATTTTGTCTGATCCCTTTTTAAAGCCTTTGAAATTGGTGGCCATCACACCACCAGGAACATCTGATTCAGCCTCCACCAACTATACAGTCACCTCTTGGAGTTTTTATTGGGGGCACTAAGAACACATCAGGGTACAGCTTCTAAACCAAATGAATGCTAAGTGAAGGAGTAGAAGCAGCAGTTATTTCCTTTCCTCACCATATACCAACAGGCATATTTCCTCAGCTATTAAAGTTGGGGGTGGAAAGGGGAGAATCAGTCTACAGATCCTGCATCATGATACAAGAGGGTCCAACTGTAGGCTTTTTTCACGAGTAAATGGAGTTACAATGTATATACTGTGGTATTTTATGGGCCTTGCTCCACTATCAGCAGTTTTAAAAAGCATAATAAATGTGTTATTGACTTGTTGTGCCAACCTGGACCTCTTCCCTTAACATTACATGTCTATTGCAGGGGAATCACATTCGCCAAGCATGAGCTGTGCTACATTTCGTAGCACACCGGATAAAATGTTTTCCCCAGACAGTACAGCTACGGCTATTGCAGTTTGGAAACCAGTGAGAGTCCGCTAGAAAAGCAGGGTAAACATGTTCTAAATAAATAATGCAGCCTAATGAAAATAAAACATTTCAGCCTTTTTAGTACTTCTAGTGTCTTCTCATGATGCCTGAATATGAGTTTGTTATACCCTTTATTTAATGCTCTGGCTTAAGAACACACTTACCCAAGAGAAGCTGCCCACATAAACAGCAGCTCTCTTATTACGTAGTCCACTGTAGGTATACAGGATAGCGGGTGATTTACTGTTTGGCTTGGGAGACTGCTCTTGGCGGCTTTCAGGTGGTGGCTCAGAGCTGCTAGTGCAACTTTCAGAAGGTTGTGAGCTGGCAGCTAGCACGTCGTCATATAGATCCATCTGGTCAGCATTACTAAACTCAGAGTCCTAGGAGACAGGAAGATACCACTGAGCAATGCATAACCAAAGCAAGGAACACACTTCATGTTAGTTGTTGTTTCCTATTGCTCTAATAGCAATACACCTATATCAAATCTTCAATCCCAGAATCTCAAAAAGAAAACACTCTTTTTCAAAGTTGCAAGGCAAATAAGAGGACAGCAGGACTAGTTATTTCACATAGCATCAAATATCTCTGCATTTGCTCTCCGAGAAGAGAAATGTGTTCGTTTTACTCCTGCGTGTCACTGCACAAAGACTTTTGCCTCTCCATTCTTTTGGAGGGAATGGGTTAATGCACTATGCTTCTGCCCATACTCTACAGTCTGCCCACTACTCTAGGACCAGAACCATCTTATTTTTCTCACTGGCCCATAAAAATAGGGATAACTCAATAAGGGCTGCCCACTGAATATTTCCTTGGTGCAGGCTCAATGAGGGAGATCTCATTAATAGGTAGATAGTAAGAGATGGTATATCAAATAACCCTTATGGTGGAAAGAAACATGCTTTGCATGCACAAGGTCCCAGCTTCAATTCCCAGCACCTCCACGTAGGGCTAGGAAAGAATCATACCTGAAACCCCAGAGAACCACTATCAGTGTTGACAGTATTAGACCAGATGGATCGATAGTCTGATTCATTATAAGGCAGCTTCCCATGATAAAGGTCATACAAGTTTGGATAAAGGCCCCAGGTCCCTTTCCCTGCTTCTTCTACAATTCCTGAAAATGACACCTCAAAAAGTCCAGCAATCTAAACGTTGTACTGATTAAGTTACACTGGTCCTCAGCAGTTATGGCTTTTAATAGCGCAACACTGAAAATTGTGTAGCGTGGTATACAAATTCTCTCCTTATACAACACAATCTGTCCCAGCTTATACTTATAACAGCCAACACATAAAACTTGGTATGTTTAGACAAAACCAATACAATATTAGTTCAGTTGGTGAACTGCTGTAGTGTGTACATCTTCCCACTTGAAGTTTTTTTTCAATGGTTTAATTTGACAAAGGTTCATGTAGGATATAGCCAAACAATCAAGTACTTCCATGTGTTGTAGGTCTGAATTCACAACCATTAATTGCATGTTATCAATGAGATTACATTAGAATACTGGCATGTATTAGATAATGCCCCTCATTAAATACGCTTAGGTGGATGTGCTAAGTACCACTGTGATTAAATCATCACAACTAACCTGTTACATTGGTTTCAGTGAGACTTTAGCATGACTAAATTAAGTTGGATTGAAGCCAGTCTACTGGGGGTGTAGGTTACACACATCTATCAGTTTTTACAGAATTAGTGATATGCTAATAACATTCCAATTATCAAGGGGAAAATGTTATTTGGGTGTGTCAGACCACTGCAGCTCCAGTTCCCAGTAATATTTATAAAAATCTTCAAGTGGTACAAACTACAGCAAATTACCAGCTATTATATTAATGTTTATTTAATTTGTAACCCGCCTTTCTACCAAGAAATGGCACTCAAGGTGCCATACGAAATAAGGTAATTTACAATATTTAAAGGATACCATACGAAAGTAAAAACAGTTACTACGAAAAAAGAATCTCTTTCAATCAACATCAGTGACATTCAAGGATGTCAGGAAAGTTAAATCACTTGAAACACTGTCAGACTATCTACTAAGGTTACACTGCATTAATTCTCGTTTTTAGGCTTCTTCAATCTATAAGGCAGGGGCTTGGCAACTTTCTAATTGTGATCTTTCTTGTATCATGGAAAATGTATTATGATGTTTCAGTGATGGTACTGGAAAGCAAAAATCACAATGAAACCTTTAATGTTCACTTTCAAGCAAGCACTAATAGCAATTACAAGATAGCAAACAGCTCATGAAACCAGAAAGATATCCCATTAGCCCCCAGTGACATCATCCAGCCATACATTGTAAGTTGTTTTGTGTTTTCCTCCTGGCTCTTCCAAGAACAAGAACTGGCAGCAGTTACTGTTGTTGAAACTTCCAAGAATCTTGTTAAATGTGTCAAAAAGCATGTGTGTAAAGGACAGAGATTGGTAAAATCTTAGTTACCCGGACACACCTCAAACTCCAATAACACAGTTGCCTTTCTTTGCAATCTTTCCAGGTACTTTTGTCACCACGCCATAGGTCTGACAAAAGTTTTTGCCTACAGACAATACAGTCTCAGGTAATCAACCAATAGGGAACAATGTGTTCATAATTCTGCCAATAGCGAATCTAAGGATTCATGCAGCTTCTCCTTGCCTATTTGATTACTTATTTTTTAACCTAAAGATGGTTTTGCTAAAGGGCATTTAATGGAATGTGAAAAGTGAGTTAAGCCCATTAGGCTCAATTGGTTAGCCAAAGAATGTGACAACATTATTATTATTATTACTATTATTATTATTTACACTTATATACCGCCCCATAGTCGAAGCTCTCTGGGCGGTTTACAAAAATTAAAAGACATGCAATTTTTCTTTTAATAGTATAGGATGAGATTTGGGGGTTGTTGTGTTTTTTTTGGTATTTTTGTTTTGTTCCTCTGCAATACTTTCAAGCGAACCACGAACTGCAAAGAGGATTTTTAAGCAACATCTTGAATAAAAGCAGTCTAATATTGGGGAATATCCATCACAATTTTTTTTTAGCTTTATAGCTTTGTTTTTTATCACTTTGGATCTTTTTCACATTTGAAATATACTTGTCTTTGACAAGTTGGATAAAGCTCAATTCCATGCCATGTCTGATACTCTGCTAAAGTTACTGTATTTGTTCAGTTCTAAGAGGAGAAAAAGAAGAGCAAAGCTCTGGTGCTATGTAAAATATATATTTTTCTTTATTTCTTTTATCTTATCTTCTGTCTGCTTGACGCGTTTCGGTTACAAAACCTTCGTCAGGAGCTACACAAAACAGATATAGCCACATTTTAGCCAACTAAAATACAACATAAAATCATTAAAAATTGTCTTAAGCAAGCACGAAACAACACCCATATCAAACTGAAACATAATGAACTGAAACATATCTTAGTTTTCATTCCTTTGCTATCAAACACACCAAAAGTATTCCAGTTACACATTTATGTGAGAGATTGTATACACTGACCTGGAGCACTTCTTTACAATTTGTGATTGTTATTATGACAGAATTCAGGTCAAAGTTTTTCTCATATATTGTCCCGATAGGCTCAGTCGTCTCAAGATTCTGAGCTCAGGGTCAGTTTGGAAGCAATTTAAATCATTTAGTTCTACAGCTGGCAGCCTTGATTGCCTTGTGACTCTATGATCCTGTCAACACTCTGGTAGCAGTTTGGGCAAGTTTTTACCAATCTGATACTTTTTATGCTGGAACCTTACTGTAAAGTTTTACTATTATTTATACGAGGATAAATCTAACGAATCATTTAACCCACTGTATAAAATCTCTCACATGAATGTGTAACTGTGGAATACTTTTGGTGTGTTTGATAGCAGAGGAATGAAAACTAAGATATGTTTCAGTTCATTATGTTTCAGTTTGATATGGGTGTTGTTTCGTGCTTGCTTAAGACAATTTTTAATGTTTTTATATTGTATTTTAGAGTTGGCTAAAATGTGGCTATATCTGTTTTGTGTAGCTCTTGACGAAGGTTTTGTAACCGAAACGCGTCGAGGTGACAGAAGACAAAAGAAATAAAGAAAAATATATATTTTACATAGCACCAGAGCTTTGCTCTTCTTTTTCTCCAGCTTGTTGGTGCTCCCTTCCCTCCTTGTTCCATTTTCAATTCTAAGACACCATCGATTATAAGACACACCTTAATTTCAGTACCACCAACAGGGAAAAAGCTTTGATTCTAAGTGTGAGGAAATCACCATCGATTCTAAGACACACCTCATTTTTAGAGACATTTATATGGGGAAAAAAGTGCGTCTAAGAATCGAAGAAATAGGGTAAATGCACAGGTTTGGATCCAAGTGTTCCTTCTGTTTGTGAAAGAGGCTGAAATTCAAACAAGGCTCCCACTGGAGGAAGAGGGTGAGGCAATGGACATAGATTCCCCTTCTCCTGCAGCCCCCCCAACCATCTCCCACATTGTTCCTAAGGGTCCCCCTGCCCTCCAGAACAGCTTTTCAGGGGACACAGTGGCAAAGAAGACTAAGTGAATACTGCCACCTCCCTCATCTCTCTTGTGAAGCAGCATTCTCTGAACAGGGTTCTACTCACAGGAACCTAGGATCCAAACTATGGCATGTATTTGTTTACATTTGCAGTGCGGGGGGGGGGGGGGGGCTTTGGAATTTACATGCATTTTTCATGAACCCATACTTCTAATACCTTATTTTCTGCACTCTGAATCTGCAGAAGAAACAGCTTATTGAAATATGATTCAACCCTTCAGCTTATTCCCATGTGCTTGGACTTCATTTTCAAAACTTGATTATTGAATACAGCTCTGTATCTTCATAAAATTTAACTACTCTTGTACACCCACAAGCACAGTTACTTGTTCCAATTGCCTTATTTAGTTGTATCTTTCCTGAAACTCTCTAGTGGATTCTTCAGATAAGACAGTTTACATGCAACTTTCACACCTGAGTCCAAATGATTCCCACATCCATGCAATATTGTTGCACTTGTACAGCCACAATGTTATAGTTGTGCTGTGTAAAACCATATGCTGCTAGAGAAAAAACACACATGAATAATGGGGAAATGGATAGTTTTCACTGGCATCTTATTTTCTTTCCAAAGGCTAAGTCCTCATCAAAAACATGCTTATATTGAAGCTGTCATACTAGCCCATAGGGAAAAGGCCACACACTTTACAGCTAGACAAGTGTCAACTCGGCTAACCCTCCCCTGTCCAAAATACTCAGCTGCAGAATCCTGAAAAGATAGGGAACAGCACACGGACAATCCAGGAAAAAAAACCACGGAACCAAGCCTCCCAGTGAGGGAATATAACACTGCTCCATACACAGTCTGTGACAGCATCCCATACATCCCAAGACTGCTCCACAGAGAAGGATCCCTATCTTCAACAAGAGATCCAGGAACAGCATGAAAGGAAATAGCAGAGCTAGTAACTATCATACTGCTAAACAAGAATATGGTGACCAGAGATGCCACACAGCCAAATGTAAGACAGGATTTTTATACATGAAAGTATATAAAAATGTGATCTACATATACATGATTGGACTATTAAGGCAAGGAAACCATGTACTGAAAACGCAGCAGCTAGTGTCTGCTGTAGCCAATTTACATGACATTTTGGAGATAAAATTGATCATATCCATGCCTACTTGGAACCCATAGTTGTTACAGGTTTAGTAAATCTAACTTTGTCTCTGCTTGTGGGTGCTTTTCAATTTGTACAATTCAAGGATGTGGGCAGCTTCCTTGGAGAAGTAAGGTCTACCACTTGTGTGCTGGACGTTTCCCTTCCTGGCTTATAAAAGCAGCTGTGGGGACTGGCTGAGTGGGTACAGGCAGTGGTAAATGTCTCTTTACAGCAAGGTGTGATTCCATCATGCCTAAACATTTTTTAAACCCTCCTTGAAACCATTGTATTTGATAATTTCTGGCTGGTCTGTAATATCCCATTCTTGAGCAAGGTACTCAAGCATGTAGTAGCTACTTAGTTCCAAGGATTTCTGGATTATGTTAGATTCCTTTTAAATCTGCCTTCAGGCCTGGTAATGGGACATATTTTGCTTGCCTTGTTGGGCACTCTACATTGAGAACGAGACAAGGAGAATGTGTCACTGTTGCTACTGCTGGATCTCTTGGCAGCGTTCGATACCATCAACCATGGTATGCTTCCGAGGTCTCTCTCTGTCTCTCATCCAAATAAGCTGTTCTAGTTCTAAATTGGGGTTTGATGTCAGTAATGGACTGAATGAGAGCAAACAAAAGACAAGACAAAGTTGTTCCTGGTTAGTCAAAAGGCAGATCAGGAAATAGGAATTCAACCTGTGCTGGATGTCATTACATTCACCCTGAAGACTCAGGCTCACAATTTGGGTGTACCCCTGGACTCCACCCTGAATCTAGGTTTCAACAGTGGCCAGAAGCACATTTACACAACTGAGGCTGTGCGCTAACTACGCCTGTTCCTGGAGATGTTTAATCTGGCCATGGTGGCACATGTCTTTGTGACATCCCATTTGGACTACCGTAACAAACTCTACATGATACTGCCTTTGATAAGTGTTCAGAAACTTCAGCTGGTCCATAATACTACGAGACTGTTGACCAGGGCTAGTTACAGGGAACAGAATTCAAAGTGCTGATTATCACCTATAAGGCCCTATGTGGCTTGGGACCACACTGCCCGAAAGACCGCCTTCTCCCATATGAGTCTGCCCATGTCTTAAGGAGAAGATCTTCTTTCAAGACTGCCGCTTTCAGAGGGAGATTTGGTGGTGATAAGAAAGAAGGTCTTCTCACTGGCTGGTCCTAGGTCATGGAACTCCCTACCAAAGAAAGCTAGATGCAGTCCCTCTCTGCTGTCCTTCTGCCGGCAGAAAAAGAACATTTTACTCAAGCAGGCCTTTGGTGTGTAAGCAGATCTGTTGTGTTCAATACCGTTTTTGTTACTGTTGTGTTCAATACTCTTTTTATTGTTATTGGTGTGTTTTTAATTGTGACTTAATGCATTTGTTTTATTATTGCTGTAATCAAGTTTTACTTATGATTGTAAGCCACCTTGAGAGCCAATCAAAGCACCCCACAACCAGACTTCTTGCAGCATGGGAAGAAATCTTGGTATCACACAAGTGGAATACAACACCAGCACATAACATACCTGAAATAATCATTATGGCAGTGTAACAGTGCACCTGCAGAGTAGGCAGTAACATCACAATTAAGGCACATGGAAAGCACGACAGGTTAAAATGTGAGAAAACAAGCGAGCACTGCCCACACATCAAGATGCATGGCACAAGACTATGACACAGACCACAGACAGGAAAGAAATAATAAAAATAACCAAATGGGAAGCCAATAGTAAGGACATAAGAGCACCATAAATTAGAAGTACTTAAACACATCTTCACAAGAGCAACATATGCACAGAAAAAAGGGCAGCTGTGCAATGCTTGTTTTCTGGTTCTACACAGCAGCCTTCACTCATAGGAGCCTGCCAAAGATTTAAGATCTCCAGGGGAGGGGCCACAGCTCAAAAGTAGAGCATATACTTTGCATGAAGAAATTCCCAGGTTCCATTCCTGGCATCTCCAGGTAGGCCTAGGAAAGAATCCTGCCTGAAACCTTAGGGAGCTGCTGCCACAGTCGACAATGCTGGGGTCTAGATAAGACTAATGGTCTGATTCAGTATAAGGCAGCTTCCTGTGTTCCTATGTCTCATTTCTCTGTATGCAGAAAACTTGATTCTGTACCTACAACAGGAAGTGGAATCATGAAATCATGAAAACTCCACTCAGAATAGTAAGGGGATTCATCATGGGAGGCAAGGAAACAGGGACATAACCCATTCAGCAAATCAAATAGAAAATGACCCACCACACCAAAACAAAAATCTGTATTTAATTTATATCCTGCTTTTCACCAAAAATGGTGCTCAAGGAAGCTAATAATAAAATAGATTAAAAACAAAAACTTAATTAAAACATTACAATTGCAAACACAATAAAAGAAATAAACAGCATCAAACCAACTAAAAAACCCTTCGGCAACAGGCCAGCTTATTAACCAAAGCCTGCAGTTGGAAGGACAACAGAGAGGGCAAACTAGCTTCCTTTGCTAAGGAATTACAGAGCCTGGGAGTGGCTCCCGAGAATGCCATATCTTGTGGCCTCAGCAAATGTTCCTTGAGATAGCCACGGGACTGAAAGAAGGCCCTCCCCCAAAACCTGGGCAGCCTTGTATGGGAGGAAGTCGTCTTTCAGGTAGGTCCCAAGCCCTATAGGGCTTTACAGGTCATAACCAACACTTTGAATTGTACCCGGAAACAAACCAGGAGCCAGTGAAACTACTTTAGCATGGGAGTCACATGTTCCTTGTAACCAACCTCAGTCAACAGTCTGGCTGCAGCATTCTGGACCAGCTAAAGTTTCTGAACAGTTTTCAAAGGTAGCCCCAGGCAGAGAATATTGCAGTAGTTCAAGCAGAATGCATGTATGCATTCTGCATGTATGTCCATGGCTACATCAGACATCTCTAGGAATGGGTGCAGATGGTGCAAACATCAACCTGGTGAGTCCAGATCTGGGGACTTGCTTGGGCATGCATGCATAACTCACTCCCAACTAAGCTTCCACCATGTGCATTGTCAAGAAATGGGGAGCAGACAGACAAAAAAACCATACACTCACTTTTCCACACTATTCTTCCTTGTTACCAAAACAGTCTAAAAACATGCAGCAGATCACATAAGGCAAAATACACCAATAGAAAAGTAAGTAGAGCTTCCAAACGCTACTTCTCTTCTTCAACAGATGGACCCACAATCTGTCCATACGCCAGGGAACAAGCCAACTGGGGAGCGAACAGGTGAACACACATTAAATAAGAGAGGGGCTGGAGGGATCTATGATAATAAATCTATGGTAAGAACACAGGAAACAAGACAATGCACGCAGAATGCAGGACTTCAGAAATTATACAAGACGTTTGGAATTGTATAACGAATATTGAAACAGGCGAGTCTGGTCCTCAATATATGCTATCCATAACCCCCATTAGGAATTTCAGGAAAACATATAAAACAGATACTCAAAGTTATAATGTAATTAAAATCTGTCCAAAACAGAAGACATTCTCAGATCAGATTGTTGACTAGGTTTAATGAATGAACAATTATGAACACACTGGCTGTTTGCTGCCATGTATCTATGGTTATCAAACAATTCTACTCAGAGGGAGTTTGGTTTCAATCCCACTACTTACTGAATTGTCCCCCCTCACTGCTCTCACATTTTAAATAATTCATAACCATACCTGTTTAGAATATAACCATGTATATTTGGGTTTGGAGCAAACAGGGAGTGACAACATACAAAATGGGTTTGAACTCAAGTCTTCCAATCTCTAAATACACCTTTCCACAAACCCAATGCATCAGTCTGTAGGATGCCTCCTGCTTTTTTCAATCATTTCCCTTTATTATTTTAGTAACTCAGATGGCTCAATGCATCAATTTTTAATAATATAAAAATGTTATGTATGAACAGAAATTATAAGTGGAAAGCAGAGTTTAAATTTTTGAATGCAACAGTTATCTACTGCTCTAAGGCATGAACTGAATACTGTATGACAAACTAGAGTAAGGCTGCTGTTCTCTATCTCTAAGGCTCTTAACTTTTGTTACAATGTCACTGTGATACCATTGGCGGGATAAGATTCTGCTTAACGTATCTACATAAATAAAGGTTGCTGTGGCATCCATCCTGGCCTGATCATAGAATCAAGGAGGACATCTATTAAAGAATCAGCATTGTCAAATACCAACTAACTCCATTTCAGGAAGATCTCTCTTGTACTGATTTGAGGCTACAGGGAATAACATGCTGTTTCATTTTCTAGTTCTTTAAAAAAGAAAAAAGAAAAGACCCAACACTCCAAAACTGGATCCACTCAGAAAGATAAATCCGTGTTTCTTCCAACCTCCATTCTTCATGTGGCTTGTTGAGACACTTTAAATGAAGATTAGAAACATCATTCATCATTTCCTGTAGATTAAAGCAATTCACACCAATTGGAAAATATGAAAAGTTTATTGCAAGCTCTCCAACTGCAATGTTGATTTAACAGCATTCATATTTTACACAGCACACTCTTTCATTTAGAGGCATAAAATCTCTCTCTTTAAAAGTAAGCATGCTATTTATGAGGGAAAATAGTCGTGTTAAACTCATCACTGTATTACCCAACTTTACACATCTCAGGACAAACCTCTTGAGATTTCATCATGAGGTGAAGCTTTGGCCTGTAGAGTTGTATCTGTAGAACTAACCTGTGCATCTGTATCCGCCCCACCCCTATTTGTTACCCGAATCCACCACCTTTTGTACCGGCAGTGCAATGCCCCTCCTCTCCCTTAGTACTCCCGTCGGGTCGACACCAGGGCTCACCTGGTTGAACTCTTCGTCGGCGTAGATATCTATGAGGTCCACTCCTTCCGACATATTTTCAGGAGCGACACAGAGAGAACCGGAGAGAAAGAGCCGCACTGCAGGGTCAAAGCAAAGAGGAGGAAGAAAAGGGTTAGCGCGACCACCGAAGGACCGTCTAGCGCGGCCATCAGCTCAGGCCCGTTCCCGCGTCGCCTGCCTTGCCTGGCCGCCAGGAAGCCCGCCGAGATTGAGGCGGGCCTCGGGCCGCACGGCAGCCCCGCCCCCTTCCCTCAGCGCGAATCCGAGAACAGAACCTCCGGAGTCAAGGCAAGAGGCGGCGGGGGAGCCAGGGCAAAGGAAGCGTGTGTGTGCCGACCGGGGGGGGGGGGGGCGTGAGAAACGGAGAAGCTTGCCCGCCGCCGCCGCCTCCCCTCGCCACAACCCGGTTGCCGCCATAGTTACGCTCGCGCCCGCCGCGCCTTCTCTTTCCCGCGCTGAGAATGAGGCCGGCCGGCCAGCCAACCGCCCCTTCCCTTCGCTCGCCGACGGCCCACCCCGGACACGAAGCCTCATCACCTCCCCGGTACAACTCCGGCCCCGTTATACCGCGCAAGGCCCAGAATCCCAAGCAGGCCCAAAGCGCGCGCGAACCTCTCTCTCTCACTCCACCACCACCACCACCACAGCAAGCCCCTCCTCTCGTCGCCCCGCCCCTTCCTCCTTCGTGGGAATCCCGCCCCTTCCGGCTTGCCGCCACCGGCCCTCGCAAACAAACAAACAAAAACAAAAAGGGCCCTCTCGGAGGGGACTAGCCCCGCCCTTCCGAGCGAGGAGAGAGCGCCGCGCGGAGGGGTATTTACGGGAAGAGGCGAGGGGTAATTCTAGAACGCGTGAGTGGCTCTATGGCTGGGCGAAGCAAGGGGCTTCCGTAGAGGCCGCGTCCAGATTTACTGCATGTCTATGGTAGGGCGCGAGGGATAGAGCGGCCGCACAAGAAGAGCGAGGATGGCAGCGCTGAGAGTCCGAGTGAGTGAAAGCAGGCGAAACGGGGTGGGAGGAGAGGTTGGGCCGCTCTGGCCGGCGGCCTCTTACCGTGCTTTGCCTCGTCCTTCTTCCCTTTCTCTTTCCCAGCGTCTCTTTCTCCTCCCCGGCTGTGTCCTCCGCTGGTCAAGGTGCGGCTATCGTGGGGATTCTCCAGCCGACTCTGAACGGGACCTGCTGGAAATTCCTCTGCCGCCCTGGCAGGCTCGGCTGCACGAGCCGCTGCAGGCCAAGCGCGCGAGGCTGTTGTATGAGAGCCGCAAGAGAGGCATGCTGGAAAACTGCCTCCTTCTCAGGTGAGCCTCTTCTCACTCCTTGCTCTTTCTCCTTTTCTCTGCCCTGCCTTCCGAAGCACCTTTGCTGCGTTTGGCTAGTTCAGCCTTCCCAAGCTGGCTGGGAGATGCTGGGAATTATAGTCTAACACATCTGGAGAGCACCAGGTTGAGGAAGATTGAACTAAGGCTTCCTTGCTGCTAGCCGGCGTACTTAGGATGGCTGCCCCAATGTTCTTGTACTTGGCATCTTCACAACGCCTGCTGTAGCTTCCACTGAGAATGTCCTTTTCCCACTTTATGCAGAACAAGTTTGGGGTAAGAACACAGTAAAATGCTGCTGGATCAGACCAAAGGGCCAACTTGTCCAGCATCCTGTTTAGTACATGTGCCAGGTATATGTCTCCAGGAAGCTTACAAACAGCCCCCCCCCCCAATATTCAGTGGCATACTGCCTCAGAGGACAGCATGCATCATGTATCCTAGATATTGATACAAATATATTTCTCCCTCAATTTGTCTGATTCTCCTTTAAAGCTGTCTTAACCTTGCTATTGTTGCATCATGTGGCTGTGTGTTTTAGCTATTAATCATGCATTGTGGAGAAATTTCCCTTTGCCCAGAATTTACTACTGGTCATCTTCATTGGGTGACTCTTGAGTTCTTGCTGTTTACTTTCTCTATGTTGTGCATAACTTACAAACCTAAAGTATTTATATATTCTGCTGTGTTACTGCATTTGCAAATACCCTCCATTCCAAGGACAGCATCCAAAATCGTTGTTGTGAAAAATGAGAATCTACTAATGGAAGTAAATTGAGGATTGGCCATTACAGTGAATATTCTCTGCAGAGTTGGTTCTCAAGGGTATGGAAGCATTCAGACATTGTCTATCTTTAACTGGTACTTTCCCCATAAATAGATCTGTTTCCCGACTCTTTGTATGTATTTAGCACCTTTTTTGTTTTTGGCATTATCTACTATTGTGTCTTATTGTTTTCCATAGTTTCTTTGCCAAAGAAAATCTGAATCTAATGAATGAGCAACAGCTGGATCTTTACGATCGACTGATTAATGAGCCCAGCAATGACTGGGATATCTATTACTGGGCAACAGGTAATGCAAAGCAATTTCTTTTGGCTCTCGCTGTGATGTTTCTTGGCTTGTGGATTACTTTACACATGCAGCAGGGCAGTATATATAATCTTTCATTCTCTGTTTCTTATTTGTAAAGAGTATTTCAGGGATCTTGTGAAGAGAGCTGGAAAAATCCCAGGTGTGTGGTTGTCCATATGCCTGGAAGGTTGGTACCTAAAAATTTGATGTGTCCACCCTAAGGACCTCATATCAATCCCAGCCCTGGCTACTAGGACAATCAAGATTGTAATGTATGTATTCTGTACATGACAAAGAGAGCTATCCTATGCCCACCAAACAGCATCAGGGGGGAATAGGATAGTTCAGTTTTCTGGCTCCAAGCTCAGAGACAGGAAACTGTGCTCTCTGTCCCCTCCCCGTTCCCCTTGTAGCCAACATGGAGAGAACTGCACTAGCTACCTCTCCACGCTTGGAAAATGGAATGTGGAGATGGGGGGAAAGGGGGTGTTCCTATGGGTGGGGGGGAGGAAACTGGGGTGTGACTGCATTATACCATTTCTTATGGGCGCCCTAGTGTCATTCCCTCCCCTTCTGTGGCGCCACTGCTAGAGAGACAAAATGCAAGTTAGTTGGAGTGCAGAACCACCGCTGTTCTCCCACCCTGCACTGGATACTCTGGATAGGATTGTCCCCTAAATTGTCCTATTAATTTCAGTAAGTCTACTCTAAGCTTCACTAAGTGTGGATCCAATCTCATGAACACTTATATGCAAGCCCTTTTGAATTAAATAGAACATTTCCTTATAAACTGTTGTTTCAATTGTTATGACGCTAACCTAGAATATGTTTTCTAAGAACATTCTCAGAGGATAACAATTCTTGTCATTAGTTGGTGCTCCTTTTCTCTATTTAGCAAACTACGGGAGCTTCCAGATGAGGCTTTTATCATGCCATTGTCCTTTCTCATTCATGGAAATTTATGAGGGTTCTAAATGACATTGTTTTCTAGTTGTTTGATCCATTTTTTTCCTCTTACTGTTCAGGTAAGAAGTACCTTCTAATAGCTGCACATTGCCTTCTGATTGTTAGTACTAGGAGCCCTCAGGCTGGAAGCAGCTTAATGGTGTCATGTGTGAAACATGGCTTGTCAAATGGCTTTATGATGGTTGGCAAAATGGGCCTGGAAAAAGCTATTAGACCTCTAAAGCAGCCTTCTTCAACCTGGTGCCTTCCAGATGTTTTGAAATTCAACTCCCATCAGTCCCAGACAGCATGGTAAATGGTCAGGAATGTTGAGAGTTGTGGTCCGAAACATCTGGAAGGCACCAGTTTGGGAAAAGCTATTGTGGAGGGTCTTCAGGCATTGTGGTAATAGTGTGTTTCACTTTCACTTCTGTCTCCCTAAAGAAGCAAAGCCTGCTCCGGAAATCTTTGAAAATGAAGTCATGGAGATGCTTAGACAGTTTACCAAAAACAAGAAGAGAGAGAAGAGACTGCAACAGCCAGATCTAGATTATCTCGTTGAAGACCCACACTGATCTTGTATAGCCTTCTCTGTGTCACTTAATTTTGGAATCCTTTGAAACCTAGAACCACATGTTGTGGTATCTGGATCTTTCTCAAAATGTCAAAAACTCAACATTATCCTGACTCCTATAAATCTTTTTATGCGTAATCACTATTCTCCATGTTTTGCTCTCTGTAATAAAATTTTAGAGTGATTTGCGGATTAGGGGACTTTGGTTGTGACTCATCCTGCACTTCAGCAGTGCCATCTATATAGAACTGTTGACTGATTATAAGCGATAGATATCCTGGTGCATTCTGGTTCATTGAGAAATATTCCTGTTATTAACTTAATTAAACTTGTATCTTGCTCAGTCTCAGGATTCCTGGGCATATTTCAGTATTGTACAGTAGAAAGAGAAATATGTCCCAATGGCGTACAAATGAATGAGAATCATGAATTTGTGGACGTCTGTATTAATATTTTTTACTGTAAATTTATTCCAAGTTCTGAGATCCATTACTAGATAGCAGTCCTTAAGTCGTAGTTTATATTGAACATTAAATTATTTTCACAAGTGCAGCCTTTATCAGTTCTGTAGCCATGTCAACTCATGTACTAGGTGATATGTGGGCACTTTCCTGCCTTTCTGCTTGGCCAGTTCTTGCTACTTTTCACTTTGTCTAGCTGCTATCACTCTCTTACTCTGTCTTCTCTCTGTCACTGGCTCAGGAAATTCATGAGTTGATATGGACTTTCTAGTGGAATGTCTGCCCACTAGACTACAGTGTACCTTTTAGTCTAAAAGTCAGATTTAAAAGTTTTCTCGGAACCAAAGTTTTTACACCTATTTTGTTTTTGCCTGGGAACATCTGGGATGTGTTAAGAGTCCAGCCTTTCTCACCTGATGCTCTCCAGATGTTTTAGACAACAACTTCCATCCTTGATAGTTCGCCATGTTGGTTACCAATTCATAGCCACAATATTTTTGCAGAAATTTGTAGTTGTTGATGAAGGCTCCAAGGGGACTGATACACAGCAGTGCTACTTCTGATTACATTCTATTAGGTAGAATGTGGTCATCACTGGTGCTAAGTCATATTGGGGAATGTTTCTTGCATCTTGCCCTCATATATGTCCTTGGCATGTCCTCTTGGATAGTTGTAAATTAACAATTGGCAGCTGGTTAATGTCTACACTATCAATTTTGCAGATGCAGAAGAATTTAGATTCACTTGCTAGATCAGAGTTCAATTGGGGTTTTAATCAACAAATGTCAATGATGCACTTTCAAACAGAGGTGCTCACAGCAGTTGAATGTCCTTTAGCTCTTTTCTATAGTATGCTTATGATTCTAGAGGAAAACTCACCCCCTAAACAAATACATTGTGTATGTGATAGACCTTCAAATCATAAAGCAAGTAAAAATTTCTCTTGCTCAGCCAGTATCTGTGTTAATTACTGTCTGTGATTATGACTCAAAGTTTCTATGTTCATGCAGCAGAGGGCTGCTACTCATATTTCATTTGTTCCTCCATTAGCTATCAGTATTGCAAGTGACATTTACTGTCACACTGACTGTCACACTCTCATCTTGAAAGTTTCATTGTGCAAGGAGAAGAAAATCGGGTTGGATCCAATATCATGCAGCAGGACTTCCCTGTTCACTCCTGTTTCCCAGAACTGTTCTGGAGGATCCCCCAACCCTCTTGAACAGATATGGGGTGGGGGGGCTTCAGGGGGGAGAGGGAATCTATTTCAGCAGCAGTTTGCCTTTCACTGGCAGAATAAGACTATTGGATCCAACCCAGTATTATTTGTCTTTTTCCCATCCCTTTTGTGCTGTTATGAGATATGTGTTCAATTATTTATTGGAAATCAGGTGTTTTCAAAATGTGTGTTTGAAAATTGCCTGAGATACATAAGACTTTTCCATCTGTCCCATCAGTGACTGGTTAGATAACTATGCAAATAATACTTTCAGAGAAAGAAATATTCCTATTTATGTTGTGACAGCGCTTCTTAAAAAACTATTAAAGCTCTGGGGTAATGTTGTGTGGCAATTTGAAATGTAGTTTGACTCCTGCTCTTACGGGTTTTCTTTCTTAACCACACTGGGTTTTAAAAAGTCAATCTTAACCTACACATTTCTCTGCAGTCACCTAAACTTCCTATGGTGTTACCTTGAAACTACCACATGGTGTCATGATAAGTGTATAGATACTGCTCATTCAGTATTGAAGAAAGTGAAGGAATTATATGCAGGTTTATTCAAAAGTGATGGGTAGTTTGTATGTCTTTGTTATGGTGTGCTCAAGACTGTATTCCATATCAAAGTTCAGATTTCACAATTCTGTGCCAAGAAAAGCCAAATTCTATGACTAGAATGAAAGGCAATGTAACTTAAATGTTTTAATCATAGGGAAACATGAGAGAAGAACCAGACAATAATGAAATCCCATGCGTCCAAACCTCATGAAACTCAAATCCTGTTCAGCCTCATTCGTTTCTGAGATTTCACAGGGATGTTTCAAAATTATTTCCATACATATAAATGCTAGAATATGGTAGTGGTGATGGTTTACATTTTCAGGAGTTCTGTACCAGTTACCAAAATCCATACTTGGAGTTCATTGTACAACTCTTCTCAGTGTTTCTGTGAATCTACCTTAACTCTCCAGCTGCTGCATGTTGCCATGGCTCCTATATAACTGCAAAATCAGTCTGGAGTTTGTTCAATTTGAGCACTGCAACTGGATCATTAATAGGGATTATACAGCCCTCTTCCCCCAAACCTCTGAGGGCTCTACTTGGGAATCCTACTAATCAACACCTGGTCAGGAGCTATTACATATATTTGGCATGTGTACTAAGGACCACTACACTCCTTCCAGTGGTCTCTGCACTCTAATGCAAATCACTTGTTGGTGTTGTCTGAGCTGGTTACCATGTGCTGGTTGCTAGGATACGTGCTGTTAGACTCGAGCTCTAAGCATTCCTCCATCAAGTTCTTAACTTAGTTAAGTGAATGGTTCATTCCTTGGGGCGTCAACAGGATTTCACTTGCTACAGTAAACCAGCAACCTCGGCTGAGACAGGTAAGAACATGCCATCTCTACAAAGTGAAACTGGGTTGGTGGTAGTTGGCTGCTGTCCATGGTGGGTTTGGGTGAGGGAGGAACCTGCTGCCTCACAGACTTCTCTGCAGTGTTCCTTGGCCAGTAGGTTGTACTAGCCAAGTACTGTATCCAAAAACTTTGCCAGCCCTGCTGAGGCCATTTAAAATAGAGCTGTTGGGAACCTAAAACCTTATCTGTGCCAAGCATATGTTCTGCCACTGAACTATACATGCCTCCATGCTTCATTTCTTTTTTGCCACATGTTCTGTGCATTGGAAATGTTCATGCTGGGAAAAAATGACAGGAGGGGATGGGCTGAGTAGGAAATGGCTGGCAGCAGTTTGTGGAGAATCTGTTGAGATATGGGCATGAAGTTTAAAACCCAATTTAGGTCTTGCCCCCAAACTGTTACAGAACTGTAAGTACACATTTCTATGTACACAGGTGTATGCATTTCAGTTGCTGGATTCTTAGTTGTGGCCAGACACATGTGTAACACTGTCCTACTGCAATAGTAATAGTATTGTGTGGAGTTGTCCTTAAACACTATTGACAATAATTATGTGATCCTTGTAGTAAAAAGGTGACCATACAGATATGTTTGTTGGAAAGGCAAACTCCTGGGGTCAGATAGGGTCTTTAGTATCTGCCGCCATAAGGGCAGTTAATATTATACAATGAAATCCAATATGGCCTGCTTAATTATAAAATGTACCTCATTGAAGGCGATATCTATACCTAATTTTTAGCTCTTAGAAGGCTATATAACTAAGAGGTCTGCTAGAATAGAGATGTCTGCACTGTCTAAGCACGAATTGTAGGGATCTGGTGAGCCTATAAGCATCAATCTCCAACACCTGTGCCTTCGACAACATCGTCAGCTAAGGATAGTGTGTCTCCTCTGAATGAATGTTTGGAGGCGGTAATGGACTGGATGAGGAAAAACAAACAAGCTGAATCCAGACAAGATGGAAGTGCTTGCTGTCAAAGGCGACAACCTGTGTTTGGAGGTGTGTCAACCAGTTCTGGATGGGGTTACACCCCCCCTGAAAGACTGTGTTCGCAGCTTGGGGGTATTCCTGGATCCGTCGATCCAAATGACAGCCCAGATAGATGCGACGGCCAGGAGTGCCTACTATCAGCTTCGGCTGATACGCCAGCTGCGCCCCTTCCTAGAGTTGGAAGACCTAAAGATGGTAGTGCACTCACTGGTAACTTCAAGGCTCGACTTCTGCAATGCGCTGTACATAGGGCTACCTTTGTGCCTAGTCCGGAAACTTCAATTAGTTCAAAATATGGCAGCCAGGTTGGTCACCGGTACACCTAGGGGTGACCACATAACACCAATCTTAAAATCACTCCGCTGGCTGCCCATTAGTTTCCGGGCGACGTATAAAGTGTTGGTTATTACCTTTAAAGCCCTACATGGTTTGGGTCCAGGTTACCTGCGGGATCGCCTTCTCCCATATAATCCGCCCCGCACACTCAGGTCCTCTGGGAAGAATTTACTCCAGTCAGCCAGAACTAGGCTGACGAGTGTTACCCAGAGGGCCTTCTCTTCTGCCGCTCCCAGGCTATGGAATGGCCTGCTGGAGATTCGACAAATTAGCAGTCTTCTGGAATTTAAGAAAGCTGTGAAGACTGCTCTCTTCCGGCAGGCCTATCCAGTTTAATTTTAAGATGTTTTTAATAATGTATTTGTTTTTATCTGTTTTAATGGTTTATCTATTTTATTGTTTTTATATTTAGTGGTGTTCCCCGCCTCGATCTAGATGGAGAGGCGGGTTAGAAATGAAATAAATAAATAAATAATAAACTATATTATACTGAATTTTGAAATGGTTGAATCCCAAATAAATAAGTGCACTTTGTCAGGAGTGAAAAACCTATGGTTGCTCACCTGCCCATAATAACCTTTGGAATCAAATTTGCTTATCTGGAATCACACAAACCTGATCTATAGATGGAAATATTAATTGGGGATTAGTACAGAAATGCAGAAGCAGCAATATTCTTCCAGAACATATTGGAAGATGTCTGAGAATCCAGTCTGATTTTCAATATTTCAGATACCCTCATGCTTGCTTTCTGCTTCAAAGAAATTTATCTTTACATTTTAAATGAAAACTTCATTGGAATATATGCTTCAGTTGTTGGGTTCTGAAACTGGTCAACGCTGCAGCTAGAAAATGTAGACATAATCTATCTGGCAGCTTTTCTCCACAAGGCTCAATAAAATGAAGACTACTGCCATCTTCTTGAGCAGTTCTGCTTCATGTCAATAGGAAGACCAAGCTACACTTGTGCAACAGTCCTGCAATCAGTAAGCAATGCTAAAGGCCTGACTCTACTGCATTATCCGTATAGGACTCCAAATGGTCTGGTTTGCATCATTAGCCTTCAAACCTGAGCTGTCTATGACATCACAGTGCCATGTGTGACCTCACTCTGTTTCTAGGGAGACATGTACACTGTACATGAACAAGTGCCCCAAGTCAGATTGATTTCCCCCCTCCTAACACTTAGCAGCATCCCTGCTATCCAGAATGATTAGTGGCCAGTCATCTGCAATTTCTGTTTCTCCAGGAAAACCTTACATCAGAAAATCTGTCTCTGTATCCTCTGAAAAGATGGGGCGACTCCCC
Source organism: Anniella stebbinsi (assembly GCA_029215795.1). Taxonomy (NCBI): domain Eukaryota; kingdom Metazoa; phylum Chordata; class Lepidosauria; order Squamata; family Anniellidae; genus Anniella; species Anniella stebbinsi. The sequence continues at coordinate 263,257,308 of JARDYH010000001.1, forward strand.
CTAGGGATTGCTTCTCCCTATGTAAAAACAAGCTCTGGTGGAAGTTTGGACCCTATGAAATTCTATTGCACCAGCTATGGCAATGCTTATGGTAAGGACCTGATCAATATGGGAAGGGGTAATTTTTTATGTGTGAATACTGTGGTCAGAATCAGACCAGGGGAACGTGTCAGCCACCCAAAGAGCATGTGAGATCATTTGGACAAAATGGCAGACCACAGTTTGGTGCTATGTGAACGAGGCTCAAGCTCATGTATTTTCTCCTCCCTTCATGAGCCACCTTAAATTCTTGCCCTTGTGGCAAACGTTAGTGTGTTCATTCAAACAAAATAGCAAACTATGATCTGTGCTGAAGGGGAAACAGGGTTTAATCCAGGTTTGCAGGCAAACACAAACCATAGTTTGCTTGTTTGAATGAAATGGCAAACTTCAGGTTGTGACAAATTGGACACCTGAGTTACTTAGGACTTGTTCTCATAATCTGAATGTACCCAGAATAAACAGCTAAACATGTTTACTCAGAAGCAAGTCCCACTGAACTCAATGGGATTTCTTAGCAAGTGTGCTTTTGGTGCAGCTTCCCATATTTGTATTCTATGCTTCTTGGGGCTTGTTGAAATGTCCAATTTAGAGAGAGATCTTTTTCTGTGACATAAATGTGTAGAAGGTGTTTTGTCAACTGACAAGCTTTCCTTGTTACAGGCCACTATCACTTGATATAGGGAGCAGGGGCATGAGGGCTACGCAAGAGGTGATGTTCAACCTGTTCTGAAGGGGTTTGCACTCCCCCTAAAAATCAGGTTCATAGTTTGGGGGGGGGGGGGCTCTTGGAGCCAGAACTATCACTTGAGGGTGCAGATGGTCTTAGTGGCACAGAACACCTCTTATCAGCTTATGCTAATCTGAACAGAGATAATCTAGCTACAATTATCCATGCTCTGATAACCTCCTGCCTTGGTTACTGCAATGCATTATATCTGGGGCTGCCTTTGAAAATGGTCTGGAAAATTCAGTTTGTCCAAAACAGGGCAGCGAGATTGGCCAGCTCCCATCAGCAATGTGATCATATCATGCCAGTACTTCTCCAGCTGCGCTGACTACCAGTCTATGCCTAGGCTGGATTCAGAGTTCTGGTATTAACATTAAAAGCCCTAAACCTAAAGGATTGTCTCCTCCCATATATACCCACCTGAACCCTAAGATCATCTTCAGCGGCCTTTCTCCGGGAGCCTCTGCCAAAGGAAGAGAGGTGGGTGGCTACCAGAAAAAGAGCCTTTTCTGCTCTAGCTGTGGAATGAACTCCCTAGAGAAGGTTGCCTGGCACCTACATTGTGCTGTTTCTGGTGTGGGTGGAAAACATTTTATACTTCCAAGCATTTTAGCGTTATAGTTTTAAATCTGTTACTGTATTTGAAATCTCCGCATTGCTGCTAGGTTTTATTCTGGTTGTATTTTTATACTGTAGTTTGAAGCTTCTATATTTTATACTATTTTTATGCTGTATTTTATTATCTTAATTTTTGTGAGTGCTTCAGCTATTGGGCGGTATAGAAATATAATAAATACATGAATAAAGAGGCCACTAGGGGCCACATGCAGTCCATGGATTGTGCACCCCTGGTACAGGCCAGGTCTACACAGTGGTGGGCTCCTACTTTGACAGAAAGTGAAACACGGTTGAATGTCCCTGTGAAAACATAAAAGATGCCATTTGAGTGAAGGCCCTGCAAGTTTCACTCTTACTACTTCCTGCTACATCGATGCAGTGCCTAACCTTGACAAGCGTGTGTTGGATGCAAATACAATTCAGAGATCATCATAGACCCAAGCATCAAAAGTTACACTGGCCTTTATGGAGAAGCCCTGCCTCCCCACAGAAACACACTTCTAGCCAGCGTGTATCATCTTAATGCAGTTTTAACTCTTCCTGAAAGCTCAGTCCTCCTCTCCCAGAACTGTATCCTGTTGGGGCTGGTCTCCCTTTATTAGAGGGAGAAGTGGCAGTGATGCCTCTCTCCATCAACTTTGCCAGGGCCAACCACTGTTTGCCGCCTTCCCTCCCAGAAATGCCATTCCACTGGGCCGTATTAGAGTGGCCTTCCCCAACTTACTGCCTTCTAGATGTTTTGGACTACAACTCCCAGGATTCCTGATCATTGGCCATGCTAGCTAGGACTGATGGGAGTTGAAGCCCCAAACATCTGTAGGGTATCAGGTTGGGGAAGGCTTCATTGTGGGGAGGCGGGTCAGTGAGGCCCCTCTGTCGGCCTGGCTAGGACAAGCTACCTTTGGCTCCCTGCCTCTTTGAACTACATCCATCCACCTGGCTGCTTCAGAGGGAGACTGCAAGGCCCTTCCATTGGTGCAGGGATCAAGTGCCAGGTAGCTCTTCTCCTCGCCTCCCCCCCACAAACCCTCTGCTGCTCTGACTGTTCCACCTGATCTTTACATAATCATCTGGTAATAATATGTAAGAACTGGTATCTACATTTGCTTGTTTCTCTTTTCCATCCACACCTTTTTCTTTTGCATTGTATCAGATTATTTTTTCTTATTCTATATTATTCTTAAGAGCGTTGGCAGAAATGTGTATAAAGGTAGTACATTAATAACTTGGCAAACAAATTTGCCATTGCCTACATTTTGTTTGCCAGGCCATGAAGGGTTTCGTCCACGGAATGGCTTCCACTCTGGAGCTGGATACAAAGCCAATTATCGACCTGTTGTCCAATACAAACCAAGCCTGGACAAATTAGATAATCCAGCTGTGGGGTAGGTATTTTACACTTTGAGGAAATTAGTTGGGATGGGGGAATGGCCTTGTGTGCTGCATATTGCCCATCCCTTTAACACAGGGATGTTGAACCTGTTTTAGCCCAAGGAATGAATTCCATCCATTTCATAGGAGCTTTGGGCCACATTCCTGTGGTGCGAGGGGCTGAAGGCAAAAGAGGCGTTGTACAAAATGCCAGTTACAAAATATTCTAACTTAACCCGCTTACTGCCAGTAACTAAGCCTTAGGAGCTAAGGAGGCATTTCAACTAGGGAGGCCAATCCGGGGTTGGCAGATCAGCCCTGATCCACCTCGGCCTGAATCCATATCAGCCAGGTGCGAGGCTGAGGGAGGTTGCGGGCGCCCTAACCCCGCCAATCCCAGTCAGCGAACTTCCCTCTAAGGCCGCCATTGTGTTCAACATAGATCTACAATGATACAGAGCCCCAATCTTTAGTAAAAATGGCAGTTTCCATGGAAGAGTGGGCAGCTGCTGGGCACGAGAAGACACGTCAGGTGTGAGCAGACGATTCAGACTGTTTGTGACAATGATTTAAAGCCAGGGTTTAAAATTGTCTTGTGAAGTTCAGCTTGCATTAACAGTGGTTAGTTTCATCAGAACCTGCAATGCTGTCTTAATCCTAGTTTGTTTTGGTGCTCCCCTCTTGGCTACAGAAGTGTGAGGCAAAAGCAGTTAGAAAATGAAAATGCTCACATGGTTAAATGACGTTTGCTGGTGCTTTTACCAGATCTCAACCTACCTCTTCACTCTACCAGTCAACAGATTCCTTTTTCCTTCCATCTCCTTGCACACACAGTTCTGCTTGTGAGAAGAAAAGTTCAAAGGGTCCACAGGCAATTTTTTACTTATATCTATCTAGGAATATATATTGAAAGTACAAGTTTGCTCTTGGCAACCTATCCCAAATTTTAAAACAAAAGCCCTCTCAAAAGGAAGTACATAATAATTACTTTTGCTCTTCCACGCTTAGGTGCTTTTTGTAGCCATGTTTCTGGGAATGCCATTCCTGTGACTCCTCAGTTCGTAGCACTTTATTGACGAAAGACTGACCCCACAAAGTCAGGTAGTCCAAGCAGAATTGATCCCTCAGGACAATTGGGCCAGACCCTAGATGTGAATGATGTAAATAACAGCAATTGTTTGAGTGAGTGCAAAAAAAAAAAGTGTGCACCCCTGTGCTCCTTAGCATTTGCTTGGAAGGAGGTAAATACCTTAATATGTTACATCCAAATCAGGGTTCTTGGAGCCAGTGCTGGGCAGCTGAGCATCAAATGGAACATTTTCACATATCCCTTTGCTGATGATCAGTAACCTTTTTGGGCTGCTAGCACAAAAGCCGATTGGGCTGCAGGCAGAAAACTTGGAGCAAGATATTCTTTTGTCCAGGAGTGGGGGTAAGGGAGAGACCTAAGAAATAATGGCAGTGGGGTGCCGATAACAGCATCTGTGTAGCATGTCCTGGGATGGGGCAAGGGAAGGAAGCTTGGAACACTCAAACACTATTGGCTGGCTGCAGAAATGGGGTAGGGAACACAAATACTTTCCTTCTTGAAGATTTTTGGCTACTCTTGAGCCAAACAGAGTTCGGCCCAAGTTGTGCTAAGAGTGGCTGAAAATCTCCAAGAAAGAAAAGATTAGTATTCTCTGCTCTGTTTCTGCAGCCAGCCGGTGTGAAAAGACCTGGTTATGGGGTGAGGCTGTGTCTGTCCTCGACCGCTGCAAAGATTTCAGTGATAACAGGTGGGTATCTGCAGAGGAGGCAAACAAAACATGGTCTCTTGGCTTGTATGCAAGGCAGATCCTGGGTTGTTCACCAAACCATGATTAAAACAAACAATGGCTCAATTCGGACAACACGATAGTCAATGGTGGGGTAATAATCAACTTTATAGTTGTTCAACTAAGGGGTACTCCTCACACAACATGGTAATAAATAATCAACTGTGGTGTGGATTAGGATCAGCTCTGAGTTGACTATGGCAGCATTCGGATGGCACAATAGTCAAAACAACTGATGATTGTTTCCCCCACACCAGTTGTTTATTGTGTTGTCCGAATTGAGCATATGGCTTATCATTATACTTGGACAGAGCCATTATTTCCATTAGACCCAGGTGCTTTCTATGTCCCTTATGCCTATTTTCTCTCCTAAACTAGGAAGCTTCTTCACGACAACTATGAATCAACAACTACTAAGCACTTCCAGCCTCTTCAGCTCCCAGATGGGAAATACCCTCTTCCCTGGAGTGTGTACCAGACAGGGAGTGGGTATGGCCGGGAAAAACCCCTTTCCTTTCCCACCACCAAAGCAGTAAGTGTTCAGAATAAAGGCTCTGCTATGTGCATTGCTCTAATGTGGGGGTGGGCAACTTGTGGTCCTCCAAATGGTTTGGCTTACAACTCCCACTATCCCTCACCATTGGTTGTGCTACCTAAGACCAATGAGAATTGTAGGTCAAAACAGCTGGAGGGTCACAGGTTGCACCTGCTGTAATGCCCCGAAGTTATCACCCAGTGCCCACTAATAATGGTTTAGGCTCCCCTGCACTGTGAATTTGGCTCAAATTCTAAAAGACGCCTGACACAAAATTGGGGATATGTTATGTGTTGAGGCGGGATGTTTTGCAACACTGAATTCTGAGCCTTCTGGGCATTTGGGAGCCACTGAATTCCCAAGGTTGTCACTGTGCAGTCATAAGATGCAAAGTGTCTACTGCCATGCAGGACTAAGAACACGACAGCTAAAATAAGTAAATTGATATGATCTGGTGAGAGCGTGTGTGAGGATTCAAAATGAACAGAGCTTCAGAAACAAGAGATGGCAAGAGAGATCAAATTCTGATGGGACAAATGGCCAGATAGACATTTGTATGTGCAGCACAATCCTATACATGTTTATTCAGAAGTAAGTACCACTGTATTAAAATATACTCACTAATTATGAATAAATACCCACAAGATGAGATGTATCTATACTGCCACCAGGGAAGTTAAAATTTGGAATATGGGTGGGGATGGAGTAGGAGTGAATAATTTTCATTGGTATTCGGTTACTCAGAGCCACTGAGAGTCAGAGTGCAGCTTGCCAAGTCACAGATAAGGCTTGACAGATTGGATAGTTATGGGTGAAGAATGATCAAATCTCGCAAGTCCATAGCAAAATAAATAAATAAATAATTGGAGGCCAGTTCTGGAGATGAAGGGCTCTTCAGAACCCTATCTTTACCTGCCAAAATGTGATTTTATTGGACAGCAAAATAACGTTCATTTGGCAGCTCTACTCACAAAGTACTTGGCACTCATTAGTGGGTTGTGGTGCCTATCAAGAGCCGGTTGTAGCTACTGAGAGATTGTGTGTGATGAGTATGACCTGCATAATATTTCAAGTGGAACAGATTGTGGCAGAAGGGAGCCATTTGAACCAGGTTTGAATTTCCGAGGATCACTTCAAAACTCATGGCAACAGCAACTTAGCTATGAGGGGTGTGCTACTGCTTATATCTTCCACCCAGACTAGGCTGACCATATGAAAAGGAGGACAGGGCTTATGTAACTTTAACAGTTGTAGAGAAACGGGAATTTCAGCCATTGTCATTCCCTCTTCATCACAACAGTTAAAGTTGCAGGCGCTATACTAGAGTGACCATATACAAAAGAAGGCAGGGCCCTTGCAACTTTAACTGTTGTGATGAAGAGGGAATTTCACCAGGAACTAATTGCATACAAATAACACTGGCTGAAATTCCCTTTTCTCTACAACTGTTAAAATTACATGAACCCTATCCTCCTTTTCATATGGTCAGCCTAACCCAGACTGATCAAGGGCAGAATTTGCCCTAGTATTTGCCAAGCGCCTCGGTCAGCCTTTGTAATTATGGAATTACTTTACACTTGTGAATATTAAAAGCAAAGTGTGGTTTACCTCCGATATTATGGGCTTTTAGAACAACACTATAATCAACAGGAAAGGTGAAATAACCTTTACTCTGTTTCAAACAAGTTGAAATATTATTTTGTTTGGCTGAGGAAGAAAAGGAATAAATAGTCAAGAAGACATGGGTGCATGAAGCCTTGTGGCATCACAGGCTCCCCTGTGTTTTAATTAGAGTTTAAAAGGATCCAAGGCTCAGCCAAGGAGAAGGTACTCCCACCTTCTCTAAGTGTGCCTCTACAAGAGTGATTTAAAGCTCTTTCAAGGTGCATTAACATTTTTACCTTTGGGCGGAGCCCAAATCGGGAGTTGAGACGCTTTTTCTGTCCGATTATGCACATTATCGAATGCGCGTTAAATAGCGAGTTTTAACTTACCACGGCAGTTAAAGCACCTTATGACCATGTGAACAAGCGATTCTCCGCTTTAAACATCTTTAAAGTACGTTTCATACAACCGGTAAGGCAACCAGTTATGCACTTAACCGCCTCCCATGTATAGTGATTTGCCGTAAAAGCGCTTGCGAGAAGATGCACATAATCGGACAACCAGGCGTCAAACCGAATTCTTGTAGAGGGGACCTAAGGGGATAGATACAAAATGTTCTCTTGGCATTTTTGTTTTGACTGTTCTCGCTCCCTTCCTCACTATAGCCCTGAACAGAGTCGCCTCTTTGACGATTCATATTTCTAAGTTACAGGCCTTTGACATGTAAGCTGGTCTGTTGGGTTTGGTGCTGGTTTTATTCTTTTAGTGTTGTGCTTTTTAATTGGGTTTTTAATGTGATTGATGTATAATTATTTTAACTAAACTTTTATTTGATATGTTGGTCCTTATTATTGAATTTTGTTGGTCTTGTGACCGTAATAAATTCTATTCTAATTCTTATTATTGAATGCCATTTCTCCAGTGGAAAGGTGGGGTTTAAATTTTATTCCAAGTTTCAAAACGGGTTTGATTTTACAGGTCAAGAAAGTCCACTTTGACACAGCGGACCAGGGAGCAAAAGCTATGACAGGGCTGGAGCCGAGGCACACCCCTGTCCTCCACAAGTCACTAGGAAAAGGCTCCATCGATGTGGAAAATGCCAGACATGTGAGTTCACTGCTGCTGGCTCAGCGGGGCCTTCATCAGGGTCGACCCCACCATTAGACAGAGTAAGGTGGCCACCTCAGGCAGCTGATTTTGGGTGTCGTGAATGACACCCAATTGTCCATTATTTCATTTATTTTAATTATATTTTTACTTCCAGGGAAATGGGGAGGTGCTTGTGGAATTTTCTCAGTTGCCCAAATAACTTGACTGGTCTTGGGTGTCAAGCACCTTAACCTGGTTTTGGAGTGTTGGTGGCTGTTGGAGGTTATTTGTTATTTGTGAAGGTTATTTCATACATAAAAGTCCTTGCTCAACATTGCAGTCCTTGAGCTATGATGAAACACGAACGATCTCATCATAAGGTGGTACGTATAGAAAAGGATGCGAGAAAAGTGCAATGGAATTACCTTCAGATTTTTTTGGGGGGAGGGGTTATGTAATGCATTATACATTGGGATTCCCTGGAAAATGGCTCAGAAGCTTCAACTAGTACAGAATTTGGCTGCTAGAATTCTGACAGATTGGCCCAGGTAGAGCTATATTGCATCAGTTATGAAGGAACTATATTGGCTGCCTGTTTACTACTAGACCCAATTCAAGGTGCTAGTGTTTACCTTTAAAGCCCTAACCAGCCTGGCACCTAAATATCTGAAGGAGCACCTCCTCCCAAAATGAACCTGCCTGGGCTTTCAGATCATCAACAAGAAATTGCATGCATCCATCTACAGAAGTACATTATGCATATACAAAAGAGAGCCATTTCTCGGTGGTGGCACCACATCTCTGGAATATCTTCCTATAGGAAACACACCTCACACCAATGTACTCTTTTCGGCACCAGGTTAAAACCTTTTTATTGCCCAGTCATTTTATATTTGCATTTATTAAAGCTGGTTGAAATAAGTTTCAATGCCTCTCAGTTTTACTGTAATAATATTTAGGTTTTATGTTGTTTTTATTGCATTGAATATTTGGTTATTGTGTATACCATCCCTAAATCCACTTTTGGATGAAGAAGAAGTACAGAAATGATTTAAATAAATGAATACAGTGCCATCCATGTACAGCAGGGGTGGGGAATGTATGGCCCTCCAGATGTTGCTGGACTGCAACTCCCATCAGACCTAGCCAGCATAGCCAATAGTGAGGGATGACAATTGCAGTCCAGCAACATCTGGAGGACCAGAGATTCCCCATCCATGATGTACATGGCGCCTTATAAAGGGGAAGAGTATGAAATTATTTCAGGTACACATACTTACAGTAGAGCAGCCTTCCTCAATCTGGTACATTCCCATCATTCCTGACCTTCGGCCATACTGGATGGAGCTACTGGGACATGAAGTCCAAAGCATCTGGATGGTGCCAGGTTGGGGAAGGCCACAGGAAGGTATTTATTTATTACATTTATATCCCACCTTTTTTCCTCCTTAAGAAACTCTAGGCAGCATACATAATCCCCCTCCTCTTCATTTTAACCTCACAACAACAACCCTGTGAGGTGGGCTGAGAGTCTGTGACTGGCCCAAATTCACCCAGTGAGCTTCCATGGCCAAGTGGGGGCTAGAACCTGGATCTCATGACTCCCAGTACAACACTCTAGCCACTACACCACATTAGTATGAGGATTGGAGGTTATGCCAAAGGCTTCACAGAGAATGATGGACTTTGAGGAGGGATTTGCAAGGACCAAGGGAAGTGGAGTCACAAATGAATTCTGGGAAGCAGTTCCAGGCATAAGGGGCAGCAAGAAGAAAGGACAAAATCCTTTGAAAGAGCATGAAAACTTTGGGCAGCTGAGCACCATGAGGGGATGTGGGACAGTGAGTTGGAAAACCTGTTGGTTGGGCAAGCAGTAGGCTACTTCTAATGCTTGTGGTCTTACCCTCTACTGTGTTTGTAGGGACCACACTACATGTCCACAGAGTATGGCTCAAAGTTTCGCTTCAACATTCCAGGACAACCAGGTATCGTTTTCTTCATGGCTAACATAGATCACCCATCCTTGGCCATGATATTGACTTCCTCCAGTTATAAAAAGGGAGCTGTGTGTGCTTATCCATATTGCCTCAACTGGCGAGTGCCGTGCATTTTTCAAGTACCACACAGCACCTTTGGTCAGTGGCTAGCTGGGAGATCACCCAAGAAAAGCCAGCTCCTGTTTTGCTGGTTCTCAGTAAGGTAGATAGATCTTGGAGGAGGATTTGTGGGTAGTCAGATCAGATATATCCTTACAAAGTCAAAGTATTGATGGGAAAAGAAGCAATGCTTCTAATCTTTTTAGTGTTACAATTGCTAGGCTTGTAATGAGTCTGGTGCTGCCTTCTCCAATCTGGTAACATCCAGATATGTTGGACTGCCACTCCCATCCAATAGTGTTGGCTGGGAATGATGGGAGTTGCACTCTAATACATCTGGAAGACACCAGGTTGGGGAAGGCTACTCTAGTGAGTCCTGACTGTCTCTAAACACAAATGTGTTAACTGAATGAACAATACAGATAGTCTGATGGGATCAGTTGACTCTGCAGGATTCTTGCAGTACAAGGTTTGGAACATAAGAAGAGCCCTGCTGGATCAGACCAAGGGTCCATCTAGTCCAGCGCTCTGTTCACACAGTGGCCAACCAGCTGTTGACCAGTGACGCACAAGCAGGACACGGGTGCAACATCACCCTTCTGCCCATATTCCCCAGCAACTGGTGTATATAGGCTTACTGCTATAGGTTCAGTTAAGTAGTTTGTGTCTTACTTATTGAAACTAGGTGCTTGGTTGACCAATGCCAAAAGAAAAAGGGGGGAAAGTAACTTGGGGAGCAGATTCAGTCTGATGCTTGTCACAATCCAATGTAGAATTCAGTGTGCTTAGGCCTGTGTTCGATTGTGATTGCTGTGTGCTTGAAATAGACCACATACAAAATAGCACCACCCTCACAAAAGTAGCAATCTGGGATATATTTTATCCTTATAGCTTTGTATGCCATGCTGCAGTATGCTATTTTCCCTCCTCTGAATCTCACCTCCCTGTTCTTTGAATTTTAAGTTCTCCTAAATCCATATTTAGGAAGCTAAAGCAGAAGTTTGGACCACATCCAGATTACAAGCAATTCCTAGCTAAATATTACTTTTTAAAAAAGCTCCACGTATCAATACTGCCACCTACAAGCATTCAAAAATAGTGTCACAGAAATTTTGAGATGAAAATGGAAGTTGGAGGGTTGTTGGGGGAATGTGTGTGTATAGGAATTTCTTGCATAACTGGAAGCTGGAGATAAGAGAATCTAGAACTGTACAACCCTTTTGTTATAACAACATGTCCAGACAGCAGGAATACCTTGATGACATCACTGAATCTAGTTCACACCTTTCCCCCGACACAAGCATTCTCCCAAGAGGATCCTATGGTGCTTCTTTTAGTATAGGATTCTCACCGCCCTGTGGGCAGGTTGACAGTCACTTGCAACCACATTCTGTAGGACCCCGTTAGATAGGGGTTCGAATCCCCCAGCAGCCCAAACACAGCCTGCAAACAACACTTTTGACCAGGAGAAAACCTGGATCAGATGGGAGTAGGATTGCTACTCCAGGCACAAAGTTTAATAATAATAATAATAATAATAATAATAATAATAATAATATTTCTTACCTGCCTCTTCCTTTGGATCAAGGCAGGGAACAACATTAATACAATAACAATATAGATCAAATACATAAATTAATTAAAAGGGCATATAAAACAATCAACACATTTAAAATTCTTGGTTTAAAGTTCATCTGGGCAGGCCTGCCAGAAGAGCCTAGTTTTTATAGCTGCCTTAAACTCAGAGAGAGTGTTAAATTGACGAATCTCCTCCCACAGGCCATTCCAGAGTCTGTGGGGGACAGATTAAAAGGTCCTCTGGCTAACAATTGTCAGGCTTTTTTTGATTGACTGAAGTAAATTCTCCCCAGAGGACATGAGTATGACAGGGGGAGTGTGACTCTGTTGATTCTCCTTGATCTCTCAGCAGCTTTCAATACCATCGATAATGGTATCCTTCTGGGACGACTGGCTGAGTTGGGAGTGGGAGGCACTGCATTGCAGTGGTTCTGCTCCTACTTGAGGGGTCGGCTCCAGAAGGTGGTGCTTGGGGAACATTGCTCGGCCCCGTGGATTCTCCAGTATGCGGTTCCGCAGGGGTCAGTTTTGTCCCCCATGCTGTTCAACATCTACATGAAACCGTTGAGTGCAGTCATCCGGAGTTTTGGAGTGCGTTGTCATCAGTACACTGATGACACGCAGCTCTATTTCTCCTTTTCATCTTCATCAGGTGAGGCTGTGGATGTGCTGAACCAATGGCTGGCTGTGACAATGGACTGGATGAGGGCTAATAAACTGAAACTCAATCCAGACAAGACTGACACGCTGTTAGTGGGTGGTTCCGCTGACCGGATGGAGGGTGTTCAACCTGTTCTGGATGGGGTTGCACTCCCCTTGAAGGAGAGGGTTCGTAGCTTGGGGGTTCTCCTAGAACCATCTCTGTCACTTGAGGCGCAGGTGGCCTCAGTGGCACAGAGTGCCTTCTACCAACTTCGGTTGGTGGCCCAGCTACGTCCCTATCTGGACAGGGATAACCTGGCTTCAGTTGTCCTTGCTCTGGTAACCTCCAAGTTAGATTACTGCAATGCACTCTATGTGGGGCTGCCTTTGAAAGTGGTTCGGAAGCTGCAGCTTGTGCAAAATGCAGCGGCCAGATTGATAACTGGAACCAGTAGATTCGAACATATAAGACCTACTCTGGCCCGCTTGCATTGGCTGCCTGTATGTTTCCGAGCCCGGTTCAAGGTGCTGGTTTTAACCTATAAAGCCTTACACGGCTTGGGACCACAATACCTGATGGAACGCCTTTCCCAACATGAACCTACCCGAACACTACGTTCAACATCTAAGGCCCTCCTCCGAGTGCCTCCTCCGAGGGAAGCTCAGAGTTCGGCAACAAGAAAGAGGGCCTTCTCTGTGGTGGCTCCCCAATTGTAGAACGATCTCCCCGACGAGGCCCGCCTGGCGCCAACATTGTTATCTTTTCGGCGCCAGGTCAAGACTTTCCTATTTTCTCAGGCATTTGGCAATATTTGAGGAGCCTGGGTTTGTTTTGTTTTGTTTTTGTAGTTTTTGAAGTGTTGAACTGGTTTTTAAATGTACAGATTGTGTGTATGTTGTATGTTTTTGCTGTTTTAATTTTTGTATATTGTTTTTAATCCTATGTAAACCGCCCAGAGAGCTTCGGCTGTGGGGCAGTATACAAATGTAATAAATAAATAAATATGCGGGGCAGATTGTACGGGAGAAGGCCATGTAGGGCTTTAAAGGTAATGACCAACACTTTGTACTTCGCCTGGAAACTAATTGGCAGCCAGTGAAGTGATTTTAAAGTTGGTGTAATATGGTAACCCCTAGGTGTACCGGTGACCAACCTGGCTGCCATATTTTAAACTAATTGAAGTTTCCAAACTAGGTACAATGGTAGCCTTATGTACAGCGCATTACAGAAGTCAAGCCTCGAAGTTACCAGCACGTGCACTACCATCTTTAGGTCTTCCAACTCTAGGAAGGGGCGCATCTGGAGCAACAGCCGAAGCTGATAGTAGGCACTCCTGGTCGTCGCATCTATCTGGGCTGTCATTTGGAGCGACGGATCCAGGAGCACCCCCCAAGCTGCCAACGCAGTCTTTGAGGGGGAGTGAAGCCCCATCCCAAACTGGTTGACACACCTCCAAACCCAGATCAGAGCCCTTGACAGGAAGCACCTCTGTCTTATCTGGATCCAGCTTCAGTTTGTTTTTCCTCATCCAGCCCATTACCACCTCCAAGCATTCATTCAGAGGAGACACACTATCCTTGGCTGATGCTGTTATCAAAGGCATAGAGAAATATATTTGGGTATTATCAGCATACTGATAGCACCCCACGCCTCCGGATGATTTCTCCTAGCGGTTTCATGTAGATATTAAACAGCATTGGGGATAGTTCCTGACTCCCAGCTGAGCAGAGAAGAGGAAGCTGCCCCAGCTGGACTAGAAGGAATATAAGGAAGAGAGTGCCCAGAGAGCGAGCAATCAGAGCGAGCAAACAGGGAGAGTTCAGCAGGGGAGGTCCTTAACAAAATTCCAACACAGTCGGAAGGCAGAAACAAAGCAGAAATAGAGACTATGGACGGAAAGGAGTCTCTAGTGGTGGTGACCTGTAATGTGTGTGCAATGTTCATGTTCCTGCCTGAGATCAACATGGCATACACCTGCAACAAGTGCAAGCTGGTTGCACTATTGGAAGAAACAGTCAAAGCACTTGAGCAGCGAGTTTCCACCCTCCAAGGAATAAGAGAAGGTGAAGAGTTCTTAGAACGGTGGAACTGCAACAACAACAAGAAGCGCAAGAGATTGAAGAGCAACAGCAAGCCGAAGCAGAAGTGGAGAATGCTGAGATGAGGAAAGCCAACGAAGAGGGAACTCCTTGGAAGAGGGTGACAGTTAGGAGCAGAGGAACTGGAAGACACTCTGCACCAGTGGAACCATTACAGCTATGCAACCGCTTTCAGCTACTGGAGGATGAGACTGGAGGACAGCCTGCAGAGGAAGAATTACAGGGGACCCCCTGCAACAGTGAGCAAAAGGCAGAAGGCCAGTCAAGCAAGAAGAAGAGAAGAGTGGTCATTGTGGGAGATTCCCTGCTGCGTGGGATTGAAACCCAAGTATGTTGCGAAGACCCACAGACTCACTAGGTGTGCTGTCTCCCTGGAGCACAGATTAGAGATGTCACTGAAGGGTTGCCAAAGCTCATCAAGCCCACTGACACATATCCTTTTCTTCTCATCCATGTGGGAACAAATGATATTGCCAAGCGGATTTCAAAGACCAGCCGAGAGCTGAGGTGTTATCTTTAAGTGTTTTATTGCTGTTCCCAATTACCTGGCCATAAATCTCTGGCCAAGAATGCAGGAGGAAATGACTGCTGTTTAGAGAGAAACACAGTCCTTTAACTGGAACCCACCGGTTCTGCTCCAATACAGTAGCAACAGAGATTGAAGGGAAGTCCTACCGGTCCGGATCAAGAAACCAATCACGGGATGTCGATATTGTGGAGCCAAGAGTAAGAGAAAGTAAATAGTCCAGTCCGCATCCAAAGCTTAGGTTAGTCGTCCAGAATGCAGGGGTCAAGCATCTAGGAGAAGTCAGTTAAGCCGGTCTCGAGTCCAAGATCACGATCAGTCAGCAAGGCTACAACACACACTGGCTGCTGGAGAAGCACAAGGTGTTTGCCAGGCAGAGTCAGTGTTTGGCTTCTTCTTTTTCAAGCCCTGCCAGTATGACCCCACCCAGATCCCAGCTATGCCTCATAACTCCACCCTTTGACCCAGCCCCTTATTTAAGCTTGGCGTTTCTTCCCTGCCAGTTCCGCAGGCGCATACTTTGTCTGACTGCCTGAGTCTGCTCCGGCCTTTTCCTATGCCGCCTCTTTCGGGGGCTGGGTGGTCGAACTGCCTCCATCTCGGACTCTGCCCCAAGAGAGACAGGCAGAGGAAGGGTCTGACTGACCTGCGTCTCCTCCGAGGGACCTGCGTCCTTTTCCGTTGCCCAGCTTCCCTCTATCTGTGTGCCTGGCCTGGCTGTGGGGGAGGAAACACCCTCTACCTCTGGTAAGTCTGCCTCCTCCTCATCTGAGGAGGCTTCCTCAGGTGAAACCCTAACAGCAGAGCTACGAAGAAATCACGTCAGACTTTGAAGCTCTGGGAAGGAATCTCAAGAACTTTGGAGCCCAGATAGTTTTCTCATCCATCCTCCCAGTTCTTGGAAGAGGAATAGAAAGAAAAATACTCCGGGTGAACGACTGGCTATGAAGGTAGTGCCGACGTGAGGGTTTCGGATGCTCTTCAACATTTTTATTAATGATATGGACGAGGAGGTGCAGGGAATGCTTATCAGATTTGTAGACAACACAAAATTGGGTGGGATCACTAATACCCTGGAAGACAGAAACAAATTTCAAAGTCATCTTGATAGACTGGAGCATTGGGCTAAAAACAACAGGATGAAATTTAATAGGGATAAATGCCAAGTTCCACACCTAGGAAAAAGAAACCAAATGCACAGTTACAAGATGGGGGATACTTGGCTAATCAATACGACAAGCGAGGAGGATCTTGGAATTGTTGTAGATCACAAGCTGAATATGAGCCAAAATGGCTTCAAAAAAAGCAAATGCTATTTTGAGCTGCATTAATAGAAGTATAGCTTCCAAATCGCGCAAGGAACTGGTTCTCCTCTATTCAGCAATGGTTAGGCCCCATCTTGAGTATTGCATCCAGTTCTGGGCACCACACTTCAAGAAGGATGCAGACAATCTGGAGTATATTCAAAGGAGGGCAACAAGGATGATTAGGGGTCTGGAAACAAAGCCCTATGAGGAGAGATTGAAAGAACTAGGCATGTTTAGCCTGGAGAAGAGAAGAATGATGGGAGACATGATAGCACTCTTCAAATACTTGAAAGGTTGTCACACAGAGGAGGGCCAGGATCTCTTCTCAATCATCCCAGAATGCCAGACACAGAATACTGGGCTCAAGTTACAGGAAGCCAGATTTCGGCTGGACATCAGGAAAAACTTCCTGACTGTTAGAGCAGTAGGACAATGGAACCAATTACCTATGGAGGTCGTGGGCTCTGCCACATTAGAGGCAGTCAAGGGGCATCTGGACAACCATCTGTCAGGGATACTTTAAGGTAAATTCCTGCATTGAGCAGGGGGTTGGACTCGAGGGCCTTATAAGCCCCTCCCAACTCTACTAGTCTATGATTCTATAGGATGGCGCCTTGTGATAGGCCACACAACAGCTCCTTTTTTGAGGGACAACTATCCCCAAGCATCATCATCTGGAACCTACCCAACAGGTAGGACCGGAACCACTGGAGCACAGTGCCCCTGATTCCCAAACCCCTCAGGCGTTCCAGAAGGATACCATGGTCAATGGTATCGAAAGCCACTGAGAGATCTAAAAGTACCAGCAGGGACACACTCCCCCTATCAATACTCAAGCATAGATCATCCACTAAGGCGACCATAGCAGTCTCAACTCCTCACCCCGCTCTAAAGCTGGTTTGAAATGGGTCTAGAAAATCTGTATTATCCAAGACTGCTTGGAGTTGGAAGGCAACTGCCCTCTCAATCACCTTGCCCCAAACCAGAAAATTTTATACCAGTCTGTAATTATTAAGGTCCAGGGGGTCCAGGGAGGGCTTTTTTTAGAAGCGGCCATATCACTGCTTCTTAAACGTGGTGGAAAATTTCCCTCCCTGAGAGATCCATTAATAATATGTTGTAGTTGTAGTCTAACTACATCTCCACCCTGGGCGACCAGCCAAGAAGGACAGGGATCAAGAGGGCAAGTTGTCTTCCTCACTCGTCCAAGCAGCTTGTCCATGTCCTCGGTATTCACCAACTGAAACTGATCCAGCATAATCCTACTTGCCAAGTTGCTGGACACTTCATTGTCAGCGTCTGTTATAGCGATGGCATCTAAATTGGCTCTTATCCAAGAGATTTTATCTGTGAAATGATCGTTAAACACATCACAGTGTTCTACCGAAGGCTCTAAAACTGGGTTCAGGGGGGAAGGTGTCTGGGTTAGACCCCTCACCACCCTGAACAGTTCTGCTGGATGCGAATTTGCAGACTCAATGCATGCAGAGAAAAAAACTTTCTTCGCTGCACGTATTGCCACCCCATAGGAACAAAGATGTCCTCTATGTCATGGCTTGTCAGATATAAGTCGAGTTTTCCGCCATCGGCACTCCAGTCGTCGTCCTTCCCACTTCAACTCCCTGAGACCTTCTGTATAATAATAATAATAATAATAATTATTATTATTATTATTATTTATTTATTACCCGCCTCTCCCAACGGATCGAGGCAGGGAACAGCATTAAACATAAAATACAAAACTGATTAAAAGCACATAAAACCAATACATCATTAAAATACCAATAAAACACCAATAAAACACTTTAAAATTCATCTGGGTAGGCCTGCCGGAAGAGATTAGTCTTTATAGATTTTTTAAATTCCTGAAGACTGGTGAGTTGGCAAATCTCTCCCGGCAGGTCATTCCACAATCTGGGAGCGGCAGAAGAGAAGGTCCTCTGGGTAATGGTTGTCAGTCTAGTTCTTGTTGACTGTAGTAAATTCTTCCCAGAGGACCTGAGCGTGCGGGGCGGATTGTATGGGAGAAGGCGATCCCGTAGGTAACCTGGACCCAAACCATGTAGGGCTTTAAAGGTAATAACCAACACTTTGTACTTCGCCCGGAAACTGATTGGCAGCCAATGAAGAGATTTTAAAACTGCTGTAATGTGGTCCCCCCTAGATGTACCGGTGACCAACCTGGCTGCCATATTTTGAACTAGTTGAAGTTTCCGGACTAGGCACAGAGGTAGCCCTATGTACAGCGCATTGCAGAAGACGAGCCTCGAAGTTACCAGTGCATGCACTACTGATTTTAGGTCTTCCAACTCTAGGAAGGGGCGCAGCTGGCGTATCAGCCGAAGCTGATAGTAGGCACTCCTGGCAGTCGCATCTATCTGAGCTGTCATTTGGAGCGACGGATCCAGGAGCACCCCCAAGCTGCGAACACAGCCTTTCAGGGGGAGTGTAACCCCATCCAGAACTGGTTGACACACCTCCAACCCCAGGTTGTGGCCCTTAACAGTAAGCACCTGTAAGTATACCAGGGTGTCCAATTGGAAGTGGGTCAGAGAGGAAGTTTGGGAGTGATCGTGTCAATAGCCCTAGTTAGGTCTTGATTCCATCTATTGACCAGGGCTTCTACAGGATCATTAACGATACCAGCCATAGAACCCTGTAATGCAGAGGTATTTATCACCTCTGCTCACAGATCCGTCTGTTCGGAACTGAAAATAGCATCGAGGGTGTGACCTGCTGAATGTGTGGGTCCAGAGACCAGTTGGGATAGGCCCATGTTTGTCATGGATGCTGTGAACTCCCGAGTTTCACCTGACAAACTGGTCCCGAATGGGATGTTGAAATCACCCAGGACCAAAAGCCTGGGTGACTCCAGCACTAGGTCTGAGACCAGTTCCGTGAGCTCGGCCTGGGAATCAGATAAGTAGCGGGGCAGCCGGTACACTAACAAAATTCCCAGTCTATCCCTGGCCTTCAGACTTGATGTAATTCAATTCCTGGACAGGAAGTCTGGTCAGGTTAAGACTTTCTTTGTAGACCACAGCTACTTCTCCCCCCCCCCCCCCACACTTTTCCTCATTTGCTCACTAACACAGTACCCAGCTGGGAGGGCCTGGGCCCATGTCGGGCCACTGTCATCTCCCAGCCAGGTCTCTGTGAAACATGCCAGGTTGGCCTCCTCATCTTTAAGAAGAACATAGATAATATTTGTTTTATTTTTAACTGACCTGGCATTGCATAGGAGCAAGGAGAGGTTCTGTGGGTGGCCTGGTTCATTCTCCAAGATCCCTGGAGTAGCAGGGTGACTGGAAGGTAAGATAGGTGTTAAATATCTATCTCTCCTTCCCCTGTAACGGCACTTCACCCTGCCATCGCCATAACTCCCTCCGCCCTGCACAACACATATTGCCGCTCCCTTTCCCTCACACATTATTCTCTACAATACATACAACAGTAAACAAAATACAAGAATACAATTATCAGAGAAAATTTAACAATTAAGTAGCTCAATTTGATACTTCATTCAATCAATCAATCATACACATCCAACCAGCACAATCACAGATGATAGCCTGTGGCAATAGCCAGCCACTGGTCACAAAAAGGACATCAGGCTAGCCAATCCACAAGCAATATAAAAGTATTTCCCAGTCATTCAGTCACTCCCAGTCATCCCTCACATGGAGCCTCACATTTCTCCTCTCTGTCTCTCACCCAGAGGGTAACCTACTTCAAACCACAACAGGCTCTCACCCTGAGCAGAAGAAGCAGTCCTAACACACACACACACACACACACACAAATGTGTGTGGGGGGGAACTAAGAAGGCAAAAATGGAAGGCGCCCTCACCCTTGTGGCATCCTGAAGGGCCAAAGGTGGTGGCTGCCCCCACCCCCCAGCAAGGCCACTGTTATCTCTCTCTGGGCCTGAGATTGTCCAATGCCCAAGAGAGAGCATCCTGCCTCGGGGAGCTGGATCTTCCAGCAGGTGTTTTGCTTCAATTCACTTGGTGAGAGTTCCACCACCAAGATTGCTGGAGGTGAGAATGGGCAGTTGCAAAGGTGTTCTTAAAGCCACAGTTCTCACAGCAGCTGTTCTTAAAGCAGCACAGTTGTTAAAACTGCCTCAGACTGTCCTCTTCCCCAACTCCTGTTCTCCTCACCAGCACAAGTGTAGAGAGTCAGTCCAGAGCCCTTCCCAGCCCCACAGCTCTCTGTATGTAGAACCTGTAGGTGACACCCCTGCTCCCAGAGAACTGCTGCTGTGAGGTACCCAGGATTCCAGTCAGACAGTGTGTATAACACTACATGCAGCATGCTTTTATTGGTTTCTGCATGAGATGAACAAGCTTTTTTCAAGGGAGAACAAAATAGTGGCCACATGGACAAAAAAGAACCAACACTCAAATGGCAGGTTCAAAGGATTTAGTATGGTGGCCAGGCTGGGAGCTCAGCTGGAAAGAGCAATGTAATGGGGGGTTGGGGAGAGACGTGGCTGTGAGTTCCATTCTGGGCAGAGGGGAGTTTCTGGATATATTTCTGCAGGTCAGAGTGTGCGGTCTTGGGAGTTTCACATACTTTTCCATGCTTACAGTTTGAAAACTGCCAGCAAAGTTATTACCTGAATTACTTTGTTTTATCTCTTAAATCTCTTTCTCTATACAGATTTCCTGCAAAAGAAAACTATTGGAACCAAGGAAGAGACAGGATTCACTGAAGGTTGTCTTGCTAACCCCATTGTGGACAAGTCAACATTTCAGGTTTTCTCAGTGCATTATGTGTACATGCTGCTCTTCTTGCCAAGGGGCCAGATTAAGTATTATGTTAAGCATGCAACAGGATAAAGCCCCGGTAAAATTGGTGCTCTTCCTCTATAGTATAACAGCTCATGAGTTTGGAGAATTTGAAAACTAGACGCGATGTTATTCATGTCTTCAGCCCTGGCATGTAAGTTTAAAAAATAATTTTAAAATACCTGAATGGGTTTGCAAAACACTTCAAGCTCATAATTCAAAACTCACCCCTGACCACTTAATAATCACGTCCTTGCCAAAGGTATGATTTCTAACCCAAACTGGGATACATGAGAAGTATGTTCCACAATGGAGGGATCCAGAATATTTCTCTGCATAGAGTTCCATTTTGTATATACCAGGGGTAAGCCAACTTTTTGGGGTGAGGGACTGCATTGGCCCCTGCAGAAGTGTTTGGGGGCTGCATGAGTGAGAGAGGCTGGTGACAGGTGAGTCAGTGGTGTGTGGGGCCAGAACACAAGCACCCACTCATTTGTGCACACTTACACACTCACTCAAGCACACACACATACACCGCTCCCACCTCATTCACTCACTTTCTCCCTCCCTGGCAATCCTACTCAAGATTTCTGTTAATAGCCGGGGGAAACAACATTCCTGATTAGGATTGCTTGGGGGGGGGGGTAAAATTAAAGCCTACAGGTGCCTCACTCACTTCTATTCCACACCCAGCAGATCAACCATCAGCTGTGTGTCGAGGAATAGATCACTGGAGGTAGGGAGACAGGCAAGGTTAAAGTCTTCAACCCCCTTTCCAATGAACCCACACTGCATTACTATTTCCATGCTACAGTTAGCAGTGGGAAACTACAATCTTGATCAGGATTGCTAGGCTAGGGGGCGGGCTTTGCCTTTCCAGCAATCATGAAGAAGGAAGTTGTTTTCCTGCTGCTAACAGCAGTGGGCAAAGAGCAATCTGTTCCCCGCCACACAGCTGAGTGGTGGGGATAAATGGGTGGGGAAACCTGGGGTTCTTTGGGCTGTGAACATGTGCTATATACTAATAACAAACTCATTCTCTGAGTGCCTATCCTTATGTATCCAAAATGACACTATCCGCTAGCAAGGGGGGAGGTATCAGCTGGCTTGGGGAGGGGAGACCCCAGGGATGAGAAGTGCAAACATTTTTAGAAGAAAAAAATACTAATGAGAAAACCTCCCAAAAGAGCCCAATGAGGACTGAGTGTTCCCAGATTGCATGAAATGTTAACTGTCTGATAAGGAGGAACAACTGGAAAACTGGGGCAGCATGAGGGAGATGGAATGGAGCATCCCAAAAAAGGGCATGACCGACGGGATGATACCTTCAACAGGAGAACACTGCTGCTTTTTGTTACAGTTCTTACTTGTTATTTCTCCTTAAGCAGCCCATTTCTTGTGGCTGCTTAGCTTTCACCACTAAGTGGGGGACCAAGTTCTCTGTAGATTTAACCCATAGGTCTCTGTAGTTTCTTCCATAGCACAGATAGGGTTCTTTGTGATAAGTCTCAGACACCACCGGTTGTTAGTAAGGCCAGAGAGGAGAAGCTTGTCTCCTCCTGCAAACCCAATTCCTTGCCTTAGTAAAAGCTCTAATGGAAAGAGGTGTTCTACCTGGTCTACATTTCTCTCTGGGTCTCAGTACTTCTCTTCTGCTTTGCAGGGCAACAGTCCTGGCCTCAGCATTATGAAGACGGATTATCTGCCATCTTCCCCTCCACATGTAAGGAGTCCGTGGTGGTGGTGGTGGTGGTGGTGATGATGGGAGCTGGGAAGACTAAGGAAGGATATCTGCCTGCCCTGTGGCATTCTTCCCCTCCTGTATTCCACCTCTGTTTATGTGTACTGTAGCCACCTGTATTGTGTTCCCCGACAGGGTGATGAGTTTCTGCCTGTCCTCTCCAAGGGTTCTGAGAGAGGCTCTGGATTCAGTCGGGAGACGGACCTTGACCTCGGCACTGCAGTAAGCAACGTTCCCTTCTTAGTAGTGTATCTCCAACCTGCTTCCTTTAGTATTTCCCCTCTGCCTCCTGCTTTCCTTACACCAGGTTCCCTTGCTCCCCTTAGACATCTGCAGCTCTTTTCCTGCCAACACCTCTCATTGATCTACATCAGGGGCTCAGAATGTCAGGTCCAGGAATGAAATATGGCTCTTCCGGGGTCTCAGTCTGGCCCCCAAGGTTCCCCAGATGGTCACAGCCTCTTCCCCTGGTCCTAGCCCTTCCCCCAATGGCAATTTTTTGGTGGTTTCCCAGCTTTGGTGCATTTTTTTCACCACTCTAAACGGTTGGAATTCCTCTCCTAAGGCTTATTTACTGGCAGTAAGGGGTTTAAGCTAAAATATGCTGGTATTTTGGGCCCACCCCTTTTGCCTTCAGTCCCGGAGGCTGTCTAGATGCACGCAAAGCCCTGGGGTGGGTGTGCTGTGGCGCTGCATCGATTATACGATGCAGCACCCACTGCGCACCCACCCTGGGGCTTTCTGGCAAAGCTGCGAAGGAAAAAACTCAGGGACTTACCCCAACTCTTTTCTCAGGAGCGAGGCGAGTACAGCACATCCACGGTCTATCCTCTCTCTGGAGTCACAGTGGAGGTGTGGTAAAAGCTGTTGCTGCCTGCCCGGGCAGAGGGCAGGGCATGGGCCTGGTGAGCCTAAAGGCCGCCAAAAAGCTCGTGCTGCCTCCTCAGTATGCATTGCCTGCCACCAGCCGGAACCAGTGCTACTGCGGTGTTTGGTGGTGGAGTGACACCAACTTGGTGTTGTGAAGACAGCCCCCTGATTGCCACTGGAATATGGCCTCTGAAAGCTTCTCTGAAATGGAATTTGGCCCTCAGTCTGAAAGAGGTTCTGTATTCCTAATCTATCTGCCACAACCTATTTCTCTACCCTCTTTCCCTTCTGTCCTCCCACCTTCTCTGGGATTTGTCAAACTCTGTAAACAGAAGCCTTGCCTGTCTTCACTTGTTCTTCTTACTACCTTCCGTGTGTTCAACACTTCCTTTTCCCTCTTACCCCCACCCCAATGTGCTTTCCACCATCTTCTCCATCTTGATTCCTGCCTTCCTTCTTGTGCCTCTCTTTCTCCTGTGCTTCATGAATTCCCACTGGAGCTTCTTCACTCCTCACTGTCTTCAATCTCCACAGGCAGTTCCACCACCGGCAGAGGTACCCGGCCCCCTGAGCCATTCTCAATTCCAAGGACTTCAGCGGCAACCTCAAACACAGACCAGTCTTCTTGGCCGGGAATACTTGGGTAACAAGGTATGCCTGGACTAGTCTTTGGGCCTTACAGCTTCATAATCCATTGGGTTCATTGCTCTGCCTCTGTGGTAGAGCTTTAGCTCGTTTTTTGTGGTCCTTTCCATACAGGAGCTGACAGGATTTAGCATCAATAACCTCAGTTATGTGACACCTGCGTATGATCCAAATCTGCCCAATAGGTTCCTGACTAGCTATAACTCCAAGTAAGTTTTCATTCCTTCATACATTTACAACGAGCTCCATTACACCAGCTGTTTAAAGCACTCTCGCCACGCCTTGTATCTGGTTTTGCAGCACGGGACTCACATGACGTCGTCCCTGTCTTGTACCCATTTTGTCTCCTTTCCTCTGTTTTGCATATTATTTTGGTGCGGGGAAGGTCTGGTTTATTTTCCTGAAGTGACTTTAATGCGCCCTTAAGCTTCCATCTAGTGCTGTTCCCTGGCTTTTTTCCTTTGTTGGGGGCATGTGCTTTGAATGGAGTCTTGCTGACAAAAGGGGAGGGCGGAGTGGTTCTCCTCCAGCACTCCGTTGTGTTGAACGTTCGAATGGGTGGACTTTTTACTGCTCCAACCCCACTCTCCTTGCTGCAGCTCCCTCATTTTTAAAGATAAAGAGGTGAAACTTGGGATTTTGAGAGCCCTTAAGTAGAGCTTTAGGCATGCCAAGTTTGAATGAGATAGGTCCATGCCTTGATTTTTAGGAAGTTTTAAAATGCAAATTAACCAAAATGCTTACATCTGCATAATTTGTATAGATAAAGAGATGAAACTTGGCATGGTGATAGGTCTTCAGGAGAGTTTTAGCTTTGTCAAGTTTGAATCAAATCAGTTCATCCCTTGATTTTTTAGAATTTTTTAATTTCCACCCCTTTAAACCCTTTTCCTGATAGTCCACCAATGCGATCTTCCACCTGTTTGCATTTGTGAAGGATTGATTTTCCTTTACTTTGATCATGTGAAGCTGTGCATCTCCAGTTCATAAAATAGGGATCTGCTGGTTCCCTTACTCCAGAGTAAATCCCATTGATTTCAACTGCAGTTACATCCAAGTCATACTAAAATCCGATGCATGCTTACCTTTGAGTAAACCTCATTGAACAGAGACTGTTGCAGAGAACTTCTTTCCAGTTTGCTGTTTTAGACTTTAAAAAAAGGCTTCTGAGTGACCACACTATTAAAAGTCAGTTCAAGACATGTTTCTAAAATGGAGGTAAAAAATGAGGAGGCAAACCAGGGGGGAAAATAGGTGTGATGGAACCCAACATCAAGACAGATTCCAGAGCTGTGAAAAATAAAAGATAAAAAGATAAAACTCCAGATTAAAAATTATTATTTTTTAAAAACAGAATATTGATCAAAACCATGGGTGTGGGGGTCAGTCAAGGAAGGCTTCCTGAAATAAATATGTTTTCAGGAGGTGCCAGAAACAACACAGTGTTGGCACCTGCCTAACCACCAGAAGCAGGGAGTTCCATAGAAAGGGGGCCACCACACTCTTCTCTGGGTGGACTCCAATGAGTTCATAGGTCCATGCAGAACCACTAAGAGCATATGCCCTCTGATATCGTCAGTGTCTAGGCAGGTTTATAAAAGTATCCTGGTCCCAAGTTATTTAGGCCTTTATACAAGTACCAAACTTTTAAACCTGGCCTGGTAGCGAATAGCCAGCACAGTTTGGTAGTAGTTGACCACCAATATCAGGACAGAAACATTCCCAGGCCATGTCTTGCTCTTAAGGTAGGGTGACCAGATAAAATCCAGGTCAGGGCTCTTGTAACTTTAACAGTTGTAGAGAAAAGGGAATTTCAGCCAGTGTCATTTGTATGCAATTAGTTCCTGGTGAAATTCCCTCTTCATCACAACAGTTAAAGTTGCAGGGGCCCTGCCTTCTTTTGTATATGGTCCCTCTAGTATAGTGCCTGCAACTTTAACTGTTGTGATGACGAGGAAATACCACCAGGAACTAATTGCATACAAATGACACTGGCTGAAATTTCCTTTTCTCTACAACTGTTAAAGTTACAGGAGCCCAGACCTGGATTTTATCTGGTCACCCTATCTTAAGGCCTCCTTCTTTTATCTATGTAGGAACCTTGCAGTTCCTTTATCTGTGTCGGCCTAGGTTTGTTACATGCACGGGGTTTGAGAGATCGCTGGGGGGAATTCTTGGGTAGCAAAGATGTGTTTGGCTGCTGGGTCTGATGTTTGATGTGTGACTGGTATGTACCAAAACAGTTATTCACATTCTGCAGTAACTGTAGAACTGCCATGTCTGCAGGGCCCTGGGTACATAATACCTAGGAAGAAATTGTCTACTCACACCTGATTTGTTTCAGGGAGAACTGGTGGCAGTGGATGGTGGATTCAGCTGGACATGCAATAATCCCTCTCTTCCCTCAATCAGGTTTTATGAAAACATTCCAAAGGGAGTGGACAGAGAAGGCTGGACACGAGGAGGGGTCCAGCCTCAGCAGGCAGGTGGTTTTGCGACCAACAACCATGTCACTGACTTAGGCACTGACCCCAATGCCACAGAGACCTTGAGGACTGTCCACCCCCATGTTGGCAGGTAATGCTCTCTTGATTTGAGCTCAAGGTGCCCTCCAGATGTTTTGGACTACAACTCCCAGGATTCCTGACCATTGGCTATGCTGACTGGGGCTGATAGGAATTGAAGTCCAAAACATTTGGAAGACACCAGGTGGGGAAGGCTGTTTTAACTGTTCCTCTCTGTCCTTCTTGCCCTTTCTTTCCTCTCCTCCCTCCAACAGATTTCTACTATCTTCTCTTTTGTAATGATTTTCACAGGACAATCACAACAGTTGATCCATTCTATCGTGATTCTCCCCACGACCACCACTTCACAGCTCTCCATCAGACGATGGTGACCAATTAAGTAAGTGACACGATCCATTGCATCTTAGGGCAGCAGGATAGCAATGTTGAGCAGAACAGTGTCTCATTCGGGCAGTATTGGGTGTGTTATGTTTCGATTGGTTTGGCCATTGTTTAGGGACTGGAGCCCAGGGCCTCTTAGGTCAGATCAAGGCTTCTGCTTCTAAGAATACATACTCTGGCCCCTTCCCCCCTCTCTGTAAAGCAAAATGTCACAGAATCCACCAAGCTTTTTCCCTACCCAGAAAATGTCCAGAGGATTTGCTATTGGTCAGTGTTGCTTGGGAAGAGAAATTCACAGGTCCTTGAGAGGAATGGGGTTAGTTTGCACTTCAACTCCATCCCCTTCAGCATTTGCCCTCTTCCTAAGGTTAGTCACTGATTTAGCCTTTCTGCCTTTTTTCAGCTTCTGTTCTGAATTGGACAGCACTGTGTGATGTCTTCAGGCTTCAGGCCACTGTCCCACATCCTAAGAAAGGAGCAGCAGTGATAGCGCAGTCAAGTCACACCAATCGTCTTTTATGTCAAAGGTTGTATTGTTTTAAAGAAATTAAATTACATGTTACTGCAATGTCTAGTGGTCCAGTGCTGAAGTGAAATGTTCTGTGAAGGTAGGGGTGGATAAGGCTTTCATAAAGAGCCCAGAGAAGCTTTAAGACTCTGTAGCAGGAGATGACAGAGGTGGAGTAGATTGACCAGAGTGAGGCCTGATGT
The DNA here is from genome assembly GCA_029215795.1 of Anniella stebbinsi. Taxonomy (NCBI): domain Eukaryota; kingdom Metazoa; phylum Chordata; class Lepidosauria; order Squamata; family Anniellidae; genus Anniella; species Anniella stebbinsi. Next base: position 263,285,027 of record JARDYH010000001.1, read on the forward strand.
GACCTTCTGACCTGCCTAGTGTGCTGGTGCAAGGCATTATCAAGCCTTTGGATGCTCTGGATAGGGGATCATGTTTTCTTCTTCACTTCCAAACTTCTGAACACTCATACCTATCTGCTCTTTCCCAGAATCAGTGGGCAAGACTGGTACCTGGGATAAATTTCCTACCCATCCAGTGTGTAGATGGTGCTTGCGACCTGGCCACATGATGTCTGTGTTGCAGAAGCTTATACTCTAAATACATCTGGGATATCCTTCAGGAGCACACTCCTTTTCTATTATCCCTGCTCTGACTACACTGGATACCTTCATTTTTCAACAATGGTAGTGCAACAAAGGTTGCTTGACTCTGCTAAGAGTGAAAACTGTCTTACTGGGTGCTGCCAATCAAAAGTCATTGTGCAGCGATTCCGTCTTTTCTTCCTGAACAGATTTTTGGAAGAAGCAGTGGGAAAACACTGGGTTACAAATGGAAGGTGGAGGTGTCTGGACCCCCTTCCCCCAGTAAAATTCCATGAATGAGGTAGGGTGACTACATAATGAAAGCTTCGTCTGAACGTGTTCCCAGAATGTCAGATCTGGTGCAATGTCCCCTTACCAGTACCACTTAATAACGCATTGTTTTCATCAAGTAGCATTGCCCTGTGGCAGCAAGGATATTTTTTAAATCTCCTTGATCTCAATATGAATTAAACATGCACACTCACACTGTAGGAGTCCCTGTACCCCTGCAGGGTGTGATAAAACACCGTACAGCAAGGCTTCCGTATGCTCTTTGTGCTGTCATACATACATTCACCCACCTACATAGTCAGTAGGATGCTGCCGCTTTCATGAACTGTGCAGTAAAAATCCATGCAGGGTGGGGGCGGGGGGCTTTGTGTGGTGTGAAGTGGTGGGAGCAGTACGTGAAGCTGGAATTCCCTGGATCCTTTCCATTGTGTGACCCACATGAGAAGCACATTGCTCCCGTGGCCTTGAATAGTACTGTTAATTTGCATGCATATACCTTAACTCCACCATTACGCGCACTGTGACATGAACTTAGGCACACTCCCCCTTTTCAGCATGGAACAGACACTTTGGCTTCTCTTTTCATTCAGGTGCAATGCACACCATCTCAGCTCTAGTTCTCAGTTTTCTGTCCAGTAATAATAGGTGCTACAGTGTGCTGTCTTTTCCATTTCTCACATTTCTCTCTGTGGATGAGTTTTCACTCCTAGTGAATGTTTCATGAGCTGATGGTGCGGGCTGCTTTGACATACACAAAAAATACTTCTCAGTGCCACATGCAGTAGGTTCATGTTCAGGGTAATGTTTTCTGGCACCTGATCAGTTTTCCACTGGAATGTGATAGCTTACCTGATCTATTCAAACTGAAAGGTGCAGGATGACTTGCAATCAGCTCTATCATTTTACCCTACAACTCCTATGTTGTTGTCCTAGATTCTACGGCCTAGAACTTCTCCTGAACTAAGTTGCTGCATGGAACACATTTGCTGCCTGATACTGAAAGTTTGCAAACCAAGACGATTCAGAGATGGGGCAAAAGCAATGCCTGATTATTGCATGTGTGCATATACAGTTAAAGAGCTAGCTTGGCCTTTAGAAGTGGCAAAGAAAGCACTTCCATTTTAAAACAATCCTTTCTCCATTCTGGTTATTGTCTGGCTGTCTCTACAGCCTCATGGTATAAAATTGTAAGCAAGTATTTCCATCATCTGCATAGTTTTGGGCACCAGTAAAAGGCTCCTTTATTATGGTTCTTAGCCGTTTTTGAAATGTTTAGATCATTATCATCTGACACCATTTCTTTCATTTCCTAGTGTAGCTATGTGGTGTTAACTCCTTTAGAATCCCATTATGTAAACTATTTCCTCCTGCTATTTGATTATATTTTGGCGGGGGTAAGGGGTTGCTCTCAACATCTTCCCATTGTTAGCCAACACATGGCAACCTGGTTGAAGAGAGCCCTTAGCAGATCCATGTCGATTAGGATAATCTCTTTCCTCTTCCAAATCCTGGCATTTCCATCTTTGCATGCAGCCTGAAGGAATGCACTCTGCCATGCTGTTTTCTTACATATCTAATCTGCTGTCTGAGTCTCTCTCTCTCTCTCTTTCTGCGTTCTTCCTCCCACTGAATATCTGTGTTTGTATTTCCCCAGATGGATTAACTGCATTTTTCTGAAGGTAAGCAATCCATGCTGTTATTGAGTGAGTAGGGGGGTTCTTGTCCGAAATTGTGTTTTTATTTGACATGCTTGTGGGTAGATGTGGAGGGGTACCTTCCATATTCGCACAAGCCTGTATATGTATTGAGTGATGAGGGGGGTGGTTACCTGAAAAATGGGCCACTGTTTGATAAGGTATCCATACTAGAGGAAATGTTAAGAGTTGAAAAGGAGTACACGGATGTGAATCAAGTTTTGCAACATCAGCTGGTAATTAACTTAATGGAAGACAGCAAAGCCTGCATATAGCTCTGGAAAAAGAATCCCCATCACCTTTGCAACCATCTGGAGTGAAACTAATTCAGAACGAGTTTCACTCATGACGATGGATATATTTAAGACTGAGGGGGAGTAGGTACCAAAATAACTAGCATCAAGATACACTGAGAGAGCTACTGGGGATCAGGGTAGTAGTCAACTGAACTCTGCTAAGTAATCTCTCTGTGTATAGCAGCTTTCCCCAACTGACTTCTAAAATTCTTGGCCGTTAGGAACTGACATCCAAAATACCTGGAGGGCATCAGGTTGGGGTAAGGATGGAGTATAGATTCAGAGAATCTGATCAAACAGCCAGTAAAATCAGTGGAGAAACAATTGTTCATTTCTGTGGGAGCTAGATTAGGATCTATAAGAGTATTGTTTGTGCCATAAAAGTTGGCATTTAATTTATGGATATGACGTATTTATGTATATTAGGCAGGTTCAGGAATTCTTGTATATTTCTTTCTTGTAACTTGAAAGGTGGCCAGGAAGCTCTTCTAGCACATCAACTACTGATTATTAAGTATTTACAGTCATAGACTGGAAAACCTGAAAATGATGTTGGACTGCTTTCTTGTATCTACTGTGCCATTGTGATTTCATACCTTTATTATTAGTATAACAGACGCAGCAAGTTTTTACAAAATATGGCTGTGCTGGTGGAGGCAGCTTTTAACATCCTTTTCCTGGAGTAAACTAGTGTTTTTAAGTTTTGTTGAACCAGAGGCCAGGGTCATAACATATTTTAATACAATTATGTGTACCTCATTATGATCTGTGTTGCAACCACTTCTAATGTTGTTGCATCTGAGGCATACAATGACTTCCATCAGCAGATGCTTTACCCTGAAGTGATCATAGGAAAGCTAATGCCATACACAGAAGTCTGTAGAGACTGGCTTTTTTCACTGACTGTCTGAGCACTCAAAAAACTATATTTGCTGCAGTAGTGCACTAAAAGCCAGCTCATGCAGAGTTCTGCATGTGCTGTTAGCCTTTGCAGAGCTACCTCAGCACATGGCACACAATTGCTGGAAGCCATTGCATGCATTGGATACCACACAATAAGCAGTTGTGATAATGTGTCCTCAGTTCCTCAGCTGTAAAATGTTGAGAGTAAGTCTTTAATTATTATTTTGCCAAGGGTTAAGCCCTTCAAAGAAAGGCACAATCTTTTAGGATTTTCATTAAGATTTCTAGCTGTTGCTGCTGTCAAGCAAGGATGGGCAGTTTGTGGTCCTCCAGAAGTTTTGGCCTACAACTCCCATCATCTGTCACCATTGGCTGGGGCTGATGGGACTTGTAGGTGAAAACATTTGGAGTGCCTCAAGTTGCCCATTCCTGTGCAGCTGTGATCATAGATGCTTAGTACTCTGATAGTCAGCTACCTAACTTCTGGGATAGGATGTCTAGGGTCCCCTCTACAAGGATTCGCTTTTGCGCCCGGTTAGGCGATTATGCGCATAATCGCTGAAGCGCATTTACACCTAATACCACTGCATGAGAGGCGGCGAAGTGCATTAAAGGATGTCCAAAATGCGATTTACAAGTAGTTAATGCGCATAAGCGCATATTCACACAGTCAAAATGCGCTTTAACGGACGGAGCAAAATAAAACTCGCGATTTAACACACATTCGATAATGCGCATAATCGGAGAGATAACGCGCCTCTACACCCCATTTGCGCTCTGCTGGTGTGGAGGTAAAATTTTTAATGAGACTTCAAAGAGCATTAAACCTCTCGTGAAGAGGCACCCTAGGTCTAATCCTAGGGTTGCTTACTCTGATATAAGTCCTACTAGATACAGTGGAACTTACTCCTATGTATCTGGGTGCTGGATTTTATTTTATTTCCCAGCTAACATATCTTTGAGATTTGGGGGCAGGGCCTCCCTGCTCGGGACCCTGGAAGAGAATACCAAGTGGCTCTGAGCAGTTAAGGAGGTTGCCATTGACCTGGCCAAACTTATTATCCAAACATATAGCTGGGAATGATGGAAGTTGCAGTTCAACACATTTGGAGGGCACCAGATTGGGGAAAGCTGCTAGAATCACGGTTGAAATTGTGTTCTTTCTACTGGAACTGTTGTCCTCTGGAACCAGTGATAACTACACCTGTTAGCCAAAACTAGAAAGTATAAGCAGCACTAGTTAAGACAAACTTAGCAAATTAGCAAGATTAATATAAAGCCTTCCTTGGACCACACACGCTGCAGTTGGGGGATCCCATGACTGATCGTTCCCCCACAAAAGTAAAAACTTCTTGTGCACCTTTCTCCTAGACATATTACTTTTGGGGACAATGTAGAAGAACCTGGATGGGGCTAAGAGACGTTTAAGTCCAACAGCATCTGGAAGGCCACAGGCTCTCCCCGCCTCTGGTGCATGGAATCTGTAGCAGTCAGGAATCATAGAATAGTAGAGTTTGAAGGGGCCTATAAGGCCATTGAGTCCAACCCCCTGCTCAGTGCAGGAAGCCATCTTAAAGCATGCCTGACAGATGGTTGTACAGCTGCCTCTTGAATGCCTCTAGTGTAGGAGAGCACATGACCTCCGTAGGTAATTGGTTCCATTGTCGTACTGCTCTAACAATCAGGAAGTTTTTCCTGATGTCCAGCTGGAATCTGGCTTCCTGTAACTTGAGCCCATTATTCCGTGTCCTGCATTCTGGGATGATCGAGAAGCGATCCTGGCCCTCCTCTGTGGGACAACCTTTCAACTATTTGAAGAGTGCTATCATATCTCCCCTCAATCTTCTCTTCTCCAGGCTAAACATGCCCAGTTCTTCCAGTCTCTCCTCACAGGGCTTTGTTTCCAGACCCTTAATCATCCTTGTTGTCCTCCAGGGTATTAGCGATCCGACCCAATTTTGTGTCATCTGCAAATTTTATAAGCATTCCCTGCACCACCTCCTCCAAATAATTAATAAAAATGTTGAGGCGCACTGGGCCCAAGACTTGAGTGCTGCTTTCTTAACCTGGTGCCACCCACTGGATGTTTTGGACTCAGCTCCCAGGATTTCTCACCATTGGCCATGTGGAGTGGGAATGATGGGAGTTGAAGTCCAAGAAAGCTGGAGGGCACCAGGTTGGGGGAAGGGTCTTTACAATATGGTCTTTGCGCGTAGTGCGTGGGTGTGGAAGCATTCAGTTGTATTTCGCTGGGTGGTTCAACATCTTTCGTGCTCCCGCTTTCTTGCTCTGACCTGCTGCGGTCGTCGGTCAGCCCTTATCCTCGACTATGTCGGCGGCTCCTAAGCTTTCTATATGTCTTTAAGCGTTGCGCGACACACAGGGATGGGACAGGAAAATCTCCCCCCCCCCCCCACTCCACTCCACCTGTTGAAGTGCTACCTGTTAACGCAGCGGTTTAATGGTGATGCGTGTGCAGGCGGAAGAGACTGCCCTCCTGCTTTAATTGTGGTGCGGGAGAGAACGGGGTGGAGAGGTTTGAGTAGCTCTTTGTGGAGTGTCGCTAGCAGTCTGGCCGGGCCAGTAGTTCCAGGTGCCAATGAAGGAGCGCGAACTCCCCGCTCCTCTTTTAAAGCGCTGGGGCACGAGGGGCGGAACGACGGGGCGTGGCTGCGTTCTCCCTTTCTTTCTTAGTTAGTCAGCGGGGTTTAAAACAAAAACAAAAACGTATCCCCTCTCGCAAGGTGGGGGTATCCAGTGGGGAAGGGAGAAGGCGAGGGAAGGGGCACGCGCGAGGGGGAGCTAGCCAAACGAACGAACGAACTCATCGCCCCGCCCCGTCCTCTCCGCTCGGCCTTGCCATAGGCGGGCGATCCCGCGTGGGGGTTTCCATGGAGACGAGTCGCTAGGCGCCCGGCTCGTGTGTGGGAGCCGAGCTCAGAGCAAGCCGGGAGCCCCGGAGCGAGAGAAGCCGGGAGGCTGAGGGCAGCCAGCGCCTGTTTGTGCCGACGCGCAGAAAACCCTAAGGCGGCGCCGGGGCCACCTGAGGGAGGGGTCCCTCCGTCCGTCCCTGGTGTGGACGGCAGCCATTGCAGCAACAGCAGCTACCGGGTCCCAGCTCTTGAGGATAAAGGGTGGGCTGGTACTGGCACTCTGAAGCAGCCAGCCTGCTAGCCAGGCTGCAGCGGTGCGCTGGAGCTTCGTCCATCATCCCATGCCAAGGAGCTCCTGAGCCGCCCTCGAGGTCGAGGGGGCGTCTTCCCTCTCCACGGCTTCCAGTTCAGCTCTAGAGTCCGGGCTTTGCTGAGGACGCCAGTTTCCCTATTTAGGGAAGCTGTTTGCGGGAGCACCCGGTGGCAGCAACTTCAGTTCCAGCCCTGGCAGGGGGTATTGTCAACCAGAGAACCCTGGTCCTAACCCTGGGAGGCCAGTCTCGTGAGCAGGGGCCTAGGGGGCCGCCATGTCTCCTTGGAGCCCACCCAGCCGAGGTGGCGGCCTTCGTCCTGCTAGCAGCTGCCCTTGGCTATGAGGATGGGCAGTGGTGGGTCCTCAGGCAGGGAGGAGCGGCTGCCATCGGCTGCCGAAGAGCAGCTGAGTGGCGGGGATCAGATCCTGGAGCTCTCTGGGCGCTACTTGAAGAAGCTGCCGATACCGGTGTGTGCTCTGGGCACCCTCCAGAAGCTCTACATCAGTGGTACGGGGATAACGGAACTGCCAGAAGAAATAGAGGGGCTACAGGAACTGCGCATCCTGGCGCTAGACTTCAACAAGCTGGAGGAAGTGCCTGAGGCTCTGTGCCGCTTGCCCCACCTGACCCGCCTCTACCTGGGCAGCAACCGCCTCTTTGGGCTTCCAGCAGAGTTCTGCCAGCTCAAAACTCTCCGTTGTTTATGGATTGAGAGCAACTATTTATACCACTTCCCCCGGGTCCTGCTCCAGATGCCTGGACTACAGTCCCTTCAGATGGGGGACAACCGGCTCAAAACACTGCCAAATGGCCTGCCACGCATGAGGGGGCTCCGGGGACTCTGGCTGTATGGGAACCGCTTTGAGGAGTTCCCGAAGTCTTTGCTTCGGATGACCCAGCTTCACATCCTTGACCTGGACCGGAACAAGCTCACTGAATTTCCTGACCTGAGTCACCTGCGGAGGCTTCGACTCTTCTCCTATGACCACAACCCGGTGGAAGCTCCACCCAGCGTGGCTGACACGGTACTTGTGGTGGGCGAGGGAGCCCAGGAGTTTTTGGAGGCTAGGGAGGAACGTCTCCAGGCCCTTCGGGAGCAAGAAGAGGAAGAGCAGGAGGAGAATGAATCTGAAGTTCTGCAGGCCAATATGAAAAATGACTCCTCCATGTTGGATGATGGGGAGGGCAGTTACTCTGCCCTGGAATGCTCTCCAGAGGAGACATGAAATGGGTACAACAACAACATGGTTGCTGCTCCAAAAATCTGGTGGGTATCAATAGGCTCTCAATTGTACTTCTGCCCTACAGGGAATTAGGAGCTGGGCATAAACTGTCACTGGCCTCCAGAACCACTGTCTCCAAGGTAGGATTATCTGCAACTGCTGACCATGGCAGTTGCCAATCCTTTGTAAAGACATCAGTTCCTCGGGAAATATGTGGTCTTTTTTACTGACTGGAACCATGGGCATTCTCAGCCCCAAATATCTGTAATGAACGATGGGTAAGTTTATTCCTTGTGAGCACCCAGGGCACAAGGGGTGGGATGGGAGGCAGGGACAAATTATTCTCACAACAGATAATTCCATTGCACCAAATCTTTGAAATGATCATCCTTTGTCCCTGACTCAAGGCATGGATAATGGTTACATCAGGGTGAAGGCAGCGCGTCAAATTGACTTTAATGCTGTGACAGTCTGGTATCCGTGGGTGATCCTCAATTTGTTTGGCTGACATGCGACAACGAGTCTCAACGACAACAGGATAAAGCCATCTTGTTTATTTATTTCCTCCACCACACCTTGCAATCTGAGCCCTGGAGGGCTGCAGTGTTGAGAATGTGAATGTAAAATCTTTTGTCCCAGGAATTTTTATCCTAGTACTGGAATTAGACTTGAACCGCTCCTTCCAGTTGTCAGGTTTGAGAAGAAGTTCATGTGAAACCCTTGTTTGTGCACAGAGCTATCCATCCTGGAAAAGCCTTTGCCTCTCGCTCTTTGTATGGTGGGAAAGGAGCTGTGTGCGTTGCCCTGCTGCTTTCCTGGACTTTCTATTCCCTTAAAAGGGCAAGAAGCAAAACTGATATGACCTGGCCCATTGTAGACTTGTGTGAATCTTGGGCTAGAGTGGTGGCAGCCCCAGAACTTTCTCCTCTCTTGGAGGGTGGCAGGTTCATTCTTGTGGGGGCTCTGAGGCTTGATTGTGGGGGAACTTGGGCTAGATTTGTATTAAATCTAAGCAATAAAAGCACATCAAAGGGAGAGCGAGAGAGATGGAGTGGGGAGGGGAGGGGAACACAAATTCTCAGGGAGATTGCTCCAAAAGCAGGAGACCAAAGCTGTTGGGCAAGCTGGGGCTATTTTTAAAGTGTGTTGTAAATGAGGTTATAACACTTGGTGAAAGGAAACAAGTTTCTCAGGCATTCATGTTATTTATTTCTATATATATATATATATATATATAAAACTTTCCCTCCTCTGCCTGTTTCTGATCAGAGCTTCATTCTCTTCTGCACCTCTCTCTCTCTCTCTCTCTTTCTTTCTGACTCCTTGTCCCTCTCTGAGATTTCTTTGCTTCCCCCCACCCCCCTGTGTTTCTTCCCTACGTAGCTTTCTGCTGTTTCCCTTCCTCTCTCTACCAGTACACACCTCTTCGTCAGCTGTGTTCAGTCGCTCTCTGGACCGATTCCACTATGCTCAGGCTCAATCTACGACATGACATGCTAGCAAAACACTGCCAAAGTGTTTGGATTAATATCAGAGAAATAATGAACACTTAGGTTATGTCTTCTCATTTTATTACTGTTTATTTTTTTATTTGTTTGTTGGTTGACTGCCAGCCACAAAACTTATGTTATTTTTGACATCTCTCTTACCCTTCACTTAATTTTGCTGTTTCTGATGCAGTGGGGAAGGGTTTCTTTTATTTTGAATGTTGTGCAAAAATACTGACTTCAAAGCATCCATTTCACGCTTACCTTTTGGATTGGTTACAGACAGCAGAATACAAGATGTGTTCACACCCTTAGTAGTCCAGCTACGTGATCACCATTCTTAAAAAAATGTCTCTTACCATAGAGCTATACCATGTGCAGCTTCTACCTGTCAGCCACATGGTGAACTCCATTGAACTAGTAGCAATTTATTGTTGGAATCCACATCCATTTTTAGCATTACAGAATTTACTGCAGTAAGCTATGCCAATTGTGTGAATAGGCTTCTGTTTGAACTCTTGGTTTGCATTTTGTCAGAGCTGACTGCAGACTTGGCAAGAGTTAGGTTGAGCTTTATACATTCCATTCCAACTAGGTCAGTGTTTCCCAAACCTTTTCTCCTCATTAAGGACAGTTGAGTTGAGTTCTTATTAGGCACCCACCTTTGGTTCTGACTTGGAAATGCTCTCTCACAATTGCCAACAACCCTGTGGTGCTGCATTGACTGCACAACAACAGCTGGAAATTTTCTCAAGTATCCCATGATAGTGGGTTCTCTTTCAGTGTTTGGGAGATACTGATGGCTTTTGAGAATGAAAGGCCCTGCTGTTAGCTTGATTTAAACGTTCTGTCTGTTTTAGCCAATGGCCCTGTTCAGACAACACGCTAAACCATAATGGTTAAGTTTTTTGAGCTAAATATTATGACTTAGTATGTCATGTGAACCATGACTTAGTGGGCCTGTTCAGACAATACACTAAGCCATGGTTAGGCCAAGAACCCTTTTGCAGCAAATTGTTTGTGAATGTGTTTAAACCGTGGTTATGTAGCCACCATGGCTAGAAATGGTTGGCATGACACACTGAGTCATGGTTCAGATGACATGCTAAGCCATAATTGTTTAGCTAAAAATACTTAACCACCGTGGCTTAGCATGTTGAATGAACAGGGTCAGTGTGTCATGTAAACCATTCCATCCATGGAGGCTAGATAACCACGATTTAAACACCTCTACTAACCACTTGCTGCAAAAGGGTTAGCAGCCTAACCATGGCTTAGCGTGTTGTCTGAACAGTCCCAATAAGTTTTCATTCTAGGATGTTATGCAATATTCCAAAGGACTTGGAAGAAGTACTGCTTATTTATTGGTGGTCTACTTCACACATTCCCCTCAGTATTAAGGACAGTCCATATGTGACAATGTTCCTCTTGCTTGCCAGATATTGAGTAGGTTAGCATTGAGAAATCCAACTGGGAAAGGTTCAACAGCAGGTGAAAACCAATCTGGCACACCCCTTACGACAGAGAACAATTGAATATGTTGGTAAAATATGATTGATAGAAACAGTGAAATGCTGACAACTCCTTAGAAATCAATGCAAGCTTATTGTTCTTCAAGTAAGTACTCTAGGGCTTTATTAATTTATTTGGTTGCTTCCATACTTGGGCCCTTTAGTGGTGCTAAGACACTGTTTTTCTGCAATTAGCTGGAAGCAGAACTTAACTGGTATATTGTCTGGCAATGCCTATGTCAAAGGCTTTTCTATACGTTTACTCAGAAGTATGCCTTACCCAGCAAAGGTCTCTGTAACTTAATTAGAAGCTTCCTCTTTGTGGCTCCAGCTTCTAGTGGCGTTCTGTTCATAACTGCCCTGGCATTACTGATTATTGCTCCTTAATTAGTCAGTTCATTAGTTAGGGGTGGGGGCTTTCACTACTGGTTTTCTCCCATTAATTGTTTCTTTATATAAAAACATATATATATATATATATATATATATAATATGGAATAGTGGTACTTCTCAATTTAAGAAAAAAAGAAAAAAACTTTTACTAAGAGGAAAACAATATTTAAAGTGCCTCCTGGTGGGGGAAAGGAGCTGAATAATTAAAGGGCAATTAATCAGTAATGCCCTGGTTGCACTGAACAGGAAGCAATTACAGGTAAAAAGCTGCAAGGAAAGTGCTTTCTAATTAAAGGCACATTAGCCCTGAAGAGCCTTAACAATGTTTGCCAGTTTGCAGAGAAAGTCAATTTTTTAAAAAAAAATATCCTTTTTTAATTGAAGAAAACCCCCACAAGCTAGATCTGAAAAACTGTAGGAAAACAACAGAGTAAAAGGGGAATGCAATAGTTTGGCATCATCATCTGGATACTCTGTAAAAGTGAGTGAATGAAGACTGGCAATTTCAGACTAAATGGTTGGAGTAAAAACAACTGTAGACTGCCCTTGAGGTATGTAACTACAAAAAATAATTAAACCGGGGGTGTGGAACCTTAGGCCCAGGGACCAAATCTGGCCTCCTGGAGTCCAAATCTGGCCCTCCCTGTGTTCCCCAGATGGATTGTTTGGTGATTTCCCAGCATTTGCACATTTCCCCCTCATTCTAAAAGGTTCAAATGCATTTTCTAAGGCTTAGTTACTGTCAGTAAGAACATTAAGCTACAATATGGTGGCATACTTTGTGGATTTTAACATATTTTTGACCCCCACTGGAATGCAGCCCCCTGAGGGGTTCTCCAAAATGGAATTCAGCCCTCTGGCAGAAAGAGGTTCTCAACCTGTGTGTTAATCCCATTACAGTCTTAAAGACCGCTCTTGCCCTACACTGTTTCTGGCCACCAAAAGCCAAGCGAGATAGAAATGACTTGCACTGCTTTAAGAGGAAGGTCACCCAGACTTTGGCAAGGCTTCAGGGGAAAGGTGTTCCACAGTTGAGGAGCTACCACCAAGAACAGCTCTCTGTGCTTACAGTTCCAGCTCAGTGCACAGCTGGCAAATGTAAGTGGGTGCTCCTGAACAACCTTAGAGGTCATGATGAAACAAAGGGACGGAGCTTGTTGATCAGTATGCTGGGTCTTGTCTGTTCAGGGTTTTGTAAATCCTAACCAACACATTAATAGGGCAATCCCATACATGTCTACTCACAAGTGGGTCCTGTTGAGTTCAATGGGGCTGACGCCCAGAAAAGTGCATCTAAAATTGCAGGCTAAATATAGCTGGAACGGCAATAGGAAGCTAGTGCCGATGCTGGAATGTCATGCGCTTCCACTGACTCATCCCCATTAGAAGGTGGGCTGTGGTGTTTTGTATTGGTTGAAGCTTCCTTCATGCTATCGGGGGCTGACCCACATTACAGCAGCCTCACCTGAAAGCTGTGAAGTAAAAATGATAGTCTGAGTCTAAAGGAAAAAGTCATGATAGAGCTCATAGAAATCACTCATGGCTGCACCCTAAGCATTTTGATTTGGAGGAATGAACCCAGGAGTGCCCTAAGGCTGTAAGTCTGTGTGTTCAGTGGGGTCCTGAACATTATCAGTGGTGGGTGTCCAAGTTTCTTCACAATCACAAGGCTAGCTAATCCTTACTTCCATTCTATCATGACTGGATTTAATTTCAACCAGTTCAAGCTTGGGTGAGAGTTCTGCGGATTGAAACAAAGTATATTTTGCTAATGTAACTTATGATTTTAAGGAAAAAATGAGATTTAAGTTACACTAACTTAGGGTACTTCCAGTCGGAGGGCTCCTAGTACTAATAATCAAAAGGCATTGTTCAGCTATTCCATCTTTTAGTCCTTAACATATTTTCTGTGGAAAGAAATAAGACATAAGAAGCAGTGGGAAGACACAGAAGGGTTACAAATGGAAGATGATGATGCCTGAATTCCTGGTCAGATTCCATGGATGAGGCAGGACGATTGCACAATAAAAGCCTTGTCTGGAAGTACTCTTAGTCTGCATCCAACCCAGTAAAATATAGGTAAATAAAAATAATGCCAAGTCCTTTGAATGTTTGAATGGGCTCTTATCACTTATTTCATAATATTACTGTATCCTGAATGAGCTTGATGGTCTTTTCTGCATTGCTATGGATTAAATCCATTGCCTTAAGTAGGCTGACCATCTGAAAAGGAGGACAGGACTCATGTAACTTTAACAGTTGTAGAGAAAAGGGAATTTCAGCCAGTGTCATTTGTATGCAATTAGTTCCTGGTGAAATCCCCTCTTCATCACAACAGTTAAAGTTGTAGGCACTATACTAGAGTGACCATATACAAAAGAAGACAGGGCCCTTGCAACTTTAACTGCTGTGATGAAGAGGGAATATCACCAGGAACTAATTGCATACAAATGACACTGGCTGAAATTCCCTATTCTCTACAACTATTAAAGTTACATGAGCCCTGTGCTCCTTTTCAGATGGTCAACCTACCTTAGGAGACCACTACACCAGCATTCCAAATGATCCACAAAATAACTCCAAATTTAGCATGTGGATTATGCAAACTAGCATTGTTTTGGTGGCAACAAAATGATGGCTGTATGTTGTATGGGAAGGTGGAGTTTTGGTCTTGGGTTAGCAGTGTGTGAGAAGCTGCGTCACGGTATGTTATGATGAGCTAGCAGAGAAGCACTTTGTACTTTTAAGAGTGGTAGGATGAGGCATTTTGGGGAATGCTTATTCATGAGCTACTTTTCAAGGCTCATCCTGACATTTCCTTTCTATCCACAAATATTGACGCAACTGCCAGATAAAAGTACATTTGTTTTTCGTCCTGTGGACCGCTGATGCTGGTACCTTCTACTTGATGCTCTCTGATCAATGAAGCTGTCTTAATTATATGGAATTAACAGGGCTTTGAACTCCTTTCACCAGCACTTGCTTGTGCCTAGCATTCAAGAATGGGGCATGATACAAGCTACCCTCTCTCTTTGCGAGTTTAATTTTTTTACAGGAGAATGATAAAATTGCACTTCCTGGATCTTGAGCTTCCACATTTCCTTTTAAAAATATTCAATATTTTTCATATTTGTGGAGGAAGGTGCTTTCTTCTCCATCCTCAAGCAGCATGAGCCTCTCAAAATCATGCACACTTTGGCTGGTGGGGCCTTAGGATGAAAAATAAATCTTGGGAAACTTATGATCAAATTTAAGTTGGCAGCACAATTTCGGTGTTTATGCAGTAGCATTTCCATTGAATTGTGGATATTTGGGGATCCTGATTTTGAATTTTGCTGTTTTGGCATCCAGGATCATTTCCTCACAAGCTCATGAACCTTTGGAATCCACTGCATTAGATTTTAACATGGCTAAGTAGCTCATGTAGCAGGGCACAAAGAATCCATCTTAGAGTTTCAGCATTTTGTTCCATTGTGACTCATTTTTGCTCTCCTCATGACTACCTCCTTTTTCTCTTTCTGAGCAAGACCCCCCCCCCTTTTTTTTTTAGTATGCTGTTTTAAATCTATTACAGGGGGGTTAATTTCTGTGTCAATTTCCTACTACTAAGACATATCCTTCTGCTTGATTCCATCAGGGTGACTGGCTCTGATCCTTTCCACTTTAAAGCCTTATAGTGATGATATTCTGATATGAGTTGGGTGTGTTATGAGGGCCAGATAAGGAGACATGGCTGGCTAAACTTGCATTGCCTCATGATTAACTAAAATTATTGCCAGCGTCTTTACTCTTGCTTTTTCCTTTTTACTGTTATATCCCTATTCTGTGATGTGCCTTACGGAGCCACTTTCTCACTATCCCTGCTAATGTTCCTCTTTTTCCAAGTTCTGTCTTGTGAAGAAAGATCATAGGGCACATGAGGATTAGAAAAAAATGTGCAGCCACAAAGCTGGTAGATGTGCAATTGGAAAATGGGAAAAATTAGATTAATGTTATGCGTATGTGGTTATTAAGCACTTAAACAACAGGCAATGTTAGGGATGGCATGTAACGGAAATTATATAAGGGTAGAATGCACTCAGCTTCCATATTTAAGGCAAATTGCCCAGACCATATTAAAACAAGTTCTTCTTTTTGATCGAACCGCCTCTTCTCCTTTGTCTTCATACAGGTAACACTTCATCGTGTCTTTGTAAATACCATTAAATTACTTCTGTTCTTGTGCCTTAGGCCTGGCTTGCATCCTGTGTTCCTTCTTCTGCTACCAATGTAAACAGCTGGCCTGGGGTCTCAGTCAGTCAGTGGTGGCATATTATAACGGATGTACAGATACAAGATTTTTGTTTCCATAGAGAATCAGGCTCTGTGTTTACTTTTGACCAAACACTTGCATTTATGAGCCTCTCAATGTTGGTGTGATAAGGTTTGGCGGTGAGTATGTGCTTGTAATTTGGCAACTCTGAAGAATTTGCCCTTCGGCACCATGGTGTGTCCACTCTCAGAACACCCTTTCCTAACCATAACCATTCCCCACACAAAAAGGCATAGGTGATGGGCTGATTGCCCCCCTCCCCAGTTATAATTGTGGTGCCTTGGATTTGCACTCTGTGATAAAACGGTTGTTTTCTCTGTAAAATATGTTGAAAGCTCTGTATTTCCTGTTGTTGCCTACAAGGGGCTAATGGGGCTGGGCTTTTGAGTGTCATTGGGCAAGACACCCTCAATGGGCCCCCTCCCTCAGTGAGCCTATACCTCACTGCCATTGTCTCCAGTTGCTATCACTCCTCAGGTTCTTTCTCATCATTGTTACCACTTGCTTGCTTGACAAGCGGAGAACCAGTGAGCAAGCAGGCAATGGCTTCTACTGCTCCTCCATTTCATCACAACCATTGTCTGGGTCGGGTGAACAAGCAGGTTGCAATATGAAGAGAATCTACTCGCTGCCTACCCTTGATGCTGCTCCTGACATCACCAACTGAGTTGTGCTAACAGGCAGTCTTAGTGAAAACTGGAGAAGATTCAACTGTACTTAACAGTTACCAAAACAACAACGCAGCCAGAAGGTATTGAAATTTCCATCATGCTTTCATTGCATTGGGGATAGGAAATTTACAGCATCATGAACATGCAAAAACGTTGCGGAAGCTTAAAAGCATTCAGGAGTAGAGTGGCCACTTGCACATAATTGAAAAGGAGGACATGGATCATTAAAAAGGGGCAAAGAGAACAAATACTTGCATAATATTTCCATATGTTAATTTATATGGATACATGTAATTTAAATAGAAATACAGTCTGCTGTCCAGGTGCTGATTGTCGAATGGTGCATCAAGTGCCCTGCTTGTGCCTTGGGTGGCCGTTTTGTTTTTACTTTACACCGGACTTGGACTGGACAGGTCATTAAATAGAGGAAGCCTTCAAATAGAAAACTGTCCTCTTTATTTTCTAGGTTCCTATTTGTGAACCTAGAAAATAAAACTGCTGGAGAGGTACCAATTTTGGCAGCACTAGTTTGGTGAAGCACCAGGAACTGATAGGTAACTTTGTTACTGAACTAAGGCAGATTCATAAATGAATTGTTGCTGTACGGTAGATAGGAGCTACTGATGTCTATGGAAAAATCGCTAGTGATAACGGTGTAAGCAAGGAGCAAAGCACACTTAGTGTTCATTTGGCACTTTCTCCTTTTCTTTTTTTAGTGTGGGGTGTGTGAGGGGGCATTTGTGTAGTTGGAAAGTCTGCTTTAAAAAAATTCCTGCCACACACCCTCACTGACAGCTTTTTAAAGAGTGGTGCAACCTGGAAGTGAGGGTTTCATGATTTAAAAACACATGTGCTGAGGTATAGTTTAAAGGGTGTGCCATTTCTAGCTCTTGCAATCTCTGACAACAATGTTGTTTTCTGTCTGAGTGAAACTGGGGATACATTTTTCTACTACTGTCTGATCAAAATGTAATAGGTCTACCAGGGGTCATATAAATAACCTTGGGGGCAGATGTTCTGACAATTGGTTATTCTTGATGTTAATGATGACATTTTGAGATGAGAAGCGAGAGCCCTTCACCTTGCCTGAAATTGTTAACTCTCCTTCATTATATCATAGAATTGAAAGGGACCTTGGAGATCATCTAGGCCAAACACCTGTTTATTCAACTTACTTCGCCTGTTGGGCCTGTTTTTCAAAATAAGTCCCACCCCCACCCCAATAATTATTCCAGGAAAACTAATTATGTATGTAGGTCCCAATGAAATGTCTTAAGATGGCCAAAATTAAGAACATAAGAAAAGCCATGCTGGACCCGACCAAGAGTCCGCATTCTGTTCACACAGTGATCAACCATCTGTCAACCAGGAACCCACAAGCAGGACATGAGGGCAACAGCACCCTCCCACCTATGTTCTCCAGCAATGGGTGTACACAGGCTTACAGCCTCTGATACTGGACTAGTAACAGGGCTAGTAGTCACTGATAGCCTCCTCTAGAAATGTATCCAACTCCCTTTTAAAACCATCCAAATTGGTGGCCACCACTACATCTTAAGGTAGCAGACAACATAGTTTCACTATGTGCTGTGTGAAGAAGTACTTCCTTTTAACTCTCCTGAATCTCCCACTAACCAGCTTCATAGAATGACCCTGAATTCTAGTATTTTGGGAGAGGGAGAAAAATGTCTCCCTATCCACATTCTCCATGCCATGCATAATTTTGTACACCTTTATCATGTCTCCCATTAGCCTTTTCTCCAAGCTAAACAATCCTGGCTGTTGTGACCTTCCCTCATAGGGGAGTTGCTCCAGCCCCTTGATAATTTTAGTTGCCCTTTTCTGCACTGTGTCCAGCATTCCTGGATTCCTGACCATTTCCTATACTGGCTGGACCGAATGGGAGTTGAGGTCCCAAACATCTGGAGGGCACCAGGTTTGAGAAGGCTGGTTTAATATCATAGATAACTTTGTTGCTGTCCATCTGACGGATTCAGATCTCGCCAATCTTAACAAATTGGTTGTGTATTTGAACATCTGGGGTTGTCAATAACATCGGATTTCTTGTAAACTGAAAAGTGAAATGTTCTTTGATCGCTGGCATGATATGCTTTGTATCTTGTTTTAGTATCAATGCATCTGTTTCCATCTGCTATTTCTGACTGCAGTCCCAAAGCTGCCCAGCAAGAAAAAAATCCCGCTCCTAGAGAAAAGCATGATTTGGAAGGGCTCTTTGTAAAGCAACAACTACCAAGATGATGGAAAGAGAGGAGGGAGTGGTGCATCATTTGTTAATTCTCCTTCCAAGAAAACCTTCAGAGATGTACAATTTTTTGTAAAAAGGGGTGGAGGAGGAAATTGCACCGTAGAGTGAGTTAGGCAATCCTGGCTATGTTAAATGTCGTATATTGATACCAAATGGCGGTGGCAGCACTTTGCAAGGAAAGAATATAAACAGGAGCATTCTTCAGATTGCACAAGCACTGCTGAAGTCACTTGAACCATCTGTACCCAGCTATCAGAGAAAGGAACATAAGCCTTTTGCAGTTCTACGCATCTGTACCCAGCTATCAGAGAAAGGAACATAAGCCTTTTGCAGTTCTACATTTCAAAGCCAAGATTTGTTCATTTAACCTGTAGCTTAAAAGTAGAGGTGTGTTCCTCTAGAAGGTGAGATTGGGTAGTTGGTCTGTTGCCATAATGAGCTATAATCCTTTGCTGGTATATTTCATAAGGTTTGGAGATGCATAGCAGCTGAGGATGGGCAATCATTTAAGACTGCTGTAGGTGGTATGATAGAGTTATTGTTGTGTCTGGTGGTTGTGCTTGCTCTGCCCCCATCTGGTCCACATTTTGTCCTACTGTCATCTCTGGTCAAACAGGTTTTTGAATGCTACCACAAATTATAGAGGTCAAATTTTGTCATAAAAAAGTTGTCTTACTCATCTATCCTTGAAGGTAAGCCATTCCCTGAGTCACAGGGGTTGTCTACATGAGGCTTTTAACCTCCCCCTTGTCAAGGCTTTTGCTTCCAGATACTTTGTGTGTGGGATTACATATGTTTTTTCCAGGGGGGGGTTCTTTCTCTGCCATTCTATATGTTCCATTACACAACCACCAAATGGTGCTGTGGTATAGCAGAATTCTGCAAGCACACAATGGTTTCAAGCCACCATTCACAGAAATACCAGGTTTTCCTTGTTAGAAAAAAAAAACGCCACTATAATGGTTGCAAAGTACAGGCGAGACCCTGAAGGATGACGATGTCATGTAAAGCAGCTGGAAACTATCGTGAGTGAGGAGTCATGAGCACACAATAAATGCCTCATGTAGAAAGGCTCACTGTTAGTGTGAGACTCCAGAAAGTGGTGAATTAATAGGTTATTTGTCCCGGGAGCCCATTACTGGCTGCAGAAATTAAGTGCAAGTTGTGAAGTGTGATTAAAGTTCTCCATTTGATCATTTTCATTTTCTCACAACAAAAAAGAGTAATTTAAGTCAATTGTCTTGTCTCCTCCTCAGGTCCAAGGCATAATGCCAACTTGTGCATCTCAAATGATGAGCCCTAAGAAAGATTTTAAGGGACGTAAACTTATGCAGTTCATCAGTTCACTAGTGTAGTCATATGAACATATTTGTGAGACAGCTAAATCCTTCATATTTCTCAATCATATTCCAGCTAATCACCCATTCCCTCAGTGCCAAAGAGATGGGGCAAAGGAGCCTGTCCCATAGACCACCCTTTGGGTTGAGAATAATCTGTAATGAGAGCTCCTCAAGAGGCAGGACTATTCTTTCAAATCCATTCTGGTCAGTGTAGTACAAGTTCTTTGGAGTTCACATAAAGCGGTCTTGGCCTGAATTGGATCAGTAGCTCATCTACTGGTGTTGTCTGTTCTAACTAGTTTGGGCTTTCCTATTTCTCAAGCAGCCATCTTTCCCAGCCATGTGATCTTATATCTTTTTAACTGAAAAGACCCAAGGATTGAATCTGCAGCCTTCTCCCTGCAAATCACAAACTCTACCCCTAAGCAATGGCTTTGAGGATCACAATATTCTTATTCTGCCCTTGCAATCAATGTCTAGAGATAGCGAGTAACCTTATGCAGTGAAGAGAGCTGTTAATGAACATAAATGTGTGATGGGGCAAAGCAGCGGAAGTGTTTCCATCGTAATGTTTTTGTGGTTATCGCTACTCTTCAGCAGAAGAAAAATACCACATCTGGGCATTGGCCTGCAGATCTAAACTGCTCTTGATAAGAATTCGGATAAACGTCTCCCCCCCACGCCTTAAAGAACCCCTTTTGTAAACAAAAAGGGGGGGCTTAAGGAAGCCCCTCTAGCGTAAAGGTTTAAAGACCACTGTTGTGTCATTGGATCCCCAGGCCTGGCAGGAAGGATATATTATGATAGTTTCTATTCATATCTACAGAAATTCAGGAGTTCAGCGTTTAAAACATTCATTTGAAAAGCATACTCGTGAGCTTAATGAGACCCCTGGAGAGTTTTGCATTGAATATGAGCTATTGGTTTCTCATTCTCAAGCATACTTAATGCCAGCTATAAATAATAACTTGTCATCAGGATGCTGTTTCCTGTCACCAACTCTGTCCGTGTGTAGTCTCTGTGAAGCAATTCCTTCAACTACACGTTCCGTGCTTTTACTATTTCCACTCTTGTTCTGTTCTGTGATGCTTCAGTGCCTTGCTGACGCATGGAAAGTACCCATATTTGCGTGAAGTGACTTGCAACACAATCCTGTTTACCCTTAGTGTCACATCCCACTCATTTCAATGGGGCTTACTCCCAGGTAAATGTACCTAGAACTGCAGATGATAGCCATCTGCCAGCAGAGCAAACACCATTGGCAGATGGCTTCCCCCTCCCTCTGCAGTCCCTTGTATTCCCCTAAAATCTGCTCCAGAGAGTTGGGGGAGTGTGTGGAGAAGACTGGGGGGCTACACACAGGGGACGTGCATGGGGGAAGAGAGGTAGGAGAAGTCCCACTGTGTGAACAAAAGCCTGCTCTAATGACATTGGATGTTGCTCTTCATCTGGATACTTTGGTTTACGGGCACATTTAATCCCCTCCCACATTTTTTTTTATCACCAACTAGGAAAGGAGAGTAGAAAGTGATCAAATACAAGCTAGTCTCAACAGGTGTGTGGGGTTAGGCAGAGTGTGTCCCTCTAGGTGATTGGCCAACAACTCCCATCAGCCCTCGTCGCCATAGCCAATGGGGAGGGATCATGGAAGTTGTAGGCTGAAACTTCTGGAGGGCCACAAGTTGCCCATCCCTGTGCTAAAGGGTCACTTTTTCACAAATGAAAGCTCTACATAGATTCCTTCTAATCCACATATTTCCCTTCTATTCCCAAATCCCCCCTTGTAAGAGTTAACTTGTTATACATATACAAAATGAAATGATCAAGTTTCAGTCAAGCTACCAAATTCTGTATAATAGAATCTATATTCGGAACCTTACGGTGTTAGTGCCATCTGTTTCTCATCTCCATGCTTCTGTATCTTGACCTCACAGCACCTGCGCAGTAGCCAAGAATATGTCCAATGCAGGACATTTGCAATGTATTTGCATTGCCCACTTGCAGCCACTTTTATTAGCCATGCCCTCATGTTCTGTTTTCAATCGCAGGTACTTTTAATTTTCTGCTGGGCATTTGGTAGCTCCCTGGGGATTTTCCGCTAGCAACAAACTACCTGCTGCTCCCTTTCCGTTGCTCACAGGGGCACAGTAAGTTTTCATTCACCTGTGCATTGCTCAGAAGAAGATTCTTGATATTTTACCTTTTCTCATAAAAGCTGTCAGTGCAGATTAACTCTGGCTTAATGTGTGCCTCTCAGATGTCATAATACATCATTATCTTGTCATCCTCTGCTGGCTCTTCATCTCTTTTAACAATAGGTGCTCTTCTCTTCTTCTTAATGTATTGTTCTGTGTATTCTACCTGTGCCCCATAAAGCATGAAAGTTTGGTTTACTTTTCTGACATTTCCAGTCTCTCATAGGTCATTGGAAATCTACCATTGTGTTAAAGACCACCCCTTCCAGAGAAATCAGCTGTTCTTGACATGTCATGGGATGATGTGAATGACTGTAGAAAGGAGCATAATTTCTTAGCACATCCTGCCATTTCAATCTGTTCCTCCTGTCAGCACCCCCTCTAGTAAGAACTTAAATAAAAAAAGGCTCAGTGAGGCCCACAATGACCCAAAATACAAGAAGTCGGCAGCAAGGTTAAGTTTATATGTTTAAATTTGAATGGTTCTCATTAGGAAGAAGATATTTTGCGCTTTAAGCATTCTCCCATTTCCCTGGAAGGAGAAGTCCGTTGCATTCATGACAACATTTTCCCCCCTGACTGATGTGTCGTAGGTCTGTCCTACCACTGGCTGTGATCATCAAATTCTTTTTTGGGGGGAAAGCCTCTTGTATGTATTTCTAAATTGGTTTCCCTCAATAGCTGGCAGCATTACAGTTTGGGCTTCTGGAAAACTTAACACATTCCTTCCCAACCAAGCCAGAGATTTGGGATTGATATGACATTGATTGATTGATATGACATCGGTATCTGACATTGATCGATAAACACTAGCCAGATATCATTGAAGATGGTACTTCCCATTTAGGAGCAATTTATGAAGGTGCTAATGGAGGAAATGGAGAGGTTCCTTGGCGTATTATGTGATCCAACAATCCCCCCAAATGTTCACAGCTGCAAAGTGCCAAACTTTTAATCCTACATTGGAGTGACTGAATGCCATCCCCACCCCGTGGGGTAGAAGTATCACAGTCCACAGAACTAGACACCATAGCTGCTGCTCTTCCAAGGAGGCTCTAAAGGTTATATGAAACTGAGTTTGAAAGTGGAAATGTCTCCATTTGGTCTATGAATCCCCTTCTAACCCAGGTTTAATTTTGAACTATTCAGTTCTGGCTACGTACCTTCTAAATTATAGGTCTTCACTGTAAAGAGACACTATGTATACACTTATTTCATTCTATGCATGTGCAAACTGGCACTGGTCTTTGCACATGTCTTGTTGCTCTAAATTTTAGTCTAAAACAAGATATTCCTGGGTGGGTACCTGGGGGCAGGTGGCACAGTAAGGGGATTTTCAGATGGGGGAAATCACATTTCCTTACTGTGGTTCTCTTCCTGGTTCTCTTCTGTTTGAAACAAGCAGAATTACACGAAGAAGAGAGCAGTGACCATGTGGCCTGTACATTTCAATGGGAGCGCCTTCTAGTGGGCATTTTATAGTACAACTTTCCCTGCACACAGCAGGAAATCCTGACAAACCCGACATATCTCAGAAGAGTCGGGTTTTCTGAGGTTCATTTTGTGACACTAAAACTGAGAAAAGGAGCAGGAGAAGCACAGGAGGCGGACGTCGTCATCAAAATGACCTGTGAACATCCATGAGTGGCCAGTAACAAGTGTGCTATAAATCGCTCCTTTAAAGAAGCTCTAAGAGTGCCCACAGACACAGATGATTTTGAAACATAATGGAACTTCATAGTGGGATGGGGATTGGGGAAATTGTCCCCTTATTTGCATTATCCAATAGGGCCATTTGACACTTGCAGCTATAATCCCACATAGCAAGCACAATAGTAATGGGCATGTTGCCAGCCAGCCCCCCCCACTCCCCCCGCCTTTTAAAAACTGCTAGGACAGCGTTCTCTCTTTTTAGTGACAAAAAGAGAAAGCCAAGTGTTGCATTATTTTGCTGTCCTTTATTATTTAGTCCAGGGTGCCTCCTCTACAAAACAAGGGGCCTGGTTCTCCAAAAATATGGTTCTGAAGAGAAAACACTCCTACTTCATAGATATCAGTGATGATGACATCACACTGGTGTAATTATAGTAGCAGTAGTAACATTATCCCCATCTTTTGTGTGTGTGTGTTTTATCAGGTTTTTATTACAAAATATGTCTGCTCCATGAGTTTTAACATCTCCAAACACAACAGAAAGAAAGTGGCAGACGAGGAGTCTAACTGGACTGCCACCTTCGCTGCTAGTAAAGAAATTGTCTACAGTGTAGTCATATTTTTTCATATTTTTTCCTGTTTGCACACACTACGTTAGATGGTTATCATCACATGAAGAAGAGATACCTGAACAAGATACAGCTAAGAGCTCTAGAGTTAAAAATGAACACACAACTCTCAAAATTCCAGTCGTACAAAAGAAACCACTTCTGGTTTGGAGGAGTGGTGGTGGGTGAGGGGGGTAATTATATTTCGCAGGGAGGCTGTCTGGAGCAACTGCCCAGTTTGTCAATGGTGATAATAATACTGTGCATGTCAGTAGTAGCACCTTTAATCAAAGACTATCCTAGCTTTTGGGAGACCAGTTGGGGATACTTTTACACAGCCTGAAGAACCTTTTGTTCTGGGAAGCCCCAGTATGGAGTCAAGGGAGGGACTTCTTTTGCGGTGAGGTTTTATTTAACCCACTCATGGTCCTGATTATGTAATCCTCACAACATCTGCCGTGAGGTAGGGAAGCATTATTATCCCCTTTGCACAGGTGGGCAAACTGAGGCAATGAGAGGTTCAAGGACTTGCCCAAGAAGTTACTCTGTGGCAAAGACTGAAAGAGAACCCAGGTGGCTAGGTCTCCAGTAACACACACATACACACACACACACACACACGCAACCTCTCACATATTTGTGTGACCCCCAATTCCTTACCAAACCACTCATTAAACCACCATGTTGTCAGCCAATCAGTGCCACCATTGCCATTGGCTGGCAATGGGAAACACATTTAATTCCTCTTCTCCTCTACCAGGTTTAGAAACTTTGGGCTATTTGTTTTTTAGAATATGAATATATATATATATATATATATATATATACATGTATATATGTATATATATGAACTATGTTATTTTGTTGGATTTGACAAGATTATGCAGCACTTTAGAAGTCTTTAATCACTGGTGAGCTGTTTAGTTTAATCTCTGTCATCACTTTACGTGAAGCCTCATTAGCTACCTGTCGAGGATAGAATTCCAGAATAACAACAGGCAGCCAAACGCAGTTGGCTCATGGCAACCCACAATTCCTATGACATGCAAGCTCAAAGTGGCACTTCACATTTTGCGTAATGCAAGGATGCCCCCCTCCTCCAATGGCAACCCTGTGTTGAGTTCCCTTCCTCTCTGCTATAATGTGTAGGACCACCTCCCTCCTTGATGTTGTGATATCCTCAGATGTTTCTCTGATATTACCAGCCAATGAGGTGAGGGTGTGGGGGAAATGCACACGATTACATTATAACATGTGGGACGGGGCGTGTGCCTAAATGTTACAGGAAAGTGTGGGGAGAGCTCAAGACAGGGATGCTCTTGTTGCATATAACTTGTAGTTAATTCTGCTTTGAGGTTGTGTCATGGCTGATGCCATAGAGATGAATGGATGCCATGACTTTAGAGGCTGCTACTGCTGTTCTTTAATCCAAGGATCCCACATCGGTTCATGACCATTAACAAATAAGACAACAATAATAACAAAAGGGTCCTGGAAGGATGCAAGTTTTATTGTCCCTATGTTGGGTGAAGTTTCACTCAGTGATTTGGACCAAAATTCTCAGTGTCTCTGTCCTTTGGCCATGCTGGCTGAGGCTGATGGGAGTTGTAGTCCAAAACATCTGGGGGGGCACCACGTTGGGGAATGCTGGTCTAAGTGCATGGGGTTTGTAGTGACTTCCCAGTGTTTACCTAGCAAGCCTGAAGCAAACCTAGAAAGGTAGCTTTTCATTTCCAGCTTGTGAGTGGATGTAGAGTGATAAGTTGGAGTAATTTCATGGAAACTTTGTCTCATGCTATGTTAAGTTACAGCTGGGCTGGGGCTGGAGGGGAGCAGGAACCTGGCCCAGATGTTCAACATCCAGTATCGGAGGCAGCATGCCTCTAAATACCAGTTGCTGCAGGAGAGGCCTATTGTCCTCATGTCCTGCTTGTGGGCTTCTCATAGGGACATCTGCTTGGTCATTGTGGGAACAGAATGCTTATGTTCTTAAGCTAAGCTTGCCACTGTTATTATGAAACGGGATCCTTGCATTAAAAGGGGTGTCGTGGTCCAAGATAATGTTGGCCTACGTATGGGCTCAGGGTCTGTGAATGCGTATAGCAGGCCAACTCGATTACTTGTGACCACTATTTGCCAAATGCCACCCGCCAGCCATCACATAGTTGCTTGATAAGCCCACTGACTGCTTTTGCAGTTCCTGTTTTATGTGCCTGCCTGGAACTGCAAAAATAGGTGGTGGTGGATCCCAGGCATCTGATAAATCAGTACAGGGCTAGTGAGTTGTGTTGTGTTTGGTGGATCACAAGCTGTGCAGACCTGACATACCATTTTTTCCAACCCAATATTTAAGAATGAGCACTGAATTCTGTGGAATTACGCAACTGCCTAAAATTACAAGTAAGGTCTGCTGATGTGGAAAACCAGATATACACCCAAGTTGCCTGCTCTCATGGCCACTATGTGGCTTTCCCCTCCATTAATATAGCACCTGCCCTCCCTCCATAATTGTCAGTAGGGATGTGCACTGACCCCCCGGATCGGATCGGATAGCGGATCGGAATCGGACCTGGGGGGTCGGATCGGATCAGAGGATGGTTGGATCGGATCGGACCCGATCCCGATCCGCGGATCTGATGTCCGATCCGGATCGGACGCCATTTTGAATGCTTTTTCCCATAGCAAAGTATTGTTTTACAAAAATGCCTATAACCTTTTCATTTTTAACGATAGAAGGATGAAACATGGGCACATTACAGACTGGTTAGGGATAGTTATCTGTGAGAAATTTCAGAAAGATTGGTGCATGCGTTTTGTGGCAATTAATTTTTTAATAAATAACCAGGAATGCCTATAACTTTGTCATTTTTAAAGTTACACACATGAAACTTTGCCACATTGTAGGTGGTACCTTGGGACCTATGTGGGTGAAATTTCAGAAACATAGGTGCTTGCCTTGTGTGGCAATTAATTTTAGAAAAATGGATAGTAGTGGGGTAAATACAGTTATGCCTCCCACTTTTTTATTTTTAAAGATACAAACAGGAAACTTGGGCACATTACAGGTAACACTTGGCTTGATATGTGTGTGAAATTTCAGAAACATAGGTGCTTGCCTTGTGTGGCAATTAATTTTTGAAACAATGAGGCTTGGGCTGTCAATTGCATCCCCCCTCCCCCGCCTCCCCCTCCCTTTTTTATCTGTCAAAGCTCCGAGTTTTGACAGATAAAAAAGGGAGGGGGAGGCGGGGGAGGGGGGGTGCAATTGACAGCCCAAGCCTCTGTGGAAAAACTTTTATAATTTTTAATCTAAAAAATTCGTAGCCACCAAATGCCTGGACCTAACTTTCTGAAATTTCTGACAGACAACTACCCCTAATCCATCTACAAAGTGAGCAACTTTCAAACTTCTAACTTTTAAAATAAAAAAGTTATAGGCATTTCTTTCCTCATTGTTTCAAAAATTAATTGCCACACAAGGCAAGCACCTATGTTTCTGAAATTTCACACACATAGGTCCCAAGGTACCACCTACAATGTGGCAAAGTTTCATGTGTGTAACTTTAAAAATGACAAAGTTATAGGTGTTTCTTTCCTCATTGTTTCAAAAATTAATTGCTACACAAGGCAAGCACCTATGTTTCTGAAATTTCACACACATATCAAGCCAAGTGTTACCTGTAATGTGCCCAAGTTTCCTGTTTGTATCTTTAAAAATAAAAAAAATGGGAGGCATAACTGTATTTACCCCACTACCCATTTTTCTAAAATTAATTGCCACACAAGGCAAGCACCTATGTTTCTGAAATTTCACACACATAGGTCCCAAGGTACTGCCTACAATGTGGCAAAGTTTCATGTGTGTAACTTTAAAAATGACAAAGTTATAGGCATTCCTGGTTATTTATTAAAAAATTAATTGCCACAAACTGCATGCACCAATCTTTCTGAAATTTCTCACAGATAACTATCCCTATCCAGTCTGTAATGTGCCCAGGTTTCATCCTTCTATCGTTAAAAATAAAAAAGTTATAGGCATTTTTGTAAAACAATATTTTGCTATGGGAAAAAGCATTCAAAATGGCGTCCGATCCGCCGATCCGATCCGGATCGGACCTCGGCGGATCAGATCGGATCGTTGGTCGGATCGGATTTTTCCGATTTTGGGGCGGATCAGATTCGGATCATGGATTGGATCCGATCCGATGCACACCCCTAATTGTCAGTGCTCTGCTTCCACTGCTTTTCTTATACTTTCCAGCGATAATCACAGGGCAGAATGTGTAATGTCACTGAGGATCTGTAATGTTAGGATGAACTAGTTAATGGTGTTTGGGAGCTTATGGTGACGTGGAAGATCCAAATTCAGGTTATTGTGATTCCTATAGCCCTGCAATTTGTGACTATTTGGGGCAAGCCAAGTAAGTACACATGAAAATATCAGCAACTCCTAAGTGCTTTGTGGATTGTAGGACATTTTGTTTTGCAAACATGCACCAGAACATAGAAGGATTTTGTTCCAAAGGAAAGCATTTTAGTGCTTCACTCAAAGAGAGGGGATAATGGTTTCTGATTAGGTGACCTTTTGCTCACATTAAACAACATAACACAGACAGTTGATTAGGTTTTGAGGATCACTTGGTAAATCTTCACAAAACACAGTGATGTAAGTTGGCATCAGAATCAAATTGGGCACGATTTACTAACAATAGATGAAATCACTAATAAATAATGGACATTATTTATAACAAATAGCTTCATGAATTTAACAATGATTTTACTGCAGACCTAGGAAGCAGCTGAGGAAAAGGCTATGATGTTGTCTTGGAACACAGAGCTGATAAAATACTGCAGTAGGAAGTTGTGTATTTCCCGGTTTGCTTTCGCATGAAAGTTCTCTTTGTTGTTTTGATATCCAACATGTATATTTATTTGCATCTGATTGGCTGACAGTTATACAGGTGGGGCACAAAAATAAAAAGCAAGCCCCTCCCATTTCAATGGTTTGGTTTTATTTCTTCAGTAAGACATGACCTATTGAACAAACGTCAGTTGCTAAATTATGTCTCGCTGTCTCTTCTCTTCCTACCCCCTTGCAACAATGGGATAATAAATGTATAAAAAACTTCATCAGGGCTTTGATTTTTAAAAAGCCTGCCCAGCTGAGAGGATGCCCCCCCCTCAAATGCCATAGTGGGAAAAAAAGTGAAAGCCCAATTCAACTTTTCCTACAAGATCTCTGTGTTGTAGTTTTGCCAAACTTTCCCCAGCTATTTTGGGCTTTCCTTCTATTCCGGCAAGCCTCCTTTATTCTTAGCAATGTATTGTTACATGTATAAAAATGTGCCTGCGAGAAACATCATTTAGGCATCTGTACATCATCTAGAAAAAAAATTACAGTAACACGCTGACGCAACCAACAAAATAAGATACCCTTAACCCACCCACCCCACCCAACTATTATACATGTTGTGACAGTCAGCCTGCTCAAGAACAGCTTGAGTGAACAGACCTATGGGCTAACAGCCTGGAAGAAGAAGAAGAAGAAGAAGAAGAAGAAGAAGAAGAAGAAGAAGCCCTGTTTTTAAGTGCTGGAAGTCTGGCTCACGCTCCACAGGATTAAGGGCCCAAGGTTGAAGGAAGGTATTGAATGCCCTGTTTTGAGGTGCATGATGGTTTCTTCTGTACAATGGTTTTGCTGGACTCATATAAAGCTTTGGAGGAGGAAGGGACTTCCATAATCCATTCACCTATGCTTATCGATGGAAATATCTCTTCTGCTCAGCCAAAGGAGTATCCAGTGGCAATGTGAAGGCTAGGAAGATGGCTGCAGGGGGCGGGGGTCAGAAATTCAACCAGGCAGGAAGCTGCAGTGCTCTGGGTTATGAACTGGAGGGCTCATTCAGTCCTCTGGAAGGGAAGCAGCTGTGTGCTTGTGTGTGTCAAAGCTTTTGATTCGTGCCGTGAAGAAAGGCAGATGAGGAGGGATGGGGTGCTGGAAAAAGGAGATGGGCAGGGTGTATAGTGGAAGAGTGGGGAACTAAAGGATGAACTGATGGACCAACAGTATGACGAGCAGCAGATGCTGCTGGGTTTTAGGGCAACATATGTATTCCTATCAGGATGGCTGAGATGGATTTGTCTGGAAAGAGGTAGAAAGAATCTCCATTATCCCACTCCCAGCCTTTCTACTCCAAATTAGCCAGTAATATCATGCATAAAACCAGGGTTCATCCTCCTCCCTATCTACATGTTTGCATCTGGCCTACCCTGTTGCTACTATCTCATATCTGGGAAGTTCCAGGGATCCTGCTATAAATTATTTGTTTATTTATTACATTTATATCCCGCTTTTTTTCCTCCAAGGAACTGAAGGTTGCATACATAATCCTCCTCTCCATTTTATCCTCATAACAACAACCCTGTGAGGTAGGCTGGGCTGAGAGTCTGTGACTGGCCCAAAGCCACCCAGTGGGTTTCCATTGCTGAGTGGGGACTAGAACCCAGATCTCCCGACTCCCAGTCCAACACTCTAGCCACTACACCACACTGGCTCAATTCACATCAATGCTTGCTGCACATGCTGCCATACTATATTGCCTCTGTATCCACTCCACTATCTTTCCATTACCCTCCCACAGCTCACCTAGACAATGCCTAATTTCCCCACAACCTGGCAGTGCTGGCAAAATAGTCTTGGCATGTGCTCATTATTCCTAACTCTCTCTCTCTGAGCCTATCTACACCAAGCAGGATACAACACTTTGAAAATGTTTGGAAAACTGTATATGGAGTGTGTTCTGGGCCCTAACAGTTGTCACTACTGTTATAAACCGTTTAAAACCATTTAAAAGCAGTAGTGTAGATAGGCTCTCTGTCGTATAGACAGTGATATGCGCAAGGGGTCCAATGTATAGTCTCTCAGAAATGCAGTGTCAATGGAACATCAGTGCCACCTAGTGGGTATTTTTATGCTTGCACACTCCTGGCTGTGGTCTACCCCTCTTGTGCCATGGTTCTTAGGAGAGCAGGCAGTTTAAAATTATTCTGTCTTGGCTGCTGTTAGTCCCCAGCATCACTGCAAGGATTGGAGGACCCATCAGAAAAGGAATGTTGTGTATTAAAAACAACAATTATCACCCAACTCAACCTCTCGTTAGGAACCAGATTGAATGCCTGTTAGCCTTGTGCTATGCAAGGGACAAGTGAAGGGTCTATGACACGGGCAGACTGAGCAGAAAATAAAATATCTGAGAGGCAAGGGGCACCTGAGTCCTGAGTCCACGTGGACCTCACATCAGAAGAGGAAGTGAAATATTGAGTGGTCCATATGCAGAAAAACTGCACCAGGAATCTCTCCTGGCATCAGGAATATCTGCTCTTGTGTTTAGAGATGGATTAAGAAATTTTGGTACTAGAGGCAGAAAATCCAAATGGTACTCCCCATCATAGTAAAAATATGACAATAAACGTAAGTATTGACAATTTGCGGTCTTTTAATGGTACCACTAAATCAGCAGCCTGTACTGCCTGCCTCTTCCTGCCTAAAAGTAGGGTCAGCCCTGTAGACCTGGGCAGGCAGATGTTTTGGACTTCAACTCCCAGAAACCCCTGCTAGCATGGCCAATGGTCAGGAATGCTGGGAGTTGAAGCCCAAAACCTCTGATGAGCTACTTACTGCTCACCCCCAATGTGGACTGAATGTCCAGCCTTACAGATAGAGATACGTGTAGGAAGGATTTTTTTCTGGAGCTGCCAGGCTTTGGGTGGAAACTAGGCAGCTGTTGGGTAGGTGGAAAGAAACACGGACCTGCAGCTTTCTGGGGCTTCCTCAGCTAGCCAGCCTCTGCCAGTCTAGAGATATGGGGGAACTGTTATTTAGGCAACCAAGAATGGTGAGAGACTTGTGAAGAAAGATCCTGGGAGGAAAGGTTGAAGGATTTGGGTATGTTTAGTCAGGAGAAGAAACGATTGAGGTGATATGATAGCCATCTTCAAATATTTGAAGGGCTTGTAGGTAGTGGAGCAAATTTGTTCCCTGTTATTCCAACGGGTCGTAACTAGGTATTGAAAAGATTCAGGATGTGTAATTGTAGACTGCCCAGGAAATAATTAGGTATGTCAACATTTTGCAAAATGTTTTTTTTTTAAAGTCATGTTGACTTTCATACTTTAAATTATGTGGATTAATTCTTATTCTCTGCTTGCAGACACAATGATTTTCTGTCAGTGTCCTTCAGTCCCTACTCACAGACCTGTCTGCCTATCAAGGCTAGAGATGCTCCCTTTGCTATCTTGGTTGAATTTCTAGGGAAGATACACAGTTTTTCTTAATTTTCCCTGGTATTGGCAATGAGGAAGAAAAAGCAGAGGAGACAAGGTGTAGCATTCCAGGATCAAGGAGATCTAGGCTGGAATAACTGCACAGACAACCCAAGACTTCTAACTAGAGAACATAAATTACTCAGACTCACTTTAGGGAAGTGTAGGCTTCTCTGAAAAATCATATCCTTCTTCTGCATTATAGATGCTAATCTTGGGAGATGTGAATTGCTAGTCATAAGTTTGTTTCCCTTAGCAGAGCAGCAGGAGAGAACAGAAAATGGGAAGCTGGTTGGCTAGAAGTTGTGCAGTTGTCCATTGGCTTGTTCCTAGTGGAAAGACTGTGGGCTGGACCAAAACAGGCTTTGGAATCAGACCGGAGTGGGTAGGATGCTCATGGCTGGCTGGCTGGAGCAGCAGGAACTGGGAGGAGTCATTTAGTTGGGCAAATGACTAGAGGTCATATATGCGATATGGTAGTTTGGACATTGTCAGAGGTCTGTTTGAATTGCTTCCCCAGAAAACGCAGGCATACTTAGCATGACTCCTTTGCTCCTGCCAAACAAAAGGGGGCAATCATAAAGGGTAGGCTTTCCTTAATGCTATGATCATACACTTTAGCTAGGTGCTTCATGGCTTCCAATCCCACGTGGCTAAGAGAATATGGCCTCCTTGGCTCTCACTCTCCTCTGACCCAAAGCTCTGAATCTGTTGTTCCTCTTTTCCCACATGGCACAAGCAATCCATCAATTCCCACTGGGCTGTCAATGAAATCCCTTTGGAGAAACAATTTCTCCAGGGCTCAGAGAAAGAAAACACAAGACACACATACAACGGCCCCTCACGCATAGTTACAACACGCACGCACGCACGCACAACACACCCAGGGGGGCTGCGGGAGCATTGTGGCTCCTCCCCCCCCTTTGCTGAGAGGCCTGGCTAGCACAAAGGTCTAGCCAGCATTATTATTTATATTATTCTTATTACTCTTACAAGTTTTATTGAAATGATAACGAAACAACCTCATTGAAACAGAGCAAGTGATCTCCTTGCCTTCCCCCGTCTTAGGCGTGTGGCAGCCACCGGCGAGGGCTGGCTTTCTCATGGCAGAGTAGGGTGCCATCCCAATGGGCCTTTGGCTGGAAGAACTCATAGGAAGTCTTGTATGGCGGTAGCAGACCCCTCTCTTCCCATCATGCCTGTGCCATTGCTACACTGTGAACCCAAACAAAGCAGTACTGAGGTCACTTTCAGCTGAAGGGCTGCTCTGGTCTGTCTGTCTGTCTGTCTGTCTGTCTGTCTCTCTCTCGTTCTTTCTACATAAGGAGTCTGAAGGAAAGGCTAAAGCAGGAGGTTGGGTAATGACGATGCTCCTCATAGCGCCCTGTGCTGAGCCAGCACATTAGGCACTGACACCGCTTTCCCAGAGTTTTTAGTACATGTGTCAGGTTCACTCCCTTAGCCTGTAGTCATCCCCAAGCTTTCCCCCCTGGAGGAGACCTGGGTGCAGCCGTTGTGCATAAAGTAGTGAGAGTGTGGCCAATAAATGTTGACTTGGTGCACGGAAACCCAGAGCGAGTCCTCGCCTTCTGCCTCTCAAGCCTTGAGCTGGTGCCACTGTGCCACAGCCTGGCGGGGGTGTGCAATCATGTCTTTCCAGTGCTTCACTTCGCCTGGGCCGCTCTTCCACGACAGATAGATCTAGTAGGGAGGAGGAAACAAACCACACACGGGTCAGAATGCAGAAGGAAGTCAGAGAATGAGACAAATAGTCAAGCAGAGGCAGGGCACTTCTTTTCTTTCTTTTCTTTGATGGAGATTGTGACGATACCCCACATTTCTGTCTCCTTAAGTATGTCCGGATTAGTGTGTCTGGGGAGTGCGGAATGTTGGACTGAGTGGGTGTGGCTGATGATCCTGGGAAAGGGAGGGGGAGGAGTATATATTGGCTGAATTCAGACAACATGATAGTCAATGGTGGGGTAATAATCAAGTTTACAGTTGTTCATCTAGGGGGTACTCCCACACAACATGATAATAAATAATCAACCGTGGTGTGGATTAGGATCAGCACTGAGTTGACTATGGCAGCATTCGGACGACACGATAGTCAATACAACTGATGATTGTTTCCCCCTCCCCAGTTGCTTAATGTGTCGTCCAAATTCAGCCATTGTGTGAGGGAGTGTTTTGTGTTTTGTCTTATCGTCTTATTGTTTTGGTTGGGTGGAGGGTAGTTGTGTGGATGATAGCCGTGTATGTTCTAGTTAGGAGTGTGTGAAGAGATTATAAATACCTAGGATTATTATTAACCAGATTGTTTGAAGTATTAATAGGCAGGTTTTAAACTGATTTGAAAAGACTGTTAACAACAATAAACATTTTCTTTTATTTTTGCTACCACAAACCATGTGTCAGCTTGGCTTTGTAACCTGCTCTAACAGTTTAATAAAGAAACACATCTCATTACACCTTCACCCAACATACTCACAGGAGAACCTTATTCAAAAACCCTTAATATCCTTTCCCCCTCTGTTATAAGGGAAAAGTGGTGTGTCTTTTGCCTTTCCCTCAGGTATTTAAGTGTTGGGGCTTAGCCTGAGAGGGGTGTGCTCGTCTAGGCCTAGTGTTTGAGGATGTGGCGGCACAGAGATCCTACTTCACGCTGGCAGTTTACATGGTAACATTTCATTGCTAAATTGCTTGCATTTCTAAGTACAAACGCAAGATTGCATTTCAGCTGACTGAAGACCTTTTGTTTAAAGCTCAATGTGTTTTACAAGTTGACATCTGCAGTCAGAAGAGAGCACCACTAAGTTCAATGCTTCTTACTCCCAGGTAACTATGCATAGGATTGTAGTCATGGCCCATAAACCTCATTTTGAGATTTTATTAGTGTTTTGTTTTGAATGACTGTGTTTTATGATGGAGGGTTTGTTTTGTTTTGTTGTTATTAACAGTGTATTAGACTTTCCCCCATTTTCCAACGCAGCAGGAACCTTCTCTCCTTCCTCCCAATTCTGTCCCCTTTAAGGTTTTCCCTCCCTTCTTGATATCCTAAATTTAAAGAGTAAATGTTTTATGTCTATAAGTAAATCCATTAAGCAAAAATTTGATAAATTAATGGTTACATAGGAAAAATAAAAATAAATGAAATTCAAGTAAAAACAAAATGAATGGGTTATATCAAGCATTTTTCTTTGGTTATGTATTACCCCCTTTGCGTAT
This sequence comes from Anniella stebbinsi, assembly GCA_029215795.1. Classification (NCBI taxonomy): domain Eukaryota; kingdom Metazoa; phylum Chordata; class Lepidosauria; order Squamata; family Anniellidae; genus Anniella; species Anniella stebbinsi. The sequence goes on from JARDYH010000001.1 coordinate 263,320,829, forward strand.
AAAAAAATAGAAATGCATGCTCACATGCTAAGCCACAGTAGTTAAACATTTTGAGCTAAACATTATGGCTTAGAGTGTCATGTGAACCATTCCTAACCATAATGGCTATATAATCATGGTTTAAACATGCTCACTAACTATTTGCTGCAAGAGGGTTAGTGGCCTAACCATAGTTTAGCGTGCTGTCCGAACAGGCCCAGACACAAGCATGCAGACCTGTGTGTGTGCGCGCGCACACACACACACACACACACACACACATATATATATATATATATATATATATGAATTCTCCTTTGGGGCATGGCTAAGGGGGTTGTCATGATGAGCTCCTGCACTTCAAAATTTATACTACTTCAGTGGGCACCATGCATGAAGATTGGTGGTTAGAGAATGCAGTGCACAAGTTACCCAGATAGCTTTACACCCAAGGGCACGCAGGAATTTCCCTGGCTGCTTTTTTTGTGCGTAATCACTCTTGACAATCCCGTATAATCAGGACTATACTCAGCAGCAATTTCTGCAATCACAGCTGCAATTTTTGAGGGGACCTTCCATAATCATAGAAACTACATGCACATACATTGGCATACTGCCAGTGTACACACACCACCTCTCCTGATAAGCACAAGCACGTTGCATAGTGACTCTATTAAGAAAAGTGTTGGGGGGCGGGTTATAAACAGGCTCAAGTGGTTCTCCAGTATGCAAAATTTCATTAGCAGATTCCCAAAGTTCTCATTGTTTGCTATGTATTAGGTGCTGCTGGCGGCCTACAAAGTTACACACTACTCCATTGGCACTGCTCACCTTTCTCAGCAACAGTCACTGCCAGGGATAATGAATCACAGTAATGATGATCCTTCTGGCCCAGTATTTGTCACTGATGATGTGTAGTGGCCCTCAGGCTGCTACTTGATGTCTTTTCAATTAGAGGTGCTAGAGACTGAGGGTGCTCCCAGATGGAGGGTGCTCCTAGTGCTATCAAGTTAAGGGCATTGTGCAGCCATTCCATCTTTTCCTTCTTAAAGGGTTTTTTTTCTGATAAGCAAAAACATGGAAGAAGTGGTGGGAAAACCTGGGAGACTTGCAATTGAAGATGTCACGGTCTGGACTCCCAGTAAAACTCCGTGAACAAAGCAAGGCGATCACACAATAAAAACCTTGTCTGGAAGCCCTCTGAATCTAAGGCTTTATGCACGCAAGCTTTTGGCCTACCATGAAGTGCTAATTTACATGGCAGCTGGATTATGCCAGTGATCCACCAGTATTTCCTGTGAAGTGTGGAAAGAAGACTCACACACTTCAGCTGTGGTCCTTCTCTCTCAGAAGTGTGATTGACTGGAATATGGGGTAGGGCCTTTTTTGTGGTGGCACCCACCCTTTGGAATTCCCTGCCTAAGGAGACCTACCAAGCCATTTTCTTTCTTTCTTTCTTTCTTTCTTTCTTTCTTTCTTTCTTTCTTTCCACCATCAGATACAGCATCCTTATACAGAAAAGTTTCCCGGCTATTAAATTATCAGTGTTGCTGTTGCTGTTGGTTTCAGTTGTTGCAGTCTATTAGACATGTTCCTGTTGCCCCAGTCTCGCTACCTCATTCACAGGCTCAGAGATTTTGGAGTGGCAATTTGGGGTGAAGTGATTGCCCCACTTACCACCAAAGTATATGTGATATCAGAAACGTATGAGTGCAGGTTCACTAATGCAATCAACCTATATTCTAGAAGCCATGGTAGTGACACTAAAAGAAAAGCAACTTCCCCATAAACTTACATACAAAGCAATGTGGGGCCTGAGCTCCAAAGCACTAAACCACTCTTCTGGAGGACAGCACTTAGCTTTGCAGCAAGCCAGCTTCCCAGTAAAAAAAAAAACTTTTAAATTAAAAAAAGATCTTAAGAAAAAGATAAACATTTGGAGGGACAGGCAGTCTGGTGGGCACCAAGAGAGGTATCTGTGGGCACATAAGTGCCCAGGGGCACCCTGTTGGGACACCCCAGACCTACAGGCAAGGCCACAGGGAATAGACAGGGATCTAGAAGCCCCACTAATGAGGCCAGAAAGACATGTTTGATATCTGTGGATTGTGATGGTCTGAGGGATGACATTTCCTAATAATATTAACCCCAGGTGATGTGTTTTAAAGAACAGCACAATCTCTCTGACGGAGCACAGCAACCGCCCAGCTACCACCTAGGAAAGCCCCATCCTCCAACGTGGACATGAGGCTTTTTGGAGAGGGACGTCTCCAGCTGTCGATGCCCACTGCACTGCCTTGGGCTGTGCATCTGCCAGGGCAGAACTCATAGCACAGCCCCGTCAGAGGGAGCTTCTCACCCACACCAGCTGCCACCCTTCATTCCTCTTCTGCTGAACAAATGTGCTGGAGGTGTCAAAATTAGTTCTATGGCAATGCAAACAAGTGTTAATCCCTCTGGTAGCTTTGGTTATTTTTATCCACTGCCTTTCTATATTGCTGCACGGAGGGATGCGTGTGTCAGCTTCTCCCCCGCAATGACAGCCAAAGCTTGTCTTCCAGATCCACTAATGGAGCCTCCTGACTCTCACTCAAAGAAATGCGGCTTCATAACTTGATTGGAGGTTGCACAATAATGGCAATTATTCAATCACTCATTATTATCACGTTGCTGCAGTAGAGGGGGAGGAGGGGGAGCTATTCTAAACCTTGGGCTGCTGTCACCTGAAACTTCTTGGCAAGTTCTCTTCTAGTTGGTTCCTGATTTGCTTGCTGGATTATTCCATTAACACAGCAATCCTACTGTTTGGGGTCAGGAGCTCCGACGTCGGAGCCTCTGAAGAAGCCAAATGCCTTGCTGGATTCATGCTGGCAGAGCAGAAGGGAAAGGCGAGAGGTGGTGGTGGTGGTGGTGGTATTTTGTGTGTAAATGTCCTTCCTTAAATTGCTTCCCTCCTGTCGATGTCAACGGGAGGAAAACCAACTACACCAGCTCCAGGTCTGGTGTCGTTCTTCCCCTGCTTTGGGGGCATGGGAGGGCTGTGGATCCACAGCTTCTCTTGGCACACCCAGGGAACATCCCCAATCCACCCCCCCCTTTTTTTGGTGCCTCTCCTGAGTTTGGCATTCTGATGTCCGAGAGGTAAGGACTGCAGTGGTTTCTGAAAGCTCTATGGTCTCCGGGATGCCCTTCCAGAAACCCCAGGATTGCAGCCTTCGTGACCAAGGGAACAAATAAGCTGCATGATCTCCCACAAGAAAGACAAGGTGGAAGTTTCGCTTCGATTCTGCTGTGACCCCACCAAGATCTGAGCTAAATCCTTCCTTCCCTTCTTTCCTCTTCCCAACAGTGATGTATGGATTAAGAATAAAAATGTGTGGAGGCATTGAGAGAATGTTTTTGAATAATAGGTTACTTTCAGTATGAAAAGTGGATTATGTTCAGTATGAAAAATTGACTATTTTCAGTATGTCAGTCATTAGCAATTGAATATTGACATAGGGATTTCATTCCCTGGGAGAAATAATTCATGGCAGCCAGCAATACTAGTAGCTGGCCGACTTCTTATTGGGGACAAAGCTCCCCAAATGTTAAAACAATATGAATGGCTGACAAATAACCCTATTTGGCATCTGCGCTGAGCAACAAGGCTGCCATTTTCATTCCTCGGGAAATTGTGGTCGCAATTCTATACCCATTTACCTGGGAGCAGCCCCGTTGAAAGTAATTGGATTTCTTCCAGCTAGACTTGCAAAGGATTGAACTGTGAAGCATGAACACCCAGTTGTGGAGTCACCTCCAAAGTCTGTGGCAGAACTGGTCATTAAATGGGAGATCTCCGAATTCCCAAAAACTATGCCAAGCTTGCCTTTGGTAAACAATTTTGCTGTGCTTAAATTCTCATTCTCTTGATGCTGGGTTCATGTTATGCTGATTTTAATTTAATACACGCATTGCTTGTTTTAACACAATGCTGCATTAGGGAATAATTGACTCTCTGTGGCATGCAGATATAATAACAAGATTACTGCATCAATTTATCATCATTACATTAATGGAAGTAGAATTATATATATTTAATGTAAATCAGATTTGGAGCTGATTAATTTCTTTTAAAGTGCTGAGTATAATCTGGCATTTCTAAACAAGAGGTCAGTTCTCCAGCTACTACAAATGTGTGTTCCACATTCCCTAAAGTTAATTGACCTATACGAATATATATTAAGGAAAAGCCGGAATCGCAAAGGAGAATTTGCATTGTTGAATGACTCGGTGCCGAATGATGTCTTGTAAACATTAGTGTGAGGGCATGCACATGCACTCACACAGACACGCATATGCACACCCACCCACACATGATCAAAATTGCTGTTTCCCCAATGCTAATACCAGCTTGGAACAAAGATCTGTTCCCAAATGCCCAGGTGATGGATGATCAGCTGGGTAGCAGGGGAGAGTAGGTGGGGCTCTCCATGGGCCATGGGTTGCCCACCTGTGCGTTAATAGATCCCAAGTAACAGGTGATTTATGTATTTATTACATTTATATCCTGCTTTTTTTCCTCCAAGGAACTCAAGGCGGTGAACTCCCAAGGAACACAAGATGATGTGAAAGACTTCAGCCTGCGACCCTAGGGAAATGCTATCAGTCAGACAATGGCGCTGTTCACACAACACGCTAACTCACACTCAGTGGTTGAATGTGGGTTGTTGTTCAACTGTTCCTTGTTTGGTGAACCATGGGTTATCATGTTGTCTGAGCCTAGGACATTTTCTGTAGGGTGGCTCATTAACCATGCAGTATGGCTTGTTAACCACCCTGAACAACCCAGCAACAAACCATGGGTTCTCAAGATGGCTTGCTTGAGGAAAAATAAGCTACAACAAAACCCTACACTCAACCACTGAGTGTGGGTTAGCTTGTTGTGAGAATCCAGTCAATGCTGTGGCAGATGGACCGATGGTCTGACTTGGTATAAGGCAGCTTCAAACATTCAGTCATACATTCAGTGTGAACACATTCATAGAACCAATGTAGGGCTGAATTCATGCCAACAACTCCACCACAGACAATAAAAGACTTTTGCCTGCATAAACCTGATAAGAATACTGATGCAAAGTCATTGCACCCCCCTTCCAGAAGTTTCATTTTAGAGTAGTTTCACTACTGCCTGAAAACTACACTACTCTGCAATTATCGAAGACTTTCATTTTATACCTTGCTATAAATAGAGTTTCATTAGATTCAAGTTTATCCTAAGCAAGTTTTTTGTACTCCAGAGAGATGAGTGTAGCAGAAATGCTTTGAGGCAAAGAAAGATTGTATACATGGTAGAGTGCTTATTTCCTGGGCTGATGTTGCTGTTGTTGACAATGTCGGTATATATTTAGAGCTCAGAAATTAAAGTGGAGGCCAGCTACACCTTGCAAGTATCACTTCCAAAGCCCTAGCAGGTTATGCCAGCCAGGGCAGGAGGCGAGGGTGGGGTAGGACGGACTTCCTTTTCCCTTGCTATGCTTTTTAATTGCTTCCAATTGGCAGGGAGTGGGGGGGTTAATTATGCCAGCTCCAAGCTGGTGTGTGTGTGTGTGTGTGTGTAGGGGGGGGGGGGTTATGTGTGTGATCCTGGGACCTCCCCAGAAGATGAAGGCCATGAAGTATGCCTGCTGTGCCTCCCCTCTGAACACCAAATTCCGGAACCTTCCGTTGTCTACTGCTGGCAGTAACACTGGAGTTTACCTTGGGCCTAAATGGGGCCTCTAGGGTGGAGAGCTCACCCTCTCATAGAGGTCCGCTCTGTTGGCAGAGGTGAAACTCTACTCCAATTCTAACCTGCTTGGATGGCTGTCTGAGGGAGCTAGGATTGCCTTGTAGGTTAAGCTAGAATTGGCTGTAGATCAGAGTAATTTTATGTGCCACTTCAGTTCCCTATTTTCAAATGCCAGTGAGCCTTATTTGCTTGGTACTAGGCTCATGGGAAATAATATTCCTGAAGAAGGAACAGTACAATTAGAAAGAACTTTTTGTAAAACAAGAAATGAATGAACAGACTTAGGCCAGATCTACACCTTGTGTCAAATTTTTACAAATGTGGAATAACAAGTAGGATATAACACTCTGAAAGCGGTATATGGAATGTGGATTGTGCCCCAACAGTTATCAATGCACTTCAATACTGCTATCAAGCAGTAGTGTAGATCTAGTCCTAACGTCAGTGCCAAATAAATGCTCCTCATTTGCGGTAATCAGGAATCACCAATCCACCAGGATCTAAATATGTGGTAGAATGGTGGCAGCTATTCTGGATTAAAAACAAATATGAGAATACTCTGGAACCTGCTTACCTGGATGGTATTGTTTCACTGGGCAAATCACCTGTTGGCTATAAATTGGTCCAGTTCTGGCTCCAGGGTTTGGAGAGGCCTTGGGCAAGACACCCTCAATGGGATCCTCCCTCAGTGAGTTTACCTTCTTACTGTCATTATCATCAGCTACTTTTGCTCCTCTCCTCTTTCTCATCATTGCTTCCACTTGCTTGCTTGTTAGGCAGGGAGCAAATCAGCAGTGACATCTATTGCTCCTCTTTCTCACCATCCTTGCCTGGGCCAGAGTAAGAGGCAGGTGAATAAGCAGTTTGCACTGGTGATGAGGAGGAGCAAGTCCAGGAGGCCCTTGTCAACGGGCTTCTGCTGGGATGTGGGCACTCGGGAGGTGCCGACCGTGCCTACCCTTAACGCCAGCCCTGAACAGGCCAGAGAGCATGCACAGGGGAGATTCAGGGAAGTCTACATGTTAATATTCTGGGATTTAACTGCTGCTGTACTCTGGGAAGGTTCAGAGATCCAGATGACAGGATTTAGCTTCTTAATACAGAATCAGGTGGCTAAATCAGGTATGTAAAATCATGAACTTTACATTTTTAAAGCAAGCTTCTAGGCCTCATTATTGTCATATGACATATTATTTATAAAATTCCTGAAAGAACTAGGAACTATATAACATTAAAAAAAACACCTGAAAAGCAATTATGCCTGAGGAGGAGCACGATGGTGCTTCTGCTGGCTAGAAGGCAGGATTCCCTCCTTGCACTGCTCCACATCCCTTCACATGATCTCCAGCCACTATTTTATCCCTGTGGTCTATGCATCTAATTCTATGATCCCTTCCAAAATGCTACATGTTGTGAGGAAAAAAATCATGCAAACTCTGCAAAATTTGCCACCGGAAAAAAAGCATTTAAAGTCGATAACTAGCATATTTTAATTAGTGTTTTTTTTCAAAGCCAGAGCATTTGGTCCTGATCAATCAATCAATTTTGCATACAAATGCACACAGGGAACAAGCCTGCTAAGGCAAGGGGTAGAGAGAAAAGGGGGCAGCACCAAAAAAAAGGGGGCAAAATGCAAAAAGAGATGCAAATTTCATCTTGCTGATAAATTGAATGGTCAACTTTCAAAAGACTGAAGTGTGTGTGTGTGTGTGTGTATATATATATATACACACACACACACACACACACACACACACATCTATCTATCATCTATCTATCTCAGAGATCATATATTCTTTTCTTTTCCGGAAGACTTTTCAAATGCACCTTTTAAAAGAAGGTGTTATTCCATATGCTCATTCATTTATGAGGGGGACCAACTCTCTCCATTGAAATGAATGGGACAGCTTGTATGAGAAAGTGCTAGGTTTCAGAGCGCTAGTGAAGGTTTGGATCGAGGCACTCAAGTTTTCTGATGACAGAATGTAGGTTTTGACTTGAGTTCAGACCCAGTCAAGATTGTGCTGATACATTCAGGTATTTCTTTCTCAAGATCTCACAAGGAACATGCTGTTCTGAGGCTATATACCTGAAATCCTTCACAGAAGAAAACCAGCTGCAATGAAACCTAGTCACTGCAACCCAGATCATGCTGCCTAACTCACGCAGAATACATTGATTGATCAGCTGCTACATTTCACATCCCTGTTTCCCAAACCAAAAGCAAATGTTAAACATCTATCAGGGACGACTGAAAGACAATTGATCTTTCTTCAGGGTAAGTGATTTGTTTCAAGCAAAGGCTTATAAAATTGAGTCCCAATTTTATTTTATTTTTTTAAGGTGAAAAGCAGCCTTAGGAGGCTGCATTTTTAGCAGAGGAGCTGTGATGGGGTGGGACAGTACCTTTCCCCTACTGGCTATTTACATTTGCATGTAATAGGTAGTTTGTCCCTTAGAGGGAAGCAGATGCTGCACGCAGTTTTAAAAACTGCCTCTGACCCAGCTTTCTCAGTTTGTATGAAATCTTCAGTTTCCATTGGGCGGTTGAAACATCAAGGCAGCCAGAGGTATCTCTCTCCTTGCCTCCCACCCCCTTCATCTTTCTGCCCTTATTTCTCATTAGATCTCTGCCCTTGACCTTCAGTCCTTTAAATCTACCACCTTTGACTGCTTGAAAGCTCCCTGCTTTCTTAAACAACGCTGTAATTCTCTTCTGATGCCCTCAATGCTTCGAATAACTCCTGTGTGGTGTCATTTCTCTTTTTTTCTCCCTCTTCAAATCCAGCCTCAAAATCCACCTTTTTGCAAGGCCTTTGAAATAGCCCCAGTATGGATTAATTACGCTTGCCCACATTCATCCTGTGTTCCTCTTGGTTTTCTCACTCCATCCCCACTCTTGTTGTATCCCACATGGTAGACATTTTGCTTGTAAGGTACCGAAGAGGAAGCGGCATGTCTTCTTTGACTAATGTTACTCTGTACCAGCTTCCCCAACCTGGTGCTCTCCAGATGTTGGACAATGACCATGTTGGCTGGAGATGCTGGGAGTTGTAATCCAGCACATCAGGAAGGCACCAGGTTGGGGAAGGCTGCCAGTGTCATACATTTTAATATTACAGACAAGGCATTGGCATCTCTGAGCATTGTTGGGAACGAAGACAGAGGAATGTAAAGCCTAAATTCTGATGGGCAAGCATGCCCCCCTGTTATTTGTGCTAATTTCTCCATTTCTGTGAACTTCAGTAAATGGTGTAAGAATGTTAGATGAATCAGGAACAACGTGCCTGGGGAAATGGCGGCACAACCTGTAAGATCCCAGCTTAGAACAGAATAAACCTGTTTGCATATAATGGCACCAAATTATGGGATTATTGACCCACAATTTGCTGTGGCATGTGCCCTGAGCATGCCGGCATTATTTGGAATGTGCAACCTCCAATTGGCCTAATTGGAGGTTGCTCCGTGTCATCCGAACCGGGACACTAAGGGTTAATTATGGGTTAACCCACAGTTAACCTAACAAGTAATTATAGGTTAATTGTGGGTTGTTTAACCTATTATTAACTCAGAATGTCATGGTTTGGATATTAGAGCGTGTGGAAGCTGCATATTCAATACGGTGGCAACAATCTGGCAAATCATGGCTTAATTAGCAGCCATTTCTTGTCATTATGTGCAAAGTGGGTCAATGGGTAAGTCACAGCTTGGTAGTTTTCTCTCAGGGTTAAACCTGATCATCATTTTTTTATTTTTATGATAATACAAACACACCTTTGCTGTTAGTTAATTGCTTCAGTCTCCTTTTATTTGTATACTTTTATCCTGTTTCAGGACTTTGGCTTGATTTTCGTGTTTGTTTGGGGCAACTCCAGCAACAGCTGTGGCTTACCTGCACGGCTGCTTGAACACCTGCCTGCCATTGTTGTGTTTTAAATTGTTTTTTACGCTATGTTAGTTTGTTTTATGAGGTGTTTTAATTAAGATTTTGTTTTTCACCTGGATTTTATTGGGAGCCGCTGGAGCACGTTTTTTTTGCGGGGGGGCAAAAAGGTGGGATATACATTAAATAAATAAGAAAATCAATACACAAACACCACTTGAATGGGATATCAGCAGTTGCTGAACGGGGTGTCTGACTGTCCTACGGCAGTCCCTCTGTTGACAGAGCTCATCCATTCCCTTTCTGTCCACTGTCTTGCTGTCTTGACCAACCTGCCCCCCACTGAATAGGCCTTGGACAGGACCTGGGAGCTTCTTGGTTGGGAGGCCGACTCACCTTTCCAATGACATCATTCCGGCTGAGCCTGTCCTTATCCATGACCGTGATGATAATGGTCGTCTCCCTCAGCTTCTCAGTGGGGATGTCAAAAATGAAGGACTCATTGAAGACAGGGTTCAGGCACCGCTTCATCACGACTGTCTTCTTCTTCTCCACCCGCTTATCTTTGTACATCAGCCACACCTTCACGTAGGGGTCTAGCACAGGCAAAAGAAAATAAGAGAAAAGAGGACACAATCACCAGCACGTTATTAGCTGTGGAGGGTTTGAGACTGTGGAGGTTCTAAGAAGGAGCACCCCAGTACTCAGACCAGTGAAGGCCTGGTGACTCCTATTTCAGTGGGGTGGTGCATCCACCCTGGGTTTCAGTCAGAAGTCTAGAGGAGCTATCCAGGGTGCTGAACCCATTTTGGGGGACAGGGTTCAGCACTTTGGATAGCTTCAAGTTCTGACTGAAACTCAGAGCGGATTCAGTGCCCCACTGAAATAGGAGCCACCAGCCTCTGTTGATGCAGACTCCACCAGCCTTATCAGACCTGCTAATGATGGACCACTTCTCTTCCTTGGCATTGAGAAGCACTTATGTGCATTCTGAAAAAAACAAAGTTCAGGTTTCTTTACACAGAAAGCTCCGGGTGTCCTTGCACATGAGAAAACAAGCAAAAAGTTGATTCCAAATTCCTCCCTCCCATATTGAAAGTTCTGTCCCATGTCCAGAGAGCTTCTTTTCAAACCAAGGACAGGTAATTCACCAGCCCAATTATGCAAGTAGTTACTCAGTGATGCTTGTCAATACCCAATTGCAAGCAGCTTCTGGTGCAGAATGAACTGTGCTATCCTCAGTTCCAAATGCCCTTATTGTGTCCCCCATACCGCCACTGGTGAATTTTCCACAGAAATTCGGCTGTGTGGTGGCAGAACAAGACTGATTTTCCCTTGTACTAAGGGGATGTAAGCTGTGGCTTGCCCTTGAATTCAGGCAGCAAAACAGAAAAGAATAATCTCTTTTTGCTGCCTTGCTGTCGAATTCCAACGGCAAATGTAGTGGCGGGGTGGGTTCCAGGGAAGGGAATTGGCCCCCGGGATCCTGTGAGTTGCCCATCCCTGAGCTAGAATCATGCCAGGCTGTAAAACCAGTCCTTGGCTGTAAAACCAGTCCTTCAGTCTGAGGGCTTTATTCTTAGCCAGAGTTCCTACTGCTTTCCAACACCGGACTTCTTATGAGGTGGCCACATTTTCAGGTTTCCTGCTTCTCCTGCTTACAGGAAAGAGAACCTACCTCCTCACAAGTAAATAAGCCACAAACACCATCCTCCTTGATACAGAAGACAGAGGAAGCAAATGAGAGAAACATATGCCTCCAACTACAAGCAGCATAATGGACTTGGAGTCAATTTTCCCTTTTGGTGCAGACTATAATAAGGAAAATCTCCATCCTCCAATGGGACAGATGGGCTTCTAGAACAAGGATGGGGGGCATGTGGGCCCTCCAGACGTGGTTGGACTGCAACTCCCATCAGTATAGCCAGTGATGAGAGATGATAGGAATTGCAGAATAACAACATTTGAGGTCCACACATTCTCCATTCTTGTTCTAGAACTTCTAATGGTTTGAAACTTAGTTCTACAGAAGACCGCTATTCTGATATCCTAATTCTTTGAGGCCACTCCATAGTCTTACCTTATGTCCACTATAAGAAAGATGCTTGAAATGTTTTCAAATTAAAAACAAATACCTGTATTTGCCCCTTTTGGTCAGGACTTCAAAAAGCCACATACATACAGGGAGGGGAGTCATGCATATGGCTTAGAGTTGGGGTTCAATTATAGCCCTTTGCACTGCTAGTTTTTATTTATTCTGTCACGGGTATATCTCACCTTCCCCTCAAGATAGCGTACATGGGGTTCCCAAGTGGTCTCCTATCTGCACACTGACCACACTGAACCCTTTTTAGCTCCAGGAGCTCCTGAAGAGGCATGCTGCTTTTCAGTTTAAAATTTAAAAAATTAAATTGGAAAGTGAGTAGCCTTTTCAGCATGTGACAGAACCTTCCAAGGAAATTTGTGGCTCTTTAACATTTCATCTCAGTCTTGGGAATACCTGAAAGTACAGCACAATAAGCACTTCAGCTCAGGAGCTGTTCTGACATTAGTCAGAAGAAGTTCAAAGGTGATCTTTATTCTGCACAAAAGGAGCACACTGTTCTGGTTGTGGGTCAGGTAGATTTGGCTGGTCCTTCTCCTTAGAGTCACCATTCATGCAAAGGAGAACACGCCTTCAGACCTTCCTGCTCAAAATGGGTGGGGGAGTATTGAGGGGGGAGGTTGGCGCACACAGAATCATAAGGGGCTGGGCAAATATGTAGGATCCCATCCCTCTCCACAGTTTAAGCCCTCATGCATTCAGGTGAATACCTGTTCAATGTCAACTGGAGATGATGGACATAAATAATATCTGGCTCCTATGTAGAAAGGAGGCCAATACAGGAGTGATAATCAAAGGAGTTCTGATAGCTTGCAGATTTCAGCCAGATTTACTAGAAACTGCTAAGTGCCCAAACCTCTAAGAAAAGGAACATTGGTGGCTCACTTTAGAGCTATTTGCCAGGGTCTATATACACAAGGACTGCTCTGGAATCCAATACCTGATGTTCCCCCAATGTCCATGGCTTTAAGATTCCGAGCTTTGATAATATTCACAACGATGGAGTTAGCAGATGGGTTGTAGCAAAGGGATAAGAGCAGCTCTCCTCGGCTTCCCTGCAGTGAAGAAAGAGTTAGCAAAGACTGAGCAATTCTTGTCTAACACATTGTGCATCACTGGCCCTCATTGTGTCTAGACTTGGGAATGAAACCATCTCATTACAGGCCAGGATCTAGCCTGTTCCCCTAATTCTACACACAGTACACCTCCAAATGTGCTTCCATCATGGCCAGCTGATAAACATGGGGTACAATGATCTGGCATTGTCTAACATCATTGCTTAAATCAGGCTTGTGTTCATATTGGCCAAAGTAAAAAAAATGCTTATGGCTGGGTGGATGTAGTTGTTTGAAATAAAGTGAGGCTTTGTATCACGGTATCATGGACCCTGTTCTGTGAGTACTTCTCCTGCCTTTGACTTTTATTTAAAATTATTACTTTTTGTCTCTCCAACCCCAAACAGTCAGAAGGATAGTTTCTTGTTTGTTTCTGTGAACTATGTTTCTGTTTCCTCAGTTGAAACTTTTTTCTCTCTCTCTTCCTCTGATGTTCTGTTGAACTTTGTAATATCCTACTCCTCTGAGTACAACTTCCTGACTTCTACATTCTAAATGAATGTTTGACTTCTAAGCTATTAAACTTTTGGCTGGAACTGACTAGCACACCCTCCCCCCCCCCAAAAAAATGTAACCTCATAATATCCTAAAACCAAATTAAATATAGAAATGCAGGATAGTTCTGTTCCTTCACACTTGCCCACATTCAGGAATGCCCTTTGGATTTTAGTGGGGTAGAAATAGAGAGAATGGGGCTTCAAGGGAGAGGCAGGATGACTGGAAAGGTTTATAACCCTTCTCTTTTATATATTCAAGAATTAATAATAAAAGGGATGCATTTTAAGAGCATTTGTTATTATTCTTTTACCTCACAAAAACTCTGTTATCCATATAGGTAGTAAGGTTTTCGTTTTGCTTTCTTTTGGAGGTAAAGGGTTTTGTGCCTCTGGCATGTACATGGACCCATTTTGTTATTACAACAATAATCACTTGGCATGTACAACCAGGGAGCTGTACACACATATGTTGCTGCTTCTGACAAATAATCACATGGGTTGAGAAACATGCAGGGGTGTGTGTGCTATGCTGCTTCTCAAACTCTCTCTAAATGGTGCGCACGGTAGCGCTTGTAAGCTTATTTTTGTTACAAGGATTTTTGGCCTTGAAGCTTTTCTCATGGTAAAGGGTAATTAAGAGAAATAGGCAAGAGATCATTGGGGTCACAATATTCCTGTATCTTCTGAAGTTCAGCTACTGCAGAAGCCTTGGGATCCTCTGGCCATGCTAGAAACAAGCTGTAGCCGTTATATGGCCAGCCCTCCCACCCCACCCCAATACATGTACCAAACCATGTTCTGATCAGCCCCCGTTTAAAATCAAGGCAAGTCTCTTACACTCCCATCACTGCAGGGTTTTAGTTCTTTCCAGAATGTCTGCATCTGGGTCAAGTCCACTTTGTTGAGGGGAATAGTCACTTCCCCAATGGGATCGTTGCGACTGAACCGATCATAATCCAAGACCTGGAGGTAGAGCACCCGCTGAACCACTTTCTCATAAGGAAAACCTGCCAAAAGCAAAAGGGACAGATGAAAAAGCTGAGAAGCTCAGCGTAGGGCAACCACAGTGAAGAGAGCCCAAGGGTAAGCTTGGGTTAGGGTAAAAAACAATCTCTCTGCTGCATAGGCTGGTTTTTCCCACATTGTATCCCGCCTTTTGCCCAATGCTGGGCCTCAAGGCGGCTTTACAAAACTATAACATACACAATTAAATCCTATAAATAGAAATATACAAAAGTTAAAAATATAATTAAATACGTTTCAATATTAAAACATTTAAAACATTTAAAATACAGAACAATTTTAAGAATCCTAGGCCTAGATGAAGGTCCAGATTATTTTCCAAAGGCTGCTGGAACAAAAAAGTTTTTGCCTGCCTCCAAAAGTATATCAAGGAGGGAGCCAGTCTAGCTTCCCTGGGAAGGGAGCTCCAGATCCAGATTCGCTATATACTAGCGAACAGATCCGGCTTCACACAGGTTGGAATTGCCTTTAGGTTGATACACAGAAGCCTTCAAGCAAACTTACACGGCTGTCACAGTTGGATACACTGTGCCTGTCCCGCCTGAGTGAAGGCATGCCCACTGGCACCCCTAGGCATGGTCCTTGCCATCGTCCACCCCTATAGCCCCCTGAGGAATGGGTCTGTACACTCTACCCCCCTTAGACGGAGCTGCCCCACAGTAGAAGGGATGGGGCAGCCCTATAACTCAGCCTACTAAGCTTCCCTGGCTTCAAACTTTACTTGCTCTATTTTTCATACTTTAACATGTTTTTGTCAATATTTGGGCTTGATTTTTTTTTAACTGTCTAAAAATGTGAAAAACACGAATGTTGTACGGTTAAAATCTGCTCGTTACAGTGCTAAATCATGATGCAAAGTTTAGTTGAAATTGATCAAAAATGGTATTGAAGCACTACATTTTTATTTATTATTTGCTGCCTTTTTGGTTCAAGATGGCTGTCGAAATTTTCATTATGCTTAAAACCATCCCAGACAGAGGTAGAATAAATTCTAAAAGTTTCATAACAATCGGATGTATGTTTTTTGAGTGCATTGAGGACATGAAACAAACACTTCCTTTTATTTATATGGAAGAAAATAATCTATATCTATCTATCTCCAATGGAGAAGGGGTCATCATTGGTCCAGCTCAAACATGGATGAAGGAATCCATGCTTCAGGGCAATTTTGCAGCCTTGAATAACGTTGTAGGTATTCCAGATGAATGAGTCGTAATCCAACTTCATCAATCAACCCGATGCTTCAGGGAGCTGGGCGGCTGCTGTAAGGGCCAGGAAGGAATACCTGCCCATCCATCATTGCACTTAGATCACTAGTGAAAGCTCCTGGCCTCTCTATGGTAACATAAGACACTGGACATTCCCTCGAGGATGGGTACAAAATGTGATGGACTAGGGGCATGATCTGACATGGCAGGAGGGACGACAATAGATAAGGCAGAGGAAAGATATGGTCT
Organism: Anniella stebbinsi; assembly: GCA_029215795.1. Taxonomy (NCBI): domain Eukaryota; kingdom Metazoa; phylum Chordata; class Lepidosauria; order Squamata; family Anniellidae; genus Anniella; species Anniella stebbinsi. The sequence continues at coordinate 263,336,657 of JARDYH010000001.1, forward strand.
GTGGCATGAACAGGCCAAATGGAAGAGATAGACCAGAGTATGATGTGATGCTAAACTTGATAGATGAATGTTTTAGGGTATGTCTGCATCCTCTCGGTTTTGTGTGGACTGCCTCTGAAAATTGTGCAAGTGGCTGTTGCAGCCTGAAACTCATCATTTGTCAAACCAGACTGCTTAGAACACCACTTCCTGGTTTCTTCATGTGAAAGTAGCCCCCCCCCATTCAAGACACTCCTCATCCCAAATGTTATCCTACTCCTCTACCTTCATTATCAGAGTTTTTCCTCCTTTAAATCAGTTTAATCTGAAAGTGCACAGATACCTCCTCCCCACAACTAATTCACCACCACAGATGAATGCTCTTCTGCTACTTTGGGAGTGGGGTGGGGTGAGGTGGGGGGATTGTAGGGAGAGGATTGTTTCTGACCTTGCACAATCCTATTTCACAGGCCCACAAGGCACTTATGATCCCCCACCCTACCCCTATTGCACACCTCCGTCAAAATGGTGTGTGCGTGAACATGTATGCACATGCAAACAGAGATGCCCATGCACTCCCTAGAGGAGGGAATTGGTATGTATGGACAATGCATTAAGATGAGAGCCATGATTATGAGAGACAGACTAAAATGAAATGGAAAGAGATGTGACAAGAGTCAGTGTGAGAGGTCATCTAGGTAAGGCAGTTGTTGGAGCCTAGACCCTAAAAGATCCACTGAGTGAGATCCAGCCCCCTATCTTGGCTCTCATTTGCTGTGAGATCCACCTAGATTGAAAGCAATGCAAGCTGTTGCTGACTTGCCCAGGCCCATGCCAGCTGAGAACATCCCCCAGAGTCCCATGTGATGTAGTAGTGGATGGGGCAGTGCTCTCACTTGGCACATCTTCTCGCCATGACTAGCCATGCTTCTCACCTCTCCCATCCCAGCCAGATAAGGCTGAATTGCCCAACTCTTACGCTGAGTTCCCAATAACTTATGCCAATCCTGACAAGAACTTTCAGGAGCTACTTCTCCACAAGATGCCTCCAAGACAAAAGTCAACGACTGGGTTCAGACAACATGGCACAGCTTGTCGTGGGTTATTTAACCCATGACTAGCTGTGGTGCCCATGGGCACTATGTTGCGTATCCAAACTACGCATGGGGATTGTTGCGAACCCAGCAAATGTGGCTTATGTGAGGGTTAAACAACCTTTGCATAACCCACACTTGCCAGGTTTGCATGACACGACAACCCCAGAGCAGGGGTTGCATATTCAAAATTGTGGCTGCACATGCCTAGCATGAGCTGCAGCTTCACCACTGGGAAAACAGCCAGTAGTGGGTTGTCACATCATGTGAACAACCCCATACTACTAGCCACATATATAATCTCTCCCACATTATAGCTTTTGAGAAGTGAGTTTACTTTCCAGTGAATTTCCATGGATAAAAAACAACATGGGAAGTGACTTTAATAACATTGCAGACAGTGCATAACAACTGTATGCCCATTCCCAGAATATGTGCATGGCTCCAGGTTTAAAGTATTAAAGTCAATTACCTTGTGATAGCCCCCAGTGTGGCAAGCCAATGGTAATGCCTTGATGTGATGGTGTTTGAAGGCTACTTTTTACATCCTGACCATGTGGAGAATCTTCATCTCAACACTATTCCTGACCGTCTCTGTGACACCATTGTGGCAACTCTCCACATGATGAGACTTTCAAAGGTTGCAGTCCTTACGTGGAGTTGAAGCCATGCTGAAGTATATCTGGCAGCCTATTCTATTGAGGGTGGAGGACTGAAGTGTGATAGTTGCCCCCAATTGTAAGCACGAGTAGAGCCACTGGATTAAATGGTTTAATGCTCTTTTCTAATTCGGCACACACTCTTTTCCTATTTGGTTAGAATAGCCTTCTTCAACCTGGGGCCTTCAGACATATTGGGTTACACCTCCAATTATCCCCAGCCAACACAGGCAATGAATATACTGATTGAGGATAATGGGGATTGTAGTCCAACACTCCTAGAGGGAGTCAAATTGGTGCAGGCTGGGCTAGTTGTATTGTGCACAATTGCATTTTCACCCTTAACCATTGACAATATTACCTATCTCTGCATTCTGTCAACGAAAGACAACATTCCCACACTTGACAGGCAGATAAATGGGGCATGAAGTAGACATGTTAAGCATAACTTGCCTCTGTAACAAGCACCCTAAACCAAGACCATTTTACGTACCTTCAAACAGAAAGGTCTCATTCCAATGTGGGTTTAAGTTCTTCCTTTTCACCTTTGTCTCCAGCTTATGTTTTTTATCTGGCAGGAGGTAAATTTTGACAAAAGGGTCACTTGTGCCACTGAAATCCTTGGCTGGTAGCTCCTGAGCTTTCAATATCTTGACGGTCAGGGTGGACTCCTGGAAATTGTAGCCAACACTAAACTGGATTCGGCCAAGATTCTCTCGGCTGGAGCTGTCATGTCCCTCATCATCCTCGGACCCAGGGGAGAGCTGCACAGCAAGGGAAAATGGGTAGAGGTAACCATGAGTTCCTAGGGCAGGAGGCTTATCTTCTGTAGCAGCAGCAAGCCATTTTTAAGCATAAGAAGAAGCCCCAAAGGCATTGGATAGCCCAGGTCTAGATTAAACTGGGGTGATCTCCGAGAATGTATTTCTCACGGTTAGTTACCTACAAATGCTTTATGTTCAATTACCCTAAGAAAGCATTTTCCTCTACAAAATGCTTCATCCTCCCTCTCTTTCCTAGCCAGTGTTTCTGATAAGGAAAACAAATCCTTGCTCCCCTTCCCTTCAGAGAGCTTGAGACCTTTCCAGACTGTCTGCTGTCCTTAGGTGAGAAACGGCACTTGAAAAACCATTTGTTCAACGTACACGAGTGTTGGAAGGGAAACGGAAGTTTGGGAAATGACTGCAGAGAAGGTATATTATTAGCACAAGATCTATTTAATCACAGGCCTAACTGGGAGTGAGCCTGAAGGCCAGGAAAAAATGTATTCTGCTGTGAACAGTATGACTCTGCTCCTCCTCATTAGCAGCGTGTGAAGCTACCCATCTCAGAAACACTTCACCCCACTGTCATCAGCCACTGCTTCAGCTTCCTGATTAAGAATCTCACCTTCCAGTTTCTACATAGTTCATGACTTCACGATAAGCCCACAAATGCTGGGTCAGGAAGAGCACCTCCCCCCCCATCACTTCCCTGTCTCACCTTGTCTATTCCTGTCTCACTTTGCACTTGCCTTTCCCTTGCCATGCCGGGAGAGTCAAGGGCAATCACTCCTGCATCTCTCCGCATGGAGTTCCCCTTTGCTTCTGGCTTGGGGGTGTGTGGGCTCCCTGCACATACTGAAGCCTCCCTAGCTGAAGTACTGGGTGGAGGATCGCTCCTTTGCTTTGTGCTTTGGTGGGGGAAGCACTTAAGGTGTCACTCTCCCTTGCAAGGAAGGGGAGTGATGTGCCACGTATGGGAAAACCCTGCTGTTATCTCTAATCAGAGACTCCCTGTGTGCTGCTCATCCTTCCAATTGGAAAGGGGAGCAGCACACAGGGGAATCTCCATGGTTATCTCTGATTGCAGGCTGGAGATAACAATGGGGATTCCTCTCCCAGGGAACGGGGTCTAGGGGAGTGGAAGGGCCCATGGAGGGAACCAAGGCTCCGTGGCCTGGATTAGGCCTGCAGGCTAGAGGTTCCCATCCCTGCTATATGACCCCTCCATTTTCAATGGTCCATGGTTTGGCAGTTTGTGCACCACTGAGGCTCTTATAGTACTGCAGCTTCAATCTCTTGCCTGCAGCTTGCACAAGGTACTCCTTTTCTCCACCTTTCAGAAGCATGTGAGCTTCAATCTTCTAGCAATTCCTTCCCACTCAATCCGTGATTCTCATTCCTCTTCACATTCCTTTTCACATCCTTTCTGGTTTATTGCCACTGTTAATTAAGCCAGTATTAATATTTAATCATTTAATTGCATTGAGGAATTATTCTCACTTTGGCTTTGCACAGGTACCTGTAATTTTCTGCTGCAGTTCAAGACATAAATCTTTCTTATGGTTCAAAATACACAGAGGGAGGTGGGTATATGTTTTTTAGAAAAGATAATTGCCTGAGAAATAAATATCCCAGATAGTTAAATGGGCACAGAAGAGATACAAATTCAGGTTAGCCTTAAAAATGTTAAAACTAGTGGGAACCTGAAAATATGACGGCGAACCAAACAGTCATAGCTCTGACATGTCCTCCTGTTTCCAGTTAATCTGAACAAATGTGGTGAGGATTTCAGAGAATATGTAGGCACAGTCAGTAGATCCCTTAAATCTAGAGAGAACAAACACAATTGCATGGCGGTCGAGGAGGGGCTGGATGATCCCCAACCCAGCCCTCTATGGGTCAAATGACATCTGGGGTGTGGCATGCTTTCTGACACTATTTGGTCCCTAGCAGGTACATTGGAGGGATGATCCTCCCAGCACATCCTCTGGGAGCTGGTTTCACTGCATGTGAAGCTGCTTCAGCGGCCCTGTGCCTGTCCCACTGGAGAAGCTTGGAGAATCTGCTGTGCATACAAAGGCAGCAACAGATTGGGCAACTTGGACATTTTGCCTGCATGTCATGTTCTACATCATATTGGAATTACTGAGACTTAAACTAGATTAACATTGTGATCTGCTATATGTGTTAGGCTGGTGATAAGTTGGGATGATATGTTGTCATGGCGCTCATGAAGTCCTGAGCTGCCTCCGACAAGGCAGTCTTGGCACGGTTGCAGAAGTCCTCCAGAACATCAAACCTGAGGGCTCTCAACACCACATCTGAGAATGCCTGCATTAACTCAGGTACTAGGGATTTAAGCAGTGCAATGATTGGTTACATGAACAGAATTCCCATTTGTCCCAAGTGCCCAACACAAAGCTTAACTGGAGCTTAGCTGGATAGGAATCTTGGAGAAGGCGATGAAATCCATATAGGCCACAGTCACTCTCTGTTCCTTAACTGACTAAACCAAGCCAAGCCAAGCCACATGGTTCCTCTTTACAGATCATCTTGGGGTGGCACGGGACCGGACCATGTGAAAACAGCGCATGCCACAATGGTAACAAATGAACAGGGCCTTTGTTCAAGTGAAATCAGTAAGACATTTTTAAGTTAATGTGTTTGGGATTGTAGCCTTGGTAGCATTTTACCCTGGAATAGCTGCTTTCAGTCACCACTTATATCAGAGATAGGCTGCAGTTAACATCCTGGCTAATTCTCATGTAGGCAGACTTCCTTGCCATAGCTACATCTTGCTACAAGGAGGGCTAAAACAGAATGTCTCTGAATGCCAGCAATAGCACATAGCAATAATACAGACTGGCCATGTCTATACAACACCACTTTGTCTCCTGATTCTCCCCAAACCCCACAACATTTCTGCTGTGAAGTGGCAGCGATAGAGTTACACAGCAGTTGCAACAGCTGAGAGAGGGGTAAGAAAGCTATTTCTTAAACACAATATTGGGGGATGGCGGAGGGGAGGGGAGCAGAGCACAGGATTCCCCCTTCTCTTCACTGCCCGCTTTCACGGAGTAGTTTAACTGGTGAAATGAGAAGTGGTGGGGCTCAAGCCCCTCTCCCTCCAAGTTCCACTACTTCCATTCAGATTGAAGCCCAGATTCACGATGTGCAGGGGTTGCTGCTTGCTAGGTGCCTGGGATGCTTCCCCCTCCCCTCATATTACTCCGGCAACTCCCCAGTGCCACCCCTAATTTTCACATTGTATGATCTCTCATCACCCATCTTGTCTGAGGAAGAGTAACCCTCAGCAAGGGAGATGGCCATGATGGCTGAATGGGAAGTGTCACCAAGTCGATTTGCATCGGAGCAATTGAAAAATGACACTTCGAAAAAGCGCAGTTTTGGGGGAAAAGCCTGATGTGACTGTGAGTTGGCAGCTGCATCATATAAACAATGCAGCACCACTATTCAGCCACGATGGGGTGTAGACAAGTCCCATGTTTGATCGTCAAAGGAAATCACCATCTTCATTATATCCACCCTCACAACCTTTTGAGATAGGCAATTATTTTGCAGATGAGAAACTGATTTGCTGAAGATGACCAAACAGTAAGTTATTGGGTGAAGGTGGATGGAATTTGAAGACAAAGCTCACCCCAAGCCCAGTCCCATAATCCAGTTGCTGGGGCACACAGACTCCAAGCCAAGTATTATACTCTAAAGAATTGCCTACCCCTTGTTAAGAGCGTAGTGTCAGCTGGTTTATTAACTCATGACCAATGAAGAGAATGCTAGAAGCATTAGCTAGCATTGGCCTCTCTCTCTTGCTTTAAATTGCTGTTAGTCACATTGGGAGGCAATATGTATCTGAAAAGCAGGATTAAAATAAAACAAAACATTTTTATTCAACAATGATCCAGCACAGAAGGCCTGGAATCCAAAGGTTTCTGATCAGAGAATGGAACTGGAAGAGGGTTTGATTCTCAAACACTTTTTGTTTGCTGAGTTTAACTAAGGGCACGTTGAAAGTTACGGCATCTAAGGGAGATTGGAATCAACGGTACATAAGGAAACTAAATGTCTGTGTTGACTCTCACAATAAGGTCAACACTTTCCAATTTTAAATCTCATGCCCTTTTGGCAGCTTGCCATGAATCTTTTAATGTCTCTGAAAGACTTTAAGAAACCATTTGCTGCTATTGTTTCTAAAGGTTCCTGGCTATCCATGGGCAAGCAAAAGCATGTAAAGCACACCAAGAAAAGGCAGAGAGTAGACCCACAAGGGCAGATACTTGCATTCATGTGGAAATATTAAATGTAAATTGGCATTGTAGAACAAACATTTCAACCATATGGAAACTACAATTTGGGTCAACAGAAATATTTGTCTATTTATATTCTGGCTTTCATCCAAGTAGCTGAACATGGTTCATCTTCATTTTTTCCCTCACAATGACCTGTGGGATAGGTAAGGCTGAGTGTGACTGGTGCAAGGTCACCCAGGGAGCTTCTTGAGGATTTGAACTTGGATCTCTCCGGCCCTAGTTTAACAATCAAACCACACTGGCTCTCAGGATATCTAACATATAAACCATATTGTAGGTTCTCTTGAAACCTTGAAGACTGTAGTGGCTGAGGACCAAACCAGATGTGACGAGGCCATCATTCATGTGTACATTCTCTTTTCATAGAAAGCAGGCTTGGGTCTTACTATGACAGTACAAGGAGCGCAGGGCAGAGTTCTGCACCTCGACCCTAAGCACATAATTTGAAAGCCAGGTCAAATTTCACTTCACTAGGGCTAGATCTTCACTACTGCTTTATAGCAGTACTGAAGTGCACTGATAACTGTCCACATCCCCTATACCACTTTCATGGTGTTATTTCCTGTTTTATATTCCACATTCGTAATGATTTGACACAAGGTGTAGATCTGGCCTAGCTGGTCTTATGGCAGCCTCTATTCCTCAGCTTCCCATTTGTAATATGGTAGTGATAATAACACTGACCTACTGAATGGGGTTGTTGTAAAAAATATTGAGGTAATATATGTGAAATGCTGTAGAAGCAAAGTATTAAACAGCTATATGACAAAATGTTTAAGAAAACTGTATAATGTGCTGTTTTAGTTCAGTATTTTTAAATGGTGCTGTAGACTGGAGCTAGGGGGGCAGGGCTGGCTCAAGAAATTTTGTAGCATGAGGTGGAGGACAGGATGACGCCCCCCCGATTTCACTTACAGAAGCCAACTGGACTGGCTGTTGAATATTACTTTAACACTGGCAACCAGACACTATCCTCCACTGCACCGGAAAGTAGAAGGCCAATGAAGGGGGTGCAGGGCAAGCCACATGGCGCAAACAGTTCTCCCCTCCAACACCTTGCCCCCAATCCTGCCTCCCAGCATCTGCTGCCTGAGGCAGCTACTCTGTCTAATGGTAGGGCCAGGAATAAGACCTACAGCTTCTTCCATCAGAGGTGCCAGTGATTTCAAAGCCTGCCTCTGACTTTATGCTCTTATAACAGATAGCCTCTTCATCATGATATAGTGACCTTTGAAAGCAATATGTATGAGGAAATTTCTCTAATGGAATGCTGGAGAAAGGTCTTCATAGTGCTTATAATGATACAAGATGTATAATCGTAGGCCAGAACAACAAATAATAAAACCCTTTCTAACAGACTAAAACAATACATCAAACAGTGTATGCTTACAGTTTTTAAAATCCCAGGTTTTGCAGCAGTCCAGAACTTTTAACAACATCAGTATTGTGGCTTTCATAGGCTCCAGTGTAATTATGTTTAGTTTCAATTCATATGACCGCATGGTACATTATAGTTACCGCAAGTTGAGTCTTAAGCCGATTTTGGCACAGTGAACTGGTTGATGTGAATTCAAAAACACGTGTTCAGATTATGCCCAGACTTGGGTTGAGTAGCCAGGGCATGACAAATCATAATTTTGGCACATGTCAGAGGTTTCATGAGAATGGCTCAGCTTGCCAAAACTCAATTCTGAAAAAATCAATGCATGGTGACTTTATCCATTTAAAAAAACAGCCATTGGCCCATAAACAGCAGAACAGAGAAGCCGCTGAAGCGCTGTCACTATGGCAATGCAGCTACAGGAGAAGATGAGTTGGATGAGACACAGGTGGTGCCATCCTGACTTCTCTCATTAGCTACCCACACCCTTTGTGCTGACTGGATTAGATACCCAGAGCCTATCCTGAGCCTTTTGCCCATGGCTGAGGTAGGGATGGATGGATTTATTTCTGTCTATTTCTATCTATTTCTATTTCTGGTCTTTGTCAATTGCGCATGTCATAAGTCTGTTCTATCCCGTTTTCTGTAAGTAGATTTAAAAACCTACACCAAATAAATAAATCACATTTAAGTTGTATGTAGTTCCCTCCAAAATACACATTTTCATCCACTAAAATATGCATCTTGGTAAGCATTTTCTGAGTTGAGAACTGCATTGCAAAATTCGAAGTGTCCAATCTGAGGGGTAACTGCATTGCGATCCAATTAACCCAAGAAGTCCAAATTAGGCCGATTCACTTGAAAATGAAGACCAAACAAAGTTCTCTAGCAGCCCTAGGCTGAGGGTGGCTTTCACCCATTTTCCTTTAATACCAAACAGTCCTTTCTGTGTAGCTACAGATGTCTGGAATTATTCAGAAGGAGTAAGGCTGCTGCCTTATCAGTTAGGCTTTTTGAAATGTTGAAGAATTGAGATACGAGAAGAAGAGATGCACAACTACACACCATCTTGGATGGTGTCACTGGCACACTGCAGTTGTGAACAGAGCCTTTGAGGAGCCGGAGTGCAACAAAAGCAGGTATAGAGGGTCGGCCCAAGAAGCCCTATGAGGGTAGAAATGTGAATCTGCAGTCTGTGGCATCCTGCTGGGTTGAACACATCAAGGAGGAAGCAACAGCTCCCCCCTCCCCATTTCTCTGGTAGGAAGAAAAAGTAAACTATAACTAAGTGGCAGGAGGAATTACCTTCCCCCCAAATGCTTAGTCACTGGAATCCTTTTCTGGAAGGGCTTTCCACTCTGGTGGGGTGCTGGAGTGTACTGAGCCCTTACTATTGGAAGCCTTCCTCTCCCTTCCTAACATTCTCCATATACTGTCCATCTGTTTACAATACTTTCCCCACAAACAGGAAGGGCCAGTTTTCTTTAAAAAAAAAACTTAGACATCAACTTCTGTGACAAGATTTGTTTTTATACGGTGAACCCATAAAGATGCAAAATAGAAATTGTCTTGAGCCTAGAACTAGATAAGCCTTGTTCTAGTGTGACTTGTTTTCTTATCCGCATTATCTTTATATCTATGTATATGCCTGTACATATTGATTGCATGGAGCATCCTCAAGTATTTACATCACAATGTCCCTGGGCTGCTGAGACTTGTGCTCCCTCTTAGGTGCCCCTGGGGATGCCTTCAAATTTGGAGGATTCTGATGTATCGTTAGGGATTTTAGCAAACTTCATATCAAACATCGATGGCAACACCTCAAGAGTATGGAAACTGGAGGAATTAAGTCAAAAGCTGCAAGCTTTGGATGATGACAAGAATATTGGGGTCTGTGGACACCTGTTAGATCACTATTGACTCATGAAACCGTTGTCAGTGAAACTGGATACACAACATATGGTGCCAAAAGAAGCCAATGGCTTGGGTCCAAGTTATATGTTACAGAGATATGACAACTTTTAGTTAAAACACAAACACACACATGATGCAACACTACTGAATTAGCATTTTCCAACTTACATTCTGCTTCATTAGCTACCACTTATTGTGTGTGTCCGTATGTGTGCGTGTGTGGTGGGTGGGATAGATAAACATTAACATGATTATGCAATGTCAAATGCTTTTTCCAAAACACATTACTGGGGCGATGTGCGTCTGTAGCACCATAACACATTTTCCGATAACATGTACTGCAGAGAGGGAGAAAAGCTAAGGGGCAGGTTGGTTATCTGGCTCCAGTAGACATTTTCATGGAGCTATGCATGGTCTGAAGTAGATGAGATACATCTGTCACAGAGATGCAGAACATCTGGCCCATGAGCCAAATCCAGCTTGCAGAGGTTCTGCATCCAGCCCATGGAGCCTCCAGGGGAGAAGCCTTGGCCTCCAGGTCCTGCCCCCTGGAGGAATTCCAACTGTTATCTCCTATCTGAGGGCCTGGTGGTGGTGGGCTGCTTCATCCATCCCCCTACCCTAAAACACTCTTGATCTATAGCTTGTAGCTACAGGCCCTGCTAGGCTCACGCCTTTCACACTTCCCATAAGGCAGAAGTCCTTTTAACCTTTTAACATGGTCTCAGCTAGAGATTAAATGGGGGCAACCATTTGCTATATTGGGAAAGTCCTCGGAACTTTTCTCCTTTTGCTTTTTGTTAATGCTCCTGTTTGACCATGTGATTTACCCTACCATGTTTCTAGGCTCCTCAAGTGATTCCTTTTGTCCTTTCAACAAAGAGAATCTCAGAGTGGGATGTCAGGAAGCTGAATTCTTTACACATCCCTCCCAGTCTAGACAAATAAATAATACCTCTTGGATTTCTTGCCCATGGCTTTGGTGCTATCCAGGCAGCTGTCTGAAAGGATCAGCTTTTCCTTCCATCACGGGTATTTCCTCAAGTGGCTTCTGGCTCCAATCCACATGCTCGCTTCAGTAGGGTTGGGAGGGCCAATAAGATCAATCCTTCCTGACAGCATGCCTGTCACATGACCAAACCCACCTCCTCAAGAGCCAATATGGCAATACTGAGTGCCTCTCACCTCAGGTCACAGTTCTTGGGGGCCTGGCTCAGCAGAGGAATGGGGCTAAAAGTATCTCATTGGGGGGATGCTGGGAGTTGTAGTCCAACACATTTGGAGGGCACCAGGTTAGGGAAAGCTGTCTTAGGAAGAAATTATGTTTCTTGCCAGTCCATACAAACCCCACAAATGGATTCATGGATCACGAAGACTAAAGAATCTTGGACCTGTTTTCGTATTGGTCATCCAGATGCACAAGCTTCATCTGAAGGGGCTTTCTTCTCAATGCCTGCATGAGGTTGGGCACAAAGGACCCTGTTCTTTCAAGCACCTGGTCAACTCATTTCCAAACCTAACCCCCCCTTTTTAAAGATGTTGAACTATTTTAATGTCCTGGGGTGGGGGGGAGGGAAAGAGTGTGCAAAATCCTCTTGTTTTAGAGAGGAATTATGCCAGTGGAACTACTTTTATGGTGGTGGTGGTGGTGGTGGTGATAGGGAAATAGCAGTAGCAATTCCTGTGCCATCAATTAAGGGCAGATTTAGAGGCAGGCAACTGAGGTGACTGGTTCAGCTACTGGGCTTGTGGGGGGGGGTGTTGCCTGGCATGGGCTATCTATTCAACTACCCACTTGGCAGCTGGAACAAATTGTATAAACAATTCATATGGCATGAATAAAGACAGATTTACAGATTCTAGCGTGCAAATGTATCATCTTATGTGACAAGGGTAAATCAGGCATGCAACTTGTGCATCCAAATCTTGAAATGGGCTACAAATGAAATAAAAGCATTCAAAAGTCGAACATATTTTGGGGGAGGGGGAGGTCACAAAAGACTCCTTGCCTGGGGCACTGTTTCTTGTTGGACTGGCCTGCCATGAAATCTGACTTCAAAGGTTATCAGGTCTTGACCTAGAAGCCCTGAGAGCTCCAGTGTAAGAAAAGCAAAATGCAGCATAGAATCATAGGCCCTTTCTACACTTACAGGTATAGTGGGAGGGAGGGGGGAGATCCCGGACGTACCTGCTTCCGGCATCATCCTCTTTCCAAATGGAAGTGCGCATCCCGGCTTCCTCCCAGGACATCACACTGTCACATCCACCATTTTTTAAAAGGATCTGGAGAACGCACTTGCGCTCCATCGAAAAAGGTAAGTAAAAAAACCCTGCTGAAATCAGGCCTCCCACCCCCACCCCCCATCCCATAGATGGCAAAAATGCAGGCCCCTTCTCCCCTGATGGGCACAGAGCCATGCTGTGTGGCTCCGTGCCCATTTCTGGTGCTTGCTTACTCTCAAGTAAGCTGGCACCAGGTGGGATGGGCACCCACACCTCCCGCGGTCCATGGGCGACCCAGGGATGGTCCCGGGTAAAAAGGCCAGTGTAGAAATGGCCATAGAATCATAGAACGGTAGAGTTGGAAGAGGCCTATAAGGCCATCGAGTTCCACCTCTTGCTCAATGCAGGAATCCACCTTAAAGCATACCTGACAGACGGCTGTCTAGCTGTCTCTTGAATGCCTCTAGTGTGGGAGAACCCACGAGCTCCCTAGGTAATTAGTTCAATTATCGTACTGCTCTAACAGTCAAGAAGTTTTTCCTGATGGCCAATCAGAATCTGGCTTCCTATAACTTGAGCCCATTATTCTGTGTTCTGCACTCTGGGATGATCGAGAAGAGATCCTGGCCCTCCTCTGTGTGACAAACTTGCAAGTATTTGAAGAGTGCTATCATGTCTCCCTTCAATCTTCTCTTCTCCAGGCTAAATATGCCCAGTTCTTTCAGTCTCTCCTCATAAGGCTTTGTTTCTAGACCCTTGATCATCCTTGTTGCCCTCCTCTGAACCCCCTCCAGCTTGTCTGCATCCTTCTTAAAGTGTGGTGCCCAGAACTGGACGCAATACTCAAGATGAGGCATAACCAGTGCCAAATAGAGGGGAACCAGTACCTCGCACGATTTGGAAGCTATACTTCTATTAATGCAGCCCAAAATAGCATTTGCTTTTTTGCAGCCACATCACACTGTTGGCTCATATTCAGCTTGTGATCTACAACAATTCCAAGATCCTTCTCGCTTGTCGTATTGCTGAGCTAAGTATCCCCCGCCTTGTAACTGTGCATTTGGTTTCTTTTTCCTAGGTGTAGAACTTGGCATTTATCCCTATTAAATTTCATTCTGCTGTTTTTAGCCCAGCGCTCCAGCAGAGGTGCCTCCCATCCCAGTGGTTGCATGATGTCTACCTGTTCCTTTGTACTTGCTGCTGTGGGGCGAAACCAGAATGTTGCTTATTATAGCTGGCAGGAGAGAGGCAGAGAAGGGTGGTTGTGTGGGTCCTTTTAAGGCTCAGAGTGAGAGCCCCACTCTGTAGCATTCTGTCTCGCTGGCCTGGAGCAGTTGTAATCTGGGAAATTATTTTTCAAACCACCCAGACATATATTTATCTCTTTCCTTAAAGCTTACTTCCCGCTGTTAAACAAATGACTAAATTTGTATGCATTTGAAGGAATTACCTTATGCCAATGAACAATGCCTAACAATCACATTATGTGCAATTTGGAAAGTGCATTGTTCCATCTCAGCTTCAAGCAAACAGAGCACAGGCTCTCCTAGAACACCTGGTCTGGGCACATGAGGGCATGTCATTGGCTCATTTGGCAGGTATCATGAGAAGTTAGATCATCACATCTGCTAAAAAGCCTTTAGGGCCCTTTTTGTGGAGCAAAGAATTTTGCACTATCTATTCAGGTGCTCCAGTGATGCTCAGCCTCCCTCATAGCCTTATTATATGCAAAACATTTGGGACTTCCAAGAACAACCACTGTGCTTTGCTACAGCTGCTTTGCAAGTTACAAAATTCTTGCACAGAAACAAAATGAATTCTGTGATCTAAAATAAAGTAAGGAAATAGACAGGGTTGATTTGATTTAAATCAATATTTAAATTGCTTCTCTAAAGGACTCAGTTTTAATGATTTAAATCACAGTTTAAATCACTAATGAAGATTCTATTTAATCATCATTTTAGTAGTACATTATTGTTTAATATAATCTTAATACTTATTCAGAGATGTAAGTTTCATTAGAAGGTAGGCACACACTAAGCAATTATTCTGCATTGTTTTCAGATTAATTTTAATCAAAAATGGGGTGATAATTTGGTCATTTTAGTACTAAATCAGAATGAACTTGTGAAGTCATTCATGAGATGTTATTTTTGTCATGATGTGCCAGAATCACCACCACCAAACAGGCTTCTAAATTGTACTAATAAGATTGTTTATTCTTCTGGTTAGTTTTCTTCTTCAACAAATGACAACATTAACAAAACACACACATGGATTTTTGAATGGTTGAGTATTTCAGTTTTGACTGTGTCCAGACGACATGTTAAGCTGTGGTGGTTAAGCATTTTGAGCTAAATGTTATGGCTTAGTATGTCATGTGAACCATGACTTAGTGTTGTCGTGTGAACCATTCCTAACCATGGTGGCTATATAACCACGGTTTAAACACACTCACTAACCATTTGTTGCAAAAGGGTTAGTGGCCTAACTATGGCTTAGTGTGTTGTCTGACGAGACCCATAGTTTTAAGATGAAACTGTTGTTGTTTTTTGAAAAGTAAAGTAGGATGGGGATTTTATTTAATGCACCAACTTCAGAAGCCAGGACATACTATTTCAGAGCAAGGGAATACAGCATTTACGGTAGGGTGAGGAACCTCCTTTAGCCCAAGGATCAAATTCAATTTCCAAGAAGCTCTTGTGGGTCCAGTGGTGAGTGGAGCAAAGGGGGGTGGGCCCAAAGTACAAAGAAATAAAATATGCCAGCATATTTTAGCTTACAGCTCTTACTGCCAATAACTAAGCTTTAGGAAAGACATTTCAGCCTTTTAGAATGGGGAAAAAACTGCAGAAAAGCTAGAAAACCACCAAATGTTCAGGGGGAGGGGAAGGAAGACAGGGGAAGAGGGCACAACCAATTGGGAAACCCCAGAGGGTCCAGGAGAGCCAGATTTGGCCCCTCGGCCTGCAGTTCCCCACCCCTAATATACAGCAAGCAGAGAAGACCTTAACACAGTGGGGCATGCTATGTTGAGGAAGTAATCAAGAAGTGCTTGTGACCAAGAAGTGCTATGTGATCAAAAATTGTTGTGAGGAAGTGCTCTGAGGAAGTTCTCCTTGCTGTTGGAAAAGGGGTGTTACGAGGCAATGGAATTGTGAGGGAGGGTGCCAGAGACAAGGAGGAGGAAGAGGTGGAGGGACCAGTGCCTCCTCCTCCCCCCCTCTCCAGGATGCTCCCCTACCTGGTCCCCTCCAGATGCATTGGAGTACAACTAGGCTGACCATATGAAAAGGAGGACAGGGCTCATGTAACTTTAACAGTTGTAGAGAAAAGGGAATTTCAGCCAGTGTCATTTGTATGCAATTAGTTCCTGGTGAAATTCCCTTTTCATCACAACAGTTAAAGTTGCAGGGGCCCTGCCTTCATTTGTATATGGTCACTCTAGTATAGTGCATGCAACTTTAACTGTTGTGATGAAGAGGGAATTTCACCAGGAACTAATTGCATACAAATGACACTGGCTGAAATTCCCTTTTCTCTACAACTGTTAAAGTTACATGAGCCCTGTCCTCCTTTTCATATGGTCAGCCTAAGTACAACTCCCAGACCACTTCTCTCCTGTTTGTTTGTTTATTATACATGTATTTATTCGATGTACTATTTAGCATTTGCAGTCTGTTAGTGAAGGATCCAGTGCATGGCTCTCCTGAGTCATTGGAACACAAAGGAAACAGAGCAGCAAAACAAGAACATGGATGGTTTGCTGCCTTCCTGCTGCTTTTCACCATTTGAGCTGTGTTGCTGGGCTGGATAATGTGTTAAGGGGACAACACCTCTCTCTCTCTCTCTCTCTCTCTCTCTCTGATAGGCTTGAAGAGCAAATGGACTGTGTCGTGTGTTGTCTCAGCTTTGCCCCCCCGGCCCTGTGCCGGCCTGAAGTAATTGCATTCTGCCCCACTCCCCGCTGTGTGTCCCTGACAGTTGAGCCAGGGTCAGGGCCGTCCACAAGGACTTGAGTAACATGAAGCTTAAGGATGCAGAGGGCAGAGACAAGCGTGATGAACAGCATTCTACGGAGGACACGGACCTTTCACTCAGGCTATTTAAAACAAGAAGGGTCAAAGCTTTTGAAAGCAGGAGAAATGCATTAGGGAGCACCGTTGAACTGCAGAGGATACCACAAAATAACAACCTGAGCATTTTTGATGACAATGAAAATTAATCTAGGTCTACAAGCTTACTCAAACCAATGCACTGCCTGTTTAAAAACAGTTTGGAAACTTCAGCTGGTTTAAAATGCCACCTCACACTTATTAACTGGTGCTAGTCACAAGGTCACTATTACTCCTCTATCAATTTTTACTGGTTGTCTATTTATGTACCCAATGGAAGGTGCTGGCATTGCCCTTCGAAGCCCCAAATGATTTGGGCCTAGGGGACCTCAGAGAGCACCTCCTCTTATGTGAAGATATTCAGTTAACTTTATTCCACAGACAAAAAGGCTCTGATTGGCCACCTTCGCTGTCAAAGGTGAGGCTAGCATCTGCTGGGAACAGGGCATTTTTGGTTGTGGCTCCCCAGCTGCATAATGCTCTCTCCCCTATCAGGTCCATCCATGGGGAGACTCTCTTCTAGCTGTCATAATACAGGTAACGTTTCATTATGGCTTTGGGGAGAACAACTCCACCTTTTAAAACTGCTATGCTTATGTATATATAACAAATACTGCTTTAGGTTTATTTTATTTTATTCTTTTAATGGTGCACATTCAATTACTTTGGAAATAATGAAGCATTACAATTTTAAACCATCTTGTGGACCTTGGTATGGAGATGCTGGGGACCAGACAGGCACTCTCCCATTCAGGGATAACCAGGCCTGGCATCAAGGATACATTTCTTCTTGGGTGATAAGTTTTCCACTGTATCTTGTCTATCACTTCTATTTTTACATTGCTTTGTGTGGGCAGCATAGCTCTGAGAAGTGGCTTTAAAACACTTGAAATGAATAAATACATACGGATAGATAGATCACCATGTGCAGCAATCCTGCCTGCATACACCTTAAAGCTGTAAGTAGGGAGAATCAGATCAGAATTGGATTATTCATCACTGGCCCCCTCTTTCTGCTCCTCCCTCTCACATCAAGTGCATTGGGCTTCAAGCACTGCTCTTCCCAGTTCTACCACAAGAGGGAAGCACATGATAGCGAAGAGGGGAACAAATTGACCATGTTTAAGGGGAGTGATGGCTATTTTTTCCAGCCTGCGTAAAAACTACTGGAGATTTTGGGGGTGATAATGCTCATGACCCTGTAATTCTGACAAAAGCCAATGCTAGGTCAAGAAAAAGCAGCAAACATGTAAGGCTACCCGACTTGCCCCAGAGACCCTGTGCTATCCAGTATTCTTGTGGAATTTGCCTGTTTCTTATAGTTCACACATGTATGTACATCACTTGATCATGAAATACAGGCTGATTTGCAGCTGAATGTGTGAACTGACTCAATTACAAAGTATTGCACAGGAGGTGACATAAATGTTCTGTCCACATTGTTTAACCTGTGGCGAATAATTCAGAAACACAAGTCACCATCTGATCAAATGATGATCATGCACGTGTGAATCAGACCTTGGGTAAAATCAGAAAATGGCATAAGAAAATGGCAGATGCCCTTCCAGCATCTTTGGAAACACCACCAACACCTATCAATCAGGGATTGTGTGACAGTGATGCCCACATGTCGCCTACACATGGAGGGATCCAATTTATTCATGATGATGACAAATGCAAGTCCCCAGCACACAACCCAATCTTCTTTTGGTGTGTCTGGGGTGTTCTGCCAGTGCTGGTGGCGCATTTTGCATTCCACCAGTGGATCAGGGGCTCTGTCAATTCCTATGGCCCTTCAGCCAGTGTAACTCAAGTATAGGACTGATCTGTTAGTTGTATTTTTTTCCTTAAAAAGCCTTGATGTAGTCCTTCCTTCCAATTCCAATCAAGCAAAACTATTGGGGTGTCTATACGCGGCTGCATTGATATCTGATTCCCTCAAAAACCTGCACCATCACTGCTGCGAGATAGAAATGATAAAGTTAGAAGGCAGGAGGGAGCATGGGCTATCCAGACAGAAAAACTGCAGTGCTAGCAGCCATTCGGCTTGTCAAGCCTACCCCCTGCTCTACATTCCTGTGCTTACCCGATCCGCCCAGAGCTACACCCGCTTGCACCTGAACTGAGGCCACCATTGACACATGAAGTGACAATGGGCATGTCTACACCATCCATTTATCCTGGGTAAGCTTGAGGTCGTCCCTGTGCGTCCAAATGACGTATAGGGGATCCCAGGGTCAACTGGGGACGACCATTCACTTTCTCCAGGATAAAATGGACTACTTTTATCCTGTTATTTCCCATGGTCCCGGGACAACCCTGAGGACTGCAGGTGGTGTGGCATGGGCTCCCGGGTCCTCCCTCTTCCCTGTGAGTAGCGGGGCTCTTTAAATGGGCACAGAGCTGCACAGGATGACTCCATGCCCATTGGGGGGGAGTAATTTCAACATCCTTGGGATGGCTGCCAGTGCTTATGTTTTAAGTTTTTTTTTTTTTTGCTTTTATGGAGGATTGGGGCTGCACAATTGCACGACTGGCTCCTCCTTCCAAACACACACACACACACACACACACACACTGCCACTGGACATCCCTATTTCCTTCTGGGACTTCATGCTGGCGTTTGGACGCTGGGGGAGGATCCCGGAAGCCGGAAAACCCGAGATCCTCCCCCCCATCCTGGAAGGCTCTTAGATGTAGATGAGCCCAATGTGGTCACTTCGAAGCAAAGGGAAAAGTCGTGGTAAATTAACACTTTCAAAGAGTGCAGTTTCAAGGGGAAAAGTGTGCTGTGGCCGCAAGTTGGTGGTTGCATCACTGCGTAGCCACGAAGGGGTAAACAGGGTACATGGAAAGACCCCAAATTAGAACCTATTTCTAGCTCCCAATCACAGCTAGAGCTCTTTCTACAAAACCAACCAAAATGATCTTTTAAACATAAATTGGCTAATATATTACAATCTTCATACAGATACATTACTTTGTCTAAACTAAATGCAGGATACAAGAAAGACATATATGAACAAAACTGAATTGATCAAGAGAAATGTTCACATATTCAAATTTGATGGGACCCTCTGTCTAGGTTCCTTGCCTCACAGTCTCCCTCATCTTCCAAATATTGCTATATCCCAAGGATAAACTATGCCTGTGATTTAATGAATCCAGCAGCCAGTTCTGTGCCTGCAGTGCAACAAGCTACTGAGAAGGGGTTGGAGACCAGGAGAATGGGGTGCTGGAAACAGGGAGGCCACTGTGGAGACGTGGGAAGGGCAGTGAGGGTCAGGGTCGATACCAGCCTTCCCCACCCAGGTGCCCTCTAGATCTGGAGGGTGCCAGGTTGGGGAAAGCTGGTCTATACATAAAGAAACACTTTCAAGGCAAGAAGAGCATCTTGGAAGTTTGTTCAGGACAGCACATTTTTATCCAGTCTTTCATCCACACAGATCAGGCTGGTGTACTGTCCACTGGATTAGCACCATTTTATCCCCACAACAGTTCAGTGAAGTAGGTTAGAATGAAAGATAGTGCCTTTGCCCAAGGAGGCCACTCAGTGGGCTTCATGCCTGACTGGGATTCGAACCCAAGTTATCTTTCCCTTTCATTTATGTATATTCAACTATGAGTCTTCTCCTCACAGCAGCTTAGAAGTTGAAGCCCCTACATGAATGTCTGGGGGAATGGCTAAAACATAGCTGCTATGGTGATTCAATAACATGTGAAACAAATCCTTCCTAATACTTGTCTCCAAGCTCCAGTTCAGCTGGTCTCACTTCCCTCTGCACAATTCTCAGGCTGAGCACAGGGTCAACTCAAGACCCTCTGTAGTGGCCCAGAGTGGATCTTACTTTGACCCCTGAGGTCAAAGGTGGAAAGGTACAGAGAGGTCATAGTGTGGTGATTGCAACTATTCCTTGGCAACCTGAATGGCTAAATCATAGGCCAATATGGAGCAGCTCATCATGGATCACCGTCACTTATGCTAGGCAAATGTCTATAAATGAAAAACAAGCAGGAAGATAACAGGCTTCGCCTTTGATTTTGATTGCCTGAAATCAATAATAGAACACACCTTAATAGGTCTGAGATATAGTCGCCTATTTGCAGGAGATTTCAGCATGGATTTGGTGTGAAGCGAGCAGTGCTCAAAACAGACTCCGCTGCTTTTATCCTCCATGAAAACATAGCTGCTTGGATGCTGTATAACCTTGGATGTATTGTTTCCTTCTCCCTGCTCCTGATTCTCAGCAATTCAATAACGACACAGTGGAGAGTTCAAGAGAGGAACGTGTCTCTTTCTCCCACCCTACCCCATTCTTTTTTGTGAGCTGGGCATATGTCAGACCTTGGGCAGCTCTCTCAGCTTCTGGTGATGCAAAGCAAGGGGAGCGCTAAGGCCTAGGAAATTAAAGTATCCATTCCACAGCCCTGAATCAAAAGAGAATGGCTGGTACTGGTGGGGATGAGCCACAAAGCTGGGAGATCCTGCTCAGAGATATGTCTGCATTTCATCAGTGTTCCTCCCTGGGGTCTAGCAGCAGCTTTGGAGTGGCCTTTAGAGGGGGGAAATGGTGTGCCGGGAAAGGACACATGCTCCCCACAGCACTGATGCCCCAAACAACTTCTGCAGCTGTTTTAATGTAAAAACAAAAACATTGACCTTGTTCAGATGGCATGCTAAGCCATGGTGGTTAAGCATTTTGAGCTAAACCTTATGGCTTAGCATGTTGTGTGAACCATGACTTAGCATGTCATGTGAACCATTCCTAACCATGGTGGCTACATAACCATAGTTTAAACATGCTCACTAGCCATTTACTGCAAAAGGGTTAGTGGCCTAACCATGGCTCAGCCTGTTGTCTGAACAGGCCCACTGGGTGATTCAATCATAGATCTCGTGCATCACATGTCATCCAAGCCTGAAACGCCAACACTGGTTTGGATTCCAGAGTGATTTGTCCAGGGCAGGAGAAGAACTGAGGTTGAATTCAAGCCTTGCTCCTCTTCCAGTTTTCTAGGAATGGAGGTTGAAATCATTCCACAGATAACAACACACAGCGTTATTTCATTCTGATGCATTCTATGGCCAGCCCCTGCTTCTTCCAGGAGGAGGCACTTTTGTTGAGAAAAGGAATGTGGACATGGAGGCTTCAGAATGGAGACCTTCCTTGCTCCAGATCATACTGGAATTTATATTGTGAAAACTGGGCAAATCTTGTAGCACTCACCATCAGCATCTCACTGGTCAGGGAATTTACAAGGTCTGAGACGGATGAGCGAGGCTCTGTTTTGTGGTCAAGCTCCTCGTGTTGCATCTGGCCCGGCACAGGAGCCGTGTTCACCACTTTGCCACCAGCGGGTAACCTGGCAGGGAGAGAGCAGGAAATTATGCATATGCTTTCAATATAATAGATAGTATTTGAGTCAGGGAGAAAACACACACATTGCGCCGGGTCCACTGGAGAATAGAGGGCCTCATGCGGGCCTCCAAGAACCATTTGTGCAGCTTTCCCGGTCACTAAAGCTACTTTGATAAAGATTGCTGCCAGGCCACAGCAATTCTCTTGGGAAACAAAATGTGCAGGGGGTGGCATGCCTTGTTTCCCAGCAAAATTGTGCTCCCACGGCCCACCCAACAGCTGTTTGGCAAGCTGTCAGGAGTGCAATTCTGTTGGGAAACGAGGTGCTTGTTTCCCAAAAGATTGGGGTTTTTTTTCCTCTGCAGAAGGGGGCTCCTCACAGTTTTATTTGTGTGGGGGCTAAGGGAAGCTCCATTCTGCTTCCCACACCTCAGGAGGGCTCCCCTGACAAGAGCCCCCTGGACTTGCACCTCCTCATCCTCACCATTGCAACCTGCTTGTTCACATGCCCCTCGCTCTGGCCCTGGAGGTGAGTAGTAGATGCCATTGCCTTCTTCCTCACACTCTCTCTGCTTGTTAAGCAGCAAGAGGCAGCGATTCGGAGAAAGAGGAGGAGGAGGAGGAGCAATAGCAGCTGGGGACAATGGGCTCCATCACACATACTTTCCCCCCCTGGCATACACCCCCGATTTTGACCTCTGTTTCATTAGCGCAGCAAGCGCTGGTCCCTTTCACAATTGCTGTTGTTGTTTGCTCTCCTGCTATTGCGCCCATCCCACCTGCCTCTTCTCTTTCCCCCACCAGTTCATTGGTTCTTGTCGGGTGAAGGACATTGTTGCCTCCCCCTCCCCGCTCTGGTCTTGTTGTCTAGGGTTTTACCGATTCAGTGTTTAATTGGCTGGGTGCCATTTCCGTGGGCAACGAGGGTGGGGTTGGCGCAACAAAAACCCATTTGACCAGCTCAGTACAAGTCGGTTAATTTGACCGGCAGACTCAGCAAGCTGGAGCAGAACTGCCCGCGCCCTCCTCTTTCATCAGCAGGACCGCCCCCAACAAAAGCATCATAGGGCGAGGATGGCAATACATGGGACAGGAAGGTACTTTTAGAAAATAAATCGCACTTTCCCTGCCTTAGAAAAAGACGGAAAATGGAGGGAAGAGGCGAGGTGACTGCAGGACAGGCACGACATCATGTGAGTATCGCGTTCCAAAATGTCAAACCAGGCACGTAGAGAGTGAGATAAAACTCTGGTGTGATGGAGCTCAATGACTGTGAGAAGATAGACTCACTGAGGGAGGAGGGAGCCCATTCCAAGGACTCTCAAAAATCTAGTTGGCCCTTCTGCTGGTAAACAAGGCATGTACTCCCTGTACGTTTTGTTTCCCAGAAGAATCAGTGCAGACACTTCTGCTGGCAAAGGAGGGTGGCCCCTGGAGGGTTCCAGGGAGGCCAATGCAACCCCCAACTCTCTGAAGTTGCCCACCCTTGCGCTAGTACTACAAGGCCATTTTGTTAATGGCCACCTCCTATGATAATCTGATCCCCCACTGACAACCTACCCTTGTGGGTTCCAAACCCAGCTTGACTCACTCTTGCTCCAGCATTTCTTGTGCTTTTTTTGGACTCAGCAATCATCCTTTCCTCTGACTCTTCTCTTTCCTCTCCCTGTGCTCTATTGAAATATAGATTGTAAATCCCTTCAGAGCAGGGGCCTATCTTCTTGTTATGTTGTACAATACCTGCTCTGGTGTCATGATTATCATGCCCCCTTCCATTTGGATGGGTCCCACCCCTACATACGACAGGAGTGATTTGATACTATCTACATCAGGGGTTGGCAACTTGTGGCCTTCCAGATGTTTTGGTCTACGACTCCCATAATTCCTCAGTAATTGCTAGGGTGGATGGGAGTTGTAGGCCAAAACCTCTGGAGGGCCACAATTTGCAACATGATATGCCAATTTTCTCCTGGTTTGGGCCTAAGAAACACATGGGACTGGAGCTAGATAGGGAAGGCTGAAGCTTCATGGGCTGTAAGACTGGTTCTGTTGCTGGTGCTTCCTGAAAACTCCCTTTCTTCCTTCCTGTCCAAGTCATTAACCTTCTCCAAATACAAACATTCCCTCTCCCAAGGAAACCGCCTTTGTTTGCTTTCCTTTGACAGGCAATTTCTGAGATGACGTATGTCCAGATGGTTTTGCTGCCAGCTTCAGTGTGCTCAGAGCACCTGGGGAACTTAAACGTTGGGGGATAAAAGGGATGTCTCATGACGTCCCAGCAGAGTGAAATTGTCTGGGCAGATTGTCTACGTATGGCCAGGTCTGCGGTCCTGTTAAGTAACTCCATAGATGCCCATATTTTATCAGACATACCTGGGCAATACTATATAGGCTTATTATCAGTTGATCATGCCCCCACAGCGCCACATCATCTCAGCAGCTTTCAGGTTACATCAGTTTACCACGCAGAGGGAAATTGCGAAGTGATAGCCCCTCTAGAAATCCCTTTCATTCACTGGCTTATTTTGTGTCCCCACAGCAGCATGGCTCTGGATTACCAATCAAGCCAAGGAAGCAATAATCTATTGCACGCACACGCACACAAACTTGCCTTCTTCAAGAACAAACCATTCCATCCTTAACTCCATGGCTACACTTACCCCATACATCAAGCACACCCAGTTTTAATAGCACCAATACAACCTAATCTGATGGTCTCCCTCCCTCTGGAGTTCTTTTTAAAAAAAATCTATTAGAAAAGGTCTTACAATTCCACCAGAAGATCCAAGCACGATGTATGCTTTTTCAGTGGTTTCTCATGACAAAGATCTGCTTGTGATAGGACACTTGCAAGAGTGTGGAATACTGGCGTAGTGGTGCCATGGTTTGCAGAGATTCAGCACTGGGTACTTTTTGATTAGCAGGGATAGGAATGTCATCTTCCACATTCCTCAGACTTCCCTGCTCCCTCTGAGTTCAGCTGCAATCCTCACTGTAACTGAGGGCAAATGAAACTTTCCTAGCAACAATATATTCTTCCCTGTTGTGATGTGACGTATTGTGGGGGTGGCTTGATCTTGAATGGGAAATTAAGATCCATTGGCTGTATAAAAGATCTGCTAGAATTGGTTTGTCAATTTGGCTCAACATAGTTGCCTCTCCTTGGAGGTGTGGCTATGGGGACTGTAATGAGGAGCACCTGCACTTCAAAATATACCACCAGAGATGTGGAATTCACCATTCATGTGGAATCCCAAACTAGCTAGGGTGGGCATATTGCTCCACCTGGCATAAGGAGGTGGACACGCTCAGGAAGTCAGGAGAAAGAAGTGAGCCGGGAGGAATAGAGAGGAGCTGGCAGGAAGCAGAATGCTAGAAAGGGCACATATAGGAGAAGAGACGTAAACTTGCTTGTTGTCTGCAGAAATATTATGGCAATGGTCACACAAGGAGACAGCTGGTCACATTTATAGATTGACAGACACACAACACCTACATAGAAAGACCTACACACTGATCCACAAAGATATACAACACCTGCCAGGATGGGTTCAAGCAAAACGTATTCGGTATTTTGGTAGATAAACCTGCCCCACCTTCACGTTACATGGACTAAGTGCAACAGTCATGGCAAGCTGGAGAATGTGCTCCTCTCCAGATCCGCTCATATTTGTCTACATGGGGAAGATGCTGAGCCCAGAAACACCAAGATAATGTACTTTGTTTTGAGTGTGAAATTCAACATGGGGTTGGGATTGGACTGTGGTGCATGTATCTGTTATTTGGCTCAGAAACCTCCTCTTTGGGTGACATCTGTGGCAGAGCCATGACCATCATATTGACCCTGTTTAGATGACACCCTAAGTCATGATGGTTAAGCATTGTGAACTAAACATTATGGCTTAGTGTGTCATGTGAACCATGACTTAGTGGGTCTGTTCAGTTGACACGCTAAGCCATCATTAGGCCGCTAACCCTTTTGCAGCAAATGGTTAGTGAGCATGTTTAAACGGTGGTTATGTAGCCACCATGGTTAGGAATGGTTCCCATTACACTCTAAACTATAATGTTTAGCTCAGAATGCTTAACCACCATGGCTTAGTGTGTTGTCTGAACAGGGTCAGCGTGTTGCGTGAACCATTCCTAACCATGGTGGCTACATAACCATGGTTTAAACACATTCCTAGCCTTGTTGGCTACATAACCATAGTTTAAACATGTTCAATAACCATTTGCTGCAAAAGAGTTAGAGGCCTAACCATTGCTTAGTGTGTTGTCTGAATAGGCCTAATGAGAAATGGTTCATATGCATATTCTTCCTCCTCAAAGGCATTACCTCCAGCCCCTACTACAGGAAGGAACAGGATATTAAGGAAAGAATCTCTACTGCAGGTTGCTAGAGGTATGGTAAGCATATTCATATATGGGTTAGGGAGAGTGTGTGTTGGGTTTGAAAGTTTCAGACCAAGGCTCATACCCCCACTTAGCCATAAAGCTTGGGAGGTGAGGGTGTAGGTGGTGGAGTTCATATCTAACCTACCTGAGAAGCTATTGCATGGGACAAACAGGAAATCGCTTTACAGATTGCCAAGTGCGGTAGAGAGAATAGATAATTAAAATTACTACAAAGAAGGATTGATGGGTGCACACAGGAGGCCTTGATGTGTTATGTTGAACATGTGGCAGAAAGGAGCAGGTTTCTGTGTGTGGTCTCCACTCCCACAAGGTTCCCAATTATGAGGAGAGAATTGTCTGATGTAGCTTCTTTGGAGACAGCCAAATGACCATGTGAAGGTAAGGAGCAGGATACAGCATGTGCAGTTTCTCTACTTCCCCCTCCACCCCATGTATCAGTGTAACATGTAAAAAGGACTAACAGGTTTCACACATTAATTTTTTTTTAAAACAACAACAACCTGCAGGCCGGCATCGGGGTGGAAGGCTCTGCCTCCGACCAACATGCATTCATTTGGAGGTTTGGAAAGACACAGGAAGTTGACTCGTACCAGGTCAGACCATTTGCCCATTTCAGTCTGGCAGTGGCTTTTTGGGGATGTGGGAAAAAGCCATTCCCATCACTTGCCTCTTGATTCTTTTAACTGGAGTTGCCATGGGCTGAACCTGGTACCTCTTGCATGCAAAATATGCGCTCTACCACAGAGCTATGCTCCTGGCCATGACTGCACACGCAGAGGGCTCTTTCCACATGCAGGGATTCCTAATGTGCAGAGAAGAGCCCTCCAAGATAAGACAGAAGTTTCCAACCAGCCCCTGGTGGGCAAAGTGCCAGGCTTAAGTCTCCGTCAAATGGACCTCCTCACTCACTGACGTTTTCTACAGGATGTGTGAAAAAAGCCTAAGAAACACACACAGACAAATTGTTCAGAGGTAGATGAATAATAATAATATACCAAGGTGGAGAAAGCCCAAAGACATGTCACAAAGAGTCAGATGCTCTTTTAACCACAAAAGAGACAGACCAGCATGTGCCAATCAATGGATGCAATGGCTCATCATATGCACATCTCCTGGCATGCTGACATGCACACACAACATACACATACACATACACACACACACACACACACACACACACACACACACACACAGATCCAGGCATCCTGATACCCACTGAGATATAGAGCAATAGACATAGAGACAGATCAACATACACAGATAGTGTCAAGCTCATGAAACAGATGCACGGAGATAGACCAAGAAACACACACTCAAGTAGTGGGAAGGTTACACTCGGAGGCAGACTGAAACATGCAAAAATCCAGCATACAGACTGGCACATGTGTGCATAGACTGAAATAGCTGAAGACCCACCCACCCCGAAAACAACTCAGGTTAAAAATAATGTGTGTGTGTGTGTGTGTGTGTGTATGAGAGAGAGAGAGAGAGAGAGAGAGAGAGAGAGAGAGAGAAAGAGAGAGAGAGAGAGATTGACTGTCAGAAGTTATGACAAATCCAGTTATTTTTGCAGTTATTTTTGCAAAGCTGTCTGGGAGTTGATGACTACTGCACAAGTCACAGGACAGGCAAAGAGAGAGGAAGAGAGAAGGCGAGGGAGAGGGAGAGGGAGAGAGAGAGAGATACTAAAAAGGAAGAGTCTTTTATCACAGGGTCTGCAGGCTGCCTCCTGATGGAACGAAACAGGGTGGAGGAAAAAGTGTGGAAGAAAAGAGATGCACACATACACACTCACACACAGATTAATCAGGAAGAAGCAACCACCACACCCACAGGACAAGGCACTGGACTGGAGCTGCCAAGGCTTACAGTGAGAGAAAGGTCAGGCAGCAACAGTAACAGCAAGGCTAGAAGGAAGAAGAGAAAGTGCAAGGAAGAGGAGGAGGAGGAGGTATTACATCGGGGTACATTGGGGATGGGAGAACATCACCTGATCACTGCAAACAAGAATGCTGGGGAGAGGAGAAACTGAGGTAAAAGGGAGTTGAATGCAACCAGAACCAACCAACGCCCTCCCCACCCAGCAAGCATCCCAAAGACTGCATCACAAGCCCTTTGCAACCACTTCACAACCATCAACATTCCATAGGGCAGGCAGACAGGGACATGTGGACAAGAGGGGAGAGGAGGTAGGAGGTGAGGGAGCACTATGGCGAAGGTGCAGAGGAAGCAGGGGAGGAATTGACTGCAGGTGAAGGAACAAGTAGAGACATGCTTCCATCAGGAGGTGGGAAGGGGAATAGCTTGAGAGATGTAAGGCTTGAGACTGGTGTCCAGTTCAGACATTACGGAGGCAGGGTCTAGTTGCCATGTCCCCAGCAGTTTCATCCCAAGTGGCTTCAGTAATGTATTAAGTTCTGATCACACCACTTGTTCCAATATTATCTGCACCTGGAGAGGGTGGAGAGGAGCATTGCAGGAGAAAGAAGTGATGGGGATGGACACAGACTTGGGCTCTTTCCACACCATAGGGATGGAGAGGGTGGGAAGCGGGCAAACCTGGATGTAGCCATGTCTGGGTTCGGGGCGCTGAAGCTGCACCACAATGCGACGGCCCAGGCTGTCGCAACTCATGTCCGCCTTTTGTTTTTGTAATGGAGAAGAGCGCAGGAGCGCTCCTGCGCAACAGGTTAGTTCTTTTTAAAAAAGAAATCCACATGCGATCGCGCCCCCTCCCCCCGCCATCCTGGGGATGGCGAAATCGGGTCCACCCCTCCTGATGGCCTCGGAGCCGCACAGTGGGGCTCCGTGGCCATTGGTACAGCTGTACTTACTTGCGAGTAAGTGTGGCTGTGCCCGGGATGGGCAGCCACACCAGCTGCCCATCTCGCTGCCCTCCTGGGAGCAGGGAACGAACCGGGATAATAGCGTTCCCTGAACTCCTGGGTAAATGGAGGGCTGGCCCCTGCCTGCTTGCGGGATGCTCTGTGCAACATGTGGACTCTCCGCGAGCAGGTAGGGGCAGCCCCAGGAAAAATGGCTGGTGCAGAAAGGGCCTTGGATAGCTTTAAAAGGGGATTAGACAGTTTCATGGAGAATAAGGCTATCGATAGCTACTAGGGGTGTGTGCTCCGCCCTGAAAATCTGAAGCTCTGACACAGCTCAGAGTTTTCAGAGCAGAAAGTGACAGTTTTAAAATCGTCGATTACCCATTGGAGCGGAGATGCGCCTCATTGGAGCTCCGTTCTGTTTTCAGATAACCACTCTATGATAGTCTATGGGAATTAACAAAAATGCTTACCTCTCCATATAAAGATATAAAGATGAAACTTGGCACTGTGATAGCTCTTAAGTAGGCTTTAGCTATGCCAAGTTTGAAGCAGACCCATTCATCCTCTGATTTTTAGGATTTTAAAAAAGTTTGACAGCTGTCAAAGTTTGGCAGTGTCAACCGCTTCATTATAGCCTATGGAAATTAACAAAAATTCTAATGGGGTTAAATGGTTGGGTGGTCTTCCTATGAGAACACCCACCCCAATTTCGCCCCAATAGAGGAAATTGTCAGGGAATGCAGGAATCTTAATTTTTATAAACTGGAGATGCACAACTGTGCACCAGCAAAGTAAAGGATAAAAGCTCCTGTGCAGTTTTGTGTGTGTGTGTGTGTGTGTGTGTGTGTGTGAGAGAGAGAGAGAGAGAGAGAGAATGGGGGGGAATGGTTTGAGGAGAGAAGCTTTTTTTAAAATCCTAAAAATCAAAGGATGAATGGATCTGTTTCAAACTTGGCATGGCTAAAGCCCTACTTAAGAGCTCTCATGGTGCCAAGTTTCATCTCTTTATCTTTAAAAATGACGGAGCTGTAAGCATTTTGGTTAATTTCCATTGACTATAATAGAGTGGTTATCCGAAAACAGAGTGGTTCTCCGACGGGTAACCTAGCGGTGTGGAGAGCCAGAGCCAGAAAAATCGGAGTGGAGAAGTGCCTCATCAGAACTCTGCCCTGAATTTTTGGGCAGAGGAGAACCGCTCTGCACACCCCTAATAGCTACTAATCATGATGGCTACATTTTGCCTCCAGCATCAGAGGCAGTATGCTTCCATATGCCAGTTGCTGGGGAGCATGAGCAAGAGGTTGCTATTGCACTCATGTAGGCTGACCATATGAAAAGGAGGACAGGGCTCATGTAACTTTAACAGTTGCAGAGAAAAGGGAATTTCAGCCGGCGTCATTTGTATGCAATTAGTACCTGGTGAAATCCCCTCTTCATCACAACACTTAAAGTTGCAGGCACTATACTAGAGTGACCAGATACAAAAGAGGGCAGGGCCCCTGCAGCTTTAACAGTTATAATGAAGAGGGGATTTCACCAGGTATGAATTGCATACAAATGACGCCGGATGAAATTCCCTTTTCTCTGAAACTGTTAAAGTTACATGAGCCCTGTCCTCCTTTTCATATGGTCAGCCTACACTCATGTCCTCCTTATGGGCTTCCCACAGGCAGCTGGTTGGCCATTGTGAGAACAGAATGCTGGACTAGAAAGACCTTTGGTCTGATCCAGCAGGGCTCTTCTTATCTTATGTTCTTTACAATGTAGCCTTGTCTGGATGTCTTACTAAGAAGATGTGTTTTTTCTGTACCTTAGTAAAGTATCAAGGGACCTCAGAGGGAATCAAGAAAGGAGAAGAGCAGACGATAACCAGACTTTTTCCTATTTAGACCACTTATTGCATTAATTAGCAAGGGTACAGTGAGAAAGGCTGAGCTTCTGAGGCATTGAAAATTGATCATGCCTCCCAAATCTCTTTTGTACCAAGATTACATGAGATTGGGACAACATTTGGGGTTAAGAGCTTACCCTATCTGTCCAGGCCTATGGCACCAGGATTTCTCCACTAAGTTTATTGCTTTTATGAGTGATAGGACAGTAAATAAATAAATGTAGCTAACAGGACATAAAAATGTATCCCAGACTACACTAATTGTACTATGTCTTCTCCAACGCATATAGATTATACTAGAAATGCAGGTTGCTTACCTGTAACTGTAGTTCTTCGAGTGGTCATCTGTGCATTCACACATATGGGCTCGCGCCGACGCCGAGCCATCTCGGGATTCCTCTAGCTAGCCTAGATACTTTTTTGGCGGGAACCCCTCCCCCCACCGCTCCAACGCGCATGCTCAGGGTTCCCGCTCACCTCAGTTCCTGGAGACCGCACGGCCTCGTGACCGAGATGATACTCAGCTAATTAACACAACCATGAGCAAGGCGTGTAACCAATTGACAGTGATGCCAAGAGGGGACGGTGGGGGGGTTGTGTGAATGCACAGATGACCACTCGAAGAACTACAGTTACAGGTAAGCAACCTGCATTTCTTCTTCGTGGTCTCTGTGCATCACACATATGGGCGATTAACAAGCCACACTTACCGGAGGTGGGAAGATCGCTGTCTTGGTTACTGCAACACCGCCGACAGGACCGATCTGCCAAAGGCGTAGTCTTGCCGAGCTCTAACGTCAAGCTTATAATGCTTGACGAAGGTGGAAATTCTAGACCACGTAGCGGCTTTACAGAGGCTAGGGATGGTAATCCCACGGTCTAGAGCGGTTGACGCTGCTTGTCCACGCGTTGAATGTGCCTTTAGGTGTTGTGGGATATCCTTGCCTGCTAATTGGTAGGCCAAGGAAATTGTTGCCACAATCCACTTTGAGAATCGCTGGGAGGAGACGGAGAGACCTTTAGTCCGCCCCCCGTAACAGACAAACAGGCTGCGAGACCTCCTATAATGATCCGTCCGTGATTTGTAGAACGCTAATGCCCTACGGACATCGAGGGAGTGTAGCTTTGCCGAGAATGGGTCTGCCGATGGTTGGAAAAAAGATGGCAAAACAATGTCCTGGTTAACGTGGAAGTCCGATACCACCTTAGGCACAAAGTCGGGTCCTGGCCGTAGGACGACCCGGTCCCTAAAAAATTGAGTATACGGGGGGTCAATTAGAAGAGCGCAAAGCTCTGACGCCCGCCTAGCCGACGTAATAGCCACCAGAAAAGCTGTCTTGAGTGTAAGTAACCTTAAACTAGTAGTAGCCAATGGTTCGAAGGGTTTTGCGGAAAGGGCTGTAAGTACAACTGACAGACTCCACTGGGGAATCGGTGATCGATAAGGAGGACGGATGTTGCTGAGGCCCTTTAAAAATTTCTTAGAGAGAGGATGGCTCATGACAGAGAATCCTCCCACAAGGTTATGCCGTGATGATATAGCCGCCACATAAACCCTAATTGATGAGGTCTTTAGGCCTTTATCATGGAGAGAGTAGAGGAATTGTAGTATTGTGGTAAGAGGGGACGAACTAGGGTCAAATCCCTCCATCTGGGAAAAACGGGCAAAGGAACTCCACTTCCTGGCATAGGAAATCCTAGTAGCCGGTTTTCGTGCCGCCTCTAATATCATAGTGATATGAGGGGGCATTCCTAGAGTGTACCACCCGGCAGGATTCTCCAAGCTGTCAGCTTGAGGGAGTCTAGATTCGGGTGTAGCAGGCCGTTGCTGGAGTTCGTCAGTAAATCCGACCGGATTGGAAGGCGCCATATCTGGCCCTGAGACAGACGGAGAAGCGAAGCGAACCAGGTTTGCCTGGGCCACCATGGGGCGATTACAATCGCGTCTACAGCTGTCCTTGCTAGCTTGGCTACTACCCGGCTGAGTAGGGGGGTGGGAGGGAATATATAGAGAAGTCCCATGGTCCATGGTACTGCGAAGGCGTCTCCTAAAGACTGCTGTCCCAGTCCTGCTCTCGAGCAGTACGTCCGACAGGTTGCGTTTTCGCAAGTGGCGAAGAGGTCCACTTCTGGAGTTCCCCACGCGTTGAAGATACCTGTCAGGACCGATGGAGCTAGGCTCCATTCGTGAGTTTCCTGGAAGTGCCTGCTGAGCACATCCGCACGAACATTGTCCGTCCCTGCAACATGGACCGCCGACAGCCTGATGTCTCGTCGGATAGCCCACAGCAATATTTTCCTGGTGAGATGGAGGAGGGTGGAGGAGCGGGTCCCGCCTTCTTTGTTGAGGTACCATACAACTGCTGTGTTGTCGGACAGCAGTTGTACATGGTGACCTCGGAGGTGGAGCTGGAAGGCCGCTAATGCTCGCTGCACTGCGAGCAACTCCAACACGTTGATGTGGAGGGTGCGCTCTGAGGTGGACCAGCGGCCTTGACAAGTGTAGTCCCCACTGTGCGCCCCCCATCCCAGAAGGGATGCGTCCGTTGTTACACTGTGAGACGGAGGGGTATCTACAAACGGCATCCCGTTCAATAAATTCCTCTTGTCTATCCACCACTGCAGGGATTTCCGGACCTCGGGGGGGATGTAGAAGCAGGTCCTTCGAGGATTCCAAACAGGGTTGAACTTGCGGATGAGTAGATGTTGAAGCAACCGCATGTGCAGACGGGCCCACCGGACTACGAAGACAGCTGCTGCCATGAACCCGAGAAGCTGTAGAGCATGGAAGGCCGACGTACGGTGGCATAGGTAAAGCCGTTGAGCTGCCCTTGCTATTGTACGAGCTCTGTCTTTTGGGAGATAGGCCCGCGCGACTGTTGAGTCTAGGTAGACTCCGATAAATTGGAGCGTTTGGGTTGGTTGAAAAATGGACTTTTCTTCGTTGACTAGAAGGCCCAATGAAGACAGAAGGGCAGCCACTGTCTCGACATCTGACCGAGCGGCCGCATAAGATGGTGAGACGATGAGCCAGTCGTCTAAATAGGGGTACAACTCTATACCCTGAGATCGTAGGTGCGCGCACACTGCCGCCATACACTTTGTGAAGACCCGAGGCGCCGACTTGAGGCCGAAGGGTAGGGCCGTAAACTGATAGAATTGATTTCCTATTGCAAACCGAAGGTACTTTCGATGAGCCGGATGGATAGTGATGTGAAAGTAGGCATCTTTCAAGTCTATTAGTGTAAACCAACGGTCCTTTTGGAGCAGGGGTAGGATTGTAGCTAAAGTGACCATTCGGAACTTTTTCGTGGTAATGAATTTGTTTAGATGCCTTAAGTCCATAATAGGGCGAAGCCCGCCGTCCTTCTTTGGAACCGTAAAATAACGTGAAAAGAAGCCTGTCCACAGGCTGGCGCGAGGTAACTTTACTATAGCGCCTTTGCGGAGTAGAGATTTTGTTTCTTCTCGCAACGTGGGAGATGGAGGCGTTATCTTCACGATTCCAAGAGGAGGGAGGGCCTTGAACTCTATTTTGTAGCCTTGACAGATTGTGCGAAGAACCCACTTGTCCGATGTTATATTCTGCCAGGCATGCTGAAAGGAGTGGAGTGTGTGACCGAATGGGCCTCGGGGCCTGGGGGAGTCAAAGGCGGCGTTTGTGCTGCGGCTCAGGTCTAGTGCACGGTTTGTTGAAGCGTGTTGTGGGTTTCCTCTGCTGGAAGGTAGCTGCAGGGCCAGAAGGTTGGTAGCGAGTGGTACGGTCTTGATGTTGTCGTTGGTGGTAAGGGAGAGGCCTGTACCACCTGCGAGCTCGAAAGGAGGGTTGATGCTGCTGAGGTGTAAACCCCATTTTCCGTGCCGTGACCTTTGCTTTGTGGATAGTATCCATGGCTACATCTGTGGTTGAATTGAAGAGACCTTGGCCATCAAAGGGCAGATCCTCGATTCGCGCCCGAGTTTCTTGGGGCAGAGTAGCTGACCGGAGCCAAGCATGTCGTCTTAAAGCGACTGCTCCTATCATGGACTTGGCTGCACAGTCGGTCTGATGTTTCGTGGTTTCCAGCTGCTGTTTCGAAAGTCGGAGTGCCTCCGTCTGGAAAACCCTGGCCAACTCTCTTTGGTCGTCTGGTAGATAGTTAATGAGCGACGACATCTTTTCCCATAAGAAAACTTGATATCGTGACATCATCGCCTGGTAATTGGTAATTTTAATGTTCAGGGCCGCTGAAGAGTATATACGTCGGCCACAGGCGTCAAGCTTACGCCCCTCTTTGTCAGATGGGGTAGAATGACTTTAGAGGACTTCCCCTGCGATGCTTCGACCACAACAGAATTTGGTTTGGGATGGATGAAGAGGAAAGGGGCCTCTGATTCCTTAATCTTGTACAGCGCGTCCAAACGCTTTGAAGTGGGTCCCATCGTTGCAGGGTTAGTCCAAGATTGTTGAATAGTTTTTAGAAGCGTGGGTACCATTGGCAGGGAGAGTTGCGCAGAGGGCTCGACGTACATAACGTCAAAGATGTTATCAGTGACCGCTTCCTCTGGCTGATGGTGCTCGACTCCCAAAGATTGTGCCATCCTCAACATCTGTTCAGTGAAGCTGCCTAGCGCCATAGAGGGGGATGCGTCATCTCTAGTGCCCACCTCACCCTCCGGTGACGGAAACGATCGTGGGGGAGAGCGTATGGAGGAAGAGTCGGAAGCATAATCTTCGATGGAATGAGACGAAGGCACTGGCGAGCACGAACGTCGCGGTTCAGTGACTGCAGGTGTGGCAGCGACAGTAGCGGCTGAAGGTTGCCTAGAGACGGTATGTGTCGCCGTGTCTCCCAGACGTTCTCCTGTGTAGGGATCAAATCTGTAGTGGGCTCGTGACGATCGCGAGTGGAAAGAGTGTGCAGAGCATCGATCCCAGTCTTGGGCGACAGAGCGCGAACGGGAGCGCGAGCGATGCAGTGACATGCGGTGGTCTGGTGAGTTAGAGCGAGACCGGTGTCCTCTAGAATACTGCGAGGCCCTGGAAGTCGGTGAGACCGACCGGAGAGAGACTGAAGGTGATACAGGTGCCATATCTAATAGTTCCATATCCCTTCGCGGAGTCAACGGGAAGAGTTCCTGCAACGGTGACAACTGTGGAGCAGAGCGGGAAGGAGACGGAGAATGTAGTCCTGTGTCGTCCGCTGGAGATGATCTAGTCGGGACTGACAGCGACTTTCGTGCTGTGGCCGGTCCAGAGGGCCTCGATGTCGACGCAATCGGTATCGAGAGAGGCGAGCGAGATGAGTGCTTGGACGACGTCCCACTCTTCAGCAACTTCGAAGCCGACCTGCTGCTACTCGGAGCCGATGTCGGTTTCGAGGGTTGCTTCGAAGTCGATGACGGCTTTGGAGATGTCTTCGATGCCGATGTCGATTTCGAAGATGTCTTCGGTGCCGATGGAGCCTCTGACGCCGAGTGTTTCGAAGTCATGCGGTTGGAGGAGGACAATGCTGACGACGGGCGTCCCATCGACCCCGATGGCTTCGGTGTCGAGGGTGTTGGCATCGAGCTCGGTGTCGATGTGGACGAATGCCGAGGTGCTGCCGAGGCAGAAAAAGACGGTGCTGCCGAAGCAGAAGATTTCTTTTGGAGTTTTGCTGGCTTGCCATGTTTGGTCTTTAAAGAGCGTTTAAGACCTGAAGTCTTCATGGACTTTTGCTTACTGGACCGTTCCTCAGGTCCCGAAGTCTGAGTTAACGATGCTGGGTGCGAGCGGCTTGTAGCGGCCGAGTCGCGTTCCCCAGAAACAGGCGCTTGGAGCGGATTGTCCACCGCGGCCAAGGCATTTTTCCAAAGGAGGCCCCTGAGGCGGTCAGCCCGATTTCTCCTTGTTTGTTTGGAAAAAGACATACAGTGGGGGCACGATTCCACAATGTGGGTCTCCCCCAAACATAACAAACACAATGCATGCCCATCGGTTAGGGTAATCTTCGCCCTACAGCGAGAGCATTTCTTAAATAGAGCAGTTTGCGACATAGCTGCGTAGGCCGCTCCTATCTAAAATACTGTAAAAGAACTATTAACTAACGTTTTTTTTTTTTTTTTTTTTAATATATATATATAATAACTATTAACTGTAGTACCTAAGCTAACTAACGCTAACTAACTATATATATATATATATATATATATATATATTTTTGCAGAAATACAAACGAGCGTTCCGGGGAGGAGATCCGCGAGTCCGAACACGACGGCGGTCGAAAAGGAACTGAGGTGAGCGGGAACCCTGAGCATGCGCGTTGGAGCGGTGGGGGGAGGGGTTCCCGCCAAAAAAGTATCTAGGCTAGCTAGAGGAATCCCGAGATGGCTCGGCGTCGGCGCGAGCCCATATGTGTGATGCACAGAGACCACGAAGAAGAATATGTCCTGCCTGTTGCAACTAAAGCTCATTACACATGCTTGATAAGGATGTATAATGTTGTATGTCCAAGGATGTCAATAATATGCAGATTTTGGCACATGGTGAAGCAATTTTGTAAATGCTTAACTATGTGTCCAGCCACCAAAGCCACAATTATTAAAACACACACCTCATTTTTTTTTTGCAGTTTTGTGACTAGGGTGACCATATGAAAAGGAGGACAAGGCTCCTGTATCTTTAACAGATGCATAGGGAATTTCAACAGGTGTCATTTGTATGCATGCAGCACCTGGTGAAATTCCCTCTTCATCACAACAGTTAAAGCTGCAGGAGCTATACTAGAATGACCAGATACAAAAGAGGGCAGGGCTCCTACAGCTTTAACTGTTGTGATGAAGAGGGAATTTCACCAGGTGCTGCACCTACTGAAATTCCCTTTTCTATGCAACAGTTAAAGATACAGGAGCCCTGTCCTCCTTTTCATATGGTCACCCTAGTTTTGTGGTAACATGAAAAACATATCTAAGTATTTATTTATACAACATTTGTACCCCACAATTCAATTTGTATAAAATTCACAAAGAGGGACAAGATACAAAAGAGGGCAGAGCTCCTATAGCTTTAGATGTTGTGATGAAAAGGGAATTTCATCAGGTGCTGCATGCATACAAGTGACCCCCACTGAACCCCTTTTCAATACAACTGTTAAAGATACAGGGGCCCTGTCCTCCTTTCCATATAGCCACCCTAAATTTAGGGCCAAAGCAAGATTAGTATATTAAATGTAATCCCTCTCTGGAGAGAGAGGCGGGTAAGAAATAATAATAATAATAATAATAATAATAATAATAATAATAATAATAATGCATCTTTTCTTTAAGAGGATAGCAGCCATGAGGATCCTGATCCTTATCAAGCTGTGAATGAAGGAGTTTTTAACTCAACCTGTGCTGTTTTTCTGATGCAAATTGCCCTCCTCAAGTTGTGATTTGCCCTAGGAGAGAAGAGCACGTAGCAGTCTTCCTTCTAGGACAAGTAGCAACTTCAGTGGTGGCAGCATATTTCCATTAGAAAAACAGTGTAGCTGAAAATAATAGGGACCCCCACACACACACACCTCCAGTGTTCTGATCTGGATCAGGGGCCTTGCAGTTTTTTTTTAAAATAAAGATATACAAATGTGATCATGCACTTAACATATCATCTGGTTTGGTCCTTTAAAGCATTCATTCTTCCTGCGTAACGGCAATGAGAAATGATTGGTGCAGGTCTATTACTTCTGGCAAGACAAAAGGCACCTGACTATGGGTGGATTCAAGCACTTAGTCAGATCCATACAGGAACTACTTGACAGTTTTCCAAGTGGTGCCATTAACCATGAGATGAGAGCAGCTGTTCCTTGGTTAGAGTGAGGTTTTGGTAACACTAGGTTTACAGAGTGATTGCAAGCTTCAAATGGGTTCCTCTCCACACAATTACAGGTATGATGTGGGAAGCTTTCAAGTGGCTACTGCATTGCTCCTCAGTGTCTGAAATGCACTGGGAATGAAAACTTTTAACCTAGGGTGTTTCCACATGGAGGGCTTCTAATGCCACCAATCAAAAGGCATTGTGCAGCTATTCTGTCTCCACCTCCTTAATGTAGGGGCGACCATATGAAAAGGAGGACAGGGCCCCTGTATCTTTAACAGTTGCATGGAAAAAGGCATTTCAGCATGTGTCATTTTTATGCATGCAGCACCTGGTGAAATTCCCTCTTCATCACAACAGTTAAAGCCCTCTTTTGTATCTGGTCACTCTAGTATAGCTCCTGCAGCTTTAACTGTTGTGATAAAGAGGGAATTTCACCAGGTGCTACATGCATTCAAATGACACCTGTTGAAATTCCCCTTTCAATACAACCGTTAATAATATAAGAGCCCTGGATATTTTTCTGGTAAGGAAAAGACGGAAAAAGTAGTGTGAAAACGCAAGAGGGTTACAAGTGAAGGACATTGCTATCTGGACACCCCCACCCCCATACAATTCTGTGAATGAGAGAGGGTGGTGGTGTAATAAAAGCCTCATCCGGAAGCACCTGTTATATTAGAAAACTACACTGACTTCATTTCTTTGCCACTGGCATTAGGTTTGTGAAAGCTGTGAATGTCCAGCCTAGACATTCTCAAGGAATGATTATCATGTTATGTTTTATGCAGAGTTCTCTCTGCTTTTAATGGTAATATGGTTTTTATTGGACTGAATGAAACTGTTTCATTTAAATAAAACAAATTAACATTGAGCAAAATGTTTTTATATATTGTTTTAAATGTTTTATGATCCTAACTGTAAGCTGCCTTGGAGAAAACATTTGTTTTGAAAGCAACACATAAATAAATAAAACACAGCTTTTATTTATTATTAACCTGATGTGGGCACTGGCTTCCTCATGTGTCATATCCATTCTTAGAGGGAGTTTTAAACTCTTTTAAACACACACACAATTTAAGAATGAGCCTTGAGTTCTTTGCTCTCTCTTGCCAGATATCCTCCTCCCAGTGCAACTGCATGCTGGACAGTCCGGAAAGAAAAGCTTTACTCCATCCTGGTACTAAAATACTGATATACAGTGAGGGGCAGAGCCTGAAATAGAGGCATGGAGCTCTTTCTCAGTGTGTGTTCCCCAACTTGTTGATGTGGCTAAAATGGGAGATGTCTCCACATCCAATCCCTGAAAAATACTTTTTACTATGTATGCAGCTTCTATTTGCCTCCCTCCCTCTGCCTCAGAATGGTGGTGATGATTATGTAACGGAAGCAATAGACTTATGCAGTCATTCCCATTTCTGAAGCTGAGGTTCTAACAATAGGAGGCACTCTCACCAAACTGGGACTACGGTGACCTGATAGTGTAGGAACAGAAGAGCTTCCCAGATGGAGCTCTATGGAACCTACACGCGCCAAGAAATTCTCTCTTCCCCTGGATTTCTATGGTTCTCATCCACCTGCTACTATTTAAAATTGCAGGTTGAAAAGGCAAGGATGAACTGTGCAATTGGACAAATCAAATGCGAAGCGCTAAAATATGTAGTGCAACATAGCCACAGCAAGTTAAAAATAGTTGGCAGGCGAGAACGGTGCCAGTTAATTAATGCACTGATCATGTGAAATCTGCTCCTTCAGACCTTCTCTCCTTAAGTGATGCAATTTAATACACACAGGGAACTGTTGGAGGGCCCTGGCTCTGCCTCTAGCGAGGCAGTTCCCTTCCCAGAGCCTATTCTGTGAGTCACACAATATGACCCTGTTAGATCCCATTAGACAAGCGAAAGAATGCACGGAAGAGGAAAAGCAAGGAACGGGGAACTATTCTTGCTCCGCAGGGAGCAACCTATATTTAATAACAAGGTCCTCAACTGTAGCTCATAACAAGGAGTGGTGGCATGCTTAGGCATCTTCAGCAGTAGAATGGGCTGCACACAGGTGCTTTAGAATGGGTCATCTTATGACCACTCTATGATTCTGATTTGTTCTAATGCTAAATTCCAGACCTGAAGGACCTGGCCATCATGTTGTTGTTTAGCATAAATGGTGCCCTCCAGATGTCATGGACTTGAACTCCCTTCAGCCCCACCCAACATGTCCAATAGTCTGGAATGCTAGGAGTTGTAGTCCAAAACATCTGGAGGGCACCACACTTCGGAAGGCTAGCATATGGGCAGACCTGGGGTTGGAACCAATATCTTCTATGCTTATATTGGGCTTAATAGCAATGGTGATACATTCTGAATTTGGTTTCTGATTGCGTCGTGGTTCACACCCGCTCTCTCTGGGATAAATTTAAATCCCCCAATGTCTTTGTCACATCCTTGGGAAAGACTTGGGGAAGAGGGACAACTTAATTATGGGGCTGCTGAGAAGCATTCCCCTCTGCATAGTTATTGAGAGAAACCTTTCTGTCCCTATGTTATAGAGAAGGTGGAGGCAACTGGCAGCCCTCTAGATGTTTTGGCCTAGAACTCCCATCAGCCCTAACCAGCATAGTCACTGATGAGGGCTCATGGGGGTTATAGGCTAAAACATCTGGAAGGCCATAAGTTGCCCACTTCTGTCATAGGGCATATGCGATCTTTTCTCATTGCAAGATCCCCAAATGTCAAGGTTACACTGCATGCCTCAGCATAAGAAACTGTGTTTGTTGAACACCAATGGACTAGATGTCAGTTGCATCTGTTTCATGTATGAACCCCAGAGTTCAAATGTTTTCGCATATGGATAGCAGTTGAGCAATATTTACCCACCCCATGTCTACATGGCACACCTGCAGATTTGCAATTACCCCTCAACACGTACCCTTTTCAGTATCATGGATTGTACTGTGTGTGAGAGAAACTTACAAAACAATCATATATGTATTTACTATTCTCAAGATCAGTGCTGAATCCAGGTGACTGGATATTATTTTTCCCTTATAGTTCCCAGGATAAATGCCTTTAATAAGGCACACACACTCCTAACATACATAATATATATTAATCTGGTTTGCACATAATGGTAGCAAATTGTGGGTTAATTAACCCACAATTTGCCATGGCACATGCCATTGTCATTTTAAATAAGCAACCTTGAATTGGCCCAATTGGAAGTTGCTCCATGAATTGTAGGTTAAACAACTCAAAGTTAACTTACAATTAGTTGTTAGGTTAACTTTGGTTTGTTTAACCCTCAATTTACACAGTGTCCAGGTTCAGATGTCATGTTTGGGCAGATCAGAGGTTGCATATTCAAAATAGTGGCAGCATGTGCACAGTGCGCACTGTGGTAAATCATGGAATAATTAAATTAACCCACGATCAGCAACCGGTATGTCCGAACAGGCTGACTATCAGGGTGGGAAACAGAAGAATTGGATAAAGAATTGGATGAAGTGGAAAAGGTGGTTTGTAGAATGATGCTGGTGTTCCCACCGGAGTATGCACTTGGGAAAGGAATGGCCATGGCATTCCAATGCCTCTCTTCAAGAGAGACCTGGCATTCAGAGAGAGAGAATGAGGTTCCAAGCAGGAGGGAAGAAGTATGGTGCTAGGTGTGTCACCAGGATTCTTGGGGCTTCTTCATCTCCTGAACCAGCCTTCCACTCTCATGGGCCATGATAGAAGAAGCCTCCTCATGAGGCTTTCTCTCCTCTTGCTGTTTGCTGCTGCCGAGAGTCCCTCTCCTACTCATACCTCTTGTCCCCCTGAGAGTTCTGGTTCTGCTGGTTCCCAGTGGCTTGTAGATCTGGTATATTGGCAAAGTCGTCCTGTTCTGAGAGACCCAAAACAAGGGATAGCACCACCATACGGCCTTCCCTGTCCAGAGGTGATCCGACCAGGGGAGTGACGAGGCCCCGGGTTCAGTGAGCAGGATGCAGATAAAGGAGACAGACAGACAGGGAAGAGAAAAAGAAGAAGAAGACAGCATAAGAAATGAAACTGGCAAGGAAACAAATACCGTAGAACCACAATGAAAAGAGATTTCAAGATACAGCAGCTGTACAAAACCCACATTAAATGCTCAGGCTTCCTGGGCAAGATTCGGAGGCCAGAGCGCTAGCAGATGTTTCACAAGGATACCTGGTAAGGTAGCTGCATAAGACTGTCCTTGGCTTGCTTAGATGGGCACATCTCCTGGAGAGGAGGCAAAACTGCCATGGTGGCCTCTTTTTGCACAGAAAGCAAAATGTCCTGCCTCCAGAAGCATCCATTTATCTATGGCCCACAAATATGAATTTCAAAATAGACCACTATTATCTGTTAGTCCAATCCTGAGGCTGTGGATGTCTTAACATGGAGAGACAGCCCCATGGATACCTCTTCTATTCCTCACTAATTAGCAATTCCCGGAATTATAACCAATCAGTAATTGAGGCTGCTGCTGTGCAAAGAGTGAAGGTGAGCAAAGATAACACTTGGGCAGATGGAAGATTACCTAACATTTGGGGTAGAAGGCCTGGTAACTTTGTGATATGCACATCCTTAGTATTAACTGTGAATCATTATTGGAAGGTGCTTAGGACTTAAAGAGGTTAGGGCCAATGTTCAGTGACCGGATCGCCCCTATTTGTTAATGACGACCCTGTTTGGAACCAAAACTGGCTGCAGGAAGAGTTGTTGGTGAAAGTGGTTTGAAACAGCAGTGTTGCACAAATCAGTGCACAATGTGCTAAAATGTTACACAGAATGTTAGTTCACGAGGTAGTTCTTACAGCCATTAGATGTAATGAGGTTATCAGCATAGGGTGACCATATGAAAAGGAGGACAGGGCTCCTGTATCTTTAACGGTTGTATTGAAAAGGGAATTTCAGCGGGTGTCATTTGTCTGCATGTAGCACCTGGTGAAACTCCTTCTTCATCACAGCAGTTAAAGCTGCAGGAGCTATGCTAGAATGACCAGACACAAAAGAGGGCAGGGTTCCTGCAGCTTTAACTGTTGTGATGGAGAGGAGATTTCACCAGGTGCTGCATGCGTAACAATGATACCTGCTGAAATTTCCTTTTCGGTGCAACCGTTAAAGATACAGGAGCCCTGTCCTCCTTTCCATATGGTCACCCTATATCAGCAGCTAACAGGAGGTTGGCTTTACACCAAAAGACTATGGTTCCTTCAGACAGAGGGCTCCTAATGCTAAGAACATTATTATTAACCTTATATCCCACCTTTTTCCTCTTGGAAGGAACCCAAGGCAGCTTACATGGTCCTGCTCATCTCCATGTTATTCTCACAACAACCCTCTGAAGTAGGTTAGGCTGAGGATCAGTGACTGGCCTAGTCACCCAGGGTGCTTCATTGTTGAATGGGGCTAGAACTCAAATCTCCAGAGTCCCAGTCCAGCACTCTAACCATACACCATACAGACTCTCTACACCACAAATTTTGCAACTATTGTCTTTCGCTTTTCAAGAGATTGCATGTGTGTGTGTGTGTGTGTGTGTGTGTGAAAAGAAAAAAGACAGAAAAAGCAGTGGAAAAATATGGGAAGTTTTTTTAAAAAAGTTTCAGTTATTTGTTATTTATTCTGCATTGTTATACTGCTTTATCATATTTTAATGTGAACTGCTTAGGGATTTTAATATATTAAGCGATATAGAAGTATTTTTTATACCAAATAAGTGGAAGATGATGTCTTCTGGACCCCTGTAAAATTCCATGAAAGACACAATGTGATTGCACGATAAAAGCCTCATCTGGAAGCACCCTATGGGAGTGACTACTGAATGTGAAAGCTGTAGGAATTGATAATTGATTTCAGATGATTGATATTGGACAAGGATAGCTATAGAAAGAAATGCAAAACAATTGCAAGTCTCCTTTCTTTTATTTTCTTTCTTTCTTTCTTTTGCAGCTTCATGTGTCTTGAATGGAGCTTAAATTCTGTATTGTAAGCAGCAAGCTAAATGGGCTGGGGCATTTATCTAGTGCTAGATCT
Source organism: Anniella stebbinsi (assembly GCA_029215795.1). Classification (NCBI taxonomy): domain Eukaryota; kingdom Metazoa; phylum Chordata; class Lepidosauria; order Squamata; family Anniellidae; genus Anniella; species Anniella stebbinsi. The sequence continues at coordinate 263,381,469 of JARDYH010000001.1, forward strand.
GAAAATGGACTGGTATTGAACAAGAGGAATCCCTCAGGGACTTAATTTGTAGAGCCAATTGGCAGTGATGGTTACAATTATAACTTCTACTTCAGCGATTTTCTGGTAAAATTCCATATTTTCCCATCCATTCTGAAGTTCATGTGGGAGCAGAAACATACTCAAGTCCATGGATGAATTTATTCTGCTATTATCAAACCTAGTACACGCTAAGTGATGTCATGGCTATTTGAAATCCCATATATGGGGCACAAGTGGTCACTTTGAAGGACCTTATAAACTTGTGTCAGCTCTCATTCTATAAAGCTCACCTCTGCTGAGGACTGGAGAGATTTTTAGTTCTAAGCATGAGCGCTTTGTGGCGTCCGTTGGCAGGCAGCTGTGCTATGTGCTCCAGGCCACTGAGTGTGGTGCAAACAACAAACAGCGCCATGACCCCAATTCAAGTGTTGTGCCTCTCCCAATGAAGTGTGATGCACCCACTCTCTGACATGCATGCAGCGCTAACTCATCATGCCTTGTGAAACCTTTCACATCTCTGGATTCAGAATGGGTCAGTGCACTCGGCTGCCGACTGAAAAAGGTGCTGGGGAAAACTCTGGGCTCTGGGACTCTTGTGTAATTAGATTTGAAGCTGTTGAGCCGCATGCATTGGGGAGACCAGATAAGCACGTTGTTTTTGCTGAAAGAAGGGGAGCAAGAAAACTGCAGCAATTGTGACAGGCCAAACAGCACGCTGCAACCAAACAGATCATTAGCTGCTCTTGAGATTGAAGGATGTCTAATAAATAGATCATAGTACACTCCCTTTGGTATTCATCAGCCAGGGAGCACAGCTTTCTTATTAAATACAAGGCCAGAAGAAGCTTGCCGTGTTCCTGGCTCCAGTCTTGCTGCTGGCTCACACAGTATGACCTTGAGCACAGACTGAGCCTATCTGTATGTGCCACATTTGGATTGCCTTGTATGTAAACAGGAGGCTTCCATGGAACATTCAGTGTTGGGAGAAGAAATGCACCACAGCCAAGTTGCTGGAAAGCAGAAGTGCCACTGAAGAACTGAATTTCTTCAGCTGAGCCAGTGTGCTAAAGGTTACCCATTCTTCTGCTCCTTCCTCCTCACTCCTTTTATATCCCTTCCTCGTGCTCTCTGCTCTAAACAAGCCATATATGTGGTTAGGAAACAAACTTAAGTTAATAGTCTTCTATCCATGAAGGTTCCCTGTGCTGGAAAATCAGCACAGGGCTTGCACCCATCATTTCCCTGCAGTTGCTAAGTAACTTACAGCTCAATCTTTCACCTTCATTCTCCTTGTTTTAAGGCCTTTCTGACAAGGCCTTATAATGGAACAAGGCATTTCCTGCACACTTCCAAAAGTATGTTCATCGGAAAATTTCAAAGCCCCCTTCAGATATGAACACCACCAAAACATGTGCATCAGACAGAGCACTGGTTATGGATGTGCTGGAGGCTGTCAGCCATGCTCAGCCACAAAGCTCATTGGGCAACCTTGGGCCAGTTACTATGTCTCAGCTTAATCAATCTCACAATACTGTTGCCAGTATAAAAAGGAGGCAGTGGTGGTGAGACCATGTATACTCTCCTGACTTTTTTTTTTGTTTTTTGTTTTTAGGAAGGTAGGATAAACTTGCAATAAATATATAACCGGGATTTTCTAATTGTCACCAGCATCAGAAGGGTCCTTCTCTTTACTAACTAGAACATATCCAGAAATCTTGCAATAGGTTAAGTAGAGTTATGCTGTGACAGAAAGGGAATAATGTGAATAAATGCTAATGGACTGAGAAGAAAGATTGGTTTTGTTGAAATAGCATTGTGTCCTGGTTTTTCAGAAGGGCTGCAGTTCTCACAGGGAAGGTGGCATCCAATTAACTCCTTCCATAGACAGAATGGTTTCTGTTGGCAGAATGGGGAGGGGACAGATCCCCTACCCTTCTGCAGCCCCTTCTGCATGCCCTCAAAATCTGCTCCAAAGGGTTGGGGACCCTCCAAAGCAGATTTTTCTGTGTGTAAAGTTTCATGGCTTGGGGTGGAAATTGCTCGCATGGAATTGGATTTCGCTCAAGGAGCCTATCTACACTACTGCTTTAAAACAGTTTATAACAGTTTTAAACCGGTTAACCATTATTAACCGTTTTAAAACTGTTATAAACCATTTTAAAGCAGTAGTGTAGATAGGCTCAAGGTCTGCTACCCACTCTGAAAAGAATAATGTTTAGTTTTACGAAACATAACTCCATTGTACAAACACTGCTGGCATGATGTACCCGTGGTCTATGATCTTTGCTTTTCATACACAGTGGGTCTGAATGATACCAAGAACTGGGATTACTGAGATTTGTCAAACTTGCCTCAGTGCAAAAGGTGGACAAGATTACTAGTTTTCACCCAACACCCCTTAAAAATAAAGCCTTCTTCTCAACTTGCTTATATTAGGAGCAGGTCACTACTCCAGGGATTCTGCCATTGAGGATTCATAGCTAAGGAGGTCTAAATTTCTGCACTGGTTGAGCAACAATTGAATAACACATGGGGAATATTTGCGTTCAACACTGCCCAGATTTTCAGACGGATGTTGCCGTGCTGCACACAAACTACTTATGGATTGTGGATCGATGATTTCACCTTTACAGAAGCTCCATCAGTGTAATACTCTCAGGGTGGAGCCTACACAGGTGTGATCCCCCTCCTCCCCGATTGATCACACTTGAGATCCTTTGGCTTGCTTTTTCAAAGACTGTGACCAAGATGGCAAACAGGATGCATAGCACCGCTTGCAAACCAACAGGTGCCTGGAAGAGGTCCAGGGCCTAATTTATCTGAGCAAAACACACTCCTTGCACTCAAAGCTAGCCTTGGGGTGCACACAGAACAGGAGAAGAGAACCAGCTTGCATGCAGGCATCTCACTAGTAGTACCTGTGTCACGACCCTACCACATATTTAGATCCAGGTAGATTATCATAAGCAGGTGCACTGTCAATGCAGATTGCAATGGCTTGGAACTGGGGTACATGAAGGATTGCCTTCTACCATATGACCATACCATACTATAAATGCAAGAGGCAAAAGCTTTGCTACCTGCCATTTATCATCTAGGGCTAAGCGTGATCCACCCTGTTCCTGCTAACACCTCCGACTGTCCCTCCCTCCCTCTGCAGCTCTCTAAAAGGCTTCACTCTGTGTTACTGTTAACATCAAACTCAGAGGGTGTTTCACTTTGAATTATTAATTAAATCTGATACTTTAATATTGATGTGGATTTATTATTTCATTATGTTTTTCTCTTATGACACTGTTTTGAATGGCCTTTTTATGTGGATATTAAGTATGGTGATGCATTGCTTTTTGCATGTCATGCTTTTGTTTTGAACCACTTTGAGTGTAATGTATATGAAAAATGTATGTAATCAAATGAAGTGACTATGAATCTGCCCCAGAGTCCTTTCTCTTTGTGCTCCATCTTCAGAGTTGAGATGGGTGGTAACTGGGGAAGGGACCTTTTTGATGGTGGCACTCCAGTACTAATGGTCTGTTGACTGCAAATAAAGATGAACTGGTGGCACTCCATTTAGGGAATGCTCTCCCTAGTGAGACTTTTATCAGAATTTTTTAGGTGCCAGGTTAAGAATCCCCTCCCCAGACATTTGAGTTGGTGTTCATTGATCACTGACCAGAAGGGTTTTTTTATTGGTTTCATTCTGTAGCTTTATTAAGTATGGTTTTTAAAGCCCATCTCTCTATTTTAGATGCTCGAACTGTCTTAATTCTGTGGTTTGTTATTATTTTTGTATATTATCTTATTAAATGTTTTAAAATTAAATTATTACCCATGGGGCTATTGTTGTCTGCTCTGGGAATTTGTCTTTCAAATAGGAAAGTGGGCTAATAAATACCTAATTAAATAAACAAACTAATTCCCAGGTGGAGTCTACTCTACTGCGGGGATATGTGAAAGTTGCCTGGACAAAGAAAATGCTTTGGCTAGTGGTGAGACTTCCCATTGACTCTGGGACTATTGGGGACAGTCCTTCATTTCTGTCAACCCCAGCAGAAAGGACCTTTAAAAGGTAAAGTGAGATGCAGAACCAGCTCTCTGCTTGGAACTCTCATTGGTGAAGGCTGAAAAGAGCATTGTAGACTGTACTGGCTGCAGAGTGATGGGAAATTCAATAGCTGCTCATCATGGGTGGGTTTAGGGCAAATGATTTTTCAGTCATGTAAGGCAGCGTTTTGCTTCCTTGTCTATTTCTTTTCTTAGTTGCAGAACCATAGCACATCCCCCACCTGCCCAGTCAAGAGCATTCATCTCTAATGAGTTACATCTTCAGAAATACCATGTGGTATTGCCCTCCTGATGTGGTTCCATATGGCACAGTCCACCTGAATGCAAATGGAGGGCACATTTTCAGTTCTTGTCAAAAACTCACTGCAGAAAACTGTCAGGGGGAAGGCGAGGCTTGAATCCTCTCTTACGTGTAGTAGGCTGACCATATGAAAAGGCGGACAGGGCTCCTGTATCTTTAACAGTTGTATAGAAAAGGGAATTTCAGCAGGTGTCATTTGTAACTATATTAGAGTGAACAGACACAAAAGAGGGTAGGGCACATGCAGCTTTAACTGTTGGGATGAAGAGGGAATTTCACCGGGTGCTGCATGCATACAAATGACACCTGCTGAAATTCCCTTTCCTGTATAACTGTTAAAGATACAGGAGCTCTGTCCTCTTCATATGGTCATCCTCAGAGTGTTGAAATTTTAAAGTGATACTAGGATCGCTGGACCATGTGAATGTAGAGGGGAAAGCATGCAAATAGGAGCAACTTCAGTATCTGCAGCCTTGATCTGAAAACCCGTCACCAAATCCATGTCCCTTGGCTTCAAAATAAAGCCCAACAATTGTTCACAGATCAGTTCACTGACCTCAGCAAAAGCTGTGGAGACCAAGGAAACATCTGCTATAAATAGCTTAAACACTGTTCTGTAAGCGCTGTTTGCTGCCAGCCACCATGCAGTCATTTCCACCTTCTGTTCTACAAGGGCGACAATCCTATCCATATGATAGTGTTGCTCTTCAGTTGTGTGTCTAGCAGGTGAATGTGATCCACCCAGAACAGTGGCTCCTCTTGCTGATTCTCTCATTTGATGAGGATACTATCTTTCTCCATCTCCAGTGAACATATTGGCAAGGGTTCGCTGTAAAATGCCGAGTTTGGAAAATAAGCCCCACTCATGCAGGGGAAGCCAAGCAGCAATGAAGAACCCCAAGTCTCTGGCATTTTATTACTGATATTGCTCTTTGCACAGGCAAACTGCATGTGCATAACGAGTAGCACAAGATCTTACAACGGCAAAAGGAAGGGGGGGAATCTTCAGAGAATTTGATCTGGTGGGAAGGAGGCTGTGGTGTTGACAAGTCAAGCAGCTCCATCCAACCGGAACTATTTACAGGGCAATACTGCGCATGTCTGTTCGAAAGTGAATCCGCTGAGTTCAGTGGGGCTTATGCCCAGGTGAGAGGGTACAGAATTGCAGTCTGTCCAACATCCTATGTATGTTTGGACAGAAAAGCTCATAGAATCATAGAATTGTGGAGTTGGAAGGGATCACGAGAATAATCTAGTCCAACCCTCTGCAATGTGCAGGAAAACCAAACCATCCATGAGAAGTGACTGCCCAGCCTCTTCTTAAAATCTTCCAGAGATGGAGATCCCACAACTTCCATAGGTAGACTGTTCCACTGTTGTACAGATCGTACCATCAGGAAGTGTTTCCTTATATTTAATTAAAACCTAGGTAGCTGCAACTTATACCCACTATTTCGGGTCCTCATTTCTGTGGCTATGGAAAATAGTTTTTGAGCATCCTCCCTGTTGCACCCTTTTATATACCTGAACACTGCTAACATGTCTCCCCTCAGTCTTCTTTTCTCCTGACAGAACATCCCAAGTTCCTTCAGCCTGTCCTCATAGGGCATGTCCTCAAGCCCCTTTATCATCTTTGTTGCCCACCTCTAAACCTGTTCTGGCTGGAGTGATGCTGGGAATTGTAGGATGTTTTCCCCCCGTTTAAGCATGTATAGGATTGCATCCTTAATTACTGTTGCCACTGAAAGGGCTATATCTGCACAAGAGCTCAGTCAGCTTCAGAATTGGTCAATGGGCAGGTGATGCCCTTAATGTCTTTCAAGCTGCATCACATCTCTGGCTAGGTTCTGGACAGAATGAGACTACAAGAGTACCTGCTCTTGTATCTGGTGGCTTTAGGATAAGATCAAGCATTTTGGTCACTGATATTATTGCATATCTTTGCTACTATTGAGATTCAGGTGTCAGAAGAACCTCAGATGATTTTATTTAAATATTATAAAGATTACAATATTCATGTTTCTTCAAGGTAATGTGTAACTTTCTTGCTTGCTTTTATGAAGGCAGTCGAGATTGCAGGTCTCTAAGGAGACTTCAATGGAAAATTGGTGGCTGACCAAAGTTTGGGACCCCATTTTTATAGAAAAATTAACACAGAGAATAGTCTCCTTGGGAAACCAAAAAACATTTGAGCTACTTGGCTCTGGCACTTCTAGAGTTGGAAAAACCTGTAGGTTCCAGGTTTTGCTCGCTTGCCTTTGTTCTATATAACCCTCTTTTCCTTTCATATATTCCTTTTAATAATTTTATAGGCAGAATGTTACACATGTTTAGACAATATGGCTACTGGGGAATGCTGGGCCTTGTTGGACTTTTTCCTGTCTAAACATGCATAACATTGTGCCCTGTAACACTAAAAAAATCTAAACAAAAAGTAGGAGTATGGGAGGGAGAGGGTGGGTAGAAACTGTGATCCTTGCTTCAGACAATGAACATTTTCTCCCATGAAGTTGCACAGTTGACACAGCCTTGTTATTGCATCCTTCCACAGGCTTTGGGGGTTAATAAATTCATTTGCATTAAAATGCAAGGAGTGATGTAAAGACAAGATTTTTTAAAAACAACAACCCAAAGCTAATGGGTTTCTGGAGGTGGCGGGGGAGTAATGGTACTAAAAGGCTGCTTCTTGAGAAGGAAAACAGCAATTGGGCCCATCAGCTTGTTCTCATTCAGCAGGTACTTTCCACCCCCACCCCAACACCAACCAATTAAGGCTGGAATAAGAAAATGATGTTGTGCAAATGAAGAGACCCACAAACCTCTGGAGATCAAATGAGATTCATCTATAAATCAGGGAGCATGCAAATGAAGACAGAGGTCTAGGAGGCTGCATGTGAACATATTTCCATTTTAAGCCAGGGCAAATTCTGTGGTGCTGGATATGACTGGACAGAAAAGAGTATGTACTGTATGTAGGATGAAAGAAAATGTGGTGGAGTAATAGAATCCATAGAATTGTGGACCAAATTGGAATGAACTAAAACGTCATTTGCTTGAACCTGTTATCCATAGGATTGATTATATGAGCATCTCCACCACTGATCACCCTATATATAATTTGACCACTGTGAGCCACAGCCTGACCACAGGTGCATGGCATAATGGTGCAAACAAACAAGTTCAGCAAGTGAATTTGCTACAAATCTCATGTCTACAGGGCATGAAGGAAAAAAAAGTGTGAAAAGGCCTTTTCAGTAATTTACTGATGGTTGTCTAAAACACCCTTAAACAACCATGAGTGAAGAGTGATGGAGAGCACAATAAAAGCCTCATCTAGATGAGGCTTTTATTGTGTACTTATAATTCCTCACTCACGGTCATTTATAGGTACTATAGATGTCATCATCTCTGTCCAGTTTCTCTTCTGTTTTTTAAAAGCAATATCACGGAGGGGGAGCGGGGTTGGAACGGGGAAATTCAAGTATTATTTGTAAAAATGAAACAAAGCGCTAGGCCTCATTAGTGTAGTTGTATTATTCTAAGGCAGTGTGGTGGAAAATTCCGTTTTGATTCCAAATATGGCGATCTGTTAGAAGTTGGGGAAGGGAAATTTTATTGGGTTTTAAATTGTTGGAGTTTGCACCTTTCAGTGGAAGACTGCAAATGTCAACTAAACGTTGCAATCTGCTATTGCAGTTCTTTGACCAAAGCATTTTGGCATTGTCCCTTCTATTCATAGCTGATTCCCACCCCAAATAGGTTTTCTATTCCCAGCTCGAGTTGGATAGCAGATTAGACTCTCCAACTACTTTTTCTTCTTGCTGACCTCCATAAAATAACATTTTACAACCTTACTAAGCAGCTCTTGTTCTGTTGCTCAGCTGCTTTTATAGTGAAGGTAATTCCACCATGTTTTTTACCTACATGTCCTACAACTAAAACACATTGCATGCTATCCTATTTTCACTTACTCCCATGAGCAGTTCCCTATTCCTCCTTATATTCTTTTAAATAACTTACCCTCAACTCCCTAATCTTCTTATTTTTACTCAGTATCTTTCAGCCTTTCCTCATATGATTTGCCTTCCAAAACAGCTACCATCCTCATAGTCATAGCTTTCTTTGGGATTGTTTCTAATTTCTGTGTCACAAAGACGCCGTAGGCACAACAGCGGTTTGACAGGCATCACAGTACCAGCTGTATACCGCTGCTGTTTATTACGGGGTGAACAACTTTGGAAGCCTGGGTGCCCATAGCCCCCCCCCCCCCACAGAGGGTGCCACAAGAAATTACTGTGGCACCAGAATTCCTTTCCTGACACTTATGTTTACTCCTCTCCTTCTTTAACCCCAAAGAGTCTACAAACGCAAAGGTACTGAGGAGCTTTTATTTCAAAGGGGATGCCAGAGCTGGCTTCCAAGTCCTGCACTGTGAAGTCATTAGGACACTATGGGATTCTATTGGTCATGAACCCAAGGGGACAAGCAGTGGAGGCTGGTGGCTCTGATTTTAGTGTGTCTGTGAATCCATTCTGGGTTTCAGTCAGAACTCTAAAGGAGCTATCCAAGGTGTTGAACCTATTTTGGGGCGTATGGGCTTCAGCAGCTCGAATAGCTCCTTTAGAGTTGTGGCTGGTTCTGACTGAAACCCAGAAGGGATTCACAGCCCCACAGAAATCGGAGCCACCAGCCTCCTCTGGGGACGTGACCATCAAGATGTCCTTCAATTAACTCCTTCAGTTAATTAAAAGCAGGGCCTAACAAGGTCCCAGGTGGTACATTCTATGGGAAAAAACTCCTCTGGAATTAAAGGAAAATAACCATACTCTATGAATAACCCCATTTGTGACAGGTACATGATCACAACTGCTACCTCAGGTTAGTTTGGGTGGTATACCACTGATCATTATCTTTGTAATCAATAGAATTATAACTTCTTTAATTTAGAAACAGGAAACCTGGAGGAAGGAGAAAAATCCACCAGTACCATTCTAAATAAATTATTTTACCACTGCTTGCATGTGTTTGTGTATATGTGAGGCCACGGGGGAATTTGTAGTTGAGCTGGGAATCTTAGTATCTTCTCTGAGTCTTCCTGTGGCAGTGCCTGGCCCACTAGAAATACTCTTCTAAATAAATTCTCACCATGGGCATCCTAGCTACGCTGAAAAAACATCCACCAACTGATGAATATAATGCACTTCCTGGGGTTTGAATAAACCGCAGCCTCAATCTCCTATGTACTATTCAGATTAATGGCTAATTGGAAAAATGATCACAAGCACGAGGAAATATTGGCTAATATTAAAGCAAAGGAAGGCACCCCCCGAAAATAAGTGACATTGTCACAATCCTAGATATAGTGACAGCAAAGGCTTCAGATTAGCCCTTGGTGCTTGGAATTTAGATGCTGTCACCAACAGGGAAAGTATTTAAGGCAGATTAAAAACCACACACTTCAAACTGCTCTGACAAAGCTGCCTGTACAGATCACAGCAAGAAGGATCTGAAGGGCTGATAGACAGGGATTTCATGGATAAGAAGACCAAGCCCCTGTTTGTGAAGGGGAACCAAAAAGTCACCTCTTTCTCTGAGGGTTTGTTAGCGGTGCAATGATGCAAAGAAAACCTCACTGCAAAAGAAGAGAAGAAAATGTTTCCCTATAGCTGCTAGGCTGCTTTCTCCCCACAATGCAAAATTAGTGCTAGGGACAGCATGCTGGCTGAGTATGTGGGCAAATCAGGTTCAAAGCTCTGCTCACCCATGAAGCTCATAGAATGGCCACAAATCCATAATTTACAACTTCTACTTGAAAATTTGAGGATGCAATGGAATCGCTTCCCACCACATATCCTACTGTCGCTCAACTGATGCAGAAACCTACACTCCCTGGGTATAAAGATCCACCAATACAATTGTAGAGCAGACGAAATTAGGAGGCAGTCTAATCCAGCCCTTAAACTGAGACAGGATCCCCTAGATTCTCAAGACGTCAAATGACATCATTCCAATTACACTGTGCCCCCCAAAATTAAGAGGACATGAGACCAGTCTATGCAATGGAAAAGTTTGCAGGACAAGAAACACATTTTATAAAGTCATATATTCCTATTTTCAGAGAAGGTAACAATCAAGTTTCTACACGTGTGGTGGCGAAATGGTCAGGAGAGAATGAACGCTGTAGTTGGAGATTTCACTGAGATTATTAGAAAGTTGAGGGACCAAATGAAGCAATGGCTACAATGATTCCAACAAGGAAGGAGTGAAGAAAAGGCGTTCGTGTAGAAACAGGAAAGGACCTTTTTTATATTGAGAGAGCCCCATCTCCTCCCCCTGTCAGAAGGCTAGCAGTTTGTGGAACTCAAGGGGAGAAGGTTCTCTTCTCCTGGCAAGTGGTTGCCTCTGGAGCTAGCTGTACTATAGCAGGAGTCGATCCCACTGCATGAGCTGTTGCCTTCAGGGGGTGCCAACTGCCTGCCTCATCTTTGGAAACTCTCCTAACAGAACAACAGACAAGTGCAAGACATACAGAGAGAAAGAGAAAAGAGCAAGGAAACTTACAGGAAAGACTTCATGTCCAAGCCTCGGTTCCGAATCTGCCCCACCATATGGTCCCAGCTCCCGGGGTTGGAGCGGCTACGGCCGCCAGCTGTCCTGTGCTTGGCGCCTGCGGAGGTCCCTTGCCGCGACTGCCCAGTCCGACAGCCCCGGGGGTTGCCACTGGTGGAGGTGGTGGTGTGGGACTGCAGGTGCCCCAGGCTCTGGCTGGTGGTGGGCTGGCTGTGGTTGGGTTTCTGGTGCTGGCTGAGTGGCTGTTGGAGGCTCTGCTGGCGCAAGAGGGTGCGCGGGCGCTGGCATTTCGGGTCTCCTGCTGAGGTGGGGATATACTCAAGGGTAGTGGCTGTGGACATGGTGGAATCCTCAAAACTTAGGGAGGTGGAGGGCAAGGGAAAGGAGACAAAGGAGAAGAAGGTAAAGGGGCAAAATTGGAGGAAGGAAAAGCAGAGAATTAGAGAGAAGACGCCCCAGCACAGAACTCTCTCTGCCAGGCCCCTTCGGAAGCAATGAACTGTCCTTTGGAGTCGTGGCCCCACCTCTGTTTCTCCAGCAGCATAGGGCCCCTGCCCTGTGGCCATTTTGGGCCCTTCCTTGACCCACAGATGCTCTCCAGTCCTTGAGCTTGGGCTCGGTGGCATGAGATCGCTTGCAAAGCAGCTTCTCCTTTTCCTGCTCCTTAGTTTGTAAGGAGACTCATTTCAGAACTAATTAGGCTGCTTTGTGAAAGCAAATCCCCTGATGCCTGTGCTGCTGCCAGTGACATGCCCAACAACATCTTTCCCCATTGGCTGAGCACACCTCACTGAGTAGCAGTGGAATGAGGAACTCTCACATGTCCTGGGAGTGGTGTCACGGACACTGATGGTCAAGCCGGTGGCATGCTCCATGGCTCCACTCCCCACCACCCGCCCCAGTGGGGTTGTAGCACCTTCCTACTCTCATCTTGAGTTTAGTTAGCATTATCCTCCAAATCACATCATTATATGATTATAGAATTATACATAATTATATTTGCCACCTTTTATGGAAAGGTTTCTCTGCTGTTAACAACTAGTATGATAGCCTGAAATGCAGCTGCTGCAGCTTTTCCTACCACTGCCCGCTAAGGGAAGCTTCAGCTGTTGCCTTTTCGCATCAGAGAATGGCACAGAAACCTGTGCATGAAGAAGGTGGCAATCCTAGAACTGGGGCAATTGTTTTATAGCTGTTGTATAATAATGTATTTGTTGCACAGATTATGGTATCAGCGTCAGGCCTGGAATTTGCTAGGCCAGGCACTGATGGCTTGTCAGGATTTATGTGCCCTAAAAGTGGTTCCTTCATAAGGAGATCCTTAGTGAAATTTGGAAAGCGGCTTCAGAGAGGAACTAGATTTCAAGGTGGCAGACCTGTATTTCCACATATGGGTCACTGCCATGGAGTTGTAAAACACTGTGTATCAGTGTGAGCAATTTCACATGAAAAAGAGGGGAGGGGAATGCTGAGCCTTTCTTCCATCCACTGTTTGCTCTTCACCACAAAACCCATCTACCTAAGTCGTTTGCCTCCTATCTAGGCTTAACTCTGGTCTAAAATCTCAGCTAGGAAAAAAGATGCTGAGGAAGGGTTGCGTGGCATTGTGTGTGTGTGTGTGTGTGTGGCAGGCAGAGAAAGGGTTCCGTGTGTTGCTCCCACACCAGCTGTCTCTCCACTTGAAAAGAACTTGTCTTACTTCTTGGTTGTTTGGTGTGACCAGTTGTTTGGAGATGCAGGCCTGTTGCCATCATTACATCTTGTTTTGCCCTCCAGAGCTGCACAGAAACACATCAGAATAAGGGAAAAGGATGGACTTAAGCTCTCCTCCATCCTTCTGAGGACAATGGAAGAAACCTCTAGTTGGAGGCAGGGATCCCTGTTTTCAGGCATGGCTTTGCCTGACTGTGACATCCTCAACTTTGGGGATTACTGGACCTTCATAGATTCAGAGCAGCAGCAACTTTTCCCCACTACATCCTTTGTAGAGTTCAGTTCTTGGGGCCATTCTATATATTACACAAAAATAAATTTGGGTTTGTCACTGAGTGTATACCCAACAGGGAACTGTAGCCAAGCGCAGCTTCTTGATGAGGGCACCTGTATGACATGCATGTTTGCAAACATCTTAGGTGTACACCTCAAAGAACTGCCATGTTTGAAGTGGCCGTAAGGAGATAACCCCATGTGATGCACAAACATAAGCATAGACCCGACGGCTGTTTGTTTTGTTTAGAAATGCCACTTTGTAATGGGAAATTGAGAGTGTAGAAGTAGCAGGGGAGGCAAAAAGGAATGAAAAATAAAACCAGGCAGGGGAAGGGTTAAACACCCCTGATCCTGCCCTTTACCTGCTGTCAATTGCCGCTCTGAAGTGGATTTTCAAAAAATACAAAACCCAGCACTGATCCTCTAATATTCACATTTGTACATAACGTGCAGTTAGTCCCTTAGTTGAAAGGGCAGGAGGGAAGAGTGCCATGGGAAAGGGGAGATTTAAGGTGGCTACACGCCTGTACATGTGAGAGAGACCCTTGTAGATATGATCTGTAGCCTGTGGACTTTGAAGTACAGGACAGAACATATGGCTCGAAAGACAATAACAAGAAGTGCAGATAGCTGTCAAAAGACATGACAGAGCGCCACACCTAACCACACGGAACAGGTGGCTGAGCCCACATCCAGAAACACAAGGCAGGAAACGGCCTAACCATTCAGCCAAAGACATGAGAATGGCAGACATGGCTGATCACATTGTCAGATGAAAACAGAGGGGGAAGCATGCAGGGAGTCGTCCAAAGGGCCCCATGGCCAGGGCTGTTCATTTTCTGCTAGTCTGCACTTACCAGGTTCTTTGGTCATGTGATACATGGTGCAGGATTTGGATCTCTGAAAATAACTGAGGGACGTGGGAAGCTGCCTTATACTAGGTCACCCATAGGTCTGTCTGCTTCAGTATAGTCTCCACTTAGTGGTTGCAGCTCTGCAGGGTTTTAGAAAAAAATAATTCTTCCCACCCCACCTGTGGATGCCTGGGATTGAACCTAGGATCTTCTGCATGAACAATCTGTGCTCTGTCACTAAGTTACATCCCTTCCCATTCATTTACTTAGAAATGGATTGCGAGACCTTATGTTTGTGGGATAATTGAAAGCTTGCTGATATTACTGGGGGCACAGCTTCTATGCCCTGCACAGCTAACTATCCCTCTCTTATGATTTCCCATCATCTTCTGATACCCATCAAACACGATTGCCTCTCAGTTACCTGACACACCCATTGTTCTTGCCCCAGATTCTAAATTTTGCAGAAATCCAAGTGTCAAATTCCAATACAGAGCGCAAATTTTCCACACATTGTACTGATTTGCATAATTTGCTTGGCCCCCCTGAACTTGTATTTCTGTGGTTCAGAATTTCTGTTCTTTTTTCTTTTTGAGCTTTTAAAAAAACATTTATGAACAGCTCTGCCTGCAGTTAAAATCAAAGCAGGACTTAAGAAATGGGAAATGGGTGTGCAATAAGGGGCATGGAAACATGACAGAGGGATATGCAGCAGAAGACAGGGTGGCGGAAGGCCATGGCTGGCCACATGGCTGAGCATCATACAGAGATGTCCAATCACTGAGGCAGACAGATGAATGTGTGACAGGAAAGAGGTGCACAGTCAGCTGATCACCCACCAGTCTTATTGTTTCCCAGCTCTGCTTCTCCCCGAAGGTTGAACATTGGACAGCACTCTCCAGTACAGCCAGATGGGGATGGTAGCCGCAAAATATCCACAGGCCACTTTGGGTACAAAGTAAAGCCAACCCGGTTCTTAAGCTTAAACAAGGAAACTTGGAAACCAGGACCACATAGCAGAAGGGTTCTAGCATCCCTTACTTGCTGCTGGCCTGGCCTGGCCTGAAAGCCACCTCTTTATCAAAAGTAGCAAAAATGGTGGTGCCAGGGATGCAATGGCAAAGTAATTGTATATTTTTGTATTGTGAAGAAAAGAGGAGAAAGAGAGAGAGAGAGAGAGAGAGAGTGCAAGAGAGAAATAAAGGCAGAGAGAGGAAGGGAATTGTGAAATACTGAATAAGCAAACTCCCCTTTTTTCTACCTTGCAAAATTATTCAGGTTGCTCTGCATCTGTCTACTACCAATGAGCCTGCTTGGATCATGGACTGAGCCCCTAAGCCCAACCCACCCTGCTGTCAAGCATGTGGCAGAAATGGACCTTCCCCAGCCACAGCTTTCTCCTCATACAGTGACCTCATTTCAGTTTTCTATCAAATCCTAAATTAGTCCAATTTTCAACCTCTCAGTCACAGGAAACTAAAATTGGCTCCTTTAGGCCTAGAGCCAGAAGAATATATAAATCCCCATCAAGGGTAATTGCTGTGCGGGAAGCAGTCCCAGTGCTGAAGGGACTGTACCACCCACCCCTGGCACTCTGGTGTATCTGCGGGTACCTTATCCCACTTCCAGCTCCTACCGCAAGGCCGTTGCACAAGCAGACAGAAGGGCCATCACGGCCAGACAGACAAAGCAAAGTAGCACTCCATCACAAAAACACACATGCCAGATACAGGGACAATCCAGTCACAAGAATCTTCATTATGAGGGATGTATGACGGATCAGTTCGCTCCACCAAAACCATGATTTTAATCAAGAAATGCTTCAAAGCCTAGGACTAATTTTTAATGTCAGAGAAACATTAATATACTGTCGTATGTTTTCATCAATCGCCTGAAGAAATGCTCCCAGCCCCAACTATCATTTGCAAAGCTCTACATAGCAGTAAGTACTAGATAACATATGGAATGTGTTTCTTCTTTTGAAAATATGTAGGACAGAGTCCTGCAAGTTACTGTTGATTGGCCAGTTTTAGAAAGGAGTGGGCGAAAACAGTAAGTTTCATTTGTATGAGTACCCTGGATGGATAAGGAATAGCAATTGATGGTAGGCCTCAGAATGAATAACTCATGGGGCAGGGTAGGGTTTAGGAGAAATCTTTAATCGGTTCCTGTTATGTGGGAAGATGAAATATTGCGCAGTACAGGTTGCTGTGAGAGGGTGGATTTAGAAATGTTCTTCCAACTGAAACACCCATTTTATAAAAATGAAAGCATTTTTATAAAACAGTAGTAGTGAGATACAGTCCTGACAACACTAGCCCCTTTCAGATGTTGTGGACTTCTGTGCATGCATGTGAGGGGGTGGAGAGTGGCATCATGACGCAGGCTCTTCCCTGATCTATGCATATGCATTAGAATGTGTGAGGAGAGCCTGTGGGGCTACATGTGGGGACTGTCTTCACACCTCCTATTGAACATGCATAGGTCTGAGGATACTTCCCCCCCTTCCCCCCAACCCCCCCCCCCCAGCACGGCCTCAGACACCTTCTTGAAGTTAAGAAGGTTTGAGTCTTGACAATGCCTGTATGGGAGACCACCTGGAAACTCCATGTACATGGCCTTGGAGACCATGATGGAAGAAAGGCAAGATACAAATGTACTATTTTTTTTCTAATAATAAATGAGGATGTGTGTTTGTCTGTCAGCAGCACAGTGCCAAGACCATGAAACCCAGACACCTGAAACTTGGCATGCATGCAAAGGCTCCTTAGGAATCTCCATTCCCTTGTAACGGAACAGTGACTTGCCTCTGGTGGGACCTGCCGTGGCACAAACCACAAGAGAAGCTCCCACTCCATGTGTCATTTTTTCCCAATGCACCTGTTACTAATACGGCTCCTGATTTCACAGGGCCCTTGGGTGATCTGCTATCAGTGCCCCCCTCCCCCATCACTGACTGAACCCTTCCTTCTGACCACTGTCACTCCTCCTTCTCCCCATTTGCTTGTCTTTTCCACCTGGGCCCAATCCACACCACCATGCAGAGGGAGACGGCAAGGTGTGAGTGGAGGCTGCTGCTCTTTTTTCTTGCTCTGGTTGGGTGACCACATGGAAAGGAGGACAGGGCTTCTGTATCTTTAACAGTTGTATTGAAAAGGGAATTTCAGAAAGTGTCCTTTGTATGCATACAGCACCTGGTGAAATACCCTCTTCATCACAACTGTTAAAGCAGCAGGAACCCTGCCCTCTTTTGTATCTGGTCCAGAGGGCAGGGCTCCTGCAGCTTTAACTGTGCTCCTCATGAGAGGTTCTTTGTGAAGAAAAGCCTCAAACAAACCCTCCAAATGTTGTGTGTGTGCGTATATCTCCAAACTACAAGTACCTCTGTTTATTTATTTATTTATTACATTTGTATACCGCCCCATAGCCAAAGCTCTCTGGGCGGTTTACGTAGGGTTAAAAACAATTAAAAACTGTTTGCTTTTATTTTAATGACAAGAGGCAAGGTCATAATCAAATATGGATTTAAATAATATCCACATTACAGGTCATCAGCCTTTTGGTCTGTGGCTAACAACAGAACAGAACACAACTATGAGATTTCAACAGGATGCTCTTTTGGTGGCTGCATTCAGACAACACTATAGTCAAAGGTGGGATAATAATCAACTCGACAGTTGTTTATCTAGTTGATTGTTTATTATAATCAACTGTGGTGTGGATTATGATCAGTGTTGAGTTGACTATTAGTCCAGGCCAAGTTGACTCACTCAGCCCCTGCCCTTTCTCCCTCCTTCAGTCCTCCTGCTAGTATCCAATCAGCCATTGCTGCCGAAAAACTATCCTGCCGGCTGGACTAGAGTAGCAGCCGCTGATTTGACCACTGTTGCCTTGCGACTCAGTGGCCAATGAAATAACCAACAGTGCCCTCCAAACAACATGATAACCAATGGTGGTTCAAATAGCCAACTACACAGCATTGGTTATTTGTGTTGGTTATTTTGGCCAAATAACCAACTGTTGGTTAAAAAAAATCCCTCCATACAACATGAGAACCCATGGTGGGTTAAATAACCAATGTCGACTATTTAAACCACTGTTGGTTATCATGTTGTTTGAACCCAGTCATTGTCAAGAATTGGCAGCTGATAGAACAAATGTTTCCTGATCCAGAGCAGTTTTGAAAATCCACACTGGAATGTTCATTCAGTAGAGTCAAAAGGGAGAACTGGATTCAATGAGATCTGTAAGCCTAATGGAAGATAAGACCACTGATAAAGACAGTTGCAGGATCTTTCTGCTCAGGGTACTGAAAGCTTCAGTGACTGCAAAACAGGCCTGGCATGAATGACACATCTGGAGAGTTCCCTCTAGAATTGCCTTGTAGCTTGCAGTAGGATCACTTGGAAGCATCTAGCAGTGTGGCCCCTGCTGAGCTGATGATGTGGTTGGCTGGACAGACTTTTAGTGTGACCCAATAAGGAGGCAGGCTCTGGGGTGCAGATGAGCCATCCACTCAAAGGCTACTAGAAAAGCCAGACCTCTCTTTTCCCAAGCCTTTAACCTTTAACCTCAGATCTCTGCCTCTTTTCCCTCCTCCTGCTTTCTTTTGCACTTTATTCCTTTCCCTTGTCTTTTGACTGGGTTTGTTAGTACGACTTAGCCAAGCAAAGGTCAAATAGAGATAACACTTGCTATGAGTGAAATCCTTTTTCAAGGAGCAAAATACTGTTTGTTTATCTATTTGCATACAGTGCCGGCTCCCAGTTTTTGAGGGCCCTTGGGCAAGCCACCCCCAAGGGCCCCCCTTCATCAGCGGGTCTGTGTTCCCACTGCTATTGCCTCCAGTTGCTCCTCCTCCTCCTCTTTCTCATCATTGCTACCACTTGCTTGCTGGATAGGCAGAGAGCGGGTGTGCAAGCAGGGAGTGGCATCAAGTGTTCCTCCTTCTCACCACCACCGTGGTCTGGGCCAGAGCGAGAGGCTGGTAAAGAAGCAGTTTGCTATGGTGACGAGGAAGAGCAGCTTCAGGGGGCTCTTGTTAGTGGGCCCCTGCTGGGGTGTGGGCCCTTGGGAGGTGCCCAACCATGCCTACCTTTGACAGTGGCCCTGTTTGCATACGCTCAGGACTATTTCTGTGTGTGTAATTACGCCTTCTATCTCTGCTCCTGAACATTTCTCGCTGATCCCCACCCACACAGCCGGCCACCCCCTCAGGATATCACATTGACAACCGATGCTCTCCTTTGCTCTGCCAGAATCCAACACCAAGGCGTCACAGAGTTTGGGATTTCTCCCGCCAACCCCTCATACTCCTAGCTGCAATGCCTTCTGGACCAGGAGGCGAGTGCAGGCCTGTGATGGACTCTCACTCACTTGGATAGGCTGAGCTTCCCTGCTGCTAGGTGGCTCTGCACCGTGTGCCATCGACCTCTCCCCGCCTTCCCAATGCTGGGCTCGCTGTGGGCAGACACGCTGCTCTTCATGCCGTCCTCTCGGAGCTGCTGCCTCTCCCCATGGCGTCCTTCTCGCTCCCCTGCCAACCCTGATGTGGCCGAGGCAGCCAACTTTGCACCTGACAGCAATGAGCCACTGGGACATGTCAGGAAAGGAAGGTGGCATGTGGCAGCGAGGAGGAGATCAGGCAGAGGGGAGGTAAAGAGAGAGAGAGAGAGAGAGAGAGAGGAAGAGAGAGAGAGACGGACAGACAAGGGACAGACAGACAGACAGAGAGAAAGAGAGACATCAGCACTGCAAAAGAAAGGGCCAAGGAGAGCCTTTGTCCCAGGCAAAGACAGCAGGCAGCCCTGGCTTGGTTGTGAGGTTATGATGGCAGCCAAAGTAACTTTATTCCATAGACAACGAAGGGTTGAACAATGGATAAGACCGTTAGGAGAGGCACTGTGCAGGCCAAGGGAGAAAAAAGCCATGTTAGTGAGAGAGCTTACCACCACTACTACCACCATCACCACACAGTGCAGATGCAGAGAACACGCTGAGGAGGTGACCAAAACGGGCAACCCCGTCCTGTGCTGCAGAGAAGGGTGGGGGTGAGGGGTAGGAGAGCGAAAGGAGCCAGGGTGCACAGGGAGGGGAAGGTGCCGGCCTCTCTTAGTGAGTTGCTTAAGGCAGTGGTTCTCAACCCATTGGGAGCACCGGGCGAGCCTGGCAGGCCGAAAGCTCGAGCCAAGGCCTCTCTGAGACAACAGGTTTGCAGGGCTTTGATCAGGCCACAAGGCCTTGGTTGTGTTGGCCAGTGCCTGTGCCACAGCTTCGTTTTTGGTTGTCAGAAGTCACCACAGACTCATGAGGCCCAAACCCAAGTATGGTAGTTAGCCACATGGTTGTGAGACCTATCCCAGAAGTCAGGAGACAGTGGCTCGATCTAGAAGTCAATGAACCCACCAGTAGAACACTCTCCATTTCACTGGGACCCAAGATTTGAGCCACAGGGGACAGAGGGAGCCCAGGGTCTGACACCAGTACAGACCAGTCTGACACCAGTACACATGCTAGTAGTTGGGAACCACTGAATTAAAGGGCGGGAAGGGGGAGGAAGGGAAGGCAAGAGGGGTTGCTCGTCTCCATGGCCATATGTCCATGGGGAGGGGGTGGAGTATGTGGGGAAGGGGTAGAGTTGGGAAGAAGAGGAAGGTGAATGGGAAAGCAGGAAAGGGGCAAGTGGGAAGGAGGGTGCGCATATACTCACTATATATGATCAAATCAGTGAAAGAGAGACTCACTTGAGGGAAAGTCGTGGATCACCATATGGGGCGTAAGGTGATATGTTTAGTATAAACTCCTTGGGAGGGTAGGAGCTCCATTTCTGCTGCACTGTGTTGTCATTGTTATTCCAAAAGTCTCTGTCTAGATCACTAGATCAGCCGGTGATGAGGGGAGAAAAAAAAAAGGGAAATACAAGAGAGAGAATCTAAATTCCTGCAAGGGGAGGAAGGAGAAGAAAAAAAACCCCAAACGAGAGACAGCGAGGTTAGAGCGATGACTTCTCCTCCTGTGGAAGGTAAGCTCTGTGCCTCACACCCATGTATATATTTATATATACATACGCACTTACATACACTGGCACACACATACACATGGAGGGATAGGTTGGAACAGGAGGAAGAGCTGGAGAAAGACAGGAGCAGGCATCTCCAGAAGCTGGTGGGGAGAGAGAGAAAGAGAGAGAGAGAGGGGAGGGAGGGGGAGAGAGAGAGAGAGAGAGAGAGAGAGAGAGAGAGAGAGAGAGAGAGAGAGATGGAGTGTGCAGGCGGAAGAATTTTCCATCAGATGGTCCTAGACCTTGCCTTCTCAGGCCTCCACTTTGTCTCTTGGGAAGGATAGCTGCTGTTTTGCATGGACAACTGTGTTTTTAAAACCTTTGGTCTCTCTCTCCATCCTTGTCTCATCCGTCTAATAGGGATCCCTCTTGACAATGGCACCTAGCACAACGGCAGCACTGTTTTTGAAATAGTGGGAATTTCTGTCCCACCCGGGGGAATGGAATTGCTTCCTGTTCCCTGTGCTGAATGTGTGCATTGATCAGAGATAAAGGGGGAAAATAAACAGAAACCAAT
Source organism: Anniella stebbinsi (assembly GCA_029215795.1). Taxonomy (NCBI): domain Eukaryota; kingdom Metazoa; phylum Chordata; class Lepidosauria; order Squamata; family Anniellidae; genus Anniella; species Anniella stebbinsi. The sequence goes on from JARDYH010000001.1 coordinate 263,402,846, forward strand.
GCGAAGTCAACTAGCAAAGAACCTCGGGGAGTCCGATAAGGGAGGGAGACTTATCAAGGCTGTTCTCTTGAGATACTGGAATAGATTGTTACTCAGATTTTCTCTACCAAGTGCAAAGCAGTGGGTGGTGGTGGTGGTGGTGGTGAAAAACTGGTTGGAACCATGGGATCAGTAGCTGTGGAAGAGTCCCGGCCTATGTTCACTTGTCATAATGGATCTAGATTTAAGAAAATCACTCTGGGAGAGAATTGGTTTGAACAAGAACTTGGTCTCTGAACCTTCTTCAAGGGCTTGCCAGGACAGTTATCCAGGAACATTGGAAATGATGATGATGATGATGATGATGATGATGATGATGATAATAATAATAATAATAACAACAATAATAATGACAACTCTGGACGCTTGTCCTCAAGAAGGGGCTCCCATCTAGCCTGAGGCATGCAGCTTGTCCTCACTTGGATCTTCTGCTTAGTTGTGCAGAAGGAGCCAGGGAGGGGGGATTTGCCTCAGGTTGGAGGCTGTGCACTGACAATGTTCCCTAAGTAGGTCATGCCACCACTCTGTGATCTGACAGAGCCTGACTCAACCATCTCCTCCTGATTTTAGAGAGCCTTCAATGGCTACTCAGTGCTTGACTCGCAGCACATGAGGTCTGAAAACAATGGCCTTTGAAGTCAAATGGTTCTCTGGCACATGTATTAAGAGACATCAAAGGTTCCTCCTAGGCTACATGCCTGCACTCAGCCTCTTTACTGCTCATTAACTGCCCTTGCCCTTCTCTGGCTTTGGGGGATAAAAAGCCTTCCCACTGGCCTCTTGAGACACATACAGAGGGGAGATGAAAAGCCTGGGATAAAGGGCAGCTGTGTTTCGCCAAGGGATTCCAGGCTCATTCACAGAGGACAGAGAACAGAAACACAAAGGAAAGTGTTGTGAAGAAGTGGGGAAGTGAAGCCAGCCTGTCCGTTGTGCATCTCTGCCCAGCTCCTTTCCTGCTTGGGATCAGAGGCATCATAGAAGCCTCTTGCGATGCTGGCATGGGGCTGCGGAAGGGAACTGTTTTGGAGGTGCAGTGCGAGGAGAGGGTCCCAGGTGTTCCATATTCCTGTTCACGGCTCTTCCTATGTCTACTGGCAGCTCCTCTGTAGGAAGAAAGGTCTTGGTGCTGTTGCTTGGTAGTGGTCTTGACCCACCTTCAGGCATGACTATCCATGGCTTCCAGTGAGAGCAGAATGTACAAAGCCTGTCAGGTCCAAAGCACACCAGAGAGACAATAGTCAATGTCACGCAGTTCTGATCAAAGAACATGACCTTGGAGCTCTGCATCTAGTACAACTGGCTGAGATAAAGGTTTAGCTGATGGAAGGCAGGGCTACCCGTAGACCTAAGCTACTGATGGGTCTATGCATCTAAGAACTTAAGATACATCTATACACAAGCACACACATTTTCACAGATATACACACACAGAGATACACATACAAGCACCTAATTACATATTACGCAAACACATGTATGCACAATCACACACAAACACATGCACAAACATATATGCACATAAACATGCAGAAATGTCACCAATCCACCTGTTTTGAGTATCACTACCAAAGTGGACTTATTTGTATTCAACAGGAGGCGATTCAGGGCAGAAAATGAGATATTTGTACTTTTGAGGGAAGACTCATTCTACCAGATGATCACAGCTCCACAGTAATCAAAGTTCCTTTGTCCAGCTTCACCATTGAACTCCATGGAACAAATGTCATATCTCCGCAATGTCCCTTACTCTAGAAAATTTGACTCAGCAACCACATAGGCAGATGGCAGAGAGGAACTGAGGGCAAGCTTGTGTGATCATACTGGAAGGCAAAACACCACACATGTTATGAAACTTAATCACGCTCTCAAGAAGTGTGGGTTTTTAGTCATTCTTGAAGAGATTAAACAACGGTTTCACCATATGGGAGTGCAATTATGACAAATTGTAATTATGGGATCATGATGGAGAAATGCCACTTCATTTGAATGCATTCCTACGTGGAGTGATCATACAAACTCATCTCACCCTAAAATAGTGTTGTGCTATGAATGAAAGCGGCCAGATGAATGAAAACCCATCTTCAAGAGGGGTACAGCTGCATTGCTGTGTCAAGGGAATAATCTACCTGCCTTCAAGGCTTATGCCACTACACTGCTTGGCACAGCAGCTTCTTGAGCTATTGCAAGACCTAATTACCATCACGAATCCCCTCTATCTGGCTTATGTAGACAAGTTCTAAGGGAAAACTCATTGGGCATGTAAGACTTACTACATACACTTACTACAGAGTAAGTCCCATTGGACACATTGGAACGGATTTCCAAGTAAATGCACATAGACGTGCACTATCAGGCTCCAATGCTATGCCATTTATTTGGAAGCCCGACCCACTGAAATCAACGGGACATAATTCCAAGTAAACATGTACCGGATTGGGCAATAAGACTTCCCTATTGCACAGGATATCTTTGTTTGCCCATTAGAGCCCTGACACCAGCACCAGCACCACCACCCAGGATGAAAAAGAAAGGAAGTATTGGATGAGGTGCAGCTCAATTGGCTGAGCAGAATCATCTCCTGCCAACAAACCTGAAACATTTAAAACTATTTGTGGGTAGCAACAAAGTAAAGCATAATCCTAGCATGTCCAAAGGTAACATTACAAGTGCAGATTCTATAACATGTTATATAACAGACTTGAGTACATTACTAAATTAAAAAAGTAAGTGTTCTAGGTTTTTCTCCTGATGCTATGCAATCCTCTAAACAAACTGGAGGTGTGTCCTTAACAGTATTTATCTCATTTCCTCCCCACAGCTTCTGTCCTAAAAGTTCCAGGGAAATGTAATAAATAGGGAGAGACATTCAATTGAATGGTATGGTTTCCTATTTACAGGGGTGTGAAAGGTCTTTCAGCCCAAGGGCCAAATTCAATTCTGGACAAGCTCTCGGGGGCTGTTTTCCAGCAGAAGGAGGGGCAAAAGGGGCAGGGCCAAAATACCAACCCCTCCAGCATATTTTAGCTTAAACCCCTTACTGCCAATAACTAAGCCTTTCGAGAGGCACTTCAACATTTTAGAATGGGGAAGAAACGACACAAAAATCAGGACACAACCCAATGGCCAGCAGCTGAGGGAAAGGTTGAGGCCAGAGGAAGGGGGTATGACCATTTGGGGAACCCCAGATGTCAGTCTGGAACCCTCAGTGGGCCGGATTTGGCCCACAGGTCTAAGGCTCTGCACCTCTGTTATATAACAAGGTAGGGAGGATTCAAAAGTTCCTATTTTATATGTAGGGCAGTGAGGAGAAAGAGACTCAGGGGTGTTTCTGGAGAAGGGCAACGGGTCCTATCTCAAAGTTGGTAAGGATAAAGCTCCAGGTGTAACCCTTCCAGATGAGGCTAAGGAAGGACAACAGACAATGGTGGGAATGTGGAAATGGGCTCATCCCCTAGCTTCCTCCCAAAGAAGAATTTCAAGCAACAGACAGAGTCAGAGGGGATTAAATCACAGTCACATGGACAAATGTGCATTTTACTATTTGTCCCACTGCAGGCTATTCTATGTTACTTTACTATTGCACAACTCATTACCAAGCCATTTCATGAACATACACAGCTGCAAAGGAACTTGGAATAGTCCACAGACCACAGTGACTTGGAGTTGTTTCAGAGCAAATATTTATTATCGTTTTTTAAAAACATAAATAGCTCAAAAGCAGATTATCCAGCCATCCATAAATTTTGCTTGGAGCAAAGCAAACTGATGGCCACAATCTGAAAATATGGGAAACCTAAGTACATAGAATACGCCTGGAGGGGTTCATCATTGTCTGTGTCCCTCATCTCCACTCTGGAAGGGGCCAAGAGGTGTTTACTACCTTTGGCACCCCGGCTAGGCCTGAGACTAAGTCTTAGAGAAAGAAAAGATCAATAGTTTGTTCTTCCAGGCAGGGGATTTATCCCTTGTGCAGAGACAGAAGAAATGCTGGCCTCTTCTTCTGAATGATATATAGGAGGTGCGGATGGCTCTGTATGTAAGCCAACACTGCAGTTTGAGATTGATTTCTTCGGCAGCCTGCATCTGTTGATGTTACATGTATATGGAAAGAGAGAGAGAGAGAGAGAGTGAGTTTGAAATTCCAGGATTGTGCCTGGGGAAATAGAGTGGCCACTTACACATCATCAAAAGAAGAAGAAGAAAAAGAAGAAGAAGAGATGCATCACGGAAAAAAAGAGGACAAAAGACATAGAGTTGCATAAAATATGTGTATGCTAATTGAGAGCTATAGATGCACATTTGGAAATAATTAATGTAGTTTAAAAAGAAATACAATACATCACACCACAGTGGGGAAGACTGTGTGACCAGGGGTCCATTGGGCTATGCAAGTGCTCACTGATGATGGGCAGCTCCAAGGCCCCTGCTGCTCTCCCTTCTGCTCGTTCTTTATCTTTAAACTGGACTTGGACCAGTTTAAATAGAGGAGGCTTTCAAATGGAGGATTGTCCTCTGAAGCCGTCTAAATAGAGGACTATCTTCTGTAAAGGCATGGCCACCTTAGGCAGACATGTTAACGGAGCAGATAAAGTACTCTGCATTGGTGGTGTGGGCAGGAGAAGGATGGTTGATATGTAACAGGGATGGAATTTTTTTGAGGGACAGCATTTGGAGTATTGAGCCTTCTTGGGAGATACAGATGTGTCTTGACATATCAGATATGGGAAACCTTGGGGAGAAGGTAAGGGAAATATAACAACGACAGTATAATTTAGGCAGGGCAAAATGTCATAGAAAGAAGCAGTACTGGTGTGCTGAATGACAGAATGAGAAGTATGGGGGACCCCAGAAGTGGGAGCATTTTGGGGGAAGTGTCTGGCTAGAAAACATCATGGTGTGTGAGGAACAGCAGAGTGTTTGTACAAATACAGGAATGATTACACAAATTGTAGCAGTGTCAAGAGTACATGTACTTACAATGGTATGGGCACATGTATGTTTAGATCTAAAGAAATATAAGAGTGGAGGAGGTTTTCTTAGGGCCACTGAAGTGAGAGAGAATGTGGATGCCCAGCTTTTCAGGCATACATCCCCAAGGAGTATCTTCATGTGGTGTTTGCGATCCATGTGGCTCCAACCCATTCACTCCAATGATCCCTCCTGGGACTTACTTAATGGCTTTCTTTTCGCTGCGGCCACGGCTAGAATCTGGAGTTCCCACCGTCTCCAAGGAGTTTTTATAACGTTTGCCCTGAAATTAAATGGAAAAGAAAAAGTGAGCGAGGAGGAAAGGTTTTGCCTCTGAAAGGGAAATAGCAAGAGGCCCAGATAGGTCCTTTCCCCTCTTGCAGTAGCACTGGTTGTGTTTAGTATCCAGAGGCACATAACCTCAACTTTGTCCAGTAGGCCATTTGCAAGTTGAACATGTGCATAAGCAGACTATAAAGGTAATTTGGGGCTGACCTATAGAGAAGTGTTTGATAAACCCTCCCCCCACACTGCTGCTGCCACCTCCCCCAATACACACATGCTAATTACAGTAGAGCAATATCTTTGCTGCTGTTAAGGCTAAAAACAGACCACTTCATAAAGACGGTTTCACTTAGTCCTGTAATTCCACATGCATTTCCTCTTTGTAGATAAATCCTGTTAAGCAGCTAAGGAAGCATTTACCAAGTCAAAACAAGAGTGGCAAAATGATAAAACCAGTACTGAGCATGCATATCTAATGAGAACAGGAGACACAGTAATGTCCACCAGAAATACAAAATGGAGTGGGCCTTACGCATGGTCAACAGATTCCAAAACATAAGAGCATGGCCTATGTGGCAATCACCATGGCCTAATCCACACCAAGCAGGATATAGCACTATGAAAGCGGTATGAAAACGGTATTTAAGAGGCAGGAGCCACACTACTGCTTTATAGCGGTATTGAAGTGCACTGACAACAGTTGAAGCCCATTGAAACATATCTTATACTGCTTTCATAGTGCTATATCCTACTTGGTGTGGCTCCTGACTCTTATGTACCACTTTCATACCGCTTTCATAGTGCTATATCCTGCTTGGTGTAGATCTGGCCCAAGTGACACTTTTGCTTATTACACAGTGCTACCACAATGTCACATTATCTAGAGCCAGAGTTTATGAAGAATGGACTTAACAACACAGAGAAAAAGGTGTGAGTTTGTTTTGGGTTCTTGTAGAGTGACCCACCATCCTTTCATTTGATTCTCGAATATTCATATTTACTGAAGTTACATGTCATGAAATTGACCTTGGAAGCCAAGGGGCCTCATTTTAAGCTAATTATTAACACTGTTAAAATTTTACAGTTGCCAGTTGCAATTCAGAGATTCCCCCTCCATGCTCAAATCAGCTGTTGAATTGAAAGAGGGCAGCAGTGGTGGCTTCTTCCACCTGTCCTGCCCCATTCCTTTTGGCTGCCTACTTCCCCACACTCCTCTGTATAGGGACAAAGGGCAGAGGATGCACAAAAGGACTGGGTGAAAATGGGCAGGTGAAGTCACAGCTGCCTTGTTTCTGATTCAAAGGCCACTGGAAAGTGAAAGTGTAGGGGTGGGAAACATGTGGCCCTCCAGACATTTTGGAGACCATGGGATCATGGGAGTTGTAGAGCAAAACATCTGGAGGGTCACAAGTTGCCCATTGCTGGTATAGTGGAAATTTCTGTGTTACAAACTGGCAACCCAAAAACGTTATGCATATTTTCCCCTTTGTCTTTTCCCCTTTTAAAACAGCGCTCCCCAAGTATTCCCATTAACATCAGCCAGTGCTCACGGTGGGAGTTGTAATCCAGCACAATTGGAAGATACCAGGTTGAGGGAGCCTATTCTAAACAAAATAGAGGTCTCTGGCAGTTCCCCACTCAGAATTCCTTCTGCCAGGCATCAGTAGCACAGCTCTTTTGAAACTAGGTAAGGGCTCCTTTGTTATCTGTTGCACCATGCTCTTCACAACGAATGAAAGTCAGCCTCAGATGTCTACCTTCCCTTCCCATTATCACATCCACAGCAGGGAAGGAATAGGCCATTTTAGGATTAATTGAACTCTAATTAATTAAGTTCACAGTAACAAAAAAAATGTCATAAGATAATGAAGTGTGCATTTTGTTCTTAATTGGGTCTCGATTACAAGGCCACTTGGTTGTGATTTCTGATGGCAGGTTCAATGTGCTTCATGATTCTAGGGCAGACAAGAGACAATTAATGCTAATTAGTGAACAATTAGCAAATGAAGGCACAGGTGCAGAAGGAAGGCAGTTTTGTGCTACTCTTGGTGCAAGTCTGGTGTAAACTGAACACCCTAGTTTAACCTAAAGGACTGGTGCATGTGACTAGCACATCCTTCTTCCTTGGACTGCAGATTAGATAGGAAAGGGAAATTACTGCAACCACAAAGGACAAGAGTACGACCCCAGAGATCTGTGTGTGCAGCAAAATAAAATCAGGAAATGTCTCAAGGGACCACAGGATGGAGTAGGAAAGACTTCTTTTGGAGAAGAAAATGGCTTGAGGCTGGTGAGGATGTGTGGACTGTAAAATTTCAGGGACAGATTACACGTTAAATTTACTACATAGCACATCTTCGGTTTTTGTTTATTTAATAAGAAGTGCAGGACATGCATGCTGTCTTGGCAGATTTCAGATTTTTGGAGGCCTTCAGAGTTGAAGCAATAGTTTAGAATTAGAAACTCTCTTTCATTCTCTGCAGAATTATTTTTGGAAAATTCTTGTTCAGAAACAGCCTAGCCTTGAAATCCTACATATCTTCAGATATAGTCCATAGCCTTGAGTATGGAAGGTGATTAATATGGAGTAGTTCTCAGACATTTTCAATAGCCCCCAACAACGCGGCTGTATGCGGTGCTGCAGCAAAACAATTTTACACCCTGAAACTAATGGCCTTATGCCCACCCCTTTAGACAGCCATGTCTATTACTTCAATTGTGAAGGACACAACTGACACTTCTCTCCTCTCCCCAACAACATTCCATGCTTTACAACTGTTTCAACATGCCTGATGTTAGAGCAAAAACAATACAAAACTGGTTTGCTAATCCTGATTCAAACAAAAGCAATATTCTGAGCATCTGTGATTTCACATTTTAAACTCAATAACCATCATGACTGCAGGAATAAAATTGAGTTTCTTTCTGCTGCCCTGATGCTAAACACATTTACTTGAAAATAAATACTATTTTGGGGTGGGTGGGTAGATAGAAAAGGATAATATATTTTTAAAGTAAAAATAATAAAATGAGCTCTTGTAACCATGTATGTGCACATCTGGTGAACCCTTGACTATAAAATGTTTTTAAAAATAAGAGAGAAAAGAAAAGAGAAAAAAGAAAAGAAAGGATCTGGGTTGGCTAATGCCCATGTCAACCCAGGCCTGTCTGCTGCTTCCCCATCACCTCTCATTCTCAGGATGGTAATTTGCCCCTCTTCATTGGGCTGCAGAGCCTGGACTTCAGCCTCATGTTCCCATCTCAGCTGCACCACTGCCTGTATGGCAGTCCAGTATCATTAGAGCCATATTGCAGATGGGAGACTGAGGATCAGTACAACAAAGTGGTTAAAACCACCAAGTGAGTTTACCATTGTAATGAGATTTTAATCAGGGGCTTCCTAGCTTGTAACTCATGTTCTTAACCACTACAGTTGGGAAAGTATATTATATGATATATGAAAAGCTGCATGAGTACATTTTCTGTTGCAGGTATACTGATCAGAGAAATGCTGCTTGATCCATGGCACAAAACCTGCTCTCCCCTTCATAAAATACAAAACATATACTCAGGAGAAGAGAGATTGATTTGTGGGAAAAGCAACATAGGAAATGGCACTAAATCCAATTAAGAGTGTTCTTGAGCACTGCGTGATCTCCTGCTGAGTTGAATACAAAGGGCATCATGTCAGTGCAAAGAAATAAAGCAGCTGAGCTAGTCTTAGCAATTTTTAGGAAGCGTAGAAATGAATAAAGCACATCCCTTCATCAGATGGGGTTAGATACACAGAACTCAAAAAGAGAGTTATTGAGTATATATTTTGCCTATTTACGTGGGTGACACATGCATTTTTGGGGTAATTTTTTGTTTTATTATTTTATTTTGTTAAAACTTATAATAAAAAATTGATGATGAAATGTGGGTAGCAGGTTCTTCGGCAATAATTGATGCCATGCAAAAGGTCCTCAAGTATTAAAACATTTGTGCTAGGCTAGTCAAAAGGTAATGGGATGTATTATTAATCAACAGCATTAGATGAGAAACTGAACTTAAAACTAATTCTGTGAAATCTTTCTGTTTTTTATTACCTTATCCTAGTACACCTCTTATCTTCCATAATAGACAATTTTCTGATATTAAGAAAAAATGGGCTCTAAATGCTGTGTGATTTAATAGGCATTACCATGATGGGAGGTACCTAACACTGGGTATCCTGATTACACAGAAAGGACATATGTCAAACATTTTTGACAGGTCCTAAGAAGCTCAGAGGGACTCAGAGGATCAAGGAATTCTGAGGCAAGGCTGATGATCTAAGAAGGGTTTGTTTATTGCTTAGACAGGCTAGGGTCAGAGAGTCCTGATGCCAGCTAACATAAATGAGGTTTAATCACATTTGTTTCAGCCAGAAGTCGAGGGTGCTAGAAGGGATGTCACAGAACATGTACTAATTGGAGCATTGAGATGACTGGGAAAATCAGATTTCTGAAATCTGCCATGTAGCACACAGTATATTTGATCCCTTCAGATGACCAGAGTTCCAAATGGAACACAGTCACTATATGGTTGTTAGAATCCACGCACAGTGTGGCATAATTCAACAGAGTGTTCAAGAGTCAGAGGTGGGTACTTGAACCTTACAGGAAGTTAGAAATCTTGGCAATAAACTTTAAGACTTTAACACTATATGGGCCATCTTCACACAAACAGTAAATGTGCATGGGGGAGGGGGAAATGGGATCAAAGTAGCAAGTTGCACTCCCAGACCTCTGTACACACATTCACTACACTGTCTGTATGGTCCTATGTATACATAGAGACTTTATACAAACTGGCAGGACTGTGCATTTTCCATGTCCTGCAAAGGTCTACTGTACATGATTCAATGATCTGAGAAATGCTTTCATGTCATATTCCTAAATATGATTTTGAGTGTGTAACCTGTCTGGTGTCAGGTGCTTCATAAACAATTCACTGGGCTGGCCCAGTGAATTGTGAGCTGAAGATTTGGCAATTTGTTTTGAGAAGAAACTGTCTCTGTTCTCTGCTTATCTCTTACTGTCGGCCGGCCGAAGCCTTGAGTTCTGTGAGAACAAAAGAGTTGTTTAAGAAAGGTGGGGGCTCTCTTGCAAACTGTCCCTCACATTGTGTCGACATCAAGAGAAGGTTGAACTGTGCCGCCCTGTTGGCACATGAGTTTAGATTACAGGCCTGAAGCCCTGTCTGTCAAAGTAGCTTAGAATTAGCCAGCCTCTATCCTATATTAGCTACGTCCTAAGAGTAATTCCTTTGCTAGGAATTATCTCGTCTGCTGCTCTTGTGTCTCTCCTGTTCTGTTTTGCTGTTCGCTATGCTTGCCAAGAAACTTGTGTTTGGGACTCTATCTGATTTGGAAATGCTTGATGCACTCTGTACATGTTCTGTTGCTATTTGGACTTGAAACTTCTAAGAGCTATGCCATGAAAAGTGCCCTGTGGCTTTTCATAGATTTGGACTTGAGATTACTGTTCTGGATTCGTGTTCTATAGTCTGCTGTTTCCCTGCATGGAGCCAAAGTTACGGGCACAGGGAGGCAGAGGCTGATTGTTGCTGTTCTACAATTCTGTGTGTGTGGGACCTGTGAGAGGACCTTCCTCAGTGCTAAAGCTACGTGAATTGGGAAGGCTCCCTAGGTCGAAGAGGTTCATTTCCTGACATCTTGTTGCCGTGGTCAGCTCAGCGTTCCCTGACAGACTGAGTGAGGATTTAGTTTCAAGATGATCGTTAATCCACTGTCAGGAGGCCTTCTCCTTGAGTCTCCCTTTGTTCTTGAGGATTCCCAGTGTGTGTGGCCACACCTGACCTCAAGGAACTGGGTCTAACTCTAAATGTCTACCCCTGAGTGAGTGCTGTTCGCATTAAGCCGTTCTACCTGAAAGCTGTCTGGTCCGTCTTCAGCTTCAAGTGTGTGTTTGCAGAAATGAAACCGTTATGCTTTGAATTCCATGTGATTTACAAATAAAAGAAATCTCACAGTTGTTGGAGTGTGTCACTTTGCCTAAGATTCGTGAGCAGAAGCTCTGGGGAGAGCCAAGAGTCACGACATAACCCTTCTCAGACCTTGCAACAACCTGAGCATAGGCGTGCACACAGCTGGTTCACCTGGTGCCCAGGCACCACCTAATGCCCAGTACCCCCCACCAGCGCCCCCCCACCAGCGCCCACCGCCGTTGCTCTCCCACGGCTGCTGCTGAGCTTACAGATCCAGCGAGGGAAAGAGGAGAGCAAGCGAGTGGCGCCGCTCTTACCCGAGCTCCTCTATGGAACAGCACAGGGGCAGGAGGACTCGGCTAGGGATGTCATACATCTGGAAAAGTCCCAATTTTCTAGTGAATTTAAAATGTCCCGACCCCCTGGGCAGGAATCCTGGATTCCTGCGAGAGGTGAGACTTGATGGAAAAGCGTGGCAATTGATTGCGGCTGCGCAGCAGCAGCAGCGAACACGAGGGTGAAGCCGGGGGTAGCGACTAGCCCAGTTGTGTCCGCTCGGATCCAAACCCTCCAGGCGTGGAAATTCCACTGGAGCAATTGTGTGCGTGAATGGTGCGTGGGTTGGCAGCGACGTGGGAAGAGATTCTGAAGCTGCCTCAGCAGTTTTAATCCAGACAGAAAGGTTGGAGGACATTCGTTCTACTAACTGGCAATGGGTTTCTTCCCCCTTCCCCGTCTCTCTCTCTCTCTCTCCCTTCCTTCCCTGGGCAGCATATTAATAAAGCCACCCAAGGCTGCGGGTCAGTTGACCCATCTACAACGGTTCTTTGCCCAAACCACCTTTGCTTCTTGTTCCCACGTGGTGGTGGGACACATTCATGGTAACAACTCTCCCTTTCCCCCAAACAAAAAGCAACAATAATAACACACACACACACACACACCGGCGCCCCCCCCTGAAAACACAGAACTCGCCTCGGGCCCTTTCCCTAGCCCCGGGCTTGCCCAGCCAACTCACCGCGGCTCTCTCCGAACACTCTCACCCAGGGCAACTCTCCACTTGGCGCTCTCTTCCCCCGCGCGGACCCTCGCTGAGCCAGGAGTGCCCAGCAGCGAACACACATGCCCGACTCCTGCACACTCCTCTCTCTCTCTCTCTCTCTCTCTCTCTCACACACACACACACACACACATTCATACGCTGCAGAGGGGGAGGGAGAGGCTCGAAAGTGAAATTTATTATTGATACAAAGAGGGAGAGAGAGAGAGAGAGGAAGAGAAAGACTTTCAAGACAATTTCAAATTATTGTTTCTCTCTGGGAAAAAAAGGCAAAAGGGGGAAAAACAGTGAGCAAGCGAGGGTTTCCCTCCCTCCTCCCACCGTCCAATCACAGAACATAATGAAATGCATGTTGTTTATGCATTCTGAGTTAAGTCAAATGATTTATGTATTTTAAATGCAAAAATAAATAAATACATTTTTAAAATTGTCCCGTTTTTGAGGATTCATAATATGACAACCCTAGACTCGGCGCCAAGGCAGGCGGGGGAGGAGGAGCGTGCGCCCCACGAGACTTCCTGTGCAGGAAAACCTCCATCGCAGGCAGGCAGGCAGGCAGGCTAGCAAACCTTTAAGCCGGTGGAAGTGGTTTTGATGGGCGGCTCTGCAGGCCGAGGGTTTCCTCCCCCGCTTTCGTAGGAAGGCAGGAATTGACAGGGCTTCAAGTGCTAGAGCCCTACAGTCCCAGTTGGAGAGCTGTGTTGGAGAGCCCTGCCGATTCATAATTGGTCAGGTAAGCGGGCTCTGTGGAGCAACAGTGAGGCTGTGTTAAACAGTGTGAAGGGGGGGGGGGGGGGAAGGGGTTGCTGTGGCGCCTTGTGCAGAACAATCCGCTATAGCCCTCAAGGCATTCCCTTGTCTCTGCAGCTGCTGTGCTTCGCTTCCAATGCTCCAGGCTCTGGGCTCCCGTGTGTGAAAAGGGGCCTGGTTTTTGGCTCAGCTCCTTTCGTCCACTTACTCCCAAGTAAGTGTGTATAGGAGTGTAGTTAGGAAATGATTAGCATCTTGGCCCATAATGCATAAGTTTCAAGTGAAGTTTAGAGGAAAGCTGGTATGTTTGCCTGCACAAGATTTGGTATTTACATACAAGGCACCTTAACTAGAAATCCCCTGATTTTACTGATTAGAATAGTGTTCTAAAAATACTATACATTCTGATTAATACTGCTAATCAGAAAGCAGCTGGGGGTAGTTTCTGCGTGCAAGGACAGCTCAGCTCCTTCCTAAGATCTAAGAATGCCAATGAATCTACTCAGAAGTAAGTCCCATTGAGTTCAGTGGAATTTACTCCCAAGTAAGTGTGTATAGGAGTGCAGCCTTAATTGGCCACATATGATCATATGTATTTAGTACTGTCATAATTGCAAATCCCATAACATTGTGGCACTCTGTGCCTGTCAGGGGCTTGGGAATAGAGTTGGCAGTGTTTTTTAAGTGTTTTATTGGTATTTTAATAATGTATTGGTTTTATGTGCTTTTAATCAGTTTTGTGTATTTTATATTTGATGTTGTTCCCCGCCTCGATCCAGAGGGAGAGGCGGGTAAGAAATAAATAAATTTATTATTATTATTATTATTATTATTATATTCACGCAGCCCCCTATAGTGGGGAGTTTTCCACACTGAAACCACGTAGCTGCACACCTTTCTCCACCCCTATCTTACTTTTCCTTTTTCCTCTGGTTCCTCCCCAGTCCGGGACTGAAGATAAAATAGAACGTTTCAAGAAGACTATAGAATATTATTCAGTGGCCACGAAGGCACTCCCTACACCAAATCGTGGAGTATGGATCGGTTTGTTGTTAAAATAAGGAAAGGAACAGACAAACTGAATTATAATGAATGTGCTGATAGTAGTGCAAGTACCTCTGTCTCCTCAGTTAAGAACTTACATGAAGTTAATGTTGCCACCAGTTCTACTGTGTGCAATGAACTGAGTACTGACCAACAACAGAAACAGACTTTGTCTGTTAGTTCAGGTCATTCTTATTCAAAGCCATCAAACATTTCATCAGATGACCCGGTCTGTGAAATTCCAAAAAATAGATTAGAACGCCAGTCCCGATTATCTAGAGGTCCTTATCAGCCTAGATTGAGCATATTTCCTAGAAGTGAAATGGGACATAAACAAAGAAGTTTTCATTCTGATTGGTATGAAAAGTATAGTTGGCTAGAATACAGCCCATCAAAGGATGCAGCATTTTGTTTTTACTGCCGTTGCTTCTCCTTTAATGATCCACCAAACAAAGGTCATCCTGATCCAGCATTTATTCTTAAAGGCTTCAGAAACTGGCATAGGGCTAACGAATCTTTTAAAAACCACCAACTGTCAAAATCTCATGTGTTGAGCTTTTCTTCATGGTCAAGTTTTAATGAAGGGAAACCTGTTGATGTATTGTTGGATGAGGGCAAGGAGGCTTATCTGACTAAGCAAGAAGAAGAACGCTGCCATAACCGAGGAATAATGGAGCGACTGATTGACATTGTTCTGAGTTTGGCGAAAGGTGGGAGACCGTTCAGGGGTCACAATGAAAAAGCTGACAGTTTTGAGAAAGGCTCATTTCTAGAACATGTCAGGCTGCTCCAAAAATATGATCCCGTAATGGCAAAGCATATGCAACAATCGCCTCGAAATGCTACCTATCTGAGTAATCGCATCCAAAATGATTTAATTGTGGCCTGTCACAATGTTGTGCAACAACAGATTATTTCTTCACTGAATGGAAAAATGGTCTCAATAATTGCCGACGACACTACTGACTGTGGACACCATGAACAGATGTCCATTGTGGTGCGGTATTTTGACAATGAAAAACATGGTCCAGTTGAACGTTTTGTGTCTGTTCAGAGTTTATTAGCAGTTGATGCTCAGTCTATTTTTGAACAGTTAGATGACGTCCTTGGCATTCTTAAAATTGACTGGTCATCAGTGATGTCTGTCTGTTTTGATGGCGCATCTACTATGTCTGGATGTACTGCGGGAGTTCAAATGAAATGTAAAAATAGAAACAGTGAAATACTCTATGTACACTGCTATGCGCATTGTTTGAACCTCGTCCTAGTAGATGCATGCACTTCAAGTAAACAAAACAGAACTTTGATTTTTTTGGGTGTTATTCAGACTCTTTATGCTTTCATGGAGGGAAGTGCTGTGCGACATGTAGTAATGGAGAAAATTGCACATGACGTAGGATCCCAGTTGAAGACCTTGAAGTCACTGTCAAACACAAGATGGACATGCAGAGCAGAAGCAGTGGCTGCTGTAAAACAAAACTACTCCATCATTTTACAAGCTTTACAAGAGATTATTGAAACAACTCGCGTTGCTGACACTAAAATAAAAGCTAGGGGCCTTCTCCATGAACTAAATTCATTCCAGTTCATCTTTGCCATTCACATGATGCACCCTATTCTCCAGATGGTGGTAACAGTGAGTAAGGCTCTTCAAGCTCCAGAACTCAACTTACTTACTGCAATGACAGGGGTGAAAAGTTTGTGTAACTCTGTGGCTGCAATGAGAAGTGGCCCAGAATATTTCCAATCTCTTTTCAATGACTGTATGAAAATGTGTGAAGAGCATGATATATTGATTCCCCCAGTTAAGAAGAGAAAAATATCCACTCATATTGATGACACGTTTGAGCCCCAGCATCACTTTGATACCAAAGAGGAGCAGGAGAGAATAACTTCATTTTACCCACTCCTAGACTCAATGATTACCTGCATTGACCTGCGATTTAAACAGGGGATTTGTAAAATTGTGACTGCTGTGGGAAAGCTGTTGAGCTTAGACATTGGCAGGGATGATATCAGAATCATTTCCAACACATTTAAAGTAACCTTGGATGAGTTGGAAGCCGAAGTCGGACTGCTTCGGGGTTATGATGCATCTGTTCCCAAAGGTAGCACTACGAACACCACCAGAGAATGGCTTGATTGACTAAAGGAATCAGATCGGTTTTCCATGTTCCAGGCCTTTTACAAATCTATTCAATTTTTTGTAGTCTTACCTGTTACAAGCTGTTCATGTGAAAGCGCATTTTCGAAACTAGCACATGTAAAATCCAAACTAAGAAGTACAATGTCCCAACAGCGCCTCGACTCACTCCTGATTTTGTACATTGAACAAGAATTGGCTTTGTCAGTTAATTATAATGATGTGATTGAGGAATTTAAGACCATAACACCTGGTGAGCGACGTCTCCTTCTTTAGGACAGGAAGATCAAGGAAACTGAATCTGTTTTGGTAAGTTTGGATTAGGTCATTATCTGGTTAAATTTAAAGATGGCGAAAACTGACTGTATCTTTATATATGCCTGGTTATCACTACAGCAAAAAATAGTATTCAGGGTCTCATTTTTTAAATTTGTATTTTTAAAGTACAGATTAGTTGTTAAATAAAAAAATACAGTTTAGTTAAGTTTGAGTTTATTTAGTTTGTTTGATGAATGAAAAAACATCCTTTATGACTGTATATTCAATCAATGTTTACCTTAAAAAAATCCCTGGGGCACCACCTAATAAAATGGGCTGCGCACACCTATGAACCTGAGTCTGCTGTGGTCAGTAGGGCTATAGAACGATGCCTTGTGATGCACTCCGTGCATGCAAGCAGACAAACAAACAAACAAACAAACAAACTGCAGCCATTATGTCCAGCTGCATTTCAGGTCACCTTGGCCTGGGCTTCAGGGTTTTGTTTTTAAATTGCATGACAGTATGTAAGAAATATGAATTTCCACTGGGAAAGAAAGCTAGGGTATAACTTTATTGAAGGCATGAGTGAAACATCCTTAGATTTGAGAAGACAATACTCTGTGATGGAAATGTTACTGGAATAATTTAAGTCCCTCAGCCACCTGCTATAGTCAAAATGGCTGGATGCTTCAATGACATAGCAGATGAGCGCTTTTAAGCTTCACTGTTCAAAACAGTCACATTCTAGAAGCCGTGATCATTGCCCACAACAGCTACTGACAGAGCATGTAAATTTTGCTCTTTAGATCAAATTGACTCCAGACAGCAAACGTTTTGCCAAAACAGCCAGCTTCAGCTATATGTGCGTTGACCTAATTGTTCCCATATGAGAAATTAATAATAATTTAATTTAATTGGAATATTTGTATCCTACTTTCCTTCCATCATGGAATTCAAGGCAGCTACATGGAGTTCCAGGCATTGACCAGACCCAGACTGGTTTAGCTCCAGCAAAGTGGATGCATTTATATGCTCTTAGACCAGGCCCTGCAATTTAAGGAGATGGTATTAAATGCAGACATATCAGGAAGCCTATTACTCTGTAACATTTTCAGATAAGAGCACCACATATGTTTCTGGAACATAGATCTTAAACAGATGCTGTTCAAAGGAAACTATAAGTGGGTTTTACAATGGGCTGGCTCCATATATATATAATATTGTTCATGCTCTTTTTGAACATGAGCAATGGATGTCCTTTCCTTCCTTTGAAGAAAACCCAGGAACTCTAATGTAAGGAAGTGGCTGAAAAGCTTGATAGATTCCTCAGAAGGTGGAAGGTCAGGAGATGAAAAATCTACTTTGGTGACGTTAGCTTAAAAGTATTAATCAGAACTCAGAGTAAAAAAGCTCTTGTGGAGTAAGCAACAACAAAAATGGGACCAAAGAACTCTATAGGTAGTAGCACTAAGAAAGGCAAAAGTTATTAACAGGTGGGGAGAAGAGAATGATCAGTCAAAGAGGCAGAAAAGAGGAATCAGGGGAGGATGGACTTACAGAAGATAAATGTGGAAGGTTGCAGTAAAATCAAGAAGAGTAAGAGCAAAGATAAAACACTTAGATTTGGCCAGGAGGTGGACATTGGGAACCTTTTGAGGAGTGTTTTTAGTGGAATGCCATAGACGAAAGTAGAAGTTGAGAGGATCAAAAGACAGAAGTCATCTAAAGAAGAAAAGAGGAGTGTGAAGAAAGGGGCCAAAAAGGCTAGTCTGGCTGGAATGGTCAGCGTTGGCCTACCTTGCAGGACTGGGGCCTTGGACTGGGAGAATTCTGAGCAGAAATGTTATAAGACTTCAAACTGCTGATTCCCAGCACCCACACCTGGCTCTCTCACTCTTACCTTGGGAGGTTGGAGCTGGGAAATGGCCGTTCACAGGGAGGGGGTTGGTGGTGTGAGCGGGATGGTTGAGGATTTGTTTTGGCTGGTCATGGTACCAGCTAACCCAAAAAGGGATAAAGGGAATATCTGTTGGGGGGAAGCCATCTTCTCCTGAACTTGTGCATGGAAGGAGGGATTCCTACTCAGGCCTCATCTACAAGAATTCGCCTTTACGCCTGGTTAGGCGATTATGCGCATATTCACAGAAGCGCATTTACGCCTAATACCTCTGTACGAGAGGCGGCGAAGCGCATTACTGGATGACCGAAACGTGTTTTAAACTGTTGACATGAGGATAATCGCTTGTTCGCATAGTCAAAATGAGCTTTAACGGCTGGAGCAAAATAAAACTCGCTATTTAACGCGCATTCGATAATGCGCATAATCGGAGAGAAAACGCGCCTCTACGCCCGATTTGCGCTCCGTTCTTGTAGAGGTAAATTTTTTTATGCGCCTTGAAAGAGCTTTAAATGCCTCTTGTAGAGGCAGCCTCAGCAAGGTAATGCTGGGGTATAGATAGATTTATTGCTTTCAGGTCAGGCATATTCCAGGGAAAGGCTTGTCACTCTTTGGGTGTGATTTAGAGTGTGTTAAACTGTTTTGTTGTTTTATTGCTTTACTGCTGCTAACTTCTACCTCAAACCTCATCCTATCCCTCCACTCCCCACTACCTCTCCCTTTCTTTCCCGGCTTGCATTTTAGTGCCTTATTGGACTGACTGGAGCCTTACATGGTTAGACCTTAGGATCTTAATAAATTGCTTCAGTCCTTAACTGGTGTGGTTATTTCTAACAGCTGGCTTGGTGCTACTTGGCCTTGGGGCTGGGGGGGGGGGACTCAGCTAAAGACTTCAGCGCCTACCTAGAAGGAAAGGGGTCCCTTTCCTTCACAAGGAGGTATTTCCGCCTTCCTTCACAAGGAGGAAAACAGCATGAATTATGTGCCTTCCCCAGATGTATTGACTGCAACTCCCATAAATAAATAACCATCATGGGAGTTGCAGCCCAGCACATCTTGAGGGTGTCAGATTGGGGATGGCTGACCTAAGGGGTCACAAGGTTTGGCAAAGTAGATAGCAGAACTGAAAGAGGGCTGAGTGTTATCATGTGTCCTTAAGTACCCATGCATACAAACATGGACTAATACTCAACTGGCATGGGTGTTCCTGGATCTTAAATCTACAGTCATAAAACACCATGAGGTTACATTATAAACCTATATCTGTGGGAATTTAGCAATACAAGATGTATTTATTACAAAATACAGAAAGGTTAATCAATATGCAACTTTGATATAGAAATAAGCATTGGTTAGAGAAGTAGCACCCAACTTGGACTTGCATAGGCTGACCTGGTAAAATCCAGGTCATGTAACTTTAACAGTTGTAGAGAAAAGGGAATTTCAGCCAGTGTCATTTGTATGCAATTAGTTCCTGGTGAAATTCCCTCTTCATCACAACAGTTAAAGTTGCAGGGGCCCTGCCTTCTTTTGTATCTGGTCACTCTAGAATAGTGCCTGCACCTTTAACTGTTGTGATGAAGAGGGAATTTCACCAGGAACTAATTGCATACAAATGACACTGGCTAAAATTCCCTTTTCTCTACAACTGTTAAAGTTACATGAGCCCTGACCTGGATTTTATCTAGTCAGCCTAGACTAGCAGGATGCTACAGATACAGGAGGAAAATGTGACAACTCACTCTTCCTTCCCTGTATGTTGTACAGCATGAAATTAGCTAGTTGCTGGTCTTCCACAGCTGAGTGGGATTTGTGTGTGTGTGTTGTCTCATAATTGGTGGTATGAGGGCATATTTCCTTGCATACTCCATGCTGTTTCAAGTGGGGAAATTGTAATAACAGCCTGGTTAACTTGAGACAGAGCTTTGTCAATGGTAGTTCCCCCTATTTTGGGAACAGCCTTCAAGGAGAGTTGCAATGCACCCCCACTGTGACTATCTTTTATTAAGCCATTTAATTTAACTTTATTTTTCCCCGTAACAACAAACAAATTCCCAAAGCAGGTTAGTATATGGCACATAATTGTAGACTAAATACCAATAAAGGTCTAAAGTGGTAAAGGTTAATAAAATACAAATAAAATGATAAAATAGAGGAGATACACACACACATACACATACACACACACACACACACACACACACTCATAATACTGTGTTGCAATTACATATAAAGGGAAATAAGCAAAAAAAAAAAAGAATTGATTTCCCCCAATAGGTCATTCCATAGGCTGCCCACCATGCCTATTTTTAAACATAAGTTAAATGCCTTTTTATTTACACAAGCATTTGGCTCATGACCTGTTGGCTTTGGTGTTTTACGTTACATTAATACTGTTGCATTTTAATTGTTTTCATGTGATACAGTGATTTTATAGTTGTTTTATCAGTAGGGCACAATCCTATGAGTTGCGCTCATAGTAAGCCCCCAAACTTGGAGGCCTCTGATCATCCAAAGTTGGGCTGGTGGAGCGGCAGAAGCAATCTTCACCTCCCTGTCCTCCTGCTCTGCAGATTTCGCTAGATGGACTTTTGTGCCCATCCAGCTGGGGTGCTTCGAAGGGGGAGAGAGGCTGGAGAGGCCTCAGGGTAGCTCATATCCTGTAGGGTGATCATATTTGGGAAACCAAAAAAGAGGACACCCAGTGGCAAGGGGGAATGACACACTTTCTGGAGGTCCCGATTGAAGTGAAGGAGGGGAAAGCGTGTCATTTCTACCCCCCTGCTCCAATTGGGGCCTCTTATTTAATGCCCAGCAATGACACACTTTCCCCTTTAAGGCCCAAATTGGAGCAGTGGGAGGGAATGCAGAGGCCCTGCCTTCTTTTGTATATGGTCACTCTAGTATAGTGCCTGCAACTTACTGTTGTGATAAAGAGGGGATTTCACCAGGAACTAATTGCATACAAATGACACTGGCTGAAATTCCCTTTTCTCTACAACTGTTAAAATTACATAAGCCCTGTCCTCCTTTTCAGATTGTCAGCCTAGTCACCCTAAATCCTGGCCTCTCTAGTATCCTCCCAACACCACCCACTGAAACGGCCTTTCTCCAAGGTAGAGTTCCTGACCCAGGAGAGCAGTCAGCACGGGTTTTTCCATGCCGGCTGCAAGAGGGAGGGGTTTCAGAGCTCTGATTCCCCCCTCTGAGGTTGGACCACTGTCTCCAACCTCGGATTGGGAATCTGAAATATTCTATAGCCCCTCAGCCACTGTTTATGGGCCACAGGATTGCGCCCATAGTTGTTTTATTAATATTGTAAACCACCCTGTGCTCCTTTTAGAAGAAGAGCAGCGTACAAATATTCTAAACATGCAAACAAACAATTAATTGGCTATTTTTACTGGTACAGTTTGCAGGTACCATGCAGGCTGGGAGGGTCTGAAGTAGGTATGGGAGAATCTGTCTATTATGGTTCATTCAATTTATTTATTTATTGAATTTTTATACTGCCCTATAGCCGAAGCTCTCTGGGCGGTTCACAAAAATTAAAACCATGAAATCATTTTAAAATATAAAACAAACCACAATCTAAAAACACAAAATAGCATACAATATAAAAACACAACCTGAATAAAACCAAGCAACAGAAATTAATACAGATTAAAATACAAATTTAAAACAGCAAGGATTAAAATTGAGTTAATTTAACTGTTAAAATACTGGGAGAATAAAAAGGTCTTCACCTGGCGACGAAAGGAGTATAAAGTAGGCGCCAGGCGAACCTCTCTGGGGAGCTCATTCCACAGCTGGGGTGCCACAGCAGAGAAAGCCCTCCTCCTAGTGGCCACCTGCCTCACTTCCTTTGGCAGTGGCTCATGGAGAAGGACCCCTGTAGATGATCTTAGGGTCTGGGCAGGTACATATGGGAGGAGGCGTTCCTTTAGATAACCTGGCCCCAAGCCGTTTAGGGCTTTAAATGTTAGTACCAGCACTCTGAATTGGGCCTGGACCTGGACTGGCAGCCAGTGAAGCTGGAAAAGGACTGGTGTGATGTGATCTCGTTGGCCAGTCCCTGTAAGTAAACGTGCTGCCCTGTTTTGTACCAGCTGAAGTTTCCGGACCGTTTTCAAAGGCAGCCCCACGTATAACACATTGCAGTAATCCAAAGAAGAAATTATCAGAGCATGGATAACTGTAGCTAGGCTATCTCTGTCCAGATAAGGGCGCAGTTGGTATATCAGCCTAAGCTGGTAAAAGGAGCTCTTTGCCACCGAGTTCACCTGTGCCTCAAGTGACAGTTCTGGATCCAGGAGCATCCCCAAACTACGAACCCGATCCTTTAGGGGAAGTGCAACTCCCTCCAGAACATTTCTAATTTTCCCAACTGTAAGTTTGTTATGACATCATTTTGCTAATTCAGCTGCCACCCACCCCAAGTCCACATGAAACTTTGTATGAATTTTTGTGAGCATTTCTCCTAATTTATGCATTCTGCTGAATCCTCTTTTTTCCCAGTGCTGCCTCATCAGTAAAAGGAAGTGCTGGAGCAGGGTTGTAGGGGGGTTTTCCTGCTTAACTTTGAATAGCAGCATCTGAACCAATCAGATGCTGCCTTTAGGGGGCATGGCCAATGAGGGCACAGAAGCAGCAAAAAGACCGCCCCCCTTCACTGCTCCTGTGGTCATGCTCTTTGGCCATGCCACCACTGTCCCCCCAACTGCAGGCAAAAAAAGGAAAAGCAGGAGGGTTCTTGAAACAGTGGCAACTCTGGGCTCAGGTTCCTATTTGATTAGATGCTTGCTTTCTCCCCATGCCAATAACCCCACCCCTCAGTGCTGACATAACAAAAAAACATGGGATGGATTTAAGCATGTCTTTGTCTTTATTTACCTGGGGAATCTCTGCTACTTCCCTTGAAGTCAAGTCCCATGCTGAGTACATGTCAGCTGAATGTATTTTGTTTGTAAGTTAATGAACTAAGATAGAACTTGTATGAGTCTGAGCATTAGCTGGAAACATCTCTGGTTTATTTTCTTTCATGTTACTGCTATTTCTCTATTCACTTATCTTGACCATTTAATAAAAAATACTTGAATTAAAATGTGGAGTTGACTAAGTGCCCAGTTACAGGATTGGTCTCACTCACTTGCCTATGCTGCAAGCTTTTAAGAAGTGCACGAGGAAAGGTCTGGATTGGGGCCCTTGCATGGCCAGACCAGAAGGCTTGCTAGTACATCCCTATCCTCAGATTAATTCCTACAGGTCTTAAACACGTTCTGGCTTGGAAGCAAGGGGGAATAAGGGCAGCTGGTTAATTAATTTAAGAAAGGTGTGCCCCTCAGCATGTTCTACCTTGCAAGAATTATAGAAAATGAAAGCATGGTCCTTTTTATCATAGGAAGCTACACTCTTCCTATGATAAAAAGAGTTACAAGAAGGAACTTGCCTACTTCCCATATCCCAGTGTATCAGGCTAGTCCAAGAAGGGCAGCTGGGACAGATAAGGAGATAAAAAAGGTGGTAGGATCAACCAGTCACATCGAGCTGCCCTATATTTCAGTGGGAGTCAACATCCTAAAACCGCAGCTGAATTGCTTCTTTAGAATCATAACACTTGAGCCTTTGATCCTCTGAGGATATGTCCAGGGCAAAATCTTGTATGTCTAGAAAAACAAAGCAGGAAAGGAAGTGACATGACTTCTCCATGACATAGATGAAGTTGGTCATTCTGCTCACAGATGCTTCACACTTTACATGGTAGCTGGAATCCAACCGTGTTCTACTACTGTTTGCTGCAGTGAACACATTAAGTGGAGATGTGTGTCTCTAAACATGTGATGACCACATGCCAGAGAGCCATGGCAAATTGTAAATCCCTGGCTGAGAGTTTGGGGATGCATGTCTCCTCTTATGTACTCCAGCTGTTGTGCAAAACAACTTTGTTCATATCATTTGTTGTGCACAGAGCGGCTAAGAAAGGGAGAGCTGGAAAGACTGAGCAAAAGCAGGCTAATGTGATCCTCTAATCTCCTGTTGGTAGTAAAATTTCTTGAGCAGCATGAAGGACATTTTGTTTTTCAAAGACCAATATCTGCCATAAAAATGCCCATAGTACAGAGACAGAGTTGATGCAGATGAAATAATTGTACTTCTCTCACTGAGATTCAGAACACTGGGCCCAATCACCCAATACTGCAGTGGCATCGGACCCTCTTCCCCATGGCTTTTTCCCCAGGCCACTGTGGCATGGCTTGAGATCCTTGAACCGTGTAGCAGATTCAATCACACAAGTTGTTTTCACCCTATCATTGCCCTGACTCCAAGCTGGGTGATGACCACATAAGAAGAACCAACGCCATTAGCCCTGCTCACATGGGAAGAGATCACAATTCATGCATGAAGAGGGTCCCATGATATGGGAAACTCAATATGAAAAAAGGAGGGATTCCTTGACACAAGGTGGCTTCTAGCCAGTGTTTTGCTGCCACCAGCCCACTTGTTATTTTAACAATTCCGGAAGGATGGCAAACTTGGAGACACATCAAGTGTATGAGGACAGAATCTGATAAACCTAGGCATACCCCTTCCCTCATGTGATTTGGGGCATACCCCTTCCATCTTTTTGTATCCTAGATCAGTCTTCCCCACTTTGATGCCCTCCAGCTGGGCTTTTTTTTTTTTTTTTACCACAAATCCCATCACCTCCAAACATTGGTCCTGCTAGTTGGGGGTGATAGAAGTTTTCATCCCAAACATCTGGAGGGGGATATCAGGGGAGGTTGCTATCACCATAGCAGAGTAAACCAATGGTTGTACAAGACTTTTAAAAATGGGATGAGAAATATTTGAATTCACAGGCAAATCCAGGAGTAAATAAACAAAAGCTATTTATCTGGAAATACTATAGACATATGAACAAGCATAAAGAAAATATGTATTCAATAACAATGTTGTGTTTTGTCTTGAAATCAAAAGTTAACTTCTTATCCATCTAAAGCAGCAGTTCAAGGTTTTAGACTCTGGATCAACTAATATTCTAGCAAAGAACATAGACATTTCCATAACTTACCTTTTAAACCTCTTTCTGTAGCATGTATTTTTAAAGAAATTCAGTGGTGACCTTATAATAACTCTGGAGCTTTTGGCCAACTATCATAGGCTGCCTCTACATGAGAGGTTTAAAGCTCTTTCAAGTCTAATTAAAATGTTTACCTCTACATGAGTGGGGCGCAAATCGGGAGTTGAGGCGCGTTATCTATTCGATTATGCACATTATCGAATGCGCGTTAAACCGCGAGTTTTAATTTGCGGCGGCAGTTAATGCGCCTTACTGCTGTGTAAACATGCGATTCTCCACATATCAACAAGTTTAAAGCGCATTTCGGTCGACCCGTAACGTGCTTCACCACCTCTCGTACAGAGGTATTAGGAGTAAATGCGCTTCCGTGAATATGCGCAAAATCGGGCAGCCAGGCGCCAAAGCGAATCCTTCTAGAGGGGGTCATAGTTTCAGATAGCTCATCTCAGCAAACAGCCTCATTTCAAACCAGAACAAATGTCAATCACCACACAGGTGTAACAATGGTGGGAACAGGTCTACCAGCTTGATTAAAAGATTGGAAACTTTCTTAATTTCAAAGATAAAGGGGTTTGGGTTACAACAACAACATGATTCTGGTCTTGCTTACTGGAGAGACAGATATGAAACAAATCATCATAAGTCTCTTTTCAGAATGGATTCTGAAAAGCAAATGGTTAATGAAGTGTTGGGGGATGCCTTGGCTGGAAGAGAAAGCCTTACCTATAAGGGCTAGGAAAGCACTCTCAGATTGGAGTGGTACAGCAAAGAAGTGGTTGTTTTCCTAATGTAAAACATAGCACCTACCACCATCACCAACCCCAAAATAAAGTCAAAGAATGGCACCATTCATGTCACAGGCAAGACAATACATCTGCAGAAAGAATCACAAGAAATCTGTGGATCACAAGAAAACTGCCAAAGGAATCACATTTCCTTGGGTATAAAATTTAGCACAATCAGTACTGAGAAAATGCAACACAACAAAAGTACATCCTCAAGGGAAGATGTTTGGAATGCTTGTAATAAATGTATAAAAGCAGCATGTTTGCTATGCTAAAAAAAAAACCTCCCCAACACAGCCTGAATTGGCTGTCCCTCTGCATGCACGCATATATATTGGGGAACAAAAACAGATAGGACCAGGAGACCAACCATGTGAGGTAGGCTAAGAAGGGTGAACAGAGGACAAGTTTCAGAAGTTGCTTGAGTTACAGGTTTCAGAAGTGACCTATGTTTATGCCCTGCAATAACAACTGCATGTCTTGTGTAATCTAATCAGCTCCACAGGAGGCCTGGAGAGTTCCAGAAGAGGGCAATTGTAGGCAAAGAATTCTTTTGATCTTCAGGCTGACTCAGTCTCCTTTAGACATGCTGATTCAAAATACCAACACATGCGGAACTACACTCAACAATGAAGATATCTTGCAGTTTCTTTCCAATTGGGTCAGTAACCCAGCTCTACAATGCTGTCATGACTCAGGAAGCAAAAAAAGGCATGGCAGGTATTATGGGCTACACACAGCAATTGTCAGTTGGGAATTTCTCCAGCAGATAACTGGTTGAAATGAATGGGGCTTCTATGAGAGTCTCCAGAATGTGCATATGACATAGGAATCCACAGTGAATTAAAAATCAGCTTCTTCAGGGAGGCAAGGATCTTCTAGCAGAAGGGAGGGTAAAATTAACCCTGAAAATCACCCCATCACCAAATGTGGCAATTAGGCCTGGGAAAAAGTTCCCATTTATGTAAAAGCAATTACAGTTTTTTCTAAGTGTAATTGCTGTATTGGGGGGAGAAGGGGAGGCTTCCGGGCGCATCCAAGGGCCCTAAGAGGTTCTCCTCTCCAGTCTAGCTGTTCCAATACTTACAATTTTCTCCTAGTCACAACGCTTCCCAAACCACCCCTTTCTAGGGTGACCATATGGAAAAAAGGACAGGGCTCCTGTATCTTTAACAGCTGTATACAAAATGGAATTTCTGCAGGTGTCTTTTGTATGCATGCAGCACCTAGTGAAATTCCCTCTTCATCACAACAGTTAAAGCTGCAGGAGCCCTGCCGTCTTTTATATCTGGTCACTCCTGCAGCTTAACTGTTGAGATGAAGAGGGAATTTCACCAAGTGCTGCATGCATACAAAAGACACCTGCTGAAATTCCCTTTTCAATACATCTGTTAAAGATACAGGAACACTGTCCACCTTTCCGTATGGTCACCCTATTGTTGACTGAGTCCCTGGAAATGTAGCTTTCCTCACTGTGATGCTACACTAGAGGAGACCCTTGCATTTAATGAGGGCTTGAGAGGAATATCAGCAATATATAAGAGGAAATTGCTAATTTCCTTAGAAACATTTGGTGAGGAGCTCTGGTAAAAAACGTCCTGAAAATCCAAGTATGCTGCATCTGCCAGTTCTCCATGCTTGTTAACTCACAGGGCAGAATATGGAGTGATTTTGCAATTATGGGTTGAGTAAATGCAAAAGGGGTGAGGCAGCTTCAATCAGTATTTTAAACATTCTGGTCTTTAAAAGTACCTGCTAGTGGGACCAAGAGCTCATTTCACATGACGTCAGTTACTGTTTCTTATTCCCAGTTTCTAAATGGCAGTACGTGAGAGCACTCATCAGCTCCCTCCCTGTGCAAACTGCCTTTTCTAAATGTCCCTGCTCCATGTCAGCAAATGCCCTTGTTAAATGAGTATGCTGGTGGTCACAGGATTTCTACAGTTTCCAAATGTGCTTTGTACCCCAGGGAAAGAAAGAACCTGCAGTCTCGTTTGAGAAATAAGCTGCAGTGACTGGTCAGCTGAACAGACAGACAGACAGACAGACAGGCATCATTGAGAACACTGGGCTCCTCTAACACCAGGCTTTCTAGACAGATTGGGATGCTGACGACAAGAGTATGAGCAAGATGGAACCTGACTGAGGACAGGTTGCTCATGTTTCATCTACATTTTGGCAGAAGGTGAGAGGGTTTCACCTTATTGGTTTTGCTTCTAAATTTAGCGTGATGGAAGAACATAATCCATTAACATTCTGTGCTGCCAGCACTCCATCATGCCTGCATAGTGCATACCAATGCGCTGCTGCCGTGCTGGAACTAGCTTCTGCTTCAGCTGCTACTCCTGGCCTCAGCTGGGAAGCTCTAAACAGGTGGCATGTGAGTGTGAGCTGCTGGCTCTTAACACTCTCATTTTGGAAGAGATCTTTTGGCCCTGATGTGGCCCTGATATGATAAGGCAGAAGTAGGTGGTGGGATAGGGGTCATTCACCAGACACCCACCTTGGAATTATCTTCCTCCTTTCTAAGCTGACTGAAGGCTGCTGCCAAGGTTGGTATGCTTCCCTAGGCCAAGACAGTTTTTACCAGCTTGCCAAATTTTCATTTGGAAATTCTCATAGAGAAACTTAAAAAGTTACCACTCATCATGTTCACAAATGCTAAACTGTTCTGATAGTGACTGAGATTGCATTAAAAACAACTGAATAAATAAATATAGGTATGAATCCTACTGAGAGATCAAATGAATTTATTCCCAAGTAAATGTGCACAGGAATGCTGTTTTAGACAAGCCACCATTGTCAGCTTCAGCACCTCCTATCATTTCTAATAGAGGGATACACCACCTTAACACAGGGATACACCTTGTTGTAACAGCATGGCAGAGAGAATGTATCAGAAGTGTTTTGAGTGAGCGAAGGAAGAGGGAGATATTTTGTGAGCTGAATCCTTGAATTCTCACACATGTATGAGCATTCTCACACATCTGGTCACAACACTTCCTGTCACAACAGAATTCTCCTCTTTAAATCCCTCGTGCAGATCTGCTGTCTTGCCCCCCCCCATACACACTCAAAGCCTCCTCACATGATGCTTCTGTAGGTCAACTAATCTGACCTACAGATTAGTTGACCTACAGTGGAGCTCTGTAAGTCAGCTGACCACCTTGCTAAGTTACATGCTGCTCTTGCAGCTCATCTACAAGTTCATTGTGGTGTAATAGAGTGTCATGCTAAGACTGTAGAGGAGGCCCACCCGGTTCAAATCCCCCCATAGCTATGAAACTCACTGGGTGACCTTGGGTTGGTCATTCTCTGGCTCAATTCAGACAACATATTAGGCAACGGAGGAGGGGGGAACAATCGTCAGTTGTGTTGCTTATTGTGTCGTTTGGAGGGCAACACACAACGCACACACAACTGACAGTACGTTAATCAGGCATTTTAAACAACGGAGCGAAACAACGGGCTTGCACGTTGTTTAGCCCAAAGCCCCATTGTTTAAAGTGTTGTCCGAATTCTGCCCCCCCCCCCCCCTTGGACTATTCAGTTTCGGAATAGAGTTCTGCTGCCTAGAGCAGCCAAAAAACCCTGGCCGCTCTATGCAGCTGGCAGAACTCACAGTGCCTGCTGGGATACGGCTGGAGGACACAGGGAGGAGAAGCTGCAACCAAAATGGCCACCGCAAGTTCCTAGCAGCTGGGGCGTTTGCCGGTTCCGAGCAGTGCCAGCTGCAGCATATCGTCTGTGGAGCTCCTCCTGCCTACCGCATGGTTAGTACGTTATTTACCCCTCCGTTGCCTAATATGTCGTCCGAATTGAGCCTCTCTTAGCCTAACCGTCCCTACAGAATTTTCATGGGGATAAAATGGTGATGGTGGTGGTGGTGGTGGAACAACCATGTGCACTGCCTTGACCTCCATGGCAAAAGGGAGGATGTATATGTAATCAATCAATGAATGAATATGATACTTCAACACATGGTAAACTAGGCTCAGCACCTTGGATAGCTCCTTTAGAGTTTTGGCTGGTTTGACTGAAGACCAGAATGGATTCGCAGCCCCTCAAAAATCAGAGCCACCAGCTTCCACTGGCAAACTGAAATGGAAAACGAAGGCAGGAAAGAAGTGGTAGACAGCAGCAGAAGCACTCTCTTAGCAAGAATGAAGACACCAAGACTCAATTCTGGGGAAGATGGCTGCCTTGTAGTTCCCTTACCTGTCAAGCGAGTCATTCAGGCAGCCAGCATCTATTTTTTCCCCAGCCACTTATTACTATCTACTCCATCTGGCGGAAGCAAAGGAGCAGGTTGTCTTCCCTGTCAGCATCAGGGCTTTTTTGTTGTTGTTGGTGCCATTCACTGGAATGAAACTGAACTAGACAAGGCTCTAGCCCAGTTATCTCTGATCGGTGAGATCTTCAATTCATCTCGCTCACTCTGTGGCAGCCACTTTTATTAATTTGGCTCCCAGATGAGAGTCTTTACTTATTAATGCAGCGATATCGCTGCTTAACTCATGAATATATTCTGCACACACACACAAGCAAGCTCCTCTCTTGTCTTAAGTCATTGGCAAACCAAGCAGACTGAATCCAGGAAGCTGGGCCTTGGTTCCTCTGAAGGACCAAGATAGTTGCTGACTGCAGCTTGATAGACCCCAGAGGGTCAGGGAAGCAGCTATGCCTAGCCGTGTGGGGCAACGCTCCAAGCAGGGCAGCTGCAACACTGTTAATGTTTGCAATAAGATGGAGAGAGTGTTGTTTCAAAATAAATATACTAGGCTTCTTTCTTTTTCATTTTTTTTAAAAAAAATATTATTATTATTGATGCTGGCTCAATGTGGCTCACTCCTCTGCTGAGAGAGAGGAAATCTTTTGAAAAGACAGAGTTTTATTTTCATCAGTGTGTTTTCAGTGTTGATAAAGGGGGAAATATAGCCATCTTTGGAGCACTTGACCTAGTTTTGAATCCCCAGACGAGCCGAGTGAGGTTTCTTTTCAAGAGAAAACAAGCCACAGCATGATGTGAAATGCCAGGCATGTGCAGTACATGGCAGAATGGGGTGTTGAAGCAGCTCAAGGGGCCTTTTTATCTGGTTATTTTAAAAAACTGGATTTTATTTTTAGCTCTATAGTAGTCCTGCTGGACCTGATCTGGTGCTAGTAGCGTGATATTTGGTCCCCATGTAAATAGGTGGTTTTTTGCCTTACTGCAAGGGTAGGTGGGTTAGCTTTGCTCTGGGGGTAATAATAATTTAAGAATCATTTACTTTTTTAAAAAAAATCTTAGGACAGATTTGGTACTGGAAAGGGTAAGCGCACAGACTACCCAGAACTCAGTAGGGGAATGAAACAATAATTTTTAAAGCAAAGGGGTTGTTGATATGGTATGGCACAATTACAGGAAGAGATTCTGAAAGGCAACTGCCCTTCCTCCTCTTCCTTCCATGAAATTCATGGTATTAAAGTATGTTATGTTGAAGTACGGTCCTTCAAATTTGTGCCTATATGTGTGGTAGGAGGAGTGTCTTGCATGCAAAACCCATGGAGTCCCACTTATTAATGATACAATCTTGTGCATGTTTAGACAGAAAAGAGTCCTACAACTCCCAGCATTCCTTAGTCAGCAATGCTGGCTGGGGAATGCTGGGAGTTGTAGGCCTTTTGGGGGGGTCTAAACATGCATAGGGTTTGTGCCCTAAATGAATGTCTGAAACCATCCTGAGAGGCTGTTGAGAAATGAGGATGTGAGTAGCATATCAGGAATGCAGCCATTTTTTTCTATTTGTATAAGCAATTCATTTAAATATATGCATTTTTAAAATTAAAAAAAACACCCATTGTAGTATTCTTCAAGAGCTTAAATTATAAAAAGCTGGCTGGAGAGCAAAAATTCTCAAAACAAATTGAGAACATTTCTTAAAACACACACACCCACGCACACACACAGATAGCTATACTGATCGTAACAAAAGGGTGACCAGATCGCCCTGGATTTCCCGGTCCTAACTGGGAAAACTGGGGCAATCAGGGTGGACAGGGGGGGGAGGGGGGGCAAACCGGGGAAAGGATCAGCTCTCCTCCCGCCCTAGCGCTGCTCCCCGGCCTGGGCAAGAAAGAAGTGCTCAGCGTTAGGGAGCGTCAACAAATTCCTTGTCTGGTGGCTAGCCACCAGACAAGGAATTTGTTGACACTCCCTAACGCTGAGCACTTCTTTCCTGCCCACGCTGCTCCCTGCCTCCGCAGGAAACAAGTGCTCAGCGTTAGGGGGCATCAAAAAATTCCTTGTCTGGTGGTTAACTGCTTTAGCACCAGACAAGGAATTTGTTGAAGCTCCCTAAGGCTGAGCACTTGTTTCCTGCTGAGGCAGGGGAACAGCAAGGGCATTTTAAAGCAGGCTCTTCCTCCTCCTTTGCCTGCTGCTGCTGTTGCTGTTCCTCAGGTACCTCCAGGGAGCCCAGGAGCAGGGCAAGAAGGGTGAGGGGGCTGCAGGGGGTCACGCAGCAGTGGAGGAGATCGGTGGTGGCAGCGGAGGACCCGGTAGGTCCGGGCTGGGTTTTTTGGGGGGTGGGTGGCTTGGGAGGGGTTGTTTCGGGTGGGGGGGTGGGGGGAGGTGTCTGCTTGTTGTCCGCATGGCGAGTGGCCTTTTTAATTTTTTTTATTTTATGTTCGGGGGGCTGCTTTGGTGGGGTGGCCATTTTGGACTGGGATTTTGCTTTCCAAAATCTGGTCACCCTAATAATCCCAAAATTAATATTAGTATAATACCTGTACTAGGCCAATAAAAATATCACAAAATGTAGAAGCTTTCACATTTTTCTCTTGCTTTTTAAAAATTTTAACTGTTGTGATTTTTATGTTTTATATTGTTGTTGTTCCCCGCCTCGATCTGGAGGGAGAGGCGGGCTACAAATAATAATAATAATAATAATAATTATTATTATTATTATTATTATTATTGGTGATCTTTCGGTTGGGTTAATAAAGGCATGATACCAATATGGGTTTTGGAATCATTTTTTTTTAAGAACAGCAACAAAGCAATAGCCAAGCTGATTTGCAATCATCCATCAGGCAATATTTGGTGAGAACAAATTAGGGTGACCATGTGAAAAGGAGGACAGGGCTCCTGTATCTGTAATAGTTGTATGGAAAGGGGAATTTCAGCAGGCATCATTTGTATGCATGCAGCACCTAGTGAAATTCCCTCTTCATCACAACAGTTAAAGCTGCAGGAGCTATACTACAGTGACCAGATACAAAAGACGGCAGGGCTCCTACAGCTTTCATTGTTGTGATGAAGAGGGAATTTCACTAGGTGCTGCATGCGTACAAATGACACCTGCTAAAATCCCCTTTTCAGTACAACTGTTAGATATAGGAGCCCTGTCCTCCTTTCCATATGGTCACCCTAAAGAAATTGAGTAGCATGGGATAATGCAGGATAATTTAGTAGATACTCTGGGGCTCTGTTGGAAGAAAGAGCGTGGCACTGTATGTTGGTTCTTTCTTGTTAGAATTGACATTTGGGGTAGCGGGGGAGGTATGAGACACTAGGGAGACAGAGCAAGTTGGTTTTCCTGAAGGCACAGGTAATGAGGCCTGGCTTAAAGAGGAAAAGGCAAGTTACAGCAGCAGTACTTAGAAATCCTCATTAACTGAGAAGTGATGAACAAGGCAGGAGAGAGGCCAGTTCAACACCATTCACCTCAAATATATAAGCCCTGCTATTTTCAAACAGGTTGCCCACAGTACAGATGCAATGGGCGCAATATGGACATCAGGGTAGAGCAGGAGCTGGGGTGGGGATCTTTGGGGCATATTTCAAAAAAGTGGATTTGAGAGGAATGGAAGGACCCACACACAATGGCAATTGATGACTGCACACAGGTTCCTTGGGAGGGAATATGGTTGGTCTGAGAGGGGGCCAATATACATTAGAAAAACGCACTTTAAATATGCGAAAAATATGACGGAAAAGGGTATGCAATATAAAGAGGCTGAAAAGCAATATTCAAGGTAAAATAAAAGTTCTATTTTTATAGTGTATGTGTGTATATAGTGTACGTGGCAGAATATAAAAACAGCAACAAAAGTAAAATACACTAACAATGTCAACCCCCCCCCCCCCCCCCCCCGGCCCCTTGGCTCCTTGGCAGATCTTCACTTGTATGCAGATTATTTTGGAAACTTCTCTTCATGCTGCACAAACAGTCCACTAAAACATTCAATTACCACATCTTCTAACAAGCTAAATAATAAAAGCTGAACCAACCATGACGAAACCTCGCTCAGCAAGAGCCTCTCACTGGCTGCAACAACTTCATTCACACACAGGACTTCCCACCAGCAAACAGTCATTACTCTGCCACAAAGCAAGGATCATCTGCTCCGTTGCAAATCTTGGATCCTGGCAAAGGGCCCCTCTGTTCCCTCTTAGCATGACCCCTACACTTTCCTTTGTGCCTCTCTACATGTAAAAGCCAAACAATGGTGTTGTGATCTCCATTGTCCACCCTGAGCTTCTATTCTTAATCTGTACCCTAAATATCTCTCCCTTCATCTTTTGCAGTGCCTTTCATAGAGTCAGCTTATTTTCCCTTTAAAGAAACAGAGGTAACAGGATGCTACAGCCAGGGCCAGCCCTAGATCAAATGGCATCTCAGGGAGAGAGAGGGTCTTTGGTACCAGCTCCATTCAATCAGCTTTTGAATACCTTGTTTTTTTATTGCATTCGTAGCCTGTTCCATGACCTTGATGCACAATTTGCATGCTTCATTAAAAAAAAAAAAAAAAACCCCGATACATTTGCTTGGATCTGTAAATCCAGATGTATATATGCCACATTAACTGTTTGTAGTATTTGTTTCAGCTTGAGTCGGTAACTGAGTAGGTATCCGTGCCAGGCATGCCACCCCCAAGATCAGCACCGAATGCAGTAATCTGGGTTGCTTGCCCCTAAATCCGGCCCTGGCTACAATTGATAGTTTACAATTTTTTAAAAAGTCTCCCTATTCCCAGGGCGATTGTTTTTCTGCCCCCTGCTGATTTTCTTTCTACAAAAATCCTCAGACCACTTCTGGACAGCTTTTGGCATTCTTGGGTCTTAGGGATGCCTGTCCATTGGCATCTAGCACCCATGATAACCCTTCCAGATGCCTCTCCACAAATCAGGTGCAGGGAATTGCATGTAGTGCCTTCCAGATATTTTGGACTACAACTCCCAGCATCCCTGACCATTGGCCATGCTGGCTGGGGCTGATGGGAGTCAAAGTCCAAAACATCTGGAGGGCAACAGATTGGCAAGGGCTGCTTTAGGCAATTTCCATGTTACAGTTAAACTAGTGCAAATCCCCTGTCGTCACAGGGGCTAATAGTCTGAGAACGTTCTTTTTGAAAAGATAATTTACCATCGTTTTACAACATGTGATGTAATATTTTTCTCCCTCTTCTGCTTCAGCTTCTCTTCCTTCTCCTCTGTCACCAACTGACTTTTCTTCAGCCCCTTTGCCAACATTCTGTGCCTGTCCTTTCATTGGCCCAGTACTCTAAGAGCTCACAGGAACAAGCATTATCAGACGTGCAGACATGCACAGTGTGGATAGGGCATATGCATTAACCTCCCCTTTGCCTCATCCCTCCCCTTCTCCTTTCCTGAACTGCCCAAAACTGAGCTTTGAACTTTTCCAAAGTTTCTGTTTAAATAAAAAATGAGCAAAATTTGTCTGGTAGATCTCTAGTAATAAGACTTACATTACTGTATTCTTACAGGAGATGCATTCAAGACATGAGACTGAGATGTGGTGAGTCTTACAACCCAATTCTAAACATGCTTAAATGGAAGTAAGTCCTACTGAGTTAAATGACACGTACAGCCCAGTCCTATGCCTGTTCACATGAAAGCAAATCCAACTCAATCGATGATGCTTATTCTCAAGTGCAGATTCAGCTCTGAAAGACACTAGAAGATCTTGGCACCAATTATAGAGGTGTCATAGAAGATGCAGCATCTGATGAAATTCTTCCATTTACACATTTTTTAAAAGACACAGGAACCCTTGCATGTATTGAATCTGGGACGATCCTTGCTAATCGTTACTCACCTTTTCTCTTCCCTCTTAGTGAAATAACATGTAGACCTTGTTAACATTTTCTCTAACAAGCAGAAAATACCTGATGTTTCACAGCAGTGTAAAAGTGGCTATTCTTGCTAGGATTAGATAATTGTTGCAATTTCTGTCTTTGTCTGCAGAGAGTTTTTAATTATTATTATTATTATTTTACCTGACTAACTTTGCATCAGCCAAATTTTGTGGCCCGGTTACAATGATGTATAGTATTATTAGCAAAGAAAGGCATTCTGCAAAGGGTATTACTCTTAGTGACAGCCGTGCTGACTGAACAAACTAATGATGAGTTTTTGATTCCTCACTCCTCGCTATCTCCATTCCCTTTTTTTAAAAAACAGAAACAGCTACATTCCTAACAACCCCCCTCTGATATTAAGGAATAGGTATTTGTTAAATGATATTTAGCTGTATGCTTCTAAGGAACAAAAGAAGTTTCCTTTTACCGGGGCAGATTATTTGTTCATGGGGCGCAGCATTGTCTGTTCCTCCTGGAGGGGCCTCAGGGAGAGGTCTCTCACATCACTTGCTACCCAATCCTTTTAACCCAAGATGCCAAGAACTGGACCTGCAAAGCAAGTGCTTTACCCCTGAGCCACATACTCTGCCCATTCAAATAAAATCTCAAAGAGGTACTATCTTAATGCAATGGCAGTCAACTGGGTGCTTAAACCTGCATCTGCCTCAAGCATGAACAAAGTGGGGTGATGGTGGTGGTGGTGGTCTCATTTAAAGAGTAAAAGGAGTATAAGGAAGAGAGGCACCAATGCCCCTTGCTCAGCTGCTTTTTCTCAGCCAGGCTCCCTTCTGGGAAGGGCAGAGGGGGGGAAACGAGATCAGGAAATAGACTGCAGGTAGCTAAGCTGCAAGTGGTGGAAGTGGTGAAGCTAGAGCTGGACCTTAGGGCTGAGATCCAGGGTGCTGCAGTCCTGGGAACTCCGAAGTGACCAACCAGACAGTGGCAAATGTGGTGGGGGGGGGCAGTAGCAAACGAGTCAGCACTTGAACTGGAAAACTCCATATTGCTCTTGTAGACATGGTGATTTAAGTGAGCTTAAAATGTGAAAAAGCAAATGTTGAGTGTATTATTTCTTTTGTCAGGGTTGGCAAACGTTTGTTGTTGTTCTGCTCTAACATAAAAGGCTTGTAGAGCTTTTCTACATGAGGCATTTATTGTGTGCTAGTCATTTCCTACTCATGGTTGTTTAAAGGTTCTTTAGATGATGTTGTGACCCTCCAGTTTTGTTTCTATTTTTAAAGAGCACTTTCAGCAAGTCTTTTTAGAGCATGGAAAATGTGGTATTATTTGCAAAAGCAAAAAGAAACAGTTTTTCACTTGTGTATTTGTGCTATTCTGCTATACCAGGGTGCCACCTAGAGGCCATGTAGTGGAAAATTGGGAAAGGAAAAAGCACTTTGTGTAGTGCTTGGATCTTAATTCAGTGATGAAACTGAAAAGAGATACATCGGATTAACAGCCTGGGTTTGGCACTTTTCACTCACATACCATTTTTACTTTTCAGACTCGATATCCACCCATCCCATCCCACTTTCTGTGTGAATGGGCACCTCTGAGTTTAAACACACAGATCCGCTACCACCACATTTGGTTTAATTCTGAGTCTCCAAGTTAATGAAATGCCTGCATATGGGAGACTTGCATTTTCTCTAAGAAGAAGACACATGAATAGGCTCACCGACGTCAAGGTTTCATGGTGCCTACTATTATGTAACAAAATAGTAACAAACAGTAACAAAAAAAATCACTATTAAATTAAATGTTCAATTCCTAAGCCCATGTTTTTTCTGAATGTGAAATAAGGGTTGAGGACAAGTTTTCACTTAAAGGCGCAATGACAGAAAGCAACCTAGGGCAAATTCTGGAAGCTAGATACCACCTGGACTAATGCTCAGATCTTGGTCAGCTGCCTTGGGTGCTTGGAAGCCATGTGCATTTCTTAAAGCCCTACTGCGCTCCATAATGTATAGGCCATTGACTTTGAAACAGATGAGCAGGGAGATGAACTAAAGCAGATGAGCAGGGAGATGAACTAAAGCAGAACATTAAAGTGACCAGATGTTGCAATCAAAACCTTAGGTTATGGACATCTGAGAAGCAGTTACAGGCCTTACAAATACTTCTCTAGGTGAGCTATCACAAGCTACTGTCTAGTTTGGAAAGAGATAAGAGCTGGATAAAAATACATGGGTCTTTCCCATGACTAACCAATGCTAGCATATTTGTCCTATCATCACCACTGCTTTTTGTATAGTGACTGTAATGATTTTAGATACATTAAGCTTTAATATAATTGTCCTAGTTTTGTACTTCTTGCATTTCCTTTCCTTCTAACCTCATTGCTCACAGTGCCCCCGTCCCATCCCCCTATGTATACATATATTCCTGCCCACTTAGAATAACACTTCATACATCTGATGAAGTGGACTCTAGTTCATGAACGCCTATAACCATAATGATATTAGTCTTTATGGTGCCACAAGATTCTTTGTTAGAAGGCATTGACCAGATTACTTCCCTGTGGTTCAGTGAGGTAGCAAGAAGGGCAAGTGCAGCAACATATTGCTTCTCTGAACCAACCTTTGACTTTACTTTGGCCACCTTTTCATGGCGCCGAGAGCGCTGCGCAGTGGCGGCGCCTGCTGGCGCGCCACACAGTGACTCTCCTTCCGGTGATCTACACCGGAGAGCGTCACGGTGGCTTATCCTGGCGCCACCACGCACGAGGCTGCCCAGCAGCAGCTGGAGGTGTGACAGGGAGCATCAGCTCCCCTACTCTAAAGTGTTTTTTTTTAAAAAAAATGGGGTGGGGAAGGACTGTGGAGGCAGTGCAGCAAACTTATGGCTCACTGCTCCATCCCCTTCCCTGGCCAGCCCGCTCCGCTCTAAAAAAGTCTGGGTAAATGCCCAACTTTTTTAGTGCGGAGCAAAGTCCCTTTGCCCCTAGATGGCTTCGCACTGGTGGCAGTGTCATGTAACCCAACTGCCGCCACTGCGAAGCCATCTCGACGGAAAGTGTCCATCTAGAGGTACTCTTTGTGGAAATAAGCCAAGGGTTTTGAACTTGCTAAAAGACCCAGATCCCAGCGACGGGTGCAGGGCTCCAGTTTAAAACTGCTGTGGTTTTGCTTATCCAATGAATTTGAATCCCATAAATGTCCAGATATTGAAAATAGTTATTTGCAAATATGGGTCCCTGAAAAGACACGAATCCTTCATTTTATTTACGATCTTGGGGTTCTTCCAGAAGATCGTTGTATCCTGCAATCACCCTGCCTCAAACATGTGGTGTTATTGGGGCAGGGAGGAGCAGATGCTGTCCTCTGCCATTTGTAATCCTTCCCTGTTTTCCCATTGCTTCTTCTGTCTTTTTCTCTCTTCTTACCAGACAAACATCTGCTGAAGAAGAAGAGACAGAATAGGTGCACAAAGCCTTTTGATGGGGAGCACTAGGAGCTGTCTGCATGGAAGCATTCTTGAGCTCTGCTGCTTTCCTTTCTTCACTGGCACTGAAGTGGCTTTTATGCTGGGACTTAAGAAATGCCAAGCTGCTAGAGGTAGATTTATTGAGAGGATCAGTGAGCGCCTGACACAACCCAGGAGCCAATGTGGCAGAGCAGATAAAGGGCTGGACTTGGACTGGAGAGACCTGGGTTCACAGCCCCGCAGCCACAAAGCTTGCCAGGTGACCTAGCCTACTTGTTTGCTGCTCAGAGCACCATGGAGAAAAAGCTCAATACCACTGTGGGAAATAAACCACATTATAGCATTTCCGCACAAGTGCCCATTAGAAACCCCACCCAGCATGCAGCTCATTCTAAATTTAATGAATGAGAGCGAGCAAGCGAGAGAGAGAGAGAGACAGAGTGTTGCTGTGGTGGGATATCGCTGTTTCCCCCCTTCCTTTTTTAATTAAAATAAATTAGGTTAGACATGCACTCCAGTTTTCCTGGCTGTTTAAACAGGTCTTTCAAAAATGCTATATTTATGAAAATTAATAAAATGTTAATAAAAATGAACTATATCAACTAAAATAAAAATGAAAGGTTTATGAAAAGGAGGGGGATTTGCTAGATAAGTACTCCTACACTGAAGTGATGCTGCATGGCAGCCTCTAAGGCATTAAAATAAAAGGTTGCAAAATTGCATGACTTTGGAGGTAGGAGAGCTGCGTCGCTCATCACTGCTCATGTCGCAGGAAGGAGCTTTCCACCATTCTTTTAAAGTCTAGCCGAATGCATCCACACTGGAGTGGCTTAGCAAGGAAGGGGGCGATCAGTCCTAAAGCTTTAAAAATGACATTAAAAATAAGTAAGAGGTCACAATATATGGTAGTCGGGTGGATATGTGTCACCTGTCACCAAACATGTCACAGGCAATTTCCCCACAGATCAAATGCTTTCTCATCCTGGTGCCCTGCAGATGTGTTGGACTTCAACTCCCAGCATAACTCAGTCAGCATGACTGATGCTTGTGCATTCTAAATGGCATTCGCAATAGCAGCGACTTTGCTATCTGAGAAGAGTCCTACGTTTCCCCAGATACAAAATGCTGTGGTTTGAGTAGGTGGAAAATGAAAAAATCTCTAGGTTCTTGGCATATTAGATTGGCAGAGGTCCTCCCACAGTAATGGCTATTAGAGATATGTGGTGTATTAGATCCCAACCATTACATTTTGATCCATTTTCAAATGTTAAATTGATGCAATAAGAACATAAGAAGAGCCATACTGGATCAGACCAAGGATTCATCTAGTCCAGCACTCTGTTCACACAGTGGCCAACCAGCTGTCAACTGATGCTATGGGGAAATCCAGATTTAAACATTGGTAAGAAAATGTTTTTGTGGGAGGCAAGGATGGCTAAGGTGATTTTTTTTTACCTTGGATCAACTGGTGGGTGCTGATGATGAACTCTTGTTGTTCTGTATTTTTCAGACTAAATATAATTTACCATCCATGGCTCAATGGCAATACTTGCAACTGCAAAATGTGTTACTGTCTAACTTTGAGCCTTCTGCTTTTACAGCTTCAGCATCTCCCTCACTATTGAAAGCACCCATGATCCCTGTCTATAAATACTTATTATTGGTGAATAAATGTGATGATATACAGGGTCTTAAGCAGGAATGGAATAGAGAACTGAATAGTCTCATTTTGCCTAAGCAATGGATTGCTGCTTTGGCATCAGTATCTGATGCATTTATGGATCTCAGTTTGCATCTTATTCAGCAAAAACATTTGTTTTGTGTATATTGGTGACCATAAGTTCTCTTTAATAAGGGTTTGTCTAAGTCAGCTAATTGTTCGAGGTGAAATGTTGGTAATATTTCTTTTAGGTATAGGTTTTGGCAATGCCCAGTAGTTGCTCCTTTTTGTGAGGAGGTCATTATATGGATAAATATTGTATTGGAACACTCTTTAATATTTACTGATGTACATGGTCTTTTAAATTATCTACCTTCTTCCTGAAAGTTAATGGATTCTCTGTGCCTTTCTGACTGATATTACAACATTGGAAGGATAAATGCTCATCTCCTATTACACAATGAATTGAAGGCATTACAACACTTTCAACATTTGAACAGGTAATGTATAGATGGCATCTCTGAACATTTACTTATTTGGATATTTGGTCTGCTTTTGTTGAAATTTATGTATAGCTCTTAGATACCTGTATTTCTATATATATATATATATATATATACACACACACACACACACACACACACACACATTTCATAAGTATGCACTGAAATCAATATATTCAAATCTATGTAGCATATTGTCTTCTTTCAGCCTTTTCTCCTTTCTCTTCTTTTGATGAAATGTTATAATAAAAATAAGCCAAAAAAGAAAAAGACCTGCTCGGCTTCATCAAGGTAGCTGTATCATGTGTCACTGACCCAATTGCAGCCCTGCTATAGCAAGCCTCTATGAACATGGAATCTCTCTTTACTTTCCGATATTGAGCTTCTTAGAGTTCACAGCAGCTCAGAAAACCAGGCACATTCCCATGATAGTGGATGTGTAGCCACTTGCTTAATGATGGAGAAATTTAATAAACTGGTAGATTGTTCAGTGTAGGTATCAGAACGAATTTGGAGTTTAGATCACATCTGCTTTCATTTGAGGGATTTGCAAAACAGGAGAAAGGTTCTTGCTTCTATGGACCATTATGAATGGAGAAATATTAGAGATATGGGGTGGTAGTGATGTCAGAATAGAATTCAGTATAAAAGGCATCATGTCCTTTTAACCCAGCATTCTGTGGTCATGCAAAAATGTACCTGAGACAGTTCCTTTTGTAGGGTGTATTTGTGTGTGTGTGTGCGTGCGTGCATGGACTGTGTTTGGAAATGATCTTGTATCCCTGAGAAGGTGCCAGCAAAGTCTGGGTAATCAAATCATCATGCCTCAGAGCACAAACTGATGGTTGCATGCTCCATGGAAGAATCACCCTGCCCTGATAAAACCAGGCATGTATTTCAGGGAAATTTAGCATTTCTCTGAAGTGCCTGGCTACAACTGGCAGTGCCACCAAGATTCCAGTCTTTTCCTCAATGGGTTGATGCAAAATAGGAAAATTAAAGAAGAGGACTATATTGTTTTTTCTCCAGGTGATATTCCCTCCCCCTTCTTTAAGAGTAAGCCTTCCTTCTTTCAATTTGTATGTAGAATGTAAGTGGAGAAACAAGTCTAGTTTCCCCTGGAAGAACTGAAAGAGGGAAGAAAGAAAAATGCCCCAAGAAAGAACTTCACAGTTCCTAATTTGTCCGCCTTTTCATGCTAAATGTGGTCTCCTTTGGGTGTAATTCTGTGTGTGTGTGTGTGTGTGTGTGTGCGTGCATGTATGTATATGATTAGTGTCAGTCTTTTGTTTCTGGATTATTCTCCAATGAGAACGTGACAAGCTAAAACATTTAGGGACATTTTGTCCATCTCTGGGTGAGGGCAAGAAATCAGGAACTGTAGCAGGAATTGTCTGTGACAGCTAATGGGTGAGTGCTGTATCTCTAGTTGCTGCCTCGTGGGAGCAAGAGGGCAGAAGCAAACCCCATGATGATGATGGTGGACTTCTAGGGCACAATTTGATGAGCAGGGAAGCTTAAAATAAATGTTGCACAAGATCTGCATTTTTTCCAAACAATAATCTGCCTGGGTAGAAAGGATGCACAGAGAGAGGCTGCTTAATCATTTTTCACCCTCTCCAAATTTGGGATGTCCGTTGCTGGGAAATCTATTCCGTTCAAGAGTGATGGATTTCTGCAGCGAGGACAGACCGAATCAGATACCCCTCCCCCCGACTCTGGGGACATTTTGTGCATTTTCTTTTCCAGGTTCTGCCATTTGCACTAATTGCAGTTTGTGCATTTTGGGAAGTGTGTCTTGAAATGTGTGCAAATATTGTTGTAATTTCATTTTTTCTTAACTGCCACGCTTGTGCAACTGTGCAGCAGTACAAGTCCACTTGTGCCTGCTATGTAGCTCCACAGGCATGTTCCCCTCTTGTCAATATCCTTGTCAGTGTCACCTTTTCCACATTACTTTGTATAGCCCAGCAGGGCGATATTCCCTTCTTGGGGGGAAAAGTCAATTCCCCCCCTTGCTTGGGAAGTGATTTGACAGCTACAAGCATGTGCAAATCACCCACTGACAGGTTGCAAAAAGAGGAGCAACCTGATCCTCAGAGTTTGAAGTGTTGAATTGACACTTGGGGGTGCTCCACTTCCATTGCACACTTGCCTGAGTCACAAGCAAGAGCTTTTAACACAGATCTAGGGTTCAACCCCAACCCCCTTTTGCAGCTCCCATACGCAGGAACTAGCTTCGCATGCTCTTCCTCCCATTGAGACTAGCAGGCTGACACAGCACAGAAAAATGTGTATCGTGTGGCTTGAGCCTCAGCATGAAACATCTTGATATCGTCAAATGACAATATTGATGTTTTCAAAGTGTGTTTCACAAAACAGAAACATTAAGGAAAGTATTTCTCTTTACTGCCCTTGGCCTTGTATGGACAGTATGCACAATGAAAGAGTGCCCTCTTCCTTTGCCTTTAGGTAAATTTGCAGAGGAGGCTGGAGGCTGTCAGATTTCTAGGTTTGCTATTGCCCTACCTCCAGTTCATCCGCTTTCCATCCCACCATTTAGGATCAGCACTTATCCACTTTTCTCTGCTAGCCCACCTGTTTTTTCCTTTCTGCCCTTGCCCTTTCCCCATCTGTTGCTTGGATTGGTCTTGCCCTATGTA
Source organism: Anniella stebbinsi (assembly GCA_029215795.1). Classification (NCBI taxonomy): domain Eukaryota; kingdom Metazoa; phylum Chordata; class Lepidosauria; order Squamata; family Anniellidae; genus Anniella; species Anniella stebbinsi. The sequence goes on from JARDYH010000001.1 coordinate 263,447,530, forward strand.
GCTCATGATCATTTAATTGCTGTTATTGAAATAAAGCTACCATCCCACTTTAATTGCTGGTGTGATGCTCCAAGCATTTGGCAGGGACTAGGGGGCACCGTCTAAACACCATTATTATTATTACAAACCAGCAATGTAATTAAACTCTTGCTTGATTCCCCCACTCCCCAGAAGCATGTTCCTTTGCAGCCTGTTTCACAATCTATTCTAGCCAAGGGGACTCCGAAACCTCCACCCTTTGAAACAGCTGGTTTGCCCAGGAAAAAAAGCTTCTCTTTCTACACCTGTTCCCTATTTCTCCTTTCAGCATAGCTGATTGCACAGTGTTATGACTTACCAGTTTGCGCTGACACCACTGGCAGATCCCGCACAGGACAATGGTGACACTAAGGCTGATGGTGATGATGGCTGACACCAGAAGGACATCACGGGAGGGAGCCCCTGAGAAGAGAAACCCACAGGTTAACTACACTGGATCAAGGAAAAACTCAACAGTTCCTTGGTTGTGCTATCAACTGGTTTGCTGAGGCTTTTGCTTTCCTTCACCATGGCCTGTTTCTGCCTGACTCCTATCTGTTCTGCTTACTATTTCTCTGTCTATTGGCCTTGGCTTTCCTCCTGATCCAGCTAAAACATGCATATCCTGGCTTGCCCCATTAGAACAGGTGAAAAGCAAATGGGCCCCAGTGCTTGGGTGCAGTTTACCAAATAATCCTCCAATCCAACCCTGGAACAAAGGGTGGGAAAAGAATAGAAACAACTACCAATTCTTGGCTGTTTCAAGGGCAGGCCAGATCTCAAGTAGAGAGATCAGATCAGAGCTTCCAGTTCTGCTGTCTCAGCTGGTAATGGAGATATTCGGCATGTGTCCTTAACTGGCACAGGGCAAGGTTTATTGCAATGCAGCACACAGAATTGTAGAATATAATTAGTGTGCTTTATGATTTCATAACACTCCAGCTGCACGACTCTCCCTAGAACAATTATCACAGCACCAAAATGTTGCCTATTTTTTGAAATTATAGATCCAGCAATTGTTAAGAGCTGCTCCCCTCTCACAAGCTAAACAAAGTGAAGCAAATGAAAAAGAAGAGGGACTTTAAAACTGAGGTTTATTACATAATGGAGTGTGCAATCAGCAGTCATTTGTCCAGGATTATCTAGAGCAGCTATCCCCAACCTGGTGCCCTCCAGATGTGTTGGAGTACAGCTCCCAGCATTCCTCACAATTGGCTATGCTGGCTAGGGCTGTTGGGAGTTGAAGTCCAAAATGTTTGCAGGAGGGAAAGTCATTCCAGAGAGAGGGGGCCACCACAGAGAAGGCCTGTTACCAGGTTGCTGCCAGATGGGACTCTTTAGCAAGGCCTCCCCTGAAGATCGTAACAGGGCTATAAAGGAGGAGACAACCTTTCAGGTAAACTGGTCCTAAGTTGTTTAGGGCTTGAAATGTCAATAATAATACCGCGAACCTGCCTCGGCAGCAAACTGGCAGCCAGTGAAGCTCTTTCAGCACAGGTGTTATGTGCACATGGGAAGGAAGTCCATTCAACAGCCTTGCTGCAGCATTCTACACTAGCTGCATGTTCTGAACCAGCCTCAAGGACAGCCCCACATAGAGAGTATTACAGTAGTCCAGCCTTCAGGATATCCATGCATGGATCAGAATGTTAAAGCTTCAGCATTTGTTGGACTTCAGTATTTCTTTGCAATAAAGAAAGACCTGTTCACATCCTCTCCTTTCTCTTCCTCCCATGCATAGGCATGACCAGAGGCAGAGGGTTCCAGTATCTTTGGATAGCTGTGTAGAAGTGGGAATTTCAGCAGGAGCAGCTTCTCTCACTGCTGCACGATGAACAACACTTGTCAACATTCCCTCTCCTCTGTGCAACTATTAAAGGTACAGGAGGTCCTCCTTTGACATCTGTCCTCTTCTGGCCCCAACAAGCAAAATAAATGAAAATAAATCTGCTGAAAGAGCCAAAGAAAAGCCTGTCCATGCCAATATGAAATTGTGATTGTACCCCCTCTCCAAGAATTCTGGGGAATCACCATGCAAAGAAAGTAAGGTCTACCATTGAAACCAGGCCAAGAGCCATGAAGCCAGCCTGTGGCAATGGAAAGACTCTCTATTCTGCTGCAAAAAAAGTCAGACCGTAATGGAATGAATGTATGCCTATGATGCTCTTCTTTTGATTTAGTAAGGTCAGAGAGCAAAAAAAGCAAGCTGGTGGAATTGGCAGATGGCGCAGCACTTATAGAGTTAATATTGTATTAGAACAGACTGCTAAGGAAGATTTAGACCATCCATGCCATAAAGCAACACAATAGATGATGAAATTCAATAGATATAAATTCAAGGTAATGCACACTGAAAGGAATGTTTTGAACCACTCCAACACAGGAGTGTGTTCTTAATTAACAGTAACCTCTCATGGAAAAGGGTGAAACATTTTTCTGAAAAACCCGATTGATTTTTATTATTAAGGCATAGGAGGAAGGTAGGGGGAGAAACAGAAGTGTAAGCCAAGAGTAATAATACAGTGTGGCTATATACATCAGTGATACCACTCACTTAGAATACCATGTTCAGTTCTCTTCATTCGCACTGCTATCTTGTACTAATCAATAGAATATGTAATCTAAATATCCTGGGCTGATTGTAGAGTTTCAAGGGCTGCCAGTGAATGCTGTATCAAAGCAACCCATCAAATTGAAAATGCATCCAGATTTAGCAGCTCTTCCCAATATGAATAAACTAAATGGAAGCAATAGAGATTTTGCATCAACAGTACACCTTTTGAAGCTGCTTGACCCCAGAGGTTATATTGGATTTTTTCTGCCAGAAGAGGAGGTCTCATGCTTTTAGGGTAGGCTGACCATATGAAAAGGAGGACAGGGCTCATGTAACTTTAACAGTTGTAGAGAAAAGGGAATTTCAGCCAGTGTCATTTGTATGCAATTAGTTCCTGGTGAAATTCCCTCTTCATCACAACTGTTAAAGTTGCAGGGGCCCTGCCTTCTTTTGTATATGGTCACTCTAGTATAGGGCCTGCAACTTTAACTGTTAAAGTTGCAGGGGCCCTGCCTTCTTTTGTATATGGTCACTCTAGTATAGGGCCTGCAACTTTAACTGTTGTGATGAAGAGGGAATTTCACCAGGAACTAACTGCATACAAATGACACTGGCTGAAATTCCCTTTTCTCTACAACTGTTAAAGTTACATGAGCCCTGTCCTCCTTTTCATATGGTCAGCCTATTTTAGGGAGGCCCAAACCATGAGAAACTTCACTGAGTCAATGACCTGGTTCGCATGTCATGCTAAGTCACATTGGGTTGTCATCATAGGTGGTTGTAGGGTAGCTCAGCATGACATCCGAACCTGGCGTGGCATTTCCGTCCTGGGATGTTTTTCGCAAACAAGCCACCCTGAGAACCTATGGTTTGTAGTAGTGTTGTTTAGGGTGGCTTGTTCTCAGGGTAGTTTGTCCTGGAAGATTCTCTTCAGCATGGGTTGTTTAAAATAGAGAGAAAAATCTGCCTGGCATGAGTGTCGAAAAACCCTGCTAGCCGGTCCTTGTGATCTCGATAACAATATCTCCTCTTTATTACATCTTGAAATGACACTAGGCAATTCATTCTATCACTTCGTTGCCTCCCTAGATGGCAACACTTTTTTCACCTTTGGGAACATTCTGCAAATTTAATGTCCCCCCCCCCCCCCAAGCTTTGGAGAGATTTGCACAAATGTAATGTTATTTGTCCACCATCAGGGAGATTTGTACATATATAATTCTTTTGTTCCACCTTTGGGGAGATTTGAACAAATTTATTTTCATTTTTTCAACTTCAGGGAGATTTGTGCAAATTTAATGGGTTCCCCCCCACCTTTGGGGAGATTAGCACAAATTTAACTTTATGTATATATAGTTTTAACACAAGTCTCTCCCAAACCTTTTAAAAGTTAAATTTGCGCTAATCTCCCCAATGGTGGAAAAAAAATGCACAAATCTCCCCAATGGTCAATTTTTTTTTACAAAAAACCCTCTACGCCACTAATGTGCACAAATACACTCATTAGCAGAGTATGTACTGAGGTTGTGCTGCAAAGGTCTATGAGGATGTGTGCTAGGAGTGGACGGGAGGACTAAGGGAGAAACAAGCCATGGCAAGCCACAGAATGCCTGATCATCTGTTGAGAATAACATGGGTTAGCAAGTGAATAACCAGCCCACCATAGCATATTTTCAGGGTGGATTATTATGACGTGCAACCATGCTACCCCATCATGCTTTGTTTGCTGCTAACCTCAGAAGTCTCTTATGATAAAGTTAGAACACATTGCAATGGGCAAATATTTGAAATTCCTCCAATTGCAAACACGAATATTTGAAACAGATGAATCCTGGCTGATATAATGACAAATATAAGTAAATAACAAGCTGTCATATTTTTCAAAAAGGGAGAACCTTCATTGGTCCCAAGGCACTGTGCAAATGCATTCAAATATGTAAACATTTCCTCCATTACCATCATATTGATGAAATAAACTATGCAGGAAGGTTTAACTCAATGTCCATCCCCAGAGACATCTCTCCACTCACCTCCATTTTTCTCTAACCCTCCCCTCCCACCTGGCCTGAGCAAGAGTTCTGTGCAACCTGAACACCTGCCTGCTGTTAATATTGGTCCTAAAACATATTAACATATTCTGTTAATGTGTCCTTGAAATTTCTCAGTATTCAAATTCTTATATTTCATACTCAACAAAATGTGGGGCTTCTGGACCAGTTTATACATTATGACTGTAGCATTGTAGTCTTGGACACTTTCATCTCTAGGATTCAGCTCCACATTGCCTTAATATATGGAAAAGCTGAGATCACATTGTGTTACTCTAATAAGACTATTACAGCCCACATCAGAGTTGCACCCCCCCCCCCCATTTTGCTGCTGATACTGGTGTGGAAAGTGGTGATGTAATCTGGGTGATTCTTTGGGATCTGAACCTTGGTATATTATCAAGGTGACTTGGGGCAGAACTATAGGGGTGCCATTTTTCAGCATCTACAGTGCCATTGTGGTTGCCCAAGTATATGGCTGAACATCTAAATACCAAGGAAAACACATTGCTGGAAAGAGAAAGATATGGAGAGAACAAAACTAGAAACAGCCAGACATAGTAATCCCTTCATATGAACAGGAATTGAGGGGTTATGTTTGTTCCGTTTATATATAAAAAAGTTGAATAAGAAAGACAGAGCAGAGGTCTGAAAAATAATGAATACCACAGCCTGAGCAAATTGAGTGCTCCATCATATTTTGCTGATATGAGCAAGAAGATACCCAATTAAATGTATACACAACAAATGTGCAACAATGGGAGAAAACACCTCCATGCACACAATGTCATTAACCTGTGGAGGAGCTCTGGGCAATCAGAAAATATTGAAGCAGGGTAAGATTCAAATTAGCTTACACATTTACAAAAACAATTAAGGCAGAGAAAGGGGGATTTTCTCCCCCCACCACCCTCTTCATTATTGTCTTTGAGAACCTCCAGATATTATTTTTATAAATATATAAGCTGGTTTGAATCTTACCCTGCTCCAGTATTTTCTGAGAGTTAGAAATGGAATTCCTTTCTCATCATTTTCCTATCTTTCCACCTTCGCTATTCACTCTCCTGTTTGCCCCCTAGTAGGGCAATTGCCATGGCCACAGTACTCACCCCTGTTGGAATGGAATGGCATCCTGCTTGAATTTGGCTCACTAATTTGCTTATTAGTCATGGTGTCTTCTCCTGAGTTTGGGTTGGAAGAGCCTTTCTGAAGCATCTCTGTCACAGTAGGCTTCATTACTGTCTCATTAAAAACAACCCTTGGTCACAAATCCCATTTGGGACTTCTCAGGCATCCCACCACAAGAGTGGTAATCCCCACCCAGTTCAATTGTATAATGTGAAATAGCACAATTTCCAGTAGCTGAGCAATTGATTATGGCTTGTGGGGGGCATTTGGCTTTGGTGCAGGAGGGTTAACCATCCTTTTTCCTGAAAAATAAATAGGGAAGTTGCATGTAGTGGTGGAGAAAAGAAGAGGTTAGGGTTAGAGAGGTTATGCAAAGGGCCAGGACTACCTTTCAGAGGTTCACTTCTTTCCATTTAAAAAGTCCACTGAACAGTCCCATGCTTTAATGCTACAGCAGGGAAGTTCTCCGTGTGTAAAGAACTGTAAAGCATACATATATAATATTATATACATATACATATATAGCAAAAATAAAACCCTTTAAAGTTCCCCAAAAGACCCAGGTATGACAGGCAACAAGCTGTAGCATAATGACCATGAAACAACTGCATTCACTAATGTGACTCAGTTGAAGTTAAGAGCATAAGAAGAGTCCTGCTGGATCAGACCAAAGGCGTATCTGGTAAGGGTGTACATTGGATTTGGACGAATACCAAATCTGAAGCTGAAACTGGCTTGTATGGAATGATTCGGGATTCATCCAAAGGATCTGCCAAGTTGCTCAAAGCGAATCTGGGTTCTCATGAAGCTTTCGGAGCAATTTGGAGCGACACAGACAGTAGAGCTATGCAATTGCAACATGGTTACAGTGAAACTGGGGATAGGGTGTGTGCCAGCTTGCTCACCCCACCCCCAAGTGCCCCTCATGCCCAGCTAGCTCAGAGACCTTCACATGTTGAGCACAATGGTCTGCAAAGGGGGCTTTACAGACCAATCAGGAACCCTGATAAGGTAGGGTTCCTGATTGAGGGAGCTGTGTAAACACATTCAACCAAACATGCTTACAATAAGTTGCCACTGAGATCGTAGTGATATAGGGCAGGATAAATGTAGAAATAAATGTAGAAATAAATAAAATAAATTGGGGGCCCACCAGGCTCCATTGTTGCAGGACTTGAAACTTATTCTTCTACTGTGGCCTTTTCCTGATACGATTGTTGTGGTTGCTGTCCTTGCTGCTGTTTTAATTGCTATTTTTATCATGTTCTTACTGTTTTATTGTGTTTTTAATTGCTCTTAATATTGTATTGGTTTTATTGTTGTATGCTGCCTTGGGAGGGCTTCTGCCTTGAAAGGTGGCCAAGAACTATTCTAAATAAATAAAGTCCCTTTGCAGACTGTTGTACTCAGAGACATGTGAATGTTTCTGGGCTAGCTGGCTGCGCAGGACACTTGGGGGCAGGCCATGATGCTCGTATGCGTTTGGTCCCCAGTTTAGCCCTGTATGTGATGCAAGTCAATGGGCCTGATCAGATAAAACTTCAGGCTCTGTGGTTAGAGAAACTGTGGTTCTCTGGGGTTAGCACTAACCACAAGTCATGCTGTCACACACAACACTTTAAGCCATGGTTAGAGCCACTAACCCTGCTGCAGATGGCCCGTCTGTAGTTAGTAAGTGAGCAGGGTTTAGCAAAATGCATTGCACAAGGCAGCTTAAACCCTGCTGCTTAGCCAAAAGCCTTAACCAGCAGGGGTTAAGATGTCTTCTGAACAGGCACAATGCCTGCACAGGGCTAGTACATCTAGAAAAAATGATACATTTCCCCCCAAGCGCTCCTTATAAGGAAAATGCCAGGGTAGGAAGAGGGGGTGACTGACAACTCTAGTTTCCAACCAGGGAATAATTTTAACAGGCTCTCCTTTTTACTTCCAATCACAGTGCTTTAGGGAGGGATGTAGAAGGAATTTATCAGAGGCTGCTCCTGTGTTTTCACTGCATTTTGTGATTGTGAATGCTTCCATGCTGAAGGCATTATGCAGCTATGCCATATTTTCTTCCTTCACAGATTTTCCAATGGAAGAAAAAAGGTGGAAGAAACAGTGGGAAAATACGGGGGTAGGGTGTAGCCACCCCCCACCCTTCATAAAATTGTGTGAATAAGGCAGGGCAATGGAGTGACAAATGTCTCATCCGGAAGCACTCAGAGTGTCCGTGGCAGGAAAGGCAGTAGCAGTGCCCAGAATTTCCAGGAATGGCTTGAAAGCCAGCACTAACTGGGAGATACTTGTGCAGTGGGTGGTTGCTGCTGACACTAGCAACTTCCCAAGCAGGTCCCTGCATCCCAACGGCCTGAGTCAAGCTTCCCCTGCACTTTCTCTCTGGCTGCCAGTCCACTGAAAGCAGGGCACCATTTTACAACTTATAATAGGGGGCCAGGCTCAAACACCAGGCAGCCAGGGAATATAGTGGGGGCTGGTGGGGCTGCCTCCTTTCCCACTGCTTAGTGATGAGTGAGGCTTTTCACTCTGGAACAATGCTGTAGGCGTCGTTTTTCTTTAGATTAGTGTTTTATTGCTCACTCGTGACTGGCCACTCACGGATCTTCGTGGGTCATGTTGACGACACAGTGATCTTCCTGTGAGTCTCTCTTTCTGTTGTTTTTCCTGCTACAAAACAAGACCCAGAAAATCCTATTCTTTCTCAGCTATAACGATAATTGGCACTATTTCCTGCACTGTGCAGGAGAGGTTGTGCTATAAAAATGCCCACTGAATGGGCCATGAGGTCGCTGCTTGCTTCCTCTTTCTTCCCCATGTGATTGTGCCCATCCCTATTGTGGAAGAGAAGTAGGAAGCTAAGTGACGGTAAGGAAACACAATTTCCCCCCACCTGAAAATGCTCAGTGAACCCCCACTACCTGCCTGAAGGAATACAGGAGGAGGAGGGGTACTCTGAGGGCTTTACAAGCCCAGAGTTTTTTGGTTGCACTATTCTAACACTGTGTGAACGTGTGTCTGTGTGGTGTAGTGTCACAACAAAAAACTTAACAAATTCCTTTTTCAAACAGCCCAAATTTTAAAGGCTCCCCTTGCACCATACAGTGCGCACAAGTGCTACAGAGTGTACTTTCATTTTTTTCTCAATAAAGAGTAATCTGTCCATTCCTTGAAGGATGAAGCACTGACATTTTGGTGCTGTTGAATGAGCAGGAAACAAAACAAACAATAAAAACTCATCACTCCCTAACTTCTGTACTTATGCACTCTTCTGAAATTTTACAGGTGGCTTACTTTGGGGACACCCCTATGATGCATGCACAGAAGCTGCCCACAAAATTGGGGGAGGGCAGGGGAGACAGCTAATCCTCCTTTCCTCTCTCCCAAAAGCACCAAATACAAATATCCCCCACCCCTCTCACACAAAGCAATCCTTACAAAAGTTTGCAGGTTTCTTTGCTTGAGGCAACTCTATGACATATGTCATTTTCATACAACCCCCCCCCCCTTCACTTATCTGCCTGAAATTTGGCAGGTTTCATCCCCACAGAAGGGGCTACTATGCCTGCATATTTAATTCAGTTCTGGTAAGAAATAAGTTATCGGCTGTCCCCCCACTTCTTTTAAAAATAAATTTTGTTTGAAATTTGGCAGACTTAGCCGACTCAGAACTGGCTGCAAATTTCAGCCAATTTGGATAAAATGCAAAGAACACTACAGTTTGTTGATTTCTTAATAATAGTCCATGGGGAGTCTTGAAGCTTTCAGAGTCCCTGAAGCAAAGTTCTGATTCACACCCAGTCAAATTTGGTGGCCTCTGAAGCAGTCCAAGACAAACTAGTCTGTTCGCTGAATCAGGTTCCAAACTGAATGTTATGGCTGGTGTACGCATTCTGTTATCTAGTTAGGTACCCTGTTTACAACAGTGACTAACCAGGGATGCTCGTGCCTCTGATCCTGGAGGTAATATAGCTTTCATGGCTCATAGCTATTGATAGTCTTATCCTCTACAAATTTGTCTAATTCCCTTTTAAAGCTATCTGATCTTGAAATATGTATGTCATGATGTAACTATGTGCTGTGTAAAATAACTACTTCCATCTGTCTGTCCTAACAAATTTCAGCTTCAATGAATGACACTAGATTCTTGAATTGTAAGAGAAGGTGAAAAATGTTCCTTTCTCCATACCATACATAATTGTATGCACCTTAATCATGCCCCCCTTACTCGCCCTTTTCCTAAGATAAAATGCCTGAAATGCATTTCCTCATAGGGGAGTTGCCCCACCCTGATCATATTTTGCATCTTTTCCAGCTTTACAATATCCTTTTAGGGTACTTAGTGGCAGAATAATGCAGTTTGAATGCTAGGAAAATGTGATTTCCCCAAAACTGCAACAGCTACGTTACCTTTGGAAAAGACATCTGGATCACCCAAACAACTGAGCATTTATTGCACAATAAAACAATTGCTTGGAAAGACCCTTGGGTGCCCCTGTTTGAAAGCTTTTTGGAATGAATCATCTTTGCTTACTCAAGAGCCTGAATTTTCTGAAGCTTTCTATTATCTACCAGACTGTTCAGTCTTAAAAAAATTGACATACAGCAAATGAAAGAACTGCAAAACAAAAGTGAGGTTTCACATCGTACAACTGTTCTTCAGATTAAAACTATCACAATATTAACATGAAGCTTTTATTTATTTATTGTAAAAGGGATAGCATAGAAGATACTGAAAATTAGTGGAAATGTGCTTGAAATTTAAGTTAAATGCCAAGGCAAGATGGGGCTTTAGTCTGTGAGTTGCTTCATACATCATGTTTTCCTTACGTAATGTGGGACAAAGAGGCGTACTGTCACTTGTGAAGTGCAATCTAAGTGTTCATTTTGTTGCCAGGTCCACAGCCTAGTTTAGATGGAATAAGGGCAGAAGTATCTACTTAGAGGTTTGAAAGGAAAATGTTTGGTGATTGGACATGTACCCTTTTTGATTGTAGGTGGCTTTCCCTTTCAATACGATTCTTAGAGGTTTGGAATAGCCACTCCCTATTTTAAATTCCCAAGACAGAACTGTATGTGAAGGTGTGTGTGTGTGTGTTCAGAGGCCATCTTCAGCTGAGTAATATTCATTTGTGATGCTAGATAAATAACACTCAATACGCATTAATAATTAATCTGTGTAATAACCATGTATTAATAATTTACCTTGATATATTACACTCTGGGCTGTCATGTCCTCAAAGTAATCCCTTGGCCAATACTCCACATACCTACAGCTCCTTTATAAACAGAGATGGTAGATTCTGTGTAGGGCTAGCAAGACTGATCAATTGAGCAATCATGCTTCTCACACTCAGATCTGGCCCTGGAATATTTATTATTTATTACATTTGTATACCGCCCCATAGCCGAAGCTCTCTGGGCGGTTTACATAGGATTAAAACAATTAAAAATAATATACAAAAATTAAAACAGCAAAAACATACAACATACACACAATACACATATACATTTAAAACCACTACAACAGCCCCAAAGAGCTACAAACACAAAAACAAACCCAGGCTCCTCAGATATTGCCAAATGCCTGAGAGAAGAGGAAAGTCTTGATCTGGCGCCGAAAAGATAACAATGTTGGCGCCAGACGGGTGTCGTCAGGGAGATCGTTCCACAATTGGGGGGCCACCACAGAGAAGGCCCTCTCCCTTGTTGCTGACCTCCAAGCTTCCCTCAGAGTAGGCACTCGGAGGAGGGCCTTAGATGTTGAACATAGTGTTCAGGTAGGTTCATGTCGGGAAAGGCGTTCTGTCAGATATTGTGGTCCCAAGCCGTATAAGGCTTTATAGGTCAAAACCAGCACCTTGAATCGGGCTCGGAAACATACAGGCAGCCAATGTAAGCGGTCCAGAGTAGGTCTTATATGTTCGAACCTTCTGGTTCCAGTTATCAATCTGGCCACTGCATTTTGCACAAGCTGCAGCTTCCGAACCACCTTCAAAGGCAGTCCCATGTAGAGTGCATTGCAGTAATCTAACTTGGAGGTTACCAGAGCATAGACAACTGAAGCCAAGTTATCCCTGTCCAGATAGGGACGTAGCTGGGCCACCAACCGAAGTTGGTAGAAGGCACTCCGTGCCACTGAGGCCACCTGAGCCTCAAGTGACAGAGATGGTTCTAGGAGAACCCCCAAGCTATGAACTCACTCCTTCAAGGGGAGTGCAACCCCAACCAGAACAGGTTGAAGACCCTCCATCCGGTCAGCAGAACCACCCACTAACAGCGTCTCAGTTTTGTCTGGATTGCATTTCAGTTTATTAGCCCTCATCCAGTCCATTGTCGCAGCCAGGCACTGGTTCAGCACATCCACAGCCTCACCTGATGAAGATGAAAAGGAGAAATAGAGCTGCGTGTCATCAGCGTACTGATGACAATGTACTCCAAAACTCCGGATGACTGCACTCAACGGTTTCATGTAGATGTTGAACAGCATAGGGGACAAGACTGACCCCTGCGGAACCCCATACTGGAGAATCCATGGGGCCAAGCAATGTTCCCCAAGCACCACCTTCTGGAGCTGACCCGCCAAGTAGGAGCGGAACCACTGCAATGCAGTGCCTCCCACTCCCAACTCAGCCAGTCGTCCTAGAAGGATACCATGGTCGATGGTATCGAAAGCCGCTGAGAGATCAAGGAGAATCAATAGTCACACTCCCCCTGTCCTTCTCCGGACATAGGTCATCATACAGGGCGAGCAAGGCTGTTTCCATACCAAAACGAGGCCTGAAACCGACTGAAATGGATCCAGATAATTGGTCTCACCCAAGAGTGCCTGGAGCTGGCTTGCAACCACCCGCTCCAGGACCTTGCCTAGGAATGGAACATTTGCTACTGGCCTGTTATTAAGATTTCCAGGGTCCAAGGAAGATTTCTTTAGGAGTGGTCTCACTGCCGCCTCTTTTAGGAGGCCTGGGACCACTCCCTCTTGCAAAGAGGCATTAATCACTTCCCTGGCCCAGCCAGTTGTTCCATCCCTGTTAGCTTTTATTAGCCAAGAGGGGCAAGGATCCAATATGGAAGTGGTTGCACGAACCTGTCCAAGCACCTTGTCCACATCCTCGAGCTGCACCAACTGAAACTCATCCAAGAAAGCAGGACAAGCCTGTGCTCTGGATACCTCAATTGATTCACCAGCTATAACACTGGAGTCTAAGTCCTGACGGATGCCAAAGATTTTATTCTGGAAGTGCTCAGCAAATATATTACAGCGGGCCTCAGATGGTTCTACCATGTCCTTGGGGCCGGCATGTAAAAGCCCCAGGACTTCTTTTAATACCCAAGAAACATTGGGGCTAGCTATTACTGGAAAGGGAGACACGTGAATTTTGTTGAATGCTGCAGCACTATGTGTAGTAAAACAAATGCATTCATAATTAAAGAAAATGTGTGATGGGCTATCAACATGCTAAACCATGATGTTTAAGCATTCTGAACTAAATATTATGGCTTAGAGTGTCATGTGAACCATTCCTAATCATGTTGGCTACATAACCACAGTTTAAACATGCTCACTAACCGCTTGCTGCAAAAGGGTTAGCAGCCTAAGCATGGCTTAGTGTGTTGTCTGCACAAGCAACAGCCATGAAGGAGCACAATGACATCTCATCTCACATTTTGTTTTACTTGTGGAAGAGGAAGAGAAAGAGAACATAAGAATATAAGAAGAGCTGTGCTGGATCAGATCAAAGACATATCTAGTCCGGCATCCTGCTTCCCATAGCGGCCAACATGGGAAGCCCACAAGAGGGCATGAAGGTAAAAGCACCCTCTGTATCACCATCAATCCCCAGTGTATGGTATTCAGAAGTATGCTGCCTCTGATCCTGGAGGTAGCATATAGCCGTTATGGCTAGTAGTCATTCCCCCATGAATTTGCTTAATCCCCTTTAAAAACCAACTATGTTGGTGGCCATTACCAACTTTTGTGGTGGCAATTTTGACACTTTAAATATATGCTTTGGAGGAGTTCTTTTGGTGGCAGCCATATGGTTCCTCTAATATCTACCTCCAGCCTAAACTAAGCAAGATTTATATTTGTTCTTAATCTAGAGCAGTAGCTACCACTAGACTGAACATTCCTGTGGGAATACCTTCTCTCATACAAACTCTTCTCCCCAGCCCATACATGCATATAGGCAGTAAAGATCAGTAGCTAGGACTTTGCTTTGGGTGTTGTGAGTTCTTGTGATTCTCAGAGCAGGCCCTTCCTCAGAGTTATAGTTTTGGAATGCTCACCTCCTCCCCCTGCAGGTAGGGGGACTTACTGTGTGGCCTGGCCTCACTACAGGTGGCTGGTGAAATATGGTTTAAAAAATAACATAGATATTTTAAATAATGGTATTGTGATGCTGTTTTGGAGTATAGGTGAATTGTTTGTCTCTCAGCCTCCAATTTTAGTTTTATTGATTTGTATGCTTTTATTGTTTTACTTTACATCATTTCTGAGTATTTTATAGAAAGACAGTGGGCAAAAAATATCATTAGTTAGGAATAGCATCATTACAGAATGTCCAGAAAGCTAGATACTTGGCCAAGAAAAAACTAAAACATTTGTAGATTCTCTGCCTCCCCCCCTTTGTTATATAATATAGGGCTTTCCATCTTTACCATTCACTCTCCTAAAGAATACTGTATGCAAGTAGGTAGCAATAAACCTCACTAGCGAGCAAGAGTCTTTAGAACAATCCAGGGCCAATCAAATAAATTGAAATGAAAGAAGAAGGTTTACTTTAGGAAAAGAGACTGTAACATTTCTTTATTACATTTGTATTCTACCTCCCACCTGTGCCAAGAAGTGGATAGTGTCATACATGGGACTTTCCCTGTTATCCTCAAAGCAACTCAGTGAGGTGGATTGCACTGACAGGTGGTATCTGGCCCCAAGTTGCCTTTCCATGGAGTTTCATATGTGATCAGGTATTGGAACCTGAGTCTCCCATGTCCAGTTCTGACCCTGTATCCACTACATCATCAGTTCCCAGAAATATAAGGAAAAATATAAGAAAAATATAAGGAAAAAATGCAAAGATAGAATGGTTATACTGCTTTATACTGAGTCAGACCTTGGTTTGTCTAGTCCTCTAGTGTTATGACCACTGACTGGCAGCTGCTCTATAGGCTTTTCACAGAAGAGTGTTTCCCAGTCGTATCTGGAAATGCTTGGAATTATGGGAGTTGTAGCTCAGCACATCTGGAAGGTACCATGTTAGGAAGCCTGATGTAAAGCATTTCCAGTTACCATTTCAAACTGCACAACAGGATTAAGTATGAGCCATTGTGAGGAATGATAGGGCAACAGATGTTACATTGTCCAGTTACTTTGTTCTTGAAAGCCTTTTGAACTCTGTGATAAGTACCATTTAGCGCTTGGCCCCTTGTTGATTTAGCACTGCAGCACTAAGCTGGAAGTATCAGGGAAATAACTCCAGAAAGTGTTACTACCTGCTTCAGGCTTATAATTGGCACTCACTTCTTCACCTGGGATGTGTAAGAGTTGCCTCCAGGGCCAGTTCTACACCAAGCAGGATATAGCGCTATGAAAGTGGTATAAAAGTGGTATATAAAGGCAGGATCTACACTACTACTTTATAGTACTATTGAAGTGCACTGACAACTGTTGGGGCCCATGACACATTCCATATACCACATTCATACCATTTTCATAGTGTTATATCCTGTTTGGTGTAGATGTATCATGGCCCCCAACAATTATCAGTGCACTTCAATACCACTATAAAGCAGCAGTGTAGATCCAGCCCAGGAGATAAGGTAGATTTGCTTTTGTAAATGTGCCACAAATGACTAACAAAGCTATGTATGGTCAAGGAAGATAATAAAAAATCTGTGTTGGCTAGTAACATTTGTGAACTTAATTGCAAGACTAAACTAGCGTGATTGCCACATAAAGCTGCCTTTAGTATTAGCAGTTCTCCCTTCTGTGGTTGCAAAAGAGGTTGATGGCACCCTCTTCAATTGGCCATGTTAGCTGGGTTTAATGGGGAGGGCACCAAGTTGAGGAGTGCTGGTGTACCACTTGTAGCTTGTGTCTGCATGAATTGAAATAGTGGGTCATTTCTAAGGGATAGGTGGATGCTAGTTTGACAACATGTAAGTAAATAATTGTGCACCAGAGAAAATATCAGCTATTGCTGCTTTTCTCAGCTTGACACATGACAAGTGGAACCTTCCAAAATTCCCTCTTTTACATAGCTATTAAATATATAGGAGGCCTGGCCTCCTTTGCATCCATCTCCCTTGCATCCATCTCCCTATTAGACATGGCTGGGTTTCAAATCTTTTCCAGAGGCTCCCTTCATTGCTTTTTTTTTTTAAAAAGTTACTAACTCAATGATGCTAAGGAAAGGTACTACTTGTTTATGGCCATCAACATACTTTCTTTTAATAATGCAGAGGAGCAGCTGTTCTGTGCAAGTGTTTGTGTCTCACTAGTCTCTGTGCCTCATTTCATTTTCGGCCCCAGGAGAAGCCACTGACTCCCCCCTTGCCCCCACTGCCCCTGCAGAGTGTAATGAGCAAGGCCTTCCCTACCCCGCTGTCTTCTTGGCAGTTAAATTACACAGCCGTCTCCTGCATCCCTGCTAATTCTACTCCTCGAAGCCTGTAATTTGCAGCATGGAGGAAAGCACACTTCGCACTTCCTGCCGAGACAGGTGGGAAGAATGGGCAGGGCAATTGTAAGTCCAGAGGCTCAAATCCTAGAAATCTTCAGCAGGGCAAGGGAATGCTGCTGAGGCATCCATGCCTAATAGAAACAAAATCTTTCCTGCTCCAGGTCTAGCATGCTGCATGATAACAAGTAACCTGTGGAAATTGTGTGAAGAAATATACTTGGTTCTGTATTTAATCTTGACATCCCTCTTGACAGCAGTGTAGCCGTATTTGAGAGGAAAACTCCCAACACCCCAGGTTCAGCCTGCCAAACCTTGCACTCCACACATGCATACTGAATAGATATTGAATCCATACTAGTCACCCTGGAATTAATTCCTGGTAACTGTGAATTCCTTACTGAGTTCTTCCTCCCCTCTCAACATTCCCAATGACATGATTTCATGTCACAACACAAAACAGGCTTCAGTATTCTGATTAGTATTAGCTTAAGAATCCAACAGCACAGTTTGATGTTTACTCAGGAGTAAGTTCCACTGAGTTTAGTGGGATTTTCTCTTGTAAAACTATGCACATTACCCGGGGATACATTCTGCTGAATTCAGTGGGCTTTGCCTCAGAAGTATCCATGGGATTAGGCTGCAAGAGCTGATTTGCAAGGCCATTTCACAAGGTGCCTATCATTTAATGTGCTATGTATGTCCGTGTTTCCCCAGAGGGCATGTGATGAGTCTTAATTCACATCTGTGATGTGCTGCAATGTTTCCAATGCATGGTGTTATGTTAGCTGCTATTTTTGTTCGGTACTATTATCATAAAAGCTAAATTTAAAATTAGCAGAAGACAGCAGGGGGCACATGTGCTGTGCTCTTTGCAAATGATTAGAAATTGCATTACAAAACAACCATCCCTCCAAATTTATCTGCAAGTGGAAAGTCCCACAGCTAATTTTTAAGATGGGCTATCTGCACTCTAACAAAAACTTATATTTCTATTATATAGTTCAGATCTCCATACGCTTTACCAACCAACATGACTGCCACCAGGATTCTGGAAGACTCATGACTGCCACAATACTTTGCCTTGGAATTCTCTGAACTCAGATCACATGTGCTTTGCTTCTCTACAAGCTGCATATAATGGATCGCTACCCAAGCCAATCTTTTTGTGTGTGTGTGGGAAGGGGGGCAATTTTAGTTTAATTTATCCTCAATATCAGACAGCAGTAAGCAATTTAACAATAAATGCAAAGAAGCAATTGACAGGTGGTTTATCCAGGAGAAGAAGTGGAAATAAAAATGCATTGGCACAATTTATGATGCTGTGACCAATTTTATATCATCCTGAATCACCATTTGTAAACCTTCATCTTTTTATCTGAAATGGCTTGATCAACATCTGCAGCAGAGAGAAGTGATGGAATCTATTCTGGGTCAGAGAAGCAGGTTCTGACAAAGAGGGAAAGAAGTAATGGCTTGTTTGCCTGTTTCCCAAACTATCCTTTTTTTAGACTGTGTGACCTGATTTCATTCAAAGAGGCTAAATACCTGCTGGTCTGAATGACTCCAGCTTGAGCATTCAGGAAAGCCAGCCTTAACTAGCCTGCCACCTCCTGCAAAGTGAGAAGTTATAAATAAAAGTCAGGTCTGAATGATCTGAACCAGGCAAAAAGATCTGGAGGGAAAAACGTCTCTCCTTTTCCTCTCCAGTCAAGTGTCTTACAAGAGCCGAAAGGAATTTTATCAGGCTTTGCACGCATACATTGTAAAACACACACACACACACACACACACACACACACACACACACCTAGCCACTGCTGCTCAAGAAAAGCTGGAGAAATTTCTGCTCAAAGGGTCATTCTTCTTGGCAACTAGGAAGAGAACTGCCTCCTCAGCCATAAGCTTTGTGTCGCTCATAAATCAGCAGAGCCAAATGGTATTTGTCATAGAGTTTGGGAGGCTTTCAGAAGCAATGTATCAGGGCCACTAACAAAAAGGTATAATTTATCATTAAAACCAGTTATGCACCCAGTGCATTGGATGGTAGCCAATGCTATGTTCCTCAGTTTAAAAAGATGCTATAACCACTGTAGGCCAGAGACTTTTACATCTGTGCTGGGTTGGGAAGACAGCAAAGAAAACCATTACAACCGGAGCTGGAGTGCACCACAAATTATTTAGACCAACAATTAGGGAGAGGATGCAGAAGCTTAAATGCACGGTTTAAGAGGCCAGGATGTCTTATTGAGATACCCAGAGTGGGTGGAGAAATTTTTTTTAGTTCTATTTTTATTTATATCTCTTGCCTTCCGCCATCACACACACTTAAAAGAAAGAATATAATATTTTGAGTACAGTTATAGTTTAAAAAAAGATTTTTCTGCATTACAAATTTGCAAATATTTATACCAATTTAATTAATTAATTAATTGACTATATTTCTATGCTGCCCATCATTGAGACCTTTCTGGGCGATTCACAAAACAAAACACATAACCACAAAATACAATAACATAGTAAAATACACTATAAAAACCTTAAGTTTAAAACACCATGTTATGATAAAATGAAATAATTAAATGAATCAGATGGGTTGGATCTAATGGCATCAGAACGCTGATGGAACTGCTTCCTTCAGCGGAACCAGGAGAAAGGCAATTTTCCATTGTGACTGACGACCAAACATCAATTCTCAGCTGACCCTATCATGTTGTGAGAATAAAAAGCAGGAGGCATTTATGCTACTTTGAGCCCCTTCGAGAAAAGATGAGATATAAATATTTAAAATAAAAAAGGAAGGGGAAGTAAATTGATTGTTATTTAGTCCTCAGTCCAACATGTCAAACTTTGGTAATTCAGACTTTTATAGATAATGTTTAAACACTATGGCAGTTCGTTGTTATTTTAGCTACCATCATGTCACATAACCTCATATGGAACTTTCTCTCCAGAGAAGCCCATCTGGCTGGCACCAAAATTATCATCTTTTTGGCATCAGGTCAAAACTTTCCTCTACTCCCAATTCTTTGATAGCATATGATAACCTTTTTAATGGGTCTTGGAATTTCTGTTGATTGTTTAAAATTGTGATATTTGTGTACGTTGGTTTTATATTATGTTATTATATTGTAGCTTATGGTTTTAATCTTTGTAAACTGCCCAGAGAGCTTTGACTATTGGGCAGTGTAGAAATGTAATAAATGAAATGAATGAAATAACAACATAACCAAAGGATCAAGTCATACGTTATACACTGTTATTTGTTCAATTCCTTTTATTACTCTTATCCAATATACCTGTATTATTTCATTTCTTTAAATATATGCAGCCTTGAATAAAACCAATTTCCTGCCTGTAGTAACACCAAAGCAATCTCCGCCAGTGTTTCCGTGTCATTAAGTTAGGTTTTAGCCAACCTAACAGATGCAGGTGAGAACTGAACTTGAGTTCCAAATTAACTTTAGCTCCAAGTTTTAAAAAGGTACTGATCCAGCTGAAACCAGATTGGGACAAAAAATAGCTAGGCCGAGCTCCAGGTTTGGGCATGACCTGGGCAAACTGTCTTCAGCAAGCTCTCCTGGTGGCATCTTGGGGCCTCACATGGGAGCCCATCCCTTGCCACATTTATTTATTTATTTTATTTTATTATTTATTTTTAAAATGTCTAAGGTTCTTTCTACACCTACGGGTGTAGAGGGTGGGAGGTGCGATGATCCTGGATGTACCTGCTTCCAGGATCGTTGCTCCGGATCCACAAGTAAGCGTGACATCCGGGAGGGAGGAGGGATGTCGCGCCATTGCACCCGCCATTTTGCTGTTTTTTAAAAAGCCACAGGGAATGTCGCATGGCGGAACAGGTAAGGGGAACCCCCCCCCCCATCCTGGGGATGGCAGAATTGTTGTTCCCTCCCACCCCCATGGGCACAGAGCCACCCTGTGCAGCTCCATGCCCATTTCATGACCCAGGATAGCAGAAACGTTGGGATAGCCGCATTTTCCGCTATCCTGGGCTTTTCCCAGGGTTGTCCCTGGTTGCTCCCAGGATGCCCTGTGTGTCATTTAGATGCACAGGGACGACCCCAGGAAAAATCTGTGGCATAGAAAGGGCCTAAGTTTCCTTTCATTCTCAAGCGTCCCCAGGGCAGTGTACACAGCATTATAGCAGCTGATTACAGCAGTGCCAGTGGTCCAGCAGCAGCACTGGTTGGCCTTTGCTGCCCCAACCACTCAGCATTTGCCCCATCATGTCAGCCTGCTGACACCAAGCCTGTGAATGTCTGTACTTAAATCTAAACCCAGAGATGATGTTCTTCAGCACAGGGTTGTCCCTGAGGGCAGTGGCTTGAGCTGGAGCAGTTAGAGCCTGAAGTGCCACAGGCAGAACGCATCAGGCAAAAAGCAGGAGGCCTGGCTCCTGGGATTTATATCAGGCCTAACCAACCCAGAGGCTTCATGCTGCCTGCCAATAAAATGGGCCTTACTTTCTTCTGTCCCTGAAGAAGACTCCAAGGCCTAAACATGTACAGTCCCACGTAGCTCTCAAGACCGGGTCCCCAGCTGCAGAACTGGCTCAAGCTAAGCTCTAGGGTCCCTGAGAATGTTTCAGAACAAAATACAATCGCACAATCACACAATGGTTTGTTTTCCAGAGCGAGCTTAAACCCAAAAGGAAGCAAGGGCTACCCAGGAGTCAACAAGTACAAAGCAGGGTAGGTGGCAGGAAGAAGGAAGAGTCCAGCTTTGTACAAGCCATGCATCTGTTCAGGACAGGGAAGAGGCTACTTGGGAGAATATTTGCAGGAACACTAGGAAAGAGGGATCCAGTTGAGTTGAAGTCTATTAGCTACAGTCACTTAGAATAGAAGAGACGGTCTACAATCCCAGACAGCCTGCTGCTGCTGCCAAAGGGCAGTGCTAGAAAGAACTGGAATCACTTCCAGGAGATCCAGTGGCACTGCTTCAAGACCCACTTCAGCCTCAAGGCTGGCACTCATTGCTGCAGGAATAGGGCAGTTTCAAGATACGTTTTCTAGCAATTCAGCTATGTCTAGCTTTCTGAAATCTCTGGATGAAAAGATAGGCTGACCAGATAAAATCCAGGTCAGGGCTCATGTAACTTTCACAGTTGCAGAGAAAAGGGAATTTCAGCAGGTGTCATTTGTATGCAATTAGTTCCTGGTGAAATTCCCTCTTCATCACAACAGTTAAAGTTGCAGGCACTCTACTAGAGTGACCATATAGAAAAGAAGGCAGGGCCCCTGCAACTTTAACTGTTGTGATGAAGAGGGAATTTCACCAGGAACTAATTGCATACAAATGACACTGGCTGAAATTCCCTTTTCTCTACCACTGTTAAAGTTACATGAGCCCTGTCCTCCTTTCCATATGGTCAGCCTATGCAGGGAGTTTAATTTCCACCGCCAATCCTCTGTAGGAGAGTATTAAAAAGTGTGATCTCTCCCTGCCTTCTTTTGTACATGGTCACTCTAGTATAGTGCCTGCAACTTTAACTGTTGTGATGAAGAGGGAATTTCACCAGGAACTAATTGCATACAAATGACACTGGCTGAATTTCCCTTTTCTCTACAACTGTTAAAGTTACATGAGCCCTGACCTGGATTTTATCTGGTCACCCTATGAAAAGATGTGGTTTTGTTACGATTTATGCATTTGGAGTTTTGTCAAGGAATGCTGCCTGGATTAGCATTGCTGAAACATTTGAGAGCTTCAGGAATGTTCTGGTGGACTGAAAAATTCACATTATAATGAGAAAGCAAAACTGTTATGCTTACCCAAAAGAAAACACAAAGGTGCCTTGGCTAAGATGCATAGGACTGCTACAATGGGAGTGTTCTGGTTGATTGGTTTGTCTGTCTGAAAGTGGTAGGGAAGAGCACACACTATAAATTTAAATTGGGCTAATTCCTATTAGGCACATTTTGTTAAACAAAAGCTCCCAACAAACCACAAGTGATTATAGCTAATACAACAGACTCCTGAAGAAGGCAATAGAATTTCTGTTGCATTTGTTCAGGAAAAGACTTGTTCCTAACAAAAGATTGCTTTATGGTACGATCCTCTACTCTAGATCTAGTGACTGAGGGGCCATAATAGGTTTTGACGGATGCCTCGTTACACTGGTGGAACACAAGGTATGCTGCTGTCATGATAGATATGCCAGTGGAATGGCTAAAATGGGTGGAGGTTCCAAATGTGTATTGGCGAAAGTGGGTGGGACTGGACAGATGGGTGTAGGGCATGGAATTATTATTTTTTTAATAACTCCTCCGAGATGCGCAGTCGTGCAGGCAAACAGCAACGCAGGGGGGAGGGATAGGTACTGTGTCAAAGATGTGTTCCTACACATTGATATGTTTGTGTTAAAAACAACAACACATGGTTGGCACCAAAACACGCTGATAAGCAATCAAAAATACGCCCGCACATGTCCAAAACCACTGGATAAGCCCCTGACAGTGGGTTGGCTGTTTGCTGAGCCGGAAGCTCACACTGAACAGCAATAGTTTCTGGAAGGGGGGGGGCACACCAGCCACTGACATCGGGATTGTAGTGAGAGAGCCAGAAAAGCCATGACAACTCCAGTCAGTAATATTCCTTAATAACTGAGGGGGTCTGTAAGTTGTCACAGGGTCGACCCAAGATTACCGTGGGAGTAGGTGAATGTCACGTGGCCCAGTAGGAATGACCGCAATACTATGCTGGAATAAATGGCATGAGCCCCATGACAACTGTGGAAGCGGGAAACCTCACGATCACCCCTCCTCTCTCTCAAAAGGGCTGCAGGTGTAGATGACCCCTTTGGGAGGGGTCACTTACATTCCATTCCATACGTCCTCAAACCATGCCCCGCTCCTGTCAACCTTGCAACTTTATGCCAGCCATCATACCTGGCACAAGAAATTTCACCTCCATTTACTTCAGTTGGAGGGAATATTTTTGGTCCATGTTGACAACTACCCTGCCCACATGGCCATGGCAGAGCATGGACCACAATGTAACTCAGCACCCAATTACCACACACTATCTCCACTGTATAAGTCCCACATTCAGATGACAGGGCACATGGGACTATTTTTCTCTGCCCTCATGTTGTGCACACTACAAGGCAGAACTTTGGGTGACTTTGAAGAATGGTGGACTGCACAAACCAGCCTGGCCTCACAACACAGGCAAGAACTTGAGAATGTTTCATACACTTATCTTCCTAGAATTCTTATGAATATTCTGCCTCAGGGTTCCAGACACAAGGACCTGACAGCAACCTCCTCTCCATTCCTACAACTGGGGATGCCAGAACGGAGCACCCAACATAGATAAAGAAGGGAAGACGGGATCCATACTACGAAGTATAACTACTGTGCTGGTCTCCCATGTCTAACTGATATTGCTTTTCCCCCTCTACTAGTAGGGAGCAATGTCCTTCTCGCAGGGAAGGCACTCCCTGCCACATACACATAAATTCTTTGGTGGTAAAGGCCAGGCACTCTGTTCTAACCATTGCCATTGCTGGCCAAGCACTCATGAGCTATTTTGCCTTGTGGGCTCACAGTGCATATGCATGGAGGATGTATAATCACAGTCACTGCTATCTCTCCCTTCCTATGGGGTTGGGAGGCTGGATCATGAGCACTCAGGTGGCATCACCTCCTCTTCTCTCTTGCACTCCCTTACACTTACTGTGCATCCATGTCCAGGGATTATGTGCTCCTCCTGCTCACATTCGATCTCTGTCTGGGCCTCTTCTTTCTCTCTACTGGTTACTCTATCACATGTACAAGATCCAACACACACTCCAACCCATTCCATGCAAGCCAGGAGGGAGGCCCACCCCACGACCACCCACGACCAGATGCAGAACTAGGATGTTCCCCCAGCTGTTCCTCTGTAGGGTTGCTGACCTGCTTGCTCCCAGCAGACCCCTCTGCACAAGGCCAGCCCAAGACAATGTGCTGCAGAACAGAAAATGGTGCCCCCCATCATCCCATTTTTCACTGGATGTCTTTGAGCCAATCATTACCCCTCAACTTAGTCTACCTCACAAGGTTGTTATGAAGATAAAATTGGCGAGGGGCTGTGATGGAGCCTTGTAAGCCAACCTGAGCAACCTGGAAAAAAGACCAGATTAAAAGGTACTAAAAATTAAACAAAAAAATAGCTTCTATTTCTGTGCTGTTTGTCGAGTAAATTAACTGGGAACCAGGGAATGGTTCAACCAGGAGTAAAATCCATTGAATTCAACGGGACTTGCTTCTAAATAAAGATACAGTGCTGTTACAATCCCTATTTCTATCACACACACACACTGGTCCCCATCTACCCCCACTACAGTGATGGGAACCAATAGGGGTGGGGAAGAAAACTTGGGAGTAGTTTAAAAAATCATCCTGGTTGTGTGATTGTGTGGAAATGGCTTCTCCATTCAAAAAGGAAAACAAGATGATGGATCTGTTTTGCTTTGCTTTACTTCCTGCAATGTTGCAATATATATGACTGAATACAGATTCTCCTCCCTACTTTGCCTCTCTCCCTTGCTCTCACTCCCTTGGCATTGTTTAGTGCTTGCTTGCTTGGAAGGCATTTTTCATCCTCCTTCTCCTTTCCTTTCTTGCCTCATGGCTTTGGTTTTGCTCCCCTCCTCACCAAGTTGAGGAACTTTTGCAAGCATCAAAAAGCTCTTGAGCACACAAAAGCGCAATCTCCACAAGAGCTTTCAGAGTGTATGTGGGTGCAACAGGCCATGGGGTGGGGGTGGGGGGCAGGTGCTGGAAGCTGGATGCTGAGGGAGATGCACTTTGTCTGCTGCTTCTGCTTGCTTTCTGTGAGTGAAGTGAGTCCCCAATGGTTGATGATGGCCCTTAGCACTGGGGTGGGAGAAAACATAGTTCCAGTTGTTTTGGACTTCAACTCCCAGCCTTCCTGACCATTGGCCATGCTGGCAGGGGCTTCTGGGAGTTGGGAGTCCAAAACATCTCGAGATTTACCTTCTGCCCACCTCTGCTCTAGACGCCGCCACTTTGCATGTGCTACGGCACCCTCTTGCTTGCTCCCTTGCTCTTTTTGCAGCATCCATTCCTCCTTACCCCACCCCAACGGTGCAGGGGTGTGTGCAGCAGCGGCTGCTCTTGCTGCCACTGCCTACCAATAGAGCCAACCTGATCAGACTTCAGCACAGCCATAACTTGACTGACTGACTAGCCAGGTACTCTACTTCCTGTTCTCTGTCTCTAGGCAAAGCAGCACAGCCACATGAGCAAATCAGCGGTGGTAGTGGTGGTGGTGTGCGAGCTTGGGCCTGATCTGCTGCTTCTCCCAATATGCCACCTGAGATGAATTTCAGTCTGGCCAATGTGAGAGTTGGACCTGGTTATGCAATGGTGAAAGTGCTCCTAACATGAAGCTGTTGCCATGAGGGGCACTGCAGCTGCTGCACTGATGTGTGTATAGCTACTGTCCCAGGCACAGGAGTCCTACTGGGGTGACTGCTTGGCAATCCCACAGATGCCTCATTTCTTTTCAGAATCCACAGTGAAGATTTGGCCTGTGCTGCACATGTTTTCTTTGTTGATATGGTTTGGTAGATAGGGATCCCTTTCCCAGATCCTTATAGGATCCTGGCTTCAGACAGCCTCAAGATGGGACCCTGAGAGGGTTGGACAAGTGTGCCGCATGGACTCAAGGGTAGTGGCTCCTCCACTGTCTTCTAATTTAAGCAGGCCTCTCAGGGTGCTGCTCCCAGGGGGTGGTATGCGGCAATCAGTTGGGAGTAGGGTGGGAGAAAGAGAGGCACGAGGGAGTGTGAGGTGCAGTGGGATGCCTCTGGGCAGGCACAGTCTTCTGGGCAGAACACAGTGGGGCAAATTGATTATGTGGCTCACTAGCAGAAGGAGTTGTGTCAAAAGGGCTGATTGGCTCATGCAAGAGCCAGGCTACTGGCCCAGGCATTGCTCCTTCTCACTGACCCATGTGTGTCCAGGGAACCCCCCTCTCCCTTCCTAGTGTGAGGTTTTACCCTGAGACCCCTGCATATAAAATCTATGCTGTTCCAGCAAGCTGGGGGTCTTCCTGCAGCCCCTGTGCTCTTGGTGTTTATGACTGGATGTTAGGGCTGGGGTGGGGTGGGGGAGATAAATGACTTGTGATGTGTCTTATTCCTGATTTCTGGTTAGGGAAGTGCTCTGTGAAGCTTGCAGTGTGGGTTTGAATCCCAGGAGCCTCCCTGACATAACTTTTTTTTTTTTGGCTATGCACACAAAAGGTGAGTGAGGCCATATTTGCCCCAACCCTGCCCATGATGCGGTGAGACATGGGAAGGTGGTGGTGTAGTTTGTCTGTTTGGCAAGAGTCTTTCCCTCCCTGGGTGAGACTTGAACCTTAATCCCAGGAGGGCTGTGTATCTTCTGCAGGCATCCTGCCCAGGGAACTATGTGGGTGCTTCACTGTGTGGGCTCTCCTTCCTTTCTTCCCTCCCTTTGTGTGCTGTGCTCCAAAATGGAGTTGGTGAGCAACATAAGGAGATTTGAACCCTTGCCTCTAAGGATGCTTGGGGACTGGCAGTAGCAGGGCTGATGATGGCTGTTCCACTGGGCCTAATAGATTGGGAGCACTGTGGCAGTGTCATGTACGTTGTGATGTAGGGCATGTGTGGGGCTGCATCCCTTGATGGCCCAGTTCATTGGGTCCCTCCGTGTGAGGGGGGGGGATGTGGGCACTCTTGTTACCAAAGTCCCTGATTGATGGTCACTGCCAGTGTTTCCAGGGATACCAGGGAAACATGCCTGTTATTTTTAAGCAACGTTTGGATTTTCGACACTACACTTGTATATTATTATTGTTATTATTATTACAGCCATTCCACTGGCGCAGCAGTAGCATCTTTCTCCCTCCCTTACCCAGCATAATTAGATTGCTACGTTAGACAGATAATCATCTTTTAGCCAGCTGCAGAGGCAGTGTACCCTGCTCCTTTGAAACAATAGTGAAAATAAACCCTGAAGCATAAGGTCCACCACCCTAGCCTAGAGACACCAGTTTCTTTGGCTTCCGCTACACTACCCCAGCTCTCTTGGATTTGCACGGCCTGTTAGATTAGCCAGCTGGACTGGCCATCCATCGTGAGAAAGGAGCATGGTATAATGCCTCCACAGCTGGTTAAAATATGAGGGTTAGTAAATTATTCAGAAAGCAAGAGTATATGATTTAGACCTTTGCAAGAACTTATAGTGTGTAAGCGGCCCAACAGCCCCAGCACAGATTCAAAACTGGATAAAATCATGCACTCATTTGACTTACTCCAGTACCAAGCAAAGTTCGTGAACAAAATATACATTGATTTTGCAGGCTTTGTATCAAGACTTAAAGAAAAATAAATACATAAGGAAGAAGTGGAAAGGCCAAGGGTCCATGTAGCTAACACACTCAAGGGATCTAAATTCAGTTTAGCCACAGCTGAAAGCCAGTCTCTTGGGCGTCTCACCCTCCAGTCAGTAACAAAGTGGCAATGTTCCTTCCTGGGACTTTTCTGCTTCAGCCATAGGCTTTTGAGAACGCAGCCTATCCTGTGGCATTGGTATAGACTGCGTCATGCACAATGGTGCTTGTTTTCACAATGAAACAACTAACAATACACTACGACCTCTCTTATTGTGCATGGCCTGGAGTGAGGGTGCATTAACTTTGCTCCAGAGAACTCATGGAGGCTTACTGAAAGATCCTCAATGAGAAGATAAATAGGGGAGGGATTCTGGTCACCACCTGCTGCACCCTGTGAGCACCTACCTGTCTCTGTCTGTTTGACTGCCTGTTTGTCAGTCTGCCTGCAGGAAGGACTGCTCCCACCTGCAGCTCCCAGAGGTGTGGCCTAGCAAGAGGCTATCTAGCTGCTGAAGCCCAAGTGGCCTTGGGCAGTGGCCTATAGGTAGCATTTGGTGCCTGCTTGATGCCAGTTTTAAAAAGAGTTATTATAATCCTGTCTTAAACTGATGTTTTAAAGGGGATAGAACTGTGGATAGCTTTTCCCCCTCTAACTGCCCAGCTTTATTCTGGTTTTATAATAGTGTTTTGCTGCTTGATTGAGTCCCAGAGTTACCCAAAGGATAGTGATAGTACATTACTATCTGTGCAATTCCTTCGGTTTTTTTCTCCCTTCCTCTTTCCCCACTTTTTTACAGGACTTCTTTTCCTTTTTATTGGTTTTAACTCAGATCTCATCATTGTTTTAATAAGGTTATATTTGCTGACCACAACACATGGTCTTTTAAAGTATTTAGGAAGTATTGTCTGACTTGTATTTGATAACAATATTGCAGCAGTTGGGGTCCCGGTCAAGTTCTTGCTTAGAGAGAGAGACAGAGAGAGAGAGAGAGAGAGAGAGAGAGAGAGAGAGAGAGAGAAAGAGAGGCAGAGAGATGTAATGGTCCTCATCAGAGGTGGGTATAAACAACAACTGGCCCTGGCCCCCGTGACCGAAGATGTGTTGTCTTTTGTCAAGGCTCACAATCAACCAAAAATTACTGACTTTTTCTATTTGAGTTCTGAGAAACAAGCTAATTCAGCATCTCAGACAAAGATAACTGATGAGGAGATTCTAGACTGGTCTCTGGGCCCCCAATGTATAATGAAGGCCATGGACTGGGAAAACCCAGAGGAAGGCAGGTGCAGTCTAGCTGTGGAATTGGCGTCTGTGGAGGATGCCCTTGCAGAGCCCAGACATCCGATTTGCCAGTCTGAAACCCTACAGGGTAGTTTTATAAGTCCTAATATATCAACCTGCTCAATTGGTTCTATAGGTGAGAATCATGATCCTCTACCCACACACCCAACTATTCATTCAATCTCTCCTGATGACAAAGCTTACGATTTACACATTGTAGTTAACTTGCTCAGCAACTAGGGCTGTGCACGGCCCCGCCCCCAATCTGATCCGGATCCCAATCTGTCAGGTTCGGATCGGGCCCAACCCGACTCGTATCCGGCCCAATCCAGATCCATGCACAGCACTCCCTCCCGCTTCCCCCCCTCCTTCCTCCCACTCTCCCTGCTTACCTGCTGCCTCCTCCGCATAGTGCTGCCATCGTCCTCTCTCCTCGCTGTGTGCTGCCGCATTTCCCACTCGCGTCAGATGACGTTATCACCCGACGCAAGTGGGAAATGCGGCAGCACACAGCAAGGAGGATGATGGGGGACTACGCGGTGGAGGCAGCAGGTAAGCAGGGAGAGTGGGAGGAGGGAGGGGAGAGCAGGAGAGAATGCTGTGACCGGATCTGAATCGGATCCGGATCGTGGATCCGATCCGGCCTGGTCTGCGCCCGATCCGGTTTGGATCTGTATCCGGGAGGCCTGGATCAGCCCGATCCGCTCCGGATTCGGGATCCGGATCTGGATCCGTGCACAGCCCTATCAGCAACCAACATGAGCTGATCAGAAGCTTGTTTACTGACTGGGCAGATGATATCTCTCTGATAAAGAAGTTCCTGTCTGAGTACAAGGAGCTTCTGACAACATTAACAGATTTTGTGCTAGGTAAACTAAGAGGAGGAGACAAAGCCAACTTAGGAGAAACCGAAATAAAAGACCCTGAGCAAAGGCCCAAGTTAGATTCCAGTGCCACAACTGTAAGCAGGATTCCTGCTCAAGCAAATTTAACTGGGAAGGACATCAAAAATCCTTGCAGAAGGAAGAGAGATAAAAATATAACAGATATGACCAGTACAACACCCAAACTCAAAACTATTAAGGCCCCAACTTGTACTAAAAAAAAATAAAAAAAATAAAA
This sequence comes from Anniella stebbinsi, assembly GCA_029215795.1. Classification (NCBI taxonomy): domain Eukaryota; kingdom Metazoa; phylum Chordata; class Lepidosauria; order Squamata; family Anniellidae; genus Anniella; species Anniella stebbinsi. The sequence goes on from JARDYH010000001.1 coordinate 263,477,755, forward strand.
TAAAAGCCATAGTTAGCTCTAATAGCTCACCCAAAATGAATTTTAACAGACTATTTAAGCTACTTGAAGAAAAGGATAAGAACCAGAAGGTATGTCCCATGAGACCTAGTAACAAAGCTAACAAGGACACCCTCAACAGCATCTATTTGTTATGGGAGCCAAGCACTCCCTGCCATCAGAGTCCTGCTGAGGTTTCAGGTGCAATATAGGACCCCTGGTCAACCCCACAGCCCCCAAATAAGGTAGCATCCAATATTCAAGAGCCAATGAAGCAAGAACCAATTCTGAACTACAGTTTGGCAAACAAACCCTGGTGATTACAGCTAATGAAACAGAACCTAATTTTTTCCAACTATCCGAAGCCAAAGGGTTTACTGACACAACTGGAGCATATAGCACATTTTATACTGCTTACAACAGCCTCTTCTGCAACACAACTAGACCCAGGCTCTGTCCAAAAAGTAGAATACCTCTTTTACAACTACAAATCCGCCCGAGCTATTATAACTTTTGTGTCATCCAGTATAGCTTCCAGAATATATAGAGCTAAAGAGGCATTTCAAATAAAGGGTATGACAGTAAACAGGCACTTTAAGGATATGTCTCCAGTTTTTTCTCTGGGAACCCAGTGCTTCCTTAGACCTTCCCACAAGGATCCACCGGTAGGGGAACTGATTGACTTAAATATAATGGATGATTCTCTTTCTATCCCTTATCAATCATCTAAAATCACCCAAGATCAGCTATTCCCAGAAATACAAATTGCACCAAGAAAGTTCTCACAGACAGTGCTATCGCTATCCTTGAGGATTTTTCTCTAGAAGAAAAAATAATAATTGAAAGCTATAGTGCCCTCCCAGTGCAGGAACAGCATGAGATCATATTGAGACTTTCTACTTTAAGAGAGCTTTTAATCAATAAAAATCAACAGAATATCAGGATCCTACCGATCAACTGTCCAACTGACTATGACCTCTAATTTGGAGAGGAAGTAACCTTGTCTGAGGATGGTAGTGATACTCATAAGGTAATGCCCTTAGCACACAACTCACAGCATCCCAACTCAAAGAGAGGCTCGGCTCTGAGTCCCAAGATTGTGGTATCACAACCTCCCAAATTACTTCAAAATACTGCCTCTTCCAGTTCTGGTAACTGGGGGCACATGTCTGACCCAACCAGGCCTATTAAATATGATTCTGAATATACAACTCTAAAGTGCAAAAGTTCCAACTGGATTGTTCTGCAACAGCTGGAACCTCATGAGATAGGATCCTCTAACCCTAGCAATTCATGTAGGCCAACCCCAGGACTACTCAGCCCCCAAGTAAAACCATCTAATGGCTGTGTCCTGGAGAATCTGGGAGGATGTCTGGATACAATCACAGAGCTAGACTGACCAAGAGAAGGGGAAGATAATACTTTCCTAAAACTTCTCTCTTGGAATGTTGCGGGCTGGAGTTCCAAATGCAGGAATCAAGGTATTCTTGAGTACCTGGCAGGCTATGACATTGGCTGAATTTGGACAACACGATAGTCAATGGTGGGGTAATAATCAACTTTACAGTTGTTCATCTAGGGGGTACTCACCACACAACATGGTAATAAATAATCAACTGTGGTGTGGATTAGGATCAGTGCTGAGTTGACTATGGCAGCATTCGGACGACATGATAGTCAATACAACTGATTATTGTTTCCCCTCCCCCAGTTGCTTATTGTGTCATCCGAATTCAGCCATTGTCTTATTTCAAGAGACCTGGTGCTGTGACCACTTCTATGTAAATGGGTCTGCATCCTTCTGTCTTCCTGCACTTCCTAATAGAGATAAGGGTAGAGCCAATCAGGGGCTAAGGTTTTTGGTTTCTTCCTCCCTTGATGCCAAGATAACTGAGTTGCCTAAATGTGGCTCCTCTGTGCTGGCCTTGGCCCTGGAGCTGAGGGCCCTTAATCTGACTCAATGTTTATTTTGCTCCATCAGCTTGTAAGGAGGATACAATGTCCACTTGGCTCAAAGTTGAATGTTTCTATTTGCAACTGACAGCCAAACATCCTCATGCCTACCCCATTATTGCAGGTGACTTTAATGCAAGGACAGGAACTTACCTGGTGGACCCTGCCACTCACTGTGACAGTCTGATAGTAAGCAAGGGACAACTTACAGCCAATTTACGCCACTCTAAAGATTCTTTTATCAATCCTGCAGGGATATGTATGCTTCAATTTGCTTCAAAATGATTGCTTATTTTGAACAGCTGTAGTGTCGATGACAAAAGGGGTGAGTTCACATTCATCTTCTCTAGGGGGTCAAGTGTGGTTGATTATATCCTAGTCCATAAGTATTTGAAAACCTTGGGTGTAACTTTAGAGTCGCAGAGCATTTTGATAGTGACCATCTGCCTCTGGAGCTTTCCCTTACCATTCCAGGGCCCTTAAGGATGGAAGTACAACATTATCCATCTTCCAGTCTAACTACTACTGTGAGCTCCAAAAAGATCAAATGGTCTAATGAAACTGCACAGGCCTTTAACAGGCTTGTTTATTCTTCTAGCTATACAAACACCATTAACCATATTACTACAGACACTTCTCCTGAGAAGGGTATCTTAGCTTATGAGGAGATGACCCAGGACCTGTTCTCCTCCCTCCAAAATAATGTCTGCACCACAAAACTCCCGAGAGCCCACACTAATAAATGGTTTGATTGGGAGTGTGCTAATCTCAGGAGAACAATCCAGTCTATATACTGTTCTTATTGAGAGAACAATGAGTGCCAACTACCTCGCTCATATTATGGATTAAGAAAAATATACCAGAAGCTTTTGCATTACAAAAAATGTGAGGCGGCCAGAGAGTCATGGCAACTACTGATAGGGGCATCTCTTACTAATAACTGCAAAACTTTCTGGCAGGTAGTGTCTGGAGCTTTAAGCAATAGCAACAGAGGTATGGAATGTCATATCTCCGCTGATATCCGAGAGAATCATTTTCATGCTGTCTTTAGTGACTGCCACATATCAAATTTCTCCCCGTCTGCCTCCGGACACTCCCGAACGGCCCAATGTTGACACCGTCGAGGACTTATTATTTCAGCTAAAGTTGGGCAAGGCTCTTGGTCCAGATGGTATTCCTTCAGAGCTGTTGAAAGGTAATATCAGCTGGTGGAGCCCACTTTTGGCTTTGCTTTTTTCCCTAATAAACAAATCTGGCTTAATTCCTGCAGCCTGGATGAAGGCCTTTGTCATTCCAATCTACAAAAAAGGCCCAAAAGATGATCCACATAACTACCGGCCTATCAGTCTCTTATCTATAGTTGGGAAGGTTTACGCTAGTTTTCTAAACCTCAGACTAAAAGTGTGGATTAGTGATAATAACATTCTGGGAGAAGAGCAGATCGGCTTTAAAGCTGGCTGCTCCACTCTTGATCACTGTCTGATATTGGCCCATTTGGCACAGAAATACACTGCACCAAAAGGATGCAAACTGTTCACAGCCGTTATCAATTTAAAATCCGCATTTGACTCAATATCTCATGATCGTCTCTGGAGCAAACAAGAACAGAATTCTATTGAAAGAAGATTTTTGTTTTTGATTCAGTCTCTGTACTACAGTACATCTGCCCAGGTTCGATGCAGTAAGCAAGGACATTTCACAAATGAGATTATTTCCTCACAAGGTGTTAGACAAGGATGTGTTCTTGCCCCTATTTTATTTAATCTATATCTGGCAGACCTCCCCTCTATGCTGGTGTCATTACCATCTCACCCACCTAAAATAGGTCTAACAAAAGTTTCTATTCTCCTCTATTCTGATTTCTCAGACTCATTTGGGCCTCAAGAGATTACTGAGCGGCTTTGCTGAATACTGTAAAAATAATCTTTTAACAATTAACTACTCAAAAACTAAAGTATTGGTTTTTTTTCTAGGAGGAGGGTAAGATTCCCTTGGTCTATGGGGAAACACAGAATTGGCCAAGTTGATTCATATAAATACCTGGGCATATGGTTCCATGAAACTCTAAGTTGGAGGGTGCATGAAAAATATGCCAAGGCCAAAGCCGAAAAAAATGTGGGTGCGCTAACCCAGTTCTTCTTTATGAAGAGTGGGAATTTTTTACCCGCAGCCACCCAGGTTTTTAAAGCCAGAAATGTGTCTCAGGTTCTGTTTGGGGCTCCGATCTGGTTTCCTCGCTCTAAGAGTTCTCTTGGAGGAATTCAATACCTTTTCCTCAGGTTAATATTTGGTGATCCCAGGTGTATTTCTGGAGCTGCTCTTAATCTGGAGGCTGGGCTGAACTCGTCAAAATGCTTAGCATGGATAATTCTATACACTTTTGGCTCCATTGCTGCCTTGTGCTTACTCCCAGCTCTTTGGCCTCCAAGGTATTGTCAGATTCCTTTGAATCTCCTTGGACAAAAGCTGTGGTGCAAAAATTCACCAGTGTAGGACTTTCTCCTGCCTACTTACTATCCATGGACTTAGAAAGTGCCAAATCGACTGTTAAAAAGAGATTACTGGACATAGATCACCAGGAGCTCCAAGAAGCTGCATGGGGACCATGTTCCCCTCAGTCATTGGATCTACCAGGTCACTCCAGCAAAGATGGAATGCCATACCTGGAATGGCTAACTATCCCTAAATATAGGAAGGCCTTCTCCTTGGCAAGGTTCAATGTTCTCCCCTCCAAGCTACTAGAGGGCAGATTCAAGAAAATTCCAATGAATAGATGCTGCCCCTGTAATAATGCTGAGGTGGAGTCCATCTTGCATGTTCTATTCTACTGCAGTTATTACCAAGAGGCCAGGAAAGACCTAATACATCCTATTATATAGTGTTTCCCTGGTCACCCTCCTGAGTCTCTTATGATTATTTTACTCCAGGGCACCAATAAGTCTATCACTGAGCAAGAAGCCAAATATCTGAATCTGGCTATTCTCATTAGACCACTCATGGATGTTTGATCATTAATATCATTTTTTAAAAAAAATATTGATTAGCATTTTTACAGATTTTGTATCCTTTCTTTTTACCAACATGTATTTTTATTAATGTGTGTGTACTTAACATGTTATTATAATGGTCTGTTGACTGCAAATAAAGATTGAGCTAGCAAAGATAAATAATGGTGGACAAGATCCCCCCACCAGAAAATTTATCTGCCATTACCCATATTTTCCTGGAACATATAGCCACAGGAGAGTACTGGGTGTGTTACAGGTCTTTGTTTCAGTGAAATGGCCTAAGTGCCCAGGTTTGACACCAGGCTTTTAAGGCCCCCGGGCAAAATGCTCCCAGTGGAGGGCATTGGGCTTACCCCTCATATGCCAGTAGAGAGTGCATCCTGGTGGGTTGATCTGGCGATGGCGCTTCTCTAATCACTACTAGGTGGCTACCATTTAAACTTCTCATAATGCCCTGGAGTAATGCTGTTTGGAGCATTGTGGTCATTTAAATGGTGGCTGCCTGGTTGTGGCACCAGAATTTTATTTTAAAAAGGGGGTGCAGCCAAGAGCCCTGGTAGTTATCCAAAGATGCTGCTTGGTGACTCTGTGTGCATCCTAAAACATGCACCAGAAATGCACCAGAGCTCTGTGTTAGGCATGTACTGGTTGCCTGACAGATGAGTCAATGGCCCTTTCCACAACACACTTTTTGCCTGGGATGGCCCCCGGCTGCTCCCTGTGAGTCAAAATGATGCAAAGGGAGTCCTGGGGGTGGGGTGGGGTGGCGGGCACAGGATTTTCCTGGGTTAAGAGGAACCAGAAAAATCCCGAATCTTCCTGGGACTGTGGAAGATGTGCCTGCCTGTCCCAGGTGCAGCCACACTTACTCATGAGTATATGCGGCTGCAAAATGGACACGGAGCTGCACACCATCAGGGGAGGGGGTGGCACCAGTTTTGCCACTCCTGGGTGGGGGGCTGATCGCGCACTTTTTAAAACCTTACTTTTGTGGAAGAGCGCTCCTGTGCTCTTCCCGGGTAGGGCAAAAAAAAAATGGCCGCCACAATGGCCTGGGAGAAGCCTGGGTTGTCGCATTTTTCATGTGCATTGGGGTGATGAACCTGGAAGTGGCTACTTCTGGGTTCACCACCCTGCCGGCCCTCTACACCCCTCTGGTGTAGAAAGGGCCAATGTGGAAATATTTTCTTGTAAGTAGAAACTTTGAAGACCACTGCTCTGGAGAAAAATCATTTTGTCTGGCAAAAGAGTGGGATGGCACAATCAACAGCCATTTTAATTGACACTTATGGCAGATAAGTACTCATTCCTGTCAGTTTAAGTAATTGTCTATAACATGTACATATGGCGTACACAGAGGATCCTTCCTGTAATAACTGCCAGAATGTGCATCAGTTAGTAAAGTGTGTATGTGGGTGAGTACATGCCTTGCACAAGCTGAGAAACAATTCCAAGGATATTTATTAATAGTCAGGGAGAGGTGAGAGCAATGAGGTGGCAAATGCTGCTGCTGACCCAATGATTCAGGTTAGCAGAAGCAAGAAAAGAACAGTGGAAGGACAGAACAGAACAGAACTAGAATAGAACAGAAATTAGACAAGGCAGCAGCAAGTGACAAATTGGGCAGGTGAATACAATGTACGTCGCTGCATGCAATTTAGACTTTTCACATGCAGATAGGCTTCGAGTCAGTTATAACCTTCCAAGAAATAGATCTAGGTGTCGCTGGGGACAGCCAAGGACTCTTGCTTAATGCACCAGTAGAGGCGGCAGAAAGAAAGCAAATGATAACGTGTCAGGCACAGCTCTGACATGGGCCTGCATAACTGGTGAATATAAAAATATTACAAAGCCGTTATAAAACATCGCAGGCTCAGCTCTTGCATTGGAAAATACTTTTGGTCTGAGCAGTCTTGTCTCTTCCTGTTCTGTGATTTGAAAAGAAGAGAAACTCAAAGAAAGGCATACTTAAGGTAGGCCCTGAAGGATTCTGCATGGAGGAAGAAGAGAGATGTGGCGGAGGGTGTGTGTGTCACACATAATTTTACTGTTTTATTGTTTATGCTGATTAAAACTCATTTGTAAATAGCTTTGGGAGTCTCCTGGGGACCACAGAGCAGAATACTAAATACTCTATAAACAAACTATTGTATTTATTTCAATTTCTACTCTGCTTAAAATACGAAGATGGTGAGGTCTGTTTGGGGGTAGTGTTTATGTTAGCTGCCTCCAGTCTGGTGTATTGTGTTCATGATTGAAGTTTCGGTTTCCTAAAGCCTCATTGCATTTGGAACATGTTCTTGTAATCTTGGTCTTCTGGTTCTCTACCCTGAGAACCTTCTACCCTGTCGGGATCATGCCACTGCACTATGAGGCAGAGGCATCCATAACGTGGTGCCTGCAGAGGCTACAGCAACTGTAAGGTCAGGCCAAAGTGTCTGCTAGTGCAGGCAGTGGTGGTGCTACTGGGGAGCTCAACCCTGGAAAACAATTGGTGTGTATGTGTGTGTGCATTATGTGTGTGAGACATGTGTGGGTGAGTAGAAGCCTTCCCCCTGCCATGGACTCTTGGAGCATCAGGGCCCTTAGTGGTGGGGCGTTTCCCCTTCATCCATTTTTCAGGAGTGGAGCTTCCCCTCACCCATACAAATGAATGGACAAATCACTCCATTCACTTGCATTTGGGAAAATGTTCCACTGCTGGGAAAGAGCTTTGCCAGGGATTGGGGGGGGGGGGGCAACAAGAGTCCATCCCCTGCTAACAACCCTTGGGGCAACAGGGTCCTTGGTGGTGTGGCTAGGCTTCCCCCCCTCCAGCCATTTACCACAGTGCAGCTCCCCCCACCGCGCCCACTGTGGCGATACCCCACATTTCTGTTCCCTTAGGTATGTCTGATGAGTATGTTTAGAGAGCTCCGAATGTTAGACTGAGTGGGTGTGGCTAGTGATGCTAGATAAGGGAGTGGGGGAGAGTTAGTCTGTTAGCAGTTAGTCAGTGGGTTGGGAGTCTGCCAGTGAGTGGTTGTTAATTGGGGTTTGTAAGTTGCTGAGTGTGAGAAGACTGTGTGAGAAAGGAATAGATATAAGACTGTAGAGATTTAGGATTATTAGTATTAAGATTGTTATTACCAGTATTATTAAGAATAAGCAGGTTTTAAATTGAATTTGAAGAAACTAAGAACTGTAAACGACAATAAACATTTTCTTTATTTTGCTACCATAAACCACGCGTCAGCTTGGCTTTGTCACCTGCTCTATTGGTTCCTAAATACACAAATTATACTAAACCTTTAGCCCAGTATATTCACAGCAGAACCTATTCCCCAAGTCTTTGCCTTGTTCCCTCACAGCGAGGGAAAAAGTAGTGTTATTTTGCCCTTCCCTCAGGCTTATTCAAGTGGTGGCACTTGTCCTGAGAAGGGGTGCTCACGACCGAGCCTAATATATAGGTAGTGTAGTGGCACACCCACTAATGGCCATACTGTCTGGGAATGATTGGAGTAGCAATCCAATGTATCTGGAGGGCACCAGGCTGATGACGGCTGCTTTAGAAGGTATATTCCTGGTTCCTCTTCACTTGTATCTTTTTCCTTCTTCCCCTTTAAAAATTGGTTATCATTCGCAACTGAAAGTGATTTATTGTAGTATGTAAAACGCTCAAGGCTTCAACGATGGTGGTGAAGATGCTATATAAAATTACCATTATTACTTTTAAAAATATTATTAGTTGGAGAGGGTGTTCCAGAGTATCACACCTATAAAAATACATACAGAGTGACGCATTAAATATATGCATAAACCATAATTAATATAACAAGGAAGTTAATTATATCTTTCTTTGCCACCAGAAACAGGGACTAGTACTTTAAGCAAGGCTTCTGGTAGATTTTTAATTTTTGTGCACTGCCCAGAGAGCTTTGGCTATTGGGTGGAATAGAAATGTAACAGACAGACAGATAGACAGACAGACAGATAGATCTTGGGCAAGACAAAATTCTCAGGGCCCTTATTGTCATGGAAAATCAAGTGCGGATTTTGGTTCCCAATTGCTTTATGCTCCACAAGGGCCTAGAAATATCATGTTTACTTAATTTAGGGTTCACTTAGTCATCCACAACCCCTAGTATCCTGCCATCATCTTTGCCATTTTTCTCAGAACACAATGACCTGATTCGCATGAATGCCAGCTCACCATGGTTTAATATATCTATGGGTGCTGTTACACTGGGCCAGGCGCCATCTTTGCATGGTGCTATGGGCAGCTGGCTTCCCATGTCATTTGGACCTAGGCAGCAGGGGTTGTTTGAGGTTTAGATATGGCTTGTTTTAGGGTTGATAGTTGTCCAAACCTCAAACAAGCCCTGTTGTCTGGGTTTGTATGATAAGACAAGCCCCAGCAAGCTGGGCACTTGGAGGCACCATGCAAAAATAGCACCCAGCACAATGTGACAGTCTCCACAGGTAAATTAAACCATAGTGGGCTGTTGTGCCATGAGAATCAGGTCAATGTAGATAGCTTGGCGATGTAGATAGATGGACAAGCATGAACAGGCCATTCAGATTCTTGTTTCTTGTTTGTACCAGATTCCTTCACTCAACCTAAAAGGCATTATATTAAAAACGAACAAACAAAGCAGGGAAATTTGATTTGGAAATATTTCCAATTGGAAATTTGGAAGTTTGTGATTGATTGATGGATTGATGGACTGATTTCTAAGTTACCTTTCAGGACTTAAATGTAAGTATGAGTTATGCAAATATAGCATGTGCATATGCCTTGCACAAATAAAACATGAGAATGTAAGAAGAGCCTGGCTGGATGAGAATAAAAGCCTACGTAGTCTGGCATTCCATTTCCACAGTGGGCAACTAAATGTTCCTGGGAAGCCCACAAGCAAGACACAACCTCAATATCACCCTCCCACTGTTATTCCTCAGCAACTGGTTTACAGAACCATACTGCCTGATAATGGAGGTAATATACAGCCATCGTGACTACTAGCTGGAAGTTCCCCTTTGGATGTTACGGTGGATGTATGGAAAGTAGAAATTCAAGTTGTTTAGACAGGTGTTCATCAGTGCTGACTGTAATGTTTCAGCCTATCACAGAGAAGACTTGGATGTTTGTTGAAGCTCCTAGATTCTATTGTAGCCCCCCCAACTCAAATGAACATTGATGAAATTTAAAAGCACTTGGTTTGCTTAGACATTAGCAAGTCACCCTCCCCAGTGTCAATTGCACCCCCCAAGCACTACTGCAATATAAATATTCAATAACGAGTATTAATATTTAATTCGCTCATAGGCCTTATGGAGACGAAAGCGTTTAATGAAATTCACAAAAGGGTCAGACATTTATGTGACTCTGCACAGCACTAACAATAATGGCTGCTACCTCTGAATAAAAAATATTAGTTAAAGAGCAAATTTCCCCCCCCCCCCTAGTGTTACTGGGTTGATTCATTTAAAAAGACCACTTGGGGAAAGCTACAAATATATGAACCTTGATGGTTACAAATCCATGAACGGTTGCAAATCTATGAATGGCTTGTGTCACACCCCTTTTAGAATGCAACCAATGGTTACAAGGCTTTCAGAGGTTAGATCTTTTTTCCCTTTTTGCTTACAGATCTTACTTGCTCCCTAGTTAATTGAGTGTATACAGCAGCCTCCTTTTGTTAGTGTAATCCAAGTTTCCTACCTAGGAATCTTGTTCTCTGTAATTAACCAGTGAACTGGCTGCCCTGGCAGTCAAGTTGATAGGCAAACATTAAGCAGCTCATGGAGTATCTTGGTTCCTTCCTTCTCGCTTTATACACTGCAGCCCCGGTACTTATGAGAAGTTGTGAATCCCTATTGCAACTCTGAATATATTTCCCAGCTAAATGCTGTGTTACAGGGTTGCTTAGGGAGGGTCATCACTGCCAAGGAAGGATCACTGCTTAGGAAGGAACTGTGAATCTCTCCACAATACTATCAGGGGCACCCTTCCATCTTAAAAGCTGTCATGGTTCACTTTGTAAACATTTTACTGCTCAGGGTGGAATGTCACCGTTTGAACATGATCTCATTCCCAAGCCCTCCAGGGATACTTGGAACAGGAGAGCTGATTGGCCATGACATATGAAGTGCTGCCCACAGCCATCCACCTCCCCCCTAGAGCTTTCTGTAGACTCTGCCTTTGTCATTAAATTATATGTCAACACATCTCCAGCCAATGTCCTGAGGGATCAGGCCTCTCAAGGGTCTCCTGTATTACACTAAGGACCCCCTGTAGCCATGTTCTCAAAATAGAGAAGAGTTGTACCTAAGCCACAGATGCATCTTTGATTGTGTTACTGAGCTTCTGGAGAAAAACAGCTTCCCTCAGCTTTTCTGTCTTTTCCAGAAAAGACAGATGGAAAGAGCAAGGAGTTGGGAGAATCTGTGGAAGAGGAGAACTGCAGCCCCATGGCTGCTTGGGGGGATGAAAGATTATGGCCATCTAGACAGTAAAGGTCCATCATACTCCAATTTGTGAATATAATGATTTAGAATTCTTGCTTGGTACAGACAGATCTGATATTAATATTATTTGTTTTTATATTTTAATTGAGATTTTGTTTTGTCCACAGTGACTCTCTTCAATAAGACACTGTAAAACTAGACAGCAATGGTGAATACACTAACTTCAACTTATTCATAGGACAGTGATCACATGAGAGGATTTTTTTTTACACCAAAGTGATAATGTGGGGTTATCCATTCTAGACAGAACATACTGATGTATCCCCTTCACAACAGACAAATTAACCTGAATTTAGTTCTGTTTGATTGACACTCATGAACAAATGGACATATCTGGGTGGGCCAGAGTCATACACACAATCAGTGTCATATCAGAACTGGCCATGTCAAGGCTGAATCAGGTCCACTGAATTTCCTGGGAAAGGCTCCAAATGCATGTTCAGAAGAAGCATGGGGCACGGAGCTGAAAGGATATGTAGGAATGCATGTAAAATATAGTTTGTTATCACTGCAGGTTGGATCAGAGTGGAATGGTGGAGCAGGACTTGGACAGGTGCTGGACAGCCTCTGTGGGTCATCTGAGGTTTGGATGGTTGAGGCAATTAACGTAGATGGAGCATGTAGATTTGGATTATTTGGATGGTGTGCAGAATTTTGGTTGCATCATGTGGGAAAGGAATAAAGAGTGGTCTCCTCTGCTCTGATAGGCTGTGCAGGAAAGGAGCAGATAGCTACCTGGCTGCCCAGGTTGATGGTGGCAAGGAGAAGAGAGCAGAAAAAGCAGCTATTTCATTCTGTCAAACAGGGAGCTTGAATCTTTAATGGGGCTTTTTTTGACAAACAATACATCATTTAAATAAATGAACAGCCATCTAACAGGGCTGAAAACATCAAATGAGAACAGCTTCACTTTGCAGGAGCAAGTGATTGCTCTCTGTGGGTAGTATGCTGTCAACGTTACAGGACTTCACTAACCAAGAGGGGTGCAATTTCAGAATTCAGCAGCGTGTACATGAATGTGCATGCATGCTCCTGGGGGTGGAACATTCAGGCATTCATTTAATAGAAACAATGCACATAGGCCAAAGTTTTGGGCCCTCCTGAAGTTTAATCACATGCAGCGTAATACCCCCCCTCTCTCTCACACACACCACTCAGTGCATGTCAGTGGGGATCTTAATCCACACAATGTGTGACTATGGACCCCTGAGACAGCAATGGTTCTGCATTGGCATGTGAGCCCCTACCCTACCTCACCCTGAAAAACACGTCAGGCACCTGGAGGGGCTTTTTTGAGCATTTGACAAGACCAATAAAAATGGTCCCTTCAAGTCTCCTCAGGTTCACAACACACATATAAAAGAACACTGGAGAGGTATGGGGGGGGAGTAACAGATGGCAGCATTACAAAGGAGAAGCCTTGTGGGGTAATGACCAAGGCAGGAAACCCCACTTTGAGTAAGGCTCAGTTCCAGTCAGAGAAGTCTGGGCCCGACTTGAAATGGGGCCAAACGTTTTGAGTCAGGGAAATCCATATTTTGAGCTGCCTCCATTCAAAGTCTCACACCCTCTCATAGGAAGTGGGACCCAGGGTGGTCTTTCTGTCCAACTTACTTTACCTGCCCTTACATTAATCCTTCTGCACTGAAGGGTGTGTGTGTGAGATGAGATAACTCTCTCTGCTCTTGCTTCTGTGTATTATTAATCCTTTAGGCTGTTCTTCCTTATGGGTCAGTTCCTCCCCATGAAGCTATGCATAAACATCCAGAGGGAGGGAGGGACTTTTTCACTGGGCCATCTATCACCAAAGTCATGAAACAGAGGTGTGCTCTGTCTCTGCTCTATGCATCACGAGTGTGTTAAGAGAAGGAGAAGCAGCATGCACAAGACCAAAGAGAGACAGACATTTGGACCCTTTGCATTAAGGCTACAGAGCTATAAAAGGAAATGTTGCAACCTGCATCTCCCCTAGAAAATATGTTTTTAGCTATAGATATCAAACCTTTTATTTTGTTAAGAAAAGCTTCCGGGGATTCCTCCGCTTCTTGCACGCTTGGCTTCTCAGTACCCAACAGCAGACTGACCCCTACTGGTAGCAGCAAAGCAATTATATCCTCTGGGCATCAAAAGCTCTCTCACCAACCACACTGACCCTCCCAGGGCTCATTCCAATTATAAATTGTGGGAAGATACCAGAGATCATTTAATTAGGAGTTGGTCATGCATGTTAAACATCTTTGTGCACACCCAATCAGGGAAAATATTTTCTCACTCCTTTTGCATATTTTTCTGTGGAGTTGTGTTGGTGAATGTGATCTGGAATGGTGATGGTGGTAGCGGTAGCAGCACCAATAGTTATTCCAGATTCATTTGTAACTCCATGAAGTGTGGCTTTCTGAATGCAATTTTGTGTCACCATATATAGACTGTACGCCACCTTGGGACTTCAATTATCAACTTTGGTTGATGTGTGTACTATGTTTGTTCCTGGATAATAGCCTAACCACTGTAAGCCATGTATTGGTAACCTCATGATTAGACTGCTGTAATGCAGTCTATGTGGGGCTGCCTGGTTTGGAAGCTCATAGTGCACCTGGTTTGGAAGCTGCAGCTAGTGTAGATTGACACATCTAGGATTCTCAGTGGACCACCCAGAGTGTCGCCAGGTAACAGCATGTAAGCAGCGCTTCATAGTAGTGGCACTCATCCTATGGAACGCTTCCCACATGTTTTTAGAGTGGCAGGAACTGTAGCAAGCTTTAAATAAATCTTGAAGTCATATTTGTTTGCACAAGCTTTCCTTAGGAACTGGTGAAAAGGAAGTTCAAAGAGAGAGTCGAGAGGGTTAAATCCCTTCAAAATGCATGGAGGTTACTCAAAACCACAATAACAAAAGCTCAGCTAAAATGTATACCACAGGTCAGGAAAGTTCAAGAAGTCACCAGTATGGTGAACAAGCAGTGTCAAGGAAGCTATTAGAGAAAAGAGGGCGTCCTTCAGAAAATTGAAGTCTTGCCCAAATGAGAAAAACAAAAGGGAGCACAAGCTTGCACAAAGGTGAAGTAAGCAGACTTCAACTCCCATCAGCCCAAGCCAGCATGGCTTATGGTCAGGAACGGTGGGAGTTGCCCCAATCTGCATCTTATCATAGTGTGAGCATACTCCAGACTTTTTTTAAAATGTTTTTTTAAAAAACAAACTCAAATTAATGTAGAAATGTATATGTGCATTGGAAAGAAAGTGGCAAAACACACGACTTTATCACTCTGTTATCCCTCTGATTGTGTGATCCAAAATTTAAAACACACAGCAACAGAACACAGTAGGACTATGCACAGGAGTTGTCATGTATGGCTGTGTACAGTCAATAATTCTTATAAGGCAATGGGAATGCATTAAACCCATTAGCATTACTGTGGTAAAGCACTGCTAGCTTGATCATCATGGGGGCAGGGGAGGTTGTATGGTGGGTGGTATGAGGGACAGTGCTTGCTGTTTTCCTGTTTTTAAACTCCTACTTGCAGTCATTTCCCCAAATCTCACAGGAGTCTACCGAACAGTGAAATTGACTAGTCCAGCCCCCAAGCAATTTCTGGTTTAGTCATAAGGGAAACTTTAAAAGCAAAAAAGAAATGTTCTTTAATGTGCTGCAGAGGGAGGGAGAGCACACGCTGTTCACAGAAAAATTGATTTAAAAAAATAAGCAAATGCTTCTGAAAATGGCAGGTCATTGTTGTGGAGGAGTGGATAACCTTGTATTATATTATTATTGTTATATTAAAGCAACATGAGCACTTATGGGGATGTGGATATGCACATGTCATTCACCATACTAAAAGAAGTACATTTAAAAAGAAATTTTCAAAATAACGTTCCAGACATTGGGATGGAGGGGAAATGAGTGGGAACCAATGTGGTATAATGGTTAGAAGTCAGAATAGGACATGGGAATCCAAGTTCAAATCCCTGCTCAGCCATGCAGCTCACAGGGTGGCCTTGGGCCAGTCACTATCTCTCAGCCTAACCAATCGCACAGGACAGGACTCTGGGGCAGATGTCAAGGGTCCCACTCAGCAGAATGGGCAGGGGGGCTCCCAACACTTGAGGGATGGCTCTTTACATTACAATCTGAAGAAGAACCTGCTCCCCTTTAACACCATTAACTCTAGAGTCTAAAGCAACTTAACTGCACCATTGGGGGTGAGTGGGTGTCATTCTTGGAGGAAAGGCAGGATATAATAAACAAACAGATAAATAAATAAATATGTATGTTCCTCATCACCGGCACTATGATAGGCACTATCCAGTAAGTGCCTCCACCACCTAATGGCACACCCATTGCAACAGTGAAGGCCATACGTCTAGAAGCTTTTTTTCAGGTACTGCTTGAAGCGGTTTGACCAGAGATCATAGTGGATTGGGTGGGAGGGTGAATCCACACCATGTGTACCATGGCCAGTGACAGTTCTTCATCATTGACTCCAGATTTCTAAGAGGATCTCTCTACACAGCTTAAGTGACCTTGACGATGTGTGCGATGTAATGGCTCTTTAATCTACATGTAACAATTATATAAAGAGTATTGCTGTGTGTTTTTTATTCTGTTTTATGCAATCCCAAATGAAATGGCATACTTTTGTGACCACCTCCCTGCCTCACCAATAGTAAACAGAAAATGCCCTGTGCTACATTTAGGGGGACATTTTCACTTCCAAAATATATTCTCTTTGAGAATCCCCTGTCTGGCACACTCCAACCATACAAAGAGAACTTCAGGTGTTCCAGTTAGGACAGTCTCATTTTTTCAGAAAGGTATATTACCCTGAGCTGCCATTGCCATCCCCTCCCCATATATCCAGCCAAGTTTCCAGCGCCCCCTACTGGCACCAGATTTCCTCCAGCCCACTCATGCCTTACATCTCTGAGGCATGGAACAGCATTTTCCACCCGCATGCTTGGCTGCTATTACTGAACGTAATGGCTTGGTAGTTTTGGAAATAGAACCTGCAGTCTGGGCGACAGATGCCGGAGTCCGCTCTCACTATTCGTCCATACGGCAGGCAGCGGAGTGAACAATGGCAGAAAGAGCCAGTTGTAATGTTCTCTGCCTGGAGGAGTTTCGGGGAGGGTTTGTGTGTGCGTGCTTGTGAGGGGGTGTTGTTGTTCACCAAAGGCAAAATGTTCTCAAACTGATTTTTTAAAAATGTCTTTGTGTGTGCGTTTGTGTGATTCTAAGGAGCAGGAGAAAAGAAGAGAAAAAGGAAAGGGGAAAAGGCAAGCCTGCCAGTGACATTTTGAAATACGGCTCAAATTATGGAAACCAAATGGAGACAATGGCTCCCGTCTGTTCTCCTGATGCTGTTGGCTCAGTCTCAGCGGCCCTCTCCCCACCACTTCCCCAGGTAGCCTTTAGCACAAGGACCTCACTAACAACTTAAGAGAGAGAAAATAGAGTGGGGAGGTGAGAACAAGGGGTTCTGGGTTTGCTCTCTCTCTCTCTCTCCCCCCCTTGGAACAGAAGCTTCAAGGAAGAATCAGTTGTGTGTCCCATTCAGCACAACATTTGTTTTCAGCAGGAAGGGATACAAAATTGGTAGCAGGAAAGGTAATTCAATGCACTAAAGAACGGAAGAGAACAATGAAGGAGGAGCTAAGAAGAGCAGAACTAAGGCAGCCACATGAAGGTGGGTCTCGATTCTGGAAAATCTAGAATGAATGATTGACCATGTGTAGAATGGCAAAAGGCACATTCTTCAGGATCCAGTTAAAATCCTTAGCAGCAGATTTTGATGAAAATTCCATGTGGCTACTCAAATTTTGGCTCATTTTATTTATCCTCCCATTCCTTTGGTACAAATTTGGCATGCTCCCCTAGGATCCTTGTGGATGAAGGGTGGTTTATCCATTTTAAAAATAAAGAAATAAATAAAAATAAATAAAGATCAGAAATGATTATGTGCCTGACCTCATTCCCCGTGTTTTTAAAAGGGACATAAATGCCGTAGGTTGGATACAGAACTGTCATTCTGCCAGCAAAAGGATGCTACTTGCTGAACAGGATTTCTCTATCTTCTCCTTCCCCATGCAGCCCCCTTCCCCATGCAGCCCCTCACACATCCTCTAAATCTGTTCCAAAGGATCCCCCTAACCCTCTATGTGCTGTTGCCACTATTTTTTCCTTTGTAATTACTGCTTTCCCCTGGATTAGTTTCCCATGGTAATCCCAGCCAGTCACACAAATACAATAAATGGGATCTGACATCATGAAATTATGTAGCCAATCAGATTAGGCTACGTGATGCTATCAAGGTCAAAGTCAATTCAGAGTGAGGGCAATGCTTATCTATCCTATTAATGTGGCAATTTCTATCCTGTTTTCTCTTTATCTGAAATAAACCCAAAGTGCCCCCCAAAAAGCAAAAATAAAATACATGTGCTTCTGAATATGTGGACATGTTCAAAGCATTACTAAACAATCACTGAAAGGAGGGTGTTTTTCAACCCTGACAAAATGTCCATGAAAAACGGAGTATTTTCAGGTTTAACCAGAAATTGTCAATATATTTTTACATCTAAGTTATTCCTAGAGATCTGCTCATTTAAAAAGAAAAGAAAAGGATGTTTTTCAGGATTCTGCATAATGTGCTAGGTAAGGTATTAGAAGCCACTGCCTGAGCACTGAGGCTTGGTTACAACTATGCATGTTAGACAAGGCTCCATCAGTTCATTTCTAGACTTCCATGAGACTTCTCCTGGGCTGCAAAGGTCTAGTTTTTATTCTTTTCAGCAGGGGATTCTTTTACTTTCATTTTTCAGATAAAGGCCTATGCTGTCTCAGACCCCAAGGCAGCAGCTGATACCAACCCTATTTTATAATGCTCCAGACTGCCCTTGATGAAGTCACAAACACCTCTCACGCACATCCTTATGATCTATTATTCTTTTTGCAGATTTTGATATGGCTTTCATGATTTATATATGAATAGAATAAAGAAGCAATCGATGCATTTGCAAAACCCTGCAACTGTGTCTTATTCCTTCAAAGTGAGGTTCTGGGGCTCAAGCCAGCCCTGGCCAGCCCTGAAATCCACATTTTCTAACCTAAACCCAAAATGGGTGAGGACTGGTTGTGGTTGCTCAGTTGGGCAAGATGCTACACATATTCAAGTCTCTAATGCAGGAAACATAATCCAGTCTTGAGTCCTGACTAAAGCAGGAGAGAAACACTGCCCTTACTAGAAAAAGGCTTGGTGTACCAGAACGTAGACACTTATTTTCAGCTGCCCCAGAATAAAAGGGCTGTGCTTCATACTCATTTGCCTGGGTTTTGTGAGTCAAAAGCCATAGGGTGCATTTCCTTCATTATCAGTCTTCTCATCTCCTTCGTGCATTCATATTCCAAGGGTTCCAATTCCAAAGCTCTTTTAATTAGCAGATCCAAAGAGCTATATTAAGCCATACTGATACCCCCTTTCCTTTTTCCTCACTCCCCACCCCACCTCTTCTCAAGTTGCACTTATTGATATCGATATCTAAGCCCCAATATCTAGGCGCCTTTCACTTGATGCTACTGCATGTTCTCTCCCCCCCACCCCATCATAATTCATCTCCGCATCACTAGGTTCTCAATGGACAGGAAAATGACCACCTTTGTGAACCCAGCATAAATCAGAGGCAAAAGCTTGCTGCATATAATTGAAAAAGAAAAGTATTTTAAAGGTACTAAATAGAGGCCATAAATGGATCTGTCAGCTCCATCAGTGCTGGAGGGGAGCGTTGGAGAAGAAGAGAAATCACGAACAGAAAAGCAATGTTAAGATTCATCTACCGAGGAGAGCTCTGATACAGTTGCAACCTGGAATGAGGTCTGTAGCAAAGGCCTGTCTATCTGGCCGGAGCCTTATTTTTGTTTTTTACAGTGCAAACAACCCTGCAAGTGTCGGGCATACACCTAGCAGAAATCAACTCCAATGATTCTAGGGAGATAAAGCAAGATGGAAGTGAAATACATAAGGATCAGCCATATTGCTCCTATGTATGTGTACAGGAGAGTGCCGTGGTGTTGTAGGGCAACAGGAAAACAGTAAGTAGAATACAGTGTTATGTGTCGAGGGTGGTAGTGAGGATTGTGGTGATGGGGAATACACAATTTGTCAGAAAGGCTAATGAGGCAGAGGAGAAAAGGAAGACAAATGCCTTATTAGGTGATCAAACATCTCAACGTCATTGTTGATGGGCTGTAAGATGTATCTCAACAGATGTTTTACTTTTTTTAAAAAAAGTGCAGTGGTGGAAATAACTGCCTGACAGAAGAACACAGTGAACCACCCCAAAGTAATAATTGTATCTCCGGCTGTTGAGCTGACTGATGCCCCACGCATAGGTGTCTTCCATTTGTCTTCCTAAAGAAACAGCAAAAGAAGGGGGGGAACACACAGCAGAAAACACAACCGAACCCTCCATCATATCAGTAATAATGAGACTGTGTGTAAAACACACTTAGCAACTGTTGCCTAGAAGGGAATTGGGACCGTCCCTTAATTTTAAACATTTATAACCTGAAACCAGATAAGCTGCTATGAGGGCTGTTCACAAAAACTCTGCTTGCCTGCACAGGAGAGCAGAACCAATAAAAGCTGCTATAAGAGAGAAAAGCATCGTATTCCCTCTGTCCATGGTGCTGATCAGAGACTGGTCTCTAGGGCAGGCAGAATGAGGGAAACCGAGTGCCCTCCACTAATAGAGAAATGGCAGAACACTGAGCTCTGTCCACAGTCCTGCGTTAGAGCTCCTCTATTCCTTTTTTTCTCTTCCCTGAAAGCATCAGGTTGTATGGCTAGCACTGGAGCGATTCTTTCCGACCAAAGTGCCAAGCTGAGATTGGGAGCAGAATTAATAACATCATTCATTGATTGACCTCCCAAGCACTAAGCACAGAGGTGATGAGCTCCTTCGGTCTGTCTGCTCTGCTTTTGCAACACACCCTGCACCATCAGACCCTAGATTTTGATCGGCATCAAAACACTCCATGACCTCAGCAGCTTTCCTGCTTTCCTTGCAAGCAGTTTTCATTACATGGTCACGTGATGAATGCACATTGATACGCAGAGGAAAATTACTACTTATGTAATCATCCTTTAGCAGCAATTCAGGGGCTCCAATCAAGATCAGGACCAGCAGTGTACACACACACATTCCATAGTCTCTACCTCCAAGAAATTTTATTCTAAATATACAAGATCAAAGATAGAAAATAGAGGCCAAGAGAGGTGAAAGAGGCTATGCAATCAAAAACTGGCACAGCCAGAAACAGAACCCCCGCCCTGATACTCTGCTCCATCCTCTCTTTATTGTCATCCATGTTGCCCCTAAGGAGCCACTGAAACAGAACAGGGGACCATCTAATATATTTGCTTAGTAGGGCATACTCAGGATCATCATATTCAATTCCTTTCTACAAGATTAAATTGTATTATTGGGAGCTCCATATCTTATCAAATCCCTCTGTAAGGCACATCTTCTCCAAAACCTATTAGTACTAATCCATTGCTTAACTAATTGCTATTTTATTGGTATTATTTACAGCAGTCCCTGGGACCCCAGCTTGATGTAGGACTAACACAGCAGCATAATAAAAATCATCCCAGTCCCAAAAGAACATATAATCCACACAGACAATAAAGACAAAAGGTGGATGGGAAAGACAAAGGACTGAAATAAAATACAAAGTAGACGACATAACACATGAATCACATGATACACAGTCAACCCTCCTATACTATGGGAGGAGGAGGAAGATTCTATGCGCAGAAAGCAAGGTGCAGCATGTCAGGTGCTTAAAGGATAAAGAAAGCACTCAGCAAGATTTGCCTAGATAAACAGAGCAGTCAAACTGTATCACAACCATTTTGAAAACTTCCAGGAAATACACCTAACTTGAATTGCACAAGCAGGCCTAGTGGCTTTAGTACAATTGGGCACAAGCAAATAGTTAAGCAAACACAGAATTCTTTCCAAGATCTGCAATACAACCTCCACTTCAGCTGTAGATGGATTCGCACATCAAATTGGCTACCAACTAAATCCAATCTTCAGTATTTTGAGTGCTGCTGTAGGCTGACAATTAGCTTACATTGGTGGGTTTGACTGAAAGTTAAAAAAAAACAATTTGAGCCAAGGTGATTTACATGGAAACCTCAAGATTCCATGTAAACAAGAATGAAGCATTCTATGTTGTCATTCTCTAGAAAACACTTCTTCAGCTGATCTACTGTAGCAGGGGTGTTGCTTCCTCAGGCCCAGGGGCCAAATCTGGCCCTCCTGAGGTCCCAACTTCTTCCTCCAGGGTTCTCCAAATGGCCGCACCCCCCTTCCCCTTCCCCCACCTCTTTTCCTTAACTATCAATTGTCTCCTGGCTTTTGTGCAGTTTTCCCTAATATAAAAGGTGGAAATGCCTCTCCTAAGGATTAATTACTGGCAGTAAAGTTTTAAGCTACAATGTGCTGGTATTTTTAATATACTTTCCCCCACATTTTTGGCCCCACCTCTCTTCTTTTCAGCCCTGCCCACAAATGGAATGGACCCCCCAAGAGCTTCTTCAAAACTGAATTTGGCCCTCAGGCTGAAAGAGGGTCAGCATCCCTGTACTATTGCATAGCTTTCTCCAACCTGGTACTCTCCAGAAGTGTAGAACTGCAATTCCCATCATTTCCATCAGATTGAAGAAAGCTACTATAGCACTATATCTTAGTGAAACCAATTCATACCTAGTGGCATATGTCTTCCATTTATTTTTATTACAAAATACTCTTTTATGCTATTTGATGTATGTCCCATTGAATTAATTAGAAATAAATTGTGATTTATTCAGGCTGGAAAGGGATTTTCTCCTGGCTCAGATTGGCTGATGATTTCAGAGGTATTTTCCTTCTCTTTGTACCATGTAGCAATACTCTGCCTTCCTTCTTCTATATGCTCCTATAGCACAGCATACTTGTCTCTCACTTGTTGACTATGTAAATTATGTAAATAACATGCATGTAAAGCAGCAACAACCATTATACACATGATATATTTTCTCAGATGCAAACAGATTTTGAGTCCCTGGTACAATGAATGTTCCCACCAGACAGAAGGCTGGAGACCTTCAGGTGCAATTCAGCTCTTTATTGCTATTATTCTTGAGGTTTGTGTTCTATTATCTGGGACCTAATGGACCAAGAAGTGATCCTCCCCTTCATAAGATTCTTTTCCCTACTTATTTTCAGGAATGACAGAATCAGAGACGGGATGTTGGGTGCGATGCGACTGAGCCCAAAACTACTTCCTTGGGAAATATCAATGGGAGTTATGTATCACCATATTTGGAGTTTGGTAGGGATCTCCAGGTCAGAGTGACTTGGAATTTATTTTTTTCCTTTCCTTGTTTCTCATGTTTCCTTGCAGGGATCATTTGGAGCTATTTGCTCTGTAGGAAGTTGTTCTACACCTCACTTGTTCTATGTAAGTGGTAACTTGTAGTCTGAACTGATGCATCAAAATGACTGATGAGTAAATCATCCCAGTTGCATGGACTAGATGGCCTATAGACCTATTTCTATTCTATGATTCAATACACTAGTTTGCAATAGACCTATTTTCTCCCTACCATTCCAATTTAGCCCTGCATTTACCTGATGGTGGATACTCAGAAGAACATTAACTTTAACGATACTAGGGGTCATGCTATTTTTGCAATGAAAATCAGGTCTAATGCTTTGCTAATGCATAGCAGCTATTTGTACATTGCTACTGTTCAAAAGAGTATATATAATGTTTTGGCTAAAATATTTTTCCAGTATATTTTTGGCAACAGGGTGGGGGCATCTCCTTTGGCAAGAGAGCAGGTTGGGGGAAAAGTAATCTCGGAGAGTTAATTGTTTTGGAAAATTGTCAGCTTCTAAGAGTAGAAAAGCTCAAAAAAGAAGTGTCATATCAGCAAATGGCTGTGAAAGTAAAAATTCCAGTTAATAAATAAAAGTGAAACTGACTTGTGAGCATCAATTTCTTAAGTATATTTTGGCATACGTGCATGTGCGAGTGACAAATGAGCCTTTGCAAGATCTACTGACTGCAGAAAGGTAGCCAAGCAGCAAACTTCAAATGAAGGATTATCCCTGCTTAAAAGGAATGTCTTCCAGGAATACAAGCCAAAAGCCTTTGCCTTCTAAATCACTAGGGTTGTATGCCCCTTTAAACTTACCATTGGTCATGTAGGAGCTGCTATTCTATGAGTGACTTCCATATAAGAATGTATGATAATTTTGTTTCTGTTTGCAAATCATGCAAATATGCCCTGCTCACAATCCTGAATGCAATCACGAGAACTTTTTTGTAAATGTTTTGTAAATTTCCAAATTTGCAATCGTACTAGAAAAATGCATATTTCTAAAAAAATGTGCACGTTAAAATGCACATTTTTTAAAATACAAATTTTCACACTTTAGAAAATGGGAGGAAATGCACACTTTTCCTATTTGAGATGTGCCCTTTTCCTGTCTGAATGATCTGCAAAACAGTTAAAAAATGAAGTGACTGAAATGAGCTTCAAAGTGATGTTTGGATAATTTAGATGAACTCAAAAAATCTCTGGTTCTCCCATTCCTATTATCACATAACTGGAGTTATGTTTAAATGACCCAGCCACATTGGTACAGGACCAATCCTATATATTTCTACTCAGGAGTAAGCCTCCACTGACTTCAACGGGGCTTAATCCCAAGTAAATGGGCATAGTCAGTGAGACATTTTTGAGTAGACATGTACAGGATTTGCTGTTAAGTCTCCCTTTTCTGTACCAACTGTATTTCTACCACAACCTATTTGAGATTATTTTATTAATTAAAAACATATATAAATTGTTCTCCAGGGAACTTTCAGAATAGTATATAATTTAAAACACACAATCAATAATTTAAAAAACGACAACATCAACATGATATTTTCTTTAACAGTAACAACATCAGTATAAAACATAACTAAAGTTTACATTAAAAGGTTTCAAGTACCTAAGTCCCAAGCCAGGTAAGGGCATTAAGGATAAGGACTGGAACTGCGAATTGTCCCTGGAAAGAAGCCGATAGTCAGTGCAAAAGTCTCAACAATGACAAGATATGTTCGAAATGAGCACTCCCAATGAGTGGTCTGTTGACTACATCAATAAATTGATTGAGATCACTCCCAGTGAGCCCCCAAGCTTCTCAAAAAAGGTCCACTGGAAAGTACTGAGAGGACACAATGGTGGTGAAGCAGTATTGCTTGCTTGCTCCATCTCTGTTGCAAAGTAGGCTCTGAGCTCTTAGCTGTGGTTAGGGTGGATTCATGGCAAGTTTTTTGACCTCTGCATTCTAGCTGTCATGCCACTTGCTTCATTGATCCCAACTCCTGGGAAAGTCAAGGAACTGAACAAGATCTATTCCATCCTCCCCAAACTGGTGCCCTCCTGGTGTGTTGGATGACAACTCCCAGTATACCCAGCCAGGATGGATATATTAGGGGATGCTGGGAGATGTAGTCCAATACATCTGGAGGGTATCAGGGTGGAAAAGGTTGCTCTATTCAATGGAAAAGGGCACTTAGGGATGATCCTGTCAGCTGTCCGAGTTGTCTTTTTATCCCACAGAATGACCAAGGCACCGGCAGGAATGAAGCCATGTCAGCCAGAATTATGCACTGGGTGCACCGTAGATTTCTATAAAGGCATCATGCTTGCCATTTCATTTTCAGTTCATTTCCTAATAATCCCTTACACTGAGTTACTGTATAAAAATAACTCATTACCATTGCATCAAGGTACAGCTGAGGCATAATGGAGTTAACCACTAGGTAGTGATCACTGATGCCTCTGTGTGTGCAAAATGTTGTTGAGTTGGTTGCCTGATGCAATTAACAAACAAAGGCATCTCTGTCCTGCTCTCTTGGAGGCCCTGCTGTCTCTCCTTCCTTGCTCACTCGCATCTAAAGTTAATCTAGGAGTCAATCTCAGCGTCATTGGCAAAGAGCTTGATTCCACCCCCTCACCCCCTCCACACAACACATACATCCAATCCTGCTTATTCCTGGAAGAGAGGAGAGTTAGGTTGATTCCATAATTAGCATCATCTTCTGTGGATTCCTGCATCCTCAATCCAGACATGTGTGTGTGTGTGTGTGTGCATGCACATATAGGTACATGTATTGAAATGAACATCCATGCTTATTCTAAACATTCTCTACAAGGGTTTCCTGCAACATTTCTCCAGTTACGAGCTGTGGAACCAGCCATATGCTAAAGACCATCTCCAACTGCTACCAGATGGTTTGGGCCCTTCAGGGCAATGAAAGCAAGTTGGTGGCAATGGCTGTTGATGATATGCTGCTATGCCATTCCAACTGGGTCACTGCACTGGGAGCACTTAAAAAGTATATCCAAATGGACATAGGCATGGAGCATAGTGATGACAAAGATTCCACTTTCCATGGTGTTTAAAAAAGAAAAGACCCCCCCCCCCCGCGCAAAATGCTACTTTTGAAGCAGACCTTTGTTTGACTAGCAATGTTATAATCCCACCTTTAAGTGAAATGCTCTAGGTGTCAGAACTCAAGTGCAGCACTATTATCCTAGGGAGAACTAGATAATATGCTTGTTCCCTATACCAGTGCTTCTTCAAAACAATCTTTGCAAGGCTGGGCCAGAATAACGATTACCAAAGCAAAGGCAGCTGCGTTGCTTGTGGCTGCTGCACTTCATCTCATGCTTAACATAGCAAGAAAGGTAATAATAAGTGTGCATTCTTGCGACACATTAATAAACCATCAAGGCTTGATTTAAAAGGTAAATATCTTCATATAAGTAAGGCGCATCTGGGATTACAGACATGCCACATTTGACGCTTCAGATCTGAACCACTTGATTTATAGAACTGAACACAAAATATGTTTCAGATGCCCTTTTTGGCGGTCTCTCGTTCACATCCCATTGTGGTGACATAGAGCATTCCCCAGCCCCACCAGACTCATCTAAAGAGCTTTTCTTGAATTGCTAGTTTTATTATTCCTCCCTAGATTAAAGGCTAATACGATACTCCTCAATTTCAGGGCTAATATTTCGGGAAGAATAATGCTTCTAATTTTGCTACCGTTACTGACATCAGTAATCCTTGTGCTGATTAGCATTTCATCAATTAATTGGGTTGACTTGCACAAATACTTGTCAGAGTTCATAAGATGTAAATGCTGGGCTACTTCAGAATTTTTTGTGCACCCATTGTGTTCGGACCACATCCTGAGACTATTACAAAAGCCCTTCTTTCTGTGGAAAGAACAAACAAACTCTGCCTATACAGGCATCAAGTCTGGAGATACACATCATGTGCAACCAGAAGCTGCTGCTGAAAATGACATCCCTGTGTTGAGTTCTCTTCCTGTTTCCTGCGACATATAGGATGACTTATTCAGTTATGTAAATTCATAATGTTATGCATTTTATATGCAGGAGTGCATCATTTGATGTTGTCACAATATGGAGGTAAGTGACAGAAGGATACCATTTTGAGCAGCAGCCCCATGTCATGTGTACCACTTGACTACCTCAGGCAAAGTGGTAATGTTAATGTATTAGAGGGCTGTAGATACCATTGTTGGCCATTAGGGGGAGAAATTAGGTTATGTACATATGAATTTCACATACATCTTCTGGGGTGAGTTCAAAGGACAGGGATAGCACTTTAAATTGTTTATCATTATATCACATGCGCACACACACACACGGACAGGGTGAACTAATGCTGGGGGAAAATAAAATGTGAATCAAAACTGGGGATTATCATCATTACGCTAAATTCACAAACAATGCAATATATTAAAACATAGTAATCTGGGTCATAAATGATAAAATAGATATTCTAAAGATATCCATATAATACAGAGAAATAGACAAAATATATTTACTACCTAACTCAGAACAACACTGAGAATGTCAAATTAGTAGAGCCATAAAGCCAGATGGGGAAAGGCTGTAGCACAGTGGCCAAGCACATGTTTTGCATGCAAAGGACCCATGTTCAATCACTAGAATTTCCAACTAGTGGCTGGGAAAGACTAGGGTGACCAGATAAAATCCAGGTCAGGGCTCATGTAACTTTAACAGTTGTAGAGAAAAGGGAATTTCAGCCGGTGCCATTTGTATGCAATTAGTTCCTGGTGAAATTCCCTCTTCATCACATCAGTTAAAGTTGCAAGGGCTCTGCCTTCTTTTGTATATGGTCACTCTAGTATAGTGCCTGCAACTTTAACTGTTGTGATGAAGAGGGAATTTCACCAGGAACTAATTGCATACAAATGACACTGGATAAAATTCCCTTTTCTCCACAACTGTTAAAGTTACATGAGCCCTGACCTGCATTTTATCTGGTAACCCTAGGAAAGACCCCAGTCTGAAACCCTAGCGAGCTACGGCCAATTCGTGTAGAGCTGCTGCAGCTGCCAGTGTGTATATACTGAACTAGGAGGACCATTGGTCTGACTTGGTAGAGCAGTTTCCTGTGTTATGTAGGTGTATTCTACAGATTCCTTAAAATCTGCTCTGGCCTTGCCTCACTAGAAGTTCTACCTTTCATTGCCTAAAGCTCTGATTTGCCTTCCTGAAGCTTTATCTTTCTGAAATCCTTGCCTGAATGGCTATTGAGCCAATGACTCACTTGCCACTGACTGTCAGGTCAGCTGGCCAGCCGGCCTCCTAGCTAGCCCTGACAAGAAGGCAGGTGTTGCACTCTCATTTGGCTAGAAAGCCATTTAGGTTTCTTTCCCTTTCCTAAAGTCCAATGAGTGTTCTCCGTGGTGCTGGGGACTTTACTGGTTTACAATGGGGGTGAAAGGTTCTGAGCCTCCAAGATGAACTGTGCACATCAAGCCCACACATGCAATTTTGCCTCATGCATACAGGTGGCACATCACCATCATTATCCAAAGTGTATCACATCACACCTCAAACGTGCCCTCAAGGGATAGTAACACCAATATACTTTGGACAGCAAAGAGTCAAGCACTTCGCTGGTAGTGAGAAAAGAGACACCATCTACAGTTGAGGTGATGAAGTGGGAAGCACAGAGCACATGAATTAAAGGATGGGTGAAAGTCAGGTGAGAGATGGAACAGCAATATTGCTTTATAACCAGCACAACACTGATTGGAGATCAGAAAACCTTGGCTGAAAACTTGAATATTGTGTGAGTAGGCAAATGGGCAAAATGGCTTTTTCCATGCCTGGCCTTCACCATCTGTGGAATGGAGTTCACACAATATTGTTCTCCAAAGGGCTGCTTCTTCCTCTCTACCTTACTGAGAGCCTGGAGTAGAATGAAGGGACATGGTTATATCTTTTAGCAGCACGAGAAATCAAACTGTCCTATAGGGCTGAGTTGGGTTAATGGCTGATGTAAAGTAATTTCTGAAAGCAGGTCACTCATTCATCTTTCTTAGGTGATCTTTTAATATTTAAATGCTGGAGGGAGGAATTTGCAGGCACTAGTCTACTCTGTTTTCATGGTGGAGTAGGTTAGTGCTTGCTAATTTCAGGGCTTTAATGCTCCAGTGACTATGGAATCCAAAATGATACTATATTTCCCCCGTTCAGCAGCACAGTAATGCTGTCTTTCCACCCCTGTACGCATGCAAATTCCCTCACAATCACATATATTGCACCCACACACAATCACTCATGCACTAAGAAACATAAACATGCCCTCCTACACCACACATTTAAATTCAGTGGTTGACACCCCCTGAGTTTGGCTCCGCTCTTCTACTTGCAACTAAATGGGGAGCACATGCTTTGGGCTACACTGCAGTAACGGGGTAAAGGTGTTGCACTACATTTGGACACTGGGATAATTTTGTATCAAAAGTGCCTCTTTCATGAAGCAGAGCTCTCTGAGCTGGAAGAAAGGAGGAGACAGGATTCTCAGGTGGTATCCCTCTATGGTGAGTAGAAGGGTTCAATCATGATGCTTCCCAGGTTATTGTCTGATAGACTCCTGCTTCTAGCCACCCCCTACCTTGGACCCTTTTCTTCAGTGGCTTTGTAGCTCCTGCTGCTTCTGTCCCCAAAGCCTTCAAGCTGTCATCTCGGCACAGCAGTGACAAGCCACTCCCTTATTATTCCACTCAGCGTGATTTCTTTCTAATTGAGAAATTAAAGATATTCCACCTTAAAGGCTCATCTTTCTCAAATGTGGGCACTGAGAAAAATCACAGTTACCAAGTATCTTGCTCCTTGCTTCCGTGCCCAAAAACTATGCCACAGTCACATCCTCTGGGTCTCCTCCCTTCAAAACCAAAGACTAACCCAAGCAGGGCTGTTTGGTTGCAGGTACCATGCATGCAAATGCATACATGCAGAAACTCATGCCCTGACATACCTTGACCACTAGCTGTGTGAAAGTGCCGCCCGTATCCCACCTCAATGGAGCTGCAACGTTGCCCGTGCTAATTGGCTTTGGCATGCCTTTTGTTCTGCTCTCCCTACCCCCCCCCCCAACTGTGCCATGAGCTCCAGATGGGCATTAATGGGGCCAAGGCCAGGATGTTCATTAGCAGAAAAATCAATTATAGGGAACTGCAAAGTTCTAATGCAGCCCCTGGCTGGAAGGGGAGGCTGAAACAGAGGTCAGCTGGGAGGATGTTATCTAAACCTGGAGGGGAGCTTATGTGCTTCCCTTCCCTGATATAGACCCTATTTGTGTTCCTGTTAGAAGCAGGGGTCAAATTCCTGCTAGCAACAATGAAAGGATGATCACTGCAGAACTATAACGAGAAGTAATCTTTGGTGTTCTTGATCCTCCCCAGGAGTGAGAGAGCACCAAGATGCAAAATCAGTCTTTCACTTCATTAAGGGATATTTTGTGGTGGTAAACTAAAATTTACCAATGCGTATAGGTTAAGCATAGAGCCATGCCCAATCCCAACTCCCTGACAGGTTTCCAAATATGTATTAGTCACATTCACATGTTACATTTTTTAAGTTTAACCTTATGTTTACATCTTGATGTTCACACCTAAATAAAGTGATATGTGCACATTGTGAAGCAGCCCTAAAACAGACATATGCTGACATCTCCCCGTTCATAGTTCCGTTAGAGCAAGAGTTCCAAACTCCTTCCACATTAGGCATGATCCCAATAGGCCAGGGCACTCATAAGCCCTTGTTGGATCCCTGCAGCAAGTTGGGAAAACTCTCAGCTCAGAACCTCTGAAGAGTGTTTGGTGCCTCCATGTACTGCAAGGTGTCATAACTCCTGTCCATTAGATGTCTTTTTCATAGACATACTAAGTCATATTTTGTGATTTATCAATACTGGCTGATTCTAGCAAGGTAGTCAAATGACAAAACAGCTGGCAAAGCTGTGCCTCCCTTCTGGTTAAATTATGTAAGGAGTTGACTTAGGTTGAGTCACATCAGTGGTCCATTAATAGCTTTTCCAAATCCTCAATCAATCATCTTTCTCAGTTCTGTTACCAGAGATCTTTCACAATGGAAAAACTGGGATTGAAGGGAGACCTTCTACATGCAAATCTCGTGCTCAGACACTGAGCTATGGGCCTTCCTGCAAAAGGAGTTCTGCTATGTGTCTTAGATCTCAAATTGTTGAGAATGAGGGTGTTTTAACAAATCTCCATGAAAGCATCCTAGTGACTCAGTCAACAGAAGTGTGGGATGTATTTCAAGTTTCAACCTGGGTCTGCAGGAGTCCTTCACACCAATTACATTACTCTGGGGGAATTGCTATGTTTACACAGCTTTCCATTGCCCTTCTTAGGTTATGACCCAGAAGAAAACTGGACCTGGATTACCAGAGCACTTTCACCCATAGGTGCAGGAGCACCATAACAGCCCTGTGCTTTTGGACCATCAGGCAGTGTTGGTTCCCATTGACTGCTACAAGGTTCCAGAATGTTTTCCAGTGCATTCCTACAACAAATGCATAAATCTTGAAGCAGAAAATGTTTTATGGAAGGCTAAGCTTTTCACTTTGTGTGTGTGTGAGAATAAATTTTCATGGATGGATGCCAGTGCAGTATCAAAAATGACATGGGTAAATCTACAAGGATTTATTTCTGCATCTCTCTCTCTCTCCTTGTGTGTGTGTGTGTGTGTGTGTGTGTGTGGTGTGCACTAGACTTTCACAAAGTAGTCCTGAATACCATCCTGCCACTCCCATTTCACAAAAGAAAGAAAAAAACACCCCAATATAAATAGAAGAGAACCCAGAAAGGCAATCTGCCTGTTAGATTTCCTTGTGGGGAAGCAATTCTGTGGGCAACTGAAGTTTCTACTTTTGTTTCTTTTTCATTTTCCTCATGCAAACCAGCATTGAGAGGATGAGAAACAAATGATAGTGGAGGCTGAAGAAGGTGAGAGAAGGAGATGTTTTACTTGGTAGGTGGGAATGCTAACCAATTGTGTAATAGCGAGAGTGAGGTGGAGGAAAACAAGTAGAGAGAAGGAAGGACATAGTTGATGAATCAATTGGATGAGCACTGATACACTGGGTGCTTCCAGACAGGGAGCTCCTAAGTGCAAATAATTGGAAGACATTGGGCAACTATTCTATCTTTTTCTCCTTAACAGAATTTCTGCAGTAAGATAAAAGGTAAAGTGATGGGAAAACACAGGAGGGTTACAAGTGGGAGACCTGCAGTACGATTCCATGAATGAGGCATGAGAAAATAAGAAGGTATTTGCCCCTTCCCCGTTCTTAATACATATTCCAAAAATGGGCTCCATATATCTCCAAAATCATTCTTACTGGACATTCCCCTCTTTATTTTCATTTTACACGTTAGCTTATCATTAAGTGCCATATCCCATATTTCTTTATACCATTCTTCTATAGTATATATCCCTTGCCCTTTCCAGTTTTTAGCAATCATTATTCTGACGGGAGCCAGGAGGTTGTTTATCAATTCTCTCTTGTTTATATTCTCATTTCCTTTATCCCATATTGCTAGTAGAGCCAGCTTTGGGCTTAATTCCAGTTTACTTCCAATTATTTCACTTGTTTCTTTGAACATCCTTTCCCAAATTTTTTGTACGTGTTCACAGCTTCACCACATATGAAAATAAGTTCCAACCTCCTGACACCCCCTCCAACAATTCTTGGACACTTTTTTATCTATCTGATGAAATCTTACCGGCGTTAAATACCATCTCCATACTGTCTTATAATAATTCTCCTTAATTCTAATCGACAAAAGCTTTAACATTCTTGCATCCCATATCCTCCCCCAGTCATGTTCATTAATTTGTTCCTTTAAATCATCTTCCCAAATCATTTTAAGAGAGTCTCGATATTCATCATCCTCTATCAGAATTCTATATATTTCGCTAGTCAAACCTTTTCTAGTTTTGATTACTTCCTTCTTTCCTCTTGATTCAATTAAATCTTCAAATCTTGTATTATTTCTACATTTCTTATTTATCTTTTTCCATTCCTGTGTCCATTTTTCCAATTGTAAACCTTTGAACCAAGCTATCTTTTGTCCTTTTAACAACTCTCTAATTTGCACCTTATCTATCATTCTTTCCATCCAATTCCTTAACTTAATAATTTCCTGATCCTTCAGACTCCCTTCCAACTCTACTTTTGAATTCCTTGGGAAGTTTCCCACTACTACCACTGGGGCGAGTGGAGAGTCTCCTGGTATTAACTTTCCTTTAACTTTCTCCCAGATCTCTAGGATGTTTTTCAGCAACGGGTTGTCCAGTCCCCTCAAATCTTTCTTTTGAATTTTAATAAAAAAAATATTTTGCAATTTGAAATCTAGTTCCCCTGTTTGCGTTTCTAACCATTCTAAATCTTCCTCCCCTAATATACTATTTATAACATATCTTAACTGATTAGCAATATAATAACTCTTTATATTTGGAAGTCCCAAACCACCTTTCTTTTGTGTCTTATACCATAACCATTTATTAATCCTAGCTCTCTTATCTCCATTGCAATAAGCATTAATCATATTTTGCCAGCTCTTTAACTCTACATCCGATATTTTAATCGGCAGCATTCTAAACAAAAAATTAATCTTAGGTAATATCTTCATTTCAATAACCGCTATTCTACCAAACCAAGAATGTTTTAATTTTCTATATACCTCTAACTTTTCCCCTAACTGTTTTTTCAAACTTGCAAAATTAATTTCCTCTAACCTATCTAAATCTTTTGCAATATTAACTCCTAAATAACGTACTATATTTTTAAGCCTAAGACCTAACTTAACTTTACCTTCCTCATCACCTCTTTGTTATAATTAAATAACATCATTTCTGACTTCCCCCAATTAACTGGTAGACCAGTAATCTCCCCAA
The DNA here is from genome assembly GCA_029215795.1 of Anniella stebbinsi. NCBI lineage: Eukaryota > Metazoa > Chordata > Lepidosauria > Squamata > Anniellidae > Anniella > Anniella stebbinsi. Next base: position 263,511,602 of record JARDYH010000001.1, read on the forward strand.
ATTCTCTCAAATGCTTCTTAATCAACTCCCCAGTCTTCAGGGGTTCTTCTAATGTCAGTAATGTGTCATCCGCAAACATATTCATTTTAATCTTCTCCTTCCCTCCTATCCCCTTCAATCTTACATCCTCCCTTATAACATTTGCCAAAATTTCTATCACTATTGCAAATAAGATCGGTGAAAGTGGGCAACCTTGTCTAGTTCCTCGAGCTAGTGTAATCTGTTGCGCTAACCCATCATTAACCATTATTTCTGCTCTTCTGTATTATTTTTATACAGTTGATCCATCACTCCCATAAATTTTTCTCCAAGCCCAAATGTTTTCAAAATTGTTTTAAGTGCTGGCCATTCCACGCAATCAAAGGCTTTGAATATATCCAATGCTAACAAACCTGCTTTTAAATTCCTTTTTAAAATAATGTTAATTATATTTAAGACTCTTCCAATTAAATTAGGCATTTGCCTTCCTGAAATAAATCTTTTCTAATATATTTATATATAAACGTACCCATCCTTTTTGCCATTATTGCCGTAAAAATTTTTGAGTTGATTTATTAAAGATATTGGTCTGTAAGATGCTGGATCCATCAGATCCTTTCCTGGTTTTGGGATTAATATAATCAAGGAATGATCCCACGATGGCGGGGTCTTTCCTCCTTCTATTATGCTATTAAATAATTTTTTCAATCTTGGTATTAAAATTCCTCTAAAATCTTATAATATTCCGGCCCCAAACCATCCATTCCCGGAGATTTTCCTCCTTTTAATTTATCAATAATTCCTTCTATTCTTTCTCAGTAACTAATCCTTCCATATAATCCCTATCTTGCCCCCTGTAATCTTATTTTCCAATTCCTCTCTACATATTCCAACCTTAACCTGTGACCCCATATCTGATTTATATAATTCTCTATAAAATTCCTGAAATATATTTAATTTATCCTTCATTAAATTACAACTTTTCCCTGTCTTGTCTCTGATTGTCCCTATCATATTCTTAGCCTTTTTTGACTGAGTGGACTTAGCCAGCATCTTCAAATTTTTATTACTATATTCAAAAAAAATCCCTCCTTAAATATAGCAAATCCCTTTGGACTTGTTCTAACTCTTCTTTCTCTAATTCCTTTTTCTTAGCTTGAATTTGGGCAAATAGGCATTTATCTTTTGTCTCTCTTAGCTTCTCCTCTAAATCCCTTACCTCCTTTTCAATCTTTTTATTTTGTGCTTCCTGTTGTTTTCTTAGGGTACACATTTCCCTAATGCAAACCCCTCTTACCACAGCCTTCATAGTGTCCCATATTAACCCATGCGAGTTTGAGTCCTTTTCATTAATTTCCCATATTTCCTGCATTTCTTTTTTATTTTCCCCACTATATTTTTATTATTTAATAACCTTGTATCCATTCTCCATCTCTTAGCTTGTTTATAATCCTTCTTCATTTTAATATCCATCGTCAATAATGCGTGATCAGTGACTTTAATTACCCCAATAGCACAATCTATAAGTTTAGACATCATATTCTTTGACACAAAAATATAATCAATCCTGGAATAACTCTTAAAACTTGGTGAGTTGAAAGTATATTTCCTTTCTTCCCCTTTTAATACCCTCCAAACATCCATTAGTTCTTTTCTCTCCATTAATTTGCTTAACCCCATCCTCCCACCACTCTTAAGATCTCTTAATATATTATCCCTGTCTTTCCCTTTGTCTAATACCATATTAAAATCACCTGCCATCACAATGTTCTTTTTACCCACTTCTCCCACCGCATTAAAAACTTCATCGAAAAATTCCATTTGTTTCCCATTTGGAACATATACATTGATCAATATATATTCCTCCTTCCCCACCATGCAAGAAATTATCAGAAATCTTCCCGCTTCATCCTTCTTCACCCTTTGTATTGTAATACCACATTTTTTTGAAATTATTATCTCTACACCTCTCGCTTTAGAAGTACCAAAAGACTTTTCATAAATGCCCACTTCCCTCATCCGAAGCTCATTTACGCCCTCCTTTGTTTGATGAGTTTCCTGCAAAAAAAATTCATCTGCTTTCTCTTTTTTTAATAACATTTCTATTATCTTCCTTTTTATAACAGTTCCTTGCCCTTTAACATTTAAAGTTGCAACCCTTAATTTATTTTCCATCTCTCTCTTTCACACAAATCTCTAGATTGGTCAATGTCATGAGTCAGTCTGAAGAATCTTCCTCTTAGGAGGAAGAAGTGGCAGAGACTGCAGCTTCACCCATTCCCCAGGACTTACCGGAGGAGGAGGAACGGCAGGGAGGTTCCTCAGAAGAGCCCCAGGAAAGCCACCCTCTCCCACCCCCTGTTTCTAACGAGGAAGATTCTGGGCCTGAAGGGGTTTGTCCGGTAACTTCCCAGCAGAGGCGGCGGCTCAAGCGTGCGGAGCAAGCTCGTCCCACAAGACGCAGCATGAGATTACAAAAACAGAGCACAGCTGACGCAAGCCTTAAATAAGATTGCGAAGGAATAGGACACAGCTGTGGACAGGCTCAAGCGAGGATAAAAAGGGTGAAGGCGTAAGCAGAGATTCGTTGAGAACAACCGACGTATTCAGCTCTTGACACCCCCGCGTACTTCTGGCTTGGAGCGTGTGGACTGAACACCCGGCTTGACTGTTTACTCTGGACCCTGGACTTCCCTAATACCTGGTTTGACCTTCGGCTTCGACATTTGAACTGACTGAATCTCTGGCGTGACCCCTGGCTTTGGTAAATTGACTTTTTGGATATAAATAAAAAACCTTCAAACAAATAAGTGCTGGCGTCCTTCCCGGACATTCTTTGATAAGGGGGTTGGCTGGCTTCCCAGACAAAAGACTGTTGAAATACGACAGTCTCCCTCTGTGACACACATACCCCCCCTCCCCCCCACACTTACCCCCCATCTTCACCCCCCTCCTCACCAGACCTTTCTGGGCAATGGCCCCAATTATTATTAGAACTCTTTGGGGGGGGGGGGAGAAGCAACCCAACATTCCCGGAGCAAAAATCTGAACCTCCCCTCCCTTATAATCTCTTCTTATCCCTATTACAATAATATTTCTTCATTGACTGCTTCCTCCTGCAGCGCCTTCATCCTGCTTTTGACTGCTTCCTCCTGCAGCGCCTTCATCCTGCTTTGTTTCTCCAACATCCATGGGATCAACTAAACCCAGCTTCTCCAAAAGATCCATCCCTTGCTCACTTGATGTTATTCTATGTTGTTTCCCTTTCCACATAAATCTCAAAAAGACTGGATACCCCCAACTATATGTTATCGATCTCTTCCGCAAAGCCACTGTACACAGTCTAACACTCTTCCGCCACTGCACGGTTTGAGGGCATAAATCTTGATAAACCTCAATTGGTGTTGATTGTAGCATCAGCTGGCCTTGACGTCTAATTGCTTGCATCAACTTTTCTTTCTTGTAGTAGTTGGCAAATTTAACAATTATATCCCTTGGGAGCATCCCCTTCTTCTTATAACCCACTCTGTGGATCCTCTCGATATCTGCCATCTTCCAAGTTTCCTGAGGTTCCACTTCCTTAATCCATGCCAAAATTGTATCTCTTAAAGCCTTAGGGTTCTCCCCCTCTCTCTCTCCAAAAGATCTAATTCGAATGTTGACTCTCCTGTCCCTATCTTCCAAGGCAATTAAACACAAGTCCATCTCCTTCAAATGCTCCCCCTGCTGCTTGCTATCTTCTTGCAGCTTCCCAGTCTCCCTCTCCAATTTCTCCACACTTTCCACCACAGTTTGAAGGTCCGACATAAATTCAATCTGCGAGTCCTTAATTCTTTGCATTAATCTTTCCTCCTGCTTCAGCAAGGCCGCCTCTAACACTTTCTGAAATTTGTCCATTAAATCATCTGATGTCTCTGCTTGACTCTCTTTGGGCGCTTTAGGAACTGCACCTGCCACTTTAAGAACTACGCCAGATTTAGTGCTTCCGGAGTGACTTGGAGATGTTTTTCCGGCCTTGTCAGAATGCTGCGTCTTGTCCGGCATTTTGTATGGCAAGATTCCAGAAACTCTCGTGAGCCGATGCCAGTTCCTATCTGATGGATGATCTTTCGATAGCCTGCTCCAGGCGGGGGCACTGGAGCAGGCTTTCTTTTCATAAAGCTAAACTCATAAATCCGCACCCATCACCTAAGACTTCGCTATCTGCCTCGGCTCTTATCAAACAAGTATGTTTCGGCTTCTAACCCTTTCGGCTGGAGGTTAAATGTCTCTTTCCCCTCTTAAATCACTTCCGTCTCTCCCTCCAGTCTTATCAGTCAGTCTTACTTCTCTCAATTAAAATCCATTAATTACCGTTACTGATCGCCTGCCAGAGTTCTCTCTCTGCTGATATCGCAGCAATCCAGCAGTTTCATTCTCCACAGATACAGCAAAGCTTCCGGACCCGAAATCAGATCTTTGATTAACGATCCATTCTCTCCAAATAGGGATTTTATAGTTATTTCGATCGCTTCTTAACGAGAGCGAGAGAGTTCCGACTTCACTCCATGCCCGTTAGGCCACTCCCCCACTACTAGAGGTCTCTAGAAGAGGTGGGGGCTGAGCTCCAAAACACAAAAACAGTCCTTTGACATCAAATAAAGATGGTGCTGAAGGGCAGCACTTTGCTTTGCAGCATGACTTTGTCCCAGTTGAAAACAGCAATTTAAAAAATCTTAAGAAATAAATTAAAAACTAGAAGGGGCTGGGAACCCAGTGGGTGCCAAGAGAGGTGTTTGAAGGCATGCTGATGCCCACAGGCACCATGTTGGAGTCCACATGCTAAGTATATAAGGAAATAAGAGTCATGCTGGATCAGACCAAGAGTCCATCTAGTTCAGCATTCAGTTCACACCATGGCTAACCAGCTGTTGACCAGGAAGCCCACAAGCAGGACATGAGTGTAACAGCATCCTCCCGCCCATGTTCCCCAGCAACTGGTATTCTTAGGCTTACTGCCTCTGATACTGGAGGTAGCATAATAACAGGAGTCTACACCACTGCAAAAGCTGACATTGGCATGGGAGTACGTTGCTACATGCAGGAACCATAGATCAGTGGTAGAACACAAGCTTTTCATGAAGAGGGACCCAGCTCCGATTCCAGCTATCCCCAGTTAAAAGGATATGGTAGCAGATGGCAAGGAAGTTCTCTACTGGAGATCCTTGAAAGCCATCACCACTCAGAGAAGACAATATTGGGCTAGACTAAGCCAGTATAAGATAACTTATTGTATTCCTAAATGCTTGGATAGCACAAAATGGGGGTTATAATTTTATGCAACAGGCTGTCTTGTAAATCAAAGGAGTATGTTTATTTCTTTGCAGTCCATGCCAGAGATTCTTGGATTTTGTCAGTGAACTTCCCTAAGTAAACAATAGCTTGGACAGCCCTGAAATATAATGCAGTATAATAAATGGACGTAACTTAAATTGTGGATCTAAAATTTCTCATTTTGCAATTCATATATTTCCTGAAAAAGCATGCATATTAACTGGTTGCTATACCAATTAAACATCTTAGTCTGCTCCTAAATAAATTCTTTGTACAACCTAAGAACAACATTCAAAACTTTTGGTCACACATTCGCATGCACTGGAAAATTATTTCAGCTTAGAGACAAGAAATACATTTGAGTTTGGCTCTCTCTTTGCACAGAGTAAGCAACTTACTTGGAGCCTAAGCTAAGGCTGCAATCTTATACACACTTATTTGAAAGTAAGGCCGATTGAGGAAAGTGAGAGCTACTTCCAAATAAACAGGGAGGGGCTATAGCTTAGTGCTAGAGCATCTGCTTTGCATGCAGAAGGTCCCAGGTTTGATCCTCGGTGTCTCCAGGTAGGGCAGGTAAAACCCTGGAGAGCGGCTGCCAGTCAGTGTCAACAATACAGGGCTAGATGGACCCATGGTCTGACTCCGTATAAGGCAACTTCCTATGTTCCTAGGCATAGGACTGAACTGTATGTTTCCTGAACATTCTACAAGCAAAGTTGAATAATTGCTGAGCAAAAAAAAAATTTCTCCATGAGATGAAAAATGTATGTCCACATTGCTTGGTTGCCAGAGTTGTAATTATTGATTACATGGCAGAATTCAGGTAGTTGGACTGCATAAAATCCTAATATAGACTCACTCACATGAATTCAGGGTGTTATCTCCTGGGTCCTAGCACCTGTGATGACTTGCTAGTCCATGGGTCTAGAAGAAAGTCCACAAAAGAAATATAAACATGACTCATTGTGACATTTGTAAACCTTAAACTCAGAAGTCTGATCTCTTTCCTTATAGTTTTTTTCTTTTACAAAGAAAGATGGCCTTACATTTGGTAGATGATAATGGTTCTGTCTTTTCCACTTGTTTGTGTTATATTCAAATTTCACTTTAAACCATATGGGTTTTAAAAATGGGCACTTACTGTAATTGAGGTGTTTGTCGTTTGTCAATCAAGACACAATTTTAAGTAAAAATGTCTCATTAAAATATTTATAACATCCTGTTGCCCACTCTTGCCTCCAAATTGTGAAAGAGAAAATCTAAGGAAAGAGGTGGGGTGGGGGTGGGAACATGGAGCCCAAAACATATGTTTAGGGCCCTAGTGTGAGGGCCCCCTATGGAATCAAACTGTGACATGCAAACACACACACACACCTGTGTACTACTTGTACTACTTATTCGATTCCCTCTAACACTGCTAAATAATATGAAGTGTGGTGGCACAATGTCTCTTACTTCTGTGCTCAATCATTACGGCAACCCCTGGAGCAGCAGCAGCAGCAGCAGCAGCATACACACAGACCCGACAAGTCTGTTCTATAGGGCTGGGAAATCCTCTGGAACAGATTTTCTGGTGGCAATGAAGGATACAAGGAGGAAGAAAGAGGGAGAAAGTCCCATAACATAAACAGGCATCTGCTAGTGCTGTGTTGGATTTGACCAGGTATTTATTATTTCATTTTTATCCTACTCTTCCTTTCACAGAGATCAAGATAGCCTACAAAGTTCTTATAGACACACCTATTTTATCTTCACAACAACCCCATGAGGTAGTTAGGCTGAATGAAAGATTAGTGGTCCAAGGTCACCTAGTGAGCTTTGTGTCGTATTATCCCAGTTTTGATCTCCCTTCAGGCTCAGAAGAAGACTTGGACAGAGGAGCCCACCACTCAAGGAGTTATTGTCCCATCTTATTGAACCTTCCAAGCCAGAGGATGTTGCCCTGCTAGACACCTCAGACTCAGAACACCTACTCCCAACACACACTCCCCTACAGACACCATAGGAGCCAGCGACTGCAAAATAAGGCAGTGGCTCATTAAGGGCTCAGACAGCTTCTCAGAAGGGGCGAGGTTAACAGCAGGAACAGGCCAGCCAGTTCTCCTAAGACCTCAGTCGGCTTCTGTACTTTGCTGACTAAACAGCTCCTATTAGGTGCATGAGTGCCCCAGGCACTGCCTCCCTCCAAAACCTTGCATTTTTGGCTCCCAGGGTGGCGTTGGGTAATCCCGCTGCCTTGGAGGGAGTGGGGGTTTCCAGAGGCCATCTGGGTACCAGAGCTGCCCCTTGCCCTCTTCCTGGTGGAAGGCTACTAATTGCCAGTCACCTTCCTCCAGGGACTGGTCCCGGATTGGTCCCAGAGTGATGGCAGAAGAACCATACTGACATCGCTGCCATTAAGTCCCCAACTTTTTCAATGCACAGATTCATGGGAAACCTCTGTGGTGGCTGCAAAGCTGCATCTGCGTTGTATAACTGACACAGCGCAGATCCGCACCAACCCCGGTGCTTTTCCTGCGTATAGACAGCCCTGTAGGTCTATCAGTGAGTGTTCCTGCTTCCTCTGAACATTGAGCTATAACAGGATGAGAAACCAGTGGCTGAGTGGGGATTTGAACACAGGTCTCCACAGACCTATTTTGACACTCTAATTACTACACCACACTTGCTCTTAAATGTACTCATGTTTGTGTGCATGTCCCTGCAACACATTTAGAGAACTGCTAGTCTGTGTCACACTGAAAACGTTTTCAATTTACACAATACACTTAAGTTGTTTTTAACTGCTGTGGTTTCCCTCTCCTTGAAACTCTGGAATTATAAAACGATGAGAGGTTCAATTATTGCTAATAGAAGTTTTCAGCACAAGTGGAAAAGTAAAGTTCCCAGCATTCTGGGAAACCTACGAGAGCACAGAACACTTTTAAGTGTGCTTTATAGTGTCGACGTGTCTTTAGTTTTGGCTGTGACCATTTGTGCTGGTACGTTTATATATCAGGGCTGGAATGGCTGCCAACAATTCCAAGAAAGAAAGTTAGGCATAAAAAGCTGTTGCTGCGTTATCACAAATCAAAATCAAGACACTGTGTAATTCACACAAATATGTGAACACCTTTATGACCAACAGAAGCTCAACAATAAAGATTTCATCTAATCTTTCCCTGTATTCACCAGCAGAAGAAAACTATATATATGCGCAATTTTATATGCTATTTTGTTCGAGTTTTGAAGCTGGCCTTAAAATAATTCATGAAGAGAGTTGTTAGCAACTGTTCTGGAAAGATGATAAAAGGGGGAAATTGGCCTTAGAAACCGCATTTGCCCTCACTCCAAAAAGAAATCGGTCCCTGGAAGACGTTGTTCTGAAAGTCTGGGTCATGGAATAGACAGTTTGGAAGCTGAATTGTGGGGAACAACGTGTTGTAAAGGTCTCTACCCTCACTGAGAAAAGGCAACATCTGGAAGTGCTCTGGCCTGGGGCAAAATGGAGCTAGTGCCAAGGGACAGCTGTTAGCAGCGTCGCCTCCATTCTGCTCCTCAAGACAAAGGACAGACAGTAACTACTTCAGTCCTAAAACATAGGCACACTCACATATGTCTATATAAATCTCCAAGGCAAGATGAAAATGACATAGTGGCAGACCACAAAGGAGGAAGAATTGAGGCATAGGCAAAAAAGGAAGATACAGGGAAGCAAAACAGGGAAGGTGGGCAGCAGCGGTGGGCAGGATTTGGACTTGTGGGATCTGCTTTGTTTATTTTACTAGAGCCCTTAACCCACTAATCAGAGCCAGGTGCAAAAGTTGGGGGGGGGGGGCAATGGAGACAATTACCTACTGCACCCCATGAACTATACACCCTATATCCAATTATAAATCTAGATCTGAGTGAAAACAGATTAAGGCAATATTTTTGGGCCAGTGGGCACTTTTGCACTTCTAGAAATGTGTTGTGAGCATGACCATAACATGGGTGCATTAGGGGGCATGACCCAGTTACAAAATCTTGGGAGCATCCCCCCCCTCTCTCTCTCACACACACACACACACACATACACACACACGAGAGAGAGAGAGAGAGAGAGAGAGAGAGAGAGAGAGAGAGAGAGAATAAAAATCATGGGACCCACCTAAAAAGGGAACAGAAGGAAAAGGCACACTCAAAGAAGGAGAGAGGGGGAAAGCAAAAAGCCCAACAACAGAAGAAAAAGGAAGCCCAACCACAAAAGGGAGAAGGGGTGACTTAAATCCAATTAGGCAGTGAGAGTGGGAGATAAAATTCATAGCTGCCACAATTCTCCTCTTCTACTACTCTCTTCAGCACAGGAAGTGGAAGTAAAGAAGTAATCACCTGTGCTCTCTTGTTTCCACTTCCTTCTTCTTTCTTCCTAGTCCCAATGGAGCAATCCAAAACCAAAAACCAAGGGAACAGTGTTGGGGGCAAAGGTAGGAGGAAGAAGAATGTTGTCTGGGCACATCACAAGGTGTGTGTGTGCTGGTACCCACATTAGGAAAGGGGGATTAGGGCCATTTTGAGTCTTTGTGTTAGAAATGCATTAGAAATGCTTGAGTGGCATTTTTTGGGGTAGAAAGGCAGAGTATGAATAAAACAAGTGGCCAATAGGGCTGTACAATGACCTGGTCAAAGACAAACAATTAATGCTCATATTCTATAGGTGAGAAACACTGAAGCCAAGAGAGCACAAAGCAAACCGTGGCAGAGATTTTAAATTCCCCCCCCCCCCAATATTAGTTGCTATTGTTAACTGTTGAGGAACAGAATTCCTTTTGCCAATCTACTTCAAATTGCCCAGAGATATTCCAGTAGATCCCTAACTACCTTCTGCCACTCCTAGAGTACTGGCTAGCGTGCTCATCCTCGTGTTCAGGCTGTTCCTAATAATTTTAGATGGTCAAAAGCTGGCTACGAGAGATGATTCACATATGCATGTACTTCATTGGTGTAGTGGTAAATTTTTTGAAGTGCAGGCATTCATTGTGGCAGTCCTCATAGCCACATCTCCAAGGAGAGGCCAAAAGTGCAGGCACCTGTGCTGATCCATATAAAAAAACACTGTTCTAGCAGTCTGCATCTCTACCAAGAGCAGGTATTTTGTAAACCTATTGGACCTTAATTGCTCATTCAAGACCAGGCCACCACAAAACACTTCACATTACAACAGAGATAGCTGAGTTCACAACTTTATGCAATTGCTGAGAAAATTCAACCTACCTGTCCCTTCACCTACTGTGAGAATTGCAACTAAACTCAGAGGGAATAGAGATTCTGTGAAGGCTAACAGATGATGTCAGCATCCCTGTCAATCAAAAAGTGCTGGAGCTCCATCCCTGTGGGCCCTTGCTCTGCTACACCACTGATGTATATCATTCAATGGCTAGCAGCTAAACATGCAAACTGATCCTATTGAAAAGTACAATGTTTAAGGAATGAAAGGACATATGAAAGCTCTGTCTTTTGATCTGTAATGGCTGAAGTAGATACTTGGTGAGTGCATCGAATGATTTCTTCTGAATGTTTGTGAACATGCACCAGAGAGAAGGAAGGAGTGGGTCCTAGAGGCTAGAAAGAGCAGAGAGTGTGATGTGACCAGTTAATGATTAGAGGACTTTCAGACAGGAGGAAATCTCATTTTCTTACCGTCACTCTGCTTCCTGATTCTCTTCCACATTTGAAACAAGCTGAAACTATACGGGGAAGAGAGCAGGGATTACATGGCCCACACAGTTCAATGGAACAGTGTCCTCTAGTGGGTATTTTATAGCACAATTTCACCTGCATACAGCAGGAAATCCCAACAAATCCCGGCATATTTCAGAAGAGTTGGGTTTTCTGAGGCTTATTTTTAATGCTAAAACCGGGAAATGAAGCAGGAGATGCGCAGGAGGCTCAGGGCATCATCAAAATGACCCACGTACATCTGTCACAAGCGTGTTATAAATTGCTCATTTAAAGTAGAGTTCAGCAAGCAGCTACAGCCTATCATGCAACACGTGTTTTGTCCTGTCGTCCCTTCATATCTTCATGTGTATTCTTAAAACACCTACAAATGTAAAGCAGCCTTCATCCCTTTCTGGGCTGGAAGAGCAGGTCTGGGCACACTGCAAGAAAGAAGAGTGTATGGCTGGTCTCTGCGGCAATAGAAGGATGGATGTCAAAGGATAACGGAAGGTTAGAAAAGCAGAATCCACGTGGTTCTTAAGAGTGCTGGCACAATCTGCAGTGGCTAGCGGGTGGAATACTGTAGTAGTGCCTGCCTCTTTCTTTGCATGCTGGGCCTCTGAAACAGCTAGCCCAGCCTTCTCGGCTGGAAGATCATGAATCTGGTTCAGAGCACCATGCCATGATTCATTTACCAAGCTGAGCCTCTCATCAGTTTGGGCTTTTTCGCCCAGGATGGTAATTGCTTCTGGCGGAGGCACTGTGCACGTGGACACGTTGAGACGAGCACACATAATAAATAAGGTACTTGTTTATTCTCTCTTTCCTTCCCTCTCCAACTCTCTCAATAAATTTCTTTTATCTGCTGAAGCAGACAGAATCAGAGTGTGAGTGTGAGAGACAGCAGGTTCTGGGAGCCCGCAGAGGTTACTGTGTGCCTGGGCACCAGATTTAGTGGTGGCCTGGTGATGTGATTTAGGTTAGTTGGCTGTGACAGAACCCTGCGTCCATTCAGTCAAGGAGAAATTAATCGTAATACCAGACCCCCAATGGTTCTGCGGCTACCTGAGAGCTATGGAGGACTGTGGAGATGGAAGCCTGCAGACTCCCCCGCTCTCTCTCTCTCTGTGTTACATCATCAATTGCAGTATAAGGAATAGGTTTAAGGTGGAGGTCCAAACTGTCCCTCCACTGGGCTCTCTGTGGGCCAGGTGATGCCAGTGGTTGTGGCCACGCCTTGCTGATGGCAGTAGCCCAGCCACACCCACTGATATCATCCCCCACCCACCCATTTTGCCTAAGAGGGGCATGGAGAAAGGGACCTGCCCAGCACTTGGAGGAAAGCGCTGGTTGAGTCCGTGGCTTCATCCAGCACGCAGCTGAACTTGGCCAGTGTGCAATCCTTGTTGTGGGGGCAGCACCCACCCACACAAACGCACTTCCTTCCCCCCCATACACCTGCCCCCCCAACAGGGATGATGCAGGACAGGCGAAGCACTTAGTGCACCACTCTTCCTCCCAATTGGGAGCAGGAGTAGCATGCTAATTGAGTGGAAACCCCTTATTATCTTCGATCTGTTATCAAAGATAACTAAGGGATTCCTCTCCCTGCCTCCTCCCCAAACTCCCAGTAGCATCCAAGCCAGGGGCAGGGATTGGGGAAGGGCCCATGCACCACTTGTCTACTGTGGAATGTGAATCCCTAGCTCTCTTTTCTGAGTCAGCCAAGAACAGCCTTCAGTCACAGAACCAATAAATGAAGCCAATAAGCACCTATAGCAGCCTTATCCAACCTGGTGCCCTGCCGATGTTTTAGACGGCAACTCCTAGCATTACTGACTGACCATTGGCCATGCTAGCTAGAGCTGATGGGAATTGTAGAGCAAATCATCTGGAGGGGCTAGGTTACCTACCCCTGAAAATCTTTATCTAAAGTATACTAATACTAAATTTGAATAACTACGTATTAATGTATGGGTCTTAATTGTTCAAGGCGGATGTGGGGTGGGTGGAGGGGGAACAACAAATAACATTGTTAAAAACCAAAAGAGAGAACTCGGCTCTTAGCATGCTTTACATCTGTGATTTACAAGCTGCTTACAAAGAGTTCTGTGATCAGATCCTGATGCAATATGATACGGGATGAATGTCAGATCCCTGCCTAGATTCTTTGCACAAGTCTTTGACCACTTTTGATGGGCCACCTTTGCCATGTGTGATGTGTCTCTGGCACTGGCTTTTGAGCAGTGTCCTGAAGTGACCCAGAAGGGTGCCACTGTCATCCAGAGATGCAGGGAGAGGGAAGAGAGATGAAGAGCAGGTGAGTGAAAAGGCTAGGAGTGGAAAGAGGCAAGGGGAGCAGCAGAGACACTGAACAGCATGAGACAGCCAACATTTTTCAGTAGTGCTATCATTAGTATTCAATGTTACTTGGTCTTTTGATGGAATATAATTCCATTTTTACTGCCTGTTATTGGTGACTGGATTACGTGCTTCATTAGTTCTGCAAAAAGCTTAGTACTGGATTTGCTAGTCATTGCCACAGTGTACAGCTCACAGTCAAGTAGATGTTACTTCAAAAATGTCTCTTATTGTCCGATACTCTTTTAAACCGCATCCTGCATAGCTAGACTCATCCTTACAGACATCTTTGCAAGCAGGTGGCGGAGAAAGGAGAACTGATTATAACATGCTTACATCTCTTTTGTGTTTCCCATCTATTCTTCCTTTCCCATCCATGCAATTGCATACAGATTTACACATGCTTCTTCATGCACCAATACCATGTTTGTGTTGCCCCCCCAACACATGTTGTGCACATATCCCCCCCTTTAATTGTTTAAAAATTCTGCACTCGTAACCCACATTTTGTGCCAAGAGAGGCTGAATTCTGCAATCTGTATCAGGCAAGTTAATGAAGTCTCCATACATTTGCTAATTGTGCTGTATTTCTTCTGAATCTACTAGTCATAGGGAGGGCCAAGAGCTATGCTGAGCTCTAACAGTGAAAACTGTATTCAGTCCTGTTCTGGCTTCTGAGATTTCACCAGACATTGCCAATACATTGTCTTATCATTCCAGCTATATGGACTACAAACTTAATTTAAAACAGAAAAAGGAAAGAAAAGAAAACACAGAGTTTCAGCATTACATAAGAGCCCTGCTGGATCAGATCAAAGGTCCATCTAGTCCAGCATTCTGTTCACACAGTGGTCAACCACCTGTCGACCAGGGACCCACAAGCAGGACACAACACTCCCCCACCCATGTTCCCCAGCAACTGGTGTACATAGGCTTACTGCCTCTGATACTGGAGGTAACCATTTTAGCCAAGAAAAGTTGAAATTAGGGAAAGAATGCAACTCAGTGGTAGTGCATCTGCTTTACATGCAGGAGGTTGTAGGTTCAATTCCTGGCATCTCCAGGTTGGCCTGGGAACGACTCTTGTTTGATACCCCTGGACTGCAACGCCTGATCAGTGTAGACATGTTGAACCAGATGGGCCAACATTTTGACTTGGTATACGGCAGCTAACTAAATTCCTCACTTTGCTTTATTTGCACAGAATCACAGCACACACACAGCCCTGCGCATAATACACTGCGTGACAGAGGATATTCCTGGAGATGGCATGATCAAACCTACTGTACATGCTAGTACACAGTTTTCACATGGCAGGTCATCTGTAGTTATTCAGCTATGAAAGGAAGGCATTCTGCACACACTCAAAGAGAGGCCGCTATCCAGCCAAATTGCAGGTGGAGGGGGAAAATAGACTCTCCTAACATACGATATTGAAGATGCAAGATCCCAGACTTGAGGGCAAGCTTCTAAAGCAGGCTGTAAGGCCTGCAACTCCATCGGGGGAGTATCAGCTAAAACAATTAAGCACTGAAGCTGGTTCTTCCACTGCTCTAGCTGTGAAAGTGACCTGGCCACATAAAAACAAAAAACAAAAGCTAGCTGGAGGATCGATTATATTCCCCAAATGGGGCAGGACCAGATTGTGGTCAGTAGGTTCTGTTCTATATTTCATCCTGCAACTCCCTGTAGACTCTACAGTGTTGAGTCATACACAGTTACAGAAGAGCAGCAGCAGCTGAGCAAAGTATTAACAGGGGCTAGGATATTATCCTCTTTTTAGTAGGTGCTACCAATGCAAAAGCATTAATATACCATTTCACACATTCTGAGGCTGAATCACGGCTTTGAAAATTTGTCCAGGGGCTGATCCAATTAAGCTGAGTTTAGGCAATTTACCTGCCTGACCCCCTGCCCTGCTTTGAGAATGATATGTAGCAACAGCAGCATGTAGCTTAGTAGGGCGTGTATAGCTGCAAAGACAAGTTTCTGGCTGATGAGGCCACATAATTGCCATGCAGACATGGCTTTAAGAATATCTAACACTGGTATGTACAGGTGAGATTTATTCTCAAAATTCTCTGTGGAACTACATTCTTGGGCTCCAAGGGGGGAAAAAAGAGTCAAGCAATAGGGAAATCTGCCACATATTAAAATTATAACAAATTCTCTTTGGCAAACTTTGTGCGAATACTTCCTTGAAGAAAAGAAATCCAACTTAGTGACTCATGGGTGGGTCATATCTGAAAAGCGCCATGAAGAAGAATACACCCACACAACTTACCCAAGAACAACACAACAACATGATGAAAGAAAGAACAGTTTCCTCTAAGGAAAACAAATAAACCCCCAGAGAACCCATATAATTACTGGGGCCTTCAGATACCCAGGAGGAAAACATCATGAGACAAAGACTATGCATTAAGCGAGGTGTTGGACCTATTTGTGTTGCCTAGCCCATTGCTCCACCTGGTGAAAAGAAAGGGCTGTCATGTTCTCTAGCCTCAATTCCCCTCTGGCTCAGAGGAGGATCCAGAGGGGAAGGAAGATTCATCCTGTCACCCATCATACATTACTCCTGGATCTTTAGAGGACATATCTTTACCAGACTCCTTAGACTCAGAGGGCATTCCTCTAATGCAGCCCTCACCACCTCCACAGCATAGGGTCAGTGGCTGCTCTTTGTAGGTGAGTTTTAGTGAGTTATCTGTCCAGAGTCCTGATAGGTCTGGCCTGTTGGTTACCTGCATTGCCTAAACTGACCTTGCTGTGCCAGATGTGAATCAGCCTTTCAAGACAGAACTACGGCTGCAACCCAATCTCTCCTGGTAGTCCTATGCCGGGCTAGGGTAGGACAGGGACATCTAGAGGCCAAGACAATATAAAGATTGGTTTTCTGCTGTATCCACCATGTTAAACTAGCCTCCTGATTCCAGATCACACTGTGCCTTTATTTTCCACCTACATAAGCGAGGTATTGCATTTTGGGGGTTATTTCTAAATTATATAGCACTTTGCATGCAAAGTACTTTTCATTTCTCACAAGAGGCTTGCTATTGGTGCTTGTGATCCAAAGACCCCTCTTTAGGCCTACATACTGGGTTTAATATAAATATAACACCCAGAATGGCAACCCGTGTAAGGTGCTACAAAGACGGTGTAAGGTATAAATTGGGTTGCTGGAATCTGTGTGTGCAATATTAGGCCTGGGAGTATGTGATCTAGTATGCTATCGTTGCATGTGCAATTGCCATCATGTATATGTCAGTGACATCATACACATGATGTCAAATATATGGAATCACATACAGCTTTCTTTTTAATAGACCAGAAATCACATTGAAACTAGACCTTTTCTTCCAGCAGCAGTTCCATAATTTTTGACAAGTATCTCAGCTGGTTTGTCTGGTGGGGAAGAGACTTCACAAGGGATTTGAAACTGGCTCTCCCATGTGCCACTCCAACACTGCTACGTAACATTAACCCTGAGTGTGTCTAGAGTGGAGTTGCATTCCGTACAACAAGAGGTATGGAACAGATTCAAACAACGTATTCTATTCAACATCCAGCTTGCAAATCTTCGAAGGATATTCTTTGACCTCAGTAGATGTTCATATGTCCTGGCATGATTTTTAGGTCACATGGGTGTTCTGAACACCAATGCTTGAGGAAGATACCCATCAGGTTAGAAAGTCTGTCATTTTCAAACAGCTACAGCATGATCCAGTCAACGTTAAGCATGTTCAGTTCCACTGAAATCAATGGGAATTAAGACTGCTGACATTTGGCAGAATTTTGTGCCCTTAGACAATTCAATAAAAGATGTCACTTAAATCTTAATCCATTCTTCCATGGGATAGTATTTAATGTTAAAATGGTTGTTATTGTTTATGTAGTGCACCTTAGCAAATAACGAAAGGCAAAAAAGTTATGTACCTGCCCCAAGCAATGTTCAAAGCAATATTTGACCAAGCCCTGTCACCTGTATTCAACTTTGTCTGTATTATTATCACCCCCATATTGCAGGTCGGAGAGGAGTGGCTACATTTGTGGCTGGCCACCAAATATCTTCATGGCTCAGATGACAGTGATTTGTTCTGAGTTCAGGCAAGATCGTTCCTGCAATGCTAAATCAGGGGTTGGCACCTTGTGGCCTTCCAGGTGTTTTGGACTACAAATCCCATCAACTCTCACTACTGGCTGGGCTGATGGGAGTTGTAAGCCAAAACACCTAGAAGGCCACAAGTTGCCCCCCTGGTGCCAAACCAAGGCCTTAACTGGGCCTCTGAGAACTAGCCATTTACCTGCAATGTTTGCATGCAGCAAATATGAAATGTGCAGTAAAGTGTAAGTAAAAGGGTCACTGTAAGCCTTCTAGTATAATAAGATGCAGCTGAACTGCATTCTTCAACTTTTACTTTCATTTTAGCTATGCTGCAATGTGAAGCACCATTTTGGGGGTTCTGTGTTTGTTACATTAATAAACCAACATGTTCCTGTTATAATTTACTACAAGATGTGCAAATATTCACTTGTTTGTGTGTTTGTTTGGCTATCTGGGAATTTCAGACATAACAAGTGTTTCTGACTACTGAATGAAGTAACCCTGAAAGGGTTGTAAGGGATTCCAGTTATGAAATATGTAAGTGGATTACCATACATGCTAAATGTGAACACTTAACCAAAAAAGAGGAACGGGTTCTTTGAAGATAATTCGAAGTAGCTCTACCACAAATATACACATGTGAATAAGCAACTCCTTGTTCCATTAGCTCTTTTGGAACTGAATTTTGTTAACATGCAGCATCCAGGCCAATGTGGCCTTGATCCCAGATACACTGCTGTCATATGAAAAAAAATATACCAATAAAATATGCACACAGGTTGCCGTTGTATCTAGCCAAACTGCAGTAGATTCCCTCCAGGAAAGAATAATAGAGTCTCTGACCAATAATGACATAACACATGAGAACCTAATTGGGTCCTTCTCTGAAAAATGAAGCACCTTGCACATGCTTGCCATACAACTGCTTATTAGCACATTACTCATGGGACAAAATTTGTCTGTGCTTGATAACTGTTTGATACAAAATTGCTACAAGGTGGAATTAGGGAAAAAGGTTTGTCCTAATTTGAAACACAAACACAACACGCTGCAGCATTCTAGCATTTGAAAGATAAAAATAATACTCTGTCACAAATGAGTGGTGATTTTTACATCCCCATTGTCTTCATTTTGTCCCATTCTGTCTGGTAGTATAAGGTTTCAGAAGACAGATAATCAATATTAGAAGACAGAGACAGAGGTCTTCAAATACGTCACAGACAGAAATATACCCATTCTTTTCTTCAAAGTGCATGAAAAAATCCTGCCTACATGGGCAGAGTATTTATTTATTTATTTATTTATTTTAAAATGACTATCTCACTGTTGAGTTCAAGAACTTCCAAGGCAGTTTACGGTAAAAACAATCTTCAAAATCTTCAGTTCCCATTGGTGACGCTAGTCCTACTTTATGACATAGATCACAGGGTCAGGGCCAGCTCACACATTACAAAAGTACTTCATATGATGCACCCAACACTTTCCAGGGGTGTATTTGCACAGAGAACCTTAACATGCAAATGGAACCTTCTATGGATTTGGCTGAGCCTCACAATCCTGGAACTAAGATGGCTGAAAAATGGGCTGTTACAATTGTGCGATATACTTCTGGGAAACTGTGATTATATTCGTGGAAGACTTGGTTCACGTGCTGTGGTTGTCCAAATAAAGGCATATTGGGATAGAGCTGGGGAACTGTGTAGCGTCCTTTTGTAATGTGTGAACAGGACATCTACAGAGAGAAAATCAGTACAGCTCATTAATTTTTTTTATTTGTTCAAAATCTCACTTTAAATGTCAGCTTCATATAAACACCCTGATCATCTCTTCATAAACTGGATTCCAAATTATTTATTATACACACAGTTGCTCCACTGTTGGTCTCACAAAATAAGTAATTAAAAAACAGGAAAAATGTTATATTGAATAAACAGGGCCAACATTTGTATAGAATATGAAGGCTTTGGGGTTGCATAGAAGTCTTTATCAGGCATACTGGAAAAGTAACTGAGACTAGCAACAGGCAACAGTTTTTCAGAGAGCTGAAAATGAGATGTTAAAGGGACATTTCCCCATAATGTACACACTCATTTCCTATGTCCCGCTGTTATCTCTCTGGTCAAAAGGGTTTTGCAGGTTTTTAAAAACACTATAACAATGTGAAAAGCCCATGAATAGAGATGATAGTGGGATAAGCCCTCACATCAGAGGTCGTGATGCCTCTTTCAAGGTACTTTCGGCTCTCTAAAAATAAAAACAATTGTAAAAAGGTATCTCCATCCCCCCCTTGCTTATTTTGTATTTAGCAAGACTTCTTCTAGGGGAGAACTTCTCATGTTCTGTGGGTCTACCCAGGGTTAGAGTCAGGGGTTGGCATGGGTGGGCAGCTGCTGAAGGCCCAGAGGCTCAAAAGGGCCTATCCCTGTCTGCTCCACGGCTATTGCCAGGGCTGGATTGCAGCAGCAGCGGGTCCTCCTCCTCTTTCTGTCTCCATGCCCAGCCGACCCAGCTACCAAAATAAACCACACGGCCAGCAGCTGGCCAGCTGAGTCTGCAGTACTCATGCCATGCCATATGAAACAATTACATTTTGAGTAGCAGTGATCTGAACAAATCAGATGCTCCCTTTGGGGAGATGGCCAATGAGGGTACAGGAGTGGCAAAAAGACTCCCTCATTGGCAATCCTCCTCAAGGGCAGTGTCTGATTGATTCAGATAGCTACTACTCAAAGGCTGGATATGCACAATCAAATTGAAACATGGTGGCTTAAATAAGTCACCGTGGTTTGCAGGTGCCCATAGGACCTGTTCCAAAACCCAGCTCCAACTCATAGATTGTCAAGTCATGTGCAACCAGTGAGGGTGGATTATTGGCTTGGCTAACAAACCACCCCAAATCCATGGGATCTTTTAGGGTTGTGGGTGGCTTATGAACCACTGCAAACTCACCTTCACCAGGTTCGTACAACATGACAACCTATGAGGGGTTATGGAATAGGCACCCATGGGTGACCGCAAACCATGCTGGCTTAAATAAGCCACTGTGGTTCAATTTTATCATGTGAACCTGGTCAAAATGGTACATAAAACCCCTTTAATTTTCAAATGGTATAGTGTAGGCCCTATAAGCTCATCTGGGTGGCTAATATGCATTTACTATTGCCATCAGGGCTGGCCGGGCTAGGGAGAAAGAACTGGAGAAAGAAGAGCTACTGCCAAGGAAAAGAAGGAAGGAAGGTGGGATGGAGGGCCAGTGGTGGCAGCAGCAGCAGTGATGGTAAGTGTGTGTGTGTGTGTGTGTGGGGGGGCTTTGGCAGTACTATGATGAGGAGGCTGGTGTCGGCTCTGGGTCCACAAACCTGAGTAAGATGCATTCTGGATCTCTCTATATAGAAGTCATCAGGGAACACAAAACAAAACAAAACACTACAATCCTATTTGCAAGACACAGAAATTCAAACATGGCCTTTATTTTGGGCTGTAATAATAAATGCACCAGGGAGCTTTATATTCTCATTACAATGCCTATAAAAAATTGATTAATGTCTATAAAAAAAAGGCTCAGTGTGCCTCCTTTGCCATAAAGTATCAACCAGACAAATATACCCCACTGATCATGCTACTGTATGAACTATTTGGCAGCCCCCATTAAACCCTTGGAGGCAAAGGCTGGTTTCCAGTTTGCTTCTACAGAAGCCAAAATCAGATGGGAGGTTCTGTATAATCAGTTCTGCAAACAAGCATTAAGCATACATAGGAAGGATTTCTCCCAATATCAGCTGCAGAGCAGAACTAGGGCAATTCTCAGAGCTAATCGGTATTCTGTTGTCATCATCTCAGTCAAAGCAACATGGATTCCCACCATCACAAAGCCCCAGAAGACCAAACCCAGACACTATTTGTAGCCTCTGAAACATTACTGTTACAGATAATCCTAGTGAAAATCCAGGGTGCTAAAAAGGGCCAAAATATTGGACACAGAATTGTACCATATCATGCAACATTACAGAACTAGATAGATAGATGTCTATTATTCACATACAAAATAAATGTATTGATAGCTGTTCTAATAAAATAGTTAATGTGATATACAAAACGGCTTTTCAAAAAACCTAAAAATTACAGTTCAAGTGACACAAAAGGACAGCAACAATAAGACTTGTTTTGTTTAAATCTGCTTTATTTACTAAATGTAAAAAAACCCGTACAAACAATACAAGCAATAAAAACATGTTAAATATTTAATGTACAAAAGGCAAAGTAATGCAACAAGACTTTGTTTTCAGCATCCTCCTCAATACTATTTCAAAATGCCCAAACAAAACAAGTCACCCCAAATTGAGCAATCAAATGACTTGGTAGATCTCTCTGGAAAGATGCCTCTTAATTGCAGCATCACTATTGAGAAAACGCTACTCCAAATACTACAAGTTCTCACTTCCCAAAATGATAGGATTTGGAGCAGAGCCTGGCTACCTTGCAGACCTGGAGGCCCCAGAAGATGTATATGGGAAATATGCATGCATGCACAGGTGTGTGTATGTGCATGGATGCAGATATGTATGTGCAGAGCTAATTCTTATCATCAAGTATGTGTGGTAGGCTCTTGAAATTGAACTTGGGAGTAAGCCCCACCCCCATGTACACAATGGAATTTACTTCCAAGTAAATGTACACAGTGCTCAGTACTTTAGTTCTCAGAATCCTCTGCTGAATCTAAGGGTAGTATCCTAGAGGCTGTGCGCATGCAGCCAGCCCCGCCAACCCCAGTCCACACATGGCTCCTATTGGATACTACCCATCATGCCAGAGAATGCAGTGGGGTAGACTGGTGAAAAGGGGCTCTTGAAACCTCATTCTAAACATTACTTTTTGACAACGGGGTGTATTGAATAAAGGCAGGTCCTCATCAGTGTCTACACTCATTAGTTCCTTGTTCATGGGAAACCAATGGTCCTGGGGAGGGAGTATAGCTCGGTGGTAGAATGCATGTTTTCCATGCAGAAAGTCCCAGGTTCAATGCCTGGCATCTCCCGTGAAAAGGATTATGTAGAGGGGATATAAAAAACCTTTGCCTGAGACCTTGAAAAGCCATCAACAGTCAGGGTACAGACAATTCTGGGCTATATGGACAAATAGTCCAATATAAGGCAGCTATGCAGCCAGGACAATGCACGACATCCTCCTTTTTACATGGTGCCTCAAATTAGCCTGTGAAAGGCCCACTCCCACACATGAAAGTAGTTGCCTATGACTAGCTTGCCACAGGCAGAGAGTTATCAGGGAAGACAACATATGCAGTGACTTCAAGTAGTCGTCATGCACCCAATGTTTATTTATAAGAATTGCTTCCTCCCATTTCACCTCACTTTGACACAACACACACACACACACACACACACACACCCAAGTCCCCTTCCTTCTCATTACAGTTGTGAAACCTTCCACAATTCAATCACTCTTTTCATCATGCTGAACCAGCTTTACAGAGATTCTTTTTTTTAAATTCCCCACTGGTGGAATCGTTGCTATTGCCCCCTGTTGTGTGACAAAACTGCAGTTTTCTGAACAGCAGGGAATTTTAAACAATTCCACTACAGTGAACAGGACAAGCACATTAACCAATCTGGCAAGCTCCAAGGTAATGGTCCCAATTTGCCGGGGACTTCAACTTTTAGTTTTGCTGGTGGCTGTGCTGTTCTGTTATGCAAAGGCTGTCATATGGCCTGCTTGTTGATGGGGACAGTGGTCTGCTGGCTTTTTCAAGTATTTGGAATGCCTATTCTTCCATCCAGGTGAGGGTGGAAGTCAATTTCTTTTCTGGGTCTTGCATGTGTACAAGGAAAGCTGGAAACAGCCATTTGGGAGGAGTTGAATATTGGGATGCAGGACTGCTGCACTAAGAATCTGGAATGGTCTGTGTGCTTGTTTCTATAATACCAGTGCAAATTATACACATAAAAAGATACTCTAAGTCTCCTCCAAAGAAAACTGACCCTGTAAAGCAGGGATGAGGAAATGCAGGTCTGCACATCAGAAGTATCCTAACGCACCTTTGGATCTGGCCTGCAGTCTTTTCTCATCCATTTGCAGAAAAAAGTGCTTCTCCCCAAGCCCCAAGCATAATTGGTGTGTATGTGTGTGTATGTGGCAAGCTGATTGCCATGGGAGTGGGAGATGGGGAGAAAAGGTTTACTCCTCCACTCCCCAAAACAGTGTGTGTGTGTGTGTGTATGATATATATATATATATATATATATATATATATATTCCTTAAGTGGCAATCCTATGGACACTTACCTGGGAGTATACATCCCTACTGAACACAAGGAGACTTACTTCCAAGTAAACATGCACAGGATTGCACTGCACATGATTAATTCACCTTTAGTACTTAGAATCCTATGCTGAATCTAAATGCCCAGAGAGCACAGTGGGGACATGGTGAAATAGGACTCTTGAAGCAGGAGTGTTCAAGACACACAAATTCTATTCCACATACATTGTTCTTTGACAACAGGATGCATTGAATAAAGACAGGTCCTCATCAGTCAGAGACTTGAAGATGACAAACAGGGTAACGGAAATGGGGGCAGATGGGGGGAGAGAACATAAGACTCAATGGAAACCAAGTGAAGGACAATTCTGTAATTGCTGTGACAGGGAAGAGATTAAAACTCAGGGGCACTTCCTTCTCCACTTTTCAAAATGTCAAGAGATACCAGAACGATTACTGGGCAAAGTGAACAACCTTCCCTTAGGCAGGAAAGAAGACGGAAGAAGAGGAAAAAATGACCTGAATTCTGGGAGAAGTAAGACATCACCAATAACCTGACAATATGCAACAACCTGCCTCTGGCTTAGAAACAGGCAATCATACTGAATGGATGCAGCAGCACGGAAGCTTTGCCGATCCTTAGCCCATGCGAACATGGAAATGTGGACTGTTGTAATGTTTTATAGCACTTGTTGCTGCCTGTATCCAAGTCAACCAAGTTGATGGAATCACAATGATCCTCTCCTTCTCTGCTACACTCTCACAAGGCAGGTGCTGAGAAAAGTTGGGCTTTATCATAATCACTTGCATCATTTTCACTTCCCCAAGTCTTTCACAATGCAGGTAACGTAGTTATTGACAAATGGTTGCAGTGGTCAAGCCCTTGGCATGGATTAAATTGCAGGAGAAATGTTTTCCATTGTATATTTTTAAGAAGCAAGATTTCACTTTAAAGGGTCAACAGTGTAAATCAGTGCTGGTAATAGAACTAGACGGTGGATAGTAGCAGATAACCAGCCACAGTTCTCTCCGCTGTCAGCCCCCTCCTATCCATTACAAAACAACTTTTTATAGTATTCTTATAAAATAAAGACGCAAACATGACCCAAGTTCATCTGCATGAATTTGGGTCATGCAGATTAATTTGCACCCATTAAAACAACAACCATTTTGTCTGATCTGTGACACTTCCAGTAAACCAGTTTGAATTAATGGGGAGGAGGCAACAGCAAGGGGAGAGAGCTTAGCCTAGCATTCCCCAACCTGGCACCTTCCAGGTGCATTGGACTGCAACTCCCAGTCAAGGAAGTTTCTGTCTAACACATCTGGAGGGTACCAGGTTTCAGAAGGCTGGCTTCAAACTCAAACACAGAAGCTGGAAGGAAGCTTGCCTGTGCATATGTGCTCTAACAATCTTTGCCTATCTATGCTCTGAAGAGGGAAGCACCATATATTCAAACGTACTCAACATCCTTCCAGTTTCATTTATTGTTTAACCATTACAAACAACAACAGCAACAACAACAACAACAAGTAATTTAAAACCAAAACCAGACATTAAACATTCATGCAGTCAATTATATTTGCCTTAATAAATTCCACTTGTGTGCCTTGGCTAACACCAATATTTTTGAAAAGTGGCAACCATTTTCACTATTCTGGAGTAGTATACAAAATGCTGAGTTTCAAGATTTCTTTCTTTGTGTTAGGGAATACATGAGGAAAGATGTCAAGAGCACCTTGAATATGCGGTCTGAAAATGTATCTGAGAGCCCACCCACCCACACCAAATATTGTGCCAGACCTAGGAACACTTTGTGATTGCTGGATTGTATTTTTCTGCCAATTTCTTCCCTCTGAAACCTCAGGCTTGGAACCTCGGACTTGGGGGCCAAATCCTGTTTCAGGTCTGGGTTTGGTCATCCCACAGGTCTTGCTTGCCCTGAGGGATGAACTGTGCTGGGAGATGGAAAGGGACAGGGGGAGTGTGACCCTATTGGTTCTCCTGGACTTCTCAGCAGCTTTCCATACCATCAAACATGGTGTCCTCTTGGGTAAGCTGTCATGAGTTGGGATGTGGGAGCACAGTATTGCAGTGCCCTCATTCTTATGTGGATGGCCAGTTCTAGAATGTGGTGCTGGGGCATTACTGCTCTGTCCCATGGCAATTGTGCTATGGGATCCCTCAGGGCTCTATTTTATCCCACTTGCTTTTCAACATCTACATGAAATTGGTGGGAGAGGTTATCTGGGGATGTGGGCTAAGGTGCCACTAATAAACACACTCAGCTCTACCTCTCCTTTTAATTTTATAGAGGTGGGGTAGATGATGTTCTGAACCTGTGCTTGAGCAGGGAAATATTGGATGAGGGCTATAAACTGAGACTCAATCTAGACAAGATGGAGATATTTCTTGTACAAGGTTTGTCTGTCCAGATAAGTAGCATTCTGGAGGGGGTTACACTCCCCTAAAGAAGCAGGTTCATAGTTTTGGGGTGCTCTTAGATCCACGATTGTCACTAGAGGCACAGGTGTTCTTGGTGGTGCCGAGTGCTTTCTATCAGCTTAGGTTGATATACAAACTACAACCCTACTTGGACAGAGATAACCTTGCAACAGTTATTCACACTCTGATAACCTCCCATATGAATTTATGCAATCCATTATATATGGGTCTGCCTTTGAAAATGGTCTAGAAACTTCAGTAAGCTCAAAATAGGGTGGCTAGACTGGGACTGGATGATGAGATCACATTAGGCCAGTTCCATCTGCAATGGCTGCCAATCCATTTCCAAGCCCAATTCAAAGTGCTCATTTTGAGCCCCAAATGGCTTGAAACCGGGGCAGAATCTACAATACTTCTTTATCACGGTACAGAAGTGCACTGACTACTGCAGGGGGGCATGACACGTTCCCTATACCGTTTCCAAACCACTTTCATAACGTTATGCCCTGATTGTTATAGATCTGGCCCAGGTTATCTGAAGGAGCATCTCCTCCCATATTTACCCACTCGGACACTAAGGACATCCTCCAGGTGTCACCAGGTGGCTACAAGAGAAAGGTGAAGACCTTTTTATGCATCCAGGTATTTTAAGAATTGTATTTAGTGCTTTTAGATCACGGTACTTTTATTTTGCTACTAGTTTTTACTTTGGTTTTATGTGCTGTAGTGTTTTTACTGTTTGCTGCTGCCTTTATCTTGGTTTTATTATGTGCTGTCACAGCAGTACCAGACTCCAGTGGGCCCTTGGCATGGTGCTGCCCCCCCACCTGGCATTGCCAACCCCACCCCCCATTGTGCTGCCACCTCCACCTTTAGTGTCAGGTCTCCCTGTTTTGTTTTGTACCTGGTGGCAACTTGCAGCAGGTAGGACATCCTCCTCACCTGGCCGCCCTGTCGGCAAAGCATGGTGACACCCAGCCAGTGGAGACTGCAGCCCCAGACACACAATTTTGAATGGGTTTTTTTTCCATTTAGGATTTGAGTGGCAGTAATTGGAACCAATCAAATGCTGTTTTGGGGAGGACTTGAGGGTACAGGAGCAACATAAAGACCACCCCGTGCCCTCATTGACCATGTTTCCACCGAAAGGCAGAGTCTGGCCTCATCTTCATGCCGCCGGGACCACTGCGCTCTGACGCCTCCCCAGCGTCACGTGGCACATTTACGGCCCTTACGCCAGTCCTGTTGCTGCCCACACTGGCGTGGCAGCTGCTGGAGGGGGGACTGGGAGCCTCGGCTCCCCTACTCCCAGATGTTTTGTTTTTTTTAAAAAAATTACAAATGGGTGGAGGACAGCAAAGGCATGTCGGTTTTGTTTTTTAACAACTTTAAATGGGGGGGGGGGGGGAGGACCGCCGCTAACTAAAAAAGTCATGTTT
This sequence comes from Anniella stebbinsi, assembly GCA_029215795.1. Lineage (NCBI taxonomy): Eukaryota > Metazoa > Chordata > Lepidosauria > Squamata > Anniellidae > Anniella > Anniella stebbinsi. Next base: position 263,539,201 of record JARDYH010000001.1, read on the forward strand.
AATGGCTGACGTTTTTAGTTCGTTGCAAAGGGCCTTTGCCCCTACATATCTTCACATTGGCAGTTGCATCATGTAACGCAACTGCTGCCAGTGCAAAGACATGTCGCCGGAAACTCTCCGTCTAGGGGTACCCTCTGATTGGTTTGGATTGCTGTTACTCAAAATGTAAGTAAGGTTTCTTTTTTAAAAAAATAAATAAATCAGGTGAGGCTGTGGATGTGCTGAACCAGTGCCTGGCTGCAACAATGAACTGGATGAGGGCTAATAAACTGAAACTCAATCCAGACAAGACTGAAACGCTGTTAGTGGGTGGTTCTGCTGACCGGATGGAGAGTCTTCAACCAGTTCTGGATCGGGTTGCACTCCCCTTGAAGGAGCAGGTTTGTAGCTTGGGGGTTCTCCTAGAACCATCTCTGTCACTTGAGGCTCAGGTGGCCTCGGTGGCACGGAGTGCCTTCTACCAACTTTGGTTGGTGGCCCAGCTATGCCCCTATCTGGACAGGGATAACCTGGCTTCAGTTGTCCATGCTCTGGTAACCTCCAAGTTAGATTACTGCAATGCACTCTACGTGGGGCTGCCTTTGAAGATGGTTCGGAAGCTGCAGCTTGTGCAAAATGCAGTGGCCAGATTGATAACTGGGACCAGAAGGTTTGAGCATATAAGACCTACTCTGGACCGCTTGCATTGGCTGCCTGTATGTTTCTGAGCCCGATTCAAGGTGCTGGTTTTAACTTATAAAGCCTTACACGGCTTGGGACCACAATACCTGACGGAACGCCTTTCCCGACATGAACCTACCCAAACACTACATTCAGCATCTAAAGCCCTCCTCTGAGTGCCTACTCCGAGGGAAGCTTGGAGGATGGCAACAAAGGACAGGGCCTTCTCTGTGGTGCCCCCCCCAATTGTGGACCGAACTCCCTGACAAGGCCTGCCTGGCGCCAACATTGTTATCTTTTCGAAACCAGGTCAAGACTTTCCTCTTTCAGGCATTTAGCAATATCTGATAAGCCTGGGTTCGTTTTGTTTTTAGGCTTATAGCTTTTTAAAGTTATTATAGTGGTTTTAAATGTGTGTGTATATTGCATGGTTTTGCTGTTTTAATTTTTGTATATTGTTTTTAATTGTTTTAATTTAATGTGAACTGCCCAGAGAGCTTCGGCTATGGGGCGGTATACAAATGTAATAAAATAAATAAATAAATGGGGATACATTTTATTTATTTAAAGTATTTCTTGGCTACTTTTCAGGGAAGGATCCCTTTCAAGGTGGTGTACAACAATAAAACACATAATAAAAACCAATGTGGCGATAAAAACATTAAAAACACAATAAAAACAATAAAAAATCAAATAAAAACAGAATACCATCAGCAATGGTAGCAACATTCTAAAAAACATCAAACACCAGTATAAAATAAAACTTATAAGAGGCAACTTAATCAGGGGAAGGCCTGTGTAAAGCAGGAAGTTTTCAGGGGACCTGCAGGTTCGGCCATGGCGCTTCCTTTTGCCTACTGGGCCAGCCAGGTGGGTCAGGAGGATAGCAACAGCTGGGGCTCAGGGGTGGGGATGGGCTGTTCTGAGCCTCTGGGCCCTTGGCAGCTGCTCACCTTTGCTGCTTGCTGACGCTGGGCCTGTGTGCTGGTTTTATCCATTATTTTATTATTTGTATTTTATGCTTTTATGTACTGTACTACTAGGCTGACCATATGAAAAGGAGGACAGAGCTCATGTAACTTTAACAGTTGTAGACAAAGGTGAATTTCAGCTGGAGTCATTTGTATGCAATTAGTACCTGGTGAAATTCCCTCCTCATCACAACAGTTAAAGTTGCAGGCATTATACTAGAGTGACCATATACAAAAGAAGGCAGGGGCCCTGCAACTTTAACTGTTGTGATGAAGAGAGGATTTCACCAGGTACTAATTGCATACAATGACTCTGGCTGAAATTCCCTTTTCTCTGCAACTGTTAAAGTTGAGCCCTGTCCTCCTTTTCATATGGTCAGCCTAACTGTACACAACTCAGAGAACTTGGGTTTTGGGGCAGTTTAACAGCGCAATGAATAAATGCATAAATAAATGCCCACACTAGCCCTAATAAGGGTGTCTGAGCAAGACTTCCAGCAATCAGGCGTATAAGTAATTCAGTGCTCTGTACAGCTCAGGGGGAAAGGAACTTCAGGCCTGCCAGCGAAATCCCAGCTGGCCCCACCCCCTTTCACTCAACCACCAGTCGTTTGGTGGTTTCCCAGATTTTGCAGGGTTCCCCCCCATTCTAAAAGTTGGAATGCCTCTCCTAAGGATGATTTACTGGCAATAAAAAAATTAAACTAAAATATGCTGGTATTTTGGAGTTTGGGGTCCACTCCCTTTGCTTTCGGCCACACCCACCACTGGAATGAGGCCCCCAAGAACTCCAAAGCTGAATTCAGCCTTCAGGCTGAGAGAGGTTCCCCACCCCTGGTATAGCTCCTTTCTCCTTGCAATTAGTAGCAAGGGCAAAATAATGCAAAACATGTAAATTTGCATACTTTGCATATTTTTTCTTTGTGCAGATTTAGATTTTCTTGGTGTAGAATTCAGTACTGCTTTCTTTTAGCTTTTACAGCCCTGACTAGATTGTAGCAGAGGAGGTGTTCTTAGAGAACAGATACCTATACAATCTATACCTATACAATGCTACAGTGCTGTGTGGCAATGTGTGACATGGAGGTTCTGAGTTATGACACGCTGGATGTTTTGAGCTATGAGAAGAACTTGTACACTGGAGGTTCCGAACTATGAGAATAACTGCAACAGAATATATAAACACAGCTGGGATTGGAGATGGGAGAGTGGCTGGGAAAAAGGGAGCAGGAGCCCAGAGAGGAGGCTGGGTGGCTTGCCAGTGCGCATGGAGGCCTCAGGTAAGTCAGCGGGCAGGCGAGTGGGGGAACACAGCAGCTGGGAGTGAGCGAGGAGGGGCAGAATTGAAACATATCATTGCTCAGGTAAGTCCAATGGGTTGGGGGGCAGGTGAGCAGAGAGGGCAGCAACTGAGAGTGAGGGGGGGCAGCAGCTGGGGGGGAGTCCAATGAAGTCTTGGTCGGCTTCGCGCCCAGCTTTTCTGAGCACCTGTTGAAAAGCCAGAAAAGTATTATACTGAGCAATAAAGTACAAGCCTGCAGATGGTCTGCAACAGTCAAGCTAGTTATACATTATTGCTTCTTGGGGCTGCTGGATTCTACCACGTTCCAATGCTGTATTGTGCAATACATTAGACTGCCGTGCTTCTTTAGTGTGGGAAATTCAAACAAAATGTGATCTGAATAAAGATATACCCATTTCTCACTCCAAGCCTTGACTTGGAGTGTATCTTTAATGCTGGAAGGCCCTAGAGGCTGCTTGCCAGGTTTTGGCCATCTAAATTCTGCTTCCTTATTTGCCAAGCCTGTCCCAATAAATCTGTGTATATTTTTAGGTTTCAGCTGGCATGCTCTGAATTTACATCTTTCACACCTGCGCTAGCTTAGGAGTAACAAAACACAGCAGCCAAACTCCGCTCAGTATAATGTGAAGCCAAACAAAATATGCCCTAGCAGCTCCAGAGACTACTGCAACTGCGACACAAGCAAAAGAGAAGGAATTTGGGAAAGACATTACTGATTGTCTCATTTCCTTTTGTGGATGTGCCTCTGAAACGTCTCATATAGCGTGCGGTTATGCATGTAAATGTGTGCACCTGTGTTTATATTGTTTCATATGCTCCGTACCAACACACCTAAATAATTTAAAACAGCAATTAACTTTATGGAAGTGCACCCATAGCATCATCACCTCAAACCGCAACTCTAAGGGCTAAGAAGAAAAGACAAGTCTCCATATTCTGCACATGTGCCCATATTCAAGTAAACCCAAAAATTACTGGGCTCAGCACTGGGCTCATTGTTGCCTGCTGATGAGGTGGGGTATTAGACTAGCTACACTGTAGGTTTGCTACATTAAGTAAGGATTTCGAGAAGTCTTTTGGCCACATGATGCACTTACTGTTACGATTTATATCCCTTGTAAATAACGACAATCTTCTGTGATTAATCCGTTCTTTTATTATCATAAAACGTTATAAGGTCAATAATGTGTCCTTCCCTACTGTATTTTAGTAGCTGACTGCAAACCTGTGGACGTGACATTATTTTCCTGCGCCCAAATGCTGCATATACAGCAGCTGTTGGCTTCCCTCATGTTTGCAGTCGTTTTCGCCTCTCCTCTGCTTGCCAAAGTGAAAGTGAAAGCTAGGGAAAGGAAGGAGGGCATAGGCAGAAGAAGTGGGCGGGTTTACTGTGGTGCTACGATAAAACCTAACAGGAAGAGATGCAGTAAGGAGAATGAGACCTCACGGACCGCTTTGAAGACGTTTGAAAATCTGTACTGAAACGTAAGTAGATCATAATGTGGCCTAAGACGTAATATATAATGCTTTAAACAGCACTTTAAAACGTTTCAAGCAACAGTGTAGATCCCTTCCAGGAAGTACGGTCACAATGCTTCATATCACTCTGAGGGGTTCTAGTGTCCCAGCATGTGAGCAGTACAATACAACCTCATTGAAAGACAAAAGGTGAAGGTAGCCATGTTGGACAAAAGAAAATTTTCCAACTCCCTATGACTGTTATGTCTTTATTAAGCCAACTCCAAGGTCACAAATTACTGTGCCAGCTTTCAAGTTCCGCAAAACTGTTCATTAGGCAAGATGGCTAACAAAGCGGAGTGGATAGATGGAAGGAAAAGGTGTTTCCTCCCCTTCCCCTCTAGTTTTGAACAGTATTTTGTGTCCTTGGCATTGGCTTAATAAAGGTATTATGGTGATATGAAATCTGGAAATATTCTTTTTGAAATTTTCTGAAGACAAGTTATTGAGGAACCATTTAGTGCTGCATGGTGCAGTAACATTTCTGTTTGTATTAACTTTTGGAATATGCTGTCCTTACCCCCTCTATACCTAATGGTTATTATGCTAGAATGTGTACAGTTGCAGGAGATACAGGTTCAAATTTCCGCTATGCACCTCTTAGGGTGCCTTTGGCAAGTTCTTTCAGGGCAGATGCAAGAACAAAATAAACATTTTAAAACTGATTTTCATAGAAAATATCAGTACATTATTTTCTAAAAGTTCAACACAAATTACCAGAATTAATTAAAAAAACATATTTAAACATGCCTATTGTCAGGTCACTACCTCAATTTCTGATATGCCCATGCTGTTATGGTGGGCACATTTAGAATTTTTCAGTTTTAGGGGAAATCATATTTTTGAGGTTGAGCCTTTGCTACAACAGTCTAAGGAATCTTAGTAAAATCAGTGCAAGAGCCAGCCACCATGTCTCTATTTATGGCCCATTTTCATAAAAAATCTCTCCTAAAAATTATTTGAAATATTCTGGCAGTGCAACTACAACTCCACAAGGAAGGCAACCTTTCAGTCTAATGTTTGTTATTTATCTGATTTAAAACAAAGTGCATGAGATACCAACAATTTTGCACTGAGCTTCTTGCAAGATGCAGCAAGAATGGTACAGAACTTACTGCGCTGAGTTGTGATAACAAAATTATGGTACAGACTGTAGGAACTTTTTATTATTTACTTTTCTGTTATTATTATAGTGCTGGGGTAGGGAGCATGGTGGGGGGGAGGTTAGTGAATGCTGGGATGGGGAGCAAGGGGGCAAGTAGGCATATACACATAGAACATTGTATCAGGGTTTAGATGTTTCAGTTTAGATAAGACCTGATAGAGAATGATTTGGAAATACGATTTGAAGTTGCTCAAAGATGTTACTCATAAGGACTTGTAACAACTGTGTTGCTTAAGGACATTACTCATGAGGACTTGTGACTTGGTATTGCTCAAAGATATTAATCGTATAAATTTGTGACTTATATCAAACTGATATATTCCTTTTAAGGGAACTAGGTAAAGGGTCCAGGGTTAAGAACAGGTGAAGTTGTAGTTAGAAGATCCCTGTGTCAATAAGAACAGGGAAGTAAATCAGACAGATAACCACAAGAAAAAGGGAATTTTACCTTTCGTTGTCGTAAACAACTACGTCAGGGGGAGGGGAGTATATTCTGAGAAGAGGATAGTCTAAATTATGTCATGGACCAATCGGTTTGGTTGTTTCAGGATAAATTAAGAAGGAGGTCTTAATTTAATAAATAATTTTTTTTATTTAAGTCTAGGTAACAGGAACCATGGGGTCTTTCCTTTCCCTCAGGCATGACATCCAGGATGTTGCTCTGAGCCTAGCATGTAGGCCTCAGTGACTCCTTGGTAGCCTGTGAGAAATGGAAGTCCCTCTGTGGAGAAGAGCTCCTTCACAGAGTTGTATGAGTGTTGTCACTGGGGGTGTGTTTGTCTATGTTTGCCTCTGTTCTCAAGAAATCTGCCACACTTGTGAGTATATTCTTTTAATTTGCTTTGCTGAATGGAGAGGTTTGTGTGTTTGTTTAATTTTAACTTCCTTAAATTGTTTTAATAAATGTTTTAAAACAATAACAGTTTCATTGAGTTTGTGAGTATGGGTAAAATCAATCATTCTGAGTGTCTATCTTCGTATCTTCCTTTTTCGCCTACTATAGTGGGGAATTTAGGGAGCATTGATGCAAGGTACCTGTATTCAGTGTCCCTTAAATAAAAATTACCTGAAAAGTCCCCCTACAAGACATAACAATATAGAAATACTCCTTTTAGTAAGGGAAAATGCTGATGGCTCAGGAATGGAAATGCTGATGGGGCAAATAAAAGGGAGTCATACAGTGGGGTATGCAGTGGTACATTGGGTGAAATTAGGTAATTTTTTACTTTGGACTTAATGGTCTTACTGGGATGAGGGAGCTCATTAAATGATATGTATTACTTCACTTTCTTCAAATTAGGGTAAATCTGGCCTGCTGCATTGCGCTCCCTGCTCCAAAGTTCTGCCCTGTCAACACCATTTCTGGTAAAGGTGTGAGCTGCGATGTCCCCTGTCCAAATCTCTGCTCAGCCAGAAACTCCCTGGTGGGAGACCTTAGGCAAGCTGCTTTTCTCTCAGCCCCCTCATCTCATCTGTAATGTGGGGATGATAATACTGGTCTACCTTACACAGTTGTTATAAGGATTACCAAGATAATGTAAGTGGAACACTTGAACTGTAAAGTAGTATTATTTTTTATTAAAAATATGATCTGTCCCTTATTTTTTTTTCTAGTGCAGATTCCAACAGCTAATCTTCCTATTTTTAATTTCCCTATACACCTGACTAAGGAGCTAAGCAGTATAAAGCAGAGTAGGATGGAGTGAAGGCTAGATGGCATGTCCACTACTGATTCTGAAGGCAGAAGTACAGGTCACTAGGCCGCTTGGATTTCCAGAAAAGGCAGTATAGAGAAACCTCTTGGGACAAGAGGACAATTTGAATGACAAGAGAGAGCATCAAGCCCTATGTGGCATGATCCAGCATAAGACCATGCAGAGAGCAGGGTAGGGGCACACTGTCACACAACCCAAGGAGCATTTCAGGCAAGCAAAGGCAGCTTCACTCTTCTCCTTGTTTCACTCACCTTAGGGTGGAGGTGGGGTTTGCAAATGCAGGGCATCGTAAAAGGTGTTTTACAGGAGCTCAACAAATGACAGAGGCACAAGTCCTTCTTCCTCCTCCTCCTCCTCCCTCCATCCCTCCCCAGTTGAAACAAGCCTGGGCAAGGCTAAGTTATCTTTTCCCTCAGCTGGTGTGTGTGTTTGCCAGAGGAATAATTAGAACAAGCTCGTTTGTGTTCCCTCTACCATGGGGACACAGAGGGCAGGTGGCTTATACAGCACAGTTAACTCTTTAATTGGACATAGTCGTCTCTCACTCCTATCCTTTTTCACTGCCACCAGGGATAATTTTGCCTCATCCACCATCAATGCTTCTTTCATCAGCACCATTTGTTGTGCTGCACCATGGCAGCTCATTCATTTTTGTCCCTAATATTTCTTTCCATCCTAAAGATTAAAGTTCCACATATACTCCTTTGTCATAAGGCCAAGGCACTCAGTCACCCTCTGCCCCACTCCATCCATCCCCCCAAGGGGAATCTCATACACATCTCTTACCACCTCATTTGTATGCGGCCACCTGTTTTCCAGATGTCCCTCAATCCCCAGAAAGCTTCCCTGCATCACTAGGATAAATTATTTCCTCTCTTCTTCAGCTGCACCACTACCTAATGGCTCCTCAGGCAGAATATCCCCCCTCTCTGAAAGAACAGCTGTTTCCAACCTCCCATACTAAAAGAACATGGAAAGTAGCATTTGTTAGCCATGCTGGTAACCTTTGTTCTCAGGCTCACATGGGCCTCTTCTTACATTTCCCTTTCTATTCACATTGGGTCCTAGATTCTTGTTTTATACACTTTTTTCTTTGATGGTCCCTTTCTTAGCAAAGCCTGCTGTGCAGAAAAGAATAATAATAATAATAATAATAATAATAATAATAATATTTCTTACCAGCCTCTCCATTTGGATCGAGGCGGGGAACAGCAGTAAATATAAAATATGATAAAATACATAAAACTGATTAAAAACATGGTGCACATTATTAAAATAGCAATAAAACATCCTAAAAACATTCTCAAATTCCACTGGATATGCCTGCTGGAAGAGACTAGTCTTTATAGCTTTCTTAAATTCTAAAAGACTGTTAAGTTGACGAGTCTCTTCAGGCAGGTCATTCCACAGTCTGGGAGCGGCAGAAGAAAAGGTCCTCTGGGTAACGGTTGTCAGCCTAGTCTTAGCCGACTGTAGTAAGTTCTTCCCAGAGGACCTGAGCGTGCGGGGCAGATCCTGCAGGTAACCTGGACCCAAACCATGTAGGGCTTTAAAGGTAATGAGCAACACTTTGTACTTCACCCAGAAACTAATTGGCAGCCAGTGGAGCGATTTTAAAGCTGGCATAATATGGTCACCCCTAGGTGTACCAGTGATCAACCTGGCTGCCATATTTTGAACTAGTTGAAGTTTCCAGACTAGGCACAGAGGTAGCTCTATGTACATCACATTGCAGAAGTCAAGCCTTGAAGTTACCAGCACGTGCACTGCCATTTTTAGTAAATTGGCCTTGATCTTTCCAAATTTGGGGGTCCTGGCCAGTGGTGGCCCAGTGGCTAGAGCAGGGGTGAGAAATCTTTTGGCATGCGGAATCTATTTTGGTTCCCCCGCCACTAGAGAGCTGGTACAAAAGACACATACCTAGAATTAATCTGAGCCCAAGAATTAGTTTTTATTATCAGAACTGAATGGAACTCACAATCCTTCTTGGAAGCTTTCTTCATTCCAGCAGTACAATTTAGTGTGGGGAGAAAGGAGTCATTTAATTGCTGCTATTGTTAAACAACTGGGAATTAGAAACCCTTGCACATCTATTGCAATTGACCAGAGATCTACCTATAGATCTACCTCTTGCACACTCCTGGGCTAGAGAGTTTGCTTGCACTTGGACAGACCTAATTTGAAGTCCCCCCTCTACCATAAATTTGTTTTATGGCCTTGAGTAAGTCAATTTAAAAAACAACAACTCAGTTCTTGAACTATGCGGTGAGAATCATAGTGACCTGTCTCACAGGGTTGTTGTAAAGACAAACAAGAAGCACTCCAAATATTTTTAAAGGTGCTAAATCAAGGTTCTACAGCACGCATGGACAACTTCAAAGGGTCCAGGGTAGGCTGACCATATGAAAAGGAGGACAGGGCTCATGTAACTTTAACAGTTGTAGAGAAGAGGGAATTTCAGCCGGCGTCATTTGTATGCAATTCGTACCTGATGAAATTCCCTCTTCATTACAACAGTTAAAGCTGCAGAGGCCCTGCCCTCTTTTGTATCTGGTCACTCTAGTATAGTGCATGCAACTTTAATTGCTTTGATGAAGTGGTGATTTCACCAGGTACTAACTGCATACAAATGATGCCGGCTGAAATTCCCTTTTCTCTGCAACTGTTAAAGTTACATGAGTCCTGTCCTCCTTTTCATATGATCAGCCTAGTCCAGGGGCAATTTTCCTCCCCCAGAATGCACTGCATCCCATTGCCCCCTCCAAAACAATCACTGCTGCCAAATTGCAGCAGAATTTCTGTAGCAATTTAGTAGTAGCAACCGCCTCTCCACACTTTTTCATGTTAAAACAAGGTGTATGGGGTGCACATGCCTTATTTGAATAAATAATCATGCTCCAGGAAGGGAATTTGGTGGGAGCAGTGACTTTATCATGTTGTTGTTCCCCGCCTCGATCCAGACGGAGAGGCGGGTAAGAAATAAATTATTATTATTATTATTATTATTATTATTATTATTATTGGGGCAGTAGTGGAGGAGGGGTACAAAAAGGTATGTGTTCCACTTCTTCTCTACAGTCACATTAAGCACTCTCTAGTACACTCCCATTTGTGAACTATACCTGAGAGTGTGCTTTGAGTTCTGAAGAACTGGTTGTATTAAAACAGTATCACTTTTCTGTCTTATGGTTCCTTTGCTCTTTGGACGCTCACATTGAGGTTGCTTTGTTCCTTAGCCAAGTCTACAAAGTCCAAGGCTCTAAGAATTTCACTGGCTAGTTTTTGATGAACAAGCCTTTCCATATTTCAGATTGAATGTTTGGAAGGAATACATGCTCTCTTCTTCAGCATGACACACTAATCTGGGAAGAGCCATGTTTACATGGGCTAGCAAAGCCACTGATATATAAACATAGTGTTCACCTTTAATTCAGCAACAATGAAAGAGAGTAATTGAAGATATTCAAAGTCAATGCATTGCATGCCTATTACAAAAGAATGCCTTGCTAGACTGCAGTATAGACAAGACCTTATTTTCCTGTGGAGAGCAACAAATACAATGGTGATTGTCCCATAGGCTTCTGCTCTGCCATCTTGCCAGCTGGGACTGAATGAAGAACAAGATCAATCAGCATCTCAAAGCAGCTGAGAACATTACGAACGTAATTGATCCAGTAGCAAAATGTTGCCAATTCCATGTGGAGCATAGTAAAAACAGCAGCTCAAATAGTTTTCTAGTAAATAAACCAAAGCCTCTGAGGAATCTTCATGGGTCAGATAGCTGCATGGATATTTCACAAAGACATTAGGGTTAATGCCAATCAGAGGAACTACAGTGAGCATAGGAGGGTATGTTCTCCTCATGATTAATTCTCTTCTGAGGGCAGTGGTCATCATCCAAGCATTAGTTCAAGAAAAGGCTAGCTTATTGGTACCAGGGGAAAAAATCCTACCACCTGAAGCACCAGTACTATTTCTTGAAGCACTCAAGTTTCCCCTGGAGACTTTCCATCATCCAAGCATTGGCTAGGCTTACCCGTGTTCAGTTTATGAGAGATGACAAGATCACAGCCCAAGGTGATAAAGCTGCAAGCACGAGATAGTGTCTGGCAAGTTGAAATGGAGGTCACCGCTGAAAATTCTGGATTTTCACTGGACAGTTCCACAAATTGACTGGCCCCTGCTTGCCCCTTCTCAATAAACCGCTGGACCAAATAAATAAATAAAAAATAAATATGCTCTCAAGTAGGATACTGTTTCCAAAGAGACTCACCTAACCCTCTCATAAAATCGTTTTTAAAGCAAGAGTACAGAAGCTTCATCCTAAACTCAGGAATTGTGGCATAGATAGAAGAAGCGTTATTCAGGCATTATACTTGAGAAGGGTAGATGTACATGAGTAAGAGAGATGGAGTAGTGCTTAATAACACCACCTATGATGTCCTCACATGTAGTGGTCCCATCCTCTCAGTTCCAAATCCCCTGCATTTTTCCTAAATAGGATCAAAGTAATAGTTTGTACATTAGCCAAAGGCCATAGTTTTTTTAAAAAAAAGGAAATACAAACAAAATATATATTTATTCAAAAATAATGCATAAACATGGGTTAAAATAGATTTCTTTTTTAAGGAATGGGGCCATAGCTCTGAGGATATATCTGAGAATATATGCTTTGTGTGCAAAATGTCCCGTTTAATTCCTGGCATCTCCAGGTAAAGCTGGGAAAGACCCTTGCCTGAAACCCTGAAGAGCTCCTGCCAGTTGGTGTAGAATGTGTAGACAATACTAAACTGGGCGAACCAACGGTCTGACTCAATACAAGGCAGCTTCATATGTTCAAAAATGCAAGCTCAGTTAACACAGGCTGATACATAGGCCAGTGTATACATGAAATCCTCAGTTTGTAATTTACACCAGTGGTGTTGAAGGTGGGAGGACTTTGCTTCAGTCCTTGGTCATGGTCAGATCATTGCCTGTTGAGGCTGAGACTTAGCAATTTTTCCCGTCTGCAAGGGTGGGAGACCTATTAAGATAAGAACATAAGAAAAACCATGCTGGATCAGAAAAAGGGTGCATCTAGTCCAACACTGTGTTCACCAGTAGCCAACCAGCTGTTGACCAGGAACCTACAAGCAGGACATGGGTGCAGCTGTTGTAACCTTTCCTCATAGGGGAGATGTTCCAGCCCCTTGATCATTGTAGTTGGTCTGCCCCCAGAGGCTAATGGATCCGTATAGTTTCCAAATGGCTCTAGGGAGGTTTCCAGCTGACATAGCTGGCTCTCATGTACCTGATGGAATGCTTCTCCTGGCATGAACTGACCCATACATTATATTCTGTATCCAACACCCTCTTCCAGTAGCCTCCTCTGAGGGAGACTTGGAAGGCAGCAACAAGGGAGAGGACCTTCACAGTGCTGGCCCCTTATTTATGGAATGATCTCCCTGATGAGGCCCACCTGGCGCCAACATTGTAATCTTTTCTGTGCCAGGTTAAAATTTCCCTCTTCTCTCAGGCAATTGGCAGCCTATAATGAGTCTTTTTGATCAGGTCCTGGATTGTCTCTGGCCAACTGTTTTAAATTGTTTTAGATATATGTTGCGGTGGTGGTGGTGGTGTGTGCTGTCTATTTTATGCCCTTACATGAATGGTTTTATTCTTTATATAATGTATTTTAATTTTTGTGAACTGCCCAGAGAGCTTTAGCTATGGGGTGGTATAGAAATATAATAAATGAAATGAATGAACCTCAAGCTCATGGGCCAAATCCAGCCCACCTAGGACAAATCCAGCCCTCTGCAGTTCCCCAGTTAGCCACTCCCCCTTCCCCATGTCCCATCCCCTTCTCCCCAACTGCTGGCCATTTGGTGGTGTCCCAGCTTTTGCACACTCCCCCCACAATACTAAAAGGCTAAAATGCCTCTCTTGTAGTTTAGTTACTGACAATAAGAACTTTAAGCTAAAATATGCTGGTGTTTTGGCACCGTCCCATATTGCCTTCGGTCCTGCCCATCATTGGAATGTGGCCCTCAAGAGCTTCTCCAAAATTGAATTTGGCTCGTGATTTACATAAAGCACATTAATACAATAAATCTTTAGACTTAAAAACATCATCTGTAGCCCTAATTTTACCAGCAACTACAACTAAAGCTGCTAATTTAATTATCACTTTCAGTATTCCAGATGGTTTAAAAGTTAAAGTGCATAATAAATTGAATAATCCCTAAACTGGCATTTCCAATCGTTTTCCAAACATTCAGGACACACATTCAACAGCCTTAATCCCAGAATCATGATCCACCAACTCCAGTCAAATTTATGCAAGTTACTAACTCTTCAAACAAACATTACAGACAAAAACAGATCCAGTAATAGGATCTTAAGGCAAATATAGTTCAGCCAACACCCTTTTACGTTTACAAAGATATGACAGTCATGTTTGAAGTCAAATCCTGGAGTAGATCTAACTCTACATTGGAGAAGTCCCTAGAACAATTTGTATCATTATTAGCGACTCTGGAGCAGGTACTTTTTATTGTTATGTTTGGCCTGATGTTTCTCATAATGGAAAAACTGGTGGATTGTTTTTGTGTTTGTTACCCATTATAACACTAGATTTATTATTATTTGAAATCGCCTTCCTACCCAACAGGACTGCCAATTCATACAGAGTATTGGTTCTGAAGATACTGATGGTCATAACTCCTCCTTCTTTCAGTAGGAAAGGAGTTGAGTAAAATATATAAATTTCATAGACATGGTAATATTTTATAAATTAATGTACATATTAACGGTGTATTTGGATAGCCCTCTCCTGATTCTGAAAATCTAGTCAATTTAAAGAATAAAGGCAGCGAAAGCCAATTGCTTCTTTTAATAAGTTTGAGAGTGTTTAGCTACCTATAATTCTGAAAGAGGAGGAAAAAATAACTCAGAATGCTCTGTGGAGAACATAATTTATAGAGCCATTCATTTGCCTGTGCCCAATGGCTATATATTATGAGATCATGCTTTGGAGGAGTAGCATGAATGGATACATCTGAGTCTGATTTCCTTGAACTGGAAGTCACATTTCCATTTTCCTTTGAAGCTGAAATAACAAGGGAAGGGAAATCTGGGTGTGAGGTTACAGGGCAATTTCTAAATGGTAAAGGTTACTTAGAGTTGGGAATGGAAGAAGATTCTCGGGATAGTGGTATACCTTTACTGTATTCCAGAAAGTTCCAAATCCTTCCTATTATTACTTTGCAATCCAACCAAGTTTCTTTTATCTTAAATAACTTTTGGAAAGTTTCTTTAGTAATTGACCCATCAGTAAACATTGATACTGCACAAATTAGAAAAGACATAATAAGTAGAGTAATCTGGGAAAGCTGTGGGTATATGTTTTTCCAGTATCTGAACCTTCAGCCAGTGCCTGTATTCTATAACTATCAAATCCAACTATATCAAAGGACAACTGAAATGATCAAGGGCCTGGAGCAACTCTCCTATGAGGAAAGTTTATAATATTTGCAGCTGTTTAACTAATTTAAAAGGTGAATAAGGTGTGTGTGTCATGTATGTCCAGAAATGTTTACCCACTTCCGCATGAGTTAGAAACTTGACACGGTGACATAGTGATAGGTCTGGCTGTACAATGTACCAGAAAAATCTAAAAACACGAATTTGGGGGGTTTAAGTATTTTTAAAGAATTTAATAAAAACCAAGGCTTAAGCCTACAACTCCCAGCATACCTTGGGCAAAACTCCCAGCATGCCTTGGGTAGGAGGCCAGACTTACTGGCTTTTGGCGACCATTGTGAGTGCACAGGTAGGGTGGCAGCTGCGTGTCTTTTACAACCTGACTCCTAACGTTGGTCTCGAACAGCCAACCCAATTCCACATAAAAGGAAACAACCCACATAAATGGGCTGCGTCCATTTGTGGTGCCTCCTCCCGCCCTCTGCATGGTTTTAAAATCATGACTCAATACAACAGCATGACTTTGAGGGGCCAAACATGCTCAAAGGCTCTTCACCCTGATATTGCTGTTTTCTCAGAATCTGGGGGAAGCAAGCACACAACTTTTGCCCTTAAGAGGGAGGGAGGAAGGGGAGGGACTCTGCACATGTCCAGAAACAGACCCAACAGAGGGCGAAGTGCCTGGCCCAGCCCTGGTCCTTCAGTACAGGCTCCAGATGGAGCATTTGGTGGGTGAGAAGTGCAGGACAAGGCAATCCCAGCAGGATTGGCTGGAGCTGGGCATGTCCACTGACTGCTGCTTACATTCCCTCCTTGGTGATGCTACTCCTTCACGCTCTATCGAGGAGCAGCATTGGCAACAAGAGGATGTTTCAGAGGATGTGGGCACCTGCGGGTTGCCAAATGCATGCTGGGAGGTGTAGTATTGGTATGTAGAGTGGCTGGTTTTAAATAAAGTAGGGGTTAGCAAACCAGTTCACTATCTCTCAATTCTAACTCAGCCTCCACTTTCCTGACTTCTCACTAACTGTCTTTGTTCTCCTTCTGACTTTCCCCAACTGTCACTCACCCCCCCACCCATTCCACTCTAGCCTCAGCTATCAGTCATGCCTCCATTCACTCTTCTGTTTCAATAGTAAAGTCAGACTTTTACATAGAAATCATAAACTTTATCCAGTAATTCTTGCATCTGTCTTGGAATGTTGTGATTTAGTTATAATGGGGGGGGGGGGGGGGAGGAACCGCAGCAGAAAAATCTCATCAAGTTAAAAGGCCCTGGGAAATATATATTTTTTAAAAAATCACTTGGCACTTAAAAGCCATTAATGCAGTCACCAGGCCAGCCCGCCTAGGAAAAAGAAATCCTTAAGCAGGGTGCCATAACTAAGAAGGCCCACTCTCCCACGACACTTCAGATATATTCAAAGATTAGTGTTATTCAGAGAGCTAGGCTTGTGCCTACAACTCCCAGCATGCCTTGGGCAGACTTATTGGGCTTTGGCGGTCATCATCTGGAAGTAGCTGGCCATCCTGGGCCTGAAGGGAGAGTGCCTGGGCTGGCTGCCTTGGTTACTAGGCACCATCAGGAGCAGAAGGGGAGGAGGTCATAGCTCTGGGCCTGTCACCGATGGCAATGGCTGAGCTTCCCGTGAGTCAGCCTGCCAGCTCCCTCAGTGAAGTGTGGACTGGCTCAGCCAGACTTCACTTCCCATGAGCTTCAGTAACAGGACTCCCATTGGGCAAGTTGGGCACCACAGTAAAAGGCATGCCCGGAGTTGTAGTTTTTGCTTTCTGTGGGGGGACAAGGAAAATCATGGTGACAGCTTCAAGGCGGCCCTGGCCATGCATTGAGGGTGAGAGATGGGGGGGAGGGGACAAACTAATTTAATTTGTTTTAAAGTTACCTCACAAGCCTAGGACTGCCCTACTTTCCAGGGTTGTCATGAGGGAGAGAGGAAAAAAAGAAATGAATTTAATTTGTTTAAAAGTAACTCAGATGCCTAGCACTGGCCTGTGTTCTGCCTGCTTTCCTTTTTTCATAATAATAACTTCAGACCACATGCATACAACAGTTTCCCGCGTCCACTGGCATCTGCTTCCCTGCTATATGTTATTTGGATATCTGAGCAATGCCAGGTATATTTTGAAAACATATTTTTAGATTTGCATCTTTTCTAGCTGGTTGAAAGGGTGTTGTGTGTCCTGATTGTTTTTGAAGTTTAGACGGCTGCTCTGGCCAAAGCATGATGGGAGCTGTAGGCATTTCAGGTAAAACAAAAAATGTGGTTTATCACGAAGCTCTAATTTAAAATACAGTTCTTATTAACACAATTTTCCATTGTTTCTAACAAGACAATTTACTAACTCAACCAAACTAAAAATAAACCAACCAACCAACCTAAAGATGGATAAGTTGCAGAGAAATTTATTATTTATCAAATAAATGTCATAAACATTATTCACGGACCTGAGCAATGCCAGGCATATCAGCTAATATATATAAGTGTGATATTATATATATATATATATATATATATATATATATAACATTGTGTGGAGAAAGTGGATAGGAGAAGTTTTTTCTCCCTCTCTCATAATCTGGGTAATTCCATGAAGCTGAATAGTGGGAGATTCAGGACAGAAAAATGTAAGTTCTTCTTCACAGAGCACATAGTTAAACTATAGAATTCACACCCACAAGATGAAGGGATGGGCACCAACCTGGACACATTTAAAGGGGGACTAGTAAAATTCATGGAGGATAAGACTAGCAATAGCTACTAGTCATGATCACCATATATTAACTCCAGTATCAGAGGCAGCATGCTTCTGTATGCCAGCTGCTGAAGAGCACTAGCAGGTGCTGTTGCACTCATGTCCTTCTTGTGGTTGGCCACTGTGCAAACAGAATGGCTCTTTTTATATCCTTATATCCTTAAATATTTTTTTCATTATCTAGAGTGGGTGGTTTTTCATCTGACCCTATTATAGGGTGTATTGGCCACTGCAACTGTATAAAGAATAAGGAACCAGTCTGAAATTCTTGGTTGTAAATGGGGAATACTATCATGAGATCCAGATCTTTCACTCCTGTCATTGCAAATAACTAGATTAATAACCAATAATAATAAGTTGGCCTATTATACCCTCAGTTCCTAAACATCAAAAGCAAAATCTATCAAGAAATAATTAAAATGTCAGAATCTTCAACCTATCACAGCAATAAATAAAACTAAAATAAATGAACTGATTGACAGCAAAAAACCACAGATGGTTAAATAAACCAATGATCAAAGCAACTCGAACTCAATGCACCCAAATAGTATTTTAAAAATACGTTCTCTTCCTATAGAACATGACAGCCCAGTCAGTAAATATTGAGATTAAATAAGAAACAGCCGATTTCTAAACATAGAAGCATTTATTGCCCCAAAGTTCAATGTCCAATGTCCAAAACATCACAAAGACTTTTTAAAATAATCTTCAGCTTAGCTCCTCCTTTTTCAAACCAGGTGAGATATTTCTTACCAGCAGCAAAACCAACAAGCAACTGGCAGTATGTTTCAATATAGAAACTTGCTTGTATCAGTTACAGTAATATGATTAACACTTTGTTTTGGTTTATTTCCTATGCAATTACTAGTAATAACTGTAAAGGAGTGCCTTTTCTTAAGAAAGCTGTTTTTAACTAGATGTTTGTACTCGGGTCTATGCAAGCACTTGGAATCTTACTTGATCTGTAAAACACAGAGAAACGAAACCTGCTTGCAGTGGACTTTTGGTGTTTAATATCTACCCAAGTCTTGTAGAAGCCAAGTATGACAGTTCTAAGCTTAGGCAAGATATTTAACATTGGGGCCAGAACCATGGAATGTCCAGGCAAACCCAGGAGTAAGAGCCTATCTACATTACTGCTTTAAAACGGTTCATAACAGTTTTAAACCGGTTAATAACGGCTATTAATCGCTTTAAAACTGTTATAAACCATTTTAAAGCAGTAGTGTAGATAGGCTCTTTGTTATCAAAAACTATTTATTATGCAACGGACAACTATCAGCACATCAACAAGTGTGTAAAAAAACAGCATTAAGTAAATGTATTTATTTATTACACTTTGCCATAAGCTAAGGGTGCTTCCAGATGGAGAGCTCCTAATGCTACCAATGAGAAAGCATGGTGGAGCTAATCCACATTTTCTTTCTTAACAGTTTTTTTTGCAGTAAGAGAAAAGATGGAAGAGATGGTGGGAAAATACAGGAAGGTTATGAATGGAACACATTGACTTCTGGGTCCCCTGTAATATTCTGTGAATGAGGCAGGGCGATGGCATGATAAAAACCTCATCTGGAAACATCCTAAAAGATTACAAGTGCTTCTATAGCAAGGCACAGAGTTCTTGAGTACAGTTATATTATCAACAAGTGTAGGCCTATATGCCAGTCATTGCAATTGGTCCCTCCATAGAAATAAAACATAACTAATCTCATCCACTTCAAGCAGCGGCTTGAGGATTCATATACACAGGACATCAGGGATTCTACAGCCTCTCTTTTTAAAAGTAACAAACAGAAGCAGGTATACAAGAATCACAGAAGCTATGTAGCTTTTGGACATTTATCAGATTCCTGTGGGCTGTTTATAGTAATAACTTCATTTTCTACAAGAGAAATATCATTAACACAGGCAACCTGTTTAGGAAGGGGTAGCAGATATGAAGGCTAAGAAGACATGTTTCTCCTCAGTAGGGTTTGTCTGCTATGTTTTAGCTTAGCAATGAAAAGAACAGCTGAAGGGCAAATAAATACCAAACAGATGTGTTCAATAAGCCTTCTGGCTGCAGAACGGGGGTGAGCAACTTGAAGTCCTTTAGGTGCTTTGGCCAACGTTGACAATGTTGGCTAGGGCTGATGGAAGTTGTAGGCCAAAATATCTGGAGGGTTGTAAGTTGTCCACTTCTGCTGTAGAACAAACCCATCGGGGTTGTTGTTCTTTTGCCAGAATACTTCAGTAGTGGAATAGAGAACTGGTTGTTAGTTCCAAAGCTAAACCCAGTTTTACCAATATAGGTTTGGATGGCCGAAACTAGAATGCTTTGGGCTTGCTAACTCTAGATAGAGAAAGAGAATAGTCAAACCACCTTAAGTCCCATGTTATTTCTGTACTTGTGTTTTAAAGTCATGCTGGAACTGAGGAGCATTTAGAATTGGCTCAGTTAGAACAGACCCTGACTCCATGACAGGGGTGAGTATTTTCTGTATGTGTCAATTCACTTAGCAGTAGCTTGGATAGTACCAAAAACGGTAAGTCATTACCAAAAATGACCCAGGAGGGGTACTCTTTTCTATCTTGTTGTGTTAAAGAATCTTTGGTAGATATTCAGATTCTAGGATCAAAAAAGCTTCCATGTAAGAGAAAAGTTTGTGTGTGCACCAATTCAGTCATGCTCCAAAAGGCATTCATGTTGTAAATTAAGGCACTGCCTTAATTTTCACACCCTGTAAACAGTAAACATTCTACAGTCTCTCTTAATGAAGCACAATTCATTTGCTGCTTCCCAGACATTTTGCTGAGATTCCCTTAAGTCCAAATCTATTCATCAGCATTTGTATTAGTATACACACCTATAAACAGCCATTCCTCATTCAATTTTTATGAAATTTTGGGAAGATCTCATCAGGTGGATTTCTTCATGCCAAATTTCATACTAATAGGGCAATTTGTCATGATGTTGTAAAACAAATAGAATTCTGAAGTTTTAGAATGGTAGAAAAGTCCAGACACCTTACTATATGGCTTCTCCTGTAGCTGTGTAATGTGCCTGGGCACCATATTGATGAGCATCAAGGTGGAACCTCACACAGACAGAAGTAGTACTGCATAGAATGTATAATAGGAAACAACATGCAACAGATGAACACAGCAATTAAAAGGGTTCCTAGAAGCAAATGATTATGTACATCCTCTACAGGAGATGATAGGAAATAAAAACTCTGTTTTCCTGATAACTATTCGTGATCCCTTGACCGAACACCTGCAGCTAGAAGCTAACATGACAGGACTAATACAGTTCTAGGATTTTCCATCCTCAGTCTCCAGGGGGCCTGAATCACTGCTTCTCCTGATCCAGCAATACTGGTTCAGTTCCACTAACCTCAATGGATTTCATGCTGACTTGCTTGCGTATACCAATAAGGAGAATCTTGCCTTGTGCCCATAATCCTCGTTTTGGTCTATGACAATGAGAATGTTGCCTTCTCAGTACGTATCTTGAGTACCCACCAAAAATGCAGCCATTGCATACCCACAGCAGAAATGTCTAGACTTTCTCCCCCACCCCACCCCAAACCCTAGGTATAGCCCAAGATCTTCAGGGATCTACAATTCTAGGTTGCTGTTCTGTGTAAATGCTGGGTCACAAATAGATAATGAAACATGGTTCATGTGGTATCCAGGCTTTTGCTGAGAGCCCCTGTACTGTTGCATCCATTCATCAGCATTTGCAGTAGTACACACAGCAAGGAAGAGGGAGGGAGGGAATGAATGAATGAATGAATGGCAAAAGGAATTAGGAACAGGGTGGTGGCCAGATTTGCTCCACTTCACCCTGCATTGTTTACTGCCCACTGATTATATATATATATATATATATATATAGTCACAGAAACCCTGAACTTGCACAGCTGCTGTGAATATACTTCTGTCTCAGTGCATACACATACACACACACACACACACACACCACAAATAGGGAGGGAGAGACAGAAGGTTACAATTTCTTCTGGGAAACAGAAGCCACTGGGCTCCATGTTGCTTGGTGTTGACTTTACTGAGACACCCAAAAATAAACACACTAATTAGAGCATGGTGTTTTCAGCTCCTGCAGATCACTGGTGAGTTTGCAGCCAGTTGGGGTTTACTTATGCACACTTAAGACAACAATATGTGCCGGCACAATGACACAGGCATTTGTATTGGCACATACTAAACTATATATGGGTACACCTAATGCAAACTACACGTCTTTGTGCCTAATTCACATATAATTCACATATACATTTGCTTGAACTGACAGCCTCTTAGATTTCCATATGGGTGATCATATAATTTCATTTGTCCTCCTACAGTGTTCTGTATATTGCATAACTTATCACAGAATCATAGAAGAGTTGGAAGGGGCCTATAAGGCCATCGAGTCCAACTCCCCCTGCTCAATGCAGGAACTTAATTATACAGTAATTCATATATCTATATATGAAAGGTCTGACCTTGGCATACATAAGCTTAGACAAGCCTCCACACCCCTGTTCACCAATAAACATATACAGAGAGATGTTATACCCATCTGTCAGTTCAAGCAGGTTTGTATATGTGAATTAGGCACAAAGATATGTAGTTTGCATTAGGTTTACCCATATACAGTTTAGTATGCGCCAATACAGATATCTGTGTCATTGTGTTGATTCATATTGTTGTCTTAAGTGTGCATAAGCAAACCCCACCTGTGACACCACAGCCCAAGTTAACATTAAAAAACCAACAAGCACTCCCCTCTCTCTCTAACACTCACACACTCACATAAGTTTACATATAACAACCAGGGCAGGGCAGGGGGGGCAGTGGGGCCAGTTGGCCCGGGGCCCATGATTTTGAGGGGGCACTCCGACGAGGAAGTCCCCCCTAGCTTATACTGCTGCTTCCATAGCATAAGCTGCACATCGAGAGGCGAGGTGCCCGCCTTGCAGAAACAACGCCAAAGCCGTCCGTCATGAATACCACGGTCAGACTACAAACTCCAGAGGGCCATGCCACATGCGGGGCAATGCGGGGAGATATATGCCTAAATTGCGATGGCTGTCCTTACTGCGTCTCTTCCTCAATCTTCTCCATGTCATATAATCTCTGGAACGGAGGGTGAGGTAATGATGATGATAGTTAGTAATGATAATAATTATGATGATACCATGAGGGTGATATTGATGTTTGATAATGATGAAGGACTGTTCTATTATTATTGCTTTTATTTCTACAGCAACTAAAAATAAATGTTAATTTCTGATTCAACATTGAGGTGTTGTAGAACAGGTTTAATATCAAGGTGTTATGTAGAACGGACATGTTGGTGGGCATTAAAAAAACATTAAAAATACTTAATGAGCAGTTTGAAATGGGGGGGGCACACACTTCCCATCTGGCCTGGGCATATTACTAGTTCTGCACAGCCCTGATAACAACATAAAAAGACAAGTATACAATCATTTTTCAAAGTACTCCTGCTCTAATACTTTGATTTTCATTTACAAATGTACAGTGTGATGAAGACAAGGCACCACCTCCCTCAGAGGAATTCTTTATCCGTAGATCAGGGGAGGGGAATATGTGACCCTCCAAATGTTGTTAGACTCAACTCCCATCAGCCCCTAGCCAGCATAGCCAATAGTGAGGGATGATAGGAATTGTAGTCCAACAACATCTGGAAGACCACACATTTCCCATCTCTGATGTAGATGGATAGTCTCACAGGGAACACCCTCACCCTAAAAAAACCCTACATGAACTACTGCCATACATATTAAAACTCTGGCCTATGACTGAAATGACTTGTTTTGGGCTGCCATGGATGTGGGACCAACGCATCACTCTCCAAAGATGCTCATAGAGTCCCATCCCAGAGGCACAAATTTTCTGCTTCTTGTGCAGGATGGGAGCCTTGCATGCAGCGCTGTCCAGTTGGATGTAACTTTACAGAGAAACAGATTCACCCCAGGGGACTTTGCCTGTTGAGGGAGCAACAGGGAGACAGAGGCTGACAAGAACAGACGCACAGGGAGCATGGAATCAGCTCACGCTTGTCCGTTTGGGTCAATTTCAGAAACCTGTCACTAAAGCTCAGGTAACTTCAAATGCATCTTTAAAGCTGAGGGGACACTTCAAAACAATGAACTTTGTTCTACAGTGCTGGGTATGCCATGTGTTTACCAAAGACTATTGTTGCAACCTCCAGCCTTCTTCTGGGGATAGAGGAGGCCAGCTCAAGCAACTGAGAGTGCTTGACAGAGAGCCCAGTGCAAAGCAAAACCAGAGCAGACCAGGCAACAGCCACAAACAACAGCAAGAGGAAGCTGATGGAGTGTTCCTGCTTAAAGGGGCAGTAAAACACCAGTCATAGAGCCAGTGAAGACTGCAGGAGACAAGTAGTGGGAATGGCAGCCAGCAGACAAAAAAGGGAAACATGAAAATTGCAGTAGGGGAAAAAGGGCAAGACGGCACTACAGCACTGGAGTGAAAGTGGTAGATGGAAAAGATGGGAGCCTGGAGCAGCACTGATTCAGTACTGAGCGCTGCACTGCAACTTCATGCCATCAAATTGAAGGCCATAACTATCTGCACATGTTTCTGTCTTAGGCAATTAATATAATTTGCATATTCTTTCATGAGCATAGTGGATGCCAAGTTACATTTGCACTATAGCAGCCTTCCCCACCCTGGTACACTCAAGGTGTGTTGGATTATAACTCCCAGCATCCCCAGCCACTATGGCCATTGGTAGTCCAACATATCTGGAAGGCACTGGTTTGGGGAAGGTCATACATATTAGAACTCTAGCCTGGATAGGGCTGACAACTCAATAGTTAAAAACTCACTTGGTTTGGTTTTCTGACATTTGTCTTCCCTGTTTTCAATATCAACATTCATCAATGGACAAATATTAAATTCAGGTAGAACAAATGAATTAACATATGTAAATGAGCAAAGTAAGTAACAATCCTATTATTAATATTATTATCTACACTTCTGCCTCCATCCTATTCTGAAGGCTCTCAGTGGGTTATATCATCTTTAAATCCTAAACTTTAAAAAGCCAAATTCTATTATTCTATAGAGTGTCCTTATTCTGAAAGTGTTACCTTGAAACAGGGAAAATATGAGTCAGCCCTTAAAAGTCTTGCTAGACTGATTTAAAAAGTAATGAGAGTTGAAATAACTCATGAATTTGGACTGCTGCTGCTTCTTCTTTTATTCCCTTCCAGTCTTTTAGCATTTTCCCTTCATACTGTCAAAGTGTCTCTGCAAGTATGAAGTCTAGGAAAAACTAACTTCTTTTAGGATCACAGATGGTGACCTTGAGATTCTGGTGTTAAAAGCACATAGGGTTCGGGACAAGGAGCATAACTTGCTGATGCCAAGGTGAAAAAATAGCAATATAACCAGATTTGAAGAAACAAAGGTGTGGAGCAGTCAGAGGACGGTGGAGCTGAAAGAATATGTGAGACTAGAGGGCCACTGCCAAAGGTTCCACTGGTTGTTTCAAATCAGTATGTAAGCTTCAGCTTATCACTGCCAGAACCTCTTCTGACTGCCCAGTTCCTCTGTAACAGGCAAGTTGGTGAATCACAGCTGGAGGTCCTTCAGATGAACCAGCTTTTTTGTGACAAGCAGGCAAATGAAACCTATTAGTAGGTTCATTACTGCCAACATTATAATCTTCACAATATCCCATAATGCATTACAATATAGAATCACTGATGACTGCAAGAAAGAAGGAAATTGCGACTAGACTGGTGGACCTCTGTAGAATGGTGGACATCCGTAAAATGAAAATATTAGGGTTCAACTCACAGGGTTGCTTTAAGGATGAGCTAGATAAATATGTCAACTATTCTGCACATTTGTAGTGATATATATATATATATATATATATATATATATATGGCTCTTCGACCCTCTAGCAGCACAAACTCAGTTTAAATCCTGCCCCATATATATAAGTGTGTGTGTGTGTATATATATATATATATATATATATATATATATGATTGTTCCTTTTGCACAAAAAGTATTGTCATTTATCTCTCCAAGAACTGACCTCAGTTTTTCTCTCCAATACTATGAAACCTGCCAAGACAGTAATTCCCAAAGGGTGTGTGAAAAATGCATACAGGCATGCGTGCACACACAATTTCCCTTCCCTCGGGGCTAATAAGACAGCAATCCATTCTAGACCTGCATTCCAATGGATCTTGACTGTGAATTCTTCCTCTGCCTTTACTGGCCCCATGCCTAGTCCCTCTATGCTGCACAGGGTAGAGAGGCGATGGAAGAATGGCAAGGCAGGTGCACTAGCTGCAGGCAATGCTTTCCTATTGCTTCAGGGCAGAAAGAGATAAAGCTCATTAGAACACTTTGTCTCTCACCCACATTACCCATCAGTAAAGGCCTTGACATCATGGTTAGCAGGCCTCACCGCCACTCCCCTCTATGCACACACACACCAGAGCCTTCATTACTTTGTGGTGCCTTTTAGTTTTCACTTAAGAAAACCACAAAAGGATTTTCAAAGTGCTGCTCGGTGCCAGGGGTCACTGCAGAGCCTCTCATCAATGTTCTTGTGCACTGGCAGATGGCACAATGGGCAATGGAGACCGGGCCGGGGGAGAGAACAGAGCCCAGATTGAGTCAGAAACACAAACCTGTTGATCCTTGCTTGGAGTCTCCAATGGAGTCCTTGAAGTCACTGTCATCAGCCACATTTGAGCTGGGAATGGAAATAAATACTTAAGCCCAGCAGGATCGGCACATGGCATTGTTCTCATGTCCCTTACCAATCTATAATTAGACAATAACTGGGCCATATAACAGCCTCTTGCAATTTCTCCTAAGAAAGAAGCAAATGGAGGATACTTCCATGCTCCTGCTCTTTCACACCACACTTGTCTCTCACTGCTCCTCCTCCTCCAAGAAGGAGTTAATTAACTTCAGTCAAAATTCAGATTCCTTCAGAAACAATGGGGCAATTAAGAATAAAAAACAACTAAGCGTCTAGGAATCCTACCAGGAATACAGAGAACCGGCCCATTTTGCTAATGAGCTAATAAAGAAATGGCCACATATGGCATTCTCCCCCAAAACATTCTCCATGATAATTTCTGTGGATGGCTATCAATCCCATTCCCTTGTACAGAAGAAGGCTTCCCATTCAGCAACTGTAGCTATTTCCAGATAAGGATCTCACAACTCTTAATAGATGTCCCATAATAAATTGGATAGCAAATTGACTTACTGTCTTCTACTGGTTAGTTGTCCATTATAATCCCTAAAGAGGCATTAGATAAAGTTAGTGTGTGGTTAGAAAGCATGATGGTTACAGAGCAGACGTTAAAGGCTCAGTTCCTAGTCTGGACTTGTATGATGATGGTGAAGGGCCTCTTGGTCTCTGTGGCTGCAATCCTATCTACACTTACTTTAGAGCCAGCCCTACTTAACTCAATGGGATGTACTTCTAAGCACGCAGGCCTAGGGTTGTGCTGTGTGTTTAGATGGTGAATTGGTACAGGAAAGGAGTGAGCATATTCCTTGGAAATATTTGTCACCCCTGCAGCTTGCTTGTCCACTTACGGCATGGAACTATCCCCACTATTCCTATAAAATATTAAATTAAAAGTGGCATCAACAACTTTTCACAGCTCTAAAGCTCTTAAGCCAGAAAGCTTTTCCCCACACCAGAAACAGATTTGATCTGAATGGGTACATTGCCAATTGTGAAGTGCAGTACAGGTACTTCTTTTACCACTCAAGTCCCAAATCTGTCTATTTGTGTCAAAAATCAACATCTGTTCTGCACTTAACATATGATGGTGCAAACATCCCCCCCCCCCCTTAATGGAGATCCCAGCGCAGAAAAGACATAATGTATGAGGTGGCCCTAAAAGGTGAATGAGAAGCCTTTTAAGTGGGGGAGATGAAGGATATCAACGTTTCTGTAAGCCATCTTCCACAACCTAGTGCCCTCCAACCATTGGCTGTGCTGACTGGGGGTGATAAGAGTTGTAGTCCAACACTTCTGGAGGGCACCAGATTTGGAAATTTTGCTCCAAGCAATGAGATAGGTATTGTATGGGGGGTGGTTTGTCTTGGAAAGAAGTGAAAGTTTGAAGCAAGAGCATGAAGAGGTGCTGTTCCATTAATTAACATTGCTCATTGGAAATGAAGAAAGAAAGAAAAGTTTCTTAAACTGTTCAAAAACCACAGATAGGAAATTAATGATGCTCTGAGGCAATGCAAACACTGTTTAAAACTTACTAGTGTAAATAGCTGCTCGGACAAGTGGCTCCTAGTGTGAGCAATGTCACATCAGAGAAGCTACTCACTGGTAGGCTGACCACATAAAATCCAGGTCAGGGCTCATGTAACTTTAACAGTTGTAGAGAAAAGGGAATTTCAGCCAGTGTCATTTGTATGCAATTAGTTCCTGGTGATATTCCCTCTTCATTACAACAGTTAAAGGTGCATGCACTATACTAGAGTGACCATATAGAAAAGAAGGCAGGGCCCCTGCAACTTTAACAGTTGTGATGAAGAGGGAATTTCACCAGGAACTAACTGCATACAAATGACACTGGCTGAAATTCCCTTTTCTCTACAACTGTTAAAGTTACATGAGCCCTGACCTGGATTTTATCTGGTCACCCTACTCACTGGGTACTTTGAGCAGCTCCTCTGATACTGTAATGTTCATGTGAGTAGACCACACACACACACACACACACAGAGTAGAGAGTAGATCCAGACATCTCTTCTTCCTGAAGAGTATCAAGGAACCCATTAAGGTAAATGTTTCTCCATCCATTCTGTCTGTTACTGTGATCCTGCCCCACTCCTCCATGGGGGGGGGGCAGATACAAAGAAGGACAGGACTTCTATATCTGTAATAGCTGTGCAGCAGGGGGAATTTCAGCAGATTCAGTCTGTCATGGGAGGGTGAGAACAGCTGCAACTGCTGGAATTCCCTCTTCTACAGAACTATGCAGAGCACTGCTGCCCTGCCTGCCCTTCTTCTCCCCCCCCCCCCATATATCATATTCATATAATCTAGAGCCTGTCACCAAGCCTGAATTATACACACTCTTCTGAGGGCCAGGCATTTTTTCTCCAGCTTTTCATCACCTTCCACCAAGCATCCCAGAATAGTGGGAAGCCATTCAGTAAATATTCTGAGCAGTCTCCATCCTATCCTACCTCTTTACTAATCTAACTCACAACAGTAGGAAGAAATGAAACTGGGGGATAATCAGATAATACTGTGACATCACAAGGCTTAACAACTATCAGGAGGGAATGCTGACAGCCATGAGCTGTTTTTGAGAAATCACCAAACTGATTTGTTGACAGGGTTCTGTCACAAGACCTGTGGGAGAGAATTAAAAAGAAATCCCATTTTATAAGTGACCGCTTTAGCCATGCCTCTGCAAAATCCTTTGAGTATCACGTTTGATAAGTTGCTTAAAGCACATGCAGGCTTCTCATTCTTCCTGGTTCTACAGGTATTTTGCCCAGAGGAAGAGGGCAAGCGAACAGACAGAGGAGACAGTGGCAAGGAGGTGAGCCCATTCAGGGAGCAAGGCCTAATGAAAGCATCTTGTCTCTCAAACTCAGAAGTGAACACTGCTAGCAGCCACTGCACCTGTCCAAGATCTTGTGCTTCTTTTGGCATGACCAGCTTCCTACAAAAACAAAGTGTGTAATGCAATGACTCAAGGGGCTCTGTGGCATAGTCTCAGTTTTAATAGATGCCGCTTTTTCTTTGTATAGGCTGAGCAAAGCTGTGAGCCAGCCCTACAGGTTACACCCAGAGGTGGATTTTGAAGACAGCTCTTCATGCATGCTAAATTTATATCCGAAAGCAAGTTCTCCTTAAGATTCAGTGCCTCTGCAATACACACAGGAGGTAAAGCAGCCTACAGATATGCACACATGATCTCAAAGAATCTTCATTAAAATCTGTCAATGTATATGGAATGGATTACAGTGTCACCAAGGGGTGTAATGACGTTGCCAGACTTAGCAGACCCACATACCAAATCAGCTGAGAACACTGCAACCAATCTGTGCTAGAATTCTTGCTAGCTCTCTCTTTTGTTGGGTAATGTGATGTAAAGGATAAAAAAAAAATTCTCCCAACCAACCACAAAGCCTGTATAGAGAAAAATAACACATATTTGTGAGCAGTGTATGGTTCTTTAATAAAGCTAAATCTATCCCAGAGCAGGAAGAGTGTGATGCACACACACGTACAGGCATGTGCATTACATCAGAATCAGGAGTGAAGGAAAGCAACCTCTACAAATACGTGAATAAACAAGAGCCTCGTTTGTCAGCCCTAGGTTTGTAAAGACACTGCCCACAAATTTACACAGATTACTCAGAGAAGAGCAACAGACATGATAAAGGATTTAGAACATATAAAGATGATTCTTGGTGGGAGGGATGGAAGAACAGAGGAAGGAACAAATTAACTGGGTCTATTTGGAAAACAGAAGACTATGGAGGGGACTTAAAAACAGTCTTCAGATATATAAAAGGCCATTTTAAACAAAACGATAGCCAATGGTTCTTTGTAGTCAGAGAGAGAGAGAGGCACCAATAGGCTAAAATAGTCAGAATAAATATTTAGTTTAAATATCAGGAAGAATTGTGCTAGCCATAAAAACAGTAGATTACAATTTGGTGCCTTTATCTTGAGCAGGTTAATTCATTGCATTTGAGGCTCACAAGCCATACAACCCTCCATACTAAGATTAGGGTGAAGTCAGCATGAATGGTGGAGTTCAAATGGAGGAAAATCCCATCTGAACTCCACCACCCATTGAAGATAGTAACTCATTTGAATTTCACAAAATCCCATGGAAGATATATTCCAATACACCCTGGTTCCGTACTAAGGCACAATTGGGACATACCACGGACAAATAAGAGGAAGGTTTTGGGAATTATAACCATCTTCTCCAGACATTTAGAGGGGTTGCTGATGAGTAATAAAGCTGAGCCTGCATTGCAGCTTCATACACCTTGCTTTGTCCCTTTAACACTAAACATGGAATGTAAGAAATGCTTGTTCCAAACAAAACAAATGCCTTTTTTTCTGTGAGATCACTGACCCGGTGTTATGAATTCAGTCATGCTGGTGCAATGACCTGCAGTAGTCCTGTAATAGCTCCGCTTTGCAACACAAACAGCAGGTTGTGAGCTGAATACCCCAATATATGTGATCACCTCCCAAACCTCCGTGCTAAATGCCATAAATCATACTTTAGCTGTAGAAGGTGCTACAATGAAGGACTTGCTTACAAAACAATGACCATTTTCAGAGGTACAAGCTGGCACAAGCAATATCAATAAGCAGGATCCTCCACTTGATCATACATACAACGACATGTTACCAGTATAAAAAGAATTATACATGATACTTTCTCCTTTCGTTGCATATACACTTCCAAACAATAGGTGAGTTATTAGTTTGCACCTGACATACAGTTGTTATATTATTGGTGGCAATCAGAGTCATTGATCATGGTTATATTGGTATCAGTTCAGTGGTAATTTGTTTTGTATAATGCTACCATTGGCTCAGGTAGTGTGTGAGCACCTTTGGCCATGGAAACATTTGATAACACTCCTTACCAGAATTAACAATATTGGTAATGTAGGAACAATTTTATAACTACTGCCAATAAATGTCTACCTATACAACTCCCATTGCTGTTGGTACTCTCCGAGACAAGAAACAACAAGAACAATGTCTTCCTTCCTTTTCAGCTGTCACACCAACCTACCCACAGTTCCTCTGTTTCCCTCTTTTCAAAATTTGGG
Source organism: Anniella stebbinsi (assembly GCA_029215795.1). Classification (NCBI taxonomy): domain Eukaryota; kingdom Metazoa; phylum Chordata; class Lepidosauria; order Squamata; family Anniellidae; genus Anniella; species Anniella stebbinsi. The sequence continues at coordinate 263,570,641 of JARDYH010000001.1, forward strand.
ACATCTGGGATGCTCTCAGTTCTCGAAGGAGAGTTTGGAGTCCATAATTGGCCCTGTTCAGCCAACACGTTAAACCATGATGGTTACACTTTTTGAGCTAAACATTATGGCTTAGTGTGTTGTCTGAACCATGCATTAGTGTGTCATGTGAACCATTCCTAACCATGGTGGCTACTTAAGCACAGTAGCACACGCTCCCTACTTAAGCACAGTAGCACACGCTCCCTAACGACTTGCTGCAAAAGGGTTAGTGGCTTAACCATGGCTTAGCATGTTGGCTGACCACCGAGTTTTCATCCATAGGACACAGATAGAACTAGAAACCAATTGCCTTAGTTGTGTTTCACCACAGCGCTGGATGGCAGCAAGGATTTCTTGCTAGGCTTCGGCTGTCCTGAAGCAATTTTCCACCCAGACAGCTGTTTATTGCTCCCTGGGTGCTCTGCTGATCCCTGCTAATCTCCTCCAGACCCCAGGGCACTGGCTTATGCCTTGCTCTACCTGTACTAGGCAGCCATTGAGGGTAGAGGCCCATTCTTGAGTGGAAGGGGGAACTGACTGGAGAGAGCAAAAGAGGGAACTGACTCTGGGGATTTTTCTACCCTAAAATGTTTAATTCTGTGATTTCATCTAAAAACACATTCTGGACTTGAATCCACCTGAAGTTGGATACAGATGATAAAGTGAAAGCTCATCTCTAATAGATATTTACCCTCTGTTTTTCCTCAGGCTGACCAGCCCAGCTACTATTCCATCTCAGCAATGTTTTTATGTAGTACAGCCATTGATTTCCAATGTTGCACGATTCATCTATTTGTAACACAGGATGCTGCAGTGCAACATTTTTATTAGCTTAAGGAGTGTCCATTATTGCATTCTTGTGGTGAAGAAATGAGGCAGACCAATACGTAAGATTACAGTGATGATAGCCAACCAAACATTTGAGGAGTAAGATGTCTTGCTTAGTTGGTATTATGCTATAGCCCATCCCTACTTTCCTGTAGGCCTATAAACCTTAGTCTTCACTTCCTCTTCCCCAACCCAATCCTAGCTCTTGTCTAGGAACTGGATTTTCAATCCGAGCCTTAAAACAGACAGCACAAGAACAAGAGAAACAAAGCTTGCTTGGCTGTGTGACATGGTAAAACAGACTTGGTGCTGTTACTCTGAATAGTGGGAGCCCATAAAATAATCCATAACTCAATGTTCTAACAAGGCACATATCTGTGGGTATATGCGTCTGAGTGAGTGCACACAAACATTGCAAATAAACACAAATGCACAGTATTTAAACAGAAAAAAGTAATCATGAGCACCAAGGTCTCTGCTTAATTCACTCCAGTAACTCTCCAGATCTCTGTTCTGCTAAGTTAACTTTGATTGGACAAGGCCTCCATCCTTTTAGAACAATGTTTTACTAGGCCAATTTGACAGCTTCCCTAAGGAAGTTTCTGCAAGAGAACAGGAAAAAAAGATTTATTTTCATTTCATGGCTACTGCCTTTGCCATTGGCATCTCATTCTTGAATCTGAAAAATGGCACCTGCCAGAGTAGAACAGAGGAGCATGCCAAGTAGGCTGCTTTTATTATGGTAGGATCTAGAGCCTCCAATTGTATCTAGATCACTGTATCTGTTGTGTGAATATTGAGTGAAAGCTTATCTCCAGTTTCTAAGGAGCCTGCAATGTAAAATGTCAAGACAAAACCTATCTAAATGTTACAATCACCATGAGGATTGGTATTCTCATTGTGAGCTTTACAAACACACACACACACACACACACACACACACACACACACATCATTCAGCACAACATACATCACATCGTCAGTTTATCTGCCCTGCCAGCAAATGCCATTGATGTAGGAATTCATCAAGTGAAGGCCCTGAGTCACACAATGAGTTATACTAAATTACATGAATGGAGATTGAAAATGGAAAACATTTAGACTAGAGTGGGCAATGTGTGGCCCTCCAGATGTTTTGGCCTATGCCATAGGCTATGTGGTAAAGCACCTGCTTTGCACACAGAAGGTCCCAGGTTCAACTGCTGGCATCTCCAGGTAGGGCAGAAAAAAATCCTGCCTGTAACCCTGGAGAGCTACTGTCAGGCAGTGACGACAATGCTGGGCTAGAGGGACCCTTGGTATGACTGGGTATTAGGCAGTTTCCTATGTTCCTATGATAGCAGGGGCTAATGGAAGTTGTGGGCCAAAGCATCTGGAGAGCCACAAGTTGCCCGCCCCTGATTTAGACCAATTCACAGCAAAAGATAAGTAGGGATATATGGCTTTACTTTTGGTACACTGGTAAGATCCAAGCTGGAGATGAAATGCTGACCTTCCATGCCTTAAACAACATGTTCTTTCTGCTGAACTATTCTGCCATTTGAATGGTATCACAATCTCTGTTGGGCTGCTTACATCCTTCCGGAGCAAGATGGATTGCAATGACCCACTTCTGACAGCTATTTTCCACATCAGATAGTGATGTGTGCTGAAGGGGGAACACAGTTTAACATTTTCTTCTCTGACCCCAAGTTGGAGGCTCATGAAATTGATTCAGCAGCTCTCGGTTTTTATCATGCCACTATAGGGTTTCCTAGAGCCCTCATCTTGAATGAAAGATGTACTGTACTGAAGGTCATTCCATTGGCAGAACTGTTTTCATCAGCAGAACCTGAAGGAGGGCATTGTTCCTCCCCACTCATAGCCCACTGCACACCCACATAATCTGCTCCAGAAACCTTCCAGAGCAGATGTTTGGATGATGCAGAAGACTGCAGGAGGGAAGGGAGAAGGAGAAAGTCCTGTTGCACTAGCAGATTTCCTCTAGTGTGACATTAGATTTAATCCCTGGTCTCTGATCCCTTGAGGGGTTCCCTGCTCCTAGGGATGGGTGGAATTGGGAGCAGGATCTTCAAGAAAGGACCACAGTTCTACTTTGATGCCGAAAGCCCAGGCTGAGTCCAGTTATTTGAGATGCAGAAGATCTTAGCAGGGCTGGGGAAGATCTTTTCCTGAGAGTTTTGCTAGCCAGTGCCAATCAGGATAGTATGACCCAATATAAGGCAGCTCCTTAGCCATCTATAAATGGATTGCATGATGTCATTGTCAGGGTATAATGTGGCCTAATCGTGAAAAATTAGGATCTAGGCAATCATATGTATACTTTGTTCACAACGGGAAAAAGTTAGTCAAACTGCTTCCAGGCAACCTCTTTGAGCGTCATCACACAGGGGGAAATTGCATTTCCTTATTGTTGCTTCTCCACCCGGGCATTTGTCCCTCATTACTTCCTCTTTTGAAAGAGGAAGTAAGCAATGTGCACGTGGCCCATTCAGTGGGTCATTTTGAGCGCGTTGATTCTCTTGCACACAGCAGGAGATACTGGTGAGTTCCGTCTCAAAAATAATTCAGATTTACCGGGGTCTTTTTTTGCCATGCGAAGAAGGCTAGAAGGGGTGGAAGGCATGGGGATGCAGAAGACGTTGTGAATAGGACCCATGAAAATCCGTGAATGCCCAATAACAAGTGTGCAATATAACACTTGTCTGATGATACCCATTGTCTTAAATGGTCATGTTACTCAGCCCCTGGTTCACTGTTTCCTGTCCTATTTCCTTCTTTCCTCCTTCATATTGTTTGCTTTTTGCCTTTGGTTCAATAATAGTCTGGCTACAATAAGCTGTACAAACTTCCTGTTGCAATGCTTCTGTGACCAAAAGACAGCTTAAAAACGATGTTTTAGTCTGACCTTGCTGGGACTTCAAGTGGCTACTAAGGTTGTGTGTAATACATGCTTTGTCAGGGGTTTTTCTCCAGCAGCTAAATTCCGAAGCAGGGGAGACAGAAGCTTTTTCTTCTTATCTTGGCTGCTCTTTCCTTTCTCCCGGCATGTGACTTTGTTTGGTCTTTAAAAAGCTTCAACAACAACAGCTATTACCTCAAAGTGACTCTCTGTTCCTAATAAGGGATTTTTAACACCCTCTAAAGAACTGTTGATTAACATTAAATGTAAATGGAAAGTGGTAAATTCAGAACTGATAAAAGAAAATACTTCTTCACACAACACATAATTAGTTTGCAGAATTGATTGCTTCATCACTGAAGCCAAAGATTAACAGGATTAAATAAAGGGATTAGACATTCTCTTCCACAAGTCTATCTGGCTATAATAGTAAATCCCCCTCCTCAAAAATGCACCGCCAGAGTGAGAAAATGAACCAGGGCTAATTTACACACTGCAATCACTCTACGTGACTTTTAACCATGGGTAATTCATCTGAGACAGTAAGAATTCTTTTATTTTTTAGATTTCACAAGCGTAAGACTGAACTGAACTTGGGATTTGTTCCTCATTTAAAGTAGGATTGTTCATTATTGTATGCCTGACAAATTTCCCCACGCTAAACATGGAGTGAACTCTGTGAAAAATACTGTGTGGGAAAGGAAAATTACTTCAGGGAAATTGCCTTACATGGGCCCCTCATTTCAATAAGGATTCAAAGAAAACTTTTACCTGGTGACTGATTATCCCATAACTGGCTGAAAGATGGGGGCTGTTTAAATGCTCAGAAAGTCCCCAAGGTTTTTTTGTACTTCCTTCCAACAGTTTCTTATACCATAGCTCCCATTTGGGTTGGGCAACATCAAAAGGGGATGGGGGCTTGCAAGTACTGAACATAGAGCAGGACAAGAAGGAAGGTAACTGAAAGTGTAAAGGGAAATGACGGGGTGATGGAAAATCTGTCATTGCTGCATGACATGCCTAAAGAGGCCAAGGTTGTAATGCCTTAATAGGGTTGTTTTCCCCCTCTTCAGCACTCCCTTCCACCCATCTAGCCTCCATTTGTGGGGCCATTCTGAGAATATTTCCCATGCTATAACATAAATGGATTAACTTCCCTGGGGAAATAACACCAATATAGACAATGAAGATGTAAACCCAACAGAGAATCAAGCATGGGTTCCACAGACAAATCCCTGTTAGAGACACAGGGTATCACAAGCATGATCCTAGCATCTCCACAAACATACTGCCAATGGAAAAGTTTTGCCAACTCTGTGGGACACACACCACTGGCTAAATCTCTTGAACATGCAGTCAGAATCAAATGGAAAATGAATTGCAAACGATCTGATTGACTCTAATGCCCTGCATTCAGAGTACATACAGGACTCTTTTGCATCAGAATTACCACCTATTACAGATATATTCCTTATTATGTTAATTATTTGTTGTATTAGATATAAGGAAAAAACATATTGGCCAGTTGCTCTGCCCACGTACAGATTCCTGTATGGAATCTGCAAGAGCATTGAAATTGCAGATTTCTCTGAATGGCTAAACCAGTTAAGTCTTTCCTGAGACCAATCATTGGGTTCCTTTCATTTATAAATGGCCTTAAGTGCCAGATTGATAAATTCCTAGCTATCAGACATTGTCCATTAAGAATGTGTATATTCCTTTCTATCTGTCCAATTTTAACCAGAGCTCACATGTGTCAAAGATAGCAGGAAGCTATTGTTTAAAATGAAGAGCCATTTAAATTTACTTATTACTAGTGTGGCCTGATAAGACTGCACTACAGCTGGAGTGGGGAACCTGCAACCCAAGGTACCATCCATCTCTCTGCTCTCGCTCATTGGACTGCCCCATCTGGGGATCTCTTCCTCCTCATGGCTTTGTGTGAGTGAAGGATAGAGAAGGGATGGTATGGTATGGCACACAGAGGGGCTGTTCACATAACACGCTAACCCAGAGTCAGTAGTTGAGTGTGGGTTGTTATTGAACCATGAATTGCTTGTTGAACAATGGGTTAGTGTGTTGTCTGAACCCAGGGCATTTTCACAGAGTGATTTGTTAACTATGCGGTGTGGTTTGTTAACCACCCTGAACAACCCAAAAACAAATCACGGGGGGGGGGGGGGGGGAAGCCATGGCATATGGTTAGCAAGTCACACTGCAGAAAATATCCTGGGTTCAGACAACATGCTAACCTATGGCTCAACAAACAACCCACAGTTCAACAACAACCCATACTGAACCACTGAGTGTGGATTAATGTGTTGTGCAAATCCAATCACTGAGAAAGCTATGCAAACCTGTAAATTCTGGCCACTTTCAGCTATGCCCACCATCAGCTTCGGCTACAGTACCCAATTAACTTTTCTTGTTGGTCAACAGCCTTTCATAGGAAAAGGGTCCTTCACTCTTGGCCCACAGTGCTATAGGGCAAGGTTTTCTCTCCTCCCTGTTCTACCTTAGATTTTTTTAAATCATATATAGTCCTTGGTATGAAATGCATTCATATAGACACACTCTGATTCTTGCTATGATTGCTGTCTCCAATCCTGCATGAAGCCAGGATGCCATGCATCCTTTGTCTGAAGGGAGATCTGGCCATGAGGGTCTACATGCTAGTAGCCAGATAACAGATCCTGGAATAAACTGTGATAATGCAGCCAAACAAGTGTGAACATAGCTTGCCTTAAAGAAGATCAGGCAAAAGAAGTAAAGTGAATTAGATTAAAATGTGTTTTTATTTTATTTTGCCTTTCCACCTAAGCAGAAGTAGTGTTCTGCTTTTTAATTTAAACTTTCTTTTTAAATGTAAGGGTTATGAATGAAATTATTCTGGATTAGCTAGCTACCAACACTGTCTTACCAACTACACTATTAGCAGAACCTCACATTTCTTTTCTGACTGTGTAATAAATAATAGGAATAGTGATAGCAGCTGCATCCCAATTTCAGAGACAGAGGGTAGGATCCAAAGATGATGGCCAGCACTGCAGGTTCCCAGCCCCGCCAGTGGCGAACAGCCCCTACTGCTGGCAGCAGCATGTGCACAGCCCTATCACCACTAGTGGCAATGTTGTACTGCAGGATGCAAGTCTCCAAATGCCTGGAAACATTTCTGGAAGGGGGACGTCACGCCCCCTTCAGAAACAAGCATTTCCTCTTGTTTTGGCGCTCTCCCCCACCCCCGGAGCACTACATCATGGTCACCAGCAGGAGGGGCTTCCCACACACATATGTGGAGAGCCTCGGCCAACCAGCACAAAGGATCGGTTGGATCTTACCCAGAGATCCAGTTTTTCTTAAATCCCTAATTCTTGGCCTGTATATAAGGGTTTAAACCTTTAAAGTCCTAAACTTGAAGGATTGCCTTCCCCTACATGTACCTAGCCAAATCTTGAGGTCATGAGAGGTCCTATTGTGAAAAACAGTATCTACAGAAGTCTAGCAAGTGGCTTCAAAGGAGAGATCGGTGATAGCACACCGGTGACAGAATGCCCTTCCCAGAAAGGCTTGCCTGGCATCTACTTGTATTCTTTCTGGTGAAAACATTTTAAAAATCTCCTAGGCTTTGGGGGTAGAGGGGCAGTAGTGGCTTTTAAGAATTTCTGAGATTCTGGCTTGTTGGAGTTTTAGGATCTGTCTGTGCTTGATTTTATTGATCTGTCTTTGCATTTGTTATGTGTGTTTTTTAACTACATTTTAAATATTTTTATGTAAGCTACCCAGAGAACAAACAAATGGCAAATGGGTATAACCTTGTCCCAGTCTGCAACAAGGAGAGAGAAAACTCCACGGGAGCAGCCAGGCTCTGTGACAGCCCATCTGAGTGAATACTCACAGTCATGACCACAAATATACTTCCTCACTCAGTTCGTTAACATGTACTGAAAGAATGGCAAAAATCCAATCTGGCTGGGAGTATGGCATGATGATTAATGTGCATTAATGGATAACCAATCTATACTAAATGATCAGTCACCCTCTGTTCTACATACATGCAGGCAAGTTGTAAGTAAAATAAGGGTATTCAGATTGTTAGCACTGCATGCTCAATTTTGCTCATCTTTTATTTATTTATTACATTTGTATACCACCCCATAGCCGAAGCTCTCTGAGCAGTTTACATAGGATTAAAACAATTAAAAACAACATACAAAAATTAAAACAGCAAAAACATACAACATACACACAATACACACATACATTTAAAACCACTACAACAACCCCAAAAGCTACAAAAACAAACCCAGGCTCCTCAGATATTGCCAAATGCCTGAGAGAAGAGGAAAGTCTTGACCTGGCGCCGAAAAGATAACAATGTTGGCGCCAGGCGGGCCTCGTCAGGGAGATCGTTCCACAATTGGGGGGCCTTAGATGTTGAACGTAGTGTTCGGGTAGGTTCATGTCAGGAAAGGTGTTCCGTCAGGTATTGTGGTCCCAAGCCGTGTAAGGCTTTATAGGTAGATTTTGGAACCCGATGCAATGCAAATAGAATGCAAATGAATGCAAATGTTTACAAGACTGCAAGAAGTGAGCTTGAACACCACACCCAGGCCCAGCTGAAGCCAGCCTTACACTTACACTGCACAGAGTGCAAGATTACTCTACTTCCCAAGTTATCTGCTCCCCCGCAGGACAAACTTCATATGCCTACTCAGAAGTCAGCGGGACTGAATAATCCATCAGCACTTCCAAACAGCATCTGAAATATTATCTATGTATGTCAACTTAGAAATAAGCATAAGCAGCATGTCTGTTCAGAAGTAAGCAGGACAAGGATCAGAAGGAAGAAGGGTTGAATAACTTAGCAGCACTTTCAAAGAGCATTTCTACTCAGAAGAAAGTATGAGCATCATGTCTACTCAGCAGGAAGCAGGGCAAATCTCTGCAGGAAGCAGGGCTGAACCTCAACTGTTTCTTCTCCTGGGTCAGCAGCTGATCAGAAATAAAAGCATTTCTTTCCATGGCAGAGGAGGCAAGGCCAGGGCATGAAACTACTAGTGTATTGGGGAACCCACAGAGGCCTCATCAGACCTGCAGGTTGGAGGTTCCTCATCCTTGACATAGAGGATGCTGGTGTTGAGGTTTCCTTTACAGATGTAGGGATGGGAAGAAATTCTTTACAAGATTTAAAGGCCAGCTCCTGGATATATTTTAAATTTAAAAATGGGTGCATCAGGAATGAGCTTCTGTTGGGGGGTTGTTAGGCCCCTTCTTTTGCAGGCCATCAGGAAAGCTCTGAAGACCCAACTGTCTTTGCTGGCCTTTAAAAAAAAGAGGGGGCTGTTGGTTTTATTTATAATCAAAATTGTATTTATTTTATTGTTTTGAATTGTTTTTTATATCATACACCGCCTTTGGAAGGTTCCACCCTTAAAAGTGATCTGAAAATAATTCGAAATAAATTGAATAAATCAGGCTGGAGCTGAGCATTCTGACCACTCTCTGTGATTTCCTGCTAGGTGCAATCTGTGAATTGATGAATGGGCAGGTGGGGAGCAAAAGATGTCTAGCATAATGGGGCTTGGCCCCTCGGGGAAGCTAGGCTGAAAAGGAGCTGCCCCTTAGGGTTGTGCTTCAAGGGCCTCTGGCGGCTCTAGATGGCCAGTCTCATGCTCATCATTTGGTACTGATTTTTGAGGCATAAATGCCACTGGCTCCTTTTCTTTTGTGCCTAAGCCCTGGCTGTTGCTTGAGGCTGGGGTCATGGCAATTGCTGCTGCTACTATACTGCTCACTCCTGGGAATGATGCTTTGCTCCCACACTTTTTGCTATTTTTGATTTCTAATTTTGTTTTTAAGTGCTATGCACCCTTGGGTGCCTTAAGGCAGAAATGAGGCATAAAATGAAGGGGGAGAAGGAGTACTGTCATTTGATATATGAAGAGAAGAGTTTCAAGAGGGACTCTTTTCATCCAGACTGCTGGTAACACTCCATAATGCATTCTCAGTACAACTCTCTCTGTTAAGGATCCAGGTTCCTTTAAGGATCTCCATGGGGAAGGATAGTCAAGGCCTGAAGAGATATCTTGTATCTGACCCTCTGTCTCCTGAATTCTTCACCTGTATATCAGCTGCCTGTATCTGTCTGGGCCTGTCTTCCTAGTCGATCCTAGTTCTTATCACCCCAGACTATTGGCTGGATACCATCACCCCACCTCCCCAGCTGCCTGTGGACTCTTTTGCTTCAGGACAGCAAGCAAGAGGGGGTGAGGAACTTGCTTGCATTGTGAATGTTAATATTCCTGCTTCCTCTTGTGTTCTTTCCCATGAAAGAAGGGCTTTCGGTGTTGCCACGAGGTGAGCTCTGTGTAAAACCAGTGACCCATGAGGAGAAAACAGCTCCTTCGATTGTGGTCCCTCCAGCCTGGCCCAGTCAGACTCTCATTAAACATTTAATGCAGTTCCCTAACCCTCCGTATGTTTCACAGTAAGAGGGCAGTGGGGGGACGGAACAAAATGCACTACCTCAACTGCTTCCTATACTATCAGTTTCAGCATCCTTTCAGGGCTACGTTCTGAGTGAAATCTTTGCCCTTCTGCAATAGTTTCTGGTTTGGGGATGTGAGTAGGAAATGCCAGAGACTGCCAGCTGCCTTGGACCGGCTCTCACACCTCGGCAGTATTCAAAATCACTTTCCCACTCTGCCTCCAAGGGTTTCAATTATTTATTCGCATTTATAGTGACAGAGGACAGGGTTTTGGGGGGGTAGGGGAGGAAGGAGAATCAGAAAGTAAGATGCTTCCTGATTCCTGTGTAAGGAAGGAAAATGTAACCCAGGACAGAGCTTATATTTGGAACCAGGCCTCAGCTCCAAAACCTGTTTGGCATGCCAGGACCCATCCGTTGGAACACAAACCAATAATAGCAGTGAAAATACCTCTAACTATATGCCAAATGCATTTGCCTCATCCTTCAGCAACTACAGCCAGTTCCTATACATCTGGGATTAGAAAGCAGGGCTTCTAAGTAAAGGACCCGGTTTACAGACAGACCTGAGGCCCAGCATCTCCCTCCCTCTCTCTCTTTAGAAATTAACTATTGCCAGCAGGCATTGCAGGGCAATGAGAAGGTGCTCTCTGGTTCTCTGCTCCCAGCTTATCACAGCTGACATCGCCATATGGACTGGTACTAAGGGGAAAAGATGTGGAACGGCACTGGGTGTGGAGAAGCACATATATCATAAAGGCTGGCTTGGTTAGTCAAATGGTTGCTTCCTTCTCCCTGTGACCTTTCCCCAGGTATGGAACCACATGAACTGGGATGCACATGTCTACAGTGGCCCATCAGTAATTTCAGTTCTCATAATGTGCCACAATGTTGCAATCAGGAAAATAGCCGCTGATGGGTATGGAGTATGGTTTATGCATAGCCCTGTTCATGCAAGCATTTCTTCAGATAATCTCATATATAGGTAAGGGTGTGGGAAGCATCTGTTCCAATGTCTGAACCAGCTCTACACCCTTGCTTGTCCCAGAAGGCAATACCTTAGGGAGACAAAGTGAGTGCCCACAGGTATTCCAGTCAGTCTTCCTCTCTGTCTTATTTGTGTACATTTATCACCCCTTCCTTCTGTTTTTCTGTTTGATGTGGTAACCACTAATATGGCTGTATTCTACTAAATAGTGACTGATGCTAAGGCAATAACAAATATTCAGAGAAGATTTACTTGCAAGCACTATCCAGTCGATCAGCCACCATAAATTGGCTGACCCGATTATACAAATAGTTATGTAGTATGAAGTAATCCTCCTCCCCAGTGCAAGCCATTGGGGTGTATGAGGATTTAACACGGAAAATAATGCTTGCACTTCAGCCAAAGTCCTCTACTCAAAGAGCCAAGCCCTTTCCTACTAAATATTGGTACGATGAGGACTGTGTGATGGCAAGAAGGAATCTTCAAGATGTCTACAGTTCCTATCGCCAAAATAACGAGCAGCAACTTCCATGTATATATTCCATCTTAAAGAGGAAATATAAAAGGCTCTTACGACAGAAGAAGTATGAGGCAGACCGGGAGGTTTGGCAATTACTAATAGGGGCCACTACTTCTAACAATATCAAAACTTTTTGGCAGCTTGTGAACGGGGCAATGATGACTAAATCTGGGAAGCTGGACTGTCTTATACCAGCCAGCATCTGGGAGGACCATTATAAATCAACCCTAAATGAACTAGCTGAGCCAGCTTTTAGCCCAAGGCTAGAGCCAGACACTCCAGTTTGGCCAGATGTAGAGCCCCGTCTTATTGAGGAGTTGCTAGCCAAATTAAATCAGGCAAAGCACCCGGTACTGATGGCATAACTTCAGAGATTTTGAAAAGCAATCCTGTATGGTGGGCTTCAATACTGGCACCCATATTCACAGTAATTAATAAATCGGGATGTATTCCCCTGGAGTGGCGGAAGGCGATTGTGGTCCCTATCTATAAGAAGGGTCCCAAACAAGACCCGAGTAATTACAGACCCATAAGTTTAATATCTGTAGTTGCCAAGATCTATGCTAGCTATCTGAAGGTAAAACTGAGTGACTGGATAAGGGATAAAAACATACTGGGCCAAGAGCAAATTGGGTTCCAACCAGGCAGCTCAACCATTGATCACTGCCTGGTTCTGTCACACCTAGCCCATAAATCTACTGACATCAAAGGAGGTAAATTATTTTGTGCCTTTGTAGATCTTAAGGCTGCTTTTGACTCTATATCCCGCCATAGGCTTTGGAAGAAACTAGAAGAACTTAACATTGATGGTCGGCTGCTATTTCTGATACAAGCTCTATACTCTAACACTACTGCCCAAGTCCGATGTAACCCAGGGACAGGTTACTAATGAATTTAATATCTTACAGGGTGTCAGACAGGGTTGTGTTCTAGCACCATCTTTATTTAACCTATACCTGGCAGATCTCCCCAGGTGGTTGTCGATAGTTCAATCACATGCTCCTAAAATTGGACAGCAAAAGGTGAGCCTATTATTGTATGCCGATGATGCAGTTCTGCTTTCTCAGACCCGTCTCGGCCTCAGAAGATTGTTGGCCAGTTTTGCTGACTACTGTAGGGATAACAAGTTAACAATCAATTTCCAAAAATCAAAAATTTTAGTCTTTGCCAAGAAAAGGGTTAGGTACTCTTGGATGGTGGGGGGGGGGGCATAAAATCGAACAAGTCAACTCATTTAAATATCTTGGAATTTATTTCCAGGAAAATCTGAGTTGGAGAATCCATAGATCTTATATCCAGGGGAAGGTGGATCAATCTATGGGGGCGCTTACCCGTTTTTTTTATCAAAAGGGCGGTAGATTTTTACCAGCTGCAATCAGAGTTCTTAAAGCCAAACTGATTCCTTTAGTTTTGTATGGGGCCCCAGTCTGGTTTCCGCTGTTTAGAGGATTACTGGAAAATCTTCAAAGTGCCCATCTAAGAGTATTATTTGGGGCTCCCAAGTGTGTCTCTGGGGCATCTTTGAATCTAGAGGCCGGGCTCCCCTCCATGAATCACAGGGCATGGTTATTTACTATCCAATACTGGCTTAAACTATACCATGGTCTTGCTGTGGACTCTTTGGTCTCCCAGGTTTTATTAGATAAATATAATTCCCCCTGGGTAAAAGCGCTGGTGATTAAAATTAATTCTTTGGGCCTCCCCTTATTTCAACTGCTGTATTCAGACCATGGCACTGCCAAACGGATGGTAAGACAAAGACTGGCAGATATAGATCTACAGGAGCAGAGGTCCTTAGCTTGCGGCCCTTGCTCTACTTTTTCATTGGGTCTCCCAGAACAAGTAGGAAGAGAGGGAATGGCCTATTTAAGTTGGCTCACTGTGCCTAAATATAGGAGAGCTTTCTTCTTGGCAAGACTCAACGCTCTTCCATCCAATCTAATGACTGGAAGATATAAGAAAATCCCAGTCGAGGCCAGATTATGTCCATGTGATGATGCCAAGGTAGAGTCAGTCGAACACATGCTATTGGAATGCAGATTCTACAGAAATACTAGAATCGACCTGATTTATCCAATTATCAGAGATCACGGGGAGAAAAGCCACCTTGTTATGGTGAGCTTTCTGTTATAGTCCAAAGACCAGCAAATTACCATCCAGGTTGCCAAATTTTTGCACAATGTAATCAGCTGTAGAAATCAATTAAGTCTATAGGTAATTGTACTTTGTAATGACGATATGTAAACAGTGCAGATCCTATTGCTCCTATTGCTCTGTATAAATTGTATCTCTTTTTATTGGCCTTTTGGCCGTAAATAAAATTTTCGTTTCGTTTCGCCCTAAAAAAAAAAAAAAAAAAAAAAAAAAAAAAAAGACTAGCAAGCAGTCTGTACATCACTTGTCTCACATGAACTGAGTGGCCACTGTACATAAACATACAACAGCTTCACTTTGGGACATGGGGCCAGGATATCTCCAGAACCACCCACTTCCATGCAAGTCTGCCCACACTTTATACTCATCATCTGAGGCCCTAGTCTATGTCCTACCACCAAATTTAGCTACATTGGTGGGAACACAGTACACAGGCTTTTCTGTGGTGACAGCCCACTTACGGAACTGTCTTCTCAGAAAGATCAGATTGACTCTTTCACTGTTGACTGAAAGGCGAGAAGTGGAAACATTCTTATCTGGCTTTGTATTTTGTGATTGTTAGAACTAGCTGATCATTACTCTCATTCCTATGTATTGTATTGGCCGGTTTTAAGATTTAACTTTTTTCTGGATTAAAATTAGTATTTTTATGTTGTATTTTGTATTTAGTGTTTTTATTTTTTGCTTTTATTTTTTTGTATTAGACACCACCTTGGAAGTCTATTGGTTGAAAGGTGATACAGAAATATTTTAATAAATTCATAAAATAAATATGATAATGCCTCTTATTATCCACCAGCTTCACCGGATTGATGCTCCAACCCAGTGCCCAAATCCTACTGATGTTAGACTAACCTCATGTCCTAAACTACTGCTCTGAATAAATGCCTGCTCTGTTTTTCATGGCCCATCCTGACTTTAGGCAATAGCCAAAGACTCACTAAGAATTCCATAGTAGGGGGTTAATTTTTCATTGTTAATGCTCCTTGTTAGAAAGGCATTACGCCCACCGAGACTGAGGTGTGGTGGCATAATGTCAAATTGCTTGCATAGTAGATACCATGCCAATAACACCAAGGAAGAGGTGGACATGAATCTTAACCAGGCTCTGAATGGTCTAGGGTATTATACACCAAATGCAATCAATTCAGCACTTTTCTATCCAGCCAATGTCAAGAACTGAGAGTGGGTATAATATACTTATAATAGCTCAGACCTACTGAGCAGAGACTTTTCTGCAAGCCATAGGGATCACTGCTGAGAACCCTGTTGAAAGGGAGACTGAAGTAATTGAGGACATGAATTATCATTACAAGGATGGTGTGAAATAAGAAAAGGTGTGCACTCACTCGCTGGCTACTCCCAATGGAACCCTCACCACCACATGGTTAGGATTTTCATTTGTGTGTGTTCTTTTATTTATTGTAAATTTGTAACCTGCTGTTTCCCCGAGGGCTCAGGCTTATTTAATTATGGATGGGGAGTAGGCAACATCACAAGACTAAGAAAAATGCTGGACAGAATTACACCGAAATAAGAAGAAAAGTAGGGTCCAATCTGTGAAAACATAGACAACACTGCCTATCTGCCTGTTGGCTACAATTGGTTGATGGTAGTAATGTTCTTGGAAAAGGTATTCAGCCTGTTTTAGGTGGGGTTGCACTCCCCCGAGGAAAGTTTCACAGCTTGGGGGAGATGGTATTCCTGGAGCAGTTTGCCTTTTTTACATGTGCAGGGGACAGCAGTAGCCAGAAGTATCAACTCTATTTGGTTTGCCAGCTACAACTTTTCCCTCAATAAATCATTCTCGCTGTACTTACTTACATGTTAGACTACTGTAATGCACTCTGTGTGGGTTGCCTTTGAAGACAGTCCAAAAACTTCAATTGATTCAGAATGCTGTGGCCAGATTTTTGTGTGGAGTGAGCAGGATATAATTCTGGCCTCAATTTTAGGTGCTGTCTTTGGCCTTTAAAGCCTTAAATATCCTGGGATTAGGGTTCCTCAAGGATTGCCTCCTCACATCTGAATTTGTCTGAGATCTGTATTTAGCTTCTGAGACCCTCTTCTTGTACCCTTTGTCAAAAGAAGTTGAGTTCATGGGGATGAAAGAGAGGGCCTTATCAGTTGGGTTGCCCAAACTATGGAATATGAGATGTTCATCTAGCCCCATCCATGCCTTTATTCTAGAGGCATTTATTTATTTTTACTTGACAATGACTGGGTTCAGACAACACGATAACCAACAGAGGTTCAAATAGCGGATGGTTGGTTATTTACCCTACCATTGGTTATCATGTTTTGTGGTGGGAGTTTTCTAACCAACGGTTGGTTATTTGGCTGAAATAACCAACACAAATAACCAACGCTGTACAGAGTTGGGTATTTGAACCACCGTTAGTTATCATGTCATGTGGAGGGCACCATTAGTTATTTCCTCAGCCACTGTTGGTTATTTCATCAGCCACAGATTTGCAAGGCAAGAGCGGTCAAAGCGGTGGCTGCCACTCTGGTCCAGCTGGCAGGATAGATTTTTGGCAGCAATAGCTGATGAGATGCTAGTGGGGGGACTGAGGGGGGGATGAGTGAGTCAACTCAGTGTGGACTAATAGTCAGCTCAACACTGATCCTAATCCACTCCACAGTTAAATCCACACCTAATCCACATGCAGAAGTTGTGTGGAGAGTATCCCCTAAACAACTGTTGAGTTGATTATTTCCCCACCGTTGACTATCATATTGTCCAAATGCAGTCAATGTGTTTTATTTGCTGCTGATATGTTCTGCTGTGTATTTACATATTGTTATTGTTATGATTGTATGTTATCTGTTTTATGGTTTGTAATTCTATTTTGTAAGCTAACTTGAGTGCCCTTGTCATGTTAAATCAATGAATGAATATGAATGCTCAGAAGCAGATCTGTTCCCTGCTCCATACATGTATAAATAAATACATTCCCAGCAATAGCGTGGAGCATAACCTAGCCAATCTCTCTGTTTGCTCATCTTCACATGCAGCGTATCTGCATGCCATATTAAGAACATAAGAAGAGCCCTGCTGTTCACACAGTGGCCAACCAGCTAGCGACCAGGAACCCACAAGTAGGACATGGTGCAACAGCACCCTCCTACCCATGTTCCCCTACAACTGGTGTATATAGCTTACTGCCTATGTTAGTGTAACAGTATTAGGCTGACCATATGAAAAGGAGGACAGGGCTCATGTAACTTTAACAGTTGTAGAGAAAAGGGAATTTCAGGTGGTGTCATTTGTATGCAATTAGTTCCTGGTGAAATTCCCTCTTCATCACAACAGTTAAAGTTGCAGGCACTATACTAGAGTGACCAGATACAAAAGAGGGCAGGACCCCTGCAACTTTAACTGTTGTGATGAAGAGGGGATTTTACCAGGAACTAATTGCATACAAATGACACTGGCTGAAATTGCCTTTTCTCTACAACTGTTAAAGTAACATGAGCCCTGTCCTCCTTTTCATTTGGTCAGCCTAAACAGTATCTAAACTACTGCTTTAAAATGGTTTAAAACAGTTTATAACAGTTTTGAGAACTGTTGGTGCCCAGGACACACTCCATATACAGTTTTCAAAACGTTTTCAAAGTGTTTTATCCTGTGTGTGTAGATAGGCTCTGTAACACCAAATTAATGTTTTATACCAGCCTTCCCCAACCTGATGTGTCATGCTGGCAGGGGATGATGGGCATCATAGTCCAAAATATCTGAGGGGCACCAGGTTTGGGGAAAGATGTTCTATACTGTTCAACCATGAGATATCAAGAACACTGCTTCAAAGTAACTGTTAGCGTCTTGTGATTCTACTTCTCACCTAGGTGCTAGCATCAAAATGTGTCCCCCCTCTTTTCTTTCAGGCTTGCTTTTCACAATGCATGCATATATTCTCCATTTTCTAATTACATTTATGGAGCAGGGGAGACAATTATACTCTGTCATATGCTACAAGGAGGAAGGCCAGCTCTTCCTAAGAGTCTTCCTCTGAACCTCTGATACTAATTTCCATCCCTAGTTCCAAAGAATACTTTTCATGCTCTCCAAACTAGTGATAGCTACGTACCAGCTGGGCTTTGAAAAATATTATGTGAGTTTCCAGCACACTTTCTCTCTACATTTCTGACTCACGTTTCTCAGAGGTATAGAAAGAGCACTTTTGAAACTTTATTCCTGCTGCCAATGCAAAACCTTAGTCTACAGCCCTTCAATCCTTCATTACGTTCTTCCAGCTTCAATGAGAGTTATGTGTGGGGAACTTCCATTGCAGCCTTCCAGAGTAACCGTTTCCTCCTTCCAGACAGGGATGGAAATAATTCCTCTAGAATTACAGGAGTTTAAAACAAATACTGAACTAGTCTAGTGGAATGACATCTTTGGTAATTAAATTCTGTTGTGTGTACAAATATTTATTAGCATCGGTAAGTGAACACCTTCAGTTTTTGTTAACTGCTGAGTGCTTGCTCATGTAAATATTACTAACATGCAGTAACAAAATCATTAATGCTCCAACACAGTTATAGCTGCTGTGAAAAAAAAAATGACTGTCTACAACAAAGCCTCAAAGACTATGAATGTTTTCACATCTAGTCCATCATCTCTTCAGTGACTCTTACAGTAGCCCTGCTTTATCTGCTTGTATGTGATTGCCCACTTTCCACTCAGACTTGATTAACTTAACACAAGGTCACCTCTCCCTCCTGTCTCACATTCTTCTTATTCTGCATCATCAGTAG
Organism: Anniella stebbinsi; assembly: GCA_029215795.1. Classification (NCBI taxonomy): domain Eukaryota; kingdom Metazoa; phylum Chordata; class Lepidosauria; order Squamata; family Anniellidae; genus Anniella; species Anniella stebbinsi. Next base: position 263,589,302 of record JARDYH010000001.1, read on the forward strand.
CAATCTCACCTGGGTGCCTGTCTGTCCTGCATACTGCAAACCTAAACGAACTGATCACAGATATGACTTTCAGGAAGATGCAGAGTGGAAGAAAAGAGAAGATAAATCAGGACAAAGAGGAAACAGGTGAGATGAGAAGAGAGGTGCTCAGATGCCACCATGCTATGTGCCGGTGTAAGGTTACACAGCAGACACATCACTCCAGGAAAATGAAATCAGCAAGGAAAGGAGTATTCATCCAGTAAGAGAGCATGGCATGCAGTATGATATAGTAGGTAGATTGCTGGATTTGGACTGGGGAGACCCAGCTTCAATCCTCACTCACCCATGAAGTTCACTGGGTGATCTTGGACAAGTCACCATCTCTCAGTTTAATCTACATTAATCTGTTGAGAGGATAAAATGTGAATAATTTCTTGAGGCCACCCTGAGCTCCTTGGAGAAAAGCTGGGACACAAATATAATAAATATACAGCCACTCACCACTCTGCTAACACCACAAATGTTAGTACTGATGCTGTGGTTGTGAAAAGAGACTGCTAGAATGTGTCAAACTGGTTGGTCAAGTCTGGCCTGGCCACCTCTAGATCTCTGAATGGGAGGCCTCTTCCCCTCCCTCAGGAATGTCCTAATTGAATCTGGGGTAAGAACAAAGAAAGCAGGTGAGTTAGAGAGCAGCCTGGGCTAGAAATGAACTGACTTTGCTATCTGCAGGGAATCCTATGACATTATGGATTCCCCTCAAAAACTGATGGGGCGTACAAATCTGTTGGAGAGCTAATGCTGTGAACCCACATCTTGTGCTCAGCCTGTATATATGTGTAAATAAACCTTTTATTACAGAAATGCCAAACTTCTCCAGTGACCTCCTTCTAAGGCAACTGAACCCTGGGGCTCCTAAAAGTTCTCAGCACACAGAAGTGGGGTGCACACACATAACAGTGTGTGTGTGTGTGTGTGTGTGTGTGTGTGTATGTGTGTGTGTGTGTTTAATGTGACAAATCTAAATCTCGTGGTTTGAAGAGATCTGACTCATGCTTTTTTGGGTTGGCAGATCTGGTGCTGAGTTTAACGAGCATTTAACAAGAACCAATTTGGTTGGAGCTGTGACAAAGATAAGAACAGCCCAGGCAGTGCTGCTTTTAGTTGCTCTGATTCTTATGGGATTTCTTAACTTAGCAAGGCAGTAAATTTGTTAACGTTAACCCCTTAGAAGATTGTTTCTATAGCACATTGTTTCTATAGTGCATTCAGGTACAGAAAGTACTTCATCTTGTTTAAACTTGTTAAATGCTTAGGTCAAGAGAAACATTTCATATGTTACTTTTCTTTATGTGAAGACAATCTCTGTATAGGAAAATCCTATCATGAACAGTGGTAATTTTAGATCCCGGCTTTAATGGTCTTATGGGAGGGGGCAGTTGTGAAATATGCAACTAACACTTCTCTTTGCCTCCCCAACCACCTTTCCAAGCTTTACAACTGGTTCTATATTCCTGATACATTAGACCAAGAATATAACTGTTCACAAACCCATATTCTGAGCATGTGCAGTTTTGCATTTTAAACTCACTTAAATAAGAGCAATATGATGACTACAGGAATAAAATGGAGTTTGAGTCTACTGCCCTCATCACCTGCCACTCTCTAGGTGGTAATTTCCCAGTCCCCAACGTTTCAGGGCCCTGGACTTTGGCCCCAAGGTCCATCCACTGTTTATGAAAGACAGTATGAGTGTCCTCTGCCCTCCACTGTGGGTATGCAACTATGCTACTAATGCTGGTCAGTCACCCAATCCAGAGAGAATTTACAGCTATCCTTGTAAATCAAGGGTAATCAACTGGTGCACCATGGGGTTGCCTCTAGCCCCGTCCTCATGTCTCCAGCCCCCTCCTTCTCAACAGGCTGGCAGCCACCTCTTTAATAAGGCATGAGAGTGTACCTACCACCAGATTGGCCTCTCATTCTCCATTGAGGGGCATTTGCTAAGTTCTTCAGCCAGGGGTAGGCCTTCCAGAGTTACAAGTTTTGGGTACAATGATGACATGGTGGTGGTGGGAGAGATAGAGCTCCAGCTCCTGAGCAGGATGGTTTGGGACACCTGGCTCTCAGGCTGAAAGAGTTCGCCATCACTGTATTACAGCATAGATTTATCTTCCTACATAAAATGATGCGTCTATAAAGTGGGTCTTCTCAAAGTCACTAAACCTGGTTCTCTCATCTCCACACCCAACACTCCAGTCTCTGTGTTGAAATGAGCAGCACCTGATTGGCTCGTTGCCATGTTTTGCCAAGCCTTCATGTTTTCCAAGCCTCTTATCCATGTGATATTGTGAATAAAGTGCTGGAGTTGGACTAAAGAGACCTGGTCCAAGTTCTTTCTCAGACATGAAACGAAATGGATTACTTTGGGTTAGCTACCAAAATCTCTCAGCCTAACTGACCTTACAGAGTTTTTGGGATTATCAATTCTGCCCTGAACTACTAGGAAGAAAATGGTGGGGAATATAAATAAGGGAAATAATAGTTGAGGAGCAAATATGTAAGATCCCAAATGGTTCAGGGTAGTCTCTGGTTTTTGCTTTTCCACTATGAAATCCTTCTCTCAAAATATAGCAAGTAGTGAGGAGGAGGAGGAGGAGGAGGAGGAGGAGAATACCAGGTAGTTTACTGGTTGTCCTGTTCTGAATTTCCACATTCTAAGGCTGCTTCACACATTATACTAAATGTGAGTACATATTGAAATGCAGCCTGCCCTGTACCCAGTTCTAGCCATTAATGTGTGAAGTAGATTCACAAGTTGGGGCACTAGGGGCAAGTGCAGCATGTTTCTGCAATGAACACATGGTGAAAAAGGACATATTAACTATCTCACACATTTTAGGGCAGAAGCAGGTAGACACTATGACTGGGATCCAAAGAATTGCACAGCTAGTTCCACATGCAAAAGGAGTCTCTGTGCTTGCATTTTAAAAAAGCCCACCTGCTTTTGAAACTGAGGGACATTCAAAAGCAATTTTGGATATGGCACAGGAATCTGATATTCAACAGGAAAAAAAGTAAAAATTCCCACTGAATACACCCAAATCCTTTGAGCATGGCCAAGGTAGCTGTTCAGAACCCAGCCAGTATTTTAAGCATTTATCCCCTTTTACTAGAATGCGTCAAGCAGCTATCTATTTCCCTCCACTGATGCTCCCCTCCATATGTTCACTGAATATGTGAGAGTGCAGAGGGATTGCATTGACTGGCTCTACCACAAACATTGTGTGTTGGGCTGAAGATCAAAACAGGCCCTACATGTATACAACTGGTCACCACACCTAAAAAAAGAAAAAGGAAAAAGATATTGTAGAGTTGAAAAAGGGGCAGAAATGATAGGAACATAAGGAGAGTCATGCATTGAACAGACCAGGGGTCTATGTAGTCCAGCATTCTGTTCACACAGTGGCCATACAGCTGCCCAATGGAAACCCACAATCAGGACATGAGTGCGACAACATCCTCCTGACCATGTTCCCCAGGAACTGGTATACATAGGTTTATTGCCTCGGATTCTAGAGGTAGCACATACTGAATGTTTATTTACTTATTTTTATTATAAAATTTTCACAAAAGAAAAAAATGTGGCTACATAGATTTGAATATATTAATTTCAATGCATACATATGAAATATACACACACAACCACAAATATAGACCTATACATAAATGTCAACAAAAGCAGACCAAATATCCAAATAAGTATCCATTCGCAGGTGACATCTATACACTGCCCATTCAATTGTTGATAGTGTAAGGTCTTCAATCCATTATATTATAGAAGGTGAGCATTTATCCTTCCAATGTTGTAATATCAGTCTTTTAAGATTTCAAAAAGGCATGGAGAATCCATTTGCGCTAACCATGCGTTAACTTCCAGGAAGCAAGTAGATAATTTAAAAGAACATCTACATCAGTAAATATTAAGGAGTGTTCCAACACAAAATTCATCCATATAAGGATCTCCTTCCCAAAAGGGGCAACTACCAGACATTACCAAACATATGTTTTAAAAAAATATCAGCTGTGTTAAACCTCCAACAATTAGCTGACTTAGAGAAACCTTTATTAAAGATATGTTATAGGGTCCAATAGAAACAAAATGAAAGGTTTTTGCTGAATAAGATGCAACCTGAGATAGTCAGATGCATCAGATACAGATGCCAAGGTGATGATCCATTGATTAGGCAAAATGGGACAATCCAGTTCCCTATTCCTTTCCTGCTTAAGGCCTTGTATAGCATATTTATTCACCAATAGTATTTATTTATAAACATGGATGTAGGTCAATTTGGAAAGGCTGCAAGTATGAGTAGAGGAACATTGGGCGAAGTGGCTGCTTAACTCTTTCCTCTCCAGGCAATTTGTTCAAAATCCCCCCCCCCTCACACACACACACACAACTCTTCCAACCCCAGGGTGAAAACCTGGTCATCCCAGGCTTTAATGCCACCAATTGTTCAACCCCTGATGTTCACTTTGTTGCATATGTACTGCACATTTCGTGAATATACAGTGCAGTTTGTGGTAGCAGTGATGTGGATTCTCTGGTGTTCCTGAAGTGGCTGAGAATTTGAAGCTAATTGGAAATACTGTGTTTTATACACACTTCCCAATGAACAAGTCACTTGGGAATCTCCAGTGCTCAAGTTAGGAGGCAGAGCAGAGGAGTCCTACTTTGCTTACCTTTTGTGACAGCCCCCCTAGCAACTATTTTTAGAAGATTATGGGGTCACGATTGGGCTCAAACTGAGGTTGTGAGTCTGGGAATGGGGCTTGTACTTTTTATTAAGAGTCCCCACCTCTTCCCCAATAATTTAACACTGGGAAACAGTCCAGCATCTTGTTTCCTGCCAACACTTACAGCAGGGGAAATATCAGGGGCTGTCACAACTCCTGCTTTGAAAAAAGCTCCACAATGCTAGCCATTGACTTTCTAGGTGTCCAGTCTAACATGTCATCTCCTCTACTAGCACTCTGCTTTTTGAACACGGTCCCTTAATGGCAGGTCTTGCTATCTGCCTTTAAGAAAAAAACCTCCCATATTAAATACATCATCGCTATTGTAGCCAACCCCTCTTAGGGCCTTGAGGGGTGGCAGCAATAAGAATATGAAAACATGAGAAGAGTCATGTTGGATCAGACCAAGGGTATATCTAGTCCAGCACTCTGTTCACACAGTGGCCAACCAGCTGTCAATCAGGGATCCACAAGCAGGACATGAGTGCAACAGCACCCTCCCATCCATGTTCCTCAGCAACTGGTGTATGCATGATTACTGCCTCTGATACTGGAGGTAGCACGTAGCCATCAGGACTAGTGGCCATTGATAGCCTTCTCCTCCAGGAATTTATCCACCCTACTTTTAAAACCATCCAAACTGGTGGTCATCACCCCATCTTGTGGTAATGAATTCCATAGTTTAACTATGCTCTGTGTGAAGAAGTACTTCCTTTTATCTCTCACTAATCTCTGGGTTCTAGTATTATGGGAGAGGGAGAAAAATGTCTCCCTATCCACATTCTCCACACCATGCATAATTTTGTACACCTCTATCATGATATTATCTGCAAGTGTCTTCATTTCCTTGTTGCTCTGTCTCTCTGACTGGCAGGTTAAGGGCTAGTCAGGATAAGACCATAAGAACTACAGCCTCTAGCTCTTTCCTTTACTGCCCCCCACTTCCTGAACCATCTTCTGATTTTCAATTCCCCCCAGTCCCACCCGCTAAGGTCCCCAGCAGAACGAAGATCCCATCTAGCAAGAGAATGCTGTTCCTTCCTAGCCAAAATCGGGTTTAATTTTAGCTGCCTGACCTCACCTGCAGCGGCTGGGGAGGGGACAGCGGGGCAGGGAAACACGACATGAAAGCTATTCCGGGACACGGTTAGCACCTGACAGCATCAGAGGAATTTTACAGCGAGTGGGCGGGATCTAGACCAGGGACGAAAAAGGAAAGGCTGCAGTCTCTTCCGTGATGCAACAGCTTAGCTCTCTCCGGCTTTCACCCAGGAATATTCGGGGACGGGCGAGAGGCCTGGGTACTCCGCCCAGCCCCAGGCAAAAGGGCTGCTAACATACAGACATCGACTCTGGCTCTAAATAGTCAGAGTGGTCCATTGCTTAGAAATGACAGAGAACTGGAATAAAGAGGGAGGAGATCACTAAGCAGCGAACGAGCGAACTCAGTAACCGGCAAGAGACCAATCCGATGCAGCAATGAATGAGTTTAGCAGAAATTAGAAAGCCAATAGCAAGGGGGCGAAGCTTAAAAAAGGATCAAGGTGCGCCATCGCCAACTCAGATAAGCGCATGAAAGAGATCCGGATTTATACGAGAAGCGAAGGGGACAAGAGAAAGCGCATGGGGGGATGGTCGCTCGTGGCTCGATTTCGAGTGACCGTGTCCGCCTGAAAGGCAAGGCTAAGCGCCGCTGCTATCCGAGAGCACGTCGGTACTAGCTGCCTGCGGGGAGCGGCGGAAGGCGTGCCGCGCGACCAGGCAGAAAGAGGCTGGCTCAGAGCGCACCGTCTGCTTGCCTGCAGCGCTGGCTCCGCCCCGCTGGCTAATTTTGGCCAAGCTCGGAGAAGCGCCTAACGCGACGCCCGCGGGGAGCCTGTGGCGACGGGCAACAGCGCATGCATGGCAATGCGTCTCCTCTGGAGAGCTGCGCACCATTTCCAAAGGGCCCGTACCTAGCCGACCCGTCCGTCTGAATGCTTTGGCGGCAGCTGCCTCCCTTCCCGTCCTCCCCCACATCCCATGGGTACAAGAATGGAGGCTGGTGGCTCCGATTTCGGTGGGGCGGTAATTCCATTCTTGGTTTCAGTCAGAACCAGCCAGAATACTAAAGGAGCTATCCAAGGTGCTGAACCCTAACCCCAACATATGAGTTCAGCACCTTTGACAGCTCTTCTCGCCGTCTGGTTCTGAATGGAAGTCAGAATGGAATCACAGCCCCACCGAAATCGGAGCCACCAGCCTCCACTGGGTACAAGGGCCCCCGGCTGCAACCTTTTTGATATGGTTTATTTTTAACCAGCCTCGCTCGCAGCCTTCCGGCGTCACCTTCCTTCCCACTCTCCTGCCCTGACATCCCCTGACACTTGCACTTCAAAAGCTCGGACCTTTTCCTTCCCCCAATTGCGTGGAGGCGGGGCAGGAGAGCGACTGAGGCTCACATCCTCGGGGCGCTTGGCTATTTATTTCTCATCTCTCGAGGGGCCATTAGCTCGGCAGACGAGCGAGGTCTTCTCAGACAACTCTTGAGGCCGCGATGGACGGGCAGTAAAGAAAGAGCAAAGCCCAGAGGCTTGCAAGGAGCCGCGAGCGAAGTGCTGTGGAGGCACACGGGGCTTTCCCATAGGGGAAAGAGGGCCTGCGATTCTTCCGCTCCCGGAGTCCACCTCTTCTTTTCTTGAAGGGGCAGGAGCGGTGGCCTTGGCAAGGAATAGCAAGGAGGGAGGGAGAGATCTCAGTCTGAAGGCCACGTGGTGCTCTGGTGGTAAAAAGAAGCTCACCATAAATTGAAAGCAAAGAGACCGAGATGAGAGAGCGAACGAGCGACAGAGCAGGAGTCTCGCCGCCTTAGAGAGGGCTTGGGGTAGGGATCTCGAACACCCTTGTGCCTGCAACCGCAATGTTTTTTGTTTCCCTCAACATTTTCTAGAGCCAGCACAACAACAAGCAGCCTCATACGCCTAGCTGACCCACCCCTCCCCAAAGAGGAAAGCATTGGGTGTGGAAGTGTGTGAGCAAGAGCCCATTCCCTATTCAAACTTCTCTCACACACACACTGTCCCTGCAACTTCAAAATACCCAAAGTTCTGCTTTTCAACATTTTAGCCATACCCTCAGAGCAGTTGAAAGACGACAATGCTGGCCCTACTATTAGGCAGAGTGAGGCAACTCAGTTGGCTGTCCCGAGAGGGGGGAGTGGTGACAGCCCCCCAGCCGTTCCTCTGCAGCCCCTCTGGCAATTCCCCATGTTGGAGGACAGAGCTCTGTGTGTCACAAAGCCTGCCTTACACCATCTAAACTACTTGCTACCCTTAGGTGCGGTGGAGGATGCTGTCCTGTGGCTAAGAGCTCCATCACACCAGCGATTTGGTGCACTCTCGCCATGCCTGGCGTGCGGATTTGCAGCATGGTACTCACATGATGCTGTGCCTCTTCCCCAGCCTTTCCTAGAATGCTAAAAGTCTGGATTATTTTCCTTAAGCGCATTTAACATGCCCTAGGGTTATCTCTAGAAGGTTTATTTGCGCCTCCTTGACTTCGCTCTGACAGCATTTTGGACAGATGAGCGGAGCACAAATCAGACGTCTATGTGATTTAAAGGGTCCATTAATACGCATTTCGAAGGTGTTAATTTACCGCGACTTTAAATTTTTCTCTGCAGTTCGAGCACATTTTTGTAATGTAACCAATATTGACCATTCGCTTTAATGCTAATAGTGGGCGCAGTTTGCTGTGCAGGCTGATGATGTCATAAGTGAATGACTGCCCCTTCTCTTTCTCTACCTGGCCACCCCTCCCACTTCTCCATTTACATGTTGAGGTTCTGAGTAGATTCATTGTTTAGATATTTTTGCCTTGGTACATCGTTGAGTGTTGTGATGGCTGACTCTAGCAAAAGGGGGTTGAAAAAAGGATGTGCGCTGTTCATTTTGAGTGTAATTTGAGGTCCGCTAAGGCTTCGTGTCTACTCCAGTTCCCTCCCCCTCTCCATTCTCTCTCTGTCTTGCTTTACCAGTTCCCTCCCCCTCATCTAATCCCCCCACCATACGTCTGTAGATGCCTTTGTTTTTGATCATCATTGTTACTAGTGACCTCACTCTGGTTTCTGCCAGGATGTGCTCTCATTTTGTCCCATAAGGGCTACAATTCAAGTCTCATTGAACTCTGTTGGGCTTACTTCTGAGTAAATGTGTGCACGCTTTGGAATCGACAAGCCTGTGATCCTCTTGCACGGGGTTACTCTTCGGAAAAACGCGGCATGATTTTTCACAGTAAAGTTTATAGACTGTTTATTGCTATCCAACAATTTTGTACCAAATCTCAGTAGCAAACGAGAAATGGGGGGGGGGGGGAACTACTGACAATAAAAAAATCTAACAAATGACAGGTGGGGAAATTATGAAGGACGCAGCACAGGATCCATCACGGCAGGGCAAGTGTGCATGTCCAACCTTTACAAATCGAGTTCACATGTGAAGAACCACGAGATCACGGGCAGGGGTAACAGGTAACCAACGCCGGGAAGTTCAGGTGGGCAGGGGAAACCAACGCCAGGAAATGCAGGTGGGTGGTACCAAAAGCCACTAAGGCAGTACTTTCCTCAACTTTTCCTCGCTCAACTCTGATGCGAATGTATGCATATAAACAATTGTAAAGCACAGTATATAGAGCCAGTAATTTGACATCAGGGCTATCGTCTATCGCTAATAGACGTAAATTCGAATATCGGAAAATGCGCATATTCTGAGACACAGCGCCAAAGCGTATAGAGGGACCCTAAGCCTCCATGTAGTTTTAAAGGAACTAGGGGCTTGAATGAATTGCATCAGGTCCTGGCAGGGAAAAGCAATCTCTCCCAACAGTGGGCTCCAAGCCTCAATATAAAGCTAACGAGTCAAGGAGCGAAAAAGCAGCTATTCAGGTGAAAGGGATCATAAGCTCGACTCATTTTTGCCTCAGAGGTAAACAAAAAAAAATGTGGATGCAAACGGGGGTGAGGGGTGGGGGGTGGGATTAGGTGTGATGGAGGTCTAAGATTGAAATAAGACTCAACTACCAATCCATGTTGGCTTCTGTACATGGGGATGGGGGGAAGCAACCTGTCCAGCAAAACAACTTGGGCAGGCTCTGAAGGATGAATACAGAACACCATTTAATAACTTACCACATTATTCCTATAACTAATTGATCAGTATCTTCCTACTGATTAGAGAGTAGGCTTTGGCACATGATAAAGAATCTGGAGCAGCAAGGGAGTGATTTGCTTACTTCTTTGTAGGGTGATACAAAAGATTCAGGAATTGAGTGGTTACATACCCAGCACAGTAAGTTGCTATTTGAAAGCTGATCATTTGTGCTCATCCTAAGAGTGTTTTTGTTCCAAGCCTTCCTAATTACTGTTTTAGACCAGTATTTTTTAATTGCAGGGAGGAAATGTTTATCCTGAACTAGTTAAGCCATAATATAGCGTAACCTTGCGAACAGCTAATTCCTTTTTTGGAGCCTGCGTAGCACTGTAGTAAAGGCAAACCAATTATCTAAACCTGTTGCCTCCAGCCCAGTTTGCAATTTGGCATGCCCTTCAAGCGATTTCAGAAAGCATTCAATAGTTTGTCTAATGCAATCTGTGCTCAATATCCAGGTGTTTCATTCACCATTTTTCCTAGCATCTTGTGGATCTGAAGACAACTTCATGGGAGGGGGTGTCTCTTCAAATCAATTACAAGGCACACCTAAAGGTTTTCTTTACACTCAAGCCTCTACCTTGCATTTAACTTACTCTCTTCTTCCTGTTGGGTATCTATGTTCTACATTGTTTCTCTCTTTAATCATAATTAATAATACATCACACAGTAAAGTGGCTTGTAGCCAGGGGGCCCTAATCAGTTTATAAACCACACAGGCACCAAAATGACACCATCTGAAGCAAAAGCCTTGTTGAATTGGTCTCAGTCATGCTTCTACCTCTTTTTTCCATTGCCTCCCATTTATTCTTCAAAAAAGTATTTCTCTCTCAGAAAAGAGGGATGTGGACTAAATGAGCTAGTTCAAACTCCTGCTTTTAGCACCTACACTCCACCTTTAAGACTTTAAGCCACTATGTCCCCCATGTCTGAGGCCTTGTCCCAGTTCGAGGAGAGCTGTAGGCTCTGACTCAGAAGGAGATGCTGCAGAATCAGGCCCAGCCATGGGATCCCAGGAGCCACACCTCCCAGGGCTTGCCAGCTGGGAGGGGGAGAGATGAAGGAAGCTGATACAGCTTATCTATCTCCACAGCGAGAGATCTGACCTTGACAGAGGCCCCTGCTTCTTGACTAGGGGAGACTTCCATGGGGACAGGGGAGCAAGAAAAGGTCTCTTCAGGAGAGGGTGGTTCAGGGGTGTCTCCTTTACGGAGCAAAGGTGTCCTGTGAGACACGTTTCCTTGTCAAGATCGAATGTTGGATGCTGATCCTTAGTGGCCAGCTACTCCCCTGTATTTAAGTCAGAGCCTTTTGCAGTAGCCTTTGCTGGAGACAATGCTTAGATAACTTGCAAAGCTTCCTTACGTGGTATTGGACTTTCTGAACTTATTGGAATTTATTCTGCCAGCTTGTCCCTAGACTGCTCAGGGTTTTGTTGATCATGTACTAAACCTGGTTTAATTCTTATGTGGAGAACTGTAATCTGTGGATCTTTATTGGGGATGTAAATGCATAAACCTATTGGTTGGCATTACAGCAATAAATGGTTGTAGTGTGAATCGGGCTTCATCTCTGGGAAGTCAGGTCCTGATACCACTGCACTTATTTTCCTTCTTGTCCTCCATGTATGTTAAATCTACTGTCAGCTCTCTTCTCCCACTATATGCTTTTTTCATAAGGTTTCCCTTTGCTTCTCCCTTTTTCTATTTTGCATCAAACTCTTCCTCGTTCTGGTCCTCCTTTAAAATCCTTCCTAAAACCCGCTCCTTCTACAAGTCCTTTTCTGAACCACATTAGATCCTCTCATATAGTATCTGCAAGTCAGTTAAGCCTCCTTCTTGTTGCTAGTGCTTCTATAAAGTCCTCTCCCCTCTGTGGCTGTTCTCGTTCTGTTTGCACTGCACGTAGGCATATACTGAACTTCAGTGTTCCTAACTGGGCACTAACCATCTGCTACAGGTTCTGAAGACAGTCTGGAACAACAGTTTCTGTGAGGTGTAAGTGGTCCTATTTCACTTCAGCAATGGCTGCAGATTCTGTGTACCTGGGAGGACCAAACATTGTTCACTGACCAGGTTAAGAATTTGCAGAGGTTGTGTTCAAGTGTGACGATGCAATGGCCATATATTACTAAACAGCAGAGGATCCCCATCTGCTATGTCAGAAAAAGTCTAATAATGAAAAGGACTGGGAGAAAGAGGGTTCTTCTAGTGTGGAAAAAAACTAGAGCCTTTGAGTTAGACCAGAGTTGTTGAAGTTCAGGCTTGCAAGCCAAATGTGGCCAGCCTGGGATTCCAATCCAGCTCTTTGAGGTTTCTCCAGACGGCCACACACCCTTCCTCTGGCCCAACCCCCTTTACCCCACAGTAAATCATTTGATAGTTTCTGGCTCATGCATCATTTTTCCCCATTCTAAAAACTTGAAATGCCTCTTCTAAGTAGGGTGACCATATGAAAAGGAGGACAAGGCTCCTGTATCTTTAACAGTTGTGATGAAGAGGGAATTTCAGCAGGTATCATTTGTATGAATGTAGCACTCTAGCTATAGTTGAGTGACCAGATACAAAAGAGGGCAGGGCTCCTGTAGCTTTAACTATTGTGATGAAGAGGGAATTTAACCAGGTGCTGCATGCATACAAATGACACCTGCTGAAATTCCCTTATCTATACAACTATTAAAGATACAGGAGCCCTGTCCTTTTCATATGGTCACTCGATTTCTAAGGTTTACTTACTGGCAATAAGAGCTTTAAACTAAAATATGCTGGTATTCCTGGTATTTTGGGCCCTGTCCCCTTTTGCCACTGAAATGTGGCCCCCAACAGCTATTCCAAAATTGAATCCAGCTCTAAAGTTGAAAGAAGTTCAGCATCCCTGAGTTAGATTACAGGTTCAAAGTCTTCTTAATCCTTAGAATTCAAAGTAGCATAGAATATGGAATTCAGCTGAATATGGCATCATGCACATGTCACACTGACAATATTCAAGGCAAATGCCTTTTTCTGCTCTTCTGAATGTGCCAATTACATTATATTTTCCCCACAGACCACCAGTTGGGTCTCTCACTGTATAGGACAGATCATCCGATATGCTACTGTTTTCTAGTTTAGCAATTATAATGACAGGGTGTTTCAGATTATTTCCTTTGTTTGAATCAACTGTCTAATGTGTTGTGAAAATGGTTTAATCTTAATTTCCACTCACTCCTGTCAAATTTCCAGACTCTCAAGGAGTAACGTGTAGTAAGTTCAGAATACTATGTTTGGAATTGTTTGGAAGTGGGTTGTGAGGTAGACAGAATGCCTGCTCCTCCATTCTCCTACTAGTTTCCTCCCCATGCTCTTACTGTGCTATTGTCACACAAACTGTGACTGTAAGCACACCTTCCTGGAAAGTAGTCCTATTCAAATAAATATGACTATGATTATCTATGACAAAACATGCTTAGGACTAAGGTGCTGTTCTCCACGGTGTGAACTCGGGGACTTAGCAATCAACCACTCTTAGAGATGGCACAAAGCTCTAAAAATGAATGGTCAAATTTAGAAAAAAAAATTACGACACATTCATAGAGTAAATGTACTAATAAGAGAGAAGATGCTCTGAGTTAAGCTTTATGCTAACTTAGCTACGGAGCTTGGTCTCTGTAGTACAATTACTTTGGGGGAAAACCTTTGCCTGAAAGGTATATGTGTATATATGCTTTCCTTTTACAGAGCTCCTTTAACATTTCTAATCGCAATGCTTTAGGTTATGGTAGCTTGGCCAATATGAGGTGCAGAAAATTTTGTTATTGCAGAAGATTGCTACATTTGAGTGTATCTTACAACCATCAAAGTTGTCTGGATGCGTATTTAAATATATGGACTGTTTATTGATGTGTATATTTGAAATGGAAATCCTTCCCTCACCTCATTGTGTGTGCATGTTTTGTTTTGCTCCCCCATATCAAGGGAGATGTAATGATTGCAGTGTATTGAGTTGTTTTATGAAATAAACTCCCCCTTTTGCTTTTGTTGTTATTGTTATGCTTCAAATAAAAATATTGTTTTTTAACTGCAGAAGATTCTGTGGGCACTCCAGATTGTAGTGGAATTTGCATGCACATGTATCTACTTTTGGGATTAATGAGATGTGGGGAAATTATGGATGCTGCCAACATAAAGATTCTTTAAAAAAACAACTACACAATTCAAATAAGTATATGGCAGGTAGGATGTGCAAGCAATCTCAGCTTTCATAAGCAATATGCTTGTTGACATCCAAATGCTGAGGATGAGCAGTGGAGGATGAATAAACACCCTAATGCTATGCTCATGAAGTTCCCTGGCATATCTGGCTGGCCACCGTCAACAGGTGGTATGCAGAGAACTGCATTATGGGCTTGACCCAACATGGCTATTTCTTAGTCTCATAATAACACTTTGGTATAGGGCCACCATGTCCAGCCTATAGCTGCCCAATCATTTGATCAAGGTCATTAATGAAGAAAGATGTGACCACCCATGAAGGTTGTATAGGGCTCCCCAATGCGGCACCCATGGGACCTCCAACAGTGCCCATGAAATTCTCCACTCCCTGCCTCCTTCAAAACAATTTTTTTCTTTTAAAAAAATTAGCTCACTTTTTACTAGCCAGGCCCCTATTATGTGACTAGCAACATCCTCCATGGGAACATCCTTGTCAGGAGCACAAAACCTTCGCAGTAGCGTCCAGGCGCGGAGGGAAGCGGACGTCCCCAGCAAGGTAAATGGGCCCCCTCCCCCTCGCACTGCTTACCTGCCGGGGTGGCTGCTTCCCTCCAGTGGCACAACCAGAGGGAAGTGGACAGCCCCACCAGGGAAGCCCCCGCCCTCGTGCACCTTACCTTGCCAGGGCGTCCTCCTCCTCCTTCCACTGCCAGGTGAACTACTGCGAAACAGGCCTCACGGCCTAGTTTTTCAGTAGAGCGCCATGTGATGACCTCATCACCTGGTAATCTACTGAAAAAGTAGGCCGCGAGCCTGTTTCGCAGTAGTTCACCTGGCAGCGGAAGGAGGACGCCCCAGCAGGTAAGTGGGGTCCTCCCCCTCCCTTCCTTGCGCTTCTTACCTGCCGGGGCGGCTGCTTCCCTCTGGTGGCGCCACCGGAGGAAAGTGGCCGCCCCGGCAGGTAAGCCCCCTCCTCCCTTGTGCACCTTACCAGGCAGGGCTGTCCGCTTCCATCGGCGGGCGCCCGCCGATGGAAGCGGACAGCCCTGCCAGGGAAGCCCCCGCCCTCGCGTACCTTATCTGACGGAGCCATCAGCCCTGGCAGGTAAGGAGCACGAGTGGGGGGAGGGGCCCCGATCCACCTCGTGTCCTTTTTGAATTGGTTCGGATTGGATCGGTGGATCCAGGTGCTGAGGATCGTAATCGGATCGTTTGATCCAATTTTGGTTGGATCGGGCCCGGATCATGGATCGGGTCCGATTCGATGCACATCCCTAGTAATTGGTTCCATTGTCATACTGCTCTAACAGTTAGGAAGTTTTTCCTGATGACTAGCTGGGATTTGGCTTTCTGTATCTTGAGCCCATTATTCTGTGTTCTGCGCTCTGGGATGATCAAGAAGAGATCCTGGCCTTCCTCTGTGTGACAACCATTCAAGTACTTGAAGAGTGCTGCTATAATGTCTCCCCTCAGTCTTCTCTTCTCAAGGCTAAACATGCCCTGTTCTTTCAGTCTCTCCTCACAGGACTTTGTTTCCAGACCCCTGGTCATTCTTGTTGCTCTCCACTGAAGTACTTGCTCAGCAAAAATTAAAGTGCTATAACCTGCAGTAATGGGAGTAGCTCAGAAAAACCTGGGAGAGCACTGGGCAACTTAATATAATTCTCTGCTTTGTGTGGTGCAGCTATGAAAAAAGTAGTGAGGATAACATGGAGAATATGAAAAAAAACCCTAAAATACTATAATGCTATTTAATTCAGTGGACTCTTCTGCTTGGAACAGTATGCACAGTTTTGACCTCCCTATTTTCCAAAGAAAAATGGATTTTGAGGCCTACAAAAGCTGAGTTGAGACAGCGAAGAAAGGTACAGCAGTTCTGAATGGAGAATTATATACATAACAATCAACCATTAACAGAGGAAGGATGCTGGCTTGTTCTTTCTACCTACACTTGAACACAAATGAAACTGCAAGCTTCAAAATGCTACGAGAAAACACTCCAAAATCAGGACCATTAGTTTGGAGTAACTCTCGCCACAGGATAGCTAAGGCTGACTACTGAACGTAAAGAAGAGAGTTTTGTTGCACAGACTGAACGTCCATCAGGCCATTCAGTGGCCTCTAAGAAGCCTTCAAGTAGGGCATGAAGCCAACATCCCTCTATATTGTCCCAGGATTCTGGTATTCCAAGGTATATTGCCTCTGCACATGGAGGCTCCATCTAATTATTATGGGTAATAGCAATCAATTATTACATTTATATAATTTTTTCCTCCAAAGAGCACCCCACCCCATTTAATCATCACAACAGCCCTGTGAGGTATGTTAGACTGAGAAATAGTGACTAGTTCAATGTCACTGAGAGAGTTGAGGAGGGATTTGAACCTGGGTCCCTTAATCTTAATCTGACACTCTAACCCAGGGTTGTGGATTATTGGCATTATAGTCCAAACTATTTAGAGGGCACCAGGCTTCCTATCCCTATTCTAACCGCTATACCTCTCTGGTATAAACTTTATCCACCCAAATGAATCAAATACTCATGGTTCAGCTGCTACACAATGCAGGTAAAAAACTTTTGGCACTTCTTGGTCACAGTGAAATCTGCAATTCTCAGGAGCAGCAGATTTTGACCCTCATGGGAGACCTGTATTCAGCTGGATCACAGCTAGGCAACCCAGCACCCTCCAGGTGTTGTTGGACTACAACTCCCATTATCCACAACCACAGGCCCTGCTTGCTGGGGCTGATGTGATCTGTAGCCTGAAACATCTGGAGGGCATCAGTTTGCCTACCCCTGGACTGAATTAACCATTAAACCTAATTTCCAAAGGCTACTTTCGCATTCTCATGAAATTAGGTTTCTTGTTTGCTCACATAAACCATAGGTTTCGACAACTGGACTGGTAAGCTGGTTTCTTGCTACTTTTAGAAATCAGGCCAATCAGAACCATTTCCAGATTTGACATGGCTCCTGCATCTGAAGTTATGTGTTTTAGCAGCAGGATTCTGAAGGCAATGCCACATCTTTAAGGCAGTCATTTAAGGGTGAAACACTCTCCTCCTCTCCCATGCACTCTAACCACTCCTTTTTATATAGCCAAGGCAGCAAAAATAGTGTATGCTTTCCTTAGTCTCTGTACCACATGTGTGTGTGGGGATTTTAATCAACTATTGTGAATACAGGACTAGAGATTGATTTGTTAATTATTCAAGAATAAAAATGTAATATATATGCATGCATTTATGTATATTATGCTCACGAACGCTGCATGTTTACAGCATTAGATCAACAAAACACCCCTGGTCACATTCTCTTCAGGAAACGCAAGAGCTCAGGAGGACGGCTAATGCGTTGCTAGAAGAAAGGAGCTGCAGCCAGCCAGGAGCCTGGGTCTGGCGGCCAAGCGGGAGGCCAGGCAAGGCTGTTCCCTCGTTCCCGACGTACCGCGCCCGCCACACCCCCGGCCAGGGCGCTGGGAAGCAGGCACGATCCTGGCCAGGTTGAGCTGCTTCCTTCTAGTAACAGCAGTTGCCTCCTCGATTGTGGTGCATCTGAGGAGCAGCGACTAGTAGCTCATTTCGAAGAGAGGCGGCAGCCGCAGTGTGACTTTTTGCTCGACCGGGAAACTCCGTAAAGTCCAGGGCAGGCCGAAAGAAGGGAACAGAGGCAGGGGTGGCAAGAACGAGGGGTGGGGTGGGGTGGAAGGAGCAGAAAGCGGGGGGCGTGGAAAGCGAGGCGCCCCTTCGTGGCCTGGCTTCCCTCCCCTCGCACCAAACCCCGGCGCCGACCTCAAACCCCTTCTCTCTCTCCTCAGCCGCTGCCAGTCCCCGGAAGCGGCGCCGGCCATGGATGAGGCTGGGTCGGCTCCGCCTCAGCAGCAGGTGCCAGTAAGGCGGCCGCGGCGTTCTTCTCGCCAGAAGTTCCGCCAAAGCTGTACCCCGAAGTCCTGCGCCCAGGGAGCCTTCTGTCGCGCGACCTACCTCCCCCCCCCCCCCGACCCACGCAGCCTCCCTCAGAGTGCGGCCGCATCCTCCAAGGGAAGGCAGCGTCGCCCCGGGATTCGCTTCCCGCCACCGCCCACCATTCTTCGCAGCCGCAGCTACCAACACGTTCCCGACCCTTTTCTGCCTCCTAGCGAAGTGCTGACCACCCCTCCCCAACGCTCCGGTTTCCCTGCCCAATCAGCCGCGGGCATTCTTCTCCTTTTTCCTTCTCTTCCTCCAGGTGCTCCGAGCAGCGCCACGGTCTCCACCGCTCTTTCTCACACACGCGCGCATTCACACACAAAGGCGGTGGTTCTACCCACTCGCAGCCCAGAGTTAGCGCTCGACGCTGCACAAAAAAAGCTCGGTCCCTGCCCCGGCAGGCGTGCAGCGGTGAGGGTGGCCGCAGCGCTTACCTTTGGCCGCCTCCGGGTCGAGGTACATTTTCCTCTCGGCACGTCAGACCCCGAGCTCCTCCCGACAAAGTAAATCCCTCCGGTGTAGGTGTGTAATGGGGCGGGGAGGGGGCGGCGGCGTGTAAGTCCCAGAGCTTGCGGGGGGCTGCTTCTCGGTCAGTGTCCAGCTCGTCTCCCCGCTGGCAAGAGCATCAGACGCTGCAAGGAGGCGACGAATGGGAAAAGAAGCCACAGGCTGCTGGCGGCCCAAGAGTGACCTCCACAAACAGGTTGGAGTCCCAGGCAGCGGGCTGCGAAAGAGCGGGAGCCAGCATGAGGAGGGAGGCAGAATGAATGAAAGAGGCGCCTAGTGGCAAGGGCTCGCTCTCCGGCTCCTGGGCTCGCTGACTGATTGCCGTTCACACAGGAACATGCCAAGCCTCTGGAGCCCTTCCCCTCCCCTCGGTGTGTGTATGTGTGAGCACGCGCGCGCTGCGAACCTGTGTGGCTGACTGAGCGCGTCTCCCTCTCGCCTGCCCTCGCAACGCGTCCGCTTGCTGCTCGCTGCTGGTGGGAGAGGAAATTGCAAGGCAGACGATGGAAAGGCACAGCCCAGAGCAGCGGCGCGCGAGATAGAGGCTCCCTGCGCGCGCCTCCTCAAGAGATGCAGGCGGGTTTGCTCCCCGCTAACCCGGTAGCGCGCGCGCAATGGCGCTTGGAAATCAGAAAGTCAGATCGTTTCCTGGGCTCTTCCTAGGTTCACACTGACAAGGACTGGGTGTGGGTTTTTTCTCCTCAACATGCTAAACTTGCCCGAAAGCAGGTATCCTGTGTGTGCAAAGGCCCACTCGGGCACTAAAGTAGTGGTGACTGAGTTAGGAAGTGTGGCCGGAGGAGAGGCCAGCAAAATGGGTATAGAATTCAGATCTGATCCTTTTCCTGCAACACCTCCTGAAAGTCTACTTCTGGATGAGTTGATACAAAACTGGATCCCATCCAGCATAGAAGAAACTGCTCCAATAGACACGAAAATCCACTTCTGTCTTTGGTCAGTGGCCGGCCTCCAAAGATAGCTGTGATCAAGTTTGAGTCCTACAAAAAGGTTGGTCCCGAACCACCCGCCTGTCCTTTTACATTTTCATTTCACAACACAGTCTGCTACTACTAGGCTCTACTCCTGTTGACTGTAGATGTTCACTTCCGTACCTACTCTAATACCGTTTGGGTAGACACCCAAACGGTGTCTACCCAAACGGTAGACACCGTTTGGGTAGACACTCCAAACTGGAGTGGAGTTTGTCCACTCCAAACTCCAGTCCTCTTTGAGCCGACAGTCTGCTCCAGTGCGCACACAGCTCCAGTTCGGGGTTTGTTTTTGTTTTATTTTTCTAGAAAATTAAGAGAAAGCATCATCTCCCACACTTCATGCTCAGCGCAGGTTTTCTTGGCTGAGAGAGTCTCAGCTAAGACCAGGACTGGATTTTCACGCTTTGTTGTGGGTGAATAAATTCTAGTGCTGGCTGTGTGTTGGAAGAAGAATAGATCTATAATCCCTAAATCAAGTAAACACAAGCACACGCTTCTTTCTTCCTCTGTCTTGCTGGTTTAACATTTGCATTTGAAGCGGGGAGGGGGGAACCATCAGAAAACAAAAGGAAACCCAGTCCACATATTCTATGCAAGGGTGTGTGAGATTTTTAAAAACAAGTATGAGAGCAGCCAGAACTGAGAGGGAGATCTTGAGCAGTGGAAAAAACACACACCCCTTATTTCCTTGATACTTTCGTTTGAATACTATTGTGAAACCTTTACTTGGAAAAAGTCCTATTTTTTTCATTGACACTAAATTCATCTGCATACATGTAGTTAGAGTAGGAGACTTTATTTCTAACCTTAAGAGCCTTGGTTCAGATTTCTAGTCTCCTTGCTTCGGATTTCAGCTTATCCATGAAAAACACACCTGGCTGCCTTAAACAAGCCACCATTTGTCAATCTCACCCCTTCCCCTTTTCTGTGAGCCTGATAACAATACTGGCTATTTCACAGGGTTGTTACAAAGCATACTGAGACAATGGCTGAATTTGGACAACACGATAGTCAATGGTGGGGTAATAATCAACTTTACAGTTGTTCATCTAGGGGGTACTCCCCACACAACATGGTAATAAATAATCAACTGTGGTGTGGATTACGATCAGTGCTGAGTTGCCTTTGGCAGCATTTGGACAACACGATAGTCAATACAACTGACGATTGTTTCCCCCTCCCCAGTTGCTTATTGTGTCATCCGAATTCAGCCAATGTGTATGAAGTGGTTTGGATAATTCTGGAAAACACTATGTAAATAGTAATTCATAATATTGGTATTTCACATGAGAAGGTAGCACACAGTCAGCACCACATCTTGTAATCATTCATATTTTAGTACTCCATATTTTATACATTTTTAAAAATATGAAAGGTTGTAATATGATAAAGAGCTCCTGATTTTTCTGCTATTACTCTAGATAGAAGCCTCTCTCTTTCTGTAGCAATTTCCCCACTCATCCTCATTCATTGCTGGAGCCTTTCCTTAAAACACACACACAGCATTTGTATTGCATTATCATACACACTTATCCAGCACAGATATTATACTAATTCCTTTTGACTGTATCATGCATTCACTGTGTGCTTGGGACATAGCTACTTCATTATCCCATCTCAAACTCCTCTCCGTATCCTTTTCTTTTTCTCTGAACACACGGCTTCAAATTTATGATGATATGTTTGAGTGCTTGGATGCAATTGTACAAATTATTTTAGTGCGGAAATCCTGAGTCTTGTGGTTCCAGGAACAGGAAGCACTATGTACAAAAAACTGTACTGGAGATAGCGAGGGACATAACAAAAATGAAATCTGACAAGACTGCTAGTCTGAATGCACCCTTGGGCTGCAATTTTACACACTGTTCTGTTAAAATCCTGCTGAAGTCAATGCAAGTTAAACAGTCTGTATGTAGGATTGTACTTATAGCCCAGCTCTGTGTACATTTGTTCGGAAGTAAATCCCATTAATCTCAGCAGGACTAGCACCAAAGTAAGTGTTCATAGAAGGGAAGCCTTATAGTCCAATTCAGTGCATGTTAACTAAAAAGCATGTCCCACTTAATTCAATGGGGCTTATGCCAAAGTAAATATACATCTTTCTGCTGTAAGAACTACTCTTCTAGAATTTTCTTGTGTACATGAGACTACTTCTATTTATGAAATACCCTAAATTAACTTCTGCCCAAGAAAATAAGTTGTATTTCCACATAGTCATTTACTGGAAGTTCACTTCCCATTAACTCTTTGTGCAGTGCTGCTGTTCAAAGAGACATAGGGCTTTTCTACACAAGGTATTTATCATGCACTTTTCCCTTCTCACAGTTGTTTACTAGATCGTGACCCTCCAGTTTTGTTTCTGTGTCTAACCAGAGCAGGGAAATGTGGTATTATTTGTGAAAGCAAAAAAAGCACTATTTCCACTTGTGTAATTGTGCTATTCTACAATACCACAGTGCTACCTAGTGGTTATGTAGTGGGAAAGCAGGAAAGAAAATGCTCTTCATGTAGTGATTCAATCTCAATTCTGTGATGAAAGTAGATACAACGGGTTAACAGCCTCATGTAGAAAAGCTCTAACCATCTTCCAGGATACTCCATTGCATTTTCCTCCCCCAATTTTCCATCCCCCTCAATAGTCAGTCAGTATTCTATGCCTACTGATCATGCTCAGTCCCCATTGAGCAGTTTTGGGATTCCCACCTTAGGGTTCCCCCCTACTTCTGAAAACTTTGGGGTTCCCCAAGCTGACTGATATCACTCCCATGTGTGTGTGGGGGTGCTCTTTTGGCCACGTAAGGTCACACATTCTGAGAATGAGTTCATTGTTAGTATATAGGATTTCCGTGCACATATTGTGAAAGGTGGCATATTTTCCCCCTCAGATCCTAATAGTTGTCCATTGTATATTTGGGTCATCTAGATTCTTTTTCATATTAAAGGATAGTTTATTTTTTTGAAAATTGGAAGTTGTTATTTAGAAGTGCTTTCTTTGGAAGCCTCCCCCAAGGGACAGTGTGGCGTCGAGGTAGAAGTTTAGGTTTTGATTAAGAGCCATGAAGCTCTCTAGCCAAAGGATTTCATTGCCATTTGACTCTACTGTTTATATTGTTAATACCTCCATAATACTACATGGATGTATATTGCTGTACATCATCCATATAGATACAGATTAGATATAGATATACTTGCCAACTGGGATAGCACTTCATGCATCTGGTGGTCTGGACTGTAGTCCCCAAAAGCTTATGCCATAATAAATATGTTAGTCTTTAAAGTACCACAGGATTCTTTGTTGTTTTGAGTACAATAAACAAATAAGTTGTAGCCAAGTCACTGTGTGTCTGGCTAACCAAATTCATGGAGGCTGTTGTGAAGATAAAATGAAATAAATGTACAGTATGTTGCATATTAGAAATGATTGTTAATAATAAAAGGATTATCTTTAAGGAAGCAGGACTAGGATGGACTGAGAGGTGCTCTTTTCTTAGAAGTAAGCATTCACAGTAGAAGTCTTTCATTTCATCATTTGCGTTTCCAGACTGGTTTGGAACAAGCATTTGGTGGCCTTTCTACAGATATTTTATTTTTGTCCTGGCTTGAAACCAGATGAGTTGGCTCCTTTTCCCAAATAGGTTTGCCATATGCCGATAAAGGGGTTGTGGGAAGGAAGGACTGTAGCATGCTAGGTTCTGCTACACACAGCAGGTGCCCCCAAACACACACATACAGCATTTAATATAACACGAGTTGTTAAACACTGGGCTGGAGTTTCAGCAAACTCAGTATTTTTCAGGAACAACGAATAAACATTTCCAGCAAGTGCACTTAATAGAAGTTTGTTTGCCAATTGATCTTGCTTGCTTCCCCTGAGGCTGTGAGAAAATAGTTTTGTTTAAATGGGGAAGGCAAATGAATAGCTTACTCTTTACCCTCCATGTGGTGTGCACCCATACACCTGGTGCATGGGGGGGTTTGCAAGGCAATGGGGAACCTTTTCGTGGGAAACTTTAATTAAACTATTGACAAGAAACTCACTGCTCCATTCTTTTCCACTACAATTCATCATTGTCCATGAAACCTTATGTCAGAATAAAGGTGTCAGTCTTTAAGGTGCCATAAGACTCTTCGTTGTTTTTGCTGCAACAGACTAATATGGCCACCCCTCTGGAACTTGATAAGCTTATTACACTTCAACACTCATTACAGCTGAGTTCCACTCCCATCTCACCCAAGACTTTCCAATAAACTACATCAAACGGATGGGGGATATCACATTTTTCTACTGTCACTTTTCTGTCCCACAATAGGGATGAGCAGCTTCCTCTTTCTTCATATGGGGAAGAAAGAGGAAGCAAACAACAACCATGTGGCCCTTTCAGTGGGCATTTTTATCCCATTGCTTCTCCTGCACATAGCAGGAAATGGCAGCATCAGTACAGCCAAAAAAGTCAGGTTTTCTGGGTCTTTTTTGACCATCATCAGATAAGCATTACTGGCCAGTCACGTTTTTTCACAGGTCCTTTTGACGATGATGTCTGTTCCCCAGCATTTCCTTTCTGCTCTATTTTCTGCGACCAAATAAGACCTGCTAAATCCTATTTTTTGGGGGGGGGGAGGCGAAACATGCCACTATTTCTTGCTGTATGCAGGAAAAGCAGCGCAATAAAATTGCCCACTGAATGGTTATTGCTGTTTCCTCTTCCCTGTGTGAAGAAGGAGGAAGCTGCTCATCCCTATTGTGGGACAGAAAAGCGACAGTAGGGAAACACAATTTCCCCCCTCATCTGATGACACTTTTTTTGTGATGGGGAAAATGAGCAGAAGTCGCACAGGAGGTGGTCAGTATCATAAAAAAGTCCCATGAAAATCCTTGAGTGCCCAGTAATGAGCGTGTTATAGAACGCTCATCTGATGATGCTCTAAGTACAATTCTCTACTGCTTTGCAACCATGATACAGCCATTTTAACCATTGCAACATTATATGCAGGAAGCAGTCACATGAGCCTTCCTGGGTGAGGTATTAGGATGCTGCAATTTGCTTTGGATGCTCCAGTCCTTCAACACCTGTATGCTCAAAGCAGATGCCAATATTATTAATCCATGATGACCTAGGGATGCAGCCAGGGTGAGAAACTCTAGTAATAGCATTAGGAGGTTCTGAAGGATGAACAGGATAACCTTATGGAGAATTGGAGTAATAGGAACAGACTGAAATTCAAGAGAGTGAAAGTTGAGAAGGTCATGCATGTAGGGACAGATAAACATTTTTCTCTATCAGCTGGGAACAGAAAAGAAAGGAGACGTGGATCATGGTTGATCACAAGATAACTGGAAGCCATTAATAGGATGCAGCTGCAAAGAAGAATGCATTCTTGTAGCTATGTTAAATCTATGAAACAACAGGCTGGAAATAAGATTTAAATATTTTCTGGTATTGGTCTACTCTGCTTCTAAATCCTAATAAGCATGCAAAATGTTTCTTGCTTCTGTTAATTAACTTCAGCCACGAGGTGCTGAGTTTTTGTGGGGATGAAGTTCAGCTTTGATCAAGCTTTTGCAGAGATTGCCTTGCATAACCCTGATGCCAGCAGCAGTGCTTAGTAAAGGTTGGTGAAGAAACACATTTTTAAATAATGCAGATGAAAACCTATCAGAACAAATGAACACTAAGGTATATCAATAAGATCCTAATCTAATAGAGAATCAGTCAGCTGATAATGTGAAGCCTTCTACCTGAGGAGACTATTAATAAGACTTCAAATCATATATACTTTATTCCTTTGCAAGTGATAGCCAAATAATTGAGTGTACAATAATATCTGGTGAAAAGGTCTCATACAATTGAGCTTGCAGTCATAATAAAATTAGAGCACTGCTGAATGCTCACTTCACACTCTCAGAGATACACATGGTTATTCCAGAACCAGGAGAACAAGAAAAGAGATGAAAGTGTCACTCTCTCTTAGAATCACTTTAGCATCCTATGTGTCAGGGATGCCAGACCAGAAAGCTGGTACCAACCAGACAAGGACAAGGGTCAAGCCAGAGTTAGAAGTTTTACACAACCAGCTGGGAGCCTCTTGGTCTCTGGAGCCCCACAGCCCCTGCTGTGCAGGTAGCTCCATACTACTTTCTGGCCATCCACAGGGATAGTGCTGAATGTGCACCAGAGAGCAAGGCAGAAGTGACCTTCTCTATCAAGATGCTACCATGGTGGTGCAGAAACTAAGATGCTTTGGTCCCAGTGAGCGAGGCTTGATGGGATCTGGGGATCTCCCATCTGCTCTCACTATCTGACTACGCAGAAACCAAGGGATAGTCCTATGCACGTTACCTTGGGAGTAAAACACACTGAATATAGAGGAGCTTACTTTAGAGTAAATACCAAGTGGCCCAAAAGTAGGTATACAGTATAGTTTATCAACATTCTAAACAACTGTATATCTACTTTTGGGCCACCCAATATACTCTGTTATACCATTAGAATGGAAGGGGTTATCTTCAGCCCTATGTCCTGTTAGCATAACCCTTGACATGCAGGCAATACCTCAGACAGCTGAAGAGGTATAGACACGCTAGAGCAGAAGCCATTAGCTCAGTATCACATGCTCCTTGTATAGAACCAAGGGTTCGGCTCAGTAATAATTCCCCCCTTTTCTTCCTGCTTACCTTAGTAGCTCAAGCCTGCAATCCGAGAAACCCTGATCTGCACCTGGGCAAATATTTTCATATGCATGCACATGGCACAACGCAAGGGAAAAGCACACTTATTCAAACAACAATAACATGGAAAACTGGCTGCTCTCTGGAACACAACCTATCAAAGTTTTGTCCCGAAGTTTAGGATTTGGCAGTGGAGGCTGGTGGCTCCAATTTCAGTGGAGCTGTGAATCCATTCTGGGTTGTAGGGCTCCATCACACTTACTCTCCACCCAGTTTACATCTGTGGTTCCCCCTCTGTTTCCTTAGTGAGTCGAGTGTTGGGCACTTTCATGTCTGTGCGTTGTGGTGCTATTTCAGCTCATGTATCTTTTCACCTGTATTGTTACTATGCCAGTGAAATCTCCCACCTCACCCCTACATTCTCCTTCCCCCTGCAATATAAATCTATATCTATCTATATCTATATCTATATATATCTACACAAATACAATAGTACAGCAGCCTGAAACTGTGCAATTACAGTAAAACAACACACTATGCTTTCCCTTAAGATCATATTCAACAATATAAGTGAAGAGAAATTATTACAATTAGTTTTTGGAGAAGTTTGTGGTCAATGTTGGCATGGCAAGGGGAACATGCCTAGTTAGGAGTAAGAACCATGACATTGAATGGATCCAAGTCCCAGGCAGCGGTGGCCTCGCTCGCCTTCTCCACAGGGTGTTCGAGTACCCTCTCTCCCTCGCCCTTCATGGTTGAGCAGTTGAGTGGAGAACCACTCCACCCTCCTCTTTGTCAGTGAGACCTCCGTTCAACACACATGCTCCTAACAAAAAATGGGATGGTCCAATATAGTGGAAAGACAGCAATACATGGGTGGGAGGAGTGGCTTTATTTCACACAGAGGGGGGAAACATCTGTCCCTGCTCCAAAATAAGATGGAAAACAGAGGGGAAGAGGCGAGATGAGCACAGGACAGGAATGATGTCATGTGAGTACCGTGCTGCAAAAATACATACCAGCCATGGCGAGAGTGCGATAAATCGCTGGTGTGATGGAGCTCTCAATCAGAATCAACTAGAAAACCAAAGAAATTATCCAAGGGACTGAACCTATTTTGGGGATAGGGTTCAGCACCTTGGATAGCTCTTTTAGAGTTCTGGATGGTTCTGACTGAAATCCAGAATGGATTTACAGCTCCACTGAAATTGGAGCCACCAGTTTCCATTGGGACTTAGTGCCCATCCAAAAATCTACATCCGGGTTCAACTTCCAATTCTCTTGGGATGCAGTTATTGCCAAATGTCCTATGCATCCCGCCTCTGGCAGGATGCAGTTGGTCTGGTATCTATCTATGCTTTGCTCCTCAGGAACAGTCCAGTATCATGGGGAACAGATGCCTCCACAGTATGGTAGCTCAGTAAAGGTGATAAGGAAGTGCAGCTCAGAGCAGCAGCTTCTTGTTCAAGGCTTCTATTACAAGTGCAATGTTGTTAAGTACTAGCAATAGTACTTTTTCAAGGAGCTGTGAATTTAGGCAACTACTGGCAAAAAAATCTCAGCTTCCTTATTTCAGACAATGCCATTCCATAGTCCTTCAGCAACCCCCATCTCTTCAGAACATACTTAAATCCACAGAATATATCTTAAAAACATAAAAAGGAGCACACACCTTTCAACCTTCTTTTCTTAAACACCTTGCTGGAGGGTGCACAGAACAAACATGCTAGTACAGAATGTATTTGTTTATTTGATTTATACCCCACCATTCAATAGGTTTCAGGGGCAACATGTATCATTATGTTAACAAAATGTTAACATAATGATACAACCAATGAAAGCAAAAATATTAAAACAAGAACATTAAAACACCACAATATAAAAGGGCAATATAAAAGCTGTCAGCAGACTTAAAAACAACAACAACCAGTTTGAAAGTAGTGTACAGAAGATTTAAAAAATTGGGGAAATAAAAAGGTCTTTGCCTGGCACAGAAAATATATCAAGATGGGTGCTAGGCAACCTTCCCTGGGGGTGATTCTATAGTTGAGGTGCCACCAACAAATAAGCCCTTTTCCCTGAAGCTACGCACCTATCACATCACTGATGTTGGAGGCATCTGAAGAAGTACCTTCTGTTGAAGATCTTAGTGTATGGGCAGGCAAATATGGAGACAAGTGGACCTTCAAGTATGTCAGCTTTCCCTAAGCTGGTTGGGGGAATATGGGAGTTGTAGTCCAACCCTTCTGGAGGACACCATGTTGGGATTGGCTGAGGTATCTTGTTTCCAAGCTGTGGAGAGCTTCAAAACCAGCCCTTTGAATTAAGCCCAGAAACAAACTCTGGGAAACCTGACCCAAGAGCTTGGTGTGAACCAGATCTATAGCGGAACTTCTGTAACCCATACCTCACAGTGCCTAATGATGCTAGGCCCTGACTGTGACAGGGCTTGCTGGCTGATACAGAACATGAAATACGGAATTTGTTGATCAATTCTAGAAAATTGAGATGAAACACAGGTCTAATATCCAGAGGGGCAGCCCACCAAGCCCTGCTGCTGCACCTCCTCCATTCATGGCAATAAGGCACACACAGAATTCCTTCTCAGCTCAATTTAAATAAATTGTGACTTTTGTGCAGTAGTGTCTGGGGTAGCTTTGGCTTCTGAGCCAAACATTCATAAGATGTGCAGCCCGATCTTATATATGTTCACTCAGAGGCAAATCTTGCTGTGTTCAATGGACTTACTCTTAGCAAGTGTACATAGAATTACAGTCTTAAACTTAGGTAGCCTGCCGTATACACCACACATTGCAAGCTGCTTTATACCAAGTCAAACTATTTGTCCATCTAGTGCAATACTGCCTGCTCTGATGAGAAGTGTCTCACCAGGGTCTCAGCCAAAGGTTTTGTGCATTGCCTCTACACAATCCCTTTCACAGGAGATGGCAGAAATCAAACCTGGATCCTTCTGCACACAAAGCTACAGAGCATCCCCCACTGGACTGAGAACAGCCAATTAATAATACACAGAATAAGTATGGGGAATGACCAGCTTACTCATTTCAATGGAATTGTTTAATCGTCACACATCAAGTCTCAGAACAGAGTTAACGGATGGATGTCAAGATTAGTATCAGCTGAATTTGACATTTCCAGACTGTGTGTACTGCTGAGTTCTTTTGTTTCAGAGCTTTATGCCACTGAATTATGAACATCCACTCTACTACCATTATGTACAAATAATTTCTTTGCTATCATTGGGAATCATTTACATACAACAGCTGCAATCCAAGAAGGCAGCTCTGGGTGTTCAAACAAGGCATTCCTGTTGCTGGCTATATGATGTGTGTGTGTGTGTGTGTGTGTGTGAGAGTGAGAGAGAGAGAGAGAGAGAGAGAGAGAGAGAGAGAGAGAGAGAAGGAAAGGAAAGGAAAGGAGAGAGAGTAAAGGAGACAGAAAGAAGTGTTTGCTAACTTCTTGTGGTAAGGAACATTTCTTTTTTTAAAAAAATCGTATACTTTTTAATAGAAAGAAGGGCTTACCATTTCTCCGGATTGCACTCTAGCTTTTTAAATTTTGTGCCAAAGCTGTATTAGCAAAGTTTAATTGTAGTGGGGCTTTGACCTTGGGGTATGTGAACTGCTTATGAAAGACACAGAAAGAGGTTTAAATGAACAATTTGAATTTCTAAAATGTTTTTAAAAGGCTATTTTTCAGTTCTTAAAAATATTTTATGGAAAAGGGGTCGAGGAGCTTGACGGAAGGATAAAAGGAAGGAAGAAATATCATCACTCTTTTGCCACTGAGCAGTGAGAGTTTAGACAGAGAAGGGGAGAGTGTTCTTCCATTCAGGTCAGTGCTCTCTGAAGCACCAAAGTAGGGCTTTGCTTTCCAAGTACTATCTTGGGTATTCAGTTATCTTGAAAACTGACTCTTTAACCTGGTACATAAGATCTGGGCATGGCCACAGAGACTGTGGCAAAACTATGGGCACAAAGCCTTGTGCCCTTTTATCTGTTCTGTGACAAAAGATTCAGGACAGATAAAGGGGATGGGCTGCTGCACTTCAGGGCTTCTTTATAAAAGTGATTTATAGCACGCTCACGACTGGCCGCTCATGGATGTTCGCGGGTCATTTTGACAATGCCATGAGCCGACTGCGTGTCTCCTGCTCTTTTTCCCAGTTTTTCCATAAAAAAACAAACCTCAGAAACCCCAATTCTTCTTAAATATGTTGGGATTGCTCAGGATTTTCTGCCGTATGCAGTTGAAATTACGTTATAAAATGCCCACTAGAGGGCACTGTCCCATTAAACTGTATGGTCTGGGAGGTTTTACATTACAGGCCAGGTGGTCAATGTTCTCTTCCCATGTAATTCAGCTCATTTTAAATGCGGAAGAGAAGCAGGAAATAGAGTGATAGTAAGAAAATGTGTACAAAATTATGCATGGTGTGGAGAATGTGGATAGGGAGACATTTTTCTCCCTCTCCCATAATAGTAGACCCTGGGAATATCCCATGAATCTGATTGGTGGGAGATTCAGGATAGATAAAAGGAAGTACTTCTCTACACAATGCATAGTTAAACTATGGAATTCACTACCACAAGATGTGGTGATGACCACCAATTTGGATGGCTTTAAAAGGGGGTTGGATAAATTCCTGGAGGAGAAGGCTATCAATGGCTGCTAGTCGTGATGACTATGTGCTACCTCCAATATCAGAGGCAGTAAGCCTACATACACTAGTTGCTGGTGAACATGGGCGGGAGGGTGCTATTGCACTGTGTCATGCTTGTGGGTCCCCAGTCAACAGCTAGTTGGCCACTGTGAACAGAGTGCTGGACTAGATGGACCCTTGGTCTGATCCAGCATGGCTCTTCTTATGTTTTTAAACATGATTTTCCTCCTCTCTGAAAGTCCTCTCAGTCTGCAGGTGGGCGATAATTTTTTTGTATACTGCCCTGCATTAAAAGAAAGAAACAAACAAATACCTCTCTACAAACAGAAAACAAGCATAGGAGGCAAACAGTTTTCTATTTGCAAGGAGGTATTGTTTTTGTTTGACAAGGAGAAACACCCCCACACACACCTGGATTTCCCACAACTGCAGCCTGAAGTAATACAGCACATACTAACTCATTCCCACCTTATACTCTTCCAGGTGCAGACCAGGTATCAGTTGGATATGCATTTGAGTGAATCCATTTAAGGTCAGGCTGCCAAACTGGGGCTCTGTGCAGGCCGAGACCAATCTATTTGCTAGTAAACTGAATGCAAGCAGGGAAGGGGAGATTGAAAAGAGGAAGGAAACATCTGACCATGAGTGATAATTGCTAAAGGGAGAGAGGGTCACACTCAGAAAATCAGTTATCTGGCCGAATTTCTTTCAAATGATATATATGGGGGGAAAAACTACTTCCTTCCGGTTTAAGAACGAGCAGTAGATATTTCAAAGCAAGTAGCAAATAAAAGAGGGAGGGAAAGTTGACTGAACTCTATTAGGAGGGGGGATTCCGAAGCTTGGGATAATTTAACTGGAGGCTATGAATGTTTTACATGTGACCAAGATTTCATTTTAAGAAGTAAAACATCCACACCCATTGGTGGTGGGAAATGTGCATCTTAAAGGGCATAAAAGTTAATTCAGCGGGCTAGATTTTTCTGTACTAAACTCATGGCTGTTGTTTTCCCCCAAACAAAAACCCCAGAACCCGCAAAAACCATTTAGTATGTGCAGTTCAGAAACTGATTCTTTAAGTAGTTTTCCACTCGATCAAGAAAAAGTTATAACCACATTAAAGCTTTAAGCAATTATATCCAGTGGCTTCTTCTGCAATACTCTTTAATATGCAAAAGTGTTTGAAAGCGTAAAAGGACAACCCATAGAAACATGAAGTCATCAGAAGCAAAGCAAATTGCAGGTTTTATGTTGTTTCAAAGGATTGTTCCTTGTCACAGACTATTACAGCCTCAGCCCAGAAACATTATCTTTCATTCTGGAGCACCAGCTGCTATAAAATATTATGTAGGGCATTTAGTTTAGTCATCACAACACTGGAGCATCCCATATTTTAAAGGTCCTTTGTTTTGGCAGCCCTAGTCCTAGAAATTCTGCTAACTTATTTACTTTATTTATTGTGGGAATTCATATCCCATCTTTTACATATTCATCAAGGCAGCGAATAGAATCGCATGACAATAAAATCAATCAATCAATCTATCAGTCAATAAGGAGTAGAGCAGCAAGGTCTTTGACTCTGAGTGAAAAGACACCAGAGAAGGAACCTGCCAAATCTCCTGGGGCAAGACATTTCACAGCAACAGAGAGGGCCCCTGTGAAACAGTCCTCCCATCTCCAGATGGTGGCTGGATATATAACAGGACCTCTGCAGATTATCTCAGAGGGCAGACAGGCTCATGTGGTAGGTGATAGTCCTTTTAGCCATTTTGGGTCAAAGCCTTTAGAACTTTAAAGACAATAACTGTCTTTAACTATGAGGTTTCTGGATACTCTTCAACGACATTCCCCAAATTGAGTGCAATTAAATAGTTCAATGTATGGCCAGGTCCTCCTTCTCCAGATATGGACATAGTTGGTGCAGCAGCCTGAGCTGGGCAAATAGAAACATAAGAAGAGCCCTGCTGAATCAGACCAAAAGCCTATTTAGTCCAGCATTGTATTCCCGCAGTGACCAAATATATGCCCCAAATACAAGCCCACAAGTAGGACTTGAATCCTTCTGGTCATGTTCCCCAGCACCTGGTATATAGAGACCTCTAGTTGAGGTAATATAACCCCCTTGTATAACTATCTATGTTAGTGGCTATAACTACATCTAGTGGGTGAGAATTCCATAGTTTAATTATGTGCTGTGTGAAGAAGGGCTTTATTTTTTTCTACATGACATTTTATTTTATTTCAAAATAAATGCAACAAAAAAGAAGAAGAAAGTATATAATAATAAATCAAAATCACTAAATACTAAATTCAATAATTATAAATCTTGGTCTAGAACTGATATGCTTATGGAACATGGGGTAAAGTCAATGCACTTAAGATGAACCTTATACCTCAAGTCAGGTATACCTAACTAAAATAAAAATACAAGTTATACAACATGTAAAAAGAATGCGCTGAGAATGAGGCAGAAAAATGGAAGCTTCTTTCATGGGGGAAGACAATGTTCAGGAAATTAGAGGACAGATTTTGCCACAGCGTTCGCTCCCCCTTTCCCTGGAGCCGGACACAACACTGCCCCCCTCCTTACACCTGCTACAGCGCTTCCAAGGAAAGAGTGGTGTTGCCATCACCTTCATTAGAGACAAGTTGTATCCACAATCACCCCTCAGAAATCTAACATTTGGAAGACCCTGGGGAAAGAGCTGAACCCTGAAGAATAACTAGAACTGAGCCAGAATTTCTCAGAATACACGTTTCTCAGAAAAATCTTGAGATTTTTCTTTTCTTGCCCCCTAGAAATAAAAGGACACTTTGCAGAATTTTCTCCACACTTTCTTCACCATTATTTTTCTTCACCCCCTCCCACCAAATGCTCTGGAGTGATGCTAGGTATATGGGGAATTGTGGTGGCTGTAAAATGGGGGCCAGGCTGCTGACACAGTTGATGCTGTTGCCATTTGCAGAGGCAGTGCAAACAAAACAAGACAAACACCCCAAAAACCCTTAGGAAAAAGGAATGAAAGAAGCTGTTCTGCAGCCCTTGGCAATGGTGATGCCTACCTGTGAAAAATTGTTGGAGAATTTCTCCTGCCTCGAAGACATTCAGTGAAATTGCCCCCCCCCCATTTCTCTACTCATCAGTAGGGTGGAGGATTTTGAGAGGCAGCTTGCGCACAGCTCTAGTCCAAACACACTGCCAATCATCTTCTTCCAAAGACTCACCTAAGTCAGTCTCCCATGACTGCACGCAAGAAGAGAAAGGTTTTGCATGTACCTGCCTAGTTTGCAGCCTCATGAGAGGTCTTTCACGTGAGCGCCCCTCACCATAAAAAGTGGGGATTTTAAAAAGATTTTCTTTCCCCTGCAAATGTAGTAGTGTATAAAAGTGGTGATCATTGGGCTGTGCACATATGTAGCATGGTTGTGTTTCTTTCTTTCTTTCTTTCTTTTTAAAAAAAATCCTCCCCAAATAGAAAGAATTGCCCAATTATTACGGGAAGAGAAAGGCTACATGCACTGTAACAAGGCTACAAGGTCCAAGAATGACCGTGTATGGTGCACAAAGATGAGGAAAAGTGAATGTGTTAGAAAACAACACATTAAGGACTGCAATGGAGGTGTGCGAGTGTGGGAAACCACCATGTCCCCACTTTCCCCGGGACTCATACAACCCCTCTCTCTTCTGCAGTGCGTAATGAATCTCATCACAAAATCTGTAGCAATTTGCGAAAGCTCATAATTTATCAACGCAGATTTCATTAGTGAAGGCAGCCGTTGAAGGTGCTGTTCTTTACAGACTGAGTCTTCTTTCACCACCAACTCAGTGGCCTAGCAGCCAAAGGGCAGAGCTCTCAAAATGTTGTAGGCAATCAGGCTTCCTCCCAATATACCGCCAATGTGGGCTGAATATTCCCCAGGCCTGAATTAATACAGCAGCCCACCTACAGCTTATGGTCACCTTTATCTTTGGAATGGTGGTTTTGAGACGGAAAGTGCTCTCACTTACAATAATTAAGTTTCTGAGAGGAAGAGAAGGGCTGGTACTTAGAAAAAGAAGAAGAAGAAGCCGTGCCACAAAAGGACCGTTGCCTGAATTGCAAAAAAGTGATGGAAAGAATAAGAAATGTGTTCCTCCTATGTCAGTTCACAGACCTGCATTTGCTGTGCAGAATCTAGAACAGTCCTCCTTCTTCCCCACTTGTCATTATGCTCTCCTGTAATACACAAGGTAATATTTAGCTTAATTAACTGGTATTTGCACAGTGCTTTTGACATCCTCGCACAGCAGCCTCTGTCGCTTTTCAGCACGTTGTATATTCATCTACATATTTCATTCCTCCTATTTATTATCATTATTATTGTTGATTGTGGCGACACAGACACCCCAGCCAAATTTGCAGACTGCTTGTACTAAGCACTGCTCTTACACACACATGAAAAGGCAGAGATAGTCTCTGCTCGGAACAGTCCACAGTCTAAGGAGATATGGCAAAGGAAGAACTGTTGCCTGCTTCCAATTTTAGATAGGGACTCAGATGCAGATAAGGATTGGTGCTCATATGATATATTTTTTGAGATATTTGCTGTGGGATATACTTGCCATTTTGCACATCTCACTGTATCTGGAATTGGGAAAATGGTCTAGTTTAGGTGTGGGGGTGCGGGGAGGGTGTCACATGATCAGGTTTAAAATGTCTATTGGGCTGCACCAAAAAACACACACCAATACATTCAGAGTTGCATCAGACAGAAGGATAGATAATGACAATTGAGGGTGAAAAAGACTGGCGGAAGGAGCAGAGGATGGAGTGGAGTGGAGTAGGACAGGAAGGAGGCAGTGGAAAAGGCATATGGATGCCGAGGTGTCCCAAAGAAAACTTATGAAGAGGTAAGCTATACTTTCCCCCCTGGGGCCTGGTAGTGTCCTGCTTATCTTTAGTAAATCCCCGCTGTCTTCTGCTCTACTGCTTAAAGCAGCCGTCTCTGCTGGCTGAGAATCATGGGAGTTGTTGTCCAACACGTCTTGGAGGGTACCAGGTTGGGGAGAGCTGGCTTAAAGTTAGGGTGGTGACTATCTAAAAAAATAATTCAAACCACACTGCTGAAATCTTTCGCAGGTGATTTGTATGAATGCTGTTGCAATAAACTCCCTTACTGATAAGATCCTCTGAGAGCCAATTTAGCATCCGTGCAATCATGGAGAGAGTTAAATATCTCCCAGCCTCGACCTTGGCCCAGGGAAGGCTAACTCATCACAGATGTCAAAGCTTTGTCTTACTTCCTCCCCTGCTCAATAAACCTACCTCTTGACTCTGTCACCTCTACCAATCCCCAGGAAACACAGCTTGTCTCGCGTCTCGTCAGTTTCCACCACTTGGACTTCCAGCTCTCACTTCTTCCCTACTCCTCTGCTATCTATTGCTCCAATGCCATGTACACAGCCACCTTTGCAGCTTGGACTCGCTGCTTGTCCCTCGCATCCCAACCCAGCCATTTCTGGACTGCCATAATCATCTTCATTGGGAGCAAGCCCAGCAAGATCTCCACTCTCCACAATGCACTCACACAGTTGTGAATGGAGGTTAGAAAGTGGAAAAGAACCATTTTAAAACCCAATGGGCATTCTAGTCATTATGGGTTTGGCATTCAAATGACAGAATACAAAAGGGCACGAGTCACCTGTGGACTCACCCTGGGCCACATCTACTTCCAGCTGCAGCAACATTGGTGGCAACAATATAACATGCAGAAACTCAAAGGGATGTGTCCAAGGCCACCAAGATTGTGAGGGAGTTTGAACTTATTCCATCCTTCCCATTTCTTGGATCCCACCACCTCCCCCTGGATCTTGTACTGGTGGCAGGGAACTGTTCAAACAACTTTGTCAAAATAAATAAATAAATAAATAAATAAATAAATAAATAAATAAATGCTGAGGTTTGACAGCTCCTGGCTCTGTATATTTTCTTAGGGAATTGTGCCCAGAACATCAGAACATTTTCTAGCATGTGGACCACGTAATATCACGTTTATTCTACTGCTAATGGCTATGGCAGCTGGCTTTTTCTGAAGGGTGGAGGTGTCTGGCACTGGATTGTTGTCCTTTGCTGACAGGAATGGCTGACAAAGCATCTTGTTTGTCTTTCTGTGTAAACACTGTTATTGGTACAAAACCGGTCAGGTGGCTAACTGGAATTAAGGGCTATTTAATTTGTAAGATCAATTCTCTCTCTCTCTCTCTCTCTCTCTCTCTCTCTCTCTCTCTCTGTGTGTGTGTGTGTGTGTGTGTGTTCCAGCAGACTGTTTAGAGAAGGGGTGAGCAGATGTTAGACTGGAATCTACTGGTTGATTTCTGGATGATTTGCATTAGACTGCGAAAGATTTCTGTCTCCCAAGAGCAACTACAAAATGTCTTTTCCCACCTAAATTTGGCTTCTGGAATAAAGAGAATTTGGGGTAACCAAGAGTGTTAGCCAAAGTAGAGCCATCTTTTGCTTATTCACATAGAATGCTGGGAATGCTTGCTGGGAATGCTTGCTTAAGGCCAAATGAACTGACTATGTATGTAGCAGATAGAAACAAGGAACAAGCCGCTAACTCGGCCTTGGTTGGAGCTGGAACATTCCTCAGAAGTACAGAGCGAACTGATATCTTGTCTTAGCAGTATCTGCCAACTTGTTAGCCTTGTGAATGCAGGTGCAATAATGGTCTAATTATGAGAAACTTGGTGGTCCTTGGCAGTAGACCAAAGGGCGATGGCTCGCATTGAAATGCATTGAGTTATGTTTGCGTGTGCACTGTCTGTAGCGATGACATATGATGCTTACTGTATGCTATATAAGTGAGAGCTTGCGTGCTCCTAGGAGTGGCCTCTGGTGGTAGGAGTCCTAGAGGTCACCCATTCAGCTGACTGCTTTAATAAACTGCATTGGATCAGATCATTGAACGAGCCTGGAAGTATTTTGGGCAACAAGAGTGAATGTTTGTGTGAAAGGATTGTGAGCCCAGTTCAATTCTCATTCTCAAAACAAATTCCTAAGCTTAGAATCTGTTCCGAAGCATTCTGTGATGTTATTCTAAGGGTATCTTTTTGAGGGATTTCAGGATTCTAGTAAAAACAAAAATAAAGTAGACCTAGCAGGGCTGGCTCAAGACATTTTGCTGCCTGGGGTGAAGGTCAGGAAGATATTTCTCTCCATTTCAAGTACAGAAGCCAATCAGACTAGCATTTGAATCTTACTTCAACACTGGAGATGTTCTCCACCATACTTGAAGGCAGCAGGATAACTTAGGCCGTTTCTACACCAGGCTGTTTGCCTGGGATGGCCCCTGGCTGGTTCCTGTGCTCCAATGGTGTGTATTAGGTACTTCCAGGATCGCCCTCCTCCCTCCCTCTACACCCAGGGGCTATCCCAGGCAAAATGCCTGGTGTGGAAAGGGCCTAAGAAAGATTGCATGGCACACACAGCTCTGTCCTATAAGACCTTGTCTCCATTTCACATCCCTCAGGTTGCCTCATTCTGCCTAATGGTAGGGCTGGCCCTGAAATCCAACAAACTTAATGTCTGCTCATCCTTGGTCCAGAGCACTGGCTAAATTAACTGTTCTCAGTGGGCTCGGTATCAATGTCAAATACATCTTCATCTTCTTTTTGTCAGGGAATGAAGAGCAAACATGGGAGCATACTACCCCTGGGAGCACAGTCATCAGCTCAGTTGGTTTTTTCAATTTGCAAAATGTTTTCATCAGCAAGTGTCTCTCTGCTCATGGTGAACTGAAACTATAGCAGTTAAATAACATACATGTGCTGCCACATGCATAATTAACAACAAGTAACTCTTCCAAAAAAGAAAGAAAGCTGGAATCACACACACACAAGCTATCATCTCGAGGTAAGTCCTGGCCCCCGAGGACCATTGGATCCCAGTTCTGTTGGGCAAAGGCAGAGAGTGAGAGTGATGGAGATTTTGCTTATAGCGCTTCCTCAAACATAGCTCTTTTGACTTTCAGCACTTTAGATTATGAGAGCACTGCCAGATGAATAACTTAATCTCTACTGCCATGACACATCATGTCAGGAGGAAGGAAAATCTGTAAAGGAAAGCCATGGGCATGCCTTGCATAACGTACATTGATTGCACAAAAGCAGACATGCTCCCATGTGCACCCACAAAGGCATCCAGAATGGTCTAGGCATCCATATGGTCAGAAAGCCCTCTCCTTGAGGAATTGTGATTGTGACCCAAACCCTACTGAAATAAATGAGAAACAATGATCTTCTAAGTTCTTGTATTTATCACGCAGAGTTGGCCTACAAGTAAATAAACAAGACTCCATGATGGTTCCATGATAATCATGCTGCCTATATGCTACCTCAAGTATCAGAGGCAGTATGCCTATGTATAACATTTGCTGGAGAACATGAGCAGGAGAGTGCTATTGCACTCATGTCCTACTTGTGGTTGGCCACTGTGTGGACAGAATGCTGAACTAGATGGATCTTTGGTCTGATGTAGGGTGACCAACTGTCAGGATTTCCCCAGATTTGTCCTGGTTTTTGTTCTCTTCTGGGTGTCAGGGGGGATTTTCTGTAATTTTCTATAATGTCCTGGAAAGACACACTTTCCCTTTGAAGGCTACATTAGCATGGTGGGAGGGAATGACACACCTTCTGGAGGTGGGTCATTTCCCTCACACTGCTCCAATCAGGGCCTGAAAGGGGAAAGCGTGTCATTCCCAAACATTATAGAAAAGGCCCTGATTGGAGCAGTGGAGGGTGGGAATGACACACTTTCCCCTCCTCCACCCCATTTGGGGCCTTTAAGGTGGTGGAGGTGAATGACATGCATCCCAGAGGCCCCTGAAAGCTGCTTTCCCACCCCCACCCCACTGGGTGTCCTCTTTTTTAGTTTCCCAAATGTGGTCACCCTAGTCTGATGCAGAATGGCTCTTCTTATGTTCAGGTTTCTCCTTAGTGTGGATGTTATACCTGAGTCTTGGCCTATAGTAACACTCAGAACTGACCTTTTTCAACCACCAGATCATCATGGAGATAGTGCACGGCTGTTTGGTGAAATGTCACTGTGAACTGGGAAGTGATGGTCTCTATGACAACTGAGAGCTGCAGCCATTTCTGTGAACATGGCAGCTGGGTAAAGATCATAGCAGTCATGATGCCTGGAAATATATGTGGCTGCCTATCAATGATTAACAGTGGTAATGTGTTAAGTGCTGTATAAACAATCCATAATGTAATCTTCAAACAATATCCAGAAGGGGCTAGGACATCATTTCCTCCCAGTCTAAACACATGTCTACAGACCCAAATAGAGCTAGCTGGACATCAGGGATAAATAAACAAATAGAAGTTTCTAAGGTAATGGCCCATTCATGATCACAACAAATAAGTTAGTTCTGGGGGTAAGGAAATTCTTTTATTAAAATTTTCTTTGCAATGAGGTGTCTTCATGAAAACATGAGTGATCTTAACTCCATTTGTGTATAGATAACATGGAATACAGATCAAAATAGCTATGACCTGCAGGTTTGGTTGAGATTTTGAGACTCACAACTTCAGGTCTCATAGCTTTGATGAATTGACAAATAGCAGGCAGCTCCAGTACAGTGCTCTTTAGCCTTTTTAGCTTGGGAACCAGCCACTTTTTATCTCACCCCGACCCCAATATATGTCCGTCTGTCAGTGGGACCTGGATACATATCCCCCATGTCCCACCGCCTGACTTAGGGTGCCTCCACACGAGACGTTTAAAGCTCTTTGAAGGCTCATTAAAATTTTTACCTCCACACCAGCGGAGCGTAAAACGGGCGTACAGGCGCGTTATCTCCCCGATAATGCGCATTTTCGAATGCGCGTTAAATCGCGACTTTTATTTTGCTCCGGCCATTAAAGCGCATTTTCGCAGTGTGAACAAGCGATTATGCGCATTAACTTCTTGTAAAGCGCTTTTTGGACATATATTAATGCGCTTCGCCGCCTCTCGCCGCCTCCCATGCAGAGGGATTAGGAGTAAATGCGCATCAGCGATAATGCGCATAATCGCCGAACCGGGCGCAAAAGCGCATCCTTGTGGAGGGGGCCTTAGTGGTCTACAGTGTGCTAGGGTGACCAGATAAAATCCAGGTCAGGGCTCATGTAACTTTAACAGTTGTAGAGAAAAGGGAATTTCAGCCAGTGTCATTTGTATGCAATTAGTTCCTGGTGAAATTCCCTCTTCATCACAACAGTTAAAGTTGCAGGGGCCCTGCCTTCTTTTGTATATGGTCACTCTAGTATAGTGCATGCACCTTTAACTGTTATGATGAAGAGGGAATTTCACCAGGAACTAATTGCATACAAATGGCACCTGCTGAAATTCCCTTTTCTCTACAACTGTTAAAGTTACATGAGCCCTGACCTGGATTTTATCTGGTCACCCTAGTCATTGGACTGTGTGGCAAGCCATTGCTGCCTATGGCTGTGTTATCTTTAATCTACAGGATGTTGCACTGGCTGTTTTATTGTTGCTCATGGCCATGGTGGTTGTGACATTGTATTGGGTATGTCACCTGGACTCAGAAGAAGGTGAGATGAAGAGGAAAGCATGGGAAGTAGAGGCAAGGTGCCTTCTTGCTGTGGTGCTTACCAAACAGGCCCAGTGCTGACTGGTGTGCAGACAAGAGGGATCTTCAGACAGAGTATTTAACAGGCTCACAGGATTTCCCTTCTTCCCTTCTGTTCTGATGAGGGCAGAGTATCCACAGGCATGGATTCCTCCCAAGAAGGGACACTGAAGGCTGCTCAGTTAACAAGACAAGACATCTTTAAGAAACTCCAGAGATTGCTTCCACTGCAAGAGGTCCAAAGTTAGATGTAAGGGGCATCCTGCTGATTCCAAGAGGCATTCCTAGCCAAATGTCACAGGCTGCCAAAATAAACATCCACCTGTCCATTTTAATCTCTATGCTTCTCCAAATTGCTCTGTTGATCTCCTTCTTTTGCTCTCTGTTTTTCTCCTTCTCTCTCCCATTTTCTTATTCCCATTTTTCTCTTTTCTCTTTAAAAAACAACAACACCTAGCTTTGAGTCATGATCCTCCATCAATTGAACACCAAAACTTTAGTCTGACAATACAGAAAAACAGATGTGATGTTGAAAATCTTTGATCAGGAACTTTTGTTGTTGCTGTTGTTGTTGTTGTTGTTGTTGTTGTTGTTATTTGGAGATGGCATGCTGAGGTAAGAGGGCTGTTTAACCCTTTCCTCTTGCACTATTTTCCTGATCTACATTGCCCTCCTGAAGCTATTCCTCCCATGGGGACTGTGTGTGTTCTTCTCCCATCCCAAAAAGTTTTAAGGTAGGAGGATCTCGTTTGGGGAAATGGCATGGGAATCAAGTGTTAAACATTATTTCCCTCAGTGCCACATCCCTGATCAAATTAGCACTCCTATGCAGCTCCTTGGGACAGACTTCTTCAATCTTGCATGGCCTACATTCCCTGATGTATTTTCAGTTTACAAAGCAAGAGTTCATAGTTAGTGAGGATCGTGGTAACAGCTGCGGCATAATTATCATGTGCTAATGATCCTCACTATTGCCTCTTGCTTAAGAACACAATAGGTTTATTGATGGATCAAACCAAGGTCCAATTGTTGTTGTTGTTGTTGTTGCAAAAATCCAAGCAACCAGCAGGCACTTTATGGTCCACTGCAAAGTAGCCAGTGACTCACAAGTGGAATGCAATTATATTTAATAATTGTGATAATCCTTTTGGAGCATGATGCCTTGAATCTTGAATCCTGAAATGGTTGATTATTGGGAACATATTACACCAAGGGTCCCTAGTCTGGAACCCTGCAGATGTTTTGGACTACAACTCCCAGCTTTCTTGACCATTGGCCATATAGGCTAGGGCTGATAGGAGTTATAGTCCAAAAGATCTAGAGGGCACCAGATTGGGGAAGCTATATTATGCTAATTCTCTTACAGCTACATGCTGAATATTGTCTCACTGGAGGTTTCCCTTCAGCATCTGCAACTAAGACATGTTTAGTACCCTAAATAGGATACTCTTGGTGGTTAAGGGCTTTAGATATCCAAATCACATTGGTCTCCCCTGATCAGGATGATTTAAACTTCCAAAGTCCTTAACCACCAAGAGTATCCTTGAGTGTACTGTATATGTCTCATGTCCAAATACAGAAAGCATACAGGCAGTGGCTACCTCAAAACTGGGGACTCACTTTTCCAGGTTCAAGCTTAGCTTTTATAATGTTTTTATATTATTATCCAGGAGGCCTTTTGGTAGCTCAAATTAGGCTAGCAGACAGGTGAGATTAAGTACTTGTTAGGTATAGGTTTTTATTTGCTGTTTAATGTTTACTAGACATGTATACATGCTGTTGTTACCCATGCTGGGCCACTGGGATAGAGTAGGCTAGAAATTTGTCATTAGAACATGTTGGAATTGTAGTATTTCAAGTGGAACAAATATTTTTCAAAGGGAAATAAAGTTTTCATTTGCAAAAATGGTTTGTTTTCCCCCGTAAATATGTAGTAGAGGTTTTCCCAAAACGAGGTGCTCTCTGAGACCTGAAGATTCTGTGTGGCTCAGTTTATCCCATAATCTGCAGCAATAGCACCTGTTTACTCTTCTAGTTTCCTGATCATGAAGCTTGGAGAACATGTGTTATCAGCTGGAGCCGTCATAACTCTCTAGCTGGCAACACGCTACAACCACTTATTGTATGGGTGTCGCTTTGAAAGTCCCCTCTGTGGGCTTTAACCATGGGGAACAGGCCATCACAATGAGCTGAACATCACCATCTGGTGAGTGGACAGTTACCCTGGCCTGAGCTTCCCTAGATTTCTGAGCATTTGCAGCAGCAATGGTAGACTGACCATCTGAAAAGGAGGACAGGGCTCATATAACTTTAACAGTTGTAGAGAAAAGGGAATTTCAGCAGGTGTCATTTGTATGCAATTAGTTCCTGGTGAAATTCCCTCTTCATCACAACTGTTAAAGGTGCAGGCACTATACTAGAGTGACCATATACAAAAGAAGGCAGGGCTCTGCAACTTTAACTGTTGTGATGAAGAGGGAATATCACCAGGAACTAATTGCATACAAATGACACTGATTGAAATTCCCTTTTCTCTACAACTGTTAAAGTTATATGAGCCCTGTCCTCCTTTTCAGATGGTCAGCCTAAGCAATGGTCATCTGTTTCCATCTTCTGTTGCATAATTCAACATTATTCAACATTTGTTACATTATTCAACATTTGAGAAATTACGTTGGAGATGACTGAATGCTGCTCAGTATGTACTTTAATTACAAGGGAAACATCAATCAATCTTGCCATTGCACTGTTTCTACAGCACAGTTGGTCTGTGTTTGCCTGAACATGTTTGCATATTTATAAATGCAATAATCCCACCAACACCCAGTAGAACAGGGGTTGAGAACTTCATTAGAGCCAAGGCAAGCTTTCCTCTGCTTCCTGCCTGAGCGTAACTAACA
Source organism: Anniella stebbinsi (assembly GCA_029215795.1). Lineage (NCBI taxonomy): Eukaryota > Metazoa > Chordata > Lepidosauria > Squamata > Anniellidae > Anniella > Anniella stebbinsi. The sequence goes on from JARDYH010000001.1 coordinate 263,633,799, forward strand.
CAACTACTAACAAACAAAACAGGAAGTGAAACTAAACTAAAAGCAACTGCTTTGACCCTAAAAGGGGGGATTCAAAATTGCTAAACTGCATAGCAGCCTCACCCAGCCTTGTGACCTCCAGCTGATTTTGGACTCTGTGGAATCACAATGTTTCAAGTACTCTGAGGCCCAGTGGTTAGAGTGTTTCACTAGGCTGATGAAGATAATATGTGCTCATATGCAATGATTGCCCTTAGTCCACAGCAAACCTGCAGATGTCTGTATGTTGGTGGATTCCAGCTTCCATCAGCCCCAGCAAGCATGGCCAATGATCAAGACTGCTGGGACTTGTAGTAAAGAACAACTGGTGGGCACCAGGTTGGGGAAGGCTTTTGTATAGTTAGGCTATATTCCCAAATTCTCAAATGCTAAAACCAGATCTTCCTTTCATGATATAACAAGGTTTTAACTTGGGTTTGGATGATGTTTTTCCATTCCAGCTCGGATTGTCCACCACTGGTTATAAATATCTGTTTACTTGGCATGACTTATGTTATAGGTGTAGCCCTTTATGCTGAAGCAACCATCTTCTTTGTTCATGAGGAGCATAAAGATGAGTCAAGTCACTGGCCACACCTACATATTAGCTCATCTTGAGTCAAGAATACATTATTTCCCCCTATACTGTCCTCCTATGTCAAAATTAAGCTCACATATGGGACTATGAAGCTATTTTGGAGGATCAAGTAAACATCATCGTGAGAAAGGGCAGAATCATCTCCTGCAAATAACTGAAGAGCTATTTGGAGATTTGCCCTCCTGACACAGGCAAGTCTTACCACATGGTTGCCATCTACATTCTTCTATCTTTCCTCAGGGTTTCTGCTTGGTTGCTACTCTGTTGGATTCATGATGGTTGGCCAGGCTGCCTCATCCCTTAAACCCCCATCTGACTCAGATGATGCCAGCTTCCAGAAGGACAGCATGGCCCAAACCCTTGAAGCTATTGACACAGTGAAGGTGTGTCATCCCATTGGTGTCATGGTAAATATGCTACTGACCTTTACAAATGCTGTGGACCATTCCTTAGGTGCTAGTAAGCCAAAGTGCCTAATAAAGGCTAACCTATTCTATTTGTCTAAGCCACACCCTCCAGTATTTGATAAGTGGGCTTGTAAAGAAGGACTCTATACCACCATGGATATTTTGTGCCAGAAGAAACACTGGCCTGCTCTTTTCATTCCAGAAATCTATGTCATGGGCAGAAGTCTGAAGTAAGTAAGGAACCACTAACTGGGAGTCAGGACTTAAAGAGCAAATAGGATGAGAGGGCAAGCCAGAATGCAGGATGGGAGAATAAGTCAGGATCAAATAGTATTTCATCGAATCTAAGACACCATCGAATCTAAGTTGCACCTTAATTTCAAGGCTACCAATAGGTAAAAAGCTTTGCGTCGATTCTAAGACGCACCCTGTTTTCAGACATCTTTATATTTTTAAAAAGTGCATCTTAGAATCAAAGAAATACAGTAGGTGGTAGCAGGGCCCAGGCGAGGGAGGAGTGGCGGCAGTACCAGTGAGGAGGAAGAAGCAGGAAGGCGAAGGAAGTGAAGGGTGCGCAGAGCCCGGGGGAGGCAGCAGCCGCGGCCGCGAAGGCCCACATGCACCCCCCCGCCAGCGACTCGGCCTCCCCACTCACCTCCATTGCTGCTCTGGTCCTCGCTGCCAGCACCGCTTGCAGCAGCCTCCCAGGAGCAGGTAGTCTTTGACGCGTCCTCCCTGCTCCACAAGCCGCTTAGGAATGCTGCACTCCGCCCAGTGTTTATCGAGCCTCGGAGGTGCTGCTTGTGTCTTTGCTGCAGCCCCTGCCCTTTCATCCCTGCTGGTCTGGGGAGGGGGGAGGGGAGGAGGGAGGGAGGGAGGGAGGGTTGTAAAAAGTTAGCGATTGGGAAATCCCTCTCCCAATCGCTGGCTTTTGTTTACAACCCTCCCTCCTCCCTCCCCAGGACCGGCAGGGATGAAAGGGCAGGGCTGCAATGAAGGCACAAGCAGAGCCTCCAAGGCTCCATAAAAGTGGCTTGTGGAGCAGGGAGGGCGCGTCAAGACTACCTGCCCCTACTTTGGAGTAATGCCACATTTCCAGACTGGGGAGCCCGCTGCCAGTGACGCTGGCAGCAAGGACCAGGGCAGCAATGGAGGTGAGTGGGGAGGCCGAGTCGCTGGCGTGGGGGGTGCATGCGGGCCTTCGCTGCCGTGGCCGCTGCCTCCACCCGGCTCTTCGCGCCTTTCCCTTCCTGCTTGTTGCTTCTTCCTCCTCCCTCGCCTGGGCCCCGCTACAGCCTCTGCCTGCCCCTGCTGGACTCACTCTTTCTCTCTCACCCCTTCCTGGGATTCGGCAGCGGCAGCGGTGGCAGGGAAGGTCTGGAAACACAGTGTTTCTATGAAGTAGGCTGCGATCCCGCGCACTGGCGGCGAGAACCAGGGCGCGAGGGAGGTGAGTGGGGAGGCCGAATTGCTGGGGGGGCATGCAGAGCCCCTTTGTGAAGGCTCTATGGGTGGGTGGGTGTAGATTCAAACCCATTCCAGCGCTGGAGAAAACCAGTGAATCTAAGACGCCATTGATTCTAAGACACACTCCATTTTTAAAGAGGTAAATATGGGGAAAAAGTGCGTCTTAGAATCGAGGAAATACGGTAGTAAGACCTTAAACACCAGAACTCAGATGGACCTTCTGACTCAAGCAAAATTCCACTAAGACAGGATGCCCTATTGTACTGCTTCTTGCTGTGGAGGAATCCAAGGCAAGCTGGGAAAAATCATTCTAGAAGGTTCTTCACTGAGAAGCTGCAGTGACATAGCTCACCAAATATGGCAATGGTCAACAGTTCATGATACTAGGCTGCTAGGAGCAAGAGGATAAACAGACAATATTAACATTCCCAACTTGGTGCCCTCCAGATGTTTTGGACTTCAAGTCTCCTCAGCCCCAGCCAAGTGTCCAATGTCAGGAGGAATGCTGGGAATCATTGTCCAAAACCTCTGGAGGGCACCATGTTGGCAGAGGCTGAACTATCCCACCCATGTTGGCCAACGACCATTGAGCTTGTTCAGTTCCTGCCCGTTTGGCAATTATTGGCAATCTCTCACCAATAGCCATACTTCTTGGCTGCTGAGGGGCATTTTGGGAATGTCCAGATGAACAATCCCTCCATTCAGATTTCTTACATAATACCACATATTTTGGCCACAATCCCAAAGCACTTTCTTTCTTAAGTTAATATCTTAAATTTATAGTCCTGCAAATTTAAAGTAAGGCCCAAGTAAAACTTTTCCTTCCTAGGAAGTTTGCTTTAGTTATCCTCCTAATAATAAATCTAGCTTGCTTAAATCTGCTTGAATCTAGCCACTGCCCCCTACTGCCATACATGCACTTTGTCCATGACAGGAACACTGGGCATGATCCAGTCAAAATTTAGTACTGAACAGCACATTCCTAAACATATATACTTAGAAGGAGGTCTCATTGGCTGCGTTCAGACAACATGATAGTCAACAGTGGGGCAATAATCAATTCAACAGTTGTTTATCTAGGGGGTACTCCCCACACAACATGATAATAATCAACTGTGGTGTGGATTTGGAACAGCATTGAGCTGACTATTAGTCCACACTGATTTGACTCACTCATCCCCTGCCCTCTCCCCTCTCCCTCAGTCCTACCACTAGTATCCCATCAGCCATTGCTGCCAAAAATCTATCCTGCCACCTGGACTAGAACGGCAGCCACCGCTTTGACAGCTCTTGCCTTGTGACTCTGTGGCTAATGAAATAACCAATGGTGGCCGAGGAAATAACCAACAGTGCCCTCTACATAACACAATAACCAATGATGGTTCAAATACCCAACTCTGCACAGCCTTGGTTATTTGTGTTGGTTATTTTGGCCAAATAACCAACCATTGGTTAAAAAACTCCCTCCACACAACATGATAACCCATGTTGGGTTAAATCACCAACTGTTGACTATTTAAACCACCATTGGTTATCATGTTGTCTGAACCCAACAATTGAGTTTAATTGGATTAACTCTTAAGTCTATGAGCGTAAGTCCACTGAGACTGCAACCCTATACACACTGCCCAGCCTGAGAGTAAGTCCCATTGAACTCAGTTGGTCTTACTGCTGAGTAGACATGGATAGGATTGTGCCATTAGTCCCATGTATTCAGTGGCAGAGGTCCCCACTACAAGAATTCAGTTTGACGCCTGGTTGTCCGATTATGCGCATCTTCTCACAATCGCTTTTACGGCAAATCACTATACATGGGAGGTGGTTAAGCGCATAACAGGTTGCCTTACCAGTTGTATGAAACGCGCTTTAGAGGTGTTTAATGTGGAGAATCGCTTGTTTACATGGTCATGAGGTGCTTTAACAGCCGCGGTAAATTAAAACTCGCTATTTAACGCGCATTCGATAATGCGCATAATCGCATAGAAAAAGCGCCTCGACCCTCGATTTGTGCTCTGCTCTTGTAGAGGTCAAATTTTTAATGTGCCTTGAAAGAGCTTTAAATAGCTCTTGTAGAGGCATCCAGAGACTTAAGTACACGTGTGACTCTCTGTCCCAATGATATAATCATGCCATAGTCTAAGAGTACAGAAAATCAGGTGCAGGGGTCAAATCCAACTCTGCCAAGGTTCCCCAGGTAGCTATACCCCCTTTCCCCCCAGTAGTGATTGTTTGGTGGTTTCCCAGCTTTTGTGCAGTCTTCCCCACCCCCTCCTGCCATTCTAAAAGGTTGAACTGCCTTTCCTAGGGCTTAATTACTGGCAGTAGGACCTTTTCGCTAAAATATGATGGCATTTTGGCCCTGCCCCTTTTGCTTTAGAACCCTGCCTACCACTGGAATGTGGCCCCGGAAAGGTTTTCCAAAATAGAATTTGGCCCTTGGCTGAAAGAGGTTCAACTCCTCAGTGATAGTCTTTACCCTTACACAGATGTTCAGTGTTCTTTGGCATAAAAAGTGGATGTACTTCCCAGGGACTGAGCTGAAAGGTGGTCATCACCGGAGACCTTCAAGATATTCCATGTTGTCTTTTGAAGACTTTCTCCCTCCTTGTCCTTCCATCTCCAAGCTAGCCAGCCTTTGGTCTCTTTGCCTCTCCTCCTGCCAGCCCTTAGCAAGGACGTTGCTGATCTCTGTGTTACATGAAGGCCTATTTAACTAGCCAAGTGTTCCTCTCAACTCTGTTAGAACTACTGAGCCAGCCCATGCTTGGCAATCGCCACTTACTCCAGCCCAAGACCACACTTATTTAACCGTAGTATTCCCAGCTGCAAGTTGGGACAATTTCCTCCTTTTCCTTCTTCTCATTCTGTCCTCAGCTTGTGAGAATTGATCTCTTTATATTAGCTGGCTGTCATACGGCTTCTCACTTGCCTTTCCTTGTAGGTCCAATATGCTGGTATCCCTCAGGGAACTTATTCTCTAAACACCTTTTATGACTTTTTTATGTTGCCCTTTGATCACTCTCCAGCTTTTCTCAGTTATGAATTATGGTGCTAAAAAACAGAGGCCTCTGATTGTGGCCTTCCTTGGAGTGAAACAATCTAGCCACGCACATGACTTTCCTGTGAACAAAGCCCGATGGGACGCTGCCCGTTTTTGCAAGTGCATCACATTGTAGATGCCTTCATTTGTCATCCAAACCCTTCTCTGTAGGCTGGCTGCCTCACTAGTGCATCCGATTTTATATGGATGCTTATGGTTATTTCTTCTCACATAAATCACATCACACATTTTCTTGCTGAATCTGATCTAATTGATTTCAGTCCCTGTCTCTAATTTATCAAAATTGTTTGCAACTGAATCCCATCTCATTCTTAGCACTCTCCCCCTTGCGTTTCTTTGTAGTTAGGGCTTTGCTCTCAGTATAACCATTGCTTTTCTCATTACTGGGCACCATATTAATCAATTTTACTACCACCTTTTATTTCATATTACCAATCATTACCTGTCCACATTGAACCAATTGTCCTATGAGCTGGAAAGGTATACAAGCATGGAAGATGAATTGTCCTAACCACAACCTCCTGCACTACCTGCTGCTCTACTGGATAGGATTGAGCTCCTGCCTTTGACAACAGACTCCTTAGGAGGGACCAGATATATCTTACTAATGGGGAGGATGTTCTCAGGTCGTTTCCTCTTTTACACCTGTGTTTTTATTTCTAATCTGAAAATAGGGGATACAGGGACTACTAGAGCTTGAACAATACACACATTTGAGAGAGCCATATTCCGGGAGAATAGGGACATAAGAAACATGTTAGTGAGGAGGAAAAGAATGAAGTACTAATGTTATTTTGCCTTCCTTTCTTTCCTCAAGACATCCATTTTAAGTACAGTAGCAGGTGCCTTAGGCCTCCTCCACACGAGACGTTTAATGAGCCTTGAAGGCTCATTATAAATTTTACCTACACACGAGCGGAGCGCAAAACGGGCGTACAGGCGCGTTATCTCCCCGATAATGCGCATTTTCGAACGCGCGTTAAATAGCGACTTTTATTTTGCTCCGGCCGTTAAAGCGCATTTTCGCTGTGTGAACAAGCGATTATGCGCATTAGCTACCTGTAAAGTGCTTTTTGGGCATCAATTAATGCGCTTCGCCGCCTCTCGCCGCCTCCCGTGCAGAGGGATTAGGAGTAAATGCGCCTCCGCGATAATGCGCATAATCGCCGAACCGGGCGCAAAAGCGCGTCCTTGTGGAGGGGGCCTTAGTTACATTCAAGGTTGGATTACTGCAACTCACTCTGCATGTGGCTACTTTGAAAGGTCTTTAGAAGCTGCAATTGCTCCAGAATGTAGCAGCAGCAATGATGTTAGTGCAGCCTCCCCAACCTGGTGCCTTCAAGATCTTTTGAACCACAACTCCCATCAGTCCCAGCCAGCATGGCCAATAGCCAGGGTTTCTGAGAGTTGTAGTCCAAAACACTTGGAGGATGCCAGGTTGGGAAAGGTTATGTTATTGGGCATACACACATGAGATCATGTTACACCTTTATCTATGGTTTGAACCTATTTTGGGGATAGGGCTTAGCACCTTGGATAGCTCCTTTAGAGTTCTAGCTGGTTCTGACTGAAACCCAGAGTGGAATCATAGTCCCACCAAAATCAGAGCCACCAGTCTCCACTGGCCCTGGTCCTCACCCCAGCAACCATTGTCTACAAGCCAAGGACCTTTTCATGGTGGGGGAAAGTGGACACTGTATCCTAGGAACCATCTGCATGGTACTGTCTCCTTACCATCTGTGCAGCGTTGGCTGACAAATCCTTATATCAAGAAGTCATTTGGCAGCTTCCTTATAGCAATTTAGCGACATGTGGGGCATTGCCAGGTAGATTTTCTCCTAGTGGCCAACTTTTCCCATGAGCTCTGCCTGATACACAACAATCAAGCAGATGGCTGTTGATTGACCTGTGCACCAGGTAAAGCTTCATTTACCAAATTTCTGCACCTGAAGCTGCTATTAAAGGCACAGAAGCAGGGTCAGTCAACACAAAACAAAAGGATGGCAAATCTACTTGGAGGGTAGTTTTGACTAGTGGCATGATTTTCATGAGAATCACAAATGGGAGCACTTTAAAACAACTGTGAGCATTGGGGATCTGCAAGAGGACTGCCCCAAGCTTGGTGCCCGAACATTTGAATCAACCCTCAGACTCCATGGGCTGTGTGGTAAGTGGGGAAATATCACTCTGTGAAGAAATGGGTCTTCGATTGCCGTAATTCCTTTTTCCAGTGCAGCTGCAGCTCCAGTTCTCATGTTAATTATAGCTTCATGTTTCTGGTTGGGCTTCTTTTGTTCTTTTAATAACATTTGCTGCCCAGGAGAGGGGAAATAATGATTTTTTATGAAATAGAGAGCAAGGGCTGAGTGGAACCCTGCACAACCCCCTCTCCCCTGGAGCTCTTCTGCTACTTTAATGCTCCACTCAAACCTGGCCAAGCAGAGCATCCAACTAGCAGAACAGCCCTGGGGTCTTTTCACTGTCTAGGCTGGCTGGGAAATGGAAGAGGAGGCCAGTGATGGTTCCATGAGAGGAACACTGAAACCTCTTCTCTCCATTCCAATCATGTCTGGCTTCATAAATGTTTGTTAAAATCTGGCTTTTCCTGAAAGAAGAAGAAAGAAATCAGAAAATGTGCACTGAAAAGCCCAACAAAGCCCTGTACTTTAAAGTGCATTACATTTTCCACAGACAGACAACATTGGACTAATGCTTGAAGCCTAATGGAACATGATGAGGTATAAAGTCCAAATAAGAAGGCCTTAAATCAGAATCTCTTCCAGTTCTACCTGCTCCTAGGAATGGGTGAGAAAATCATTCAGTTCACATTTCAATGCAAACTTACCAAAATCACACTTCCTGAACCAGAACTGAAATATAGACGTTGAAATCCACACTTTTCCAATGTTTGTGATGCGGTTTGCCACAAAACAGATGCATACAAGATGCATAGATTATAAAAAGTGTATGCACACAAATTCATACATTTGAAAGAGTGTATACAAAAATATGTATAAAAGAGTAAAAGTTATGAATAAAAATAAAATTCAACTGACCTCTTACAGCTTATGCCTTTATTTTGGTATTATTTATTTAGTGCTTACAGTGTTTACAGTATTTGAAGCGCTAAGTGCTTGGTAATGTTGCCTCAAAGTAAAGCTGTGGACCACTGATTTTCACTTAGCGCAAATGCCATCAAAGTAGAAGATGAAAAAGAAACATACTTTAAAACTAATTGAAGGATGATAATTTTTGTAGTTAGTACCCAAACAACTTGTAGAACCTTGGGGGAAGAAAAGGTTACAGGTGCTTGCTTTTTGCCACCCAAACTCACTGCAGACAGTACATTTAAAAAAACAACAACACCACAGCCACTGACCTCAGTTTACTGCCCTCCTCAAGTCAGTGCCCCAGAAAACCACCCAGCTTGCCCACCCCTAAGGCCGGCCCTATTGGCAGGTACCAATAGTTATCTTGTTATAAGATGTGAATAAGATCTTCATGCTAGGACTGATGTTTTGTCCCATGATAATGTTGCTTTAGTACTAGTAGGCATGGGGACAGTATTTGACACTTGGGTTGGCTTCAGGGGCAATAATAAGTGGATGATGAAACAAAATATGCCTGACAATTCACGAAACACAGACAGAACATATTTAACAAAATCTGTGGGGAGGTTGGTTGTTTTATCAGCTCAGGGAGTTATTATTGGAGGCACAGAAATGCCTCCAATAGATAAGGTGATCAGTAAAATAAGGATTCAGTAAGGTTAAATGGAGATCAGGGGGGGTTATTATAACTGTACTAAACTAGAAAGTGTTTCATCAACCCTGAAAATTACATATGCCAGAAAGAAATCCTTAGTTTACATAACCTGAAAATTTCAGGAAGTTTGGTTAAAGGTTGAGGGAGAAAGGACAGTTAACAGGGGGAGGGGGAAATAAAATAAAAACCTCGGTCACGTAAAAGTGTTTCTGAAAATCTATTGCCAACCATTTTGTGCCCATCTACTGTAAAGGCACTATAGCAGTCATATTTTAACCATTGCTGTTTTCTTATTCCCAATCTGGATTTGGGACTGAAAGACACAGGGAACGTGTGAGTGTGTGGAGGGTAAGTTGTAAGCAAGCACAATTTGTGACATTTCACAACATCATGACTGATCACGGGGCACATGAGATAAGACATCAGCCTTAGCTTCTAATTTCCTCATTTTACTATTTTGTGGAGTTTGGACCAAGGTGAGAAAGCCTCATCTTTTGATCTTTTAAACTGGCAGGTTTTTTGATTATTGAATACAGTTATAGTTACGCTGTAGCAGGCATTATAGCACCGCATCCGCAGATCTATATTTAATGCAGCACCGTAAACACTCTGAGGGCTAGTTCACACACACATATGCATTGCTTGATTACTCGACACTTGTTTACTTATGCCTTAATGTGTGTCTGATGCCACTGGAAAGTACATAATTCAAAGTAACTTCAGGTGCTATAAAAATTCTCTCTGTGATATTTCAACTGTGAAGGTTTATGCATGCAAGTCTTAACCACTACTAATACTGCAGCTGTCAAATAAAGATCATGCATGTGTAAGCCAGTCATTACTGAAAGATGCAACTGAAGTGGTGAACCAAACTGGGATCTGGGTGCATGGTGGAGCACACATAGCAAGACTATCTAATCATGCTCATTGTAATGTGAATAGCATTACAATGAGCATGATTAGATAGTCTTGCTATGTGTGCTCCACCATGCACCCAGATCCCAGGGGAGGGCTGTGGGGGCAGATAACAAATGCCCATGGTAACCAACTGAGCCCTTCCATCCAGGTAGGACTTGAACTAGGCAAGAACCAGTCCCTCCAGTTCCACCTGGATCCTCAACCGTCTAATCAACAATTCATGGTCCACTGTGTCGAAGGCTGCTGAGAGATCCAATAACAGTAAGATGGAAAGATGGCCTTTGTCCATCGTTAAAAGAAGATAATCACAGACTGCAGCAAGGGCAGTCTCTGCGCCGTGACCTGGCCTGAAGCCAGATTGAAAAAAGATCTAGAAAATCTGAGTCATGGAGGAACCATTGGACCTGCTCCAGTACCACTTTCTCCACCACCTTACCAAGAAAAAGGAAGGTTGGAGACTGGTCAGTAGTTTGCCGGCAGTGATGAATCAAGAATTGGTTTTTTAAGGAGTGGCCTAATACTAGCCATTTTAGGCAGGTGTGCACCCTATCATCCATCAGGGATGCATTCACCACTGCTGTTAGAAGTGGACCCACCACTGACCAAGCAGGGTGGATCAGCCAAGTTGGACATGGGTGCAATCCACAGGTAGTAAACCAGAGCTGACCGAAAATCCTCTCCAGCTCAGTCAATGATACTAGGACAAAACAATCAAGTATAGGTTGTGTCCTGGGGGCTTCCAGCGACAACTCTGCAGGTAGACCTGGAGGAAAACCAGTACTAATTCTGCTAATCTTTCCAATAAAAAATTAGGCAAACTCATCACATCCATCAACTGTAGGTTTTGTTACTGTTGCTGCACAGTAGGGATTTATCAGGCTACGCAGCACTGAAAAGAGGCCGACTGGTCGGTTCTTTGTTGCATCTAAGCGAGAGGAGAAGAAAGATTTCTTTGTCCTCATCACAGCCCTATGATATTGTTGGTGATACTGCAAAAAGGATTCACGATCAACAAGGGAATGGCTTTGCCTCCAGTGCCACTCTAATGTACGCAGCCTCTGTTTCATCCCACGCAACTCATCTGAAAACCAAGGTGAGTTGCATGGGCTAAATAATCTGCTGCCTTGGGGCTAAATAATGAATGGCGGCGGTCAGCCAAATATTATAGCAGTCCACCAGCTCATCCACTGAGTAATCAGTACTCCACTGAGGTTTACAAGCCCTCAAAGCACGCTGGAAACCCTCTGGATCCAACTTACTTCTCGGACGGACTCAAAATTGTAGACCATCACCTCTTCGGGGGGAAAGAGGTGTCTTAAACACACACTGAAGGAGGTAATGATCTGTCCATGACAAAGGGGTTAGATGACAATCCCCAATGGCCAACCCCAGGCTGAATATGAGATCAAGCGTATGACCTCTGGTGTGAGTGCTTCCAACAGCATTCTGTGAGAACCCCAACAAGGTCATGGTCTCAAGGAAAACTCTGACCAACCTTCCAAATCATGCGAGGTACTGGTTCCCCTCTATTCAGCACTGGTTAGGCCTCATCTTTAGTACTGTGTCCAGTTCTGGGTGCCATACTTCAAGAAGGATTCAGATAAGCTGGAGGGGGTTCAGAGGAGGGCAACACAGATGATCAGGGGTCTGGAAACAAAGCCCTATGAGGAGAGACTGAAAGAACTGGGCATGTTTAGCCTTGAAAAGAGAAGACATGATAGCACTCTTCAAGTACTTGAAAGGTTGTCACACAGAGGAGGGCCAGGATCTCTTCTTGATCATCCCAGAGTGCAGGACAGGGAATAATGGGCTCAAGTTACAGGAAGCCAGATTCCTGCTGGACACCAGGAAAAACTTCCTGACTGTTAGAGAAGTATGACAATGCAACCAATTACCTAGGGAGGTAGTGGGATGTCCCTGACTAGAGGCATTGAAGATGCAGCTGAACAGCCACCTGTCAGGTATGCTTTAAGGTGGATTCCTGAATTGAGCCGGGACTCGATGGCCTTATAGGCCCCTTCCAACTCTACTATTCTATGATTCTATGATTAATGGTTGTATTAGGGGAATCAATTATGCGTGAGGAAAAGAAACTAAGGAGTACCTGACTGCTTTCAAATTTCTATATATAGCTGGGTAGCAGCTCACATCTAAATAAAGTTTGTTTCTTCTAATTCAGTCTCTGTGGTTCATTTTGTAGTCTTGCAAATACTACACCCATGTTCAATCCAGGCTGACCACACACACAAAAAGAGTTCCATTATAGAAAGTAAAAAGTCCAAAGAGTGAGTCAGGTAAATTGGCCCATCAGTGGTGCAGTTAGTTAATTTTAGACTATGAACATAACTGTCTTGTGAATGGAACCCTCATTAGATAGTAGTATGTATTATTTCACTGTCTTCTAAATGTGCTGAATTAGCCTTGCTGTGTTTGGGGTCCTTTCTGCTGAGCGTGGCCCTGACAGCGCTGGCCCTATCATTAGATAGAGTGAGGTAGCTGCCTCAGGCAGCAGATGTTGGGGGATGAGGAGTGGCAATGAGTACTTGGAGGATAGCTATGTATGCCACCTGGCCTGCCCGGTGCCCCCTGAATAGCTTGCTGCTCTCATGTGGTGGAAAACCCTGTCCCACTGCTGGTATTGAAGTTAGATTCATGTTTCAGTCTGGTTAGCTTCTATATGTGCAATGATGGTGGTGAGCCATCCTGTCTTCACCTCAGGCAGCAAAATATCTAGGGCTGGCTCTGGGTAGGATGACCAGATAAAATCCATGTAACTTTAACAGTTGTAGAGAAAAGGGAATTTCAGCCAGTGTCATTTGTATGCAGTTAGTTCCTGGTGATATTCCCTCTTCATCACAACAGTTAAAGGGGCATGCACTATACTAAAGTGACCAGATACAAAAGAAGGCAGGGCCCCTGCAACTTTAACTGTTGTGATGAAGAGGGAATTTCACCAGGAACTAATTGCATACAAATGACACTGGCTGAAATTCCCTTTTCTCTACAACTGTTAAAGTTACTTGAGCCCTGACCTGGATTTTATCTGGTCACCCTAGCTCTGGGCCCTGGAATTCTGCCCCCAAAGTCTTGTCCTGATGGCTCCACTCCAACCTTCACTTCATTTGCACTCCTTGTTCCTTCCTCCAATAGCTATTTAGCATTACTACACAGAGAGAGAAAATGAAGTGACATATTTTTTTAATAGATGAGAAGAGTGAGCTGCAGAAGGATCCAGTCAAACATTTTGATGTCCCTAGTAAGGCTCTTACTTCAAAAAGACCTGACATCTGGAGATGTCAGGTGCCAGACTGGGCATTGCCTGCAGAAAGAAAATATCCAGCCACATGAAATTCATGGGTGGGAAATATGGGTTAGTGTGCCTATGCTGCATGTGGGCTTTCATGGGGGTGGGGAACTAGGTTCACATCCTTGCTCACAAGCCTAACTGGTTGGGCATGGAAAAATCACTTTCTCTTGCCCTCACAAACCTTATTGCATTATTGTGAAAACAAATCTGTCCTGAGCCCTTGAGAGATGGGAGAAAAGGCTTCTAAATAAAAGGCATGATAGCACTCACATTAAAAAAAATAGTGTTGCTTGACTTTCCTCCATGTTGTGGATTTGAGTCGAGTGATGTTCGGTGAAAAAGTTTTTCAAGGAACTGAGACCACACCTTTAAGTGCAACGCTGTGCAAATTGGTCCACTTCCTAGATAGCTATTATTATTTTAAACTTTCATTTAGCAGCAAAAATAGGCTAGATGGTGTACAGGATATAAAGGTGACATGATCTTTTTACCCAGTTGGTATGATCTGAGAAACACAGGTAGAAGAAAATATGAAGAGAAGGCAATGCTCAATGAAAGTGGAGTACAGATGTGGGAATATGAATGTGGTTGCTCAGCACCAATCAAGTGAATCTAGTGATCAAGGAAAGATCATTCCAGAAGTTCCCTCTTCCCTACCCAATCCCTGTTAGGCCTCTTTACGAACATCTCTGCTTTATTTTGTTATTGCACAACTGGGAAAATAATTCCGGGGAAAGGTTTGCAGTTTTTCTAAGGAGCATCTGACAATTTATTGGAAAGACATCCAATTTTCCCCTCAAGCCCAAGAGAGGAAAGTAACAGAAGACTGGGATGAGTCTGTAAGATTTCATAAAAAGAAAATCAAATTAGACTTACATACCTCTACTCTTCTGGAGTATAGTAGATCCAAATATATCCCTAGAGGAATACAGAGCTAGGGCTGTTTAGCACCAATGACGGATTTATGAACAGATGGTATGCAGTACTCAATAAGTGTTTCTTAGATTTAACTATTTTAATTATTGATACTTCTCATAGACTTGACAGTGACAACTGACAGGAAAATACTATAAATTGACAGGAAAATACCAGGGATACTGAAGCTCAACAGGTCATGAAATGATCAGAATTATAAAAAGAATTAAAATAGTTTAACAACAGAATAAAAGACCAGAAATTGTAAACACTGCCAAAGAAATAGAATGGACAACAACAGAACATGCACATTCTACACATGGAGGAACCTGCCTATAAAAAAAGGTTTCATTTGTGGATTTAGATGATTAACATTTGGATCAGACTGACTGAGACACGTCAGAAGATGAGAGCAATGAAGACAATCATAATAACCTTCTATTAGTGGATCAGCAGTCTCTTCCTACACCAGAGATTCTGTCCCTCCACTGCAATAATTATATATATATATATATATATATATATATATATATTGAAAATGAAAAGGATGCAAGCTGAATGGAAATAAAAAAGAGAGAATCCCTGATGACCACCTCTTAGGAGAACTAGGTGGTTCCTTGGACTAAGGTGGCAAATTGTAGGCTCCGGGCATTTTCCCATCTCGTCCCATGATTGTGAAACTCTTTCCCTCTACACCTTCATACGCAGCTAGAGTATATATATATATATATATATATAAATAATAATGAATTTTATTACGGTCAACAAGACCAGCAAGTATAAAATATCATAATATAAAAACATATTTACACACTAGATTTTCAATTAACCCTCCTGATAATATAAAAACATTTAACATATGGAGCTAGAGTTGGACAAATTTAGACAAAGCCTGAAAACCTATTTATTTGAGTCGGAGCCATAGGTGGTGTGTGGAGTGAGGAACAATCAGGGGATTTTTTTCGTTTTAAATTTTTTGGTTGTTTTAACTGATTACTTGTGAATTAGTTTAATTTTTGGTTAGCAGTTTATCTAATGTGTATTTATTGATTTTTGTTTATATTGCTGTGTTTTGTATATTTTGGTTAATTGGTATAGAGTGCAATATCAACAACTTACAAATATAGGGGAGTGAATTTTAAGAAGAGGGTTCTGAAACACAACAAGAATCGTACAAACAAGAATAGATCTTTTTTCAATTCATTAGAAACCTTAGAATGAAACACCATTTTAGAAACACCAAGGAAGTCTTTGATCCTAGAGACACCTTTTTGATCAAAGTCAGCTGTTATTCCACCAGGCCCTGTTAGTCTAACCATTAATTATTTCTCGAATTAATTTTGAAAGATCTTCAGGAATTGGAACAAAATCCTCCCTCAATATGAAACAATATGAGCAAGTTTGAAAGAAATTTCTTACAGGATCTAGCTAATTATACAGTATAATTATTACAGAGACTGACACAGGTGGAATTGTAGTAATTAAGAATAGGCAAGAATATGAGAAAGAAGTGGAATGGCAATTGTGTGATCACAGCCTAAGTCCTCTGTCTTATACCCAACAAGATGTATTCAACAGACAGTATCATTATATTTACAATGTATTTCTACTTCTTCAAAACAAGTAAAACAATATTTTGTGTAAAAAGATGTCCAGCTTTTAACAATATTATTCAGTCTCTGCCTTTTTTTTACTTTTACTTTTATATAACTGGTTAATTTGGTCATTAGGACTGTAATCCTATGCAGGTTTTCCTTGGAGAGGTCCCTACTGTACATAGTGGGATTTACTTCCAAGTAAACATGCAAAGAATTGCACTGTAAAACATAAGGCCATAGCAATCAGAAATACAAGTGCCTCTAAATAGTGGAAAACAAGGGGATATAAAATACTAAGTATTGGTTTTCTAATAATAACGTACCCCAGATCCTCCTATTTTATGTGTTATCTCCTCAGCTTTATAAGAATATTTCTCCCTCACTTGGGAGACCCATTACTTGGTGTAATAACTCCAAATTAGACCCATTATCTAAATGTGTGGGCTTTTATAGCTCCATGTACCTCAAATGAAATTGTATTTCATTATTCTAGTGACTTCATCCTAAAACTGCAGAGGTTTAATACAATATATGAAACTGCTGTAGTAGTTATTCCTGATCTTAAATCCTTAGATAGGAGCACCCCACAACAGGTTGTACTTAAAACCACAGAAACAGACTACAAAGAAGATGGGTAACAAAGCCAATCAACCATTTCTTAGTAACCCTGCTGAAGTAGCCTTGACCAAGAATTATTTCATTTTTAATAACTTAATTTGACTGGTGAAAGGAGTGGTCATGAGGAACTTAATGTCACCCAAAAGAAACCTTTATGCTAGCTGTAGACCTTCCAGTACCCTCCAACTCTTTTGGAGTAGAACTCCCACACTCCTTGGTCATTGGTCATGCTGGCTGGCCCTGAGGGGCCTGTAGCCCCAAACATCTGGAAGACACCAAGTTGCCTCTCCCTGCTTTATGTGGTGGATTCTGGGGACAGATTTGACATATCAATTTCTACACACTATTGTTATGTTATGTGGCATTGATATATTGACAATAACTTTGTATAACTGGGATAGTGATCTAGAAGAACTGGAATCTCCCCCCCCCCTTTTTTTTTTTTACCCTAGGTGAAATCTAAACATGTCAATATTACATACATTCATTTTCTGGATGTTTTAATAATACTACTGCTACAGTAAAGAGTGTAGTCTAACATCCGTGTATAGAAAATTCAGTGGAGTCTGGTGGTTAGTGGATTTTGGTAAGGCTGTGAGTCCATTCTGGGTTTCAGTCAGAACCAGCCAGAACTCTAAGGAAGCTATCTAAGGTGCTGAACCATAACCCCCCCCCAATAGGTTCAGCACCTTGGATAGCTCCTTTAGAGTTCTGGCTGGTTCTGACTGAAACCCAGAATGGATTCACAGCCCCACCAAAATCGGAGCCACCACCCTCCACAGAGAAATTCCACAGTAAAAAATATATTCCTCTGTTACGATAGTTCTCATTCTCAAGAAACCATTTCTACATGAACAGGCTATATGCATCAGGAAGAACCATTCCAATGTATCCAAGATTTGAATTCTGAAGCAGAGATAATGACTAACAAGTTTCTCAGCAGGGGCCAGCTGGCAAATCTAGTGAGGACAGCACAAAGAAAAGCAATAGGCCTCAGCAGGGAGGATTTACTGAGAGTGAAAGAAAAAACAAGATCTAATAGGTTCGTGTGTAGCCTGCCTTTTGATAATGTTAATGCAGCTAGGGGGGGGCGGCAGGATATAAATAGATACTGTCATATTTTAGGAAGCATTCTCTTCTGTGGTAAGAGGCCCATGATAACCTACAAGAGAAAGAGAATCTGAAGCATAGTTAGTACATTCTCATAGGTCTCTTAAGTAATAGGCTGAACCTACTGACTGGAACAGTTCCACCCACCCACCGACCCCAGGGCACTTTCCATGGAGTGCTTGTGTAGACTGCCAATTAACCTGAAGAGTGAAATCTTTCACTAATCCCACAGGCAATAAAACATGCCCGCTTAAGCATTTCCCCACCTGTAACTAAGCTGTTGTAATTTATGACATTAAATGCCCACATAGCAAACTATATGTGGGGGGAAAGAAGCAGACCTCTCGAAAAAGGAAAGGCGAGGCGAACATCAAAGCATCATAACAAGCGAGGATAACCACTCAGTTGGTTAAATACATTTAGAACATCACTGCAAAGACACTGAGTTAAATTTGGGGACAACACAACATTTAGATGATAAGGGTTAACAATGGCAATTCAGAAGACATGGCTGGATTTTCAAAGTTTAATCAATTTGGTAGTTTTGTTTGTTTTTTGCACCTATGGATTTCTTTTATCCTTTTTTGGCACCAGAAATTGGGAAGACCCAACATGGTTCGGGTCTTCCACTCTGTGAGAAAAGATGGGGTGGGGCAGGGGGCAGAACCATCCCTCCAAGAGTGTGCTATCTTATTGAAGTATTCACAATGAAGAGAGAGAAGATGGTGCAACCCCCATTTCATGCACAAAAGCTTACTGGATTGGCAGTTAAATCTATCTTCAGCACTGCTGATGGGACAGCATTTTCTGCTGCACCTGAAGGCAGAAGGGTAACTTTGGGGGCACAGAGCCGGCTGAATGGTTCAGAGCTCTCTCCTCCAACACTTGCTGCCACCTCCCATCATCTGCCACCTGAGGCAATTACTTCACTCTGCCTAAAGGTAAGGCCAGCCCTAGTTGGCAGTAAAAAGACGAGGAAAAATCTGACTTTGAATGAGTGTGCCAGTAATGTGCACGGGATTGTAGTTTTACTTGGAAGACCTATTATTTCAGTGAGTCTTACTCCTGTGTAAACATGCACAGTACATGGCTGTCATTTAGGGCTTTCCTACACAAGGCTGTTAATCCACGGCATCTACTTTTGGTTTCACTGCAGAATTGAGACCCAAGCACTACGTAAGGAGCATTTTCTTTCCTGCTTTTCTGCTACATAACCTCTAACTAGTACTGTGCTATAGTTGAATAGTTCAAAATATACAAGTGGAAACAATGTTTTCTTTTGCTTTCACAAATAATGCCCCATTTTCTTTGCTGAAAGTGTTGTTTACAAATAGAAGCTAAATTGGAGGGTCACAGTGTCATCTAAAGAACCTGTAAACAACCATGAGTAGAGAATGATGAGAGCACAACAAATGCCTAATGTAGGAAAACTCTTATGGTAGCTGGGGAGCTGGACCTTTTTTCTTCTTGATCTGAAGCTGTGATTAATTTCTTCAATCACAGTTACAAATATTGGACATAATGGAACCATTATTTCCTTTCTCAGTAGCTTAGGCTTTATTTGAAATGGTTGCAAATGTCAGTATTACTGAGCATTCAATATCTGTTCAATAAATATTTATTTTCTCTCTGTTTCTCTCCTGGAGGAGGGTTGGGGAGAAAAGATGGAGGCAGTGCAAAGGCCAAGGTCTTCTAAAGCAATGTAGTAAAATAGTTTTTATTTTAAACATTTCAACAGTTTGCTTGAATAATGTGGGTAAAGAAAATAACAGGAGCAGATTCTCTCCAAGCCCAGGATTGACTCTGCCATTATACTACCTCTGCTCAGGTGCTCAGTGTGAACATATGAAGGTGGGTGACCCCAATCTTGCCTGCTAACTCTGCCCATGACTTCCATGTGTTTGAGGATCCGATAGGCATGGAGTCTCTCACAGAGATGTGTGTGTGTGTGTGTGTGTGACTTCTGTACAGGGTATTTTGTGTACCTTTGAAAATGGAGGGTGCTGGATAGCACGTACAGGAGCCTATGAACATTCAGGTGGATGTGCATAGCTGGGTAAATGTGAAGCCCATGAATGCACGAAGGCCAACAGCCAGTGATCTCAATCACCATACACTCATTCATACTTAGAATCTAGGTACAAATCTAGGTCTTAGATAGGATGGAGAAACTCAGGACCAGGGTCCCAATTCAGCCTTCCTGGGGTCCCAATCCAGCCATCTGGATTGTCCCCCTTCTCCTGGCCCCACCCCCTTTCCTCAAGCAGTGATCATTTTGGTGGTTTCCTAGCTTTTGTGTAGTCTTCTACCATTTAAGAAAGTTGAAAAGCTTTTCCTAAGGCAGCAAGAGCTTTAAGCTAAATTATGCTGGTATTTTTGCATTTTGGCCCCACTTGCTTTGCCTTTGGCCCTACTCACCACTGGAACGTGGCCCCCGAGAGCTTCTCTATAATAGAATTCAGATCTCAGGCAGAAAGAGGTTTCCCATTCCTCCTGTCCTAGATGAACAGGGCTATTGAGTACGCTATAGTGCAGAGTCCCCTTCCAATTCACCCTCCCCTCTTTTTAGCGGAGTGGCACAACACCAAATAGTTTATTTAGAAGCTTTCAGGAGACCAGAGTCCTGTACTGAGAAAGGTTAACCTTCTGTGCCAAGGTAACCCTAATTCTGCATCCATAAAAATGAACAACTTTGACCAGTATTGAAAAGATGTCCAGCTTCTCTGGGAGGGACCATTGTTCGATGGTAGAGCACATGGTTTGCATGCAGAGGTTCTCAAGTCCAGTCCCTGCCATCTCCAATCAAAAGGATCTGATTGAAAGAGGTGTGCAGTGTACATCCTCTTCCTGAGGCTATGGAGAGCCACTACCCATTGGAGCTGACAATACTGGATGGAATGGACCAATACTCTGAGCTGGTATAAGCCAGCTTCCTGTGTTTCTATTTTGCATCATCATCTGTTCTGCTTCTGTCAGTCATGGGGAGAGGCAAAGAGGAAAGGAGTTGCTAAAGCCCTGGCCCCTTAGTCGTCGGATATCTTATTTGGTAATCCTTTTCTTTGCAGTGCTAAGGGCTAGAAGAAACTTGCTATTTACAAAATGAAAGCTGAGATGCTGAGGAAGCTACATTTATGGTCAGTGCCACATTCTGTGCTTTCCTCCTGCACTTGTACATAATCACAGCATGTGTATCAACCTGAGCATGCTCACCACGTTGTGCTTATAATTCCACACACCTGATCACATAAACAGCAGGACTTCAGCAAAGTTCCTTGAAGTGAAGAAAAATGAAACATAAAGTGTAGGATGGTTATGCTGTCTGTACAGTGACATATTTCCAGGGTGGCATGAAGAAGAGATTCTCCAGACTGTGGTTCAAAATGAAAATCCCCCCTCTGTATTCTTCAGTCTCACTCTGCATAAACCTTAGTCGAGCTGGTAATAAGTATTGATACAATATCTGTTCTCCTGGGTACCCAATACTGAAATGTATCAGAGAAAGGCTCAAGGTTATTGGTTTTAAACTAAGCAGCAACAGCCAACTGCTTTTCTGCAAGGTCAAGGGCCCCTCTTGTTTAGAGAATGCAGATTAAAACTAAGAAAGGAAGAAAAGGATGAGCCTGTGCACATTGCTACATGTTTGGTGCTAGGAATCAAGAGAAATAAGCAGGGAGAATAGAGTTTCTCATGCAAGAATGCAATGATGATGTACTTTGGTAGTACAGGGATATGGTGGGATCTGATACATGACTGGAATGCCAACAGAATATAGAGATGACCATGGAGGAGGAAATTCATTTTGTTGGATTTAGGGGTGTCCATTTTTTGGCTCGATAAGAGTTCCATGGTTTTGCATCTGCGGGCTGTTCCCCAAATTTGTTTTTGTTCTTTTTTTATGGAAGGTTCTGAAATTTGCACAAATGTTGGAGCAATCTGCACAAATCTCAGCCAAATTTGCACAAAGTTTAGCCACATTTGCACAAATTCAGTCATAATTTTCATAATTTCCAAAATTGCTCAGAAATTTGTGCAAATTGCAAACCTCCCCCCCAAATGTGCAAAATTCCCAGCAAATCCACAAACTGACCCAAAGTGCTGCAGATCAAGTTGGGTGCTGGAGCAGGAACCAAAATTAAGCCTGTGGAGCTGAGCCTAGGAAAACTCGTTGAACTCCATCCTCCAAACGGATTTCTCCAACATTCCTAGTTGGATTCAATGTGTCCAAGGGCAGGAAATGCAGGCAGAAGCAACTATAGAATGGGTACAATGAGCTTAAAGATTTTGGAAAGGGAGATGTATTCTCATAGTGTTGGAACAATTGACGTACAATTTCAAATGTCATTAAACACAAGGAACATCCTTCCCCCA
Source organism: Anniella stebbinsi (assembly GCA_029215795.1). Lineage (NCBI taxonomy): Eukaryota > Metazoa > Chordata > Lepidosauria > Squamata > Anniellidae > Anniella > Anniella stebbinsi. The sequence continues at coordinate 263,655,949 of JARDYH010000001.1, forward strand.
CCCCAGGGCACTGTTGGCCATAGAATCACAGTGCCTCAACGAAACGTGCTAGGCTGCTTGTGAATGACTTGTTGAATTGTCAAGGCAGAGTGGTTATTAAGCAGGCAAGTTTGCAGGGACTTGTTCTAAGATACTTGGCTGCCTGGGCATCTGTTTCCCCACCTGCAACATGTGATTTAGGACAAGCTGCCTGTAAAATTGCAGGGCATGTTCAGAATGGAGAAAAGAAAATCAAGAGAGGGCACAATAGCAGTTTTTCATTACTGTGAAAGCTTCGGCAAAGAAACAGGAGAGTTGTTTACCAGAGCCTCTTCTTATTGTTTCTCATTTTCATTGTATTGAAGTACTTTACAATTTGTATTTCAGATTTCCTCACAACAAACCTGTGAAGGAGATTAGGCAGGCACGGGGGGCTTGCACAAAACCCACCCCAGCAATATTCATGGATGAGCCATGGTTCACTCACAAAGCCAGCACTTCATCCACTGTTTCAGAGATAGCCAGTCAGAAGAAATATATGAATCGGTACATTGAAATGGAAGAAAGGGAGATTTCCTGGCACCAAGAAGGAACTGGAATGATCCACTGTTCTCAATTCCAGTTCCCTTTTGAAAGCTGTCCTGCACTGGCCATGGATGGGGACCTGCAGGACAAGATGAAGTTCTTGCAGGACAGACCCAGCCATATGGGATCAAGGGACAGTAGTAGTCAGTCAGTGGAGGAGGAGGAGGAGGAGGAGGAGGAGGAAGAGGAGGAGGAAACAGAATTGCTTATACAAGGGGCTTCAAGACCTTGGACAGCTCTGAGGTGGATTACTAGTCCCAGAGCCTGATTGAGCCCTTATATCCCTATTTATTTATTTAACTACATTTCTATACCATCCTGGAGAAACCATGGAATGTCTCTCCCTAGCTTTTGACAGGGCACAAGGTGAACATCTATCAAGAATAAGTCTTAAGTGTCCTGCCATTATAGGGCATTAGACGAAATGCACTTCTAACTGAAATTGCAGCAATACCCAGTGAAGCCCAAGACGACATGGAAGGGGGCAGTGAGTCAACAACAACAACAACAACAACAATAATAATAATAATAATATATTTATTTATTACCCACCTCTCCCAACGGATCGAGGCGGGGAACAGCATTAAACACAAAATACAAAACTGATTAAAAGCACGTAAAACCAATACATCATTAAAATACCAATAAAACACCAATAAAATACTTTAAAATTCATCTGGGTAGGCCTGCCAGAAGAGATCAGTCTTTATAGATCTTTTAAATTCCTGAAGACTCGTGAGTTGGCGAATCTCTCCCGGCAGGTCATTCCACAGTCTGGGAGCGGCAGAAGAGAAGGTCCTCTGGGTAACAGTTGTGAGTCTAGTTCTTGTTGACTGTAGTAAATTCTTCCCAGAGGACCTAAGTGTGTGGGGTGGATTGTATGGGAGAAGGCGATCCTGTAGGTAACCTGGACCCAAACCATGTAGGGCTTTAAAGGTAATAACCAACACTTTGTACTTCGCCCGGAAACTGATTGGCAGCCAGTGAAGAGATTTTAAAACTTTATCAAGTTGGCCCCCTTTCAAAGGAACACATTGTCTGAGAGCTACTTTTTCTGGAGCAAGAAAAAAGCAGACTCTTCTCCTGATGAAGGACTGCTATGTTCAGAATATATTGGACACTACTTTTAATTGCTCAATAAAACCTACTTTCTAGTACACCCATCCATATCTTTTTGGCTTCGCCTGATCAGAGATTACCTGTAGCTATCTCTACTTCTGTAAATATTCCTGCTGCTCCTTTGTAACTTGAAGGAATGTATTTAAAAGATAAACAAATATTTGGAGGCATCTGGAAATGCACAGTTGGGAACATGCAGAAGGGATAAATGCTCATTCTCCATCCATTCCTGGTTTCCTTGTTCTGGAGTCAGATTCCACACACCATTTAATGTCTTACAAGATCAGACCTTTACATTGTGAGGTGTGTTATTTTTGAATCAAGAGTTTGCTTTAAAAGATTTAAGTTCACAGACTCTGCAGTTGGCAGCAGTAAATGTTTGGAACTTGAAGAGTCACCATTGAGGCTTATTGTTTTTATATCTGCCCATCTTCATCTTCTTTTTGCACCTCATCCAAAGGTCATTACAGTCAATGGGATATTTTCCACTGATTTTAAATAGATTTGGATCTAATCCTGAACTATTATTTTTTCTTCTGTCAGAGCTTTAGTGCTTTTGCAAGGAAATGGGGGTGGGTGGGTTGCTGCTGCAGGCTTGGGCAAGCATGTCTCTCCTGTGGTCTTCCAGATGTTGTTGGACTACAGCTCCCATCATTCTTGAACATAGGCCATGCCGGCTATGGCTGATGGAAAATACAGTCCAATCCCATCTGGAGGGTCACAGGTTCCCCACTCCTGCGATATAATGCCCGGTATAGGGATACTTTGTCACCAACATTGCTGTTTCTCTCTTCCCAGGAGCGGGTGTCACTTCATGCTCCTGACCTTAAGAGGTTTGCTTGTTTAGAGAGATCAGGACTTTGTTTTTTTATTCCTCTATGATATATAGAACATGAATTACTGTGGGTGTGTGGGAGGGGAAATACTTTAGTATGCTACTGGTCTCATCAGACATTTGCAGGCTGAGTGTATTTTGCTTTCTTTCTTTTTTTCCCCTGTGGAGAGAAAGGCAGTCAGTTTTGGCAGAACAAATGTATGATTAGAGCTAGTGTTGGCAAATTAGGAGAAGCAGTTTGTGCATATGGGTGAGGCAAATTATGAAGAGTAATGATGGGATGGGAGGCAAACATGATAGTAATGCCGCTGGTCTGGGCCTAAACAGATGCAAGAGGGATGTGAAAAGCAATGTGGGGGGAGGGGAGTGTAAGAATTAATTCATAGCCCATGGGGTGGGGTGGGGAGTGGAGCATTGCTACCCTGAGGAACTCAACCTTTTTGGGACTGGGGATGACTCTGGAGCTTGTCAGAAGGTGGGCTGTCTTATGCAGCAATTTAATCATGAGCGAATTAACATAGGAAATATTGTGAAAATGCCTGCTGGTTTATGTCCCATGTTTTCTTACATCCTGCTCCATCTTCCCATCCTCAAGCATGGCCTCCTCCCTGCTCACCTTCTGATGGGTCTTTATCTTTAAAATGGATTTGGACCAGAGCACCCTTCAAACAGAGAATGCCTTTAAATACAGGACTATCCTCTGACAGCCCTCCAAATAGAGGACTGATCTCTGTGAAGTAGGAAACCTAGCTATCCTAAGGCTACGGGTCAGCTCCCAGCACTACCAACCAAAAGGTGTTGTCTGGCTATTCTGTCCTTCATTGACTTTTTTTTCTGGTAAGAAAAAGGATGGGGAAATTGGTAGGAGAACACAGGAGGGTTTACAACTTGAAGATGATGGCACCCCCCAATCCCCCATAAAATTCTGTGAATGTGGCAGGGCAATTGATAAAAGCCTCATCAGGCGATGCCCAGAGGACAAGAGTTCCTGAAAAAGGCTAAAGGTAAGGTTGCAATGCCTTCATTGGAGCAGGGCGGCTGCCATTAAGCACCATTTCCTCTGAGTCATTTCATTGCTCTAGTTTTGCAGCAATAGGCTGACCATATGCAAAGGAGGACAGGGCTCATGTAACTTTAACAGTTGTAGAGAAAAGGGAATTTCAGCCAGTGTCATTTGTATGCAATTAGTTCCTGGTGAAATTCCTTCTTCATCACAACAGTTAAAGTTGCAGGCACTATACTTGATCGACCATATACAAAAGAAGGCAGGGCCTCTGCAACTTTAACTGTCATGATGAAGAGGGAATTTCACCAGGTCCTAATTGCATACAAATGACATCGGCCGAAATTCCCTTTTCTCTACAACTGTTAAAGTTACATGATCCCTGTCCTCCTTTTCATATGGTCAACCTAGTTTTGCACAAAGCAGAGGGAGCTATGCTCTAAAGCCATACAAAGGTGCTAATTTGTTTTTCAGGCTATTGAAATTCAGCAGTACAGGCATCCATGGCAGTCGGTGCTCCACACCAGTCTTCATGGCAGGAGTGCCACGGTGGCTTTTCCTGTTGCCGCCTCAGCCGCTCCTGCCCAGCGTTAGCTGGAGGGGCGGCTGGGAGCATTGGCTCCTCTTCTCTGCGGTATGTTTTTTAAAAAAAAATGTGGGGGGAGGACTGCAGAGGCGGTGCAGCAAGCTTATGGCTCACTGCTCCACCACCTTCCCTGGCCAGCCTACTCCGATCTAAAAAAAGTCAGGGTAAATGGCTGAATTTTTAAAAGCAAAGCAAAGGGCCTTTGCCCCTAGACGGCTTCACAATGGCAGCAGCGTCATGTAACCCAACTGCCGCCAGTGCAAAGCCGTATCGATGGAAAGTGTCTGTCTGGTGGTACCCCATGAAAGCTTTAACCACCAAGAAAACTTGTATGACTTGGCATGTAATCTGCCAAACAATGGTCAGTTCCAACAGTCAGCAGCAATGACTGCGATTTTTCTTACATTACCTGTATTTATTTACTTCAACTATTTCCTGGGGAGAAGCAGCTTAAGGACTTTAATATCTAATGTGCAATCCAGTTCAAAAAAACCAATGGGAGGTTTGCTGTGAATTAAATGAGTGACGTTTGGCACAATTCAGTATTTGCACATTTGATCATCAGATGTAAGATGGCTGAAAGAAAGAGAGAAACAGAGAAAGAGTGCTAAGAAATATGTTTATTAGTCTAAATCACTTTTATTTTCATTTTTATTTAAAAGAAAATACAATCAATTTTCATAACAAACAATATAGAAAATTATTCACAGTGCAGAACAATTTCTATATAAATTGATCTCTAAATTATATCCTCTCTTCATAAAGTCAATGGCTGGGTTCAGACAACACAACAACCGTCAGTTGAGTGGTCAACGGTTGATTATTGTGTTGTCTGTCAGGCAAAAACCACCCCATGGTTGACTACTTCCCCATAATAACCAACTGAGATAACAATTAAAGGTGCATGCACTTTACTAGAGTGACCATATACAAAAGAAGGCAGGGCCCCTGCAACTTTAACTGTTGTGATGAAGAGGGAATTTCACCAGGAACTAATTGCATACAAATGACACTGGCTGAAATTCCCTTTTCTCTACAACTGTTAAAGTTACATGAGCCCTGACCCGGATTTTATCTGGTCAGCCTAGAGATAACCAATGCTCTGCAGAGTTGACTATTTGCACAACTGTTGGTTAGCATGGAGTATTTTGCAGGGTTGAGTGGACTATTTCGGCTGGCTAGAGCTCCTGGGCAAGAGTGACCAAACCTTTGCCAGCTGCTCTGCTACAGCCAGCACAATTCACAGAGACTGCTGGGATAGCACCAGGAGGACTGAGGGGAGGGCAGGGAGAGGGGTGGGGGCTGTGTCAGTCAAATGCCGGGTTGACTATTAGTCTGCTCAACACCTGCCCCAACCACTCCACTGTCGTGTAGGAACATGTTGGCTGTGTTCAGACTACACTATAAGCAACGGGGGGGGGGGGGGGGGAAATCAACCGTCCATTGTGTTGATTATTGTGTCATGTGTCAGGCAATACACAATACACATACAACAAATGGTTGATTATTTTGCTGGGATAAGCAACAGAGAAAAACACCGGGCTGCTTCGTTGCTTATCCTGGTGCCCATTGCTTACAGTGTCATGTATCAGGCTCCCTTGATTATTCTCCCTTGTCCACAGAGTCGCGAGGCAAGAGTAGCAGAAACCTGGCCTTTCTAGCCCCATGCAGCTCCATGGGCAAGGGAAAATAATCCTGTGTGTGCGAGTGCTTCAGGAGCCCTAATTGTCCCATCCCTTGGTGGGGCAGGGCGATCGGGGCTCCTGAAGCACTTGCACGCACGGGAACATGCCATACCAGGAAGGGGACTTGCGATTGTGAAGCCCCACCCAGGGATGGCATGTCCCAAGCCCTGCCCCCATCCATTTGGGAATCACCTCAAGGCAATCCCCAGATGGATGGGGGGGAGGCGGAGGATACCTCCTGCAGCTGGACTTGAAAAGTCCAACCGCAGGAGGCTGCCTCCTATGAAGATTGGGCAACAGAGGAGGGCGCAGGGCTCAGAGCTGCTGCTGACACTCTGCATTCCCTTCCATTACTCTGTCGCGCCAGCTGAAGGGTCATCCTATGCACAGGCTGTATGACCCTTCAGCTGGCACAACTGGAAAACAAAAAGAGATGCGGCACCTTCCTCTGTCGCCTGATCTGTATAGGAGGCTGCCTCCCGTGGTTGGATGGCTCCTGTCCAGCTGTGGAGGCATCCTCCACCCCGCCCCCCGATCCATTTGGAGATCACCTGCAGGGGATGGAAAGGGCTCCTTCTATCCCTGTTCAGGTGATCCCAAAATGGATCAGGGGCGAGGGACAGAGGATGCTTCCTGCAACTGGACAGGAGCCATCCAACCACAGGAGGCAGACATCCTTCCAGATGGGCGCATCAAAGGAGCATGTAGGAATAGGAGGGGCTGGTGACACCAGCTCCTCCTATCCCTGCATGCTCCTCTGACGCACCAATCTCCATGGCAACAGAGAAGGACACTTCGATGGGGGGAGCCCGTCTCTTTTGTGAGGCACTCTTTTCTCCCTGCATCGTCTCTTCTCTGCCCATAAAGTTTAGAGCTCTCTGGCTCCAAACTTGATGGGCAGAGAAGAGACACCGCCGGGGAAATGGAGCGCCTCACAAAATAACCAAAATAAATGGAATACCCACAAAATAACCAACTGTGAGTTGACTATTAACCCACCATTGACTAAAGTGTTGTCTGAACGCAGCCAATAAAAAGGGGACATTCTGTAAAAAAAAACAAAAAACTTCTTAATGTTGATTGCCATCTCTTAATAGAACATGTTCTTTGACACTTCCCCCATTTTAGCTAGCTATTTCTTCCATGAAGGAGAGGAAGGTTCACAGTTCTTTTCCCCAATCAGCCTTTTTGCTCTAGTTAATAGGTCTCTTTGTACGTTTCTGTTTTAATGTATCTTTCAAATGTCTTCTGAAAATATCAGCCTCGTGTGGGATTCCAAATTCCATGTTTGCTGCCTAGTGTGAATACAGTGGCAGATTGTATTCCCCTGTCTTGTGTTTGCTTTTGCCTTGCAAATTTTCTTTCCTGACTGCTTTTTCCCCAGCTGTGCCTGCAGGCAGGAAATAGTCTAGCTGGGCGGAAAAATTGGGTGGAGGGACTCCAGGGAGTGGGGGGGGGGGATTGGGGGGGGGTCATTGGCAAGTAGGAAATTTAAGCACTACACCCCCTCCTGCTTTTACCACACAAACACACCTTTCTTTCACAAAGGATTGGGGATCCATGTTTACCATCTAATGTGAAAGTCCCAGACTTCTGCCATGGGAGAGGCTTGTTCAAAACCCACTGTGTGCTCACCAGTCCTAAATATTTAAATTTCTTAACAAACCCAACCTGAATTTGTGATAGGCAAGAACAACTGGCTGTTGAAGAGAATTTTGCTTAGTGCCATGTTTTGATAACAGGAAGTGAGATGTTAAGGTGGGAAAACTCTCACCTGGAAGCTGAAACATAAGCCCCTTTCTACACCAGAAGGGTGTAGTGGGTCCGGTACAACCAATCCTGGAAGTAGCCACTTCCGGGATCAGCGTGCTCAAGCCATATCATGGGCACAACGTCCCAGGTCATCGGACGTCACGCCCGCTATTTTTTTTGTTTTTTGTTTTTTAGTGAGGAAGAGCGCTCCTGCGCTCCAGCAAAAAAGTCAGGTTTTTTTAAAAAAGCACTGTGCTCGATTGGGCCCCCCTTCCCCCCCATCCTGGGGATGGCGATTTTGCTTCCCCCCTTTCCTGATGGCCTTGGAGCTGCATGGTGCGGCTCCATGGCCATTGGTGCTGCCATGCTTACTCATGAGTAAGCGCAGCAGCATCAGGGCAGGTGGAAGAATTGGGATTTTTGTGGTTCCTGAGAACCAGGAAAAATCCCCCCACCCCCCCCAGGACTCCCTGTGTGTCATTTGGACACACAGGGATCAGCCGGGGAACATCCCAGGTGTTTTGCTTAGTGTGGAAAGGGCCATAAAGTCTCAGTCAAAGGTAATGTTTCCCATGCCGATCAACTTAATAGGATATAGGGCCTTATTTGGCAGTGGCTGCTAGTTACTAAATGAAGGCTGGATGATTGAAATTGTATACTTGTTACAGATTGACTGCCATCTTCAATATGCTCATGATTAAACTGAACTGCCCTAGGATATCCCTATGGTTAGATAAAGAGCTGAATGAAACAGAAGTTTGATCAAATTTTAAAATGATGCCATGAATTTCACCTCACACTTTTTCAAGATTTCTCATGCCTCACCCAAGTAACAAGTTGGTTTTCACTCCAAGCCTTTTTGTACGGGGTAGTCTCAGATCTTTTAGAAGTAAGTTCTTGGGCTGGAAGGTGACTCATAAATTGAATAAATGAATGAAATAAAATGCATAACTGATACAGTTGCCCTAGAAAATATTTGCATAATACATTGCTTTTAACCCACAGCTATAACCAAAACCTCAAATGTAAAAACAGCAAAGTTAGGAAAGGAAGTTTCTGGGACTCTGGCTAACTTTACCTCAATATGATTCAAGCTGACATAGGCCTCCTCCACACGAGACGTTTAATGAGCCTTGAAGGCTCATTATAAATTTTACCTCCACACCAGCGGAGCGCAAAACAGGCGTACAGGCGCGTTATCTCCCCGATAATGCGCATTTTCGAATGCGCGTTAAATAGCGACTTTTATTTTTCTCCGGCCATTAAAGCGCATTTTCGCCGTGTGAACAAGCGATTATGCGCATTAACGTCTTCTAAAGCGCTTTTTGGACATCAATTAATGCGCTTCGCCGCCTCTCGCCGCCTCCCGTGCAGAGGGATTAGGCGTAAATGCGCCTCCGCGATAATGCGCATAATCCCCGAACCGGGCGCAAAAGCGCATCCTTGTGGAGGGGGCCATAGCCTGAGTGGAAGAAGTGCCTGATTCACCCTAGTCTCATCAAATGAGATATATTGGATTGTTTGTGTATTTTTGACTTGCTTTGTGAATCATGACAATTATATTTATCAGTCTCCATGTGCATTCCAATTCACACAATGCAGCTGCCATGGAACCCCAGGTACAGATACTTCCATGGCAGGATGTAAGTTAATTGTAGGAAGACCCTGGATATACCCTTGGTAGTATCAGAGAGCAGATATATCCTGTTGAAAGATGTAAAGATAACATTCCTTGAGGGTTTGTTTAGTGGCTTAAATTATTATACCAGAGATGGGGAGGGGGGTGTATGGCTCTCCAGAAGTTCTCCAACTCCCATCAGTTCAAGTCAATATGGTCAGGGATGGTGGGAGTTGGAATCCCACAACATCAGAAAGGTCACAGGTTTCCCCCCCCCTACTCCCCCCCCCACCCTGAATGTGTATGTGTGTGTTGCAGATGCTTGGCTCTTATTGCAGTGGGCCATTATGATGCATTAAGAATTTTATTGTAGAAATGTGAATCCAACATTTCATAAATAAGCAGATGTATTTAGTTTATTATTAAATTAATTAAATGCACATTTACCTCACCCTTCCTCCAAAGTGCTCAAGGTGGCATACATGTTGAGCAAGGATAAGGCAGTGGCTTTTAAATGGTGGTTCATGGGTCACCAGTGATCCCTGGAACACTTTTGTGTAGTCTCTGAGACCACAGTGAAAATACTAGAGAAAGATGCTGGGGAAGAGCCAGAGGTGTTGTTTCCACCACATGCCGAAGGTGCAATCCACAAATAGAGCACTCATTTTTTACTTTGGAAACCTTTCAAGTGTCTTCCCACATGTCTTCATCACTTGTATGAAACAAGTGATGATCTATCTAGAACACGCAAATCAGAATAGTTGCCTTCAATACAACTACATGTAGGGACCACTGTAAAAAAAATAGTGCTGTGAAACAGGAAGTTCTCTGTGAAACAGGAAGTTCTCTCCACCACTTCCCCATGTGGGGATATAACTCATACAAATAAAGAGATGAAGATGAAAAAGGTAAACCATCTTCTTACCAATTTTAAGTAGAGCTAGAAACAAAAGAGATTTCAGGTTTTCTCATGAGGCTGCTAATTGGCTGTTAATCTACTGTACCTATCTCTGGTTTCATCACAGAACTGAGTTCAGAGCATTATATGAGGAGTGTTTCCTTTCCTGCTTTTCCACTACATAATCTCCAGGTGGCACTGTGATATAGTGGAATAGTGCAAATACACAAGAGAAAATAGTACATACTTTTGCTTTCACAATCAAATGCTACATTTTTCCTATACTAAAAAAACCCTGGAGGACCATGACATTGCCTAAAGAACCTGTAAGCAGCCATGAGTAAGGAATGATGAGCAAATGATCCAAATTCTGTTGTCAGCACTGTCACAAACTAGGTGTCTATGGCTGGATTGCTTAAATCTTCTGTAGCTCAGTTTTTCTATTGTGAGATGAGCCTTCCTTTCTTACCTCATAATTTTGAATTTTAATTTATAATCAACAAATTGGCAAAGTGAGAAAATCATAGGAGTAGGGATAGGAGGCGTCAAGTAAAATTCAGTAAACAATAGTAAGGTAGACTTTATGGATGACATAGGTGGTGAACAGTCAAAAAACCTCATGAATGTTATTAAAGGAAACTCTTTGTGTTGGAGCTGTCAATTTGTGTTTGCACAGAATGTAGCAGATTGAGGAACTGGTCTCAACTGGAACAACCAGGTGTTGTTATCCTAATAATTACTGTCTGATTAACTGTCTGATCAGAACAGCTTATACCAGGTTTGTGCGCGGAATCCGCATAGGACCTTATAATGTGATGTACAAATCTTGGTTAATTTAAATTAGCCCGAGGAAGAAGCCCTGTACAGATGACATATCCTTTATCAAGACTCACTTAGAAGGGCAGATGGGATTGTGTCCCCTGGACCGAGCTCCTGTGCATTCATGTGAACTTTTCATACTATGTATACGCACAAAAACTGTACCCATGTTGTGTCTGTCTGCACAATCTGAACCCTGCATTTCTAAAAGGTAAAGGTACACAAACAGCGTACATGTACACAGCTTCAGCTTATACGAGCACAGACACTGTGCAGTTAGTCTGAAGAATATGTGGAGGTCAGGGTGAAAGACCCTTCTGTTCCAGACAGGAGAATATAAGAAGAGCCCTGCTGGATCAGACCAAAGGCTGTCCAGTCCAGCATTCTGTCTCCACGGTGGCCAACCAGACACCACTGTTGAGAAGCCTGCAAGCAAGACGTAAGCACAAGAGTACCCTCCCGCCCATGTTCCCCAGCAGCTGGTATTGACAGGCATAATACTTCTAATACTAGAGGTAATATGTAGCCACAATGACTAACAGCCATTGATCCCATGAGGATATTACAGTCAAATATGGCAAAGTGAGGTGAGCCAGTGTGGTGTTGTGGTTAGGGAGTTGGACTAGGACTTGGGAGATCTGGGTTCTAGTCCCCACTTGGCCATGAAGCTCCTTGGGTGACTTTGGGCCAGTCACTGATTCGCAACCTAACCTACCTCACAGGGATAAAAGGGAGAGAAGGAGGATCATGTAAGCTGCCTTGGGTTCCTTGCAAGAGGGAAAAAAGGTGAGATATACATTAAATAAATAAATAAATAAATAAATAAAGTACAGCTCAGGGCCCCAAGATCATAGAGAACTCCCTGTGGCACAAACGTCAGGAACAGGCCAGAGACTGGGTGGCTGAGAGTGTTGCTCCAGTGGGGCCCTGGAGCTGACTGGAGCTTTATCTAGCCTGGCACTTAAAGATTGAAACCCATTTCTGTAGCATGAGTTTCTGCAGGCAAGGACCCATTTCATCAGATACATTTCATTTGGCGGCTGCCCCTCATGTAACTTTAACTGTTGTAGAGAAAAGGGAATTTCAGCCAGTGTCATTTGTATGCAATTAGTTCCTGGTGAAATTCCCTCTTCATCACAACAGTTAAAGTTGCAGGCACTATACTAGAGTGACCATATACAAAAGAAGGCAGGGCCCCTGCAACTTTAACTGTTGTGATGAAGAGGGAATTTCACCAGGAATTAGTTGCATACAAATGACTCTGGCTGAAATCTCCTTTTTTCTACAACTGTTAAAGTTACATGAGCCCTGTCCTCCTTTTCATATGGTCAGCCTACACAAACTGTTTTATACAGTGGCTGAATAAATAGGGCAGCAGTGACAAGGGCCATGCCAGTCAAAGGCCCTTCCTACACCTAAGGATGTAGAGGGAGTGGGGACAATCCTGGACGTTCCTATTTCCGGGATCGTCCCCGAGGTTCTAAATGGAAATGTGACATCCCAGAAAGGAAGAGGGATGTCGTGCCCGTCACGGCCACCATTCTTCAAGGGAACAGCAGCCAGGAGCGCACTTGTGCTCCAACGAAAAATGTGAGTACAAAAAAAAAAGCCCCGAACCTGATCCTGCTGTATATAAATAGCACTATTATTATGACTGCTTCAGTGTAACAGAAAACCATTGGATTCACCCACTCACCAAGGGCAATGTTTGGTGATGTGAATTGGTTTCAAGTTATAGACTGAAATATTTTAATGTCACGTACTTGCAATACTGGTTGGTGAATGAGCCAAAACTCGTGTGATGGGTTGTATAGCAAGGGAGCCAGAGAGATGGGGCTTTATGACATCTACCCATTTTGCTTATGCGGGTTCCCCCTCCGTTTCCTATGCGAGTGTAGCCTTTTGATCATACGTGGTCAGTTTTGCTCCAATTCCTCAGTTAAGCCTGCGGAGGAGGGGAGCAAACGGACAATCCCCGTTTAGGGATATTTCGAAAGGGAAAAGGGAAACAGAGCACTTGGGGCATGAGAGCAGCGCGAGGGGGACGACGTCATGTGAAAGAATTGGATCAAAGTTGCGGCGGGTGTGGATCAAACCACCCGTGTGATAAAAGCCATAGATCAAAAGGAAACTGTAGCAGCTCCAATCCAGAAGAGAAAATATGTGGGGGATGTAAATTCAATAGCTGTAGGTGGGTGTAAGAAAAGGCACAAAGGGTCATTAAACACAAAATGATGAGCCTTATGTAGAAGGCTCAGAAGCACACGCAAAAGAAATATCCACTGCCAAAATGCTGACAATGATGGACTATGGCTAGAGACAGACAAGGGTTTTGAAAAGAGTTAAACATGGCACGGTAGGGTGGGAGCATCATTCCTTGTGATGTATACACTCATTTCTTTTGGCCCTCCAACCTCTATTGCTTCTAGCCAAGCGGTTTTCAGGATTTTGAAGCACTCTGAACATTTGTAAAACCTGTGAAGCAGAACAACAGGAGAGCTACGAGTGTATACGAGGGCTCAAGCATCCCACGTTCAACTGTCTCCAAACCAAATAATTCTCCACCCACTCCCAATAGAACCAGATTTATATAACTGGGGTCCCCTTTACTGAGTCATATTCTAGGGCAGGGATGGAGGAACCTCCAACCTGTGTGTGTGTGATATCTGTGTGTCCCCATCCGGCCCACCAGCTTCTCCCCTAGGCCCCATCCCATCTCACCCAAGCAGGGGATTTTGGGTGGGGTCACTATTGGGAAGGGTAACTCTCCCTCCCCCAACGCTCTGATACCCCCCCTCAAAATCATTCCCGCAGTGCAATCATACTTTTAAAAAGTCTCAGTTGATGCTCTGTAGCTAGAAACATGACTGTCTTCACACCTAGTCCAGCATGATAATTGGAATCTGTTTGGTTTCCAGATGTTGAGCAACCTTTGGAGGCTATGGCATTTGGGAAGTATAATGAGTGACTTTCAAGAAATATGGCTACGAACGGCTGCTGCTCCCACCTTGTGACAAAGAGACAGGACAGGAAATAGAAGAGGTGCACTTTCTAACCCCCCCTGGTAACAGCGCTCTGGGACATGCTTAGAGACACATTTTCCGAGGCTCTCTTCTATAACACACTTAGCATAGTGTGCAACCCAGCCCTAGTAACTGTACAGACCCCAACCCTCCAGGACATGGATTCTCAGACTTCATCACAGTGAATGTCCATGGTTAGAGAAGAAAATTATTCAAGCCTCAAGGCAAAACATAAGGCAGACTGCTCAGTTGGAGATGCTTAGTGACTTGTTTATGCTGCAGCTTACACTACAGCTCAACTGTACTCAATAAGGTTTGTTCAGGGCTTGAACTGCCTTTGCATTTGACTTTTAACTTTTGCAAAATAAAAAGAAAGGCAGCATTTACATAGTTGTGGGCTACCTCATGCCCCCGGACTTTGTTCATGCAGTTGGTTTTCTTCGCCCACTCCATTAGCACACCATTGTTTTTGCTATGAAAGACTAACACAGCCAGCCCTCTGGAATGCATTAGCACTGAGTCCTTGTTCTTGTTTTGCCTGCCACCTGCATAGATGCTCCTTTTTTTAAAAAAAAATCACCGCATTACAAAATACTGCAGATTTGGACAACAGCATGAGGAACAACTAATCACTTCAGGTGTACTGCATGGCATCACCAGGTCCCACAGGGTGCTCACACGCTTGCAACCTTGTGGGAATGGTTCACAAGACAGAGAGCCTTCAGAGGCCTGTTGGCCATGTGCCATGAAGCTAGGTCCGGCCTTACCATTAGCCAGAGTGAAGTGCTTGCCTCAGGTGACAGGTGCTGGGAGATGACAATAAGGTGTTGAAGAGAGCTGTGGGCCATGTGGCCTGCCCTCTACCCCCTAAGCTGCTGCCTTCAAGTGTGGTGGAGGATACTTTCCCATTGCCAGGGTCAAAGTAAGATTCAACTGCTAGTCCAGTTGCCTTTTGTACATGGAATGGGAGGGGATGTAACCTTGTACTTTACTTCAGGCCACAGAAAATGTGGGCCATACCTGCACAAGGCTATGGCAAGGAGTACAGAAGGGCCTTTCCCCTCTCCTTACTCACTCCAAAGTGGCAGCAGGGGTACAGCTGACAGGAAGGCTGCAAGCAGTGAATGCAGCTCCCTCAGCCACACCCTAGAAGGTTCCCTGTCCACAATGATGTTGTAACTACTACCATGGGGTGAGCAGGGAAGGACACCCTGACTTTGAGGTGGCAGTGACAACATCCACCTCCTTACTCGCCTCATGCTGGCAGTTAGAGGTCTTTTTTCTGCAGCCTCATGTTCAGTTGATGCATTGTCAGCCAACTGTAGTTTGGGGGAGAGCAAGGGCTGGAGGGGGAGAAGCAGGGCACATCAGTGGCAGTCTTCCCATAGAAATTGGGAGCATATCTTAGGTGAGGAGACAGACAAAGAATATAAAGGCACCTTCTGGTGTGCACACTGTGGGCTCCCCAAAATGAGTGATTTATTGCATGCTCATGATTGGCCACTCTCAGAAGTTTGTGGGTCCATTATATGACATTGTCAATGACCAGGATATCTCATACCCTATCCCCTGAAAATCCAACTTTTAAAAGAACCGTGGATAATGCAGTAATATCTGGAAAAAGCGGCATTATAATGCTGTGTAAACTCAGCATTGTGCAATAATTCCCCCATTAGATGGTGCTGCCTCAATGGAAGTGAATGGAGCATGTGGAGATTAAATTCAAACCATGTGGCTGCCTGAGCCGATTGCAATCTCAGAAAGAAAGTGGAAGCAGAAAGCTCCACTAAGACAGCGGGATTTTTAAAAAACAAGATGTAGAAAAGGTCTGAGAGTTCAGTTGTGCAAACCACTGACAATCACTCCCAGTGTGTCCTGGCATGCCATGCAGCTTCAATCCACACCCATTGCCTAGCATTGGGCACATTTAGTGCCTAAATAGTAGCAGAAGTCTTTTCCCACAGGAAACACACCAGTCAAAGCCTGAGCATGTTTGGAAGTATCACAAGGCCTTTCGATTCTAGCGGGCTTGGAGCTGGTGGTCAGAGTTAAGCACTGTAAGGAGATGATGAGAGCCTATCTCGCCACTGGGTTTTCTTTTGTCTATTTTGGGGAGCAGGGATATACATGTCACTTACCTGCCTTGAGTCTTTGGGATGAGATCAGCAAGAAAATCTAGACAGAAGAACGAAACAAATGACATCCCCTTTTACTGGGGAAAAATGCTTTTGTACCAACGTTCCTGGTCTATGAGAACTGAACTCTAACAAGGCATTGTTGGCTTTCATGTGGCCAGTCCAAGAACCTGTTGAAATTTCTTATTCATACGTCTGAGCTCATGAAGCCAGTGCCTTTTTAAAAGAAGGCAGGCGTAGGGATGGAATAATGGAAACGTTGAGCTTGACGTAAATCTGAAGGCTTCTCTGGAATGTACCCAAGATAATTTTTCTTTTCTTTTTTCTTTTCTTTTTAGCAGAGTGCTTTACGAATAGAACATTATCTATCTTTAGGAAGTCATGGGACTGTGGAGAAAGGTATAGAATAAAAGAGGAGGGGGAAGGGAGCAAATGTAATCTCTGTACACTAAGAACGAAATAAGAAATTAGTCGAACCAATTAACCTAAGCAAAAAATAGCTGTCTGCAGAAAAAGCATAGTCAATAATGTAAATGTTCATGAAAAAGGATTTTCAAATAGCCAATGAGAAGTATGGGCTTTATTACTATTATTATTATTATTATTATGTTGTTGTTGTTGTTGTTGTTGTTGTTGTTGTTGTTTTTTAAAAAAGAAAAAAGGGGGAAGGCCATGCCAAAGCCTGCTAATAGCCTTCTTAAAGTAATCACTGATCTAGCTGATAAAAGGAATGCAGCTCAGAGAGCCGATGTGGATTTCACTCAGGCAGTTGCTCCAGTCCCACATTAGAGACATTAATGAGCTGGATAAATACCAAGGGGATTAGAGAAGCAGTCGCATGCAGTCCTACCAAGTGGCAGAGGAACAGGCTGTGGTCCGTAATGGCAAGGAAGCCACAATCCCCTCCCTTAATCCAGACCAGTGCAGCTTGTGAGCAAACTAAACGCTGCCTGCAGGTCATGGATGGTCACTTGTGCCAGGCACTCCGTCCGCCCTCCCCCTCCACTGGTTTTTGCAGTCTATGAACTCCATCAGATGAACGTTTTATTGCACGCTTGTTACCGGGCTCTCAAGGATTTTTGAGAATCCCTCTCGCAATGTCATTATTGCTATTTTAATAATGTGCACCATGTTTTTAATCAGTTTTATGTATTTTATCATATTTTATATTTACTGCTGTTCCCCGCCTCAATCCAAATGGAGAGGCGGGTAAGAAATAATAATAATAATAATAATAATAATAATAATAATAACCATTATCTGCCTCCTGCGTGTCTCCTGTCCCTTCTAGCCTTCTTCGCACCACAAAAAAAAAAAAAAATCCCAGTAAGTCTGATTTATTTTTAAAGATGGAAGTTGCCGCAATCTCTTGCTGTGTGCAGGAGAAGCAGCGGGATCAAAATGGCCCACTGAATGGGCCACGTGCACATTGTTTACTTCCTCTTTCAAAAGAGGAAGTAATGAGGGACAAACGCACGGACGGAAATGCAATGGTAAGCAAAATGATTTCCCCTTTGTGATGACGCTCTAAGACAGTGGTCCCCAACCTTTTTGGCACCAGTAGGGTGACCAGATAAAATCCAGGTCAGGGCTCATGTAACTTTAACAGTTGTAGAGAAAAGGGAATTTCAGCCAGTGTCATTTGTATGCAATTAGTTCCTGGTGATATTCCCTCTTCATCACAACTGTTAAAGTTGCAGGGGCCCTGCCTTCTTTTGTATATGGTCACTCCAGAATAGTACATGCACCTTTTCTCTACAACTGTTAAAGTTACATGAGCCCTGACCTGGATTATATCTGGTCAGCCTAGGCACCAGGGACCAGTTTGTGGAAGACAATTTTTCCACGGACCAAAGGGGGCGTGCCCCCCAAAACATAATATATATATTTTTTAAAAGGCCGCCCGCCATGCGGCCAACAAGCAGATGCCCCCCCCGCCACCCCCCCAAAACAAACCTCACCACTACCAAGCCACCCACCCCCCAAAAAACACAGCCCGGACCTACCGGGTCCTCTGCCGCCGGGCTCATGCCGCCACAGAGGCCCTATTGCGACAAGCCCAGAGGAGGCCAGAGGCCGCACGGAAGAGGGCCGAATCCAGAAGTGATGTAATCGGCCTCCCCCGCCTCTTCCGCGCGGGCATCCAGGCTCCTCGGGGCTCGTCGCCATCGTGACAAACCCCGAGGAAGCCAGAGGCCACGCGGAAGAGGCAGGAGAGGGCCGATTTCATCACTTCTTGATTTGGCCCTCTCCCTCCTCTTCTGCGGGGCCTCTGGCCTCCTCGGGGCTTGTTTCCCTGGGATCGCCCCAGTTTTCCCGGTTAGGACCGGGAAACCCTGGGCGATTGGGTCACCTGGGCACGGCCTGGTTCCTAACAGACCACGGACCGGTACCAGTCCATGGCCCGGGGGTTGGGGACCCCTTCTCTAAGACAAGCAGCAAAACCCAGAGGTTTATCCAGACTCCTTGTGAGGGCTGCCATACATGACACATGGTTGGTGGTGGGCTGCACTGGGCTTAGTAGACCACAAGGCATTCAGGCTTAGGCCCTTTCTACACCTAAGGGTGTAAAGGAAGGGAAGGGGGCAATCCCGGATTTACCTAGTTCCGGGATCGTCCCTGACATTCTAAACCGGAAGCGCGACATCCCGGGATGAATGGGATGTCGCACCCGCCATTTTGTTTCATTTAATAGCAATAATAATTATTATTATTATTATTATTTATTACCCGCCTCTCCCTCTGAATCAAGGCGGGGAACAACATCAAATATTAAATACATAAAACTGATTAAAAGCACATAAAACTAATACATTATTAAAATCAACAGGAGCCATCGCCACATGGCGGAGAAGGTAGGGAACCCCCCAATGCATCCCACCCTGCCATTCTGGGGATGGTGGAATTACTCCCCCCCCCCCATGGGCATGGAGCCATCCCATATGGCCTAGTGCCCATTTTAGTTCCCGGGATGGCGGGGAAACCGGGATATCCGCGGTTTTTGCTATCCCGGGGTTTTCCCAGGATCCTCTGTGTGTCATTTAGATGCAAAGGGACGACCGAGGGACAACCCAGGGGGGAAATCACTGGTGTAGACATGGCCTTCATCTCAGTTCTATTCTGACCTTCTCCTGCATGTGTGCAGCACAGGCACGCAGGAGGAGGGAAAACAAGGCTACGGCCACTAGCCCTGCACTGATGCCAATACCCCTACGCTGGCCCCACACCCCCGGTGGCTGCATGCTTGATGTTAGTGTTAATGGGTGTAGGGCAGTTTTATGCAAGTGGAGTCCCTAGTCAATCTGAGTTCCCCATTGTGTGGAGGAGTCCTGCACCCACACATGTATATGCACCTAGGGCCCTTCACACTAATAGCAACATCTGGGCACTGGGAAGAGAGTCTATAGGCACATCCAAATTGGCAGTTGGGCCAGAGGTACAGTTCAGTTACTGCAGTTTAGTGGATTTATGCAAATTTCCCCAAAAGTTAAAATAAATAAATAAATAAATTCAAATATATGCAAATCAGGCTATCACCCCATCAGGAATGTGTGGTTGAAATCTCAATGCAAACAATTTGATCTATGTAACTGACTGGGAGCAGCAAGCCTCATTGGGGAAGTCCAGAGATAAACAAATATGATTATTGCGCATTCAAGAGCTTTTACACAGATCTCTGGACCCAAACATTTATCACTTGACCATTGGGTTTTGCTTGTGCCCGTAACACACCAACATTCATGGGATTTGCTCCATAGTAGATGCTGTGAAATCACTTTGAAAGGTAACCTAAGGGTTGGGGTTTTTTACTTGCACGTATCACTAGAAATGATTTCCATAGTGCACCTATGCATGTGGCAGAATGGTAGTGCACCCAGGAAAAAGAACAAGGACTATGGTGTGGTAACTACATGGACAAATCTACCCTTAGGGATGTTTGGATTCCAGGATAAAAAGGTGAACAGGCATCCATTCCAAATGAAAGGGTGGAGGGAAACATGTAGAGATGCAGTACACAACAGTCTGTGAAGCATGTACACTTATCTATTTCACTGAGTTGCACACTTTGTCAAACACATGATGCATTGTAGTCCCAACCTGGAGATTTTATGTTACTGAGGAAACCTGCCACTCATGAAGAGCCCTGCATCAAAGACACCTGTTAGCTGTTTCAATGGTGGTAGCCAGATGATGGATAATGTGGGGGGATTATCTTCAGCTGACAGAGCTGTACAGAGGGGCTGGAGATGGCATGAGAGGGAGGAGAGAAAGTGAATCCATATCCCTTTCCTCTGTATGCAACTCTCTGAGCAGCCATTTTGTATAATAGTCCTTTCAGTACTGCCCACAATCCATCCACCACTATGGCTTACTGGGTAGGTAACAGTGCCCCCTATACAGCTCTGTGCGTACATGCGCTTAAACGCACATGCGATTTACTGCTAAAGAAAGCGAGAAGCGGGGATTGGTTTGTAATGTTTTATTAAGCAGTGTAACAGTAAGAACTTTCAGTTTTAAAACATCAGCACATAAAATCAATACGAAATAACAGGAGAGCATTATTTATACTGCTCAAACTCCAGTCGCCTCTCCCAATCACCTCCTCCCTTCCCGCACACGCCCAAGGCATGCAATGATGGCTTCCCTCACCTCCCTTCCCTGTTCAGCATGTGCATTGTCATCATTAACTAATGGCAGACTGAGTGTGGGAAGAACAATTCTGTTATTCTCCGCCACGATATCAGTGATTGCATGACCCTTCGCTTCACAGATGTTGTGTAGAATCACGCAAGCAGTGATAACAGATGGAACACTTTCCTCGGCCACCTCAAGCCGCCCAGTGAGGCACCGCCATCGGCTCTTCAGTCGGCCAAATGCTCTTTCAACAACATTTCGTGCCCGACTGAGGCAATAATTGAAGTCTGCTTGAACTTGTGTGAGGTTACCACCGTAAGGTTTCATCAGCCATTTTCTAATGGGGTATGCACCGTCCTCAACAAGTAGGGGTGGTACTTTTACACCCCCCAGTCTCCATATGGGGTTTCCTGGAACAAAGGCTCCAGCATCCACCGCCTCTTAGAGTGATGAATTCCGGAATACATAGGCATCATGATTCTTGCTGCTCCAGCCAATTTCCACATGTATAAAGTGACTGGTGTGGTCAGTGGTTCCCTGAAGAAGCATTGAATAAAAGTTTTTTCTATTTATGAAGTCATTTCCCTGATGCACTGGAGACACTATAGCAATGTGCATCCTATCACAGGCACCCCAACAATGCCAGAACCCCAAAGATGCAAAACCATCCACCACCTGAATGGGGAGGGGGATTTCATATTCCATCAAAACATTCCAAGGAAAGAGTTTAATGACAAATGCAAAAATAAGAACATTCATCTGTATCAGCAAAAAGACAGAAAGTGCTGACACACTTTAGAAATTTCTGAGTGAAAGCTCATTCACTAAACCAGTTAGCCCCAAAGCAAACAGAACTCTTTTGAAATAGTATTTTCACATAGAGCAGAATCTAGTATAATTTAGATATAATTCCAATTTATTACGCAACCCTGTGAGGAATATCATACCACCCCACTCCAGATACCTAGGGTAGAATCCTTTTTGGCCTTGGGAGCTGTCTGAAGGTTTCTCTGAGGAGATTCTGGGAGGATTCTGTCTACAGACATTAGGAGAGAGAGTGTTCTGAGGAGTTGCTTGATGTGAGATGGTGGGACTTCCATGGCTTTTGGGTCTGGAAAGATATGTTTGTTCTGCTCCAAGTGGGGCATTATATTATTTGTTATGTTGCCCCCTATATTCTGCATTTGTAACTGCTCTCGTTTCCCTACATGAACCTGTTGGCAACTGATCAGTTCTTGATATCATGCATTGATTAGTTGTCTGTAGGAAGAACTGATCCAGTTTGTACCATCAGATCCTCCCTGTAGCCTGGTTTCTCTGTTACTACTCTGTTACAGCTTGAAGGCCTAGCTTTGTATTAGGGATGTGTATCGTATCGGGTCCGATGTCCGATAACGAACTGATAAGCACATTATCGGACACCCGATGACCGATAACGATTATTCCCTAAGGAGGCCCTATCTGATTGAATCCGATATCCATATGTCCATATGTCCGATTTTTGGACCGCCATTTCAGGTGTTTTCCCCATAGGCTTGCATTGGGAGAAAGAACGCTTTCCCACAATGCACTCCCTCTCTCCCTCTCTCCCCCCACTTGTGCTCCCTCCCCGCACTCGCACTCGTTACCTGCTGCCGCCGCCGCCGCCAGTGGTCCGCAGTACTGCGAAACAGGCTTTCCGGCCTGTTCCTCAGTACAGAGACGCGCTTAGTGACATCATCACTCGGCGCGTCTCTGTACTGAGGAACAGTCCGGAAAGCCTGTTTCGCAGTACTACGGACCGGCGGCGACAGCGGCAGCGGCGGCGGCAGGTAACGAGCGCAAGTGGGGGGAGGGAGCACGAGTGGGGGGAGGGAGGGAGTGAAAGCCCCGTGTTTTCCCCACAGACTTGCATTGGGGGAAAGCTTTCTTTCCCCCAATGCAAGACTATGGGGAAAACACCTGAAATGGCAGTCCATAATCGGATCGGAACTTCTGATATTTATCGGATATAGGATCCGATCAAATCTGGGTACCCCCCCGATATGATCGGATACAATATTTTTGATATCGGAAATTCTGATCCGATTCTGAAATTTCTGGCTGTGCACATCCCTACTTTGTATTGCTTTTTCACCTCATACATCCAGCTCATCCGTGCCCTTTCTTTCATTTCAACTGCCATAGCTCTTCCTTCTGCAGCAAAGTATTGATCCTGCATTTATTTAGGTGTTTACTGTTTGTGTTGTGTTTCAATAAAGATAAAGATTTGATGTATACAGAAATGGATTGGGTGTTAGTTTAGCTGCCTGGATACACATCCAGCCCAATGGGTGTGGAGGCCAGTACAATGCTTATCCTGGGGGAATGGGGGGGGGGGGTCTGTTGGCTATATATTGATCTATCATAGTGAATTGTTCCTTTAAAGGATATTCACAGGATGTCATCCACCTTCAGGCACCACTTTGTACACCGGTAGCTCAGGAATCTTCTCCGTAATCAAGCTTTCCATCCGTTAGCTATTTTGTGTTTTCTAGGTATCTCCAAATTACAAAGTAGAACATGGTCTGCATACTATAAATCCTTAGATTATGGGTGCAGAACTGTTTAGCAGTGGGGAGTGGATTTCCCCCACCTCACTGGGCCCATCATAAGCCAGATGATATCAGGGTGCATGGTCCCGCCTCCTGATGCCACCCGCCCCCGCCCCCTTCCCCCCTTCTTTTCTTTGTGCTGGAAGGAGGCATTAAACTATCCCTCCTCCCAGCACAGGGAAAGGGACCAAGGCTCAGGCCCCTCTGCATCCCTGTTGCTATCTCCATTTGGAGATCAGAAATAGCAGCATAGATATGGGGCAGCAGGAGATAGATAGATAGAGATAACACATGTACACAAACATACGCAAAATGTATTTCAGGGATTCAGTGCAAACATAAGGCATAATTCCTCCCTTCCCCATAAGAGGTTCCTTTCCACCTTTTCCCATCAACCTTTTGCTAGGTGTGACCTGCACTGTGCACATGCCAACATGTCCACCCATGAACAGCAATAGGAGGCCAATATATGCCCTCTGTAAGTAGACTCATTCAGCAACCTCTTCCTTCCCAGAACTATGTGCTTTGGCTACCTGTGCTCAGAGCATGAGTAGCCTGTGTGCTGGAGAACCCTCCCCAAGGTGTGATATCTTCAGGGGGAGATGGGGTAAATAGCACAGAGCCACTGTTATTCTTTTTTTTTTAATGTTAACAATAAAAGGTCCAAAGTTAGAATGTAGGGAGGAACTATGTTGCCTTACAGGGATCCCAGAAGGAAGATTAAAGCACCTGCCCCACCCACCCACCTACCCACCCAAATAATCAGATAAAAAAGATGGCTTTAGCCAAGGCTAACTGATAAAGGCTAAAAGGAAGGTGGACTTGAGGTTAAGAGTGAACAAACCCTGAACAGCAAGTTTCTAGTTCTTCTCCATCCCATCATATTCATTAACTCTTTATTTTCAGTACATCTGCGATCTCTTTTGAATTTGGATTTAAATGTAAGGTTAGACCACTTTCAACCCTCCCAACTTAAAAATACTTCTGGGGGGCCAGAATGATGAATTGCATTTCCTCAGCAATAAAAACTTGTTGTAGTATGTAAGAAAGGAAATAAGATAGTCTTGCCTAGCAGGAAGGAAACAATCTGGATTTCACATAACCAATTAATGTTGTTTTGGGAACAGATCATCTTGAAAGGACTGGAGAACTCAGGACCTGCAAGTTGTTTGTTGGTGATCAATGAAATTCTGCCCCAGTGCTAGAACATCACCTTGCCCCACCCTCCCTTGAGACAATACAAATTAGTTTGGAAGTCTCTCTCTCTCTCTCTCTGTATGTAGATATAGATGTGTGTGTGTGTGTGTGTGTGTGTGTGTGTGTGTGTATATATATATATATATATATATAATATTATTATATATATAATACACACTAATACACACTAATACAATGAGAAAAACAATAGATATAGTCTGGGTTTAATAATGCTAATGCTGAAGAGAAGCAGGAAATCTAAGAGGAAAGGAGGGAACTGCATTGATCTGGAATCTGAGCCCAAATCCACTGAAGCAAATGGAAAGCCTCCCATGGACTTCAGTGAGCTTTGATTCAGCTTCCTAGAGATACTAAAGCAGCAGGAGGCCTTCACAAAGGTTTCACGCAGTCAATGCAATCGTGACATTCTGCACAGTGGGAGATGATCTAAACACAAATAAGGTTCAGAGGTGAGCAGAAACAGCACCTCTTCTCTTTCACCTCATCACTCTGCTGTGCTAATATTGCTGTTTTTCACCTTACCGTTGTATGAAATTAGCAATCCTTCCCTCCCAGAAGCACTGGTGCTTGACTATCCCCCATAAGCTGTTTTCATTGGTGCATTCTCTTGCTGTACTGGGAAAAACTTTATGGAAGAAAAGCTTCCCTGGAAAAAACAGACTCTTTTTCTTGGGATATCCACAGGCCAACACCATGAAACCAGTCATTCGGATTGCACAGACCATTGCATGCAAGAACTGCATGACCGCAGGGGTAAGATGGGGATTAGATATACATTTGACCACCTTGGGGCTGTCTATATGCAAGGAAAGCCCCACAGTGGCTACGGATCTGCGCTGCGTAAGTTGTATGATGCAGCCACAGCTTTGCAGCCACCGCAGGGCTTTCTTGCAAAGCTGCGCAGTGAAAAAGTCAGGGATGTCACTCCGGGGCCAATCTGGGGGTGACATCCTGGCAGAAGATGATCGGCAATTGGTTGCCTTCCACCAGGA
Organism: Anniella stebbinsi; assembly: GCA_029215795.1. Lineage (NCBI taxonomy): Eukaryota > Metazoa > Chordata > Lepidosauria > Squamata > Anniellidae > Anniella > Anniella stebbinsi. The sequence goes on from JARDYH010000001.1 coordinate 263,681,404, forward strand.
AGAGGGCAGGGGGCAGCTCTGGAACCCAATGGCTGCCAGAACCCCGTGCTCCCTCCTCGGTGTCGGGATTACCCAATGCCACACCAGGAGAGGAAAACTGGGTTTTTGGAGGGATGCAGTGCCAACCTGGTGCTGTGAAAACAGCGTCCTTCTTGGCCTGCCTCTAAAGATGCCTGAAGATTTCTGATGTTCCATGGTTAAACATCTCAACATAAAATGCAATTATTAGGTGAAGCATGTAAAATGCAGAATATTTATCCCTTACCTTTCGCTTGTGGAAGCCAAGTTGGTATACAGAGAATTCCCAAACAATCTCCCATGCAGACACTGTCCAGAACCCAATTTGCTTAGCTTCAGCAGGGTTGCTGCATTATGTACTTTCAGACAGTGCCATGGCTCACAAAATGACAAACTGTCATTCAGTACTTGAACTCCTCTCTGCTTGCAACCCATTACAATGGCAGCAAGCATTTAAGCAGCCTATCTAGACTGGATCCTGTCAACAGCAGCTCGGATTTTACCTCTGACATAGCTCTCATTTGCGCTGCTTTGGTAACATTAAAGAAAGCACTTAGCACGGGTTACATCAGTCCTTAGTTTGATCCTGTAAAGCCTTCAAGCACACTTACACAGCTCTCAGGTTTGGACACATTCTGCCCATCCCATCCAAGTGATGTGATGCCCTACGCATGGTCCCTGCCATGGTGCACCCCTATAGCTCCTTGAGGAAGGGGTTTGTCCACTCCACTCCCCTGAGAGGGGCTGTCCTATATTAGGGTGAAGGCACTCTGTCCTTCATCCTACTACTCTAGCTTCAAACTGTACGGCCTGCAAATCTATGTCTTGGTTAGGGAAGTCTGTCCCTAGTGGCTGTAGATGTCACAACAGGGTTCAACCACATGGGCACATTAAAATTAAATAAGGGTGCAATCCTATGCATGTTTAGACAGAAAAAAAGCCCTACAACACTTAGCATTTTCCAGCCAGCTGATTGGGGAATGCTGGGCATTGTAGATTTGTAAGATTGCACCCTAATGCATGAAAAAAAAATAACCCTGAGATTCACTCCCTAGGGTCTACTTAGTATAATGCCAAGTTTTCGGTGTCTGGCGCTATGGTGCTGATGGATGGGAAGACAGACAGAAACACATCCTCTTTTAGTATGATAGATGCAGCAGGCAATGACTGCCACACATGAACTTGCCCTTGACCAGTCTTCCCCAATCACGTACCCTTCAGATATTTTGGACTTCAACTCCCATCAGCCCCAGCCAGCATAGCCAATGATCAGGAATGCTGGGAGTTATAGTGCACAGATCTTGAGGGCACCCATTGGGGGAAGGCAGTTAGACAAAAGGTGCTAAACATAGCTTCATTCAAATGTAGTTTAGGTATAACAAGTTTTTTTAAGAACCCAGCCCGGTTTTATTTGGGCCATATCAAGCCAGTGGAAGCTGATGGCTCTGATTATGGTGGGGCTGTGAATCCATTCCGGGTTTCAGTCAGAACCAGCCAGAACTCCGGAATGGATTCACAGCCCCACCGAAATCAGAGCCACCAGCCGCCACTGCAACAAGCCTCCCCACTCTGGAGCATGGGCCTGTTATTATAGCAAACAACATTTTCAAAACCACTCTCCAGAAATACACAACCAAACCCCATTGCATCAGAGCAGAGCTAGGGCTAATCTACACCTACAGCCCTTTCGCAACGGAGGAGGGATGATTGCGATGGTTCCCTGCTTCCACAATCGTCACTCACAGAGCACATGCAAGGGAAGTTTCCCGCAATGACAGGAGTGCCATTGTGGGAGGAAATGTGCAGGGCTAGGCAGATGACGCAGCTACGGGGCATTTTTTTCTGAATCAGGAGGGATGTGCATGAACGCAAAATCAAAGCTACGCATGGGGTGGAAAGGAGGTCCAGTGAATATGTGATGCTGTGCAGAGATATGTTTGTGTTAGAAAAAAATAATACACATGATTGGTGCCAAAACATGCCATTAACCAATCCAAAAATGTGCTGAAAATGGCAGATGGGTCCACTCCCGCACACCTACAAAACCTCTGGACACACCCCTGACAGCGGGCTGGGAGTTCGCCAAGCCGGGAACTCGCACCGAACAGCAACAACTTTGTGAAGGGGGGGCACACCAGCCCCGGACTTCAGGATTGTAGAGAGAAAGACCCAAAACCCGTGACAAAAGCAGTCAGCAATATTCCTGAATAACTAAGGGGTCGACCCGAGATCACAGTGGGATCACCTGTGCGTCTTGTGGCCCGGTAGGGACAACTTCGATATTATCCTGGAATAAATGGCTGGTGTAGACACGGCCCTAGAGGTCTACAGTGCCTTTCCTTACAGCACAGTGCTGTGCTCCATCCTTCTCAAACCCAGAGGACAGGCTGTAGGCAGTTCCGCTGTAGCATCAGTCACACACATTGCTCCTCCAATGACTACCCTCTCTTCCTTCTGGGTAAATCTCATTTTCTCAGTTCTAAGAGTGGGACCAGGGGAATTTTCCTCCCTCTGTTGATGAAGCAGAGATGGGATTATTGGACTGAGACAGGAACTCATCTCTAGCAGGGGCGGGGACAGGGGGGATCCAGTTCCTCCTTGTCACTGTCAATAACAGGATTTAAAATCTGTCTTTCGGATTTGGGGGTGGGTAGGTGGGAGGATTTGCGTCAGTGGTTGACTTTTATAGCTGAAAGAGAAGGAAGGCGCGGGGGGGGGGGGGTACTCCTGGAATGTGAAACAGCTGCTGTTTGAGTCAGAGTTAGAGAAGGTTCCTTTCTGGCAGGCCAGGGGGGGTTGCAGTCAACATTGCCTGGAGCATGAATACCAGAGAGGTGGGGAAAGAACTCCATCCAGGTATTCTACTTGCTTATACATTCCCACTCGGTGGGAGTGAGGGAGCCTTTGCCAACCTCACAGCTGGTGAGAAAGAGCTACTTTCCCTCTGCACTGTTTTTCTGCACTACTCCTATTTCTCTCTCTCTCTCTCTCTCTCTCTGTGTGTGTGTGTGTGTGTGTGTGTGTGTCCCCTGCTACACACTGACTTGTTTCTTTATCTTCTCCTTATTGTATTTTCCCATTCCCTTCTTTTTCTTATCAACAGGACACCAGATGGGTCAACAAAGAAGGAAGGGTATGAGTCTTTCCATCCCTTCATATGGGGTTACAAACAAATTCATGAGACCCATGAAATAGAGCTCAGCTCACACTGCTTGCCAAGGGGCCTGCGGGCAGACGAAGATGATGGTGTGTAGCAGCAAAACATGAGGAATATGGCCAGCCAGCTAAATATCTATGTTCAGCTCTAGCAGTCAGACACAAACTAGATGGAAGACTGTGAAACTAAAGCAAGTTTCCCAGAATCCCCTCTACCTACATCACCCCCACCACCACATTTTTGAGTTGGTGGACACTTTTTACCAATTTGAGAGTGTTGTGGACACTTTGACAACATGGCTGTCATGGGAGGGCCTGTCCATTTACAAAATGGCTGCCATGGTAGATGTTTCGTGGCCATGAAACAAGTAACAAAAAGCCCATTTGCCAGAGGGCTGGTGAGGCACAGAGTAACTTGGCCAAGAAACTGAGTACAAGGCAAATGTCAAATCACATGTTTTCCCCCTTGTGGGGCGGAGAAGTATTATTGGAACTAAAGTTGGTGCGGGAGGCCAATGTTTTGCTTTGCAGCCTGCCAGCCTCATAATTTAAATTTTTGTTAAAAAAATTAAATAAAAGAAAGTAAAAACCAGGAGGTGCAGGAAGTCTGGCAGATGCCACTAGAGGTGTCTATAGGTAAGGGGTACACATGGGCACATTGGAAACCTCCAGCCTATGTCTTCTTTTACTGCCCTGTTTTGGAGGATTACAAACAAGGTCCTGAAATCCCTGAGTCTTCATTCGATCTTCCCCTCCTTTCCTAAACAAGGAGCCTTGAGAACATCTACAATACATTAGGGTGACCAGATAAAATCCGGGTCAGGGCTCATGTAACTTTAACAGTTGTAGAGAAAAGGGAATTTCAGCCAGTGTCATTAGTATGCAATTAGTTCCTGGTGCAATTCTCTCTTCATTACAACAGTTAAAGGTGCAGGCACTATACTAGAGTGACCATATACAAAAGAAGGCAGGGCCCCTGCAACTTTAACTGTTGTGATGAAGAGGGAATTTCATCAGGATCTAATTGCATACAAATGACACTGGCTGAAATTCCCTTTTCTCTACAACTGTTAAAGTTACATGAGCCCTGACCTGGATTCTATCTGGTCACCCTACAATACATGCTCTATGGAATCCCCCGGGAGACTTCCCAGATAATGCAGGAGCTAAATGACTACTGGATTAGACTTTAGAAAAAGGATGAATGCATATGAGCCTCCCGATCTGTCCATTCTTCCTATCAGCGATATCCTATAAAGAGTGGTTTCCATTATCAGACTGCCTCTTTATAGCTATGCCTACCTACATATGCCTTTGGGGGACATTTTAAAGTCTGGCAAACCTCCATTCTTGACAAGTTTCTTCTATTGTATATATTAAAAGGGGAAAGTTTAGAAATTCCTGAATAGATACAGTGACAGTTTATAATATTTCTCTGCAAATTAATAGAATTGATCTAGGTCACCCTCGCCCCTCCTTCGCCCAATTTCCTTTCCCTGTTTTTTCTCTCTTCCTGTCTTCTTAATGTATTGATATATTTTGGATTATTTCAGCAGCGGCAGCAGCAGCAGCTAACCATATTACATTATTTGAAGAGAGGCATTGTGGATATTGAGGCTGCCTCTACAAGAGAGGTTCAAAGCTCTTTCAAGGCGCTTTAAAAAATTTACCTCTACAAGAACGGAGTGCAAATCGGGTGTAGAGGCGCGTTATCTCTCCGATTATGCGCATTATCGAATGCGCGTTAAACAGCGAGTTTTATTTTGCTCCGGCCTTTAAAGCGCATTTTGACTATGTGAACAAGTGCTTATGCGCATTAACTACTTGTAAAGTGCATTTTGGTCATCCATTAATGCGCTTCGCCGCCTGTCGCCGCCTCTCGTGCAGAGGGATTAGGCGTAAATGCGCTTCAGCGATTATGCGCATAATCGTCTAACCAGGCGCAAAAGCGAATCCTTGTAGAGGGGACCTAAGAGTTTGGGCTCCAATTATATCTTCGATGTTGTCATATATCATTTTGTTTCCCCCAAGTTAAATCTCAGTAAAACTGTTAACCAAGAAAACCCTGTCTTTTTATTACATCTGCAGTTATTGCTAAACTGGAATACAATCACTTTATTTTCCAGGTAGGCACTTGGCTGTAACAATAATGGAGGAGAAAGGAGAATGTCTACAGACTACAGACTTTTCTTCCTACTTCTGAGGTCAGCACAACCATAGCTCTTAATAATCTCACCACCAAACAAAAAACATTGACACTGTGATGTCCCAACTCGGGAGCCATCTTGTAAACACTGCCATCTGGGAATTCTGCTCCCCTTGATGGTAAATGCAGGCAGATAATTGGGGAGACCTGCATCTGGCCAGAAAAGGAGGGAGCCCTGTTGCATCTCTAACAGGGCAATCCTGCCTGAAGAGTCAGAGTGCTCCGATGTCAGAGCCTCTGCCCTAGGCTGACCAGATAAAATCCAGGTCAGGGCTCATGTAACTTTAACAGTTGTAGAGAAAAGGGAATTTCAGCCAGTGTCATTTGTATGCAATTAGTTCCTGGTGAAATTCCCTCTTCATCACAACAGTTAAAGGTGCAGGCACTATACTAGAGTGACCATATACAAAAGAAGGCAGGGCCCCTGCAACTTTAACTGTTGTGATGAAGAGGGAATTTCACCAGGAACTAACTGAATACAAATGACACTGGCTGAAATTCACTTTTCTCTACAACTGTTAAAGTTACATGAGCCCTGACCTGGATCTTTTCTGGGGCCTAACTACACGTCGTTGTGGATGCGCGTTCTCTTGAATTCCCCCCCCCCCCGCAATATTACATCACGCGTCACACTGTTGTTTCCCGTCCATTTCTTCTAAGTGTTTTGTGCGGTACTTTGCGTATTAGTGATGCATACGTGATGCATACCAAACCTCGGAGGCTCTGCTTGCGCCCTCGCCGCAGCCGCAGCCCTTTAATCCTGGCCGGTCTCGGGGGGAGTGGGAGGGCTGTAAACAAAACCCAGCGATTGGGAAATCCCTCTCCAGATCACTGGCTTTTGTTTATACCCCTCTCTCCTCCCTCCCCAGGACCGGCCGGGAGTAAAGGTCTGCGGCTGCAGCGAGGGTGCAAGCAGAGCTTAGTCCACACTGAACGGGTAGCAGCGCTCCCAGGGCGGCTCAGGAAGCACGGAGAGGGTTGCTCTGCGCGCCTAAAATGAACTTTCAAAATGATTGGCTAAGAGGGAAAAGAAGGGAGACCAGAAACGGAAGTTATCACAAAGAAGGGAAGAAGGAGTAGCAGGAAATAACGCTAGAACGAGGCACACTAAGACATTCAGAGCGATTTAAAACGGATTAAAGGATTCTTTTGGGAGAAAAAAAAGGAGCCAATAAAATGCACAACATAACGCTTTAACACAAACGTCATGTGAATCGACAGGGTTCGGAACGCACATCCAGCGAAATGAGGCGATATCACGACGTGTAAATCCTGCCCTGGTCAGCCTAACTTTGGTGCAGAACCTCAGAGTTCCTAATGTGGTCTTCAGAGGTTCCTAGTTTGCCACACCCCCTTTTCTGGCCCCACCCTTTCCCCCTGCCACTGATTTTGCAGTTCTTTTTCCCATTCTAAAAGGCTTAAAGGCCTCTCCTAAGGCTGAGGCAGTAAGAGCTTTAAAAGCTACAATATGGCCCCTCCCACTACTGATATGTGACCTCCAAGAGCTTCTTGGAAATGGAATTTGGACCCTAGGTTGAACGAGGTTCGACACCCCTGAATTTGAGCTTAAATGTATATAGAATGACCCTTTACGGCAGCAGTAAGAGATGACAACACAATCACCTTAACATTGCTAAGTAAATTCACAGCTGTCATGGGACAGGAGAAAAGGAAACTATTATATCAAGGAACAAACTGATTGGAGCTAAGGACTGTGAGAAGCTATAGTGTGTGTGATGCAAAGGACAGGAGGAGGCTTGTCAGGAAGTGAATGGCTTATATACTGATGATGAGGGTAATATGAATCCGTAATCAATGGTTGGGAAGCCCAGCCCTGGCTGCGCTTCTGTGGGAAAGTACAGCAGTAAGAAAGCTGAATGAAACAGAAGAGAGGCTCCATGTTGTGAAGAACAGCCGATATTACGAGGGAGATGTAAGAGCCATGGGGGCTGGAGAGAGATTGACACCTAACCAGTCGCAATAGTTTCTATTCTCTGGCAGAGGTGAGAACATGCCCTCCAACTGGAAAGGCTGAAAACAGGTACACTCGTTTTAAGTTACGCAGACAAAAGGTTCCAGGGATGGTAAGTGAACAAGTGGAATGAGCAAGCCACATGTGTGGTCTAGCAAAAAGAAAAAAAACACCCCACCACAACCCACCCAAGAATGCTTGAGGCCACTCTCCTTGGCGCGCTGCCTCACATCATCCCATGTCTGCTGTTTAGACTTTATTTAGGTATAATGGAGTTCAATTCAATCCATTCACACTTTCCATATGTACTCAGGTAATTACCCAGGTTGGAGCAATGGAGCCTGATGGCACAGCCAGGTAATATACTCAGATGCAGGAGGTGTGCTGTGTGCAGCTGTTTCTTTGGTGACCAAGTCTTCCTTGGAGTTTTGCTGGTTTGGGTGTGTCTTAAATGCCCTTTCTCCCAAGTTTTTGCACAATGTGGAAAAACACATCTTTTGACAATGTGTTCTGATTGGACATTAATTCGGCTTGCCTGATCTCTTGGAAATTTCTCTTTTCGATGATAAAGGACATCACTTTCCCCAGAGGTCTTAACCATCACTTCACCTGCTAGTAACATTCCTGAACTATACAACCTCAGTCTCAGGTTTAGGGCTTATTTTGGAAGTCTCTTTGTCCAGTGTTTCCCCCCAATTTCAGCTAATTGCATGCATCTATGTTAGGCTGACCATATGAAAAGGAAGACAGGGCTCATGTAACTTTAACAGTTGTAGAGAAAAGGGAATTTCAGCCAGTGTCATTTGTATGCAATTAGTTCCTGGTGAAATTCCCTCTTCATCACAACAGTTAAAGGTGCAGGCACTATACTAGAGTGACCATATACAAAAGAAGGCAGGGCCCCTGCAACTTTAACTGTTGTGATGAAGAGGGAATTTCACCAGGAACTAATTGCATACAAATGACACTGGCTGAAATTCCCTTTTCTCTACAACTGTTAAAGTTACATGAGCCCTGTCCTCCTTTTCATATGGTCAGCCTAATATGTAGGCATATATTGCGTGTATATAGACAGTAAGCCTATGTACACCAGTTGCTGGAGAACATGGGTGGGAGGGTGCGGTTGCACCCATGTCGTAATTGTGGGTTCCTGGTCTACTGCTGGTTGGCCACTATGTGAACAGAATGCTGGGCTAGATGGACCCATGGTCTGATCCAGCAAGGCTCTTCTTATGTTCATTTTCTTGTGCATGTTCCACGGTTAACTTTGCACATACACACACCAGTTTTTCCAAGTTCTTCAGCCTTTTCTTTCTGGTAATTCTGCACATTTCTCTGGTTACTTTCCTTCCTTCAAACCTCAGGAAGCCTTTCACTCCAAAAGGGGGGCATTCTATGATTTTACATAATGAGATAGGGCATCTACTTACCCATCACCAAAAAAGAGGAAATGCATCACTAAAAAAGTAGACAAATGGGGACTGTGATTTTCATAACATTTGCATATGCTTGTTTATATATGTAGATATGCAGATATACAGCATCACAATAATTTAAATAGAAATACCTTTCCCCAGCTTGGGGAATATTGTGATCAGATGATCTGCCAAGCGCCTACTCAGCTTGCTGTCCAGGTGCTGCTAACTGCTGATAGGCAACTTCGAGGCTCCTGCACTCCTTCTTAGTTTTATATATCTTTGAACAGGACTCAGACTGGACATACAGAGGACACCTTCAAATAGCGACCTGTCTTCTGTAAAGTAGGATACTTGACAATAGCAAAAGTGCTTAGTTTCTTAGCAGCACAAAAATGTCCACCCTTCAGTTTTAACATGATTCCATGAGGCTACCCTGATGCCGTGCAATTCCTCCTAAATAACAGGATCTTTATTTCTTCCTAAGTTAGAATCACCAGCAAATGTCATGAGCACAATGTAATTCCCCGAGTAACAGCATATTCAATCATGTGGGCCCTTATGAGAAATTCCACTTGTTCAATCGCTCAAAAAACCTGTGAATTTGCCTTGCAGCACCCACATTTGTTTCTTCCATTTAACCAATTCCTTACCCCTTTTTCCCCCCGACATGCATAATCTTGAACTTTCTCCATTTAAATAATAATTTCCCACATGGCTCTGCATCAAATGCTTTGCTAAAATCTAAATTGATTAGATCAACTGCATTTCCCCTAGATGAAAATCAGTCTTCTTCTCCAAAAAGGATAACAGATTAATTTGGCTTGCCCTGCCTTTGGTCATCATATGCTACATTATATCTGCCATTTACTGTAATAAATTTAATTATTCTTTCCTTTAATATTCACACTAGACCTGACATATCATAGCTTAAAATTAAACTAGCGTTTCTGAAATCACTCAGGCTACCTTTATTCTTTTCCAATCATCTGGTACCATTCTAGAGAGAATGGATTTTATTAGATTTGTCACACTTAGACTTGATCCTTCTCATAAAAATCTAATGTTCACATATGGAGGTATCTGGCCCACAAGATACAAGCTGATTGAGGCTTGTTACTTATGTTTAAAGTTTTGATGTATTGATGTAACTTTAAAACCTCTTTCCACCTGTAATATTATTCTTTAGGCATGAATCCAGGTCCTGATATTGTTTAGCAATCCTTACTTCATTCCTATATTCTTTGACCTCCTCAGTATTAGGGTGACCATATGGAAAGGAGGACAGGGCTCCTGTATCTTTAACAGTTGTATTGAAAAAGGAATTTCGGCAAGTGTCTCTCAGCACCTCGTGAAATTCCCTCTTTATCACAACAGTTAAAGCAGTAGGAGCCCTGTCCTCCTTTTCATGTGGTCACCCTACTCAGTGTTAACGTTCCTTAATGATCAACTGATTTTTTCCCCAAGTCCTTATCAGCTGTCTGCTTTAAAAAAATCTTTGTTAGAATACACATTCATTAGAACAAGAATATTTCCCTACGAAAGTTTCTACTCTAACTTGGTATACCGTTTGTATGCACAATATATGCAATGTAGTAATTATTTAAAAAATCTGCTTCTCTTCAGCATTGTAATGTATTCTGCTGACATTCATACCTCACTCATTATTTATATTCACAAAACATATCTTATCTTAAATGATCTGATTTTACACATGGATGCCTCATCATATCCCATTTGTAACAGCATGTCAACAGAACCATTGTAACCATTAGTTCGAGGTTATTTCTTTATGTATTTATTAGAATATGTATATCATGTCATTTTGTCTATAAAGTGAATCCTCAAGGCAGCTAACCGCCAGTATGTAAAGCATAAAAGCCAAATTAAACAACATCCCCCCCCCACAAAAAATGCTAAATGTGAATACCATAAATCAGCAGCAGTATTTATAACAGGAAATAAACAAACATAGGAACTTTTTTGTATTACTTTAAGGAGGGCCCTGATCAAATGCTCACCTGATCAGCACTGTTTTTACCTTTCCACCTATAGGCGGAAAGAGAGGAAAATAGGCCCACACTCGCACAGTTTTTGTGTGTCACATATCATTCTTTATGACATCACCATCAGCTGTGTTGTTGATGTATAATACTTCCCAACCTACTTTTGTGATATGAAATCTATCCTATACTGCTGTTTTAAGGGACCATCCAACTCCTTCCATTTGAGTCAGGTCATTTATGTTACGAGAGGGCCGGGCAGCTGCAATTCACTCTACCCTTTTCCCACTCGCAAGTCACATAGCCCATTTCAAGATACCTTGCCAGAAAGCATCTTTGACTTGTTAGATCACGGGTGGGAACCTCAGACCTGGAAGCTCAATCCTGCTCTCTAGGGTTCCCCTTTCCCCCAATCCCCAAATGATTCCCCAAATGAAACCACCAAATGATCCCCCAACCACTAATCATTTAGTGGCTTCGCAGTTTTTGTGCCATTTTTCTCCCATTCTAAAAGGTTGACATGCCTCTCTTAAGACTCAGTTACTGCCAGTAAGAGTTTCAAGCTACAATACGCTGGTATTTTTATATGTTCAACCCACCCCACACCCTCCCCTTTTGCCTTCAGAGCTGCACAGGACTGGAATGTGGACCCCAAGAGCTTGCCTAAATTTGAATTCGGCCCTCAGCCTGAAAGAGTTTCCCGGCGTGGTGTTAGGTGTTGCCTCTGTAATAGATCGTGTTTGTGTGTGTGTGTGAGAGAGAGATTTTCAAAAGGCTTAAGATCACATTGCACAAGAAAAGGGAGGCAGTGGGAGAGAAAGAGAAACAGTAAGAGAAAGCGCCACCAGAATGGCATGTTTGTTAGTTGCTAGGAGTGTCTCATAAAGAGCAGAAAGACCCAGGTTCAAATCCCCACTCAGCCACAAAGCTGAGGTGACCTTGGTCCAGCCATCAGTGCATCAACCTAACCTACCTCACTTGCTTGTTGTGACGATAAAATGCAGGAGGTGGGAGAACTGTATACACTGTCTTGAGCTCCTTGGATAGAAGGTGGGTGATAAATGTAATGGTTCTTCTATTTGAAGGGCTCCAACAGTCCCATAAGGATTTGCAGGAAAAAAGACATGCAATGAGCCTGTTCAGACAACACACTAAGCCACGGTTAGGTGGCCACTAACCCTTTTACAGCAAGTGGTTAGTGAGCATGTTTAAACCATGGTTATGTAGCCACCATAGTTAGGAATGGTTCACACGACAACACTAAGTCCCTTTTCTACACCATAGTGGTGTAGCAGGTGCAGAGCAGGTGATCCCAGAAGTAGCCACTTCCGGGATCAGCACACAGAAGCCACATAATCGAAGTGCAACAGCCCAGGCTGTTCCCGGGCAGTCACAAGTCGCGCCTGCCATTTCGATTTTGTTTTTTTATCCACAGAGAGTGCACGAGTGCTCCTCCGGAAAAGTTTTTTTTTTTTTAATGTTGCATACGCCCCCCCTTCCCTGCCGTCTTAGGGGTGGCGAAACTGGTGCCACCCCCTCCCCTGCTGGGCACGGAGCCGTGCAGTGCAGCTCCATGCCCAGTTTGCAGCCACACTTACTTGCAAGTAAGTGCAGCTGCACCCAGGATGGGCGGGCACATCGTCCACAGTCCTGGGAACTTCCCGGAACTGCGGAAGAATCGGGATTTTTCTGGTTTGTGTTTTCCCAGAAAAATCCCGTGCCCGCCCCGCCCCTGGGAGTCCCTGTGCGTCATTTGGACTCGCAGGGACCAGCCAGGGGCCAACCCAGGCAAAAAGCCTGGTATCGAAAGGGCCTAAGTCATGGTTTATATGACACGCTTAAGTCATGGTTCACATGAGACACTAAGCCATAACATTTAGCTCAAAATGCTTAACCATCATGGTTTAGCATGGTGTTTGAACAGGGCCAATATAGTTTCAGACTCTTAAGTAGTTTGCCCACCTGTTACAGCAAAGTAAGTTTGTCAAGCTGGGGGGTATTCCATATAATGGAGTATTTATGTGTATGTTGTTGTGCTAAGGCTGCAGTCCTTAGATCACAGTGGGGGAGCACACACAAGTACTTTTTTCACCCTAGCTCTGTATCTTGCTGCCTTTCTTTAATCATTCTGATTCTTTCATCTTTCTTATTCTGCACTCTCCAGAGGCATAGATTGCCAGAAGCCAAGGAGAATATAAGATGGGATATCCTTCTGTTTGCTTGGCTCCATGTTGCATGAATGCCATTATTAAGCAAAGAGCAGCTGCACCAGAGCACTGGGGCTTTGTAGAAAGTCCAGCACTCAACACACATACAGCCATGTGCATACATGTTTAGGAGAACACCACCACTACCTTAAAACTCAGAGAAAATGCTCAGGGCTAGAAAATAGACATAAGAATGGATGACTCAAGAGGCTACCTTGCGACCAATAATCCATTCTGATCAAACCATGAAAGCATTCATGTAATGTTTTTTCAACTTACTACTTTCAGGAAATGCTTTCCACATCAAGCTTTTCTACATGAAGCTGTTAATCCACTGTAAATCCACTGTATCTAAATTTCAGGGTTTTTTTCCCACAGAATTGAGATCTGAGCACTAAAATTAAGAGCATTTCCTTTCCTGCTTTTCTTCTATATAACTTCTAGCTGGTGCTCTGATATAGCGGAATAGTGCCAACATACAAGAGGAAATCACACTTTCTTTCACAATTAAATGTTGCATTTTCCCTGCTGTAAAATAAATTGCCGAAAGTTCTGGTTAGACATGGAAGCAAAGCTGGAGGGTCACATCATCATCTAAAGAATCAGCAAACAACCGCAAGTAAGGAATGACAAGCACACAATAAATGCCTCATATTAGAAAAGCCCATAATCTCATATGAGTGGAGTCAGGTAGCAATTTATGCATCACCAAAACAGAAGACAAGGTGCAGATCTGAATATAATCTGCACATCCTAATTGATATGTATGGATGCAGATTTAGAAATTCATATTATAATTTACATAGAAATAAAATAGCTCTCCCGATAGCAGTGAACCCTGGGACCAGAGAGCTGTGTGTGGTCCAGGTGCTAACTGTTGATGGCAGTTTCAGGGCTCCTGCTCTCCTTTCTCATGGTTCTTTATCTTTGAACCAGACAGTTCTTCAGATAGAGGACACATTCAAAGAGAGGACTGTCCATGCTAAAGTAGGTCACATAGCCACCCTACATCTGGGGATTTCAGTACATGTGCCATAGAACTCCAGCACATATGGAAGAGATTGTAAAACATATTCTAGGACACACAAATGAAATGAGAGTATGACCTAAAAGAACACTCTCCTGTGGCAAGTGATTGCATAGGAAGATTGATAGTGGTGGGCAGGCTATCTGTCACAGAAGTAGAGCCAAAGAGAAGTAACCATGGACAAAACATAATCATGGGGTCCTTCTCCTACTCCTCCATGTTGTCGGTAGGCAATAGACTGTATTTAAGTACATGAAATATTTACATAGCAAATGTTATACAGTTTAGTATGTAGTATTTAATAATGATAACTTAATTAATAACCATGAATGCCAGTTTGACCAGACAGATAAACCTACTTTAATGAAGTGCAAAAGAAATATCTTACAATCTTGGGAAATTACAAACCATCACAGTATCTATAAACATTATTTGCAATTACTAAAATTAAGATCCGATATTATCAAACATTCACATTAGTCAAACAAAAAGTTCTTTATTACAATACTGAATAAGTAGTTGAATACATACAGGTTGCTTCTTCCTTGCGTTTATTTTGGTGAACGTATTGATTTGGTGATCTTTCACCAGTTTCAGGCTGCAATCCTATAGTCACTGGAAGGGCTCCCCAGGGCCGTAGGATATAGTAGAACGCCCTCTACACCTGCACAAATGGAAGGCCACAGGCAGAGAAGGAGATCTGCCCTTGGAAGCCTCTTCTGCAACGGTTGCTCTGCCACTTCTTCCTCCCCCCAGCCCCGGATTGCTCTGTCAGTTAGATAGCTCAATGAAAGTGTTGACCTTGGCTGTGAAAAGGCAAATTTCATGCTGGGGATCGTTAGAAAAGAAATGGAAAATAAAACTGCCATGCCTTTATACAATTCTGTGGTGTGATCATGTTGCCACACATGGAATACTATGTACAGTTTTGGTCACTGCAGCTCAGAAAGGATGTTGTAGAGCTAAAGAAGGTTGAAAACAGGACAATGCTATTGTATTCATGTCCTACCTGTGGGCATCTCATAGGCATCTGGTTGCCACTGTGTGAATAGAATACTGAACTAGACCTGGTCTGACCTCCAGCACAGCTCTTCTTATGTTCTATTAACTATCTGGGAAGCAAGCACTTACATGTTTATGCAGTAATCTGTACTCACACATCCCAAAACCTGTTCTGAAATATCCATTAAGGGCTTTATCACACCTACTACTTTTCCCCCAGGTTGCTTCTGCGGCTTCCCCCTCCGTTTCGTATTTGAGTCTAGCGTTTTGGATCACACGTGGTTGGTATAGCTGCGATACCTCAGCTTGGCCTATTGAACTTTGTCTGTTTCAGACTTTGCCCGTTGAGGGATAAATCGAAACAGCAACTAAGACCTGTGACCTCAGGGCAAGAGAGCAGCAGGAGGGGAACGATGTCATGTGAACCCAGCACTGAAAAAGTGGAGCAAAGCCGAGGTGGGTGTGCTTAAAACTGCCCATGTGATAACGACCAAAGTGAACTATCTCATAGCTAGATCCATGGCAGATCTGTGGCTGTATCTTGTGGCTGTATCTATGTGATTGACACAGATTTGTGGGTTTACATTTTGATGGGGGCCATTTTGCCTCCTGCTAGATAGTCCATTGAGCATACTTCTCGGTGGGTGAGGATGGGAATGGCTAATGGATCAAATGGATCCATGTCTCCCTCCCCCCATCACCACATCTCCTTTTCTCCCTTCTGACACTTTTTTGAGTTTGCTGTTGAGACCTCAAAAGAAGAACCATCACACAGTGGGGCAGTGGGGACAGGGGATGGGATCTCTGCTCGGATCCCCCCCAGGTCATAAATGTATCTATGGCCACAGTGGGGGTGGAATCTGCACCATCCTACAGACCCTGTGACCATCCTACAGTCCCCAGGGATCATCGGGTTGCTCTCCAAGTGTGCTGTTTTCAATTGGCATCTTCCTTTTCTTTTCTTTGTCTCTTTCTTTTGGGACTTGTTATTCCAGCTATTTTCTGCTATGCTCACGTTCCACCAGTCAGTCCGATCCTCACCGTTGTCTCCCTTTCCAGCTCATTAAACTTTTTTGCTTTGTAAGATGAGGACTCTGTGTGACATACGATTGGCTGAACCTGTTACTTAACAGATGTCCATGTTGTTTAAATGCACCATGAATATGGCATGCTTTGTGGTCACAAGTACTTGATGAGTTGTTCTAGAGTATTTTTGTTCTTGTTCCGCTCTAGCCTTTAGCAGCTAGAACTGTTGCCCAGGATCGGTCCCCCCCACCTTTGTCTTTATTTCCTTTACACCCAATTTCCAGCTGTTTCCATGTCAAATTGTGGCTACTGACAGAGCAAAACACAAAAAGCAAAGAACTGTCTCAGGACTAATATTTCTTTTTAGCAAGCAGGACATCTCCCTACGTGATAGGAACCATTGACCAAAAGCCTGGGTACTGCCTTTGCAATGAAAATAGGCTCACTGAAATGAGAACAGTGTTGTCTTCTGTATTTTAAATCTAAACATGCAAAGGAAGTTGTTCATAATACACTTGGAGAAAGAGTGAGAAGATCCTCGCGTAAGAAAGATCCTCAGTTTTCACCAAACTAGTCCTCCTAATGGTAGCTGCTAATGAGTCATGTATACAACTGTGACACTCCAAGAGTGTATGAAAAACAGCTACAACAGTTAGTGGGTGGAGAAAATCTTTCTTTGGAGGGGAGGGAGAACTGAGCCTTCCTTTGCTCCCATGGAGACAGTTATGGGCAGCGGAGGCTGGTACCTCCAATTTCGTTGGGCTGTGAATCCACTCTGTGTTTCAGTCAGAACCAGCCAGAAGTCTAAAGGAGCTATCCAAGGTGCTGAACCTATTTCATGGGTTATGGATCAACACCTTGGATAGCTTGTTTAGGGTTTTGGCCAGTTCTGATTGAAACCCGGAATGGATTCACAGTCCCAATGTAATCAGAGCCACCAGCCTCCACTGGTTCTGGGAGAAGGATCTGTGGTCACTTTGGATTCTGAGAACACACTTGTCTCACTTTGCATTCTGAGGTGGCTATTGCAGGATGGTGGGGGAGTATCTGGTATGAGAGACAGCACACCAAAGAGTACATTGTCTCTGAGCCCAATTCCCCACCCCCCCACCCCACATACAAAGCAATCATTGTGGGAAGAGATTTGTGCCTCCTTCTGTTAGCTTAGCCAACACAATTAACTCCCTGCCTCCCCTGTTTTGAGCTGGTACCAGCATACAGCTCTTTTCCACCTGGGAATACTCTTTGGCAACCAAAGGAAGTGCACATCTGCCATCCATAGCTGGACACACAGTTTAAACAATGATGATGCACCCAAACAGAAAGGAAAATCACAGGGGTTATCCTAGCCACTCAGGTAGTTCTAGGAAAACAGGTAGTTTCTAATTGGCCACAGTATTCCTCTCTAGAGGGTCTTCTTCTCAGCTGTACAGTGGACAAGAGAATCCAGCACCTAAAGAGGAGTGGATGCACATGCAAACATAACCCAGCCATCCAGGTTCCCAGAAAAATTGTTATGCCAGGGGACAGTGGAGGAATGAAGGTTCATTCACACAGCTGTGACAAATTATGACTTTTTAGATAGGCATCATTTTAAAGTACCTCTTCTTTTTAAGGGTCATCCCTTATTCCAAAGCACTGTACTACCACACAACATTAAAGGTGGCCTTGATTCCCCTATTTCTATAGAACACGATAAATGCCTTTTTCAATCACCACTGCTTCAAAAACAGTCTCTCATCCACTCTCTTTTGTTTTACCATTAAGCTGATAACTTCCCAATGGAAGACAGGGTCTTCTTACACCCACCACACGTCCAAAATTTGAATAAATGTTATTAGTAAAAGCCAGAGGTTGTCACAATCCAAAATTAAAATAATAAACAATGATTGATGATGATGATGATGATGATAGCCCAGTGATGGTCGTTGGCTAATGGAAATAACTTTTCTTTCAGTGTCTTTTTTAAACACTCCTCATACTAGAACATTTGCACAGCTGTTTTGCATATATATATATATATATATATATATGGTTTAAATCCTTGTTTAGGCAAAAATGCTTAGTGTTAGGGTTGACTATGAGTTTTTCTACACAAAGCATTTTGTGTGTGCTTGTCATTCCCTTCTCATGGTTGATGTGGGTTCTTTAGAAAACATCATGGTCCTCCAGTTTCCCTTCTGTTTGTAAACAGCTCTTTTCATGAGTTTTTTTAGAGCCAAGAAAATGGGGTATTATTTCTGATGGCAAAAGAAAGTGTGATTTCCTCTTGGGTATTAGTTCTATTCTGCTATACCACAGTGCCATCTAGAGGTTATGTAATGGAAAAGCAAGAAAGAAAATGCTCCTCGTGTAGTGCTTGGATCTCAATTCTGCAACAAAACCAAAAATAAATGCAGCAGGTTAACAATCTTGTCTAGAAAAGCCCTAAATGACAGCCATATATGTCGCAAGTTTACAGAGGACTACATCTCATTTGTGCATTTGTTGTTTTGTTTTAGAGCAGGAAAAGGCGACATTTAATTGTGAAAGTAAAAGAAAGCACAATTTCCTCCTGTGTACTGGCACTATTCTGCTATACCACAGCACCATCTAGAAGTTATGCAGCAAAAAAGCAGGAAAGGAAATGCTTTTTGTGTAGTGCTTGTATCTCGGTTCTGCAACAAAACCAAAAGTAGATGCTGGATTTATACCTCCATGTGGAAAAGCCCTATAATAAGCTCCCCCCCACCCCCGCTGTCAATTGACTAAAACATTTTAGTTGATCAATGTCATAACATGAACTGAATGTGCTTTTAAGAGCCTCCCATTCCCTTGAAACAATTCCACTAGTTTAAGATGATTGTCCTTTTAAATGGCTTCCGGCACCCTTTTCCAGCTTGTGTTCTCTTTCCTACACAGATGGTCTCCTCTACACAGAAGATCCAGATGGATGCAGGCTGCTCATGAGATGTGTGGCCATGAATCCCATTTTAAAATGTCCTTCTGCTGTGTTCTGCTGCGCAGGAAAAGGGATCAAGCAATCAACAAAGTTTGTTGATTCAGAATTCAGATTCCACCTGGGTATGCATTCTCACTAGGTGGCGTGCTGAGGCAAAAGAAGATGGCATCATCTCCATCTTTTGTACTATGGCAATATCCTCCCTCTCCATCGCCATCCTACCTACCTCAATACACCCAGGCCTTTCTCTCCCCACCTCCCAAAGGGACTAAATTTGAAAATGTATCTGCTTTGCCTTCTACTTCATACACATTGTAGGCAATAGGCTTTCTCCACTGTCTCATCCCTAAGCGAAAAACACTCGATATAGTACACAGTTAAGTGGGAGAGGAATTGTCCCAACTTAGGCAAGTGAAGAAAATAAGCAGAAGAATTAGGTTAGATGGGAGAAGGATAGGGATGGCGGTGCACTTTTGGATAAACATCAAAATGTCCACCTGGATTTTTTTCCCACAAGTCAAGATTGCACAACTGGATTAGAATGGTGATTGTGTGAATCTGAAGCCTCTGTCCCACTGCTCTGGGTGGGTTCTTGTGAAAATAACCTGAATTTAGTAGAGGATTATCTCCCAGGTTAAATCCAAAATTGGGCAAGCTTGAATCTTTCCAGAGAGAAACCATGTTTACTGATATCACCAAAGCCTGTAATTAGGCAGTCTGTAATACAAATCATATTGTTCTTAATGCCTGTGTGTAAAACAAGCCTTGATTCTCACATGCTAAAATTGTAATTCCTTTGCAATTAAAAGCAAGGAGTTGTATCCCATGTTAGTCTAACTTAAGTGCTATTCATTTCAATGGGTCTACTCTCAGTAGACGTAACACTGGTTACAACCCAAGATGTATTACGACTTCATTTCTCTCTTTTGCCTGTGCAGTTTGTGCATCTGACATGATTAAACAACTGATATCAGGAGATATTCACTACTTTGCACATGCTCAGATGTTGCTTATTTTGGCTTGGATCCAGAATTATTCTTCCACCAACAGAAGGATACCACTTGTGCAATGGGACTTCTCTCCTTAATAATAATAATAATAATAATATATTTATTTATTTATTTATTTCTTACTTGCCGCTCCCTCTGGATCGAGGCGGGGAACAACATTAAATACAAAACAGCATAATATACATAAAACTGATTAAAACCGTATAAAACTAATGAATGATTAAAAACATATAAAACTAATACATTATTAAAATAACAATGAAATATCTTAAAATTCAACTTGGTAGGCCTGCCGGAAGAGATCAGTCTTTATGGCTTAAAGTCAGAAAGACTGTTAAGTTGACAAATCTCTCCCAGCAGGCCATTCCACAGTCTGGGAGCGGCAGAAGAGAAGGTCCACTGGGTCCTCTCCTTCCCCTTGTAGTCCTCTATGTACCCTCCAAATCTGCTGTGGGAGGTCCCCAACCCCCTTTGGGGATGGCATGGGGGGCTGCGGGGGAGAATCTTTTAACCCAGTGGTTTGTGTTCCACTGGTGGATGTCCAACATGGAATATAATCCTCACCTTCCCTTTTGTTAAATGTACCTGAATAGAAATAAAAAGTATACCAACATATAGGCTCAGCCCTGGTTTCATTACTGGGCTGGGTGCTAACCAAAAATAGCTTTTCTACATGAGGCTGTTAATCTGCTGTATACTTATCCTGTAAATAAGAGGTTATCAAACACCATAGGCTAAAGTACAGTGAAAAACCACATGTTTTCCAAAACCTACAAATATCTCATATGTCTTCTGAGGCACAACACATACTATACCTTCTTCCTTACTTAAGATGAAAACCGGTTTCCAAAATACACAGTACAAATGGGAGAAATGTTCCTACAAAATGAACCCCATGTAATCTATGCGGGGGGAGGGGGCACACATAGACAATACCTGTCAAACTGCTGGTAGGAAATTGTCAAAATTTAAATGTTGATCAATAAGCCATTCCATGCCATTTCTACCTCGAAATTGGCAGGGACCATCCTCAAACATCCCTCTTCTACAATGTCAAGTTTCATATCAATCCTTTGTGCATTTTATCAATATAAGCCATAGAACCTACTGCCTCCCTCTCATTTCTGGTCAAAATGGCAGGCTGTGATTCAACTGACTCACCCTTAACACAGGGCCATAACTGTGGCCTGATAATACCAAGGTACAAGGTCTCATTCAATCTAGCTCCACAGGTGCCAAGGTTCTGAGTGGCTTGGAATCAGGATGGTCTGGAGCCGAGTTCCAGCCGCCCACTCAGGCCTGGTGCTCCAAGCTGAAGCTTTCACTTTTGTGTGGCTGAGGATACAGTGAAGGGAGCTCAGCCTGGCAAGTTTTCAGGTGCTGGTACCTCTTGGACTGAGCAATTGTTGATATTTCCTGCTTCACTGCAGTGCAGAAAGTGCGACCTTTCAGGTGGGAAAAAAACCCATGGGAAAAGCCTGGGTATGCATGCCTTCCCTTGCTGATGCTGCTGTTATCACCCATGGGCCAGACGGACACATGCACAAGACTAGGGAGAAATGGTGAGAGGTCTTCTGAGAGGAGTGATGGGAAAGAGCAAGTGACTGGCTCCTCGTGTGGATTAGTTGAAGCAGATGACGAGGGAGTCTTCAGGCTGGACATTCAATCAAACATTGTTCTGTGTTTTGTGTCCCGGCTGAAGACAGAAAAATGTCGGCGTCCCCTAGAGTGCAGAAAATGATATGAAAGAGACACATGAAATCATCTGTGCTGTTCACACGCATCTCTGGGAAACATGATTTGCAGTGTTTTCTGCTGCTTCAAAAACCTGCAAAGTCTGTGTGACTAGGGAAAATGGGACAGAAAAGAAGTGAGTATGCAGACTGCAGGCAATAATAACCCCAGTTACATCTCTACCTTCAACTCTCATCTCTCTCCAGCCTTGTTTACATTTCATCTGAGACGTTATAATGAAGAGGTGGGCAACTTGTGGCTGTCCAGATGTTTTGGCCTACAATTCTGGTCGTCCCTCGCCATTGGCTACACTGGCTAGAGCTGATGAGAGTTGTAGGCCAAAACATCTGGAAGGCCACAAGTTGCCCACCCCTGCATAATATTTGATAACCCTCCCTCATTTCCTATCCTTGCCCCAGTACCAACCCTCTCCCTTTAGCAAATTATCAAGTGGACAGATGTCAAGAGCCAAACATACAGCCTCAAAATACCAAATCTGTCCAAATTAAAGCACATCCTCCTTCTATGGCCCCCTCCACAAGGATGCGCTTTTGCGCCCGGTTCGGGGATTATGCGCATTTTCACGGAGGCGCATTTACGCCTAATCCCTCTGCACGGGAGGCGGCGAGAAGCGGCGAAGCGCATTAAAAGATGCCCAAAAAGCACTTTACAGGTAGTTAATGCGCATAATCGCTTGTTCACACAGCGAAAATGCGCTTTAACGGCCGGAGCAAAATAAAAGTCGCTATTTAACGTGCGTTCGAAAATGCGCATTATCGGGGAGATAACGCGCCTGTACGCCCGTTTTGCGCTCCGCTCGTGTGTAGGTAAAATTTATAATGAGCCTTCAAGGCTCATTAAACGTCTCGTGTGGAGGAGGCCTATGTTTATGTCTTCCTTGTAAAGGCGCTGGATGAGACCTGCTTTTGAGGGACAAAAAACACACACAGGGATATTCCTACAACTGTAGAGATATGTTCTTTCGTGCCTTGCCTGTTCTCTATTCCAGTGGGAGACTGGTTTTACAATATCAAGTTAAGACCATGTCCACTAAAAATTAATGAGGTGGATAAGCATGTGGCAGCTGCTGAGAAAGGGCAAGTTGATGAGCCTTCAGGACCAAATTAAGTAGAACATCCTAATAAGCACAATCAGGTTACCTTCTTACGTTTTCTTGGTGGCAAGAAATGTTCTGTGGAGGTTTAAAGGAATCTCTCTCCATGTTGTCGGACTGTATGTACTTGGAGGAGAGATGGAAAAACAAAATTCTGCCACAGGAAGATTCAAATTCTGCAATCTGGGTAGATTTTGCAAATTAAGAGGCTTTGAGTGAGGAAAGGGCCCAAAGGGGGATTGTAAGGATAAATACTAGGAAAATTGCATTTGTGGAGGAAGGACAAGGAATTTTCAGAAAACTAAATATTCACTTAAATATTATACCAGCTCCTGAAAATCCAGTCCTTGACTACTTGAAAGTTCTATTCTGCTTCTCTCTGTTTTACTTTATTTCTTGAAGACATTGTCTCTAAGAGTTAGAGACCTGCTAGGTATCACCTATGTGTCTGTCTGTCAACAGCATACCGTCAAGACCATAAAACCTAGACATTTGAAACTTGGCATGCATACTAAGGGGACCCTAGGGGTGTGCACCTCAGGCTTGTTTGTTTTTAAAATGCATTGATGAATTTAAATGTGTCCATGTGATTGAAGCCCACAGAACCATCTTTATTCACTAGATGGCAGACCTCTCTAACCACTGCATAGTTTTCCAGTTGATTAGAATTTGAAGCCACAAGGGAGTGTTCTGAGGGACAGAGTTATGCAGCTGCTCCCTCTCCCTTGTTGTGAGGACGTCCCCTATTCTCGGGAATGGTGCAGATAGACCTTTCCCCAAGGGGCTATAGAAGTGCACCATTGCAGAGGGGCATGCTTAAGGGTCCCAGTGGGCATGGCTTCACTCAGACAGCGTGGGCACAATGTGTACAACTCTGATAGCTCTGTAAGTTTGTTTGATGGTTTTGCTGTAACAAACTACTCCAGCCTGTGCAAAGCCAGATATGTTCTCTACTAGTCACATAAAAAACTGCTATTTATTCTATAATTTTTTCAGGATGCCAAATTTCAGTCCAGATGCCAACATGTACAACGGGAGCAGTTCCTTTATTTGAAGTCTCCTGACTCAGGGTTCTGCATATTCATGAAGGGGAATGGTCCTATGGCATCTTTCAAATGAAGGGAGAGACATCCTTTGACCTCAAGTGCAAGTTTGAACTAATGGGCGCCCTCTTTTGCACAGTTTATTTTCAAGAGCTTTTCTAAGCAAAGGAGGACCTGTCCTGAGAAAAAAGTTATCCAGGTGGCAGGGGAAAGAAATTGAGCAGCCTTCCCCAACCTGGTGGCCTCCTTATGTTTTGGACTACAACTCCCAGCATTCCTGACCATTCCAATCATGTTGGTTGTGGCAGATGGAGATGCAGAAGGATGAAATTGACTTTTAGTGTCAGAGGAATTCCTCTATCCAGGCCAGCCCTACCATTAAGCAGAGTAAGGCAAGTACCTCAGGCAGCAGCAGCAGACCTTGGCTGTTCCCATCAGTTGGAGCTGTGCATGTTACATGGCCTGTCCTGGTCCCCTGCTGCCTCAGTTGTGGTGGAAGATGCTATCCCTTTGTCAGTGTTAAAGTAAGATTCAAGTGCTTGTCCATCTGGCTTCTGTACAAGGAATAGGGAGGGATCACCCTCTTGTCCTTCACCTCTGACATCAACATGACTTGGACCAGCCCTGTCCTCTATGCATGTTCAAGATGTCCATATAGTGCAATGCTTCTCCAAGGAGAATTCCCGTGGGATGAGTGGATCCTCACAATAGCTTCCTGGCTTCTGGCTGAAAATGACACTAGGAAGAGCAGGGGAAGGAAGGGAAAGTCTGAATCACTCATTTTCAATCTCAGCCTGCCAGACCTACCTTGAGGCATCAGCTGCTGAATGAACGTTGCAGGAAACCTACAGAGGTGAATTCCAGGAAAGTGCCTTCTACCCACACCCAGAAAAGATGACAGGTCCACCTACCTATCCTTTCATCCTGTCATAGCCAAACTGGCTGAAATAATAAATACCGCCCGTTCCCCAGCTCCAACCTACCGCTAAGGAGGCCTTCTTCATCCATGACTCAAGCACCAGCTGTTCTACATTCCAGGAGTCCCCCCCCCCACTTTCCACTCTCTCAGCTATAAAAGGCTCCCACTGACGCAAATCCTCCCACCCCACAAAACTTAGAGACAGATTTAGAAGCTTGTTATTGACAGTGGCAGGGAGGAATTGGACACCCCCAGATTCTACAGGAAGAGCTGCAGTCTGACTCCAATAAACCCTTCCCTTTCTCTTCAGAAGCTTTGGTGAAGAAGGACACTCCTTGTGAAGAAGCTGTTCTCCAGGTAGAGAAGCTAGTGTAGTGTTGGGCCTGTTCAGACAACATGCTAAGCTGTAGTTAGGCTGCAAACCCTTTTGCAACAAAAGGTTAGTAAGCATGATTAAACCATGGTTATGTAGCCACTATTGTTAGGAATGGTACACCCAACATTAGGTTGACCAGATAAAATCCAGGTCAGGGCTCATGTAACTTTAACAGTTGTAGATAAAAGTAGGCTGACCAGATAAAATCCAGGTCAGGGCTCCTGTAACTTTAACAGTTGTAGAGAAAAGGGAATTTCAGCCAGTGTCATTTGTATGCAATTAGTTCCTGGTGAAATTCCCTCTTCATCACAACAGTTAAAGTTGCAGGCACTATACTAGAGTGACCATATACAAAAGAAGGCAGAGCCCCTGCAACTTTAACAGTTGTGATGAAGAGGGAATTTCACCAGGAACTAATTGCATACAAATGACACTGGCTGAAATTCCCTTTTCTCTACAACTGTTAAAGTTACAGGAGCCCTGACCTGGATTTTATCTGGTCACCCTACCCGACATGCTACGTTATGGTCACCCTACCCGACATGCTACGTTATGGATCGCACAACACGCTAAGCCATAATGTTTAGCTCAAAATGCTTAACCACCATGGCTTAGTGTGTCATCTGAACAGGGTCACTGAATATAGAGAGTGTTGGATTTGGGCCAGAGAGAGCCTCTCTAGTCTAGTCATTAACTTAAGGCTACCTGGTGGCTTTAGGCCAAGGTTGTCCAAGTTCAATTTCAAAGAAGCTCTTGGGGGCGGATGACATTCCAGTGATGGGTGAGCCAAAAACAAAAGAGTTAAGACCAAAATACCTAAACTACCAGCATATTTTAACTTAAAGTTATTACTGCCAGTACTTACTGTCTTAGGAGAAGCATTACACCTTTCAGAATGGGGGGGGGGGCATGCAAAAGCCAGGAAATCATCCCACCCAACTATTGGTGGTTGAGGACAGAGGTGGAGCCAGGAGAAGCAGGTGTAGCTGACTTTGTACCCCAGAGGGCCAGATTCGGATCTCAAGTGGACTGTATTTGTCCCGGGACCCTAAGTTTCAACACACCTCCTTTAGCCAAATGCCATGAAGCCATCTTTTGGCAGAAACGTATTCTGGCAGGCTAACATAAAACACAATAAACAGTGAGAACTTTTGTTGGTAGCAAAATCAGGTTTCACACATGAACTTCTTAGCTCTCATGGCAAAAGCTTAATTGTTGAAGCTCTCCAGATGGTTAACAGCTATAGGTTCATTACTTAGTTCAAAGAATAGTCAAAAGTTAATAACTATAACGGTGTTGGACATCCATATAATGGCCCTTTCCACACCAGGCAGTTCGCCTGGGATGGCCACCAGCTGCTCCCTATGAAGCCATATGATGCACAGGGAGACCTGATGGTGGGGGGCAGGCATGGGATTTTTCTGGGAAACCGGAAACTAGAAAAATCCTGAATCTTCTGTGGCACCCGGGAAGTTCCCAGGACCGCAGAAGAATGTGGCCGGCCGCCCCGAGTAAGCACGGCAGTACCGATGGCAACAGAGCCACACCACGCAGCTCCGTGGCCATCAGGAGAGGGGGAAACAAAATCGCCATCCCCAGGATGGCAGGGGGGAGGGGCCCCCGATCGCCACTTTTTTTAAAAAAAATACTCACTGTTGTGGAGGATCGCTTGTGCGCTTTCCGTGGATCTTGAAGGAAAAAAAGGCTGCCGCAACTTGCAACAGCCTGGGAGAAGCCAGGGCCATCGTATTTCTGATGGAGATTGAGGGTGCCAAACCCGGAAGTGGCTACTTCCGGGTTTGCTCACTCTGGGTCCTCTACACCCACTTGGTGTGGAAAGGGCCAACATTGGTTTCTCTGTTGCAGTCCCTGTGGTTCTAAAAACTGGACAAGGGGCTTAAAGGATTCCTGGTGTAAACCATCCCAAGTTACCATCATGCTCTGCAAGGAGAGGAGGTTCTACAGCACTACAAGGCACCTTTCCATTTCATGCTCCTGCTGCTCCTGCCTGGCAGGAAGTAGCCTGGCCTGTGGGACTTCTGCATTTGCCTTCTTGTAGACTTCAAAATTCAAACAGATAGAGGTTCAGGTTACATGGAGAGCTCAAATGAAGCAGACAAAGGTCTAGGTGAGAAGTGTTTTTCACATGTCAGAATCAGGGAAGTCCCACACAAACAAGGTTACAGGAAATAAAGTATGGATGGAAATAATGGACAGTGAAAGATGGACAGTAAAGACAATGTTCTCAGCAAAGGTTTGCAAAGGTGGGGCTGTGATCACTGATCACACACTTCTTGACAATACAGTTGATGGGAGATTTTAGCCCATAAACAAGCTTTATGCCAAACAGGGCATCTCTGTTCTGCCCTCTTCACATTGCAACATATGTGAGATTTCTGAAAAATCTGACCCCTTCTGCTAGTGTCTCAAGAAGAGACTGTTAACTTTTTAGCTGTAGGCAAGGTCGAAAACTAGCAGCTGGATGGGAGTGACTCAACTCTCCCGTGCTTTTCTCTAAGAACATTGACAGAGATAAACTCTCACTTATTCTGACATCCCACAGGCTGATTAGGCCCAAACCAGCCCCCCTTCCTCTTGCCATTACATGAAAAACTAGGCATAGCCACACTCCTAGGCCCTGGGCTTCTCACTACTGAACTGGGCTCTAAACCCTTCTAGACCACTTCTGACTGGCTAGAAGGCCCTGCAGCACTTGGGCTAGGCCCCAATAGCAAATCACTACCTCTAAGGCTAGGTCATTGGGTACCAGGGATGTGCTTGGCCAGAAATATCGGAATCGGATCGGAATTTCCAATATTAAAAATATCAGATCCAATCATACCGGGAGGTATCCGGATTTGATCAGATCCGATATCTGATAAATATTGGAAGTTCGGATCTGATTACGGATCGCCATTTCAGATGTTTTCCCCATAGGCTTGCATTGGGGTAAAGAACGCTTTCCCCCCAATGCAAGCCTATGGGGAAAAACACTGGGCTGGCACTCCCTCCCTCCCTCCCCCCACTCGCGCTCCTCACCTGCCGCCACCTCCGCTGCCAGTCCGTACTACTGCTAAACAGGCTTTCCGGCTGTTCCTCAGTATAGAGAAGTGCTGCTTCTCTATACTGAGGAACAGGTCAGAAAGCCTGTTTAGCAGTAGGACGGACTGGTGGCAGCGGCGACAGGTAAGGAGCGTGAGAGGGGGGAGGAAGCGCGAGTGGGGGGAGGGAGGGAGTGCCGGCCCAGTGTTTTTCCCCACAGACTTGCATTGGGGGAAAGCTTTCTTTCCCCCAATGCAAACCTATGGGGAAATCACTTGAAATGGTGGTCCGAATATCCAATATGTCTGATAGTTATTGGACATATGGATATTGGATCCGATCAGATAGGGCCACCTAAGGATATTATCGTTATCGGTCATCGGACATCGGACTGATATGATACACATCCCTATTAGGTACTATAGCCCCATGCATGTTTCCTTAGGCTCTTGGGAGGAAGGATAGGGGGGAATGAGCTAAATAAGAGAGTGGATCTAGAGGGATGATCATATCCAGTTATTATTATATGAAGCCCATTCAAGCAATACATTCACTCATCATATGAAACTGACGAAACAAAGGTGCCTTAGAACAAAGCATATGTAATTATGATGATGCAGAAGATCAGGCAACTGGAGTCTTCCCCAACTTGTGGCTTTCTTGAAGGAGGGACCATCTCTATCTAAAAACAAGGCCTTTTGCTGGAGAAGGGAGATTGTCAGGGCTCAAACCAGGAGACTTCAGATCTAACTGCAGCTGTTCCCATGTTGTGAGCTATAAAATTGCAGACAGCGCATCAGGCCAACCATTAGTGCCCTCAGGCACTTGATTGGTCCCACTCACTCACCCAAGCTGGGCATTGGACCATCCTGGACAGGAAGGACCATAAAAGAGCCTCCTGTTTCAGTTAGATCTTGCTTGAGCAATAGGAGCTTCCTGAGCTCTGGAATGTCCCTGTCTGTGGTTTGCCTTGTCTTTCAGTTCTTTTTTTTTTGGATTACTCTTTGATGGTAATTTCTATTTTGTCCTCAGCTCTGACACCTGATTGGTTTCATGGTTCTGACTCCTGGCCTATTCCTTGACTTCAAAGTCTTCCAGACCATGGGCTTTTGTACACGAGGCTGCTAATCTGCTGTATCTACTATCGTTTCATCGCAGGATTGAGATCCCCCAGCACTAAAAGAGAAACACTTCAATTTCTGCTACATAACCTCTAGGTGGCACTGTGGTATAGCAGGATACAACAAATACGCCAATCAGAAATAGACTCCTACTCAGAGCAGAACCTAACACCTTTTCCTCCTTGCAATAGAAGGATAGATGACAGCATTGATTTTTCCCTTTTCTGCTTAGAATCATAGACTCATAGAATAGTAGAGTTAAAAGGGGCCTATAAGGCCATCGAGTCCAACCCCCTGCTTAATGCAGGAATCCACCTTAAAGCATATCTGACAGATGGCTGTCCAGCTGCCTCTTGAATGCCTCTATAGCAGCAGCAGCCACTTGCTTTTCCTGCCCTCTTCCTCTGGACAGTGGCGGAGATTGAGCCCAGAGGGATAGGATTAGGCTGACCATATGAAAAGGAGGACAGGGCTCCTGTAACTTTAACAGTTTTAGATAAAAGGGAATTTCAGCCAGTGTCAGTTGTATGCAATTAGTTCTTGGTGAAATTCCCTCTTCATCACAACAGTTAAAGTTGCAGGCACTATACTAGAGTGACCATATACAAAAGAAGGCAGGGTCCCTGCAACTTTAACTGTTGAGATGAAGAGGGAATTTCATCAGGAACCAATTGCATATAAATGACACTGGCTGAAATTCTGTTTTCTCTACAACTGTTAAAGTTACATGAGCCCTGTCCTCCTTTTCATATGGTCACCCTAGATAGGATGAGAGCCCCAATGAGCAGGTGAGTGGCTGATGAGGAGGAGGATGGATGGCAGTAGAGGGTTCTGGTGATTAGTGGGGCTGCTGCTACTTCCTTGCCTCCAGCAGGTGCCCAATCATATTAACCTTTGACACTGAAACTGAGGTCATTAGTTTGACACAAAGCTGTAAAACTAATGTGCTTTCTGGAAGATCCCTCAAAAGGCAGACTGGTAATGGTCCATGGCTTTTCCAGAATGAGTATCAGATAACAATAAAAATTGTATTAAATGCACAGAGAGGCTGATGATCCCGCCCCCTCCTTACAAGCAGTATGTGTGTTGGGGGCTAGAAGTAAGGCAACGAGTGCCAGCTGCCAACCCTGAACTGGTTTTACCTAAACTGCAAGAAAATGATCCTCCATCTATCGACAGTCATGCAGATCAGTTGATATGATTCAGACTATAGTGCAACACAAGCAAAAAGCAGAATTGAACCATGGGAAATTTCAAAAGTTTGCAGGTATGTGATCCAATCTGATTTGTGGGATTCTCCCCCCTCCACACACACACACACACACATATGGAAATACTAACTAACTGGGAAACAGGATCCACTAAGGGGGAAAGTGCTTATGACTTGCTGGTATAAACATATCTAAATTCAACATCTCCATCTCTGATTAATTTATGCAAGTCCGATATGAACTTAAAATCATAAACTGTCCTTCACAAGGACATTGAACTCTGTTTTCAAAACAATCGTGATCTTTGCTCTGATAACTCTTATAATCTCTTACAGAACTGAACATTTTTCTAATAGGCAAAAACCTACTTCAAAATGGATGACCGAAAGAGGACGTGGCATTCCATATGAGAACTCACTCCTGCTTTACAATGCATTAATATTTGGCAGTATCCTATCTAATACCTCTAGGAATTTCATTTACTTTATGTGCAACTGGATCAAATTGGCAGTTGACAAGTATTTTGCAATTGACCGAGATACACACATTGCATAATATATCTGAGGACCGACTCTACAGTGAAACATTAAGTTTGGAATTATTCCTGGCCATTTGATTTTGGCCCCTCAAGTGAAGCTTCAAGCTAGCCTCTTGGAAACAGAAATGAAGGCGCTCAATGCAGCTCCATATGTTCTTCTTGCCATTGTCAGCTTTTTCACCACATTGACTTTCATGCTGCTGACCTATGTAAGCTTTTGACAAATGCCAATGATGACTAGAATGGGCATCTGCAGTATCACATCTAGGAGCTCTTACTTGTATATTCAGGTCACAGCGTTTGAGCTGTTAGTCAGAAAGAGGAAGAGGCTTTAATCTTTCTCCATCTGATTGACCATTAGTTCAAGGTGAATTTAGAGTTCCACTTCCTAGCAAAGCAGTTTATTTTGACTAATGGATTTCCTCCCCCAACCCACATGCATTTGTTTTATAAATAAATATAACGATAAGCGCTCAAAGTGTAACTTACCCATATGAATGGGAAACAACATCAAGACCTAGATCAGCCATGCTAGCTGGGGATTATGGGAGCTGCAGTCCAACATATCTGGAAGACACCAGGTTGGGGAAAGCTGATCTAGAACTACCTTCAAAGGAAGACAGTTTTAACTACAGAAATGAAGAGAATTCTGAGAAGTTTCATTCCTAACTGGGATTACGAAGACAGCGGTAGGAACAAACAGAAACCGAAGAGAGCAAAAGAAACCAATAGAAGCTGAAGGTACTAGTGGCAAACCTGAGACTTCCACCCATTACAAGGAGTCACCTCTAGTCAACCAGAAACAAATGAGCACAACCAAGGAGCCATGGGCCAATGATGGCTTCCAACTGAACAGTAAGTCCGGTTGTAGCCCAAGTTAGCTTGAGCTGGGTTAAAACCATACTGGAATGTGTATTGCACTCCTTCACATTTCCCACATGAGTCTTTTTGAAGACTCCAGGGCTTCCTTATGGCTATAACCCTGCTTTCTCTTTGGACTTCAGTAGAATGATCTAGCTACATCAATCAATACCCTCTCCCCAACACAATGGGAAAAAAATAGAAATAGAGCAATTAAGTTTTGTAAACATTGCAAATAATCGAGAGAGGGATGGGGTGGGGTTTGTCTTGAGTTGTAGGGGCATGCATTCAAATACACCAAGAGTGGGTGAGCGCACAGCCTCCTAAAATGAAAACCAAGGGAAGATTGAGGGTGGCACAAGTAGGCAGGGGAAGAACTGTGATGTGCTTTGCAGCAATGTCCTAAGTATCATGCAAGGGTGCCCATGATATTGCCCCGGCAAAACCTTCTGTGATGGGCGAATCAGCTCTGAAATTTTCCTGTTGGCCTGGCAGTCTTTACTCTGCTGTCTTCATTAAGGTGTCCAGTGAAGTGATTAGCTACTGATGATAATGAAGGCGCCCCCAGGTCCTGCTCCTGCATGCATTGCCCTGTTTGCATTATCTTCTCCATCCCAGTATCTAAAGCCACACTCCCTCCAAGCTCCTTCTGGATAGTTACAAAGCAGTGGGTGGTCATAGAGTTCCTTTGAGTAGTCTTCCCCATTTGGTCCCCACAGTCATGGCTTCTCCTCCAGCCAGCTCTGGCCAGTGCCTGGCCTAATGCAGCCCAACTGGATATGCCTTCATTTGCTTTCCCATCCCATGAGCTAGATGGACTGATCTCAAGACCACTTGGATTGCTCTCACCAGGGAATCACCTTTGCTTTGGTCCCAGGTCTGCCAAGGTTAAAGTAACTTCAGTAGCTGAACCTCTGTTTAATAAATTAGCCTACACACAGCCCTAATTCTTCAGAAGAATTTGAAAGTGAATAATTAGAGCAGAGAAGTGTGTGGATACTAGCTGAGCAACTCTTTTGATCTCTCCCACTCCTTGGAAACCTTTTTTTTTTTTTTGGTGAAACGAGTGTTAAGCAATTTAGTAAGGAAACTCATGTGGGTGATATGCACTGAAGAAAATCAACAGCAAATGAGAGGCTGACAAGCATTCTCTTGTAGGGAAGGAGGGACTGCTGCCTATTGTTGCACTGTTAGTAGGCAATACTGGTGCAGGGATAAGTAGGAATGCCATGGGAAGCAATCCTGGGGAAAGGTAGCCCAGCTCCCTTAATATATCAGGACAATAGCAGAGAATGCTTTGCAGGGAGGTTTGTAATATAACATTGCACTGATGCTATTCTGGAGAAAACCTTGCAAGCAATGCATTATTACAGAATGCTATGTGGTGGCAAACCCCCTATGACCTGTCTCCCCACCTCCACCCCACCCCTCCTCATTTATTTATTTATTTATTTATTGCATTTTTATACCGCCCCATAGCCGAAGCTCTCTGGACGGTTCACAAAAATTAAAACCATGAAATCATTTTAAAAATATAAAACAAGCCACAATCTAAAACCACAAAATAACATACAATATAAAAACACAACCAGAATAAAACCAAGCAGCAGGAATTAATACAGATTAAAATACAAATTTAAAACAGCAAGGATACTTGCTGAACTGGGAAACAGGCTGTAGGGTTAGACTGTATCACCCATCAACTTCAGGAATTTTGAACAATGGGACTTGTAGTCCATCCACATCTGAAGGGCCACAGGTTGCCCACCCCTGTAGGAGGTAATATTGTGTAATGATTGTACTGTTTCTTCCATTTATATTGTGTCCTGCATGCAGAAGAACCCAGGTGTTAGCAGAAGTGGCTGAATAAAGCAGAATGAAATTACTGAGACATAAAGAAATGGGCTGAACAAAACTGTAACAACAATACTTCTGTAAAATAACAGTTTACAGTAGCACAGCAAAACAGGCCAGGTTTGTAAAAGAATGAAACCACTACTATTACAGAACATACTGAACATGCTACACTTTTTATATAAAAGAAATTTATTTGACTCCACCAGGCTGCATATGTAAAATTAGGTGATCATTTGGTTTTTCTCCCAATGTTCATCACTAGGATGTCATCCTGTTTTATCTCCACATCAACTCCATGAGGTAGGTTAGGCTAAGGTCACCTAGTCAGTGTTACATCTGAGTGGGGACTTAAAATGTGGGTCTTCCCATTCCAAGATCAACACACAACCCATTGGGCCACATTGACTCTCTGCTAGGTACCAGTTGAATAAATTAGTACTACTACCCAGAGATTAAGGGTTCTTCTATCAGAATCAGCCAATGAACGAGCAAGGTCCCTTTGGTAGGCAGAGGCTGCCTAGCAAGTTAGCTGCTGGTGTTGCTGCTGCTGGGTGGAAGCTGCTCTTTCTCAGCTCCAACTCAAAACTCCCCATTATTCCAGTGATTCATATTGCCCATCCCACTTTAATCAGCTACTCCTTTCCTCGCCTGGCAAAATATTTGTTGTCAGCCAGCAGTGTTTTGGCAATGACAGTCCTGTGAATAGATGCCTGTGGGGTTGCAAGAGTCTTGGGCAAGTGGAGGCGGGACTTTCCCCCTCTGCAGCCTCCTCTCTGACAGGACAGATTATATGCTTCCTGCTCACTTTAGGTAGGGAGAAGCTGGTGACAAAGGTAATTAGCCCTATTCCCTCCGCCTGCCAACTGCTCTTAAGAACTGGAAAGTGCTATTTCACCATGAAGATTTCCCACGCACCACAGAAGCAACAGCAGGCTGAGGGCCTAGCGAATAGCAGCAGGCTGTCTTACACAATCATGTTTTCCCTACAGGACTGCCATTGAGCTGCAAGAGGGTTCCTCAGGTAAGAGGCAAGTGGAGGAGCCACAGGTGGATTCGTTCTCTGGATTTGCAATCAAAAAGAGTTTCTCTCATTGTTCCACTTCAATCCGTTACCATCTTTTCCCAGCTATTGTTTTAGTCAAGAGTAAGGGTGCAATCCAATGCACGTTTAGACAGGAAAAGGTCCTACACCTCCCAGCATGCTGCAGCCCTAAAGAGCCTAATCTCTTTCTGGTGCTTAGAGCATTTCTACACCACGCAAAAATCCCACAACTTTACTGGAGCTTCTGCTTCCGGACTCCTTGTGGGATTAGATTAGGTAGGCTGAGCATATGAAAAGGAGGACAGGGCTCCTGTAACTTTAACAGTTGTAGAGAAAAGGGAATTTCAGCCAGTGTCATTTGTATGCAGTTAGTTCCTGGTGAAATTCCCTCTTCATCACAACTGTTAAAGTTGCAGGGGCCCTGCCTTCTTTTGTACATGGTCACTCTAGTATAGTGCCTGCACCTTTAACTGTTGTGATGAAGAGGGAATTTCACCAGGAACTAATTGCATACAAATGACACTAGCTGAAATCCCCTTTTCTCTACAACTGTTAAAGTTACAGGAGCCCTGTCCTCCTTTTCAGATGGTCAGCCTAATAATGAGGTCCTTTCTACATGGCTTTTTTCCTTCTTCTTTTTTTCTTGGAAAGGTCTATCTGTTTTATTATAAAGCCACTAGATAGCGGTGTTGTTTTATTTGTGATC
This sequence comes from Anniella stebbinsi, assembly GCA_029215795.1. Classification (NCBI taxonomy): domain Eukaryota; kingdom Metazoa; phylum Chordata; class Lepidosauria; order Squamata; family Anniellidae; genus Anniella; species Anniella stebbinsi. The sequence goes on from JARDYH010000001.1 coordinate 263,716,951, forward strand.
ATCTGCCATGATGTTAGTACACTATCGAGTGAAAGCAATTCATTGTGGGATAATGAAAAATGCCAGACTTTCATTATCATGAAAAATAGCGTTATAAAGCTTGCAAAGAGCAGGAGGTGACCTGGAGGATGACAACGTCATATAGGACCCACGAACTTCTGTGAGTGACCAATCATGAGCGCACGAAAAATGCCTCATGTAGAAATGGACTTAGTCACCTACATTTGACAATCGGAGAGAATTCAGCCATAACAATATTTCCCAGCCCAAACACCCTTTAGCCAGAATTTAGAAGTCCTTCCTTTATCACTCCTTCACCCTTAAACCTAAACCCATGACCTATGCTAGAAGCAGGGCCAGTAAAACCAGCTCAGATATAGTAATATTTCCATTTATTCCCATGATGGTCCAAAGTATATGTAAAAATATGAAGACTGTTTTTATGATCAATCAGCTTAAACAGTCATTTGGCATTTCCTGCACTGGTGATTCAAATTGAAGTTGTAAAGCTGCCATATACTGAATCAGACCATTGGTCCAACTAGCCCAATATTGTCACCATTCCAGCCTTTCAGGCAGGAATTTTTCTAGGCTTTCTGCATGCAAAGCATGTGTTATACCACTGAGCTACAGCCCCTCCCTGAACTGCTTTCATTAGAATGTGAAAGAATCTCTCCTCTCTTTTCTATCCTGCATGTGCATAAGAACATAAGAAGAGCTGTGCTGGATCACACCAAAGGCCTATCTAGCCCAGCATTCTATTTCCACAGTACCCAACCAGCTCCCTATGGAAAACGCACAAGCAGGACATGAGCACAAGAGCCCCCTCCTACTCATGTTCCCCAGCAACTGGTATGGATAGGCGTACTGCATGGCAAACCTCAAACTACAAGTTATCCTTAGGCTGACCAGATAAAATCCAGGTCAGGGCTCATGTAACTTTGACAGTTGTAGAGAAAAGGGAATTTCAGCCAGTGTCATTTGTATGCAATTAGTTCCTGGTGAAATTCCCTCTTCATCACAACTGTTAAAGTTGCAGGGCCCCTGCTTTCTTTTGTACATGATCACTCTACTATAGTGCCTACACCTTTAACTGTTGTGATGAAGAGGGAATATCACCGAGAACTAATTGCATACAAATGACACTGGCTGAAATTCCCTTTTCTCTACAACTGTTAAAGTTACATGAGCCCTGACCTGGATTTTATCTGGTCACCCTAGTTATCCTTAGCATTGTGAGATCACCCTTAAAATACTTCAGCTGCAACTTTGTACCAGGTTTTGCCATCTCAAACTAACAGACGCAAATGGGACTAAGTATGAGTAACTTACGGGCACAAGACTAACAGCATAACATGTCTGCTCAGAAATATAACCGGGGGTAGAGGGGCTGTCTTCACAGCACCAAGATGGTGCTGCTCTGCCACCAAACTGGTGCGGGGTGGTGGTGAGTAGTCTTGATGTAGGGAGTCATCGCAGGCTTTCCAGCAGCCATTAGGCTCACCAGGCCTGCCCCCTGCCCAGGCAGATGGCGACCAATCATAGGTCGCCATTCACCCAGCCATGGCTCCACTGTGATTCTGGAGGAAGATAGATGGCGGATGGACCATACTAGCCTCACTCCAGAGAAAAAGATGGGGTAAGTCTTTTTTCCCCATAGCTTCGCTGGAAAGCTACGGGGTGGGTGCACAGTGGTTGCTGCATTGTACACCCAACGCAGCAACCACCACACACACACACACACACACACACACAGGGCTTTCCGTGCATTTAAACAGCCCCCTGCTGAGCACAATAGGACTTACTCCTCGGTAAGTAGGTATAGAATTGCAGCCTAAAGGACGTCATAGTGTCATGTTTTAAAGATGAAGTGATAGGTGTTGTTATTGTTGTTTTTAATGTACTGACGTATATTGGTGCAGAAGTATGGATTCACATTAGGAAGGACACTTAACCAAGAATCATCAGTGATTGATCTGATCTAGTTCAGCTCTTCTTAGGTCCTTTTGGGGTTCTTGTTTTGCAAGTTATGCTTATCAGCATCTGCTTTTATTCCTAGGATAGTCTGCTTTATGTGCTCACCCTTCAGCTCAATAGTCCCTTCTTGTTAGGGCAGTCTTGTACAACTTGTGACCCATCAAGCCGAATGAAGCTCCTACACTCATGGAAATCAAGTTAGGGATCACTAACTTGTGCCCTTTAATTTCAGTGGGTCTACTCTAAATATGATTAACTTGGTTTTACCCATGGTGGATAGCTCAAAGAAAACATTAGCTCAACAGTCACCAATCGTATCTTGGCTTAATAAATTGAGATAAAAATGAGACTTTGGCCATGGATGCAGCCCCTTTGCTCCTCCTTTCATGCAAATAATTGAACAAACCAGGAAGTATGGGACAGCTGACTTATGGCATTTAATGTCAAAAGATGGTGGTGATGGCTTTAAAAGGGAACTGGACGACTTCATGTAGGATAAGGTAGATGAAACCTACTCCCCACTAGACTGACCAGATAAAATCCAGGTCAGGGCTCATGTAACTTTAACAGTTGTAGAGAAAAGGGAATTTCAGCCAGTGTCATTTGTATTCAATTAGTTCCTGGTGAAATTTCCTCTTCTTCACAACTGTTAAAGTTGCAGGGGCCCTGCTTTCTTTTGTATATGGTCACTCTAGTATAGTGCCTGCAGCTTTAACTGTTGTGATGGAGTTTCACCAGGAACTAACTGCATACAAATGACACTGGCTGAAATTCCCTTTTCTCTACAACTGTTAAAGTTACATGAGCCCTGACCTGGATTTTATCTGGTCACCCTACTCCCCACCCCCACCCCGCAATGAATTAAATATACTCAAAGATTCAGTAACGTTAAGGATGGATGTTGTTCATGGAATGTTTATATATAACGTGTACAGGACTTTCTATTTTGAAAGTAGCACTGTAATGTATATTACCTTGTTGTAAATATAACATGAAGAGTTTCTTTTTTTAATCTATTGTCATTATTAGGGTAGACGTCTTTATAGGTGCTTTGGGGGCATTGTGGACTTCATCAATTGATGGATGCCCTTGATATGTGATACCTTGTCTTTTCAGTATTTCATCTGTGGAACTGTAATAAAAAATACATTAAAAAGAAAGAACAAAACCTGCTTGCTCAGAGGCAGTGGAGTGCTGACCGATTATGGAGGGGGATGTAGCCTTCATGATGTACTTGTGAGATGAGCTTGCTAGAAGCCAGCAGAGGCTTCTGCACCATGGAGAGCTCCTTTAGAGTTCTGACTAGCTCTGGCAGCAACCTGGAGCAGATTCACCACCCCACTGATCTCGGAGCCACCACAGCCTCCACTGCTAGAAGCCTCTGATTAGCCCAGTATTCCCCTAGCTGCTGCCCTCCAGATGTGTTGGGCTGCAAGTTCTATCCTTCCCAGCAAGCATGCCGCATGGTTAGCTGAGAATGATGGGAGTTGTAGTCCAACACATCGGGAGGGCACCAGATTGGGGAATGTTGAGCTAGCCGCTGTTTGAAACAAGTTGTAGGATTACATGGGTGCTGGGTATGATCCAGCATTGCTCATCTTATGCTTTAGCTGACACTGAGCCTCGTTCCAGGATCAGCAAAGAAAACAGAACAGTTTGCCCTGACACAGGCTGAGAAACATAGGACTGGCCCACAAGCAAGGACTGAAGGATTAGAAAGACACTAGTTTCTTCCATTCTTTTGGCAGTCTGTTCATTTTTATCTTATGAAATTGTCTGTGGATCAGTTTGTTTTTAATTTCCTATCATAATTCCCACAGGTTTAGAACACAAGAAGAGCTGTGCTGGTTCTGAACAAAGGCCTTTCTAGTGGTCCAGCATTCTGTCCTCACAGTAGCCAAACAAAGGCACCATTCGGAGGAAGCCCACAAATATGCTCTGAGCCCAATAGTATTCTCCCATTCGTCTTTGCCATAGGCTGGCATACAGAGGCATGCTGCCTCAAAGATGACTGGAGGCAATCTCTAGCCATCATGGCTGGTAGCCATCAATAGTTTTA